>JAKSZU010000020.1:16884732-21684732 GCA_026018925.1 Tupaia tana | reverse complement strand
GGCTGACTCATGGAACCCAAGAAAACGGAGTAGTTGAGGATTAAAGAAATTACATTCATTTTGTTTTCATTTTGCTTATTTGTTGTCATACAAGAAGGGGCATATAGCATTTAGCTCACTTATTAAATTTATGAAACTGCTTGTTTTCTAATGAGAACACATATCCAATAAGTTAAAATAATTTAAAAGTGTATTTCCATTTAAAGAGAGTAAAGAAGCAGAAAAGGGAGTGAATAGGAGTAAGACAAAGACAGACCCAAGGATGAGGCAGAGAAATAAAAACAAAAGGATCTTTTTTTAAGAAGAGAGAGGCCAGGGAAGGTAGAGTATGAAGCGCAGAATCACACAAAGAGAGACCTTCCAGTGAAGAAAGCCATCACCACAGTGAGTGTGCTGTGGCGGTCGGTGCTATCTTCCCAAGAACTCCTGGCAGTAAAGACAAAGGCTGTGGTCCCTTTCAGGTGGTGACTACATAAATGGACCTTCTGAGGAAAATAGTGGAGAGGCTTTAGGGAAGTGACAACTCAGACTCTGGCAGAGTTGGGTGGGCAGGGCAGGGTAGACAGATTTAAGTGTCTTGTTTAATGCTCCTTCCCTAGTCTGTCAGACTTAGCTTCATTAGGGTGTCTCTCAACTCCCATGGGAGGCACTGAGGGAGACGGGGGACAGAAGGACACAAACGGAACCACTTGGTGCTCTAGAAGCAAGTGACAAGCAAGTGCGTCCTGTTTGGGACCATGTTAGTCAGGTCAGGCTGCCATAACAAAATAGCTGACGTGAACAAGCCAAATGTATTTTCTCACAGTCCTGGAGGCTGGCCGTCCAAGATCAAGGCTGGGGCAGGTGGGTTTCAGGTGAGGCCTCTCCTCCTGGCTTGCAGATGGCCATTTTCTCCCTGTGTCTTTATATGGGGTACAGTTTAGTTCCTAACAGGGACCAAGTTAGACTGTTGGAACATTTACAGTTAAAAAGCCTTTTCCCACCTCAGCGCTGTGGCAGGCATGAGAAGGGGCAGCAGGGACAGAGGATGGTGGCATTGTGGTGACAGTTGGAGGGGAGGAAGCCAGGGGGTGAGATCTGTCTATGTCAGTGCTAGTCAGGTCCTCACATCATCTGTCCTGAAACCGCAAGAAGAAGTAAATAGCAACTCCAGCCCTACAGGGGTCAGAGGTCAGCTTGTCTCCATGACTGTAAAGGTGGACTTGTAAAAACTTTCAAGAGTGATGACCTTCGAAAACTGCCATGAACAGGGAAGAACTCCAATCGAACTGTTTTTTTCTTTTTTTGCAGAGGTTTTTGCTATAGGGTGCGTGCACTCGCCAGACAGACAGAGAGAGACAGAGAGACAGAAAGCGAGAAATCACCCCCCCCAGGGGGGATGTCCACGCTGCAATCTCTTCTCCTCCATTCTCCTCTCAGGATCTTGGGCACACACGCACACGTGCCCGGCGTGAGTTTTAAGCTACCAGGTCTGGGACACGAACCGTGGTCGACTACATGGGAGTCCAGTGACATAGCCATTACGCTAACTGCTGGTCCTGCCAACCGAACTGGGTTTTGGCGGTTGTGCTGTCAGGGGCTTGTTTTTGTTTTCTAAATGGCCCATAACTCTCTCAGGCTTGTATGCCAGAGGAAGCCTCAGGGACATAAAGATGGCAGTGCAGAGGGAAATGGCAAGGGATGTGGACTTAGAGGCATGTGAGGATTGACTGGGGAGTAAGGGAGAGAACAACACACACACGCACAACATGCACACACAGGTACACAAATGAGTCTAGATACACTAACATGAGGGAACTTTGAAAGGTTCATGATGGAATGAAAGGAAAGTATCAGTTTATTTTGGTGCAAAAAAGTTTTGAAGTACAAGTACCTAAGTATCAGTTTATTTTGGTGCAAAAAAGTTTTGAAGGACAAGTACATACATAGTTTTTCATAACATTTTTCACAAACTTTTTGAAGATCCGTTATAAATCTGGAGATACTTAGTAGTG
Source organism: Tupaia tana (assembly GCA_026018925.1). NCBI lineage: Eukaryota > Metazoa > Chordata > Mammalia > Scandentia > Tupaiidae > Tupaia > Tupaia tana. Next base: position 21,682,738 of record JAKSZU010000020.1, on the reverse strand, counting down.
GAGAATCTTTATTATTTGGCTCTCTGGTTTATTGTTATTAGAGCTCTTAATGCCAGGTGATGTTTTCCCAGTCATTAAGTATGGGGGAAAATCTGACTTTTGATTCTTATCCCTGAGATGAATGGCGTTGAAGCAAGGGTCAGGGTCTGGCTTGAGGACCAGGCTGCTTCTGCCTTCACTCCGAGAGCTGAAGAGCCCCACCCACGGTGGCTCTGTTAGCAGATGCACCAGCTGAAAAGTGGTTAGTTCCACGTGCACCCTGTAGCCAGCCTCTCCTCCGGTCCGTGACAAAGGTAATGAGCAGAATGTTAACTAGCGTGGCTTTACATCCGTTAGGGATGGCAGGGCAGGAGAAGCAGGAGATCTCGCTCAGAAGAGACTGGGTCCTTTTGAAGTTAATAGAAGGGAGACAATGAAGGGACTGAAAACAAATTTTAAAAATTGAGTTGCCATTTAGGCTCAAATACCTTCAAGGTCCTTCCTAAGCCATTTAGAAAGCAGGTACACTGGGTCAATTTCAGAGTTCAGTGTCCCCAGAACAGTAACCACCCTTAGTGGACATACATAGCCACTTTATCGGAGGCAAGAATAGAAGAGGTGGAAGCAAACCTTGGGGAGTGCAGCACATGTAGAGTGAGGTGACCCCTGGACACCCGCAATGGCTTGTCTCATCCCACGTGCAGATTTATGAGCTAAAATGCAAGCAGACTGTATTTTGCAGCAAAATGGCCAAAGTAGTCCAATGTCCTGTGGGTCCTTTGTGTCCAGGAGACTAAGAGCCACTGGAGAGCTGGACCAGCAGGTAGAGGAGACATGAGCTTAGATGTTTCGCTGAGAGGGAACCGAGGGACAATGCTCAGCGTGTTGCCATGCCTGGAGGACCCGCCTAGCCTGACCGCCATGGTGTGACATAGTGAAACGAAGTAGGAAGGACGTTTTTGCCTCAGTGGTCAGTGAGTTCAGAGAAAAAGTGGAGCTTGCCTGTTCTGGGTCATCTACTTCTCAGAGTTCTCAGACTCTCAAAGTCTATCCCACATCTCTCTGCTGTCATTATTGTTACTTACTCTAGCTGAGGTAGAGCTGAAAGCCCAATACCTGGGCGTTTCCTCGCAAGATTCATTACAATTAGTTGTAGTGGTTATGATGACAACTATCTCACTGTTCAGAGAGCCAAGGTTAATCTGCCCCGAGACTCGCACTCCACATGCCACAACTTGTTTTGAGACTGGCAGCCAGTTCTGGGCCTCTGAATTTGTGGCTGGTGCTTTTGAAGGCAATTGTCTGCTGAGATTCTGCAGGCCAGATGGCTCTGTCTGTGCCTTACAACTCAGTGACCCTGGAGACTCCACTGACCTTAGTTGCTTACTGATACGATAGCAGGAGAAAGAATTCATCAGGGCCTGTTCACAGAACTGAATTGCACAAAGTTTTTCAAAGTTCAAATCCCTTTTTACTTTATGATGGGGTTTGATGTACTTTTTCTGTAAAGGAGCAGATAAAATATTTTAGGTTTTGTGGGCCAGTTTCTGTTGGAGCTACTCAGATCTAACATAGCCTAGAGGCAGCCAGAAACAGTATATAAACAAGTGAGCATGGCTATGTTCCAACAAAACTCTGTTTATGAAAACAAGGAGCTGTCTGGATGTGACCCCAAAGTCAAGACACTGGATTTTTGTGTCTATCCTAGATAGAGTAACAGCCACAACAGCAGATATAGACATGGGAGTCTGAGAAGCAGATGGCTCAGAACAGGTGAGCCCAGCGTCTTCTCTGAGCTCATTTAGCACCGAGGCAGAAAGGCCCTGCCTACTTTCATGTGATGAGCCTCCAGTCAGGCTGGTCATCCTCACTCCTGGTATAAATGTGTTTTATAATCTCCTCTCATCTTAACCTCTCATCATCACCAAACCATCCTGCATTCCAGAGTTTTCAGGAAAGATGGGAGGAGCTTAAAAATTAAAGTTATTTGTTTTTATGGCTCTCACTAGAGTCTTGACCCTTAATAAGCAGAAGTGTATACCCCTGATCAATCAGCGTTTGAAAGTCCTTTTGGTCATGAGTTGCTGAACAGAGGTCCAAGTGGCCTTCTCATTGCTCTGCGTCGTGAGACAAGTCATGCACCAAATGTATATCGCCTCTACTTTGCACATATGGGGATGGTGGATCTATAGTGGATCTGTAGTGGATCTATAGGAGATCTATCTAGCTATCTATACACACATGCACACACACACACACACACACACACACATACACACATATATATATATATATATAGAGAGAGAGAGAGAGAGAGAGTCCTTCAGGGGACTCTATCCTGGTCTGACTCCCCTCTGTATCCTTAGGTTCTAACCCTATATATATTATATATATGTATTATATATTTTATATATATATATAATATATATATAGACAGAGGTGCACATATGTGCTACTATATATATATATATATATATATATATACACACACACGTAATATTTTAAATAGCTAATGTATATGTACACACACAGATATGTTTCTTTTAAATCCTTAAATATATTTACACTAACTACGTAAAGTAGGACTTGCTAACTGCAACATCTCTGCCATCTCTGGATCTGTTTCTGTTGATTTTTGTATTGTTATGGAGTATATTTTCTTATTCCTTATGTATAGTAATTTTTAATTGTGTTCTAGACATTGTAGATGTTATTTATTTCTTTTTCTTTTTTTTTTTTTTTTTGAGAGGTTTTCACTATAGGGCATGTGCGCTCGCCAGACAGAGAGAGACAGAGAGACAGAAAGCGAGAAATCACCCCCAAGGGGGGATGGTCACACCGCAATCCCTTCTTCTCCATTCTCCTCTTGGGATCTTGGGCACGCACGGACATGCGCCCGGTGTGAGTTTTAAGCCACCGGGTCTGGGACGTGAACCGCGGTCGACTACGTGGGAGTCCAGTGACATAGCCATTAAGCTAACTGCTGATTCCCTTATTTATTTATTTTTGAAACCTGACTTTTGTTGTCTTCTTTTAAAGAGAGTTGCATTTCGGTCTGTCAGGCAGTTAACTTAATGGAGAGTAATTTTAACCTACGTTAAGATGGTTTTATAGTCGTATTTATTCTATGACTAGAATAAAGCAACTCTTATTTTGACTTTTCTGAGGTTTCAGTTGAATTCTTGGAGTGTGAAGGGAAGTTTCTTTACATTGACTGGTTGCAACACTTGCATCTTTCAGTGCTCTGTGACCACTGGATGTATGCATTCGGCAAGTATTTTCTGCTTTGCCTAATCTTGTGTCATCCTGCGCATCTGCAGCTTAGTCTTTGTTTAAAGTGTTTAGTGCATCCCTTTGCAGACTTCTTGGTCTCCTACTCTTTGAAGCTTTATTCTTCCTAGGCTCCACAAATTCCATCCCTGAAATCTTGATTTCTAAGATTTATATTTCCAGATGATAAACCCATTGTGCTCTGCATTTGCTCCCCTCAATTAACCATATAATTTGCTTCTACACAGAAATCCAGAGATCACAGGGTTCTCCTCACTCATTTTCCTTCTTTCATATGTTGCCTGTAGTCCAGCATCTGAAAAATATTTGCTCCAGGGAACCAGCACTTAGCATAATGGCTATGTCGCTGGACTCCCACGTAGTCGACAGCGGTTCGCGTCCTGGACCCGGTGGCTTAAAACTCACGCCGGGCGCGTGTGCGTGCGTGCCCAAGATCCCGAGAGGAGAATGGAGGAGACGGGATCGCGGCGTGACCATCCCCCCTGGGGGGTGATTTCTCGCTTTCTGTCTCTATGTATCTCTCTGTCTGTCTGGCGAGCACACGCGCCCTATAGCGAAAACCTCTCCAAAAAAAATAAAAAAATTTGCTCCATATATATTGTCTGTGAGAGTATTTGTTTAGCATCAGTTACTGTCATGGTCAGAAGCAGAGTGATGCAGGATATGATCTACATTTTTTTTTTTTTTCTCTCTCTCTCTGGTTATTTTCATGGTGATTTGGAAGGAGGGAACCTTGTAGTTCAACAAAACAAAAACAAACAAAAAGTCAATTTTGCTTTTTCTCATCCTATAAAATCCCAGAATCTTCATCTGTGGAAGAGGTGCCAAATATGTTCCTATCTCTATAGCAACTTCTTAAACCATTTTAGCAACCATATTTTGCCTCAGAGTTCTGACAGTTTATTACATTTGCTTTTGAGCTTATGCTAGAACGACCCTCAACTCTGGAGGGACACTATCCTGATCTGACTCCGCTCTGTATCATTAGGTTCTGACCCTAAAATTTGTGTAACAACTGTGTCCTTGCCTAGTCGTTATGTTTCAGGTGAGGCATGATTCACAAAACAGGATGAGAGAAATAAGCCTTAGCAATCTCTAGAGTCATTGTGAGGCACACAGACACTCCAGTTCATGTGGGTATGGCTCGAGTATTCAAACCAGCAGCTCCCAGGGTTGTTGATTTTGACAGCACACCCTTTGCAGCAAACCACACAGGGATTAGTAGTGACTTTGCCTCTGAAGCTTCTACCTTTTGTGGCAATAAGGCTGTCACTTCCCTGAAATTATATATTCATACAGTTTAGCCGGTTAATTCCCATAGAGAACCAACATGGTTTCTCACTGTCATGCTGAGATGCTCTTTCCAAAGTCTTTTTACAAAGATAGCAGCCCCATTCCCAGCCTCTCCTTCTCTACTAGGCATCCTGGTGAAAATGTACAGCTTTTCCACTACAGGGGCATAGCAATGGTGATTCATTTCATTACTTGTTTTCTGGGCTAAAATTGTGGGCTCATAGGGACATCCAGTCACAATTTTATTTTGCCTTCTTTGGCTTAGCTTCCAAGTTTACTTATGAAAACCCACATAGCAAAGGAGAAAATAGGATGATTTTATATAATACAGCTTTTAGCAAAAAATCTGATGAGATTACATGTTTTTCTTTTTAATGCAGATATGCAATCTCTTCTGCAAAGGACAAAGAGATACCGCCACACCTTTTTTAACCGATAATGACTGGCTAATGACTATTATTTATTAATTCTACTTAGTCCCATCAGGAGGGGAAAAAAACAAAACAAAAAACACCTTATCTGATGGTGCCAAGAGATCTATGTCCCACTTAGGACGTTTTCTGTCGACTATCTCATATATCTTGACAGTTCACCTAGAACAAGTGATGGAGAAAGCAAATTTGATATAAATTTGTTGTGACCTAATTCAGAGCCCTTTTACAGAAACTTCTCAGGCAATCTATTTCATTGACCATAGATGTTGTTGGCTTATTTCAGCACTCTAAGAACTGAGATTTCTTATCAAAGAATTAGTTAATTAGAAACTTAATTTGGAAGCAACACACAACAAACGTTAATTTTACATAGAAGCCAAAATATCTGTGTGGCCTACTGTGATTTTCTTCTCCTCATCTGTGTGGCTGAGACCTTGGGATATGCTCCTTGGGTCTCACAGTAAAGACCATCATCTAAGTCCTCTAGAATTCACTGTTTCTTCAACCTCTGCTGCCAAAAGCACATTTTGGATTGTTGTTTGGACCCTTGAGTAATATAGAAACTCATTATTTTCACCACACAGCACCCTCTATCAGACTTAAAGAGGAAGGAAGTGCCGTTCTCTTTCTCTGTGTGACATTATTTTTGGTTCCTTTGGTCTTTAACCAGTAATTTTCATCTACTTTCCTTCTTTGGGTTTTCTTTACTGACCAGTGTGCTCCTGCTGGTCTTTAACAGAGATTTTTTTTTGTTCCCAATCAGTCAGCCTCTGCCCCTTCTTAAGATGCATTCCTATGTTGTAACCACATTGCATTATTAAGCGTTTTCAGGCTAAACCATTCGGAGCACCATTCAAAATTCGAAAACTTTCATCTTGAGGCAAATAGGAGCTCCAGTTTACTGAAATGTGCTTTAACAATAATCAGATGTTGCTCAGAAGAAGGTCCTCAAATTTCAATCTGAGTTGCTGGGTGGTAGATAGATCTCTTAGGATCCTAGTTCCTTGTTACCCTTGGTTTTCAGCAATTTGGTTCTCATTGAAGTTGTTGTTTCTTTTCTTGTAGTGGCTATTTTTCCACTAGAAAAATTTCCCTAACTTTTCTCTCTCTCCACATCTTTTTGAGAAACAGGAGTTGGTTTGCTTCCTCTATAACTTATTAGTTCAAGGTGAACTGTCAATACATTGTACTAGTGTATGAATTAAAGTGTGTACTCAGAATAATGCAACATGTCTGGCATCATGTAAATGGACTTTAAATCCCCACTATTAATGATTTTTCATATCTTACTAATGCTTGAGACATTCTTAGGAAAACCACAAATCCTTCCTCTTGTGTTTCTTAAGAAAATGAATTGGCTTGAAAGAGTCGTCGTTCCCATCTTCCCAAATCTACCTTTAAAGTAACAGAACTGCACAAATGGTGGATGTATTGCTTCTAGTATTCCAAGGCTTCACAGCTCATATCTCACTACTTCAGTTTCTCAAGTGTAAAATGAAAATGATAATAATGCCCAGCTTTTACGATTACCATGAAAACAAAAAAAAATATAAAAGGTAAATATAGAAATTTAATAGATTTGAAACACTCAGAGTAGTGGTTAAAACATTACTCAGTAAATGTTAGCCACTATTCCTATTAAAAGATTCATTATTAGAAATGTTTAAAAATGTGCACCAGATCAGCAATGTATTTAAGATGATTCCATCCTCCCAGGGCCCTGGTACCACTAAGTGGATTTCTCCAGACAGGCCTGAACTCAAGGCTGTGACTAAGCTTTGCCACATTTCAAGAGACCATCTATATATTGGCTTCCTGGCTTAATTTGCTGAGTCTCACTCCTCCAGTATTCTTTCTCAATGGTCTCTGTTGCTGTTCATCTTCTGCTTGCCACACTGGTGGCTTTCTTTTTTTTTTTTTTTAGCTATAGGGTGTATGCGCTTACTAGAAAGACAGAGGGAGACAGAGAGACAGAAAATGAGAAATCACCTTGGGGGGGGTGGGAGGGGTGGAGGATGGCCACGTCACAATCCCTTCTCCTCCATTCTCCTCTTGGGATCTTGGGCACGCATGCACACGTGCCTGGCATGAGTTTAAGTCACCAGGTCCAGGACTTGAACCATGGTCGACCACATGGGAATCCAGAGACATAGCCATTACACCAACTGCTGATCCCAACACACTGGGGGCTATTTAATGAACTAAGATTGGAAAATGATACAGACAAGGAAGCTCTGCTGGTATCTGTGGCTGAGCCAGTTTCCCCAGTACCTGTCCCTATAGCTAGGCTTATTGCTCTCCTGGCCCCTCACCTCTGGTCATATCCTGATGTAAGTAATGATCCATTTGTACATCATCCTAGTCTCACTGTCTTAGTCTATTTTTGCTGCTATGACAAAACAACACAAACTAGGTCATTTCCAAACAATTGACTCTTAGGTATCACAGTTACAGAGGCTGGGAAGTCCAAGACCAAGGTGCTGGCATTTCACATCTGATGAGGGCCTTCTTGGCAGAAGTGATGAACCCTGTGTCCTCACACGGTGGAAGGGAAGGAAGGGGTCAAAGACACCAAGCTAGTTCCCTCCAGATCTTTTATAAGGTATTAGTCCATTTATGAGGGCCAGGTCCTTATGAGTTAATCACTTCTCAAATGTTTCCATCTCTTAATACTTAATAATGGGGATCTAGTTTCAACCTATGAGTTTTGGAAAACAGTCAGACTTTAGTTTCAAGGCCAAGAATTAATCTTGAGTTTCAGAGAGTATTATTCAAAATCACTCACAAGCAATTAAATTTCAACATGATGTAGAAAGATTGATGGTCATGGCAAGTATGTTGTCAGGGGTATTTACATGTACCAAATTATTGGAATGTGACCTTACATTAGTGTGACTTTATTACCAATTTGCCCAGGCAGGTTAGTCTCAGTTTATGTATGTACCTAAGCATTATCAATATAGTCCCTCTATCACTCTCAGAGTGTCTTATTTAATCAATAAATTATAAGGACGTCATATATTGAATTATTATCTTGTAATAACCCTCCATATTATTTTATACCAGACATTCACATTGTAACATCAATTTTCAATAGATCCATGTCTGTATTACAGTCTCATGGTCCCTTTAGACATTTCTATCTTAAGAACTCTGATACAAAGCTTTTAGGGGCGTTATGTTGTTTATGCTAGGAACTAAACATTTGTGGTGATAGGATAGGATGAAAGTAGGACACTAATCACCACAGTAAAACAGAAAAATCTCTTCTTAGGTGATATGTCTTCCTGAAGTCTTCCTTGACTGGCCAAGACAGATAAAGGTAAATTAATCTGTGCTTCCATATGCTGCCCTGTGCTTATATCTACTTTAGGATTTACTGTATTATATTTGAGCTAATTGTGTCCTTAAAGGCAGGGACTACTTTGCAGTAATTTGTGCTTTTCCAGGCCTTGCATAGTGCCTGACACAAAGTAGGTACTGCTTTGTTGATCTGAATATTTGTCATGCTCAGTTGAACTCAAAGCTATTTTTTATTAGCTCTTCTATTAATGAAAGTTGGTTAATACATATCAGAGGTTGCTGACTACCTAAATTATAAAATGAAATAGTTTGATGAATTATCAGCTATGTAGGCTACAAACCTAGTCTTCCCTGTCTGGAAGATTCTTTTTCTTCCACCACACCCAGTGTGGGTGAACCTCTTTCCCTTCTTCTTGCTCAGTCTGATGACACCCCATCTTTCTGGTCATCTTTCTGAGGCAACACCTGCCTCAATTAATAATTTCTTTACAATATTGAGTTAGGGACTAGCTAATGCCAAGTAGAGTCAATGACTTGGATGAAGAAGGGTAATAGGTTATCCCAGCCAGAGCCACAAGTCTGGAGTCTAAAATGGGATCTGGCCTTGACAGAAGAGACTGATTAAATAAAGAGAAACAAATTAGAACTTGTTCCTAGAATAATTCTCATCTTCTGTCTGTAATTCTGGTAAAACATTTGAAAGTAGTGGCTCACATATGGTGTTTAGACTGTGGATGTGAATGACCCAAGCTATTCTTATCTTGCTTTACAATGAATAATTGAGATTTAGGCATGTAGGAGGATTAAAAAAATTGTCTCAAAATCCAAAGTGAATATAGCCTTCTGCCTTTTAAGTGGCATGGAGGTGACATATTTCTTATCAGAGGAAAATTATACTTTAAAAAAATAATGTATCTGCTTCCTTTTACTTGTAGAAGACAGAAGGGAAAAAAGTATGAAACTTCAAAGTCTCTGCAGGTTCCTCTGGGGATACAAAGGTTGGGAGCAAGAATAGAAAACCCTTTGTTTTATTTAAGACATGAATGAGCTTTTTTATGTATACAAAAGTGAGTGTAGAGCCAGTTGGGGGTGAAGAACTGAAATTACTCTGCATAGTAAAATGATAAGAAGTGAAATTTGAGGGGAAGAGATGTTCGAACAACAGATTAAGACAGTCCTAAGACTGTTAAGTGTAGGGGTGATTAATATTCAATTATAGGGGCTGGCAGGTGGTGTGATGGTTAAGGGCACTGGACTCCCACATGGCTGACTGTGGTTAGAGTCTTGGACCTAGAGGTTTGCTTTCTCTCTCTCTCTCTCTCACTCACTCTATCCCTCTCTAGTCAAATTAACAATAAATAAGTAAAGTTAAATAAAATAATTCTTTAAAAAATTCAATTATAAAGTGTACACATTGCTTGCACTGGATGACTCTACTGCCTTAAATTTGTAATAAAGTCTGTTATTCTACCCTTTCTTTTCCTTTTCCTTTTTAGAAAATCGAGGAGTGACTGAGTTCTACATCTGCATTGTCTGCATTGAGTACAGCAGAGCTTCGCAACGTTTAATATGAATGCAGATTGCTGGAGATCTTATAAAATGCAGATTTTGATCTAGTAAGTTTGAGGTGGGGACCGAGATTCTCATCACTAACAAACCTCAGGTTTTAGCAATAGCCCTGATCTCAAGACCACATTTCAAGAGTAAGGAGAGAGGCAAGAGAAACACAGGCAAAACATATAGGTGAGATGTCACATTCAGTGGGTTAAAAAACTTCTATTCAGAAAGTGCTTGAGACTTCACAGACTCTAGAGATGCTCAGATATCCTGGGGGAGAGTGTTAGACTACCTGCATAGCACAGAAATAAGGAATGGAACCAGTTTTATTAAATCTCAAATTATAAGCAAAAGTCAGCTCACTCCTGAGTTATAGGCACCTGAACAACTTTGGTATTTTAGGATTGACGTCTTCCTGCTTGCTTTCCAAGATCCCTTTTCTTTCCCTTCCTTCCTTCCTTTCTTCTTTCTTTCTTTCTTCTTTTCTCTCTTTCATTCTCTTTTTTTCTTTCCAATCCTTCACTGTTTCTTCTTCTTCCATTTTTTTTTCTTATCTGATCTGTATTTTGCTCACATCCAATGCACAGTCTCCACTGGAATCTGAAGAAAAGTCATACTTGCCCTGAAAGTGTCACCCCTAATTATATCCTAGAAGGCCACCCTTTCATTAGTATTCAGAACTGGTTTCAGACCAGATCATTAATGGACTCTTTTTTCTGAGGATGATAATTATGTATGACGCTGATGTTCCCTGCCAGTCTAAGACTATGAAAAGCTTTATCATTGTGGTGGGCTCATTGGAGAATTAAATGGCATGGCTGAAATTTTCATGGCTCCACCAAGAAAACCTCTACTGACACTAAGCAATGTTTCGGCCGTCCCCAAACAGGTTGATGTACATTACACGAGAGGTTCATGTCATTTCCAAGAGCATGGGACCACTAGATGAGAAGTGCCATTACTCATGTGGTTTCTGATACCAAAAACACTATGAACTGTTCTCGGCTCCTATGCTGAACCATCCACAGGTAGGTTAAATGCAGTAAAAACGAGAGTTCGTCCACTAAAAAGAATTATAATCTATTAATAGAATGCTCTGTATTCTAGATGTGGATACAGACTCATGGTTGGAATTAGTGTCCTTATAAAACAGACCCTTGAGTCCCCTGTTAGGACACAATAGGAAAGCACCATCTGTGAACCAGGAAATAAGCCCTCACTAAATACCAGCTCTCCCAGCATCCTGACTTACCAGCCTCCATAACGGTGAGAAATTTTGTTGTTTGTAAGATGTTTGTTTGTAAGGCTTACCCAGGCCATTGTGTCTTGTCATAGTGGCCCAAACGGACTAAGACACATGATATTTTCAATAGCTTCCTTTTTCCTCAGTCTTTTATTCTGTTGACCATTCACCACTCAAGAATTTTATAGCATTGGGGCCAGCAGTTAGCGTAATGGCTATGTTGCTGGACTCCCATGTAGTTGACCGTGGTTCGAGTCCTGGACCGGGTGGCTTAAACCCATGCCAGAGACGTGTGTGTGCGTGCCCAAGATCCCGAGAGGAGAATGGAGGAGGAGGGATTGCAACATGGCCATCCCCTCTAGGGGGTGATTTCTCGCTTTCTGGCTTTCTGTCTCTCTGTCTCTCTCTCTGTCTTTCTGGCGAGCGCATGCACCCTATAGCAAAAACCTCTCCAAAAAAAAAAAAAAAAAAGAATTTTATAGCATGATGTATGTAAAAGAACTATGTATATTCTTATTTGATACACAGTTATCCCTTTCTAATTTTCTTTTATTACTTCATCACCTTCCCAGTGGAAATTTTTTGCCACCTGCCCTGGCTTACATTCACAGGACAGTGTGTTCCTTAAGAAGTAAGCATTTTCCTCACCTTCACTGATACTCCTCAGCACTGTGGCTAAGTCTGACATGCTGGGGCTGACTTGCTCTCAGCTCTTCTTAGGTAGTAGACGATGATTAAGGTGAGGCTCAGAGAGTAGAGTGAGGAGTGAGAACCAAGACACAGCAGGTAAGAAAGCAGGCAGGTGAGCCAGAATTCAGGGCCCCAATTTCCTGGAAAATGAAGTGATGCAGGTGGTCTAACAATCAGGAAAAGGACTGAAACTTGTCTTTCTGCAGAGGCTGAGAGGGTAGAGAAAAAGAAACAAGAAAACCAAGAGTTATAAAGATAAAATGATGCTGTTTACGGAAGCCATCTTTAGTCCCAAAAGCTTACAGATGCTTCTTGCTAAAGTTAAATATGTTCCCTGGAGTGGCTGTGTCTGTATCTACGGAGAAAGGTGAGTGAAATAACTTTCTGGAGTGGAGTGTGAGGTCAGAATCAAAGACACAAAGAGAAAATTGGTTTCTGATGCAGATATTGTTCATGTAGTTTTAAGTACCGCTTGTATCTAAAATTGCAGGGTGACCCAAGAGTTTTGCTGTCTGGAAGGGAAAACACCAATTGTACTGCAATTTAGATTTTAGAAATATTTACATGGAGCCAGTATAAAATTTTTCTACTTTTCAAATCTTAGTACCCAACACAGTGGGCACTAAATTAATGTTTGTCAAATTGAGCTGGACTAAGAAGTCTGGGATTTGAGCACATGGAAACCCCGAGTATGTGAGTCAGGGAGGAGAGAATTAATATGAATTAAAAAGGGTAGAAATATTGAGAAGATGGAAGATAGAAATGAAAGGAAGGTTGCTTGTTAGGAGAGGAGAGGGCTTGTCAAAACCAAATCAGAGAAACCTCAGTGTGAGACGTGCAGAGGTGGGTATTCCCAGGGTAGGTTAATTTCTCGGCTCACTAATGTCAAGAACGTGCAGTGCTTTGGTCTGGGCATCCCCTAAGAACTCATGTGTCAGAACTTTGTTGTATTGTGAAGGTATTAAGAAGAAGCTCAACACCTTTATGGTGCTGAAAGGAGGGCCTTCGGGGATGAATAAGTGATTAGTGTGTGGCCTCTGTGATGGACTCCTGGTGGTTTGACTTTCAAGAGGAGAAAATGCGACCAGAACAGAAGCACACATGAATGAATAGACACAGATGTCTACCCCTGCTCTCTCACTGTGTAATGCCCTCCCTGCATGGCCCCCACCAATAGGAAAACCCTTACCAGATGTGATCCCTGTACCCTGGACCTCCAAAATATCAGCTGCATCAACCTCTTTTCTCTGAAATTATCCAAACTCAAGTATTTTTTTGTTATTAGCAACAAAGCTGATCAGAACAGCCACCATCTTTCATTCTTTCTAACCTACATTCTCAGTGTTTTGTTTGATCCCCAGGATCACCTTTCCCATGGTGATGAAATGTCTGCCCCGTTCCAGCCTTTCTTTAAACACTAGGTAGAAGAGGGTGAGTGGGTAGGAGTCAGGTAGCTTGACTATGAATGTCTGTAATGATGGAAATTTAGGGGGGAGTCAGGGCATTCTTGGAACTGGTCCTTGTAAAGGCCAAGGTCTAGTGTCTGTTGTGTATGAGTGTTCTATGAATCACTGAAGTGAAGTTGTGAAGACAATGAATGTATGAGGGTCATAAAGGGATGGAAGTGGAGAGGCTGCATCTCCAAGGGATGGTGTTTGGAAGATGAACTGCCTGTTCCTTTTGATATTGTGGGTATGTGTCAGGATCCTCTGCTCTTGAGGGGTTGATTGTGCTTAGCCTGGTTCATCACTTGTCTGATGATCTGTAAGAGAAATTGTTTCTCTTGGTTCAGGGACTATTCTGTATGCTCTTAAAGAGTAACAGTGTGGGGGCCAACAAGTGACATGGTAGTTAGGGTATTTGACTCTCACATGGCCAAGCACAGTTTGAGTCCCAAACCTGGTGGTTTGAAAATTATGCAAGGTGCATTTGCATGTGTACCCAAAATTCTGAGAGGAGAATGGAAAAGAAGGGATTGCAGCATGGCCATCTCCTTGGGTGGGGGTGGGGGGTGATTTCTCACTTTCCCGCTCTGTTTCTCTCCAGTGAGTGTATGTGCCCTATGGCAAAAACCTTAAAATAAAGTAATGATATGGATGGATACTCATTCCTCAGATTCCAACTTCATCTCTCCTCAAGAGTTAGGTGTCTTATTCCAGCTCTCTCTGTCCTGCCCTCCCTACTTCCCTGGTGATAAGCTCAACCTTGTATATTTTCAAACCAATGCAGAATACAGAAAATGCATTTCCATCTGGCACTTTCAGCCAGTGTCAGGGAAGAGTTTAAAGTAGGACATCTCTTGCCTTACTAGATAACTGTTCTTCTAATCTGCCTCTCTCTAATGCTAGTTCTGCTTAGTATGCCATAAGTTTAACGAGTCCAAAGACAATCATAATTTCTTGCTAACCAACTTTTCATCGTATTTTCTACTTACCATTGAGGTGTTTGCAGCATTCGTGAGATTATACAGTCTTAGATTTGGAAGGATGCCTTCTTATTATTTCATCTTTTACTCCTTAAGAGCACTTACTTATAATTTCCTTAGTTGAAAACAATAGGAAGAAGAGAGTCTCCTTTCTCATTCTCAATTTCTTTATGTGAGAAAGTCACAAAAGGCACTCTTTATGGTCTCTCTCCTGAGACTTAAATGCCAGTCTCACCTCCTGTCCCCTTGATGCCTTGTCCCGAGATAGTCTGACAATGGAGACATTTTAGATGCCATAGGATATTTCATAACTTTAAATATTTTATAACAAATTAAATGTTAATTATATGCTGGTCAGGGAAGAAAATCACTGAGGTATTTAATTAACATTTAATTTATTAGTCATCAAATATTTAAGCAGCTCCTATCTGAGGGACTTTTACTTCTCATTAGTTGTAAGTTAGTAACAAGTTATCATTGCTAGTTGCTCTTCCACATATGTATAGCTTTTCTAGATTTCTCAGAAAAGATCTTTGCGCACATGTACCGGCAGGCCACAATATGCTCCCAAAGCCTTTTTAAAAAAGTCTTTTTTATGAATCCAATTGATTTCTGCTTTTTGTATTTTCTCACAGAAACCCTATAATTTGAAAAATGCTGTGATCTCCATATCTCACTTAGTGTTGTTGGTAACAACCTTCACAAAATTTAGAGGACAGGTACAATCAGTGCTACGTTATAGGCATCAGCACCTCAAGGGGGTGACTACCCCAGTGTCACATAGTCAGGATTTTGGATAAAATTCTACCCCAGATTTTCTGCCTACAAGTTTGACATTGTATCATGATCAATGTCAGATGATAGTTTGCCCTCAGGAAAGTCCTGACAGTATTTAACCAAGCCACTTTTAGCTCTTGTTTCTAATTTATTTTGAATGGAAAATGTAGCCTGTAAACTATTTCCTTGAATACATTTTTATTTAAGTAAAGAATCAATTTTTTTTGAGACGTTTTTGCTATAGGGCACATGCGCTTGCCAGAAAGACAGAGAGAGACAGAGAGATAGAAAGCGAGAAATCATCCCCCGGGGGGATGGCCACGCCGCAATCCCTTCTCTTTCATCCTCCTCTCGGGATCTTGGGCACACATGCACATGTGCCTGGCGTGAGTTTAAGCCACTGGGTCCAGGACTCAAATTGCAATTGGCTACATGCGAGTTCAGCGACATAGCCATTATGCTAACTGCTGGTCCCAAGAATCAATTTTTGTAAATGTTTCATGGACATAACACAAAAATGCATATTTTCTACTTGAAACCAAATGGTTCTGTATATATCTAATACAATTATTTATTGTATTATTTACCTTATTGATTGTGTTAGTTTCTTTAGGAATTTGCTTATTTTTAATCTAGTAGTCCTCTACCCATTTCTGAATTTCTCTATTTGTATTTTTATTAAATATTCTTTACATTCCCAATATCTTTGTTTTACATATTTGTCTATTGTATATCTGGTGATTACTATATTTCTGTATAAATAGCATGTTCTTAGTATCGCAAAGTATCTCTTTGTCCTGTTTTATTTTTTATTATCTTAATTGATTTTTTTTTTTTTGGAGAGGTTTTTGCTATAGGGCGTGTGTGCTTGCCTGACAGACAGAGAGAGACAGAGAGGCAGAAAGTGAGAAATCACCCTGCAGGGGGGATGGCCACGCTGCAATCCCTTCTCCTCCATTCTCCCTTCTTGGGGAGATCTTGGGCACGCACACACATGCGCCCGGCGTGAGTTTAAGCCGCCGGGTCCAGGACTCAAACCGCGGTCGACTACGTGGGAGTCCAGCGACATAGCCATTACGCTAACTGCTGGTCCCTATCTTAATTGATTTTAACATTCTCTGTCCAGCTTTCCTTTTATTTATATTTTCTCAATTTCTCTTTGTATATCTCTTTATTTTCAACCTTTCATTATTGGTTTGAGTTTTTTTGTGTGTAAGTTTAGGGTTTATTTTTAAAGAAAAGAATAAAACACCTTTGATTTTTGTCTTTTAATGAAAGAGTCCAGTCACGTACGGTGTAAAGAGTGATAAACTTGGTGTTATTTCATCTCTTTTGCTTTATGTTTGTATCCATTACATAGTTGAGTCCTTTTTTCATTCCAAATTTTTATATAGACATGTATATATCTGAAGCACACACTTATAGGTTACAGTTTGATCACTTTTGACATATGTATACTTTTGTAAAACAAAGTCCTCAATCACAAAAACAAACATTCCTATAACCTGCAAAAATTTTTCTTTTGTTTCCTTGTGATCCATGGTTCTTTCTACCTGTTTTTAGAGAAACATGGTTCTGTTATTTGCTAATAAATTAGTTTAAATTAGTTTAATAAATTAGTTTAAATTAGTTTAAAACTTTTAAGATTTTATATGAATGGGATCGTAGAGCATGCACTCTATTTCACTGAATTCTTTCAAATAGCATAATGATTATGAGATTCATTCATTATTGCATAGTTTATTTCTTTTACACTCCATCATTACAATGTGTGAGTATTCCAAAATTTGTTTACTCAATTAATTGTTGATGGATGTTTGAGTTATTTCTAGTTTATGGAGTTTATGAAGAAAGCTTCTATGAGAATTTATGTAGAGGGACCAGCAGTTGGCGTAATGACTATATTGCTGGACTCCCATGTTGTGGACTGCGGTTCAAGTCGCGGACGCAGCAGCTTAAACTCATGCCGGGCACATGTGCGTGCGTGCCCAAGATCCCGAGAGGAGAATGGAGGAAAAGGGATTGCGGTGTGGCCATCCCCCCTGGGGGGTGATTTCTTGCTTTCTATCTCTCTGTCTCTCTCTGTCTTTCTGGCGAGTGCATGCACCCTATAGCGAAAAAAAAAAAACCTCTCCCCCCCCCCAAAAAAAAGAATTTATGTAGAAATCTTTGTATAGACATGTCCCTTGGGTAAATATGAAGGGATAAAATGGCTAGGATATATAGTAGGTGTATCTTCAACTTCATAAGACATTTCAAACTGTTTCCTTCAGTGGTTAAACTATTTTACATTCTAAGAATATATGAGAGTTCAGTTCCACGTCCTCACCAATGCGGAGGACTATAATAGAACCCAGAGTTTACACGGTGTAATGTTCTCAATGTCTTGTTACATGATATATAATGAACTAGGAAAATGTGACCAATTCTCAAAGGAAAAGACAAACAAGAGACCAATCCTGAGATGACTGACATCATGGAATTACAAAGTTTTAAAAGCATCATTGTGTCTATACTCCACAGGATCACATTAAACACACTTGAAATGATTGGAAAAATAGGACCTTTCTGAATAGCAATAAAAATCATGGGAACAAAAGAAATTTTAGAAATAAGAAATACAGAATCTGAAATAGAAAAGTTCCCTTAATGAGCTCAACAGCACAGTGGAGAAGACAGAGAATCTAGTCAGAATGTGAAGGCAGAGCAGTAGAAATGATCTGATACAAGGAACTTAGAAATACACAATTGAAAAGATTAACAGCTCTTCAGATATTCATGAAACAATATAGATGATTTAATATATATGTCATGGGTGTTCTAGAAGAAGAGGAGAAAGAGATAGAGGTAGAAGACACATTTAAGAAATAATGCCCAGGGGACAGGCATTGGCATAGCAGTAATACAACCAGACCCACATGGGAATGGTACTGGGGTTGCATCATGGGACATCCCTGAGCACTCACTAGGTGAACAGGTCCATGCCTGTAATTCAGACCATATGAGGCTGGAGTGGATTGTGGCATGAGGACCCTGTCGGAGGTGACTTTCTCTCCATCTCTGATTGTATCTCTCTCTCTCTTTGAAGAAATAAATAAACAAAAAAGTAATGTCCCAACTTCCCAAATCTGGTAGGAAACTCCCCAAACATTTATATTCAGGAAATTGAGTGAAACTTAAGACAAATTCAAAGAAAGCTGCACCTAGATACTTCATAGTCAAACTGATGAATCAGGAAAAAAAAAAAAAAGTCTTAAAAGCAACTAGAGAAAAGTGACATGTTTATATAGGGAAGCAATGATTAAAATAAGTGTGGATTTCTCATCAAAAACCATGGAGGCCAGAAGAGAGTAGAATGAAAATTTGAAGTGCTGTAAGAAATGAACTGTCAACCCTCAATTTTTTGTTCAGTGAAAGTATTCACCAGGGATAAAGGCAAAATAAACATGTTTTTCTCAGATGAAGGAAAGCCTAGAGAATCATCATGGGCAGATTTGTTCCATAAGAAATGCCAAAAGAAGTTTTTCAGGATGAAAGGATGTTCAGAAATGAGGGAAGAACAACAGAAATGGTGATTTTCTGGATGAATTCAAAGGACTATTTTTTTTCTCTTAAAGTCTTTAAAATATGTATGACTAAAAAAGGCAACAACTTAATAGGATTTTTAATGTGTGAAGATGAAATATATATGATATTTATAATATGAAGGTTGGTATAGAGAACAATCTACTTTTACATGAAGTAGTATGAAATTTACTCTAATTAGACTGAGAAGATAAGGTTAGCTATTTCTATTGTGATCTGTAGAGTATCCACTAAAAATAAAAAGACAGAACAAAAAACATACAGCCAAAAAGCCAATAGATAAATTAAGATGGAAGGCTAGAAATTTAAAAAGTAAAAATAAATATTTACTATTATTTTCCCTGTTGTTGCTGGTTTGTTAAAATTGATATTCATTTTATTTGCTTCCTCTCACTAATAAGAAGTGCTACTGTACTTTCCTGTTCTCTTTTCTGTTACTTGGACTTACATGCATATTTCTCTACTATTTATTTGTTTTTAAAAAATATCTTTCCTGGGCCAGCAGGTGGCATGGAGATTAGGGCATTGGATCCCACAAGGCCAGCTGTGCATTCGAGTTCCAGACCAAGTCCTGGGCTGAGTCCCAGACCTGGCAACTTGAAAAACATGCTGGGCACATGTGCCTGTATGCCCTAAATCCTGAGAGGAGACTAGAGGAGAAAGGATCATGGCATGGCCATCCCTTGTAGGGTGATTTTTCACTTTCCCTCTTTCTCTGTGTTTCTGTCACATGCCCTATAACAAAAAGTAAGCCTCTCTCTCTCTCTCTCTCTATATATATATATATATATATATATATACACACACACACACACACACACACACACACACATGTGATGTGCATATATATATATGATGTGCATATATATATATAAAATGTATGTATATGTGTGTGTATGTGTGCGTGTGTGTGTGTGTTTCTTGAGAGAGATTTTTGCTATAGGATGTGTGCACCTGCTGGAGAGACAGAAAATGAAAAATCACCCCAGAGAGACAAAAAGTGAGAAATCACCCCCAAGGGGGGATGGCCACGCCACATTCCCTTCTCCTTCATTCTCCTCTTGGGATTTTGGGCATGCACATACACAAACCCAGTGTGTTTCAAGCCACTGGGTCCACGACTTGAACCGTGGTCAACCATGTGGGAGTCCAGCATCTTAACCACTATGCTGGCCCCTATGTGTCTTTCTTGCTTGCCTTAGCAAGACTCTCTATTTCCCCCATCATTACTCCAACAAATAAGACTTTCTTTGAGACTAGAATCAATTTGCACTCTGTTTACATGGCTCTGACTCCTTACAACATGCCTATATCATCATGCCAACTTTAACTTATGTATGTTCTTCTGATGTTGAATTCTATTTATTTTTACTTTTCCATTTTAATTTATGAATAAATAACACAGCTCCTAAAATATCTGTTGTTTGTTTTCTCCCAAATCTTCTCACCAACCCTCCATCTCTCCCCTGCTTAGAACTTCTGGCATCTACTGTTACTGTCTTCACTCTGTGCCATCAAATTCTTCGTCTTCTGCCATGGGGTGCAAACATTCCGTCTGTTGAGTGGGGACATGCTGTATTTGTCTTTCATAGCCTGGCTTACTTTTATTGTGCGTTATATCTTCTGTGTACACCCTCTTTGTGTCAAATGACAGGATTTGGTTGTTCTTTGTGGCTGAGTAGTTTTCTGTTCTGTATATGTGCCATATTTTCTTTAATACAGTCATCAGTTATTCTGCACTTGGGTTGATTCCATGTCTTAGCTGTTGTGAATAATGCTGCAATAAACATGGCTTTGCAAATGTGAAAAAAAAAACAACTATCAAGCATTGTGTATGGTATTGTTAATAATAGGAATAATGAAACTTCCGTAGTTTTAATTGGTTTAGGTTTGTATTCTATGGACTTTACTATTTACTTTTTATTTAGCCAAGAGAAGGAACAGATCATTTTGTATCTTGTCAAGGTCTGAAGAGTGTTGAGTAATGCTTATCCTTATGAGCTTATGTCATTCTCTACCTATCATATATTTGAAAGCACCTTTTCTGCACCTGCAAATGCAGATTAGTTTCTGTTTACTGTTGCAAGAGACACCTTTTATTAAGATGTAAGCAGAGTGGAAATAAAATTATAGAAGGAGTCTTCAGTTTTGACCTTCTTGACTTTGTTGCTAATAAACTGTCAAGATAACACATTACCTTATACAGAACACCTTAAAATATTCAAGACTCCACTGGTCAGATTCTTTAACCAAAGGAAAGATAAATCTATGTATAAACAGGTAGATTACCAATTTATATTGTCTGTCTCTTGTTTATCAGTCATTGAAGTTCAAGGCCATAGAAGCCTGACTTTTTCCTGTTGGAAAGGTTAACTTGGTGTTTTTGGATAAGAACTCTTAGCTCTTCAGACTCTTGACCTTGGAATGTCATTCAAACTAGTTTCCCACTAATATAGCTTCAATTATTCAAAATGTCTTTAATCTCTTAAATTAACCAAATCTCTCCCACTGCCCTTGCCCAGAGCTCAGGATAGACCTTTATCAGTTAATGAAATTTGGCTTGAAAATTTCGAGGTTTTTATCATTTAGGTTTAATTTTAAACTCTTTCCCCCCCTTTATTATAAAAGTGAAAGCTACGTTGAAAAGCAGACTTGTCTGAAAGTCTGACAGCATTATTGTAAAACAATAGGTTTTGTTGAAATCCTCACTGATAGAATAAAATGGTCTTATCACCTATGGGCTGGCCTTGGATATAAAATTTCTTCATCTACTATTTGACTTTAGCTTAGAAGCTCTGTCTTCTCTCGCCTTCTCTCCCTTCTTTGCTGTTTCCTTTCTTTTCCTCTCCTTCCTTCCCTTTCCCTGACCTTACTGCCCTCTTTCCTCAAATGCTGTAAGACAGATTTCTGTCCTTGTCATTCAGCACTGCTTGGTTTTTTTTTTTGGAGAGGTTTTCGCTATAGGGCGCGTGCGCTCGCCAGACAGACAGAGAGAGACATAGAGACAGAAAGCGAGAAATCACCCCCTAGGGGAGATGGTCACGCTGCAATCCCTTCTCCTCCATTCTCCTCTCGGGATCTTGGGCATGCACGCACACGCGCCCGGCATGAGTTTTAAGCCACCGGGTCCGGGACGCGAACCGCGGTTGACTACGAGGGAGTCCAGCGACATAGCCATTACACTAACTGCTGGTTCCCAGCACTGCTTGGTTTTAGGGATACTTGGTAGGTTTCTTGCTAACATGTAATTTTGCTCATGAGATATACTTTTCTACCCTGAATTTCATGATTCATATGGGATGGGGGAGGAGTTTGACAGTCCTTCCATTTGCTGTACCACCGCCTCCAATCTTATTTATTAATTAATTAATTTTTGGCAGAGGGCATGTGTGCTTGTTTGTGTGTGTGTGAGAGAGAGAGAGAGAGAGAAAGAGAGAGAGAGTGGGAGAGAAAGCACCCCTCAGCGGGGCCTGGTCATACTGAAATCCCTTTTCTCCCATTTCTCCATCCTGTCAGGATCCTGGACAGTCATGCACACGTGCCTGATGCATTGTTCAAGCCATCAAGGCTGATGTTCAAACTGTACTTAGCCATGAGGGGGCTCCCTTTGCACCGTGCTTAACTGCTGTGCTACACAGCCAGCCCCACAGCCTCAGATCTTAGATCTGATTTACCCAAGGGATGACACCATTTCCGGGGTTCATATCAAGCTCTTTCAGAATTCCTCTCCTGGTACCTGCCCCTGCCCGGCTCCCTGGGCGCAGATGACTAGAACTTTCTTTATAGAGCAGTTCTGTTTAACAAGACTTTGAGGACAGCCTGGTGTGGCTCTGTGTGGCAGATGCTGTAAAGGTCCTTTCCAATCCCACCTCAGAAAGTTCTGCTCCTTGAAACCACCCCGATCTTCCAAAAATCACTCGGGGCTTCCTGAGTTAGTTTGTCCATTAAATCTAAACTAGGAAAACCTCTTTCCTATGATTGATCTCCATGGAGGAGATTTTGCCCGAGTTGCCAAGAGCTGTCAGACCAACCAGGCTCAGCGGGCTTCCATGAAGGTGCTGTGGATGCGGGACACCTGCTGTGGCTGAGGCCAGGGTCTCCTTCTGCTGGGCTGCCATGCCCTGCACACTCTGTCTCTGCAGTGCAGAGCTCAGCCTGGGGTCTGGACAGAGGCGATTGTTCCTGGAGCCAGCACAGAGTCTACTCTGGTTGCTGCTGGTGCTGACACACATACTCTCTGGCTGCTGTCACCCAGTTGGGTTCTTCAACCATCCCAGTGAGGACTGGATGAACCCCCTGACAGGATTTCTAATTTTTTCTCTGTCTCAGGCAGAGTGTGCAAATTGAACTCAAAGGATTAGGCTTGTTAAACTGACCCCAGGAGGGACTGTTGACTGGTGCAGTATGCACAGCCCACCCTCTCTGCAAGCGTGGCTGGGCTCTGTTAATGTGTCTCTGCCACGTTCCTGCATCAGTGCAGAATGGGAAATATGGTCGGTCTCAGGCTGTTTGCATTCAGACCCCGGCTCCCCCTCCTTTGATGTGCATGCCTCCAAACAAGTAGCTTAGCTTTCCAGGGCTTCAGTTTTTCCACCTGTAAAATTAAAGCAATGACAGTGTCTACCAGGTTCTTAGAAGGTTGAAGCAATCCAGTCTCTATTAAAGGACTTATCCAAGTGCCTGGTACATTGTAAATGCTCAGTAAACACTTTTAACAATGATTACAATCATACCTGTATTGGACTGCATTTCTGTGATCGGTCAATGTTTTCACACTCATTATCCCACTCCACAGTTGTGAAAGGCAGAAATTATTATGCTTTTTTTTAACATATGCAGAAACTAATGCCCAGGAAAATTAAGCAATTTGTCTGAAGTCATGGAGTTAAAACATGAGAAGCTTGCTCATTTGGACTTTGGTCTATGTGAATTCTAAAGCGTTGATCTGATGATCCCCCGACTCAGCGAGCTGACGCAGGACAGACAAACTCCCAGTGTCCTGGCCAGGCCCTCTGTCCTTAGGACAGACCTAAGCTTGTATACCCTTTCCAGAAACGCTTTTTCTCTCTCCTTTACCTAGCTCCTGAGTTCTGTCCTAAGCCCACCCAAGTCCCCAGGTTCTAGGTAAGGGAGTCCCAAGCACTGGTCCCTACCCCCCTTCCTCCTAGTCTTGGGCCTTGATCTGGGTTGTGACCCCTATTAGAACTGGTTGGCCATACCAAGGTATTCTTCCCAGAGCTCCAGGACAACTTTTAGTGCATACAGTGGTCTTACAGTAGAAAAGGCAGGCTGAGGGGACAGCAGGGAGCGTAGTGGTTAAGGCACTGGATTTCCACATGGCCAACTGTGGTTTGAGTCCTGGATCTGGCAACTTGAAAACCACACCGGGCATGTCTGTGGGAGTGCTTGGAATCCCAAGAGAAGACTGAAGGAGAGGGGATTGTGGCATGGCCATTTCCCCTGGGGGCTGATTTCTTATTTTCCCTCTCTCTGTCTTTCTCTGACGGGCACACACACCGTATGGCAAAAAACTAAAAACAAACAAAAGAAAAACAAGAAAAGGCAAAGTGACAGGGGAGGGCTGCGGAGTGCAGATCACCAGGGTCAGGCCAGCCAAGCTCACATCTGGAGCATTCAGGAATATGTCTAGTGAGGATCAGCCTGTGGGGTCTCCATGTTCTCTCCCTTGGTGGTAGCCAAGAGCCTTCAAGAAGAGCCCAGCCAGCTGCTCAGAACAGTCATTCACTTAAAAAGATTTAAAATGTGTAACACGTGGCAAAGGCACTGGGGCTTCCACGAGTATGTGAAAAATGAAAACGAAACGTGTGAATGGTTCATGTTAGTAAGGGTGGTCTGGGGGTGCTAATAGGTATTACGACGCTCTGTTAGTTAATGAGACTCCATGGTCAATTATGTCTGAGAAATGCTGAGTTAAGCACCTTTCTCCCAGGAGAACTTTGCATACCCTTAGGATAAGTTCGTTACTGACTTTCTTGGAAGGGAATGTTGTTTGCAATATTTCCTAACATGTTGGAACCTGGGATTTTCCTTTTTTCTCCTAGAGCATCCACCGAAGCAAGTATCCCAAAGGACTGAGAGGGAGGACACTGAAGCTTCGGCCTGAGGACCCCTGCAGTTGTGTGACCCGAACAAGCCACTTCCCTGCATGGCTGCCACATTCTCCACCACACAGTAATAATGTGAGGCCACTCAACGTACAGATTTCCTCCAAATAGGTACCCTGCCTCTGGGCTACATTAGAATGTCTACTTCTTGCATGTGTTTTTTGGGGACTGGAGAGATGGGGGGGTTAAAGAGAGAGGAAAGAGCCTTGGGTGACCATTTCTAGGTGAGAGCAGTGTGCTTATTTTCTTTTATTGCCCTATTTTTTTTTTTCCTTAGAACTAAGTATACTTGTACACCCCAATTTGAAGTCCCTGCATTCATGTTGTATCTTTCCTGACCCCTGGGTTTCCCGTCTTTCTGCCTGTGATGATCATCATGAAATCCTGGCAGCTCAACCTCTAAAGGCCCGCCTTAGATTTCCTTCCTTCTCTCCATTTCCTCTGCCTTCATCCTAGTTTCCACCATCCACACGTCCCATCTGGACGACTGGAACCATCTTTTAGCTAACTTGTTTTGCCCCCTAAAATCCATAGTCCACTTTGAAGCCAGTTTATGTGAGATGTCGCTCTCCAACACCAGTGGTGCCTCTAGCGAGCTCGGGTGGAAGAAGGGGGGTAAGTGAGGAGGTTCCTACACCAGGGCTCCTACAAAGCAGACAGCCCACAAATCCGCCATAATGCACCCACGAAGCCACTGGCTCCAAAAGCCGCTGGCAAGAGTGCGCCCTCTACTGGAGGGGTGATGAAACCTCATCGTTAGAGGCCTGGTACTGGGGTTCCGTGAAATTAGATGGTACCAGAAATCCACTGAACTTCTGACTCACAAACTTCCTTTCTAGCGTCTGGGGTGAGAAATTGCTCAGGACTTCAAAACAGATGTGTGCTTCCAGAGCGCAGCTATGGGTGCTTTGCAGGAGGCAAGTGAGGCCTATGTGGCTGGCCTTTTTGAAGATGCCAACCTGTGTGCTATCCACGCCAAACGGTAACAATTATGCCAGGACGTCCAGCTAGCACCGGCGTATGTGGAGAATGTGCTTAAGCATCCAAATAGAGCTTTTGTAAGTATACTAAGGGCTCTAGGATGGGATACATTTGGGACATGGAAATTGTTTGACTTACGGGGCTTATTTATGTATTTGTTTAAGAGAAACTTTAACAAGTATCTGCTATATGCACATACCTACATAGCTTTATTTTTTATTTTTATTTTTATTTTTTAAATAGGATTTTGCCATAGGGCATGCATGCTTGTCAGGGAGGAGAGAGGCAAAGAGAGACAGTGAGAGGGAAAATGAGAAATGGATCCTGAGGAAGGATGGCCATGCTGCAATCTCTTATCATCCACTCTTCTCCTGGGACCTTGGACATGCACACACATGCGCCCAGTGTGATTTTCAAGCCACCAGGTCCAGGACTTGAACTGCAGTTGACCATATGGGAGTCTAGCACTTTAGCCACTACACCACCCTATAGGTCCTGTATATACATTCTAGGTGCTGGGCAGATAATGAAAGAGAAGATCAATGTAGTTTTTACCCCCGTGGGAGTTACAGTCCACTGCAGTAGTTCTCGCTCTTCAGTGTGCACAGATTCACGAGGACTGCCTGCTAAGACAGGGGTGTGCCCAACCCTCAGGGTTTTCCTGGTGATGCTTGGCTGGGACCACATTCTGAAAGTCCATGGCATAATGGAAGAGAGAAAAAGACGTGAGTAAGCAAGTAGGAGAATTATAATACATACTGCAAAGGAGTGACAAGGGGCTAGGGAGGTATTTACTCAAGATGAAGTGAGCAGGGACGTTCTCTCTGAGACGGTGTTACATAGGCTTAGACCTAATGGTAGAGTGTGAGCTATCGAGGCCTGACAAAGACCACTCAACCGAAAAAGTGAGCAGGTGCACAGACCTGGAGGTGTGAGAAAGCCTGGTGAGTGTAAGGAACAAGCCTGCAGCTGGAACGCGGGCTCAGGACAGATGAAGGGGGAAAACCCTGCAGAGCCCTTGAGAATTTGAGGAAGAGTTTATCTGAATGCCATGGGAAGCTTCTGAGGGAGTTTTAGGTGAGCCGTGAAATAGAAGTTGGATGTCATGGCCAAGTAGAAATTGGGCCTTCAGCTAGGAAGCTTGCCCTCTTCTGGGTGAGAGAAGACAGTGGCTGAGCTAGGATGGAAATAGGAGATGGATGAAAGAGTGGGTTTTGGAGGCTGAGCCCAAAGGACTTGCAGAGGGTGTGAGGAGAAGTACAAAGATGGTTCCCGGGTACCAGCAGTTAGCGTAATGGCTATGTTGCTGGACTCCCACGTAGTTGACCGCGGTTCGCATCCTGGACCCGGTGGCTTAAAACTCACGCCGGGTGCGTGTATGTACATGCCCAAGATCCCGAGAGGAGAATGGAGGAGAAGGGATTGCGGCGTGACCATCCCCCCCAGGGGGTGATTTCTCACTTTCTGTCTCTCTGGCGAGCACACGCGCCCTATAGCGAAAACCTCTCCAAAAAATAATAATAATAAATAATAAAAAGATGGTTCCCAAAATGAGTCCATTGACTAGCGCACTATAATGGGATTTGTTTTTTAAAAACTGTGCTCAGGAGCGTAAGTAGCTTCCTAATGGATGCGCTGTATGACCCAAAGGCAGGGTTTCCAGCCCCATGTTCTGGTCATAGACGTATTCCTGACTTCCATGGTGAGAGTCGTGCCCCACACCTCTCATGTCCCTCCAGAAGTGCCAGGCGGCGTGGTGCTCACCCTCCTGTTCCTGTGGAGAACTCCTTACACTCTCGTCCACATTTGCCTGGCATGCAGAAGAGTAGACATAAAAAAGCAGCAGGGGCACCCGATAGACACATACATTCCCAGGTGCCCTCCCCACAGGTGCAAGTCTGGGTGGGGCTTATCTGAGTTTGACTGTGTGATGCTGATGTGGGTGAGGGAAGAAAATCCTCCATCCTGCTTCACATCCCACTTCTCAAAGTGTGGTCCCTGGAAGCCCAGCATCAGCATCACTCAGGAGCCTGCTAAAAATTCAGACTCCTGGGCCCACACCAGACCTTCCAAATCAGAATCTGCGTTTTGATAACTGGATTCAGATGCATGGGGATCCCTGCTCTAGATGGTGCCAGAAAACCATCCGCATTTTCTCTTAAAATTAATTCTGGAGACATCAAGGGCCTACCTTGGATCACTGGGACTCTGGTTATTTCCTTTTGTGTCTGGTTCGATTTTATTGGCATAAACCAGCCCGGGCTCTGCCTCTCCTTTCTGCCGTGTGCCGGGTAGGATGTGCACACCCCTGGGTGTCTGGCCCAAGGAGAACGGTTGCCCTGGGAAGGATTGCTAGGTTCCTCTTTCTCTGCATACTGAGTGTCTGAATGTTCCCACTTCTTGCCCCTGAGGACACCCCCTCTGCTTGCTGCTGTTTTATTGCTTTTGAAATCTATTTTATATTCCATTATGTGATTCTACTGTCCTCCTTCTCATTCAGCTGTTGTACACTCTACATTCTAATCTAGGCTCAGAACATTTCATCAGATGGCCTCCGATTAAAATCCAATAAAATTTAAAGCAGGGAAAGCCCAGAATAAAGGAGATGCCATATAACACGTGGGGTCTGAATGAAATTCTGTTTCAAGCCTTCTGAACACATTTTGGGACCTGCCTCTGAGGCCTGTATTAAAGACAAAACAAAACAACAACAAAAATTACCACCCCCAGTCTCTTGCTACACAATTTCTTTTGTGTCTTTAGCTTTAGGAACCAAATATTGTCTCTGAGGGGCTCAGGAGCTTAGTACATTTATTAGGTACTTTTTCCGTGCCACGTGTATACACACACTTTTTCCTTCTGTCTTCCCATCGAGCTATGTATCTGTGATCATCATCATCGTCATCCTCATCTCCGCATCTTCTGTTTTAATCGCAACTGTAGCTTCTGGGCTCTTGGAATGATCCTGTGGTCCATGCACCAGCCTGCGCTCTGGTCACCTTCTAGCCTCCCTGCTCTGCCCAGAGCTGTCTCCTCTGCCTCCTTGGATGGTGCTTTCTGTGCCCAGCACCTGTGCTCTCTTCTTTCAGGCAGCGTTTCTGCTGCCTCTAACTTTAGGGCAAAAGCTGGCATTAGGGAGTTAGAAGTCTGTTCTGTTTATTTCCAACAAAGTGCCTATTATGGAAAAATGGATTGTCAACTCGTTTCCAGTATATGTTTTCTTGTCACGTTCCTCAATACACATAGTTTGATGCACCTAAATTATATTTACTCTCTGCCCCTTTATAATTATGTTCCCTCCTACTCTGTGAAGGAAAATGTATCCCCCACATAATTCCCCTTACTTTAAAATAGCAAACAAAGCCGAAGCCAGGCACACTGTCATACACATGCTGACACCTTCACTCAGAATCTCCATTATAATTCTTAGTGTGAAGAATTTTTTGCTTTATGCAGCATTTTTTTCCCTAGGAACTTAAGGGATTGTCATAATTGCTAGGGACAAAGCATGGGTGATATGGTAGGAGAGACAGTGCAATTAGTTTTGTCATTGATTTAAGGATGGTCCCCCTTCCCTGGTAAAGTAGGCTCACACATCCCTCCACCTCCTTCAATGTGCATTAGAATGAGAGTATTGAGAGGTGGAGGTGGGAAGGAGGCGACTGTGTGAATACAATTGGGCTGTTTATGCACAATTATCTCTTGAACAGGCTACCAGAGTGGGATTGAGAGAAGGGAGTCAGTTAAACCTCCTCAGTTGCTTTTGTTGTTTGTTAAAGTGGAGGAGGAGAAGAACTGCAGGGAGGGTCTGTATTATCTGTTACTCAGTTTTAAATATTTCAATTATGCTTCTCCATTGGTATGGAAAATTGAGAGTTGGCTATAAAATGCTTGTAAAAATAAGCATACTTGGAGCAGTTTAATTACTTTAATGAAATGGAGACAAATATTTGTAAGTGAAAAGCATGCTCATAGATAATGTAAGTGGAGTACATGTATTATTCAGCAAATGACTTAATTAGTTTTTAATTAGCAGAAATGGCAATAATTTTTCAGCATATCTTTTATTGGAATGGTTTTTAATAATAAAAAAGCATGTGGGTATCCTTTGTAGAAAGCCACTTACTGCAAAGTAGAATAACAGATTTGTTGTTTCAACTAGAAAAATTCCAGTTCTATTGTGAGCCAGCTGTGGTTCAACCTGTCCCCGCAGTGCTCCACTTGGGCTTCCTGCATGTCGCCGATGGTATGTGCACATCCGAGCATGGAAAACAACTTGTAGATGGTTTCGTTTCTAGGATTTTTCACCCTTTGTTTCTAAATTTGATTTCCCTTTAAAAACCTATAGGTTTCCATCGTTCTATTCATCCTTTTTTTCCAACCATTTATCATCAAGCATGCTAGGAATGGTACTAAGTATTGGAGATTTTTTCAAGTTTTGAAGATCTAGGGCCTTTGAGAAGTTCCAAGTCCATTAGGGGAGACAGACATATAAATGAATAATTGTAACTATAATAATGGAGTGAATGGTGTTCTTCCTCTTTTTTAGAGAGATTTTTTTTTGATATAGGGCGTGTGCACTTGTGGGAGAGACAGAGAGAGACAGACAGAAAGTGAGAAATCACCCCCGGGCGGATAGCCATGTCCCAATCCCTTGTCCTCCATTCTCCTCTTGGGATTTTGGGCACGCACGCAAACGCGCCTGGTGTGAGTTTTAGGCTGCTGCATCTGGGACTACGTGGGGGTCCAGCAACATAACCACTACAGCATCTGCTGGTCCCAGAGTGAATGGTGTACCTCAACTGAGAATCAAGTAGTTTGAAACAAAGATGTGGAAACAACCGACTCTTACTGGGGACTTCAGAGAATGCTGTCTAGAAGAACTCACTTCCAAGTTCTTGGGAGGCCTTCCAAGCAGTCAGAACATTAAAGAGAAAAACTCTAAGGTGTGGAAATGCTGGATGTTTAGGAAATAGCTGGGGCAAGATGGGCGTAGCTGTAACAGGGGAGCTCCAGGACCTGGAGTGACACCCAAGGGATATACTTAAGTTGGTATTTCTCTAACGATTAAAGTAACACATGGAAAGTTTGGAAAAACAACAACAAAACAATATTATAAAGTATGAAATAAAAGTCACTGATAATCTTACTCATTGGCACTTTTCTTATTTTTTACTCTGCACCTAAACTCACGTTAAAAAAAAGAGATGAGATTGTGCTGTATAAATAGCTTCATATCCTGCTTCTTTCCCTTAGTGCATTGTCAGCATTTTCCTACGTCATTCAAGATTTCTTGTCAATGTAACTGCAATGGCTGTGAAACAGTCCACAATATGCATGTCTGTGTGGCTTGTAATTTATTTAAACAGTCCTCTATGGTTGGGCATTTTTATTGTTTCCATTTATTACTACCATAAATAATGCTATAATAAACATATTTGCACATAAATTTGCCTGCATTTCTGATGATTTCCTTAGGGTAGTTATTTAGAATGGAAATGACTAGGTCAAAGGATATAAAAATTTTAAGAGTTTTGATGCATATTGTCTTAGTGTTTTCTCAATGGGGGAGTATTAGCTATAAACAATGTAAGTTCTACTGGACAAGAGGGAGTTATTATAATGTTTTTATGGTTTTAATAGTTGCTAGCTTGATAGAGAGAAAGCAGTATCTCGTGGCTGAGATAGTTTACATTACCTTAATTATAATGATTTTTAGTTAATGTATATTTTAAGCAACTACTAGTGATGGGCCCTGTAGTTTAATAAATATTAATAATTTTTTTATTGAAATCGTTTATGTCCTTTTCCTATTTTCTTATAGTGTTTTAATGTTTTCATTATTGCTTTATTATATTATTGATGGGTAAGGTATAATCAAATCTAGGGCCAGCTGGTGGCGTGGTGGTTGAGGTGCTGGACTCCCACATGGCCGACCATAGTTCAAGTCCCAGACCTGGCAGCTTGCTTTCTCACTTTCCTTTTCTGTCTCTCTAGTGAGCATATGTACCCTATAGCAAATTATAGAATAATAATTATTATTAGACATAAATATGAATAAATAATTCTTTAAAAACAGATATAGTCAGATCTATCAAAAATATTCTTTGAGATTTCTTCCATTTCTTAATGCTTTTTAAGAGGTTTATTTTTGGGCTAGCAGGTGGCATGTAGGTTAAGGTGCTGGATCTCACATGGCTGGTTGTGTGGTTCGAGTCCTGGACCTGACAGCTTGAAATTCATGCAGGCATGTGTGTGTGCATGCCCAAAATACCAAGAGAAGACTGAAGGAGAGGGGATTGTGGCTCAGCCATCTCTACTGAGGTGGGCGATTTTTCACACTCCCTTCCCCCACCACACACACTACATCTTCCTCTTTGGGGCATGAACCCTAAAGAAAAAAAAAAAAAAAAAGGGATAAAAAAACCTTATTTTTGTCTTTCTTCTGAGAGAGAGAGAGAGAGAGAGAGAGAGAGAGGAGAAAGAACAAGAGAGAGAGAGAGGCACCTTCAGCAGGGCCTTCACACCATGATCTGTAGTCTTTGCCTGAATCACTGGCATGTGTACAGTCACACCCAGCTTGTACAGAGCGACTCCAGGACGTAAGTCCAGTCCTTTCCCATATGTGTCCAGTTGCATTACCATTACACCACGGTTCGGCTCTCCAAAATGCCTTTTTAATTTTTTTAGATTTATTTCTTTATTTATTTTGCTATAGGGCATGTGCACTCACCAGAGAGACAGAGAGAGACAGAGAGACAGAAAGAGAGAAATCACCCTCCAGAAGGATGGCCACGCTGCAATACCTTCTCCTCCATCCTCCTCTTGGGATTTTGGGCACACACGCACATGTGCCTGCTGTGAGTTTTCAACCTTAGGGTCTGGGACTTGAACTGCAGTTGACTATGTGGAAATCCAGCGATCTAACCATTACACCATCTACTGGTCCCCATAATGCTTTTGATTCTGTATGATCTGTTGTTCTCAGGATTCTTCGGTCAATCCTGCTGCCACGGAACCTCAGTCTTTGCCAGGTAACAAGTACCCTTCACCTGTGAATGATGTCTAAGTTGTTCTCAAGGGATTGCACACACACACACACACACACACACACACACATGCTCACAGAGTAGAAAAGAAAATGAGTGCCTATGATACTCATTACTTTATACAGTTTTAGGTCATCAAAATGTTTGCTTGTTTGCTACAGTGTGATGTTTTTTTTTTTAGCAAATGTATAACCTACCTCTTGGAGCCTTGTGTGAAAAAAGGTAAATTGTGATTGGATGTCATTACTGTCAGTCATCTGGAGCATCATGGAGGCTGTGACTTCTCAGGGGAGCGACAGAAGGACTGGGCCATATCCTAGGCACTTGACTGAGGTGGCACTGGAGCCGTGTATACAGTGTATGTGGGTGGTGCGTATGTTTGCATGAGGGAGTGCATACGTGTGGCTTTGTGGGTGGTGTGTATGTTTGCATGAGGGAGTGCATACGTGTGGCTTTGTGGGTGGTGCATTTGTTTGTATGAGGGAGTGCATACGTGTGGCTTTGTGGGTGGTGCGTATGTTTGTATGAGGGAGTGCATACGTGTGGCTTTGTGGGTGGTGTGTATGTTTGCATGAGGGAGTGCATACGTGTGGCTTTGTGGGTGGTGCGTGTGTTTGCATGAGGGAGAGCATACGTGTGTCTCCAGTTTGCTTAACTCTCTGAAATGGTTCAAGGAGACGTGATATCTGATGATTTCTTAATGTTATCTTGAATAGAAAATAAAGAGACTTGGTTGGAAAAAGCAAGTCTGATTGATATCGGCGTCTTTCACTCACTGCCTTTAAAAAAGAGCCTATTAATTAATTTTGGGTCAAGCAAGGAGAAGAGAGTATTGATCTTTAGCCAAAAATTCTCCTAAGTCCTCCAATTCTAGTAATCTATGCCAAATAACTGCAGTGTCCAGTTAACAGTCAAATAATAAACAAGGAGAAAACATTTGAAAAGCTAGATAATATCCTGAAAAGAAAGTTTTAAGGTATTTTGAAAAGCTAGTCTTACCTGTCCATTTCTTTTCAGATAGAATAACTTATCAAGTTCCATATCTCTCCTTTCACAAAATATCTGATTAAAAATAGTTAGAAATGCAGACAAAAATTAACGTAAGAATTGTTTGTAATAAGTATGTTTATTATCAGTTTGATGAACTGACATTTGAGATCAATGAGATTAATGTCATGTGAACATATAACTCTCCAAATATCTCATAATATCACAAATAACAAATTGACTGAACAGGAGAGCACCCCTTCTCTGGCACACGTCCCACTGAAAACAGCCCAAAAGAATTGACAAGTGCGTGCCATTTCACCACAAACTAGGCCTCAGGCCCAGAAGGGTTACATATAAGACCCTTCTCTGCTAAATTAGGTTCCTTGGCTCAGTCCAACCAGACAGGTGAAAATAATGGCTTGTGTTCTGTGGACAGGAGATCGCACAGGAACGTCCAGCATATTTTAGGGTCTTAGATGTGGCCTGGTTAGAACGCTGGGACATTTCAATGGCAGTGTGATGAGGCCGACTTGTCAGAAATGTCCTTTAGATGAGCGCTGTGGCCCTGACGCACTTCAGTGACAGATTAGTCCCTGGACCTGCCATGGGACGGCCCAGTGGTCCAGCCAATTGTGCCTGCCGAGCTCAGGGGCATTTGTCGGTATGTTTCAGTTCATTTCTGCACCCAGGGAAGGCACATCTTTGCTAAGAAATCAACACTTCGGGAGTAATTTCAGCATGAACAGAACATTTAATTGGCTCCCGATCCTCTTTCTTTGGCCTTTTAACATGCTCATTTTCACAGTATCCTAGATTCCTCAGAAGGCTTACTAGCTTCTTAGCCATCTCTGGAAGCTTCATTTTAAAACTGCACAACTAACACTTGACACAAATGAACCTCAGGTTCTTCGTCTATAAGATAGGATCTATGCGTATGTGTGTATATTATATATATATATATATATATATATATATACATATATCTATATCTATATCTATATATAAAATGCACATTTTGATAATAAATAAAAATTGCATATGTGAAAACAGTATGCCAATATAAAATATTATCATATCTTAACATTATGTTTCAACACTACCGATACCCTTCATATGCGTCTGAAGATATCAGGACTGGCCTCATTTTGCATTTTGCCCTCTGTGGGATAAAATAAGCTCTCTTCAAAACAGACTATTTTGTCAAAATAGCTATTGTGACTTGGTGTGTGAAATTCTGGAGCCTTGTGATTTGTGTGCAGTATTTTTTTATGCAGTGAAATGAAGCATGTTCAGTAATATCCGAGGTGGGGTCTCGCTGAGTTCCCCCTTCTGACCACAAGGTGGTGCTACTGTATCCAATATGAAAATTCGCCGCACCGGAATCAAAAATTCTCTTCCTTTTCAACCCTTATTTATGACTAGGATTTACAACCCGTTGCCATAACTTTACCTTTACTAAGCCATCAATTTTCTGTTTCTCCTTTAAGAATTCTCTTTCTATGAAACGCTCTCTCTTTTTTGGGATTAAGTTTGTTTTGCGACAAATTCATGTCTGCATTTTGAATTACTGACTCTGGGTTGCTTTCCTCAGGGGTCAGTGCTGCCCTTTGGTGGGAATCCACAAGATCCAGCACTGGGCTTACTTGCAGCATGTCCCGAGCAGGGTCTAATTTTAGATGTGTTGCCGCGAATGGTCGTAAGGGAGGAGGATGTGAAGGCACTTTCTGTATTGCTGAGATACTGCTCATAGAAGGGGTTCTGGGCTCCATGTCAGGAGACCTGTGTGACTCAGGGCAAGCTGATCTTGCTGAGTCTCAGTTTATCATCTGAAAAATGGTAATTGTGGTAACAGCAATCTCTTTGGACTCTTAGGAAGATTAGAGGTGGGGGATTATGTGTTTTTTTTCTCATCTGTAAAGTGGGATGATAATAATTACCTCTTAGGGTTGTCGACTAAATGAGAGAAAACATGCAAAATGCATTCTGAAGCTCACAACAATGATCTTTGCACAGTGTAACGCAGCAGGGCACAGTCACAGTTCCCGTGACTTACAGTGTGTTTAATGAACACTAGTGATTATTGTCATTATAATCAAGGATGCCAGAATGTGTGTGCACGGGGCCAGAGGTCAAACTAGACGGCCCCTGCACCCCTTGCCCTCAGTCCCTTGGCTCTGTGCTCTGTAGGCTGCAGGTGACTGCTGCCCTGTGTAGGCATGGCGCTGGCCACCGAGCTGCATTTGGAAAGGGAGGAGGTTTTGTCCCCTTTCTTTGTCTATTCCTTGTTTCCCCTTTTCACTTGCAGGGAGAATAAATTATTTTCATTTAAACTTCCCCCTCTTTTTAAGGATATCAAGTTGCATTTCTGTAAAAGCTTCTGAATAAGCAGACAGGAGACCTAGTTTTCCTCCCAGGCATGTTAAGGAGCGTTGTGAGGTTAGAGAGAGCTGGCCTGGAAGCTGGGGCGCTCCAGACTTGTAGGCTTGGAAGTAAAGTTCCTTATAATTGAGATGACTGGCATTATCTGATTGATGATTCTTTAAGATGGGAATGGGAATTTTTTTTTTTTCTCTATCAGACAGGGTTGTTATATAAAGGTTGAAGTGAACATGCAAGATGTGAATGATAATATTCAGGTTACAGATGTTAGTATTAAAAATAGAGGTTATGAGGTGTCTGGTAGTGGGTGTGTACACTGGGTAAAGGAGGTCGTGCATTGGAAATGTTGATGGAACAAGTTGTAATTGATCTCGCAGTTTCACCTACAAAGTCAGGAAGCGAGAGTATTACACATCTCTCGCTCTCTCTCACTCTTTGTCCCTCTCACTCCCACACACATACACACAGTCCACACCCTAGTTCCACTTTAAAATATAGGACAATTATTTGTCCCAATGGAGTTGAAAATGGGACAAACAGTAAAATATGGGTCATTCCCAACTGTGTTTGGGATATCTAGTAATTCCGCCCTTGAGGGAACATGAGCATTCGTTTCTAGGGCAAGGATCAGCCCCTGGCCTCTCCTTAAGGACCGAAATGGAACGAAACCTGCCCAGGCATGAACAGGTACAAGCAGGGAACTGGAGACAGAGCAGGTGTTGGAAAGAACGGAGGCGGGAATGAGATCGAGGAAGGAGAGAGCGCTGAGGAAGTGGACACTGCTGAGAGTGAAGACAAGGGCCAGCGCGTGTGTGTCCAGGTGCGGGGGGCAGGGGGGAGAGCAAAGACTCGTTGCGTGGAAGTTGGGAACACCGGGCAGGTATCCCAGCTGTGCCACCTGACTCCGTGAATTTAGGCAATTTGCTTAACCACTCTGATTCTTAGTTCCCTGAATTCTGAAGTTAGTAACAATTATGCGTAGTGTGGCTTATCAAGACACAACGACCAGGATTAATTTGTGTGCATGTCCGTGTGTTCTGACCCAGAGACATGGGAGTCCCCCACTGTGAAGAAAGCAGTAGTAGTTTTCTATTCACACGGTCCTGTGACCGCTCCCCCTTTACCAGGTGTTCTCCATCTTACTCCCATCACGGCGACATGTGCCCTGGGAGCCTGGGTGTGATGACTGCCGTGGGAATTACAGGAGGCACCCTGAGGAAGATGAGCAGGTTGGACCGTCCAGTCGGAGGTGCACGCCCACCCTACCCTTCTGTTCTCCACGTCTCTCTGTTGAAGCTTCGGTGAGTTGTGCTGTGTCGTTGACCTGTGCAGACGCCCCCTGAGAGCATCGTCCTCATCAAAGATGAGCAACAGGGCTCCAGAGGATGCCCTCCAGGCTCTTTATCATGCTAACTGTGAACACAAAAACAACAGCTTGACTAGATTTTCAGACTGACGAGAATATACTTAATCGCAGTGTTAGTCTTCATACAACCGTCGTAACCATAAGATATGTTGGAGGAATGTTCAATATTTTGCTGAAATCAAGGCATACTGTTTCCAGTAGCCCTAAAGTTATTAACTAACATGTAATTCTTTTGCTTTTTTCTTCTTTTAGGTTTTTGCCATAGGGCACGTGTGCTCGCCACAGAGAGAGGAAGGGAGAGACAGTGAGAGGGAAAGTGAGAAGTCACTCCCCCAGAGGGGATGGCCACGCCGCAATCCCTTCTCCTCCATTCTCTCAGGATTTTGACCACTCATACACACATGCCCGGTGTGATTTTCAAGCTGCCAGGTCTGGGACTTAAACTGCGATCAGCCATTTGGGATTCCAGTGCCTTAAGGACCATGCTGCCTGCTGGCCCCAGCTAATATGTGATTCTAACAAATAACATTTTGTTGTGAATACTTTGAGATTATTTCTTCTAAAATTGCATCTCTTTTTCTTTTTCTTTTTCTTTTTCTTTTTCTTTTTCTTTTTCTTTTTCTTTTCCTCTTTCTTTATCAGTGAGCAAGGAAGAGATAGAGGAGGAGAGAGGGAGTGGAAAGAGATGGAGATAAGTACTTTTGATGGGGCCTTGCTGTATTGCAGTCTTCTTGCCCCATCTCCCAATAAGCTAGGAGTACAGGCTGTGCAGCTGTGTTCAGACTGAGCTGGAACCAAATCCAGGCTTACGTGGAGTCCAGCCTCTCAGGTGATGGGACTACCTGCGCCCCACAGAGGCTGGGCCTGTCCCGCAAACCACGTAAGTAATGTGCTTGTTTGTTGTTCCCTAGAACCATTCTTTTTCCTCCTATTAAAAACTCAAGAATTATTATATCTTCAGTCTTACAGATTGTTTATTCTTCATGACTTTGCCATGTTAATTAGAGTAGCTCTGAGGTATAGTTGCAAACCATTTTAACCCTTGAGATAAAATTAGCCTGGGTTCTGCTCCATGGTTTATCCTTTGTTTTCACTTAGGCAGACAAAGTGGTTATTTCTTATTAGAGTAGAAATACAGTCTAAATTTGGATGTTGTCTTAAAAATCTGAAAGCAATTCCACATGCATTATGATGTCATGTGATCCTCACAGTCACTTCTGAGGATGCAGGACTGGAGTTATCATTATCTCCATTTTATAGAAAAGGAAACCGAGACAGGTGAAATAACTTGCCCAAGATCCTACTGCTACCAGGCATCAGAGACGAATTTTTATCAAGCATGGGTCTCGGACTTGATTTTTGAATGTCCTGCTCTATATGTAGGCACATATAGAAAGTTATTTTGGGAATAAAGTAGGCCACACATAGACAAAGAAGAGCACGCATGCACACACACGCACACACACGAACACTCTCTCTATATAGTGCCGTCCAAATGAAATAGTCTGATTATGGAAGTGCTCTATCCAACATGGTAATCATTAGCACTTAAAGTGTGGCTAGCATGACTGAGGAGCTAAGTTTTTTAAAGGATTATTTAATTTTATTTATTATTAATTTGCTATAGGGCGTGTGCACTCAATGGAGAGAGAGAGAGAGAGAGAAAGAGAGAGAAAGAGAAAGTTTGAGAGCAAGAGAGAGGAGAGAAAGTGAGAAAACGAGCCACCAGTTTTTTTTTTTTTTTTTTTTTTTTTAATTTAGAGGGTTTTGCTATACAGCACGTGTGTTCGTCAGAGAGACAAGAGAGACAGAAAGTGAGAAATCACCCCCCAGGGGATATGTCCATGCCACAATCCCTTCTCCTCCATTTTCCTCTCGGGATCTTGGGCACGCACGCACATGCACCCGGCATGAGTTTAAGCCACCAGATCTGGGACTTGAACCACGGTCGACATAGCCATTACGCTAACTGCTGGTCCCAATGAGCCACCAGGTTTGAGACTTGAACTGCAGTCAGCCATATGGGAGTCCAGCACCTTAACCACCATGCTGCCTGCTGGTCCCGAGGAGCTTAAATCTTTAGCTTATTTAATTTTAATTGAAACAGCCCCATGCTGAAGAGACCCACGCCAGGAGTAAGTGGGATAGGACTCCTCATACAGAAGTCCTTTCCTTAGACTTAGGGCAACAGTTAAGTCCACTCTCTAGGAGAAGGGTAGGGGAGCAACAGGGGAGAGTCTTGAACGTCCTGAAACTTACCCTTAGGAGAGACTGTCATAAACCTGTTGGTGGCTCTGCAAGGACAGGCAGAGGGGGTGGGAGCTCAGGGGGTGGTGGAGTTAAGCTCCATTTCTGCACATCTGAGTCCTAATGTGCACATTTAAAATTTGCTATATGAGAAAACCTCAGACTCTTGGAGGCTTTTTCCCTGTTGAATTATTCTTATTGGGTCGTGCAGTCCCGTGTATGAGTCTTTGGTTATGTGCTCTGCTTTCTAACTCTGCACATTTCAAAGTATCAATCTCATCAGGGAATTTTCCACATAGGTCATTGGTCTCGTCGATCCTGCTTAGAAAGAACACGAAGCTTCCTGATCACCTCCCTGGGCGTCCCACAGCCAGGGGCCCTGAAAGGCAGCAGAGGTGGTGTGGAGAGCAGACTCTAGTGCCAGGCTGCCTCAGTTCAGGTCCTTGTTGTGCCATCTGTTAACTGCATGACCTAGGGCAGGAATTAAATTGTTCTGTGTCTTCATGGCTCCATCTGTAAAATGGAGTTGAGAATATAGTGCCTCCCTTATAGGCTGGTGAAAAGATGAGCGAGTAAATATTGGGTTGTCGGAAATGTGGAATGACCCATTTCTCAAGAGCTGCATTTCTTTGGGCAGTAGGACCTGAACCTATCTTTTCCCTTAACTTTTGAGATCTCTTGATGTAAGTTCTAGCATTTACTTCTTTTTGGCCGTCTAGGTCCCTTACTCGTTCATGCATCAGGCTTTATTTATTGAATTTCTACAGTGCACTAGACACTGTGCTAGGGGTCTAGGGTTAGGTTACAGTTTTTCATGATTTTAGGCTTGCAGGAGGTCTTCAAAAGTGGTTACTAGATTGCACTCTAAAGGAATAAGCAGAGTCAGCACTACTCTGGACAGTCGCTTTATCTTTGGAGAGGCAGACCTCAAGGCTCTCAGGAAGGACAAGAGAAGCTTAAATGCAAAGACTTCAGGATGACAATGGAAGTAGCACCAGGCGTCTGTCTCTTAATTTGCAGTTGTCCTGGTCCCTGGATCATCCACCAGCTATTGCAAAAGATGGCCTGGGGTCAGATGGGCTGAGCGGAACCCCTAATCTTATCGACAGCAATCCAGCAAGGTTCTGCAGACTGGGAATGGTTAGCCATATCAGAACAGTCCGATTTCAGAGACGTGTATGTAACTGTAAGCCTGAACTCACCTCTCTAGTCTTGTTTCTGATCTAAGACTCAGCTGTCCCCGGCCTATTCAGTTATTCAGTAGGAATTTACAGAGCAAAGCACTGAGGCACACCCACAAACATCCCTTCCTGGTTTATTTGCTTTTTCAAACACAAGCAGTTGAACCTGGTAACTATTTACCAGGTACCGTCTTAGAGGAAAGAGATGTTAAGTACTTAGATCAAGTTTATTGGCTCAGGAAATTCAGTCCCTGCCGAGGGGGCCCAGGAGGGCTCCTGTGACAGAGGCCAAGGCTTCAAGGTTGGGAGGTGGTGGCGAGTGAAAGAAAATGTAAACTCTACGTGATATTACACACCTAAGACATGCCCGATGCTTGGAACAGCAGAGAAGCAGTGAGAAGAAATAAAAAAAAGAAAAAACAAAGCAAACCCATCCAGCCCTGCTTGTTAATATGTATATTTTACACGGCATCTTTGAAGATGAAGCTTCTGCTTATACTACTTTACTCCAATTCAGTGAGTTTTACAAGACCACAGGGGGACTTGTTCCAGTTTGAACAAGCTGAAAATGTCTTAAAGCTGACAGAATAATGAGTATTTTTTCTTTGTTTAATATTTTTGATCCAGATCGTGTAACTGTAGTTTCTGTCATTTCTATCCAACATACCTCTTGCTTTATTTTTTAGCTATTTCTTTGACTTACTGTAAGATTTAATTTCTTGCATGTATAATAAAAAAACAAATAGAGACAATTATTTCGAGTTATTATGGAGAAATTTCTCAAATCATGTATTCGGTATTTGATCCTCTGGTTTTCTAGTTAGTTTTAATACTGAGAGTTTTGACAGAATATTTTTTTTTCTTTCTTTTCTAGTTTGTCCTGCTTTGATTTCTATTCTTGATTTGAAGATTAAACTGAAGTTTTGTCTTCCACACCCAGACAACCAGAAAGGGACGGAGGAACAATTTTTCAGGACAAAGGTATATCTAGACAAGCACAGCTTATTGGATTGAATGAACACACAGAAGAATGATGTGTACTGGGCCTGAGATTAACTGGTTTTCAGAGAGAGCTTAATTAAGATAGTATTGTTGTTATTACTCAATGTCATAATTTATTAATTTGCTAATATATGCTATGCAGCTAGGTTCAGGGAAGTTAGATAATGCCTAAGGTCACTCAGCGCTGTGGAAACCCAGCTCTGTTTGTTTCCAAAGCCTGTTCTTGTTTAGCAATATACTTTCTCCACCTTTAAACCTAGGGATTTCATATCAGAAATTCCATAAAGGTCTAGCTTACTCTTTGCCCTGAGGCAGTGGTAATTGTGATGATAGAATTCACAGTGCTGCTTTGCACTGAACATCTGTGACCCTTCAGAATTTGTATGTTGAAATGCTGTCCTCCAATTTGATGGCATTAGGAACTAGGGTCTCTGGGAGGTAATCAGGTCATGAAGGTGGAGCCCTGAGTGATTGCTTAGTGGCCTTATAGGGACCTGCAGTTGGCATAATGTCGCTGGACTCCCATGTAGTCAACTGTGGTTCGAGTCCTGGACCTGGTCTTAAACTTATGCTGGGTGCGTGTGCATGCGTGTCCAAGATTCCAAGAGGAGAGTGGAGGAGAAGGGGTTGCAGTGTGGCCATCCCCCTGGGGGTTGATTTCTCGCTTTCTGTCTCTCTGTCTTTCGCTGTCTTTCAGGCAAGCACACACACCCTATAGCAAAAAGCTCTCTGAAAACAAAAACAAACAACAAAAAAACCAGATTAGTGGCTTTATAAAAGAGAACCCCTGAGAGCTCTAGATAGCCCTATTTTCTCCAAGTGAAGGTCCAATGAGAAGTTGCGGTCTGCAACTCGATGAGGACACTCAACAGAACCCAACTGTGCTGGCAGCTGATTTTGGACTTCTAGCCCTCAGGACTGTGGGAAGTGGATTTCCGTTGTGTATGGGCCCCAGCCTATGGCACTTTGTTGTAGCAGTCTGCACTGTCAAAGAGGTGCTATCTCACTGTCTTTTATAATTTGCATACAAATTCACCTCCCTCACTTCAGTTTTACAAGGCAGGGGTAATTAAGCCCATTTTACAGATAAAGACACAGAAGATAGAATCTTTTCTGGAATTTGTTGTACTTTTCACCTCCTGGGTGCAAGAACACACATACAGTCCAGGGGCTAGGAAGATCAAGCCAGGAAAGAGACAAGAAGTTCTCTGTTACAGACCAGGCTCTCAGCTGTGTCCTTCAGAGCTTCCTGTGCAGTCTTGCTTGGCTTCTCTGTCCAAGCGATTGCTCTCTGCTGCTGTCACTTCCCTACATGTTAAAGACTGATGGTAAGTCTGCTGTCTGCCTCCTGTGTATGCATCAGTTTTCTACACTCGTCAAGGGTCAGGTCTTCATTCCTGTCTTTCCCCTCCTATTAGGTTTCACTGTATTTCTTTTGTCATTGCTGGATGCAATAGTCACTCATAGCCCAGCTGCGCTCTGTAGCTTTTCAGGGATGTGGTGCAGTGGATTGGGAGAGAAAAGGGAACTAACTGGAGTCCGGGACACTGATCATATTGGCCGT
This sequence comes from Tupaia tana, assembly GCA_026018925.1. Lineage (NCBI taxonomy): Eukaryota > Metazoa > Chordata > Mammalia > Scandentia > Tupaiidae > Tupaia > Tupaia tana. The sequence continues at coordinate 21,639,277 of JAKSZU010000020.1, read as the reverse complement.
GTAGTCCTGAGAGTTCGTCTTCCCTCTCTGCCCCACACCGTCATTGTTGGACCAGGGGTCGTGCCCTAGCTGGTTACTGAGTTTCCCCCCTGATAATAATATGCCTAGGCAACAAATCCAGTTTGTGGAATGTTAGAGACTTGTCTCCTCAGTTTTCTGGGACATAGATATACTTATTTTGTTGCTTTGGATGGTTAGTACTACATAGTTAGAAGTTTTATATTTTAATTTTTTCTGACAGAAGAAAGACAGATTACATTTCTCCAGAAAAAGCTGACAAACCTAAGGGATGCTGCACCTCTCCCTGCTGCCACTCGTACTCCATTTGAGAAGGCCCTCAAATGCAGGGTGGTATGCCAGTGCCTGAAGCCAAAGTAAATGAGAAACACCTCCAAAGTCAATTCTATAAGCTCAAACTTGGTTAGGAAGAAGGAAAAGCTGGGAGATAGGGCCAACTCTATTGGGAATTTTATTACCATTTTTTGTAAAAGCTCTGAAAAGCAGAGTTCTATTTTTCAACCTAGAGGATAGCAGAAAGACTGCACAATAAACCCTTTGGGTGTTATAAATGTGTAAATATGGCACAAAAAATTCTATATAAAATGCTGACACTATCTCCTGGAGGTTGCAATCTTGATTTGGATTTTTGTCATTCAGCCTCCACTCTCCACTCTCTCGTTCTTCTGGGAGAGGGTGGGAGTGCCCTATTTTCTCAAGCTTTTGCTTTATAAGATTTTACAAGTTTCTGCCTTGAATATCAACGTCAACACCTTATCTCCTTTTCATTCTTGCTGGTTTCCCATGTTTCTCTTCCACTACGTCCTGGCTTGCTCTTGCCAAAGTGCTCCAGACAGACAGCCTCACCTAGAAATCGTCTCTAAGTCAGTTCTCATTAGAAAAGTTAAGATGCTACCTTATTATTACTTTAAAGGTATCCTGAATGTCTAGCATAGTGGAATTTATGTGACAGTAATATCGACTAGAGGATAGTTCCCTTCTCTTTAATGAATGTTGGTGTCCAAGGAATCGAAAGAATAAACAGTGGTTGAGGGAGGAGATACTAACACCTTTTAAAATACATGCATAGAAAAAGATTACAAGGGACAATTCCTTTATTTATTTGTTTATATATTTTTCTTCTAAAACTGTTTCAGTCAGTTTTCTAGTAAGACTCATTCATACCACGTTAGTACCTTTCTAACTTTCTGGAAGGCGTTCATCATGGTAGAGGAGGGTAAATAGTCACTGTTCACAGGAGGATTGGGGGGAGAACCTTGAATGATCAAATACCAACTTACAATTCATAATGTATCTATTTTTGTCTTAATATTAAGGTGTTTTAAATGACCTAGCTTCGAATAAATTGGAGTCTCCAGACATATGAGCCATCTTTGACCTGTAGTTTCCCAAATTTGATGTCACATCACTGCAGAGCACAGGGACACACATACATCAGTATAAGAAACATGGCAACAGGATGTTCGAATAGTGTGTAAAAGAGCAGGGGTTGAGTCCTTTGAAAGACGGTGATATCATTCCTAGGCAAAACTAGCCTCTGAGTTCCCCAGCAGCAAGAACACAATATACTACCACCAATGTATACTTAAGCCTAAGACTTTTGGAGCAAATTTATTTTCTGTTTTATTAAAATATAATCAGTAACCTGGTTGGTTTATGGTATAGATTATCTCTTACTCTTTGTAATTATTGGCTCTAAATATGACACCTATCAACTACATATATGCTTTTTGACCTGGGTATAAAATGTTAGTTGTTCACTTTCACTTCTGAATGTATTCTGATGGTTTTCATACTTTCTTGCACATTAGAATAACCTGGGGAAATTAAAAAAAAAAATGCAAACACCTAGGCTGCGTGCACCTGATGCCAATGAAATCAGAATCTTTGGAATGGGGAAGAAGGTAGAAATCAGCATTTTGTTGATGTTTCACTGGCGATTCCATTGTGCAGCCATGTCTGAGAACCAATGTTAAAGACCAGCGGTTCTCGAACTTGAGTGTGTATCAGAATCACCAGAAGAGCTTGTTAAAATCAGATTCTAGGTTCTACCTTCAAGCGTTGCTGAGTAAATAGGCTTAAGAAAGGGCTCAAGAATTTATACTTTCCACAAATTCCTAGGCAATGCTCCTGGCCGCAGGATTGCAGTTTGAAAGTCATCGTTCTAGAGTTTCAAGTACATTAATACTACAAGAATGGAAGGGATGAAAATATGCAAGCTATAAAGATAAATTGGGGTTAGTTTGGTAAAACCAGGTGATGTAATAGGACTTGGGATATATTTGTACAATCAGGCCCTTTTGCTTCAATGACCATATTTGAATTTGACTGACAACATATTTTGCTTTAGTTGGATTTATTTAGCCCAGGCCTTGGACATGCAGCCACAGTTTATTCTGATGGGTTAAAGCTGTTTTATAAATGCAAATAAAGAAAAACCTGAGTGCACTGCTTATTATGTAACACAGGTGTCATATAAGATGTCATGGTGCATTGCGAATGTTGTCTCGTTACTCTCTCAGTGTTCATCAGTTAGGAATGTGGTAGAAAGCTTCAGACGCTTGATAACTGTCCTTTCTCTAGAAGGACTACAGCTTGTTCTTTATTGGCCTTAACAGTTGCCAGGCTGGTCAGGTATTGTTTCAGCTTAGTGTAGAGTTTCTTTTTTCTTCTATTATAAATATTAGCTGCACAACTCTCTTAGCTTTACTAGTCCCATTAAAATGTCATTAGGTTTTCCCATTAGCAGCTACTGTTGATGGTTTCCTGCTGCGGCCTCAGCGTGGGCCTTCTTGCTATGAATTTGAGCTGGGGAGAAAAAAAAAAGAGGCTCCACTTATATCTATCTCCCAACTTCAAAATACAAAAGCTAGGCTTGAACCAAAGTCTTCCTTCAGCGAGCAAAGTTGGCAGTGGGAAATTTTTGTGTTTATTTCCCTAGTCCCTCAAAACTTTTATTTAGCTGCTTTGTTTTTTATTGGATTTTTTTTTTTTTTTTTTTAAGACATAGAAGCAGAGGTAGCTGAACTTTCATGGGAAAGGCCCTGGTTGGCATGCTGGGACCTCCCTGGGCATACTGGGTGTCTGCATCTGTCGTCTGGACTATCTGATCAGGTGGATTACAGGGTGGGGCTCCTCTTACAGTGACTGCCTCTCTGTCTCTCTCTCCGTCTTTCTCTCTCTCCTGGAATAAATAATTACATACACTTTAAAAAACATAAAGTGTCTAGTTCAGTTTGAGTCGCTTTGCACACCACCTCAAATGTCATTTGCCAATACTTGATAGTTTTACTTTTAGTCTATTTCCGGTAGTACAAGATCTCTGTTCAATTAAATTACCTCAAGTGTAGAGGACCAGATGATCCACAGGTGAGGTTTAGAGAATCCAAGAGACTGGTTTATTTCTTTTAATCATGTTTGCTTTTCTTATAAAAGCACCATTTCTACTCAATTTCCCACCATATGTATGTATTGCAGTGAAGCTCAGCAGCTCAGCCCCAGGTACACCTATTTTCTAGACACTAGGAAGACTTGGAATTACTTACATCCAGAGACAACAGTGTAGGCTTCTGGGTGAGCATCAGGGAGGTAATGCAGTAGAGAGATCATTGATCATCTCCTTCTGCTTGTCTTTGAACACTCAGAATTAATTTGAAGAGTTTAGAAAGAAATGTATAGTTTACTTGATGACTAGAAACTATTGTAGAGGCACAAGCAATATGAGAAACCAAGAAAATATCTCTCCCCCAAGAGAAAATATCAATTCCTCATCCACAGACAATACTATGGAACTCACGGAAATGTCAGATATACAATTTAGAGTATTTCTAGTGATAAAACTAAATGAGGTGCAAGAAAAAAAAGAAACAAGAAACTCCAAAAGATGCAAGAGAAAAGAGATAATGAACTCCAGGAGATGAGGAAGTCATTTCACGATTTGGAAGAAGTAGTAGACACCATAAGAAAGAGTCAAATGGAATTGTGAGAGATGACTGTAATACAGGAAATCAAACCCCCCCCTTGAAAGTATTAAAAGCAGATTAGATCATGTAGAAGATTGAATCTAGAATGTAGAAGACAAAACCTCTGACCTAGGAACAATTATCAAAAAGACTGAGAAAATAACCAAGAAGAATAAGTACAATATATAGGAAATACTAGATATCATAAAGTGCCCAAACATCTAGATGATTGGTATCCCAGAAGGTGAAGAAAATAACAAGGACATTAATAATCTATTCCATGAATTCCTGGAAGAAAACTTTCTAAACCTTGAGAGGCACTCAAAAATCCAGACCCAAGAAATACAAAGGACCCCAAATAGAATCAATCCAAGATGATCTTCTCCAACACACATCATAGCCAGACTGGCCAAAACTACAGACAAAAACAAGATACTAAAATTGGCAAGAGAGAAACATTAAGTTACTTACAAAAGTTATCCCATCAGGTTTACATTGGACCTCTCATTGGAAACAATACAGGCAAGGAAGAAATAGGGAAATTTATCAAATTAAATAAAAAAAAAATTTCAACCAAGATTACTATACTCAGCAAGATTGTCTTTCATATGGGAAGAAAAGATAAAAACATTCTCAGATAATAAAACCTGAAAGAATTTACCAACTCCAGACCAGCTCTTCCAGACATTCTGAAAGGAGTGCTATACCAGGAATACAAAAGTCAGAAATAAAAGAACAACAGATAACCAAGAAAATGGCTAACTTAATGATAGGAACAAGTCCGGAAATATTGATAATAACATTGAATGTTAATGAATTAAATTCTCTGATCAAGAGATACAGACTAGCTGAATGGAAAAAAAACAAAACAAAACAAAACAAAACAAAAACAAAACAAAAACAGAAACCCTCAACTTGTTTCCTACAAGAAATGCATCTCATACTGAGTGAAGTAAGCCAGGCTATGAAAGAAAGATATATGTATCAATATATACCGACTATCCGCACTCTATGGTAGAGAGCAAAAAATTGGAGAACATAAAAGCAGTGAAGGTACTTAATGAGAATAGGACAGTGTGGAATGGAGGAGGTGAAGAGAAGAGGATAGAGAAAGATAGCAAGAGAACAATAGAGAGGCAGGACGTTAGTGAGAAACAGATATGACTTATTACCTGTTGATGAGGACATGTATAGTATTCTCAACTGGATTGGACTGAGAAGTATTTCATGATGTGTAAAGTCTTTTAACAAGCAAAATGAGAAATAGTGATTGACTGTTTTAAAAAATAATTAGAATAATAATAATAATGATTGGGAAAAACATAGAAAAGATATTGAATGTTGAAGTGGGGAGATTAATGTCTCTGTATTGACTGACATGCATGGCATTCCCTTTTGAAAAAGCAATGTAATACACTGTAAAGTTATATGTAATCCAATGTAATATAAAGAAGATTATGATGATAATAAAAATAAAAAAAAAAGAAATGCATCTCATGGATAAAGACATACATAGACTAGAAGTGAAGGGCTGGAAAAAGGTATCCCATTACAACTGGAAATCAAAAAAGGGCTGGAGTCAGGATACTGATTTCAGACAAAAACTATGAGAAAAGACAAAGAAGGGCATTATATAGTAGTCAAAGGGCCAGTTCATCAAGAAGACATAATGCTCACTGTAAAGTTATATGTGATTCAATGCAATATAAACAAGATTACAATTATAATAAAAAATAAAAAAAGACATAATGCTTATAAATATCTATGCACCCAACTCAGGAGCACCTAAATACATGAAGGAAAGACTTCTAGATTTAAAAAAAGATATAGGTTGCAACAATGTTATCATTGGGGATCTCAAGACCCCATTATCTCCTTTAGACAGATCTAGACAAAGACTTCTCAAAGAAATACAGAATCTAAATGATACTATAAATCAAATGGACTTGACAGATATCTATAGAATTTTACTTCCTAAAACCACAAACTATACATTTTTTCCCCACTTTTTCGTGGAACTTGTTCAAAGATTGATCATATGGTAGGGCACATATCAAGCCTTTACAGATTCAAAGGCATAGAAAATATATCCAGGATCTTCTCTGACCACAATGGAATTAAACTTAATTGCAGGAAAAATCCTTGAAAATACACAAACACATGGAAACTAAATGACCAACTTCTGAACGACTCCTCAATTAATATATATATATATATATTAAGTCTGAAATAAAAAAATGATGGAAACAAATGATAATGAGTACACGAGTTTCCATAATCTATGTGTCACTGCAAAAGCAGTCATAAGAGGGAAATTCATAGCAATTAGTGCACATAAGAAAAAGATGGAGGGACCAGCAGTTAGCGTAATGACTATGTCACTGGATTCCCATGTAGTCGACTGCGGTTTGAATCCTGGACCCGGTGGCTTAAAACTCACGCCGGGCACGTGTGTGTGTGTGTGTGTGTGCCCAAGATCGCAAGAGGAGCACAGAGGAGAAGGGATTGTGGAGTGGCCATCGCCTCTGGGGGGTGATTTCTCGCTTTCTGTCTCTCTGTCTCTCTCTGTCTCTCTCTGTCTGTCTGGCAAGCACAGCGCCCTATAGCAAAAACCTCTCCAAAAAAAAAAAAAAAAAAGGAAGAAAAAGATGGAAAGATGGCAAATAGACAACCTAACATCATGCCTCAGAGAACTGGAAAACAACAACAAAAAATAACCAAAAATACCAGGAGAAAGGAAATAATAAAGATTTGAGCAGAAATAAATGAAATAGAAAATAAATGTACTGTACAGAAAATAAATGAAAGCAAAAGTTGGTTCTTTGAAAAGATGAATAAGATTGACACGCCATTAGCTAGACAGATTAAGAAGAGAGAAAGGAACCAGATTAATCAAATTTGCAATGCAACAGGCAATATTACAACAGACCCAATAGAAATACAAAACATAATTAGAGGATACTATGAACAACTATATGCTAACAAATAAGAGAACCTGGATGAGATAAAAAAATTCCTGGGCACATATAACCTACCAAGATTGAATCAGGGGGACATAGAAAGCCTGAATAGACCCATAGCAAGCAATGAGATTGAATCAGTAATAAATAACCTCCCAACAAAGAAAAAAGTCCAGGTCCTTATGGCTTCACTTCTGAATTCTATAAAACTTTTAAAGAAGAGTTAACCCCAATTCCACTAAAACTATTTCTAAGGATCCCAAAGGAAGGAATCCTACCAAACTCATTTTATGAAGCCTCCATCATCCTTATCCCTAAAATAGATAGACATGACAAAAAAGGAAAACTACAGACCAATATCTCTGATGAATATAGATGCAAAAATTCTCAACAAGATACTTTCAAATTGTATTCAACAACATATAAAAAGATTATTCATCATCATTATTACAGGGATGTAAGGGTGGTTCAATGCAAAGCCATAAATGTAATACACCATATCAATAGAAAAAATGATAAAAACCAATGATCTATCAATCATTTCAATCCATGCAGAAGAGGCATTTAATAAATTACAACATTGTTTCATGATTAAGACTTAGCAAAATTGGCATAGAAGTTCTTAGCAAAATTGGCATAGAAGGGTCTTTTCTCAGTACAAATAAAAGCCATATATGAAAAACCTATAGCTAACATAAAAACTGGTACCGGGAACCAGCAGTTGGTGTAATGGCTATGTCGCTGGACTCCCAAGTAGTCGACCGCGGTTGTGAACCCGGTGGCTTGAGGCTCACGGCGGGCGTGTGTGCGTGCATGCCCAAGATCCCAAGAGGAGAATGGAGGAGAAGGGATTGCAGCGTGACCATCCCCCCGGGGGGTGATTTCTTACTTTCTGTCTCTCTGTTTCTCTCTGTCTGGCGAGCGCACGCGCCCTGTAGGGAAAACCTCTCAAAAAAAAAAAAAAAAAAAAAAAAAAAACAAACAAACAAAAAAAAACTGGTACCAGATAAGGCTTTCTCCACTACTTTTCAGTATAGTGCTGGATGTCTGAGCCAATGTAATCAAAATACAGAATCATATAAAAGGCATTCACATAGGGAAAGATGAGTTGAAAATACCTTTATTTGCAGATGACATGATGGTATACTTAAAAGACCCAAAAGTATCTATGAAAAAACTTCTCAAAGTAATAAATAAATATAGTAAAGTGACAGGATACAAAATCAACATCCAAAAATCGATAGCATTTTTATATACGAACAACAAGGTGACCGAAGTAGAACTAAAGAAAATAATCCCTTTTACCATAGTCACAAAATGTATAAAATACCTAAGGATAAACCTAACCAAAAATATCAAAGACCTTTGCAAAAAAAGTCATGACAAATCTTAAAGATGACATTGAAAATGATACAAAAAAGTAGAAAGATATCCTATGTTCCTGGATTGGTATAATTAATATAATCAAAATGGCAATTCTACCAAAATTAATTGACATATTTAATGCAATTCCAGTCAAATTACTAGAGACATTTTTCACAAATATAGCAAAGACAATCATAGAATTTGTCTGAAATGATTAAAGATCCCATATTGCCAAAGCAATCCTGTGCAAGAAGAGTGGAGTGGGCAGCATCTCACTCCCTGACCCCTAAATATATTATAAAGCGGTGATAATCAAAACAGCATGGTATTGGCACAAAACCAGACAGGTGTACCAATGGAACAGAATAGAGACACCAGAAATAAATCCCCAAACGTACAGCCAGCTGACTTTTGACAAAGTATATCAGTCAATACAGTGGGGAAGGAAAACCTCGTTAGCAAATGGTTCTGAAAAAACTGGGTATCCACCTGCAGAAAGATGAAACTGGACTCCCATCTTTCACCATTAACAAAAAATCAACTCAAAATGGATCAAGAATTTAAACCTAAGACTTCAAAATATATAACTACTGGTGGAAAACACTAGGGAAACTGGAAGACATTGGAGCAGGCACAGACTTTAAATAAGACCCCAAAACACAGGCAAAAATTGTCAAAATAGACAAGTGGGATTAGATCAGATTAAGAAGTTTCTGCATAGCAAAGAGCATAGTAATTAGTGTGAATTAACAACCCTTAGCATAGGGGAATATTTTTGTAAACTATGCCTCAGATAAAGGACTGATAACCAGAATACACAGGGAACTCAAGCAGCTTACCTAAAAAAAAAATTAATCCAATTAAAAGATGGGAAATTGAGCTGAAAAAAACTCTCTAAGGAAGAGATATGAACAGCCAAAAAGCATTTGAAAAAAATGCTCATCATCCCTCATCATAAGGGAGACGCAGATTAAAACCACAATGAGATATCACCTAACCCCATCAGAATGGTGAAGATTATAAATACAAAAAATGATGTGTTGGTGGGGTTGTGGTGAAAGGGGAACTTTTCTACACTGTTGGTGGAAACGTAAATTGGTCCAGCTAGTGTGGAAGACAATAAGGAGGTTCATCAAAGACCTAAAATAGATCTACCATATGATCCAGTAATTCCAGCAATTCCACTCCTACTCAAAGGATAGGAAGAATGCTCAGTCGAAAAAGTGCTTGCACATCTATACTTCTTGGGCATTCATGATTGCTAAGGCATGGAAACAACCCAGTTGTCCACAAACAGATGAATGGATTGAAGTATGGCACATATACTCCATAGAATACTATTTAGCCATAAAAAAACAAGTCCCTGGCATTTGATAGATAGTGGTCAAATATGAAAGATTTATTGCTGAGTAAAGCAAGACAGGCTATGAGAGAGTTTTATTTCTTCACTTAACGTATACCAACTGTCCACATTCTATGATAGAGTCTGAAAGGTTGGAGGGCATAAGAGTGGTCAAAATAGTTATCGACACTGGAGACAGTGTGGAAGGAGGGTGGGAGAAGGGAAGAGTGTAGGGAAGGAAATTAGGGAGAAAAATAGAGAAGAAAGACATTTGTGGGACACAGAAATGGTTTATTATCTGTTGATAACGTGTATAGTATCCTCAACTGGACTGGTCTGAGGTGTATTTCATGTTGGGTAAATTCTCTCTACAAGCTAAATGATGTATAGCAATTACGTGTATGGAAAAGAAAGAAAGAAAAAAAGAAATCTTTCTTACCAACTGTTTAGAGTGATTAATACCACTCCTCTTAGAAGTCGATCATTTTAAAGAGAAATGCTCACTTTGGAATTTATGACATCAGAAGTCCCTTTAAATTCTTGCATTTTCTCATGCTATAGGTGTCCTTGGGTCTTTTTTACTAAGACAATTATCAAAGTTTAACCTGTCTTCAGTTAACAAACGAAGTCATCTTCCAGATGTCTTTAACTTCTTTCTCCTCAGATATCCACCTTGCCTTTCTCACAGGAGAAAAAGGAAAAAAAAAATCCTAATTCCGCTTTTTCCATTCACTTCCTCCACTTCGCCTTGATTGTGCTTTTCTGATTAGGGGAAAATTTGCTTTCTCTGACTGCTGCTTAGATTTAGCTCGCTGCCCTTTCCCAGCTGAAGAAGAGAGTCCTAATTTACACTGAATACATACGTTTAGTCATTACCATTAAATGTTACAACTTCTTGTTGAGAATCTCCAGGAGTTCTTCTGTCTGGCTTTAGTACAGCCTAGCCTCTTTTCAGGGGCTTCACTGATGTTTGAGCCTATGTCAAAGGCTGTCACGCAGGATGATTATTCAGTTAGGAACAGGGGCTGTGCTTCTCCACCAGGGAGATCATTCTTTGGCTGCTAAACAAGGTAGTCGATGGAGATCACTGGGAGCTCTATGCATATGGTTTGGGAGGTGGATGGTGATGTATCACTAGAGGGAGAAGGCATAGTTACAGTTCCATTGTGGGTGACATTAACAGGCTGTTCCACTCTTCAGAAAAATTATATATAAAGCCAATGGAAGCTTTTTAAACTGACCTCAATTTGCCAAGCTCCTCTGTGAAATACGGGATGCTGTTTGGAGTTACGGCAATATTCCTGGCACTTCCACGTTCACAGATGACATTTCCACCTCTCAAGAGTCTGCTGCATTTGCAGTAAACCTGTTTATGCTATTGTATTTGCTATCATAATTATGTAATTTTATTAAATATCATATAAATAGATGAGGAATTAATGAAGGAAGAAAGCATTTCTGTGAAAGCTAAGCTTCTTTGGAAAGATTTAATAGAACAAGTTGCTAAGAAGAATTGTTATCGAATTAGGGATGGACAAAACAGCTGCAAAAATTAGAAAAATATCATAAAAGTCCAGGAGAATTCTGCAATTAGTTTGCTTTGTCTCATCTACAAAAAAGAAATTAGATGCTGAATTATGGATGTGGTTTATGTAAGAGAGACAATAGAGAACTTCCATTAACAGGCTTGTGGAAGAAGCAGCAGCTTTAACTTCATATTAATATGTCAGTTAACAAGTGTACATTTATAGGTTTGAATTTGTATAAATGCTTATGGAACTTTAACTGACTTTTCTGATTAATCCATGGTCATTCCTTACCATGATCATTATTTATACAGTCCAGGTATGAGCTGGGTATGCCAACTCTTTGAGAATTGCAGGGTATTGTCCTCAAAGGCCACACTTGGCCCTCTCTATTTTGAGAATTTCTAAGAGAGTTACATGCTCATAGTCAGCTCTGCCTAAATGCCTGGTTCCCTGTATTTGTTTTTGTAGGAAAAAGGGAGGCCAGGACAGATTTTACACTGTAGGAACAAAAAGTTTTCAATTGCTTGAGAAGTCTTTGCCTACCCCAATGTCTCTCAGTTTCCCCAGTGTTTTCCACCAGTAGTTTTATAGTTTGTGGTCTTAGGTTGAGATCTTTGATCTACTTTGAGTTGACTTTTGTTAATGGTGACAGATAGGGGTTCAGATTCATCTTTTTGCAGGTGGATACCCAGTTTTCCAGCACCATTTGGTAAGGAGGCTTTCCTTTTCCCACTAGATTGACTACCCTTTGTCAAAGATCATTTGGCTGCATATTTTGGGATTTATTTCTGGGGTCTCTATTCTGTTCCATCAGTCCTTATGTGTGTTTCTGTGCCAATACCGTGCTGTTTTGATTATAACAGCTTTGTAATATATGTTGGGGTTAGGAAGTGAGATGCCACCCACCCCTCTCTTCTTGTGCAGAATGGCTTTGGCAATACGGGGTCTTTTATGATTCCAGATAAATTCTATGATTGTCTTTTCTAGATCTGCGAAGAATGTCTCTTGTAATTTTACAGGGATTGCATTAAACATGTAGATTAATTTGGGTAGGATTGCCATTTTGATTATATTAATTCTGCCATTCCAGGAACATGGGATGTCTTTCTACTTTTTTGTGTCCTTTTCAATTTCCTCTTCAAGGTTTTCATAGTTTTCCTTACAGAGGTCTTTGACATTCTTGGTTAGTTTTACTCCTAGGTGTCTTATACTTCTTGTGGCTATGGTAAAGCACAGACAATAATTCCAAAAATAGACAGATGGGATTACATTAGATTAAGAAATTTCTGCACAGCACAGGACACCATAATTAGTGTGAATTGACAACACTCAGAATGGGAGAGAATTTTTGTTAACTGTGCCTCAGATAAGGGATTGCTAACCAGAATACACAGAGAACTCAAGCGGCTTACATGGAAGAAAATAACTCAGTTAAAAGATGGGAAAATGAGCTGAATAAACAATTCTCTAAGGAAGACATACGAACAGCCAAAAAGCTTATGAAAAAGTGCTCAACATTCCTCATTGTAAGGGAGATACAGATAAAAACTACAATGAGATACCACCTAACCCCTGTCAGAATGGCAAAGACTTAAAACAAAAATGATAAGTGCTGGCAGGGATGGGATGAAAGGGGAACACTCCTACATTGTTGATGGGTATGTAAATTTGTCCAGCTACTGTACTATAGAGAACAATATGGAAGTTCCTCAAAGACTTTCAAATAGAACTACCATATGATTCAGCAATTTCACTCCTGGTATCTACCCAAAGGACAGGAGAATGCTCACTCAGAAAAGCGTTTGCACAACTATTTTTACTGCGGTATTATTCATGATTGCTAAGACATGGAACCAACCCAATTGTCCACAAATGGTTGAATGGATTGAAAAAGTGTGGCACATATACTCCATGGAATATTATTCAGCCATAAAAAACAACAAGGCCCTGGAATTTGATAGAAAGTGGTCAAATATTAAAGATTTGTTGGTGAGTGAAGCAAGTTTGGCTATGAAAGAGAGACATTGTATGTCTCCACTTAACATATGCAGGCTGTCCACACTCTACGGTAGAGAATGAAAGACTGGAGGACATAAAAGCATTAAAAATAGTTGGGAACCAGCAGTTAGCGTAATGGCTATGTCACTGGACTCCCACATAGTCGACCGTGGTTCGCGTCCTGGACCCGGTGGCTTAAAACTCACGCTGGGTGCGTGTGCATGCGTGCCCAAGATCCCAAGAGGAGAATGGAGGAGAAGGGATTGTGGCGTGGCCATCCCCCCTGGGGGGTGATTTCTCGCTTTCTGTCTCTCTGTCTTTCTCTGTCTGTCTGGCGAGCGCACGCGCCCTATAGCGAAAATCTCTCCAAAAAAAAAAAAAAAAGCATTAAAAATTGTTATGGACACTAGAGACAAAGTGGAAGGAGAGTGTGGGAGGGAAAGAGTGCAGGAAAGGAAATTAGGGAAAAAAAATGAAGAGATAAGATATTTGTGGGACACAGATATAGTTTGTTATCTGTTGATGAGGATGTGTATAGTATTCTCAACTGGACTATATCATGCTGGGTAAAGTCTCTTTATAATTTAAATGATGTATAGTAATTGAATGTATAAATAATAATAATAATTTAAAAAATCAAAAAATTAAAAGAAGCTATAGGTAAAGGAAAAACCAAATGTTATAAAGATTTTTGGAGACATCTCACCCACCTAACTTCTTGCTATTCAAGTCACTTCAACATTTTTTTAGCATTAAATACATTCCTAAAAGTTCATTTACTTCCGGGGCCTGCAGGTGGCATGGTGGTTAAAGGCACTGGACTCCCACATGGCCAACTGCAGTTCAAGTCTCCTACCTGGTGGCTTACTTTCTCACTTCCTCTCTCTCTCTCTCTCTCTCTCTCTCTCTCTCACTCTGTCCTTCTCTGGTCAAATTAAAATAAAGTTTAATAAAATAATTCTTAAAAATTTTTTAAAAATTGAATATTAGATGTCCTTGTTCTTAAAAGTCTTTTTGTCACTTGCTCTTGCTCATGAATCCCACATAGTATTGGACTGGGTTTATATCACCTACCTAGTTTCTTTTTACTCCAATACTTTTCCTTCTCTCTTCTGGTTCTTCTCTCCATTCTTCTTTATGTTAAATTCAGACCTGTTGTCTTATTCTTTGTTACTTCATTTCTTGGCATTATTTACATTATATATTATATATCATATGTTATGTGTGTGTGTGTGTGTGTGTGTGTACACTTTTTAGGAACTGGAACTGTTGAAGATAGACAGTCGTATTTGAATGGGCAGAAAGACACTTGTCTCATCCATCTCAATCTATCAAGGGATCCGGATAGACATGGAGAGCAATGATACTGGAGACAGTGGGAAAGAGGGTGGGAAATGGGGGAGGGTGAGAGGAGGCACTCAAGGGGAAGAAAAAAGAAACAAAACATTTAAGGGACCCAAAATGGAAAGAGATTTGTTGATTGTAACGTATATGGTAATGTCTTTGACCAGACTGTTACGAAGTGTGTTCATGATGAGAAATTCATTTGGTGTGCTGTTATGATACACAGTGGTTGAATGTAACAAATAAATAAATGCATACATACATAAAACAAAAAACCCAAATAGAGGGACAAGTAGTTGATGTAATGGCTGTGTCGCTGGACGCCCATGTAGTCGACCACGGTTAGAGTCCTGGACCCGGTGGCTTAAACTCATGCCGGTTGTGTGTGCGTACATGTCCAAGATCCCGAGAGCAGAATGGAGGAGAAGGGATTGCAGCATGGCCATCCCCCCTGGGGGGTGATTTTTCACCTTCTGTCTCTCTGTCACTCTTTGTCTTTCTGGTGAGCACATGCACCCTATAGCAAAAACCTCCCCCACCAAAAAACAAACAAACAAACAAACAAACAAACAAAAACAAAAACAAAAAAAACCAAAACCCAAACCAAAAACACCCAAATAGATTCTCTCCAAGAATTCCTTCTTCCCATCTAGTTCCAGTGCTGGGAAGGGGGAAGCTGGTCTCATTTTTATTACCTGGGCTTTCTTCAAGAAACTTGGAAAAAGTTGCTATCTTCCCTCCTGCATTCTACACCACAAAGATGCTTGGCTGACATCCTAGTTCCCACTGGGACCATAAAGTACTAGGGCAGATCATCCCTATGCAATGCTCATATTTTCAGAGTCCACACTGAGCATTCATAGTGGGGTAATCTAATTCCTCATATTCCTTACCTGAAGAAGTATATTAGTGCAGATGGAAGCTGGCAACATTGCTGGAGTCAGCGACAATGACAGAACCCTCCCTCCCATATTCATGACAAAATCCCACAACAAAGGTAGCAACTCCATGCCCAGCACAGTGGTCCTTCTCTGGCAGCTGCGCATCCACATGCCTTTCTGGCATAGGGGTGGATTTCTTTTCTGTTAAAAATCTTTACTTTTCTATTAAAACTTCTCTTGTTTTGAATCAGCGTTTGGTGTAGTGGTTAAGACGCTGGACTCACATGGCAAACCATGTGAGATGATGGTTTGAGTCCTGGATCCAGTGGGTTGAAAAATCATGCCAGGTGTGTGAGTGTGCATGCCCAAAATCTTGAGGGGACAATGGAGGAGAACGAATCGTGGTGTAGCCATCCCCCCAGGGAGCAATGTCTCACTTTACCTCTCTGTCTCTCCAGCAAGTACCGTATGGCAAAAAAAAATTCTTAAAAAGCAAGACAAAACAGAAAGCAAAATAAAAAACTTCTCTTACCCTACTTTACACATGTTTGTAGTTTTTCATCCTGTCTCAGGGTGCGTCTCTAATCTTAGAGATCTGGATCTAAAGAACCAAGAATTTTACACACCGCAGCTCATCTCCCCCATCTGATAACAAAACACCTTTGAAAGCAAAAGTGGGAAATACCAGTAATTTCAATGGCATAAAAGGCAAAAAATTTGGGTGGTTTTAGGGAAACCAAAGTCTACTCTTTATCAAAGGATTTGCTTAACCATGGAAAATTTTCTCCTTAAGAAGAATTATGGTGTTAGCTGATAAAACTTTTTTCACCCCATTACATATACTTCCCAAATCTGGTTAAGTTTAAATAGCCAATTCTTTGCCCCATTAGGGAGTGTGTTATTCACTGAAACAAAGTACGCTCTTAGACTGGTTAGCATCATTAACTGTGCTGTGTGCCTCACCCTCTCCAAGCTCAGTTTTCCCATCTATGAAATGGAGATTATTGCCTATTAAGGGATTCAAATTAAAAATAATGGGGAATAAGGCATTTTGGAGGTGAGTGAACTATAGAAATGTAAGGTTTATTGTAATCATTCCAGATTCTCAGAGGAGCTGTGAGTGATACGAAATGCCATCATTCCTGATAGCTTTTCTGGATTTGAGACTCTGCACATCTTTTTGAGGTCCTTCTATTCTTCTCTGACTCTAAACCTGGTTCTTTGAAATAACTCAACCAGTAATCCTGAATCCTCACCTCAACCTCCTCATTATTTTAGTCTTGGGCCTCAACTCAGCAAATTCATCCAATCACCCTGAATTGTGTGTAGTTAGGTTATTGCGATGCTGATAAATCGAACTAAATGGAAGCTATCAGTCTCATTTTCCTTCCTCACCTTATTTCCAGATATGGAAGTTAAAGGCCTTGGATTGGCTGCTAATACTGAGTCTCATCAAAGAACATTTTCCCTAAGGGTATTAACTGCAATTTATTGATTGGGTGGAGGCCTGAGGCATCTGGGGCGTGGGGTTGTATTTTGGTCTATGAATAGAGCTGGTGCTGAAATCTAAGCCACCAAGTATGTCAACTCGAACAGGAACGCTGTGACTTTGGAGTCAGAAGCCAGGTAGGTTGAGAAGACGAGTAGTTAAAAAATGTCTCACCTTATTAGGAAGAGGTAAGCAGCTCTTTCCTTCCTCTGAGGGTAGGACTGTGGGGCCCATTCTATGTGCGCTCAGTTCTACAGCTTAATGGGGCATTTTTCTATTTAGTTATTCATTATTGCCTCAGCCAATGGACTTAGATGGTCTATACCTGCTCTTTACTCTTGCTCTCCTCCAATCTAAAATCCACTCCACTCAGCCTTTTTACCTTTTTCACTCCAACATAACTGCTCTTTTAATGACCTCCAATGCCCTCCCATTGCTAAGAACAGAGATCAGGCCTCAGCTCCCACTCGAACTGCTCTTTCATAGCATTTTCACGTTGGGTTTACTCTTCTATGTATGCCGATTCTTCAGTTGACTTCCAGGGCATCACTCTCTACTACTTTCCTCACATCTCAGTCCCTTTGGTGATGCACCTTGATCTTTCTGACCTCTAAATATTGTGTCCTCTAGAGTTTAGTTCTTGGCTTTCTTCCCTATTCCACCTACGTCATGCCGTCTAATCTCATGGATTTACATTCTATTTATCTGCTGAAAACTCCCACATTTCTATGTCTGTCCTGAAAATCTTCCATGCTCCTGCTATCACTCTGATCATAATCACCATTTTGTTTTCACCTGGTTTATTGCACTATCCTTCCTCTGTGTCTCCCAGCCTCTTCCCTGGCCCCCTATGATGGAGTTTCTATATGGCAGTCACGATGATCCTTTAAAACCCGAAGTCAGAATATGTTGCTCCTCTGCTCAAAATCTGGAATGGATCACATTTCACCTAGAGTGATAGCCAGGGTCCTTACAAAGGGTTACAACACTCATACCTGTTTGTGAGCTAATGTCCTAATAGTCTCCTCCTCTCTAGGTGACCACACTACTTTCACTGCTTTAGCCACATTCTGACCTCAGGTGTTTTCTCTCTGAGGACTTTCGTTCTCAGATATGTTCATGGCTAGTTTCTGCACCTCCTCAGGGTATATGTTCAACAGACACCTCAGTTAGGCTCCCCTTGATTATCCTATTGGGAATTTAAAACCTGCACACTCCAGAACTTCCTACCCCTGCCTCTTGCTGTATTATAGAACTTACACATGCAATAGTAAAAAACAAACCAAAAAACCTCCAAAAAAATCAATCAGACAACCAACCCCCCCCCCAGGCAATGGTCTTATCATGAAATTATTTGTTCATGAGTCTTATTAAAAAAATCTCAAGTGAGGAAGCCAGCTGTTGGTGTGGTGGTTAAGGCAGCTGGGTCCCATGTGGCTGAGTCCAGGATTTGAGTCTCTGAACTGGTAGCTTGGAAAAAACATGCTGGGTGCATGTGCATGCATGTCCGAAATTCCAAGGGGAGAATGGAGGAGGAGGGAATACAGTGTGGCCATCTCCTTGGGATGATTTCTCACTTTCCCTCTCTCTGTCTCTCTCTAGTGTACATATGTGTCCAGCAAAAAGTCAAAAAGAAAATTTAAAAAATCAAATGGGATTTTTATTTTAAAGGTAATAACATTTTTGATCTGAAGTTTTTACCAAGAATAGGATAATTCCTGAACATACTGCTTAAATGAATAGTGTCTATGTTATTTGAAAGATAGATGATAATATCACGTACCTGTCTTTGCTTTCATTGCTGTACTTTTAGAATCTTTGAATACTTGATATAGGCATGGTGTTGTCCCTTCCTGCCCTCCAACTTTCTATTTTTTTTTTTTAGAGGTTTTTGCTATAGGGCGCATGCGCTCGCCAGACAGACAGAGAGAGACAGAGAGACAGAAAACGAGAAATCACCCCCCAGGGGAGATGGCCATGCCACAATCCCTTCTCCTCCATTCTCCTCTTGGAATCTTGGGCACACAGGCACACACGCCCGGCATGACTTTTAAGCCACTGGGTCTGGGACTCGAACCATGGTCGACTACATGGAAGTCCAGTGACATAGCTATTACACTAACTGCTGGTCCTGTTCCTCCAACTTTCTTTACAGGAAATGAATTATACATTTGTCTCAATATGTTCTTAAGGCCTTTGCATTTTTTTTTTTTTTTAGAGAGGTTTTTGCTATAGGGTGCGTGTGCTCGCCAGAAAGACAGAGAGAGACAGAGAGACAGAAAGCAAGAAATCACCCTCCAGGGGGGATGGCCACACCGCAATCCCTTCTCCTCCATTCTCCTCTTGGGATCTTGGGCACGCACGCACATGCGCCTGGCCTGAGTGTAAGCCACCGGGTCCGGCACTTGAACAGCCGTCGACTACATGGGAGTTCAGTGACATAGCCATTAAGCTAACTGCTGATCCCCCAAGGCCTTTGCATTTTAACAATATGATAGATTCATTTTAGAACTATGATCTTGTCTAAGGATGCAGATGTGGATGAGTCCTTAATCATAGTGACAACTGAATAGGCTCAGCTAATATAAATGGGATCTTAGAAGACAAATCAAGAGAAACTTGAAACTATAGAAGTTACCAAATGAAATTTGCCTCTAGTTATTGGCTAAAAGGAAAAGATTCGGTGCTCAATCCTTCTCTGTTTTCCTAGGTCTGCAGGTTACCGCTTTCTTCCATTGAGAGCAACACCCCAAATCACCTCTCCACCTATTAAAAAGTGATAAATTATTTAAATATATCTTACCCTGCTTTCAAATATGACACATTTAAAATACATTTGAAATATAAGTGAATTATTCATTTACCAAAGAACAGACTTTTACTAAAATAGTTCAGGATAAAAAGCAGCATATGCAATTATCTGATTGTCACCTACTTGCATTCTAACGACCATATGTACTCTCCCATTCCCTTTCGATATTTTCAGTCCTCAGGCTGAAAGGTCTCAAACAGCATTGTGAGATTTGAGAAATCTGAGGTCTCTGATTAAATCTACACCTACTGGTGATCCAACTGCTGATGGTTCCATATCAGGAAACTTTGGGAGAAGAACTTTGCATGTTTGGACAGCCAATACATTCTGAAATTTTGATAAGGTATGGTTACAATTATTTAGAATTTGCAAACTACAAATTAAGATATGTGATTTAATACAGGGTGTGCTCTCTCTCTCTCACACTCTGTCCAATTTTTTGTCCTTCTGTTTAGAATATTGCCTTAGATGCCACATTTTTTTTAACCAATATTAGAAAAATCTAATGAATTAGGCAGAAATCAAAATTGGGGTTTTTTTTGAATGAAAGCTCTCATTTTTTTTATATTTATCTCTTCAGAGAAGAAAAATCCCAGCAGGGTCTCCCCACCGTCATCCAGCCCCAGCCTTCAGCCAGCCCTGGAGCATGTGCATGTGTGTGCCTGGTGTACTTGGGAGGCCTTCGGTCCTAAACCAGGAATTCTCCTAGCTGGGGTTGCCTCATAGAACAGTATGTTTTACTATTGTGCCACCCCACACCCTCCCCCACAATCCTATTCTTTAAATGTAGAATTAAAGTCTTACATTTGGAAGAAACCTTCAAGTTTCATCTAGACTTGTGCTACTAATTCCCCATGGTATGTTAGGATCATCAGGAGAGCTTTTACAAATACTGATGTCCTAGATCAATTGAAATCAAGTTTCTGGAGAATGCACATAGGCATCTGTATTAAAATAAAAACAAACAAATCCTGAATAAACTTACTTAGCATTTAGTGAGGGTTGAGAACCATGATCTAGGTAAAGAAACTTGATACTTAAACCTCCTCTATATCATTGGTTGGTTACTTGGTTGTAGAGAGATTTTTTTCCTGTACAGTGAGTGTGCTTTCTGGGGAGACAGAGAGACAGGAAGTGGGAAATCACCCCCCAGAGGAGGATGGCCATGTTGCAATCCCTTCTCTTGGGATTTTGGGCATGAACTCACACATGCCTGGTGTGAATTTCATATTTTTTTTAAGAGGGATTTTTTTTGGGGGGGTTTTGGGTGTGTGCACTTGCCAGAAAGACAGAGATAGAAAGAAAGACAGAGAGACAGAGAAAGTGAGAAATCACCCCCTAAGGGGGATGGCCATGCCATTATCCCTTCACCTCCACTCTCTTCTCGGGATCTTGGACACGTGCGCACACACGCCCGTCGTGAATTTAAGCCACCGGGTCTGGGACTTGAACTGTGGTTGACTATGTGGGAGTCCAGCGACATAGCCATTAATCCAACTGCTGGTCTCAATCCGGTGTGAGTTTTAAGCTGCTGGGTCCAGGACTCAAACTGCGGTCAACTATGTGGGAGTCCAGCCATGTAACCATTATGCAATCTGCTGGTCCCTCTTCTGCACCATTGTTACTGCCCAAAATTTGGAAAAGTTTATCTCTTGAGAGAAAGAGAAATGCCAACAGGATGTAACCACCACCATCCAGCCCCAACCTTTATCCAGCCCTGGAGCATGTGCATGTGTGTGTCTGCTGTACTTAAGACCATTAGAACCTCTTTATGTATCAAGAACTAATTGTAATGGAAAAATCTGTCCTTTGGGTAGACAGGAAGGCAGAGAAGGCCATGCTAATGTCAAGCAGGAGGCCAGAAGAGTTTAATTTCCCCCTTCTTTGTCTACCTTCTCCCTGGGCTTAGTCATGAAACTGCAAGTCATGTGTGAATATCCGGAGAGATGGCCACTAACATGCTGGTTCTAGAGGGCCATGGATGGGCTCCCCCAGAAGTGGGCATGTTTGTGAGATATAAGGGACATAGTTGTAGGTGGGGAATATTTGATCAAGGTGTGGGGAATGGCAGTTTGATTAAATTCTTTTCTGTATTTAGACTTTTATCTGCTAATCAATGCTGGAGGAAAATGCCTTTTCTGGTGGTCACTTCGGGATGCAAACTGACCAGCTCCATTTTTTAAGCTCTATTTTGTCTGTGATGTGAGCTAGCTGTAGTAACATGTGTTGATTTCCAGCGTTTCCTTATGGCTTTATGGGAACTCTTAAATCAATGACATCTTTTAACCTTATCTGACTACTCTCGCGCACACTTTAAGATGTTAGTGTTATTATGGAGCAGAAGAAGTCCCCATCAGCTGTTGTTTTCAGTGTTTGTTCTAATCTACTTTCCCTTTATGTTTGCCAACTAGCCTCTCAAGAAGGATTGCTACCATGTATTTAGATTGTTGCATTCACATTTAATGAAATGTTTCACAGACATTTAAAATAAGACAATTTCTGCTCTGCTAAAATAAAAATGAATCCATTGAGACTAGATCAAAGGCCATAATGTCATGATCAGAATCAATAAATGTCACTGAGACTTGGTGATAAAATCTGCTCAAATGAGAACCAGTTTGGGTTATAATCTGGGGAACAGTTGAGCAAAGCCCTTTATTATTGATGGCTCCTGCAAAACGTCTTTAATGAGAAGAAAATAGCACGCTCCATAAGGCCATAGGAAAAGATGGTGAATAATCACGTCTGAAGGCATGTGTGTTTTAGTCATAAACATTCAGGACAGAGCCTGAGATGCCATTGAACAAGGGGAAAGTTGAACCTGGGCATCTGAGTGACAGCCAGGGAAGAGTGCAAGAGGAACTTGGTGTTTTATTATGCCATCCCAAAAGTCTTTCCCCTGCCTCCTCCTGGACGTACTGGCCTATTCAAGACACTGGGTTACACTTACAGATATACCTGTGGGTGGCGCTCGGAAATAGGCTTTTGTCTACCTGACTCTAATCTGTCTTTTATGATAGTTTCAAGTGTTCAGCTTTTCAAAGGGAAACATGCCAATACCAGGGGTCTGTTGGATTTTCACCATCCTTACCTTCTCTGCAGCATTTCACTTCTTTCACAATTGCAATCTGGAACATCCCTCGTTGGTGTTCTGTCTCACTACACCACCCTGGTTGGTCTCATGCCTTCTGGCCCACCCTTCTTTTAATTAGCCCTCCTACCTCCTAATCATGGACATTCCTCAAGATTCAATATTCGGTCCTCTGACATTATTGTCTATGTGTGCATTTTCATTTGTATTTCTCAGGATTTAACTATTACTTAAAGGATCATATGTTCCAAATCATTATTTTGAGCCCTAGAGCAAAACATACGTTATCAATTATCCATTGAAGTCAAATGTCATTGTAATTATTATTACGAATAGTACCTTTAAATATATCCACCTGCGTTTCCTGCTGTCAGTGTATTGTCAGTCATTGAAATCAAGCCCATTGCTTTCTTCTCTTTGCTGCTTTCTCTATTTCTCAGTGAAATTCCCATTCTCCCAACCATCCATGTATATAATAGGTCATCAGGAAAGTCATGACGTGTTTTTCTACTCAAGAATGCATCACAACTTTTCTGACAACCCAATATATTTTCTTCTCCCCATCCCCAATAGATACAAGTATCTACTTTATAGTTTACTGTGATAGGTTCTGGGTAGATTATGGATTACAAGACATGGTCCATGCCTAAGTGAAGTTTGCATCCCAGTAGAACAGTTAGACATTAATTATATCATCATAAAAATCTAGCTCACTGCACATACGAGAAGAGAAATGAATTAAAAGTATTGGTAGTTACGAAAATGTTTCACCAGGGACTTGACCCAGAATGGAGGTGAGGGAAGCCTTTTCTGCAGAAACGATGTTTAACCTGAGATCTGATTGATGGGTCGGAGCTGGAGAAGAACATCGCAGACACAAAACCCCATCAGCATTTCTGAAAGCCTTAGGATGAGGGTGGCATTGCGGGGAAGCTATGCAAGTCAAAGCAACAAACAAAACAATGTAGGTAGAAAGGGGATGAGCAAGAGTGGAAATAGGGTACTGGTCTGGGGGCCACTGCAGTCGTGCAGATAAGGATGAGGGTGGTAGTTATGGAAATGGAGAGAAGATGCTTGCTGTAGGACACAAATTCAAACTTCAGTATCACTATGTATGAGCACATTTTGTATTCAAAAATTTCCTCACAAAGGCCTCTCGATGGTATAGCAGTTACATTGCTGGACTCCCACATGGCCAACCGTGGTTCGAATTCTGGACACAGTGGGTTGAAAATCATACTTTCCCTCTCAGTGTCTCTGTCTCTCTCTGGTGAGCGCACACACTCTAAGCAAAACATCTCTAAAAATAAAAACCCTATGAATTTTCCCATATAATAACTGAATTTATATTTTTCTTTCCTTTTCTAGTCTTGCCATTTAATTCCAGGACTGGATTTGTGTCTAAATGGCAGCCATCTTCTGTTAGTGTTTGCTCACTAAGAACTGCTTGCTGTTCCTCTGCCCCCAAATGCCCCACATTAACCAGAGGCTCAAGCACCCCAAGTGACTCATCCCCACCTCAGGATCTGTCTCAGCATTGCTGAAATTGGTTTCTACTAGTCTCAAACAGGAAGGGCTTGCATGCTGTATAAGGTCATGGTTCCATACTCGGATAAGTTCTGCCACCTGGCACACTTTGAGAACAGGTACACTCCTAGGCTCAATACCCACAGGTTATTTTCTCCCTGATGTTTATTTATATTTTTCCTTCATGGAATGGGGAGAGGGAGGCTGAGTGCGAGAGGGAGAGAGAATGCACACGGCCTTGATAGGGTCTCATCACATTGTAACCTCTCCCAGCCTTTCAGCCAGCAGGGTCACAGGTGCACTTGGCATGACCCTAGGCCTTCCCATGTGGCTCCAGTACTGTGCAGCATGGCCCTGCCACCTGTGCCACTGCAACTGGGCCAATGCCCAGAGGTTTGATTCTGTAATTTTGGGGTGGAACCCAAGAAGCTCCAATTTCTAAGGATCAGGCGTATTTGATTCACTCTAGGGCATTACTTCTCTGCATTTCACTTTGGACTGAAGAGACCAGTAATTTTCTAGGACTTCCTTCCCCAGTCTCCTCCCAAGTTTTCGTTTCTCACTTATATTTTTATTTGACTTTAAGGGACCAGCAGTTAACATAATGGCTATGTCGCTGGACTCCCACGTAGTTGACCGCGGTTCGTGTCCTGGACCTGGTGGCTTAAAACTCACGCCGGGCGCATGTGCGTGCATGCCCAAGATCCCGAGAGGAGAACAGAGGAGAAGGGATTGCGGTGTGGCCATCCCCCCTGGGGGCTGATTTCTTGCTTTCTGTCTCTATGTCTCTCTCTGTCTGTCTGGCGAGCACATGCGCCCTATAGTGAAAAACCTCTCCCAAAAAAAAAAATAATAATAAATAAAATAAAAATAAAAAACCTTACATTTTATCTTTCTCCCCTTGCCCCCCAGGGAATCTTCAATGTCTCTCTATAGGTGGAACCACCTGTGAAGGGATGTGTCATGCCAGAGAGGACTGCTCCTGGCTGGGGAATGATCCAGAGGATTTCCTGAGATTCATTCTAACCTGTATTTACAAAGATGAGGTGTCGGATAGAACATGAAAGTCAGCGGCAAAAAAGTAATCTATTTGAGAATGCAGCCCTGTTTCATGTATCTACCAATTAGATTTGCTTCCTTTTGGTCTTCAGATTAAAAAAAAAATTCAAATAAACATGACTGTGGTGCATCTGTTTTAATGCTTCTAATCTTCTGACTACTAGAGCAAAAAATTAATATCTTCCTTCCTCGGTAAGAGTAAAGATTTAAGTACCAGTGGAAAGAGGGAAATGGAAAGCAAATGCAGCTTATCCCTAGGTAGGGGACATGTGTGCATGTAAGTGTGTGTGTGTGTGTGTGTGTGTGTGTGTTTGTGTAGGTATTCATATATCTATTTGATTAGCATCAACTTAATATTTTTATGGAACTATAGCAATAGATAATGTTAGGTATGGGAAAAATAACAAAATTGAATTCCTAACCTAATATGCTTTACAGGCATAAATGCACTATCAGATATCCTGAGCCAAGGAAATAACACAAAGGGAAGTTTACTTGGCGGCCGAATATGAATTCATTGCTTTTGAATATTCTCGGATGTCCATTCTTAGAATCACGGGTCTTTTCAGATGTTCTTTAATTTCATCTATTGTCCATGTACTGACAAGTGGTTATTGAGCTAGGGCAGGCAGCAAGATAATATATTTTTGAATTCTCTAATGTTGAGTCACCAACACCCAAATGACGAGAAACACAGATGAATTATAAATTTAAATTGCAGAGAGGATGTGTGTGTGTGTGTGTGTATTGAAGTGTGGGAGGAGGTGAAACTGGGAGGAGGAGGGAGAATGACTTGCTTCCACTCATAGCACAGAGGAAGAGAAATCAATGCAGAAGATTAAAAAAATGTAAAAAGCTTTTCCCATTTGCCTCGCTTCCTTGTGGTGTCTTTGAATGTGTTTGGCAGCAGTGGGCCATATCAGGCCACCTGTGCCGTTAGCAAATTGCTCATGGTATTTAAAGGGCTCTTTTATTAATCTCCTCAAGCAGCCCTTTGGGAAATCAGATGCTTGCCTTGGAATGTCTGCTGTATTTTTACTTTTCTTGAGGTGTTAAAATATTTTGTTTTGTTTTATGGTTTATCAGCATTTTTTTTTTTTATTCCTGCTATAGACCATAAGCTCCTTGAAGGAAAAGACTGTCTTTCTTACTTTTGTATCACGCAGAAGGCCTTGCCTAATGGTGTACAGGGTCTCTAAGTTGTGCAGTTCTAGGGCACCAGTCATATTGCTGTGCAGAGGGGAGAGAGTAATACGGATATTGTGAATGGCACTCCCTCCTTAAGTTGCACAACATGGTAATAGATACTAAATAATAATAATAATAGTAACAAATAAACAACTGATTGAGTGAATGCCTTTTTAAGAGTTATTTTAGTATAGTTTGTTAGTCAAAATGAAATAGAAATATGTGGACTCTGGATTAAATGAAACTTAGTTTCAATCCTAGTTCTCTTATATAACTGGGTTTGGACAAGTTACTTAATTTTTTACAACTTAAAATACTGATCTGTAAAATAGGTAATAATACCTGCCATGTAGCATCATAAAGCGAATTATATGTTACATTATATAAAATAGTTTTACACATGTATATCTGTGTGTTATGTATATATACGGAGTAGACACGTAATGACTGATATTGAAAATGATGGTGTTATGCCTCTCAGTCCCACTTCAGTTCTATTACTAGCAGTGAGTAGGGAAAGCGGAGCATGAACTTAAAACTCACTGAAAACTGTATCAATGAAGGGCAGAGATTGGGTCTCTTAGTCATAAAGGTAACTCCAGTCTGTGCCTGTACATCACAGGGATAAAATATTGTTTTGAATGTGTAAATTATCATATAAATTACTAGCCTAAGCCTAAATGATATTTCTTTGTTGAGGGTATAAGAAATTAGCTGCGAGTTACTGACTCTTCACATTGTATAATGCGAAGGACATGCATTTTATCATATATTAGCTTTGGCTGTGATTAGACAACCAAGTAGAAAGAGTGCACAGTGGGGGTCTCATATTAACTGTGAGCACCCCACACAGATATGGTAAGAGAACATGCCCTGTTCTGCTGATCCAGAATACGCTTCTAGATTCTGTTGGTCATCGACCACATTGTACTTTCTAGTATAATACATTTCTTATGAAGCCTGCAGCCTATTCTGTAGAATTTATCAGTTCTATTCCTTTTTATTATTATTGTCTTCTTCTTAGAGCTTTTTAAAATTTGTGCCTTTGCTTTTTCTGTGGATTTATTAACGGAATTAGCACATTTCCAATGTTTGTTCACATTTAATGAGGTATTGGTATTTTGATAGCAGAAACGAAGAAGTGAGGCTTACAGGTGAGGATTTTATTGAACTCCGATGTATTTTATCTTCCAACATGTGTAATTCACAAAGACATCATCTACCGTGCCTCACAAAGTATCTAAGATTTTTATGACTGAAAATAATAACCCTGTTAAGGAAAGTTCTTTAGACAAACTGGAGTTCAAAATTTACTTAATAAAGAAAAAAAATCCTATCAGTCATAAAACACTTTAAATGTGTTAAAATTATTAGAAATACAAAGTTAAATTGAAAATGCCTCCGGATTAATTGGATTAAATAGTCTTAGTCAAGGTTCTTTTAATGGAAAATAACAAAAACCTGCCCAAACTAGCTGGAACAGAAAAAGGGCATTTATTACTAAGGACACATGGTATTGGACTTTTCAAGGTGGAAAATGGGACAGCAATCTAAAGCTAGCAACTGTCAGACCCTTAGCACAGACATTCTCTAAACCTCAAGCTTTTTTTTTTACTTCGCTTTTCTTTCTCTGCAGGTATTTGTGTTTGTTTCTGCCCAGTTTAAGCTGGCTGCCTCCCACTGGCAAACTCAGTTCTTGAGCTCAAGTGAAGAGCTCAGAGCACCCAGAATCTCTGAACAAGCCAGATGCCCAGGAGCAGGACTATGATTAGCCTGGAATGTGGGAGTCCTATAGGGAACACTTGGGATGTTAGATCGCCTAACTGGGTGGCATGGGAAGTGGTGGGAAAGAGCTCTCAATGAAGTGGGTTTATAGCATGAGATAGTCAACATCACACATTATCTCACTTGATTCTTTCGTAGCGTGTCACTGCAGTCAGTTTAATGTGGGCACACGACAGTTGTAGGTGAAGTGTTTTATGTTGTGTTCTTACTGCTAAAAGGCTGAATCTATACACTTTGATAAGTGGCCTATTAAGGAGAGTTTCTGAAAAACAAAAGCCCTGATCTAGTTTACTATTGCACTGCTTGTAGAAATACCTGACGTGGGGTGATTTATGAAGAAAGAGAGGTTTATTTGGCTTATGGTTTGGAAGTCCAAGTCCAGGAGCCAACTTCTGGTGGGCAGAACCTTGAGCAGGGTGGCTGTCCATAAGGTTATGTCTGTTCTGGTTTATGTATGTCCTTCCCCCTGTTAAACACACAGCAGGGCTCAAGCATAGGAGCCCCATCCTGCTGATCTTATCACAATCAAAGGGACACCAGGAAGGGATTAAGTTTCCACTTAACATTCTTGCATAATAACCAAGTTCCAACACATGAATCTTTGGGGGACATCCAAATCACAACAGGTCCTAAGAATTTTTATCTGAATAACTAAAAGTTTGGAGAGTTGCACATATTTGATTTTAGATATACTTTGTTTTCTTTATTACAAGCTCATGACAGTGTGATCCTTTATTTGATTGCCCAGTCCTGTTTATTTCATTGATGTTCTCCTTTCTCATCTTTATTCCCTCCCTTGTTCCACTTTTTCCTCTTCTATCTCACTCTAATCCTATTCTTTCTCTCTTCCTCTCTTTTTCCTCACTCTCTTTCTTCCAAGGAATGAAAAAGATGTGCGTGGGTGTTCTAGCAAGGGGGAGAGAGGAAAAATTGAGCAATGACAAGTTTGAAAGTAGCGAAATTATTTTAGTAACTCACTGTCTTGGGAGGATACATATTGATGTATAATTTATACACAAATGCAAATAGTCATGTAAATTGGGTGCGTATTTTAGCTCTAAGAAAAATGACTGCCCACACATTGCCGTGCAGTCCTTTCCCATGCTTCAGCTTCAGACAGCTGGTTTGGAGTCACTAAGAGTCAATTAAGGAGGGCCTGGTGTAATTCAAGATGAAACGTATGCCTTTATGTTTCCGTAAAGTGACAAAGGCATGTGAGAGAGATGAAAGGATGGTAGAGAGAAGAATAAATGGAAGAAGAAGAACAGACAAGCAAACATTTGGGATGGTGTGGGGATGGGGGCTGAGCAGGTGGTGGGAGCTGAGCCGGGCAGTATGGTAGGTCATTATCTAGAGAGAGATTTTTGGTCAGAAGAGGGGTCACTGTAGGCACATTTGATACCTTTGTGTGATTTAGGAAAGCTGTGTGCTGCAGAGGAGTGCCTTTCTGGACTGGGCTGGGCATGTCTGTGCGGGACAAACTTATGGATCTTATGCAGCATCCCTGAGGGCAATGGAGAAACGAGGAGGATGGAGAAGTCAGGATGCAAATTTAAGGTTCTGAAAAACTTCCTTCCTCACTTGTGATATGCAGTAAGCACTGACTATGCTTGAGACGCTGTGTGGGTCAGAGTTACAATCTGGGGAGTTACTACTTGGAGAGTCTGGGGCAGGGAGAGTCAATAGGAGACTAAGCAGAAGAGACGGGTTAGAGCGTGGGCTATGCCTCCAAATGAAGGTGGCATAGAAGCCTGTGTGGCAGTTGGCAGGAGGCCATGGGGTGGGGGAAGCCAGGGCATCTGCTTTATTATTATTTTTTTTAGAGAGATTTTTGCTATAGACTATGTGTGCTTGCCAGAGAGATAGAGACAGAGAGACAGAAAGCAAAAAAATCACCCCCTTGGGGAGAGATGACCACACCACAATCCATTCTCTTCCATTTTCCTCTCAGTAGTTTTGTCACGCATGCATATGCACGCACATGCACCTGGCATGAGTTTTAAGCTACCAAGTCCAGGACTTGAGCCGTGGTTGATTATGTGGGAGTCCAGTGACGTAATCATTATGCCATCTGCTGCCCAGGCATCTGCTTCGTTACTGCATTAGGTACTGTTGGGTGACAACTGCAGCTACTGGGAGACCTGCTATCTCAGCTCACTCCAACTTGGAGGAGGAAGAGCACTTAGGTGGGCCTTAACCAGCTGCAGTGGAGGCAGGTACTCTCCCATGAGCAGTAGAGATGGAATCTGAATTTAGGCCTGAAATGGCAGCAATGACTGTGTGTTTCTGTCCTTCCTCGTTCGTTGTCTCCAGTACTGCTCCTGCCCTTCCTAAAGGCAATGCTGCTAACTTCTAGTTTCCAGCTAATGTGCTGCACAGCCATGACAAAATGCAGCTCCGGTTTCTGGTGCAGACTTGGGGAAGAAGAGTTGTTGCAACAAATGTTAGGGCATACAGGTTGTCATAGGGGACGAGACTCTTGTATCTTGTCTTTAGATTTCCTGAAACAAAAATGGTGACACATGGCCTAATAAAAGAATTTTGTGCTGCCTCATGCTGTGAGATCAGACTGGGAGACATAGACAGATGATGAAATATTGAAGTTTCAGGGACTTTGAGGGTTTAGGGAACAACAGATAAGGTGTTGGAAATAAAAATCGTCTGGAAAGTTCCGGATGTAAGCTCGTACTACCTGTACAAATGCACATAGTTGGTGTCTCATCTCTAACGGGCTGCAACCAAGGAAGCGTTTGGAATAGGCAACACATTTTTGCCCTAACATACACAGGTTAGGGAACTACTTCAAACAATTGTGGTAAGACAGTAATTTAGGAGTACATGAAGGCGGGGCTGGCAGTTGAAAGAATTAGCAGACAGATCCTTAGGGACCAATTAGGACAGAGGCAAAAAGGGGATAGGAAGCAACTCAATGATAAGTACAGGCAAAACCATAAAGAGAAAAAAATTAGATGTTAAATTACACATGGAAGAAACTGGGTTCTTTTTCCTCCTGGTCATGAAAGAAAGGGCTTTTGCAAGTGACACATGTTGGCTTCACCATGACACGGGGCAGTGAGCTACTTGCAGAGTTTTAGTGCGCCACCACTGTACCTTAAACTCACAGCTGCTTCTACCTGGAGTGCCATTTCCAGCCTTCTCTTACTACAGTACATCTCTTCTTGAAGACCCAGTGCCTTCTCATTGAAGCTCTCATTGATTTGTTCCTTCCAATGCCCCCTACCGCACGGTAGATCACTCAATAATTTAACCTCTTTTATTTATTTATTTACTTATTTTTGTGCAGCCGATGTAAGTGAGGCTCCATGTTAGACATTGGAGATAAAGTAGCACACAAAAAAGACCTGGTTTCTGCTCTTGTGACGCTTTCCCCACTTGGTGCCACTGCTGAGTTTTTGTTTGTTTGTTTTTGTGTTTTGTTTTTGTTTTTAATTTAATCCTACTATTATTTATAATACTTACATATTGTTTTAAAATTATTTATTTATGAGTTTGTGTCCCTTATTGCACTATGAATCCTTGAGGGTAAGCTCTATGTCTTAATCAAGTTTTTATCTTCAGTCCCTAGCAGAGTGCTGGGATGATAACAATAACTAAATATACATATGCATAATGAATGAGTATTCTTTGTATCTGTACCTTTCATAAATTTCCAGACAAAGCCTGTTCTCATTCATCTTTCATCTTCCAACACTTCTGTTTTCATATAGAAGAGCCTTTAAGGCAAATCATTTTAGTCCCTTCTACAGACTTTTTCTCAGGTCTCATATCTATTTCGAGGTGATCAACACAAATTGTGGCAGGATGACTGTGGTAGGTGACATTGAAATGGGTTGATTTTACATGGTCATTATCTGAAACTTCAGATATGCCAGAGAATTATTGAGAATTATTTTAATTTTTCATTATAGGATTCTTTTATTTGCCAAGTTCTTCTAGTGCATTGAAATATGATTCAGTTTACAGAACATTGATTTACAAACAGCTTTATCAGCAATAACCTATTGTTTGAAATATACAACAGCAATGCATGGGAGCAGGTTGAATGATAAGTTAATTAAGAACAGGAAAAATAAAAATTTAATCAATAAGTCTAACAAATCAAATGTATTTAAGATTAATATTATGGTCAGGTGAGTAGTGAGGAGAGGGACAGAATGAAAGAATGATGAGGAGGTGGGAAGAAGGGGTACACAGGGAGAAAGGAATACAAAGAAATGGGATAACAAGGAGTGAGACAGTGGCATGGGTGGGCTGTCAGCAATGATGAAGGACATCCAGAGACCAAAAAACACAAAGCCATCACTCTTCAGAGCAAGGAGTGGCAACTTAGATATGCCCCAGGACTCAGACATTGTCAGGCAAGGCCCAGGGAAGGGCTACAAGTTTGGGAAAATGATTAAGAGTCAGGATCCACCAGGAAAAGAGGGCCAGACATGTATCAGATGGCACCTAGCTGATCTTGGTTTCTACCCAGAATCTGTCCTAGCTCACACATAAAGTGAAGATGAAAGGTGACAATTAGTAAGAAACATCAATAATTGTGCTTTTGTGTGTTTCTTAAAATTACCAAAAAGACTGAGAAAATAACCTCCCTCCAAATGAAAATAATATACAAGAAATACTGGATACCATTAAGCACCCAAACATCTGGATATTCTGTATTGCAGAAAGTGAAGAAACTAATAAGGACATTGATAATCTATTCCATGAAATCCTGGAAGTAAACTTTCTAAATCTAGAGAGGCATTTAAATATCCAAACCCAAGAAATACAAAGGACCCCAAATAGAATCAACCCAAGAAGATCTTCTCCAAGGCACATCATAGTCAGGTTGGCTAAATCACAGACAGAAACAAGATACTAAAATTGGCAAGAGAGAAACTTTAAGTTACTTACAAAGGATATCCCATCAAGCTAACATCAGACCTCTCATTGGAAACAGTGCAAGCAAGGAAAGAATGGAAAAAATATACTCAAAGTGTTAAGTGAAAAATGATTTCAATCAAGAATACTATACTTGGCAAGATGATCCTTCATATGGGAAGATAAAAAGCATTCTCAGATAGACAAAACTTGAAAGAATTTAGCAACACCAGACCAAGTTCTTCAAGAAGTTCTGAAGGGAGTGCTATACCAGGAAAACTAAAGACAGACACACAGAAGAAAGAGAACAAAACAATCAAAAAAATGGCCATCTTAATGGTGGGGACAAGTCTGGAAATTATCAATAATAATATTGAATGTTAACTTCCAGAATTTAAATGAAAAGATTGGACCACAGTAATGCTGAAAATTCAACAGAAAAGAGATTAATTACATGAAAATAAACTGGTGAAATAGAATTTTATGACTTTTGACTGAAACATTACTGATTTTCTTCTATGCTTTGTTTTCCAGATTTAAGGATTTTTTGTTTTCTTTTGCACTGTTGATAGGTTCAGCAATTTGTCTTTTTTTTTTTTTTTTTTGAAATTGAAATGCAAACATTTTTCTTTTCCTGACCCCTCTGGAACTGGAAAATATCTGTGAGTATTCTTATTTTGTGGCAGAATGGTTATTTGCATAAGTTCAGTAATACCTGTTGCCTTGCATCAGAAATTGTAACTACTGCTTATTACCAGATTTTTTGACTGGTCTAAAGATATGACCAGAAAGCTAAAGAGCTAAAGTAGATCTCAAGAAAGTCAACAGAAGTGCTTGGAAATATCGCCTGGTTCCATATACAGTTCTGCCTGGCAGGTAAGTAAAGAATGTCACTTCCTTGCAAGGCCCAAAATCCTTCCAAGCACAGGTACTTAAAGGCACAGTCAGATGTCCCTGACTTGGCTCAGTAGCCTTGGGAGGCTTTTTAAATAGTCTCATCTGAAGTTCCTTATAACAGGTTGCAGCAAAGCCAACTAAATCTATTAGTATTCTTATTGGGCTTTATGCAAATAACATCAAATTGAGACTAAACATATATATATATATATATATATATATATATATATATATACACACACATACATACACACACACACACACACACACACACACACATATATATATATATATATATATATATATATATATAAAATGTTAGTTAATGCCTCTCTTTGGTACAGTATATTTGTAACTAGATTTTAGCTCTGTCCATATTTGTTTTTTGAGTTTATAGTATCTACCTACTGTTTGAACAGAATCCTAAATTTTTCCTGGCTGTAAGTCTTAATCAAATTTTTCTTAACATTTTATGATTTTGATTTATTAAAACTAAAACTGCTTTTTTTTTAATTAAAAAAAGCACAAAAAATCCCCCTACTTAATGACCGTAGTAATTATATAGCCGCAGCTACGTGCTACCTTACTGCATGTTCATTCTACTCACTGAGTTTTATGCCTGAAGTCTGCAATGTGTTCACAGATATGTTTATATCGGCTGTACTTGCTATTGAAAGAATTTAGAACAATTAAGATCTTTTGTGAATCAATAAAATGAGGGAAAAAGGAAAATACCAAAGGAAAGCTACCTAACTAACTAAATAAAAGAGCTTTTTATATTAAAAAAATTACAAATAACACTTTAAATTGCACATATCAAGCCTTGTGCTAATGGTACAGAAAATACACAGATGTGCTTTCAAAGACTTTAAAGGGGTGCGATAAACATATAAGCAGCCACAATAGGGGCTCAAAACACATGTCAAGAACTCTCATCTTGTTTTCATATGTTATTTAATATGTAGTCTATGGTTAACATCTTATTAATCATAATCAAATTGTTCAAATCACACCAAAAGGCCACCTACCTACTCCATGTCTACCTTTGTTTTTTTAAGTTATAATAATAGACCTTATTTTTCAGAGTAGTTTTAGATTTATAGAAAAATTGAGTAGAAAGTACTGAAAATTCCCATATGCCCTAAGTAACCGCTTGTTAAAATTTCTATTTGGGGCCTGCGGGTGGCATAGTTGTTATGGCGCTGAACTTCTGCATGGTCCACCACAGTTTGAGTCCTGGATCTGGAGGCTTGAAAATCACGCTGGGCACAAGTGTATGTGTGCCCAAAATTGCAGGAGGAGAACAGAGGAGAAGGGATTGTAGAATGACCATTCCTCCTTGGGGATGATTTCTCACTTTCCCTCTCACTCTCTCTGTTCCTCTCTGGAAAGCATACATATCCTATATCAAAAACCTTAAAAAAATTCTGATATTTAGTTGTTCTGATGTTCATTAATAAAAATGTAAAGGTTCATGAAGGCTTCTTTGCTTGATCTTTTTTTTAAAGATTTATTTATTTTTATTTTTTATTTATTTAGTTTTATTTTTTTAAATTTGCTACAGGGTACGTGCACATAGAGAGAGATAGAGAAAGAGAGAGAGAGGAGAAAGAGAAAGAGAGAGACAAAGTGAGAAACCAAGTCTTCAGATCCATGACTCAAACTGTGGTCGGGCATGTGGGAGTCCAGCACCTGAACCACCATGCCACCTGCTGGTCCCTGCTTTGCTTGATTTGTTAAGGTTAGACTGTTTCTTGTTGATTTCCTGACTTGAAGGATGAGTCATTTATTTCACTTATATTTTTTCCAGTGTTCCCCCCCCCTTTTTCTTGCATTTATTCTTATTTACATTAGTATTTTTCATTTGCATTTATATTTTATTCTGCTTTGACTATGGGTTTATCTGACCATTTTCTTGCTTTGACTATGGGTTTATGAGCGAAATTAAACCTCCAAACAGCATTTTCGGTTTTATGATTATGTGCAGATTATCCATTTCACATCAAGCTTAGTATCTGGCCACAGAGGAGAAAATATCATCCTATGTCACTAAATCTCTGATGCTCAAAAGATAATATTTTAAGTGTCAAGGTTCACCACATCATTTTTAATTTCTTTTCAACTTTCCTCATTTCTCCCAGGTCATATTCAGGTACCATAGTTTCTTATATCTTATGTTGTCTTTTTGTTTCTCTGCTGGTTTGAACATAGATAAGTTTTAAGAGTTAAAAATAATTTTTCTTACAACTTTCAAAACATCATAAGGTTGTATTTCAATACCTAGGCTGGTTGATGAGAATGAATGCGATACTTTGACTCACAATATGAATTGTTCTTTTTAAAAGTGCCTATAAAAGGGTCTGGCATGTATCAAGTACTATATAAGTGGTTGATAAATGAAACACCAAAAATACTCTCTGATCCTTTTCTTGTAGGTGATTATTTTATTCTGCAAACTTTTTCCTTAAAGTTTATTTCTTCTGAGAGAGAGACAGGAAAGATATCCTGCTTCTTCTCTAACTCCAGCTTGTTAGCCCAGAAGATAGGCTAACAAGTGTATGTGTCTGGCTTTCAGAGAGGTTTCTCTGTTTTTTCTTTTTATAGAGATTGTTGCTATAGGGCACATGCGCTTACCAGAGAGATAGACAGAAAGTGAGAAATCATCCTCCAGGGACCACAGCCATGTTGCAATCCCTTCTCTTCCAGTCTCCTCTTGGGATTTTGGGTACGCACACACATGCACCAGGCATGAGATTTAAACTGCTGGGCCCAGGACTTAACCCACGGTCGACTATGTGGGAGTCCAGTGATGTAACCATTACACCATCTGCTGGTCCCAGAGTGGTTTCTGATGTGGACTCAGAACATGAAGTGGGAACCAGCAGTTAGCGTAATGGCTATGTTGCTGCACTCCCACGTAGTCGACCGCGGTTCGCATCCCAGACCCGGTGGCTTAGAACTCATGCCGGGCGCGTGTGCGTGCGTGCCCAAGATCCCGAGAGGAGAATGGAGGAGAAGGGATTGCGGCGTGACCATCTCCCCTGGGGGGTGATTTCTCGCTTTCTATCTCTCTGTCTCTCTCTTTCTGTCTGGCGAGCGCACGTACCCTATAGCGAAAACCTCTCCAAAAAAAAAAAAAAAAAAAAAAAAAGAGAGAATATGAAGTCAATTTCGCAGAGTATTGCATCTTGCTGTGGGTCCCTGTGACTCACCCGAAACCCTATTCCTTCTGTAAACTTTTAGTAGTTTTGTTCAATCATGGAATTTTTAAATTTCAACAAGGTGTATGTATTGTGAATCCTACTTGGCACTTGGTAGAAAGTTTTAATATGGAGATTCTTGTCTGTCTTAACCTTTGAAGGATTTTGTTTCATTTTATATGTGCATCTCTGCCTTTTACTTGAGAACCTTTATTAAATGGATGAATTTCTTAACTCTTTCCTTGGTATCACTCAACTTTTCCCTCCATATTTTGAATTTCTTGGTCCTTTTGTTTTGTCTTTTGTATCAACTTTCTCTTTTTGTATGGAAATGAAACTCTATCTGATATCTCAGAGTATGTTAGTTAGATTTTTTAAAGCATTACTATGCATTTGCTGAAATGCGTGTTCCATATCGAGTCAGTTGTTAGCTTTAGTCAGCGCATAAGAGCTTCTTTCACTCTAGTTCTCTCTCTAATGTGTAGTAAGTTCTGGTTATTGTTTATACACATGGATGAGGGGCTAAATTATACTGTGGTTTCTTCATGACTGTGCTGGTATGTGTCCACAGGACCTTTTAGGGCTGCAAAGTGTGTGAGTGGCAGTCCTGCCAAGAATACCTTGAGGTGAAACAGGTGCTTGTCTACGACTCCCACAGCAGCTCAAGTTTGAAGGGACTTGCTCCTGGGGAGGACTTTCTATGGGAGAGTTCTTCCCTTCCACCTTTTTCTTTTTTTCTTCTTCCTTCTCCTCTTTGTCTCTCCTTTAGGGCTTGAGGTGGAGGACAGAACTCTACAGAACTTTGTTCTCCTCTCTCTGCCCCCAGCACCACACATTGGTCCTTATTCAGATCCCAAATTTTGTTACAGAGTAGTTGTAAAGCTTCATCTCTGCAGGATGAAGGACATGCCAGTTGTGTCTGTGGACCTGGAGGAAGAGCCAGCACTTTCCTGGCTCAGTTAACCTCAAAAGAGTTCTCCAATGGACTCATCCAATTGCTCAAGAGCCTATTTCTGTTGTTTGTTACTTATTGTTTCCAAGCTACTAGGCTTGTCTTCAGCTTCTCCTGGGGACAACATCTCTTACTTCTGGATTTTGGGTGGTGAAGCCCTCCTGTCTCATCTTTCTTTTATTTTTCAGAATTTCCTCAAACTTTTTGATGCCCTATTTGCTTTTTCTTATGGGCTATCACTGTATGACTTCATCTCTTAATTCACATTCTTTAGTTATTTTACTGGGAACTTGGGTTGGAAAAAAAAATAATTAGGTCAGGACCAACAAGTGGCGTGGTGGTTAAGGCGCTGGACACTCCCACATGGCCGATCATGGTTTGAGTCCTGGACCTGGTGGCTTGCCTTCTCACTTTCCTTCTCTCTGTGTGTCTGTTATTCTCTGGTCAAATTAAAATAAATGAATGAATAAATAAATAAATAATTCTTTAGAAAAAATAATTAGGTCTGCTTATTAAGTCTTCTTAAACTGGATTCTCCTTATAAAGTACTATCTTAAAAGGGGCCAGCAGGTGGCATGGTGGTTAAGGCAGTGGATTCCACATGGCTGACCGTGGTTTGAGTCCTGGGCCTGGCAGCTTGAAAATCACAGTGGACGCATGTACACATGTGCCCAAAATCCAAGGAGAGAATGCAGGAGAAAGGACTGTTGGCATGACCATCCTCACGGGGGGTGACTTCTCACTTTCTCTCTCACTTTCTCTTTCTCTGTCTCTCTCTGGTAAGTGTATGTACCCTATGGCAAAAACAAAACAAAACAAAACAAAAACAAACAAACAAACAAACTATATTAATAGAAAACTCATGATGGGGCCATGTGCTAATTGCTGACCCTCGGTAGACTACTGTACAGTACTGTTATTTAAAAAAATGGGGTTTCCTGTAGTCTTCAGCCTAAAGAGAGGGATTGCCTAATGACAAATTTGAATTGTGGCCAAATTTCTGAGGGAGATGAAGGCTTTATCATTAGTAGCTCTGCAATCCCAAATAGCTATAAAAGCATAGCACACATCACTCTTACTTGCTGTTGCTGATGGCTTTCTCACCTTTCTGGAAAACACAACTGCCAGCTTTCTTCTACCACCTGGACTGCTGCTGCCTTGGGCAGAGAGGAGATTGTGAGGGTTAAAGACCTTCATGCACTGTGGTGGAGATGGCTCATAAAGATGTGAGGAGAAAGCATTCTTTATGAGGCCTTTTGAAAATGTCCTCCTTCTTCATGACTTGGAGTAACACATGTCTCTCCTCCTAAAGTATGCGGCTTGTGGGTGATGGAGAACAGGGATGCTCTTAAGACTCAGGGAAATTTCACAGCAAACACTATTTCCAGTCTTTCTGAAAACCTTTTGATTACCAACTTGTGCTTGGAGCCATCCCTGAAAAAAAATCCAATTTGGTATGTTTTATGGATTTTATTATAGTGCTATTTATTCTCCATCCCAGATAGCTAAAGCCAGTGTTAAATAATGCAGGCTTTGTAGCTCTGAAGCTCCAATACAAACTGGGTCTGTGTGCTCTGCTTTCAGAGAACTGAGAGTGGGTGAGGGGATGGCAGCTGTACGAGCCAACTCACAGCCCTCTGCTGTGCTGCACGGAGCGTGGCCTGCATGGATGCTAGAAAAATCTGGCCTGGGAGTCAGGACACCTGGGGTTACTGACTCAGCTCTGAGACTGCAATTGGCTTGTGTCCTTGGGCAAGTCACTGAACCTCCCTGGACCTTGGTTTCCTCCTTCATAAAATGTTTAGGACTTACCGTCACCTCCTCAGGCAACTTCGTGCTGGATGACTGCCAAGGTTTATTTTGAATGTACTCAGTCCTTTTAATAAGACTGCCTTTAACCACACAACAAGAATTTCTGTAAGGAAAA
The DNA here is from genome assembly GCA_026018925.1 of Tupaia tana. Taxonomy (NCBI): domain Eukaryota; kingdom Metazoa; phylum Chordata; class Mammalia; order Scandentia; family Tupaiidae; genus Tupaia; species Tupaia tana. The sequence goes on along the minus strand of JAKSZU010000020.1, from coordinate 21,599,067 downwards.
AAAAAAAAATCACAGAACTAAAATGCAGAGTTCGGCTCTTTAGGAAACAATATTTGCCATCTCTTAGGTTTATCTAGCCTGAGAAGGAGGGAAATGTCCTTTGATGGTAAGTTATTTAAATAAAGTATTTTTATTTCATTTTATGCTCAACTTAAAACCCTACTTCTGGGTAATTATTGTGAGGATCTAGGAGGATACATTTCTTAAAATATATCTCCAGTGTCCCATGCATATATAATGGGCTTGATGATGTTTAGGTCAGGTGTCTCAGTTTAAGAGGGTCACGAATGGGGCCCAGCAGTTAGTGTAATAGCTATGTCACTGGACTCCCATGTAGTTGACCGCGATTCGAGTCCCGGACCCAGTGACTTAAACTCACACCGGGCACGTGTGCGTACGTGCCCAAGATCCCGAGAGGAGAATGGAGGAGAAGGGATTGCAGCATGGCCATTCCCCCGGGGGGTGATTTCTCACTTTCTATCTCTCTGTCTCTCTCTGTCTGTCTGGCGAGCGCACACACCCTATAGCAAAAACCTCTCCAAAAAAAAAAAGAGGGTCACGAATGAAGAGGAGTAGTGTACAACAATGGAAATGTAAAAGAGGTGCAAGGGAGGTGAGAGAGGGCACGGAGAAACTGCAGCACAGGAGGGAAATGTGAAAGGTGCACTCAGCAACATACATAGCTCTTAAAAACCACATTTGAAGGGGAAAAAAGGAAACAGAATGAGATATCACACAATTCCATTGGTATGAGCTAAAATCACATGCAGCAAACCGCTAATATTATGTAAAACTACATGCAAACATAATTCGAAGCCAATTTAATGAAAAGGAAAAGCTAGAGGACATGAAATTATTCAGCTTGATGAGCTAAAGGTTTCAGAAGGATGCGATATATACTTGCAGGTATACAGAGACTGTCTTCTCAAACAGATTTATTCTGGGTAGTCCTTGAGGGCAGATATGGAACCATCTATTCTGTGTTTTGGGAAGTGAGTTTGGGCTCAATACCAAGAACCTTTTATGTGTCAGGGAAATTTTAGAAAGTAGGTTGGTTGGACATAGTGAGGAATGAGTGAGAGGAACTTGGCTTTAAGTGGAAGTGACCTCTGTAGTGGGCATGTTTTGATTATGTCAAAGGTCCTTTTTGTGGCTATTATTCTTCACACTGGGATATAAGTGGTACAACATCTGATTCACTCTTTAATAGATAGGCAAGATGGTGGTGTGAAGGTATGTGCTATTCAAGGCAGAAAAGCCAGCTAGTTAACCACTCAATCATCCACAGGGTGGTACTAGGTTGGTAGATAAGCCCATATCACCGGGGTAGAACTCTCTGACAGAACAATCAGAATAGCTGTTTCATTGTGCATATAAATCACTTAAGGAACTTATTTTTTAAAAGTACCATCCCCAAGGCTGGTTCTGTGGCCTAGTAGTTAAGGCAGCCAGATTCAATATGGCAACTCCAGGGTTTGAGTCCTGGACTAGCATCTTGAGAAACACACTGAGCATGTGTGCCCAAATCCCAACAGGATGAAGAAATGGAGGAGAAGGGATTGCAGCATGACCATGCCCCAATGGGAGTGCTTTGCTCCCTCTCTCTGTCGCTCTTCAGTGAGCACATGTGCCTTCTGTTGAATTTCTTCTCAAAGTGCCATCACCCCCAGGTGATGGCAATATCAGTGGTTGTGCTGGGATTAGAAGTTGCTGTGATTTAAGCAAGCACCTAGGTGATTAATATGCAGAGAATGGTATTTAAGATAAGCTTTGAGAAACTTTGTGAGGCCAGACATTATAGGCAGAAGTCAGGTGTATTGCAAATGGAAGCAGGATGGTTTAGCCTGGCTCCCTGACTTCCTGTCTTGTTTGAAGGCCACTAGGTAAACAATTTATATTATTAGTTGTACTGTGCTCGTGTGCTTGTTATATAATTATGGCTTTGTTGTTTGACACCATTGAATGGCTCCCTGATTTCCTATCTTGTTTGAAGGCCACTAGGTAAACAATTTATATTATTAGTTGTACCGTGCTTGTGTGCTTGTTATATAATTATGACTTTGATGTTTGATGCCACTGAATGCAACGTGTATGTGCGACAGTTTGGTTTTGGCCATGAACCACTATTTTCTGCAGCCCCTTTAAGAGAAAGGAGCACCTGGTCAGCTAGGGCTGCCCTGTGTTGCGCTGTCCTGCTAGCACTGTGCAGCCCTGCTAGCTAACCATGTTCTTCTCAGCCTTGGTTCAGCCTGGTGAGCCCTGATGGCCTTGGCTTGGCTTAGCTTTGACTTGGCCGTGGGTTGGTTCAGCTCAGCTCCACACACTGTGAGCTCTGAGAGGGAGGAGGACACTCTGAGCATTCTCCACGTGCATTGCTGTTAATACCTCTATGAGGGAGGAAGCATTTGCTAGTTCTGCTATGGGCTTTGTGAGCCTACTAAGAGCTATGTGAACTCCCTCTGAACTCAGACAATGAACAACCTCAGTGCCTCTTATCTCTTTCTAACTTCTTGCATCTCTGTTCAGCCCACCCCTCAAAGGAGAAAAGAACACTTGCAAAACATTGTGTTTTGAATGAAGGTTTAAATTCTTGGTTTTTGGGGACTTCCCAACCCTGAGCTCCTGATATTCCCTGCCAATGACTTATAAGAGACCACTGGCTCTTTCCTTTTTCCCCTCAGCATGAATAGGTCTTGGATTTCTCCCTTTCAGTTTCTCTTTCTCAAATAGTTCCCCTCTCTCTTAACATGGACACCTGAGACCAGCAGATAGCATAAAGGTTACATCACTGGACTCCCATGTAGCTGACTGTTAATTCGAGTCCCTGACCCGGTGGCTTAAAACTCACACCTGGTGCTTGTGTGTGTGCCCCAATCCCAAGAGGTGAATGGAGAGGGGGATTGTGGCATGGCCAAACCCCTTGGGTGGGAGTTTCTCCTCACTTTCTATCTCTCTCTCTCCAGAGAGTGTACATGCCTATAGCAAAAATATCTCTCTCTAAAAAAAGAAAAAGATACCTGACAAGGATTCCAGAATAATGACTAGAGAATGCCATTATTTCTGAAGATAAAAATGTTGATTTAGAAACAGATATAAATATTTAGTAGAGAGTTTGGCTTTATGGTTGCTAATGACTCTTTGATACATTTTAGAGTTTTATTAACAAAATATACACTGATGATCCTGAGAACTAATTGCATTTTTTCACACTTGGAGCTGGTTGATTAGGTTGGCGTTAGAAATGAAATTAGTTTCCTGAAATCCCTGAATTTTTGTTTGTTTGCTTATTAGTCAGTTCTTCCTAACCTGCGTGGGTGGGAGCCCAGAAGGAAGCCCTGTGAGCAGGTGTATATTCAGGTGTGAAGCAGGATCTCCAAACCTGTGTGATCATCAGCATTTCCTGGAAGTTTTTCTTTTTTAGAGGTTTTTGCTTTAAGGTGTGTGTGCTTGCCTGAGAGAGTCAGAGACAGCGAGAGGGAAAGTGAGAAATCACAGTATTTTTAAACAGTATCAGAGGACTCTAAAAAACTCATGGAAGAAATCTAAACAGGGGTTTTTCCATTGTACATGTTTTCCACGAACTTCTTGAAGGTCCCACATTGGTCTCAACTGGCTTTAAATTCTCATGTCTGAGTTCTACCCCTAAAGATTCTCAATTATTTATGTTAAAATGTGATCTGGCCATCAGGATTTCCTAAAAGCTCCCCAGGTAGTGCTAATGTGCATCCAATTTGGGGGACCATTGTTTTTTTTTTTTTTTTTTTTTTTTTTTTTTTGAGAGGTTTTTCGCTATAGGGCGCGTGCGCTCGCCAGGCAGACAGAGAGAGACATAGAGACAGAAAGCAAGAAATCACCCCCCAGGGGGGATGGTCATGCCGCAATCCCTTCTCCTCCATTCTCCTCTCGGGATCTTGGACACGCACGCACACGCGCCCGGCGTGAGTTGTAAGCCACCGGGTCAGAGACGCGAACCGCGGTCGACTACGTGGGAGTCCAGCGACATAGCCATTACGCTAACTGCTGGTTCCCAAGGGGGACCATTGTTTTTAAACATACAGATTTTCAAGCCACAACCTAGAGATTTTGATTAACTGTGCCTGGAGTGGGACCAGGGGCTCTGCATTTTTAAAATGCCTTTTTCCCCCTTTTTGTTAAAATTTATTAATGATAGAGAGTGTATGTATGTGCTCCAAAGGAGGGAGAGGAAGAAACCCCCTCAGAAGAGTTTCATCACATTGTGATCTCCTTCCTCCAGCCTTCAGCTCATCAGGATCTTGGACACTTGCACATGTGCCTGGCTCGTTGCCGGTCCACCAGCTGGGGTCTGAACCCGGGCTGGCTATGTGGTTTCCAGCACTGTAGTTCGGTAGTTACCAACTTTGCCACCAAGTTGGTAACTCAAATTATTTCTAATGTGTGATTAATATTTTATTTGGAAACTACTGGTCTACATAAAAACAGCTTAGGCTGGAAAACACAGATTTGCTCCTAATTCCTGCGTTATTGCTTATTAGTGGCAACTAAGGACATTGGACAAACCTATTATCCACTCTAAAACTGGTTTTACATCTGTAAATTGGGGGACAATATGGCATTGACTTCCTAGCCCCATAGCAGAATGCAGTGGTGACTCACCTGGACTGGAATCAGACTGCCTGTGTTTGGGTCCCAACTCCTCCACTGGAGACCAGAGAATCATTAAGCAGATTACCTCACCCTGTGCTTCTCAAACTTCACTGTGCACATGAATCACTGGGGGACCCTGCTAGAATGCAGATTCTTTTTTAATAGTTCTGGGGAGAGACCTGCATTTCCTGAGAAACTCTCAGGTCATACTAATGCTACAGCCAGGATGAGCACTGCGGGGGGCCTAGAGCAAAAAGAAAATCTGGGGCCCCTTGTTCCAAAAGCAGGGAGAGAGTGTTAAAGTTGCTAAAATATAAAGCTTTTCCTTTCTTCCAGAGTTTCACTCTTGTTGCAGTGTACTTTATTTAATGTTGTACAAAGTAAAAAAAAAAAAAAAAAGAAACTTTACATGATTAGCATGACGTTTATAATGTATGTCGTGCAAGGTCAGATGTAAACATTTAAACATTTGATTCACCTGTAGGATCACCATAATTATACACTTTGTATTTTACGGCTGGTGTATCTGTATGTGCCTTGTTCTTACCAATATAGTGAAATCCCTAGGTGAAGCAAACTTAATTGTTTTTAATTTCACCTTTTGACATGTATATGGTCTACAATATTCTCTGCCTTTGGGTTATTGATGAGTAAGGAAGGAATGGAAGGAAAATGTTTCCCTACTTCTTTCCCTCTGAAGAAATAAAAGCTCAGTAGAAAATCCTTTGAGGAGCTGAAATGGAACTGGTTAATTGCAGGGATGGGTTGCCCTATCTTTCCTTTTCCTTCTGTGTCGTTTTCAGCATAAGTGGCTTGGCTAACTCAAAGATGTAACATGAGTAAGAAAAGATGAAAGTGCTACTTGGTAGTTTGCTTTTCTTAGAATGCCATAGCTTCTTTTTGTGTTCAAAGCAAGTGCTGGTGCAAAAGGAAGGTGTGTGGGGCTGCCAGCATCTCGTACTCAGTCACTGACTTAACATGCTTACTTTACATTTGCCTTGAGTATTGCTGAATTCCCACACATCGTGGGGCCAGTGGAATTTTGTGCTTATGGGCTTTGCAAATGCTGCCTGGGAATGGGGTGTAAAGGAATTTATTACCTAGATCTTGTCTGCTTCTGTGCATGCTCCATGTCCCATTAGCTATCATTTACAAAAGGCAAGTTGAAAGATAAGATTATTAAAGAATTTCAGGACAATTGAGCATTCAACCATTCAACCAAATGTGACCACCTTGAGCCCAGGGCTCTTTGTGACAGGATGAAGCTACCCCTGGCCATGCTTTGAGTAGCAAGGATCCAATTTCTTTAAGATTACTATCAAATGAGGATAGGGAAATAATACCTAGCTGGTAGATACTGCATATTGCAAGACTCAGCAAATGTTAATTCCTTTCTTTCCTGTTTCTCCACTTCTCCCCTCTGAAGAAAAAGCAGCTCAATAGAAAATCCTCCAGGGAGCTCCAATGAGGCTGGCTAACTGTAGGGGATGGTGAGAAGGATCATTTCCTTTGAACGCACTCATCTTCTACTAAAGAACGAATGGCTGAGGGCTTGGTTGGGCTTGATCTCTAGCCCCGGGAAGAAACATGTGTCTCACCCTGGCCAAATGTGGCCACAGGCCTAGGGACTCCAGTCCCACAGTTTCAAGGAAGGGAGAGAGGGCCAGTTTTCCATTCACGGAGTGGGAGGACTTGCAGTAGCTGCCTCTTTGTCCCTTGTCTTCCTGCTGCTTTTGTTCTTTGAGCTAATTCCTGTTTGAAGAGCTGATATTTAATTCAACAGCCCCCCATGGAGCCCTGTGCCTGTGATAGAAGTTTCTAAAAATCTCTCAGTCAACAAAATGATAACAGCTGGTCTTTGAAACTCTGGGAGCTCTAGACTGGGGAGGTGCTGGGGGAGGGGGAACTAAGGGAGCCAGGGATTGGGGCTAGGGAATGCACTATTTGTTAAGGATAATGAGGCAAAAATGTGACAGAGGTTTTTATTACAAATAATAGACAGAAGTCTTCAAACAACAGCAGAGAGTCATTAAAAAAAGAAACAGAGTTAAATAATTGTCTAATTAGCAGGCACCAAGAAGGCAAAATTTATTCCATTAGAACTTCTTAAGGGAGAGTCAATAAATTCACAGCTGGGTATTCACTTTCTCAGGAATACAAAAAATGTGGCATTTCCTGGTGCCAACTTGCTCTTTAATCCCTTTGCCCAATGTCCTTTCTGATTAACTCCAGGTGAGCCTTGCCTCAGAGACCTGCTAGGCTCAGTTGCTTTACTCAACCATGTCATTAAGCTCTGGTCCAAGTAGTGAGTCTTCAGGAAGTGAGGAACCACAGGGGCTGCTGCTATTAACAATACTATCAGCGAACATGTCCCTAACAACATTGTTTCTTGAATTCTTACAGCCACTGAGGAAGGTGAGCTGAGCCCATCTAAGGGTTTAGGAGCAACCCCCTTGTGAGAACCCAAACCATCTGCAGTCACTGTCTCCACTAATGTAACCTTATTGCAGGAGAGTCTTTCCAGGAATATGATGTTGTAAATAAGTATTATTTGATTAGGGAACTTCCTGAAAATCACTTGTCTGAGTAAGAGGTGGTTCAACTATTTCTTGTTCAAGTAAATAACCCCCATTCAGGATAATACATCACTGTAGACTCATCAAACCACTGTCTACTCTTCCAGACTCACTGGAGACCCTATCCTTGCTGTGTCCATTAATTCAAAACTATGTCAGGAGTTGGACTACTCTGAGTCAGACCCTTGCATTGAAATACTTGCCCTAAACAAGACCCTAAAGCCTTATAAATATCCATTTAGAAAATAATACTTTATCAAGGGAGTATTTTTCCCCACTTCAGTAAGCAATGAACTCAATTTTGCTTTATCAGCAAATTGATCAGGTGATTTCATCAGGCACTCAGTAGTCAACATTGCTTTGGACCTTGACTGAGTCCAAAACTTTCCAGTCATGCGATAACGTGGAGATTTTCCCAACTTTCACTGTGTCTCATTTTCCTCACCTGTAAAAGGGGTACCAACCACAGAGGGCTACGATAAGGCTTAAATGAGTTGTTATAGGTCAGCCATGGTTGTAGTGATAGTGCAACTATCCATGATTCTGAAGCCAATTTGGAAGGTCCTAGGTTTGTATCCCGAAGTCTCTATGTGTGGTCTTGGCTGGCTGAGGCAGGGGTGGGTCATGCCATGAAGACTCTGTTTGGAATGCTTCTCTCTCTGTCCTCTGTCTCTCATGGGAGAAAGAAAGAAACTTAAAAAAAAATGTATTAATACAGGCTAAGCCTTTATGTACCTGACATAGCAGGATCTAAACAAATACTGAGATGTTGGTTAAATGGTACATATTTTTCAGTTCTAAAATCCGTAAGTTCTGGGGATCGACATGATTGTAGCTAATACTGTTTTACTTGAAATATAACGTTTGACACTTCAAGTGTCCTCTATACATACAAACACATACACGAGCACACATACAGATATATACACATGATGGTAATTATGGATGAGGATGGATGTGTGTGAATTTGGGGTTATCATTACATAATGTATACCTACATCAAATTATCACCTTATAGCTCAAAATGGATCAAAGATCTGAATCTAAGGCCTCAAACTATAAAACTACTGGTGGAAAACACTGGGGAAACTCTGGGAGGCATTGGGGTAAGCAAAGACTTCTTAAGTAAGACTCCCAAAGCACGGGCAATAATACCTAAAATAGACAAGTGGGACTATATTAGATTAAGAAGTTTCTGCACAGCGAAGGACACAGTAATTAGTGTGAATTGACAACCCTCAGAACAGGAGAATATGTTTGTAAAATATGCCTCAGACAAGAGACTAATAACCAGAATACAAAGAGAACTCAAACAGCTTATCACCCCCACCCTCCCAAGAAAAAGTCTAACCCAATTAAAAGATGGGAAAATGAACTGAACAAAAATCTCTTTAAGGAAGACATACGAACAGCCAAATAGCATATGAGGAAATGCTCGACATCCCTCATCATAAGGGAAACACAGATTAAAACCACAATAAGATACCACCTAACCCCAGTCAGAAAGACGAAAATTAAAAATATAGAAAGTGGTAAGTGTTGGTGGGGTTGTGGTGAAAGGGGAACTCTCCTGCACTGTTGGTGGGGATGTAAACTGGCCCAGTCACTGAGGAAAACAATATGGCAGATCCTCAAAGATCTACAAATAGAACTACTATATGATCCAGCAATCCCACTTTTGGGTGTCTACCCAAAGGACAGGATAATGCTCAGTTGGAAAAGCGCTTACACATCAATGTTTATTGCAGTATTATTCACGAAGACATGGAACTAATACAATTGTCCACAATCAGATGAATGGATGGAAAAAGTGTGTGGCACATATACTCTATGGAATGTTATTCAGCCATGAAAAACAGGACCCTGGCATTTAATAGAAAGTGGTTAAATATTGAAGATCTAGTGCTGAGTGAAGCAAGCCAGGATATGAAAGAAAGAGATTATATGTATACACTTAATATATGCTATCTGCACTTTATGGTATAGATTGAAACATTGGAGGGCATAAAAGGAGTGAAAATATTTATGGATGATGAAGACAGTGTGGAATGCGGGGGGAAGAAGGGAAGAGTATAGAGAAGGATAGCAAGAGAATAAATAGAGGCATGATGCATGACATTAGTGGGTCAGAAATGGTTTTTTACCTGTTGATGATAACATGTATAGTATTCTCAAATGGACTGGTCTGAGAAGTATTTCTTGTTTGGTAAATTCTCTTTACAAGCCAAATGATATACAGTGATTGAATGTTTAAAAAAATAAAGAGAATAAATAATAATTTGAAAAAAATGATGAAAAGCTATTTGATGATGATGTGGATAGCAATGTTTTTGTCTTGACTGATATGCATGGTGATCGTGCTGAAAAAATAAATGTAATGCACTGTAAAGATATATGTGATTACATATAATATAAAAATTATAATAAATAAAATTAGTTATATGTGATTAAATGTAATATAAAATTATGATAATAAAATTAAAAAGATCACCTTATATACCTCGAATGTATCCCATTTTTATTTGTCAATGAAATATTTTTTTTTTTCTTTTTTTTTTTGGAGAGGTTTTTGCTATAGGGCGCGTGCGCTCGCCAGACAGACAGAGAGAGACAGAGAGATAGAAAGCAGGAAATCACCCCCCAGGGGGGATGGCCACGCCGCAATCCCTTCTCCTCCATTCTCCTCTCGGGATCTTGGGCACGCACGCACACGCGCCCAGCGTGAGTTTAAGCCGCCGGGTCCGGGACTCGAACCGCGGTCGACTACGTGGGAGTCCAGCGACATAGCCATTACGCTAACTGCTGGTCCCATCAATGAAATATTTTTAAATGAAAGATAAATGTAAATGAAATCTGTCAAATGGGCTTACCCTCATGTATTTTCCTGACATATAGATCCCTAAAGCAAGGCTAGGAAGTAAATGGTCACATGCATTTGATTTATGATGGAATTATGTACCTAATTTCCTCCATTCCTAAAATCCCATCAAGTAGAAAATATCAATTTAAGCACAGTTTAAGGCAAAAAAGTAACATGGAACAGTGCCATATCAAGTTTACACATTGGTAATAACATGCCACACCATTTTCAGAAATGACGAAATGTAGGGAAAAAATGTCCTGAGAATTAAATGAATTATGAGTTTTCTCTTGCAGCCTATAGAGAGCTTTTGTGGGAAGAATGGAGGTTTCTCTTTGGTGCTTTCTAAACCTATCACTAGAGCTAAGTGGTTTCTGACTCCCTTTTGGGGACAGACCACATCAGCTTAGAGAAGGAGGCAGCAAGCCTAAAATCACTCACACATTTGAGTCCTCTTGGGTTTGGTCATGGGACCTTATGTTTGTAGACACTTGGAGTGTGTTTGCTGCAGACTGGAGCTAGTGTTTGCTTAAGGGAGGCCTAGGAGAGAGACCCTCCTGTGACAGAGCTGGCAGTCTCGTGGCTGTGCTGACAGAAAATACTGATTCAGCCATCATTTCCTCTCTTACAGAGGACCTGCTCTGTTTCTACTCATTGGTCTGATGTTTCTTTGGCTCTCATCATGACATATTCCTGACCACTGACAATGATTTAGATTGCCAAGGCCCATCTTGTATATAGTGTTTCTCAAAGTAACATCAATAGGCCTCTACAATTAGGTAAACTGTTTCCAGTCTCTGATCAGTTCAGAAACTGAGACGATTTAGGCATTTTATAGCTACTTGATAGTGCCGGAAATCTGAGCCAATGATCAATGACCTTATCTCATTGAGCAGAGTATAGGCTAGGTCAAGTGTTGTGTTCTGCCCATGATGAGTTGCCTGTAGTGCAAGTTGCACATCAGTCATGCACATTAGGACCACATGTGAATGTGCAATGGGCTGGACATTAAAAAAAGACAAAAAATACAGACACATAGCGACAGAGAAATACTGTTTAAATGCTAGTTATTTTTATATAGAATCTGTACCTGACTGTTCAGTGGCTGCCCCATGTCATGGCAATGCCTTGGAACACTTATCTGGGGGCCAAGAGCTCCCAGTGCAACTGATTGAGAGTGATTAAAGTTTACAATGAATTTGATATTTTATGTTGTTTTATATATAAAAATATACCATATTAAAAATGCCTTTTTCTTTATTCTTATCTTTCAGGGATCTAATTCTCTATCCTCAAGCCCTTCTTGGTTCCTCCCATGCAGAGTGAGTTGTCCTCTCAGTCCTCTGTAGACAGCCCTTGTAACTCAGTCAGGACTTATTTCTTTGGGTCATATTTTCTAGTGTGTAGTGTGTTGTCCCAATGCAACTATAAACTCTTTTTTTTGGAGAGGTTTTTGCGATAGGGCATGTGCGCTCGCCAGACAGACAGAGACAGAGAGACAGAAAGCGAGAAATCACCCCCCAGGGGGGATGGCCACACCACAATCCCTTCTCCTCCATTGTCCTCTCAGGATCTTGGGTGCGCACGCACACGCGCCCGGCGTGAGTTTTAAGCCACCAGGTCTGTGACGCGAACCATGGTCGACTACGTGGGAGTCCAGCAACATAGCCATTACGCTAACTGCAGGTCCCCCAACTATAAGCTCTTTGAGAGCAGAGCTAGTACTTCACTTGTCCAATACAAGCACGGCGTTTTGGTGGAATCTGCTTTTCGAGGTTGTAGAAGGATTGACTGCATATGACACAGGAGAGGCTGAGGAGGGGCAGCCTGAACCAGCCAGTTCTTCCCTCCCCTCTATATGTGTTCTCTTTGCTGTATGGTGTTTATGGCCAGTGGCTTCCTGCTCACTAGAGACCCCTGTTCTTTTTGAGAATGGCTACAACCTGAGCTTTTGAGAATCATGATGAATTGCCTGCTCTTGTTCACGTTAGGCTCATACCAGTACTCTCCCTCAATTTCTGGTGTGTCTTTAAATTTCTTCCTCAGTTTTAGGAAACATATAGTCTTTCAAAATATTTGAAAATATGTTTATAGAACTTGCGGTGGTAAACTGAGTAAATGTCAGCCAGGGAGCTCACAGGAAGTCAGAGAGGAGATGGAATGCTGTCCTTCATTCACATATCAGTGTGGGGTTTTGCCAAGATATTCTATTTTATTAATGGGGCTCACTATCAGAATTAATTAGTAAATGGGCTGAAAGGCCAGGTGTCAAAGCTTTCTAAAAAAAGTTACAAAATGCGTTGTTAATAGTAGTATCAGACTTTGCTGCTTTCCTATAATGGGCAGTTATAATATTAATGTGTTTTTCATTCAGTGGCTTCCCTTCAGTGTTAGTGATTCAGAATGAGTACATTCAAAAGCTTCTTAATAGTGCTCTTGAATTGTTTCTGCATGTGTTATGTTAAACTGAGAAACTAACTTCTTTTTTAGCTTCAAATGCTTTGGTTTCTTCATGCGAGAGAGAGCTAACTTTCCTATAATATTTTACACTTTTATTCTTGTATTTTTTTATACTCTACTTTCCCTTCATGAGATTTGTCACAAAATTACAAAATATTTGTTTATTATCTGTCTCCTGTAAGCTCCAGGAGGTCAGGCTGGTATGTGGCTTGTTCATCTCTTTCTTTGTAGTGTCTACCCAGAGCTCGGTGTACGATTGATGCTTAGTAAAAATTTGTCAATTAAACCAATAAATGTATGATTTAATCCTATGTGTGTGTGTCTAAATTGCCAGAGGGCACATATGTTTTAACCCTTCAGTGGGGCATGGTCATGCCACAATCCTTTCTCCTCCCAATTTCCATCCTGTTGGGATTTTAGGCATGCATGCACATGTGCCTGGTGTGTTTTTTAAGCTGCCAGAGCCAAGATTAGAACCAGTCAGCTTTGTCGGATCCAGCTTCCCTTAATCACCAGGCTATAGGGCCAGCCCATTCTATATTTTTTACTTTCTTTTTTTAAAGTTTATTTCTTTATTTTTCCCATGAGTAAAAGAGACAGAAAAAGGGAAACAGAGAACACACTCGACAGGGTCTTGATGTTACAAGCTGGCTCAGCCCTAGATCACGAAAATGCATGCACCCAGCACACTCAGGGAGGTCTCTGGACACAAACCCTCAGCTTTCCCTGTGGGTCAGCCTCGTGGAGTGGAGCATTGTGTTTCACCGCTGTGTCGCCATCTGATCCCTATTTTCTACTGTCTACCATTTCCCCCCCCCCCCCCCCATATAATTTGAGAAGAAATAAACTGGCTACTAGTCTATGTGAATTTTGTATCACTACTGTTTTGTTAAAAATCCACAAAAGTACTTAAATAAATTTCATTCCAGGGGCAAAGGATGAACCCTTATGGTTCAGAGGATATAGTTTTAAAATAAAATGACCCAGAAATGGTTAACTTGACGTTGTAGGGAAGAAAAGCACACAGTTATATGCTATAGGATTGGGTTGGGGGAAGGGGTTGAAGAAAAATGTGTTCACATTTAAACCTTTATTTCTCTCACTGCAATAAGGCTTTTTTTTTTTTTTTTAATCTATTTACCTAATGACTCTCTGGGTTATTTAGCTATACCCCAGATTGGGATTAGAGAAGCCTAGGACCAGAAAAGTTATCTTATTTTTACTTTCTAAATGTGAAGAATGCTCATTAGTACTTATAGGTACAGTAGGGTGTGAATTTAGGTCAGGCCTCTCTCCTTAACTTGACTCAGGACCCCACAATGTTAATGAAAAGATGAAATGAGCAGAATACTTTAAGAAGGACTGCTTATAGTTTCATTTCATTTCATTTCATTTCATTTCATTTCATTTCGTTTCATTATTTCATTTTGTTTCATTTTATTTATACAACAATACTAAGTTAAGCTGGATCCCGCAGGGCCTCCTGTACTTAGAGTTTTGGCTTCTGCCTCTAGAAGACCGTGCAGGTGCATGTGTGTGCAAGCATGCCCAAGATCTCGATGAGAAAAAGAAATGGAGTGGGGAGGATGTGATGCCCCATCGGGAAGTCCTCTCTCTCTCTCTCTCACTGCCTTTTGTGAATGCACATACTGTCTGGCCATAATAATAAAGAATTTTGTTTGGAAAATATTAAGTTGGTATTTAAACTTGGTATTTGTTTTAAAAATACTAAGTTGATGCCAGGCATTGTTCTTTTTTTTTTTTTTTTTTTTTTTTTTTTTTAGAGGTTTTTGCTATAGGGCGCATGTGCTTGCCAGACAGACAGAGAGAGACAGAGAGATAGAAAGCGAGAAATCACCCCCCAGGGGGGATGGCCATGCCGCAATCTCTTCTCCTCCATTCTCCTCTCGGGATCTTGGGCATGCATGCACAGCACCCGGCATGAGTTTTAAGCCACCGGGTCCGGGACTTGAACCGTGGTCGACTATGTGGGAGTCCAGTGACAAAGCCGTTACGCTAACTGCTGGTCCCAGGCATTGTTCTACATGCTTATAAATGGTTGCTCACAATTTACTTAAGATAGATCCTGATTAAAAATACACAAATATGTAGCTACATAGTAGGCTTTAGTATTAAATACTAATTCCTCTTCCTAGTGAAAACTGAAATGAAGAATGGAAACTCATTTTCTCTCCTGTTGTGTATCATCCTTTTATCTTCCAAGTTCTTTTCCCTAGTCAGAACTTAAAACTGCTTGTCTATGCCAAATTGGGTGGTTATTAGTAGCAAAACTGATGGTGCTCCTTTCAGAAATCTCTTATTCCTTAGGTTACATCCAAAGTGTAGTCTCTGGTTACTCGGAGCTCCATTCCAATGAAGCTAATATTTTCACTATTATTTTCCTGTTGTTATTGGCTAATCTTGTATCACTTTGTGTAATCCAATGACATTGGAAATTATGGCTACTGGGGCCAGCAGGTAGCATGGTGGCTAAAGCACTGGACTCCCACACGGTCAGCTGTGGTTTTAGTTGCAGACCTGATGGCTTGGTTTCTCATTTCCCCTCACTCTCTCTAGTGATGGCAAGTGCCCTATAGAAAGTTAAACTAACAATAAGGATAAATAAAATTAAATGATTCTTAAAAAATAAATTATGGTTACTTTTAAGTTTACTGATTTCTTCTATGAGAGAGACAGAGAAAGAGAGCGTGGGAGAGAGACAGGCACCCTTAGCAGGGGTTCATACCAAAATCCACCCCCAGCCTCTGTCAGCTCAGATTAAGAGTGTGAATCTGTGCCTCGCATGTGCAGGCAGACCTTGGGTGCAAATGCAGGACCTTCCTTGTTGGGTGCAACAGTGCAGAGTGCAGTGTTACTGCTGTAACATCATGCATTGTCCTCCTTGGGGAGATAAAGAGGCTCATCTCTTCCTTTGGAGTTATCCTGAAGGTAGTGTTTTTTAATGTTTAAATAAAAAAAAAGTTTTCTTCTTATTTAAGGTAGAAAACAAAACTCTTTTTGTTGCTAGCTACATTCGAAGGCTATTTCTTCATTTCACTACAGCTCTTGCCTACTGGACATTTCTAATCTTTGCTTCAGTGCATTCTTGCTGAAGGATGGCTCATCTCTGGGGCTGCAGATAGTCCCTGCCTTATGATGATTCAACTTATAATTTTTTGACTTTTCAATGGCGTGAAAGCCACATGCATTCAGTAAAAGCTGTACTTGGAGTACCCGTACCACCATTCTGGTATTTTTACTTTGAGTACAGTAGTAATAAATCACATCAGGTATTCAAAACTTCATTATTAAAATAGCCTTGTTTTAGATGATTTTGTCCAACTTTTGGTTAATGTAAGTGTTCTGAGCACATATAAAATAGGCAGGCTAGGATACCATGTTTGGTAGGTTACGTGTATTAAATGCATTTTTAACATATAGTAATTTCAACAGGCAGTGGGTTTATTGGGATATGACCCATCATAAGTTGAGAAACATGGTATCCATGATTGGCTGAAGCACAGCTTTGCTTTTGAGTTTTTCTCTGTTCTCCATGTAAACACTAACTTTCTATCATTGTGAATCATGTTCCTTCCCCCTCTCTACCACTGTGGTATACATACCACAGAAATTAATTCTCCAAACCCTTCATATTTCAATTCAAAAGCAATCCTGGTGGGCTAGCAGGTGGTGGTGTGGTTAAGGTGACTGGATCTCGTATGGCCAACTGCGTGGTTTGAGTAGTGGACCTGGCACCTTTGCAAACACACCAGGCACATATGTGTGTACCAAAAATTCTGAGAGGAGAAAGGAGGAGAAGGGACTGTGGCATGGTCCTTCCCCCTGGAGGGAAGTGCTTTCTCACTAATCTCTCTCTCTCTTTTTCTTTAAGTCTCTCTCTGGCAAGCACACATATCCCATAGCAAAACTAAAAAACAAAAAAAGAAAAACAACTGTGAGTCCTTGTGGTTGAATGCCCCATCTCTGCTGTGTTTAAGAATAAAACATTAAATAAAGAAGGATGTTGGGGAAGTAGACACAGAATCTAGCATCGTAACAGACAACATATCAACCTAGGTCTTTATCTACATCATTAAGGAGTGTGATGGTTAATTGTCGTCAACCAGAATGGGCCACATGGTGTCAGATATTTGGTTAAACACCATTCTGCATGTGTCTGGATGAGATTAACGCTGGAATTTGTAGGCTGAGTAATTGGATTGTCCTCTCCAACACAGCAGGCTGCATCCAATCTGATGAAGGACTAAGTACAACACAAGGCTGAGTAAGGAAGAATTTGTTATCTCTGATGGTCTTTGAGCTGGGACTTGAGACTTGGGCTAGAACCTAGACCGCCAGCTCTTCTAGTTCTTAGACCTTTGGACTTGGACTGGAAGTATTCCACTGGTGTTTTTGTCTTTCCAGTTTCCCAGTTGCAGATCTTAGAACTTTATAGCTTTTATAATAATGCGAATCAATTTCTTATAGTAAGTATTGTTCTCTCTTCATGTAATATGTAATATATAATATATAAATAATATATGATATATAATTATTATATCTATTTATCCTATTGTGTTTTTTTTTTGTAAAATACCCTAATACAGGGACTATATATATTTTTGAGGTTTTTTTTTTTTTTTTTTTTTTTTTTTTTTGCTATAGGGCACGTATGCTCACCAGAAAGACAGAGAGAGACAGAGAGACAGAAAGCGAGAAATCACCACCCGGGGGGATAGCCATGCCACAATCCCTTCTTCTTTCTCCTCTCGGGATCTTGGGCATGCTCGCACATGCACCTGGCATGAGTTTAAGCCACTGGGTCCGGGAATCGAATAGTGGTTGACCACATGGTAGTCCAGCAACATAGCCATTACGCCAACTGCTGTTCCTGAGACTATATTGTAAAAAGCTATAGAAGTTATTATTTTGATGAATCAATTTAGTCTAGCAGCTATTTATTAAGCATCTGTTAGATTTGAAGCAATGAAATGTGGTAAGTGCTATGCGAGCGATTAAGATAAAGAAGTGTCCAGCTTTACAGCAAGTTCTTAAACTATCATAAGGAAGGGA
This sequence comes from Tupaia tana, assembly GCA_026018925.1. Taxonomy (NCBI): domain Eukaryota; kingdom Metazoa; phylum Chordata; class Mammalia; order Scandentia; family Tupaiidae; genus Tupaia; species Tupaia tana. Next base: position 21,581,472 of record JAKSZU010000020.1, on the reverse strand, counting down.
ATTTTAAAAGTCATGACATATATATATATATACACACACACACACACATATATACACACACACAAAAACGATCTTGAATTTCTCTGGTTAGTCTGGTAGGACATGTAAAAATCATGAAGTTGTTTTTGTTAATGAAGATTTAATGCATACACAATCAAATAACAGCATCAAAATAAATAGGGCAAAAACTATGAATGAGAAATACTTATACAAATATGCAAAATATGTGACCTACGAAACCTAATTCATAAGGCAGATCTACTATATACAGCTACATCAATCTATAGTACACCGTCCCCTGGAAACAGAAAAAACACCTTATTAACAAGAGCTGCAAAAAGTGCTTTTTTAGGACCAGCAGGTGGTATGCTGGTTAAGGCGCTAGATTCTCACATGGCCTACCACAGTTTGACTCTTAAACCATGTGGTTTGAGAATCACACTGGGCATGTGGGTGCAAACTCAAAGTACTGAGAGGGGAGTGGCAGAGAAGGAATTGCAGTATGGCCATTCCCCATGAAGGGTGATTTCTCACTTTCCCTCTCTGTCAAGCACATGTGCCCAGTGGCAAAAACCTAATAAAAACAAAAAAGTTCTTTTTACAAAAGTGGAATTAGGCCTTAAAGATGATTAAAACAATTTAAAACCATATACAACATTCTTAGACTCCAACGCAATAACATTACAGATGAACTACCAAATTAGAAAGGAAAGATTTCCGTCCCCTGTAAATTAAAACATCTTTCTTAAACCATTCTCATGTTAAAAGTGGAATCAGAGCAGGAATGAAAGAATATCTAGAATATTAAAATTACATATATGAAGATATTACATATCAGAATATGAGTATAATTAAAGCTAAGCTCACCAAATAAAAAAGCATGGTCTTAAATATTCATAGTAATAAAGAAGGAACAAAGAGATATGCATCAGTCATCTATGAAAGTAGAAAAAAGAACAAAAACACCAGAAACGCCTAAGTAAAATGGAAGAAGTTACACATTTACAAATTTATAAAATCATAAACAGAAAAATGATGGAACTAATAAATTCAAGAACTGTATTAAAAACAAGCACTTAAAAGAAACAACTAGCTTAATAACGATAAGCAATAAAGAAACTACCATTTGCAAGCATTTAAGTAAATAGAAAAGCAGGGCCTATGAAGAGGGACGTGGCAGTTTCTAGGACGCTGGCTGACTGTCCATGATGGTGGTTTCTCATTTGAGCTCTGGGCAGCATCTTGCTTTCTTTCAAATAGTCGACATTGATTCTCCCGTGAAAGAAGACCAGCTGCCCATGCACCAGAGGGTTTGGATTGTGGGTCTCATTCCCAGGGGCATCAGGAGCCATGACTATACTCACCTTCCCGCCTTTTCCTCTTTTCTCAAACTCTATGAGAGTGACGGTGAGAAGTCCCTGGCCTGGGGGAGTTATGCTGTCCGAGTTGTATATCTCTGTATTAACTGAATGTTCTCAGGCCCGAGATTCAAATAATTGGAACTCCAGTTTACCTTTCTGTAAAACAATGAGTTTGGATTTAGTCTTTTCTGACGTCTTTTACTATTAGCTCTAGTAGAGGTAATATTTTGGATGTAGTATCTTCTGATTCTTGGTGTCCTACTCTGTATAACTTAGTAGTTACTAATTCCTTTGTCATCCTGCACTCTAGTCCCCTCCGTCCTAGGGGAGTGTCACGTCATCAGTCACAGGACACAGTGAGTTCAAATGTCCTTGGAAACTTCACTAAAATTGGTTTTAAAAATTCCTGTGATGAAATTTTTTCTTTGAATATCGGTACCAAAAGTATTTCTTTTTTGGTTTTGTTGTGCTGACTGACAGTGGGTTCACAGGAAGTGAGCCAAACTCCAAGTGCTCCTTTTCCAAACCTGGGAATGTGTCATCCTTCTCCTTTATTGAATCCTACTCCAGACTGATCATTTCTCCCAAGTTCAGAGCCACCCAGATTGATCAGAATGGCCATCAATTCCAGGTTGTGTTTCTGCCATATCTAAAGGAAGGTATTGAATATATTATATATTTGGGATTCTCTTAGAGTAGTTCATAGGCAGTAGATTGTGCTAACAAAAATATTTAGTAAAACAAAACAATAGCAAAAACTCCACCTCTCCCCCATGCTCATGAAAAGGTGGAGGAATTCCTGGATGATGCAAATTTGGCAGACATTGATCTACAAAGGAAGTAGCTCTTATGAGAACAGAATATGCAGTAGCGTATCACGACACCTTCCTCCCAGATTGGGTGTGCTTGCTTGAATACTTATCGGTCTTCCTGTGCAAAGCAGCCTGCATCTGTGTCTTACTATTATTACTGATGCTAATTGCTTTCTACTGAATGCGGGTCAGAACCAGGAGGGAACGCCAGCTCCAATCTGCAAGGCATCACCTTTTGTGAGCCCTTAATGAGTGTTCATGAAAAGAAAACAGTGCAAAGAAAGGGGAACTCAGGTTGCATTTGGAGAACAAGATAGTGAATTCACTTACATTAAAAAAAGAAATTATAAAGTTGATTCAAACTTGTATGCTGAAACATTTCTTTCCTGTTCTTTCTGAGTGAAGAGAGTGTCAGGGAGTGCGTGATGAACCAGCCTTTGTGTTGAGGGTGTTGCTGTTCACTGGTGGATTGCATTTTTTTTTTCTTTTTACTACCTATGTAAGTGTGGCAACATAGCTGCTTAGTGTGGGTGGGGAGGGGATGGTGAGAGAGATGCCTCCAAATCGGTAACATCTGGGAGATTGTTGGTATCGATTTTTCCTTCTGAGTGACACAATTTAAGTGACTCTTGACAGGAATTTTCTTCTTGATGACAATCGACTGCTGATTGCCTGGACATCTCACAGCCACTGGCAGGAGAGATAGGCACCTGCCGGGGGGAGCTCAGAGTGTCTCCAGCTCTCTTGCAAGCTTTCCCCACCAGGGAGCTCCTGTTCTGCCTCCGTAAGAGGGCAGGTGGTGACAAAGGAGAACCATTACAAAGGGGACAGGCCTGTTCACCATGGGCCCTTGCTCTAATCAGCCTGACAATTATGATAATTCCTGATACGGCGATATCAGTTTACCTTCGTCTTCATCATTATATTTTACCTTCATCATCATCATTCTGCATAGTCTCAGCATATTTGGACGGGAAATGAATGTTTTTAATCATCTGAAGAGTTTCTTACAGGTTACTGAATATGAGAATGATGAATCTTGCTTTATGCTGACCATTTTCATTCAAGTTTATAGCTACCATATTTAATATACAGACGTGAAAATAACTGGTTCAAATGTTTGGGTCTTATGACAAGCAGAATTTATATACTTGTCTCTGAATTGATGACTAACTAGGAAGAAGGGGGCAGTGCTCAGGAAACTGATTTCTCTGACACTTAGAAAAAATAACATGGATTGAACCATCAGGTTTATTAGAGACCCTCTTGACTTTTCTTTTATGGACAAGATGCTGAAAACATTTACTTGTTATGTGTACTCTACATCCAAAGAAAATTGGAGGCAGTTCAATAGAAACTTAGAAGTGTTAAAATGTAGATAAACAAAGGGAACTCAGAAATCTAGGTGAAGGACAGAATGAATTATACTAGAATACAGTTGATGCAACTGAACACCATCAAATGTGGTTCTGATTGAAAGTCAATAACAATAGTAGTGGTTATAAGGATAGTAATAATGGCTGCCATTGCTTTGTACCAAGTGCCTTTACATATATTACTTCTAGTCTTTGCAATAACTTCATAAGTAACAACAGACTCGGAGGCTCAGAAGACAACCTGACAAAAGACACAGATGCAGTTAATGATGGAGCCAAGATTCAGATTCAGAACTGTCTGAATGGTGGTATAAAAATGTGTCTTTGCAGAACACATTCCAAGGTCAAGGACATGTCACTAAGATATTCGATGCCTAAGCATCCTAGAAAGGCCCAGTATTGGAAAGAATCACCCAGTTCTATAGTTGTTCATTAGTTAGTTGCCTTGGAAAATTGATTGTATATGCATGAAAGGAAGATTTCTGGTATCTGTACTGCTTCGATTTTTTTTTTTTTTTTAAGAGAGAATTTTGTTATAGGGTGCACGTGCTTGCAAGAGAGACAGAAAATGAGAAATCACCCCCCGGGGGGAGATGGCCACATTGCAATCCCTTATCCTCCATTCTCTCTTGGGATTTTACACACACACACACACACACACACACACACACACATGCACCCGGTGTGAATTTTAAACCGCTGGGTCCAGGACTCAAACTGCGGTCAACTATGTGGGAGTGAAGTGATATAACCATTACATCATCTGCTAGTCCCATTGCTTCAGTTTTTGTAAGGCTCCTGGGAAACTATCTTCTGGGATCTATATTTCTATTATCAGTACTATTAAAACAGAACAACCTAATATATAGCCTGTGTTTTTCCAACTCAGAGAAGGAAGCCTCAGTCACTCTGTATTCAGATGGGAAGAAAGAGTCATAGCTGAACTCTGGCTCACAGATCTGAGAAGGAGGGAAGCTGACTGGCCCTGAGTACCTGATGCCACCATTCAGATGACACAGAAGGCCATGCCCTCCGTACTAGAATCTAGGATTAGGTTAACTAGGAGTCTGGGGCTCTTGGTGGCAACATTTTTTTGGGGGACAAAAATATACATAAATGGTAAGTATATTTGTAGCCGTAAGAGTCTCTGCTCTGTAATAACCATGTTAATGTTCTCATAAAAAGATATGGGGCAAGAGCAAAGTGACAGAAAGGCTGATTAGCATTTTATGACAGAATTAAGCTGCATGACAAATAACTCACTGGTTTTATAGCCCAGCAAATTCTACTTTCAAATGCTGGAGGTGCTGGGATGTTTTTGTTCATTTATTTATTTGTTTAGTAAGTATTTAACTGTGAAGGTGTCTAGAGCAATTTGTAGAAAAATGGAATACAATTTTAATAGTAAATATAAGGATTAGTGCTAATATTTATGAATCCATTTACTCCAAAAGTTCTGTAAAGAAATTACTGCTTTTTTTTTTTTTTTTTTTTTTTTTTTTTTTTTTTTTTTTTTTTTAAATTGTTACTGGATTTCTGAGCACCTATTGGTTTAGAAGTGGAGGGAAGAATCCAGCCCACTGCTCATTAATATCCTAATTTATGTGATATGTTTTACCAAATTGAACTGTTCTACCATTAGTTCTCCCCAACTTTAGAGAAAGCTCACCAAGGTCGTTCATGAATTCTATGAGTTTTAAAGGGGAGATCATTTTCACTTTGTTCAAGGTACCAGATTCTAGTTTAAAAACTTCCTCTACAACTGCAGTTTTGTTACAGGTAAAGGATAGGAGCAGGTGGAAAGAGACAGGGGCGACAACTTGCTTAATTCAACACAGGTTAGTTATGGCTGCTGAGAACGAATTCAACAGCTGGTTTTCTCATCTACACATGCAGAAATCACCCTAGATTTCCTTCATTGCTGGTAGTGGGTGAGGATATTAGATCTTACTTCCTTCATTAAGAATATAATATTAATATGTCAAAATTACCAACATTAAACAAGAGTATAAAAAACTGCTCATGATTTTGCCCTCTTATGACTATGATAACATGGTACATCACTTACTTAAATACGAAGGGTGCAAAAATCACTTCTTCTTTGTAATGAGCCAACACATTAGGTAGTTGTTGGGAGTCCGCCTTGTGTCTAGCACCATGTCTAGCAGCTGGAGAGGCAAGAAGACAATCTTGTCTCTGACTTCCAAGAATTCCAGCCATCTGGGAAGCCAAGATGATTAAATCAAACTGTTAATGAACAATGACGTGCCAAGAGATGTGGACAAAAAATTTGCAGTTAATGTGATCTCAACTGAATCTGATTTAGATTGATAACTTTATTTATTTATTTATATAGGTTTTTGGATGTGTGCACTTGCTGGAGAAAGACAGAGTGAGACAAAGAAAAGGAAAATGAGAAATCACACCCCTGGGTGGCCACAATGTTTGTCCTTTCTCTTGGGATTTTGGGCATGCATGCAAACATGCTGGGTGTGATTTTTAAGTGCCAGGTCTAGGACTTGAACCATACTTGGCTATGTGGGAATCCAGTGTCTTAACTAGCATGCCACCTGCTGGCTCTACATTAATAACATTTTATACATTCTTTTTTTCTTTTCTTTTTCTGACACTAGCAATTTAGGCCATAAGATTACAAAATCCTCACCTGATAAAGAGAATACATTTTTTTCTTTTAATTTTTATAAAGCAAAAATTACAAAACTGTTTTTTTAAACAGAAATTTATATTCTTTTGACTGTTAAATGTTTCTTGCCTTTGCCCCTCAAGCCCACCCTCTGCCACCCACTTTCTATTACCCACTTCCCTCCCATCTGTCTCTGGTATCTACAGTTATCCCTTCTAGTATCTTCAGATCTCTCCATTTTTGTCATAGAGTGCAAACATCTGGTATATATTGAGTGGTGATATACAGTGTGTATCTCACAGTCTAACTCATGTTGCTTAACATTAGGTCTTCTATATTCATCCATTTTGAATCAAATGAAAGGATCTTACTGTTTCTTATGACTGAGTAATGTTTTGTAGTATATATGTGCCACCATTTTTCAGTCCAGTTAGCAGTTCTTAGACCCTTAGGTTGATTCTATGTCTTAGCAATTGTGAATACTGCTACAATAAACATGGGTGTGCAAATGTCTTTCCAACTGAGTATTTTCTTATCTTTTGGGAAAATACCAAAGCGTGGGATTACTGGGTCAGATGGTAGTTCTATTTTTAGGTTTTTAAGGAAACTCCATATTGTTTTCAACAGAGGTTGTACTAATTTCCATTTCCAGCAACAGTGTAAGAAGGTTCTCTTTTCACCACAGCTTCACTAGCACTTGTCGTTCTTTTTTGATCCTAACCATTCTAACTGTGGTTAAATGGTATCTCAGAGGCCAGCAGACAACATAGCAGTTACGTTGCTGGACTCCCATGTGACTGACCGCAGGCGAGTCCCAGACTTGGTGGCTTAAAACTCTTGCCGGGTGGTGCATGCACATGTGTGTTGAGATCCTGGGAGGAGAATGGAGAAGGGGTTTGTGGTGTGGCCATTCCCCTGGGGTTATTTCTCAATTTCCCTCTCACTGTCTCTGTTTCTCTCTCTGGTGAGCGCATGGGCCCTAAGGCAAAACCTCTAAGGAAAAAAAATTGTGTCTCGATGTGGTTTTAATTTGCATTTTTCTTATGACAAGAGACATTGAACTTTTCTAACTGCTGATAAACATCTATTGGATTGAGAGTCAGGAGAGGCCAGTCTGGTTGCCACTTTGTGTGACTTTCAATAAGCCATTTAACTTTTTCTGGATCAAACAAGGAAGATGAGACTGTATGACCTTTAAAGAGCCTTCCTTTCTAGAGTTTTAAGAGCTCATGACTCTGTTTACTGTTGCTGGGATGATTTCAATCTTTTCCATAAAGCCTGGGAGGTGGATATGTTTGGAAAATACTTCTCCTTTGAGGTAACAGTACCTATTACTCTTTCCTGATAAATGGGATTCTGAGGATTTAGTCTTAAGGGATTTCCATGCCTGGTCTAGATAAGAGTGGGGTTGGAATGACCTTTGGCTGTATAATGTGGAAAAGATGGATATGAAGGCACCCTTCCAGGGCCACACTGGAGTGAAGAGTGAAGGAGTCTGGTCAACCAAAGTATCGGTTTGCCGCAGCTGGCAGAAATCGAAATGAAGTGAAGGAAAATGGCAGAAATCAGAGATTATGAAACAACGGAGGGTCAGAAGCAGAATCTGAAGAGATGATTTGAGCTCAGAACCATTACCACAGAGTCAAGAAGAAACTTTTAATTTTAAGGACAGATGGTGGAGACTATTCTACAGGCTGGCAACAGGTCAGCCGTCCTCATATGCTACTTCATATGGACTTGGCTGTTGCCGGAAAGTATGGAGCCAATGCACTCATTTATGTTCTCTTGCCTTATCTATTCCAGGGGCAAAAGCAGGCCTTTGAAAGGTGGTTGGCTGGGACTGAGGATGTAGTTTATAGCATAGGTGTAAAGACTTCTCAGCTCTCTGGACTAGGTCTCTTTCTTATCCATTCTACATCCATCCTACTGCTTACACAGATTTTTCTACAGTATATTATCTCTGACCTTGCCACTCCTCTGCATAGAGATCTTAACAGTAATCTTTGTCCAAACAAAGTATTTAGATCTTCTTATAATACGGGTTTAGCTTATTTTCTCAATGTATTAGTTACTTCTACAATATACACACCTTATTTTCTAGCCAAATTATGCCCCTTGATGTTCAAATATACATTGTCCTTTTCTACTCCTGTGTCTTCATTCATGCTAATCCTCTTCCCTGGAATGCCTTTTCCTATTTTGTTGTCCAAATCCTACATAAGATCAGTTTCAATTTTCCCCTGGAAACCCTTTCCAAATCCTCCCATCACATACAATCTTTCTGTCCGTTGAATTTCAGCAAGCAATCTTTCCTTTTTTGGAATTTATTATTTCTGCCTTATATTCTGCTTGTTTCTACATTTGTCTTTTCTGTACTATGAGATCGTGGTCTCATTTGAGGAGGAACCATTAGCTGGCAGTGCCCCATGTACTGCCTGGTCCACACTGAGCTCTTCTTAGTGGTCCATTGAGGGTTACTATGGTCCTAATGCAGGCTAGGGAATCAGGCAGACATTCAGAAAAGGAAAAAGATGATCATGTAAAATCAAGAAGTGTTTTTATCCCTTTTTCTTGGCCTTGTTCATTTCTGCAATATGTATCCCCCCACCCCAAACCTGCTTTTGCTTATAAAACATAAAGCAGTGGAGGAAAAACAAATTTTAATATTTTTTTCACAATCACTAAACGTGTTCAAACAAGTGCAAGCCCATTTTGAATTGTTAATCCCTCGATTGGAACAACTCATTTAAACTACCCAAGCAATTGTGTCAAAATCCATGTGCCCATTTCAAGCAAACTTCTGGAATGTAAGAGTTTCAAATGAATAAAAATGTACCCCATTTCTTCTCCCTTCTTTTTCTCCTCCAGGGAGTATGAATTCATCTCTTTTTTTCAGCATACATAAATTGACTCTTTAACCTCTTAGCTCTTGTTTTAGAAACTTCTTTCATTCACCTTTGCAGCTCTTCTTTTTTGCTTTCACGTTGTGCTCCAATGGGATGTATTTTTTCACAAATGGCTTTCTTTTTTCTTTTGTTGGAGAGGTTTTTGCTATAGGGTGCATGTGCTTGCCAGAAAGACAGAGAGAGACAGAGAGACAGAAAGCAAGAAATCACCCCCCGGGGGGATAGCCACTCTGCAATTCCTTCTCCTCCATTCTCCTCTTGAGATCTTGGGAGCGCACGCACATGCACCCGGCATGAGTTTAAGCCACCAGGTCTGGGACTCGAACCACGGATCACTACGTGGGAGTCCAGCGGCACAGCCATTATGCCAACTGCTGGTCCCACACAAATGTCTTTCTTACTTAGATGGCTAGGTTCAAATCCTAACTTTTGCAGAAGGATTAGCCCTGTGAGCCTTCACTAGCTTGTTTATCTCTCTTTGCTGCATTTCTTCATCTCTAAAATGGGGGTGATGATAATTGGGTTGTGCTCAACAGTTAAGTGAGTTAATGTCTGCAAGGCACTTAACACAGTGTCTGGTGTGGAATGAGTATTTGCTGTATGAACTCTTATTTACTGTGAAACTTAGAATTGAGCTAGTCCCTTGGAGCTGTTTAATTCTAGTGGTAATTTCTTGGTCAAATTGTGATTTGTGCTTCTCTCTAGATTGTCTTTCCCAGTTACTCCTACACAGAGCCACTTCTCCACCTTGTATCTGTGCAAGGTGTTGTTTCATTTAGTTTTCTCCATCTCCCATGTGCCACTGTCCCCTTGTTCATACAGAGATGTATTAGGCTCCGTTGGGGATCTCCCTTCATTGTCTTAGATTGAAAATAGCAATGGCAAATATTCCACATTGCACTTTGGATAGAAGCAGAGAGGAAAATTTCCACCATGAATGGCACTGTGCTGTTGGTTAGAGGCATAATGAAACTTTTTACCTTTCCCTGTAGCATTCAAGAAGAGGCAGGGCCTGGTGGAGGAACCGTTAGATTTGAAAGAGCAAATTCTAACAACAGCAGAGAGACTAGGGAAGAGCTGTTAGGCAGCCTTCCAAACATACCATACTGTTGATTCTAACAGTCAAGGGGCTCTCTCTCTAATCACTCACTTTATGTTTCGGAGCCCTCCCGACAAAGGCAGTGGAGATGAAGGTTGCTATTGCAGATGTAGTGTTAATGCAGATATGGTTTGTGCACTAAAATTAGACAATTTGTAAACTCCTGAGATTAAAAGTATATTAGGAGAACATATGTGATTTGTGCTTTTCACAAACCTAAATCCTTTTCATTCTTGTCAAGAGGTAAAAATAGTAAAGTTAATGGACGTTTTTTTCCCCTCTGATTCCAGTTAAGAGTAAAACCAAGCTAGATTGGGACCAACAGTTGGCATAATGGCTGTGTCGCTGGATTCCCGTGTAGTTGAGCGCAGTTCGAGTCTCGGACCTGGTGGCTTAAACTCATGCCAGATGCGTATGTGTGCGTGCCCAAGATCCCAGAAGGAGAATGGAGGAGAAGGAATTGTGGTGTGGCCATTTCCCTGGGGGGTGATTTCTCGCTTTCTGTCTCTCTCTGTCTTTCTGGTGAGTGCACGCGCCCTATAGCAAAATCCTCTCAAAAACAAAACAAAACAAACAAACAACCAAACTAAAAAAAAAACCAAAACAAGCTAAGTTGAGAGCTCCATTATCCCTGTGACCCAGCATGAACTGGGCCCATAGCAAGCACTGAATAAATATTCATTGACTCTGAGGTGCCTTCCTGTTAGGTGTCCAAATTATCCCATGCAGAACAATTATCATTCTTATAGTTATTAATCATTCCCAAGTTGTCACCAATGCAGTGTACATTCTCAGTACAGTTAAATCAATTTTTAAAAGCTAAATGATGATTCCATTTTCTGGAATGCAGTCCCTTTTCTTATATAATAGGAAAAATAGCCTTTTAGTTGGAATATCACATTGGGATTTTATATCTTATTCATGTTTGTCACCAATATCTTATCTATCATTCCTTGTCTTTATTAACTTGTTTTTCACTTGCAGTGAATATTATGCTTTAGAATAATTTTTACAAAGATGAATATAACTTAATTCACATACAGGGTGCATATATATATATACACACACACACACACACACACATAATGCACACATATATACGTGCATATGCACACACATACACACACATATAAATATGCATAAATATATATTTAAAACCTTAATGCTTTGTTTTCACTTTTGAGTTTTCAGCATGTGCAGTTTTCCTGTTCAGTATGATCAGCATCACTGGCTAATTTCTTCCTGCCCCCAGATCATGCAACTGTGAGCACAATCATAGGCTCTGAGAAATCTCTTGGCAAACACTTGTTAATTTATTGAGTTGGACACAGTGAAGATAGTACTGATCTTCAGATTGGAACTGTAAGGTGGCACTCTGAGGATGGTCCCATCTGTCTTCGTTCTTTAAAGTTCATGATGTTGAGAAGGAGAAGCAGACTCATGTCTCCAGGAAATTCCTTGACTTTACACCCAAAGATTGGTGGCCTTTTGAGAAGAGGAAGAGAGAAGTTTCTTCTCTCTGAGCACACAAAATGAGGAAACTAAAAAGACTGTTTGAACTAATACTGTCTACTCACTCAGACTGGCCCCAAGAGCTTGGCAGAGTAGAAAGAAATGGATTTTGGAGTCAAACCACCTGGGTTGGTATCAACCCAGTAACATGTCATATGATCTTGGACTAGTCATTTAAACATTTAAACCTGCTTTTTCTATGCTTCCCTTTTCTTCTCTTTAGGAGGGTTCATTGGGATTGCTTTCATTTATAGGTTGACTATATCTGAATTGTTATATGTATTTTTCTTTAAATTATGAGGTATTTCAAACATAAATAGTACAGACCAATATGATAAAATCCATGGACATATCACTTAGTCTAATTTTAACGTATTGTTTTGGCTTCATGTACTTAATTTTTTTTTTTAATGAAATATACCATCTTTAGTTTTAGTGTGCTGTGTACTCCTCTCTGATCCCATTTCTTCCCTCCTTTACTGAACTTTGCTTTTTACCACTTTTGGACCCATAAATCTTAAAAAAAATGTAGCATTGTTTTAAAATTTTAAGCTTTAGCTGAATAAATTCATACTGTACAGGTCCTGTTACAACTTAACTTTGTTGCTCAACTTGTTCATAACATTTATCTTTATACATATAATTGTAATTCATTTATTCATGTTACCAGTTGAATAGTATTCCATTATAGCTTTATTAGGACTGTATGTTTGCTGCTTGGTAGTGTTTTCATTTTGCTTTATTTTAGCATTAGAAATTTGAGTATAATAAGTCTATCTATATATCTAACTATTCATATTTATGTGCTATTTTCTCTATGATACACCCAGGAATAGTGTTGCTAGGTTGAAGGTATACATAGTTTTAACTTTATCTGATTTTCCAAATATCTTTCCAAATAATTATACCAATTTATACTTCTAGTTATTTTAAAAGGTTGTTGTTCCATAACAGATGATAATTGTCAATTTTAAGGTTTTGCCAATCTGATAGCGGTGGAATGGATCGCAGTATTGTCTTGCCTTTAATTTATCTAAATGCTAATGAAGTTAAGTGTCAATTCACATATTTATATATCTTTTGGTTTGACTTTCTATGAATTATCTGTGTTATAGACAGCACATTACTAGATATTTTTTATATAATCTGTCCATCTGTCTTTTAACTAACATATGTAATTCATATATATTTATTATGGTTAACAAAATACTTTATTTTGCTTTTTTTAATCTCATTTTTGTGCTTTTCTTGATTCTGTTTTTTTCTATATTTTTTCTCCTTTAACTGCCTTATGTTGATTTTTATTTTTGTTCATTTTCTCTCTTCTACTATTTAAAATTCATGCCTTCTGCTTTCATCTTTTAAAGGTCACCCTTAACATTTTAACATGCAAACTTGTCTTAACAAAGTCTTGATTGTGTTCTAAAGTCTTTTTATGTTCTTCTCCTGAACAACATAAGAAGCTTAGAATCTGCTTTTCTTCTCTCTTTTTTACATTGTATTATCTGATATTTAAGATTTGTCTGGCTTTATAGTCATATGTTATCATTATTACTGTTAATTTTACAATCAATGCTTATCTAAATAACTACGTTTTTAACAATTTTTTGTTATTTTTTTCCATAATTTCAATTCTATTTTTTTTTTTTTTTTGGCTTGAAAATGTCCTTCCCCAGGCCCATCTCCTCCACACACACCATATCTGGCATTCACACCCATCTCTTGTGTTTGTACATCCTTTAGTTAATCAGTTTCAGTCACAGAGTGCAGACACTCAGTATATATTAAGTGGGGACATACAGTATCTTTCCTTCATAGCCTGGCTTGCTTCACTCAGCAGTAAATCTTCCGTATTCTTCCACTTCCTGTCAAAAACCACGGTTTTGTTGGTTTTTATGGCTGAATAGTATTCCATAGAGTATATGTGCCACAGTTTTTCAATCCATTCATCTGTTCAGGGGCGTTTGGGTTGGTTCCATGTCTTAGCAATTGTGAATAGTGTGGCAATAAACATCGATGTGCAAGCACTTTTCCAATGAAGAATTCTTCTGTTCTTAGGGTAGATACTAAGGAGTGGGATTCTCCACAGTGGCTGGACCAATTTACATTTCCACCAGCACTGTAAGAGAGTTCCCCCTTTCACCACATGCCCGCCAGCACTTATCATTTTTTGTTTTTTTAATCTTAGACATTCTGACTGGGGTTAGGTGGTATTTCATTGTTGTTTTGATCTGCATTTCCCTTATGATGAGAGATGTTGAGCATTTTTTCATATGCCTTTTGGCTATTTGTATGTCATCTTTATAGAGAGTTTTTTTTTTTTTTTTCAACTCTTTCTCCCATCTTTTAATAGGGTTGATCATCTTTTTTCCAAACAGCTGCTTCAGTTCCTTGTGTATTCCGTTTATCAGTCCCTTATCTGACACATGATTTACAAAAATATTTTCCCATTCCGAGGGCTGACGATTCACAGTAATTACTGTGTCTATTGCCATGCAGAAACTTCTTAGTCTGATGTAATCCCACTTGTCTATTTTGGGGATTATTGACTGTGGTTTGGGGAGTCTTATTTAAGAAGTCTTTCCCTACCCCTATGTCTCCCAGAGTTTCCCCAGTGTTTTCTAGGAGCAGTTTTATAGTTTGAGGTTTTAAATTTAGATCTTTGATCCACCTTGACTTGATTTTTGTCAAAAGTGAGAGGTAGGGGTTTAGATTCATCTTTCTGCAGGTGGAAACCCAGTTTTTCCAGCACCATTTGCTGAAGAGGTTTTCCTTTTCCCATTGGATTGACTGGTACCCCTTGTCAAAAATCAGTTGACTGTATGTTTGAGAATTTATTCCTGGGGACTCTATTCTGTTCCATTGGTCCACCTGTCTGTTTCTGTGTCAGTACCATGCTGTTTTGATTACCAAAGCTTTGTAATATATTTTTGGATCAGGGAGTGAGATACTGCCCACTCCACTCTTCTTGTGTAGAATTGCTTTGGTAATACGGGGTCTCTTATGATTCCAGATGAATTTTATGATTGTCTTTTCAAGATCTGTGAAGAATGTGTTTGGTACTTTGATTGACATCGCATTAAATAGGTAGATTAATTTGGGTAGAATTGCCATTTTGATTATATTAATTCTTCTAATCCACGAACATGGGATGTGCTTCCACTTTTTTTGTGTCATTTTCAATTTCTTTTTTTAGCTTCTCATAGTTTTCCTTGTGGAGGTCTTTAACTTCTTTGGTTAGATTTATTCCTAAGTATCTTATAGTTTTTGTGGCTATGGTAAATACAATAACTTTTTTCAGTTTTATCTCGGCTTGCCTGCTGTTTGTATATAGAAATGCTGCAGATTTCTGTATATTGATTTTGTATCCTACAACTTTGCTGTATTAGTATATTACTTACAGAAATTTTTTCATGGAAACCATTGGGTCTTCTATGTATACAATCATTTCATCCATGAATAGGGAGAGTTTCACCTCTTCTTTTTCCATTTGAATGCCTTTTATTTTTTCC
Source organism: Tupaia tana (assembly GCA_026018925.1). Classification (NCBI taxonomy): domain Eukaryota; kingdom Metazoa; phylum Chordata; class Mammalia; order Scandentia; family Tupaiidae; genus Tupaia; species Tupaia tana. The sequence continues at coordinate 21,566,250 of JAKSZU010000020.1, read as the reverse complement.
TCTTTTCTGATTACGTTGGCGAGGACTTCCAGGACCATATTGAAAAGGAGTGGAAAAAGTGGACATCCTTACCTTTTCCCCTTTTTCAGTGGGAAAGCTTTCAGCTTTTATCCATTGAGGATGATGTTTGCTATGGGTTTTTCATAGATGGCTTTTATTGTGTCAATAAATGACCTTTCTGTGCTGATTTGCTGCGAGTCTTGATCATGAAGCGATGTTGTATCTTATCAAATGCTTTTTCTGCATCAATTGAAATGATCATATGGTTTTTATCTTTCTTCCTGTTAATATGGTGTATTACATTTATGGTTTTGCATATGTTGAACCAACCTTGCATTCCTGGAATAAAGCCTACCTGATCATGATGTATAATTTTTTTTATAAGTTGTTGTATACGATTTGCTAGTATCTTGTTGAGAATCTTTGCATCTATATTCATCAGAAATATTGATCTATAGTTTTCCTTCCGGTTTTGTCCTTATTTGTTTTAATGATAAGGGTGATAGAGGCTTCATAGAATGAATTAGGGAGAGATTTACCCTTTTGGATCTTTAGAAATAACTTGAGCATAATGGGGGTTAATTCTTCTTTGAAAGTTTTATAGAATTCAGAAGTGAAGCCATCAGGGCCAGGGCTTTTCTTTGTTGGTTATTCTTTACTGATTCAATCTCCTGGCTTTTTATGGGCCTATTCAGATTTTCTATATCCTCCTGGCTCAATCTTGGTAGATTATATGTATCCATGAATTTGTCCATCTCATCCAGATTTTCTTGTTTATTGGCATATAGTTGTTCATAGTATTCTCTAATGATGTTTTGTATTTCTACTTTGTCTGTTGTTATATTGCCAGCTTCATTGTAGATTTGATTCACCTTGTTCCTATCTCTCTTCTTAATAAGTCTCATGAGTGGTGTATTGATTTTGTTTATCTTTTCAAAGAACAACTTTTACTTTCATTTGTTTTCTATATAGTTTGTTTATTTTCTACTTCATTTATTTCTGCTTGTATCTTTATTATTTCCTTTCTCCTGAAGTTTTTTGGATTTTTTTTTTGTTGTTGTTGCTTTTCCAATTCTCTGAGGCACGATGTTAGGTAATCCATTTGGCTTCTTTCCATCTCCCTCTTATGTGCACTAATTGCTATGAACTTCCCTCTTATGACTGCTTTAGCAGTGTCCCAAAGATTATGGAAACTCATGTTCTCATTGTCATTGGCGTCCATGAATCTTTTGATTTCAGTCTTTATTTATTTAGTAGTTGTGGAGTCATTCAGGAGTAGGTTATTTAGTTTCCATGTATTTGAGTATTTTTGAGGATTTCTCTTGAAATTAAACTCAAGTTTAATTCTATCATGATCAGAGAAGATGCTGAATATAGTTTCTATGCCTTTGAATCTGTAGAGACTTGCTCTGGGCCCTATGATGTGGTCAGTCTTCGAGAAGGTTCCATGTGGGGTGGGGGGTGAGAAAAAAGTGTATCTCATGGTTCATGGTTTTTGGATGGGAAGTTCTATAGATGTCTGTTAAGTCCATTTGACTTATGGTATCGTTTAGATCCTTTCTGTCTTTATCTATTTTTTGTCTAGATGATCTGTCCAGAGGGGATAGTGCAGTGTTGAGGTCTCCAACAATTAGTGTATTGCAGTCTATCTCCCCTTTTAGATCTAACAGTTTTTCCTTTGCATATCTGGGTGCTCCTGTGTTAGGCACATAGATATTTATAAGAGTTATATCTTCTTGATCTATTGATCCTTTTACTACAATATAGTGCCCTTCTTTGTCTCTTCAAACAGTTTTTGTTTTAAAGCCTATTTTGTCAGAAATTAGTATTGCAACTCCAGCTCTTTTTTGGTTCCCATTTGCATGAACACCTTCTTTCCCATCCTTCACTTTCAGTTTATGTATGTCTTTTCCATGAGCTGGGTTTCCTGTAGGCAACAGATAGAGGTTTCCTCATGTATTTTACAATTTTAAATTATAAGTTAATTCAGCAGTGCTGAAAACTATTTGAATCTTGGGTGGTTTGAGTTGAATGCATGTCATTCTCTTATAGTAAGTTTTGTTTATTTTTCCTCTCCCAGGTGACCCCAGGGCATTAACCAGGCAGAAGCCATTTTTATGATTCCTACTGATCAAGACTGATAAATTTGCACTGTGATCATTCACAAAAACACATTTCTGGTTATAAGTTCTTAGGATAAACTTTAATTTATTTCTACTAGTGCCCAGGCCAAAGCATAAAAAAGCTTTTCTGTTACTTCCCTGTATTAGTAGATTTTTTTTTTTAACTTTACTCTTTCACTGAATTTGTAGTCCATTAGGGTTCCTGGTTTTATATAAGATGACTTATTCCAAGTCTGATCTTTACTTCATCTTCAGGACATGAAATCCAGGGACCTTGATTATAGAAACCAGGAATCCTTCTCCCTGCCCGGGCTGCTACACTTTCAGATCATGTACTCGCTCCAAATACTCCTCTGGATTCAGATCCCTTTTTGTTTCGGGCTGTTGGAGTTGTCTCTCAGTTTGTTATATGTTCATCTTTTTAACAGACATTTATCTTATTTTAGCTTTTATTTCTATGGGATTTTTTGGTGGGGAGGTTAATTTTCTGGTTCCCCAAACAGCTCCCACATAATTTCTTTAAGGTACTTCTTTTTTACTTTTAAAATGTCAGTAATAATAAATACTTTGCAGTTTCTTTTAAGAATTGGAAATAATAGATGCAAAGCATCTCTCTGTGTCTGGCAATGTCTGGCACATAGTAGATATTTGACAAATAGTTGTTACTAATTTTAATTTTTGTTAACACATGAATGCAACATGAAAAATTAAGCCACAAAAATATTGTATATTACATATTATCATTAAGAAAGTACTTCTAAGAATATTTCATGGAACAATAACTTGTATTAAGACCTAAGTATTATTTGGATTTCATAAAAAAATGTTTAAAGGCCTACTGTGGTCTCAGACTTCTATTAAATTCTACAGGGTTCTTAATTCTCAGTAAAAGAGATAGTGCTATCTCTAAATAATGTGCTAGTTTTATTTTTTTGAAAAAAGAAAAAAAAGTCCTAAATTTTATGTAGAATCACAAAGCCAATGTTAAAGATACCATAGGATTTAACCTCCTCATCCCTCTTTTCTTTTATAATTTAGTCATCTGGTGGCTGTCATCTCCCACTTACTTTGCACTTCCTTTTGCTTGTTAAATAAAAAGCACTGAGAGTTTATAATATTTGCTATGTAAACACCATATAGGCCATTGTGAGAAATATGGATATATTATAAGAGCCTATTCTCTTCCTCAGCTATTGTAGGGTCTATTTGAAAAGCTATGATATTAAAAATTGCAAAGAAGAACAACGACAACTAAAGCCTATGTAGTAGTTTCAGGATCAGTTGTATAAATAACAATGTTCTGGGAGTTCAGAAAAGGGAAAACATGGACCTAGTTTGTCAATAGAGCATGAGTGAATTTATTCAGATGGGGAAGGAAGAGAGAGGTTATGCAAGCTGAGGAAACAGCATGATCAAGAGCACAGAGGAAGCACCATAACGTCAGAGAAAAGAGTTCAGAATCCAGTAATAGAATACTTAAGTTGGAGTCCTGGCTGAATGACTTTTAAAATCCTAATCTCTCTGGAAAGGTCACCCTCTGTTTTGGGGACTATTTCGGAGCAGGACATACACAAGGTATTAGGTTGTAACATCATTTAGGACAAGTGAAAGAAAGCTCAATTAAAACCACCTTAAGAAAAATAATGTGTTCTACTTAATTGAAAAGACAGAAGCTTACTCTTCATATGTCATTTACTACAAGGACTCATAACTTGTCGCCTGGAACTGCCTTCCTTCTCTAAGCCATTCTCTCCTCACAGTTGGTTTCAATGTCAGGTTCTATATGACAGTTGTTAGAAGCATCAGGTTTCCATCTAGTAAGGTTCAGATGTAATGGAAAATAGATCATCTCTTTCAGTGGACCCAACCAAACACTACATCTCATTAGTTCTGATTGGATTAGTTACCCATCCTGGGAGAATGTGAAACTGAACAGACAGGCCTGAATTGTAACACTAGCAATGGAGTCAACTCTACTTGAGCACATGGATTGGGAGTAAGACAGCCTAGATAAAATATTGCCCAGATAAAATTTTGTGTTTGAATACTTTAAAAGGAGTAGACAGCTTCTGGCATCAGAAAGAACAGCCCCTATTATGAGATAAGGGAGGAGATTACTATATGGACAGATAGACCCTTTATACATCTTAGGAAAAGGTCTCAATCTTTAAGACTTGATGTTCCTATCTATAATGGTCCTTACTAATAGGATTGGTTGGAGAATCAGACCTAATGAGTGGATAAGTGTTTCCTGAATCATAAAGTACTATAAAAATATAAATGTGTTTATGGAACATGGATAGGAATAAACATAAGAGGGTCTTCAAGAAGTCCACAGGAAATGCATATTATAAAAAAACTGTATGGATTTCAAAATTGTTATACACCAAAATAAACTCTTACTTCATGGCATTTTTGTATTAGCTTTTTGAAGTCTCTTAATAAAGAAATATGGGGTGGATTGTATACATGCTCAATAAATCTTTTTTCCTGTGGCTTCTGGGAAGTCACTGCAGATTTGCCACGTGAAGGACATTATTATTTGTGTCATGTGACTGGACCTCCTAACTTTGACCAGTTCTCTTTTCTAGAATCTCTGTGCTCTCTCTCCTTCCTCTCTTCTCTACAAACTTTCTTCCCTCATGAGAGTAGTCCCTAAGCAAATGTTAGGGTGCTAGGCAATTCAGTAATTACGCTGGTTTCTCATAGCCAATTGGAATGGGAGATGGACAGGAGGGGAATGAAAAGAGATTTTGAGGCTCTAGGTTTCCAAATTCCTTTGTTCTCTTTTACTTCTTGTTGAAGTTAAAAATGCCAATAACGTATCCTGTGTTATTTACAGGCTGATTCTGAATCCCTGGCTTGGAAAACATACACAACACAACAAAAAAGATGAATTTTTTACAGCTAAAAGAAGACTTTCATTCCTTCTTCTCCCCTGATTTTCTAACCCTAGCTCTCCTTTGTATTTTCTAGATTATAAGGGACTGCTAGATATTCAGAGAATCCAACTGCATATGATTGATAACCCTGAATAAAATTAGAATATTAGATTATTCCCTTCAACAGGTTTCATAGGAAATAAGCTTATGAGCCAGGTACTTCAGACTCTGAACACAGGTATATTAGATGTTTTCTTTTTCAGATGTAAAACAAAAGTTGGGATGATTCCATTGAAACAAAATCTTTTCTCCTTAGGCAGTTAATATTTTGTACTACCATCCACCTCTGGCTATGACCCTTGTGATACTTCTCAACTGACAGTGGTGCATTATTTCATTTTGTGTCCTGTGTCTTCTGCTCTTCCTTCTCCTCTAGATTGGCTCTTTATGCCAGTGAGAAGGGAAGGAGTCCCATCTTTCCTACTGGAGAGTTAAGGGATGGTAAGACATGTTATGAAGGACTGACTCTACATACTGAAGAGGTTTGAATTGCAGGATTAGTTGACAGGCTGATTCTGTGTCCTTGACTTGGGAAACAAACATAACACTACAAAACAACACAACTTATTTTTCCACAGTTTCAACATAAACATATTTTAAATGGAAAATTTTGTTTTCACTTTATTTTATAGGGCTTAGTATTTAGTTACATAGGTGATATAAACTATTGCTAGTGTCTGTTACTTCCAAGTTGCCAACACTCATTGAATCCATGAAGACTGAGCATGGCCTCTAACTCATGGCTGGTATATCCAAGTGATACTACTGATCTATGGGTTTTAACACTGAGGTGAAGATCAAAATACAGTCAGAGTTGCCTGACTACTGAGGGAATGGATTAAATAGCATGAGATGATAAGATAAAACAGTAATTATCTTTTTACAAAAGTACCTTTGGGGGACCAGCAGTTGGAGTAATGGTTATGTTGCTGGACTCGCACGTAGTCGATTGTGGTTCGAATCCTGGACCTGGTGGATTGAACTCATGCTGGGTGCGTGTGCATACGTGTGTGCCCAAGATCCCAAGAGGATAATGGAGGAGAAGGGATTGTGGCATGGTCATCCCCCTGGGGGGTGATTTCTCACTCTCTGTGTCTCTCTGTCTTTCTGGTGAGCGTACACACCCTATAGCAAAAACCTCTCCAAAAAAAAAAAAATGTACCTTTGGTAAAATTTTTATCCTAACAACTTCTACCTAAAAGGCTGCCTCGTTTGTTGATTCTTAGCAGGTTTTCCTCTCCAAAAATTCTAAAAACCTCTCATTGGTTTTGGGATCCCTTAAAGAGAAGAGGAGCCTAAGAACTCTATTGTCCATCTAAAGTCTAGGCCACAGAGTAGAAACCTGCATTCTGAGTTGAAATTCTGACTCTGCCTCCTACTCATTTGATGATGTGAAACTAGTTAGTTAACCTCTCTTTCATATTATTTATTTGTAAAATGGGAATAAAAACAGTATTTTAAAAAGTTGTTAGAATGAAATGAATGCATATAAAATGCTTAGAAGCTAGCACATAGAAAAAGCTCAGATGTTAGTTTAGAATTAATTGACATAAATTTATTATTATTATTATTATCATTACTATTGGTTCCACACCAGCAGATACTCTGTGATACGTGGGGGCAGTATGGTGGCACATCAGTCAAACTCAATGCTCTGTGCAGCTGAGCCACATAGAAGGGTTCCTAGTTCACCTTTGGATACCTCCCTAAGTGTTCTGGGCATACTTGTGCCTGTGACCTCAGACTGGTTGTGGCAGGGGTTGAATCTCAGGATGAAGACCCTGCTAGGAGTTTTGTGTGTTTTCTCTTTCTCTTGTTTGTGGAAGAAAGAAGCTTAAAAATTAGGAGCTACATTTTTCTTTAAAATGCTCAGTTCTGTTATACCAACTCTTTTTCATAATCTCTCTAGAACCTCTTTTTATCTGACTCATTTCAATTCTGCACATATATATGAACACGGATAGGCACATTCATGCACACTCCCATGACAATTTAAACAGGAAAATATTTTATTTAACTTTTCTCCCACTTTTTATCATGGTAAAATATACATATCATCAATTTTATTACCCTAACCATTCTAAGTGTAAGATTTCATAGCATTAAATATAGTCATAATGCTGTGCACCATGTATAACCTTATGTACAAGGATCACCATCATCCACCTCCATGACTCTTTCCATCTTGTAAAAATGGAACTCTATAACTATCAAATAAAACTTTTCATTTCCCCCGGTCCTCAACTCCTGGAAACCACCATTCTACATCCCATCTCTAAGTCACCCAAGTTTCATGGTAAGGTACTTCACAGCATTATTAGGATTAAATGAGTACATAGTGATAAAATGCTTAGAATGTAGCACACGGTAAAAGCACAGGGCCACTGGCTTCCTTTGTGCCTCAGGCAAGATACTTGCTTCTTCCAGATCTCTGTTTTCCATTATCTATAAATGAGGGTCTTAGACTATGTTCTTACTGCTTCTGCTATAGAGCATGTTTCCACATGAGGAATAATAAATGGACAAAGCAACCAGGGACTTCTCTTTTTTCCCCATCTTATTCAATTTCTAGAGTAGGTTCCATTGCTAGCCTGCTCATTAAGTTTTTTTTTTTTTTTTTCCTTTTGCTGGTGTGAATAATTAATTGCCACTATCATTAAGACTCCTAGCAACAAAGTTTTATCCCACATCTCCTGTGGTGCAGCGTGTACTTCCTGGGCAGATGAAGAAATAACAGTGTGTGAGAAATCTGTTAGCAATTAGCATGGCCAACTGGACTTTCTCAGGAGGATACACAGCATCCCCCCTCGAACAACAAGGACTCTGCTCCCTCTACACCAAAGAGAACCATCTGATGTGCTCAATATTTAATAAATAAACTGAAGCTCTAATGAGGTGGAGACGTTATACATGGCCTGTTTGCTCCTGAGGGATTAGTGGGGCAAGCCTCCTTCAGAGATCGCATCAACTGTGCTGTGAAGATTTAACCAGAGGCCTTGCCTCCACCAGCAGGGGGGAGTTCACAGCTCATTTTTCACCTGTCTGCCATGCCTAAGATTTACTCTTTCCTCTAGTTTTAGTTCTAGAGTCTGGGACTGAAAGATGCAGCAGGAACCATTAGCCTCTCTTGTGGTTGTTAACCTCTCTGTGTGAACTTGGTAATTCTCTCTCAATAGGGAGTTCTCCCTACGTGGTGAAAAATTCCACATGGGTCAATGAGCACAGGAAAGTTAGATTATTAAAAAACTTTAAAACTCTAGAGGTGATCTGAGAGTGGGACAACACAGGGTCATGAATAACAGACAAGGTTTCAGAAATTAGAATTCTAAGCATTACGACCATCTGAACAATGTGTGTTGGTCTCACTGTTTCTCTTCCACTTGATCTGTTTTCCTATAGTGAATGCTGTGAGCCCCAGGGACATAGTACCTGCCGCTTTCTGTGTGTACATCTGCTGGAAAACCGGTGAGCAAGCTGACTCCTTGAAACCTTGAGGGATGCTGAGAGGGGATCACGTAGCCCCTTCCAATTCTTCTTTCTCTTAGTCCTAGTTCATGTTCTCTAGTCTCTTGTTCTGTTCAATTATCTCTGCTGCCCTTTCTTTCCCCCTGCTTTTGAACCTTTGACTCACTTATCAGAGTCTCAGGACATAGCTGTCGCTATTGTGGTAGCAATTGCCAATACAAGAAATCATTAACTAGTACATTGAGGATTGTATTAAAGGGTTGATTCTCTTGACATAAGAAGTGGTGGGTGTGAAAAAAATTTTTTTCTGAGCAAGTCTGAGGATCACCTTTCTGTGACTGACAGTTTCTGTCCAGCTCCTCATGATGTTAGAAGAAAAACCTCATGCCAATAATAGGAATGGTAGAGGAACACTTGTGCACCGGGTATGGGAGGCAGGGAAGGTGGCCGGTGGAGAGTAGGGTGGAGGGGCTACTGGAGAGCGAAAGTTACTGATAAGCCTAGGAATGACTTAAGATAATAAACCTGTTACGGAAAGTTTGGGATTATAAAGGGAATAATAAAGTAGTAATCAAAAATGTGCAAAAATGAATTTGATGCAAATGAGATGCAGAGAGTGCCCTGGATGTGCTGGAAGAGGATGTCAGATAATTGGAATGCGTACATTCTGGCCTACGCACGGCCAAGGCCAATCTCTTCAAGAATTCTCTGGAGCCTCTTACTGCATAACCATTTTAAGCTGAACAGGGACTTTTTCTCTTCCTGTCAGTTAAAGAGTTGTGAAATTTGATCTATTTTGGTGTTTGTTCTATTGGGAAATGGACAAGTTCTGGAGAGGAATCAGGAATAAGACTTGGCAGGAACTCACACTTGCCCTGAGATCAGCCAACTCACCTTATTCCAGCAATTGCCTGGCATGAGAGATGTCGTGCTGGTTTATGTAACAGGGAAAAGGGAGGGAGGTATGGGAAAGACCAAGCTCAGGCACCCAGCTGTTCCTGACCTCTGACCTTCACTCTGTGGATGAGAAGAGTTCTCTAGCACAAAAGAACGCTAGGTGCTCAGACTCTAACAACGTAGTGGGTCGTGTAGGAGCCAGCTACCTTAATAGCACACCAGGGGCTAGACTAAGGCCCCCATTTATTTATTTATTTATTCCTTCCTTCCTTCCTTCCTTCCTTTCTCCCTCCCTCCCTCCTTTCTTCCTTTCTTTCTTTCTTTCTTTCTTTCTTTCTTTTCTTTCTTTCTTTCTTTCTTTCTTTTCTTTCTTTCTTTCTCTTTCTTTCTTTCTTTCTTTCTTTCTTTTCTTTCTTTCTTTCTTTGTTCTCTCTTTCTTTCTCTTTCTTTCTTCTCTTTCTTTCTTTCTCTTCTCTTCTTTCTTTCTTTCCTTCTTTCCTTTCTTTCCCTGTTCCCTCGTCTCTTTCTTTCTTTCTTTTTCTTTCTTTCTTTCTTTCTTTCTTTCTTTCTTTCTTTCTTTCTTTCTTTCTTTCTTTCTTCTTTTTCATTCGCTTTTCAATCTTGCCAGAGGGCATATGTGCTTGCAGTGGGGGGTGTGAAGGGAAGAAGGTGAGAAAGCATCCTCTATGAGGTTTCTTTCTTTCTTCCTTCTTTCCTTTTCTTTTCTTTTCTTTTCTTTTCTTTTCTTTTCTCTTCTCTTCTCTTCTCTTCTCTTCTCTTCTCTTCTCTTTTCTTTTCTTTTCTTCTCTTCTCTTCTCTTTTCTCTTTTCTTTTCTTTTCTTTTTTTTCTTTTCTTCTTTTCTTCTTTTCTTTTTCTTCTTTCTTCATTCTTTTTTCAATCTTGCCAAAGGACATATGTGCTTGCAGTGCGGGGTGTGGAGGGAAGATTGTGGGAAAGCATCCTCTATGAGGAGTGGTCATGTTGCAATCCCTTGTCTATTTCTCTTTTGGGGGGGGGGACTTTGGGAATGCCCACACATGTACTTGGCATGTTTTTTAGGCCACTGGGTCTGAGACTCAAACTGTACTTGGCCATGAGGGATTTAGCTGCATTAACTACCAAGCCACTGGCAGGCTCCAGACTCCAGATATCTAAGCTTCCTCTAGCAGTGGGCAAGACTCAAACTGTGCCTCCTGCTCTGTGCTCTCTCTTCTACTTCCTCTTGTCATAAATCTAGTTGGAAAGACATGTCTGAGCCTTGCCTCGAGCACATGCATCTCTCTGTCTCTGCACATATGTCATTGAGACAAGGTCATGCACGTGTCTAAGTAGAAAAATAAACCTTTAGCTTTTAGATATAGGAACAAAGTAGGGTACTTCATTGGACCCTAATGCTAAGCCTCAAGGCCCCATCCTATTGTTTCCTGAAGACTTTGCATTGCAGACCAGGCTCTGGCCAGTATGTGGCCAGTACTATGCTTCTCATCTGTCTGTTATTTCTTAGACTCCTTTCAGTTCTCCAAGTGCTGGTGGGTACAGGTGCCTGGCAAAATAGGATTTAAAATAGCCCTCTTATTCTTCCTGTAGGCCTGGCAAAATTACAATCCCTCTCTTATCACCAAAGGACAGAAATGTTGCCAAATAGTCTCTCTCCGAAAGGATTAAGTTATCCTAACTTGAAACTAGGGCAATTAAAATATGATTGGATTTTAGTTATGATGACATGCTATGCTAATGTTTATGTGGGCAGAGATAATAAGCTAGGATGGTGAAGCCATGGGACCAGACTTGTGAAGGGAACATAAAAAGATTTGAAACTCAGAGAAAGACTTGCAGTGCTTACTAGCTTGTAGACCAGGAGAAAAGAAAGCCAGCTTCAGGGAGATTTTATAGGCAGAGTTCAGGGCAGCTGTAGAGTCATGATTAATTTGTATAGATAGATGGAAAGCAGATTTTACTTTAGGGAAGAAAATGCTCTTTTCTGGTGACCCGAAGACCTAGGTTATAAAGCAGATGCTAGAAGAAAGAAGAAATAAGGAAAGAAAACTGGAAAAGGAAATGCATTTGGCTGTCTGAATCTTCCATAATCAAGACCTCCTCCCACTAGAAGTAAATTTCTTTGAGTGCTTTAATCTTTAAGGTATGATTTATTAATATGCACAGGACAGGGATATATTATCTAGAGTGGTGAAGAAGCTCTGGTGAAGGACACTCAGGAGCACGATGTGTGGGAAAGAACAACTAATGCTCTTGGTGAGTCTCCAGAAAGTAAGTCAAACTGCAGCCACTGAGTGCTGGGAAGGATCTGAACTGGTTTATGAGTTCGAATCTTGACTCCACCACTCCTTTCTGGGCCAGTCCCTTCTATGGACTTTAGTTCCTTGTGGGTAAATAACAAACTGGTCACACGACCGTTGAAGTGTCTTTTAGCTCTTTCTTTTTTTTTGGAGAGGTTTTTGCTATAGGGCGCATGCGCTCTCCAGACAGAGAGAGACAGAGAGACAGAAAGCAGGAAATCACCCCCCAGGGGGGGATGGCAACGCTGCAATCCCTTCTCCTCCATTCTCCTCTCGGGATCTTGGGCACGCACGCACACGCGCCCGGCATGAGTTTTAAGCCACTGGGTCCGGGACGCGAACCGCGGTCGACTACGTGGGAGTCCAGCGACGTAGCCATTACGCGAACTGCTGGTCCCAGCTCTAACTTTCTATACTCCTACACCTTGTGTGTAGGAACTGTTCTGGGCTGTGCTTGTCACAGGGATCTTGATTCATCACTAAACAAACTACAGGCTTTCTGTTTCTAGTGTCAACTCAGCAACATCTCTGCTTCCTTCTGAACATGTAAAAATGTTAAATAAGAAGGAGGCAGTGGCCCAAACCAAAAACTTAAGTTAGGCTTGCACAAGCAGCAGAGCTTCAGCCAGTCACAGGCCTCCAACTAATCAGACTATATCCAAATAAGGCAACCCTGAGTTGTAACCATTCAAGCTCTTTCTGTACTTTACCTCCATATTCTATCTATAAACACTGGCCACATTGCAGAGTAGAATTCTATAAACCTCTTCTGGTTCTGGGTACTGCCTGATCCATGAATTGTTCTTTGCTCAAATAGCTGTAAAATTTAATCTGTTGAAAGGCTTTCTTGTAACAGTGGCTATCAATGGTGACACAGTGGCATTGAAATGCTCTGTGATGCTGATGCCATATGGGAAGGTTCTGGGTTCACATCCTCAAGTCTCCTTGTGCTCATCAAGTGCATGTGTACTTGTCCATGATCCTGACTGCTGGAGGCTGGGGTAAGGTGGTGGCATACAGACACTATTGGGAGTACCTCTTGAGTCTCCTCTCTATGTATACCTCTCCTGTGAAGTAAAGAAAGAAAGAAAGAAAGAAAGAAAGAAAGAAAGAAAGAAAGAAAGAAAGAAAGAAAAAGAGCCATAACAACATACCAAATGTCGGCACTCTACAGTAGAAACTAAAAGATTGGAAGTTATTGGCTTGTTGGGAAAGTCATGATGCATTTTTGCATAGAAAAACAAAAAATATGTCATGACTTTTCTGACAATCCACTATAATAGCAGGGAGGGTAACTGTAGATCCTAGAGACAGTATAGAAGTGGATGGTAGTGCTGGGACCAGCAGTTAGTGTAATGGCTATGTCGCTGGACTCCCATGTAGTCGACCATGGTTCGAGTCCCAGACCTGGTGGCTTAAACTCACGGTGGGCGCGTGTGCGTGCGTGGCCAAGATCCCAAGAGGAGAATGGAGGACAAGGGATTGCGGCATGGCCATCACCCCCTGGGGAGTGATTTCTCGCTTTCTGTCTCTCTGTCTCTCTCTGTCTCTCTGGCGAGGGCACGTGCCCTATACCAAAAACCTCTCTAAAAAAAAAAAAAGTGAAAGTGGATGGGAAACAGGAGGCGGGTAATAGGGGGTGGAAGAGAGGAGATCAGGGAAAAAAATAAATAAACAAAATGTTTAATAGACACAAAAATGAAAAGTTAACTGTTGATAATGAATATAATAATATCTTTGACTTGACTGACTGACATGCACTGTATTCTTTTTTAAAAAATAATTATTTTATTTAACTTTCTTTCTTTATTTGATTTGACCAGAGAGAGGCAGAGCAAGTGAGTGAGAAAGAGAAACTGAGAGAGCAAGCTGCCAGGTCTGGGACTTGAACCATGGTTGGTCATGTGGGAGTCCAGTGCCCTTTACCACCACACCACCTGCCAACCCATGCACTGTGTTCTTGTTGAAAAGAACCATGTTGTACACTGTAAGTACAACAATTTAATCTAAAAAAATTAAATATGTAAAAAACAGAAACAAAAACAAATACAACTCTTCATTCTCCTACATGATTCTGATTTTTTAGAACTACATTTCCCCAATTTTCTTCCTAGTAAGATCTGTGCTAGATTTAGTTATGTGGAGGTACTTTTATAAGATTTGAGTCAAAAGGGAGAATAAACATCCCTTGAGTTTCTGAGGAAGCTATGTGCAAGCACGATGCCCTAACAGTTGACAGGCGTAGAACCATGTCAGCAGTTTATGGACATTCTCTTAAGAATTGCTGTTGGTGTTGCAGCAGCTGAGATTATTAACAGTGACTCCTCTGTCATTTTTGTCCCTTTAAAGGTTTTGAACATCAACCCAGCTTACCTAACCTCTGAACTCTTCAACTGTTATGATTGCATACGCCTCTAATTCTCTGTATTACAGCTTTTCCTCTTTGAAATATCTAGAATAGCTTCTGAAGGCCTCAATATGTTAGAATGACTCTGGCTAACATATTGAGGCCTTCAGAAGGCCTGTGTGTATACACACACACACACACACACACACACATATATATATATTATTTGATGGAAAAGTCATGACACATTTTTGCATACAAAAACATGAAAAGACATGTAATAACTTTTCTGATGGCTACACACGCACACATATATGTGTGTGTGTGTGTGTGTGTATATATATATATATATATAGTTATCTATAGGTCTATCTATCTATATATAGAGACTTTTATTATAAGGCTATGTAATTATGAAATTTGGTGAGTCCCAGATCAAAATCTGCAGTAGGGGAGTGTAGCCTGAAGACAAGAGAGCTGATGGTGCTGCTGAAGTATGGAGGCAGTCTGCTGGTAGGCCTCTTGCTTGGGGAGGTTAGTCTAACAGTTCCTGTAAGGCCTTCAACATACAGGTATACCTCATGACATAGCATTGCATTTTAATGTGCTTTGCAGACATTGCATTTCTTGCAAAGTGAAGGTTTGTGGTGTCCCTGGGTTAAGTAATTTTCCTCCAATAGCACATGCTCATTTCATGTCTCTGTGTCACAATTTGGTAATTCTCACAACATTTAAACTTTGTCAATATTATTAAACTGGTTTTTGCTATAGGGCATGTGTGCTCACCAGACAGACAGAGAGAGACAGAGAGACAGAAAGCAAGAAATCACCCCCGGGGGGGTGGCCACGTCACAATCCCTTCTCCTCCATTCTCCTCTCGGGATCTTGGGCAAGCACGCACATGCGCCCGGCGTGAGTTTTAAGCCACCGGGTCCAGGACACGAACTGCGGTAAACTACATGGGAGTCCAGCGACATAGCCATTACGCTAACTGCTAGTCCCTTAAACTGGTTTTCATCATTTGTGATCAATGATCTTTGATGTTACTGTTGAAAGTGCTTTGGGACATTATGAACCACACCATGTAAGAACAAACTTAACTGATAAGTTTTGTGCATGTTCTGACTGCTCCCTGTCTCTTTACCTGTTCTCAGGCCTCTCTGTTCCCTGAGACACAGCAATGTTGAAATTAGACCAATTAATAACCCTACAATGGCCTACGTGTTCAAGTAGAAGGACAAACTGCGTGTCTCTCATTTTAAATCAAAAGTTAGAAATGATTAAGTTTAGTGAGGAAGGCATGTTGAAAGTCAAGACAGGTTGAAAGCTGGGTCACTTTCATCAGTTTGCTGAGTTGTAAATGCAAAGGAAAAATTCTTGAAGGAAATTGGAAGGGCTTCCTTAGTAAACACAGGAATGGTTAGTAAGTCAAACTGCCTCATTGCAGATATGAAGAAAGTATTAGTGGTCTAGTAGATCAAACCAGCCACTACATTTCTGTGGGAGGCTGCACATCAGCAAGTCTGCCGAGGTTTCTCAGAGAGCAAACAATTGCCATGATTGGCCACTAGAATCCCTCAGATTTGCATATCCGGTACCTCATGATTGGTCCAAAAGCAACCAATCGTAACCCACCGTTTACAACCAATCTCGGCCCACCGTTTACAACCAATCACAGCCCACCGTTTACAACCAATCATAACCACCCTTTACGATCCACCAACATGTATATAACCACCATGCCTGGCCCACAATAGCCAGACAACCAGGAAGACAACGAAGATGACCAGACGACCCTGGAGAGCTTGAAGAGCTGAAACACCTCACAGTCTCCAGACGAGCCTGAAGAGTTGTGACACCGTGTCATCTCCGTGCTGCTCACAACAGACGACGCGACCCTAAAGAGTTGTAACACTGCGTCGTCTCTGTGCTGTACCATGCTGCCTACAATAAACAGACGACACTGTGTCGTCTCCGTGCTGTGACACTGTGCTGCTTGTTCCGGCTCTCACTCCTTCCCTCAGGAAACCTGTTCGACTGTCCCCCCGGGTCAGGACACATGCCGCCCGAACCGGGTAGGGACACATTTCTTTAAGTCAAAGCTTAAACTAGAGTAAGTCCCTAACTTTTCAACTCTATGAAGCCTGAAAAATATGAAAGCTGCAAAAGAAAATTTGAAGCTAACAGAGGCTGGATCTCAATAGTCTTCTGAGATAAGAGACTCCAAGGACAGGGGAAAATCTGGCATTAGAGGAGATAGTATATTCACTAGAAGAAGATTTTTACCAATGGAAGTGTAGATCTAGGAGTGGCACTAGGATACAAAAGGTGTAAAGTTCTTTGTGTAAAGAACTTCAGAGCCAGGAGTATCTCTATTACATATTGAACAGCTGCAGCAAGTTTGGCTGGATGGCCAGGGACTTGATCATTCAGATTAGAGGCTTGCAGACAGGGAGCTCTGAGAAAAAGCTGTGTGATGAACCTTTCAGAATGGTAGAGTTAAGGGTAATTGCTACCCTCGAGACTCTCACCAAACAGCATCTGCTGTGAAAGGGCGTAGCTGTTAGCTTCTTTCTCCAGCCACTCCACAACGTGCTCATCAACAGAGTGGCCATATTAACAGGACAAATGTTATTCATGAGCTCAGTAACATGGACTTCCCCTCACCAGGGCTGCTCTGGATGCTTCTGTTGAGTTTCCAACAAGTCGACAAGTCAATGGCTGAGACCAAAGCTGAGCTCCCAATATGGCAGCAGTCCCCAGGAGGACCAGCCAGCCACCTGGTGGCAAGTTGATTACATTGGATTCTTTCCATCATTGAGGGGGCAGCATTTTTTTTCTTCCTGGAATAGATGCATAATATGGATATGGGTCTGCCTTCCCTCTCAGCAAGGCTTCTGCCAGCACAGCCATCTGTGGACTTACTGAATGCATTATTCACTGTCTTGGTATCACAGGAAATATTTTTATTCTGACCAAAAATTTTATTTTGTAGCAGGAAAATATGTCAGAAGAAAGTAAGGGGAAGGTGTCACACTCATGGGATTCACTGATCTTATCATGTCTTTCATTTACTCGGAAGCAAGATTCAGTAAATATTCAAAGCCAGCAACCCATATATAATATCGTTTATCTCATTTCCAGAATATATGAGTCTAGAAAACCAATTTTTGCTTCCCAATCCCACAATTTGGACTCTGTTAGTTTAGAAGCCATAGTTCTCAAATGAGGACACGTTTCACCAGGACATACCATGTTAGTTCTTATTGGAAGTTGAAACAAGTTGAAACAAGAGTCTGGGTTGCTCGTGCCACTGAACCAAGAGGCAGACACGGCAGTTACCATATCACAAGGGACTGACTGTGAGTATGAAAGGGAAAGGGGGTTGCTATTACGTAAGGGAGGCAAGGTGGAACTTGTCTGGAACCCAGGGGGCTTACTAACATGTGTTCTTATCCAGCGGTAGAAGTTGGTGGAAATCTAACCTCATATGGACACCTTCAAGAGTGAAGAACTGAGTCATGCTAGCCATTTATGACTGGCTTAGATGATGACTGATTAGAAAAAGAACGTGCAATGGGCGGTAGAAGAGAGACATTTAAAATCTAACCATGGCTTTGTGACAACTCACAAAATGAAGACCGTGTACTTTTTCATTCGTGCTTTGATCTAGATAGAGACACACATGTAGAAAGTGTGTATACATGTAGTACATAATACTACTTTCTTATCTTTTCTGTTTTCCCTATACTTTTATGTAAGGCATGTTACTTAGTTATCATTTCAATTTAATATTTGGTTTACTTGCTACTAAGCTCTGATTATATCTGATCTAGAAGAGCAATTAATCCCAGAGATGATGATAGTTCCTGAAGGGACTCTGGGACTCCAGGTTTCCAAGAGCAGGTAACTGCATCTCCATTTTCGGTGAGTGGTAGATGCATCATGTTAGGTAGACCCATGCAGGCGTTGCATATTGGATAGAAGATAAATGTAGGCTGGAAGGATTTTTTGGAATTAAATTGAGGAAAGGGAAGGGGTATACTGGATTACCTATTATCAACCACTAAGCGGCCCCTTCCACAGTTACAAGAAAGAAGATGGAAGTGTGTTTTTCACCATCCTTTGCCAGCATAATTCCAGGTTATATTCTGCCTGTGAGAAGCACTCCCATGAGATTCAGAAGAGGAAGAGAAGGGGGGAGCCATTATCCTCTGGCTACAGCTGTGGGCAGTCACACAGACACCACAGCAGCAGATGCAGAGGTTAGCCTGTACTTCTGGGCACCCCCCTGGGAAGCACCCACGTGGTACTGCAGGCAGCTGTGGCCACTGGCAACAGCTTCCTTGTGATTTAGGCATGCACTTTGGGTTTCCCAAATGTGGTCATGGCCTCCTCAACCTCAGCCCTAGCAAAGATCGTGTAATTCACTTTTGAGATCTCTTCCTATTTACAATACTGTAAGCAGCATCTGTGTTCTTGACAAAACCCTGGTATACCAAGACCAAGGCTTCGCACCACTGCCCCGAAGAAAATCCTGAAACCAAGAATGAGAGAGGTAAAGCAAGGCTATCTCTATACAGCTTTTACTAAATGAAATCATTTTGAAGAGTCTAAAATTAACTTCTTCAGAAATATCTAATATTAGAAATAGTCAGTTGTCCTTACTGGAGTATTTTCCATTTTGAAGAATAAGGTTCCCTGAAGGGATCTTGGTTTAATAATAAGAATTCTGAATCCTTAAGCACACCAACCACTATATTTAGAATAAATTAAAAGTAGAGTGACTGCTCAATTATGCTCGTTCTCTCCTCCTTTTAGCTCTTCTCTCCCAACATACATAAACACACAACATTTTTCATTTGTTTTATTGGTTAATAACATACTAATTTACTTTAAAACATTAAGGACATTATTGTAAGTTTTCCGTTAGCGACTACAATTACTGTGCCTATTCCAAAGTGCAGATCTTTTGACTCCAAAAATGGTTTTCCATTCAAAAATGGTTGAGATTCCCTGCCTTCAACTACAAAGTATCCACGTGGCTTCCCTCCCACACTTGAGCTTAGTGCGAAAAGAAGATGGCACTTATAGAGGGAAAAGCTGTGGTGGGCTGTATTTCCTACATTTTATTGGCTCTGAAATCTTGAATAAGTCACTTTTTCTCTTATAGGTTCAGCAAGCTTCTGTATGGTAATAATGAAAATAATTGTTAGAAGTAGTAGCATGAAATAAAGTCTAACAAAATCAGGTAGAGGAAGTAAATGTATTATGCAATAGCCAGCTAGTCCTAAAAAGATCAGAATCAGGGACCAGCAGTTGGTGTAATGGCTATGTCACTGAACTCCCATGTAGTCGACCACAGTTCGAGTCCTGGACCTGCTGGCTTAAACTCATGCTAGGCGCATGTGCATGCATGCCCAAGATCCCAAGAGGAGAATGGTGAAGGGATTGCAGTGTGACCATCGCCGCTGTGGAGGGGGTGATTTCTCACTTTCTGTCTCTCTGTCTCTCTCTGTCTTTCTGGTGAGTGCACATGCCCTATAGCAAAAACCTCTCCCAAAAAATAAAAATTAAAAAAGAAAACATCAGAATCATTCAGACAAATAAAATCAGCATGTATCTAAGTCTCCTAGGTAACCAAAGCATACCTTCAGCCGAACACTATAGACTAAGGAAAAAAGTAGCATAGGCAAAGATGGTTTACTCCTTGTTTATTTATTTACAAGGAGTAAATAAATTTTACTTTATTTAATGTGATTTCTGGACATTCCCTGTTATATTAAAGTTATTTTCCTTATATCCCAAGCTAGCACAAAGGAATATTTTATCATAAGGGAGTGGAGAACATTTCATGAACCCCAAGGGTAGGGAGGCAATTAGACTAACTATGATCTTGAACTGGGAGTGGAGTATTATCTCTTTCTGAATACCACTCTGATTTTCCTCTCAGACCTGTCTTTTTGACCAGGATGGTAGCATGTGATTCCTTACAGCTCCTCAGTTTACATGTTACTCTTCCAGCAACTGACCTGAACGAACTAGATTCTCTTAGTCCTGATTCCAGATTCTGAGTTGGGAAAACATAATCGGATCTCCTTGAATCAAATGCCCATCTATAGTCCCTTCCAAAATGTGGCCCAAACAACAGGCTTGTGTAGTGCAAACAAGGCTGCTGGAGACCTACCTCAGGGCTGAGAACCAGTACAGGTAGCTAGTGTGGCTGGAACAAAGCTCCACGGTTCTGAATGAACACCTGAGCGCTCAGCCCAGGGTTAGAGGCACAGCGTTCCCTCCTGAGATGCCAAGGCCTGGTCATTTACAAGGTAAGCTTGGTATTTTCACCTTGCCTCCCCCCTCATCATTGTGTATACTTGTGGGGGTTTGCTAGGTGTCAGGCTCTGTGCTGGACACTGATGTATCATCATGAGCCGGACGCACATAAACACAGCATTTGCAATTTTGTTCTCAGCCGTTCAGTTCTTCCTCTCTCTCTCTCTCTCTCTTTTTTAAGAGAGATTTTTGCTATAGGTCACATGCACTTGCTAGAGAGACAGAGAGACAGAAAGAAAGCGAGAAATCACCCCTTAGGGAGATGGCCATGCTGTAATCCCTTTTCCTCTTGGGATTTTGGGCATGCACACACGTGGGCCCTGCATGAATTTTAAGCCACTGGGTCCAGGACTTGAACTGTGGTTGATCACTTGGGAGTCCAGAAACGTAACATAACGCCATCTGCTGGTTCCTCAACCATTCGGCTTTAAGCCTCACAGTAACCCTGTGTCTTCGGTCTTTTCACTTCCAACTAGAGAAAGAGATGTGGGGAAGCAAGTCTTCTGGCTCTAGGTCAGAGCCCTTTCTGTTTCACCAAAGATGACAGGAATTAACCTGGTATTCTTGTACTAACTTTTAATACACCAATTATAAATCATTTTTGTCACTGCATCACATCATAGATTCTCCTAGGCAATTCTTTTCAGAATTATTCAGTTACTAACTATGTTAGAAAGTAATTAAAGTGTACTTTAAAAAAGTCTTCTATAATTGGGCTGGGCCTTCTCCTAACTTATTTTTAATTAGTGAGGTCACTATTAATGCAACCAGCTGTATTAATAAATGCATGAACGTCTCTTGTATAGCTATCACGTTCAGCAAGCACTGTGCTAAAATCAGATTTTAATATTTTATAGTTGGTATAGGATTATAGCTCCTAATTACTCATTAGCCATGTTCTCTTGTACCAGGAGAAGGCGGGTTTGTGTTACTGTAATGCTCAGTTGTCAGGAGAGAGGATGACAGTGACAATGGCAAGCTGTGATGCCACATGTCAGCTGGGAGTCCACAGACGCTGTTCCAGAGACGGTCATTAATCTTTGTGTATCATCACATTTAATACACACCAACTCCAGTGAGGAATTATTCCACCATTCTCCTCAGACTATGTTTCCAAAAGTTTGAGACAAGATTGAGAGGGGTCAAGATTGAGGAGTCACAGCTTGGAGCCAGGCGTTTTTCACTGCAGAGTTCACGTTCTCTCCACCACTTGCTCCTGATTCTAGGACCTGTAGTTTCAGCGTAGTCTATTTCAGACATGAAACTCCAGCAGCTGGGCCAGATAGATGCAAAAAGCTTCCCTGTGATCCAGAATTGTCCCAAGTCTTTTTTTTTTTTTTTGGAGAGGTTTTTTCGCTATAGGGCTTGTGCGCTCGCCAGACAGAGAGAGAGACATAGAGACAGAAAGCGAGAAATCACCCCCCAGGGGGGATGGTCACGCCGCAATCCCTTCTCCTCCATTCTCCTCTCGGGATCTTGGGCATGCACGCACACGCGCCCGGCGTGAGTTTTAAGCCACCGGGTCCGGGACGCGAACCGCGGTCGACTACGTGGGAGTCCAGCGACATAGCCATTACGCTAACTGCTGGTTCCCTGTCCCAAGTCCTTATTGGATTCTTTATTATATGGAACACCTTTTTATTTGAGAAGTTTCTAGACTTGATTAACATATGTGGCAGAATGTTGGGACCGTCTTAGAGCCCAACTTAAACAACCTACAGTGACAACGAGTCTCTGGAAAGACAGGTGCGTGAACAGTGCTGAGGGCCTGCTGAGGAGCCAGGGACGCACCACACTCTCCACCTCTTCTCTCTGTACTGGTCATGGAGCTGATTTCTTCACAAATTCACAAAGAAGAAAGAAGGCCAAGTATGAAAGGCATTTCTCCCTCTCAGTTGTAGATTTTAAGTCTTTCGGAAGGCCTGTGTGGGCCCAATTTGGGTAACAGTCTTCTCCTTGGCTTGAGCACTGTATTGGAGAATGAGAGTTGAGCGGAGGGGCGCTGCACATATCCCATTTCCAGACATGTGTTTAGGAGAGGGGACTTCATAAACAGATGGATGGGAAGTGGGTGCTGGGTAGAAAAAAACAGATGTTTACTAGGAAAGCTGAGAAGGGAAAGCTGTGCACAGTTCTTCCAGCTTCCGAAGACATGTCTTTGGGTCAGGGAGAATATGTTGGGTTTTTAAAATGTTTTTGTATATAT
The DNA here is from genome assembly GCA_026018925.1 of Tupaia tana. Classification (NCBI taxonomy): domain Eukaryota; kingdom Metazoa; phylum Chordata; class Mammalia; order Scandentia; family Tupaiidae; genus Tupaia; species Tupaia tana. The sequence continues at coordinate 21,543,639 of JAKSZU010000020.1, read as the reverse complement.
TTCTTCCCTGAGCAACAGAGAGAGAGAGAGAGAGAGAGAGAGAGAGAGAGAGAGAGAGATCCTCAACAGGGTCTTGATACCTCAACCCACTCCTAGCTTTTAAACACCCCAGATCGAGGGCCAGTGTGTTCCTGGCACACTCGGGGAGGTCTCCCAACTTGAACCATGAACCTTCCCATGTGGAATTGCCTTACGAAACATTTCATTCTACCACTGTGCCCTGTTTGGCCCATGTTGGGGAGAATATGATGAAAAGGAAGTGTCTAGCAGGGCCACCTCTGTGGCTGTGACGTATGCATCGTGTGCCTAACTTTTATGCTAGTAAACTTCGCAGCTTTTTAAATTCATAGTCAAGGATCAGAATTTTAATGTTCAACTAACTGTAATCTCCCTAATTTGGACTCTACCCCTCCCCCCACTCTGTAGTCTCTCTCCAAAGACCTCCAAATGTTCTTAAATTATTTTTTAAAAACTACAATTAAAACAAATCTGTTTATCTGCAAAGCTTGTTGGTTCATTATGGATTCAGAGAATCGTTTTCTGATTTATTTCCTCTGTTTGGGCTTCCTCTGCCCTGCTAGTGGAATTTGAATCTAATCTTTGTGATCAATTATAATTAATTAGGCAGTATTCTTCTGCAGTAATGGTGACTATAGGATGGTTGTGGCGATCTGTGTGTTTCTCTCACTCTAAGCTGTAAGTAGAGATCTGTTTGCTAGATTGCTGTTAATTAATCGTTTAGTTTGTCAAAACAACACAATGGGCTTAAAAATACATTTTGATAGTGCTGCTGCTGACGACTACTTGTGAATCTCTGCTGGCACCGAGGAAAAAAAATGATGAGAAGTATAAGGTGTCTTTACAAAGTTGCTGATGTTGGTGTGTAAATCTGTGTCACTTGCTGGGAATGTATGCAGTTCTGAGACTATATATTTATTTTTAGGACATATATGCACGTGAGCATAACGGATAACTCATGAGGACAAATGTACCATCTGTAATTTATTTCAGATGGATGCAAACTGGCAAGTTGCAAAATGGCTGTTCTTCAAAGCCCTGGATGATATTCATAGATAATACAAAGACTTCATTTTAATCCACAGTGTCAGTCTTCTCCCCCAATCAAATTTGTAACTATAGCACTGAAAAAAAAATTCCCAGTGCACTTTATGAATTTCCTCCAGTCACAGTTAGCACTGGGAATGGAGGGGCAAAAAATATTCCCAGTACTGGCAGAAATGAGAAGAGGGAGAGGCTCTGGGCTTGTGCATACCCCCATCTGGATCACTGGGTGATAGAGTAATCGACTTAAGTGGATTGCTTCCCTAACTCTACAAAAGAGGAAAAATGGTGCTTCTGAATGTCAAGCAAAAATGGGAACCTTATGCCTCCTGTCTGCTTTGAGCAGGTGTTCTCTGAGCAGCAGAGAAGAACGTTTCAGGGGCTGTTTTCAAAACAGTACAGCTCTGTAGGAGCTCAGAGCTAGACAGCCTCGAGAACCTGCAGCTGGTCATAGATAGGATTCGCATAATTGACTTTGGGGCCTATTGGGAGGGAAGGTTACTTACTGGGTAACGGAGAGAACTAAGCTCATTCACATGTTTCCTGACCCAACTTAACTAGTCAGTTTTTTTCAATGCAGAAGTGACATGTGCTACAGAGGGTTACAGGATATAATCAAAGCATGATGTTTGGAGAATCAAATATTCTTCCCACCCCACTCGAAGATCGTTTATGATCCTTTATCCCTGCTGGGTAAATGTTGTTCTGCTGTTTGCTTATTTGTTTTATACTGCTTTATTTTAAAACTTTCAAGTGTTTTAGTCTTAGCTTTATTACTAATGATAAACACTGCCTCTAGTTCCGAGAATTTCACGTATGTCTGAGGGAGTATGGAGTAGTGGTTAAGACACTGGACTACTGGTTCAGATCACTTTGGCATAAATCAAATTGACTTGACTTTGAACCTTGTTTATGGAATAAACTTGAGCAAAGTAGTTAACACTCTATTCTTATTTTCCTCTCTATACTTATTTTCCTCTACACAGCATTGTTCTGAGAATATAAAACAATGTCTGCAGAGGGCTTAGACAAGTTTTTGGTATGTAGCTAGTCCTCTATGCATCAGCTACAGAATCAATCACCTGCCAGTGACTAAAGGGACAGACTCGAGCAGCCAGTCGATGTGGATTCGAATCTCAGTTCCACCACTTACCTGCCGTGTGGCTATTGCCACGCTGTCTAATCTCTCTGTGCTACCTTTGCGTTATCTGAAAATAGAGATAATAGAGATGATGATAGCTACGTCTGAGTATTGTTAGAATGAAATGCATTAGCATATGGGAAACAGAGCAGTGCCCCATTAGAGTAAGCTTACCTGTGGTATCTGTTACTGAGATGACCAAGGGAGCTTGGGAAGGGTTCCTTGATTCCCAAGCTTGCAGAGGAGGTGGCATGGCAATGGTGAGGAGCATTGGTTTTGGAGATGACTATTCTCCCCCTTAGTTTCCTCACCTGTACTATGGGGAACCAAATTTCCCTTTTGGTGGTGAGGCTGCATGGAGTGTGACTGGCAAAAGAATGCTAGCAAGGTAGATTTATTGCTGCTATGCTTACGGTGGGGACACCTGCTGTTCGTATTCAGCAGGCAGTCCTTAGAGTGAGCAGGTAGCTCTGCAGCTTACTTTTGCTAAAGATCCTCCCAAACTCCACATACTAAAACACAGGTTTTCTTCAGTTCCCCTACTAAGGGTCTTTTTGGTCTCTTGCTCCCATGTCCTCTACACTGTTCTTTACAAATGATTTTTTGAAACTGTTTTTTTTTTTTTTTTTTTTTAATGGAAAAAAACTCAATTGGTCAAAACAAGTTAGGGACTCTAGAAGATATATAGATTACTAAACAGACTTAAAAAACTAGTAACAGTCCAGCTCTGAGCCTAGTGGCTAAGGGAACCAGATCCAACATAGTCGATATGGCTCAAATCCTGGCCAGTTGGCTTGAAAATCATTCATGCCTGCCCAAAATATCGACAGGACCAAGGAATGGAGAGGAAGGGATTGCGGCATGACCACACACTGTTGGAGAAGTGCTTTCTCCCTCCACTTCGCTCTCTGTCTCTAGTGAGTATGCACACCCTCTGGCAATTAAAAACAAAACAAAATAGCTACTAGTATTTACTGTGTGTCAAGTACTGTGGACAATTTACTGCAAGGACAAATGTCTTCATTTCTCTTAGGCATATATGTAGGAGTAGCATCGCTGAATCATAATGTACCACTATGTATATAATCTATTAAGGGACTCCAGGGATGTGCTGTTTTATCTACGTCCTCCGACTTGATTCTGACAGTGCTCCCATGAGGCTCTTGTCCATTGTTTCATTTGATATACCAGAAAGCTGAGGCCCGGAGTTTAAGTAACTTGCCACATGCACAGAGCAAGTGAGTGCTGGAGCTAAATCATATATATATATATATATTTTTAAATGTGAGTGAGTGTAAAAGCACCCCCAAGGAGAAGGGGCTGCCATGGTCACACTGCAGACCCTTCTCCTTCATTTCTTTCTCTTTTTGGGATTTTGGGCACACATGTACCTGTGCCTGGCTTGTTTTTCAACTCGCTGGGTCCAGTACTCAACCGCAGCCCTGGTGGGATCCAGCCTCCTCCACCATGATACCAGCTGGACCTCTAAATCTCAGTTTTTAAAACTACATGCCTCTTGTATCTCCAGAGAATTTTTTAGTATTCTTTGAAATTTTTTTCACTGTACTATTCTAAAGAAAATTTGAGGAGAGGGTTTTTCAAAGACAAAGGATATTATGTTGTCAGAATGTACAATTATATAACTGTAGCCCAGGTAAACTCTGATTTTGATGAAAATAAAACTTGAATGAAGGGAGTTGTGGAGTTATGGTTAGGTTATTATCTGGAAAATGACCAGCAGAACAAAAATGGCTCCATGCCAGTTTTGGTTTGTGAAGTTTAGTATAGACTCTAGATTCTAATACATTGATGATTAAATACGTTGGAAATATCTTCTACCATTTTGTTTTAGTCTTTAAACTTTATATGTCTTTGGATGAAAAGTTTTAGATTTTAATATAGTTAAATTTATAAATCTTGGGACCAGCAGATGGCATAATGGTTGCATCGTCAGACTCCCATGTAGTCAATTGTGGTTTGAATCCCAGATCCGTTGGCTTAAAACCCACTCTAGGCATGTGTGAGTGAGTGTGTGCCCGAGATCCTGAGAGGAGAATGGAGGAGAAGGGATTGTGGTATTGCCATCCCCCCTTGGGGGCTAATTTCTTGCTTTCTATCTCTCTGTCTCTGTTTCTCTGGTGAGCACACATGTCCTATAGCAAAAATATCTCTCTCAAAAAACTTATAAATCTTTACTTAAGAGCACAGACTCTAGAGTCAGATTATCTGAATTCGAACTGCAGTACCTCCACTTGCTAGCTGTCTGACTTTGGGTAAGGATTTTTATAATTTTGTGGTTCAGTTTCTCCATCTGGAAAATGGAGCTGATAATAATGCCTACTTCAATGGATTATTAGAAGGATTAAATGAGATTATACATGTAAAATGCTGACCATGGTATCTGGCATATAATAAGTACCAAACGAGGGAAGTATTTTATTATTCTATTCTTTATGGTTTGTTTTTTAGTGTCTTTTTAAAAGAAAATCCTGTTTTTTGATAGAACTATTTTCTCTGACATTAAAAATGTGATATTTAATTTGTTTTTACTTAAAAGATTTTTTCAAATCTTATTGGTTGCTTTTTATTCTCTTCTTTTCCTGCGTACATTTTCAAATTTCTCTCCTATTTCTAAATTCTTTTGTTTAAAGAATTATTTTATTTAATTTTATTAATTGTCATTATTTTATTTATTTTTTTTGATGTTAATCAGAGAGAAACAGAGAAAGAAAGCAAGCTGCCAGGTCTGGGACTTGAACCACATTCAGCCATGAGGGAGTCCAGTCACCTTAGCTACTATGCTACCTGCCAGCCTCAATTTCCAAATTCTTAATAAATGTAAGTAATTTATGTTCCTTAATTAAATTATATCAAAGCATTTGGTGGTATATTTGTGGAAAGACCCTTGCTTGTTTCTGCTGGTCGTTAGTCAAGGAGGAGCCTTTTTATTTTTATGTGTTCTTCTCTTTTTTATCTTTTCTTTTCTTTTTTTTTTTTTTTTTGGAGAGGTTTTTGCTATAGGGCGCATGCGCTCACCAGAAAGCCAGAGAGAGACAGAGAGATAGAAAGCAAAAAATCACCCCCCGGGGGGATGGCCATGCTGCAATCCCTTCTCCTCCATTCTCCTCTTGGAATCTTGGACACACACGCACACATGCCTGGCGTAATTTTAAGTCACCGGGTCCAGGACTCGAACCATGGTTGGCTACGTGGGAGTCCAGTGACATAGCTGTTATGCTAAGTGCTGGTCCCTCTGTTTTGTTTTTGAATATCTGAGTCTTTTATTTTCTTTAGAACTTTTTCTATAAGAATTCTTTCAGACTTGGGTTGAAACTGCCTTCTTCGAGAGAGGGTTGTAGTTCATTCATCCAAAGACTTGTGTATGTAGCAACCTGGGATCATTTAAATCAAGTTCTCTGGGTAATTTCTTTCTTTTTTTTTTTTTTTTTTTTTTGAGAAGTTGTTTTTTCTTTTTTTTTAGCTATAGGGCACATGCACTCGCCAGAGAGCTACAGAGAGACAGAGAGACAGAAAGCAAGAAATCACCCCCCAGGGGGGATGGCCATGCCACAATCCCTTCTCCTCCATTTTCCTCTCGGGATCTTGGACACACACGCACACGTGCCTGGCATGAGTTTAAGCTGCCGGGTCCGGGACTCGAACTGCGATCGACTACGTGGGAGTCCAGCAACATAGTCATTACGCTAACTGCTGGTCCCATCTCTGAGTAATTTCTTAGATAACATTAATATGGTCCAAAGACCCATGAGGGCTGACTTGTTCTTATGAAGTAACAGGCAATGATTCTTCCCCCACCCAGTGTCCAAATTACATTCTGGTAATCCTTTCTAGATCCTCTGTGTGACAGGGTTGATTACTCATCCAGCTGCTCTCTGATGGGTAGTTTTGAGGGGTTGGAGATTTATCTTCTGTTCCTCATAGTTGCAAATCATGTAAGCCCTGATGCAGAGGCTTAGAATCTTTATAGAGTCCTAGGGAAGCTTTAAGAAAACATCTAGTTTGAGACCAGTAGTTGGTGTAATGGCTATCGCCAGACTTCCATGTTGTCGACTCTGGTTCAAGTCCCAGACCCAGTGGTTTAAACTCACGCCGGGTGCGTGTGTGTGCATGCCCAAGATTCAGAAAGGAGAATGTAGGAGAAGGGATTGCGGTGCGGCCATCTTCCCTGGGGGGTGATTTCTCGCTTTCTGTCTTTCTGTATCTCTCTGTCTTTCTTGTGAACACATGCACCCTACAGAAAAAACCTCTCCTACCCTCCCCCCCAAAAAAAGAAAAAAAATTTGGTGCTGACTTATTTTCTAGGGTTCTTGATTTCACTTTAGTGTTTGGTCTCCATGGCTTCTTTTCATATCAGTTCAGGAGCAAGTATAAGTATTTTAATCCAGTGTTTTAGTTGCTTCTAAAGTCAGGAGTAGGTATTCATGGTATTTAATTAGCAATATTGCCAGAAATAGAGGTTTTTCATCCTTTATCTTTTCTTTGCTCCCCCTTTTTCTTCTCTTCCTTTTTCTTCATCTGTTCTTCCCTCTCTTCTCTCCTCTTCTCTTTCCCTTTTTCTATTATTCCTTTTTTTCTTAGCTTGCCTATAATGGTTTAGCTAAACCAGCCTTATCCTAAAAAGAAGTGGTATAAAGATCCTTCATAGGGATGATGGGCTTTAATTATCCCAGCATCAATTTTTGGGAGGCTTTTTATTTATTATGTGTAAATAATGCTCTAACTCCTCTTAGCAAAGTATAGTGCTTTATTCATTATTATACCTACAGTGAACTAGAGAATTATCATAAGCCAATACACATAAACTTTCCTTCTGGGTATGTATAAAAATAAATCCCATTTATAGGAATACCAACTGTATAAGTTAACCCTGTCTTTATGCTTAAGCCTTTTGACTATATTCAGTTCCACTCCCGTGGGCCAGGCTTTCATCTACCTAATCTTTGGACACTCCAATGTGTCTTAGGCAATTCTGAAGCCTGTTTTCTTAGGATTATTATAAACCTGTTATTTAAAAGTCTTAACCTGTTTTATTTTCACATCTCTTAGTTGATTCTTATGTGGAGATCTGCTTTCTTCTCTCCTCTGGGATCAGGGATGATCATTCTGACTAGTTAGGTCTGAATTGCAGTGATTGAGTTATAATCTTTGCACTCCATTATTGTTGCTTTCTAGAAAGTCTATCTTGGCACGGAGTGGAGATTTTATCATCCAGAGAACATGGACTGATTGGACTTCCAGAAACCATTCATATACATTTAACCTGCAGCTTGCACATGCAGCTCATATGCCATTAATTCACCAAAGATTTATAAAATACCCACTATGTGTCAGGGATTGAGATTCTATACTAAGGACTGGAAATGTAATTACAAGCAATACAGATTCCCTGATTGCAAGAAGTTATTAGTTTAATAGAAATGGCATTTAGGCTTTCCTAATGCTCTGTGTTCTAAGGCCATCTTACCCTCCCTATCACCACCACACTCTAAAGGCATAAATGGTTTAATGCACATGCAAGTTTTATTTATTTTTTTAAAGAGATTTTTGCTATAGTGCACATGCGTGAGACAGAGAGACAGAAAGCAAGAGATCAAGCCTGGGGGGGATGGTCACATCACAATCCCTACTCTTCCATTCTCCTCTTGGGATCTTGGGCACACATGTATGTGCATCTGCCATGAGTTTCAAGCTGCTGGGTCCAGGACTCGAACCATGGTTGACTACGTGGGAGTGCAACAATGTAACCATTATGCCATCTACTGGTCACAAATATGCAATGTTTATAAAGTTGTGATCCTAGTAGTTCAGCTCTGGTCCCAGGCTGGTTTTGCACTTTAGAACTCAAGATTCAGAGGTACGTTTTGATATTTATTCCAGATTTCTCTTAGACATTAAGGATGATTCTTGGCAACCTCTATTAAAATGTTTTATTCTATCTTATTTTCTAACTCCCTAAACTCAGAGTCTCTTACTCAATTATAGTCTAAACTCTACATCCTGTCCTTATCATGCTGCCTTCTGCTTTTCCTGTTTTTGTGCAAACAACCGTCCTTGCAATACTAACTATTCCCTTGATAGCTGTGTGTGTATGTGATACCCTACTAAGCAGCTTTGTGTCACTTTTAGAGAGTGAAGTTAGGAGAAACAAAACTAAGTACACAGAGGGGTGAAGCTGTGGATACTAACATGTTCATTTCTATTAAATGATACCTACTTGTATAAATAATTCCTTTCCTAAAATGTGTACTTTGAACTATTTATTTTGAAGGTAGTAGTATACTGTGACCATCTGTGACTAAGTGTATATTCAAAAATGATGCCGCTTTCAAGGATCCTCCCAGCGAGTCCATCATCCCATCTGGAGTCTAGAGTTAGCCTGTTGGCCAGTAAGGCAGGGAGGAAGTGGGAACTCCCACTGGGTGGGAGGAATGACATGGCTGGGAAAAGGGTGTAGGAAAGTTAACAGAGACAGGACTAAGAGACATCATTATAGATATAATGTGCGTATGCAGAGCCATCTGGAGAGAGACAAGATAAGGGATTAATCTGCTTGGGAAATCATAGGATTATGAACTTTACATTCTTTTTGTTTCCAGAGCACATCTGCTATTTCTAAAACATGACTTATATCATCTAAAATGCATCTTTGTTCCTGATGCTAGTGGTCTGTGTTACCTAGCATGAAGAAGGTAAATTTCACCATTCCGTTTACATAGGGGTGATCTGACAAGGCAGGTTCAAATAGCTTAGCTTTTTACTATATAAAATGTGCTTTGCAGCAGACATAACCTAGAAGGGCTCATGTTTTTGGTGATGGTAGCCTATAAAATCAATGCTATCTTTTCCTGTATTTAATAATAAGACTCTGTACTTTGATGTTTTTGTCAGTCTAGATTTACTTTAGATCCAAGTAGATCGATGAAATTTTCTCAGAATGTTAGAAATCTTCCCAATAAGAGATAGGAGATTCCTCAGAGTCCTTGAGGAAGACTTCCTGCAGGATAGTCACTGCTGGCATTGATTAGACCCTAGAGGATTCACTTTGGCCTTGTTATTGTATCTAACCCCCTAAGTATTCAGAAATCACATTGCTGCCGTGTTCTGTGGCCATTAGTCAAATGATGCTGATCTTTCTGTCAGCCCCAGGATTTGAGGGTATTTCATGTTAGCCCAGAATTCAATGTACTTAGAATTTCTAAAAGTAGTTTTGAGGGCCAATCTCTGTGGCAAAGTCAGTAGTGTACCAGACCGAAGAACTGGAAGCCACATACTTATCATGGTTTGAGTTCCTGGCCCTGTTGGACTGAAAACACACTGGCCGTGTGTGCCGAGGACAGGATGAAGGGAATCATGCCGTGATTGAGCCCGGTAGAGGGCGCTTCTCTCTTTTTCTTTCCTGTGTGTATTCATGTACTCTGTTATGAATAATAATAAAAAAGCTTTCTTAAAAAAGTAGTAAATACATTAAAAACATTAGTGAGCCATATGTAAAAATACAGAAACCATGACACTGATCTCATCTCGGTTTGCACCTAAATAAATATGAGATGGATAATAATCTGTGTATGTAATCTAAAAAACAAAACCTGAAAGGAGTAGAAATACTTATTGAATTTTTAAATTAGAAAGCATTTTTGGGACCAGCAGTTGATGTAATTGTTATGTTGCTAGACTCCCATGGAGTCGACCGTGGTTCGAGTCCTGGACCTGGTGGCTTAAACTCACGCTGGGCACATGTGGTGCATGCCCGAGATCCTGAGAGAAGAATGGAGAGGAAGGGATTGCGGTGTGGCCATCCCCTCTGGGGGGTGATTTCTTTCTTTCTGTCTCTCTTTCTGGTGAGTGCATGCTCCTTATAGAAAAAAACCTCTTCAAAATAAGTAAATAACTAGAAAGCATTTTTAACCTTATAATAGAGATAACTACAAAGGTAAGTATCAATAGATTTCACTAGATAAAAATGTTAAAATGTATGTACACAAAAATGCATAATATGAATGAAAGACACAGTACAGAATTTATTAGATATTAAACATGAGAATTAGTATTTAATGAGCTAGACACTGGTGCACAAGTAAAACACAATACTCTGTAAGGCTGATCCACATGGAAAGGTCCCAGGTTTGGACCAGCACTTAGTGTAATGGCTATGTCACTGGATTCCCATGTAGTTGTTGCGGTTCGAGTCCCAGACCCGGTGGATTAAACTCACACTGGGCGTGTGTGTGTGTGTGTTCCCAAGATCCCAAGAGAAGAAAGGAGGAGAAGGGATTGTGGCGTGGCCATCCCCCCTGAGGGGTGATTTCTGGCTTTCTGTCTCTCTGTTTCTCTCTGTCTTTCTGGCGAGCACATGCGCCCTATAGCAAAAACCTCTCAAAAAAAAAAAAAAAAAAAAACTAATAATAATTTTTTTAAAAAAGTAAAGGTCCCAGATTTGTGCCCAGAGCCCTTCCTAAATGCAGGGGGCATGCATATGCCCATGATTCAGATTGGCTGAGACTGAAAGTGTACCACAGCATTAGAATCTTTTTAGGGGTACTATCTCTTTCTCATTCATGAAGGAATAAATGGGTAGACTTTAAAAAAAAAGTTAGTATTGGGACCAGCAGTTAGTGTAATGGCTATGTCACTGGACTCCCATGTAGTCGACCACGGTTCGCGTCCTGGACCCGGTGGCTTAAAACTCGTGCTGGGAGCGTGTGCGTGCGTGCCCAAGATCCCAAGAGGAGAATTGAGGAGAAGGGACTGCGGCGTGGCCATCCTCCCTGAGGGGTGATTTCTTGTATTCTATCTCTCTGTCTCTCTCTGTCTGTCTGGCGAGCGCATGTGCCCTATAGCAAAAACCTCTCAAAAAAAAAAAAGTTACTATTAAATGGCCAAAAAAGCATATGAAAAAATGCTCACCATCTCTTATCATAAAGGAATTGCAAATCAAAACCACAATGAGACACTACTTAACTCCAGTCAGAATGGCTAAGATTAAGAAGTAAAGAATGAGGGACCAGCAGAGGGAGTAATGATTACTTTGTTGGACTCCCACGTAGTCAACTGCGGTGTAAGTCTCAGACCTGGCAGCTTAAACCTACACCAGGCTCATGTGTGTGCATGCCCGAAATCCCAAGAGGAGAAGAGATTGCAGCTTGACCATCCCCCCGAGAGGTGATTTCTTGCTTTCTGTCTCTCTGGTGAGTGCACAAGCCCTATAGCAAAAATTTCTGTTAAAAAAAACAAAACAGTAAAGAATGATAAATGCTGGTGAAGCTGTGGTGAAAAGGGAACTCTTATTCTGTTTGTGGGAATATAAATTAGTACAGCCACTGTGGAGAACAATATGCAGAATTGCTAGGACATGAAATCAACCCAAATGTCCAAAAACAGATGAGTGGATTGAAAAAATGGGCACACGTACACTATGGAAAACTACTCAGCCATAAAAAAATGAGGCCCTTGTAGCTGATACAAAGTGGAAGAATATAGATTTATTGCTAAATGAACCAAGTCAGACTATGGAAGACAGGTCTTGTATATTCCCACTTCATATATTCTGAATGTCTGCCCTCTATAGCAGAAATGGAAAGATTGGAAGTTATAATAGCAGAGAGGCCAACTGTAGATGCTCGAGATAGTAATGGAAGGGGTGGGTAGTAAGGGGTAGGAGGCAGGGGATCAGGGAAAAAAATAAAACTTTGAATAGATGTAAAAATGGAAAGTTATAATATTTGTAGATGATAATATATATGGTAATGGTTTTGACTTGATTAATATGTGCCATATTCATGCTGGGAAAAACCATATTGTATGCTGTAAAGATGTGCAGTGATTGAATGTAAAAAAAATGAACCTTAATGTGAACTATAGACTTTAGTTGATAATTATATATCAATGTTGGTTTATCAGTTATAAGAGATGTACCACATCAATACAAGATGTTAATAGGGAAAATTTTGAAGCTGGAACAGGATTGAATGTATCCACTTATTTTCCTATAAGCCTAAAATGACTAAAAATAAAGTCCATTATTTTTTCAAAAAAAGTTAGTATTTAAATATACACAGAATTCATAAAAAAGATAAGAGAAATATCATAACAAAATTAAAAGATAGAAATAACTTAGCAAAAAAATAAAAGACTTAAAAAAGAACAGGGAATCATGAGAGGGAAACTATAAATAACTATTAAAAACTTAGAAAAAAACTCTTAATCTTAGAACAGCTATGAAATATTTTCCCTAATAGTAATTACTAAATTATGAAAGACTTAAAAAACATTAATACATAATGCTAGAGAGAACATGGTATAGCAAAGTATTCCATATAATGTGTAAATGTAATAATTAATATAAACTTCTGAAAAACCATTTGAAATGTGTACCAAAAGGTTGAAAATATTTTTATCTTTTGCTCTAATGATTATATTTTATGTGCTTTAGTTTGCAGAAATAGAAAATTTTAAAAGCAAATACTAGATTTCCTGGAAGACTTAATAGACACACATTTTTGAAGGTGTGTGTACTCACAAAGAAAGAGAAAGCACTCTCCAGTGGGACAGGATCACACTGCAATCCCTTCTCTTCTATTTCTCTATCCAGGCAGGATTGGGGGCATGCATGTACAAGTGCACAGTAGGTTTTTCAAGCCACTATGAGTAAGGTTCAAACCACAGTCAAAGATGTGGGATCTGGCTCCCTTAACCACTAGGCTATAGGACTTACTTGACACACTTTTTTTTTTTTTTTTTTTTTTTTTTGTTTTTTGTTTTTTGTATTCTGCCCATTAAGTCAACAAAAGAGCCTGGGCATTATGTATAAAATAAATATAAGAAGACTCAGTAGGATGGAGGGAAGGCTGACTGGCTAGAGACCTCCAAATTCAAGGAATGATATGGTGATGAGTTCTCTGTGTTTTGCTTTGTCCTGTCGGAGGAGAATTAGAAATATTGAAAAACTGGATTAAAATACAAATTTATTTTGCTGTAAAAATATTTTGAAATCCATGCACAGTTTTTTTTCATAATATATATTTTCCATGAACTTTTGAAGACCCCCTTGTTTATCTCAGACTTGGAGCTTAAGATGTTCCTAGCTAGAAAAACCAACAGACATAGACCAAAAAGAGTCCTAATAAGAGTCTGTTCTCGGTAGCTAAAGAACTAAAAAAGGGTCAACCTAGCAAGGCATAAAATGCTTAGAAAACAATTGCTATACTCCAGCCAAATAACAGAAAAACTGTGCCCCTACCTTTAGCCATGCCAGCAAAGGCCAAATGTGAAACCTAAACTTCCACTTTTCAGGAAGGCACCCCAACTTCCCCTCTCACCCCTGCCAGGGTGATTTCAGAGAAGATGGAGTGGGAGTCAGATTGATAACTAACCCCTCCTCACCCATTTTGTGGGGTCAATGAAGACCACAAGTGGAGCCAAGAATTCCACCTTCACTTGGCATTAACAAGGTACTCCTTCCATTCCCAACTAGGGTGGTGTAATAAGAGATGTCATAGAGAGCTAGGACAGTCACCACTTCCCAGTGTTAACAAGGCCACCCTCCACCCTCCTGTAGTGTCAGTGGAGTCCATATGGGGAGCAGTAGCAAAAGCAATATCAAAAATAAAATAAAGGGACCAGCAGTTAGCGTAATGGCTATGTTGCTGGACTCTCACGTAATCGACCACGGTTTGAGTCCTGGACCTGGCAGCTTAAACTCACACTGGGCGTGTGTGCATGCATGCCCAAGAGCTGGAGAGGAGAATGGAGGAGAAAGGATTGCAGCACAGCCATCCCCCCTGGGGAGTGATATCTCGCTTTCTGTCTCTCTGTCTCTCTCTTGTCTTTCTGGGTGAGCGCACATGCCCTATAACAAAAACCTCTCCCCCCCAAAAAAAAAAAAATAAATAGAATAAAATAAAATAAAAAAGAAGGTATTTTGGATATAGAAATGAAGAAAGAATAATATAAAGAGAAAAAATATGGATAAATACAATAGACTACTTTTTTGAGTTTTCTAAATTATGATTGAGAGTTGAAGTCAAAATTACAAGGCTATCTATTGTAATTCCAAACATATATAGAGAAAAATATTTTAATCAGTTATTAATGGGAAAAGTAAAAGGTCATCAACAGAGTTAAGGTTTCCAACTTCATTTGAACAGATAAAATGTCCTTACCAGGGCTGGCTCTGTGACACAGTAGTTAAGCACCAGTAATAGGGAACTGGATCCCAGATGGCTGACTGTGGTTTGAGTCTTATTCCAGTTGCTTGAAAATGTGTACATGTTTGCTCAAAATTCTATTGGGTTGGAGAAATGAAGAAAAGAGGATTGTGGTGTGACCATGCCCCATTTGGATGTGCTTTTTCTCTCTCTCTGGTAAGTGCACATATTCTCTAGCAATGCTTTAAAAAATCAGTACCAGTAGATTGTAATAATTTATTTATAGAGCAATCACTGACAAAGGTATACAAAGAGATGCACTCACAAATGCTCTGTATAAATCAAAACAGGATTCTACAAAATGTTCAAGTAACTCACAAAAAGGCAGGGAAAATAAAACAGAAAAAAAAAAAAACAGAACACAAACAATAAAATGGAAAATTGAAGCCTAGTCATATCAAAAGTTACATTAAATGCAAATGATCTAAATATAGCAATTTAAAGGCAGAGATTAGATGAATGAATTAAAATACATGACGTTTTGGATATTCAAATATCACTTCAAGTATAGTGATATAAGTAGGTTGAAAGTCAAAGTATAAAAAATTATATAAAATTTATTTAAAGAATTATTGTATTCAGTGAAAATAGTTAGCAATAATAAGACAGTGTGAAACAGGGCTGGAGAAGAGAAGAGTATGGAGAAGGATAGGAAGAGAACAAATAGAGAGGCATGACCTTAATGGGATTCAGGTATGGTTTATTACCTGTTGATGATGACGTGTATAGTAATCTCAACTGGACAGGTCTGAGAAGTGTTTCATGTTGGGTAAAGTCTTTTTACAAGCAAAATGATAAATAGTGATTGAATGTTTAAAAAATAATTGGAATAATAATAATCTGGAAAGAAATGAAAAGCTATTGGATGATGATGATTGGGATTTTAATGTCTTTGTATTGACTGATATCAATTGTATTCCTTCTGGAAAAAGAAATGCAATACACTGTAAAGTTATATATAATTTGGGCCAGAAGGAGGCGTGGTGGTTGAGGGCGCTGGACTACCATATGGCTGACCAGGGTTCGAGTCCTGAACCTGGTGGCTTACTTTCTCACTTTCCCCCTCTCTCTCTTTCACTCTGTCCCTTTCTGGTAAAATTAAAATAAATAAATAAACTTAAATAAAATAAATGTCTTTTAAAAAAAGTTATATATAATTCAATGTAATGTAAACTAGATTATGATAATAATAAAAAATTTTTAAAAAGAATTATTGTATTAATATAAGATAATGTAGATTTTAGAGCAGTGAAAATGCCCAGAGATAGACAGCAACCTAAGAGAGGACTTTAAAAAGTTCATGAAAAAATAGAATTAAAGGTCAAATTTATTTTGGTGCCAAAATTCTTGAAATTCAGTTGTATTGTTTTCATCATATTTATTTTTTAAAAACTTTTTGAAGAGTTCATAGCAATATTGGGCCTCTGACCCCGCGTGCCGTGGCCGGGGTCTGCCCCCGCGAGCCGTGGCCGGGGACTGCCCCGCGAGCCGTGGCCGGGGCCAGTCCCGCGTGCCGTGGCCGGGGTCTGCCCCGCGTGCCGTGGCCGGGGCCTGCCCCCGCGTGCCGTGGCCGGGGCTCTGACCCCACGTGCCGTGGCCGGGGTCTGCCCCGCGAGCCGTGGCCAGGGCCTGCCCCCGCGTGCCGTGGCCGGGGCTCTGACCCCGCGTGCCGTGGCCGGGGTCTGCCCCCGCGAGCCGTGGCCGGGGCTCTGACCCTGCGTGCCGTGGCCAGGGTCTGCCCCGCGAGCCTTGGCCGGGGTCTGCCCCACGAGCCGTGGCCTGGGCTTGCCCCCTCGTGCCGTGGCCGGGGCTCTGACCCTGCGTGCCGTGGCCGGGGCCTGCCCCGCGTGCCGTGGCCGGGGCTCTGACCCTGCGTGCCGTGGCCGGGGCCTGCCCCGCGAGCCGTGGCCGGGGCTCTGACCCTGCGTGCCGTGGCCGGGGCCTGCCCCGCGAGCCGTGGCCGGGGCTCTGACCCTGCGTGCCGTGGCCAGGGTCTGCCCCCCGCGAGCCGTGGCCGGGGCCTGCCCCGCGTGCCGTAGCTGGGGCTCTGACCCTGCGTGCCGTGGCCGGGGTCTGCCCCGCGAGCCGTGGCCGGGGCCAGACCTGCGTGCCGTGGCCGGGGCTCTGACCCTGCGTGCCGTGGCCGGGGCCTGCCGCCGCGTGCCGTGGCCGGGGCTCTGACCCTGCGTGCCGTGGCCGGGGTCTGCCCCTGCGTGCCGTGGCCGGGGTCTGCCCCGCGAGCCGTGGCCGGGGTCTGCCCCCCGCGAGCCGTGGCCGGGGTCTGCCCCACGAGCCGTGGCCGGGGCCTGCCCCGCGTGCCGTGGCCGGGGCTCTGACCCTGCGTGCCGTGGCCGGGGTCTGCCCCGCGAGCCGTGGCCAGGGCCAGCCCTGCGTGCCGTGGCCGGGGCTCTGACCCTGCGTGCCGTGGCCGGGGTCTGCCCCTGCGTGCCGTGGCCGGGGTCTGCCCCGCGAGCCGTGGCCGGGGTCTGCCCCGCGTGCCGTGGCCGGGGTCTGCCCCGCGAGCCGTGGCCTGGGCCTGCCCCGCGTGCCGTGGCCGGGGTCTGCCCCGCGAGCCGTGGCCGGGGTCTGTCCTGCGAGCCGTGGCCCGGGCCTGCCCCGCGAGCCGTGGCCGGGGTCTGCCCCGCGAGCCGTGGCCGGGGTCTGCCTCGCGTGCTGCATCAGCTGATGGCCGTCTCTGCTTCCCTGAGCCGCGTTCCTGAAACTGTGTTCCATGGAGATTCACCTACATTTGCGGGGCTGCACGAGACCCACCCTTGGTCCAGCCCTGAGTGGAGTCTACGTTCCCTCTTGTTGGGAACTTTATGATCTGATAATTGGAGAAAAAAAAAATCATGTTTATCATAAAAAATAATTAGAATAATAATAATAATGATTGGGGGATACATAGGAAAGATATTGAATGTTGAAGTGGGGAGATTAATGTCTCTGTACTGACTGACATGCATGGCATTCCCTTTTGAAAAAGCAATGTAATACACTGTAAAGTTATATGTAATTCAATGTAACAAAAAATGGATAATAATAAAAAAAAAAGAGAAAAAAAAAAAAAAAAAAAAAAAAAAAAAAAAAAAGAGTTCATAGCAATACAAAATTGTGTATGCACCAAACAATAGAGCTGCAAAATACATGCAGCACAAACAGGTAAAACTTTGAAGATGAATAGACACATTCACAAATATGGTTCCACACTTTCTTTTCAATAATTGATAGGACAATTAGACAGAAAATCAGTAAATATATAGCAGGACATGACAACACTATTAACAATAGGACCTAACTTACATTTATAGAACACTCTATCCTACAACGGAACACATATTCTTTTCAAATGCCTTTAGAAAATATGTCAAGATAGATCATATCCTGGACCATAAAACAAATACCAGTATATTATTTATTTACTTATTTGAATTTATTTATTTGCATTCATTCACTATTGCATCATTACAGCATATAAAATGAGATTTTCTATCCAGAATACACTGTATATTGGCTCAATCAAGCACATCAACATACGTGTTATCATCAACAATTTCCCATTTCTTGTTTTCTGTATATTTGCTTTTTTTTTCCACCCTTGATTTCCTATCTCTCATCTTTTGCAATCTCCCACCCTCCTCCTACACTGTCTCTAGTATCCATGGTTGCTTTCTATGCTTTCCCCTCCCACACACACATTTTATTGATTCACTAAAGATCTTAATTAATCTAAATATTTTTAATAGCAAGCATAGCTGATATATACATATCCATGAACACAAGTCTGACTTTAGGCGTAGTGAGTAGAATGAACATACTATAAAGTAGCACCTAGCTGGGACTATATATCTTACTACAGTCATCAAATAAGTATTTTTAATGCATTTTTTTTTAATTTCAAGAAAAACAGTTTTAGTTTTTTTCCTAAAACTTTTTTTAAATTAATTAATTTACATTCATTTCCTAAGCATCGTCACAGCATACAAAATGTGATTTCCCATCCAGAATATACTGCATAGTGGCATAATCATGCATGCTATCATCAATAATTTTCCATTTCTCATTTTTATATATATGTATATATATATATATATATGTGTGTGTATTATATTTATATGCATATACACACACACACACACACACATATATATATAATCCCTAATTTCTGACCCTATGCCCTTTCCCACCCTCTTCTCACACTCTCTCTGTTGTCTACAGTTGTCTCCCATTCCTTCCCCCCCACACACATTTTATTGTTCATACAATTTCTTAAATAATCTAACTACTTTCAATAGCAAGTTCAGCTGGTAATTTCAAGAAAAGCAGTTTTAACTTTAATAAATCAAAGTAATGCTAAGGAAATTTGCTTGAAGCTTAAGGCCAGGAAACAGGTTAGGACTGTGTTCAAATACTAGGTTAATGAACCTATCAACAGGTCAAGACAGGACAAAAATCCTTAAAAACGAACAACAAAGCCTAGAAAAACATCAGCAATGTTTTAGTCAAAAGTCATAAAATGCTATTTCATCAGTTCAGTATCACGTGATTAATCTATTTTCTGTTGTGGTTCAATCTTCTCAATTGAATTCTGGGATATAATATTCAACTCTAGGCTTGTCCCTATGATTAAGTTGGCCATTTGCTTGTTTTTTTTAACTCTTATTTCTGTGTGTCTCCATTTAATTTTCCTGATGTAACACTACCTTGAGAACTTCTTGGAGTTCTGGTCTGGTGCTGATAAATTCTTTCAGGTTTTGTTTATCTGAGAATGTTCTTGTCTTTTCTTCCCATATGAAGGATAATCCTGCTGGGTACAGTATTCTTGGTTGCAATTGCTTTTCCCTTAACACTTTGAATATATTTTGCCATTCTTTCCTCACTCGCATTGTTTCAGATGAGAGGTCTGCTGTTAGCCTGATGGGATATCCTTTGTAGGTAACTCACCATTTTTTTTCTTGCCAACCATAGTATCTTGTCTTTGTCTGTGGTTTTGGTCAATCTGACTATAATGCATCTTGGATAAGATTTTCTTGAGTTGATTCTATCTGGCATCCTTTGTACTTCTTAGGACTGGATCTTTGAGTGCCTCTCTAGGTTTGGAAAGTTTTCTTGCAGGATTTCATGGAATAGATTATCAATGCCCTTATGAGTCTCTTTGCCTTCTGGGATACCAATTATCTGGATGTTTGGATGTTTGATGGTATCTAATATTTCTTGTATATTATTCTCATTTTTTTTTGCAATTTTCTCAGTCTTCGTGATGGATTTTTCTAGGCCAGCAATTTTCACTTCTATATCTGAGATTCTGTTTTCTGTATGATCTAGTCTGCTTTTAATGCTTTCAAGGGAAATTTTGACTTCCTGTATTATAGACTTCATCTCTAGCAGGTCCCTTTGATTCCTTTATGAAGTGTGTAATTCCTCTTTTAGATCTTGCAAGAATTTCCTCACCTTCTGGAACTTGTCATCTCCTTTCTCCTTTCTCGTTTGCAGTTCATTGTCTTTCTTCTCTTCCATCTCTGTTAGCTTCACCATTATGAATGTTCTAAATTCTTTATCAGACATTTCCATGAGTTTCATTGTACTGTATGTGGATGAAGATGAGTTATTCTTTTCCCTTGTAGGAGAGGTATTTTCTTGGTTCTCCATATTTCTTGTGATCCTGTGGTGATTTCTAGTCATCTGATGGATGGTGTGTTTCTTCCTAAACTTGAAGTTCAATTTGAGCGTTCAGGGGTGTGCAGAAAGAGGTGATCTAGACTCCCTTTGCCATTCCGTTTTGATCCCTTTGCACAGCAGATTCAGTAGATATTGAGGAATATGTTAACCCTAATAGTATCTGGATGTTTGGCTATAGTTTCCTTAGATCCATCTAGAAACACAGTGAAAGGAGACTGAAGAGCAAAGAGATGAAATAAAAGAAAAAGAAAGGGAAGCAGAGAGAGAGAAATAGCAACAACAAAAACAGAGGAAAAAAGAAGGAAAAAATAAAAAACAACCAAAAAATTATTAGTTTTTTAAAAAAGCAAAAAATAACAGAAAACTGTGCAGTACAAAAATCACGAGTTCTCAGGAGCCATGGAGGAAATCTTCTTCTGAAGGCCTGCCCCTTGCCTCTCCTGAATGGGGCAGGGGACGGGGATTATTAACAAGATAAAGGAGGGGCTTAAAGCCGAGAATATATTTTACCTTAAAAATTTTTAAAAAGGGAAAATTACAAAAGAAGGGAAGACAGAGACAGAGGCAGAGAGTGACAGAGAGAGAGATAGAAACAGAGAGAAGGCTTGAGGGGTTCCCTACCACTCGAGTTTGTGGACTGGAGGCTGAATTATCAGTAGAAAATCTTCATTTCTCTTTTTTCCCTGAAATCACTATTTCTCCCAAATGCCAATATATTTTAAAGAAATGAAAACTACACAGAATGTGTTTCATGTTGATAATAGAACTAAGTAGAACTCAATAACAGAAAAATAGCTGAAAAGTTTTAAACACTTGCAAACAATAAAATATTTCTAAATAAACCATGCTTTCAAGAGCAAGTCTCATGAGAATGAAAAAATAAACAAAAACACACACAACAACAACAAAAAACAACTTATATGATCAGAAAGTGGCGCATCAGTAAAATATGATGTTTTATGACACAATCTCACATGGGAAGGTTTCTAGTTCAATCCCAGAGACTTCTCTGAGTTTTCTGGGGCACTTGTCCATATCGGAATGTTTGGTAGCTTGGGGTGGATTGTGGTATTGGACCCTGTGGGGTGTGCCATTTCTCTCTCTCTCTCTCACTTAAGGGAGGAATAAATAAACAACAAAAAAAAAAAACAACATAAAAATATACATCTAAGTGCATGGAAATGAAATACACTAGATCAAAATTTACGAAGAAGAGCTAAAGCAGAAATTTATAGCCCTAAATTCTTAGGGAAAAAATACATCTGAAATTAATAACCTAAGGACCAGCAGTTAGTGTAATGGCTATGTCGCTGGACTCCCATGTAGTCGACCAAGGTTCGCGTCCCAGACCTGGCGGCTTAAACTCACGCCGGGCGTGTGTGCGTGCGTGCCCAAGATCCCGAGGGGAGAATGGAGGAGAAGGGATTGCGGCGTGGCCATCCCCCCCGGGGGGGGGGTGATTTCTTGCTTTCTGTCTCTTTGTCTCTCTCTGTCTGTCTGGCGAGCGCATGCGCCCTATAGCAAAAAAACCTCTCCAAAAAAGAAAAAGAAATTAATAACCTATGCTCTCAGCTCAAGAACCTAGACAAAGCAGAGCAAAATAGACCCAAATTTGGTGGAAGGAAGGAAATGATTAATTTAAAAGATGAAATTAAATAACCAATGAAATTAAAAACAAAAATAATTTTAAAAAGTCAATGAAACAAAAAGCTAGTGTTTTTTAAAAATAGCAAATAAAATTGACATCCTTCAATAAAGATCAAAGAATAAAAAAGATTTAATTATAAATATCAGCTATGAAACAGGGAATATCCCTACAGACACTGTAGACATCAAAAGGATAATAAAAGAATACTATAAATAACTCAGCACACATACAGTTAACAACTTAGATGAAATGGACCATTTTTTGAAAAACACAAAGTACCACAACTCATCTGATATGAAATAAGTAATTTGGTTATCTTTATAACTATTAGGAAAATTAAATACATAATTCTAAAGCTCTCAGTAAAGAAACCTCCAGACCAGATAGTTTCCCTGGAGAAATCTATACCAATTATGAAATAATACCAATTCTACCATGTGTTCCAGGAAATAGAGGAGGAAACACTTATTAATTTATTTTAAGAGGCTGTGATTACTTTGATACCAAGTCAGGAAAAGCACCAAAACCAAAAACCAAAAATCTCAAGAATTATAGATCAATATCCTTGATGAATATAGATATAAAAATATTTAGCAAAATACTAGAAATTGAATTCAGTGATATATAAAAAGAATGATCACAGTAGTCTCTTCTAGGGATACAAGCTTAATTTAATACTAAAAAACAAGTCCGTGTAATCTAGAAACTCTTTGAAAAACAGTAATAGAAGGGTAACTGTTCAGAGGATAAAAAAACAAGGTACATATTTTAAGAAAATATTTATAATTCCATATCCAAAAAGACTATTATTTTGAGTAAGAGAGGAACTGTCAAATAGCAACATTAAAAAACATCCAAGTGGAAAACAAGCAAAAAACACGAACAGATATATTGAAGAGGATGTACAGCTGGCAGATAAACACATGAAAAGATGTCCAACATCATTAGTCACTAGAGAAATTCAAATCAAAATGACAATGACATATCAGTACACACACATCAGAATGGCTTAAAAGAAAGTGACTAAAAAAGTTGGACCATCATATACTCTTAGTGGAATATAAAATGTCACATCCATACTGGAAAATAACAGTTTGACAATTTCTTTATTTTTTTTCTTAATGTGAGAGGGCTCATGGAAACAAATAGGAGAGACAGAGAGAGAGAGAGAAAGAGAGAGAGAAGAGAGAGAGAAAAACCCACAATGGGATCTGGTCGCATTGGGAACATGTGCATATATCCCATCTGTTTTCAAGCCACCAGAGCCAGGACTTAAGTACCTGGCTGCCACGTGGAAGCCGGTCTCTGCATAGTGCTTAACTGCTGTGCTATGGAGCCAATCCCAACATGTTCTTATAAAATTGAAGCTACTATGAAGTCTGCGGTTGTACTCTTAGGCATTTATCTAAGATTAATGAAAACTCACCTTCACAAAAAATCCTGTACATAAATGTTCATTGCAGCTTTATTTATAAAAGTCCCAGACTGCAACCCATTTAGATATACTTCAGAATAAATCAACAGTGGTACGTCCATACTATGGAATACTACTCAGCAATAGAAAGAAATGAATTATTGATGCATGTAAGACTTGGATGCATCTCCAGGGAATTATTATGCACAGAGAAAAGCTAACCTCAGAGTGTTACATACTGTGGGATTCATTTATAATCGAAGTAACACAATTATAGAAATGGAGAACAAAGAATTGTTGTCAGGTTGCCAGGGGTTAAGAAGAGAGATGGAAAGGAAACTGTGAGGATATAAAAGGACAAAGTGAGGGATCCTTGTGGCAATAGAAATGTTCTGTATCTTGACTGCATCTATGTCTCTACCTGGTTGTGATATTGTACTATAGTCTGTAAGATATTTTAATCAAGACCATGGAAAAATCATGGGGATTTCTTTGTATCATTTCTTACAACTGCATGTGAATCTTTATCTCAACATACAAAGTTTAAGAAAATTGGGCCAGCTCTATGGTGCAACAGCTCTACACTGCTCAAAAGAAGCAGATGGCGTAGTGGTTAAGGCACTGGATTCCAGATGACCAGCCCTGCGTTTTGAGCCCCAGACCTGGTGGTTTGAAAAACACACGAGACCCGTGTGTGTATGTGCCCAAAATCCTGAGAGGAGAATGAAAGAGAAGGGATTGTGGCATGACCATTCCCCATGGTGGGTGCTTTCTTACACGTGGTGACCATGTGGTTTGAGTCCCTGGCCTGGTCAGCCTGAAATATGCCAGACCTGTGCATGAGTGCCTGGCACCCAACATCCTGGAGGACTGGAGGAAGGAGATCGTGGTGTGACCAGACCCTACGGAGAGTGCTGCCTCTCTCCCTCTCTCACTTTCACATGTGTGTGGATATGCTCTATCATAAATTAAAAAGAAAATTTAGAAAAAAAGTTTAATAAAGTAAATATTATCTCTTCATTACTATACTATTTATAATAGCAAAATATCGAAGCAATCTAAATGTCCAAAAATGAGAAATGTTCAATTATATTCATAACACAGAACATTATGAACTTCTTAAAATTATTTTTGCTAAGTGTTTTAAACGATGTTACAGAACAGTTCTGCTATAATGTGAAGTGCAAAAGCAGTATATAAAATTGTTTATACACTATGATTTCAATCATGTTTAAAAATGGCATTAAAACCGGAAGATACCGTCCTAGTGTATGAATGAGAAAACAGTGCAGTGTAATAGAATAGAGAGTACAGGATTAATCCCACCTGCATAAAGGGAATGGAGAAAGTGATAAAGATGTAAATTCGAATCACTTTCATTCATTCATCCGTTTTAGACAGTTTTGTTGTATCATAATCCTCAGCTCTCCAAGCTCATACCCCAGTGTTTGCCATCACCATTTGTTTTTAGACAGGGTCTCACCATGTCATCCAGACCAGCCCAGAGCTTGCTATTTTCTTACTGCAGCTTCCTGAGCCACCAGGATGCACTTTTTGGCCCCAGTTTCTTTCTGGCACTGTTTCCTATAGAACAAAGCAAAGAGTACCAGATAACACCTGTATGCACATGACTGTGTAAGTGAGGAACTGTGAGATGAGGAAACCAGACTCTTAAATAATAGACATTAGGGATGCCTGCCCTTATTTTATGAGAAAGATGCTACTTCTATCTTCCAAGGCTTTGACTATATGAACATACTTGAAAAGATTGTCTGGGACAATGGGCAGCCAGTGTTTTGCTCAAAAGACATGAAGAATGCAAAGAGCTCCAAAATATCCATGTAATGCAGATATTTATTTATTTATTTATTTATTTATTTATTTATTTATTTATTTATTTATTTATTTATTTTAAATAGGACATTCAGGGCCAGCAGATTGTGTGGTAGTTAAGGCACTGGACTCCCACATGGCAGGTTAAGTCCCAGACTCTGTGGCTTGAAAATCATTCTAGGTACATGTGAATGCATGCCTAAAATCCCAGGAGGAGAGTGGAGGAGAAGGCATTGAGGTGTGGACATTCCTGTTGGGGGGTGACTTCTCACTTTCCCTTTTTCTGTCTCTTTCTGTCTCTCTCTGTCTCTCTGGTAAGCATATGCACCCTGTGGCAAAAACTAAAGGGGGGAATAAAAAACACAGAAAGCTCTCTGTGGACTTACTTGTGGTGACTTCCAGAACAAACTGTTCTGTGAACATAGCAAGTAGTAAAACAAACAAAAATAAAATCAAAACAACATAAACGAACATACACACGGATAAAAGAAACAAGACAAAACAAAACAAAAAACTAAAGCCAAAAATTATCCAGTTTTCTACCCTTTATGAAAGGCAAAAGAGGGCGTAAGAAAATGCCCAGATACCTGTGCATTTGTGCAAAATAAATAATTATAATAATAGGGGAGAGGAAGTAGACATTGGTTACCTGCAGGAGTGGGTGATAAGGGGTTCACAAGGAAAGGGCTAATGGGAGTGAGAGAGTACTGGTGAGGGAGAGCACCACTTCCTTAAGTATTCTTTCACGTAGATTTATAGTACTATCAGTTATATTTCACTTTTCTAGTTCTCCTCTTCCCAGGTAATTAAAATCAATAGGATATGGGAGAAACCCAAAATAAATACACTCAGACATGAACCTAGCTGTGACACAAATGACATAATCACAGTGAATGGGATGGGAAAGATAATAACTAACTTTAGTCAATAGTATTTTGCCTGGATACTGTAAGACTAAAGATTAAAAAATTGGAGACCAGCAGATGGCATAATGGTTACACCACTGGACTTCCACACTGCTGACTGTGGTTTGAGTCCCAGACCTGGTAGCTTGAAACTTACACAGGTGCATGTGCATGTATGACCAAAATCCTGAGACAAAAATGGAGAAGAAGGGATTGTAGTGTGGCCATTCCCCCTGGGGGTGGTGGGGTGATTTCTTACTTTCTGTCTCTCTGTCTCTCCAGTGAGTACACATACCCTATATCAAAAATCTCTCTTAAAAAAAGATTAGAAAATTGTACACAGATACTGTACTCAAGTTAGTAAAGCTGTTTCTCATGAGTTAGTATATGTTAGCAATTCTATACCTACTTTACATATGTCCCAAGATTGAACAAATAACTACTATATTGTAGTTAATGAGAACCAGGTGTTTTACTGTTGGAGAAAGAAGTTATATATAACTTCTATAATATATCCTTCTCTATATATAACTTCTATAATATATATATATATATGTGTGTGTGTGTGTGTGTGTGTGTGTGTGTATTTTATATACTGAGTGTGGACACTCGGTATATATTAAGAGGGGATATACAAGGACATAAAATGTCTCTCCTTCATAGCCTAGCTTGCTTCACTCAGCCATAAATCTTCCATATTCTTCCACTTTCTTTCGAAAGCCAGAGTTTTTATTTATTTATTTTTTTTTAATGGCTGAATAGTATTCCATAGATTATATGTGCCACAGTGTTTAAATCCATTCATCTGTTTCTGGGCATTTGGATTGGTTCCATGTCTCAGCAATTGTGAATAGTGCCGCAATAAACATGGATGTGCAAGCGCTTTTCCGATGAAGAATTCTTCTGTCCTTTGGGTAGATACCAAGGAGTCAGATTGCTGGATCATATGGTAGATAAGGAACTGGGGATGGCCAGAACAGAATGAATTTCATGCAGCATTAGAATTGGAGGTATCAGTATGAACCCCCTGTCTCTTTCTCTGTCTTACACATTCCCTCACATGTTTAAGTGTATATATATATATATGTAAGCAAATATAAAAATAAATATTCCTATGTGTGTATACATAGGTCAATAAAAGATGCCAGGGTTCAGTAAATGAATGCTTGGTTCTAGGACAGGGATAGAGAAAATACAAGATGAAAATTGTGGTTCCATAAATGTTTGAAAAATGATGGAAAACATATCAGAAAGACACAGGGGCCAACCTGAAGGACCTTCTACTAATCAAAGTTGGAATAATTGGACCAACAAAATAATGATACTATTGAGTCATGCCAATATAAACTTATGATTTATATATGAATAAATTAATAGATAAACATATAAATAAGTAACCTGTCCTTACCAAAGAATTCCCATTAACAATGAAGAGGAAATAAATACAATTGTAAGTAAAAAACCGTGAGACTAATGAGATACAACAACTAACAGTGTAGAACCTGGACTGGATTCTGGAACAGAAAAGGGCAATAGAGAAAATAGGTTAAATTCAAATAAGGTCTATAGTTGTGTTACTGGATTATCCCAATGTTAATTTCCTGAGTTTGATGACTACACTAAGCACTTTCTATTATTTTATCAGTTTTTCTGTAAGACTAAGTTATTTCAAAATAAGTAAAATAAAATTCAAATAAAAATAGAAATATTAACCATGTTATTCTTTGTAAAATAATATTCTAAATTTATCTATTTACTATAATTTCTTATATTTTTCAAGGTTTCATTTTGAGCAAGCTACAACTGATCTATTTAAAAATATGAAATATATTAAAACATAATAAACAGTAGAAAGAATAGAATGAATAACCATATGCAATTTACATTTACTAATGTTAATATTTTGCCATAATTACTTCAATTATTTTAAAGGACATACAGTAATTTTAAAGGACATACGGTAAAATGTTAGACATGTTAGATTTTTCTTTCTCATCTTGATCTTCGATTTCCTTGTTCTTTATTTCCTTTTTTTTTAAGAGAGTTTTTTTTGCTATGGGGTGTTTGCACTCACCATAGAGTCAGAGAGAGACAGAAAGTGAGAAATCGCCTCCCCCCTCTTACCCCCCAAGAGGATGGCCACACTGTAATCCCTTCCTCTCCATTCCCCTTTCAGGATCTTAGGCATGCATGCACATGCACCTGGTGTGAGGTTTATTTATTTATTTGTTTGTTTAATTTACTTTTTTATTTAATTTTCTTTCATACAGTCACATTATTTAGCTTACAAAGTGAATATTTCAATATCTGAACATTTCTCCCTAATCTAGTTGAAAAACCTATAAAATATCTTCAACAATAATACCACATTTCTTTGTCCCATTAATGCTTTGCCTCTGTATTTTTCTTCTAAATGTCATTCTTCAGGCGCTACTTTTCCACACACACTATATCTGGTACTTACACCCATTTACTGTGTTCCTATATCCTTTAGTCAATCAGTTTCAGTCATAGAGTGTGGACACTCGGTATATATTAAGTGGGGACATACAATGTCTCTCCTTCATAGCCTGGCTTGCTTCACTCAGCAGTAAATCTTCCATATTCTTCCACTTTCTATCAAAAGCCAGGGTTTTTTTTTTTTTTTTTTTTTTTTTTTTTTTTTTGTTGTTGTTGTTGTTGTTGTGTGTTTTTTTTTGTGGCTGAATAGTATTCTATAGACTATATGTGTGGCACAGTGTTTCAATCCATTCATCTGTTTGTGGGCATTTGGGTTGTTTCCATGTCTTAGCAATTGTGAATAGTGCTGCAATAAACATCGATGTGCAAGTGCTTTTCCAATGAATTCTTCTGTCCCTTGGGTAGATACCAAGGAGTGGAATTGCTGGATCATATGGTAGTTCTATTTGTGGATTTTTGAGGAATCTCCAAATTGTTCTCCACTGTGGCTGGACCAATTGACATTCCCACCAGCAGTGTAAGAGAGTTCCCCTTTCACCACACCCCTGCCAGCACTTACCATTTTTCGTTTTTTTAATCTTAGTCATTCTGACGGGGGTTAGGTAGTATCTCATTGTTTTGATCTGCATTTCACTTACATTGAGGGATATAGAGCATTTTTTCATATGCCTTTTGGCTATTCATATGTCATCTTTAGAGAGTGGTTTTTTCAACTCCTTCTCCCATCTTTTAATAGGGTTGATCATCTTTTTTTCTGAACAGCTGCTTGAGTTCCTTGTGTATTCTGGTTATCAGTCCCTTATCTGATGCATAATTTACAAAAATATTTTCTCATTCTGAGGGCTGACGATTCACACTAATTACTGTGTCTTTTGCCATGCAGAAACGTCTTAGTCTGATGTAATCCCACTTGTCTATTTTGGGGATTATCGACTGTGCTTTGGGGGTCTTATGTAAGAAGTCTTTCCCTACTCCAATGTCTCCCAGAGTTCCCCAGTGTTTTCCAGGAGCAATTTTATAGTTTGAGGTCTTAGATATAGATCTTTGATCCACCTCGACTTGATTTTTGTCAACGGTGAGAGGTAGGGGTTCAGATTCATCTTTCTGCAGGTGGAAATCCAGTTTGTCCAGCACCGTTTGCTGAAGAGGTTTTCCTTTTCCCACTAGATTGATTGATAACCCTTGTCAAAAATCAGTTGACTGGGGCCAGCAAGTGGCATGGTGGTTAAAGGCTCTGGACTCCCACATGGCTGACCATGGTTCAAGTCTCAGACCTGGTGGCTTGCTTTCTCACTTCCTCTCTCTCTGTCTCTCTCTGATCAAACTGGAAAATAATAATGATAATAATAGATAAAGTTAAATAAAATAATAAGAAAAAATATCTAGTTGTCTTTTTTTTAAAAAAAAATCAGTTGACTGTATGTTTGGGAATTTATTTCTGGGGATTCTGTTCTGTTCCATTTTTCCACATGTCTGTTTCCATGCCAGCACCATGCTGTTTTGATTACCACAGCTTTGAAGTAAATTTTTGGGTCAGGGAGTGAGATGCCGCCCACTCCACTCTTCTTATTCAGGATGGCTTTGGCAATATGGGGTCTTTTATGATTCCAGACAAATTTTATGATTGTCTTTTCTAGATCTGTGAAGAATGTGTCTGGTACTTTGACTGGGATTGCATTAAATATGTAGATTAATTTGGGTAGAATTACCATCTTGATTATATTAATTCTTCCAATCCAGGAACATGGGATGTCCTTTTGCTTTTTTGTGTCTGGGACTTGAGCCACAGTCAACCACGTGGGAGTCAAGTGACACAACCATTATGCCATCCGCTGGTCCCAACTTCTTCCTCCTCTCTAAAGGCAAAGACCACTACTACAAAGTCAGATGTATTTTCCTACTCACATGTTTACACTCTGATAATACACACACATATACAAACACACACACACACACACACACACACACACAAACATATATAATAAATATTTCTTTATAAGCAATCTTACTGTGTTTTAAAAATATTTGAATAACAGGATCTGTGTCTTCTTACAACCTTTTTTTTTGGGGGGGGGGGGCTATCAGGTGTGTGTACTTGCCAAGACAGATAGTGGGGGGGAAGGCAGTGAGAAATCACTTCCTAGGGGGATAGCCATGTTTTGGTACAATCCCTTCACTTCCATTCTCCTCTCAGAATTTAGGGACACATGCACACTCACCTACCATATTTTTCAAGCCACCAAGTCCGGGACTTGAACCGCTCAGTTGGTCATGTGGGACCCAGCTACCTTAACTATCACACTACTGGCTGGCCCAATTTTTACAACTTTTTTTATTCAACATTATGTTTTCAGGATTTTTCCATGTCCTTGTCATTTTAAATATATATAGTATTTCTTTGCATAATTACAACATAATACTATGTTAACCATTTTACTATTGAAAGGTTACTGATTTTGTCCCCTCACTCTTCTTATTAAAGATGATGTTGCAATTCCATCATGAACAAAAATTCTTGAGAGCATGTGTCTGAGTTTCTGTAATAAACCTCATAGAAGTGGAAATTCTGGTTTATAACGTAGGTGCATCTTCAACACCACTATGTGTTGCTAAATTTCTCTCTAAAGCGGTTATACCAATTTGTACTCTGTTGTAAAAGTTCCTGTTTCTTCACATCCTTGCTGATGTTTCTATCATCAGACTTAAAATATGCCAATCTCATGAGTGTGAAATGACATTTTGTTTTTGTTTTAATTTGCATCTTTCTACTTAGTAATGAGGTTGAATATCTTTTTGTCTGGTTTTTGGTCATTTGTGTTCCCTATTCTGAAAATTACTTTCTTATAACCCAACCAACTTTTTATGATAACTTTATATGTACTAATAATAAAGAAATGGAACTAAGCATAGAAAATGGATTGTTATCACAAATGAAGCACCATTTGATCACATCGACTGAGAGAAAATATTCGTGGTCTTGGATTGTTGTGTTTTGTTACAAATATCTACTGAGAGAAAGCTAATTGGGTGTTGAAGGGTCTGGAAATCATGAAATATGAGAAATGATTGCAGCAATAAGGAATATTTCATCAGAAGTGTCTTGGGAGGCACTTAACAGTTATTTAATTTTTTTTTTTTTAATTTGACCACCTCTAAGGAGACAGTGCATATACATGGATTGATGTTGTTTCAGGGGATTCTAAGCCAGTGGTAGAATTTTTTCCAAAGTTTATTTTATATTTTCTTTTCTTTTTTTCTTTGCAGGAAAAGTTTAGAAGTTTATTAAAGAATACAAGTATAGTATTTCATTCCAAGACAGAACAAAAGTCATTAACACAGGGGTTTGCTTTTGCAAGCAGCCCCAGCTGTATACAATATGTAAATATGAGTCTCAAGCTTAAACACCGCATTAATATATAGTTAAGAGCTTGGCTTCCAGCCAGCTAAGTTTCATAATGTCAAGGTTATTCCAAGCCTTCCAACCCTGGAATACCCCATGTGAAGTCGAGGCGTGGCCGCTCATCTAGTTCTTTATGGAGCTGTTTGGTCACTGATCATTTTGAGTCCTAAAGCTGAAAGTTTGAAGAGCAAAGACTAGAGTCCAATATTCTGCTTTATTTTCAACCTTTTGTACCTTGCAATCACTTCTAAGTCTAGGAGGGAGTCACTTGCTTCCTTTTTTGTTTTGTTTTGTTTGAAAGCCCTTTATTTTCCCCCCATATTTTATTGATTAACAAAATACCTTGAACTAAAAATATGAACAAATTTAGAATCTAGTTACAAGTGCACTATACTTTTCTTCTGAAACATTTTTAAATTAATTATTTATTTACATTCATTCCCTGAGTATTGTCACAGCGTATAAAATGTGATTTCCCATGCAGAATATACTACATGGTGGCTTAATTATACATGTTATCATCAATTATTTTCCATTTCTAGTTTTATATATATATGCACATATATATGTGTGTGTGTATATATATATTTACCCCTATTTCTCAGCCTCTGCCATTTCCCGCCCTCCTCCCACACTATCTCAGGTGCCTACAGTTGTTTTTCATTCCTTTTTTCCCCCCACATTTTATTGAATCACAAAATTTCTTAAATAATCTAATTACTTTCAATAGCTAGTTCAGCTGATATATACATATCAGTGAATACATCTCTGACTTTAGGTGTGAAACTCTGAGCAGAATGAATATAAGGTAGCACCTAGCTGATGCTATATAGCTTACTATGGTCATTAAATAGGTATTATAAAATATATTTTTTTAATTTCAAGATAAGCAGTTTTATCTTTAATAAATCAAAGAAATGGTAAGGAACATTGCTTAAAACTGAAAGCCAGGAAACAGGTTAGGGTTCTGTTCAAATAGTCGGTACATGAACCTATTGGCAGCTCAGGACAAAAATCCTTAAAAATGGAAAACAAAGCCTAGAAGAAAATCAGCAATTTTTTAGTCAAAAATCATAAAATGCTATTTCACCAGTTAAGTCTCATGTACTTTATCTTCTGTTGTGGTTTGATCTTTCCAATTAAATTCTGAGATATAATATTCAACTCCAGACTTGTCCCTATGATTAAGTTGGCCATTTGCTTAGTTTTTGAACTCTTATTTCTGTGTTTGAATTTAAATTTCCTGGTATAGAATTCCCTTGAGAACTTCTTGGAGATCAGTCTGCTGTTGGTAAATTCTTTCAGGTTTTGTTTATCTGAGAATATTCTTGTCTTTTCTTCCCATATGAAGGATAATCTTGCCAGGTACAGTATTCTTAGCTGAAATTGCTTTTCCCTTAACACTTTGAATATACTTTCCCATTCTTTCCTCGCTCACATTGTTTCTGATGAGAGGTCTGCTGTTAGCCCGATGGGATAGCCTTTGTAGGTAACTTGACATTTCTCTCTTGCCAATCTTAGTTACTTGTCTTCGTCTATGGTTTTGGTCAATCTGGCTATAATGTGTCTTGGAGAAGATCTTCTTGGATTGATTCTATTTGGTGTTCTTTGTACTTCTTGGGACTGGATCTTTGAGTGCCTCTCTAGGTTTGGAAAGTTTTCTTGCAGGATTTCATGAAATAGATTATCAATATCCTTATGAGTCCCTTTGCCTTCTAGGATACCAATTATCTAGATGTTTGAATGTTTGGTGGTATCTAGTATTTCTTGTATATTATCATTTTGGGGGGCAATTTTCTCAGTCTTCATGGTGTATTTTTCTAGGCCAGTGATTCCATCTTTTACATCTGAGATTTGATTTTCTGTATGATCTAGTCTGCTTTTAATACTTTCAAGGGAGATTTTGACTTCCCGTATTATAGCCTTTGTCTCTGATAGGTCCATTGGATTCTCTTTTTTATGGTGTATATTTCTTCTTTTAGATCTTGCAAGCATTTTCTCATCTTCTGGAACTAGTCAGCTCCTTTCTCCTGCCTCTTCTGCAGTTCATTGTCTCTCTTCTCTTCCATCTCTGTTAGTTTTGTCACTATGGATATTCTAAAATCTTTGTCTGACATTTCTGTGAATTTCATTGTACTGTCTGAGGATTAAGAGGAGCTTTTTTTTTTTTTCCCCTTGGAGGAGAGATATTTTCTTGCTTGCCCATATTTCTTGTGACCCTGCAGTGATTTCTAGTCACCTGATGGATGGTGCATTTCTTCTTAATTCTTGAAGTTCAATCTGAGCATTCAGAGGTGTGCAGAAGGAGGTGACCTTCAATCTCTCTTCTGTTCTGTTTTCACTCTTTGTGCATCAAATTCAGTGGGAATAGAGGAATTCTGACCCTAGTCATGTTCAGATGTTTGGATCCTGTTCACTTGGACCTGTCTATATACTTAGTGCATAGAGGCTGAGCAGCCAATGAATAAAGATAAAGAAAAAAGGAAAACAATTAGAGAAGAGGAAAGAAGAAGACAAAAGTAAAATGAAAAAGGAGAAAGAAAAAATATAATAAAAACCATTAGATTTTAATTTTAAAAAGCAAAAAATGAAAACCTTCAGTTTTGGTCAAGGAAAGCAATATTTCACAGCTCAAGTTCAGTATCCATCTCAGGATGGACTTGACCTGGGTTTGTGCCTTTCCTAAATGAAATGGGTAAAGGCAACAATTAGTACAATAAAGGGCTAGAGAGCCCAGAGTATACTTAACCTTAAAAAAAAATTAAAAAATTAAAAGTCACAGGGAGACACATTGAGACAGAGAGACAGAGAGAAATGGATAGAAGGAGAAAGAGATAGCCTTATTCACTAGAAATGAATCTGGAGAGGAGGGAAGTCTCAACAGAAAATCTTCATTTTTGGTCAAGGAAAGCAATATTTCACAGCTCAAGTTCAGTATCCATCTCAGGATGGGCCTGGTCTGAGTTTGTGCCCTTCCCACTAGAAATGAATCTAAAGGGGGATGTCTCAGCAGAAAATCTTCATTTTTGGTCAAGAAAAGCAGTATTTCACAGCTCAAGTTCAGTATCCATCTCAGGATGGGATTCAAAGTTTATTTTATATTTTCATGATAGAGGATGGCAGTGAAAGTCAGAGAGGGAGGGAGGGAGGGAGGGAGGGAGAGAGAGAGAGAGAGAGAGAGAGGGAGAGAAAGTCACCATTGATGGTCTTGTCATGCTGAATATCCTTTCCCTGGCCCTATAGCTGTTCAAGATCTTGGGATCACACTTGCCCAGCCTATTTTAGGTCTACATAGGACTTGATCCTGACTGCAGATCAATATGGTACCACCTATGTCACTGGAGTGGGTCAGAAATTTTAAAGAACATTATTTGAACTCAAGATCAGGAAGATTTTTTTCTTTTTTTTTTTTTTGAAAAAACAGATTATATTTATTCTGGGATGGAATTGATTACTTGATTCTTCAACATGTTCAGGATGAGGTTAGCATGCCTAGGTGTTGGGATATAGTTAGAGAGACTCATCTGTAGAAAAGGATCCTAAATTTAAAAAAAAATGTGTAGTCCACCTCAAAATTCTTCTATGTAGTAAACAATTCATAGAACAAGTTTCCAGGAAATCCACAAATGAGTCATTTTTAGTGTTCGTAATTATGGTCGCTCAGTTAAAACATTGCTTGAGGTAATGATGAGTTAGTCTAATTTTTCTAAAACTCCTCAGCAAAGCAAATAAAGCTAAATTGGCTAAACAAAAGTGGAGCATCAACTCCAAATTCAAACTTGATTTTCATAATGTCACTTTAACCTCGCCCCACTCCCACGTCTTCCCCAGGTGCTGCTCTGTCTTTTGTGGCCCTGTGATTCCTGTGGCTGGATAACATAGGTACACAGTGACGCAGTTCCCTTTTGTGCAGGGACTTGGAAGCCCATAAAATCAATGGTACATAGAAGACCCTTCAGGGAAAGGAGAATTTTATGTCATTAAGCAGAGCATAATAGAGTCTTATTTGAGTCACCGATGGGCCCTTTATTAATGGATTTGGGGTGTAGCATGAAGAATTTTAGTTATAAGAATTTTCTGATAAAAAAATTCTTCAGTGGATATTAATGATAGTTAAGAAATCTTTTCTAAATATACTTTGAAAGATACATACCCTGTGTGCATGATGGCTTAGATACTGCCCACCCTGAAACCCTCTTTGTACTGGGATGACCTCGGAGAGGCCTCACCAAGACCCATCATTCTAAGTAGGCTCTAATCCTTACAGATCACATATGTTCTAAGACTCATAAGTTCTTTCCTTCTAGGCTGCTTCATCAGGAATTTTAACTAAGGGGCACAACTTAAGTACTCTATTCTTTTGGTGTCATTCATGCAGTTGCTCAGAGTCCTGTAAGCTTCTAAATCCTGAATGTCCTACTGTGCTGTCGAATGATGTCTTCTGTTATTTTCTCTTCTGGGCCAGATGGAGGCTGGTCCAAATTGTTGTTTAGTCTTCTCAGTTCTTTTATGTATTGGACATTGGTACCCTTATCACAGACAGAGATTTAAACCTACTGCTTATCTGTTTTTCCTCTCTGGCAAGAGGCCTTTGGAGAAAAAGCAGGCCAGAAGACAGTGCAAGCTGATTGTTACTCTTTCCCTAATTGTGACATTCAATTACTCTTTCATAAGAAAAATCTTTCTCCTTGGGACCAGCAGTTAGCGTAATGGCTATGTCACTGAACTCCCATGTAGTCAACTGCGGTTCGAGTCTCGGACCCGGTAGCTTAAACTCATGCCAGGTACATGTGTGTGCGTGCCCAAGATCTCGAAAGGAAAATGGAGGAGAAAGGATTGCGGTGTGGCCATCTCCCCGAGGGGTGATTTCTCGCTTTTTATCTCTCTCTTTCTGGCTAGTGCACATGCCCTATAGCAAAAACCTCTCCAAAAAAAGAAAAAGAAAAAAAAAATCTTTCCCCTAGACTTGTAGGAGAAGAATCTTCCTCCTACCCTTCCAGATAGGCCCAGATACATCAGAATGTGTGAGCATGGCTTAGACTCCTGAAGTGAGCGTCCACTTCTAAGAGGCTCTGTAAAAATAGGTATATTTTAAGAGTGTTGCAGACGTATTATTGTGGGTGAAGGGAGAAGCCCAGAGAGGAGAAGAAACACAGGCCAGCTGGTAAGAAATGTAGAAGATCAGGAATGCCAACACCAGGAGGATTGGGAAATTAAAGGGATTGAGGGAGGAAAAAAAGTTGAAAATTTATGTAAATACAGAGAATCAAAAGATGGCTTTGAGAAAAGATTAACATAATTATGATTCCGAGAGTGTCAGATTTTGGCTAGATCATTAATTTGGATTCACTGGCGGCAGTAAGTGAAGAAGCTAGGAGGAAGTTTGCTGAATAAATGTGCTTGGAGTTGATTGGAATGTATGTATCTGCTCTTGTTCTGCAGCGCATCTTCTCTCTCTCTCTCTCATTCTCTCCCTCTCTCTCTCTCTGTCCTTCCTGTAGGGTGCACTTGGTCTGGCAGGCACCATGAGCTCAGAAAGACCTAGAATGTGCAGGGCAACAGAATTTGAAGATTTGCCTGTTTTCTTCTGAAAAACCCAGAAGACCTTTTTGCCATTTATACTGCTTCCAAATGTTTGAAGAAAGCAGTTTATAAATACGAAAGGATGCACAGAAAGGAGACCAGGAAACTGGGGAGCCAGAAAGGTAATTGCAGAGAAACATGCTAATCCCTTGTAAGCAGCCACAGTGATCTGGGGAGACGATTGCCTTCTGGATTGCAGAGTTGATTGTGTCCTGGGTGTCTGCCGGACCAGAGCCTGATTTAAATAACTTTATCTTAATTGTATATCATATCAGGCAATAAAAAGCCTTGCCTTTTGGAAGTCAGCTGTTAAGATTTGGGAGGAACCCCAGAAAGGCATTGCTACCCAACAGTTCTTCCTTAGGGGATCAGTAGAATGTCAGAACAGAAGGACTTAAAGAGGATCCAGACTAGTGTTCCTCCACAGTGATCTTTGAGTTTGAGGCAGGCTAGTTTCTTCTAAGTAACTGTAACAACCCCAAACACCCCACCTTTCACATTTGTGTCCTATCCCTGGGAGTATAGCTGCACACCTGGTTTGAAATCGCCCAGTTCTAGCACAACCTCTTTATTTTATGACCGAGAAAATGGAAGCCCCAAGAGGTTAAGGGACTTGCCCAAGGGCACATAGGAGAACAGCCACAGAACCAAAGCTGAAACTTATTTTTACTATTCTTTTCACAATATGAAACTGCACCCCCCAAGCAGACTCCCCATCATCACTAACAGATTCATTCCTTTGGGATTAGGTTTTGCATTTCCAGCAATCTCCATCGATGTGAAATAGTTCTAGGAAATATGACATATTGTATAAGTAACCCTTGAGCTATTAATATTTCAGAAACTTTAAAATGTCAGGACAAAGAAATATTGAGAGGATAGAAGGGGATAGAATGAAAGATGACTTGAGTGCAGGGTGCTGCCTCTTAAGACAACAGAGGATGGAAGGCCCAGAATGGGTGCGGGGCTGGGTGGTCGCACTTAGCGACAGGCTGTTTTCGTAAGTGATGTGGCTACAGACAGGAGGACAGGTGGCTAGAGAGCATGGAGACTGGCTGTCAAGTGGGGCATGTGAAGGCAGTCTCTCGACTTCAGTTTATAGTCACACCTCATAGAATTTATGTCATGAATTCATCTTCGGGCAGCTCCTTTCTAGTACTCTTGTTCCGTCTGAATTTATTTCTAGCTTCTCGAACTCAGCCCACTCAGGCCCAGGATTCCAGCCTGACTCTTCAATAAATCCCTTCTTGACTTCAGACAGTTGGCACAAGGATGTGGAGAAGCACAGGTGTGTCATTTAGCCAGCGCTGGGACTGTCAGCCCTGCCACTCTCCAGTTGTTAGGACTTTGGACACATTGCAACCTCTCCAGGGTTCTTGTTCTTCTTTTATAAAATGAGGCAATCGGGAGGTTTACAAGAGGGAGTGTGTGTAAAGTTGTGGGTACCTGGTCAGAACCAATCACTGGTGGCCATTCCTCTGCCTAATCATGTCATCCTGAAAAAAATTCCTTTTCCATTTCAAAATTCTATGGCCATCTTCTCCTTAGCCAGTTTCCCTGTTGTTCTTTAAGTGTGTATGAAGAGCCATTTTGTTTCATAATTCAGTCCTCTGTAGCTTACATACATATTCAAGTACATTCAAAGGAGCTCAGTTTGTCACCATGCTTCCAGGTTACCCCGTTGCCACTAATTCTACGAGATACATTTGCATGGGTGCTCAAAGACCACTAACGCTCCTTAAAGCCCCACAATCACATGTAATAACTATTCAGTTATATCCTCCCAAATTTACAGGACACTGCAACCAAATTACTCAACTTGTTCAGGATGAATTCCTTAGGGGGCTCTGCTTTGCATAAAACAGAGACCAAGTCCTCCCTTTATGCCTCTTCATCCTCACAGAAGTCATGGTCCATTATGGGGTGGCCTGGAGGGATCCATTACTTAGAGAAAGGAAGCTCTTTCACAAAGTTTTCCTTAAGGGCCTGGATTTTAGATATGCCCCTCTGCTTGTGAGACTGTCTGTGTTGTGACAGAGTGATTATGCATGTTGTGCATAAACATGCTTGTGTTCGCATGTGTGCTGTCACAGCAACGAGTAGCATCCAATAAATACCGGGTTAAGAGCATGCCAGCATCTTCCTAACAGCTGGCACAGCTGAAAACTCGCCTGCCTTATTAACACACCACTTATCTGGAATCTGCTCACTGAGCAGAAACAACTTCATAAATTTTTGCAATTTGCATTCTGCCTTGCCATTGCTCATTACCGTTGACCTCATCCGTCCGATGCTATAGAAGACTGGCCTCCCCTGGACCTGCCTACAAGATGCCCCTTACCTCTGCCTATCAGCATCAGAGGCAAAGCCAGGGTTAAAGTTTGTTGCTGTTGCCAGGACTGAGAAAGAATTGTGGCCATTTTCTCCCCTTTATTCTTGAGAAAATGACATTTTCAGAGTCCCTTCTTCCTCCTGTCCATTTGTAACCTCTTTTTCTCTGAGGCAGATTGAAATGGAGAGGTCTGAACCTTCCTCCAAATGGGAGGGAAAGAAAGAGGCAGGCAGCAATTTGGTTGTCCAAGACACTATTCTAATCCCCTCTCAGTGTCTTTCAGAGATTAATCAATTGTGTTCATGATGTATGTCAGTTTCTCACTTAATCATTCTCTAGTTCCCCAGCCTTTTAACCTTTCTTTCCTTTGCCCTGTCTCTCTTGTTCCATGTTGTGTTTTCAGCTGTTTCATTAGCCACAGTTCACAACTCATAGCTTCTAGTTAAGTGTATTTTCAGGCCAGGTGCTTTTTGGGATCGGCCTGTGCCGTAAAAGGAAGCTGCTTTCCTCTCTCTCCTCCCATGCGCTTCCCCCTCCCCACAAACATTATCCTCCTGATCTCTGATGGAAAATGGTGGTCTCCCTGCTGTTTCTGGTCCCTCTCTGACTGCCCCCCACCCACTTTGTTCCTGGAACCCTGAACCCCTGTGGACTGGAGAGGCAGCTCTTGAATGCAGTAGAACCTCTGAGCAGCAACTTCATTAAAAATCACATCACGGACTTGTTTTTTTTTTTTTTTTTTTCTCCCTTCCTCACTTGATGAAAACAAAACAAGAAGAGGTAGGGAGAGAGGAGGGAGGAGAGGTAGAAGTGAATTGCTTAATGGAGACACTCAGTCTGAATATTTAATATGCTGATTTTATTGAATAAAAGGTGAAAAAGTGGTTCTTGTTTGTTGCTTGCCTGTCAAACCATGGCAAACAAGCATTCTTTTCCCTGACTGGAGCTTTTTATTACTGTATGGATTCTAGAGTGTAATTATGCCCTATATCTGAGCTGCATTATACACACAATTACAATTCCCCAGCAGAACTATTTATTTATTACCAGGGGAGATATTTGTTCAGTTTCCTTGGGGGATTTTTTAATTTATTTTTTTGGTGCTGGCTCTCATTGTCTTGCCCTTCATCAAGATGGACTGTCCAGGAGGAGCCCCTGACTCTAAGCCCCTCACTTGCCTGTTGACAGTTTGCATGAACTTCATAGCCACATTTATTCATGCTGTTGGAGAAAGATGCTGGGCAAAAGAAATTTCAGGGCTATAAATGTTTAAGAATGTTTGCACTGTTTTCAGAGCTTTCCTGGGAAGGACTTTTAGTCTAGATATTATCATCTTACAAGCTCTGATTTGGAATCCTTTCAGAAAGTAGCTTCCTCTAGGTCCATCATGCCTACTGAGCAGTTCATAAAGAAAGAGCCCATGGCTAAGTAGAATCTATGTTAATAAACGTTGCTTGAGGACCTTATCATGATCTGGGCACTGTGCTGGGCACTGGGACACAGATGAGGGAAATTCAGTCCTTACCCTGGAAGACCTCATAGTTCACCATGAAAAACAGAACCACAACTCATTAGGAGAAAGGTAGCAAATGCTGCAACATTCACTCATTCGTTCACTTTAATTTTTGCTGATTTCATACTATATCCAAACACTAGGTGGGAGATGTAGATACAATGGGGAAAACAGGTCATGACCTTTGCCCCTCAGGTGTGACCTCTACCTCAACACAACAGTGAGGAGGGGCCAGACAGACCATTATCAAGTAAGTAGTTAAGGTAATTTTGGATTATTGATGATCATGGAAAATAAAACAGGAAAGTGATTTGGAACGTGCTGAGGTAGAAAAGAAGGAGATGGTGTGCTTTGGAAAAAACCTCTCTGAGTAGGTATCATTTATACTGAGACTTAAGTAATGAAGCAAATTGATCAGGGACTGAACTAGCCAATACCAGGGGGAAGAGCTTTCTGGACAGACGGAACAGTAAATGCAAGAATTCTGAGGCAGGTACTGGAAGCAGGATGTGTGGTGGGGCCACAGTGAGGGAGAAAGAGGGAAGAGGGAGATGATGCAGATGTGCCTGGGACTGGGCCATTTATACCCTATAGGCCATGGTAAGGACTTCTGGGTTTATTCTAATTTCAGTGAAAATTCACTGGATACCATCTGATGGAATTGTAGTCAGGAATTCCACTGTTCCTTAACCTAGAGATCAGCACACTTCCAAACTAAGCCAATCAAATGTTCCCTTCCTGGAGTAGACAAGGGAGAAAGTTGGGTAGCCCAGGGGCCTAGTAGTTAAGGAAACCGTATTCCACCTGGGTAAATGTGATTTGACTTCCAGCCCCTGCAGCTTGAAAAACACCTAGGCATGTATGCATACATGCCCCAAATCTCAACATGATGAAGGAATGGAGTAGGGATTGTAGAGTGATCATACCCTATTAGGA
Source organism: Tupaia tana (assembly GCA_026018925.1). Classification (NCBI taxonomy): domain Eukaryota; kingdom Metazoa; phylum Chordata; class Mammalia; order Scandentia; family Tupaiidae; genus Tupaia; species Tupaia tana. The sequence continues at coordinate 21,501,509 of JAKSZU010000020.1, read as the reverse complement.
AGTACTTCCTCTTTTTCTCCCTCCCTCTCTCCCAGTGGCCAGTGCACATGCCCTCTGGCAATTAAAAAAAAAAAAAAAAAAAAAAGGGAGAAAGTGATTGAAAATGCCTGGGGTTTCTTGCTTTTTCCACGAGGCTTAAGGAGCTTATTGTTTATGAGCAGATATCTTATTTATTATTTGGCACTATTTTGGATCCTGCTCATTTTCAAAGCTGGTGTTCTAATTTTCCATTAAGTCTGTGAACCTCAAAATTGCTTCTAACCCATTCCTTTTTTAAAAAAAAAAAACAACAAGATTTTTATTGCAGTCATGGGATTCAGAAGGAGCCAGGGAGATGTCTAGTACCTTCCTCCTTTGTGGGTTGGCTAAACAGGACACATGGATCTCTCAATCTCAGCTTTGAAAATAGTGACAGAACATGCTGAACGTGGCTAGAGCATATTCAATAACATGATTTTCTGGGGTTCTTTGTTTTAGTCTTTTTCTGTGTCTTTATTGATGTATTGGTGGAAATTGGGAAAAGTTAAATCAAGAATTCATTTTAAACTTTAAATTTTAGCTGTGTTTAAGGATCTAAATATCCAGAAAATTGTTAAATTTTACTTCTTTCTGTACTATCTTGGTTCAACTTGTCTCACATGACATTTTGATTTATCTCACCAAACTTGCTTTACCTAGTACAGTTGGGCTACTACATTGGAAATGTGAGGGATTTTGGAGAAATCTGCCTAGATGTAATTTTGAAGTTACCAGAGAAGAGGAAAAAAAACTTCACAAATAAGATTTTATTTTTCTTTTATTAAAAGTTTATTTGGGGACCAGCAGACGGTGTAATGGTTATGTTGCTGGACTCCCATGCTGTTGATCATGGTTAAAGTCCCTGACCCAGTGGCTTAAAACTCATGCTGGACGCATGTGCGTGCGTGCCCAACATCCTGAGAGGAGAATGGAGAAGGGGTTGTGGTGTGGCCATCGCCTGGAGGGGGATTTATTGCCATCTATCTTTCTGTCTCTCTTTGTCTCTCCTGTGAGCACACAGGCCCTAGAGCAAAAATATCTCTAAAAAAAAATAGTTTATTTCTTCTATGAGCATGAGAGACAGAGATAGAAAGACAGACCAAAAGAGCATCCTAGTAGTGTTTTGAGGCTGTGCTCTACCCCCGGATTCTGTCAGCCTTGGATCATGGGCACTCATGTTTCCTGAATTCTTAGGGAGTCATCCATTCGCAAACTTGGAACCCTCCCTTGTGGGCAGCCTCCTAGAGCGTCCCACTCTATCGCCATGTCACTGCACAGCTCCTCAGATTTTCTTTTTCTATCTTGTTTCTAAACAACTTTTGACTAGGCCCTATTCCTTCTCAAAGTCTCAGGCTTCAAGCATTGATGGCTGCTTCCTAATGATTTTCTCATTCTTTTATCTTTTTTTATTTTTGTAAAAATGTGTCCAGATGGTGCCAGAATAATTATTTTTTTATTGCTGTGTCTGAAAAGCTTAATACTTGTGAAGAAATTGTTATTTCAGTCTTTCTGCTTCTAGATAGCTACTCTTTTTCTTTCTTGGAGTCTCTCAAATATTCCTATTTTTCTTCTCAGTTTTTCTCTCAAGCTGATAATATCCTTTCTGTGATAGGATTAGTTTTTAAAACTCAATCTTTTTCATTAGGATTTAAATATATTTGTTATTTGAATATTTCTCTCCAGCATTTTGCCTTAATGAAGATACACATTTGCAAGTAGGTTCTCTTCATTTCTCATGATAATTTCCATTTTTAGTTTGGTTTGTCAATAAATGCAGATCGTGATTTCCAAAGACAAATGATCTATGAATTTGGTGCTCCAAATATCTGTTCTCTTAGAGATTATACTTTCAATCAAATCTGTATCAAAATAATAAAAAGAAGGAAGAAATGGATGTAATTATTCACAGGAGTATACCTATGAAGGTCATGACAGAAATGAGGCTTTCTGAACCATCATAGGGAAAAGCAAGGGTTCTTTTTAGTCTCCATTTTGTACTCTGTTAGTACCTTTGAGAGCTGAACTTGTGTTTATTTATTTATTTAACCAAAGGGAATTAACTTGTTCAAAAAGCCTAACCACAAGGAAATAATCAAAGCCATGTAGAAGATGCTTAGACCAGCAGTAACACAGAGTACATTAGTGGGTCAGGACAGATAAACAGGTAAGAATTATAGTATGTGTTGATAAATGATATAACATGAGTTAAATCCAAACTGCTGCAGTATAAGAAGAACTTCTATTTCAGTCTTGGGGTGGTGACTGGTTCCCAAAGGAAGGGGTTTTAACTTACCAGAGAGAGGTAAGAGTTAGCCAAGTAGAAAAGGGAGGACCTTTCTAGACTGAAGAAACTATTTACGGGGACCAGCAGTTAGTGTAAATGGCTATGTTGCTGAACTCCCATGTAGCCGACCGCTGTTCAGGTCCTGGACCCGGTGGCTTAAACTCACACCGGGTGCGTGAGTGTGTGTGCCCAAGATCCTGAGAGAAGAATAGAGAAGGGGTTGTGGTGTGGCCATTCCCCCCCCCCCGTGGGGGGGGGGAGATTTCTCACTTTCTGTCTCTTCTGTCTCTCTGTCTCTCTCTGTCTTTCAGGTGAGCGCACGTGCCCTATAGCAAAAACCTCTCCAAAAAAAAGAAACTATTTATGTACAAAGCCTTCAGATAAGTGCATGGTGCATCTGAGAATGGCTGCAACAGGGCCCAGCCAGAAATGATGATAGAGAGGAAACTGATGCTATCATAAGCATGTAACTCTCAGCATGTGAAAGGTAGATTTTTTTGATTTTTTTTTTTACTACCTTTCCCCCAATTACCTGGCTATAAGTCATGGTTTTCTCATTGTTCTGGCGTAAGCATTAATTCCTTGACAAAGTTGTGATCAGTACTGAATGAGAGAACATAGAAGAGGTCTTTTAAAAGTTCATGGAAAATGCATATTATAGAACAACTACACATCGATTTCAAATTATGGTACCAACTAACCTTGTACTTTAATTCCATTTTTCTATGAATTTTTCTAAGAACCCTCATAACTATGGTACAGAGAATAGAAGGAATGCGGCAGGGGGAATTCCAAGATTCCTTTCTGCCACTTCCCTGCCACTCTAAAACTTCCGGCACTGTTCTCTTAAACTGTTAATATGATGAGATATCACATGACCACACCCATGTTTATGTTATGTTATACTACAAAGGGCTTTTGCAGATGTAATTAAGGTTATCCTAAGATTACCAAAAGAAGGTTTTCTGAGTGGGCTTAGTATAATCACACAAATCATTTAAAAGCAGAGAGTGTTCATTGGCCGGCAGTTGAAGAGGTCAAAGAGATTCCAAGCATGAATTCAATGGCCCCTTGCTAACTTGAAGATGGAGGTCCTTGTATGTCAAAAAACAGATGTTCTCTGGAAGTTGAGAACCGACCCTGGTTGACAGTCAGTAGAGAAATAGAGAGCTTCAGGCCAGCTCTGTAGCCTAGTGGTGAAGGGATTCAGACACCACATAGCTGACCGTGGTTCAAATCCTAACCCTGGTGTCTTGAAAGCAGGCCAGGCACATGTGCATGCATGCTCAAAATCCCAACTGGTTGGAGAAATGGAGGAGAAATGATCATGATGTGACCTCATCCCGTATCTCCGCCTTTCTCTCTCTCTCTGGTGAGTGCCTGCCCTCTGGCAATTAAGAAAAGAATAGGGAGCTTTGTGTTACCATTTCAAGGAACAGAATTCTGCTTACAACCTGAATTAGATTGACCATGTGAAAGTGGATTCTTCTCCAGAGTTTCCCGGTGAGAGCCCAGTCTGACCCACTGTGAAACTGTGAGAACCCAAGCAGAGAAGCCAGTTGAGCCTGACCAGTCTTTTGACCTCTAGAATTTTTGAGATAATAAATGGATGCAAGTTTGTGGTCATTTGTTACACAGTGATAGAAAACTAATACAACAAGTATTACATTTTTGTCATTTTGGAATTAGACCTAAATTCAAGTCCTGAGTTTCCACTCACCATTTCTATGGTTGTGGAGAAAGTATCAGGTTCTTCATTCATTAAAAAAAGGTGAGGGGGGAGGCAACAGATGGTGTGGCTGTTAAGGCAGCTGGATTGTACATAGCCGACTCTGCAGTTGGAGTTCTGGATCTGGTGGCTTGAAAATAATGCCAGGTTTGTGTGTGTGTGTGTGTGTGTGTATGCGTGTGCATGCCCAAAATCACAGGGGAGATGGAAGAGACAGTATTGTGACATGGGCACCTCCTTTGGGGGTGTTCTCTCACTCTCCTCTCTCCTCTGTCCTCTCCTCTCCTCTCCTCTCCTCTCCTCTCCTCTCCTCTCCTCTCCTCTCCTCTCCTCTCTTCTCTTTGTCTCTGTCTCTGTCTCCAGTGAGCACACATACCCTATAGCAAAAAAAAAGAGAAAAAAAAAAAAGAATAGAAGTAGAAATACTATTTGCCTCATAGAAGTGGTGGGAAGACCAAATGGAAATGTGGAAATGGTAGCTGTTTTTACTATTGCTTTGGCTACTACCATTTCTATTGTGTAAATGACCTAGCGGCATGTCTATCACATGGTAGGTGCTTAATCAGTGCTGATGCTTTTCCGCTTCCCTCCATCTTCCCTCAGTTCCTTGGCAACCCCCAGTTCGACTCACTGCCGTCTTCCCGCCTATCTCCTCCACTTTGTGAATATTGATTTTGAGACTGGAAGGGAAACATTTATCATTCTTAATTGCAATAAAATCATTACAATGGTGTTAAACATTCAAATAGAAATTAAGTTCCACTGCATAATGCAAAGACAACTATTAATCTTTGCTGGTAGCCAAACCCCGGAAAAGTGATATGGATAAAATGGATGTGATGTATTAATAACCTCATGATGCTAGGGAAGAAATTTCGATCTGTGCAAAATACTTACACGTTACAGGCAAGTCCTTCTGTTTCAAAATGGAGAATCAGCAGATAAATTCCTGCAGCAAAATGGCAAAGTAGAAAGAAAACTTAAAATAAAGAACACATTTAATTCCCAAGTAATTACCAACACTGTCTGTGGAAGATAAAGTTGCAACACTGATATATAAAGATTTATGTTCATCCTCATACCAATTAGCATGAAAAATGAATAGTTGACATCTTCGCTGCTCCTCTCTTTCTGACCAAATATGATTTTAGCCTTTGGGACCACAAGCAAGATTCTCAATGATGATCAGATCAGGGTTTGTGGGGCCAGCAGCTAAGGCAATAGTTGGATCCATCTTTTAAAAATAAGGTGAAATTACAAATTCAAAACTTATCCTAATGAGAAAAGTAACTATACCCATTACAATTTTTTTAGATAATAAATAGCATAATCATCACAAAATCCATAAATCGGTTTATTACTATTCCTAGTTTCCTGCTACGCTTGTATAATACTCTTCCCCTACATATTTCATATGTTGCATGCTCCTTTTTTTAAAGTTTGTTTATTTATTTATGTGTATGTGTACAGGGGTACAGAGAAACCTCGGGATGAGGATTGGGGACCTTCCCATGCGGCTTCAGCATCACCAAGCATTGTGTTACTGCAGCACCGCTGTGCTGGTGTAGCTGTGTGCTCAAAAGAAATTTCTGGTTCACGACTTCATTTTGGGAAGGCCACATAAATACTTTCCTCTACGGGGTATTGTTGCAGAGGTGTTTCTTACCCTAGGGGAAGGCTTAGAGAAGCTCATTCTTTTTTTTTTTTTTTTGGAGAGGTTTTTGCTATAGGGCACGTGCGGTCGCCAGACAGACAGAGACAGACAGAGAGACAGAAAGTGAGAAATCACCCCCCAGGGGGGATGGCCACACTGCAACCCCTTCTCCTCCATTCTCCTCTCGGGATCTTGGGCAGGCACGCACATGTGCCCGGCGTGAGTTTTAAGCCACCAGTTCCGGGACGCGAACTGCTGTCGACTACGTGGGAGTCCAGTGACATAGCCATTTCGCTAACTGCTGGTCCCCGAGAACCTCATTCTTTAGATTGCTCTTGGCCTGGCTCTGTAGTTGCCACAGCAGCAGCTGGCTCTGCTCCTCAGGTACTCGATGCCTTCACCTTTTGCCAATACCTTCCTTCTGGGTTTCAAAGAGCAACAGCTCATGTAGATAGATCCTTTTCCTTGGAGTAAAAAATTGGTGTTCACTTGCTTGTTAAAGTCTACCATGGGCATTTGTGTTAGGGCCGAATGTGGAGGTGCTGCCGGAAATGCAACCCTAGGAAATCATGAGGGTGACCTTCAGGCCAAAGCAGTACTCCAGGCCTTCATTGGCTGCTAAGGTTACTGCTTCTTTTTGTGTGTGTGTCATGGAGCAGAATCTCGCCAGCCTTGGGGGCCAGTGAAGTGAAGGGTATTGAAGCTTAAATTTCATGAATTAAATTGGAAATCCAACTTTTCTCTCAATCTATCCACAATCTACTTTTCCAAGTTGCCAAACTCCACTAAATGCTCTTTCCAAAGATGCCTTTTTCTTTTCCATTTCTGATCTCGAATGCCGTGCCTCTACCTGACTTGCCTTTCCCCCATGTTTATCTACCGAGATCCTCTGAAGCCTAGCTCAAATGCTACTTTTGCATGGAAGTTTTCCTGATTCTGCTTTCCAGATGAGATCTGGCCTATGTTTGAACCCCTGCGGTGCCTATTGCTCTGTTTTCACAGGGACTCTTCCCAAATTGCTTTGCATGTTGTTAGCGTATATGCCCATATAGTCATTAAAAATGTGCAGAAAATTTCTCCAGCTAAATAGAAAAAAGGTCCAGAATAAGTAAATATGAAAGCACTTGATTTTTAAGTTTTGAAGTATTCATTTATTGGACATAACCCTTACCATGCTAAAACTAGAGCAATGATAATGAACAAACCAAAGTTTTACCCTTACTGAGCTTATAGCTTTTGGAAGGCCAACATTAATTTCAATTACAGGAGGCAGAAGGGCTTTGAAGTAAAAGAACTGTATTCATTATATGATGTGTGAGCATATGAAAATGAGATCAAAGCAGTTGAACAATGAATAGCAGATAAAGGAGAGAAAGCATTTTTGGCAGATGGAATGGCATATACAAAGGCCCTGAGGTAGGAAGGATCTTGTATTTCAAAACCTTAAAGAATTCCTATTAGGTCATGCACATCTTGTAGTAAATTCTTACATTAATAATATTCTGTTGCCTCAGCTTGCATTTTAAGTGTAAGTTTAATTTTCTCATATTCAGAGCAAGGCTCATTCATCTTTGACATGTTTTCTATCTACCGCAGACCTGAATGACCCAAGCTGATGGTCAGAGAGAAGATCTTAGAGGCATCTCTCCCATTTAACAGACTGGGCTCACAGCTTTCCTGCTACTTTTAAAAAATAGAATATTCAGATATTTTCCTGCAAACTGATCCTCTACCTATACTTCCAGTCACCACACATTCCTCTCTCTCTAGGTAACTTTTCATCCAAATCTTATGACTTGAGGATGGAGAACTGCTCTCCTGACTATGTCTTCCTTGCTCAAGGTCTGTGAGTAGAAATCTTATGTTCTATTGTTCTAGTGTATTGAATTTGCACCTTCTATTTGAAGAACTAGAAGCTGTACCAGGTCGGGTCTTTCCTGGGATATGATGGGGACAGAAGTTCAGGCTCCCAGTGCCAGACTGGTAATCAGGCAGGCATAAACCGGACATGACTCAGATAAGAGCCACAATGTGTATGCCAGTGTAAACAAGTTTCTGTGTGACAGATCCCCTGGTTGCTGACTTTACAAATAGGCATTAGATTGCCAAGTACAGGAAGTCTCCCAAGAAGGCACACGAAACACCCATATGCAGCTCCTCTCCACTTCCCATCAGGGCGGGCTTGCTAGCCGCTCTTACACTGGAACTCCAGTTTAGTTGGGGGCTCTCATAATGCATCTCTATGGTGATCATTTGTTTCCATGGCACTCTCCTCTAATCCTATAAATTTCTAAAAGGCAGAGATGATTTGCTAAGCATATCTGCATCTTCTGTGCCTATCACATGTTCCTTAAATGTTTGCTTAACTGACTCAAACCTCATATGTTAAATGAAGGAAAGTAGAGAGCCTATGTCAAAACATGAAATTATTGAATTATTTTTTTCATATCTCACTGATTTTAAGATATGCATATCTTCACCATTTAACATCATCAAAATTTTTACAGTTGATAACCTCTTACTGCATTTGGCTTGTTTTTTTTTTTTTTTTCTTTCTTAGTAGTACATAAAACAATGATATGTTTTATAGTCAATGGTGTGTGAGAGTCAATGAAATGTGGTAGACATCCTCCTATGGCTAAATCCTTCATTGTTAATTTGAAGAAGTAGTGAGTGATTTACATAATTTTTAATGTTTCAGACTGATTTTTTTTTCACGTCACTAATTTGAATCCATTGAGGGATAAAGTCTCACTCTGAACTAATAGAATTGTGGGAGTAGAAGAAAGTTATAGCAGACTGGTTCCACTTTTAATCCACTCTGCAGTGAAGCGAGGACCTATTGTTTTCTCATGCCATGTGTGTCTCTCCCCACGTTCCTCTTCCCAGCTCTGGGAAGCTCTGCCTTCCTCTTTGGGATGCTCTCTTTCCTCCACTCATTTCCTTCAGTGGTTATTATGGAAGGATGTTAGTACAGTGGGCTCCTTCTCCCTGGCCGCATTTTATTGGCCCAGATTGCAGTTGATGTAGGCATAGTTTCTTCCAGAGACATGGATTTGTGGCAACCAAAGAGAATTATACCCGTTACCATTTTGGATACCTAACTTGTAGGGTGTAAGATTTGTGAAATTCCATGTTTTCCACAATCTGCTGTGGATATCAAGAAGCAGAGGAAGACTCTCTGTGGCCAAATAGGAAAGGGAAGCAGACATATAGTAATGGAAGAGGTGCGTGCACACACGTTGGCTTTGGGGTTCTTTCGGTAGTCCTATCTGTGGTCTTCATAGGGCAACTAGTAACCTTCTGGCCAGTCGTTCCTTGGCTTACATTCCTTGTAATTGCAATCACTGATTCTGATAGGGGCTCAACAGGTATGTATGTATACAGCATTCCCAGAAAGTGGTCATTCAATATCTGCTTGTGTGTCTCCAGTGACAGGAAACTTACTATCTCATAGGGACTCTATTCCAAGGCAGGGAAGTGATGAATACTGGCAATTTTATTCATATTAAAATAAAATAGCTTCATGTGAATCCCACAGGCTGTTACTAGCTTTCTATGCCAGTCCAAACAGAATGAGTCTATTCTGTGTCCTACTTGACAGCTCCTCAGACTTGATAATGAGTACACCTCCTTTAAGCCTTCTTTATCCAGAAGAGAGACCCCAGTTTTGTCATATTAAGTCTGTTTCTTTTGTTAATTTCTGAAAACAGGGGAGAGGGTGTTAAACAACAGGTAAAACAACAATAGCAATACAAATATCAAATTTTGGGAGTGCCTCTATTTTGCATCAAGCACTATGCTGCATGCTTTATGTTTATTAGTTCACTGAATCCTCATGGCAACAATGTGAGATAAGTACAGTTACTTTTATAAATTTGCTGATATGGAAACTGAGGCTTAGGGAGATTAATTTATCCAGTGTCACCCGCTAGTAAGTAGCACAGTCTGCGTTTGAACTTGAGAAATATTGTGTCGTAATTAAGGGATATAGCATTGCCTAGGCTTGCTTTGGTGGAAGAAAAAATCTTCAAAGAGCTTGAGAGCTGTTCTTTGAAATTCTGTGGTATGAGACTGAAAAGTGGTCTCAGCAAAACAACACATTATGAATTGAGTTTACCACTCACAATCACCCATCGCCCTGGGGAAAATATCCTAAAGATGTGACAGAATCTGCCAGTCTCAGAATAGACCCATCTGTTATGTTAGGTCCCCCGGATAAGATTTTTCATGGAAGATATCCTTCTCATCCCTGTGAGACATTGCAGAACAGAATTTTTACATTTGTTAATCACCCTCAAGATGCTAAGTGTTGAACTAACCAGATATAAAGAGGAAGCTATCCAGGTAAGAACCTAAACACACATATGTTTTCTTAAAAAAAAAAAAAAAAGTTCGGCTGGTTCCCCTTCCCTTAGGATGAACATGTTGAGAAGGTAAAATGTAGTGAGGCAAAATAGGAAAAGTAGGTAGAAGGTAATAACAGAGAGATATTTTTAGGGTAGTAAATTTTTATAAATCCCTTTAAATCACTCAAGGTCATAATAGCAATTATCGTTTGGGAGACTCTCATGTCCTAGGTCAGGTTCCCAGACGTGGATCCTGAGACAAGGATTCATGTTAAATGTTTTATTAAGACAACAACCCTAGGAGAAGTCAGAAAGACAGGAGGGGAAGAGAACAGGGAGCTTGGCACAGGAATTGCCTGTGATTTGATCTCATTCATAGGCAAAGGGATCTGGTCTCTCACACTGGTTGGTCCTTGGCTATGGCCAACCCCAGGAGGACTTAAATTTCTGAGATATTTGTGATTAGGCCAAAACAGCTCTGGTAACCCAAAGGCAGCCCTCTGGAGAGATTCGGGTAATCAGTCACTAGGACTGAACCCCCAGGCTGGGAACATGGAACAAGGGAGAGGAGTCCAAAGGCATCTGGGTGAAGTAACTGCCATGTTCACAACAAGCCATCATGGTGTCATTCACTTAGTTATGCCACAGTCTTGCAAGGTGAGGATGATCGTCCTCATTTTACTGGGCTAGACATAGGTTCTGAGTGGTTAAGTAGCATTGTCCAAGGTTGCGTATCTAGTAAGTGGTAGAGCTGGAATTTGTCCCGGGATTTTTCTGACGCCATGCCTTTCCTACTGTATCCCAGATTATCTGTCTGTAGGTAGCATCTGCTGTCCCTCAAATAAATTTCAATCCAACCAGCAATGTTTCTTCAGCATCTACTGTGTATCTATCTAATGCTCTGGCATCATAGATGTATAGATGAACCAGATTTAATTATTTCCTAAGGAGAGTTTTATCTTTCAGGAACCAGAATAACAACATGAGGAGCTAGCTGGTAGTTCTGTGTAAGGTAAAGTTCTGCTCCCCTGGACCCATGTGGGAGGTCCCGGCTCACCTCCTAGGGTCTTCCTGTACACACAGAATGTTTGTGGGATCCTGGCTGGCTAAGACTGGGAATAGATCATGACTTGAAGACCATGTTGGAGGTGTCTGTCTGACTTTCTCTCTTATGAAAGAAATGAATAAATTTCAAAGAAAAAGACGATGTGTGAAAAATGCCACAAGAAGTTTATGAATTAAGTATTTTAAGATGGTAAAAGAAACATAATATTTCCTAAAGGCTGGAACAGAAAAGAAGACAGTTTTCAAGAAGGGACTGTCATTTGAGTTAAACTTTTCAGATGCGGGAAGGATTTAAGCAAATCAAATTTCTGTCCTCAGAATCTGCCAGGAAGCTACTTATGATAGGAATATGAAGGGACACTTCAACTTTGGGCAATTATGCGAATTTTACTTGGTTCCAAACTACCTAGATAGGACTTTGACCTCTCTGAACCTTATGTCTTCATTCATCATGGGCAGACACTTAGCAAGTAGGTTTTTCACATCCAGTCATAAGCTTATTTATTTATTCCCATTCATAATGGTGACTTTCTTGATGAGAACTTTTAGGAGTGCTGAAGACAAGGCAAGAAACAAACACACAGGTGATAAGCATGATTAAAATGCTCAGGGCCAAGGTCCCAGACAACTGTAGTTCAGGAAGCTAAGAGTAAGTATGATTGGGATTGACCAAAGGATAAATGAAAAATGCAATCAAGAAAAAGGAAGACACGGTGAAGAACCCTTCTGACCTCTTTCTCCTACTTCAAGACCTGCATTTGCCATTTTCATTAGAAGAACCCTCCAGCACATATACTAGCTATCTCTTTCTTTCATCAATTGGTCAATTAGCCATCTCTTAGGCCTACATCTTTAGAACGGCAATATATTCTGTTATTGCAGCTTAGAATGTATCAAAATTGTGTAGTGTTTAAGGCTATTTTCTGAGATTCTGGGTATAAGGAGCAGGTATTAGCTCTCTGGAATTCCTTTAAAATAATAATTCTAGTGGCTGTGAAGAAAGTATTTGGTACGAAAGGTGAGGGGGGAAAAAGAATTACAAGAATGAAAGAGACATTAAGAAAACTTTCATTTTTTCCCTCTTGCCTCCAGGTAGTATTGTGCTGAAATGACATGATAAATGTTGTTTTTGAGAACTTTAACTGGAAATCACTTACTGGAAATCCTTGTCTGAGGGCTGTTGCTTTCTTCTCAGTGGTGGGTAAACAGAGCCTCAGCACTCACTATCCTTTGCAGTAGGAGGATGGGTGCATACGCATGGGCATTTCAAATTAGATCTATAACTGCAGAAGTGTCATGCATTACATTATCTTTGCCAAGCAGATTAAAGCTCGCATCATGGAAAAATAATTAGCAAATTCTCAACCAATACTTCTGTCATCAAATCTAAGCTTTCTACTCTAAAATTAAGTATTGGGGTTAAGGAAGCCTTTGTCCTTATTAAAGGCACTGTTGCAGAGCAGTGTTTGAAGATTTGGCTCCTTGGTGGGAAATAGAAAATATGTGAAATTTACAAATGCAGATTTTTTAGCCCAATCTCATTCAAACTCTTACTTAAATATGTTAATTTTGGGAAGAGACTGACAAGAAAAAACCAATTAATGTGATCATTGTTCCTAGATATTACAGACCTCAGCAGACAACCTAAATATCATGAATGTTTCCAAAGTTAACTTTTAAAACATTCTTATGTAAGGGAAGCTGCTGGCTATAAAATACTGGCTGCAACTATCCTATCCCGATAGTTATTTATAATAGTGTCTGGAGGTTTTTGAGACTTTATAAAGTTAGCTTTATTCCAGAAACATTAGGCCTCACAGAGTCAGAATTACACAATTAACAAAACACAGTTATTGTGAACATACTGTGATAGATTATATGGCTCATATTTAGAAGTTCTGCAGGGGTAGAGGTGTGCATGTATATTCCCACCCTATTGAGCATAGGCATGCCAATGTGGCTTGCCTGGGTCATCAAATTGAGAGTCCTATCACTTGAGCAGACGTTTTAGGATCTGGTAGGCAGTTTGCCATGTTCTTTCTCTCTGACATGGCTTCCAGCAAGGTTCCCAATGGAGGATACTCTGTTGACCCAAGATCCGGAACAGCACTATGGCCAATCTGTGATGAACAAAAAGCATAAACAAATAAAGCCTCGGCAGATTTTGGGAAAATGTGTTATCACAGCATAACTCAGCCTACCTTTACTAATACAGATATAAGACAAATTGCATGTGTCATGTGATAGGGCAATAGAATTTTTCCACAGATTTCACACCAAGGAAATTGGAAACTCCTTAACCCATTATGGATAAAAGAATTGTTTCTGTCATGGGCTTAATATACTTATTGTTTATTTATGTTTTGTTGATCCCTTTCTTTTACATACTCTGCTATTTTTGTTTAGCAGTGGTGTGGTCACTTTTGAATGATCACTCAATGGACTTGATGTTAATTGCATAGAACACTAACATAACATTTGCATTGTTATAGATCTCAGTTCATATTTTAAGTAGTCGTTTCTGACTCTTCCATAGCCCTTTTTAACTCTGTTTTTTTTTTTTTTTTTTTTTTTGCATAGAATTGTACAGCATCATGTCTTTTCCCTTGTCTTTGAAGACTATCAAATGGTTGACCTCAATAATTTAATTCTTTGTTTGTTTGTTTGTTTGTTTTTGTGTACATGCGCTTGCCAGACAGAAAGAGAGAAAAGAAAGTGAGAAATCACTCCCCAGGAGTATGGTTATGCCACAATCCCTTCTCCTCCATTCTCCTCTCTGGATTTTGAGCATGCATGTATATATGCCCAGTGTGAGTTTCAAGCCCCCAGGTTTGAGATTCAAACCACAGTTGTCCTTGTGAGTGTCCAGCATCTTAACGACTATGCCACATTCTGGCCTCTCTTTTTTAAAAAAATATTATTTTGGGGGACCAGCAGATGGTGTAATGGTTATGTCACTAGACTTTTATGTAGTTGATCGTAGTTTGAGTCCCAGACTCGGTGGCTTCAAACTTATCCTGGGAGCACGTGCATGTGTACCTGAGAGGAAAATCGAAGAGAAGGGATGTGGTGTGGCCATACCCCCTGGTGAGTGATTTCTTGCTTTCTGTCTCTCTGGTGAGAGCCTGCACCCTATAGCAAAAATCTCTTTAAAAAATTATTATTTTCTAAAGAATTATTTATTTTAGGGATCAGCAGATGGCATAATGGTTATGTCACTGAAATCTCATGTAGTTGATCATAGTTTGAGTCCTGGACTCAGCAGCTTAAAACTCATGCTGGACATGTGTGTGTGCATGCTAAATCCTGAGAGGAGAATAAAGGAGAAGGGATTCTGGCATGGCTATTCCCTCTGGGAGTTGATTTCTCAGTTTCTGTCTCTCTATCTCTCTCTGTCTCTCTGGCAAGCACATGTGCCCTATAGCAAAAATCTCCCTAAAAATATTTATTTTAATTTAATTTATTTATTATTATTTTTTATTTTATTGTAAGGCATGTGAGCTCACAAGAGAGAGAGAGAGAGAGAGAGAGAGAGAGAGAGAGAGAGAGATTGAGAGAGGGAAAGTAAGAAAGCAAGTCTTCAGAGTCTTCAGATCTGGGGCTCAAACTGCAGTCAACCATGTGGAAGTCCAGGGCCTTAACCACTACACCTCCTGCTGGTCCCTGTAATTATTTCTCTAGAAATAATTTTCTCCTTTATCAGTGGGATACTGCAACTTTATCTTTCTGTATTTTCCCACATACGACCATAGACTGAGGTAGGGAATCTTTTTCTTTTTGATTAGAGGAAAGTTTCTAGGTTGAGTGGAACCTACAGAAGACTTTTACAACGGTCAGAGCCATGGATGACTTGTTGCTCCTTCTATGTCAAACTCTCTTCCAGTTTTAGCTTCTCAGTGCTCTTGCTAATTAACCTTTTCATGTTCACTCTCTGAGAGAGTGCGTAAACAACACATCTACTAGAAAGGCTTCTCAAATAATTCAAAGGAAATAGTCATTTAGCAAATATTAGAATAGCTGCTACTTCTCCGATCTTTCTATCCGCACATTAGGGTTTTCTTCCAAGTTTAAAATTGGGTTAAGATTGGGAACCAGCAGTTAGCATAATGGCTATGTCGCTGGACTCCCACGTAGTCGACCGTGGTTCGCGTCCCGGACCCGGTGGCTTAAAACTCACGCCGGGCGTGTGTGCGTGCGTGCCCAAGATCCCGAGAGGAGAATGGAGGAGAAGGGATTGCGGCGTGACCATCCCCCCTGGGGGGTGATTTCTCGCTTTCTGTCTCTATGTCTCTCTCTGTCTGTCTGCCGAGCGCACGCGCCCTATAGCAAAAAAACCTCTCAAAAAAAAAAAATTGGGTTAAGATTTTGTGACATTGATGTGCTCATTTCTCCAAAACATCAGCTTAGACAAGTATGGTTTGTGAAGAGAGACTTTTGGAGTTTGAATCCAGTTCTTCCACTCCCTTTAACAAGCACATTTGGGACGAGGATGCAATGGATGACTGCGGGAGAGTCTTTACTAAGCTGACTTTTTTTTTTTGGAGAGGTTTTTTTTTTTTTTTTTTTTTTTTTTTTTGCTATAGGGCGCATGCGCTCGCCAGACAGACAGAGAGAGACAGAGAGACAGAAAGCGAGAAATCACCTCCCCGGGGGGATGGTCACGCCGCAATCCCTTCTCCTCTGTTCTCTCAGGATCTTGGGCACACACGCACACGCGCCCGGCGTGAGTTTAAGCCACCGGGTCCAAGACTTGAACTGCGGTTGACTACATGGGAGTCCAGCGACATAGCCATTATGCTAACTGTTGGTCCCAAAGCTGACTTTTGATTAAATGTTAAGTCGAGATGCTGAGTCGAGGATGTTATTATTCCCCAAAACGCATCCTAGAAAGCATCCAGGGCCAACATAAACTTCAGGTTTTAATACTAATTAGAGGTATCTGTTTCCCAGGTGTGAAGTGTTTATCTACGAAAAGAGAATGATAGTAAAGTAGAGAAAGCGCTCTCGAGCCCTGATGAGCCAGTAAATGACTGAGTGGGTGTGAGAAAGAACACAAAGTACAGGAGATAAAATGAATATGAAGAGTATGGAGAATAGCTCTACCTTGCTTCTGTTTGTGGGGCTGAAAATAATACTGATGTGTGTGCTGCGTGCCTGATTTTTTAATTCAACTTCTTTCACTCTTTTTTTTTATTTTCTTTCTTTTTGGTCAGGGCCATGTAATGATCTTGAGTTTGAAAAATATACTTCTTGGGACCAGCAGTTAGCATAATGGCTATGTCTCTGGACTCCCATGTAGTCGACCGCGGTTCGCGTTCTGGACCCGGTGGCTTAAAACTCACACCGGGCGCGTGTGTGTGCGTGCCCAAGATCCCGAGAGGAGAATGGAGGAGAAGGGATTGCGGCGTGACCATCCCCCCTGGGGGGTGATTTCTCGCTTTCTGTCTCCCTGTCTCTCTCTCTGTCTGGCGAGCGCACGTGCCCTATAGCAAAAACCTCTCAAAAAATAATAAAATAAAATTAAAAAAGAAAAATATACTTCTTTCTACAATTTATGAGCCCCAGGAGAGCTAATGAATCTATGTACTTATTTGTGCATTGCTAAGTCTATCGATTCATTATTCATCTTCAATGCTTATGAGGAATCTCGAGAATAGGAAGCACACATCTCGTGCTTTTCTTTCCCAAAAGTCAAAGCAAAAAGAAGTGGTTTTGTTTAATCAATCACAAAATAGCACCTGGTGTGGGGAAGCGCTCAAACATCTGCATAGTTTCCTAAGTTTTTCTGAAGTACTTTGGCCTAGTCTCAATAAACATAATATGGTGGCAATAGCAAATTATTTGGGATCTTGAAACCTAGGTTCTAGTCCTCATACTGTCTCTTCCTGGCTATGTGATTTTAGGGCATGCAGTTAGTCTCTCTGGTACTTTATTTATCTGCAAAATATTCCCTAAGATTACATTTAGGTTTCTACCATGACAGTAGTTCGTGGTAGAACACTTAGGATTCACTTAGATTCTCTGAACTTTTTTCTTTTTCTTCTGACTATGTGTTAGGCACTAAACTAAGATGAATATAAGATATCACATTCTCAAATAGCTCGCAGTGGGAAAAGTGCAATAAGAGATAAGTGTCCTAGATACTGTGTTATCATGGAAGAGGGGCTGATTAAACCTACTCACCAGTTAGGGGAGATCTGTTGAGAGAGCTGATATTGAAGCACAATTTCGAAGGCTAGGTGAGAGTCACTGTGCAGATCAGGAAGAGGACATTTGATATTTATGCTGTTCAAAGGCCTTCAGCCTGGATGTTTGTAAGTCTTCCAAGCTCTGGTTTCCTCTTTCCTATTATGTAATGCTGAGCCCCTAGCTCCATTCTCTGCAGAGATCCGCCAAGTCCTAGATGGAAATTTCTCTCTCCGTTTCTCTCTCACATAAACACAATCTCTACTTGTGAGTGAGGGGGCATTTTCTGCCTTCTAAGTTATTCCACACTGAAATGCTTCATTTTTGCCTGCCGTAACTTTAACTCTCAGCTCCTTACACCACTTGCCCTTGCCTTCCCAACCTCATCTTTCCTTTTCATTCATTTACCCAAATATTGCTAATATATACTGTTAAAGAGAGACCACCTTTACTGAAGGTTTGAGGAAAGTGGAGGGCAATTAGTGATTGAGAGGGGGGTAATTTTAGAGTTGTGGTCCTCATAGAAATACACACAACAAATTTTTCATTTGCTCGTGTTTTCGATTCTAAAGCTTATCTCATTTCTCTTTATGTCTCCATTTCCCCTCGGCATTCTCCGTATAAATTTCCAAATTTACAACAGTCAGACAGAGCAATTTGACATCTTTTATCACTCTGATCTTCTGTCTGTGCCCAGGTAGCCTGGCTTTCTTGACCATAAGTTCTCATTAAGACTTGGTAACTTTTCCTGACATAACCAATAGGGGGGAAAATATGGGGCAAAGAGAGGACATTTACCTCTACAATTCATTACTTGAAATTAGAATTTAAATAAGATTCACTTACAAGGGAATTTTACCTGTCATATTTTCTTGTTGTGGTGAAATATAAGGTTGTTGGAAAAGTTATTGCGTATTTTTCTACACAAAAATGTGTCGTGACTTTCCTGATGACCCAGTAGTTCATGACTATTTTTGTGGCCCTATAGCACAATGTCTATAGTGACCTTTATTGTTGGTTTTGTATGTCTTATTGCTTCATTGGCCATGTCCGATATTCCAAAGGTCATCCCATGGTCCAATATGGCACCTGAACTCTGGCTGTTACATCTGCATTCCAAGATAAAAGAATGAAAGAAGAAAGGGTAGTGAGACACAGCTTTCCCTTAAGGTAGGTTTATGGAATCTGCCAAGCCATTAGCTAGAACGTGCCACAGATATCACACTGGCCAGAATGTAGCCACGTGGTCACATAATCACACATAGCTATAAGTGACTCAGGGGGAATTGAGCCTTTATTCCAGTTACATATGCAACTAAAACATGAATATTCCACTGATACAGAAGGGAAAAATGGATATTAAGCAACAAACATCTCTGTTGCAATTGGTTTTCTGTGATGTCAAAGAAGGAATTTGAAGACTCTACTTTTTAGTATGTCCTTACGCAACTGTTTAATCTTATTAATATGATGCTTTGTAGTTTCTTCAAAATTTCTCTAGATTCCTTTTAAAAGGTGGATATCAAAACTAGGCACGGAGTTATAAAAATGGCTGCACCAAATCCTTAATCTCTGTTTAATTGCTTGCCAAATATAAGCCCTTTTTGTTACCATCTTAGGGATTAGAGTCCAGTTTTGTAAAAAGTATGAATGAAACATCTGCTTTTGTCATTTTGACAGTATAATTTTTCTGTTCTATTGTTATTTTTGTGTTGTGTGACTCTAATAATCTATTCTTTGAAGTCTCTCTCATATATTCCTTTTATAAATTTAATTTTGTACTGCTTCCCTTCAAGCGCTTTTTAATGAGAGCATTAAATCTGAACGAGAGCTAAATTGTGAGGGGTTTAACAGAGTAAGTATCATAACAGCACTAATAAGGCCATTCTGTGAGAGCCTGCTGGATATATTTGGTATTTGCCTAGGTATAATTATTCATTCATTCTTTTGTTCATTCAGGATACGTATATTGAGTGCCTACATTCTGTGTTTACACTGAGCACATTACCTGCCAGGGCCTGGAAATGAAAAAGTGTCAAGAAAGACATGGCTCCTGATTTCATAAATGACAAACAAGCAAAAGTAATCCAAATAATCACTTATCTCTTCTTTTTTATAATTACTCATTTCATTTTATTTATTTATTTATTTATTATTTTAATTTGACAAGAGAGAGAGAGAAAGTGAGAAAGAAAGCTGCTAGTTCCGGGACTCGTGCCACAGTCGGCCATTGCCTTAACCACCTCACCACTTGCTAGCCCCAATTATTTATCTCTTCTAATAGAATCTTGGAAGAAATGGAGAAGTGTATTCTAAAATAGAGAGTAATGGGGGTAGAGGTTTATATTAGGGAGAGTGATCTCAGGAGGGTCTCTGAATATGCGGCATTGAAACAATCTCGCAGACTGAGATTAAGATAATCCCATGAAGAAGCTGGGGAAGAGAAATCCAGGGAGAGGGAACCACAAATGCCAAGGCCTTGAAGTGGGAAAGAACTTGGCATGGTGGAGATGTGAGCATTAAGAGAGCGTGAATCACGTGCTGGAAGGATCAGGAGGCTGTGCTATGATACTTGCTTTCAAAATGCAACTTTATTCCAAAAGGATTGATAGAAAACATCTTGAGTATAACACACATTTTGCGTTTGCTTGTGTGTGATTTTGTCAGAGAGGAATACCAGGTGAATGCATAAAATGGTGTCCAGCGGAACTGGGTGATGCAGGGACATGTCAAATGCACAAATGTTCTCCTCAGGCATCTACCAGCTTCCTCAGTGCATGTGTGGGTCCGTTCCAGCCCTCCACCTGTCTTGTGTTACAAGTTTCCTTCTGATTTCAGATAACCCCCTTTCTACCACTTAATAATTCATAAACCACAACTCTCCTGGCACCCATTTCCACAAGTAAACTTCAAACATTTTCAAGATAAAGTTCTATATTTATTGTAGTATCTTTGTATTTCTTACCATTTACCATGTGTAAAATCATACCATTTTCATTAGTTTGCTACTTTTTTTTTAATGTGTCACTGATGAAGTTTTTGAGTGTTGTACCGTTAGTCCCATTCCTCTCATAAGTTTTGTGGGTTTTAATTACACCATTTTGCATAATGCAGTGATTTTTTTAAAAGGGATGCATGTGGGGCCAGCAGGTGGCAGAATAGTTAAGGCACTGAACTCCCACAGGGTTGACTGTGGTTCAAGTCTTGGACCCAGTGGCTTGAATTTCATGCCAGGTACGTGTGCGTGCATACTCAAAATCCCAAGAGAAAACTCAAGGAGAAGGGATTACGGTGTGGCCATCCTCCCTGGGAGTGGTTTCTTGCTTTCTGTCTCTCTATATCTCTGTCTCTCCAGAGAGTACCCATGGCCTATAGCAAAAAAACTCTCAAAATAAAAAAAGGAATGCATGTATTGCATTACAGCAGAACTAACTGTACCAAAGGAGGTTGGATCAGGCAGGAGGCAGATCCTTACACAGCCTCTACAACATGTAAAACACTGTATGTTTTTCTTTTTAGCAGTAAAGAGAAGCCTCCCCAAGGATTTTAACTAGGGGATGTTATTTGTGTGGTGGTGGGGTTTGTAATAAAGGCTAAAGATGGAAGCAACGAGACTAGTAGGAGATGATTACAATGGCCCGAGTGACAATCATGTTGATTTGGACTAAGGTGGGAGCAGTAAACAAAGAGGGCTGTTTGGTTTTAAGCTGTGGTGTGGTTTGTTACCTGATATGGGCTGGCTCTTGCTTAAGATCCATTAGGATTTCCTTTTTTATTTATTTAATTTTTTTTAGAAAAAGAGATTTTTGCTGTAGGGCATGTGCAATCACCAGAGAGACAGACACACAGAGATAGAAAGCGAGAAATCACCCCCCAGGTGGGGGCCATGCTGCAATCCCTTCTCCTCCATTTTCCTCTTGGGATTTTGGGCTTGCTCACACCTGCGCCTGGTGTGAGTTTTAAGCTGCCATGTCTGAGACTGAAGTTGTGGTTTACTATGGCTCGAACCCCTCCAATTCTTGGTTAATGTGTACCATCTAAAAAGAGACATTGCCCATTTATGAGGGAATCTAGGCTATTATACTGTTTTTCTGCTTCTGTATAATGCAAGATCACTTTCAAGAAATGAGAGCGCCCTTGAAGGTATCTTTTGTAATCAAAAATGCTAATTTATTTTCATTAATTTCTATTCCTTTCTTTTAAGATACACTTAGGATTAATAAAATAAATTACAAGATACAATGACTCGAATCCTGGGATGCTTAAGGAATTAACTGAAACAAAACCCTCTGAAAACTCTGAGAGGCTTGCTGAAGGGCCCGTGATACCAGATACCATAAACCAGGCAGCAAAACGTTCGTATCTAGAAATACAAGAATAATAGGAGGATTAATTTTCAAAGTCTGAGAGGGATTACAGGGTAGTAGGGGAAAATCAAAATGACTCTTAAAAGAACTAATCTTGTCAAAATAATCTAACTTTTTTTCTACAACAGCATGAAAGTCATAATGTGGCTGGGTGCTTATTGTGCTTTTGATTAGACATTTGAATGACATTTTCCTCCACAGCCTGGGCAAAGTGATTTTGAACATTTTCTCCCTCGGGGGTACCTGGATCAGAGGGCAGCCTAGCCTCAGAGAGATTGATGAGTGCAATCATGGGGGTGGGGATGGCTTGGCCTGAATAAATGGAGGAAAATGAGGGTCCATTTGTGAGTAAGAGCAGGGAACAGCTACGATTGTTGAATATCACTGAGGTAATGAGGGGTAGAGATGGAGGTCATGACGGGGTACAATAGCACATTGCTCATTCCATCTGCTTTACTGAGTGTTGGAGGCTGGGCCAGGCTGTTAGGAACTGGGGAATAAGAAGTCAAAGGCTGAAGACCCAGTACCTCTTGTTTTGGCCTGGTACCCTCCATCCAGAGGAATGGAAAACACTGCCCCAGAGAATCAGATGTACAGAAGGTAGGTTGGAACTTGTTGGACGTATAGAGTATTTTAGTCCATTTGGGCTTCTGTGACAAAATGGTAGGTTGTCAGGAAAGTCATGATATATTTCTTTTTATGTTTCGTTTTCTTATGCAAAAATGTGTCATGACTTTCCCAACAACTGGATATCGTTAGTCCTGTTAGAAAGTAAGTATTTCTGTAACGGAATACCTTAGACTGGGTAGTTTGCAAACCATAATTTATTGCTCTTAGTTGTGGAGCCTGAGAAGTCCATGATCTAGGCATGAGTGGACTCAGTGCTGATGAGGGCTTGTTCCTCATCGATGGTGCCTGCTATCT
Source organism: Tupaia tana (assembly GCA_026018925.1). Taxonomy (NCBI): domain Eukaryota; kingdom Metazoa; phylum Chordata; class Mammalia; order Scandentia; family Tupaiidae; genus Tupaia; species Tupaia tana. The sequence goes on along the minus strand of JAKSZU010000020.1, from coordinate 21,478,933 downwards.
CTCCCACATGGGGGAAGAGCAAGGCGAGACCTGAGCCTTGTTAGTAAGGGCACTAATCGCATATGTTAGGGTGGAACCTTCATGACCTGATGACCCTCAAATGACCCAGCTTCTAACACCACCACTGGTGATTAGCTCTCAATGTATGAAATTTAGGGGGACATAAACCGTTCTGACCATAGCGTAAGGTGAACTTGATTTCCCCCAATTAGTTGAAATTAATTAATCACTAACAAAGTCAGGCAGGATAACAAACTACCTTAATGAATAACTAAGAGTCACTTGTAATTAAATGAACAATATCTAATTACATACAATTAATTAAAGAAAAGATGTTTAACAGTTTATACTCTGCAGCAGGGTGAATGAGGGAAAATACTGCCCTTTCTCCATTTCTTCAGCTCATTTTTCTTATGTTTTACACTTAAATTTCTTTTTCCTTTTTCTTTTTTATTGAGAGGTTTTTGCTATAGGGTGCATGTGCTTGCCAGACAGACAGAGAGAGACATAGAGATAGAAAGCAAGAAATCACACTCCAGGGGGGATGGCCATGCCGCAATCCCTTCTCCTCCAATCTCTTGGAATCTTGGGCATGCACACACATGCGCCCGGTGTGAGTTTAAGTCACCAGGTCCGGGACTCAAACTGCAGTCTACTACATGGGATTCAGCGACATAGCCATTACTCCAACTGCTGGTCCCCTACATTTAAATTTCTAATTGATTGTTATACCTAATTAAAATCATCTTTAGCAACAATATTATAGAATCTGTAAGTAGGGTATGATTTTGATAGAAAGTAAAAGCATTTCTGGGAAATGAAATAAGTACTAATGACTATAATTTATTGAACATTCAATGCTAGGCCCTATGTTAAGTATGTTTTATTCATTGTCTAAAACTGTATGCAGGGACCAGCAGGTGGTGTGGTGGTTAAGGGCGCTGGACTCCCAAATGGTTGCCTGCGGCCTGAGTCTCAGACCCGGCTGCTTGCTTTCTCTCTCTCTGTCTCTCTCTCTTTCTCCCCCTCTCTGGTCAAATTAAAATAAATTAAAAAAATACATAAATAAAGCTAAATAAAATAAATCTTTTACAAAGAATTATTTATTTATTTATTTATTTATTTTTTATAAACTTTTTTTAAAATTTATTCATTCATTTATTTCATTTTTAAATTTTGACCAGAGAGGGACAGAGCAAGAGAGAAGTAGAGAGTGGGAAAGTGAGAGAGCAAGCTGCCAGGTCCAGGACTTGAATCGTGGTCGACCATGTGGGAGTCCAGCGTCCTTAACCACCATGCCACCTGCCGGCCCCAAGAATTATTTATTTTTTAAGAAGAACAAAAAACTTTATGCTTTGATTTAGGGATGTGTAAACTGAGACTCAGAGAGGGTCTACCTCACACTCAAAGTCTCAGAGTCAGGAATGGCTGTTACTGCCATTGAGGTACTGGTTTACCAAAGTAAAATTAAGAAAGAAAGAAAAAAAAAAAAAGCTCTAAATACCGTGAACAATTCTGAAAGTGGTGCTTGTTTCTCCCATTCTTTTGAGGACAGATATTTTCAATGTCTGGGATTTTTTTATTTTTCTCTTTTACTTGATGTGATATTTTTAGGAATATGGTTTGATTGTTCTAGTTCCAAATTTTCAGTAGGAGCCATAGACTTACTGTTTGGTCTCAGGAGCTGTCTGACCTGTGTCAAGGTATAAAGATTATCGTGCAAGACAGATTTCCAGGTGGTCTTGGCGCAAGCCAGTTCTTTCCCCATTCTCACTGTTGTTCTCAAGAATAACTGTAGATTGTGCCAGGAATGCACCAACCTGAGATTAGGAGGAGCTGGCTGGAACAACTTGTGTTCTGTTTTGGTTCTCCTTAGCAACAGAAAGCCCTTCAATTCTTTTGCACCGTAAATCATAGATAAAACCCAGGGAAAGCTAAATTTTGGATGCCTTTCCTGTAGTGGAAGTGGAGCACATATCAGCGATATTCCATCCACCCTAGGCAGGCTGACCTTGGGGGGCATCATCTCATCTCGAATCCCAGGCTTCAGCTGTCCCTTGATGCCTGACTATAGTAGCACACCCACTTCACGTAATGTGTTGCATGTGGGTGTTTGGTCTCGTCAGACTTAGGCAAGTTGGTAGCCAGTGCACAGTGAGACTGTTCCATAAAGCCCTGCAGCCTGTGTCTGGGCTCAGGTTCAAACCAGTCCTAGTTGCCCACACACTGCCTTTCTATCATCCTACCTGCCTGCACCTGCCATCCCAACAGAACGGGCCCTCATTGCTTCAACTCCTGTATGTGCTACTTATGGGCATAGCTATTTCCTTCTAAGATGCAGTAGGAAAAATAGGGCCAATCATTATTATTTGTTCAACTGTTTTGGTTATTTTTAGCCATTTTATTCTTTTAGGTAGGTCTTGCTGAATAATGTAGTTACCTTTTACTTTTTCTTTTTTTTTTAATCTTCTGTCCTTTATCTTAAAACCTACTTATTTTAAACTCATTTATACTTAGTTTAAAATACATCGGATTCAAATATTAGTTCTAAATTTGGTCACTGTGATTTTAATTCCTCTAACACCTATTCCTGCCCTCAAACCTGGAGAAGATGATCTCAACAAAGTATTCCTAAAGTAGGAGCCCCTCTACTTTGGTTTTTCACTATCCTACCCTTATTAAGTGGTTATTGTTTACAAAGAGAGCTTCAAGAATTCTCTTTCATATAGCAAAGCTGGGGTTTAAACTTCGGTATAGCTAATGTCAAGGCCCATGTTATTTTTCTTTCTTTTTCTTTTTCTTTTTTTTTTTTTTGAGATGTTTCACCAGAAAAACAGAGAGAGACAGACAGAAAGTGAGAAATAATTGCCAGCCAGGGCAGATAGCCATGCTGCAATCCCTTCTCCTCCATGGATCTCCTCTCAGGATCTTGGGCACGCATGCACACACACCCGGCATGAATTTAAGCCACCAGGTCCAGGACTTGAACCGCAGTCGACTACATGGGAGTCCAGCGATGTAGCTATTACACCATCTGCTGGTCCCAGCCCATATTCTTAACCATTGTCTTCTATTGCTCAGTGTGATAACCTATGCTATAGATGACTTAGATTTTTTTTTTTTTAGAAGTTTTTGCTATAGGGCACATGTGCTTACCAGACAGACAGAGACAGAGAGACAGAAAGCGAGAAATCATCCCCCCCCCCAGGGGAGATGTTCACACTGCAATCCCTTCTCCTCCATTGTCCTCTCAGGATCTTGGACACGCATGCACACGTGCCCGGCATGAGTTCAAGCCGCCGGGTCCAGGACTCGAACCGCAGTTGACTACGTGGGAGTCCAGCGACATAGCCATTATGCTAACTGCTGGTCCCAAGATGACTTAGATTTTAAAACTAGGAATTAAAGCTTCTACTCACTGAATTTAAGTAGAAAAAGTTTTAATGGTATTAGCATCTACACTTGTAAAACCTATGTGTGAATTTATGATACTTGTGCATGCATGTGTGTATATGCATGTGTATACAATTAAATGCATAGGTTCTTGTCCTTTGCCTTCTGTCAAGATAAATTGTGTGTAGGTGTATGTGTGTTGTGAAATTAGTTAACTCTATTCTATACTTGGCAAGATTTTGAAAAACAACAAAATTTTAATGATAAAAGAGCAGTTAGAAAGGTTTATTTAATGAATCAGAGATTTGTTTAACATTGACAATCTATTTTTAGCATTTTTCCTAAGTTTCCTTGAAGTGAAAGCAAGAGAGTATGTTTTTGTGGAATATAAAGATTTAGGTTTTTTCTCTGGCTATGCCACCAACTACTGGAATTATTTTATCTTTATATAGGACAAGAAAATTTGGGGGCTATATTGCAGTGCTTTGAAGTTGAGTTTGATCTCAAAATAGCCATAGATTTGTGACAATAATTATTTCTACCTTGAAACATATAAAGAAAGTCCTCTCCTTAAAAGAACCTTTTATGATAAAAAGCACAATGAGATTTATTGACTGTCTTAGTCTGTTATTGTGTTGCTAAGAGAAATATGTGAGACTGGGTGAATTATAAACATATAGAGATTTAATAATCCACAGTTTTGGGGTCTGGAAAGTCTAAGGGCTTTGCAAAATAGTGGAAGGCAGAATTTTTAGCAGAGCAGAGCATGGTGTGTATCCTTTGGCTCCAGCCTCCTACTTGCCACTGTGAATCTGTCATAACTCATTCAGAGGTAGCCTTGCCCTAATGACTTTAGTATACCCAAAGACTTCACCTTGGGACACCATAAAGGAATTAAGTTTTTACCTAATATTTTTACAGTACAATAAAGTCCCAACATATGAGTTTCTAGGGGACTTCCAATCAGCACCTATTAAAACCAAATTCCAAAACATAAAACCCTGGGGCATGAACCATGATCCAAACCATAACGTTGACTTACTGCAGTAAAGGAGATACCATACAGAGAACTCTGTAGCATGTTAGGGAAGTAATGTTCCTGTTGCTTATGTGTTAGGCCCAGAAGTTCTCAGGGTAGACTATCAAAAGTAAGTACATCTTTGAATTGTCTTATTTCCAAAGGAAGGGTCAATATCAGTGAGAGAAGTTTTTGAATGAAGAAGTGTTACATGAACTGCAAGATAATCTGTTTCAGCTCTAAAACTAATGAGTTCATTTACTGTAGTAGCATAAACTCACCAGAGAAAAAGAACCAATAGGAGACTGATAATAAAGGATTGAATGACATAAATATGGAGGCTGAGAGGTCTCATGATGCACAGTTGGCAAGTTGGAGACCCAGGAAAGCTGATGGTGCAGTTCTAGTCCAAGTCCGAGTCTAAGTCTGAAGGCAGAAGACCAGTATCTCTATTTGAAGACAGACAGAAAGAGAGAATTTTATTTTTTACTCTTATTATTCCATTCAGGCCTTCAACAGACTAGATGAGTCACACACACATGGGTGTGTAGGGGAGGGAAAACTGCTTTACTCAGTCCATAGGTTCAAATGTCAATTTCATCCAAAGACATTCTCATAGACTCACTGGGAATGTTTGGTTGAATATCTGGGCACTCTGTGATCTAGTCAAGTTGACACATAAAATCAACCATAATGCATACTATTTTGTAATTTGCTGCACATTTCTCTGTGACTTATTGTTTTTAATGCCAGAGCATGCACATGTGCACTTGCGTGTGCACGCTTGTGTGGAAAAGAGAGCAAAAGAAAGTGAGCACCCTCCAACAGAGTCTGCTCTGGCTGAAGTCCATGTTCCTCCAATTCTCCATTCCATCAGGGTCCTGTGTACATACATGCCTGGTGTGTGTGTTTTTTTTTTTTTTTTTTTTTTTTTTTATGGAGAGGTTTTTGCTATAGGACGCGTGCGCTTGCCAGACAGACAGAGAGAGACAGAGAGACAGAAAGCGAGAAATCACCCCCCAGGGGGGATGGCTACACTGCAATCCCTTCTCCTCCATTCTCCTCTCAGGATCTTGGGCACGCACACACACGCGCCCGGCGTGAGTTTAAGCCACTGGGTCCGAGACTTGAACCACGGTCGACTACGTGGGAGTCCAGCAACATAGCCATTACGCTAACTGCTGGTCCCAATGCCTGGTGTGTTTTTCAAGTTCCTGGGGCCAGGACTCAATTCTTGGTCAGCCATATGGGACCTCTGCATGCACTTAACTACTGCATTATGAGGCCAGCCCTCTTTAGATTTTTGCCATAGGGTGTATGTACTAGCCAGAGAGATACACAGAGAGAGAAATAGAGAGGAAGAGTGAGAAATCAGCCCCCAGGGGGATGGCCATGCCACAGTTTCTTCTCCTCATTCTCTTCTTGGAATTTTGGTCACACACACAAATGCACCTGGTGTGATTTTCAAGCCACTGGATGCAGAACTGGAACTGTGTTTGGCCATGTGGGAATCCAGCACCTTAACCATCATGCCATCTGCTGGCCCAGGCCCAGGTCTTTCTGTGACTTCTTGGAGATATGAATTGTGACTTTCTCATAACCAATTCCAGAACAGAGCCAAAGACCTAACCTCTATGTGGTAGGTATTTAGTATAAGGAAACCTTGAAAAGCTGAAGGAAAATGGAATTAAAGTCTGAGTTAATTTTGGTACAAAAAAATTAGAAATCCAAGCATAGTTTTTCCATAATATACATATTATCTAAAATGAAGACCCTCATACATATTTGTTAAAGACTGCATGAACACGCAAATGAAAAGAAGTCATATAATAAGGTTAGGCTGGGGATGGGGAAGTGTGGGAGCTGGATAGGAGTTGGATTTTCTGCCTCACAGCAATTTGATTTCATTATCTTTTAAGGCAGAGAAAACCTTTCAAAACTGCTCCATTTACTGTTGCTTATTTGAATAGATGTGACATTCCAAAGTTGATATTCCTTAATAGCTGTGATTAACATATCTAAATACTTCTCCAATGACTTCTGAAACATTTTTCTTTTGTTTAAAGTTTTATTACAATTCAGACTGGTAGTTTTGAAGAGCCAGACTGGTAGTTTTATTCTTACTCTTCTTGTTGATTGAAACATCGTTGTGTACATGGATAGCCCAGGATGAGGTTATCTTCTCCCTTAAAACAAGAATTAGGGGACCAGCAGTTAGCGTAATGGCTATGTCATTGGACTCCCATGTAGTCGACCGCGGTTCAAGTCCCGGACCCGGTGGCTTAAAACTCACGCCGGGCGCGTGTGCGTACATGCCCAAGATCCTGAGAGGAGAATGGAGGAGAAGAGATTACAGTGTGACCATCCTCCCTGGGGGGTGATTTCTCACTTTCTGTCTCTCTGTCTCTGTCTGTCTGGCGAGTGCACGCGCCCATAGCGAAAACCTCTTCAAAAAAAAAAAAAAAAAAAAAAAAACAAGGATTAGTTAAAAATTCCTATAATTGAGAAAACACCATTTCTGACTAAACAATTCCTCTTAATGGGGCCAGCAGGTGGTATAGTGGTTTAAGTGCTGGGTTCCCACATGGTTCCCACATGGTCGACTACAGTCAAGTCCCAGACCCAGCAACTTGAAGCTGGGTGTGTGCATGTTTGTGTGTGTTTGTGTGTATGTGTGCAAACCCAACATCTACAGAAGAATGGAGAAGGGACTGTGGCATGGCTGTCTCCCCTAGGGGGTCATTTCTCGCTTTCTGTCTCTTTGTCTTTCTGGCGAGCACGTGTGCCCTATAATAACAACAACAATAAAAATCTTAAAAAAAAAAATTCCTGTTAAGTCCCACAAGGAAACGGTCTACTTAAGGTCTAATCTTAAGCATAAATTGAGTTTAATTTGCTTGGTCAAGCTTTTCTGTATGCATCCTGCAGAGGGAAACTTCGGATTAGCCCAGACTTTGTCACGAGTACTCAATTAAAAGCCTGAATTAATAAAGCTGTCTTAATTGGTCTGACGGAACTAGCAATATGACCTTATCACCCATCTACACCTCTGATCCTGACTTCGAATTTCCATAAAGGACAGATAGTAACTAGCAAATGCCTGCTTTCCTAATAACACACTGCATTCACAGTCTAACATTCAACGCCCCAGCTCACAACTTTATCCACCAACCTAGAGTATGTTCTGGAGCTAGTTAAATTAACTTAGCTATCAAAATGCTGAGCTTGATAGCTCATTTATCTTTCTGTCTCACAACTCGACATTACAATACGGTGGTGATTGATCTTGCATCTTCCAGGTACCATATAGTATAAAAACTAAGAGAAGATTAATTAAAAGCTGTCTTACCCAGACAGGTTTTTAAATAAGTTTTAGATTTACACTATATATCAGCTGAAGCAGAAAGAAATTCTAAGACCAGGAACTCTGCAACACCAATTGGATTTTTCTTTTATGTAGAATATGTATGCTGTGGTCCTGATGGCCATTATTATTCTTTCACACGTGTTGAATACCAAAATGAGGCAGAAAGACCTTGTAACAAATGTCTGGTCGTGTTCAATGCAGCGTAGCCCAACATGGAATGCACACAAACACATCATAACTACCTAGCAGCAATCACTGCTTCAAAGTAATACATACCTACATACACACACACACATATATGTATATACATGATATATTTTTATATATTATATGTACAAATTTAAAAATAATATATCATGTGTATATATGTGTGTGTGTGTATATATATATATATATATATATATATATAATATATATTATATTATTTTTTAATTTGAGAAATTTTAAGTGGATATGGAGGAAAATGATGTCAAAATCCAGGACTGAGGAAAAGAAAAATCTCAAATATATACATCGCACGTTTAAGCGAGTCTTTTATGAATTGGTGAAAAGTAAATACAAATAATAACTGTAGCTACTGTTTAGTGAATTACTATGTTGCATGACATTTAAATGGTCGCTGATCTTTAAAAAAACGTTGGAAGGTGAAGTATTGCTATGCCCACTTTACAGATGAGGAAACTCGTGTACTCAAGTGTGATGCTCCCTGGCCAAAGCCATGGGCTGATCGTCAGCAGAGCTGGGATTTACATTACTGCTGGTTTACTTGGCTCCAAGGCCACTGTACCCTGCTGCCTTCCAACAAGCAAGTACATCCTTACATACACAATAGAACTTATTTTTTTCTTAAGAGGGATTTTTGCTATAGGGCATGTGCACTCATGAGAGAGACAGAGAGACAGAAAGCGAGAAATCACCCCCAGGAGAGATGGCCATGCTGCAATCCCTTCTCCATTCTTATCTCAGGATTTGGGGCATACACACACATGTGCCCTGCATGAGTTTTAAGCCACTGTGTCCAGGACTTGAATGTGGTTGACTACGTGGGATTCCAGTGATATAACCATTATACCCTATGCTGGTCCCCATGATAAAGAATTTTTGAGAACCAATAAAATATTTGATTCATTATAGGCTTAAACTCTCTGTTTGCAAGGATTTGTTGCTTCCATGGGAAGGCCACAACTCCTAATCAGTGTCCCTCTCTAGTGACCAAGGGGGTTCTTTGTGGACATTAGACTACCAAATTATTTAATACTCTTGGTGAAATTCTGTTTTCATATAAGTATCTTAAATTTCTTGGCAAGAAAATCAAGTTTGTGTTTTTCTACATTTAAAACAAATCATTGAGGGGACCAGCAGTTAGCGTAATGGCTATGTCGCTGGACTCCCATGTAGTAGACTGTGGTTCCCGTCCTGGACCCGGTGGCTTAAAAATCATGCCGGGCACGTGTGCGTGCGTGCCCAAGTTCCTGAGAGGAGAACAGAAGAGAAGGGATCGGGCGTGGCCATCACCCTGGGGGGGGGGTGACTTCTCGCTTTCTGTCTCTCTGTCTCTCTCTGTCTGTCTGGCGCGCGTACGTGCCCTATAGCAAAAACCTCTCCAAAAATAAATAAATAAATAAATAAATAAAATCATTGAGCTGTTCTTATCAAGTGTGGAGTTTGCAATTCAAAAATTCTTACAGTTTAATAATAAAGGAAACAAACACTATTGCAGGCTATCTCTCTCCTTTACAACCACAAAGTACTCACCATAAATGATGAGTGATTACGCTTTCAATACCTATAGATTTTTAGTTTTTAGAAGAAGAAAATGCTTCTTTTGTTTTTATCTAGAAGGAAAAGAAAGGCAAAAAAAGGTCTTAAACTCCTAATGAACAGTAAGTATGTTGCCTCAGCCTAATTGATTGCCAAATAACTCATTCATTCAATTCATCAAATGTGTTCTCAGTATCGTCTGAATATCAGGTATTATGTTTTGTACTTCCGCAAACACAAAGATGTTAAAGACAAGGTTCTTTTCCTGAAGGATCTCCTCATGTAGTATAGAATAAGATAATGTCCATACACAAAACAAACAGGTAAAATAATCACTCAAGGATATACCTATGAGCAAACTTTTCTCCTAGAGATTTGCCTTATTATCTGATCCTCAAGCTAGAATATGGATGAATTTTCATGAGAGATGTGAATCCTGGCCCCTCCTCAGAGTAGAGTTTCTTGTCAAGGACATGGCTTTTCAGTGGCTTTGCTATACTAAGGGAGAAGGACAAACCCTGGGATATTCTTCGAGGTAGCAAAGCAGTCTCTAAGTTCCCTGATTAGTCGAGGAGTGTGACTACATGTACAGCTGTCTTTCGCCACAAGATTCCTGTCCTGTAGTTATTCAGTCAAACACTGACCCAGGTACACTGTGAAGGAACTTAGTAGATGTGACTGAAGTCCCAAATTACTTGACATTAAGGAATAGAGATTCTGGGTGAGCCTGACCTCGTCAGGTGATACATTTAAAAGCAGTATTCCATCTGACTTGCAGCCAGAGAGGAAGTCAGAGCTATGTAAGCACAAGAAAGATTTGATGCATTGTTGCTGGGTAGAAGATGAAGGGACCCACGTGACAAGAACGGGAAATACTGTAGAAGCTGTGAGCAGTCACCCGCTGACAATCAACTAGAAAACAGGGCCCTCAGCCCTCCAGTTCCAAAGAACTGGATTCTGCCAACAACATGAATGAGCTTGGAAGCAGATTTCCCTCAGAGTGTCTGGATAAGAATCTAGCCCAGCTGGTACTTTGATTTCAGTCTTGTGATACCCTGAGTAGAAAACCAGTGGAGACCACCACCTGGATTTCTGATGTACAGTCTGTGAAATAAAAAGTGGGCATTGGTCCCTGGTTTTGTGGTAATTTTATAATGTCACAATAGATAATTGAAATGCCATCAAAGCCCTTGGAGAGATGGACAATAGGAGTCCTCTGTCCCTTTGTACTCAGAAGCTACTTAACGTTTTCATGAAGAGTATGAATAGTATATACAAATTCTCATGAGAGAATTAGGACCGAATTTTATGTGTTAGTTAACATAAAGAAAAGATCTTGACTTTTGGGTCTCAAGACCACGATTTAAATCCTGGCTCTTTTACATATCAACTCTCTACTTTGGACAAACAACCCTTTTAATCCCTTCTCTACTCTTTCTGTCTGCATTTGTGACATAGGTCAATCCCATTTGTTGAGCAGGGGTACCATGCAGGTAATAATGTATGAAATATAGTAAGTGCTCAGTAAAAGTGATACTTAATTAGTACTCTTTGGTTTAATGACTGACTTTTTAGCCTCTCCTTTTACATTGTACAGCTTTATGGAAAAGTTCTTCATCAAGGTACTGTTAACTACAGTAGTGACATTGGTATCTTAATCTTTTTAGACGTATAGGAATAGGCAGCCCAAGGTATCCTCTTTAAAATTTCCCAAAACAAGAAAGTCCATCCATTTTCCTGTTAGCCAGAGTACTTGTAACTGTACTAATTTCAGTATTTACAAGATGCTGAGTGTTCCTGATTTGCTGTTGTTTCTGAATTTGTGCCCGAGTTAGTCTCCTAGTGGGTAGTTGATAAGAGTTTATAAAGTGTGTGTTTGAGGAAGAAACTATATTTCTTGAATCATAATCAGCAGGTGTCAGTAGAATATATCTCAGCACAGTTTGAAAACTGAGGAACAATACTGTAGAAGAATTTTCATTCATCTTTGCCCTGGAAATTCCCTCAGTGATCCTCCAAGTGTCGTCCCTAGTACTTGTTCAAAATATCTGTCATGAGCTCTGCCCCAGACCCACTGAGGCACAGCAATCATATGCTAAAAAGGCCTTTTTATGATGTTCCTCAGGTTCAGGGACCACTGCCCTAAGTGATTGGGGTGACTCCTGGCCAGTCCTGGAAATTTGAAGAGGAATTTTTATCTTTTCAAAATTATGAATGCGACCACAAAGAATTAATGAGTAAGATTATGAATGATCCAATTCTGTAAGATACTGAACACATCTCAGTTGATAGGCCTCCAAAATTTTGCATGTATATTAGAATTTTATAAAATGAATCACTGTGTAAAATGTATCAGGAAACTGCCTTTTTTAAGAAAAAAATTAGGTGGCAAATTCTTTTGTAAAGTTAAAACTCTGATTTATCTGTTTTGTAAGCATATTTTTATGTATTGAATTTTCTTAGGAGAAGGCAGATTGTATCTGGTAGTTTTATGCATTGGAAATGCTTCTGAGGAAATATTTGATTAGTTGATATGGGAGTCAAAATATGCTAGGTTGTAGAAAACTGAGAAAATTGCCATTTTTACTATAAATGCTTTTAAAACGGAATTTGATACTCTTTCTGTAGTTTACATTTCAAGGCTTTTTTTTTTTTTTTCCTTTCTTTTTCCTTCTTTCTTTCTTTTTTTGTTTTTTCCCTGAAGGTGTTGCATAGAAGAGTGAAGCTGTGGTGTGGTGTCTGGGTAAGAAAGTGTCAGAGCCTTTGTTTTCCCATCTACCAGTTGTGTGACTTATGGCAAGATCCTTACTCCTGGATATGATCTGGTGCATTCTAACTTGTCTAGGCTAGTGTTTCTCAAACTCAAGTGTGCATTAAAATCAGTTGGAGAGTTGATTAAGGTATATCCTTTCCGGGGGAGTGGGGTGGTGTAGCCTGAGAACAGAAGCAAGGCCCTTTGATGGTGCTCCTGCTTCAGCGAATAGTCCAACTTTAGGAGGAAAAGGGTGGGTTGCTGTGTTCCCTGATCCATTTACAAGAATATGTCAGCAAGCTATGTTGCCAACTGATGGAAGGAGTTACTTAATATAAATATCTCTGTGGTCAAGGAAGAGACTGTGCCTTCCTTCTGAACGAGAGAAGATGACACTAGGAAGAGGGCCTCCGTAATACTTTGTCCTTAAAGGTCCTATGGACAAAACATACGTACAATAACCATTCTACCATTGTTGCAGTACAAACGTCATGTATCTTTAAAATATGCATGTGATTACCTCAACAAATTGATCAACAATATTGTATAATACAATATTTTTTTTTCAAATGACACGAATTATAATTTAACATTTAAAACTAAAAACAAGTGCAAGACAAGGATGCCCACTTTCTCCACTCCTTTTCAATTTAGTACTGGAAGTCCTCACCAACACAATCAGAAAAGAGGAGAAAATAAAAGGCATTCAAATAGAAAAAAAAGAGGTGAAACTCGCTCTATTCGTAGATGACATGATTGTATACATAGAAGACCCAATGGTTTCCATGAAAAAATTTCTGGAAGTAATGCATGAATACAGTAAAGTTGCAGGATATAAAATCAATATACAGAAAAAGTTATTCCATTTACCATACCCCCAAAAAGTATAAGATACTTAGGAATGAATCTAACCAAAGAAGTTAAAGACCTCCACAAGGAGAACTATGAGAAGCTAAAAAAAAGAAATTGAAAATGCCACAAAAAGTGGAAGCACATCCCATGTTACTGGATTGGAAGAATTAATATAATCAAAATGGCAATTCTACCCAAATTAATCTACATATTTAGTGCAATGCCAATCAAAGTATCAGACACATTCTTCACAGATCTAGAAAAGACAATCATAAAATTCATCTGGAATCATAAAAGACCCCGTATTGCCAAATCAATTCTACACAAGAAGAGTGGAGTGGGAAGTATCTCACTCCCTGACCAAAAATATACTACAAAGCTGTGGTAATCAAAACAGCATGGTACTGGCACAGAAACAGACATGGGGACCAATGGGACAGAATAGAGTCCCCAGAAATAAATTCCTAAACATGCAGTCAACTGATTTTTGACAAGGGGTACCAGTCAATCTATGGGGAAAGGAAAACCTCTTCAGCAAATGGTGCTTGAAAAACTGGATTTCCACCTGCAGAAAGATGAATCTGAACCCCTACCTCTCACCTTTGACAAAAATCAAGTCAAGGTGGATCAAAGATCTAAATCTAAGACCTCAAACTATAAAACTGCTCCTGGAAAACACTGGGGAAACTCTGAACCCCTACCTCTCACCTTTGACAAAAATCAAGTCAAGGTGGATCAAAGATCTAAATCTAAAACCTCTAACTATAAAACTGCTCCTGGAAAACACTGGGGAAACTCTGGGAGACATGAGGGTAAGGAAAGACTTCTTAAATAAGACCCCCAAAGCACAGTCGATAATTCTCAAAATAGACAAGTGGAGGAACCAGCAGTTAGCGTAATGGCTATGTCGCTGGACTCCCACGTAGTCGACCGTGGTTCGCGTCTCGGACCCGGTGGCTTACAACTCACGCCGGGCGCGTGTGCGTGCGTGCCCAAGATCCCGAGAGGAGAATGGAGGAGAAGGGATTGCGGCGTGACCATCCCCCCTGGGGGGTGATTTCTTGTTTTCTGTCTCTATGTCTCTCTCTGTCTGTCTGGCGAGCGCACGCGCCCTATAGCGAAAAACCTCTCCAAAAAAAAAAAAAAAAAAAAATAGACAAGTGGGATTACATCAGATTAAGAAGTTTCTGGCAAAAGACACAGTAATTAGTGCGAACGGACAGCCCTCAGAATGGGAAAATATTTTTGTAAATTATGCATCAGATAAGGGACTGATAACCAGAATACACAAGTAACTCAAGCAGCTGTTTGGAAAAAAAGATGATGTACCCTATGAAAAGATGGGAGAATGAGTTGAAAAAATACACTCTCTAAAGATGATATATGAATAGCCAAAAGGCATATGAAAAAATGCTCTACATTCCTCATTGTAAGGGAAATGCAGATCAAAACAACAATAAGATACTACCTAACCCTAATCAGAATTTCCAAGATTAAAAAAAAAAAAAAAGATAACTGTTGCCGGGGGTGTGTGTTGAAAGGGGAACTCTCTTACACTGCTGGTGGGAATGTAAATTGGTCCAGCCACTATGGAGAACAATTTGGAGATTCCTCAAAAATCTACAAATAGAACTACCATATGATCCAGCAATCCCTCTCCTTGATATCTACCCAAAGGACAGAAGAATTCTTCATTGGAAAAGTGCTTGCACATTGATGTTTATTGCAGCACTATTCACAATTGCTAAGACATGGAACCAACTCAAATGTCCACCAACAGATGAATGGACTGAAAAACTATGGCACATATACTCTATGGAATACTATTCAGCCATAAAAAACAACAAAACCCTACCTTTTGACAGAGAGTAGAAGAATGTGGAAGATCTACCACTGAGTGAAGCATGTAATCCCTTCTCCTCCTTTCTCCTCTCGGGATCTTGGGCATGCACGCACACATGCCCGGCGAGAGTTTAAGCCACCAGTTCTGGGACTCGAACTGCGGTGGGCTATGTGGGAGTCCAGCGACATAGCCATTACGCTAACTGCTGGTCCCAATGTATATTTGTTCTTTTAAAAAACTTTCTAAGTTAAAAACAAAAAACATTTGCCAGAGGGTACATATGCTCACAGGAAAGAGAGATAGAGAGATAGAGAGAGCGAGAGAGAGAGAGAGAAAAGTAGGAAAATACCTCTCTCTCTCCCCACGGGGAATGATCATGCCACAATCCCTTCTCTTGCATTTCTTCCTCCTGTTGGAGTTTGGGGCACACATACACACCTGGTGTGTTTCTCAAGTTGCTGGATACAGGAGTTGAACTGTGAACTTAGCCATGTGGGATCCAGTTGCCTCAGTTGCCTTAACGAGCACATCATGGGCTGGCTTGTTTTCTTTTGTAATTTCTTTCTTTGATAAGTAAGAGAGAGAGAAAGAGAAAGGTACCTCTAACAGTGTCCTCATGCCATGACTTACCCCAGCTTCAGCCAGCCCACATTATAGGCACATGCAAGTTTGATGTGTTCAGGGAGCTCTCTGGACTTGAAGAGAAAAATCAGCTCCCCTCATTAGCCTCTTGGTCCTTGGTAAGGACTTTGGATTTGCCTACTGATTTCTGATTCTGGAGCACTTCTGGGAAATATCCACATCGAACCCAGCTCTGGTGCTGTGATCCCACGCAGGGGAGGGGAATGAGATGGAAATTCAGTCTCATTCAAGCAAAATTGTTAATAACTTAACATCACTTCTTTCCTGCCCAAATACATGAGCATTTTAATAGAGGTGTTACCATGATCCATTGGTTTATTTCAGGATAGGCACCAGGAAGGCCAGGTCAGAGCATATTCCCCAGCGCCCTTTAATTCACATCTAGTCTAACATGCATGAGGCGTCTGGGTGGCTGACTCTTAATCTGTATATTGTTTTAATTAATGGAAAGTGGAAACAATCTAACATCACAGTTTAAATGGTGTTCTATTGAATTAATTTTTCCTGTAGGGATTCTCTGACAGATGGAACAAAACTGGCCTAGCAGGGACAGAGCAGCCTTTTCTAAAACCCTTCAAGTCAGGCGCTCACAAAATCGTGGAAGAGGAAGCGATTGACAAATTACATCCAAAGTTCCAATCTCCTTTGTTTGTTCAGGTCACTCAGGATATCATTATCACATTAATGGAATTCTCTTATTTCTATTTGCAGGTCCTTTTGTATGCATATTGTGACCTGATTTGAAAGGAAGGGGGGAGAAACCCTCCTTCCTTTTGGTCCTTTCTGCAAGTGTGGCTCGCATGCATGTCAGACGTGTCCAGACAAAGGATTTATTGGTCATCATGAAAGAGATGCCCTTCCCCTTTTCATTTCTTCTGCTTCTAATTATATGACTTCTACTTTTTTTTTTAAATTCTTATTTTTTTCAATTGGCTATAACTCATCTTTGTTCTGATGTGAGGTTAGGTAAAAAGACCCAATAGGTCCCTGGAGTCAAAGTGAGGCAGGAAAGGAAGGCCAGACGTGCTGAGTGTTTGGGGATAACTCAGGCAAAAGATATCTTTAATTTTACCAGCGTTTAAGTGTGTACCTTCTCACTCATTGAAGTAGTTAAATCGACTGTAAGGATAGTCCCAGGTTCACGGCAAAAGAGCTTAATTCCTCATTTCGTTTTACCCAGAGAGAACGTTTTTATAGTGCTGTGATTCAGGGATGATCATTTCATTCGCAAATGGTGTGTTTTAAGCAGTAAACAAATATTACTTTTCAGACCCCAAAGATAAGTTTAGGCAATGCTCAGATCACGTAGTGCTAAATCCGGAGCCCAATTTCAAACAGGTTCACTGTGTTTCTTTACGGTGTAATATGACTGCGGCAGGAAGCAGAAATTTTATCCTGTGCTTGCAATGATAAGAAGGAGCAACAACCTTAACAAGAGTTGATCAAAGGTCCCAATCAAATTCTGTGTGTGCAGCCTTGGAGAATTACAGCTCATAGAGCAGATCTGATAGAAAATCTTTTCATTTCTATGAATTTCACTAGATCAGAGAATTTCCTTGCTACTTTATTTGGTTTCCTTCCTCCCATAAGTAATTACTCTTTATTTTAAGTGACAGAATCACTGTAATTTTGCATTTTTTCATCTTTTTATAGACCTTGGCAAAGATGAATCTGTCCTGAATATTCTGAGTACTTGGCGCCTGTGTTTCAGGATTGTAAATGGAACATAGCAGGCAGCTTGCCCTCCTCCTGCCTTCTAGGTTTATTTGAATATAAATTTTATAACAAAAGGGTATCTTCTAATGCTTTCTCAGTCCTTACTGAACACAATGAGAGTCAGGCTTGGAATTTTTGCTTATTCACCATAACTCGTGATTGCCCTGTTGGGGCTTAGGAAATCTCTGATACTGTGAGAAAAAGCGCAATAAAAACTGTATTCTTTGTTCATTCCCCCTCTTGCCCATTTTGTCAAATCTCCTCATGTCTCTCTTCTGAAAGATTGTAATCTCTTTCATCATACTTTTCTTATTTGATCACCTTTTTCTTTTTCCTTTCTAAAAAACACTATCTTTCGTCCCACTTAGGTTGGGGCCCTACTCTCATTCTCCTCCTCCCCAGTTCATTTCCCTTTTTCTTTTTAGAAGGAACAGAGATGATTTTACTCTTGTGGTCCAAGGTAGACTGGGTTGATTTAAGGTTTCACTTAAGTAAATTCCCTAGTCCTGTCTCTCCTCAAGCAGAGAAATCTACTGTATTTGACCAGTCTGTTCTTTGCATGTGCATCACGCATGAGCTCACATGACGTGGGTACACACATACATGTATGTGCATGTATGTGTATATATAGAAAAGAAAGAAATAGAAAATAAGAAGGAAAGTAACATGAGGTTGATCACAGTCTCCTCAGGGCCACTAGGTAAAGGGGTTAGTGTCCTTGGAGTGGCTACTGGGCGTAGTTTCAAATGTGTGTGGTTTTTGTCTTTGGAGTAAATGGCAAAAGGAGGGTACTTAAGCCTTTTCCTTGTATGTTCTCTGGTTTCCACTGTTACCTGTTTTACCCCGATTGGGCCATCTAGGTGGTTCACTTAAAGGCGAGGGCCGAAGCCTTTGGGTAATGTTGCAGTTTATGTGGTTGTCACTGTGCTGGAGGCAGAGATTGGGTAACTACCTTCTTGGACATCACTCCTAATGCATTCACCTCCTGAGAGTTTGCTTCTTAGGTCTCTCCCCTCCAACCATGAGACCCACTATTTTGCTTCCCTTTCCCCCCAGCATCCCAATTTCTCTGTTTCTCCCATATGCATAGTTTCATTTTTATGTCCATATATATATATATTTTTTTTTTTTTGAGAGGTTTTCGCTATAGGGCGCGTGAGTTCGCCAGACAGACAGAGAGAGACATAGAGACAGAAAGTGAGAAATCACCCCCCGGGGGGATGGTCACGCCGCAATCCCTTCTCCTCCATTCTCCTCTTGGGATCTTGGGCATGCACGCACACGCGCCCGGCGTGAGTTTTAAGCCACCAGGTCCAGGACGCGAACCGCGGTCGACTACATGGGAGTCCAGCGACATAGCCATTACGCTAACTGCTGGTTCCCAGTCCTTATATATTTTGAAGACAAAAATTACAACTTAAAACTTCATTTTATGTATTTATTTTTAAAATTTTATTTATTTCTTTCAAGAGAGAAGGGGTGATATATATATGTATATATATATATATATGTACATATATATATATATATATATATATATATATATATATAATAGAGAGAGAGAGAGAGAGAGAGAGAGAGAGAGAGAGAGAAGACCCTTAATGGGGCCTTCACACGGCATTTCATTCCCACCCCTCAGCCAGCTCCAATTGCAGGCAAGCATGTGCCTGGTGTACTCAGGGAAGTCTCTGGACTTGAACTAGGAAACTAGTTCAAACAACGCTGTGACATTGGCCCTTAAAACTTTATTTTAGAGATGAGGATATTGACTTATATAAATGTCAGGTGGTTTATTTGAAATTATTCAGGAAATCTGTATTAATTACAAAGACTATACATTTCAATAAAAATCTCGGGAACCAGCAGTTGGCGTAATGGCTATGTCGCTGGACTCCCACGTAGTCGACCGCGGTTTGCATCTCGGACCCGGTGGCTTACAACTCACGCCGGGCGCGTGTGCGTGCGTGCCCAAGATCCCGAGACGAGAATGGAGGAGAGGGGATTGCGGCGTGACCATCCCCCTTGGGGGGTGATTTCTCGCTTTCTGTCTCTCTGTCTCTCTCTGTCTGTCTGGCGAGCGCACGTGCCCTATAGCGAAAAACCTCTCCAAAAAAAAAAAAAAAACTAAGAAAACTAGTCATAACAGCAGTAATGACAATAACAACAGAAACAATAGTCACTGCTATAAATTGCTATTAATCTAATCCCTAGATTGCTAGGGATTGTGCAACTTGTATCTTATTTGATCCTTTTAGACCATCTATGTGGTAGGTTATTATTTTTTATTCTAATAAATGGAGACTGAGACAGAAATCCTCTTTATATATATAATAAGAGGGCATGGTCAATTGTAAACCCAAGTTTCTCTAATTGTAAAACTTGTACCCTATGTAAGTGATATGCTAGAGCTACCTTGTACTGACTCGTGAGAGCTCATGGTTAGTGTATTTTCATAACTCAGTGTTCAGCGACATCAACTTGAAATCAGCCATGATGGAAACATTTGCACCATGGAAATTGGCAAAGGCCAAATATCATGACATAATTTTCTTTGCTAGAGATCTGACTGGTGGACATTCACTAAGATCCCATTACTTACATGTGTTTTTACAATATTTTAGCAATAGAATGAGGTATTTTTTGTTTTTGATTTGTTTGTTTTTGCCATAGGGCACATACACTCACTGGAGATAGACAATGAGAAGGAAAGTGAAAAATCACCCCCCCCGGGGGGGGGATGGTCACACTGCAATCCCTTTTCCTCCATTCTCCTCTTGAAATTTTGGGCATGCACAAAGTATTTGGTGTGACTTTCAAGTCAGTGGGTCTAGGACTCAAACCACACTCATACATGTGAGAATCCAGCACCTTAACCACCACACCACATGCTGGCCTCTAGAATGAGGTTTTCAAACATCTTGTCTCTTCTAGAAAATCTGGATCATCTGATTACTGTATTGTTAACAGAAAAAACTATACTCCTGGGACCAGCAGTTAGTATAATGGCGAAGTTGCTGGACTCCCATGTAGTTGACTGCAATTCAAGTCCCGGACCCAGTGGCTTGAAACTCACACTGGGCATGTGTGCGTGCGTGCCCAAGATCCCGAGAGGAGAATGGAGGAGAAGGGACTGTGGTGTAGCTATCCACCTGGGGGGCGATTTCTCGCTTTCTATCTGTCTGTCTGTCTCTCTCTGTCTTTCTGGCAGTGCACGTGCCCTATAGCAAAAACCTCTCCGAAAAAAAAAAAAAAAGAGAGAAAGAAAAAAAAGAAAAAGCTGTAAAGCTATACTCCTGATTTACTGCTCTTTTTGCCATCCCTTGCTGGGATTTATTCTATGTTTTTATCTTAAATCCACTAACCATGTGTTCAACAAAGAACATTTGGCTGAAGAAGAGACACCTACCAATCCAATGTAGATTGATAAAAGAAATATATTGAGAAGTCTTGGGGGCACTGTGGCTATTAATCCCACTGAGTCCCATGGCAGGAAGTGTGTCCTCCTGAAGAAGTGGACGACGGATAGGAAAATGAGCTCTGAGCACCTTTACCCCATCACTCATGAACTTGCTGGTTTTCCATCATTGCATCTCTCTGAGTTTTCATCACTTAACCAGCCGTTTTTCCTCTTGGGTGGCGTAGCCAACATCCTGATTCATCTGTATTCTCATTCCAAGCAAACACCAACAGACTCAGTGTTTTTGGCTCCTATTTTTCATTTATCAGAAAGGAAATACTTTTGAGTCCCAAGGAGGTCAGTTATCTCATCAGTATGGGTATGTGGTGAAAGCTGAACATCTTATGAGCAAAACTGTGGAAAGAGGTTTCTCTGAGAAGGCAAGGGTAGGTAGGAAATGAGTCTCATCTATAGTACATTGATCTGGGGGGAACGGGGTACAAAGTAAAGAAGAAGAAAGGTTAGACTGTAAGCAACGTAAGATTCTTAATGAGAATCTGGATTTTCTCATTTTTTTAAAAAATTGCCAGATGGTGTTTTGCTTACCAGTGAGAGATAGAGAAACAGATAGAAAGAGGGAGAAAGAGCAATAAAACACATCCCAATGCACATCCCAATCCCATTTCTTCATTCTGCTGGAATTTGAATTTTGTGCATTTACACATGCTTGGTGTCTTTTTCTTGCTGTTGGTCAGCCACAATGGATCAGGCTTCCTTAACCACTAGGTTACAGGGTTGGCCCTGGATTTACTCTTATTTATTTATGTTTTTTAAGGCTTTTCCACCATGTGTGTGTGCTCACCTGAGAAAGACAGAGAGAGACACAGAGAGGGAAAGTGAGAAATCATCCCCCGCCCCCTGGGGTGGGGGGATGGTCATGCTGCAATTCCTTCTCTTTCATTTTCTTCTCAGGATTTTGTGTATGTGTGCACACATGCTTGCCTGGTGTGATTTTCAAGTGTCTGGGTCTGGGAATTGAGCTGTGGTCAGTTATGTAGGAGTCCAGTATCTTAATCACCACATCACTTGCTGGCCTGGATTTATTCATTCAAAAATAGCTGGCACTTCATTCTGTCCTTGACATTCAATAGAAGCAGAAAGAGGGAAGTTGGCTCTATGGGCAAGTATATATTTCTCCAAATGGTTCAAAAATAGGTCTCTGAACAAGAGAAAATAGAAGACTAGAAAATATTCTAGAAACAAAACCTTTGTGATAGTTGATACAGATCGTTACCAAAGAGATCTGCATGGATCCACGTGGGTCATCAAAGGGATTATGATGACATTTCAAACATCCAGATGTGACCTTCAGTTGAAAGCCCAGTTCAGCATAAAAATTTACCATTTTCAAATTCTCTCCCACATTGCGTTACCCCCTTACAAGGTTATGACTAAAAACAGAACTATAAAATAATCACTTATGAAATTACATGCAAATAGAAGAAATCGTGTTCAAATTGAGGAAAATGACCATGTTTTTCATACTCAATCTTTGGAAAACAGCTTTTAAAATAAGTGCTATATCATCCTTACTTTTTTATAGTTAATGAGGAGCAAAATCTGTGCCCTCAGGATCAGGAGCCCCAGAGTTCAAATGATCAATGCATTTGGAAAAAAATTCTTGCCCTGCACATTGGATTTAAAATCTCACAAGGGAAGATTTTATTTGTGCTGCCAGAATGTTACTGCCTAAAGCCTTCACTTGTCCTAGAAAGCATTGTTAAGATTAAAAATAATTGCAATAAAAGCCAGTCTAAAGTTTTCAAAATTTTAGGAAGAATGGTAGTTTAGTGTGAAGGCTTGAATTTATTTTTACCCTTTTCAGAATTGAATTTATCATTAATTCTTTACCGTTGAAATGCTATAAATATAATAAAACTCAACTGTTAATTTCACAAGAACTGATGAATTACACTGAGATTTAGTCACAGCACGTCTTGCGGATAACTTCCATGTAGCATAACCTTTTCTTCTTAAGCAACTACTCTGGTGACATTATCACCATCTCACTAAGCTTATTCTTATATGGAATTACAGCCTGCTAGGAACTGAAGGAGGTATGGTATGGTTGACTTGTTTTAAGTGAAAATAAAACAATCAATTACTCTAGTATTACTAGTTGCTCTTCTCCTTTCTCTTCTTTTGTTCCCACCTTCCTTTGCCAGGTGTGAGACATTTGGTCATGCAGTAGAGAATAAATCCAGTGGGTGCTTTTCTTCAGTCTCACCTGTGGTGTGTTTACATGGCTCCCAAGAGGGATCATGGAGAACTATGTGGTAGGCATAGATGGGGATTTATGCTGGACTGATTTTGTCCTCCAGTATACACTGAACTGGCTGGGCAAGGTGTTAAAATTTTGAAATATTTTCACATTAGTTGATAAATTCTTACTGATTAAGCAGTCAGTCAAATTGAAATCTGGTGCATAAAGGTGCTATAGGAACTCTATAAAATACCACCATTTTTTAATTAGCTTGTTTAAGTATATCCTTACCTACTCCTTACACATTTTAGAGTAGTCAAAAGCATAACTTCTGATGTTATGAGTTTTCTTGCTCTCTCTATTTATGTGTGTGTGTGTGTGTGTGTGTGTGTGTGCGTGTGTGCGAGTTTTATGAATTACAAATTATAAACCATCGGTAAGTTCCTTGATTTCCTTCTGCCACAATGTCCCCAAGTAAAATGGAGAATATAAGAAATATTACTAATCTTGGGAACCAGCAGTTAGCGTAATGGCTATGTTGCTGGATTCCCACGTAGTCGACCGTGGTTCGCGTCCCCGTGGCTTAAAAAACTCACTCTGGGCGCGTGTGCGTGTGTGCCCAAGATCCCGAGAGGAGAATGGAGGAGAAGGGATTGTGGCGTGACCATCCCCCCTGGGGGGTGATTTCTCGCTTTCTGTCTCTCTGTCTCTCTCTGCCTGGCGAGCGCACGCGCCCTATAGCGGAGGCCTCTCCAAAAAAAAAAAAAAAAAAGAAATATTACTAATCTTGTGGGACTGTTGAGATGATTAAGTGAAATGATATTTGCAAAGTGATTAACAATGTGACTAACAACAAGTGACTTTAATGTTAATTATGATTTTAATGTTTTCATGCTGCTTTCATGCTTGGAGGTAGCCCTGTGAAATGTGTTCATCTATTATCCAGCTACCCAGACATCAGGGTTGAAATAATCCACATGAAGGATTCCTCCTTTCTCTGAACTCTAAGTCAAATCTCGTTACTAGAGTTTAATATGGTCTACTCATTCCAGTTGTTTCATTCATGTAATTTACTCATTTCCATTGTTTACTTATTTTATATAGACATGACTGCAACAGTTCTCCCAACTCCTGCTTTTGGATACTTGATACTATACCTGAAATTCCCCTTCACATATTTTCTTTTCTGTGTCCCTACTTTGAGACGCCCACTCCTGCCTTCCTCTTTGTCCATCTCTTCCCTCCTAGAATTCTTTCCTCTCCGTTAGTTTTGTTCTTTTACTTTAAGGCCAACATAAAATTCCGGTCTCCTCTCTGAAACTTTCCCAAATATCTAGTCTCAGTAACGTCTTCTCTTTAGGCCCCTAGCAGAATTTATAGTCCCTGATTCCCATTTTAGGACCAATTTTCTCCATAGTTTCTTGTGAAGTTTTTCTTTACAACTTGACTGTACATGTCTTAAAGGCATGGGCCAGATTTTAGGCAGTCATAGGAAGTAGCGTAAAGGGGCTTTAATGGCCACCCACTTTTCTGAGAGGTCACAACAAATGTGGGTTTTTCAAAATTTGAAAGCACTTTCATTCCAGTGAAGGGAATTCTCCTTGTTATCACTTGATGGGAATTTATGCCAACAGGAATGTATCCTATTGCCATTGGCTCAGTTCTTTATTGCGTTTTACTTACAGCCTATCTCAGAATGGACAGTTCTTCAAATTGATAATGTATACTATAACAGTAGAGAAATCTCAGTCTCTCATGACCACTCACAATTTAGACTTTAATTGTAAAAACTCATAAATATGGTTCTATATTCTTTTTTCTTTGGACAGGTTTTCACTATAGGGCTTGTGTGCTCGCCAGAAAGACAGAGGGAGACAGAGAGACATAAAGCAAGAAATCACCCCCCAGGGGGGATGGACACGCCACAATCCCTTCTCCTCCATTCTCCTCTCGGGATCTTGGGCACGCACGCACACGTGCCTGGAGTGAGTTCAAGCCACCAGGTCCAGGACTCGAACCGCTATCGACTACATGGGAGTCCAGCGACATAGCCATTACTCTAACTGCTGGTTCCTGTATTTTTAATTTGCTACCATGCAGCCTGTATAATGTCAGACCTGAGGGAATCAGAGGCAAGCAATATGGGGCAGAAACCTTGTTGGTCTGCTTCCCTTTTTTGGTACCTGTACTTTGTGGTTGCTCAATAAGTACCTATGGACAATAGAGAGGCTTCCACTCCTTTGCTGCATTTTCTGCAGAAGGTGTGCCTCTTGTTACCCCAGAATCATGTTGCCGTATGAATCCTTTGTCTCTTGGCTGTACTGGGAGGCGGTGGTAGTAGGACAAGATTATTCGATAGCCTTGATCTTCGAAGGGAAGGAAATATTTTCAGGAAGTGCTACTTGAAAAGTGTCTTTTTTTATGTGGACGTGGAAATCATTAACTCTGTTACTTCCTGTGTCTTAGAGGTAACAGATGTTGTTTCTCGTAGCTCCTCTGCTTTCACTATTTAACTTGCTCATGCCTATGAACTGTGAGCTGCTATCAGCTGGGCTCTGATCTCATTGGAAGAAAGAATCGTTTTGTAGCGGCACTTATGGCTTTTCTAACTCAAGGGCAGGAAGAAAATGGGACTAGGCACTTTTAACCTATTGTCAGTAAATACCACTATTTATACATTCATTTTTGTGTGTGTGTGTGTCTGTCTTATTGTTTTATAGTATTTTCTTTTGTGTGATAATCATGGGGCAATGAAGGAATGCTTGTAAGAGCTTGTGGCTTATATCCAAAGGCTGGACATCATGGGTGTTTCTTTTTGATTTCTTATCGTGTAGCCCCACAATTGTAACCTTGGAATGAGCCACAAGGTGGCATGCCCTGAGATCTCTTGTCTTGATGCACAGCACCCCTTCCCTGGACACAGACACATCACGGTTCATGGCCATACACCAGTGCGTTGGTTCCTCTGACTCATATTAACAGCTCTGTGAAGTGACCAGAGTAGGTATTGTTAAGCCCATTTTAACCAATGAGGGAACAGATTAAGACAGCAGTTACGATTTGCTGAAGCTCCACAGTAAAGGTATGCAGAACTGGTTCCATCTGAGACTTCTAGGCTTAGGAGCTTTTCCATGGCATCAAGCTTAGGTCTCATTTCTAGGGTTGATTCTAAGCTTCCGAAAGACAGGCCTTTCTGACATTCACTCTGTTGTCTTATGGCATCACTCCTACTTGCCCGTGCATCCACACTGGGGTCTTAGCTTCCAAATTGGAATCGAAGCAGCAGAAGATCCACTAAGAGGCACTACGTGGTCCCAGAGAAGAACCACTAACTGCTTCTTCACCAAGTCTCCCTGCAATACAAAGCCTTTGCACTATCATCCAGGTCTTTCCACAAGGCCTGTGCACTCTTCATTCTTCTTTTGGTGTAATCTTTAGGCCTTCTTTTATCAGGGGATTTATTTGAATGAGAGAGATGCACAGCAATGCATTCTGATGCCCTAGAATCTAAGAGGATGCCCAGCTTACTGACATCCAGGGAGACAGTTGCTCGTTTGTTATTATTCCTTTTCTTTTCCTTTTTAAAAAAAGTTTTTTTCTATAGGGTGTGTGCACTCACCAGAGAGATAGAGAGAGAGAGAGAGAGAGAGAGAGAGAAACCAGTCCCCAAGGGGCATAGCCACACCACAATCCCTTCTCCTCCACTCTCAGGATTTTGAACACACACACACACACACACACACACACACAGACACACACCCAACATGATTCTCAAGCCACCAGGTCTGAGACTTGAATCGCAAACCTGACCATGTGAATATCCAGTGCCTTAATCTCCAACCCACGTAAAGAAGTATTTAAAAAATTACTGAAAATTGAGTTTCTTTTTTTTTACACATATTTGGCAGTTTTAGTAAGCATACATGCATGTTTTTATTAGATTTTAAAATTTTATTATATTTCATAACCATATTTATACCTTTCAACCTAGTCAATATCAAGTACCTACTATGTGGTAGGTGTTAATCTACACTAGTTTTAGTGCTCTGTTTAGTCACTGGACCATGATTTACTCAACTATTCATCTATAAATGTACATTTCCCCTAATTTTCCACAATTGTAAACAGAAGTGCAATGAATATATTTTGAGATACAGCTTTTTTTTTTGTATTTTTCTAAGGTTAGATTTCAATAAATGAAATTACTGAATCATAGAGCATGAATATTTTTATAGTCATTAGTACTTATTGCTAAATTGCTTTCTAGAAAGTTTGTTCAAATTTACAACGCTCTCAGTATCGCATAAAAATATCAATTTCACTGGATCTTCATCAGCATCTGATTTTACCATTTTAAAAGATGTTAAGAGGCAAAAAGTTGATATTGTGTTTTTTATATTTTTAACTTGTGTTTTGTTGCTTGGGAAGGCTCAACATTTTTCATGTTTGTTTTCAAAGTTTTTTTTTTTTTTTAATTGTCTGTTTTCTTTTAGGACACTGGACTTATAAATTGTATCCCTGCAGGTTGAACAGCTACCATTGCCATATTCGGGGTGATCAGTCCTCTTGTGCTGCAATTTCATTCCCTCCCCTGTCCTTACCCTATTGCAGGCAAATAGAACAGTAGCACTGTTGCAGCCATTGCCAGAAAGATGTTAATGATCCCCTTTCCTTCTGCTTTGACAAAGCAGCTCTGATGGAGCCAGGATGCCAGCATGCAAGAGCTGCTGCAGGAGAAAAACCCACAGTGGCAGGAAATTACCCTAATAGGGTGAAAATTAAGAAACGACCCACGGCACAGCCT
This sequence comes from Tupaia tana, assembly GCA_026018925.1. Taxonomy (NCBI): domain Eukaryota; kingdom Metazoa; phylum Chordata; class Mammalia; order Scandentia; family Tupaiidae; genus Tupaia; species Tupaia tana. The sequence continues at coordinate 21,451,125 of JAKSZU010000020.1, read as the reverse complement.
GTTTCCAGGATACGGGTGGTACTTTCACGCCTTAGCAATTATTCTCTTAGAATCAATTTGGTGGTTCTTTTTAAAAAAAAAAAAAAAAAAAAAAAAAAAAAAAAACAGATTTGAACTTGGAGGGGGTTCAGGAGAAAAGGATAAAAGCTTGGGAAATATTTAATTTTGTTTAATAAAGAAATTATTCTTATTTTCCTCATTGAATAGAAATGTAGCTCTACTTTTTCTTGATTCTTTCCTGTTTTGGGCAAATGCAAATAGTCTCATTCTAGATTATATTTTTGAGCTCGGGAAAGACACCTGGAAAAGGAAAGAACCAAAACCTTTTTATTTTTCATTTGCAGAAAAAAAAAATGCAAGGTTTGTCTGATCACTGGTTGGCAATGATGGTTATGGGCCCCAGATGGCCACTGTCCTGGGGACGGGGAGAGGGAGTAGAGGACACTGCAGAGCCGCTGCTTCAGAATTTGTGAAGCAGGTGGGAGTGTGTGACCACCTGCTTCTGTGCCCAAAGCCCTTAATGTTTTTCCTCCTCATCTCCTAGTCACTTTCTTTTATACATATATATATATACACACATATATATGTATATGTATATGTGTATGTGTATATATATCTCCTTGAGATTTCTGTAGAAAAGGCCATTCAGTTGTTTTTATTTCCACTACCCTGCTTTGGCTTGACTAAGGAATTTGGCAAACACTGAGAAAAAATTTTTCTTTTATATGGAGAACATTCTATATGTGTTGATTATTTAATTTATTCTAAGCATCTTTTCTTAGCACATGATAGCTGAGTTACAATGGAAGCATCTCTGCTTTAGTTTCAAAGGATAAGACCTGTGTTTAATTGTCTAAAGATAAAAACATCTGGTGGAGGAGAGCAATAGCTGCTACTAGATGGTGAAGCCTCGGAGGTAAGGCCTTGCTTTGCTCACCTCTGTCACTCTCTGTTCTTGGCACTGAGGACAAGCTCGGCACCTGTTTACTGAGCTGGCGTAAGTACCACCAACGGCAACTTCCCTTTTATTCCCCAAAGCTTCCCTCTGAGGACAAGTGGACTGCCATCGGTGTGTTCAACAGACTCGATTAATTGAAACAAATTTACAGACATTCTGCCCATTTGTAGCATCACTGATTTCATAGTTACCAGAGATCTTGGAGTTTAGCATCTCCAAACTTGCTCTCTGTTTGTCAGAACTGAGCTACAGAAGAGGCTTTAAGTCCAGAAGCAATCAGTGTATCTAAGAAGAGGGAATTCAACAGGGATTCAGTCAATATTCTGTAAACATATTTTGAACATATTCTGTGTGAAAAGATAGTTGAAAATGAAGTTTTAAACGTGCACAAGACTCAGCCCTTGGTCTCAGTTTGTTAATCAGAAAAAATAGTAGATTTAAAGTCTGACTTCAACACTACAACCGAAAAAATCAATTACATATATCATTCATTTATTCTTGTACATAATTATATTTAAGTCACAATAAATGATGGAGAAGACCTAAGTAGAAAAGAACCAGCAACTTTATCAAATAATCTGACTTGAATGCTTCCAGTGATGGGCTGCTTTCTCCCTTTCAGAGTGGTCATAGGTATTAAAACAGTTTCCTAACAACTTCTTACTAAATATTAATTTTTATACACTGGTACTAATTCTACTATGTGAAAAGCTATGGAATATTATAATTCCTTTCCATGTTGTAACATTGTGTGGTTGTCTGAAGTCTCTGCTTATCTTTAAAATTTTAGCTTGAACATCACCGTCTCTGAAACTTCAGTAATGCTCCTTAGGAATTGTTGCTTCTCCTATATTAGCATCTTGTGTATTAGAACATTCTAGGGAAGAATTAAAAATAAGGATTCTGGAGTTACACTTCAGTATATTAATAAGGCTCCTCAGAAAGGTTGGAGGCAATTGGTTCACCAGCTAGCATCTGTTAACTACTGTATAGAGGAAATTAATTTGCTATGTCTTTAGGGTTTCCTTGCTTACGTATCACACCTGTGCATTTTTTTTTTCAGATTTTTGCTATAGGGTGTGTGTGCTAGTCAGAGAGACAGAGAGAGAGAAAGTGAGAAATAACCCTCCAGGGGGGATGGTCATAGCATAATCCCTTCTTCTCCATTCTCATTTTGGGATTTTGGACATGCACACACATGTGGCTGGTGTGAAGGGTCCGGGTCTAGGACTCAAACTGTAGTGGACTAAGTGGGAACCTAGTGACATAACCAGTATGCCATCTGCTGGTCCCACTCCTATGCATTTTTATTCTGTAACTATCTCCATTACCAGTTATTGAACTGCAGTTTAATTGTATCATTATCTATCTTCATTCGCCACTATCCTGAGAAGCTCTGATTCGTTGGTGTTTCCGAGGCCGTATCACAGTGCATGGCACACAGCAGGATTTCCATGAGTGTTTATTTAACGACTGACCGACTAAATAAAAAGGAACAAAAATGAAGTAAAAAATGCCTAAGTGAAAAACTTGCCATTTGTACTTTACGGAGGTAGGAAAATGAAGGATAAGCTCTAAGGCTATGTTTTCATTGCTGCATCATGATGGCTCAGTGTGCTGGAGGAGTAGGAATAGTATTACCCTGAGAGCTGAGAATCTTGGCTCACAGTCTCAGCCTGGCCACCAAGTAACTGCTGAAACCCAAGTTTTCTCATCTACAAAAGTAGAGACTGGCCTCCTTTTAAAAAAATTATTTGCCATAGGGCATGTGTACTCTCTGGAGAGAGAGAGAAAGTGAGGACTTCCCTGCCGGTCGGGGGGTGGGGTGATGACCATTCTGTAATCTCTTCTCTTCCACTCTCCTGTTGGGATCTGGGATTTTGGGCATACACACATGCACATGTGGTGTTTTTCAAGCTGCTGGGTCTGGGATTCAAACCATGCAGTCAGCCACATGGGATCCAGAGCTTTCACCACCAAGACATCTAATCTGGCTGTCATGGTCTCTAATCTTAAAATCTTATCATTGATTTCCTTCCAGCACTATAATTTATTTAGGGTTTCTGACATTAGCTTCTGGGCCAGGATAAAGAAGAGCATGGTGTGTGTGTGTATGTGTGTGTATGTATACACAAACAGAAACAAAGGGATGGGGATGGATAGGAAGTTCAAGAAAAAGGGAGAGAGGCGCCTTGGCCAGTCATTTGTGTATTAATACAGAATTGGTCAATGTGTCTAATGGTCTCTTATCATAGCTGGAGAAGTGAAGGGTGTTCACAGGCTCTTCTCTCTCTTCTGTTCAAGTAGAGAGAGTGGGAGAGAAAAAGTGGATTGATTAACTAAATTAGATTCTTTTGAGATCTTTAGATTTTTTTTAATCATCTGATGGTCATTAGATCAATAAAGATTCACCAAAACAATTTTACTGAAGGGATGGCAAGGCCCTTCATTTCTGAGACTTATTTTGAATGGTTTGAAACAGTTGCCTGCTAATGGTTCTGCTATATTCCTGGAGCTCTGAGTGGCTGTTTAAGATTCAGGTTGCATAGAGTCAGGGAGAGCTCCCAACAGAAAAGGGAATTAACTGTTTGGTGTGTTTTAATAAGTGAGTGAGCAAAGATCATGTGAATCGATTATCAATTTGGCTAACTTTCTTGCAGGGCTTGTGTGGAAGAATTAAATGCAAACAGACTTCATGTTTACCAAAGAGGAATACACCTTGAAGTGGATATTGGGATTCTTGAATGTGATTTTTATAATGCACTGAAGCTTTTTCTCTCCCCTTTCTTGCTTTTGTCAAGAACATGTGTTTGAAATGAAGGTAGAAATCACTGAAAAAAAAAAAAGACATATGATCAGATACAAGATTAGTGCATGGGAGGACCTTTGCCTCTAGATGTACATTCACGACCATCCCTGTATCCTGTGCTTAGTCCAAGGTTACTGCTAGAGCCTCAGACTGCAGGAACAGTTAAGGATGACACTGAGTTTGTGCGGACACTAGGTGAGGCACCTGCACATAAATGGCCTCTTTCTTCCATCATACCGGCTTGTGGAAGAATAGAAAACACATGGCACTAAAAAGCAGAATTGGGATGGACTCTATGACCTTGTGGTTAAGGCAACTGGATCCCACATGGCCAATGGCAAGGTTCAAGTCCCAGACCCAATAGCTTGAGAAACACACTAGGGCCAGGTGTGTGTGTGAGTATGTGTTGGTGGGTGTGTGTATGTCCAAAATCCCAAAAGGAGGAAGAGATGCACTCTCTCTCTGGCAAGCATGTGTATTCTTTAGCAAAACCAACCAAACAAAGGCAGAATTGTCCTTGTTTTACCTCCAGAATATTCACTGTTTTATAGTAACAGGAATCAGTTTTGAGGGGCCAGCAGACATTTAATGTGCTGGACTCCCACATGATTGTCATGGTTCAAGTCCTGGATCTGGCTGATTGAAACTCATGGGGCACATGTGCATGCATGCCCAAAATCCCAGAAAGAGAATGGAGGAGAGGGAATGGAGAGTGGCCATCTTCCCCGGGTGGGTGGCAGGGTGATTTCTCATTTTCCCTCTCATTCTCTCTCACTTCTATCTCTGGCAAGAATATATACCCTATGGCAAAAAACCTTAAAAAAAGTAAAAGAATCAGTTTTGGTTCTAGTTCTTTCCTCTGACTTCCTCCTTCACCTTAGTTTCCCTCATTCTTTGCTTTCTGATGGGGAAGCAAACCTGTCTAAATATTCGTGGCTCTGAGAAGGCAGTGTGGGGAGAGAGAAACAGAACTATGAGAAAGGAAGGCACCAAGCTTCTCACCAGCTCCATTTCCTGAACCAGTGTCCTGCTCTGTGCCTCCTTTTTAACTTGGGGTCAATGGCATCCAACCTAGGTATGTGTTATCATGTCTATTACTACTTTTGAGCACAAGGCTGGCCAGGTACTTGTAACTCAATCATTGCTGTTCAATGACTGAATAAGTAACTTCTTGTGAACTCTGAAGTAATAAACACCCATTTGAATAATTTTTTAGCTATTGGGTTTTTTCCTGGTAGTCATTACTTTCTGGGCTTTGTTGTTAGGCATCAGCTTTCAACTAACTGTCCAGTTAAATTTTAGAAGTCCAAAGAGCTAGTGGTTTATATTATTCTTGTTGCGTCAACTAAACTGGGAACCAGAGCTTATGGGGCCCAAGGAAGAGAAGCTATTTTCCATCAACATGAGCACTGAAATGAGAGCGACACAACACATACTTTATGTTTTCAAGAAATAACTGTACATAACCCCCAAAATGCAAGTGGATAGTAGAGCGATTGCAGTTCAAACAAGGATTTGTAGAAAGAGTGGAGAAAGAAACCATTGTCTTTTTACTGGATAGGAAATAGTGGAGGTATGGATGGTCTAAAGGGTAGGGTTAGGCGATCTCTGTCCTCTTGTCAGCATCATCTATTGCTCCAGGTCACCCAGGTCATCACACTAATGCCTAGTTGTCTTTGCACTGTCATTTCCCAGATCTTTCTTACCATGTATGTTGGAACCCATATTCTCCTCCTGAGAGTCTATTGAGTGGACCAATTTGCTTGTATTTGATAAACTAAAATAAAGTAAGAGCTGAAGATTTGGTATTTTATTTATTATGTAGAGGATTTGGGTTACTGTAGCTCTCCTTTGTGGAAGACAAAACCAGAAGAAGAGGAGTCACTGTAGCAGTAGACATAAGGTTAGCAAAAAAGAGGACCTCTTTCATTTTTATTTTTTCTATTTTTTTAGAGAAATTTTTGCTACAGTGTGCATGTGTTCACCGGAGAGACAGAGACAGAGAGACAGACAGTGAGAAATTATCCCCCAGAGGGGATGGCCATGCCACAATCCCTTCTCCTCTATTCTCCTCTCTGGATTTTGGATATGGAAGCACACATGCCTGGCATGAGTTTTTTAAACCACTGGATCCATGTCTTGAATTGTGGTCAACTACATGGGAGTCCAGTGATGTAACCATTACTCCATCTGCTGGTCTCAAGCCAATTTTATTTTTAGGTTCATTTATTTTTTCCATGTGTGAGAGAGAGGAGATAGAAAAAGAGGAGAGAGAGAAAGAGAGAGAGAGAAAGGGAGAGAGAGTATCTTTATGCCACGGTTTCCCCCTTAGTCTCAGTCAGTCCATATTAAGGGCTTGTTTGTGCGTGCTTGGCATGCTCAGGGAGGTCCCAGGAAATGAACCCAGAATCTTGCTCAGGTGAGTCCAGTTGTATTACTACTGTACCATTATTTGGCTCCAAGGAGAACTTCTTGATCAGTAAGATTCAAATAGGTGATTGTGAGTGGTAATAATAGCATTACCATTTTGATAGCTCTTTATAAATAATCACCTTCACTTTTTATGGTTAGATACAATTGTGATGAGTCTATAAGAGCCTTGATTGAGCTGGAGAAATTTTAGAAGTTGAAGGTAGTGCAATGATATTATTTCTACCAACCAATGAATGGCATACTCTAGCTCTATAACCACAGTGGTTGCTGAACATTTATTTGAAATGTAGCTAGCCTAAGTTGAAATGTACTGTAAGTGTCAAACACCCACTGGGTTTTGAAGGCCTTTATATAAAACAAAAAAAGAAAAGACCATCACATATATGGATATTTTAATGTGGATTATGTTGCTGTATTATGCTTATAATATTTTTGATGTATTGGGTTAAATAAAATATAGTATTTAAATTATGTAAAGTTGTTCCTTTTTGCTTCTTAAAATCTAGTTACTAGAAAATGTAGAATGAAATGCAGCTCACATTTGTAGCTAATACTATGTTTCTATTGGATAGTGGTGGTGTAGATCAATTTCCAGCGTGTAAATTTCCTTTAAATGCTGAAAGGATAAGAAGTGTTATATTAGCCATTGTGCTAGAGGAGCTTCACTATTAACCCCCAGATTTTTTCTGATATCAGTATGAGAGCTAGATGTCAAGGCCTCTTGGCATCACTGGACTCCCATGTAGTTGACTATAGTTCAAGACCTAGACCCAGTGGCTTAAAAAACTCATGCCAGGCATCATGTCACTTTTTGGAATTGGTACCTCTTGGGTGTACATTCTGGATGTGTACTCAGAGGACGTGATGGGGCTCTCTCTACCAGGAAGCAGCCCAGGAACTTTAAAGGACAGGTTTTTGTCTGTGGGTAAAGTATCAGTTTTTCTCCTTTTTTTTTTTTTTTTTTTTTTTTTTTTTTTTTTTTTTTTTTTTTTGGAAAGGAACAATTTATGTATTTGGAATACTATGAAAGAAATGATATCTTTAATGACAATGACAAGGTTTCCTTAGATTACCAATGAAGGATAAGTGAGTCACATCTTGGGACAATTCAGATCTTCATTTCTAGTCAAGATTTCTTCTCTGCTCTAGGTCATTCAGGTATTTCCTGCCTAGATAGCCAGTTAGCCTACAGGTGCTGTCCTCTAGTCTCTGCGTATCACTTTGGATTGTATTTGGCCGTAAGTAAGAATAAAATCCAACAAATAAGGGCTTTAAAAAGATAGATGCTTACCTGTCTCCTATATAAAACATGGTGGTGCGAAGTCCGGAGCTAGTTCCACTGTTCCCAGGGCCCTGGGCTCCTTCTAGTTCATTATTTTGCCATTTCTGTGTGCTATCACTCTCATAATCCGAGAGGACTATCACAATAGGTGAGGAATCTCAATAATCACGACTGATTGGCTACGCTTTAGTTGAAGTGGCCCTGTGCCTGACTAAAATTCTGTGGCTATAATGAAAGATAGGATGAATATTGTGGTATAATTAGTAGTCTCCGCACATTGTGTTGTTACACATTGTAGGCATTACTTTTTATTGTATATTACTTTAGAGCTCTGTAGCATAGTTACTCGTTATCGGTCTGCATAGAAAAGCCGGGAAACCTGTTTTATGTGCTTACGCTGGTTTATGCTCTGCACAGGAGGTATTTGGCCCTGATCCTTAAGCAAATGCAAGTTATTTCTGGGGAATAGCTATCATGTGAAATATGACATAATAATAACAACACTTTACATTGGAGAGGGATGGAGCTAACCTGTAAACCTGGTTTTGTGCTTGCTGAACACTAGGATCTAAATGTTAATAGTCAGGTAGGACCTGCTTCATTCCGTGCCTATTTAGAGGGGTCTTTTACCTTGGGAAATAATACATATGACAAAAGGACTTCCTGAGCATGCCCGAACTCATCCTGTAGAATGAGAAAGAGATGTGTTTGATAAAGATACTGGTTTCTGCTTACGTCAGCCAAGCTTAGGCAAAGCTAACCAAGGATAGGGCTGCATGCCACAGACCTTCCATATGTGTGGGAGCCGAGAGGTCTGAGGAAAGAGCCCTGAAGGAGTGTATCCACCCAGATGTCAGTGCTCTGCTGCATGTTCACTGACCGTGGACTTTGCTAGGAAGGAATCCCCTATCAGAAGTTTCACAAGCATCTTTTATTTTGCTTCTATTTGACTCTCTTGGAGCAAGTATTTTCTGTGCATACCTGTTGCTTCATAGCTCTCCATTGTTTCAGAAACATTTCCAAAATTCAAACATTCTTTTCAGTGGGAGTAACCCTGGAGTTTCTTTCTCTAGTTTCCTCAAAAGGGATCTGAACTCTTTTTACTGAACACTTTATTGAAGGATCAGCTTTTTACTTTCCCACTTGACCATACGATTTTCTTTTCATGAATTATTGCATAGCTTTGAAGACAAAGTCATTCTTTTAATGTCATACAATGCACATTTATATAGCTCCTGTAAAAGGCCCCCAGTTTGACAATTTTTTTGTGATTTCATAGCTTTGCACACGTTTACCCAGATTCTTATGAGTACATGTGGAGAAATCATGTGAAATTCTGAGTTGAACTGACTTTGGTTTGATTACTGTGTATTTTTTTTTTACTATCTTTGTCATGTGTACTAGCTGTGTGGCCTTAGTCAAGTCACATAACTATTCTGAGTCCCAGCTGTAAAATCATTTTCCTCAGATCTATCTTGCAGGGTTATTTTGAAGATGGAAATAATCTTTGTGAAGCACCTAGTTTGATACCTGGTTATTATTTTAGACTTTATATTTTTCCCGTCTACACACTGTCACATTTCACAGGGATATTACTTATTCTGAGTTAAAGGCCTTCTCTTTTTCTTGCTCTTCCTTTCTGCCCTCTATCCTTCCTCCCTAATTTCTCTCCCCTGCCCTTTCTCCTCTTCCATCTTCTGTTGCCTCATTCCCTGTATAAAATACTTCGGCTAATTTTGTCTGAGTCTTTTGATATTTTCCTTATTGCCACAGCTCTTCGATTATTATGGACTAGGGCTCCATGGCTGGATTTCAAATACTAAGAATGTCATATCATCATTTCATTTCCAGTCAGCTGCAATTGTCAGTTCACATTTTATAACTTCCATGGTGGAAGTGTTAAGCTGAGTGAAGCCAGGCTTGGGTTTCCTCCTGGTGTTGACAGTGGCTGTTGACAAGATCAGATCCTGCTCCTCTTGCACTCTCCTGCTTCTTGTTTCTTTGCCTTGGGGTGGGGGAGGCACTGGCAAGCCTAGGCAGTGGATGGAGCGGGTAGGTGTAAAGAGCCAGAGCCCAGGCTCCGCTGAGTCCTGTTGCTAGGCAACAGCATGCAGGGAGCAGACACATGCATATGCCTTCCAGCATCCTGTTGTCTTAGCAACAGAACATTTGGGTGGAGGGATGGGAGAGGAAGGGAGTCGGGTTCAAAATATTCAAAGTTCCCAGGATCCTAGAGTACCCCTTGGCTTGAACCCCATGTGTTCATTGTTTTACTTTCCCTTATTCACTGAAGCTGAAGTTTCTTTCTTTTTTTTCCCCCTTTAGCTCATCACCCAACGCTTGCATGAGGCCTTTCTTCGCAGCTCTGTATTACCCAAGTCACATCGCAGTTCATTAGAGCCCATCCAACTCTGAGTCCTCTGGTGCTCCATGTGGCAGGGCCTATTCGATGGAATTTAAAAATGATCCCCTGCTCTAAATGCAGCCCTGTGGACAGAAATTAAATGTTCACTTGTACGGAAATTTAAATTCTAGGTTTTGGGTATGTGAAACGATGCTAAGTCATTATCTTCATGTCTAAGGCTGTCACTTTTGAGCTTTTCAGCCAGTTCCAAAGACTAAGAAAATGGAAAAGAACAGGATGGCCTCCTTTCTCCTATCGAGCTCTATGTAAAATTCAGGAATGAGCGTGTTTTGTCCTGTTTACCTCTCAGTGCGCCACTCTGAACCATTTTCCCCTAAGTACTGGGACTTTGTCTTTGAGTTCCTCTCTGCTGTAGGTTCTGTCACGTGGTAGATGAAGTTATTAAATGGATGATCTGATAAACCATACAATGTGGAAATACTTCAAAACTGTGCAGGGTAGTGTATAAATACTGGATACTCTTCCTATGTGTCTCGTTCTAATCTCATGCCCTGTGGTCCCTAGACTATCTTTTTTATTGTTTCTTTTTTCTTTAGAGAGATTTTTGCTATAGGGCATGTGTGCTCACCAGAGAGAGAGACAGAGAGACAGAAAGCAAGAAATCACCCATTGGGGGGTGGCGGTAAAGGCCATGCTGCAATCTCTTCTCCTCCATTCTCCTCTCAGGATTTTGGGCATGCATGCACATACACCTGGCGTGAGTTTGAAGCCACTGGGTCCGGGACTCAAACCGTGGTCAACTACGTGGGAGTCCAGTAACGTAAACATTACGCCATCTTCTGGTCCTGAGAGAGACTGTCTTGTTCCTGAGATCACCTCCTGTCTTTGTTGGTGATTAGGTCCCTGTCTTGTTCTCTAGAATCTTACACCCTGTTTTGGAAACCTGCCATGACCAATTTCTTACGGTTAATATTTTTGTTTTTTCCTCCCCTTGTATTGCCCAGAGACCTTGTATACTAGCTGTCTGGCCAAAGTGCTGCTCCAGACTTCCGATTCTCCCAGAGCTGCCTATTTCGCTTTATCTTCAGAGTTTGCTTTATCTTAGGACCTCTGTCATTTGCCCCCATCCCACTTCCCTATCTATTATCACTGGACCTCTTGGAGTAATTTGCCTGTCTCGACTCCCACCCGCTGTCTGTTTTTGCATCTTTTATGGATGCTTGGTACTTACCTGGGGAAGCACTAACTTTTAAATCTTTCTTCACGTCAGCTAATCTGGTTCTTTTTTTGGATGTGTCTGGTGGGAGCCATCATTTTTTGTCTTTTTCCTTCATAATAGCAAACTCAGCTCTGAACACTGCCTACTTAACCCTATTTTTTTTCAACTGCCCTTCACATGGGACTGCATACTAATTATGAAAAAGAAAAAAAAAATAGCTGCTCTACGATGTGATCTAATTGAGAGTGTGTTTACTGCCTTATGGTATTTAAACTTTTAGCAGTAGCAAATAAATATGATCGTAACTGTAGGAAGAAAAAAATATTATCATCATTATTTTTCTTTAGAGATAGGATCACTGTATGTTGCCCAGGCAGGCCTTGAACTCCTCTTGCCTTAATTTCCCAAGGGTCTGGGATTATAGACACACGCCACTGTGACTGACAGAAAACAATTCACAGTGCCTGTCAGACAACCCTATTCAATGATCAATGCAGAGCTAAGTACATGCCATCCAATTAGAACATATTTTTTAGTTAAATTGAATGTAAGTTTTAATATTTGCCAGTGAGAAATTTCTTTTGCTAAACCTTTGAATTTCTTTTAGTGTGGAAGTTACCGGCATGTGACTCAGTGTCTCAATGAAATGATTAGGATTCTAAGTAGCAGGGGAGAGACTAGTTCTCTATAAGTGGCACATTGTTTGCTTTTTACCAGCTTTACACTTTGATTCTATTTGTTTTGAATTAGTGTGCATCTCATCATCTTTGTAATAGAGCCTTACCGGTGTTCTAGTCCACTGCCAGAGGTTTCTACATGTAAGGTAAGACAGTGTGTCTGAAATTCATAAGCCTGCCAGGCTAGAAATCCAATGACCCATTTGGGGGAAATTTTCATCTAGAAAAAAAAATTACCAAAGGACTTGTGTACTTGCTGGAGAGAGACAGAGAGATAGAGCGAAAGAGAAAGATGGAGGGAAAAGTACTGCCCATAAGGGATGGTAATGCCACAATTCTTCCTCCTCTGTTTTACCCTCCTATCAGGATTTGGGGCATGCACACACATGTGCCTGGTGTGTTTCCCATGCTGCTGGGTTGGGGACTTGAGCCACGCACTTGGCCATTTGGGATCTAGCTGCCTTAACCACTACACCACTGGCTTGCCTTAGAAAATATTGATTTCTTCAATTGAATCAATAAAGAGATATATGTGCCAGTGTGCCACTGACCCACTAATAACTGAAGACCCTAAAAGAATGAAGCAAAGCCTGCCACAGGCTCAGCCAGATATTCCTATCAGTCACCTCTGCACTTCCTCCTCTCTCCCACCAATGTCCTCACTGTATTATGGTAGAATAGATTCTCATAATCCTTCTTCAGGTGTTCCAGCGGCTACTCCTTCCCTTCCCCGACTGCAAACATACATTAGCTCAAAGGTAAGTCAAAGTTTGTGTGTGATTAGATCTCCCAGTGTGCCATGGGGTGAATCAATCCAGAGGTGGAGAAGGCTGTAGACTTGGTTGCTGCCTTGTATGGGCAAAAGAGTTACAGTGTCATTGGTCTGGGGAGGAGCAGAGAGAGAGAGTTTTCTGCTAACATTGTGCTAACCCTAAAGCTCTGTCTGGAGGACTCTTTTTTGCAGAAGAGCATTTAAAAGAAGTAGGTAGAACAGCTCTTGGATATTGCTGGTCATAAACCTCACTCTATTGATACATAACAAAACTCTTCCCTCAGTGCTCAGGGACATATGAAGCCGGTATACCTAACGAATTAGACCAAACGAACTGAAATCTGTACTTTTGCAAAAGGTCTGTTCTGCCCATTCAGGGTAACATGTGGCTCAAGGTTATAGCTATCGCTTGCAAATCACCACACATTTTCACTGAAGAAAATGCCCTGAACACACACATACCCCGTACCTCTAGTTCTTGTCTTTCAAGGCATGAAGAAAATATCTGCTATAGGCATCCTAAGAATTTCTCCTCTATAATTGAATTTTTTAAAGATGATTTCCATGATTCCTTTTAGCAGCAGTTATAGAATAAGTCAGGCTGTCTCTGTGTTTGAACTGAGACTCTTGAGTTTGAAGGAGAAATCAGAGCCCAATTCCAAGGCACTCCTGAGAGCTCTCCAGAATGATGGAGAACCACATTCTGTCTCCCTGCCTTGGGAGCATGTTGTAGCTTTGCAACGCACAATAGGAGATACCTCTCCAGGGTGTGGCTTGCTGTTGGCAGAACAGCAGTGGAAACTCCCAAATCTCCTGCCTCCCTCAACTCCTCTAGCACTGACGGGCTCCCGAGATGTTGATAAGGGTCTGCAAGGCTCACCTCTAGGAAGCACTTAGTGGGGCAGTGTACTTGTCAGTGTTCCCTGATTTGGAGATCCTGGCAGATCCCTACAGCCTTGAAACTCAAAGTATATATTTGGCTCCATGTGGTGCTTTTTCTTAAAGATAAATGTATGCTATGGAATGCTTGCCTCTATGGGATCACTCAGAATAAAAGTGACCCTCTTGGAAATGCCTCCATGTCCTGTGGGTGACTGATAAGCTGTGACTTTGCTCTGTTCTCTGTGCAGCTCTGGGGAGACGTGCCCGCTTGCTCCTTGTCACAGTTGGCGTGTGGCTGCAGTCGACACTGGTGATCACTGTCCATCGTGCAGGAACTCGCTGCTGATTCTTGTATGAAAAAACCACCAGTTCATTCATCACTCATCAATCAGTTTCCTCAGTGACTCATCATCTGAAAGTTTCATTCCTCAGTCCCCCTTTCGGAGGCTGGTAAATAGCATGTCATTCCAGTACAAGGCAGAGGGGGTGGCAGTCCATCTGGACCCTCAAGTTTGATTTCATATTTATGAAACAGCTTAAATGTCAGTTTGAGTGAAAACGACACCTTCTCCAGCTTTTCACGTTAGTGCCTGTGGCTGCCGCTGAGCGCTGAGTCGTTTTCCTTCTCCCCCTCTCTCTCCCTCCCTTCTGTCCTGCCCCCTCTTCCTCCCTTCCTTTTTAAAGGCAGCTCATGGCATCCCTGCTCGTCTACTCTAAGGCAGAAATGGCACGGGGATGAACGGATGAATGGCTAGACAGATGAGAGCACGATGGGTATCCTTACCGAGAAGAGATATAAAAAGTGGAAGGAAATGAAACAAAGATCAACAGAAGAAATATTTTGACCTTGTAGAGAGTTTTCTTAATGGTGAGGATCCTGACACGTTCTTGTGTTATTTGCCCTCTCTGTTGCTGGTTAAAAACTAAACAGGTCCAGCCACGGTGGTGTAGGTGGTGCCCTGCCTGGTACTGGGGCCGTAGGTGAAGGCTGGGTGCAGATGCTGGGTGGATTTGAACGTGGCAGCGAAGCCCTGTGCACCTGTCTGTGTTCCTCACTGACTGAGAGGCTGGAGGAGATCACAGTATGGCGAGACCTTGTCAAGAGAACACCTCTCTCACACACACCTGTGAAAGAAATAGATGAATAAATTTGAAAAGTAGGCACGGGACCAGCAGTTAGCATAATGGCTATGTCGCTGGACTCCCACATAATCTACCGCGGTTCGCATCCCGGTGGCTTAAAACTCACGCGGGGCGCGTGTGTGTGAGCGCCCAAGATCCCGAGAGGAAAATGGAGGAGAAGGATTGCGGTGTGGCCATCCCCCCTGGGGGGTGATTTCTCACTTTCTGTCTCTCTGTCTCTCTCTGTCTGGCGAGCATACGCGCCCTATAGCAAAAACTTCTCAAAAAAAAGAAAAGAAAAGAAAAGTAGGCATAAAAATTTGGAAAAGAATGATTTAGAAAAATAAGCCATCGATGATTTCACCACTCTAATAATTATTACGATCACTTAGATGTATTTCTTCCAACTCATTTTTTTTTTTCATGTTCACGTAGTGTCTAAAGAGCAAAATAAAATGGTTGCAATGGTTGTGTATGGGACATGGGACACCACGACAGCTCAGGATTTTAAGGAATTCTTAACTTGGACCCACAGAAAGCTGCCTGCCCTGGAGAAAAGGCAAGCAAGGTCCCAATGCCATACCTTTGAAGAGCGGCTTCTACATGTCCCCTGGGCATTTAAAACAGTCTCATTAATGAGTGATTTTCCTCTTGCTGGGAGGCTGGAGAATATGTGCAGCGAAGAAAAGTTACCTCGTGGTGATGCATATGAGTTTGCTTGTCCCCAAGCGCATCTCTTACAGGGCCTTCTGTGTCTCCACACACTCTGACGCAAAGGGAGTGAGCGAGGAATCAACTCACTGCTGCAGTCTCTGGGTTCTCAGCTCGCTCAGGGAAAATGAGCTGCCTTTCTTCAGCCATCCACTGGGGGGAAGCCTCAACAGGGAAGAGAAGTACTGTCTTTAAGTACATGCACCTTGAGAAATAAAGGGCTAGCTGCCTTAATGGGAGCTCTTAAGACCCATCTAGGGCTGGCTCAGCGCTGCCGTGGTAGCGCACTGCATGAGAGAAGCTGGATCCACATGGAAGGTGACGAGTTTGGTTCTGCAGTTAACTGTACTGTGGGTGCAAGCCTGTGATCCGGAGAAGGCCCTGATGGGGGCTGGAGTCTGGAGCAAGACAGTGATGTGAGACCCTGTTGAAGGGTGCTTGTCTTTCTTTCTCTCTCGGTCTCTTTTTCTCTATCTCTTTTCTTACATCTCTCACTTCATGAAAGAAAGGAATAAAGTTTAAAAAACTTAAAAAAAAAAATGTCAACAAGCATATGTGCTCACCAGAGAGAGAAGAGGGAAAGTAGGAAAGCACCCTGAGCCCACACCGTGGAAAATGATCACACTGCAATGCCTACTCCATATCTCCCTCCTCTGCAGGTTTTGGGAATGCACACATATGTGCCCAACATGTTTCTCAAGCTGCCAAGTCCAGGACTTGAACTGTATGGTAGGTCTTGTGGGATCTAGACACCTTACTCACCATACCTCAGGTTGCTCTTACCCTCTGAAACCTCTATAAACCCCTGTCTAATAGAAGGGAGAAAAGAGCAGCAAAACCAACAAGCAACTAGAGAACACAAGAGGCAATGAGTCTTGGCACAGTGGCGTGGGTGATGGGAGGAATAAAGAGGCCTCACCAGCAGTGAAGAAAGCACAAACGGTCACGCTGACATTCAGCCTCGCTGAATCCTCACCAGTGTGGCCTTTGGCAATGCCTAGCTACAGCTGCTAGCTCAGAGAAGAAGTGGGAATCCTCTCCCTGCAAGGCTGCCACACTGGAACTTCCGGCAGACTTGCTAACTCCCGTGTTCAGACTCGGCCATGGTGTGGCAACCAACAGTGCAGAGGTACAGGCCGCTCCACTGAGAGCTACTGACTCACAAATGACTGTGACACAGTGCCAGCTTTTGTCCTGTATTATGTAAAGCGGAGACATTCAAACGGGAGGGAAGGAGATGGGTAGTTTGCACATGGACTGTCTTTGTCCTCCCTAGGAGGTGACCATTTTTTTGCTGGGATGAGGTAAATGGGAAAGAAGAAAACTTCACCCCAGTCCACAGGCAAGTGGTAAGATCTATCAATCCTGGAATTTTGAAATGTTACTATGCATCTTTAGATGGGCCTTCAAACTAACTGGAGGGAAAGATGACATTTTTCTTTATAATTGGTTTGCATTTTCAGGTTCTCTCATATTCTTTTACTTCAAAGTTATTTAAACATTGCATTTTAGAAAAATTAACATTCTATTTAAATATCTACCTATTGCTATCTAGTCTACGTCATTATTTTTTGAATTCACAGAGGTTATGTGTATTAGCCTGAGAGAGACAAAGAGATGGGGGGGGGGTGTGTGTGGAGAAAGCACTCCCCAGTGGGGCATGGTCACAGCACAATCCCTTTTCCTCCATTCCATTGTGCCAGGGTTTCAGTCATGTATACATGTACCCCAGGGGTGTTTTTCAAGCCTCCTGAGCCAGATTCAATCTGTAGTCAACCATGTGGGATCTGGGTCTCTTATCTAGTGGGCTATAAGTTGGCCAAGTTATTAATTTTAATGGTTATAATTAAAAAAATATTTTATAGGATTAAGACCAACCATCTGCCCAGACTTCACCCTCGTGCCCTCCAGATCTATTCAGGTTAGAGCACCCTATTTATTCTCTCTCTCTCTTTATTTTTAATAAAAAAAATTTAAACCTCTTAGATCTCTCTCACTCTTTTATCTTGCTAATTCTTACCTTTCCCCTCACCCCATAGGACAAGCCAATCAGCAGCCATGTATATCGGAGTTCTGAGTGGCCCCTTTCAGGGATTAGGACCACGGAAGACCTTCTGCCCAGACGTTATCCTCCTGCTCCCAGATCTAGACAGGTTAGAGCACCTATTTACTCTATCTCTCTCCATCTTTCTCTATTTTTACTATTATTTAAACATTTTTAAACTTCTTAGCTCTCTGTTGCTCTTTTATCTTGCTAATTCTTACCTTTTCCCCCACCCCCATAGGACAAGCCAATCACCAGTTATCTATATCTGAGTTCTGAGTGGCCCTTTAGTGAGGCATGCTAGCACACCGCATAGTTGTCATGTTTTGCTTTAAATTTTTTTCTCTCTTTTTTAATTGTTTTGTCTTCTTTTTTTTTTTTTCTTTTTTTGGTTGTTTACTATTAAGCCAATTTCTCTTAGCATTTTTTGAGCTTGATATATTAAAACTAAAACCATTTTTCTTGAAATTAAAAAACACCTATTTAATGACTGCAGTAACCTTTATAGCCCCGGCTAGGTGCTACTTTATAGTATGTTCACTTTACTCACTGAGATTTATGACTAAAGTCAGACATGTGTTTTATATATATATATATATATATATATATATATATATACACACACATATATACATATATATATACACATATATACATATGTATATATGTGTGTGTGTGTGTGTGTGTGTGTGTATATATATATACATATATATATAAGCTGTGCTTGCTATTGAAAGTTTTTAGATTAATTAAGATCTTTAGTGAATCAATAAAATGTGGGGGAAAAAGGCATGAAAAACAACTGTAGATACAAGAAGAGACAGTGTGGGAGGAGGGTGAGAAATGGCAGAGGGTCAGAGTCAGGGAATCAAGGAGGAAAAAAAGGCAAAATATATAAGAAACAAGAAGTGGAAAATTATTTGTTGATGATAACACATATGGTAATATCTTGATTGAGCCCATATACAGTATTCTGGATGTAAAATCTCATTTGGTATACTGTATTGATGTACAGTGAATGAATGTAATAAATAAATTTTAAAAATTTAAATTTAAATTAAAAAATTATGACTATACCTAATTTTATTTAATTATTTCTTTTTTTTTTTTTTGGAGAGGTTTTTTTTGCTATAGGGTGCGTGCCCTCACCAGACAGACAGAGAGAGACAGAGAGACAGAAAGTGAGAAATCACCCCCCGGGGGGATGGCCATGCCACAATCCCTTCTCCTCCGTTCTCCTCTCAGGATCTTGGGCACGTACACACACGTGCCTGGCGTGAGTTTCAAGCCACTGGGTCCAGGATGCGAATCGCGATCGACCACATGGGAGTCCAGCAACATAGCCATTATGCTAACTGCTGGTCCCATATTTAATTATTTCTTAATTCTAGGTCCCTTGGGCTACTTTTTGCTATTATGTAATAAAGTATGGTATGGGACTATCTCATAGCATATCCTTTTTTTTTCTCTTGAGCAATATTCTCAGAAGTGAAATATTTGAGTCAAAGAGTATGGATATTATATGTATGAGATTAAATGGGCAAAGGAAAAAGGAAAAAAACAAAACACTATAGTCTTGCTGAAGGTCTTTGCATAAAGGACCAAAGAAGATCAACACTAAAAGTATAATTGGGATAAAACTTTAGAATTTTGATGGAGTATTTCTGAAGTAAATAACTGGAATTCTCTTCGTGTACTCAGGAAGAAAACTGGCTTTGAAAGTTCAATGGCAGCAAGAAAAAAAGATCATTTTTTTTCTTTTTTTGGCGAGGTTTTTGCTATAGGGCGCGTGCGCTTGCCAGACAGACAGAGAGAGACAGAGAGACAGAAAGTGAGAAATCACCCCCCGGGGGAATGGCCATGCCGCAATCCCTTCTCCTCCATTCTCCTCTCGGGATCTTGGGCACACAGGCATACACGCCCGGCGTGAGTTTTAAGTCACTGGGTCCGGAAGGCGAACTGCGGTCGACTACGTGGGAGTCCAGCGACATAGCCATTATGCTAACTGCTGGTCCCCAAAAAGATCTTTATTAAACTCACTGTTTGAGGGACCAGCAGATGGCATAGTGGTTATGTCGCTGGACTCCCACGTAGTCAACCACGGTTCAAGTGTGTGTGTGTGTGTGTGTGTGTGTGTGTGCATGCGCACCCAAAATCCCCGGAGGAGAAGGGATTATGGTGTAACCATCCCCCCATGGGGTGATTTTTCAATTAATGAAAAAAAAAAAAAATCACTGTTTGCTAGGGCAAGGCCTGGACAAAGGGCGAGAAAGTACACTGGCTCATAAGACCCAAAGAAAAGCAGGAAGCCAGAAGTAGCAGTATTGATGGAAGGAGTCTGCAGCTTTCACTGCTCCGCACCGGTACTCAGAGGGATGCAGTCTCCAGGAACAGGCAGCACTGGGACAGGAATGGTGAAGGGAAAACCAAACTGAAGCCAAGTTCCAGTAGGGCAAATGGGAGAAAATTAAGAAAATCCAGGGTTAACCCTGGAGTAATTCAGAGAATGTGTATTTTGATTGATTGGTAAGGACATGACTGTGCAACTTGTTTATAGCATTACTGTTTTTCTTACTAGAAAAACAAAGCCTGTTCTGCAGGAAATTTAGAAAGTATAGAAAAATGAAAGAAAATAGAACTATCAAAATAAATAGTATTTATAACTAAATAAGTATCAAAATAATAGTTATTTCTAGTATAAAAATTTATGCTAGAAATTTATACTTGTTAGGATTTTTATTTATTTATTTTGCGACCCACACACATGTATGTGTACGCACTCACACATGCGCACATATATACACACGAATGGGATTATACTGCATATAAAATTCTGTAGGTTATTATACCATATGCTAGAATGCACTTAAACATTTATTACTTTAAAAAGTTCTACTCTATCTAACAACAAGATAAATATGCTTTTTCAGTTTTTAAAAATGTTTCTGAGGGGACCAGCAGTTAGCGTAGTGGCTATGTCGCTGGACTCCCACGTAGTCAACCGTGGTTCGCGTCCCGGACTCGGTGGCTTAAAACTCATGCCGGGCGCATGTGCGTGCATGCCCAAGATCCCAAGAGGAGAATGAAGGAAAAGTGATTGCGGCATGGCCATTCCCCTGGGGGGTGATTTCTCGCTTTCTGTCTCTCTGTTTCTCTCTGTCTGTCTGGCGAGCGCATGTGCCCTATAGCAAAAACCTCTCAAAAAAAAAATGTTTTTGAGAATTTGTTCAGACCATATTCCTTGACTAGAAATGATTCAGTCAAAAGAAAACAACAACTTGGAAGAGTTTTACATTTAGATCAAAAGTAGTATGAACACACAAATTTTACCACGCCCTGGCCAGCAAAGGGTTTTGCTTTGTTTTTAAATCTTTGATAGGGGCTTCCTTTAAAGGTAAAGGTTACTTATTGCCTCCCTTCCTTCCTTCTCTTTCCCTTAATCTTTTATTTATTTATTTTTTGGAGAAGTTACATGGGAGTCCAGCAACATAGCCATTAGGCTAACTGCTGGTCCCTCTCTCCCTTAGTCTTGATGTTGCAGATAATTTTAATAATTTTAAAGTAAGAGCAAAAAAGAACCCGAAAGGAAAACCAGGTCGGTAAGATGATAAGTACATATAGCAAGAATATGTGCTGAAGAAGTCCAAAGAGCAGTGGATTTGAAATTCAGAGGTTGGTTTGTCAGTACCTTCAATTAGTCAAAATATCAGGTGGTGATAAAGAAAAGGAGCTATCAAAACTTCTTGGTCTTGGTGTTATGAGACAGAGAGTCATCTTTGGCCCTGAAAACAGAATGTTGCCTCAAATTCATTTTGGAAGTTGGTGGGAATATAAACCCAAACAAAATATCAATAAGTAATTATCCTTGTATTTTATATAAACTCAGAATGCTCTGGCTAGCCAGCATTTTTATTAGGAGGTCCAAATATTGGAAACTCCAAACAACACCATGTTTAGTATCATAGCAATTACATTTAAGGCTATAACAATCTCCAGAGTTATGCCTTTTATTTTCATTTTCTATTTTTTATTATAAGTCTGATATCAAAATAGGTTTTTTTTTCTTTTTCTTTTTCTTCTTTTTTTTTTTTTTCTTAGTCTGCTATAGGATTTATACACTTGCTGGAGAGAGACAGAGGACAGAGAGAGAGGGAAGGAAAGTGAGAAATCACTCCCCATGGAAATGGGTACGCTAAAATCCCCTCTCTTCCACTCTCCTCTCAGGTTTTGGGCATGCACACTCACACACCTGGCATGATTTTCAAGCCACCCTCATCTACGTGCCACCTCTGGTCCTGTAATAGATTTGTAAAGTTTATAGAATCTTTTTGAGAAACAGTTCTCCAAGACTTCGATATAATACACAGACACAAACATGCACTTTCTCAAAGCAGCTAAGCATGATGGAACTAGAATTATTTATCACTTTCCTTAATTGTTCTTAATCACCCAGGTTTCATCCCTAGACTTTGATTATAATTTTCATTTTATATTTATGCAATCTAATCTTATAATCACACGTCTCTTTGGGCCACCAGGCTAAATTTGTGTCTTCAGGCTAACTTTGCCTTCAAAAAGCCTCTGGCTTCTTTCAGCTGCCTTAAGGCCAGGGTAGTAAGTGGTTCAGAAGTCAGATGCCAAGTGTCTGATTACTGTTCTTTCTGTCTTTGGAGAAGGCACCACAGCTGTTCGGAGCAGGGATGGTGCGCCATGAGGGTTCCCTCTCTGTGAAAAAATATTCCCTCTTATATTCCACGAATGGTAGATTTATTCAAGTTAGTGGTTCCCAGTTCTATTCAGTTGGCAAAACACCTGGAAAAAGTTGAGTTCTGAGAGGAACTCTACAAAATATTTATAAAGAACACTTAACCAGAAGAAAACATGACTGTATCATATACTGCAATGTGAAATCACTTCCATAATCCATAAACCAAAGAGCTAAGAGAGATGCCAAATTGTTCTGTTAACATTAGTGCGAATCATTTGTCGTGTCATTTGCTAAGGCTCACCAACAGCAAAATAGCAGTCATGAAAGATGTTAAGGAAAACCTTAGGTTTACTCATGGAATAAAATTTTACAATGAGAAAATTCTATTCATTCAAATGTCTTTTCATTGTGAATTCAGATATAAACAACTACCATTATTTGATTTTAGCGACAAAACACCTCAGATCAGCATTACTTGAGAACTACTAGTTTGTCCTATGAACCTCTTTTTTTAAAATGCAAACACCTCTGAGACCAGCAGGTGGCGTGGTGGTTAAGGTGCTGGACACTCCCACGTGGCCGACCGGGGTTTGAGTCCTGAATCTGGTGACTTGCTTTCTCATTTCCTCTCTCTCTCACTCTCACCCTCTGTCTCTCTCTGGTCAAATTAAAAAATCAATGAATGAATAAATAAATAATAATACATAATTATTAAAAAAAGCAAACACCTCCTTAGAGGATAAACTGGGCTCCAGTAACATCTTAGTGTGAATTACTTTAATCAGATAATCACCTAATGTCTAGCCAATATCATCTGCTCTTTTTGCTTTACTTTTCTTTATAATTGTGGCTTTCAAACTTGCAAATTTAACCTACAGATTTCTTAGCTTCATTTACATAACTACTTTTCCAGTTATTTAGACACCCTCATGTTGGTCTTGAAGTCTTTCTTACTTTTCTCCTCTTATTTAAAATAATTATTTCATACTTCGTAATCAACCATTTCAATACCTAGTTGCTTGTGACAACAATAATCATGCTGTTTCTTTTGCTCATAAACTGGATGTATGGGCAGAGCTTGGAGGGGAATGCATTTCTCTGCTCTATGTGGAGTCACCCGGGGCAGCTCAAGGGCGGGCTGGAGAACCCACTTCTCCCATGATGCCCTTACATAGCTGGTCAATTGGTGGAGGCTGCTGACTGTGAGCATGGTATGCTGGAGCTGGTTTGCATTGATCTGCAAAGATGATTATGCATTATTTCTCAAATCTATTTCCAGTGGTACCACATTTGTGGTTTGAAATCGGTCATAGTGACAATATTTAAGCCATGGAAATTAGCATATGCTACAAGTCAGAATTTTCTCATCACCTCTTCTCCTGACAAGAGTTGGCAGTTCAACATTTAATAACATAGCGCTAGTGGGATTTTGGCTTGGGCTGAGGGCCAGGGTCTCAGAACCTTCTCTTATGGGACTTCCCGCATAGCTCAGTTTTCTTTACATGGTGACTAAGTTTCAAGGACAAGTATTCCAAGAGGGATGGGGCATTGGGCAGAAACTGTCTCACCTTTTATGGCCTAGCCTTCTAAATCATACTTCACTGGTTTTTTTTTTTTGTTTGTTTGTTTTTTGTTTTTAGGAGAGGTTTTTGCTATAGGGAGCATGTGCTCACCAGAAAGAGAGAGACAGAGAGACGGAAAGTGAGAAATCACCCCTGGGGGGGATGGCCATGCCGCATTCTCTTCTCCTCCATTCTCCTCTCAGGTTCTTGGGCACGCACGCACACGCACCTGGCATGAGTTTAAGCCACTGGGTGTGGGACTACAACTGCGGTCGACTACATGGGAGTCCAGCGGCATAGCCATTACGCTAACTGCTGGTCCCACACAGCACCATTTTTGTTGTACTCTATTAGTCCAGGAAGTCACACAGACCTTCCGGATTTCAAGGGGAGTGGATATAGACTCCACGTCTTGATGAAGGAATGACAAATATGGATGAGTATGTGAAATCAAAAAGACTGTTGTGGCCATTTTTGGAAAATACTCTCTGCTACACCATTATACTCAATTAGCCAAGCAAAATCCTTCTGTGTGACATGCTTTGAAAATCGTAAGGAAAATTTGTATCAGTGAACAAAGGGCCTGGGATCAGAAAACTGTGGAGAACTGTATGCTCAAAGCTGAGAAGTTGGCAAGATATACATGTATTAAGCAAATAAGGGAACAATTACCCTGTTTGAGTCAGAATTTGTCTTGGTAAGTACAGAGAACTGGAGTTATCTAAGTAGCTATGCCAAGATTCTAGGTGATGTCAGTATTAGCCTCTTAGTGCCATGTGAAGAGTTACCACAAATACAGTGGTTTAACACAACACAGATTTATAATCTCATGATTTCTGTCGGTTAGGATCTGGCATGTTTTAGCTAGGTCCTCAGTTCAGGCTTTCATAAAGGTGAAATCGAAGTTCGCAGCTGGAGACGTGATCTGCTTCCAAGCTCTCTCAAGCTGTTGACAGAAGGTCTTCCCAGTTAGCTCTGTCTGGAGTATTCACAGGTCCTCAAGGCTGCTGTCAGGTCCCTGTCATTTGTCTCTCTCCCTGTTAGCAAGGGACGGCTTCCTTCAAGTTGACTCTGTCTGACTTCCCCTTCTGGGACCATGGAGAAACCTCTCTTCCTTCAAAGGGTCATGTGATTAGGCCAGGTCTACCAAAATAATCTCCCATTTTGAAGGTCAACTGTGCAATCTAATATAACCTGACCACTGAGTAAGATTAATCAAACCCACAGTGCAGGGATTATTCTTGGGCAGCAGTTGGGACATGTTGGGGCCATTTTAGAATTCTGCTTACTCCACCCTGGACGGACACCCACGATTCTGCCTGCCTGAGTGGTTAATGATGCTTGACAAGCAGTGTGCTAGCCCAGTAACTTTGGTATGTAATTTAAACCATCCAAGGCTCAGTTTCTTCATCTGGGGGAAAAGGTAATAACAATATTACTAACTTCTGTATCCCCCGGGGCTGCCACGAAGCTCAAGCGACTAGTAAACATGGTTTTGTAAAGCACAGTGCTGGGCTAGCCCTGTAGCCTAGGAGTTAAGGGAGTGAGACTCCCACAGACAACTGAGGTCAAAACCTGGCCCAAGTCCCAGTGGCTTTAAAAACCCACGAAGCACGTGTATGTGTATTTCCCAAATCTCAACAGCATGGAGAGAGAGGATTGCAGCTTGACCATGCCTTATTAGGGGGTGCTTTCCCTCTCTCTCTTTTTGTTTCCTTCTGGAAAGTACACACATGCTCTGGCAATTAAAAAAAGAAAAAAAAAGAAAGAAAAATAGTGCTCTGTTCATTTTTGTTGTTGAAAATTTACTTTTCACAATTCTAGTCCTCTCTCTAGTCTCAGCCAAATTCTATGTACTCTAGCTCTCGTGATCCTTCTAGCCACTCCATCATCCTTTGATCACATCCAACACTTTTTCTGTCTGTTATTATGCTGTTTTATATATTTTCAATATAGTAGTCTAGTTTTCCTTTTTAGCCTGTGAGCTTGTTGAGGGTCTGTGCATTGCTCACGGAATTTATGAAAAACCTAACGTAATGCCTCCCACAGACTCCTTAAACACTTGACTGAGGATGAGTGAACAGGAAGTTGTTGGGATAGCGTATAGCATTAGAATGAGTACTAAATGGAAGTACCAACTAAGCAACAATGCGCATTTTAGTTTCCATATTTCGAATACAAAAGATGCCTAGCCAGATTCCTTCAAATAAATATCTTAGCTCACTAGAAACATGAGCCTTGGTCTAACACATTTTGTCATATTTCCACCTCATAGCATAAGTTCTGAGCAGGTAGAAAATGTTCTTTTCTCTAGTCTTGGTAACATGTCTATCATAGCCTAACAAATGTTGAATGAGTGAATGAAAGTGTAAATACTGGCTCTCATTTATTTCTTTAATAAACAAGACATAGAGAGATAGAAAGACAGAGAGACAGAGAGACATCACTCCCAACAGAGTCTTGATGTTCCAATCTACTTCCAGCCTTAGCCAGTCCCAGATTGTGGGAACACACGTGCTCGGTGTACTAAGGGGGTCTCTAAATGCAAATCAGGAACCCTCTCATGTGGGATTGCCTCACAGAATGTAACGTTTTACTACTGTGCCATTGTCTGGCCTCCTATATTTTTACCCCTAAGATAAAAAAAAAAAAAAACATCCTGAGTTCTGATGACAATGACATTAAATCCACAGCCAACCCAGTTCCTGAATGATAAGGCATTCTTCTCTTCCTAGGAACTCAGACTCTCCATAGGTAGCAACCTCAAATGGGTTTCTGGGAATGTGCACCTTCCACAGACTCAGGGCTAGCTTTTGGTCCAGGGCAATTTGGATAAAAATGCCACAAGGAGAGAATGTCAAAAAGGAAGCTTAGAAATCACAGTTCTGCATTGTCTGTAAAAAAAGTGTAAATCCAGTAAAGGTGGTGGTGAAGTGATAAAAATAGCAGGGTTATTATGCTCATCGCTAATGCATTTAATGTAACAATAGATTATTCCATTGTCATTAAATGAAGGGAAAGTAGGAGGATCTAATTCTATCTCTAGATTCCTTAATAAGTACTTCATTGTCAGTGAAATCATTTACATTGTTCAATCTCCAAATAAAAGAAAGGACTGTACAGAGGCATGTACATCCCACAGGGAACCAACCGAGAACTGCGAAGGGACTTTAGGCCCCGGTGCAGAGTTAAACTGTCCTCAGGAAGGAGGTTGGCGATGAACTGTTATTTGTTCTGAAATGAAGTGCTTCACTGTGGTGGAATCAGGGAGGTAGTGTTTTGGTGAGATGGAATTGACAAATGCTTCACTTTATCCACCTCCTCACACCCCCATGGACGTGTGATTTTGTGGCAGGATTTGGAGATGAGATTTTCTACTGTATAGGCTTCTTGTCAGGATGAATGAAGACCCTGTGTGAGCGAGGCTGCATTAGCTTCCGTGGCCTCTAGGCGGAGCTTTTGCTCTAGATTGAATCGCCTGCAGGGTCAAGGCGCTAGCGGCTTCCCTAGATGACGTTGGCTTTGGGCTTGGCAGAGTGCGGTCCTGTGAAATCTGTATTCAG
This sequence comes from Tupaia tana, assembly GCA_026018925.1. Lineage (NCBI taxonomy): Eukaryota > Metazoa > Chordata > Mammalia > Scandentia > Tupaiidae > Tupaia > Tupaia tana. The sequence goes on along the minus strand of JAKSZU010000020.1, from coordinate 21,424,018 downwards.
GGACATCTAATCGAAGAGCCCAGCACAGACCTCCTCATGCCAAATCCACGAATCCTCAGTATTTGCTAATCAGCCATTAATGTTCTATTGATAGGCAGACCCAGAACAGACTCACAGGAATGGGTTCATAGATTTATGTTGAGGCTCAAGCTTATAGCCAGAAAAAATAGTTTCTTGCTCTTTCTTATTTCAAATTTCGTTCTTTTTCTTTGAAGTACTTAGATACTATAGGCTTAGGGAATTTTAAAAAAGATCAGGGACCACGGGTTTGTTGAGAGGTTGAAAGAGAGAAATCATTTGAGATCCACAGAAATTTAATTTTCTATTTTTGAGAGATAAGGATTTTGTATATATATGTATGTGCATACACACACACATGCATATGTAAATTATATATGATGATTAAAAACATTTTAGATTTTCTATGGACTAGAATCCACACTGTCCATTATGGTAACTGCTATCTGTATGTAACTGTTTAGATTTAAACTTAAATGCATTAAAATGAAATGAAATGTTAACATTCACATCCCCGGTTGTACAGGCACATTTTGAAGCTCTGTAGCTGCATGGACTAATGGCTACTGTACTGGGGTGTGCAGATATAGAACATTTTCATCTTCACAAAAAGTTTTATTGGACAGCACTGGGGTAGATAAAAAAGAAAGATAAATAGGGAATGAGAAGAAAAGGAGAGAAAATTGAATATGGACGGGCAAGAGTCAGTCAATGTTATAGGTCAACTGAGAGAGAAAAGGAGTCAGAGAGGACAGACAGACACACACACACACACACACACACACACACCACAGAATGGAATGAAAGTCATAGGCTGGCGTGGCTAGAGATTGTTGTACATAGACACAAAGTAAGAGAGGCTTTCACAAAGACATTCCAATTTTATAGGGTCCTATGATTCTACAGATAGAGGTTTGTAAAAGCTATACTGCAACTTTACAGCAGTAGGTTTGGGTGATAGTACTTCTTGGTACTTTTCTGTTGATGCCAGAACAGGCAGGGAAGCTTGGGCAGGGACCAGAAATCAGGTCCAAGACACTCACTGCTTGACAAAGAGACCAGAATTGGTTAATAAGGAAAAGAATTTATTTCAGAGAGGCCAGCATTGGGGAGAGATTAGACTGGAATCCATAACTGTCTCCTCTGTATTGGACCAAATACAGAACCTATATAGGGGAAGAGATCAGTGTGAACGTACATCTAAAAGCAAAGGGTAAGTTATTTTTTGTTTTGGGCAAAATCATTACAAGGCCCCTGGTCATTGTCTTTAGGCAGGATCATGAGGAGAGCTACCTGGGTAGTCAGGGAGGCAAGCAAGGCTTGAGGGCCGCTTAGGGCATAATGACTGCTTTCAGTTCTCCATAAGGGACTTGAAGATAAACAATGGGGACCAGCAGTTGGTGTAATGGCTATGTCACTGGACTCCCATGTAGTCAACCGCGGTTCAAGTCCTGGACTTGGTGGCTTGAAACTCATGCCGGGCGCGTGTGCGTGTGTGCCCAAGATCCCGAGAGGAGAATGGCGAAGAAGGGATTGTGGCGTGGCCACCCACCCTGGGGGGTGATTTCTCGCTTTCTGTCTCTTGTCTCTGTCTTTCTGGCAAGCGCACGTGCCCTGTAGCAAAAACCTCTCCAAAAAAAAAAGATAAGCAATGATTAATGAAGTAGCAGAAGCAACCTGGAGTCAGTCCGGACAACTCTTAGACACTGTTTTAGAAGTTGCAGAGGGTCTAGGTGTGACTTTGCCGTGTCTACACTGATAAAATCGTTTCAGGCACTCATCAAAGAGGGGACTGGTAGCATCTTCCTCCTCCCTAACTCCGTAGCCTGTGTCTTCAAAGACTCAGCAAGGTTACTGTTAACTTTTATTCTAGCTCCATTATGAAGGCGAGGTTAAAGACTAATTGTCCTAAGGTTTAATGTATTAACGAGGGCTCCGAGACTAAACACAATACAGAGTCGCTTTGATTCTCTTAGAGCTCGGTTCTACCGTGTTGTCGAGATGAAAATAAATTGGACTTTTCTTTTGGCTCTTAGAGCACAGATCATCTATATCTAATCTACACAATGCTATCCCAATGTTTTGAAAAGTTAAAAGAAATGTATTTTGGCCAGTTATTTTTCTTATGCAAGATGAAATGATTAGTCTGACTCATTCCCACTGAGGTAACAAATTATTTTGGTACCACGTAAGTACATTGTACGTGGAGATACTAGTGAGTAAGGAGCTATTTTATACAAATGATTATCTACCACATATTGAAAGATCTCAGGAATTTGTATTTTATAGCTATACTTTATAATAATTCTAATATTGATCAATCTGTCAAAAAGTGTTTAGTTAACCAGTGGTTATTTTTACCATAATATATACTTGTTGCCTTTTGGGCTTTTTGCTTGGTATCTATTGAGAAAAAGGAAATTACTTTTGCTGTCATAGTCCATATACTGTTTATTTGAACTCTACAGGGCAGTAGGGTGAAAAATAACATTGAAGGGTGGGGCTTCTGTCCAGCCCTTGTGCTTTCCTTGCAATCTTTGCTGTTTTCTAAATTCACATGACAGTTAAGGACAGCAGATGTGGACCTTCTAACTGTTCCCATCTCCTTTTTAAAGCCGAGTTCACAATTTTAAAGCACCAGCAATTTGATTTTATCATTATTTTTCCTGGCATGATTAGGTACTGAATAATTGGTTCATGACTATGCTCCTCCACTGCCCCCAATTCTAATATGCAAGTCAGGATGCAGGTTTGCTAATTTACAGCTGGAGAAAAACCTGGCCTGAGACTGTGAGTTCACTCAGAAAAATGCATGACAGTTCAGAAGGTGTCTTGGTGAATATAGAATCAGAGCTGGTTGTCCTCAAGGGACAGTCCTGTCAAGCCTTGGTAGCTTGATGAATTGTCTCTCTCCTCCCGAGAGATGTTTCTGTCTGAAGAGCCAGAACATTTCCAGTCTGGGCACCCTCTTGCTCGAGAAGAGCAGAAAAGAGACAAACCCCTGCTCCTCAGATCTCTCCGATGACCATTGTCACTTGCCTTTGTTGTCATAGTCGTTCTTCCTTTTTCATTTAGCATCCTTTTGTAACAGTTTACAGTTGACAGGTTTACAGATTACTTTTAATTAATTACAGTTTAGGTTGGCTACCTCCGAGTGACATTTAGGGAAGCATTATAAACTCATTTGGTAGTCCATCTCTAAATCAACTCTTAGCATTAATTTTTTGAGGGGGAAGTTTTTGTATGTTTGTTTGTACTTTGTTGGACAGCTTTTCACTCATTATCTGAGTGAAGACAGACCATACTCATTGAATGAATACTCATTCACTCAGTATTTATTAATTCCTACTCTTGCTAGATATCATAAAATGCTCTTGCAGTCAATGAAACTCTTCCTGATTTTGTAGTGCTCACAGTACAATTCAGAGACAGACACAGAAGCAACTAATTTCACTGTTGTAAGTTCTGAAATAGAGATGGGGACAAATGGCTTTGGGAGTGGTAGGTGAAATCGTCTGAGTGTTAGGAGAGTGCATGCTTATCAACTTTATTTGCCATGAAAGGTCTTCTCTGATCTCTACTTTTATACCTTTTTTTCTTTATTTATGGTTAGGTTACAATAATGGCAATAATAGTGATATTATCTAGGGTATCTTAAGCACCTACCAAGTGCTTGTCACAATCTCTTGCACTAATTTAATGTTATACAGTTCCATCTTCATAACAACCCCTGGGAGAAGGTATTATTCTACTTTAGGGAGGAGATTCAGATTTTGCCAGAATTTAGAATGGTTAAGGACTTGCCCAAGGTTACCCGGCCAGGAGTGGGTCGCATAGATCTTGGATCCCAGTTCTGATTTTGTCCATGTTCCTCTCATGATATCACATGCCACCTTCCAACCTTCAGCCTTTGATTATGAACTCCACCAACCGGAATTCTGAGACAAGGTTGTGTAAATGTACTGGAAGATCTCTCTCCATTTGGACCAAAGGAATAAGTGATCTAAAGCCGAATCCTCCATGTCATGGCCTGGTACAGCTAAGTAGACACATTCATATTGTTATGACAATCAGATGATGACAACTGAAACAAACAGGTTGAAATGGGAATAAGCAATTTTTAAGAGGCGTGTTGAAAACATAGGAAGGGTTTAATGAATTTTGAAAGTATGTGTGAGTCCTTTGGAGAGATTGTGTGTCTGATGCATGAGTAGAAACAGCAATGGGACGAAGTTACCTGCCACTAATACGTCTGACTTGGCTGAGACCATTGGGCCCTTTGTTCTCTCAGTTCAACTAGGACAACTCTGCTTTCTAATCGCCACAGAACCTATTGGTTTGTATCTGTCTCTGAAGCGAAAACAGTGTGATTGGGCTTCCTGTGAAGCAACTGAGAGGAAGCAACTAAGAGTGATATGAGGAGCTTTTAGCTGTATTTCAAGGCCATGTCTTGGAAGAGCATTGTGGGATTGTGAAGGGCTCACCAAAGAATCATTCATTTCCTTTGAGTCTCAATTTCCTCATGAGTAAATAATTGTTGCTTTCTTTATTCCTTCCATAGTAATTCTTCATTGCTGCTTCCAACAGGTGATACCTTACTCCATTGTCCCCTTTGTCTTTCTTTTTTTAGAATTATTTATTTTTATTTATTCATTCATTGTTTTAATTTGACCAGGAAGACAGAGAGAGAGAGAGAGAGAGAGAGAGAGAGAGAGAGAGAGAGAGAGAAGGGAATGAGAGAGGGAACGTGAGAAAGCAAGCCACCAGGTGTCTTTAACATCCTGTTATCTTCTTCACTTCCTGACTGCGCCTCCACTATCTTCTGCCACAACTAAGAAGTGAAGCCTAGAGGTAAGGGCTACCCCCCATGCTACCTGTGGGGAAAGATTCTACCATCTACAGAACAAGATTATGAAAACATCTGGCATTTTTTCCCTTCTAATGTCCACTTCAGGTTCTGAGGAACAGGAGGAAAGGGAAGGCATCTCATCCACAGGTGCACTTGCTAGAGCAGCATGGAGCAGGGGTTCCTAGTCCTTTGTGAGCACACATACAGACCCTACGGTCCCCTAATACACACTCCTGTACAGGCATAGGAACTGGAGGAACCACGTCCCTATTTCAGTGCTCTCTGGGGAGATCATGCCCTGTACTCAACAGCAGACGAAGAGAACACAACACGCAGTTTTATTATCCCACTGTGCCCTCTGCCTTCCCTTAGAGAAAAACAAGTGAGGGACCAGAGGATTCTGTTGTGTTTCTCTCTTACCATGCAATATCTTAGTGAGAATTTGATGAAAACCTGGATGGGTTTGCAGGAGGAACTCAGAGCTTAGATTCAGGCAAATATGAGTTCTACTCTTAACTTTGTCTTTTACTGGCTATGGTTATATAATTTTTTCCCACCTTTGTTCCTTAGTTTCTTCCTCTGTCAAATGAAAATACTTTTTTTTTTTTTTTTTTTTTTTTTTGCCTTGCCTTGCCTTGCCTTGGTAAAGCTAGAATTAGATAATGAGTAAAAAGTACATAGCAAATTCTAACACACTAAACAAATGGAACACAGCAAATTAGAGAATTGTCAGTCCTCTGTTCTTTCTGGTTTGTAGCAATCAGTCCTGTAGAAAGAGTATAAAGGCAGTTTGTTTCTCCTTTTCTCCCCCTGAACTGATATTTGCAAAGAAAATAGGAAAGGTGTGTTTGAAAGACGTTAGTCCAACTTTAGGGACTCCTTAGGAGTTTATTAATCTTAATAATCCTTACATTTAGGGATGGTATAGTGGTTAAAAGCATAGACCTTCAAGCCAGACTTCTAGGTTCAAATCCTGGTTCTTGCATGGCCTTTTGCAAGTCTCTAGACAGCCTCATGTCTGATTTTTTTCTATCTGTAAAATATAAGAATTATGATAATAGTCCCTCATAGAGTGATTGTAAGAGTTAACATATGTAAATCACTTAGAAGCTTTCTGGTGCATATTAGCTTTTATTATTATTACTGTTATGTCACTTGAACATTTTCCAAGAATGTTTATGTATTATAATGCTTTGATCGTCGTTATAGCAACCTTGAGCTGCGGCAGTCACATTTTACGATTTAAGGAAACTACTGCAGCTGCATGTTCAAGCTAACAAAGCTAATGACTGACGACCCTGCAGCAACACGGGTCCAGGGCTCTTCTAATGTGCCTTGACTGCTGTCCTCTTAGATCCTGAACTGGAAGAAAGCTGCAGACTCAAATGACAGTCAACCAATTTAGCAGGCAATTATGACAAACTCATTGCTAAGCTAAGAATCAAGACTGAATTTGTAATCAGAATTTTTAAGCGGACTTCAGAACTTTTCTTAAGTCTTTAAATAGATGAAATTAACTTTTATACCAAGTTGTATTTTCAACATTTAATGGTAATGATTTTACATATATATATATAAGCATATATATATAAATATAAATATATATATGTATATATACACACACACACACACGCATATATACTTTTAAACAAAAAGTTGTATCTTTTTTACTGTTTAAAATTTATACCCCATCTATTTCCTCAATGCAGACTCCAATTGAAACACTAGCTCAAAAAGACATTTAGAGATTTAAAATAGAGAAAAGTTTTCATAACTCAGTGTTAAGCAACCTTTTCTTTTTTCCTGTGAGAGCTAATCTAGGACAGATACTTATTTGTCTATAATTTTTATTTCTTCTAAAATGACAATAGGTTTATTAGGTCTCTCAGGAGAAAATGCACGTTTTTGTAACTTAGATTACTTACTTGGTTGACTATGGAGATGTCGATGAAATCAGTGGTGCTGAGTGTCAGCCATTAAGGTTAGTTTGGGGGCCGAGCTGTGACTGATGCTGCCGCATGGCAAGCTGAGGGTGTGTGGGAGACCTGCTCATTTCTGGCCCACTCTACAGCTGGGTAGAGTGGCTCTCTAACTCAAGAGGTGAGATGGGAAGTCAAAGCATGGCTCAGATCCTGTCTTTTCTTCTTTTTCTAATTACCAGAGGACACACGCACTGGCCAGAGAGAAACGCAGAGAGAGAGGGAGGGAGAAAACATTCCTTAGTAGGGCGTGGTCATGCCACCGTTCCTTCCTCGTCCTCTTGGGATTTGGTACAAGCATACCCACATACCCAACATGCTTTCCAAGCCACAGGGGCTGGAATTCAAACGGTGAGTGGCCATGTGGATTCTGACTCTCTTAACCACTAGGCTCTGGGACTGGCCTGAAATTCTGCATTTAGAAAAAAAAGAAAAGCTATTAATTTGAGAGAATATTTAAATCTAACCTCAATCTGAAATTGCCCAAGGATTAGCAACTTGAAGCTAGACGGACTGATGTGTGGGAGAAAAGGGGGTCTCTCAGATTTAAATAGAAAGTAAGAGATAGAACCTTCCACGATGCCAGGAACCAGCTGGTGAATCTTAAGGTACAGTGAGTCTAGCTAGACGTTTCCTTTGTTTCCTGGTGCAAGAATAGAAGTTTGTGCATTATTTCACTTTCTGACAAGAGAAAGTATAGGCATTCACCCAAAAAGACCTTTCTTTTCAATTCTAGAATCAAACCTAAGCAGACATTTATGGAATGAGAATTTATATAAAGAACTTTGAGAAACACAGTGGACAGTATCTTCAATGACAGCCCTAATAAAAGACACTCAAATCCTTCTTAAATAGACAATTCTTATTTCAACTTTCTATAAAGGCAGAAGGCATAACATTAAATTCTAACTTAGTAAAGGCTTTTTTTTTTATTCTGTTGAGAAAGTGGTGAAAAGGAGCTGAGCTGGTACATAATTACTAGGGTTTCTGATAATTTACCTTAAGGTACAGTGCACCTGGGGAATCTAGAATATGATTAAAACTTCCTGTGCCTATTGGGGCCTGATCAATAACATTAGTGAGTGAATGAGGCTGGGTTGTGACAATGGCAAGAAGATCATGCATTACACCTGAAAAAGGCAACAATTGCTCAGTTCCCAGGGCAGGACCATGTGGACCGGTATCATCAGATATGATCTTTAAAAAAAAATCAACAAATCCAGGTTATATACTAAATCTCCCAGTTTTTAAATATTGGCAACTAATTCATTAAGAATAAAAAAAAATACCCCGTGTGACATGTACAAAATCACATATTCATGAGAGTTGTTTATTACAACATTGCTTATGCTGGTGAATTTGGAAATAGGCTAAATGCTCATTAGACAGGGACAAGTGACATAACTCTTGGCATATTTATCCAGTGGAATATTACATTGGTGTTAAAAAAAAGACAAAAATACCTTTTTAAAAGAATTATTTAATTTTATTTATTATTAGTCATTTTTAATTTGACCAGAGAGAGACAAAGAGAGAGGGAAAGTGAGAAGGCAAGCCACCAGGTCTGGGATTCAAACTGTGGCTGGGCATGTGAGAGTCCAGCACATTAACCACCATGCCACCATCTTTATGTCCTGATACAGAAATCTCAAAGATATTGTTAATCAGAAAAATCAAGGTGCAGGGGTATATACAGAATGTGTCACTGTGCTAAAAAAGGGAGGGGGAGAAAGAGAGAGAGAGTCTTCTTGAGGGCTGTCATAACAAAATACTGCAGACTAGGTGGCTTAACCAAGATAAATTTATTTTCTTATAGTTCTTCTAAGAGAAGTTCATGACCAAGGTACCTGCAAATTACATTTTTTTTTTTTTTTTTTTTTTTTGGAGAGGTTTTCGCTATAGGGCGCGTGCGCTCGCCACACAGAGACATAGAGACAGAAAGCGAGAAATCACCCCCCAGGAGGGATAGCCACGCCGCAATCCCTTCTCCTCCATTCTCCTCTCGGGATCTTGGGCACACACGCACACGCGCCTGGCGTGAGTTCTAAGCCACCGGGTCCGGGACACAAACCGCGGTCGACTACGTGGGAGTCCAGCAACACAGCCATTACGCTAACTGCTGGTTCCCACAAATTGCATTGTAGTAAGGGTTTTCTTTTCGGTTTGTAGGTAGCTGCCTTCTCTCTGAATCCTTATGTCAGCTTTCCTCTGGGTTCCTGTAAAAAAAGAGGCACTGGTGTCTTTTCTCAAAAGATACCGAGATGTCCTATTGTATTAGGGCCCTGTCTGTTTCTTTTCTCTTTTCTTTTCTTTTTTTTCTTTTCTTTTTTTCTTTCCTTTTCTTTTCTTTTCTTTCCTTTCCTTTCCTTTCCTTTCCTTTCCTTTTCTTTTCTTTTCTTTTTTTTCTTCTTTTCTTCTCTTCTATTTTCTTTTCTTTTTTCTTTCTTTTAATAGTTTTTTGCCATAGTGCTGTCCTTATGATCTAAATGGATTTTAGCTAAGCTATAAGGGCCCTAAGGGCCATATCTCCAAATATCATCACATTGCTGGTTAGAGCTTCAATATGAACTTGGAAGTACACAATTCAGCAGTCTATAACAAACACTCTCATATATATGTACATTCATACACTTCATTTTTTTTAAAGCATAGAGCATATTTAGAATGGTGAACTAAAATCAACAACGTTTCATTGAACAATGCATTCCTTCTTTGCGGTCCTCCTTTTGAAGGAGCCAACACTGCTCTTACATTGCTTAAGTTCATGAACTGGGCTTGCATCTCACCCAGAGAGAATTCCAACCTTCTCCTTAACATGCAAATGCTTCAGAGATGCCTGCTTCTGTAGACAATGCTATTTTTCAGAAAAGAGCTTTAGATCTTTAAGTACTTGTGTAACTGGTTGCATGAGACCCCAAGTTCTGCCCCATATAACACAGGAAATAAAAGAATACCAAACACTAAAAGCCAAGGAATTGTGACTTACTGAATTAATCATCCAGATTCCAGTTCCATTTCATTTATCAATAAAGAAACAGGTATATTTGTGCAGCATATTAAATGTTCAGCTTGGGTCTCTCCCTTTATGTAAGCAGAAGATTCAATCCTAAAATGCAAGACATTTCCATTTTCTTTTCCACCTATCCCTCCAACCCCTTCCCTGTCCACCAAAATACCCATATATTCAAGCAAATGTTTGAGATGTTTACTACAAACTTTAGATATTCTTGCTCTGATTCATAGGTTGGGAAATCCAACTTGTTTGGCAGCTACTACACCTGTGACAGTGGAGTGAGATGGTGAGAACTGCCGTGAATGTACTTCCTGCAAAACTCACTGATGCTCCCTTAAGTGTGGCTCTCCAGATTTCATGAAGGCTGGGAAAGTGTTGGTGATGATTGTGTATCCACCCACAAGCCTGGGTACAGGGGCAAAGAAGGGTAATTAGCTCCGCAAGGGCAATCAAACGTATATGGTTTTGGACCAATCTCAGCCAGGGTGATTTGCTGCAAACTTAGCTGACCTATTTTTCTCTTTCTTTCACTCACTTATACTCTCAAACTCTCCTTGTTGCTTCCCAAATACTGCTAAATGTGACAAATATCATGCTGGTCCCAAGGATGATCCCACAGGCAATTGGACGAGCACCACTTGTGTGGACTTGACATAGACTCTAAACTGCTGAGCAGAAGCTGTCACTCAGAAGGAGGCGTCCACCTTCACTGCAGCCACCGATGCCACCATCCAGATGCCCAGGGACTAGAAAGGCCCAGTGAAGACTAACAAGACCCTCAAGATTCTCAAGTGAAATTTAATACTCGGGCTACTTCTTCCACTGTCTTCACCTTTTGGAAGCTCATTTACCCTTCTTTCCCTTGAGTAAGTGAGGAGGATGCCTTCCCTTCTTCCCCTTCTGTACACAGCCACTGAGAAGTGATTTTTCCTTTTTCCACTTTCTATTGTAGATCAGCTCTCTCGGGTTGTCCTTGGCCCTAGTTTGGTTCCATTTTCCTTAACTCCCTCTAGTATTGTTGACTCTGGTGAGGAGTGCTGGTTTGGCTTAAACCAGTTTTATTCTGGGAACTGGCAAAAACTCAGGAAATGAGAACAATATTTGTAATTTAGCTTATAGTATATTAATTCCTCAGTCTTGGTCAGTGTACTATGGTTATGTAAGATGCTGACATCTGGGGAAACTGGGTGAAAGATATATAAGAACTGCTTTCTTTGCACCTGTTCTGAAAGTCAAAAGTTATTTAAAAATAAAGTTTTATAAAATGGTACCTGGTGGAGTGAACCTAAAGCATGTTTTAAAAATATCCCCCAGACCAGGCTTCACTTTGCCAGCTGCCTCCACCTTCAGATGGTTCTTTGAGCAGTTCCTTGTGTTTGTTGGTAGGAAGAATATAGCCTTTCCCACTGCCTGTGTGCATTTACTGACCATATGTATTCTAATTTATGTTGCACTGACCATGGAGGAGAACAGGAATGAATCATGGTAAGATAGACTATAAAATCAAAAGTGATTGAACTCTTTAAGGAAGACATATGAACAGCCAAAAAGCATATGAGTAAATGCTCAACATCCCCCATCATAAGGGAAATGCAGATTAAAACCACAATGAGATACCATCTAACCCCTGTCAGGATGGTGAAGATTAAAAATACAAAACATGGTAAGTGTTGGTGGGGTTGGGGTGAAAGGGGAACTCTTTTAAACTGTTGGTGGGAATGTAAATTGGTCTAGCCACTGTGGAAAACAATATGGAAGTTCCTCAAAGACCGACAAATAGAACTACCATATGATCCAGCAATTCCACTTCAGGGTATCTACCCAAAGGACAGGAGAACGCTCAGTCAGAAAAGCCCTTGCACATCAATGTTTATTGTGGCATTATTCATGCTAAGACATGGAACCAACCCAAATGTCCATGAACAGATGAATGGATTGAAAGAGTGTAGCACATATACTGTAGGGAATACTATTCAGCCATAACAAACAACCAGACCCTGGCATTTGATAGAAAGTGATCAAATATGGAAGATTTATTGCTGAGTGAAGCAAGTCAGACTATGAAAGAGAGATACTGTATGTTTCCACTTAATATGTATCGATTGTCCGCACTTTATGGTAGAGATGAAAAGACTGGAGGACATAAAAGTAGTGAAAATAGTTATGGACACTGGAAACAGTAGGGAGGGAGGGTGAGAGAAGGGAAGAATATCGGGAAGGAAATCAGGGAGAAAAAATAGAGAGGCAGGACATTTGTGGGACACAGAAATCGTTTATTGCCTGTTGATGATAACATGTATAGTTTTCTCAACTGGACTGGTCTGAGGTGTAGTTCATGTTGGGTAAATTCTCTTTACAAGCCAAATTATGTATAGTGAACTAATGTTTAAAAAAATAAGAAGAATAAAAAAATCAAAATCAAAATTGATTGCATAGTACTAAGAACAGTTAGTTCAGGAGAACGTCAGTAGATTTGAGTTGAGAATATGAATACAAATATAAATTAAGGAACCTAGTGATTTTCATGCCACCTTCCCTATTGTTATGTTAAAGTAGGTTTTCAGTTCTAATAAGATAATAATCCTGGGGGTTCTATGGACTGTGTTTACTGATAGAAGAGGACAAAGGAAACTTCTAGATTTCTCTTCAAGGGCATGAACCAAAGGAATCTACAGGGGCAATTGTTACTTTATCTGGCTACTGTCCATGGCACAAGACTGAATCCCTCGTAGAAGTTCCAAGAGTAGGTCCTGGGGGGTTGTTAACTGCATTCTCTTCATAGCTTAAAAAGTCCTGAGTGGTTTGGCTTATGCCTGTGTTTTCAGCCTCTCATCACATTCTCTGCCACTAAGTTCTGGCTCCACTGGATTTATTCTGTTCTTAAAACAATCAGCTTTCCTATCCTCTATAAGATTTTTCATTGCTATTCTCTTTTTGGGGGAAATGCTATTCTCTTTTATCTCTCATATTTTTATTCCATGGGTTTCTGCTTAAAATTTACCTTTGCAGAAAGTGTCTTTTGACCAACAATAGAAATTATTGTATTATTTAGTCACGATATCTTTTGTCTTCCTTCCTAAATTGTAATCTATATTTATTGTCTGTTTATGTACTTGGTCATCATCTAGATAGAATACAAATTTCAGGAGAGCAAGGATTTTGCTCGTTCACCATTGTACTTTGAACACCAGAAACAGTACCTGAAAAAGAAGTATCTGTTGCATTAAAAATTAGAGAACAAAAGTTTTTCATTGCCTCTGCAAACTGCTGGGTGAGAGAGAAGAGCTCTAGCCACTCCTGGAGTTGGGGAGGTGCCTCCTTGGGGGATGCCAAGAAGTCTGACTGCACATTCAATCCACAAAGGAGCCTCCAGGACCCTTTGGTCAATGGCAGGACAAGGGGCATAGGGCAGACCATCCTAACCCCCTTCTGTCTGGAAGGTGAGGTTGGAGAATATATTCTCTAATCTTTGCCTCTGTTGCCACACAGCCTTCTCAGTGTGTGTATCTCTGTGTCTTCATATGATCTTCTTAGAAGGATACCAGTCACTGAATTTAGGGTCCACTCTGATCCACTATGACCTCTTTGAACTTAACTAAGCATATCTGCAAAGACCCTGTATCCAAATAAAGTTACATTCTGAGGTTCTCAGTGGACATGAATTTTGGAGGGACATTATTCAACTTAGTGAACAGTATAATAATTTCATGTCATTCAAATTAGCTGGTTTCTATGATCTGAAACTGAATCTTGCTGATGAGGGCAGACTGAGACTCCCAGTCATCTTGGACATGGCAGGGACTTTTAGTGTGAGGTATTTGACCCGAACTGTGATTGGCAGCTTCACACTTGGGCACCAGCAACCAAGCAGAACATTTCATTGAAGGAGGGCTTTACTTATTTACAATCATCCATGCTCATTTACTTCTGCATGGGGAGAGTAGCAACCTCATTCTTTTTCATAGAAGCCTATAGAGCCATTTATTCAGACTTACTGTTACTCTCCTTTGTCCTTTCTTCTCAACCCTCCTATGCACAATGGGACCAGCCTATTATGATAGCCTGTCTTTTCACACACAAAAAGTCCTTCACTACTAATTCTATTTTCAGCAATAGAAACTTGCCTAGAGAATTAATTCAAAATTAGGTCCACAGGGAGCATTTCATTACAAAATTAATGAAATGATTAGAACTAAAAGGTGGTCAACAGGAAAGAGTTGAGGAGGACTCTGGAAATTCAGTTATAAGCCATGGCAATTGCCAGCTTTAGTTACTATTATTAATACAGAGAATGTGCCAGGCAATATATATATGTGGATATATAAATATAGTTACACACACATTCTAAATGTTATTTATATATATATATATATATATATATATATATATATATATATATATACCACACACATATGTATTCTGAATTTTCTTGTATGTGTGTGTGTGTCTGTGTCTATTTATCTATCAATCATCTGTTTAAAATGTACAAGGGACTTCAAAAAGTTCATGAAAAGTGGAATTAAGATACAAGCTTGGGACCAGCAGTTAGTATAATGGCTATGTCACTGGACTCCCATGTTCCCAGGTAGTTGACCGCGGTTCGAGTCCTGGACCCGGTGGCTTAAACTCACACCTGTGGCGTGTATGTGCATGCCCAAGATCCTGAGAAGAGAATGGAGAAGGGATTGCAGTGTGGCCATCCCCGCTGGGGGGTGATTTCTCGCTTTCTGTCTCTCTGTCTCTCTCTGTCTTTCTGGTGAGTGCATGTGCCCTATAGCAAAAACTTTAAAAAAAAAAAAAAAAAGATACAAGCTTATTTTGTTGCAAAAAGCTTTGAAATTCATGCATTTTTTTTTTTTTTTTTTTTTGGAGAGGTTTTTGCTATAGGGTGCGTGCGCTCGCCAGACAGAGAGAGACAGAAAGCAAGAAATCACCCCCATGGGGGATGGCCATGCCACAACCCCTTCTCCTCTGTTCTCCTCTTGGGATCTTGGGCACACACGCACATGTGCCCAGTGTGAGTTTTAAGCCATCTGGTCTGGGACTCAAACCGCGGTCGGCTACATGGGAGTCCAGTGACATAGCCATTATGCTAACTGCTGGTCCCTCATGCATTGTTTTTTCATAACACATATTTTTCATGAACTAGCTGAAGACCTCTTGTACTCTATATTGTTTTTCTATGCTGTCATAGCAAATTACCACGAACTTAGTGGCTTAAAACACATAATTTATTATCCCATGGTTCTCTGGGTGGGAAATCTAGGCATACCATAGCTCACATTGATTTCAGAGATTCGCAAGGCAGAAATGAGGAGGTTGGTTGCTTGGGGAGTCCACTTTCAAGCTCATCCAAGCTTTTGGTGGAATTCTCTTTCCTGTGGTTGTAGGACTGAGGTAATCATTTCCTTGGCATGTGGCCTCCTTTATCTTCAAGCCAACAAGAGTGCATCAAATACCTCTTGAGTCTCAGAAATTCTGATATCCCTTTCTGCTACAAACTGGAGAAACATTTCTACTTTTAAGGATTCATGACATTAGATTAGGTAGTTCAGGTAATTCCAAATAATCTTTCTATCTTAAAGTCTGTTTGTTACCTTAACTACAGCTGCAGTCTGTTTTTGCCATATTCATGGGGTAACATCTGGAGGTGAAAGTGCTCTGTCTATGACAACACTCATGGTAAAAAAGTATAAATCTAAGAAAAACTGAAACTAAATATTTTTCCCAGGGATACACAGCTGACAAGGGGAAGAACTATGATGCATTCTTTCCACAAATACACACTATGTGCCAGGAACACATCCAAATGCAGAAGAGATAGCAGTGAACTACATAGACAAAAGTGTATGCCCTCACAGAGGTTAAATTCTAGTGGAATGCACTTGACTCCTATTATACAGTAGTCAAATATTTGAGTCCTTTGCCTCAAACATCTTTGCTCTTCTCATGGAGATTTTTTAGCTCCTATAGTACCAAGTTCAGTACTATTCCTCTTCCTGAACCACTGGTACCTAGGATTGAGACAGAATATTAATCAGACCCATTATCAATGCAAAGGACTAACCCTGAGCACATACAGGCTGCCAGTTATACCTATAGTCTTCCTCAGGGTGCATCTAATCTCAAGTATTGGCATGTATGCATCTCACCCTGACTGGGATCCCAGACCTCCTATAGGAGGTGCTGTCCTGCAGGAGGTGCCATCCTGCCTTGCTCCTGTTGCTCCTTCTCCAGGAGACTGCATTCTTCTCTTGTATCTTGCTTTCTTCCTACCAGGTGCAATCAGAGACACCATCTAGGAGTGCTGCTGTGGATGGACATCCTTGGAGGCATACATGGCTCTGTCCACTCTTCTGCATCACCTCTAGTAGGCATGTTCTTGCCCCCTACTTTGTCTAGTGGGCCAGATCATTCTTATCTTGCCTTCTTGCTGACTCATGCCAATCACTGGTTCTGATTCTGAGCATTGATACTGGTGAAGAGCCAGAGGCCCAGGCCAAACCCTTGGCAGAATGGGCCCCATTTCTCCTAACCTAAGCCTTACGGGCTACTGAGTGCAGCCCAAGACCATTATTACTATGAAAGAGTTGCTTTAATGGGGAATGGCTTGTACAGAGGCACAGGTCTGGAAATGAGCAGAGGATGTTACATAAGCAACCTGTTCCACTCTCAGAAAGCATGGTAGAAAATGAAGAGAGAAGGGAATTGAAATGTGGGAGTTTGGAAATAAGAATCCAGTTCTGTCTTCTCATTATTTAGAAATTCTCAGTTTTGATAAGTTCCTTAATGATTTATTTAATTTTCACAAACAAACTCGGGAGCAGAAAGGTTTTGTACAAATGCAAATAATGAATCCAGTTAACTTTACCTTCACAGTATCTCTCCTATTGTTCTTATGCCTGTTCTCTCCCACTGCCATATCAGCATATCTAAACACTGCTGTGCAGGATAAGAGTCTTAAACATTACCCGGATTACTTCTTGGTACGATCTCATTTCGTCTGTTCCATTTTATTTTCCTATTTCATCAGTGTTATTATTATTTTTTTACATGAGTAGAAGATGGTATCAAATAAAACAATAAGAACTGAATAACTAAATCTGCACAAAACATGAGTCAAATTATTGGCTTCTGCTGACCAAAAACCAAGTGTATGTGCAAGTAGGACTTTGTGTCACACCATTTTTTCCCTGTCTCTGAATTCTTGACCTTGCCTGTCTTGATAAAGCTTTCAGAAGCCAAGGAAGGCAAAAGGATTCCAGGAAGCTTAGAAGGAGTAGACATTGTGGGATACTGTGAATGTTCCCCAAAAGAAATACTAAATTGCTGTTTGTGGAGATCTGAGGTCAAGATGATCAGATGACCTGTGACTCATGTTGAAGGCAGGTCCTTAAAAGATGAAAGTCATTCAGAGCCTGAGTCTCCCAGTCCTGGAAGCAATAGAGTGTTGGAGCTGTATGCAGGATGTCAGGATGGACAGAGAGCAATCAGATGCTTTCTAAATACCTTGGAAGGTTACCAGAACTAGATCTGGGACTTGTGATGATTTAAATAATTGAGCACAATAGTCAACCACAAGGATAATGACTGGAGGGCACTTGCCAGAAATATGATGCTAGGGAACATATATCTCATGAGGAATCATGAGTAATTTTCCCCTCCTTGCCTTCTTTTGGACCTAATTAAGTACCTCTGCTGATAACCCCAGGAACACAGACATCCTTTCTGGGAGAGGCAAGAAAAAGCCTTGTGTATTAATCTGGAGTCTCCAGAGAAACAGAGCTAATAGGAGATTATATGCATAAAGAGTCTTGCTATAAGAAATTGGCTCATGAGATTATGGAGTCTGAGAAGTTTAGGTCTGCAGTCAGCAAGCTGAAGACCTAGGAGAGCTGTTAATATAGTATCAGTCTGAGTCCAAAGGCCTTCAGACTAACAGAGCCAATAGTGTACGTTCTAGTTTGAATCTGAGCCTGAAGGCAGGAGAAGACTGATGTCCCTGCTTCAAGATGATCAGACACAGAGGCAGAATTCTTTCTTACCCAGGCTTTTATTTGCTCAGGCTTTCAAAACATTGAATGAGGCCCACCCACATCGGGAGGGAAATCTGCTTTATTCAAGTCTACTGATTCAAATGTGAATCTCGTCCAGAAATGTCCTCACAGACAGACTCAGAATTACATTTGACCAAGTACATGGGCACTCAAGGGCCCAGTCAAGTTGACACATAAAATTAACCATCAATTCTTGAATGGACTGATATTACACAAATAAAATAGGTTTACACCCCACATAGAACAAGTGCTCAAAATAGAAATTTGAGCTGAAGTAAAAAATAGTGCAGCTGTGGACCAGCCTGTGACCTGGTGGCTAAGGCAGCTGGATTCAACATGGCTGACTGAATGGTCCGAGTTCTAGACCCAGCAGTTTGAAACATATACCAGTGTGTGTGTATACATGTGTGCCCAAAAGGAGGGAGAAATGGAGAAAGATTTGCAGCATGACTATTCTCCATGGGGAAGCTTTCTCACTCCTCCCCACCTCTCTGTCTGTCTTTCTCTGGCAAGCACACACCCTCTGGTGAATTTAAAAAAAATAAGCTACGTTTCTTGCAAATTTGAGTCTATGATCTGAATTTACTTACCTTGTTTTAATCCAGTTTTCGAAAGTTCACTTGAGAGCTGTGAACTTGTTGAAGTCCTGTGGACTCTCAGAAAAGAAAATCTTGTCCTCTTTCACATTTATGATGCTGCCTTTTTCTACAGGTATGTGGCTTCTTGTAGCCACCTCTGTATCCTTCAAAGCACCCAGCACAGAGTCTTGTCTTTTTTTATTAGTTGTCAGAGAGCAAATGCACTCGCAAGAGAGAAACAGAAAAACAGAGGGAAAGAGAAGGAGAAAGCACCTCGCAATGGCGTGTGGTCATGCAACTATCCTTTCTCCTCCCTTTTTCCATCTTGTTGGAATTTTGAGCAGTTATGCACATGTGCTCAACATGATTTTTAAGCTACTGGAGCTGGAATTTGAACCGTGATTATCCACATGGGATCTAGCTTCCTTAACCCTAGGTTATAGGGTTGACTCTCAGCACAGAGTCTTGCACAAGGCAGGAGCTCAGTAAATGCTTTTGCATGTATGAATGGTTTGATGTTGTCTTACTTTAGGATACATCAAAGACATTAAGGAAGAGATGAAAGGGCAGGAGAGAAAGTCATGGGAAGGTGAATTTTTATTGGGAACAGCACTTGGTACCCAGGACTTTGTTGAGTTCTGCCACTAAGCACCTATGTGGCTTTGGCAAGTTACTCAGCCTTTCTGAGCAGCAGTTTCCTCGGCATTATGATTGGCATATTAATATCCCTCCTGCCTATCTCAAAGGCACTAAGAGATTTGAAGGAGATAGAAACTATTTGATATTAAAGCACATAAAAGATAAAAATGCTATAAAGTGTGTGGTGGATTATTATGTGTGGTCTCATAGGTGCATGTGTTGTGTCTCCAGATTATCAATTTCTTAAGATCAGAAACCCTGGGTCATGCACATTCCCCTCAGTTCCAAGCAAAAAGAATATGGCCGGTTAGGGGATCAACACTTGATGCACCTTGAATGTGCTTTGCTGTGAGAGCCTGCTGAATCTGAAGAGACTAATAATCCCTAAACTTCAGAAACTCTGTTTCTTCCTTACATAAGTGAGGAAACTGCAAAACTGGTGTAGTGAAATTAAATAGACATGGAAATGACTCTCTTGCTCCTCTGGGAAAGGGCCTGGTGTAGGACAGTGAATATGTTTAAGGTCCTGTCCTGAGTGCTGGTGAGAGAAAAAGCCAGACTAACAATGCCAGCCACGCTGTTTCTTGAGCAGGTGAGCACCTGCAGCTTGCCAGCCAGTGTGCTTTTCCTACATTGATACAAGTGGCTCTCACAACCACCCTGTGTGGTAAGGGTTATGGACCTGTTTTGCAGGTGAGGAAATTTGGAAGGTGAAAATTGAAATAACTCACCCAGCAAATGCTTTGTAGAACTGGTATTTAAACTGGTGTCTCAGTTCAAAGCCCTTGCTTTTTTTATATGGAATACAAATCTGGTTTATAATTTAGGATATTACATAAGCCTCATTTTTTTTTTTCCTTAAAAAGGAGAATATTAAAAAGGCATTGGGGCCAGTAGGTGGCATTGTGATTAAGGCACTAGACTCACACATGGTTCACTGTGATTTGAATCCCAGACCTAGCAGCTTGAAAGTCACATTGGACTGAGGTGTATATCATGCTGGGTAAAGTCTCTTTACAATCTAAATGATGTATAGTGATTTAATGTATAAATAGTAATTATTAAGGAAAAAAAAGAGAGAAAATCACATTGAGTGTGTGTGTGTGTGAGCCTGCTCCCTACCACTCCAAAAAAATATTTTCTAATAGGTGAATTCTTTTAAATGGCACGCTTAGAAATTAATGCATTTCTTTTAAATGACACTCTTAGAAATCAATGCATTATGAGGTGCAGTGCATTGTCAAGTTCTAGTTTTTAATTTTCTGTGAAGATTGCTTTCATTTATAGCCAATTTGGCCTAACGTATTTTTCTCTCTCTTTAGTGAATATTGCTGAATATTTGCAACAATCCCTCAGATATTTTGTGCTAACCAAGAAGTTAGTTGTTCTTATCATTTTACGTGATTAAATTAAAATTTATTCTTCAAGAGTTAGTGTGGAGACACGTTTAGAGAGAGAACCTGAGGTGTGGGGACATGCTCTGAGCAAACACCACCTGTCCTTTGGGGTTTGGCAGAACCTTATAACTTGTCCTTTCCTTGACCTTCGCTGCAGACAGAGCAAGGGTGGAAATTGCTAGGGGTGTGCCAACAGACACATCCCATGGACTTCAAGAAACATCTTGACCCCACTTAGCAAAGTCCAATCCCTGCTCTGTATCTGAAAGGTTCTTTAGCCTTCTCCGGGTGTGGTGGTGCACTCCTTATGGAAAGTTCTTTAGCTTCTTCCCCACACCTACAGCTAGACTTCTCTGCATTAGAAAAGAAGATAATGGGACTTTCTCTTGATGGGATTATCACCAAGGGATACACCTGGCCCAATATAACTAAGCCCTTATAGATTTGTTAACTGCTTCTTATTGTCTGTAACCTGGCCACGAATCTATGAAGTGTCATGAGACATACATGTGTAGTGTCTCCTTGTACTATAAATAAAGAGGCCCAGTTTGTTTGGGGGGTTCAAGCAGCGGGTCAAGTACAGCACAAGTTGCTTGGGCTACCTAGGCTCAGGCTGCCTGTGTCCATTTCTACTCTATCTCTTTGTCTCATGCTTTCCACTTCCTCCATAGATAGCACCAAGCCTGGGGGCAGATGCCAAAAATTTAGGACTCTGAAAACACACTATTTTGTGGATTTGGGGCATGTAAACGAATCAATATGGAAAGGGGTCAGATTAATATAATCATGGTGACTCCATGTCTCTGTGAATCTGGACATGGGGGTTTGGACAGCATGCAGCTTGCCAAAAAAAAATCTCCCTGCCTTTGGGTAAGAAAAAACAAGTAGGACCTAGGGAAAGAAAGTAATATCATCAAAAGAAGAAGAAGAAAATGAGTCATAAGAAAAGAAGGGATGGTTGTAATTATAACTTTAAATGTTTTCAATATTTTAGAGTTACATAGTATTTGAGAAATATATAGTCCCTGAAATATAAGGTTCATATAGGATATACATGAATATGTCATTCTAATTACAAGTATTTTGTGAGCCTCTTGGTGTCCAGCAAAATTTTCATACTAGTGGTAAACTTGCACTTAATTTTGATCAATCAAGATTAATTGATTAAAAATAAATGCTATATGACATGTATACTCACTGGAGGGAGACATAGAGAGAGAGAAAGTGAGAAAATACCCTTCTCAGGGTGGATGGCCTTGCTGTAGTACCTTCTCTTCCATTCTCCTCTTGGGATTTTAAGCATGCATGGAAATGTGTCTGGAGTGCTTCTTAAGCTGCAAAGTGGGACTTAAACTGTGCTGTTGGTCATGTGGGATCTAGTTGTCTTAACCACCACACTTCCAGCTGACCCAGATTAACTTATTTTTAATTGAATCAGTCAACCCACATTTAAGGAGAAAACACTATATATAAGATCCTGTTTTCAGTGCTGAAGAGAGGAAAAGATGTATTAAGAATTCTAATCCTGTCCTCATGGAGTTACTAGTTCTACAAAGGAACTAATTGAAAATTATGTAAAGGAGGTACATACATAAATATGTAGATGTTTTCAGAGAAGTGATTATTTGTGGAGATTTGTTAATACTTCCTGCTGAGGTTGATATTAAGCCAACTCATTTATGGGGGTTACAGTCTGGGTAGAGAAGATGTGGGTCTATAAAGTGAAGGGCATATATGAAAAGCTATCATTTAGATGATTGGAGTAAGAGTTAATAAAAGGCAGTAGTCAGAGATAAGCAGAAAGGGCCAGCTCCTTGGAATAGTGGTAATGAGCTCAAGAGAAGCTGGATTCCATAGAGAGACCATGGTTTGAATCCCCAGTCTGGTCAGCCTGCAACACTACAAGTGTGCCTGGTGATGCTCAAGATATGACAGACTGGAGGACAGAGGGGGACTGCAGCATGACCAGATCCTGTGGAGGGTTCTCATCTCTCCCTGATGTGTGCATGCACATACTTTATCATAAATGAAGCAAAACATTTTTTTAAAAGAGAGAAAAGCAGGGAAAGTTTGGCTGAAGACAGATTACAGGATATTTTCAATACCTAGCATAGCATCAGGATTTGCTCTGAGAAGTAAAACCATTGTGAATATCATGGAATAAGGATTTATTATAGGAATCAAGTCTTACATAATTATAGGAAGAGCTGGAGTATTTTAATTTTTTATTGTGTGTAATAAACTATGCCAAAGATTAGTGGCATAACAAGATAACCATTTAAAAACCATTTGATCTGGTCATGGTAACATGACATGGCTGGGGCTCAGCTGGGTGGTTATTCTTTTTTTTTTTTTTGGAGAGGTTTTTTGCTATAGGGTGCGTGCGCTCGCCAGACAGACAGAGAAAGAGATAGAGACAGAAAGCGAGAAATCACCCCCCAGGGGGGATGGTCATGCCGTAATCCCTTCTCCTCCATTCTCCTCTAGGGATCTTGGGCATGCAGCACACGCACCCAGCATGAGTTTTAAGCCACCGGGTCCAGGACGTGAACCACGGTAGACTACATGGGAGTTCAGTGACATAGCCATTATGCTAACTGCTGGTTCCCCTGGGTGGTTATTCTTCAGGTCTTACATGAAATCTTTCATGTGGCTGTGGTCAGACCAGGGTTAGGCGAGACTGTTCAAAATGACTTTACTCACATAACTGGTACTTAGCAGGAATGCCTGGGAGACTATGAGTGATCTCTTTCTCCTTTCCTGTTTCTTGCTTTTCATGACTCATGACTCTTCCCATATGGCTAGCTTAGTTATTTTTGTATAATGACTAGACCCCAAGAGTAAGCATTCTGATAGGATAAGCCTCAATATTTGAGTCAATATAAACCTCTGCTCACATCAGGCTTGCTAATAACCTATTGGTCAAGGCTGTAGTCAATGTAGGAAGGGACTACACAAGGGCATGAATGTTGAGAGGTGTGTCTCATTAGGGGCCATCACAGCAACCATCTCCTAAACGATGCCAAGGTATTAGTTTTTTTCAGTGGGTAATAGGGAGGTATTGAAAAATTTGGATGGTAATATAATTAGATTGGTGCTTTAGAAAGACTAATTTGGCAGTAGTGTATAGGATGGTCTGACATATGAGATACATGAGGTATGAAGATCAATTAGAGATTGTTTTAAATAATCAAGGTGAGAGGAAATGAGAGATATGATTGGGAATATGTCAATCAACAGCTTACGTTTCAGATCCATTCCTTTCTCTTCCCCTGATTACAAGGGAGATGATTATTGCAGTCTGTGTTTTTTGAGTTTCCTGTCACCTGTCATCTGGCTTCCTGTTGGTGTGGCCAATGAAAGCAACTGGTAGAAGAATGGAGGAAGGAGGAAGAAGCCAGGGTAATTATTGTCCATTCTCAGCCTCAGGTGGTGCTTCTGGCAGCAGTGAAAGCATCTCTATGACTCCAGCTTAGATAACCCTATCTTGTATTTTTGCCTCTCCAAGGCAGGGAGGGTAGAACTTACTGTTGTACTAAGTTCTTATTTCACTATCCTTTATTAAGCTTAAGTGTCCAAAAATAAGTTTCTTGGGTATTCTATAATGGTGCAATCAAATTGCTATATTTAAATAGTTTTGTTTCAAATTTGGTTGATACAGCAGGCAAGTAGGAATAGAGAAGAGAAAACATGTGAGAAATAAACACATAGGACTTGGAAAATAGTTGAGGTGAAGTCGGTATTTTTTTACAAGGAGATATCTATCAAAGACAATTTGGAGTGTTAGAATGTGGGTAACTGAAAGAATGGTAGTCTGAGTAAAGAAATAGAATAATTGGGAGGGGAAGAAAACTTTGAGGAAAAGATGAGTCTAGTTTGGGACTTTTTTTTTTTTTTTTTTTTTTTTTTTTTTGTGGGTGGGTTATTTAAATGTTGGTATGCAACATAATATGCCAGTAAAAAAAAAAAAAAAAAATGAACTGGTGAGTAGAGGTATTTGTTGAAATTATAAGAATGCCAGGAGGAGAATAGGAATGAAAATAAAAATTCAGGAGTTGCCTATATATATAGGAAACATAGTAAATGAGTGCCAAAAAAGAGTTCGAGGAGATGGGGGAGAACCATGAAATGCATTATTACAAAGCCAAGGAGAGAACTGAGGAAGAGTGGGGTGTTTGGGTTTCTGTCGCTGCCATAGTAAATTATCACAGACTTAGTGGCTTAAACACTAAGGCATAATTCTGGCATAGGTCTCCTCTGGCTAAAATAAAGATGCCACAAGTTGCCTTCCTTTCTGGAGGCTCTAGTGGGAGACCTGTTTCTTTGGTCCTTAGAGTCATTGGCAGAATTCACTTCCATGATTTGTAGGACTTAGGCCTGTTCCCCGCTGGCTGTCATCAGTAGGCCCTTCCCAGATTCTAGAGGCTGCCTGCATTCTTTGGCTGATGGTCTCTTTCCATCTTTAAGACCATAAACAGTGGTTTGAGTTCATCTCACACTTTAACTGTCACCTTTTTCTTCTATCGCATCTCTTCTACTGACATTTTGCCTTAAGGGATTTTTGTGATTAGATTGTACCCACCTGGGTAGTCCATGAATGCTCCCTAAGTCATGGTCATATCTATCAAGTCCCTTTTGTCATATAATGTAACGTGTTCAAGAACTCAGGAATTAAGACATGGGCATATTTGGGAGGTCATCATTCTGCCTACCACAGTGGATAAACCATTATTGTCATGTATTGTAAAGACAAAATAAAATGAGACATATGAAAAGAATTTAAGATTTGGTGATTAGGAGGTGCTGTTTGCTATTCAGAAGGTGAAAAGGTATGGGCCCAAGTTAAGTTGAAAGGTTAATCTTTAAAAGGAGGTGGGCCCAAGGGGGATCAGCAGTTAGCGTAATGGCTATGTTGCTGGACTCCCATGTAGTCAACTGCAGTTTGCGTCCCAGACCCGGTGGCTTAAACTCACACTGGGCGCGTGTGCGTGTGTTCCCAAGATTCCGAGAGGAGAATGGAGGAGAAGTGATTATGGCATGGCCATCCCCCCTGGGGGGTGATTTCTCGCTTTCTGTCTCTCTGTCTTCTCTGTCTCTCTCTGTCTGTCTGGCGAAAGCACGCACCCTATAGCGAAAACCTCTCCAAAAAAAAGAAAGGGAAAAAAAAAAAAAAAGGAGGTGGAGGTGGAATCTTTCTACTTAGTGCTAAAAGGAAGAAAAGGCTATACAAAACTACCATTTAAAACCACACACACACACACACACACACACACACACACACAAAGAAATAAGAAGTGGAAGAAAAAGTGAAGATAACTATGTCAGGAATTTCTCAATCTTCTGTAAAGTACATTTGCATATGTCCATTAGGCATGTGATAAATAGGAATAGAGAGAGAGTAGCTGAAACCAAAAAACTACCAGAACTTCATTTTCTATCTTGCAAATAAGTTTTGTTTACTCCTCTATCATATGCTTGGCAAAGGTAGTCAACTCACACCTTCCAAGTTTTCAACTCCTTTATCCAAAAACAAGGTCATACTAACTTAATTCTAATTATAACTTTTTAGAAAGAAATAATTTGGTTCATTTTGGTTTAGATGTCCTATCTGGATCCAGTCATCTTGACTAAGAGGAGCCAAAGCTGGGAGCGACTCATAGCAGTTATTTCCCAGAAAAGGAAGCAGGTGAGATATTCATAAAATAGTG
Organism: Tupaia tana; assembly: GCA_026018925.1. Taxonomy (NCBI): domain Eukaryota; kingdom Metazoa; phylum Chordata; class Mammalia; order Scandentia; family Tupaiidae; genus Tupaia; species Tupaia tana. The sequence continues at coordinate 21,397,780 of JAKSZU010000020.1, read as the reverse complement.
GAGTGAGGTATTCATAAAATAGCTTTAATCAATATGATGAAGCAAAAAACATAGAATGCTTTTGTAATAACAACACTGATCATGGTTAGATTATTACTAGAACTGGGATTTGAGGACTTCTACTAAGGATTACTATGGACCACTAAACAGAAGAAGGATTGAGAGGCTTTCTTAAAAAAGAAAAAACTGTTTCTAGGTTACATCAAAAACATGTTAAAAAGAAGGAAGAAAAAATAAACTAGGGAAAGGAGGAGTTTAAATGAGGAAAGTAGAAACGGAAAGACAGCCATTTGGAGCTATCATGTGCCAGTCATTTGGCCAGTCTCCACTGCCAGAGTATTTTCTTCCTGGAGGTGGCCTTGGAGGTGGGTTATGCTCACCTAAAATATTCCAATCTGACCTAGGATAGAGCACCCCAAAAGTGGAGTGTAGTCTTCTAAATTCACAGATGCTGAGTAGATTAGAGTAATGCATAGCTTTAGAGCTTTGTTCTTTGAATTTTCTTCTTCAGCTAATGTGATTGTTATCATTGTTATTAAAGTATTTCATGTGAGAAGAAGCTAATTTTCAGAAATTAAATTTTTATGTGTTTTCCATATTTAAGTTATTGAAGACCAGAATATTGAAGACAGTACCAAGAAAGGCAATTCTAAGTACATAAATCCTTCATCCAGGCATATAAACAAGGTAATTAATGTCCCATGTTTTCTGCAATCCATAAGATCCCCATGGCTATTGAGAGCCCATTGTTGTGCTACTGTTTGAAAATATGGTCACAAATGGGTTGAGACCCTTTTATGAATGAAGGTCAGGGAAAAAGCTCTCATTTTAGAAATAATAATATAACTTAAATATTTATGATGAATTTCAAATCACCGAGAATATTAGTTCGTAATGAGAGCATCAATAGGCCCACAGCTAGAATTAGGTGAAAGTCACTGCTGGTCTTCTAATGGATCAGCTTAAATGGTCCCACTGACAGAAGCCCACACTTGACTTTGTTATGCACTGCAAAAAAGGAAGAAATCTCAATATGAGCTTTGCTGAAGCAAAATAATTAACCTCAGTAGTATATCAGCTCTCCTAAATTTCATTTTTTTCCTGAGAGTCCGCATTGATCGTCTTTGACGACCAAATCAAGAATTTAATGGACTTAACTTCTGTTTATAAAAAATTTCTCAAGTGGAAACATTTTTGTGCCTAACACTTTACCCTCAGTTCCTAAAGAACTTGTTTAATGGTGTTATAATCATATGAGAATTCAAAGCAATTTAGGATCAAGTATCCATCTGGTTATAGGTATGTTGTTAAGTACATGTAGTTTGCCTTCAGCTGATAAGATTCACTCCTCAAATAGCGTCTTGTCTGTTATGTTCTTTCCATAATGTCGTAAGAGTTTGTTTTTCAAAGCTCTTACAATTAACATTTCTTCAAAATAAGGACAATATGCTTTCATTCTGACATTTTCTAGAGCAGTACTGTCCAATAGAACTTTCTGTGATGAGAGAAATGTTCTATATGTGTGTGCTGTCTACCATAGTAGCCATAAGCCACCTGTAGCTACTAAGCACTTGAAATATGACTAGTATGCCTAAGGAACTAAATTTTTTTTCTTGTTTAATTTTGATTAGTCTAATTTTAAATTTAAATAGCTACATTTGGCTGTTCAGCATTTAAAATGTGGCTAGTGCAACTGAAGACCTGAATTTTTTATTTTATTTAATTTTAATTAGTTTAAATTTGAATTGCTACATGTGACTCTTGTCTACCATATTTGACAGAACAGACACAGAAAATTTTAATTATACCAGAAAGGTTTATTGGATAGTTAGATTCAAGGGAGTATAAAATTGTTCAAGAGCAGAAGGCAGATGATGTTCTCTAACCCCCAACTCCTAGCATAGTTTGGAGAATGCAATCATACTTGATAAACACTTATTACTTGATCAGTTTCTTTATAAGAAGGCATACTTTTTGAGCAGCCCATTTTTTTTTTTTTCATTTCTGGCCTTCAATGCATTATAAATGTATTTTCATCAATAGCTTGTTCAGTTACTTGTTACTCTAGGATTGCTGTATTTCTCTTTCTCGATTCTTAGCCAACAATTGGAACTACTTACAGCCACACGATCTGATGTTTTGCTGGCTTTCTCTGTCACACTCCTGTATATGGAGGGAACTAATTAAAAACAATACAGCAGATTGTGTTTCTTTGCTATATTTCTCAAAACAGGTATAATTTTGTTTAACAATTATTTATTTCACTTTATTCATTTTATTATTATTATTTAACTTGCTATAGGCATGTGCACTCACCAGAGAGAGAAAGAGAGAGAGAGAGGGAAAGTGAGAAAACAAGCCATCAGGTCCAGGACTTGAACTGCAGTGGGCCATGTGGGAGTCTAGTGCCTTCACCATCAACTGAACCCAATAGGTGTAATATTATAATCAGAGTACATAATTGAGAAAGGAGTTAAAGAAAATCTGTTATTTAGAAAAAGTGGAATACCTTTCAGTAAACTTTATAGGTAATGGATCACTGTATAATCTAATTATGTTTTTCTAGAACATAGTCACTAGAATGACACCCCTCTAAACTGGCATGTGTTTTACAAAGTCTGTATGCTTCAGGTCTTCAAGGAAGCTTGGTGTTCAAAGCCCCTGCAGGACTTTGACTAGCCTGTTATTTGCCCAGCACACATGTTTTCTTTCTTTGAAGTGGACTGACATGTGTTTTTATCCACATGGAAAAGGAAGTTTGAATGAAATAAGAGGAAATATGGTCCTCTTCTATAGCTGTGCAGATCAGCTTTAATCATTGTTCTACTTTATAACTGTGCTATATACTATAAAACTGCACTGAAAAGTTAACATCTTTGTTATGGAGCATATATGGATCTTTTGAGGAGAGGCCATACAAGAGCAAAGGCATGTTCAGAAACTATGGGTTTATCAAAGGTGGGTGGAAGTCAGTGAGAGTAGCTCAGTTTATTGAGTCATGTATTGCAATGGCTCTAGAGCCAGAAAGTCCAATTTTCAATCCCAGATTACTAGGGGTGTGTCCTTGAACAAATTGCATATGGTCTCTGTGCCTTAGCTTAATCATCAATAAAATAAGGAAATTAGCAATACCTAATAATAGGATTATGTGAGAATTAAAGCGTTTATACTAAGTGCTCATAAAAACTTATTTATGAGGAATAGTATACATTATTGTTCTTTTTATTATCTTCTAGGCTGTACTTGAAAAGAAGTGGGGAATCTTTTTATTCCACTTTATTTTTTTTAAGAGAGATTTTTTGCTATGGGGTGTGTGTGCTCACAAGAGAGCCAGAGAAACAGAAAGCGAGAAATCACCCCCAAGGGGGGGATGGCCGTGCTGAAATCCCTTCTCCTCCAGTCTCCTCTCAGGATTTTGTGAATGCGCACACACATGTCTGGTGTGAGTGTGAAGCTGCTGGGTCTGGGACTTGAACTGCAGTTGACTATGTGAGAGTTTAGTGATGTAACCATTATACTATCTGCTGGTCCCAGGAGTGGGGAATCTTAGAACACTTTAATTGGAGACTGAGGAACCATCATCTAAGAGCAGACTACTAGGTTCCTCAACACAGGGTAGAAAAATCATATTACTGTGATAAGTGAAGGGAAAATAATTGCTAGAATCCTTTCCTTGGAAGAAATAGTCTGAGTGTCTAGGTCACGTGCATCCACAACATGTCTTTTGTGTCCTGTCAGTGTAAATGTTTGCAGTGGGGGGGCCAGCAGGTGGCATGGTGGTTAAAGGGGCTGGACTCCCACATGGCTGACTGTGGTTCAAGTCCCGGACCTGGAGGCTTGCTTTCTCACTCTCTCTCTCTCTTTCTCTCCTCTTTCCCCTTCTGTGGTCAAATTAAAATAAATACATAAAGTTAAATGAAATAATTCTTTAAAAAAATTGTTTGCTCTTGGAAACCTTTCCATTATACATTCCATCGTTAGATGCCTAGTCTCATCTGTTCTTCTTTTCCTTCCAACTTCATTTTCCTGATGAAAGATTGAACTGGAGACATACACTGGAAAACCAGAGGTAGAAGCACAAAGACCACCTATGGTGCTGCAGGAGAACAAAGGCAAGGATACAGTTTATTGCAGGTTTAATCCTATAGTTTCTTTGAAAATTTCATTTATTTCTTTCTTCCATGAGAAAGAACAAGAGCGAGAGAAAGAAAAAGAGAAAGAGAGATAAACACCCCCAACAGAGTCTTTATATTATACTCCACTCCTAATCTCTGCCAGCCTGGATCGTGGGCATATATGTGTGTATGCCTGGTGTGTTCAGGGAGAGCCCAGAGCGCAAACTCAAGACCTTTCCCATGGGGGCCTAGTTGTGTTACTGCTGTACTACCACCTAGGTTCCTAATCCCTTAGTTTACACACCCCTGTATTCTTCATAACCAAGGTTACTTGAATATAACAGGCATGTTAGACTTACCCCTAGTTCCAGGCATAGGAGATGTGTAAATCTTTCCAGACCCACCCTGTAGGACTTGTATCAGGAGCTAACCATCTTAGCTACTCTAACTCTCATGATCTGAATCTGTTTTGGAAATGTAAATTTCTGAGTTTTGCTTTAACCCTAAGTCCCCTTTTTCTGTGCTCCCCTAATTGGAGTTTTGGCCTTGATTTCTCGAATGCCTTCCTGACATACTTTCTCCCAGGAATTTAGTGACTGAGATACTCTTGCATGTTAGTGGCCATTTACTCGTTTGCTGAATATAGTCCACCTTGAATTCCTTGTCACTTTCTTCTCAATTCATATTATAATCTCATGTTGGATGCACTATGCATTGCCTCAGCTCTGAAGGAAAACTGCTACAGGCCCCAAACATTATACTTTATCAGAGATATTTATCTCCTGTGAGGAGAATAGTGCTGTCCTGATTCTCTTTCATTGGTCAGCTGCTCTCACTGTGAGTGATTAGCTGTGCCCACCCATGCACTGCTCAGGATGTCTGACCAGAGACCTTCAGTGAAAAATATATAGACCTTCATTTAACTAATGCACCACCCTCTTACTGGCTGCTCCTTCAGAGAGTAAGACAAAGTCCCTATCTCCATGAAGTTCAGATGAAGCCTGATGCCAATACATATGTGTTTGTTATTTTATTTTGAATATTCTGTCATTGTTGTGTGCTTACCAATGCCTAGAGATTTTTGCAATGGATACAGTCTAATTTAAAATATAATATTTAATAACTATAGACTTTCACTTTTGCAACTGTCTGGAACTGAACCACTTTATTACTGTAGTTCTGAGTTTAGCTAGCTAGGGTATATGACAACAATGGGGAGTTTTGACTGATTATATTCTTCTTTAGTCCAATTGGTTTAGATGTCACTCCAAATGCACACTCAAAATACATGAATTTGCTTTCCCATGGGGAAGTAATAGCTATTTTAAATTATTTATTATATATATGTGTGTGTGTGTGTGTATGTATATATATAATTATATATGTGTGTATATATGTTTATATATAATTATATATGTGTGTATATATTTATATATAATTATATATATATACACACACATACACACACACACACACACACACACACATATATATATATATAAAATTTACATTTGTGCACTATTCTTCTTTATAGTATACAATATGGCTTTTCCCAGCATGAATATAGTGCATATCAGTTGAGACAAAGACATTACCATATACACTAACATCAGCAAATAACAAATAACTTTTCATTTTTGTGTCAGTTAAACATATTGTTTTTTTCTGTTTCCCTCTCTCCCTCTCTCCATTACCCACCCCCATTACTCTTAATTTTACTATCTCTAGTATCTGCAGTTGCCCTTCCTGCTATTATACCTTCCAATATTTCTGCTATAGAGCACAGTAATAGCTATTTTTTTAAGATAAATGTATTATCTAATATTGTTATTTTGGTTAATATCCCACATTACCAGCTTCGCAGCTTCTGTATATCAAATGCACCAAAATAATGCCTTACCCAACTCATAAAAGGAGTGAACATGTGGGTACATTTTTATTGCATATTCTATGCAAACTGCTCACCACAATCCACCCCCAGTCTCATTCAGCTCCAGATTGTGTTCATGTGTGCATCTGGTATAAACAGGGAGGTCTCTGAAAGTGAACCTGGAAAATTCTCTTGTGGGTCAGCATTGTAGAGTACGGATTATTATCACTGTGCAATCATCTGGGTCAGAACATCATTAAATTAGATCATGGAGTATTCTGCACAAAACTTTTCTTTTAGTCAAACTGAACTGACAGAAATCTGGGCTAATGGTTGTATTTTGATGATACCTAAAATAATTGTTTTGAAATTCAATAAATTAACTGTTGTTTTCCCTAATATCAATCACCTATACAAGGAGACTTCAAAAAGTTCAAGGAAAATGAAATTAAAGTATGAGTTTATTTTGGGCAAAAATTGAAATTCCTTTATAGTTTTCCATAATATGTGTTTTTCATGAGCTTCTGGAAGACCTCCTCATATGGCCTTAGTTTACTAGTTTATCTTTATGAAGACAAAGATAGTTGTATTAAATCAGCAAGCACACAGTAGTGATGCATGTGTTCTAACTATCCAATAAACTGGCTAATTTGAATAATCTCTACATCATACTGCTTTGCTTTTAAAGTACAGTAAAATACACATGACATACATTTTAGTATCTTAACCATCCTTGAGTGTACAGCTCAGTGCAATTGACATACATTTGTAGTCTTGTGCTACTATCACTACTATCTTTCCAGATAATTTCTTTCATCTTGCATAACTGATAATCTATTCCTATTAAACGATAATTTCCTAATCTTCCCTGCCCTCAGACCCTGACAACTACCTCCTACTTTCTATTTTTATGAATTTGACTACTCTAGGTACCTCATGAAGTGGAATCATGGGGGCTGCAATATCTCCACATCCTTGACAACACCTGTTATTTTCTGTTTTCTTAATTTTTTAAATTTCTATTGTAGTTATCCCAAGGGGTGTGAGGGATAGCTCAGTGAGGATTTGACTTACGCTTTTCTATTAACTAGTGATGTTGAGCATCTTTTATGTACTTATTCACCATACATATATTATCTTTGAAGAAGTGTATATTCAAGTTACTTGACCATTTAAAAATTATTTTTTGTTTTAGCTGTAGTTTTGTATATATTCTGGATACTATCCCTTTATCATGTAGATGATTTGCAAATATTTCATCCGTTTCATAGGTTGTCTTTTCACTCTATTTGTTGCACCCTTTTATACACGAACTTTAAAATATTTATGTAGTCCATAGTACATTTGTTGGTTATGTTTTTAGCATCATGTTCAAGAAATCATTGCCACATCAATGCCATGAAGTTTCTCTCTCTGGTTGTATGTCAGAGTTTTATAGGTTTAGCTATTACACTTAAGAATTTGATTCATTTGAGTTATTTTTTGCATATGATATAAGGTAAGGGCCCATCTTCATTCTTCTTCATTCATATGTATGGTTTTGCTAGCACCATTTGTTGAATAAAATGTTCTTTCCCCTTTGAATGGTCTTGGCACTATTGAAAACATATTTTTAAAAAATAATAAAAAGATATTAATTTGATAATATAAGTGAGAGTTTATTTCTGTACTCCTTATGCTATTATAATTGGTTTGTATGTCTGTCTTTATGCTAGTAGTACTGTGTATTGATTACTGTAGCTTTGTAGTACATTTTGACATTAGGGCATATGAGAACTGCAACTTTGTTTTTCTACTTCAAAATTGTTTGGCTATTTCGGGTTCTTTGAGATTCCTTATGCATCTTATATTGGAATTGCATATTTCTGCAAAAAATATTGCTGGGATTTTGATAGAGGTTACAGTAAATCTGTAGATCACTTTGGGCAATATTAACATCTTAGCTATAGTAAGTCTTCCAAACTATGAACATGATATCTTTCTATATATATTAAATTTCCATTTCTTTCAATTATTTTTTCAGCAACATTTTGCAGTTTTCAGTGTCCAGGTCTTTTGCCTGATTAGTTAAGTTTACTCCGAAGTATTTTTTCTTTTTTTGGTGCTATTGTAAATGGAATTGCCTTTTTTGTTATTAATTTTGCCAGAGGGCACATGCACTCACTGGAAGTGAGGTATATTTGTAGAATAAGAAAGGTTAGACAAAAGGAGGAAGCACTTAATTAGAAAGTCATGAATGAGAAAACAGAGAGGAGGATGCATTAGAGATACCATGCAAAGCCAGAGCATTAGTTAGCGAGACTGGTTCAGTCATCTGTGGGTTTGTGTTGTAAATATCAGGAAGGGTTAGTTAACCCGGTGAAATGAATGCTCCAACCTGGGCTCCAGCTTCCCAGGGGGCAGTTCCTCAACACATCTACATTCTCAGATGAGCACAAGGAAAGGAAATCTTGAGCATAGCTCTGAAACTGGTCTTCATTACAAGGATTACTTCTCAGAGCAACCTCTTAAAACCGGGTATCTGCCAATTGTAAATGGAGCTTGGACCTTAAAAAGCTCCAGGTTACTGCCTGGAGCTCATGATGCCTGCCTGAGTTTAATGTACCCTGAGAGTCTTCTCAGCTCTGTGGATGAGATGGCACAAAATCCATACATGGTCTTGCCTGCTTGCTGAACTATGTACCAAGTGGGGACTTACAAGCTTGGTGACCCAAAATGTCCTCATTATCTTCATTGACTCACTGGGCAATTCCAGTTAATTTACTTATTATTGAAACCTTTATTTCGGGTGGAATAGATCACTTCAGGGCTATGAAGTCTTTTATAGAAGGCCCTTTTAGGAATCCTAACTTGGCTTGTATCCTATGGAAAGTTCTGTATGTTTGACTTCTAATAAAACAAATCCCCTGTACCAGCCACTTGTGTTCCTACTGGTTGATTTTACTTCCAAAGTAGATCCTTCAGAATACCTAATGAAGAGCTCAGATAAAATGCACAGGGTTGCGTGACTGCTCTTGATTTTTCTCACAGCTTATTTTCTGTTTGTTTTGCCTTTAAGGTAGGCCTACTGATCTCCCAGGACTTAAAAGTGAGAAGTCTTCCCTCTACACTTGTCTCCCAAGAGTGTTGACTGGAGCCAAGCTTATACCTGATTGTAATGGAGAATAGCTCAGCTGTCACTGCCGACCCCTCTGGCTGACAGGGAGTGAAAATTCAAAGACAATTCTGAAAACAGTAAAGAGGATTGTAGAAGGTTCTCAGTGACAGTAGCTATTTATTCAGGAGAAATGGACTACCTTAACAGGAGTACCTATATTTTCACTACTCCTGCTGTTTCTTTCTTTCTTTCTTTCTTTCTTTTTTTTTTTTTTTTTTTTTTTTTTTGAGAGGTTTTTTGCTATAGGGAGCATGTGCTCGCCAGACAGACAGAGAGAGACAGAGAGACAGAAAGCGAGAAATCACCCCCCAGGGGGGGATGGCCACGCCGCAATCCCTTCTCCTTCATTCTCCTCTCGGGATCTTGGGCACGCACGCACACGCGCCCGCGTGAGTTTTAAGCCACCGAGTCCGGGACGCAAACCGCGGTCGACTGCGTGGGAGTCCAGCAACATAGCCATTACACTAACTGCTGGTCCCTCCTGCTGTTTCTGTAGAATAGAATTGCACAGAGCTTGTAGTAGAAAAAGAGGAAGGTGGTGATCTTCTATGTCCCAGGGAAAATGGCAGTTTTATTTCTCTTCTTAGATTTTGGCAATCCCAGAATAACTTAGCTTCATGAAATGTTTAGAATTTACAAGGTAACTGATACATAATTAATAAACTATCTTGCATGCAGAACAAGATAACATGAGTTCAAGTCATAGAGAGGAATGAGTCTTTTAGTGGTGAAGGTCATTAAACCTGAGAGTGAGTTAATAAGGGAGGTAAGGAATACCCTGAGTCTATACTCAAGAATCGGAGATAAATGAAAAAAGCCATCCTAATACGTATTTTTAAACATACATGTGTTTTTACAGGTGCAATACATGTGTAAGTTTGGAAAACTATGGTTCCTTGGCCAACTGCCTTTTTTTGGTATAAAGTTTTATTGAAACATAGCCATGCCCATAATTACACATTGTACATAACTTTTTGTGTGCTATGATGACAGAGGTGAGAAGCTGTGACATACAATGGGTGCTCACAAGCCCAGTATGCATATGGAGTATAGTACTTTGGTAATGATTAAAATAATAACTTGTACCCTGTAATACTTTATAGATTTTTTAAGAATTTTTGTGTCCATGATGTTATTTGACCTATAAACCAACTTCTGTGAGATAGGCAGATAAAATATCAGTCTAATTTTACAGGTGAGGAAACTAAGCCTGGAAGAGACATCTCCAACTCTACCTGGCTACTAACAAGTGAAAATGAATGACTAGAGAAGATCTTTAGAGGCCCTAACAACTGAAGAGCTAATGGTGAGTAATGATAGGTGATACTATCTGCCTCATTTTTTCACCCCTTCCTATACCTACACCCTTTGCCATATAATTCTGCATTTGGGTTCTCAACAGATGGAGTGTGGGCAGATCCCTTGGCACAATAGTTAAGAAAGTCAGATCCCATAAGGATGACTGTGATTTGAATCCTGGCCCCAGCAGCTTGAAAAATACTGGAGTCATATGTGCATGTCTGCCTAAAATCTCAACAGGAGAGAGAAATGGAAGAAAAATTATTATAGCATGACCATGCATTTTGGGAGATGCTTTCTCCCTCTCTCTCCTCCCTCCCTCCCTCCCTTCCTTCCTTCCTTCCTTCCTTCCTTCCTTCCTTCCTTCCTTCCTTTCTTCCTTCCTTTTTCACTCCCTCCCTTCCTCTCTCTCTTTTTCTTTCTTTTTCTTTCTTCTTTCTTTTCTGACAAGCTAACACAACTTCTGGCAATTAAACACACACACACACACACACACACACACACATACAGAGAGAGAGAGAGAGAGAGAGAGAGAGAACTTTTCTACATTTTGAATTTGGGTTTGACCCTTCAAATCTTCTTTTTTTTCAGAGAGGTGTTAGTAAACCAGATTCCAGCAGGAACTTGAAATGTGCCTGTACACTGGGGCTTCCTATCCTTTGCACTTCTGTCATACTCAAGCTAGCTTAATATAGTCCAAGGAAAAGGAAATACAGGTGTTGCAGAGCCACCTGGCTTTCTCTCAGTCCTACCACAAGAAGTAGAGCTGCTTTATCCATCTCTTCTTGAAGAAGAGCTGCCTAGCAAGTCCAGGCTAAATAAGGCAATGACCAACTAACCTATAGGCCATTGATTTTGTTATTTTAGGTTTTCCTGTTAAAAAGTCATTTATTTTTTATTTTTACTTGCCATTTTTTATTTAAATTTTTTTATTATTATTCACACATTAAATCACTATATATCATTTAGATTGTGAAGAGACTTTACCCAGCATGATTACACCTCAGTCAACCCCAGTTGAGACTATTATACACATCCTCATCAACAGATAATGAATCTTATCTGTGTCCCACAAGTGTCTTACCTCTCCATTTCCCCCCCCAAATTTTCTTTTCTATGCTCTTCCCCTTCCACTCTCTCTTTCCACTTTGTCTCTAGTGTCTATTACAATTTTTAATACTTTTATGTTCTCCAGTCTTTCAGTCTCTACCATAGAGTGAAGACAGTCAGTATATGTTAGAGACATACAGTGTTTCTCTTTTATAGCCTGACTTCACTCAGCAACGTATCTTCCACATTCTTCCACTTTCTATCAAATTGCGGGGCCTTGTTGTTTTTTGTGGCTGAATAGTATTCCATGGAGTATATGTGTCACAATTTTTCAATCCATTCATCAGTTTGTGGACATTCAGGTTTAAGTTACTGATTTTTGGGATGGTTTGTGACACAGTATTTTTGCTTCAATGGCTAATTAATCCATATTAAGCTGTTACATAAGTATAAGAAACTATTCTAGTTATTGTGAAGCAAATTCACTGTGCATTGGTTACCAGCATGTTAAAGTCCAATGAGACAGAATACAGTCCCAGTCAATAAGTTATATGAAGAAGGTTTATTACAGATAGGCATGCAGGGACAAGAGATGCCTAGAATTCATGAACCAGTCCCCAAAGTTCAGAAAACTGCCTGAGGAGCATGTGGAGTTTTCTGTTGGGTTTCCCCCATTTATGCTGAAGCTACCCTAAGGTAGCTTGCCCTAGGTTATACATCTTGGGGTTGCATGACAAGCTGAGCTAAAGTGTTGAAGACCATTATGTTCTGGGGGTACTGCAACCGAGTCTGAGCTGTTCTTGCCTGCTTTCCTCCCTTAGCTAAAGGTGTTGTATCTAAGCATGTTTGACAGTTATTCTTGAGAATAAGCAAGAAAAGGGGGTGGGGAAGAACTGGGTCATTCCACATCCACGGACAAAACTGCCCTGCAATTCCCCATGCTGATAATTATTTTTTTAAAAACAGTTTATTATGCTCTATTAAAACCATTCTTTTTGATGTTTTCTTATTTTTCTCGTACCCAACTACTTCCTAGCCTGCCAGTTGGGTTATATGGTATTGTCTACTGTCCTCTCTACTGGCATGAATAAGAGATTTGACAGCTCTCATACAGCCATGAGAAAAGTTCTCAGAGATCACATTCCCTCAAAAGCAGTGTTGTAGCTACTCTGGTCCCCAGATGGTTTTCAGGACAAATTCACTCACCTGTTTGTTTGTTGCCATAGGGTGTGTGCACTTTCCAGAGAGAGAGTGAGAAGGAAGGTGAGAAATCACCTCCTTCCCCCAGGGGAATGGCCATGCCACAACCCCTTCTCCTCCATTCTCCTCCTGGGATTTTGGGCACACTCACACATTCTCCTGGCATGATTTTCAAGCCACCAGGTCTGGAGCTTGAATTGAGGTTGGCCATGTGGGTGGGAGTCCAACACTTTGACCATCATGCTACCTGGTGACCCTCTACTCACTTGTTCTTTTACTGAGAGCCTGATCTTTTCTAGACCAGAGATAGGGAAACTGATTGGACATCTCCTATCCAAAACGGATTCCTTTCTGGATTAAGCATTTTCTATTAGTGCAGTATCTTTTACTTCTACATCTCAATAAACCTAGCAGGCCGAGGTATGCAGAAATCCCACAGCTTGCAAATATACTCATTTTCTCAGCTTGCTTTTTCTTTCCTTTCCTACCCTTTATCCCTTTCTGTTCTTGTTTACTTTTCATCCCACAGCTTGGAACTCTCCAAGGATTGAAAGAAAGGTTTTCTTGGCATGGAGTCAACTCAGACAGTAAGTGCAGCATCTTGGAGAGCAATCAGGAAGGACTGGGGGCTTTGGAGCCTTTGCAAAACAGAAGCAGGGGAAAAAAAAAAAAGCTACCCACCCCTCCCTCTCCCACAAGTCTCTCCTTCCTCTCCTGGGATCCTGGAGAGGCCCAACTCATTCATCAACATGTCTTTCTCTCTTTAAAAAATAAATCAACAAAACAGGAGAGAGCTTTAGAAAGCCTTTGTAAAAACTGCTTAAAGAAACAGGCTCTTTTTATTCCAGTCACATGCTCTTGAAACCAAGAACCCATCTACACACTTAATTATCTAGATAACTGAGGCCCTAACCACATTTTCTTGCTTGTTTATTTATTTAGTTTTTACGTTTTGTTTGTTTGTTTGTTTCTTTTGCTTTTAGTTTTGGGTGTCTGGGCTCACCAAGAAGAGAGAGAGTGAAAGAGAAAGAGAGAGAGAGAGATGAGAGAGAGAATGTGAGAAATCACCACCCGGGTTATTTCTCCTCCTTTCCTCTCAGGATTTTGGGCACACACACACACACACACACACACACACACACACGCTCAGCCTGATTTTTAAGCAGCTGGGTTGGCCACGTAGAAATCCAGTGCCTTAACCATCATGCCACCTGCTGGCCCCAGAAACTTTTTTTTTTTTTTTTTTAAGTGGTTGCTCTTTCTTTGCAAGGGCAGCATTAGGTTACTGGGGTTGCCTCTGAGAATTAGTCTTGGAGACTAAATGGCCTCGTTTATATAAGGTAGAAGGGTGATTGTATTAACCATGAATGAGTAAAGCAGCTAATGAAAGTCCCTTCTCTGCTGTTAATATGTCTGAGTTAGCTCAGATTTGGGTGTGCAGTTCCCACCATACTGGCTCTGACCTATTTCTTTTTTCTTTTTCTTTTTTTTTTTTTTTTTTGCTGTTGTTGTTATTGTTTGTTTTCTTTTGTTTTTCGATTTTTGCCATAGGGTGCATGTGCTCATCTGAGAGAGACAGAAAGAGGCAGTGAGAGAGAAAGTGAGAAGTTGCCCCCAGGGGGATGGCCGTACTGCAATTCCCTCTCCTTCACTCTCCTCTTGGCATTTTGAACATATGTGTGTTGGCATGATTCCCAAGCCAAGTGGTCCGGGACTTGAACCGCAGGGTTCAGTGCCTTAACCACCATGCCGTCTGCTGGCCCCATGATCCATTTCTTAATCATTGCCTATATATCAACACCAGTTCTCCTCTTCTGCTAAAAGTGAAGGGTCATTCAGGCTTTTTTCCACTTGCCCTGGTATTTATGCAGGTTAATTCCTCTTAAGACGTAACCTTTGAGGCTGTGTGCAATCTGGAAACAGTGCTTCCCTACCACTGACGGCGTGTCAGTATTCTAGTCAGTTGTATGGCTGCTGTTACCAAGGAGCAGGCTTCTCACTTTTAAGTAAAGGAGAGGTTTGCAGGTAACATTGGGAGAGCTATGGATGTGACATGATAGGTACTGTGTGGGGTCCCCAAAAGTTGAGGACCAGCTTGAGAAAAATGTGGCCTGAGGTAATTCCCAACCGTAGTATTCAAGATGGATTGGAACAAGAGAGACTGAAGGCCGAGAGTATGGCCGCAGGCGATCTCTGCAATTTAGGCCAATGTTTCCCAGGGTGAATTTCAGGTACTGCTACAACCACAGGGGTTCCATGATCAAATATTTTATCTCACCCTTGGAGATTCACAGCACACAAGAGCACATTAAAATCTCTGAGAGGTTCTGCAGCAAAGACTTGTAACTATGTTTAACACAATGTTTCCTGACTGTAGAAGGGACTTCATGCATGGCACCTAGTAACATTGTGTGGCTCTAGGTCTTGACAGGAGAATAGAAGAGATAACGGCCAAGGGATGAAAGAAGACAATTTTAAGGCCTGATTCTCTACACAGTAGCTATAGCTACTCCTGCTGGGTAACTATGTGAGGTGATGTATAATGTTCATTTGTTCCACTGCAGTAACCATTTGTATGTATAAATGCACAGTAACATGTTTTATACATTAAATATACATAATAAAATTTATTTGATAGATAAATAAATAGTTTCAAGTCTGGGAAGCAAAAATATGGGAACAACAGTGGCAGTAATAGAGGGAAACCTAGATGGTGAAGGTGATAACCATTTTTGAGATATTAGAGTTCTGATCAAGATATGAGTGACAGCATAAGTTTCAAATTTGCAGTCTTTTCTAGCTACTCCATTAGTTCAAATTAAAAATAGCATACCAGGGTCCAGACCCAATTTATTCAGAAGTTCACAATGTTGCTTGGACAGGAAAGACTCCCTATGGAATATTTTAATTGGCTCAGCCCAAATTTCTACTCTACTATATTCCATTTCCAATTTAGTAGTCTGACAGAATCATAGTAGACAAATATTATAATTGAAAAAGAGAGAGAGGATTGCCAGTTTTTCCGTCAGCTGGGATGGATAAGATATTGGATATATATATATATTTTTTTTTTACTTGAAGTAAGATGGCTATACTTACCTCCTCCCAGAGGTCTTTGATCACTACTGGCTAGGACAGATGTCTACACTTGTGGGTTGTATACCCTATGGAGATTATCACTTTGGTTCTTAGTTTTCAGAACATGCCAGAGAATGTGGTAGAGTCATATGTTAGGTGGTCAGGAAAGTCAGGACGTGTTTTTCTTTCTTTCTTTCTTTCTTTCTTTCTTTCTTTCTTTCTTTCTTTCTTTTTTTTTTTTTTTTTTTTTTTTTTTTTCAGAGAGGTTTTTACTATAGGGCACATGTGCTCGCCAGAAAGACAGAGAGAGACAGAGAGACAGAAAGCGAGAAATCACCCCCTAGGGGGGATGGCCATGTCACAATCCCTTCTCCTCCATTCTCCTCCTGGGATCTTGGCACACACGTGCACGTGCCCGGCGTGAGTTTAAACTACTGGGTCTGGAACTCAAACTGTGGTCAACTACATGGGAGTCCAGTGACATAGCCATTAAGTCAACTGCTGGTCCCCAGGACGTGCTTTCTATGCAAAAATGCATTATGACTTTCTCAATGACCTAAAAGATATACAATATGATTAATTTTTTCCCTACCACAGAGAGGACCCTTGTTGCTGCTCAGAAATTGTTTCTTATTTCTATTGAGGACCATTCTAGATTTCCCCTTGTGCTTCAACCCCACTCTAGCAGGTGGTCCCACCTTCCACTCCACTGAGGAGACCAAAAAGGTCATAAAACCCCCATGTCTATGTGGATCTCTTTGTTCACACAGATTTGCTTCTATGAGTACCTGTTAATTCTACCTCCCAGTTTTAGACATGATGGTCTTGTTCCCATCATTCCTTCTAGCAATTTCAATTTCTGCCTTTCTGTGAAATTTCTCCCCTGTGCTCTTTTAAGGGTTAGTCTCTCCAGTATGACCTCCAGCAAATTAATTCACTACTCCCAACCTCCGTTTTCATAATAATTTTTACCTTGAAGAATTTGTAAGAATTGAGTGGTAATATATATAGATACCCTGCACAGTATTGGACACATACAAGTTATTTGCTAAATAGCAGATATTCTTTTGCTTACTACTTGTCTTTTTTTTTTTTTTTTTTTTGAGAGGTTTTTTCTATAGGGTGTGTGCGCTCACCAGACAGACAGAGAGAGACAGAGAGACAGAAAGCGAGAAATCACCCCCCAGGGAGGATGGTCACACTGCAATCCCTTCTCCTCCATTTTCCTCTCAGGATCTTGGACATGCACGCACACGCCTGGCATGAGTTTAAGCCACTGGATCCGGGACTCGAACCGTGGTTGACTATGTGGGAGTCCAGCAATATAGCCATTACGCTAACTGCTGGTCCACTACTTGTCATTTTTAAAGAGTAAACTTTATTAGGGAATAATTTACATAAAATAAAAAGTACAACTTCTGAGTGTACATGTGATGATGTTTTTTGTACATGCACCATGTAACCACCACCCCAGTCAAAATAGAGAACATTTCCATCTCTCCAGAGAGTTCTTTCATGGGAGAAAAATTTGCATTATATTTATTTCTTAAAGTTCTCTCTTTCTTCTTTCTTTCTTTCTTTCTTTCTTTCTTTCTTTCTTTCTTTCTTTCTTTCTTTCTTTCTTTCTTTCTCTCTCTCTCTCTCTCTCCTTCCTTCCTTCCTTCCTTCCTTCCTTCCTTTCCTTCCTTCCTTCCTTCCTTTTGTGAAAGAGACACAGAAACTGAATTAGGCACTTCTTTCCTTCCTTCTTTTCCTGTGTGGTAAGAACACTTAAGATCTATCCTGTCTGGCCAGCAGATGGCAGGGTGGTTAAAGTGACTGGATTCAGCATGACCAACTGCCTGGTTTGAGTCCTGGACCTGGCAGCTTGAAAAACACACCAGGCTCAGGTGTGCATGCCCAACATCTTGAGAGGAGAATAGAGAAGGGATTGCAGCATGGCCATCCCCTTTGAGGGGTGATTTCTCTCTCTCTTCCTCTCTCTCCAGTGAGTACACATCCCTTATAGCAAAATAAGACAAACCAAACCAAACCTAACCAACAAAAGCCAAAGTACCCGGTCAGCAAATTTCAAGTACACAATTGTTGTCATGCTGTACATTGTCTCTTTTTTCTTGTTTGTTTGTTTATTTATTTATTCCATAAAAGAGAGTGGCAGAGAGAGAGAGAGAGAGAGAGAGAGAGAGAGGAAAAAAACAAACAAAACAAAACAAAGTGAGATAGAGACAACCCCAATAGGATCCTCATGCCATGATCTACCTACAGCCTCATCTGGCCCTGAGAACGGGCT
Source organism: Tupaia tana (assembly GCA_026018925.1). NCBI lineage: Eukaryota > Metazoa > Chordata > Mammalia > Scandentia > Tupaiidae > Tupaia > Tupaia tana. Next base: position 21,379,721 of record JAKSZU010000020.1, on the reverse strand, counting down.
CCTGTGCATCTGGGGTACACGAGCGATCTTAGGTCTCAAACCCAACCATGCCTCTGAAGCTAGCTTCTTAATTTATCTTTGGAAAACAGAAGTTTTAAATTTTGAGGCAGCATGGTTTATTTTCCAATTGGTGATTTAAACATTCAAAGAAATCTCTGTGTACCCCACAGTGTAAAGATTTGCTTATATACTTTCTCCTAGAAACTTTAGTGTTTGATTTTATGTTTATGTCTATAATGTTTCATATTAATTTTGTATGTTGAAAGATAGGCATTGATGTTTTTCTTGTTTTACTTGTTCTCATGTATTCCAACGTCATTTGTTGAAAAGATATCTTTTTCTCTTGGTAGCTTTGTGAGAAGCAATAGAACATTGTGTATGGATCCACTACATTTCTCTATATTCTGTTTCCCATGGGAGTATCTATACTTATGACCTTACTACATAGTAGTAATAATTGTAGCATTATAGTAAATTTTGGAATTGGGTTAGGGTAGTCTTCTTAACTGTTGCCAGAGGAGGTGTGAGCTCAGCAGAGAGAGACAGAAAAAGGGAAAGAGAAAACACACTGCCTTGGGAATGGTCACACTGCAATACCTACTCCTCCATTTCTCTCTCCTTACTTGATCTTGGGCAACCATCCACATGTACTCAGAGTGTTTCTCAAGCTACTGGACCAGCACGCAAACCGTGTTGTGGGCCAGGGGACATCTAGCCAGCTTCACCATAATGTCATGGGTTGCCCCAAGGTAGTGTATTCTTCAATTTTCTTCTCCTCTTGCAATATTATTTAGGCTATTCTGAGTCCCTTTTGTTTTTGTATAATTTTCAGATCAGTTTGCCAAAGTCTACAAGGTGCCCAGTAGGGTTTTGATTGGAATTGTTCAAATCTACAGATCAATTTGCAAAGAATAAATACCTTAAGTCCTTTAAGACATAAATGTGGTATATGTACCTATTTATTTAAAATTTTCCTTAATTTTTTAATACAGTTTTGTAGTTTTCAGAAAAAAGGTCCTGCACATTTTTTGATTAAGTTTATTTCTAAGAATTTCATATTTTGTGGTGGTAGTATAAATATTAAGCTGTCAGGAAAGTCACGATATATTTTTCTATGCAAATATGCATCATGACTTTCCTGAAAAATCAATAGTATATTTTGAAATTTTTGATTTCAGTTATTTTTTCCAGTACATAAAAATTTAATTAATTTGTCTTATTGACCTTGTGCTATGATTTGAATGTCTTCCTAAAATTCATATGTAAGGATTTGGTTGTGATACGGTTAAGGGATGAAAACTTCATCTGACTATGCTGTTGAGAGGTGAGGCCCTTGGGAGGGGATTTGGACTCAGATCATTAGGGTGGAGCTCTTATGACTGAAGCTTGGTGGGTTTATAAAAAAGGAGACTAAGACAGAGACACAGGTGCATACACTCCTACCTCCTGGCCATCTTGTGATACAGTCAGAAGACCCCCAACCAGTTGCAGCCTCTGGTACTTTTATTTCCAAACCACAACTTGAAAAACACGCTCTGTGTGTGTGTGTGTGTGTGTGTGTGTGTGTGTGTATGTGTGTATGCTCAAAATCCTGAGGGGAGAATGGAAGAGAAGGGATTGCACTGTGGATGCAGCTTGAAAATCACACCTGGGTGTGCATTTACCACAAGCTAAATAAATCTCTATTCTTACAGGTCACCCAGTTTCAAGTCTTTTCTGTTACTCACAGCAGAACGGACTAGAACCTGTAGTATCCTGTGACCATGCAAATTTTATTTGCTGAGTCTAATTTGTGTGTGCATGTGTGTGTGTGTGAATTCCTTAGGATTTGCTATGTGAACAATCATGCTATCTAGAAATAAAAAAAAAGATGTGCTCCTTCTTTCCCAATATTCATGACTTTTATCTCTTTTTCTTGGATTTTACTGTTTTAATCACAAGGAAAATAGAAGTAGTTGGAATGGATACCATCTTTTTCCTAATGTTTTATGTGTTAGAAATTTACCTTACAAAATTTTCTTTTGCTTTAATTAGCAAGTTTGTGTTGTCATTTGTTCGTTTTTTAGGTTTTTGCCAGACAGACAGAGGGAGGGAATATCAGAAATCACCCCCCAGGGGAGACAGCTCCACTCTGAAATTCCTTCTCTTCTATTTTCCTCTTGAGACTTTGGGGATGCACACAAACACACCCAGGTGTGATTTCAAGCTGCAGTAACACTGTAATCCCTTCTCCTCCATTCTTCTCTCAGGATTGCGCATACACGCATGCACCCCAAGTGTTTTCCAAGTCGGGGTCTAGAACTTGAGATGCACAGTTGACCCTGTGGGATCTGCCACCTTAACCACCACAGCACTGGCTGGACCACTGTTGCTTTTAATGCATTTTTCTCTTTGGTGTTTAAAACACACCATTTCTTACTGTTAATGTATGGCCTTTCTAAAGTCTCAGCTGGATGCGGAGTGCTAATGAGGTGTTAATAGGGTGTTAAGGAGGTCTCTCTATGATCTCTGGTCTAAAATGCTAATAATAGCAGTTTCTTTCTTGTGAACCTCAAGTAGTCTTTCTTTGCTCATGAGAAGTACAGTGCTCAGTCAAGACCCTTGGAATATCCCACACATAGTTCTAGATCTTACTTTTGCACAGGTCCCTGCTATGGTGCTCCTTAGATTCCAAGTTATTTCTGCATCTCCAGACTGAGAGTCTCCTTAGGCAGAGTGTTGTACTCTGCTTGGACTCCAGGTCCAGCTTCAGCTGCTTTGGGAACTTGTCCCCAGGTGGAAAGCAGAGTTGGGTGGTAGGCTGCACAGATGGCACTTACCTTGAGAGTTTCTTTTTCATTCCTAATGTCCAAACACAGTTTATTTTAATTTCTGCCTGTTTTTTCTTTATTTAAATTTTGCTAGAGGGTGTTTGTGCTCACCAGAGAGAGACAGGAAGAGAGAGGAAGGTGAGGAAGCACTTCCCATGGAGAATGGTCACTGCACAATCCCTTCTCCATCTCCTCCTTTCAGTACGCTGGGCATGCTTGCACACTTACAGTGTGTTTCTCAGGCTGCCTGGTCCAGAACTTGAGCCATGCAGGGTCCAGTCGTCTTAACCACCATGTCATGTGCAGACCCTTCCCCTGTTTTATAGCAATTTACCTGCTAGAGCCAGCTCTTACCAGGTCATGAGAGGCAATTTAAAAATGTTTAGAATCTTGCCAGACGTTTGTTAAACCATGAGTAGCTTGAAATCAGCTATATTCTAAGAAAGCAGGCTATTATTACAAATAAAGGCTTTTCTTTCTTTATTGGACAACTAATGTTAAATGGAGAACTGGCTGTTAAACAGTTATCAGCACACCTCTGTTTAACCATGGTTGGGCACTAATTACTCCTTCAGGGCTGCAAGGGGGCGGTTCCATTTTTGTTTAAATCACTTCTTCCTTAATCCCTTTTCAATTTGATTTTAATTGCCTCCAATCTACTTGAAAGACTATTTTATCTCTGAACTTTTCTGTATTCTTTTTCTTTCTGATGCCTCTGATAACTTGACTCATATTTGATAATCTTTCTTCTGACCTTGGCTACAATAAGTATGCTTTTTTTTTTTTTTTTTTTTAATCTCACTAATTGCTCCTTCTGTGCTTTATTTGATTTCTTCTCCTCTTTAGTTGCAAGCTCTCCTGATCATTCGGTTTCTCTTTTAGGTAGCCAGATCCTGAAGAAAGGAGGTTCTGTCATTTAATTAAATTCGAGGTACGTTAAAAAAACACACTCGCCTTTCTGTCTTTACACAACCTTTAGTTGGTCTGGTGCACCCTTTTGTGAGTTTCCATTCGCAGTTCACACCGATCTACCTTTGTTCCACCTACCTCTATCCTCTGAAAAGATTCATGGAAACATCGTCTTCTTTGACCTCCGCTAGAGATCAATTGAGAAACTTGAAGCTGAGAAACCAAGAGCAATTGGGATAACAAAGAGAAGGGAAAAGCCATTTAGTTGCCCTCTTCTTGTTCAGATCACTGCCTTCTACCGATTCCAGTTTATGCCCATTACTGGTGATATTATATTTTATCACGTGAAGCCGATGTGTTCTAATTCTCAGTTCTAATTTTAATACAGTTAAATCCACATCCTGATGAGCCTTCTTTGAGTACCGGAACCCTATAATATTCTATTTCTTCTGCATAACTAGTAATTTTCTAGTCTTTCCCAAATTAGGCATGAAGTTATAGTATTCAATTTATTCACTATTATGGTCTCCATTCAATCCAATTAGGAGCTACTTAAGGGCAGGAATCGTTTTCTCCATATGTCTTTGTTTCCTGCCCAGTGCCTAACAATTTTTAGAAATGCAAACCATCTATGGTGATGGCTTGATTTCTGAATTTATTTAAATGTACATATTATTTGAAGAAAACTATATTTAATTTTTGCTCTTCCCCAAAACAGCTCATCCTGTTTACTTGACACTGCATCATCAACACAATTAATCACTTCTTTGAGAAGAAATGAGTTTAATTAGTTAAACATCAATCCATGAATTTAGTAAAAGGGCTAATCCAATACATTTATCTTAACAAACAAGATAATTTGATGTGGTCTAGTTATTTTAGTGACTAGTTATTATAGTTATTCAAATGTGCTTCATCTACCATGATGTGATTGGATAATCGTGATTAACCTTCAAGTACCCCTAACATCTCTGTTCCTACTTGTCGTAAAGACTCTAAGGAATCTTAGAAAGCATCTGGGGTTGCATTTCCTCTATTTAAGAAAAATCCCCTTAGTCTGTTTCTGTTCTCTGTCTTTAACTTTCTCAAGCTGGCCTGATTTATTCTCTGTATAGCTTATTTTCACATAACTGGAATTCTTGCTTTCTGTATAGCTTCTTTTGTAAGGTAATCAAGTACACTTGGCTTTCCATTTAAAAAAATTTTTTTTTAATTTTTAAGAGATTTTGCCTTAGAGCATGTGTAATTGCCAGAGAGAGAGACAGAGACAGTGAGAGGGAAAGTGAAAAATTACCTACCCGGAGGAGATGGCCACACCACAATCCCTTCTCCTCCATTCTCTTCCTGGGATTGTGGGCCTACACACACACGTGCCTGGTGTGAGTTTCCAGCTATGGATCTGGGACTCGAAACATTGTCAGCTATGTGGGAGTCCAGACACATAACCACTACACCATCTGCTGGCCCTAGCCTTCCATTATAATACTACTTATGTACGTAAACCAAACAATTAGGACACATAGTCAATAAAACAAAATTACGATAAATTATAAAATGTAAGAATGACAAATTAGAAATTGGTTTCCTTATGCTTGTCAGAGAAGTCACAGAAGTTAAAGAATACTCAAACTGTCTTTTACGATAGCTAATCTGAAAGACATAAGTTTGTAGATGAGAAAATAAAGTTCGGAGAAAGAGAAATGATCTGTGGTTGGTTATCTTTAAAGCTAGAAACAGAACCCTGGAATGATCCCTAGTCCACAACATTCTCTAATATAAAAGATATTTTAAGTTGAAATTTTCCTCTTTTGCTTTGTCCTACTTAACTACCTGGAAAATTGGAAACTAAATGGATACACTTTGCTCATAGTCTCTAAGCTCCTCATCTTGTGCAGCTACTGCCCTATTTATCTGCTCCTCTTCACAAAAACTTCTACAGCAAAGCAAATAGAGCACTTGCCCTCTCCTTTCTTCACTTTCCATTCTCTCTTCAACCTACTTTATCTTCATTTACCTTCATCCTACACCACCCCTACCCCCAGAAAGATTCTTATCAATGTCACTAGTTACCTCCACATTGCTGAATGCACTGTCACTTCTCTGTATTTTATAGAACTATCTGGAACATTGAATGTGAAAACACTCTGCTCTTTTGGGTTCCATGAGTCAACAAACTCTCGCATGGATTTCCTAGATCCAACACTTGCTTACTTCTTAAACTCTTTTCTGTGTTCCCTACTATTTCATGCTGCCCATTCATTCTGCCCAACTTTTATTTCTTTAACATGTCATATTTTTCCCTATATTATGTCTTTACCTATTTCCGTTTTGTGACAAAGATAGCTCTTTTCCTTTCTTAGGTCTCAGTTATTTTTTTTTTTTCTTTTTCTTTTCTTTTTTTTTTTTTTTTTTTGTTTTGTTTTGTTTTGTTTTTTGTTTTTTGGTCTTAGTTAACTTGTTACTTTATCTAAAGCATTGCATTCCCTATCAATGCTTTTCACATCACCTGCTTTATTTTCTTTATAGAAGCTACTTGAATTTATCTTATCTGTTTGTGTGTTCTACTTAGATTTTAAAGTCTAAGAAAGCAGGGATCATATCTGTCTTGTTCATCCCTACTTCATCAGAGTAGTGTTAAGTGCAAAATAATTTTTTTTTAACAAGTGAATGGGTGAATGACATGTTAAGCAGCTTGGTAGATTATTTTATAGTGTTCTAGAAATGCTCACAGGATAGAGAATGGGATTCCATGAGGCACTCACAGACAAAGAAAATACCACATAGAGATGTACAGAAGAATATGAAACAGATCATAGATCCAACATAGGAGTACATGCCTCTGGGCTCAAAACACTATTTTTGATTTTCCATGGGCTTGACTTAGGAATAGAGAATTAAATGAATTATGGAATATACTTTCTGAAACCTCTGCACATATTAAAAATCATGTTGTAGAAGATTATTCATTGACACAGAGAAAAGTTTATGATATATTGCCAAGTGAAAAAAACAGGCAGTAAATGAGCTCAATATTATCTCCAAACTTCTATGCATCTTGAACAACTTCAACCCTTTCTTAACACATACTTCCAGGATTGATGATAGATGATTTTCCTTGCCCTAGATCTTTTTTTCTTTTCTTTTCTTTTTATTTGGAGAGGTTTTTGCTATAGGGCATGTGTGCTCGCCAGAAAGACAGAGACAGAAAGCGAGAAATCACCCCCCAGGGGGGATGACCATGCTGCAATCCCTTCTCCTCCATGTCCTCTCAGGATCTTGGGTGCATGCACACATGTGCCCAGCATGAGTTTAAGCCACTGAATCTAAGACTCGAACCGTGATTGACTACATGGGAGCCCAGCGACATAGCCATTATGCCAACTACTGGTCCCATAGATCTTTTTTTTCTTAATTTTTTAAAAAGAGTTATTTTATTTAACTTTATTTATTTTTAATTTAACCAGAGAGGAAGAGACAGAGTGAGAAAGCGAGGGAGAGTGAGAAAGCAAACTGGCAGGTCCAAGGCTCGAACCACGTTTGGCCATGTGGAGTCTGGAAGTCTAAAACCAAGATGTCAGCCAGGTTGGATCCTTCTGAGGGATATGAGAGAGAATCTATTCCATAGTGCTCTCTAGCATCCAGCATCCGTAGTGTTCTTTAACCTGGCTTCAGCATTCTCTGTGTCTTCACATCGCCTTCTCTCTATGAACGTCTGCCTCTATGTCCAAATTTCCCTTTCCATAAGGTCATGGCTCCTATTGTATTTGAGCCCAGCTTAATCGTATCGTTTTGACTTGATTATCTGCTAAGCTCATATTCACAAATAAGGTCACATTCACTGGTACTAGGGTTGGAACTTCAATATCTTTTTGAGTGACATGCTCTACCTATAACGAACACCATCCTTGGTTTCGTGTTCCATGCATACCTGTCCTCTGCCCTGTCTCCATGCCCACTTGGCTCCACCTCATTTCTTCTTGTTGTAATAGTTCACTCCCATCAGAGTAAAAGGCTGCCATTTAAAATAACCTTGACTGAGGTATGAGGATGTAAGTAAAATTCAATGCAGAGAAGGAATCTTGAAGCTAAATATTGGATACATCAGCTCCTCAAGTCCACAACCTCTGATTGGGATCCTGGCCACTTCTGTCTTAATCCTTAGCCTACTGCCAGATTGTGGGAACCAAAACCCCTCTTAAGAATTTTCTTCATTTTAGATGTTCTCTCACTGTAGTTACGGCTCTTGTTGAGAAAATAAAAATCAATTAATAATAAAATAAACACTCCAGATATACACTTTTTTTGAAATAAAAATACTGTGATATTATTTAAAAAATTGCTTAACATCAGGTTTGCAGCATCTACAGTTGGCTAGGAGTCTTCCCAGTTAAGACTGGGTAGATTACTGCCTTAGAAGTTCAGGAGTAAAATTATCTCCAAGATGATCTTGCCCAGAACAAAGAGAGAGCACCCATATGAACAGATTTTGAGCAGAAACTGCTATAGAGCTTTTGCAAATAGCATTATCATGTTTCTTACTATAATTATGTTATAGAGTAGGTAGGGTCTCCTGAAGGAATTAAGGTAAGAACTGCCTTAAAAATGATTTTTTAAAATCTGGATAGTATTATTTTTTTCAAGAAACACATCCATATGAATAGTCTGGCAGGAATATAAGTTACTACAGATGAAATTGTTCAACCAAAAAGCGGGTTAGCTAGGGCATTTATCTAATTGCCCTCCATGTAAGAGCTACGTCCACACAGAGTGAGATGCTTTTTATGTAAAAGCTATGAGGCAGAAAAGCAGATGCTATGGGGTCCATTTGAGAAGGAAGGTTGATATTATGTACCAAATTTCCCATAAGAGCTGTGCTGAGATCAGGTATGAGGGGATGGGGCATGAGACACCCAGACACAGGTAGGCTGCAACCCACCTCATGCCCCACCCAGATGAGATTGTACTCCAAATCAGTACACCTGTATGGTAAATGGTGGTTGATCTGATCGCAACCTCTTGATCTGCACAGAGATGAGGAGTAGGGATAGGGAGTAAGAGAAGGTATCACAGAAAATACAATATTTGAACAAGGTCATGAGGATGAATTTTAGAGATTTGTGCCTTTGAGCTGGATATAGTGAGCAAAACATGTTGATATATCCTTCCCAGGGGATTTCATACAACAATGAAGATTTATGGCTTCTCTTGAAAATTGGGAGATCTGTTAACATTAAGCTTGCATGCTTGCAGAGCAACAATTTTCTATCTCAGACCTCTCTACCCCCTTGAGAAGGGGTGTGTAATCTTCAGTTCTCTATAATCCCTACCACTCCCTATTGTCTTTAACATGTAAGTTTAGTTAGTAAATTTTCACCTATTTAATCTTGATATATATATATATATATATATATATATATATATATATATACACACACACACACACACACACACACACATATACATATATATATATATATGTTTTTTTTAAATAGAGAAATGTTTTCTTATCCCTTGGTTCTATCAGAGGCAGAAAAACAAAAGATAAACTTGGAAAGTGGGACTTTTATTGTGTAACCAATTTTACTTAATCATAGGTTATCTTCAGAGTTCAACAAGTATTTGAAGATTTATAATCTGATATTAAAAACAAACAGACAGAAAAACAGGACTTAGTAAGCAGAGAAAGGTGGTGAGTGAATTGGTTAAAAAGGCATTCCAATCGAAAGATACTTAATGAGCATAGTTTGGGCCAACAGGTGGTGTAGTGATTAAGGTGATTGAAACCCATATGGCAGAGTTTCTAGTTCACCTTATTTCTTAGCCCAAAACTGTACAGTATGAGGCCTAGACCCAGAGGCTTGAAAAGCACACAGGGTACCTGTGCATGCATGCCCAAAATCCTGAAGGAAAAATTGAAAGGAAGGGATTGCAGTGTGACCATCCCCCATAGGGAGTGTTTTCTCATTTTCTCTCTCTCTCTCTCTGTCTCTCTGTCTCTCTTTGGTAAGTGCATGTAATCTCTAGCAAATAAAAGAAAGAGAGGCCAGCAGGTGACTTAGTGGTTAAGGTGCTGGATTCCCATATGACCAATTAAGGTTCAAGTCCCTGACCTGGTGGCTTATGTTCTCACTTCCTCTCTCTCTGTCTCTTTCTGGGGAGTGCACATGCCCTGTTGTCCTGTGGCAAATTAGAAAAATGATGATGATGATAATAATAAGATTAAATACGTAATTCTAAAAACAAAAGTAAGAAAGAATAGTGTGGCTGTTTCCTGTCATGTCCGGGAATTCCAACATGGCTAAGATATAGGCGTCCTGGTTGGGATGGTGAAGAGGGATGAATGTGTAGGGCTAGTGGCACAGTGCAAAAGATTGTATGGTGGCTTATATGACTCAGTAAGCAATTGGGAGATCTATGAGTCTTCCAGTAATAGAATTAATGGGACCAGGTGACAGTTGTATGGACAGGTTGTTCAGTAAAAGAATGGGTGAATGGGTACAGGCTTTTTGTTGTCCTTGGTAACATAGCATGCATTTAGATAAGAGGACTGAAGCAAAACTTTGTCACTCCAGTGCAGGTCACCACAGCAACCAGGTGAAATGTGAAAATGTGGTTAGTGACCTGCAAGACCAAGTCAATTAAATTGGTTTTATTTTGTTTTGTTTATTAGGTGATTTTTTTGAACCTCTTTGAGGTTGAAGTAGATACTAGACATGGCTTTTTATCACTTTCTGTCTTAGCCAAAAATGATTGCTAACATAATGCCAATTAATAAGGACTATGTTACCATGGGCACGGCACGTTTTAAAGCTGAACTAGCTCCTGACCTGAGTTAATGCTGACCTCCAATGTAGCTTTGAGGAACCTCATTCTTTATTGCATGTGCTGGCTAGATATTAACATCCTTAGACCTATTGTAGAAAACTGAGAAAAATGGAATTAATTCCTAGTGGAAAACTAACATCTTTGAGGGCTTACTAAAAATATATTAATACCTTAGTTGTCATTTCATTCATTTAGCATCTCAAATTTGACAAGTTACTTTTTTATAATTTTATTTGCTTTTCATCACGAGCAAGGATGTCATTTGGAGAAGAGGTTGGAATTATTATCTGAATTTTATCGGTAAAGAGTTTGAGTCAAAAAGATGGAGCAATTTAACCCCAAACTATATAAATATAACTAGTTACTGGCAAATCCATCCTGGAATATAGGTCTTATGGCTCTTGTTCCATTACTCTTCACCTGCTAAATATTCTGTATGTTCTATCCATATCAACACTATGTTTTTAAAGAGACAATTTTTGAAAAAGAATTTTAGCACTATGTCAGTAAGGATTTTATTTTTTTTTTTGTCAGTGTCAACAGAAAATCCAACTCAAACTGGCTTTATAAAATGGAAATTTTGTTGACATATACTTCTAGGGTAGTCTGAGATTCAGTTGTGGCTTTATTCAGGGGCCTCCAAACCTGTCAAAGATACTTAGTTTTTCTTCATCTCCTGCCTTTGCTTTCTCTTGCATTGACCATTCTCTAGTTTCCCAAATTAGCAAGATAACTGGCAGTAACTCCCATCTTTAAATGTTCCCATGGTTTGGTCCAGTGGACACGAGAGAGCAAATCCTCCTTTAGCTCTCGAATAAGCCCTGGAGTTCATCCTTGAATGGAATAGTGTGGGTTGTGCGCCTCTCTCAAAAACCAGTCACTGTGGCGTGGTACTGAATTGAGTAACCGTCTCCACCTCTGGAAGTAGGGATGGAATTATGCATGCACTGAAAATGGGCATAAGGTGTTTTCCAAAGAAAAGGTAGGATGAGAATACCGGAAAAGATGGGAACGGGCTGCTGGAAAGTCAAAACAACCAATGTCTTTGACAAGGAACCTCTTAAATTCCTGGGTTTGTTCTTGGTTTGCTTGAGGAAATGGGACATTTTAAAGAAAACTAAGCCTCTATGTTTATTGCGGCATTATTCACAATTGTTAAAACATAGAAACAACCCAAATGTCCACAAATAGATAAATGGATTAGGAACGTGTGGCACGTACTCTATAGAATACTACTCAGCCATAAAAAACCAAGACCCTGGCATTTGATAGAACGTGGACAAATATGGAAGATTTGCTGCTGGGTGAAGCAAGCCAGGTTATTAAAGAGAGATGTTGAATGTCTCCACTCACATATGCCAACCGTCCACCCTCTATGGTGGAAACTGAAAGCTTAGAGGACATAGAAGCATTGAAAATGGTTATAGATTTTGGAGATAATATGGGAGGAGGTTGAGGGAAGGGAAAGAGTATAAGGAAGGAAATTAAGGAGGGAAATAGAGAGGCAGGACATTTATGGAACACAGAAGTGGGTTATTATCTGTTGATGATAAGGTATTTGGTATCCTCAACTGGACTGATGTGAAGTGTATTCATGTTGGGTAAATTCAACTTATAAGCAAAGTGATGTATAGTAATTAAATCTATAAAATAAAAAATAATAAATTTTAAAATAATAAAAATAAAAAGGCCTAAATTGTGGATTTACTGTTTTTAATAAACATAGAATATTTCTAGATGCTAAAAAAAAAAAAGAAAACTAAGCCTATTGTCTGCTAGGGAGTAGCCCTCTTATTACCTCACTGGAAGACAGGGAGAGCCACAAGAAACAGTGAGGAAGGTAAAATGTTCCATCGCTTTCTCTGTCCCCATTCTGAACCCAGATCCCATAAGCTAAGAGCACTTAGTAAATTGAACTTGGGTGGCCCTTCACTATGCTGGTTCTTAATTAGCTTCTAGTTTGGCCCTAACTCCTTCCGACCTTGCTCAGTATCTCTAGTCCCATGCCTCCACACCACAACTGTGTCTTCAATCTGCTAGAAGCATCGGAGCACTCTCTCATGTTTCTGGGCCTTGGCATGGCTCTGTCTTCTACAGTATGCTGCTTCCTGTCTTTGACTCCCTGATGGAATCACTCCTAATTATCCTTCACAACTTTGTTTAAAGGTTACCTACTGTATGACCTTTTCTGATTCTGACCCTCCAGCCTGAAATACTATTCCCATAGGACCCTAAACATGGGGCCCTATTAATAATAATATTTGTTATATAATGCATTGTAGTCTTTTAGATTTTATTTTATTTATTTATTTATTTATTTATTGCAAAACCAGGCCACGTTAATGTTTCTGTACAATTTAATAAATAATCTTTTGATGACTGCAGACATGTAAGACCAGCTATATTCAGAAACATCAGTCATGATGGCTTTCCAGATTGGTGTATTATCTTCAAAGATTACAAGGAGTTATTTGTGTGCAACTGCTATCAAACCAGTAAGACAGCATTTATGCATCTATCATTTTCAGGATTGTTGGTAACGTGGGCATATAACCAATAACCCAAATAACCTTGCCTCCTTGTGTCACAAGGCCCACCTCACTCACATTCACCTCAATGACAGTACCTTTGGTGATAACACCCCAAGTTGTATATAGAGGGGACGAGGGTTCTTCTTTACACCGAGTATTGGCAGACAGAAGGTGGCTTTCAGTTCAGGATGTGTTACGTGGGCCTTCTTGAAACATAAGCCCATTGGCCTAATGAATCTTTCATATTTAGGTGATTTTCTAGTAAAGCCATCTCCAACAAAGCAGATTTTTCTAACCATCCTAGTACATGCCTTCTTTCTCTCTCCTTTTCAAATAACTTTTAATACTTCTGTTTCTCCCTGGCCTTGAACTTTGGGTAGAGGAACTTCCCATTTTCCTGCTTTCTCTTTCCATTTTTGTTTAGTCGTATTGGAAAGTCCTTCAGCTCAGGACTGTCCTTCTTTGTCCAATAGATAGGCAGGTGCTGCTCCTTGGGGAGCCTTTTCCTCATTCTTTTGTTTGGTGTTCCTCTTTTCATGCTTCTTGAAAGTCTTTTTCCATTTGTATTTTCTCAGCATGGCGCTGTTTATGATTGAGCTTAGCCTTCAGACCAATCATCTTTTTGGCCTTCTTTGAACATTCGTGAGCCTTCGCCTTTCTGACTTTCTTTTTTCTCTTTTTCTCATGGAAATCCAAATGGTATCCATAGCATTTATGATGTAATTCAACATATTCGTTTTGTGGCATGTTGACGGCTGCAGAATCACCAGGAGCAGGCTCCTGGATGCAAAGAAGTTGTCAACTTTCAGAAAGCAGAGACCAACAAACTTAGATTTTATTTTAAATGGACAAATAAAAATTGTGTATATTTGTGGGATACAATGTGATGTTTTTAATCTATGCGTATATATATTATTAAAAGATTCAGTCAAGCTAATTAACATATCTACCATCTTACCAAGTTATCATTATAATTCTTGACTTTCTTATCTGTCTTCCTCCAGTAAAGCTATTTTGTAGCCACAACTTTATCTTTTTGCCTCATAACTAGTAACCACCCCAAGATAGGCTCACAGTAGTTTCTCATTATATATTTACTAAATTGACTAATGGACAAATGAATATGTATGTGACTTATTTGAGTAATAATTAAAGGGCATCAACCTCACAAGCCGATATCATTTACTCCCCTTCCAGATATCATCCTGATATCAAAACGTAGGTGGAGGAAATGTTCTGAGAACAGTCATCCTAAGACAGCACAGGAAAAGACAGCTGATAACACTCCTTCAGGGTTGACTTCCCAGGATCAGACTTGTGGGAGATAATATCTTGGAAAGAACTTGCCACTTATCATCTTTGCAATGACAACAGGTGCTGAAGAAGTAGGCTTGGAAGAATCAGAGATTTTCAACCCAATTAATGGCCACAGTGCTCATTATGGTGGGAACACTGTGCCCACGCCACGGCAGAAACGGCCCACATCAGAGTCTTCATTAGCTACTTTCTCTCCCTGGGTTAAGGCTGCCATGCAACAGATCACCATTGAAGGCAGCTGCTACCTTGTGAGCCATTATCAGAATATAGTTACCAACCTGTAGTTTCTCAGAATCCCAGGCTGAGCAGAATGTGTGTAGCTGAAAGTCAAGCACCAAAAATAATTGCTCAGCCCTGAAAAAAATGGCCTATGAGGAAAAGTTACATAATCAACTTATTTCACCTGGAGAAGGAAAATACAGAGAAAATTTGCTCTTATATTAACAGGCTTCAAGTTCAGGCAGTGTAATTTTAAAGGATGGTGAATTTATAGTTGGACATGTTGAAGGATTTTTCTTGTTGTCCTTTCTCTGTTTCCTGCTTTATTTCTTCTTTTCAATATGTTGATGAAATATAAGGATGTGGCAACTTCAAGAAATTTATGAGAATAAATGCTTTGAAAGTTTGCAGAATTATTGCATTGTCTTGTAACTACCCTCTGTCCTTCCCGCTCCAAAAAAGAAAACACAGAGTGGAGTAATTATACCATCTGCAAGAGCTTTTTCCTCTTTTACAGCCATCCTGTTGCCATCTGCTAAAATCCTCAGCCCACCTGCATAGTGAACAACATTAATTGTCTTCTAGAAATGCACAAGAACCACTATCTCCTGGCAAAACTAAGGGTAGAGAGAAGGAGACATTTTACAACACCTTCAACTGAGGTGCATCTTGCACCCTCCTGGGTCCCTTTGTGATTCTGGGACATACTCCACCAAACTTGTCTGAAAAGAGAATAGTTCTTGGGTAAAACAGTATCTTAAGGTTTCTTTCTTTTGACATTTCTGAAGATTGTCAGGTCTTAGCAGTTTTAACCCTAATGTTGACAAGAGTTTAGAGTTTATTGTTGAAAGCTGCCATAAGGATTTTTTTTCCTTTCATCCCCAAAAGTTTTTCAGCCACATCTTAGCATGTTCCCTATAGGTAATTATGGCTGGAATTTAGTTCTCCTTGCTGATACGGAGCCAGTGGACTATAAAGTTTGTTCCAAAAGAGAATTGGCTATTATTTCTCAATAATATTGTCATTTGGGGCAGGAAAATGCTTGCTTTTGGAAAATTGTTATCATGTATGTTGTGGAATGTCTTTCTTTCCTGGATGTCATTCATTAAAAGGCGTTAGTGCAATCTGTCATTGAAGCTACTCCAGGTTCCCCACATATTTCCAAACACCCCCTAAGAGAGTTGTAATATCCCCTGTTGAGAACGATTAAGTCTGTCTTTCTTTCTCACCTTTTCCTATTTCAGAAAGAGAGGTGAGGTTTAACTGCTCCTTCCTGCTGGAGTGTGAAGATTCTGTTGTGTAGCTCCAAACTATGCAATCAGGGCCATAAGCTTCCAGAAAAGGTCTAAGGTTATAAAAAAAAATTGCAAGTGTATGTTAGAAGCACTTATTCAGGTTTGAGATTCTTTCTCACACACATACACACACAGCGTGGTTCCTAAGTCTGAATCTAACGTTCATGGCAATCCAGACGAAGCAGGGCACAGTTGAGAGAAAAAAAGAGGCTTAACTCAAACAACCAGTTATCATCAACCTGTCTGAAATACTAATAGCCATTGGCTAGTCTGTATATGTTTTCCTGATGAATTCAGTTTGCAATTATATGATTGGCTCTCAATTGATAATACCTATGACTAGTTTAGGTTACTATTTTCATTGTTTATTTATTTATCGTTTATTCAGATATTCATTAATTTTTTAACTCACCTTTTGTGGCTATCATTCTGTATTAATAACAGTCCACAATTCAAGTGGGATTTTTTTTTAATCAGCCTTACACATTCAGCATATTCTATGCATAGATTCATCAGATTCAGCCAGCCTCTTTCAACCAGTTTATCACTTTTCTTATGAGAAAGAGCTTATGCTGACTTCTATTTCCCCTTGCTGAAACAACATTGCCTCATAAAAAGGAAAATAATGACTTGGTACAGCAGGTCCTTTCAAGTCCGTATCTACATGGGAGATGGGTTTTGCCATTCAAACAGCTGATTGCTCGGCAATCAGTCACACTGCACACAGTCAAGCCAATTCAGTGGCTTAGCATCTAGAATTATCGTTTATTTGGTAACTCATCTGTTGTGTGGCAATCAACAAACATGTACTGACCATCACAATGATCCCAGTAGATCATATTGTTTCTTCGCTGTACAAAACGGTTCCACACGTGGTTCGAAGCTATTTGTAATCAATAGCTGCAAACTGGTTTGAATATCTACCCGTGTCCGGCATACTCTGTTGACTAGTGAGGACACAAAGATAAAAGAGCAGGTGTTGTGGAAAGACAACAGGCTTAGGAGTCAGAGAGATAAGGCTCAAATCTCACCAGCTCTTTGGGCAAACCATTTAACCTCTTGAACTACAGTGGCTGGGCTGTTGGGAGGATTAACAGCACAACATACACCGCACAGGGCCCAAGAGTAAGCACTGAATAAGTTGCCATTGTCGTTATTACAAATGAGACTTAGCTTCCATCCTTGAGGGGCTTGCATTACTCACTGTAATTATGTATAGTAAATTCTAGGTATGTAGAATACCATGTCTTACCTTAATTTTAAATTCTTTAAAAAATGTAAATTTTAGAATTTAGTGCACACACACACATATTTTCTATATTGAACTACTGCATATTTGCACTTTGTATCCAGCCTTTTTCCTTGCTATCTGAAGATAAATTACAGGTGCTGTGCAGACCAAACATGATCCTGCCACAGCCCTATTCAGAACATTATCTCACAATTGTTCCAAACACTCTGGGACTGAGTCATCTAATGTAGCTTACAGGAAAACAAGCCGTGTGTTACTGTAGGCGACCTTAATGATGCGGAGCTAAGAATCCGGTGTTCACCACTTCCAGTCGAAAGTGCACGAGCAAATTAGGAGGACAATATAATTATATATACTGAAATTAGGTTAACATAGATGCCAAATAGCTTAGCATGAACACAGCCCAGGATTTAAATATCAGAATGCTAGGCCTCTGGGTACACTCACACAATCTCTCTTACACATACATATTCTCAGTGATGCATCACAAGTAAAACTTTGTAGTAGATTTTGTAAGTGTCTTTTGTAGATTGGTAATTATTTGGTTATGCCATTGCTTTTTACCCTAGAAGGAAGGGAGAAACCATCCCTTGAGGTCAGGGACTCATTATCTAATGTTTACAACAAACTTATTAGTGGCTTATATTAATAACGATATCTATTCTCACAATTCTCCAATTTGGTCACATCACAGTGGGGACAGCTCGCCTCTTCTTCACTTGAAGTTAGCTGAGACGGCACATTGGTGTACTGGAATTATATAAAATAGTAGTCCAAACTGGGGTTGACTTTGCTCTCCCATGAGACATCTGGCAATGTTTAGGATCATTTTTAGTTGTCATTACTTAGAGCAGAAGTACTATAGCCACTTTGTTGGTAGAAGTTAGAAATGCTAAATGTCTGCAATGGGTAGAAACTCCATCCTCTCCTATCCAGCACACGCATAATAAAAAATTATCTTTTCCAAAATGTGAGTCATGCCAGAAACCCTCATATAAAGTCTTGTTTACTCAAATGTCTGGTAAGAGAGCCTCGTCACTCACTGGGAGCCTCAGTTCATCTTCACATGGAACTCTCTAATGTGGTCTTTCCTCTCTCTGTGTGGGCTAGTTTGGGCTTCCTTACAATATGGTGACTGGCTTCTAAGCTGGAGGGTGTCCTGACTGAGAACCAGGCAGAAGCCAGTCCTTTATATGACCCAGCCTCCAGGTCTCATGGCATGTTTATTTGGATGGATGGAGGGTTTATAAACTCCTTCTCATATTCGTGGGGAGAGGACATGGATTCTGTCACTCCTTGAAGGAGTATCAGTAAATCATAATATAAAAAGAACAGACAATAAGATTTGTCAGCGGGACCATGTTTCATTCTTCTTTGTATCTCAGCACCTTAGCAGTCCTTGGAAGGTAACAGATGCTTGCATTTTTGAATATTATTGAATTAAGTAAACTTGATATATGAAATATATGATAAACAATGAGGGGATTTGGCATTATACACAACAATTTTCCACAGAGTACCTTTAAATAGTGATTTGCTCCACTTCATTATAAAGTATGATTTAATTATGAACATTTCAATGGCATATTTATTCATCTGGCTGTTCATTAATTCAGTCTTCACTTAGCACACAGTGTAGGCAAGAGAGTGTGCAAGGAGTAGGAATACTAAGATAGATCAGGCATAGAATTGCCTTCAAGTTGCTCACAGTCTAGGGGGGAAGGTAAGCAACGTATATAAATCACTCGACGATAGGCCAGAGCTCATTAGAGGTACAAATAAAGTACTCTAGTGCTGGAAGAAAACATGCAGCTTTTCAGAAATAGAAAGTGAAGACTTTATTAAGGATGCACACGCTAATGAATACTAAATCTTTTTACTTCCTCACTCCACACTTCTATAATTGCAAAGGGGAAATTGGCAGAATTTCATCCAATTTTGTAATATTCGATCGAAGCAGTCACCTAAAACATGACTGAGGGCCATCTGCTGTGCAGCTGTTAAGTCTGTCTGCCTCGGTCATTTATTTCTGCAGGAAGGCATATTCCTTCAGAGGAGTATGGTGAGTCTTGCTGCAGTCTGAGACATTGTAATACAAGTGACAGAGAAAAGTATAAAAGTCATAGACATCCATAGGTCACCCCAGAAAAGTAGACCTGTTTTATCACGAAGTGGCAATATTGCATACCTACTTTGTGAATTATGCAACTCCTTTAGGATATTCCTCGAGCATTGTTTTTGTCTTTGCCTTAAAATTCCAAAAGATGGAATTGGAGGATCTTGCCAAATTCATTAGTTCTTGGCATTCAGACCATAGAAATGTGTTGGTCAGGTTTAGCCCGTCTGAAATATTTATATATTTTAAATATCACTCTAAAATACACGTGGTACTAGGAAAAATAACAAATGGTATTTTAGAAAATGCTTATGACTTTTATAATATTCTACATTTATCATTTACAGAGAAAAAAAAAGTTTAGCAGCACAGGAACCAATTAGGGAGTAGTGATATAATCAAAGAGATAGTGACTTGGTTTAGTGTAATAGCAGAAGAAATTAAAATAGCTAGTACCTATTGAGTATTTGCTATGTGACAGGGACTATATTTGGCTTCATAAGAATAGTCTGTGTTAATACACACAATCGTTTGAGGTAAGGACTATTATTTACCCATTTTACAGATGAAGAAACTGAAGTTTAGTAAGTAGTAAGCGGTAAAACTACAATTCAAGTTCACCTGAGCCTGTCTCTGCAGTCCATCATTTAAATCATTGGGCAGTGTTTTTGATATAAGGAAAAAGGTCTATAGACTCAAGGAGGAAGAAACTAGATGATTTATTAATAAGGTTTATGGGGAAAAGAAGAGTGAGGCTTTTAGAATGATGCCCAGATTATGGCTTGAATTTGACCAGTTGGGTGGCTTGATACCAACTGGATTAATATCAACCTAATTCTCCTAGGTCAAAAACACAAGAACATTGGGATTGGCTGAATGATAACCTCAGTTTTGGGCATATTGAATGAAAATCAGGTTCCTGGGGGACATTCATATGGAGATGGCAGTAGGCAATTTAAATATATATTTGAAGAGGATATATATTTGAATGCCATGAGGCTAGAAATAAAAGCATTTGGAGTGAAGGAGAATGTCCAGGAACAATGTGACGCCTAGGGAGAGAAGGTGGCTCATTGTGAAACATATGAAATAGAATATGGTCACAGGTTGCCCGTAATCTAAATGTGGAGACGTAAGGATATGTGAAACAGCTTGAGAACAATTACCAGACAGAATGTAAAGGAGGCCAACACGCCTTTCAGAATTAGAAAAGAAATTATAGAATTGGAATAGGTATAATCTGGAAGGCTTCCTGGAGCTTAGAGCTCAGCTGAGTTTCCATGAGCAGGTGATGGTGTGGAGAAGAAGCGTGGGATGAGTGAGGGCAGAAACCTGTGGCGGGAGCAAGGGAACCACGCCTTGTGCTTTTGCCCTTCACTTTTCACTCATGGGAGGAGACTTGTCCCTCACTTCAGGTCATGCTGTGAAGCCGTTGTCTTTGCATCTGATGTGGAGACATACTGACAGGACATGCAATGAAGTGTGGAGGAGGGAGAAAATGGGTATGAAGTTGGGACTCACGAAGAGCTTGTTGGTCTTCCTGCCTCACACCTTGAAGTACAGTGTCCACAAAGGAAGCTGGGACCCTTTATCATGGAGCTAAGTGCCCTTCAGGCCCAAGATTCAGAGAAGGTGAAGGAGGATTCCAGGGAAGGTGGGACAGCTGCAGGCCCTCACCCACAGAGTGACAGCAGGTAAGGGACAACATGCATGAGCTACAAACTGGCAGCTACTTCGCTTCCAACCTCCCACTTTTTCACTGGCATCTCTCGTGGCCCAACCTAACCAGAAACTTACAGGTAAGGAAATTCTGGGAAATGGAGTTTATTATACCCAAGTGGATACATTACAAGAGTCCATTACTGTGTATAAAGGCCTGGGGTGTAAATGATGAGCAAGGTTTGAAGAGATCCAGGTCAGGTTAGTGCAGTGCTTCCCAAATGTTAGCAGAAACACTTGGATGCTTATTCAAGCACAGAATTTCTGATTCGGTAGGTCTAGGTTGGGGCCCATGAATGGTCCTTTCTAACAGGTTCCTAAGTTTTCTTGGCATGGGGACCACAGCTTGAGAATCACTGGTTTAGATGAAAGATGGAGGCTAATTAAATTTTAGTGAGACATAAAAGTGGAGAAGAAAATATAGAAAAGGAACAATTAAGAAAACACTTGAGTAGTGGACAGTGTTAAGTGAACTCTGGTGGTACAAGACATCATTATATGTGACAGATCAGAGTTTGTAGTAACAATGGTGTTTGCAGTTTACTTCTGGGTGGGATAAACTGTTTCAAGTAAAGCTTAGAAGTGAGGAAATGAATTACAAGGTACTTTTCCAATAATCTAGTGATACAGACTCAGCATAGGAGACAAGTTGCTGGGCAAACAGGATTCAAGAATGAAATACTGTTCTGGGTACAGTTTCAAGTTCTCTCCTCCCTCTCCCTTCTCTCCCAAATAAGATGGTCTTATTTTATTTATTTATTTTTTCAAAGTACCAGAGTCAACTTAGACCTCAGCCTTTAATTTTTGTCTTTTATCACTTGCTTCCCTGATTATCTTACCAACACCTGGCCATTTCAGAGCACGTGGAAATGAGAAAAATATATACAATAAGATGACTGCTTTCTTGAAGAAATAATTATTGCTAAATGTTGGGTGTAATTCTCTCCATTCATTCCTTTTCTCTGTATGTGAGTTTCTAATATTTTGTTGCACTTGAAATTGGCAGACTTTACTCTTGGCCACAGTGGATTTGATCTTAATTGGGCAATTAGGAGGATGTGTTGCTGGGGTCCTAGTCAAAGTAGCACTTGTGGCCCTCGATGTTCCTGTTACTCCTTCCCTTTTCAGACAATTCATTGCTGGTGACATCAGTGTCAGGCTGCCAGCAGCTTGTTACAGAGGTTCAGATAGATGTTCCCTCAAACGACACACGAGGAATGAGGGTGATAGTATGCAGCAGATGGCAAAGCCAAGGTCCAGAAAGGCGAAATGACACCAGTAGCCCAGCCCCAGCTTATACTTATTATCTCATCTGATTGGCCTGCACAGAGTCCCTGTGAAAAGGAAATAGTAATAAGAATGATGACAGAAATAACAGGTAGCACTTACTGAATGCTAGCTATGTGCTACAGGCTTTCTAAGAGTTATCGCATTTTATTCTTAAAACATCCCAATAAAAAAGTTTCTGTTTTCCATTTCATCGATGAAGGTCGATTGCATTTAATTTCATAGATATTTCTCACCTGGAGTAGTTAAAAACTTGGTGAAAAAAGAGGTGGATGCTTAGAAATTAAGTGTCTTACCCAAGATCAAACACTTAGAACATGATGGAGTCCAGTTTAGAACCCAGGTTTTCTGATGGCCAGGCATGGCTTTTTTTTCCATCTTCCATGGCTCTCCTGGACAAATTTCACCACTCTTTCTGATGCCGACCGCAGAAGCTCTTTCTTCTCTGCCCATGTTCCTGATTGGGATTGACGATTGCCTCTGATCTCACTGTTTGCTGTGTCTGCTTTGACTCAGATTCAAATATTAGCACTTCTGACCACCCCCAGTCTGGTAACCTGACCCCTAAGTGTGTCATAGCTCAGACAAAGTCCTTCCTTGGGCATCAGCAGCAAAACCCCAAACCTCTTCACCTACCATTGTCCAGCTAATAAGACCTTTGAAGGGCGGTGACAACTTATTTTGCAGCCACTACTTATGTGCTCAACAGGATATAACAAGAAGAGTTTACCGCCAGCTCACTTGCTCAGAGCCCACCAGTGCCATCTGCCTCCTCCACACGCCACCTCGTGCTGCCTCCTTTCTCCTCCTCCTGTCTTGCCCTCCATCCGAGCACCTTCTGCTCCCATGAAGCACAGTCAAGGCTCTGATTCTCCTTAGCTTAAAGCGTAGAAGACTTGAAGGGCCTTCATGGGGATGCAGTCCATAGCCTATTCTCTGCAAGGGGCAAGGAACTATTTTTTCCATGTGTTTTCCAGATAAAATAGAATAGAATGTGAAGGCAGGAGGCAGATTTTCAAAATGAATAGCTCAGCTTTAATTATGTTTACATAAAAATAAATTAAAATATAATAGTGAAAATTTGACATTTCTGGATTGGAACTCTCTTTCATCAGGAACCTCTATTTTTCAATATCAATTTATAAGTCCTATATCTATTTCATGCTGTATTCTAAATTAGGGATCTGAAGGCAAATTTTATTTCATTTTATATTTTTGTTTTGCTCTCTTTGGTTTCTATTAATACTTTATAATTATTACTCATTTATAGACTTTTATTGGGTTGTTGAGAAAGTCATGACACAGTTTTGCATAGAGAAACATAGAACAGGATGTCATGACTTTCTCAACAACCTGATATGTCAATCCTCCTATCAAGGGTTGTACCATTTTCTTACAGGCAGCAATGAATCTCGGAATCAGTTCATTAAGTAAAACATGCATATAGCCTTGCAATCGGTTCCTGATTATTGGTCTTCATGCTTTCTTGTGTGTCTCTATGTATATAATGCTGAGAGGAAAAAGCCATCAGTCTAGGGGGGGAGCAAGTTCTGTGACTTCTCAGAAAGAAGTTTCAGCACAGAGATGGGAGGAACAACTGGTGGTAGGTCACTGAGGAGGTGTGCGTGGTGAGGAAAGAGAGACAGTAGACATGGAAAAGAAATTGAGAAGCTGGGCATTATGAGAGAGGGAAAAGATTCAAAGAGAGAAAAGAATAAGAGGGGGAGAGAGAGAGAGAAATAGCCAGAGAAGTAGACAGAGAAGACAAAAACAGAATGAAAGAGAGAGGGACAAAGAAAGAGTGGAGAAAGTACAAGAGAGCAAGAAGGACATCAGGGGGCAATATTTTCAAGACCCAAGAGGCTTGTGTGTCTGGCTATTGGGCAAGGCACAGTAGGAAATAAAATACGAAAGGTGGATAATTTCAGAGTCTAAGTCCCTAAGGAGGGATCTAGTCCCTGAAATAAATGCAGATCACGTACAATTAATGCAGAGCCCAGGCAGAAAACATGAAGCACAGAAGAGAAACTCTTTGAGTTGTACTCAGTAGAGAACAGAATGAAAATGAACGACCATAACCGAGTGCCTAGCACAAGCCAAGTGCTTCTCATACTTCTCTATTTAAAATGCTCACTCCTTGAGTAAGAAGTGCTCTGATTCTGCCAATGAGAGAGCTGAAACTTGAGGAGACTAGGTCAGTCAGTCACCCTCAGTAGTCACGAAGCCAATGGGTGGCAGAGATGGTACTAGGATTAAGTCTTATCTGATTCAAAACTGGAACTCTTGGTCCTACACCATTCTACTCTTTAAAACTGTGTCCACTGGAAGGCCAGGACAGGTGGGTCTATCTGCCAAGAGAGAGAGGGTTAGTGGTATGGTAGGTTCAGCATTTCAGGAGCAGCTGAGAAAGCCCCAGGGTGTGGTTACAAATGCAGCACAACCCCAGGGAAGATGCTGTGGGGAGTGGGATGGCCCCAGGCAAGCTGGTGGAGGCAGCTGGCTAATCTCAGCAGTGGGTGAAGTTAATAAAACTCTAGGGAGGGTTCTCTGCTGTGTAATATTACCAGGGGGACAAATGAAGTGGGTGAGGACAGCAACCCAAGCAGAAGAACATGCCACGGGAAGGTGGCCAGGTGTTAGAGTCAATGACTGAGGGTGAAAGCTAGACCCAGGTTCAGGTGAGTGGGAAATGATAGAGGCCACATGACTGGACCTTATGGTGAAGGGAGAAAGCAAGCTGAGGAAGCATGAAGAGACTTAACAGACCCCTCGAGGTTTACCTGCTTGCTTCTTCCACCTCACCTCCTCCCACTTGTCTCCCAAGTTTGGGTCTTCTGCCGGACCAGACCTCTTTCAGTAGGTCCTTCCAGTGACCAACATTCTCCTTCCCTCTCTCTTTTTTTTCCTGTTCAACATTTAAGTTGTAGTTTATGTAAAAATTCATTTAACACCTTTTCTGACACTTAGAATGGGTGACTGCTTTCTCTTGTACCCTATCATTGTACCACACTTATTTATTGCATTGTCTATCTCCCTGGTCTGGATGGGGAGCTTCCTGAGGGCAAAGACCATGTTAATAGTTACTTCTTCCAGCTCCAGGTGCTTTGAACATCTCTGACACATGTTGGGCCCCATAAGGATTAACATTGCTTGAAAGAATGAATGAATGAACTATGCCATAAGTAACTTTTAAAATATCTATTTTACCTCTTCTTTCTCAAAGGCATTGGCCATTTTGATATTGTTTAATCTCTAAATTTTTCTTTTGGACAGAGTGCTTAGTTAGTATTTCCATGAAGAATACTCTTATTCCTACATCCCCAATTGGCATCTTCTCAGATGTTCTATATATTTCCACCTGGAAATTAAAACTTTAGCCCTTTTAATACATTGCTATATGTTACATAGTGCATAATGTTATATCATGCGTTTACTTTGCTAACCAGTTTGGCAGTTCATCAGAATGTTAAACATAATTATCACCGAGCCAGAAACATACTCTGTATATATCCAAGAGAAATAAAAACATATGTCCTTGTAAAAACTCGCACAAAAATGTTCGGAGCAGCATTATTTATAATCACTCAAAACTGGAGTCAAACTACATGTCCATAAGCTGATAGGAAGAGAGAATGTGACGTATTCATAGTACAAAGTAGTATTAAAAAACTAAAAGAAGCAACATACTGACACACGTTGCAATACAGAGAACCCTTGAAAACCTTGTACTAAGTGGAAGAAGCCAGTCGTAAACGACTCAATATCACATAATTCCATTTATATGAAATGTCCAGGATATGCAAATCTGTAGGCATTAAATGCTACATTAAGGGCTGGTGAGGTAGGGAAAGGAAGGGTGTATCTTGCTAATGGGTACAAGGTTTCTTTTGGAAGAAACAAAAATGTTCTGTTAAAATTGTGATGATGGTTGTACAACATCCGAATATGCTAAAAATCATTAGATTGTACACCTTCGATGCATGACGTCTATAGAATATGAACCATATGTCAATAAAGCTGTTTGTTTTTAAAGTTTTCTAAACAAGTCTCTCCACCTCTTTTACTTCTAATCCACCTACTTCATTGCCCCAAGTTAAACCCTGATTTTGCTCCTTCATTTTCACACACAACATCCAACAGTCACTCTCTGTTGACTCCAGTCCAAATCTTTTCATTTGGCAAGTGGGGCCCTTTCTTTTCTCATCTCAATGTATCTTTTTGACACCCTCATCTGCTTTCCACGTGAGCTCTGCCTCAGCTGGGTTGTCATGATAGCTCTGTGCACTCTGGTACCCATACCTAGTATGCACTCTCACATCCTTTAAGTAAATCCTGATCTTCTTTGGGGTTACATCTCTTCAAAGACATTTTCCTTGGCTTGTGCGATTCTCAGCACTTTCTCTTTCTCATGACCCAGCGCGACTCATTTTGTACGTAACATGTTTTGCCTCTTGGTTTGTAGAGAAAAAAGTTATCTTCCAAACTATTAAATAATAAAGGCAAAATCATCAACACACTCATTAGAAACCTTCCCAGAAATAATCTATTCTATGTTATGACTTAGAGATAACTGATGGGTTTAAGATGCCAGGAAGTGATCATCCTAAAACATAATTTATTTGAATATAATTTAAAGTAGACTGCATTGTTTAAAACTGAGTAACATCATGCAGTAATATTCTAATTGACAAGAGCATTTAATGACGGATAATAAATACTGAAAAAGATGAGTTGGAATGAAAAAAAAAATGTGGCAATCTATTTTCTGGGCATTCTAGACCCTAATCCTTTATTTCTTATTAAAAATGATCTCTTTGTATGGAGAAAGAAATGGTGCTAGTTATGAGGACAGCAATGAACCCATAAGACCATTTATATCTTTTTAAATAATGTCTTAGTCTGAGGAAATGCCTCAAATATCATAATTCTAGGACAAAGTCTGATAAGAAAATTGTCTTCAATAGGCAAGAAATACTATCATAATATTAATAATAATGACATATTTAATTCTTATTATCCAGGCCTTGTATTTGCCTGCATTTTCTCATGTAATCCGCGGAATAAACCTCGGAGCTACATACATACTATTATTATTCTCATTTTATATAGCTCAACTGCATTAGCTCATATTAGGTTTGAATGCAAATATAAGAAAACCTTAAAATCACAGTTAAGTTAGAAGCTCGTTTCTCTATCATGTAAATATGTAGCAATGTTAAGTCAGGGTTTGAATGGCACAGAATGGCTCTGCTCCAAGTGCTCAGAGATGAGACTCCTGCCAGTTCACCATTCTATCATTCAGAGGGTGTGAACTTCAGTCTCATCGTCAAGGGTGGGGTCCATGTTTCAGGCAATAGGACTGAGGAAATGATAAATAATGAGGGCAAGCATACATCCTATTTCTTTTCAGGGAAGTTCTCAGATATTGCTACTAAGACATTTTCACTTAAACTGAACTCAGGTGGGACACATGGGATTAATTACAAGGAAGGCTAGAGACTGTAGTCTCTATCACACATCTGTAATATGCTCAACTAAAAATTCTATCATTGGGACCAGCAGTTATTGTAATGGCTATGTCGCTTGACTCCCATGTAGTCGACCGCGGTTTGCGTCCCGGACCTGGTGGCTTACAACTCACGCCGGGCGCGTGTGCGTGCGTGCCCAAGATCCCGAGAGGAGAATGGAGGAGAAGGGATTGCGGCGTGGCCATTCCCCCTGGGGGGTGATTTCTCACTTTCTGTCTCTCTGTCTCTCTCTGTCTGGCGAGTGCATGCGCCCTATAGCAAAAACCTCTCAAAAAAGAAAAAATTCTATCATTATAGAAAAAGGTGAGAATGGATACCAGAGGGTGAACCAAAGTTTCTATTCCATTGTCAAAGGTGATAAACAATGAGTTAGTGGTGGCACTAAAATCAAATCTTACCTCCTTTCAGACCCAGTGTGTCTGAAGGTATCTCCTAAGCACCCAGGTTCTTCATGATCAGATATTTAATTTGGGAGAGAAGACAAGAATGAAGAGTAAGACACTCCTGGTCTCAGCTAAACCTACTTAGTAATGTTGAGGCTGCTTTTTTAAGCTGACTCCATAAAGGAGGTGTGTGTGTATATGTGTGTGTGTGTGTGTTTGTGGGAGGGTAGACTGAAAACTGATTTTCTTACGCAAGTCAGAGAATGAGACTCATCTTGACTGTATCATATTCTTAATCTGATTTGGGGTTGGGAACTGAATAGCAGTCATACATTTTTCATGTTCTATTATCATTTACAGTGAATCACGTAACAATTGGTTTTCTAATCATTAATAGTAAACACAATTGCACTGCTCAATTTCATACTAAACAGACTGTATTGCACAGATGAACACATAATTTCTTATTTATATCTAGAGTCTTATGTATCAAGTCTCACGACAGGAAAATAATCCAACTTTAGCTATATAGAACTTTAAAAGTTACTCTAGAGATCATTGAAACTGGTCTTTAACAGCAATTATTTCTCTTTAAGCAATTTTCAATGTGGTGTCCATCTTGTTATACATTCAGTTACCCAGTGCTGTCTTTTCTTTCTTTTTTCTTTCCATTTCAGGTGATTTTTAACTCCCGAGGTTAAGAAGTAAGATATTTACTATTTCCTAGCTGTGTAGCTTTGAGTCAGTAACTTAATCCAAAAACCTTCTATTCCTTATCTAAGTGCAGTAAAATTAGTTCACTTTCTAGTGCTATTGTAACAATTACACAGGAATATACTTTGTAAATTGTATGGAATAGTATCTAGTACACATTATATGTCATTTTAAACTGGTATTGTTTTTCTGACTCTCTTTCATCACTTTTATACCCTTCCCCTATTTACCAATGAGTGATTTCATGACTGCTAATTATTCTGGATACCCATGAAGAGCACTCTCACAGTCTAGTAAAGCAGAACACTTTCTGACCAGTGGGGCAGTGGTATGTGCTGGATAGAGACGCACCATTCTGCTCAGTCTGTCTTTTTGCACTATGTGTGCAAAGCAAAGCCTTGGGCAGCACTCGACCCTAAATTTGATTTCCAGCTGTATATTGTATTAATAGTTTCACACAAGTGTGTTCTTACACAATCTGAGCTTCTGTTACTTCATCTATTAAACAAGGATGATAGTCACCCCTGACTTGCAGGGTGATAGGGAAAATGAAAGATGACGAAATGAAAGTACCTAATAGTGGCACCTAGTTGTAAATATTACCAGTGCATGTTTCTTGGGGTAGAGGGAATAATTGGGTTGATGGGTTGGCAAACAATTAATTCAAATGATACTGCAATGTGTTGCTTTCAGAAATATTCCAAATTAGGGACTAGCAGTTAGCATAATGGCTATGTCGCTGAACTCCCATGTAGTCGACTGTGGTTCAAGTCCCAGACCCGGTGGCTTAAACTTGCACCGGGCGCATGTGCCTGTGTGCCCAGGATCCCGAGAAGAGAATGGAGGAGAAGCAATTGTGGTGTGGCCATTCCCCCTGGGGGCTGATTTCTTGCTTTCTGTCTCTCTGTCTCTCTCTGCTTTTCTCGCGAGTGCATGCGCCCTATAGCAAAAACCTCTCCAAAAAAAAAAAGAAATATTCCAAATTAGAGTCAACTCAGGAAAGAGAATGTCTTAGGTTGTCTTGTAATTTTGCTTTTATTGAAACTGTCTGGAAGGCTGACAGGAGGGAAATATGTTTTCAGCTTGTTCTTGAAACTTCCCAGACTCCTCCTTCGTTTAATTGTCCTTTTCCATTCTTCTCTCAAGAGACTGTGAAGACATTAATCCCGTCTGCAGAAATCCCTTTTTAGCTCATATTTCAGAAAATGTATGAGATTATCTCTGACTTGATATACGTAGAGAATATGTGTTGTAGAGGAGTGAGTATTGGGCTGGGAATTAGAGTATTTGAATTTCTGTTAACAGCAAACTGTGTAACGTTAGATAGGGCCATCATCTCCCTGAGGCTTCATTTTTTTTTTTTTTTTTTTTTTTTTTTTGCTTCAAAACTGAAAGGCAGAATTAAGGTTTCTTTAGCACCCAAAAGTCTAAAGTCATCCTAATGAAATGGTGAGATTCAGTTAAGTAATTCAAATTTTTTAATTTGCAAAAACTATTTCTGAAATTGCTGCATTTTCTTACACAGCTGCTGACTGCACGATGCTTGTGTGGTGGCCATAATTGCATTGCAGGCTCCCAGACTGCTCTCTAGCTGGTACTGGAAGATTTTGCTTCTACATGGGCAACTTCTTCGGAGTACAGATTAACTTTCTGTAAGTCATTGCAAAATATTATAAAAGGCACAGAGACAAACGTATGACCATTCACCAAATTCAAATTTTATGTGCCTAAACTAAATTTAAACTCTTCCTTTCCCATTTCCTCACCCACCCATTCATTTATTTATATATTCACTAACTCAGAAACATTTATTGGATGTCTATCTTATGATTATGTTCACGATGCTGGGCGGGCTCTGGCATTTCTGTCTTTGTGAAATTCATGGACTGGTAAAGAGCAGATAAGTCATGAAAATGAATGATCTAAGTGAATCTCTAGTGCCTCAGAGGCAGTGCAACTTAGTGATCAACGAGTTAGATTTGGAGTCAAATCAAGGGTGAGTGATTGGGGCAAATTACTTCGCCTCTTTGAGTCTAAATGCCTTCATCTGTCAAACAGAGAGGAATCATAGTACCTTTCTCACTGGTTGTTGTAAGAATTCAATAAAATAAAGTAGCTAATGTGTTGTTGGAGTCCTCAGCACACATTATTTGCTCAGTAGATAGCACCTATCATTATAATCTATAGTAATTTGTAGATCTGGATGAAACATGTGCAAATTTTGTATGAATAAGATTGATGTACGCAAGTCCCATTAGGGAGTGAGTGAGGCTAGTAAGTACAGTTGCACATCAATGAGATACATTTTTTGCTTATACATGTAGAATAGCTTTCATTAAACATCAGATGTAGTCATTTAAATACTTACTGTGCATTTGACTACATTTTTCATAGAAATCGTAAAACTGATTCTAAGTTGAATTAAAAAAGTACAAATTTGGAACGGCCAAAACAACTCTGAAAAAGATTAGTACTTTCTGATTTCAAGATTTATTATAAAGCTACAATAATCAAAACAGTAGCATTGCAGGGCCGGCAGGTGGCATGGTAATGAAGGGTGCCATACTCCCACACAGTCAACTATGGTTCGAATCCTGGACCTGGCGGTTTGCTTTGTCACTCTCTCTTCCTGTCTCATCAAATTAAAATAAGTAAATAAATAAATAAATTGAAATAAAATAGTTCTTAAAAACAAACAAACAGTAGCATTGGGGGGATCAGCAGGTGCCATGGTGGCTAGGGAGCTGAACTCTCACATGGCTGACTGAGGTTCAAATTTCGGACCTGACAGGTTGCTTCCTCACTTTCCCTCTCTCTTTATCCCTGTCTCTCCTAATATGTGCACATGTCACTTGTCCTATAACAAATTAAACATAATAATAATAAAATAAATATTTTTTAAAAAAGTAGCATTGGAATCAAAAGAGACGAAAAGATCAACGGAACATAACCCTGATGATACTGATTTCAAAATAATTTAGAAATAGACATATATATATGTAGATAACTCATCTTTGACAAAAGTTTAAGTAAAGATAATTCACTAAAGAAAGGATGGTCTTGGGACCAGCAGTTACCATAATGGCTATGTCGCTGAACTCCCATATAGTCGACCACAGTTTGAGTCCTGGACCCAGTGGCTTAAACTCATGCCGGGCGTGTGTGCATGTGTGCCCAGGATCTCGAGAGGAGAATGGAGGAGAAAGGATTGTGACGTGGCCATCCCCTCGGGGGATGATATCACTCTTTCTGTCTCTTTGTCTCTCTCTGTCTTTCTGGCAAGCGCATGCGCCCTATAGCAAAAACCTCTCAAAAAAAAAAAAAAAAAAAGAAAGGATGGTCTTTTCAACTAACGGTGCTGGAACAGTCAATTATCCATATGCAAAAGTACAGCCTTGGTCCATACCTCACCACATACTCACCAACTAATAAAAATGAGTCATAGACTTAAGCACAAAATCTAAAACAAGAAAACGTTAAGATAAAATCTTTGTGATCTTGGGTTAGGCAAAGATGTCTTAGATTTGACATCAAATTTACAACCTCTAAAAGGAAAAGAAAATAAACTTCATTGAAATCAACATTGTATACTTTTTAAAATACATGGTTAAGAGAATTAGAAGACAAAATAGATTGATATAAAATATTTATGCATCATACATCTGGTAAAGGAATTATACCAGAATATATAAATTTATTTTATTTTATTTTATACATTTAATCACTGGACATCACGTTGTTTGTAAGTTGAATTTACCCAACATGAACACACTTCACACCAGTCCAGTTGATGATACAAAACACATTATCATCAACAGATAATAGCCCATTTCTATGTCCTATAAATATTTTGCCTTTCTATTTTCTTCCTTAATTTCTTTCCTTACACTCTTCCCTTCTCCCACCCTCTTCCCACATTGTCTCCAGAATCTATAACCATTTTAAATGCTTCTACGTCCTCTAATCTCTCAGTTTCCACTGTAGAGTGCTGAAGATCGGTATATGTTAAGTGGGAACATACAATTTCTCTCTTTCATAGCCTGGCTCGCTTCACTCAACAGTAAATGTTCCATATTCGTCCACTTTCCATCAAATGCCAGGGTCTTCTTATCTTTTTTATGGCTGAGTATAAATCTTTTTAAAAATTCAGTAATAAGGTACAAAAAATCAAATTTAAAAAAGTGTGTAGAGTTAAAAATGTGTCTCCCAAGAAGATAAGAGAATGGCAAGTAAGCACATAAAAAGATTTTCAACATTCTTAGTCATTAGGGAAATTAAAATACTGCATATTTATCAGATAGCCTAAAGGAAAAAAGACAGAAGATAACCAAGTGTTGTTAAAATGTGGAGAACATGGAATTCTCATATATACCTGGTGGGAAAGTAATCTGAATGACGGAGCTACTTTAGGAAAACAGTTTATAGTTTTGGAAATGGTAAGCATTACCTACCATTTGATCCAGGTATTCCACTCCTAGGAATGTACCCCAGAGAAATGAAAGCATATATTCATACAAAGATTTGTATGCAAAAGTTCATAGCTTCTTTATTTGTGATAACCCCACACTGGAAACAGTCTAAATGTTCACCTCCAGGTGAATATACAAATAAATTACAGTATGCTTATATGATAGACATTCAAGAGAGAAAAAAATGAGCTATTGATACATAAAACCATATGTGTAACTCAAAACAATTAGGCTGGGGTCAGCCGATGGTGTGGTGGTTGAGGTGCTAAACCCTCACACAACTGACCATGATTCAAGTCCCGGGCACAGTGACTTGAAAATCATGCCAGGTGTGTGTGCATGTTTGCACAAAGTCCAGAGAGGAGAATGGAGGAGAAGGGATTGCGGAATGGCCATTCTGCCTTGGGGGGCAGTTACTCATTTTCCTTTTCTCTGTATCTCTCTGTCTCAGGGAGTGCATGTGCCAAGTAAATAAATAAATACATACAAGCATACATACATAAACAAGTTAAGTGTAAGAAGCCAGACAGAAATGGACATAATCTGTATGATTTAATTTACATAATGTTATTTTAAAATTCAAATAAAAGTTTAATAACTCTAAGCAGAATAGTATTTTATTGGGGTTAGGAGCAATTATTGGAAGGGGCAAAAAAGAGGAAATCCAAAGGAACACGAGGGAACTGTTGGTGATGGTGCATATACTTACCATCTTAACTGTGCTGACAGTTTCACAGGGTTCTATATTCACATGTCGAAACTTACCACATCATGTGTCTTTGGTATGTTTATTGTTTATTGTATGTCCATTATACCTCAATAAAACTTTTTTTAAAGTTCCTTTCCTGGCTGACCCTGCAGGACAGAGTTAGACACAATGAATTGGGAGCCAGGTCCCACGTGGCCTATGACGTTTGAATGTCAGCTCCAGCAGCTTGAAAAACATGCTGGACTCATGTACTCACCCCAATTAGGATGAAAAAGTGGAGGAAAAATGATTGTGGCATGACGACACCTAGCTTCAGGAGGGTCTCTTTTCCTCTCTCTCTCTCTTTCTCTCTCGTGAGCATGTGTGTTCTCTGTTGATTAAAAAAGTTTCTATTCCCAGTTTGATTACTTTTTCATTATAAATGAATGCTAAATTAAACACCCTTGCTTAGTCTTTCAGATGATCAGATGCTTTTTCTCCTTAGGACCTAAAATTTTTGTATTAACTTTGCTTTCCTTCCTGATCTATATGCTATTATTTTATGTATTTCATTTCTCTACAATTTTAAAAGCTCAGAGATATCACTCAGTTGTTTCGTCAATACACAGATTGTCTATATATTTAACATCCCTTTCCTTTAGTATTTATTTTAGTTAAGGTGTGATATTAAAGATTGTCATATATTTTACTTGTCTAAAAATATCTTTATAGTTTCATTTTATTTTGTATGTAATTCTTGCTTGGCAATTATTTCATTTAGAGATTTGAAAGATAAAACTTTTTTTACATTGAGAAATCAGTTATTATATTGTTACCTTCTTAAAAGTCTTTTGTTATATTTCTCTAACTGCTTTAAGAATTTATCTTTATTTCTGTTTTTTAGCAACTTTAGTATGTGCATGTAGGTGTAATTTTATTTTTATTTATTCTATTTACTTTTTATATTACTTCTTGCATCAGCGGTTTAACATTTATCATTAGTTTTAGAGAATTCTTAATCATTATAATTTGCCTATTGTCTCTTTCCAATTCTGTGAAATTTTAGTTATACTTAATATTTAGTTTCTATCTATTTTTCCTTTCTCTTGCACAATTTCTTCTTCACTTCCCATCTTCTGCTTTCTCCTGCTTCAGTCAGTTGATTAACTTAACTTCCAACTGATTAATTCTCTAATCAATTCTATGAAACTTGTTATTAAGCCTATCTATTGATTTTTAACATTTTAATTATTTTTGTTTGTTTCAGACCTTTGATTCTCTTTTCATAACTCTTAGTTAGCTCTCAAAATTATCAACATTTTATTTTTCTTTCTTGAATATACTAATCCTAGTTAACTTCTGCGTATGGTATATTTCACTCTGGAACCTAGTGGATTGGTATTTACTGATGATTATTCTTGTTGCTTTTCAATCACATTGTCTTATTTCCTTATGTATCTGAATAGGATCATGTTCCAGAAGACAAAGAACATATGTAAAATGAGATGAAAATGTGTAAGTGTTTTTAAATTAAACATATGAGAAAATAGGCCCAGTTTCAGTGGCAAAGGTGGCAACTTGCTGTTCTGCAGTGCTGGTGCCATGTGGCCAAACAGGGTTGACAATGGCCTGAAACACACCGAGCACGGTGCAGTGAGCCCCATGGGAGCTTCTCTCTCTCTCTATCATCCATGAAAGAAATTAAACAAACTTAATGTGCTTGTGTGTGTGTGTAATTCAGTGGCCTAAAATTATGTTACTTTTTTCAAAGAATATTAATGTTTACTTCTGTCAGACAGCTAACAGAAGCAGTAGAAATACCAAATCTCCTTACTGGAATTTCAGGGAATGAGGCTAGTCAAAGCTAAAGACTTCATGAAGTCAGGTCTTTCTCATTCTCTTTTTTTCTTCTTCTTTCTCTCCTCCCTTATGCCTTTGTTCCTGATTTTTCTTTTCTTTTTTATCTCTTTCTCTTTCTTTCTCCTTTCTCTTACTCTTTATTTATCTACTTCTTCCATGAGAGAGAGAGAAAGACAGAAGATCTTCATGCCGCGATCTACCCTGTACCTCAGCCAGGCTGAATCACATATGCTCATACATCCACATGGAAGGACATCCCAGGATATATAGCAGGGACCTTCTCGTGAGTCCAGTTGTGTCACTACTGCATTACTGTCTTGACCCCAACCCAAGTCTGTTCTGATTCACTCCTTTCTGTTAAGACCTGGCCCTTATCTAACCAATCCAAAGATGGCGGTGCCATTAGGCTCCCCATGGAAGGTTCTGAACATAAAATGTTGTGCCCTGTTCAATTTCTGAGTCTTTCTGCTACTTCTTTGAGAATTGGCAGACAGTTCTAGAGTACAATGGTTCTACGTGCCAGGTTTGTCTCTCTTGATTCCCTTTTGCTTCTTGTGACTATTAATTTCATATGTAAAACGTTACTGGACCACAGAGTGGCCATAGTTTGGGAAAACATTAGTCTAGATGTATTTATGAGGGTGTTTCAGGATAAGATTTTTTTTTGGAAAGAGATTTTTGCTATAGGGCACATGTGCTCACTGGAGAGACAGACAGACAGAGAGGGAGAAATCACCCCCCCGGGGGAGATGGCCACGTTGCAATCCCTTGTCCTCCATTCTCCTCTCGGGATCTTGGGCATGCACGCACACTCACCCGGTGTGAGGTTTAAGCAACCTCGTCCGGACTCAAACTGTGGTTGACTACGACATAACCATTATACCATCTGCTGGTCCCAAGATTAACATTTCTTAAAATAACTTTTAAAAGTTATTTTAATTTTATAAAGCAAGTTGCCAAGTCCAGGACTTGAACCATGGTCAGCCATGTGGGGGTCCATTGCTTTAATCACTATGCCATATGCTGGCCTCAAGAAGATTAACATATTTTGGTAGACTGAGTAAAAGAAATTGCCCTCTCTAATTGCTCTCTCTAATGTGGGTGGGCCTGCTGAATCAGTTGAATGTCTGTAGGACAAAAAGGGCAACCGTCCTGGGAATAAGGGGAGTGAGCTTCTTCTCCCTGATTGTGTTTGGACAAAAACATTGTGTTTTGCTTTTTGTTTTGTTTTTCCTCCTAATTTTAGATATAAATTGAAGTATAATCTTTTCCTGGATTTTGAGCCTGCTGACAGTCACCAGAGGTAGAACACTGGCTCTCCCTGATCTCAGTTGTTTGGGCTTAGTTTGGAACTAGACAATGAGCTCTCCTAGTCTCCAACTTGCTGATTGCCGTCCTTGGAACTTGTCAGCCTCTATAAACCAATTCCTTATGTACAGAGTTGACCCTTGAGCAACACCAGTTTGAACTTCAAGGGTAGACTTAAATGTGAATTTTTTCAGTAAATACTGTAAATGCATTTTATCTTCCTTATTTTTTTCCTAAATAACATTTTCTTTCCTCTGGCTTTATTATAAGATTACAGTATATAATACATATAAAATGTGTTAATCAACTTGATATTTTTGGTAAGACTTTGCTATACTATCAGTAATTGAGTTTTGGGAGAGTTAAAAGTATATGTGAATTACACAGGGGACTGGTGCTCCTAACTCCCTTACTGTTCAAGGGTCAACTGGATATATCCATTGATTCAGTTTCTCTGAACAACCCTGACTAATAAACTTTTACTCTGTTAGCTTTCAGATAGTTTCAAAGAGAAGATTTTAATATTTTGTTTTGAAATTTCTACTTCTCTTTGGTTGTTTGATCTCAATTACCTAGACCACCTCAACAGAGATAGGTTTTTTTTTTTTTTTTGTGACTGTTTTTTTGTTTGGTTTTGTTTTTCTTAGACATCTGAGTCTCAGGTCCTCAAAATCTTCCTCCTGCAATAGTTTCTACTCTTAACATAATACTTTTTTTATAGATACACTATGGGAAATGTGAGAAACCACACTTGACACTCTTGGCTTTCTATGCAACAGACATCTTCCTTTTCTTGTTAATAAAACCTTGCAGCAATGTACCCGCCCACAGGCAATAAGATTTTGATTAATTTAAGCCAACAGAACAAGCCTATCCCTCTGGCAGATAACCCAAATTTGGTAAATGGAATGTAAGAAGTTTTCTGGGAAACTGAAATTATCCTTCCTCCTTCACTACCATAACTAAAATAAAGATTATATATATAGATAGATATAAATATATAAATTTATATATAATATATAATATATAATATATAATACATATACACACTATGTATATATAGTGTGTGTGTGTGTGTGTATATATATATATATATATATATATATATACACACTAATGCTAATAACTAGCATCCTCTTTTTCATCGAGAGTTTGCCTGTGGCCTTTATAGATGGGTCAGGTGGAGCATTAATTTAGATTACTTCACTAGGAAAATAAACACAGAATGATGACAAAGGTCCATCGTCCAGATTTTATACACACAGACACACACACATATATATATATGTGTGTGTGTGTGTGTGTGTGTGTGTATATGTGTGTGTCTATATATATGTATATATGTGTGTATACATATATATATGTATACATATACATATATACACACACATATATGTGTGTGTATATATGTATATATGTGTGTGTATACATATATATATACACACATGCACACACACACACGATCTCCTTCATGCACATCTACTCACTTCTTTCTTTGAAAGACTTTGGTGGAGAGGGGCCAAGAGGGTTGTTGCAGCCAGCTCGTGACGGTGAGGAGAGAAATCACACAAACATGAATGTTAGAGCAGAAAATCAGCTTAAGATGATTGGCTTAAGCTTCATGGTGAAGCTGCTCTACCAGCTCCTCCCTGCCCCCAACCCTGGAGTTCCTGAGTGTGTGTGTGTGTGTGTGTGTGTGTATTGTGTTTTTGATATTAAATCCTTATTTTTGACACTTTCAATTAGGAATTTTGTTGCTTGCCCCAAGCCATATCGCAACGGATATGGTAAACTTGTAATTCAAACCTTAGTGTTTCTAGGTACACCGCTACCTCTCAGTCCGGGGCAATCACCTGTATTCTGTGCAGACACCCTGTGGCAGGGCTTTGATGACTTTTGTTCTTAAGAAACAAACCTACCTTTGTTCCTTCAGCACTTTCTGAACTTTTTTTCCCTTTTTGTCCATTCTACTTCTGTCTGAGATGCCAAGTCTGTCAACTTAGTTCTCTCCTGGGATAAGTACCATTACACTTCTGTCAAACCCTGGGTAAACGTCTTCTTTGTATGTCAGGGAAGTTTTATCCCCCACCCCACCCCCAGATGAATACACCAGTCCTCTTCGGATATTTCAGAGGCATCTGATCTTTTCCTGTAACTGAGCCTCAGTGTCATGACTAACCACCCTGCCCGCCTCTGACATTAAGGCCTGAGAGAGGACGGGATTCTGTATGTAGGAATAGTCTCCACTAAATTATTTGTGCTGCTCCTCTATGAACAATACTGAAGAGGTGCATAGAAATGTTTAATATGGTATGATAGAGTGAAATTAGGTGTGTGCGTATTCTTCTGTTTACACATACTAGGGTTTTGCCTTTGCTTAGAAAGAAACAGGGAGGGAATAATGTCGAAAATCAAGTGTGAGCCAAGTAAAGCTGGCTTCTACTCTGAGTTTTTCACCTAAGGGCATGTGGCCAGGATGCAAGATGGGACTGGAGGGAGCACAGCTACAAGGCTGTGATTCTTTCATGCTTAGAGCGAGCAACCTTTGCGTTCTCTGAGTGAACTTTGTGCAGTGGTTTTTAAACTGCACTAAAGGACTCCTCAGTTGACCCTGTAAAGAAGCCTGGGGAGAATTCAAGATGTGGACAGTGACTGCTGGCACCAGCCCAGATACATGAGGGACAATTTAGTTCAATATGTTTAGGGAATGTTCCTCAAATTATCTTGTTAAAAATCTGTCATTTTCCCTCCTGGGCTGACAGTTGAAACAGAGTTTAATGAATATGCATTTTGATAGACAGATAGCCTCTTCTTCATTAGTTGGATTTGTCCTTCATCAGATGAAGTCTGGACAAAGGACCTTTGTCATCATTCTGTGTCTATTTGGCCAGAGAAGCGATCTAAATTAATGTTCCCGCTGACCCATCTATGGAGGCCACAGGCGGTCTCCGAATGGGAAGGAGGGTGCCAGCTATTAGCATTTGGAGTTTCTGAAGTACACTGAGCGGCTGCAGGGCTGGCCTCAGGCAACTTTGTTAAGTAGGTTGCTTGATATTATCAACACATTTATGGCGTGTCTACTCAACACTCTGAAACAGAGCTCCCTCTCTGCTCCTATGTCTGTTACCAACTCAAATCAGGGTCACTCGCCCAAGTGCTGTGAAACCAAACCATAGGCACATGGTGTGATGAAGGAAAGTACAGCTTTATTGCAAAGTGCAAAGCAAGGAGAGTGGGCAGCTCATGCTAAAAAGATCCGGTCTTCCCAAGATGTTCCCTACACGCATTTTTAAGGGCAAAATTAGGGGCAGAGGTCCCAGGCTCATGATCAGTTCAGTGATGGGTTCAAGAGGGCGTGATCATCTCATGGGCATTCTTGATTGGTGAGGCCTTAGATAATCAAATTTCTCTTCAGGTATCTGGAGCCATTCAGCCTGGAGTCTCTGAGCTCACAACCAGTAGTTTCCAGCCTATAAAACATATTACATACTGAAATGGAAACCTTATCTTTCCTTTAAGTGAGAGTTTTAGAGGTCAAATGGCCCTCATTCATGGTTCATGTTGGTCATTATCATAACCAAAGTCTGAAGACTTACTTCTTA
The DNA here is from genome assembly GCA_026018925.1 of Tupaia tana. Classification (NCBI taxonomy): domain Eukaryota; kingdom Metazoa; phylum Chordata; class Mammalia; order Scandentia; family Tupaiidae; genus Tupaia; species Tupaia tana. The sequence continues at coordinate 21,338,889 of JAKSZU010000020.1, read as the reverse complement.
TTCTGGGCCATTACGATATAAATGGACCTTATATTTCAAGACCCTTAGAAAATACATTAGGGGGTCCTTGCTCCGTTTCACATCTGCTCCTCTCTGTGTCCTGATTTCAGTTAGGAGCAACTTCATCTCCTAGTAGCTCAGACCCAAAACTTCGCTACACCCCTTGCCTCCACTGTTTCTCCATGACATCCAACCTACCAGCAACTCCTATGGACTCCGCTTCCGGAGTTCACGCAGGGTGTAACTGCTGTCGCTCTGCTCTGAGCAGTCATCTCAGCCCTGATTTTTGTAAAGGTATTCTGACTCATCTCCCTCCTTCCACTTTGAGGCTGTTTCAAAGGACTCTCAGAGCAGCAGATTCCCCTTCCAAAACAGAAGTCGGCACAAGTTATCGCTTTGTGCAGTCCTCCAGTTACCTTTCCAAACTCATTTCTTATCATTTTTTTTTTTTTCTCTTAGTGGTCTTACCTCTGCATGATTGCATCCTTACTGTTTCTAGAACATGCCGAAAGTGCTGTCTTCCCGGGAGATTGCATTTCTTCCTTTTTGCCCTAGATACTTACACCTTCTCAGACCTTTGCTCTTAAGTCACTTTCTCATCAAAACTTTCCTTGTCCCTTATCCAAAATTTTACTTCTTTCCCTTAAGGAAGAGTCTCATTCCCTCTTTCCTACTTTATTTTTTCCCCATAGAATTTATTATCATCTGACAAACTATATTTTACTTTTTTAAAAAATTCATTTCCGTGTTCCTCCGGTAAAATATATATGGTTGAAGAAGGCAGGAAATCTCATTTGTTTATTCACTAGGGAATCACTGGCATCTACAACAGTGTTTGGCACATGGATAAGATAGGTCCCAAAGTTCTCAAGCAGGAATCAGTGCACAATGGTCTCTTGGCTGATTCCCTGTTTTTTGTAAATACAGTTTTATTAGAGTATAGTAAGACCCTTCTTTTAGGAATGTCTATGGCTGCTTTTCAGCTACAATGGTGGGGGTTGTGTATGATCTACAAGCATAAAAAACACTTACTACTTGTCCCTTTAATAAATGTTTGCCAAATCCTATTCTTAAAAGGATTTTGAAATGTAGTTAGTGAAAGAGAACTAGTGATTTGGAAAACCATTCTCTGTGGGTCTCTTAAATTTCTGCACATCTTTTGAGTAGACATACAAACTGACGTTGTTTCAGATATTATCTTTTTAAAGAAGTTTGGGTAGCCAACAGCCTTTGAAGACAGAGAGCATATTTCCCTCCAGTGGAAGAGTAGCAATGCTTACTGACTATAATAAAAACTTAAGATTTTCTTTTCTTTCTTTTCTTTTCTCTTTTCTTTTCTTCTCTCTCTCTCTCTCTCTCTCTCTTTCTCCCTTTCTTTCTTTCTTTCTTTCTTTCTTTCTTTCTTTCTTTCTTTCTTTCTTTCTTTCTTCTTTCTTTTTGGAGAGGTTTTTGCTATAGGGCATGTGCACTCCCCAGACAAACAGAAACAGAGAGACAGAAAGTGAGAAATCACCCACCGGGGGGATGGCCACACCGCAATCCCTTCTCCTCCATTCTCCTCTTGGGATCTTGGGCACGCACGCACATGTGCCCGGCGTGAGTTTTAAGCCACTGGGTCCGGGACGCGAACTGCGGTCGACTACATGGGAGTCCAGCGACATAGCCATTACGCTAACTGCTAGTCCCTTTCTTTCTTTCTTTCTTTTTTTTAATATTTCTTTTCTTTTTCTTTCTTTCTTTTCTTTTTTTTTTTTTTTTTTTTTTGACATAGGGAATGTGTGCTTGCCAAAGAGAGAGAGAGAGACAGACAGAGAGATAGAGAGAGAGAGAGAATAAGAAATCACATCCCAAGGGCAATGAACATACCACAATCCTTTCTTCTCCAGTCTCCTTTCAGAATTTTAGGCACACATGCACACATGCTTTGAATGATTTTTAAGATGCTGGGTCCAGGACTAAAACTGTGATTGGCTGTGTGGGAGTCCAGGACCTTAACCACCATGCCACCTGCTGGCCCCCAAACTTTGAATTTATTTTTAAATATTTTATTTATTTATTTATTTATCTTGCATTCATTCACTGGGCATCATCACAGTATACAAAATGCAATTTCCCATCCAGAATACACTGTATAGTGGCTTAATCATACATGTTATCATAAAAACATAATTTTTCCATTTCTTGTTTCATATATATATATTTTATTTTTCTCCCTATTCCTAACCCTCTGTCATTTCCCACCCTCCTCCCACACTAACTCTGGTACCTGTAGTTGCTTTCCATTTATTTAAAATTTTTTCCCATATTTTACTGATTCACAAAATATCTTAATTAATCTAACTACTTTCAATAGCAAGTTCAGCTAATATATACATATCTGTGAACACATGCTTGACTGTAGGCTTGAAACTCTGTGAGTAGAATGAATATACTATAAAGTAGGACCTAGCTGAGGCTATATAGCTTACTGTGATCATTAAATAGGTATTTTTAAATTAAATATATTTCTTATTTTCAAGAAAGGCAGTTTTAGCATTAATAAATCAAAATTTAAAAAATGTTAAGAGTACTTTGCTTAAGACTTAAAGCCAGGAAACAGGTTAGGATTCTGTACTCTCTTTTGCTAGGTGGCCCACTACAATCAAGGTGAGAAGTATCTAAATCAGAGTAGATAGTTGTGGGGAAGTATTGATTGGACAAAAAGGGATTATTATGTGATGGTCATAACACTGAAGGCAACTTAGCAAAGGCTGTCTGTTTGGATTCTTCTCGGCCTCTCTGTGTTGCCTTCCTCTCCCCATCCCCATACAGGGGATGAAGGTCTTATGGCCCACTGTCAGGGGAAATACTTCAGAGATTGACCCCTCTAGGATTTATAGCTTGCTTTGAGGGAGAGGAATTCTAGTTTCTATGGGTGCCTTGAGGAAGAGGAATTCTGGTTTCTATGACTTGCTTTAGAGAAGAAAGAGGGATGGGAGACAAGAGAACAGGAGAAAATCAGAGAAATCTTACTTCTGGGGCCTTTTAGGATTTCTTCGGTCCATAGTACTTGGTGGGCCAAGGCACCATAGTTTGGATTACTGGGTTCTGAGCCTCACATTACGGAGGGGTGCTTACCTGAGGGATGTTCTGTGAGATGGTGATGGGAAGTGCAATTGAAATCCTGAGAGAACAAATAGTATCAGAGATGTAACGCATATGCTGTTTCTATGGATATTATAGTTAAGACCATTCGGCAATGATGAGTGGAACAAGAAAAGAGCCAGGAAGGCAATGCCAGTGTGGGTCTGGAGAGGTTCTGTTTGCACTCACAGTTATTCAAATCGGCCTCCTTGTTTGAGAATCCTCGCCTTTTGCCATAAAACGTTATATGTTTTGAAAGAATTTACTTCCTGAACTCATTGGCTTTGTATTTGGCTGCATGATATGCTTTGGCTAATTAATGTCACATGAGTGGATGTGTTCAGGAAATGCCACCCCAGAACATGCTGCTTTGGGCTTCACACTGAGAGCACTTTCAGAACAGTACATGCAGGGTGCAGCAAGGGGCTTTCTCTGAAATTTCTTTATCTGCCTAAAGACAAATCCTACAAAGGAACTCAGTTGTCATGAATCTCCTCCCTGGGAATCTTATCAACCAGGGAAGATTCAACTTTTATCACAAGATAGGAGACTGGAAATCAACACCATACCCAGACAGACTTGATTATAGGCTATCACCTAGTCCTCGGAGGGTCTGTTCACTTCTCTCAAGTCATTTATTCTCTCCTAAGTTTCCTGTATCTCTTCTTCCTTCTCTCCTATAAAAGTGCATATGAGCTTCTGGATTTCACCTGGTTTGAGGCATTTACTTTTCTTTCATGAAATGTCCTCTTGCATCTAATACATTTGTAGAACTTTTCTCCTGTTAATCTACTGTCAATTTATTTCATAGACTCAATTATAAAACCCTCAAAGGAGAGGGGAAAGGGGACATGTTCCCTATATGAACAAATGTTAAGAATTACATATTTAAGCAGAAGTGCAGGATCTGTTCCTTTAACCTAGGTCCCTCCAAAAAAGACACTAAAGGCAGAGCAGTAGTGTTACAACCTATTGGAAGTCTGTAAGTGAGGCAAATTTGCAAGGAATTAAAGATTAAGTGTAAAGAGTTTTTACACTGTACTGTATTTAGTACAGCCCAAATTTTTGAGACATCTAGTGACAAAACGAAGGAGAGAGAGAGAGATAGTATAGAAACATCTAATGCTCACTCAATATACAATTCTCCTATTCTTCCCCAAACTGAATACCTCAAGTTATTCATGGCCATAGGAGTTGCTTTGACCAATAGAATGTCTGAAAAAGTGACACATACCAGTGTTGAGCAGAAGAATTTAAGGAGCTGGTGTGCATTATTCAACCTTATCCTTCTTTTTCCCTCTGTATGAGCCAAGGAGGACGCATACACTGGATGGACAGCTACAGTTTGGTGTGTTCTTTACTCAGGACATTGAGCTTCCCGAGAATGAGCCTGCCCTGTAGTACACTTACTGTGAGCAGTTAATACACCTTTGCTGTTTCCCCTGAGAAGTTGATGTTGCTTGTTATAGAGGAGAAGCCCAGCATATCCTGACTAGATGGTGTGGTATGTTGAGGCATTGAGAGAGTCAAAGGTCTTAAACTTTTCTTTTTAGATAAGATGAAACTAAGATTGTTTAAAATTAAACACCTAAAAAAAGGGGACCAGCAGTTGGTATAATGGCTATGTCACTGGACTCCCATGTTTTTGACCGCGGTTTGAGTCCTGGACCCAGTGGCTTAAACTCACACCAGGCACATGTGTGTGCGTGCCCAAGATCCCAAGAGGAGAATGGAGAAGGGATTGTGGTGTGACCATCCTTCCTGGGGGGTGATTTCTCGCTTTCTGTCTCTCTGTCTCCCTCTGTCTTTCTGGCGAGTGCACACTCCCAATAGCAAAAATCTCTCCAAAATAAATAAATAAATAAATAAAATTTAAAAAATAAATAAACACCTTAAAAAAAGGAAGAGACAGCAGAAGGAATAAGTCAGTAATGTAGGAGAGCAAAAGAAATTGAAAGGGAATGTAAAGATAAAAATGAACTTGTCCTCAGGGTTATGAGTGGCTTCCCAGGGTATAGACTGGTCTATTTATTTTGATGGGGGCTTTCATTCTTATAGAGCTGGGACAAAATGACAAAATCTTACTAAAAATAACTTTTTAATTGAATGTAAAAAGATTCTTGTTCAGGAAGAGTAAGTTATTACTCACAACACATCACAGAAAAGGTGGTATTGGACTCAGAACAATTAGATCCATGGCCTGTGATGCTGTCAGGGCTGTCGCTCCAGCTCTGTGTCACTTCTCAGATTTTCTCTCATATTGACCTTTTTGTTCCCTAATACGGGCAAGTTTTCTGTATATAACGGGAAACAGGGGTACTTGCAGCCCTGAACTCACTTCCCAGAAACTCTGCCATCAGGAAGATATGACTTTTATTCCTTTAATTCAGAAATATCCAGGAATTATGTGTCTATCCCACCTGGGATAGACATCTCAGTGGATGAGATGGAAGATATAGGAGAGAAAATATTCCTTACTCATTATAAAGTTTATGACTGAGGTCCCTAAATAAAAGAGATAAACACTTTCTTCTAAAATGTCTTACATGAACTACCAGCCTACATAAATGAGGACTTAAAGAAACAGGGACAACTATATATCTATCTATGTATTAAATTTATATATATATAAATTTACATATATATATAATATATACGTGTTATATATAATATATATATAGGGGTATACGGTATATATATATATATATATATATATATATATATATATATATATATCCACACACGCATAGGTTTTTGTCATAGGATGTATGCACTTGGAGAGAGAAAAAGAGAGAGGGAAAGTGAGAAATCACTCCCCAGGGGGGATAGTCATACCACAATCCCTTCTCCATTTTCCTCTTGGAATTTTGAATAGGTGCGCACACACCGGGCATGATTTTCAAGCGAGGATCTGGGACTTAAACCACAGTGGACATGTGAGAGTCCAGCATTTTAACCATACTGTTTGCTGGCCTTGAGGAAAACTGTATTTTTAATAGAGGACAAAAAGATATAATGTACTGCTAATAAACTGGCAGAAACTTAGCAAGGTCTATTTGTTCAGACTGTTTCTGCCATTTCTATGTCTTCAGAAATAAGTTCCTTTCCTCCAGGTATGTCGGTGGGCACCCGTCACATGAGGGTCTTCAGTAAAGAAGAGAGGGAAAGGTTAGAGGATAAACTTCCTGGGTGTGAAGACCTGCTCCAGGGAAGGGGAAAGAGAGAGGGAAGGCAAGAGTAGCCTTCTGCTTCTATTGTTGAAACCATACTTAAAACAAAATGAAACAAAACAAAAAAACAGACCAGGTCTAAATCAGCTTTGCTTTTGTGAAGATTGCTATCTTTAACAGAGTTTCAGTCTGTTTTTGCAGACTGAGCATGTGCAGGATCTCAAGCACAGCAAGAACCAAAAATTCTGGCCTATGGAATCAAGAGCTTGGAAACTGGACTGCTGGACTGTTGTAAGATTTCTTTCCCATAATCAAGCAGTTTTCCTGTTAACCTCCAACTGGACAGTGATTACGGAAACAACTCATATTGGATACAAGCTCAGCTTCACAGACATTTTGCTCTGATAAGAGGCCTCAGCCCTTAAGCCCTTTTAGGCCAGCTTTACAGAGACTGCTCCAAAGGAATTTTCGTGCCTTTTTGGCTTACTTTCTGATAGAGAGAGCTAAATTTCCTTATATTTAAATATAAAAGCTCCTCCTCAAAGTGAGCGTACTATGTATATTGTTGTCCTTGTGCAAATATGAAAATTCTACTCGTGAATATTCATGGAAATTCCTTTTGCCTTCTCTCATTCCCCATCCCAACCTCTTAAAACTTGCTGAGAGCTAAGACCTGGAAGACACATTTGAGCTGGCCGCCTGTTTCCTTGCTAGCTGGCTTTGCAGTAAAGCTTTCCTTTTTTTTCAGAAACTGGTACTGTATTGATTGGCTTCTATGCCCATCAGAAAACACTTGTTATCTTAATGTCCAAGGTGCCACATTTTGGGGTCGTATTGTCTACAACTCTTCATTAATGTTATTGACTTGGCTTGGTTCATGTACCCACTTTTTTGGTCAAGATCATAAAATCTACTGTGAGAAGAAACAGTGTTTTCTGAGCAGAGAAATACAGTGATTGCTACAGGAATATTAACCAGTGCAGCAGAGTCCTCTACATTTGGAAATGCCGTTTGATTGTGGAGTGAATTAATAACATCAATTTCATAGAAAGCCCCAAATTCTAAATTTTGAAATACTTATTTTGACTGTCTTATCATCAAAACCATAGACTTCAAGAAAGGAAACTGCAAAAAGTTTGTTCAGCTGTGACAAAAATGATAGGGGTAATAGAAAACAATGGCCAGTGAGATTCTTTTCTTTTTTTTTATTTAAATTTTATTTAATTTTAATTTGCTAGAGGGCCACATGCCAGAAAGAGAAAGTGAGAAGAACTCCCCAGGGAGGATGACCATGCCACAATTCATTCTCTTCCCTTCTGCTCCCAGGGTTTTGGGCACACACACACACACACATGAACCCAGTGGGTTTTTCAAGCCCCCTAGAACTACATAGTCAGCCATTGGGATCTAGCTGCCTTAACCTCTGTCGGTGTCACCTGGCTGGCCCTCTGTGAGGCCCTTAATAGTAAGCTAGCCTCACTTATCACCTAAAACATGTTATCTAGATGGTATAGCGTCAGTAAGCCTTGGCAAGACCTTGTTCCGAAGTTTGTTCACAAAATGCATCCATCCATCTGAAGCCTTCATAGATTCAATCCTTTGAGGAGGGCACTGTGCCTTCTTAAAAAGAACACAAATACTCTGGGGAGAAATGAGACATAACGTTTGTTGAGTATCTACTCAACACATTATCAATATTCTATAATCTCTGAAAAATAGTGAATAAATGTGCTTATTGTACAGATGAATCTGAATCTGGAGAGGTTCCTAATTTTTCCAAGTTTAAACCACATCTAAACCAAGATTAGTAAAACAATGATTAAAAGCTAAGCATGTCTGAATATAAAATTGTTTCCACCCTGTTTCCAGTTAACTTGGTTTTCTAAAAAAAACATGAATTAGTTCATTTTAAAGAGATTAGACAAATTTCCTTTGGACTGACTCATCAAGGTAAGAAAATATCACTTTCTTAAAGTCATTTGTTTTTCCCTGGCCTTTAGAAGAGTTCAGACAAAATACTAATGTGGGATTTTAAATGATAAATGTTACCAGAAAAAGGTAATACTAGGAAAAGGTGTGTAGATGTAATTGGGCTTTGCTATGCTAATTCTTATGGGAGTTCTGAGCTGAGTGGCTGACTATGTGGGCTACTGATGCTGGCTGGGTGATTGTGAAAAAACAGTGGGAGTTAGAGAGACCCTGGGGCTAACTACAGAACAAGGGAAATTCTCAGAGGTCAATTAAGATGCTAGGACCTTGTTAACTAGTCTCATAAACGTGACATTCAGTGAAAGAGCCAATAGGAGAATAATGCATTTCAGAGGCAGAGAAAAATTCTATTCAACCTCTTCCTTGACAGATTCTGAGAAGCACCAGCTGAGTGAAGGAATTTGGAAACCTTTAAACATCTTTGATCTGGAGCAGAAAGTATAGATCTTGAAATTCAAGGAGGAAAGATCATTGCTTTACTTGGTTCCAAAAGAAAACATTCTGAGCACAAAGACCTGAGAAAGTGTAGTGTCCTTGAGTAGAAGTCTACTGCCTGGAAGAAAATGTCATGGAACAGAGAGACTGGTTTTTGTTTAAAGGAATGACCAGATAAACGAAAACATGAGACTATCTGCCTAAGGCATACAATCATAATGCGGTATATAGTAACCCAGGAGCTTTTAACTCAATACACATAAACACAATTTATGCAGCTGACCTGATTATACTGTGGAACACTGCTGGAGACAAAAGCAGCTGTAAATCTCATGGGTGTGTCATCAGAGGGATAATCTGCACACAATAACTTCAATATTTTTGTAATCCAAAGGCTAGTAGAACCACATTGAAAGATACTTCTACTGCCTTTGTTTAATAAGAAACAAATTTTGTAGAGAGAAAATGAATGCAGTTACACTTTCCTGACACTGTATAGTGGGGGATCCTGATAAATCCAGTGCACTAGGAATCATGGGGTATGGACAGAGAGAAGATGCAAAGAGATAGAAACTTAAGATGAAGGTCGAAGGAAGTGGCTTTCTCTGGGATTGGACTTGGTAAAAGCTTCCATAGGGTGAGCACAGATCAGGGAGCTATGCATTCTGTCTTGGCCATGGCTATAAGGTAACTCTTCAAATACCATAGCTCATGTAAGATCAATCAGAGTAAGGCATGCCTATTAAAATAAGGGGAGAAAAGGAGAAATTTAAAAGGAAAGAACAGGTACCGAGTGCCCAGGGTCAGCCTATCTTCTCAGTGCAGACAAAGAAATTTATGCAAAATTTATGATGGACTTAGATCTAGGACAGTGCATGCTTTGAAACTCCAATCTATTTAAATGATGATAAATGTCACAGCTGTCCTCCTTTATAGAGTGATTTGCCCAGTAGAAGAGAAAGATTTCAAACTGTCTTTTTCAAAGAGGGGATAAAAATCACTTAAAATTGGCCATTCAGACTGTCTCATAAGTCTCCCAAGCTGCAGAAAGTTATACTCCTTTAAAGAGAACTTACAAATAAATGATCATATAAGAATAAGTTAATGGTCCATTTAGACCTAGGTTTTGGTTATGACCAAAGTAGGATATTCTCCCATTATGTCAACCACAAGAGTTTAATAGAAAACGCTCTAGTTATTTTTTTTTAAATAACCTATCATGGAATTGTCCCATTATTAATTTAGTAAAATGACATAGAACCCCATAGCCATAACTTATCCTATTTCACATGATACTAAAATTTATAACTCACTTGCATAGGAAAATATGTCACACTGTGACTGGATAGTCAAGGTTCACACTTAGAATCTGGTGTGCAGCTAGAACTTCTCCAAAGTTCAATGTTGTATTTCATCTCACTTGAACATCTTCCTTTAGATGGACTGCTGTTGGTGCTAAGGGAAAACAAAGGAGTCTTGAGGCAGCAGATGGCGTGATGGTTACATCGCTGACTCCAATGTACTCGACTGTTGTTCGAGTCCCAGACCTGGCATGCACAGTGGGCATGTGTGTATGCGTGCCCAAAATCCTGAGAGGAAAATGGAGGAGAAGGGATTGTGGTGTGGCCATCACCCATGGAGAGTGGGGGGTGATTTCTTGCTTTTTGTCTTTCTGTCTCTCTGGTGAGCACATGGGTCTATAGCAAAAATCTCTCTAAAAAAATAAAAAGAAGAAGAAGGAAAACAAAGGAACATAACTAACAGAAACCACAGAAGGAATATTTTCTTGTTCAGTTGTGACTATGTACGTATTGTTCCAGGCAGATGTGACCAGATTTAGTTTAACAGATTATACATACTTTATGCCAAATTATGGGAACAGACACGTTACATGAAGAAATCAAAAAACAGAACAAGGGAACCAGCAGTTAGCGTAATGGCTATGTCGCTGGACTCCCACGTAGTCGACTGCGGTTCGTGTCCCGGACCCGGTGGCTTAAAACACCGGGCGCGTGTGCGTGCGTGCCCAGGATCCCGAGAGGAGAATGGAGGAGAAGGGATTGTGGTGTGACCATCCCCCCTGGGGGGTGATTTCTTGCTTTCTGTCTCTATGTCTCTCTCTGTCTGTCTGGCGAGCGCACGCACCCTATAGCGAAAACCTCTCCACAAAAACAAAAACAAAACAAAAAACAATAACAACAACAAAAAAACAGAACAATATGTATTGTAATGCTAGCATTTGTATAACACTATATAAGTGCATATATATTCATAAATGCACACAATATCTCTAGAAACTTATTTCAGAAACCGATAAGGGCTATTGCAGTTAGGGAGGACAATTGGTGGGAACAGAGAAGGGGTAACAAGAGCTTTACTTTTATAACCTTTCTAGGTGGTGCCATGTGCATACATGACAGCTACACTTAACCAATTAAGCGATGAGAACAAACACAAAATGGTGGGGTTGACGTTGACCTTGGAGTTTCTATGTAAAATTTGATTATCGAAGCTTTTGAAGTATTAATGCTTCTTTCTTACTCCTTGTTTAGATGGTGGCCCATTACATGTTCAGTTGTTTTTTTGTTGTCCTTCATATCTAAAAGCCACTAGGGATGGGGTACAGACTGAATTCTATGTTGTAATACCTGAAGTCTGTAGATGAAAAACTTTCTGTCAACTATAAAAGTTCCCCCATCACAGATATCCTATAAGCATGTAGACCTAGTATGGCGTAGGGCTGATGCATACTATATAGTGGCAGAAAGTTTAATGTTCCCTCATTTGGAAGGATTTGGTATAATCCCAGTGAAGGGAAGGAAAAAGGAGTTTAAGGATATGAGACAAAAAGTAAATCTGAGCTAGTGAGGGAGGGAGAGGGGAAGAGGAAAAAACTTCCAGAATAACAAAGGCTATATTTTTCATATATATTTTGGTTATAAGTAGCAAAAACTTCACTTGAACCATCCTGGGTAAAATGGAAATTTTGTAAGAAAGATACTAATGGGGCATCTCCGCACTTTGAAAGGAATAGGGGGCAGCAGGGCCTGAGGAATATTATGATCAGCTTCTCATTGTATATTGGTTTTGTTGTCTCTTTCACAATTTATTATTAGAACAGTATCTTGCTTAAAACTCTTCCATGACTGGGACCAGCAGTTAGCGTAATGGCTATGTCACTGGACTCCTATGTAGTCGACCACGGTTGGAGTCCCAGACCTGGTGGCTTGAACTCACACTGGGCGCATGTGCGTGTATGCCCAAGATTCTGAGAGGAGAATGGAGAAGGGTTTGTAGCATGGTCATCCCCCCTGGGGGGTGATTTCTCACTTTCTGTCTCTCTGTCTTTCTGGTGAGTGCACATGCCCTATAGCAAAAACCTCTCCAAAAACAAAACAAAAAACAAAACAAAACAAAACAAATCAAAAAAATAAATAAACTCTTCCATGACTTCCAGCTTCTAAAAATGAAGTATAAATTCCTTAAAAAATTTTTTCTGACTAGGCTCTCCATAATCTGGACCCAGCTTTCCTTGCAGAGTTAGCAATTTTCTCATCTCACTCTCATGCCTGGTCCCCTACACACATATGTTCTGGCCATGTTGATCTTCATTCAGTTCCTCAAACATACCATGTTTTTCTACTCTGGGCATTTTCCTCTGACACACCTGCCCAGAGCTTCCCCTTTCATTGATTACCTCCTACTCATGCTTTCAGATTCCACTTACAGGCTGTTTTCCTGATCTCCCTTGTATACTCACTTTCTGGAACTTTCCCCTCCTTCCCTAGTGCTTCTCCATAACTGCACTGATAGCTGTGACCAGCTTACTGCCTACCACTAACTTTGTGTCCATGGTAGGGAACTAGGCTCATGATAGCTCATTTTTTATGGGTTCTCCTCCAGAGAAAGAAGTCTTCTTACCCGAGTTTTGATTTGAAATAACTCAGGGAGGAATTCTATTTGGTATGACTTGGTTCCTGTGATGGCAATTTTGGGTGTCAGTTTTAGTAGACTGGCAGATGCCTGTAGGGTTAATGAAACATTATTTCTTAGTGTGTCTGTGAGAGTGTTGCCTGACAGGATTGGTATGTGAACAAATGGGCTGATAGGAAGACCCTTCTTCAATGTGGGAGGTACCATCCAATTAGCTGGTAGCACGGTAAGGACAGAGTAAGTGGGATTGTTTCATTTTTCTTTCTCTTTTGAATTTTTCTTCCAGCATGCTGCATGTTCTATTCTTACACACTGCTTGTTCCATCTTTGTTCCTTTACTGGCCCTTGGTGACATTGGTTTCTCTGGTGCCTGGCCCCTGTGCTCCATGAGCTAGAGAGATTCCAAGCTCTTTAACTTTTGGATTCTGGACTTATACTAGCAGCCACTCCAGGGTGTTTATGACTGCCTGTAGTTTCTTGAAGACCCCCTTCAGGCCTCAGACTGGAATTGCACAAGCTTCCCTGCTTCAGAATCTTTCAGCTGTTTCTTTAGCCCTGTAAACAGTCTTTGTGGGACTTTTCCACCTTGTGATTATGTGAGATAATTGCTATTATAAAGCCCCTTTATACACACACACACACACACACACACACACACTTATGCTATTGCTTCTACTTCTCTGGAGAACCCTGAACAATGCAGGTTCCATGCCCATTCTAAGCTGATCAACTATGATTAGGGTTACAGGTGTACTCTGATTAGTAACTTCCACTGGAACCTCAGATTTGATGTGGGAATTAGACCTTAAAAAAAAACATGTTGCTTCTGGAAAAAGAGATATAAACATCCAATAAACAACATAAAGGGAGAGCAAATAGCTAAGAGTTAATAAAATATAATTTCAGGAGCCCTTCCCTTTCTCTTCATAGTTCCTTGGACTACCTCCAATAGTTGATAATTTTTAATAAGAACACTTTTGAAAAAGAAAACTCATTAAATTTGCTTCAGGTTTAAGCGACTGACATATCATCTCTTTCCAAGATCAGAACTTTTAGTTCAAGAAATGGGGAAGAAATAGGATGAAGAGAGCAGGTTTAATGTTCCTGAAGGAGTGGGAAGTGAAAATTCTTCTATGTCACTCCTTTGTCAGATTCTTTCTTTTCTTCTTGGGTAACTTTTTTCTCCCTTTCAGGCTGTTAGTGTTACAGAGGACTATAGAGGTTGCATATCTCCATTATTCACATTGTACTGTATAGAGTTATAGAGTGTTCCATAAAGTCATTATACACGGTAGCCCCTGGAGTTGTGTAATAAGCCAGTCTATACCAATTATCAGGTGTGCATACTTTTTTTTTAAGCTTTTATTTCATTTTTACAATGTATAATATGTATGTCTATGGTGATTAATCCTGAAAAATGTTACATTAAATGATATAAAATCAATTTCCTGTATTTGATTTGGCCAGCTAAGGCCTGTAGACCAAGTCGGCCTGCTATTGTTTTTGTAAATGCAATTTTATTGGAATACAGCCGTGCCCTTGTATTTACTTATTATCTATGGCTGCTTTAGTGCTGTAGTTGCAGAGATAGGAAGTCATGACCCAGACCATGTGTCCACAATGCCACAGATATTTATTATCTGGCCCTTTACAGAAAACGTTTACTCTTTTACCAGAACCTATTAAAAAAAAAATTTGGTCGACACAAATATCCATGTATTATAATTAGTAAACTTGATTACAAACAAAATTCTCTACAAATGAACAAAGGATGCTAATGTTTTAGTTGGGATTGTGAAAAGAACAAGCTAGAAAGGGTGATCATGTAGGGAAACTGAGGCTCAGAGAAACCAAACTTGCTCAGCGTCACAGACCAAGTTAAGTTTAAGGCTTGATGACGTTCTTTTGTTATACCGTTTGAAACATCTCTATATTCCCTTCTGTCTTTACTCTATTTTCAAAAAACTACCTTTCCTCTATTTTCAAGTTCTCAACCTGAGTCCTTCAGTCAGTAATATTGGTGTGTTCACCTTGATTTTAAGCACTTCAATGATTTTGACTGCACCGCAATACCCATAATATTAATTATTCTCCACTTACCACTCTTTCTGTCCTTTTCTTAATAACTCCACATGTCCATCTCTATGTGATAAGTTCTTTATAAATGGCAGTTTCAGATTGGCCCCTGGGTCTTCTCTGTACTTTTTCATTTTTGAGCCATTCTCTACCAGATGTTCTCACATTCCTTTTGTATTCTAGAAAGTCACCTTGGATGATGTCGATTCAGGAAGCTTAGGGTTTTGAGGTGTAGAGTTCAGAATATAGTGATTCAGAAGCTTTGTCTAGTGATTATATTCCCCTGGCACCATCAGCCTTGAAGAAGGCATTCACTGTTTCCTCCCTCATCTTGTTGTGCAAACACTCATCCCAAATACATAGGCTGAGTTTTACCCAGACACCCAGCCATACAGGACACTAAAGGCTCTATATACATGCAACATGGAAAGACCACTGATGGGTCACTGCAGCAAGGACCGTGTATCCTAGCCCAGGAAAAGATTTAATAAAATAAACAAGAACAGCCTATTGTAAACAAAAGGCTTTCAGGAAGTGACACTAGTTTACAGCGTAAAATAATACACAAATGGCAATAGATTAGATGTCAAGAGATGTAGGTTTCACGTTCTGGTGTTGTGACTAATTTCCGGCGTGACTTTAGGTAAGCTGATTAGTCTTTTTGGACCTTAGTTTCCTCATCTGCAAAATGAGCAAAGGTAAATCCAGTGCGCTTCCTTGTTAGTGACCATATTTTCCGAGCCTCCAGTTAGAACATATGCTCCAACAAGTGCAATTACACTTATGGGGACAATGAGACAGGAAATTTGAAATATGAATTATCCTAGAAAATGTGGAACATATGGCTGCCATGCTTCCAGTTATAAAATTCTTTGAGATTTAAAGGCCCTCTTATTGCTTTTGTGTATTTAAGGACTTTCGACAATTTATGGGTTGTTAATGATCCTGGCCACAAGTTCTATTAATTTTTATGCCTCACAGTTTCTCAGCCTTTACATTGTCAGTATATTTTCTCACCTTCCAAAACAAATTCCTTTATGCTCTATTACTCATTCAAAAATATTTAGAGTTCCTCTTATATGCTTTTCGAAAGTGACTGAAGACAATTGTCCAAACTGTGCCCCTAACTAAGCTTCCAGACCGTAGGTGGCGAGAGCTAAATATTGTTCACAGTCTGCTCACTAAGCACAGGCCAAGTTCACCTTGAGGAAGTGGCATGAAGGCACCCTATATACTGGTTAGTTTCTTTTTTTTTTTTCTTTTTTGGAGAGGTTTTTGCTATAGGACACGTGTGCTTGTCAGACAGACAGAGACAGAGAGACAGAAAGCTAGGAATCACCCCCTAGGGGGGATGGCCACACCGCAATCCCTTCTTCTCCATTCTCCTCTCGGGATCTTGGGCACGAAGCACACGCGCCCAGCGTAAGTTTAAGCCACCGGTTCCGGGACTCGAACTGCGGTCGACTACATGGGAGTCCAGAGACATAGCCATTACGCTAACTGCTGGTCCCAGTTTCCTTTTTTTTTATAGAGAGATTTTTGTTATAGGGTGTATGCACTTGCCAGAGACAGAGCACGACAGAGAGAGTGAAAAATCACCCACTGGGGGGGGATGGCCATGCCACAATCCCTTCTCCTCCATTCTTCTGTAGGGATTTCGGGCATGCACATACATGTGCCTGACAGGCATGAGTTTCAAGCCACCAGGTCCAGGACTTGAAGCGCAGTTGCCATATTGGAGTCCAGCGATGTAACCATTACATCATTTGCCAGTCCCTGATTTTTTTTTCTTTTTATTAGGCACTGCACATATATGGCTGCCAGATATACATGATCCATAGGATCTTAAAAATGATAGTTGAGTGGGAAGAATAGATATTAAGTAATTACAGAACACAGTTAAGTACTGTCTGAGAGAGACAGACAATTTATCCAGCAAACACAAATGGGGCAGAGGACAGATGTGAGAAGTAGAGTCAGGGAAGAATCTCAGGGGAAGTAACTACCGGCACCTTCTTCATCACTTCATCCCAGGGAGAATTAGAGCTGCTAGAGATTCTGACTTTGTCCAAAGGAAATTTGCATTCAAGGCAGTCTCCTCAGGTTAGCCAATGCAGGGCTTCACCTTAGGGTTTGATATCAAAACCCGGTTGTAGACTGTCCTTTTTTTGATCTTAACTTATATGGTAATAGTTACCTTAAGAACCTCTTAAACTAATGGATGGTTAATGATGGGTTCAGGGCATTCTATCCCAAAATATGCCATTGTTATTTGAGAAAACAGCAGAAGTCCTTCTTACCTTTCTCCTTTTCCTCCCCTGAGCACATCATAAATGCCTTATTACAGAAGTACTCACTCTGCACTTCGAGGGAAGGATCATCTTTATCTCTGAGGACACAGAATCATGAGAAGAATCTGAACAGACATTGCTAAGTTCCTCCAAATTTATTATGGTTAAATAAGACCCCTTTGTCCTTTAATCAGACTTCTCCACAACTCCACTTCTCTATCAAATCTAGCATATGTAGGCACAGATTTATCTACTTCTTTGGTCTTCATTTCTGAAGGCTTCCATGTCACATAATGTTTATATTGGATTTGTATTCTTTTCTCTCAATCTTTCTTTTGTTATAGAAACTCAGCCATGAACCTAAAATGGAAAGAAAAAATCCTTTATCTCCTACACTATTGATAAATAAGGACAGAACTAACTTCATGATTCAGGAACCTATCCTCAATCTCACTATATTACCAAAAGTCACGTTGCTGAGGATATTATCGGATGGGAGAGCTGAGTTGTATTGTGTGAAATGATCTGTCCTCTGGGTTTACATATCTAAGGTTAGTGATCCACCCTAAGATGCAAAATTAAAACCCACAAATACAAGTAAAATAGGGGGAAAAAAGGAAAATAGAGAAGTGAAAATTTTAATAAAAAAGAAATATACCTTCATGCCAGAAAGGCTTTGGGTGGGCAGCTGTCAAAGACAATTGTAACTGGGAATAGGTTTAGGTATTATTTTTATTCTGGGGTCTTGTCATGAATATTCAGGATGGGTGGTCTGTCATTGTAGCTGGTTCCTTTGTTTGAATTCTGGGACTTCCATCTGCACTTGTATACTTCTCCCTCAGGTAAGGAATCAGGGATTTGATTACCCAATTATGTATGATCAGTGTGGACTTGTAAGGGATGCACATCCCCATGGAGACTACTCTGTCCCTCAGTTTACTGCCCCAGTGGGAATTAGGATCTTACGACCAAGCATCTCCGTGAGGTGGAATGGCAGGAGGGAAGATAGAAATTTTCCACAGACTTCTTAAAGAAAGCTTAGGTAATAAATAAAAAATGAGATCGGTATCCCCCTCCCAGTGCCGAGAGCCAGGTGGGAGGAAATAGTCCCCAGAGAGAGTATGTGCGTATATCCCTCGATAAGTTGTGATTAATGAGGCAGATGTCCTGTTCTCTCAGGGCTGCCCACTCACACCTGGTTTTCTACTTATGACAAGGAGACTTAACAACATGCGAGTCTTCATCCATGGTAGGAGGGGGTTCCTTGGCCTTCTACAAGAAAGAATTCATGAGGAAGTCTTTGAAGTAGAGTGAAACAAGTTTCTTAAGGGGAGTGTACTAAATAGATTACTCCATAGGTAGAGTAGTTCCATGAGGGAAGATGGGTGAACAGTCTTGTTCTCTCCTCAGGTGAACAGGATCTGGAGTAAGCAAACCTCCAGAGGAAGGATAGAACTATTCCCCAAAAGTTAACATAGTAGGGCTACTCTACAGGCAGAGGAACTCCTAACTTCCATGGCTGTTTAGCTTATATGGCTTGGCATAATGACAGGCTAGGTAAAAGGCAGTTTATTCACGACTTTTCCTGAAAGGGGTGGCTTTTTTCCTAGAACCACTGTCCCTCCCATTTTCTGGACTTATAGAGTAGTTCTGGTCGTTTCCATGGTAATTGTCATGGCAAGTGTGGTATGCCATTTAATGTGCTAATACGATACATTGAGAGTACAGTGAATTTCAAAGTTAGGTTGTTCCATGCGCCATCTTGGTTCTGACCCAATATCTCAATCATCTCTTGTCATGTTTTATTGTTTTATTATGGGTGTTAGGATATCCCTTGCTTCATTCTCTCTTGTCTCAATAACACTTAAGATAGATTTTAAAGAACCAGTAGGGTTTTGCCTGAGAAATAAATTGTAGAAGAGTGCTATATGTGAAGGGAACAATAAATGTAATGACTTAAATTAGTGAATGATACTATGCTTTTGGGAAACTAGAGCGAAGGATAGGCTGGATAGATAGGTTGAGAATGAGAAGGGCCAGGGCCTTTAACTAAAAAGATGTAGATTTTGTCTCTTGGGCAATGGACAATGCTAATGGAAGTTTGCAAGAGACAGGTGGCCATAACTAGATTGCTTTTATGGTATGAAGGGCAGACTGGAATAGAAAACAACTTGGGAATCAATTACAGGGAGAGAGTTTGGAACAGAGAAACGGAATGGGATACTAGGATGCTGCATACTGATATGAAGAATATAGGTGGGGGAGACAAATTTGGTTGGTGAAAAGTGGGTGTCAGGGATTATTATTGTGGTTAATATAAAGATTTAGAAATATTTTTGTGGGCAGTTGATTTGATTTTCTGAGGTGGAGCAAGGTGAGTTCTGATGAATAATTGCTATTTAATGTGAAAACAAAGAACTGTTCTTCTCTGCCACTCAGTCTAAGAGTTCCTATCTTCTCCTTTAATAAAAACTGTATAAGGATGCGTTTGTAGTATAGAATTGTTACTAGGTAGACTGGGTCAGGTACTAGCACTGTAGACAATGTATTACATTCAGACTGACAAAGCTCTGTTACTGGACAATTTGCTAGGATATGCAAATAGATTACTCAGAAACTTAGTAATAGAACTTGATTGAGAGCAGGGAAAAAGGTGTTATACTAAATCTTAAAAAAAAAATAGCTGTATTATTCAAGGTACTTTACACATATTAACTTTATTTCCTTCTTGCAATAACACAAGGAAGTAAATATTATTTTTCTTATTTTATAGAGAAGGAAATCAGCTCAGAGAGATTAAGTGACAAGAATAATTACAAAACTAGGTCCCCCTGGTCCCCTGGTTCCTTGCTCTCTCCAGTAAAAGGGAGGACAATTAGCATCATCATTTGCATTTAAATCGTACATTTGCTAAGGACAACTGATGCTTATCTATTTGTTAATAAACTGCTGGAGTCTAGAAAACCTTGATAGCTTCCAGGGCCTTCCCCCCCCCCCCCCAGTCTCTTTCCACTTACTTTTGTCTTTCTCAGTCTCTGGGACACATTGAGGTGTTTGAAATTCTGGTAGAATCCATTTACCCATTGTAGGTATTTGTCAGCATTTTCTGCTCAATTCAAGCTCACACTTCTTGCTCTTTGGCCACTGCAATTGTATCATTAAAATCCTACTTACTAGAGCCACACTTAATCTCATGGGCATAGAGAAGCGCTCAATAAATGTTTGCTAAATGAAGAGAGAGAGATGGATTTTCAGCTCCTGGGTATATCAAGCATTGCCTCCAAAATGTGTTCAAGTGATCTGACTCATTTTGAGGTAGGAGAAAGCTGGAAAATGGAAACAGGTAAGGGGGCCGGAACCTCTGCCCATAGGGCTAGATGGAGAAATGGATGAGGGCAGATAATTCCCTGCTTAAGATCATGTAGGTAAGAGATTTCTAGGGAGGGATGTCTTGCTGACTAAGCCACACTATGGCCAATGAGATGGATCAGTGGACCCAGCCACATCTGATAGAGCCAATGAGATGAGAACGATCAGTGGGCCCAGCCAATAATCAATTAGCATGACCTAGATTAAAAAATTATAAACCTCACAAAACGTAGCTGCTAGGGCCTTTTGAGCCACTCTTTCTCTCTCTGCTCAGGCAGCTCCTATCTCTTAGGAGTGTACTTTTGCTTTCACTTAATAAACTACCTTTCCTTTCACTATTGATGTGTATCATTCAATTCTTTGTCCAAAACACCAAGAACCTGCATGTTGCAGAAGCCATCCTGCAACAGTCTTCTACGCTTTCTCCCAATTATTGCTTCCATATAAGTGACATTCAAAAAGTCCATGTTAAGTGTGTATTATGAAAAAACTATGTATGGATTTCAAAGAATTTTTTCTTTTGCAAATTTTTGTTGTAATAAAATTGTTCCATGAACTTTGCAAGATCCCTTCATGTTCACCAATATTACTCAGTATAAATATTAGCCTTTCTTTCAAAAAATTTTCCTCCTGTCTTTCCTTTCTTGGTTACTGCTATTCTTATTAATTAAGCCAATCTGTTTCATTTCTAATTCTTCTGTCTAGTAGCCTTAAAAGTTTGCATATATAAATATATTGTCTAAATCAAATCCCTCTTCCAACTGTCATCATATTTAATAAAACGAGTTCTTACTGTCACTTGTTTAGTTATTGTAATTCCTCCTACGGTTCTCTTCCACTAATATTTTCCCTCTTCAATAGACATGGCACAGATTTGGCTCTATCACCTCTGCTCGAAAATCTTGAGCATTTGGCTAATACACAGGGTGTTCAAGGCCCTCCATAAAATGCACTTGCTCAATTTCTAGTTTCACCTCTTCTGCTCTGCATCACAACCTATCCGACCAGTCACTCCTTTCTCTCTCAATGTAGTATTTTTCTATCACTGAACCTTTGTTAGTATAGTATTTTCACCCTAGCACAAAAAGTTGCCTGCGGGTATACGTCTGTACTTACCTGCACAGGGGGTAAGGAACTCCCCCTGTGAGGTTCACTGGCAGTGGGCAGATTAATAAGGACAAAGGCAAACAGATTGACTTAATGTATATATGTATATATGAGAACCACAGGAAATATTAACTCAAACATGGGTCAGTTGGTTCTGGCTTATATATCCCTTCAAAGGAGAAAGGAAAATGGAGAAGAGTAATGTGTTCC
Organism: Tupaia tana; assembly: GCA_026018925.1. NCBI lineage: Eukaryota > Metazoa > Chordata > Mammalia > Scandentia > Tupaiidae > Tupaia > Tupaia tana. The sequence goes on along the minus strand of JAKSZU010000020.1, from coordinate 21,317,186 downwards.
ATACTCAAACAACTTAGTAAATAATTGTCTTTAGGAGTTGAATGGGACAAAAAGTGTAGTGAAAAGTGAGGAGCAAAGAGTGAAAATTCACTGGAACAAAGTTTGTCTTATTGTGCAGATAAAGGTTTTTTTTCGAGAGTTTTTTTCGCTATAGGGCGCGTGCGGTCGCCGGACAGACAGAGAGAGACAGAGAGTCAGAAAGCGAGAAATCACCCCCCAGGGGGGATGGCCATGCTGCAATCCCTTCTCCGTTCTCCTCTCAGGATCTTGGGCACACACGCACACGCACCCGGTGTGAGTTTTAAGCCACCGGGTCTGGGACGCGAACCGCGGTCGACTACGTGGGAGTCCAGCGACATAGCCATTACGCTAACTGCTGGTCCCCAGATAAAGTTTTTTAGGTCATCTCTGGGAGCTGCCCTTAGAAGAATAGGTGGCCTGGGCATGAAGACTCTTTTAAAATCTGTTTTGTTTCCGGATGCTTGATGAAATTCCTAGCAAGGAGGTTTAAGACAATTGCATTTCTATCTATTTATTTCTTAATCCTTTAAACAGTATTTTTACTTACTATTATTTTGTTATTTTTATTACATTTAATCACATATATCTTTACAGTGCATAGCATTTCTTTTTCCAGCATGATTACCATGCATATCTGTCAAAACAAAGACATTACTATCCGCATCATCATCAAATAGCTTTTCATTTTTTTCAGATTATTATTTATTCTCATTTTTTAAAAATGTTCAATCACTACATATAATTTGGCTTGTAAAGAGAATTTACCTAACATGAAATACTTCTCAGACCAGTCCAGTAGAGAATACTATACATGTTATCATCAACAGGTAATAAACCATTTCTGTGTCCCACAAATGTCATGCCTCTCTATTTGTTCTCACACTATCTTTCTCTATATTCTTTCCTTCTTTCCCCCTCCCCATTCTACACTGTCTTCAGCATCTATAACTATTTTTACTGCTTTTATGTCCTCCAGTTGCATTTCTATTTTAAAGGAATTCTCAGCTGTGTAAGTAAATTCCAGAGAGTCTGTCCTTGGGATAGGGCAGGAGAGATAATGTTAGAGACCTGGATTCTGCTTCTGAAATCTGTCAGTACATCAAAACTTCAGTTTTGGGGGGTATGGAGTCTGACCCCCAACATCTACTTGAGCCCAATGGAGAGACTGCTAATCAATTATAGCATAAGACACTATAAGCCTGGGCTTACCCCCAGAAACCTCAACCAGAGAGTTCCCAAAGTGTCTCACAATGATCTGAAGTTGTCATTAAGACAAGCTCTATTTTTCATCTGGGTTTTTCAGGGCTTTTAAACCATTACTGACCACCAAATCTAAGAAGTCTTTCAAGATCAAGACCAAACGGCATCTCTGCCATGGCATCTTCCTATTTTTATGCATGAATTAATCACTGTGCCCTCTGAACTTCTCATTGACTTTTATCATGTGAGTTTTGTTGTTGATTTTGGCTTTGAATGATAATCATTTATAATAATTATGTGTAATTTATACAACTTGATTTTCCACTAGAGTCTAAGTGCCCTGAGGGTGAAGACTATGTCAGATTTACTTTGAGTTTTTCACATCTCTAAAAACAGTAAATGGAGTGTTTTTCAAATGAACAGGCTCCTCACACATGCTGTCTTTATTAAGATCATGTACAAGCATGCTGTATTATCTGCACTATATTTTATTCTCCTAGAAAGCAGGGAGTAAGTCTTGCTCATCTCTGAATCATCCACAACCCTGAGAACTCAGTAAATTGTTATTGGTGGTTCTGTGAATAGCTTTCTTCATTTTCTGTCAACAATCATATTGTGTCCACTTAATATCCTTCAACTGGGAGATTTTTGTGAAATATTCTTTCTCAGGCTTATTATTTCTGATTGACCTTCTCTCCAAATTAGGGCAAACCATCAAGGATTTACTGAATTTCAAAACCTTGAAAGTAGCAACTCAGCAGAAAGTCAGTAGAGAGAAAAGTCACAGCACGATAGAGTTTGGAGAGAATGTGAAAGGGTGACTCTCAGAGGGATGGGACATAAAGTGAAAGAGAGATGGACGAAAGGGCAAGAGACAAGGGCAGGTTCTGAAAGGGAGAGAGGGGGTAGAAAGGAGAGCAGGAAACGTGGAAACAAAAAGAAAGACAGGCAAAAAGAAAACCAAGCTGAGACTTGATAACTTGGATCATCATTCAACACAAATTAGGTTCCCAAACAGAAAACATAGATATCTATGAGATTTTTTTTTTTAAATCTTGTATTTTTCTTTTTTTAAGTTCAAGTATGAGAAGGACAAAGGAGGAGTAAAATGCAATTTTATTATTTTAACCCACAAGCGAATATAAAGGGACAGATTTTTAAAATAAATGAAAATGAAAAGACTATTGTTTTTTTTTTTTTTTTTAAGGAGAAAGTGTAAATAGCAGCAGGAAGGGGCAAGAAGAGTAGATGTCTATGTTGGGAGAGGGTAAGAGAGAGTAAGGGACAGGAACTACAGGCAAAAAGACAAGACATTAACATATTTATCTGAATCCAGGGGCTTCTTTGTGAAGATAAGAGCTCGCATCTGCCTTTGATCAGCAGCATGGCAGCCAGGATCACATCAGAAAGCAAATGAGATGATAAAGTGGATGAAGCCATTTGCTATCTCCTTGATATCCAGGAGAGAAAGAGGAAGGCAGAGAACAGGGAAGGAGAGAGGCTGCCATGTTGGCCAAAAGCCTGGGTTTTAGTGCCAAGGAGGGCAGGCCCTGGCAGTGGTCCTGATGCCCTCAGCACAGAAGTACGGCAAGGCGGTGACACCAGAGAGAGGAGTGCTTCAGGGAGGCTCCTGGGCTTGCATTTCCTGCAAGCAGATCTCGCTTTGCTGACACAGCCCAGCCGCTGATGGTAGAGGGATTACTTAGCTCCAGGGACTTTCTGAATTGGCATTTCTTAACCCTGAGATAGTCCAGAACAAAAGATAAAAATCGTTATTGCAAAAGGATTTGTTTCCCCCTTTCGTATTCCCCACCTCCTTTTAGAGCATTTCATTTATTGCTGAATTGCCAGAAAGGATGCTTAATATATAAAGATGACCATATTCTAGTCATGAGTTTCTTTGCAAAATTTTGAGATTGTTTGGAACAAGAGCCCTATAATCATAAAGCAACTGTTTGGAAGACTTCTTAACTATATTTAGGACTTTTGAGAGTGACAGAAAGGCCCATAAACTCCAGGATGCATAAATTATTAAAATAGCTTATATGTTTCGCGAGTCTAGTATGGGTTATGTGTCACCTTACATACCTCATTCCACTCATGAGGAAACTGAGACTGAGATGTTGAGTAACCTGTTAAAGAGTAGGCACTAGAAAGTGGTAGAAGCAAAACTGAAGCCTAGATTTTCCATCCATTTCTCTGCATGTGGTTCAATAGGGGAGATGGTGGTTGTTTTTAATTACTAGAAAAAAAGATGTTTTGAAGGCATGTTGCAGTTTAAGTACCTTAAATCTGATCAGTCATTCCTAGTTGAAATTATTCTTCCCTCCAAAGAGGGTGGTTGTCTTTTGAATAGTCCCACTCTGTTTAGTTTGTGTGTAGACACGAGGGGAGGCTTACCATTTCATTTGCCTTTAAAGTCAGCTGGGCAAAGACAGTTAGAGGACTTGCAGAAAGAGTCCTGGGAAATGGAAGAAGAAAAGTCCCAACAGAAATCACAGTTACTGTTCTTATCTTCAGTGATTATAGAATTTAATGGGGTATTTAGAGTACCCATGAATAAAAGATGTAAAAGCATAGAGGAATCAAGATATAAGCACACTCAAGTAACTATCAAAGAGAACCCACTCCTGTACATTTCAAAGGAGTTTAGGGTGCTAGAGGAAAAAGTCTGTGGAAGGGTGTCTTCCACACCTGTTCCATATTGAGGGAGAAGGTGTGTGTGCACCTGCATCTTGAGGGAGAAAAGAGAATAGAAAAACAGAAAGTCTAATTAAAAAACAAAGATAAGAAAAAGGGGAAAAAGGAAAAATGCATGTATTAATAGTCTCATGTAAAAACCATAGGATGTTCACTTGGAGGTAAGCGTTACACCTGACTTTAGCTTTAAGCTCTGAAAGAGTCTTATAGGCAAAAGGAGGGGAGCTGGGCATGGAGGTTAAGCGCTCTGTGGTAGTCCATGTCGAAAAACTTCAAGGAAAGCTCAAGATATCTTTTTGTGGTGCACTAATATGTCTAGCACATGAGATAGGAAGAGAGAAACTGCCTTTAGAGCAGAGGCAACGAAGTGGCATAAGATAAGCCCACCTATAACCATGGAGCTCTTTGGTGGCAGAAAAAAGACTCTGGCCAACCTCACCTATGCTGTTCAAGGACCAGAAGTAAAAAGGAACAAACCCAGTCAAAACACTACAGCAATCTCTGTTCTATGTAACATACACTGTACGAATTTTGGAAGGTAATGAAATGAACAATGAACACTGGGAGAAGAGGCAATTTCAGAGAGACCTCTGTTGGTGAATTTTGAAACGGGTTTTTAAGGGGGAAGGGGAAAAAGATTCTTGCCCAAAGACAGGTTGGATGTCAGGAACAGTGCTGCTCGAAGTAGCAAGGCATGATAAATGAGATAACTAGGGAAAGAGGCTCTAGTTTACCATTCTTGAAGCTCTAACACTCCGTGGCAAAGTCATGGGGCAGGAACTGAGTCCTGGTTCTTACAGAAAAGTCAGAAATGTTTTCAGGTCAAATGCCAATAAAAATTCAGGAAGTGACTAGGCTTCATTGTTTTTTTTTTTCTTTCCTCTTTGTACTATGAACATATATATTTTCCATTGTTTGATTTTCTTTTTTTTAATAACAGAAAGGGAAATTTTAAACTAAGGAAAAAGAATCTTAAGATATTATAAAAACTCAACTTAATACATCAGACCTTTAAAATTGCCTCACTAAAGAAAAATATTTTTAGGGAACCAGCAGTTAGCGTAATGGCTATGTCTCTGGACTCCCACGTGGTCGACCGCGGTTTGCGTCCTGGACCCGGTGGCTTAAAACTCACGCTGGGCGCATGTGCATGCGTGCCCAAGATCCAGAGAGGAGAATGGAGGAGAAGGGATTGTGGTGTGGCCATCCCCCCTGGGGGGTGATTTCTCGCTTTCTGTCTCTATGTCTCTCTCTGTCTGGTAAGCGCACACGCCCTATAGCGAAAACCTCTCCAAAATATATATATATATATATATATATATTTTTTTTTTTTAAATAAAAAATGATGAATGTTAGGCAAATATATTGTTAAGATGTTGGTGAAGATATTTACCTCCAGCTTCCAGAATGTGCAATGGTTAGGAATATGAGTTCTGACATTAGAAAGGTTGACTCCAAATTCAGAATTCACTTCGAGTTAGTGATAATTAGGAAGTTACTGGACCGCTTTAAACCTCCATGCCTCATCTATAACGTGTGGATAGTAACTACTTACCTCATAGTATTATTGTGATGATTTATTTGAAATAGCCTAAATAGCATCATTTCTGTCCATACTAAGAGCACTAAAAGCATTGATTTTTGTCATGAATATTCTAACCTGGTGGTACTGGCTTAACGACTCAATATTTACATGTTTTATGGAAATATTTGAAGTAATGTCCTGTAAACTTTTGTCATATAATAATACTTATAAATCTGTGTCCAGACTTACAGTTTCTTAAATAGCAATTTATTCCAAAACAGGTTTAAAAATAAAAATATATACTTGAACACATTTCTATTTTGTAATCCAATGATCAGCCATAGAGAAATTGTGTCCCATATTTGAACTTCCCAGAAATAAAAAATTAATGAAGACCAGACTCTCTACCCCATGTCATTAGGCCATGCTCCATATATTTTAAACTGCCTACCTGAAGTGACCTTACACTCTTCTCAGAATAACCTTGAAAACATGAATCCTTGAGCTGAATGTGCTTTTTTAAAGAACTGGACTGAAAGTTAGCTGTTGGCATCTTTTCCATTCTTCTTTACGGATCAACTCACTAGCCAATCGATTGATCCTTTACCTTCTCTCATTTTTGATCCTTCTGCCATTATTCAAAATCTGGAGAGAGCGCCTCTCCAGTTTTAAATCTTTACTCTCAGCAGCAAATTGCCCTTTCAGTGCTTGGGTCCATTCTATTATTTGTGACTGCTTTGGGACTTTTAGGGATAAAGTTTTTAATCCTAGTAGCATCACATGTTTGTTCTCTTAGAGAGATTTATTTTCTGCTAAAGTGTGTGGGTTTCCTGCTGATGTCAGGTGGAACATTCATACATATTCAGCACTTTGTCCCTATTCCAGTAGGTAGCAAGAGTCCTCTGTGTTTGCACTTTCCATTGTGATGGCCATTGTGATCAGGATCACCGACATCAGCACATTGTCCACTGCTGTTTCACGGTCATTCATTCAGAGCCGGGCACGTGCTAATGCTGTGGGGAGACCCAGATGCACGGGCTGTGGTCCCTGCCTTCAAAGACACTAAAGCTCAGTAAGGAAATAGGGCACATGAATACCACAGTTTAGCTATTCGGGGTATGCTGGGGCTGAGTTGGCAAAGCCAGTGGGTGTGGGAGAACTTATCTCGGGCTCTCAACTTATCATTGGTATGGCTAATATACGTAAGCTGATGACTGAGGAAGGAACAAGTGATTACACTTTTTCTCCTTCTGAGAAGCGTAAAGTTAGTCCTTTGGTGCACAATGTATTTATGAGATTATATTTAGAGATATAATGAGCAGAACTTGAACGACAGAGTTGCACGTTTACTGTTGGTTATCAGGTGGTTGCGAAAAGTTACATCAGTAAGTTCACGTTGTCTTCCAGGCATAATTCTCATTTAAGTATTTTCTATATTTTGTACACTAAAAAAACACACACACAAACACTTTTCTTCCTTTAATGGCGTTACTCCTATCTAATGTAATCTAATCAGCATTTGATTGAAACTAAAGATTCACAGCTTTCAACTTATCTCGTGATAACCTGTCTCAATATTATAATTAATTTTATGAGAATAAAAGTTTTCATATTAGCAATACGTATAGTTTTATTTTTCATATAGTTATATAAATTTAATTTTGAATTTCTTAAGCCCTTTCCTAGTAGTATCTTATCAGTAAGTATAATGTCTAAGACAGACAAAATAAAGCTGTGTGACGATGAGGGGTGATGAAACTCTGATAAGATGTTTTCATTCTTTACCATATCATTTCCTCTGGTGGCTACCAAGGAACCCTAGTCCTGTGTGGAATGGCCTGTGCAATTTTTAGAATACATCATTGTGATTGTTCAAACTCTTTTGTATAGACACAGATATGACATTTCCAAAGCAGGGCTATTGGTGGACAAACATTGTTTCCATGTTGATATTTTGAAATATTCATCCCTAATCTAATTTAGCAAAGTCCAAATTTAATATATAAAAATGATTAAAGGTGTCAGTGTAAATAAAGTACATCTGGTCAATGTAATTTTATGTTTTTCTTAAGTATTAAGGGCCAGCTAGTGTCATTTTGGTTAAGGCGGCTGGATCCCATGTGACCAATTGTGTGATTCAATTCCTGGACCCAGTGACTTGATAAATATCACAAGCATATGTGTGTGCACCCAAAATTTTGAAAGGAGACTGAAGGAAAAGGGATTGTGTGTGACCATCCCTCATGGGGAGGGAGATGCTTTCTCACTTTCCATGTGTCTCTTCCTTCTCTGTCTTTCTCCAGCGAGTGCACACAACCTCTAGTAAATTCTTTAAAAAAAAGTGTTAAGATAATAATATAAATTTTAGTAAGCTCTAATTTAATTATCACCCTTTGCCTATTTATAGAAGCAGGATATATTATGCAAGCACCAAAAGCTACACATAGACACAGCTGGTTGTCTTTGGTATATGTGCCTGACTTTGTTTTTAAGCCTCTGAGGCTAGGATTTGAATTGTGGTTGGCTATGTGACATCCAGCTCCCTGTGCACAGGGCTTAACTGCTTTGTCACAGAGCTTTCTCAAAATTAACCATTTTCTTTTTCTTTTAAAATATTTATGTCATATGGCATATGCACTTGCTGGAGAGAGACAGAAAGAAATGGTGAGAGGGCAAGTGAAAATTTATCTCCTGGGGGATGGCCAAGTCACCATTTCTTCTCCTCCATTCTTCCCTCAGGATTTTGGGCATGCACACATGCCCAAATGTTTACCCATTTATCTACTGATGGACATTTGAGCTGCTTCTGTCTTTTGACCATGACGAGTAGTGCTGCTATGAATATGGGTATACATGTATCTGTTTGACTGTCAGATTTCAATTCTTTTGCACATATACCTAGGAGTAGAATTGTTGGGTCTGTGATAATTAAATGTTTAATTTTTTGAGGAACTGCTAAACTGTTTTGTTTAGTAGCTGAACCATTCTACATTTCTACCAGCAATGTTCAAGGGTTCCCATTTCTCCACACTCTCATCAACATCTAATTTCCACTAAAAAAAAAAAAAAAAAAAGTAGGGACCAGCAGTTAGCGTAATGGCTATGTCGCTGGACTCCCACGTAGTCGGCCGCGGTTCGAGTCCCGGACCCGGTGGCTTAAACTCACGCTGGGCGCGTGTACGTGCGTGCCCAAGATCCCGAGAGGAGAATGGAGGAGAAGGGATTGCGACGTGGTCATCCCCCCTGGGGGGTGATTTCTCACTTTCTGTCTCTCTGTCTCTGTCTGTCTGGTGAGCGCACGCGCCCTATAGAAAAACCTCTCAAAAAAAAAAAAGTATAACCATCAGAATGGATATGAAGTAATATTTACTTTCGTATTATATATCAACTCATTTTTTTGTGTGTTTCTCCGAAATATTCTATGCTGTTCTTTTAAAAAAAAAAACTTTACTGACATTTCCTCAAAACATATGCCAAGTAAGTGTTATTATTATGACTATAAGTGGCTAACCTACAGAACAGAGCTTGCCAGGAGTGAGGAATAGGTGTCCACCTAAACCTGAGTGGTTTGAGAGATCCTACAATCTTGGCAGGCAAAGAATCAAAGCAAGAAACATAGTAAATGGCGTGATAGGTGGATTCTAAGATGTTCTCCAAGATTCCCCTCTCACCTTTGTATGTATCTAGTATTATCCCCTCCACTGAGTGTGGGTAGGACCCCTGAATCTGATATGGCAGTCACTTCTGTGACTATGTTACCTTATGTAAGACTACATGAAGATTCCTGATACAGTCTTCACACTAGAAATATAGTAGAGATGAAGAGAGATTCCCACTAGAGTTACTTGAGCTAGTTCTGAAGAAGCAGGTGGCTCTGTTGTGAGGGGGCCACATTATCAGGACCTGAAGGTAGCTTCCAGTAGCTGAGAGCACCCTCCAGAGAGGTGGCAAGAAAATGGGAACTATGGTCTCACACAATAAGGAGCCAAGTTCTGCCAAGAACCTCACTGTGTTTTGCAGAGAACCCACAGCTCCAGATGAGAGCTGAGTCTGGCTGATAATTTGACTTAAACCTTCTGAGATCCTGAGTAGAGAACCTACTTCAGTCCACTGATCCTCTTAGCTATGTAACTACAGTTAGTCAATAGGGACTATTTTAAATTGTTAAGTTTGTGCTACTTTTTTACACAGTGATAGAAAATTAATACAGGGGTCTACTCAAAATGTTCAGTAATTATGTTCAAAAATAGCATGGACCTTGCCAGTCACAACAGGTGCTGACTATGGCCAATGGTGAAACCTTGTTGGGACTAGCTGACTGTTATCGCTGGACTGACGGCACAGGCTGTATCAGCTGAGAGGCTTCCAGAGTAGAGGGCTTTGTCCAAGCTATCAATTCATGTACTGTGTTCACTTTGCTCCTGAACAAGTCTGGCATATTTGTGGCCCTCTTGGTATGAGAATGAGAGGATATAGAGGATCATAGAGTTCCTCAAGGCTGGCAGTTGGAATATAATCAGTTCTCATTTCTGACTATGGGAGTCCAGAGAGGTTTGATACGAAACAACCACAGACAGTCCCTTACACTTAACCTATACCTTAACCCAAGTTTTAGCTTTACCAAGCCTTGTAATATATGCTAAATGAATGGCAAAATATTAGACTTATATTTTATGGTTCTAAACCATATTCTGGGTTTAGAATAATTTGAGGGAAATGTGGCAAAACTTCCCCAAATGATAGAATATAAGAACAAAATCAAAGTATTTGAAGATCTAATTTTAACACTTAGTCCTAGAGTTATGTGCTCATCCACATTGAGTTCTTTTTCTTTCTTAAGAGAGATTTTTACCATTGAGTATATATGCTTACTGGAGAGACAGAGACAGAAAGCGAGAAATCATCCCTCAGGGGGGATGCCCATGTCACAACCCCTTTTCTTCTATTCTTTTCCCGAAATCGTGGGCATACATGCACATATTCCCTGCATGAGTTTCAAGTCTCCAGGTCCAGGACTCGAACTGTGGTCAGCCATGTGGGAGTCCAGTGATGTAACCATGCTCAATCTACTGGTCCCCAGATTGAGTTCTTTATCTGTGCTTTTCATTCCACTTTTATTGCTTTTCTTACTGTGATATATTTGAATATTTTCCATACAAATTATTTTATTTTGCTCATGATTTACATTGTTCTAACATAATGTCCATCAATTTTCATAGATTTTTATTGATATAAAAATTTTCTCAGGCAAATTTTAGAGATTTTACAAAAAGATTTTACAAAAAATGCAAGTCATCTATAAGCCTCAGACTTATGTGAGGCAACATTAAATGGTAAGAAAGAAAGAAGATAAAAAGAAAATGAGAGAGGGAGCAGAGAAGGAGAGAGAGTGGTAATAAAGAAAGAAGATAAAAAGAAAAAGAGGGGGGAGAGAGAGAAAGAGAGGAAGGAAGGAAGCAAAGAAAGTGGGAAAGGAGAGAGGGTGGTAATAAAGAAAGAAGATAAAAAGAAAAAGAGGGGGGGAGAGAGAAAGAGAGGAAGGAAGGAAGCAAAGAAAGCGGGAAAGGAGGATGGGAAAAAGGAAAAGAAGAATATCCATAAGGTTCTGAGGGGAAAAAGTGATCTATTAATTTTATAACCATTCAAGTTGTTCAGGAATAAAAAGAATGGGCAGCCATCTCTAAACATGCGAGAACTCAAGCACTGTATCATTTTTGGTAATACTTGATGAAAAATAGCCATTTGAAATATACATTTTTTTTTCTTTTTTTTGGAGAGGTTTTTGCTATAGGGCGCGTGCGCTCGCCAGACAGACAGAGAGAGACATAGAGACAGAAAGAGAGAAATCACCCCCCAGAGGGGATGGCCATGCCGCAATCCCTTCTCCTCCATTCTCCTCTCGGGATCTTGGGCACGCACACACACGCGCCCGGTGTGAGTTTTAAGCCACCGGGTCCGGGACGCGAACCACGGTTGACTACGTGGTAGTCCAGCAACATAGCCATTACGCTAACTGCTGGTTCCCTGAAATATACATTTTTTATCTCAGAACTAGAACATTGTAGTAAAAGTATTGGTGAATACTGAATTCATATTTGAATATTTCCCATACTGAAGTAAAAGGAAACTGGCAATGTATTTCAGAACAGAGAGTGAATAATATACAATTTGATATTCTTAGAATAGCATAATAAAAATCTGGAGATAGGACAGGGGACATGCGTGGGAGTGCTAATTTCCTCATTTTTCAGAACAAGCAATCAATCAATATTGACTAAATTTGACACATTCGGTTTAAGAAGAACTATAATGACTCCAGCTTCTTAATATTTCTCCTATTATTTCTTTATTAAATTTGGTTTTATCCTTTAAAAAAAAGCTTCCTATCTTAAAATGATATATTTATGCAAAATGTGGCAATGTCTTCAATTTTACTTATATGTTTTTCTTTACTTATTTTTTAATACAAATAAAAATGTAGGGGCTGGACAGTGGTTTCGAGGTAAAATAGACTCCTCTGTGAGCCCGACCACATGGGAAGGACCTGGGTGGGCATCTGGATACTTCCCTGAGTATGCTAGGCACGCGCGTGCTCCTGATCTGGGGCTAATTGAAGCTGGGGTAGACTGCAGCATTAGGACCCACTGGGGTGCTGTCTCTCTGTTTCTTTTTCTGCCTGTCTTGCTCATGGAAGAAATAAATAATAAACTTTAAAAGGGGGTATGCTGAGTTGTGATATCACTTTTATTCCTCTCAGGAAAAATCTGCACAGTCACTGCAGACAGCCATTGCAGAATCTTTACCCCTTTGACTTTTGCCAGCACCAATGTTGGCCTTTGCAGTCCCCCTGACTTCCTTCATTCTGTTTTTGCATTCCTTTCATTTTTTTTCTTGTCATCTTTTTCTTCTTGTAGAGGCCATGTCTTGCAAGTCTACATTTGGGTTGATTTTTCTTTGCATAATCCAAAGAATAGTAAATCATGCCAAAGTCAGTTGTCTTGCCACCACCGAAGTGGGTCTGAACCCAAACGTAAAGATGACCACTGATGGGGTCTTGTACATCTTTGCTAGTTTTTCCCGAATTTCTGTCTTAGGTACTATTGCCTTCTTGGGGTGAAGAACATCAATAACCATTTATTTCCTCTGAAGTAGACAGTTGGTCATGAATTTCCTGTTATGGATAGTTACTGTGTTATTCATGAAGGTAGTATATCCTTTAGGGATTATTTCCATCTCAATTCAATGTATCTACCTGTCTATTCATCTCTCACCCATCTTTTCACCACTCTTCTTGTGTCTGGAAAAATGCTTACCTAATATGAAAAATGATTATTGGGACCAGCAGTTGGCGTAATGGCTGTGTCGCTGGACTCCCATGTAGTCGACCGTGGTTTGAGTCCCGGACCTGGTGGCTTAAACTCACGCCGGGCGTGTGTGCATGTGTGCCCAAGATCCCAAGAGGAGACTGGAAAGAAGGGATTGCAGCATGGCCATCCCACCTGGGGAGGATTTCTTGCTTTCTCTCTCTTTCTGTCTTTCTGGTGAGCACATGAGCCCAATAACAAAAAAATTTAAAAAAAAATTAAAAAGCCTCTCCAAGAAAAGGAAAAGAAAAAAGAAAAAAGAAAAAAGAAAAATGATTATTAGTAGATGATGTGCTATGGGTAATTTTTAAAACTTTCTTACCTGAACTTTGATTAACTTTTAAAAAATTGTGTTTACCATTTTATAAAACAATATTATTAATGTTACAATAAAAGGAAGAAGAAACTTCAAAGGTGGTATTTCACTTGTGTTACACTCAGATAAAGGAGAGCTTCGTAGGACATTTAGAACAGTCTTTACTTTTTAATCCCAATTGTCATTTAAAGGTAAGAAAATGAATAGAACCCCTTAATTTTGGAAACCGAAAGACTCAATTTGGCTCTGAAAAGCAAATCTATAATGTGAATGTTGTTATAGTCCTTAGAATTTACCAATTCCAGTGGGAGGGACCAACAAATGGTGTTATGGTTATGTCACTGGACTCCCACGTAGTTGACCACAATTTGAGTCCTGGACCTGGTGAGTTCAAACTTATGATGGGCACATGTGCATGAATGCCCAAGATCCTGAGAATGGGGGAGAAGTGACTGGAGTGTGGCCATCTCTCTGGGCGTGATTTCTCACTTTCTTTCTGTCTCTCCAGCGAGCACATGTGCCCTATAGCAAAAATCTCTTTCTTTAAAAAGAAAAAGAAAAGAATTTATCAATCCTGGTTTCTGGGATGAAGACCCATGAGATACTTTCATGCATGAGATATGGAATTGGGCTCACAGAGAGCTCTGAAAGACATTATAATTCATCTGACTAACTGATGTTAGGGTATCTGCAATATTTTGGGAACTCCAAATTTATTTGTTAGTTACAAATGAGGTACACTAATGACTAGGTTAAAGTCTCCCATACTAGTATTTTAATATTCATGAGAGAACGTGTACACACAGATGAGAGTGTGACAGAGGGAAAGAGGGAGAGCTAAGCACCCTCCACAGGTTTGGTCATGCTGTGCTCCTCTTTCTCCTTCAGTCATCTAGACTGCTGGATCTTGGACACTCATGTGCATGCTCAGAGTGTTTGAGGCTGTTCAGGAGGAAGATTCAAATCTGGTCTTTATGTGAGATGAGTCCTGTATTTAAAGTGCAAACATATCAACTCTTCTACTTTCTAGCCAATGTTCTGTTTGCATTCTCCTTTATTCTATTCATGAATGTACCTCATACTTTTTATCTATTGTTGAGTAACAGATGACTTAAAAATTTAACATTTTTTTGATAGTTTCTTTTTTTTTTTTTAATTTTTTGCCATAGGGCAAGTGTGCTTGTCAGAAAGACAGAGAGAGACAGAGAGACAGAAAGTGAGAAATCACCCCCCATGGGGGATGGCCACACCACAGTTCCTTCTCCTTATTCTCCTCTCAGGATTTTGGGCACACACACACATATGCGCCTGGTGTGAGTGTAAGCCACCAGGTCTGGGACTTGAACCACGGTGAACTACATGGGAGTCCAGCAACGTAGCCATTGTGCTAACCGCTGGTCCCCAAAATTTAACATCTTAAAACAATAAACCTTTGTTTTCTCACACATTTTCTGAGAGCCATATATCTGGGAATGGTTCTGCTGTGTGGTTCTGGTCAAGTGTGCCTTACAACATTGCAGTCAGGCTGTCTGCTAAGCCTGCAGCTTCTGAAGGGGCTGGAGTGTCTGCTCAGAGCTTCCACATGTGGTTGCTCACTTTAGCCTTCAGTTTGTTTCCATGTTGGTCTCTATGTGGAGGAGACCAAAAATGGCTTTCTTCTCAAAGCGTGATGAGAGAGAGACATGGAGAGACATTAAGAAAGGGAAAGAAAGAGGGAGAGAGAGAGAGGCAAGCAAGAAAACATACTCGAAACAGAAACCATGCCTCTTCATCATCTAATCTCAGATCTGACCTCCTACCACTTCATTTATATTCTGTTTGCTAGAAGTGAGTCACTAATTCCAGTCTATCTTCATGGAGCAGGAAATTAACATTTATTTATTTATTTGCTATAAAGTGTGTGTGCTTGTCAGTGAGACAGTGGACAGTGGGAAAGTGAGAACCGCCCCCCCCCCCCCCCACCCCAGCAGAATGGCCGCACTGCAATTTCTTCTCCATTTTCCTATCTGGATTTTGGACACACATGAACATGAACTTGGTTTTATATTTTAAGCCACCGGGTCCAGGACTTGATCTAGGTAGTCGGCCGGGTGGGATCCAGCTGCCTTAGTCACTGCACCACTGACAGGCCCCAACATTTATGTTTTGAGGAGAGGAATATCAGAAATATTAAGGATATGTCTTTAAAATGGCAATACTTGGCTAATCCCTCTCTACTCTTCAACTTTAAAACAATCTTGGTGTTTGTCCCTGAAAGATTTCTGTTAGCCTCCTTCTCAGTGATTCACAGGCCTTTACTTGAAATTGTCATCTTCATCTCTCTGTCAGGCTGCTTTTCAAATGTTTGGCCCATCTCTTCGGGTAAATATCAAATCCTTCAAAAAGCAGATACTATCTAATGGAATTTTGTCTCCTACACAATATTTGACACAAAGAAGACTATATATTCTCTATCATGAATAACTATACTAATTATACATTAAAATATTTTTAGTTTATATTGACACTTTTATTTTTAGAGAGGTTTTTGCTACAGGGTGCATGTGTTCGCCAGAAAGACAGAGAAAGACAGAGAGACAGAAAGCGAGAAATCACCCCCCAGGGGGGATGGCCATGACACAATCCCTTCTCCTCCATTCTCCTCCTGGGATCTTGGGCATGCGTGCATGCACACGCATCTGGCGTGAGTTTAAGCCACCGGGTCTGGGACTCGAACTGCGGTCGACTACATGGGAGTCCTGCAACATAGCCATTATGCCAACTGCTGGTCCCATACTGACACTTTAAAAGATAAGTGTGTTCTTCTCTACTCAGAACATGTGGTGGTTTCCATTTCATCCTGAGTAAAAGCCAAAACCATATTTACAATGGTTTGGAAAGTCCTGTGTGAGGTCCATCCCACACGCCCTCACTTCATGCACTTCATTTCCTACTGACTCACTCCCTCTTGACTCCATTCCCACTGCGCCCTTTGTTATTTTTGAACACTTCTGGCATTTTCTTGCTTCAAGACCTTTGCAAAAGCTGTTCTCTGGTTAGGCCATTCTTTCCTATAGAGCTACTGACTTATCCCCACACCTGCTTGGCATCTTCGCTCAAATGCTGTCTTCTCAATGAGACATTCCCAATACAATAGTTAAGATTGACCTTCTGCATTATTCCCTACCCTCTTTTCAAGTTTTAAAGCTACATAGTGCTTATCACCAAAGAATATATATATATGTATATGTATATGTATATAGTTATTTCTCCAATGGTCCTGCATCTGTGTGTTCAACTGAAAGTAATCAAATAATTTAAAAAGAAATAATAAAATGAATACAAATGGAAAACAAAATAGTATAATACCTATTCATGTAGCATTTATATCATATTATGTATTATAAGTAATCTACAGATGATTTAAAATATACAAGAAGGTATGTCCAGGCTCTATACAAGTACTTTGCTATTTTATAAGGGACTTGAGTATTGACAAATTTTGGTATCTCAGGAGGGTTCTGGGTTCACACCCCCATGGATACTGAAGGGTGATTGTGTTTTGCTTTATTTTTCTACTTTTATTATTGGAATGGATCTGTTTTATTCATTTCTGTATCCTCAGTGCCTGGAAAAGAACCTAGCATATGGTCAGCATTCAATAAACATTAGCTAAATTAATTATTTAATCATTGTTACAGACATACTTAGAGCTGCTTTTCTGTTGGCCAGGGCAGAAGCACCATATCACAAAGCCCCTTCCCATCTATCTCATTCCACTTGGGCTTTGTGAGGGGATGGGAAGGCTTCAGTGTAAAAGGGGTTACCTCCCACTCTTTCCAGGAAGGAGCTTGCCTCCTCCATATATATATATATATATATATATATATATATATTTGATCAAGAGTAAGATAGAATCCCATAAAGATCAAAAGGGAGATAAGGGGAACAGAAAATCAGTAAGAAAAACCACAGTCGGGAATGTGAGAGGAAAATACGTCAAGTAAGGAGGAAGCACAGAGAGATTTCTATTTCTTTTCATCCGTCACTATCTCCTTGTTCATTGATGGATGCCGAGCCTTCAGATCACCCCAGTTAAACTGAAAGTTCTATGATCTTCCTTGGAACTGATTCCCCATAAATTATAGGAAACTCAAGTTCTCTAGAGCATGGCGAAGCTCCAGCCCTGATGAAACCGTATCACTGCCTTGCTGTGCCCTGTTCTCAAACTAGGGAGTGAACCAAAAAGGTTGGTTCCTCATGAAATAGGCAAGATGACTTCCTCATGAGCAGAGGGGACAAAAGTGGGGTGAAGTCTCTAAATGTCTCCTGATTTGCTGGGTGATTGTTACAGTGATAAGTGGAGTTTCAGAGGCTTCACCTTGCTGAACTCTTGGGAATATAAATGACTGTGGTTGAGACCGGAGAGAAGAGAAAAGGAAAGGAATATTCAGTGGGGAAATCCATACATAAATACATTGATGTGATTTTTTTTTTTTTTTTAATTTGCCAGAGGGTGTGTGCACGTTGACACAGCTGGGAGATGGGGAGGTGGGGGAGAGCGTGAGAAAGCAACCTTCATGGGAATGATCCTGCAACAATCTCTTGTCCTCCATGTGTCCCTCCTTTCAGGATTTTGAGCACGTATGTGCACGTCCCCAGCCTGTTTCTGAAGCCCTGCAGGGTCTGGGACTCAAACAATGCAATAGAGCATGTGGGGTTCAGCTGCATTAACCACCGTGCCACAGGCTGGCCCTTATGGATATGATTTTTAAGTGAGACAGGCTTTGAAAAATATTTGCCAGAAGCATTACAACCTGTCTTTGTTTCATTTTTCTCTCCATGGGCCACAAAACAACTATATTTTGATATCAAGAGATTCTTTCAAGTGAGACTTTAGGAAAAGAAATAATCATTCAAAACATGATTCTGAGATATTTATTTAAAACTTTCTAAACATTTCCAAAATACTTTAAAAGTTGATTACAAATTAGTTTAACAGTGGCAAAACAACAAAAGTCTGTGTTTTATTACAGAACAACTATTTAATTATGATCTGTAAGTTTTGGTTAGCTAACTTGTGCCTAAGTCTAAGCCGCTCTCATCTACTGCATGACTATGTTACCCTTAGCTATTTTCTTCTTGAAATCTCTATTTTAGGTCAAGCCTGGACCAATTGACTAGCATTTAGCCATATTTAGGTATAGAGCATTTTATATATATATTTATATATGATTTATATTTAATCATTATACATCTTTATAGTGTACAACACGATTTTTCCCCAACAAGAATACAGTGCACTAGAGTCTAATTATTAAGACTCTGTTCTCTAGAGTCATGTGAACCTTCACAATCACTAACTGTGTGACTTCGAGCAAGTTATTTTTCCTCTCAGTTTTAGTTCCTCATCCACAAAATGAGGGCTCATAATATTTTTACCTCATGCTGAACAGTTTTCTTTGAGGAGGGGAAGAGGTTGTAAGGCTTAAATGATAAAGTGTGCCTAACACAGAAATTTACAAAATCAATATAATTCTGTGTTCTTGAGGTCCAGAAAAAGGAAAATAAATAAACAAATAAAAATGAGTAGGGTCTTTAGCTCATGGTCAGTATTCACTAAGGCATTCCTTATCTTGATCAATGGTGTTATTGGCCATCCAACTCAAAATGTCCTAAAAGCAGTGTTCTTTGACGTTTTCTTTCTTTCTTACTCCACTCTCTTCTGGCTAAACTATTGCCAACCACAGAATTTCTCTTCTCAGTGTTCAAAATCTGTGATCTCTTTCCTACTCAGTAAGCACAGCCACCCCTCTGGGCTGATCGGCAGCTCCTCTCTGCACCTGCTGTCGCACTTCCATGATTCCTACACCCACTCAGACCCTCTGTCCTTTCTCCATGTTAAAGTGACACAGATTTTTTTTTAAAGAGAGATTTTTGCTATAGGGCACATGTACTTAGTAGAGAGACAGAGAGACAGAATGTGAGAAATCACCCCCCCAGGGGGGATGGCAATGCCATAATCCCTTCTTCTCCAGACTCTTCTCAGAACCTTGAGCACAAACACACACGTGCCTGGCATTAAGTTTGAAACTGCTCGATCTGGGACTCCACATAGTGGTAGACTATGTGGGAGTCAATCGACATAACCATTATGTCATCTGCTGGTCCCGGCATAGATCTTTTTGATGTTCAAGTTTGAACACGTGTTCTAATGGAGAAGTTTCCACCGCCTCCTATTGGTTCTAAAGTGAAAGGCAAATTCCTTAATGTGGCCTCTGAGGTCCTGTCTGATCTGCTGCCCAGGGCTATCTGGCACTGTCCTGTCATTTGCTGTGTGTATCCCCAGGGCTGCCTTGTTCTGCCTTAAACCTGCCATGTCACCCCCTGACTTAGGACAGGCCACTCTTAGAGCATCCATCCTCTTCATTTACCCTAATACGTCCTGCTTTGGGCCAAATGATGCTTCCTTCAGAAAGACTTCTTTGACTTGCTTAACTGAAAGCACGTGTTTCTTTTCTTGGGGCCCTCCTGCTCTTTCATTGCATTCCAGCCAGCCTGTAATCATATATTTATTTGTGTGGCTGTTTATTGACTTTTCATTCTTGTACTAAACTATGAGCTCTGTGGCGATAATGCGTATCCTTGTACTTGCTCTTTTTTTGGAGGGGGGGTTGCCATGGGGTGCACATTCGCTAGAGTGAGACAGAGAGACAGTGAAAGAGAGATGATGAGAAATCATTTCCCAGGGCAGATGGTCATGCCCAATCCCTTCTTCTCCTTTCTTCTCCTAGGATGTTGGGTGCACACACACACACACACACACACACACACACTCACACACACCCAGCATGATTTTCAAGCTAAGTCTGAGACTTGCACCGCAGTCTGCCATGTGGGAGTCCAGTGCCTTAGCCACAAGACCACCTGCCAGCCCCTACGGTTACTCTTAAAACTTGAATTTCCAAAATTGGGTCTGGCTTGTGTTAAATATATTAAATACGTGCTTAAAAAATAAATATATTGATTATGGTATCTGTTAGGTTATTCTCTCATCTGTAAGGTTATTCTCTTATTCTTTTCCTATGTTGTATTTCTGACTACATAAATGTATATAAATGCAATATCTGTTTTTATTTTTAATCTGATAATCTGAATTCCAAGTTCTACTTTCTTGTAAAGATAAAACTGGAAAGCCTAATCTAAGTCTTCTTCGTGTTTCATTCATTTGTAGCTATATAGGGGTCATTTGGCAGCTCTTCTTTCTCTTCTACTCATAAACGCTGATTGAGATTCAATATACTGTCGCTTGTCTTCCCTATATAGTTTATCTATTTCCTCTTTCCCAGTCTAAATTACTACCTGGATATGAATGACTCTATATATGATGATTAAGAACTCAGGATCTGTAACTAAAAGACTTGCTTTATTTTTAAAAAAGTTTTTACCAGATATAATTCCTTCTCAATTTCCCCTTCTTTCAGGATTTTGGGCACACACTCTCACACACTGGGTGTGTTTTTCAAGCTACCAGATCCAGGACTTGAACAGTGCTGTCATCCATGTGGTACCCAGGTACCTTAACCATCATGCCACAGTCTGACCAAGTCTTGGATTTTAATGCTGCTTCTTCAAGTCATTATCTGTATGAACTAGAACAAATTGTTTCAACTCTTTTTTTTTTTTTTTTTGAGAGGCTTTGCAATAGGGTGTGCACTCGCCAGAAAGACAGAGAGAGACAGAGAGACAGAAAGCGAGAAATCACCCCCCATGGGGGATGGCCATGCCACAATCCCTTCTCCTCCATTCTCTCAGGATTTTGGACATGTGTGCACACACGCCCTGCATGAGTTTAAGCCACTGGGTTCGGGATTCGAACCATGGTCAACTACATGGGAGTCCAGTGACATAGCCATTACGCCAAATGCTGGTCCCATCAACTCTTAAAACCTGTTGACTTTTCTTTCTTTTTTTAAAAAATATATTATTGGTATTGTTATTCATACATTCCATTGCTATACATCATTTATACTGTAAAGAAACTTTACCAAACATAATGTACACCTTAGTCCGGCCCAGTTGAGAAAACTATACACATCCTCGTCAACAGATAATAAACCATATCTGTGTCCCACAAGTGTCTTACCTCTATTCCCTCCCCCCCAAATTTCCTTTCCTATGCTTTTCCCCTCCCACACTCTCTTTCCACTTTGTCTCTAGTGTTCATTACAATTTTTAATGCGTTTATATTTTCCAGTCTTTCAGTTTCTACCATAGACTGCAGACAGTCAGTATATGTTAAGTGGAGACATACAATGTCTCTCTTTCATAGCTTGACTTGACTCACTCAGCAAAAAAATCTTTCATATTCATCCACTTCCTATCAAATTTCAAGGCCTTGTTGTTTTGTTATGGCTACATAGTATTCCATGGAATTTATGTGCCACAATTTTTCAATTCATTAATCTATTTGTGGACATTTGGGTTGGTTCCATGTCTTAGCAATCGTGAATAATGCTGCAATGAATATAGTTGCACAAGTGCTTTTCTGACTGAGTATTTTCCTGTCCTTTGGGTAAATACCCAGGAGCGGAATTGCTAGATCATATAGTAGTTCTATTTGAAAGTCTTTGAGGAACCTCCATATTGCCTGCTGTCTTTTCTAAAATGTAAATAATAAAGTCTACTTTCTGATACATTGGGCAATGATACTAGATAAGTTATCTAGTGTTAGACATAGAACACCAGTTCAGCAACATAGTAATTAATTTTAAATGACCGTAGAAAGAGGAACATTATTATTACCACAGTTATTATTTTTTTCCATATACTTTTTTCCTGCCAGAGGGCATGTGTGTTCACCAGAGACAGAGAAAAAGCCAAGCATGATCATGCCACAGTCCTTCTTCCTCCACTTCTCCATCCCTTCAGGATTTGAGGCACATGTGAACATGCACCTGGCATGTTTTTTAAGTGGCTGGATTAGAATTTAAACTGAGGTTGGAGGTTCCTCAAAGATCTACAAATAGAACTACCATTTGATCCAGCAATCCCACTTCTGGGTATTTACCCAAAAGACAGGAGAACACTCAGTCAGAAAAGTGCTTGCACATCAATGTTTATTGCAGCATTATTCACAATTGCCAAGACATGGAACCAACCTAAATGTCCACAAACTGATGAATGGATTGGAAAAGTGTGGTATATATACTCTATGGAATACTACTCAGCCATAAAAAATAACAAGACCCTGGAATCTGATAGAAAGTGGTCAGATACGGAGGATATATTGCTGAGTGAAGTAAGCCAGGCTATGAAAGAAAGATATTGTATGTATCCACTCAATATATACCGACTATCAGCACTCTATAATAGAGAGCAAAAAATTGGAGGACATAAAAGCAGTGAAGATACTTAATGAGAATAGGACAGTGTGGAATGGGGGAAGTGAAGAGAAGAGGATAGAGAAAGATAACAAGTGAACAATAGAGAGGCAGGACGTTAGTGAGAAATAGATATGGCTTATTAACTGTTGATGTTGACATGTATAGTATTCTCAACTGGATTTGTCTGAGAAGTATTTCATGGTGGGCAAAGTATTTGTACAAGCAAAATGAGAAATAGCAATGGACTGTTTTAAAAAATAATTATAATAATAATAATAATGATTGGGGAAAACATAGAAAAGATATTGAATGTTGAAGTGGGAAGATTAATGTCTCTGTACTGACTGACATGCATGGCATTCCCTTTTGAAAAAGCAATGTAATACACTGTAAAGTTATATGTAATTCAATGTAATATAAAGAAGAATATGATGATAATAAAAAATAAAATAAAATAAAATCTAAAAAAAAAAAAAGAATTTAAACTGAGGTTAGCCATCTGGGCTTTGGCTCTTTATGTGTAGGGCTTAACCTCTTTGCTATGGGCTGGCCCTCTTCTCTAATTTTTAACAACATACCTCCTCTCCCCATCCCCATTTGCTTCCTAATTTCCTTAGGGGAAGTCAACATGCAGATTTCCCAATATTAATACATCAGAAAAGTATTTATTTATTTTTTTCTCCCTTAAGCATTCAACCTTTCCCAGCTTCCTTCTTCATTGTCATATAAGCTTTGGGGTAAACATATATTTCTTTCTTTGCCATGTCCTAGATGTTTAGTACACTAGTTGTATTGGAAAGAACTTCTCCATGTTCTGTTTGAGAAGCTGGTTTACACTGACTTCTCATATATAGGGACCCAATGAAGTCCATTTATCCCAGACTTTGGGGACAAGATGCACCAAATAGTTTGTCCAGACATTTCCATAAGTAGGTTTATTCTTGTTAGATGGAATATCCTCTTTTTACAGTGTATTTTCACCAGATCAATGAAATCTTTCATATGTTTATTTCTACTAATTATCCTTTTGGCCAGGACTCCTGGCACAGTTTTCTGGAAAGTCATTTTCTCTCGATCTCTAAGCCTTTTCATGAATCTTTCCCAAATAACTTCAAAACTGCACAATTTCTGTTCTTCCACATCTTGCTCAAAATTTTAAGTGATACACCATTTGTCACCGTTAGAAATACTTGCTCCTGACCATGTCTCATAATTATGGATGATATGTTTATCTACTTTCTCTGCTTCTCCAGAGAAGCAAACATGTCATCTCTCCTTCTTGGCTTAGAATGCTAGCCTCATCCCCTTAAATTCAGGTTGTGTCATTCTTGGACATTCATCTTCCTGTCTAGGCCTGTTCTTTAACAATGGAATCTCCTTAACCATCTTCAAAATAATTACTAATAGTCTTCCTCCCTAAATAAATGTGAAAAATTTGAAAGCAAAAAAGTAGAAAACATCCTGGAAATATTAATAATAATAACAACAATAAAACAAACATTGACATGAGAAAAGAAGTTTATAAAGAGAAAATTTTTAAATTAGAAAATAATACTGTCTAATATGTTACTAATATACATAAAAACAATGAGCAAGGGGCTAGCATATGGCATGCAGGTGAAGGTGCAGGATTCCACATAGCTAGTCTTGTGATTTGAGTCCAGACCCAGTGACTTAAAAATTCTGCTGGGTGCTTATGCATGCTTGCTCAAAACTCCAAGAGAATGGAGGAGAAGGGATTGTGGCATGACCATTCCTCCTGGGGGCAGGTAATTTCTCACTTTCTCTCTCTCTCTGTCTCTCTCTCTCTCTCTCTCTCTCTCTCTGGTGAGCCCACAAGCCTATAACAACAAAAACAGGAGAAAGTTTGAACCATTAAAAACTTGAAAACTTATTATAAAAAATATACTTTTATAATTCTGATTTGGATGTCTATATAAAGACTAGTTTTTTTCCAAAGATATTAAGAATAAAATTTAGAAAAAGATGTACAGTTACTCATTCCATGTAGTAAACTTATCAGATTCAGATAACAAAACTTGACAATGACAGCAGAAATGAAATAAAATGTATTTAAACCACATACATATCTGTTGTTTTTAAATATTTATCTAAACAAAATTTTATTTACATACAGAGGATAACCTAAACAAACTATGAGTACATTAAATCCAAATATTCTTTAAATATAATCCAAAATAAAATGTAGGATTTATTCTTAGAATATAATTGTTAATTAACATTACAAAATTAATTTATTAAGCAAGTGACCAAAGAGGAAAAAATGATTATCTCATGAAATATTAAATAGGTTCCTAATTACATTCAACATCCATTCTGTCACAACTCCAAGAGAATATTTACAAATGTTATGAACAATACCCAACATTATACTTACTGGAAATTAGTAGAGATAGTCCCACTTTAATCAAGAACAAGATAGAATTGTTTGCTCACAAAGTTCTTTCCAATAAAAAGAAGATGAAAAATAAGAAATAAGAAGCAAAACTTTTGGAATAAAAATGACAATTAATGCTTTTTGCATAATATTTGACTTTATTCTGAGGAAAATGATGAACTTAGATTTATGAGAATTAATAAGTGTTTTGCAAAATGACTAGATACAAAGTGAAAGCCAGTGGATGTTTAAAAAAAAATTTGTTTAAATTTTTGATTCGCTTATGTATTTATTTATTTTAATTTGACCAGAGAGAGACAGAGTAAGAGAAAGAGAGAGAGACAGAAATTGAGAAAGCAAGCTGCCAGGTCTGGGACTCAAACTTTGGTCTGGCAGGTGGGAATCCAGCACCCTTAACCATTACACCACTTGCCAGTCCCAACCCAGTAGTTTTTCTACATGTAAACTACCCATAGCTTTTAGAAGGTATAAAATAAAAGTAATTTCATTCACAAGAGCAAATGAGAGCAATACAATGCCTGGGAATGAGCATTATATAATGAATAGGATAAATCAAGATTGCTGATGGGAAGCATGAGCACTCATTTCCTTTATAATCAGGATATAAACTAGTAATTACTCAGCCACATTTCAACTGGAATTCTAAGGAAGAACACTTGACATCACCAAGGAAATATCTGAAGTTATTCCTAAATTGTAGAAATTCTGTAAAAATAGCAAAGAAAAGGAACTAAATTACCCATCCAACTGAGATCAGTAGGCTGAATTCAGCAGAACGTTTCTTTACTGGGAAAAGGTGAACAGCAGATCCCTATGAACCTCTGATACCACCATGGAAGGCACTCTCAGCTGTCTAGAAGTTTAGGACTCCAAAGTCACTGAGCCTAGTGGAGGAGACGTCCTGAGATCCACAAGGCCGCACAACTCCAGGGAAGGATTTTTCCCCAACTCTAGGAGCCAAGGAGCTGCAGAGAGGGGCTATTTTGAGAAAAAAGAAGTTGCTGAAGTAAAACCTGCACCTAGGGCCAACTGCCAGCAAGTGTTTGCATCCTGACAGCCACTGAAGTCCCACCAGGTCCACGTGGGACACTGCAGCGACCATCCCAGCGACACTGAGCAATTAGTCTAGGATCCTGCATCCAAGGCCATGCAGCATTATACACTCCAGAACACAGAGAGACCAGTGTAGTGAGAGGACTGCTCAGAGGAACAGAACGTGACATGTGAGTCACCACACCTACCACTGGCTGAGGAGACTGAGGAAACCAGACATTCCTCCCTGACTGATTGGCAGGCCTGTGTTCACACTCTCTCCCTAGACTCAAAACTCCAAAAACAGCTCCCTGCCTCCTCTGTTGGCATTGACAGCAGAGTTTCTTGGGATTTCCCTGAACTATGAGTCTGAGAGAAGGGCAGAGGACAGGTAGCTGATAGGAGAGTACCGGGAATCCCCATTCCTGGGAAGAGAGAAAGAGATGGAAGCACAGCATGGAAGAGTACCCAGAACCTCTTGATGTACCTGCTGGCACAAACTAGTGCCATGGACGCCAACCCAGAGGTCTCTGACACACATTGTACCTGCTAGCTCCATGGAGACCTTCCCATAAGTCCCTGGCACACATGCTGACATCCAGTAGTGCTGTGGAGATCCACCCAGAGCTCCCATCTAAACTGATAGCTCTTGCCCCTTCAACCTGCAGGGTTATGCCAAAGCTGTAGGGACAGGCTCTGAGGTGGATAATCTCCATCATCTTTAGTAAGTGCCCACAAATGGGAAATTAAATCACTAGCTACCACCTGAGTCACAACTCTTCAACCAGCACCCATAGCCCCTTCTGTGCATCCCATTCAATGAAGAAGATATTATTTACTTTCAACTGATATTTCTACTGTACCATCTTACTTGGAGGACGACCACATACTCTATCTAGGGTCTAAAAATTCAAGCAACAACCCGACAGGGTAGCGATTGTTACTGGCATGAGGGAATTCACCCCCTATTTAGGAAGAATTGACTCCTGGAATTCTCCACTAGATCTCTAAGCATTAACGTAGGGACGCAAGAAATATAAATATACAAGGAAATATTTCCCCTCCCAAGGAATGCACTAACTCCTCACTAACAGTGGACAAAATGCAGAAAATTGCAGAAATGTTTGAAATGGACTTCAGAATATGATCATGATAAAACTCAATGAGACATAAGAAAATATGGATTAATAATTTCAGGAGAAGACAAAACATTCCATGGTGTGGCTGAGAATTTCAATAAAAAGATAAACATTTAAAAAAAAGAATTAAACAGAATCCTGGGGATGAAACATTGAAAAGGAAAAAAAAAAAAAAACATTAAAAATGAAGATAACATGGGTTAGCAGGTGGTGTGGTGGTTAAGGCTCTGAATCCCACATGGCTAACTCTGCAGTTCAAGTCCTAGATCTGCAGCCTGAAAAATATGCCAGTGTATGTTTGTGCATGCCCAAAATCCCAGGAGGAGAATGGAGAAGGGATTTCAGCATGAGCATACCCCCAGGACATGATTTCTCATTTTCTCTTTCTCGCTGTCTTTCTCTGTTTCTCTCCAGTGAGCACACATGCCTTATGGCAAAAAAGCTTAAAAAAAAAAAAAAAAAAGAAAGAAAGAAAAGAAGAAGATAACAATAAGAAATTTGGTACATAATTAAGCAACTGAATAGCTGCATAATGATTATCCCAGGAGGCAAAGATCTGGGAAGAAACATAAAACTATTTCACAAAATATTAGCTGAAAACTTCCTAAACGTGAAGAGAGATACATACAACCAAAACCAGGAAGTTCAAATGACACCAAACTGGCAAAAATGTCAAAAGTCAAGGACAAAGATAAAATTCTAGAAATTGCTAGAGATAAACATTAAATTACCTGTAAAACATATGCCACCAAATTAGCCTCAGACCTCTCAGGCCTAGAAAGAATAAGATGACATATTCAAAATTTTGAAAGGAAAATATTTCCAACTAAGCACTGTACCTCACAAAAGTATCCTTTAAAATGGAAGGGGAAAATAATTGCAAGATAAATAAGCACTGAAGACATTCACTGATTCAAGAAATGCTTAAGGAAGTACATCTGAAAATTAAAGGAAGATAACTATCACTATGAAAACATGTGAAGGTATAAAACTTACAAGAAATATAAATACACAAACAAGATAGAGAAATGATTCAATCTCTACCACAATAGAGAACTTCCAAACGGCAAAGATAAGTAACAAGAGAAGAAAAAAGAAAACAACAAAACACACAAAACAAAATGAACTGGCAGATGTAAACTTGTGCATAAGAAAAATATCATTGAATATAAATAGATTAAATTCAATCAAAAGATAGAGGGACTAAATGGACAACAAAACAAAAGCTTTCTGTGTGTTGGTTACAAGAAACATTTCATCAATAAAGATATACAAAGATGGAGAATGAAAGGTTGGAAAAAGTTGTTCCATGCAAATGAGGATCATAAAAACAGAAGTTACTGTCTGTTATTAGACAAAGTTAACTTCAAGCTAGAATCTCTAGACAAAAGAGGATATCATATAGTATTAAAATAATCAACTTGCCAAGAAGATATAGTGATTAGAAATATTTACACATGCAACATCAGAATACATAAAAAATTGCTAGATCAAAAGAGAGAGAGAGAGAGAGAGAGAGAGAGAGAGAGAGAGAGAGAGAGAGAGAGACTCTAACACATTAATTTTTGGGGATTTTAACACTGCCCACACCATTGATAGATAATCTAAACAAAATTAAATAGAGACACTAGCGTTAAGTGATGCCATAAATCAAATGGATTTGACAGACATTTATAGAATATTTTTACCCAACAAATAAAGAATGTACATTTATTTCGGCTTCACATGGAACATTCTTTAAGATTGACCACACAATGGCACAGAACAAGCCTCTATAAATCAAAAGGAGTAGAAGTCATACTTAGCAACTTCTCTGATCAGAATAAAATTAAACTCAAAATCAGCAGCACAAATAACTTTCAGAAATACAGAAATACATGGAAACTAAATAACATTCTTCTATATGACTTCAAAACTATGAAGAAAATAAGAATAAAATTACAGAAGTCCTTGAAACAATGATAATGAAAATACTACCCTTCAAAATCTTTGGGAGGCAGGAAAGGCAGTATAAGGAAGGAAGTTAATAGCAATTTGTACTCATAAGAAAGAAATATGGCAAATAAACAAACTAATGATGCATCTCAAGGAACTGGGAAAGCAAGAACAAGGGAAACCCCAAATTATTTGAAGTAAAGAAATAATAAAGATCAGTTAAATATAGAACAAAAGAGCAATGCCAAAATAAACAAAATTTAAAAACTGATTTTTTGAGAGGATATACAAAATTGACCAGCCATTAGCTAGACCAAAAAAAAAAAAAAAAAAAAAAAAGCCAGACCTGGACCTGGCAGTTTGAAAAATATGAAATATGACAGGCACATGTGCATGCATGCACAAAAATGTGAAAAATACATACTAAATGTACTGTCAAAGGAAACTTGCTCGATAGTACAAATAAGGCATGTTTTTTTTTTTTTTCACTGATCTGCTCATGTCTACAAGTGATCAAGAAAGTTCTACAAGTATTGATTTTGGGGTCAAAACTAAATTTTAGAAAGAAGCAGAACATTTAAGGGACACAAAAATGGAAAATTATCTGTTGATGATAATATGTATGAGAATATCTTTAACTGGACTAATATGCAGTGTATTCATGCTGGGAAAACTCATTTTCCATGCTGTAATGATATATAGTGATTGGATGTATATATATATAAAAGAAAGTAAGTAAATTTGTAAATATAAAATTGCAAGGAATGAGGATCAACTGTAGCTATTAATATGCCTTTTTGTTGACAGAATTGATGGAATAATTTAAAAATTCATCTGGAAAATAAACTAGTAAGAGCACAACTATGAAAGAGAAAAATGGAGAGGGGAATTTGCCCCCTATAAAAATAAAATTGATCATACAGCTCAAGCCGTATAATAATTTTGATATAGTTATCAACTGAAAAATCAGTAGAACTTATAATCTTGGAATAAATCCTAGTATATTTACAGGCTTGATTTTTTTTTTTTAAGTGAGACAGATTTTTGCTATAGAGTGCAAGCACTCGCCAGAGAGACAGAGACAGAGAGATAAAAAGTGAGAAATCACCCCCCAGGGGACAGCCATATTGCAATCCCTTCTCCATTCCCCTCTTGGGATCCTGGCACGCACTAATGCACACATGCCTGGCATGAGTTTTAAGCTGCTGGGTCCAGGACTTGAACCGTGGTCAACTATGTGGAAGTCCAGTAATGCAATCATTATGCCACTTGCTGGTCCCCATGCTTGATATTTGACAAATCATATACATGAAGCACTTAAAACTGGATTTGGGGGCACACAGTCAGTGAACTTGAATGTCAGCTATTATCAGGAGAATGATACTCACTTAAATTTGTGGAAGCAAATATAAGCACATTTTTTTCAGAAAGCAAATCAATTTCTATCATGAGGACTTAAAATGTTTCTATCTTTCAATGTTGTGAGTCTACCTTTTAGAAAATATTTTCTTAAACTAGTTAGAAATGCCAGCAAACATTTATGCACTAGAGGGTCCTTGCTGTCTTATTTATAAAAGTGAACAACTGCAAACAATTCAAATATCTCAAAATAAAGAACAGTTAACTATATTATAGGAGTCATCAATTAATAAATTACAGTTCATTTAAAAGACAGACTATTGAGCCACTAAAAATGTTTTCCAAAAATTGGCACAGCTGTTATGGTGCAAGCAGAAAAGTACTGCTTCGTGACAGAGGAAGCCACGGGGAGACCTAGGTTTTGTTTCTGATTCATCTAAGTAATTGGCTGGGAATGGCAGTATTAGCTAACTGGGAGGCTGATGCAGGAGGATCATAACACGCTGAGTACCTGTCAGAAATACCACTCTCCTTCTGCTTTCTTTTGTTTAAAAATGAAAGAGAAATAGTTCCAAGAATATGTAGTGATATGTGTTATTCTACTCTGTTAAGCGAACAAAACAGAATGCAAAATTACTTATGTAATAGAATCCTAATTTCTCCAAAGACGTCTGAAAGTGGTTCTACTGTTGCACTCTGTCATAATATTTCGCTTCCCACCATGCATCACAAATTGCAAGTATGTCATTTGTTTATTGTCTATTTCTCCCAGTAGAATGTAAACTCCAGGAGGGTCTTCACCATATCTACTTTGTTCACTAGATGCCTTCATTTCATATTGAGTAGAACAATCCTCATTGCATAGGAGTCAATAGATAATTGCTTAATGAATGCATGAATAAATGCATGATTTTGTAAAAACATTAGACAGAATAATTTTAAAAGATTGAAATAACTGACGTAGTAACATGGGTACTTTTTATACTCATGTGAAAATTTGTAATTTTCTTCGGTGAGACTAGATTACATCTCTAAAGGAAATAAAATCATTAAATACACATGCACAATTATCTTTCTTTACATGTTTCTTTCCCAGTCACAGTTGGCTTAAAATTCTCTGTATTTCCCACTTTATTTTCTGAGCGTGTTGCTATGTTTCCTGTGTCCTCTCTATTTTAGTCTTACACTGTCATTTCGATTAGAGGAAAGTTAGACCAACCGCGTATATTATTTGTTTTAGTTACTGAACTCGTTCTTCCTTGATTAAATAAGAGGCACTTCTGACAGACTGTATTTGTTTTAACCGAATGAAGTTAAACAGCTGCTGAATGCACCAACTCGCTATATCCTCATTTTTCTTACTGTATTTCATGGAGCTCAACACCTGCAAGTCGCCAATTGTCAAAGCATGGATCATCATCTGGTTGTGGATGCTCATTTTTGCCAATTCCTCTTTATTGAAAAAGAAAAAAATAATGCCAAAGAAAAATAGCTATCTATGCTTTTCCCTTCGTTTGAAAAAAAGTAAAAGTGGAAATTAGCATTAGCTAAAACCCATTGTAAGTGATAAATGGAGTAATCCTTTGGAAAGGTTTTTTAGGGGGGGAGCTACCCTCCCATTCACAAGCAGAAACATCCATAACAAGGCCATTTAACCAATACATACTTTCCTCTTTCCTATATAACTGGTAACCTAATAAAAGGTTTGAATTACAAAGCAGCCTAATCCCTTATATTCTCTGAGCAATGACTGCTATTTGTGTCAAGAAAATAAAGAGGCAGAGAAAATGAGGGAGAGAGAAGGGGAGGGAGAGTAAGAGAGAACAGGAGTAAGAGTTATCCTTCTCACAGCAAAGGGGGAAACTCACTAGAAATTAGATGTTTTTATTAAAAAGTTAGTGTTTTATATCTTGAATAAGATCATCACTCACAGAAAAAAACAAACATTCCAAAGGCATTTATAGGACTTTTCTAAAGGCAGACCGTGAACTCCGGTACCCAATGTACCTGTAACCCCTTCCTTCTTTAGCCTTCCTCCTGCACACTTGGGCCCCTGATGTTGCTAATGTGCAGTAATGGTGCAGCTCGAAAGGCATTTATGCTCCATTTTCCCCCAATATTATTAAAACTGCTCCATCACCGCCTGTAATGGGGGCGTCCGTATTTTCTCTTGCCTGCATCCTCGACATGACATAATGCCTGGCCTCACCAGCATGCTATAACATAGAGGTAATTGAAACATAACTCACCCTAAATTACAGGCAATGTTCAGGCAGGGCCCTAGTGAGCTTCCTGAGGCTCATTACAAGTATAAGCTAAATATTTCTTTAAGGGAGGTGGAAGGAGACCTAGAGCTTATAAAGAAAAGGAAGGGGCAGAGAATGAGATGGAGGGATGGAGGGAAGAAAAAGAGAGAGGGGAAAGTGCCACCACCACGTAAGAGCAAATTAGAATGAGGCAGATTTCTAAATCAGAGATTCTTTTTTTTTCCCTTCCAATTTAAAGTGAGTTCCCAATTTGGCTGAGATAAGTAGCAACCTGTTATTATTATTAGCTGAATGGCTATTTCCTGGACTACTTGAAATTGTGGACTTCATTCAGTTCCTAGGAAACCTTGTTCTAGAAGATGGGTTCCTGGCCCCGTGAATCCTGCTTTAGCAGTATTTGCTCCTGGAAGTGGCCATGAAAAGTTTAGCGGGTGACTTTTAAGACTGAAAAGTAGAGCATAAAAGAGCGTGTGTTCTCTATGATTCTTTTGAGGGTCCAAACGCAACCTTGCAGCTATTGTCTTCAGATTGTCCATTTAGAGCAAAAGAGTTGAATTCAAACAGTCCTAACTTGGAGTCAGCTCTTATTGGAAGCATGGTCTGTGTCAATGAGTCAGGAAATCAGAACCCATCGTATTAATCCAATGTGAACAGCTGAACAGCTTCCGTGTGACCAAACTCCATTTTCCCTTTCTCACAAGGGAGGGTTCCTACCAATCTCCCACTTTTGTTCTTCCTCTCAAGTTTTCCCCTCCAGCACTACTCCTAGGTGGTTTTTTGAGTCCCTTCAGTTGATCTACCTTATCACCAAAGCCCTAGAAGCTTATTTCCAATATCACAGCCCTTTCCCAGGCCTGGTTAAATGCCTGGCTTCTCCTTGCCAGTCCAGCTCTAGGAGGACTCCTGGAGGGCCTGAGCCAAGCTGGTGGGTGAGGGGTAAGGGAAGAGGAGAGTGCAGTCCTCTAGGACCTGCACTGCTGGGCACTGGCCCGCTGATCTGCTCTCTGCACTTCAACAGTGGCTTATAAAGAAGTCCTGTGTGATGGGAACCAGCAGTTAGCGTAATGGCTATGTCGCTGGACTCCCACGTAGTTGACCGAGGTTCGCGTCCTGGACCCGGTGGCTTAAAACTCATGCCGGGCACGTGTGCGTGCGTGCCCAAGATCCTGAGAGGAGAATGGAGGAGAAGGGATTGCGGCGTGGTCATCCCCGCCGGGGGGTGATTTCTCGCTTTCTGTCTCTATGTCTCTCTCTGTCTGGCGAGCGCATGCACCCTATAGTGAAAACCTCTCCAAAAAAAAAAAGAAGTCCTGTGTGAGAGGCCCTGTGGGTAAAAGCCAGTGTGCTCCGCTCCCCCGAGACAGCCAGTACTGTGTAAGTGCAAACAGTCTGAGGTGTTCACACACACACAGTAACGGAACTGGTAATTGTCCTTGCCTTCATCCGGGGGCTCAGACTGGCCTTACAGGAAAACAAGCTGGTTTCAGTCATCTCCATCAGCCTCTGCCACCCTCACTAGTTTGGGAGGCTTCCTCAAAATGCCAAAAAATCAGTGTCTTCAATTAAGAATTAACATTACCTTTCACTTTTTCCATATCAGAACTCAGGGGGATTCATAGAACTATAGAGCCCTCACGACCCTTAAGGGGTTACTATTCCAATCCTCACATTTTACTGATGGATGAGCTGAGAGGGGAAAGGACCTCCTCAAAGACACACAGTTAATCCGTGGCACGAATGTGAGGAGGAAGTAGATTCCTTTTTCTCAGTTCTATATTCTTTCTACTATTTAGCAAGCTGCCTTGGAACTCTACATTCTACATCCTGTTCTTAAAGGGTAGGTTTTTAGTCACTATCAAATTGAAAATGATCTATTATCACATCCATAACGAAGTGTTAATGACTGATAATAGCTTAATGTGTTACCATCTTTTCGGAATTTGCCATTCAGCCAGCACCTAAGCATAATATGGAAGATTGAATTTCTTAAGGTAGGATGTAAAATACATTTAGAATGAAAGAACTTTTGGATAATTGTAATTGAAATTGTATCACATTATTCAGCCACCTACTTCCCAGAGACTTTAATGCTGGGTTTATTTGTGTGTGTTGGCTGTTAGTGTGGGTTTATGTCACATAATTTACAACATTAGTGTTGGAGAGAACCTCACAGCTCAACTCATCCAAGCCTCTCTTTTTATGGCTAAATTACCTAAAGTTACACAGCTTGTTATTCGCAGAGCAAGGACTTGTACCCATGAAGGCTAACTCTCTGCACAGTGCTTTAATTACTCAAGTATAAGGATAAAGGGATTTGAAAACAAAAATGTGTAGCAGAATCACCTAGATCATCTGGGAAACTTCAAAAATAAACATACTGAGGCCAGCAGGCGGCATGATGGTTAAGGTGCTGGACACTCCCACGTGGCCGACCATGGTTCAAGTCCCAGATCTGGTGGCTTGCTTTCTCACTTTCCTCCTCTCTGTATGTCTTTCTCTGGTCAAATGAAAAGAAATGAATGAATAAATAAAGTTAAATTAAAAAACATACGTGTGTATATGTATCCCTTAGCTCTGCTTCTAATTCTGTAGGCCTAGAAGAGATATCTAAAACTATAATAAAAAAATACAGTATAATTTGTGCAATGTACATAATTCTTAAGCTTAAATGTCATGTTTTTTATAAACAAACACAAGGATATATAAAAATACACATACACACACCTGTATGTTAAAGTGAAGATAAATGAAGATAGATTAAAATTTTCATGAAAAATCCTTCCATAATCCTTGTCAGTCATTAAACTCCCTTCCTCCAAGTAACACTTACATTTATGTCATAGAATATTTTGAATTTTATATAAATAAGCTCATATAATGAGTCTTTTGTGCCTGACTCTTTTACTCAATGTTACATCTGTGCATTTCCACCATGTTGTTTTATTTTTCAGCTGTTCTTTCACATTGCTGTATAGTATGCCATTGGATGAGTATCTCATAACTGATTTGTTCATTCTACTGTTGATGAATAAAGCTGTTGTAAGCATCCTTGTAAATGTTTTCCTGATGAGCATGGCACTTGTATCTGTTGGGTACGTATCCATGAATAAATTTCTATGTCATTAGGGTATGTGGATGTTTATCTTTCAAAGCTACTAAAAGGTAGTTTTTCAAAGTGATTCTATATAATTATAACATTCCCACCAGCAATTTCAGAGAGTCCCTCTTGTTCTACAGTATCACTGACCCTTGGTATTTTTTTAAATTTAATTTATTTATTTTAATTTGACCAGAGAGGTACAGAGTGAGAGAGAGCGAGAGAGATGGAAAGTGAGAAAGCAAGCCACCAGGTCCAGGACTTGAACTGTGGTTGGCCATGTGGGAGTCCAGCACCCTTAGCCAACACGCCACCTGCCAGCCCCATCAACCCTTGGTATTAATGGATGCATTAAATTTAGTTAGTTTAGTGTTTAGTGGCTCTAATTTGCTTTTCTCTGATAATTAAAGATGAGCATTGTATGGGCCAGTTGGTGGTATGGTGGTTATGATGCTGGACTCCCACATGGCCAACCATGGTTCAAGTCCTGTACCTGGTGGCTTGAAAATCAGGCCAGGCACATTTGCATGTGTGCCCAAAATCCCAAGAGGAGGCTGGAGGCAAAAGGATTACAGTATGGCCATCTCCCCTGGGGATCAATTTCTCATCTTCCTTCCTTCTGTCTCTTTCTGGTAGGTAAGTGCACGTGCCTTATGGCAAAAATCTAAAAAAAAATTTCTTAAAAAAGATGATCATTTTGTAGAATCCTTGTGTGTATATATATATATATATACACACACACACACACACACACATATATATATATATTATTTTCTGGTATGTAGCTTACATTTTTTTCTCATCATGATGACTTTTAATGAAAAGAAGATCTTAATTTTACTAAGGTTAAATTTGTTATTCTTTTATTTAATGGTCTGTATTTTTTTAATCTAATGAAAAAAATCTGCCTATCTAATGGTTATAATGATAGTCTTCTGTGTTATATTCCAGCAACGTGATTCCTTGTAGCTTTTCCATTTAATCTAGAATCCATTTCAAAATGGTATAGAGAGTACCTATAAATTTCATAAGCTCTTCAATTAATTTTAGTGATTATTCCAGGTGGAGAAACACTGGAAATTAAAAAGATTTACAATAAGATCTGACTTATAAATACCACCAAAATTATTTATTATCTGAAAGATCTTTGCCAATATCTTTTGCCATATTAAAAGCATTAGTAATAATAATACCCATATTTTAGGATTTGGAGATGTTACATTTGATAATTATTTTTTGACACAGAGTAGAAACTCATTTAATAATAGTAATGTTATTTAATTTTTGTCAGAAGATATATATGCTTGCTAGAGGGGCAGAGAGAGACAAGGAAGGTGATAAAACACCCTCTGTGGGGCATGGTTAATCTTCAATCCCTTCTTTATTTCTCTCTCCTTTCAAGATTTTGTGCACATATGCACACACGGCTTCTGTGTGTCTCAAGTCACTGGATCAGACACTTACACTGAGTAGTCTGCTGTGTGGGATCCAGCCTCCTTAACCACCATGCCACAGACTGGCTCCAGATTTTATTTAACTTAACTCATTTGCAAGCATGGGGCATGTTAAGTTCCTTGACCATGAAAGGTAACTATGTAACTATTGTGATTATTTAGGTTTTGGTTTATTTGCTTCAGTCTTCATTAACTGATACATACCCACAAGTTAGTTATAGTGATTAGTAGATTATTTTAATGGATCAATTTAGGTTAAGTTTTTAGAATTAAGATGGCCTCTTTTAAGCTTGCGGTTTACAGCACTCAAAGAGATTGGGAAATTGTGGTAGGACAAAGAGTGATAAATAAAAAATTGACAACATCTCATCTGAGAACACATCTGCCGCTCCAAAATTAAAATGAAATAAATTCAAGTACAGAGAGAAATATTCTAGACCCAAGGGGTGATGAATCCTACTTTTTCCTTTTGGGAAAATTTGAAAAACGTGCCTGGCTGACAATTCTTCCCATTACTGAAGACTTTGCTGTGCCCCTCAGGGGAGTACTGTAGCCTTAGGCTGCCAGGTGCTTATGCTCTTCTCTCGAGGAGAAATTTAAATGTCTCTTCATATTTTACACCGTATTTAATCTTGCTCACAGAGCTGAGGCAGATAGGTGGATTTGTGTGTGTGTGTGTGTGTGTGTGTGTGTGTGTGTGTGTGTGTGTTATCTGTTTCTCTCCGTTTCTCATCTTTAGGTCAAAGTGCCTAGAAAATTAGACTTGAAGGGATAGGCTCTATTGATGAAACAGTGTTTATAAAGGAGGTTTTTACTGATCACAAACAAAACCTACCCATGCCCAACCTTTTTAAAATTCTCCCTTGGAACTGTTAATTTGGTTGGTCAATGTTTAAGATAGTTAACTGAGTTTCCCTTAAAACAGACCTTGTGATAAAGAGGTTTTTATTTTTTAAATTTTTTTAAAAAAATAGTTTATTAGAGAAGTGATCCACAGAAGCATTAGTGTGGGAGGGGGAAAGGGACATGCCACTGAAGCATAAATGAAGTTACTCAACATTATGGGCTGAGTTAGTCTCCCTAAGTCATATATTAAAGTCCTTGGCCCCAATACCTCAGAATGAAACAGTATTTGGAGAGAGGGTATTTACACATGTAATTAAGGTCAAATGAGGTCAAATAGATAGGACTTTTTTTTTTTTTTTTTTTTTTTTTTTGAGAGGTTTTTGCTATAGGGCGCATGTCCTTGTCAGAAAGAGAGACAGAAAGTGAGAAATAACCCCCAGGGGGGATGGCCACACCGCAATCCCTTCTCCTCCATCTCCTCTCAGGATCTTGGGCATGCATGCACATGCACCAGACATGAGTTTAAGCCACCAGGTCTGGGACTCAAACTGTGGTCGACTACATGGGAGTCCAGCGACATAGCCATTATGCCAACTGCTGTTCCTGGTGGGACTTATTCTAATATGACTAGTGCCCTTGTAAGAAGAGGATAGAGTGCACTAACATGTGTACACACATAGGAAAGGTGATTTGAGAACATAGCAATAAGGAGAGAAGCCTCAGAGAAACCCACACCTGCTGACATCTTGATTCAGAACTCCTAACCTCCAATGGTGTAAGAAAATAAATTTCTGCTATTTGAAGTATGTATTCTGTGGTATTTTCTTATGGCAACACTGGAAGATAATATATGGGGCCACAAAGACTTAGTCCTGCTGAGTTGCCATTCCTTTCTTTTCCTTTTTAAAAATTTCTTTCATGAGTGAGAGATCACATTTCTTTCATGAGTGAGAGTTCCTGAGAGGAAGAGATAATAGGGACCTTCAAGAGGATCATGAAGCACTCCCCTTTCACTAACCCTCTAGACAGTCAGGGCCGGGGTGCCTAAACTTCCAGTATGTTTCAGGCCAGTTCACTGCAATCTCTGGTTGGCCATGTGGCTCCAGAATTGCAGGTCAGTGCACAATGAGCTGGGCCTGAATTATTGTCTACTGCTGGGAAAGTATAGAAATTGCCTCAGAATTGCTTTGGTAGAGGATGGGAAGGCTAGATCACCTATCCATCAGCTCTCAGCCTTTACTATAAAGTTCCCATACATCTCTAAGGTACAATTGCACATGGTTGAGGGGCTTGTGTTTGATGTGAGATACTGGTAATGGTCATGGGCCTCAACAGGGCTGGCCTAAAATCCAGGGGATCGTGAGCATCTCCTTGTTTTTTTTGGAAAGGTTTTTGCTATAGGGCGTGTACGCTCGCCAGAAAGACGGAGAGACAGAAAGCAAGAAATCACCCTTCAGGGGGGATGGCCACGCCGCAATCCCTTCTCCTCCATTCTCCTCTCGGGATCTTGGGCATGCACACACACATGCACCTGGTGTGAGTTTTAAGCCACCGGGTCCGGGACACGAACCACGGCCAACTACATGGGAGTCCAGCGACATAGCCATTATGCTAACTACTGGTCCCCCATCTCCTCGTTTTAATGCAGGCGATGTAACCCACTAGGTAATGACATAGCCCACTAGTTAATGGAGAGCTAAGTTACTAGGCACATGGCTTGGCTTCTCAGGGAAGCCTGGGAAGTTAATGAATTAATTTATTTTTCCATATTGTCCTTTGCTTTTTGATCCCATTACCCTTGTTGTAAGGCGGTCAGAGAAAAGTAAAAATCTAGATTTGGATTGAGTAGAGTATTACAGGATGGGGCACTTAGGCCTAGAATGCCATCCTCTAGCTCAGATGTGAACAGTGCTCTAAATTGAATTGTCTCATTGGGCACTTGTGGAGCTAATGATAAGGGTGATGTTACTTCTGCTTTTCTGCTTACTTGTTAAACTCATGGTTGTGGTAGCAGAGTGGTAGTAGTGCTGATCAACGGGACAAAATTAGATTATTAAAGGGTCTTGAGGGTAATAACCAAAATGCATCTGAAGCCTACTATTACATGGATTTTTATTGACAACACAGTTTCTAACCTGTCCTTTTTGTGTTTAAAGTAAAAGCTGTAGATAGACTCTGCCCATCCAAGTCAACAGATGAGATGAGTATATTAAAATCAACCCGTTTTCTACACTATCTATTTATTTTATCCATACATCTCTCATTCACCATCCTGAAACTAGGGAATCAATTTCTTTGGATTGCCTAATTATGCTTACTCATATTAGAAATGCTTTCTTTGTTGGGACCAGCAGTTGGCCTAATGGGTATGTCGCTGGCCACCCATGTAGTTGACCACGGTTTGAGTCCCGGGCCCAGTGGCTTAAACTCTTGCCGAGAGAATGGAGGAGAAGGGATTGCATTGTGGCCATCCTCCCTGGGGGTGATTTCTTGCTTTCTGTCTCTCTCTGGCCTTTAGGCTAGCGCATGCACCCTGTAGCTAAAACTTCTCAAAAAAATTTTTTTTTTCCTTTGTTACTTCAACAGTCTCCATCAGCCACAGATAAGATATTTGCCTTCTGGCCCTATAAACAAAGAGCCTATATAAGTGATAGTCTAAATTCTGTTCCCAGCCAGATGAATAGTTGTGAACTAGCATACTTCTTGCTATATGGATTTCTAAATAAATCCAGGAAGGCATTTCCATTTTCCAGTCATATCTCTTTACTTCTAAGGGTCCAGAAGATTTATATATTAAGGAACATTGTGATATGCACAGATTCATAAGACTATCCATTTTTTAAGTTGATCAAGATATTTATTTACTTGGCTTTACTTGAATGATATTATGAAGAAAGGTCTCCAGGTAAAATTGTCCAAAATTCACTCACTTCAAAATTTGGACATGATTCTTTTCTCCTAATAAAAATATTTTCCTTTTTTTGAGGGGTAGGGTGTTTGCCATAGAGCATGTGTGCTCACCAGGGAGAGACAGAGAGGGAAAGTAAGGAGTCACCCCCCTCAGGGGTATGGACATGCCACCTCCATGCCTTTCTTCTCCATTCTTCTTTCAGGATTTGGGGCATGCATGCACAAGTGGCTAGTATGATTTTCAAGCTGCCAAGTCCAGAACTTGAACCACAATCAATTATGTGGGATCCATTGCCTGGACTGCCATGCCACCTGCTGGCCCCCAAACACTTTACTTTGAAAGAAAAGAAATTCCTGAAAATATATTCAACTCCCACCAATGGAGGTTGGGATACTGTGCAGTAACTCAATCAAAAGTAAGGAGGAACAGGGGTCCTGTGGGTACGTCCCTCCAAAATTCAGGTGTTTCCAGTATGATAGTATTAAAAGGTGGGGCCTTTAAAAAGTGACTGGGTCATGAAGTCTTCTCCCTCATGAACAGGAAGAGGTTTCTTTAAGAAAATTCTACAATGTTTGACTAGCTTGTCTTTCTACTTTTCAGCATGTGAGGACAAAACATTCATTTATTCTGGAGAATACAGTGCCCATCAGACAACCAAACTTGTTCGTGCCTTAATTTTGGACTTCTCAGACTCCAAAACTGTAATAAAATAAATTTTGTTCTTTAGAAATTATCCAGCATTTCCTATTCTGTTAGAGCAGCACAAAACACAGAAATTGGTACAAATTTTGATATAACTGATACTTAAAAATATGGAAGCAGCTTGGAACTGGATAAAGTATAGTGGCTGAAATGGTTTTGAAGTGAAGAATGGAGAAGTCTAGATTTCTGTGAACGAAGCCTTAAGGGAAATTCTCAGGAAGGCTTAGAGAAAGAGAAGGGCTGGAGAGAAAGCCTCGGATCCCTTAATGATTACTTAATAGGTTGTGACCAGAGTGCTGGTAGAAAAACGAACAGCATTCATATTTCTTCTAATGAAGAATCCAATAGAAATGAGAAAGAAAGTATCAAAAACCTTGGAAGAAAGGCCATTCTTGTTATAAAGTGGCAATGAACTTGGCTGAATTACACAGCCAAAGACTTTGTGGAATGCGTAACTCTAGAGTGATAAATCAGGTTATTTCACACAATTATTTAAGTAGCAAAGGCTTTAGGTTATTACATGACGTAACAGCTTATAGTATAATGCAGAGAGAGAGAGAGAAGACTTAAACATAGAAAGTATATCGAGAGGAAAGCAGAATATAAAGATTTGGAAAATTCTCAGCCTGGTAATGTAAAGAATAATTTTTTAAAAAAGCATCTATGAGAGAAAACCAAGGGTGTGGTCAAGTGACTGATTAGAGATTAGTATGTATGGAAGAAAGCAAGGCTCTATTCTTTAAGATGATAGAATGACCCTGAATGTATTTTGGAAATTTTTAAGGCTACACTCCCATCACAGGTCCAGAGTGTTAGGGCACCATAGTCAGCAAAAGCCATGGGGTGTCGTCCCTTGGGACATTGAGGGCTCAACCCCCACCCCTGTGGCTAGAAAATAGGGCATTAAATCAAGGAAGATTATTCTGAAACCTTAAAATTTAATTATTGCCTGTGGATTTAGAATTACTTAGGACCTATTTCTCCTTTCTTGTTTCCTAGTCTTTCCTTTTAGAATGGAATTATCTGTCTTATTCCTGCCCATTTTGAAGCAAATTATTGGTTTCATTTAACAGACTCACAGCTGGAGAGAATTTGCCTTGGGATGAATCATAAATTGAATCTCACCCACATCTGATTTAAATGAGAATATGGACCTTGTACTTTTGAGTTGATGCTGAAAAGAGTTAAGACATATGAGGTGACTGAGATGGAATGATATTTTTGGAGAGGGGAGTATGTGAGAAGGGCATACCAGGGGCAGAATGCTATGATTTGAATGTGTCCTCTTCAAAATTTGGGTGTTGCTATGTGATAGTATTAAGAGGTAGGAGACCTTGACATTTGATACAAAGTAGATGGATGTGGAAGACTTAATGCTAAGCAAGGCAAGCCAGACTATGAAAGACAGACTTTGTATGTCCCTGCCCAGAATACACAGAATGCCTGTGCTCTATAGCTGAAACTGAAAATTTGGAAGGTATTCGATAGAAAAGTCATGATGCATTTTTGCATAGAAAAACACATTATGCCTTTTCTGATGACCCAATATAATAGTGGGGATGGCAACTTTAGATACTAGAGATAGTAAGGGGCAGTTGATAGAGCATGTGTAATGGGGGAGGGCAGGAGGAGAACAGGAAAATCTAAAGAAACAATATGCTTAACTGAGATAAAAATTAAAAGTTATTTGCCGACGATAATGTGTATGGTAATGTCTTTGTCTGGACTGACATGCACTATATTTGTGCTGAGAAAGGCCATGCACACTGTAAAGATGTATAGTGATTAAATGTAAATAATAAATACATAAAAATAAATAAAATTAAATAATTATTTGTAAAAAAATAAAGTAAAATAGAAGGCACACACAAAAAAATAGGAAGGGCTTTTTTTTTTGGAGAGATTTTTGCTATAGGGCGCGTGCGCTCGCCAGACAGAGAGAGACAGAAAGCGAGAAATCATCCCCCAGGGGGTATGGTCACGCCGCAATCCCTTTCTCCTCCATTCTCCTCTCGGGATTTTGGGCACGCACGCACACGCGCCCGGTGTGAGTTTTAAGCCACCGCTCCGGGACGCGAACCACGGTTGACTATGTGGGAGTCCAGCGACATAGCCATTATGCTAACTGCTGGTTCCCAAAAGGAAGGACTTTTAAGAAGTGATTAGGACCTTAGATTTCCTCCCTCATGATTAGATTAAGCCTCCTTTATTTATTTACATTAATTAAATCATTTATTGTAGGCTAGTGATATTCCAAATGTCTATGGAGCTTCTACTGATCTCTCAATTCTTTCTGTCTTCTGGTGATGGACTTTACTGTGACAGCCAAAGTGGTGGTGTAGGTCCAGGCACCAACAGCTACAATTTTTATGCAGAAACCACAGTGCCAGATCCCCAGATCCTGTCTCTTCATCTTGGTTTTGTCACAGGTGGAGCAAGTGTATTTGACATGCTGCCTGATTTCTATTTTGGTCATTTTCCAGAGGAGGCACCATAGTGCATCCCGTATTTACCAACAATGCCAACCTTCTTGGTTTGTTTAGCCATATTGCTGCCAATTAGGTCCAAACCCAGAGAGCTACTAGCACCATCTCCCTTGTTTTTCAAAAGAGTTTTTTTGTTTGTTTGTTTTTGTTTTTGCCTTAGGGTATGTGTACTTGCAGGAGAAAATGAGACAGACACAATGAGAAGGAAAGTGAGAAGTCACTCCCCAGAGGGAATGGCC
Organism: Tupaia tana; assembly: GCA_026018925.1. Classification (NCBI taxonomy): domain Eukaryota; kingdom Metazoa; phylum Chordata; class Mammalia; order Scandentia; family Tupaiidae; genus Tupaia; species Tupaia tana. The sequence continues at coordinate 21,272,809 of JAKSZU010000020.1, read as the reverse complement.
ACTTTGCAATCACTTCTCCATTCTCCTCCCTTGATCTTGGGTATACACAGGAGCCTAGTGGCCTTTCAAGCCACTGGATCTAGGACTCTAACTGCAGTCAGCGCTGTGGGAGTTTAGCGAGGTAACTGCTATGCCATCTGCTGGTCCTCCACGTGCCCCCTTTAAACGAGGCTCTACACAGTGCTCCAGTCACCTTGCCTTTCTACTTTCCTCTGTGAGGACAGAATGTTCCAACCTTCTAGAAAATGTAGGCCTCACCAGAAAGCCAAATGTACTGGCACATTGATCTTTAACTTTCCACTCTTGAAAACTAAAAATTTGTCCTCAAGTAAAAAACTAAATTGAAAAAAAAAAATTGTTCTTTATGAATTTCTTAGCTTCAGGTATTCTGTTTTAGCAGTGCAAATATAGTAAGATAAGGGGATAGAAGATGAGCAATCAGAGAACATGTTTTGGTATAAGGTCAAAAGAATTTTATTATGTAATAGTAGAACTGTCCCAGGCACTAGTAAGGAGAAGCTGCTGCCTCAGTAATTTCTGACATTGGTCAAATTTGGTAGACAAGGAAGAGAAGGAAATAGATCGAATGAAGCAAAGATGAAGATGATCTAATGAGTAAATTATGTAAACTACAGTTTTTTGCTATCTGGAAACATGGTATGTTTTAATTTTTCACTTGTATATGACCTGGCTCAATAGCACCTCCAGTTTTATTAAACACTAACCATTTAGACCCTAGTAGTGTGCTGAGCTTTTTGAACCCTGGGGTCAATGTGAGCTAAAGCTTTCTGTATATTTTAGAGTTGATGGTACAGAGGCAACAGGATCATGTGACTTGGAGACATAGAAGACTCTTGAATATGGTTTATAGTAAGCCAGAAACCAGACTTTCCTTTGAAATACATAAATAAAAAAATATATAATAGCTAAAGTATGGCACCAGTAGATGGTGTAACGGTTATGTCATTGGACTCCCGCATGGTTGACTACAGTTTGAATCCTGGACCTGGATGCTTGAAACTTACACTGGGCACATGTGTGTGTGTGTGATGAAAATCCCGAGAGGAGAACGGAGGAGAAGGGATTGTGGCATCACCATTCCCCTGGGGAGTAATTTCTCACTTTCTTTCTCTCTATCTCTTCAGTGACAGCATGCACCCTATAACAAAAATCTCTCTAAAAATAAATAAATAATATTTAAAGCATATGATAAGTGACACAAAAGCACAGATAATATCTCCAGACGTGCCCTTGTCATGATAAAGGGTCACCGAGTAATTTCTGTAAGTCAAGAACTTCAGTGCTGCTTCTGATGGAAACCTAAGGAAATAAATAGCTTAGTCCAGAACCTTCAAACATCCCTGATTTATAAATAAAAAGAGCACATAAGTAAGGTATACAGATCTATGAAAAAAATGTATAGATGATATAAGCAGCCTAGAGAACTATAATGAATTCTATTCATGTATGAATACTTAGTTACAAGAATAAAATCTCCAAGATTTCGGAAGGGCATTTGGGGATGCTCCATTCTAACCCTTTCATTTTGCAGATGAGGAAAAGGTGTTGTTCAGGATCAAATAGTTATCCAGAGAAATAAGATTAGAGTCAAAAGGGCTAATCTTAGCTCATTCTTATACTAGATTCAATGACCAATAAAGGATTTGGATGAATGAGTGATAGGCCCCCCCCCCCCCAAAAAAAAGCAATAATACAAAGACACATAGTTTGATACCTCTCTTGTCTCTCAGAAATATAGTTTAGCTCGAAGAGAAGTAAACACACACACACAAACCTGCTTATAAATGGAGTAAGACATAAAATTTAATGTGTGTTAAAATACTTGTTAAGCTGAACCCATTTGAAAAATCTATCCTTAAGTAGGTAACTAAAGCATATAAATCTAAACATGGAAAAGTAATAAAGCTGTTCTTGACCTTAAAAATGCAAAAGAGTATGTAGAAAATTTGAACATGTATATATTATCAAGTCAAAGCATTATTTATCTGCAGCTACTGTAATTAGCAAAGATGTATTAGCAAGGCAGCTATTTTTGAAGAATGATTGAATAAATTGAATAAATACCCCAAGGTTGGAAAGGACAATATTGAATGCTTCTTGAACATAAATCTCTGTATCAAACATTATGTACCAATCTTTCTGTGTTGAATATGATAAAAAAAAGGGGGGGACTTCTGCAGAAATATTAAAGAAAAAAATTTAGTACATTCTAGATAAAAACATAAATTCTAAGGCCCAGCCACAGCAGTGTCAGTGATAAAGGCACTGCTGCACCACATAGGTGACCTTATGGGAAGGCCCTGAGTTTGCATCCCTGGTCTACCTCAATATTCTGGGTGCTTCTATGGGATACACCTGTCACCTGGCTGGCTGCAGGGCTTTGGGGTGAATTGTGGTGTGAAGACCCTGTCGAGGGTGACTGTCTCTTTCATAAAAAAATAGGTAAACTTAAAAATGCAAACAAAAGCAGATATTTAGCACAGTATATATGCTTCCATAATGCCTTCTTCTTGATCTCTCCATCTTTTTGGGATTTGGGGTACATATCTCATGTTCTATGTGTGTTTCTTAAGTTGCTGAATCCAAGACTCAAATTGCACAGTCTGCCATGGATGATCTGGCTATCTTACCCACCAGGCCATGGTGCTGGCCCCTCATTCCATTTGTAATACTTATCTATAAATAGTCAAGTAGCTAGTTGGTCTCATTTACCAGATAATACAATCTTAAGAGTAGGGACTACTTGTTATTCTTCTTGGCAACACCAGGTTTGGAACACTTAACTGAATTCAGTAAAAATTTGTTGGATAAACAAGCAAACATCATCATGCCTGTGCCCAAAAAGTAGTTTGTGATGGCTTTGGTCTTAGAATGATAGTGGGTAGATACAGTCAACAGGTTAGATAACTTGTCACCAGAGAAGAGAAAGTAAGTGTCCGGGTTTATTTACTTCTCTCAACTAAGCAGCCCTCGTTGTGATTAGATTTGATAACAAAGTGATCAAAATGGAAAAAATATAGACATCAATATTCTAATCAGATGATTGCAGTGGATATTTTCTTCTCTACCCAAAGGTTCTTTCTTTTTATTATCTCAAATGGAGGGGAGCAATTCCCTTCCCATGCTATCAAGCTTATTACTAAATCATGTGTAGAGTGATCTCTCAGGCATCTGCCGTGGAATGCATCAAAAACTCTGGAGAGTTCATTGAGGTACACAGGCAGTTTTTGATAATGTGGTATTATACGATCTACATTATACTTCCAATGGCACTGATGACACTTCTGAGATGAGTAGAAACATATCAAATTAAAAAAAAAATAAAGCTAAGGGAAAAGCAGAATTGAACTCACCTTTTCAGAACAGCAGATAGGTGTTTGACTTCGGAAATGGAGCCATGAATCACAGCTAGAGGTGAGAAGCAAAAATCTGGGGAGGAAGGAAGTCCAACCTCAACTATCAGAAAAGGAGCTGAATTGTCTACCAAAGGCCATAAAAACTGAAGAGCAAGAGAAAAAAAAAGCAATACAATTGGTTAGCCAGAAGTTTATGCAAAAAGAAGCATAAGCAAGTCTCAGGGTTTTCATATAAATCCTGAATAAAAAAACCCAAAAAACAAAAAGCAAACAAACCGGAATCATTTGTCTGAAACTCACATTTGTCATAGGCTTTAAAATGATTTTAATAATTTTTTATTGTATGTGGACATCCATCAGAATAAAATGTCCTTGCTGGCATTTTAGGAGTTTGAATTATTGACCATATTTGTTAATTAGTTATATATCTTATTTTGTGAATCATAAACTTGCAATATTTGCAGTAGAAAATTAGTATTTTTTTAAAGCTATTACTCCATTGTTTAACATTTACCACTGAGAAAAGTAAATGGGTATCAAAAGAACAAATTCTAAAAATAATTTATTCATTTATCTAGAAAATATTAACTGAGAACCTATCATGTTGTGGGCATTTGGGATATATGTCAATATATGAAACAGACCAAATCTCTGTTCTTGTGTAGCTATTCCAGTGAGTTTGTGTGTGTGTATGGGAAGAAAGAATCAAATGCAAAGCAAACAAAATATTAAGTAAATCATATGGTATATTAGAAGATGGTGTTCATGTTTAGAAAAGAAAATAGAGCAAGAATAGAGTTCTCAAGGGGTAGGCAGGTTGTTTAGATGGCGATACTGAATAGGGCAGCTGTGGTTGATTTCTTGGGAATGCCATTTGAATAAAGGCCTGCAGAAGACAGGAGAGATGGTCGTGTAAGTGTCTGGGGCTAAGGTCATCTAGGTAGAGGAGACTCCCTGTGCAAGTGCTCCATTATAGGAGCATCCCTGGTAATACCGAGGAACACTAAGGAGGCTGGTGTACCTGGACTAGAATGAGTGAGAATATTATAGATAAAGTTGAAAGCGAAAGATAAGTTTCTGAGACTTCATAGGTTATTGGAAGGACTTCAGTTTTCCTTCTCTGTGAGGTGGAAAATGAAATCACATGCCTTGGGTTTGAGTAGGGTCACTCTGGCTGTTAGAGTGAGACTATCCTGTGGAGAAGCATGGACACCTTATCAGGAGGCTAGCAGTAGTTTCCTATTGCTGCTGTAGTAAAGTACCACCAACACGGTGGCTTCAAACAACACAGATTTATTATTTTATGGTTCTGGAGATGTTCCGGAGTCAGATGTGGAAAATGAGACTCACTGGTCTGGAACCAGGGAGTTGACAAGACTGTGTGTCTTCCAGAGGCTCTAGGGAGAATCTGCTCCTTTGTGCTTTATAGCCATGGATTCTGTCTGCATTCTTTGGCTTGTGGTTCCCTTCCAGGAATTGTCACTCCAACATCTGCTTTATTCATTGCCATCTTTTCCTCTGACTCTGATCCTTGTTTTTCTTCTGATAAGGCCCTTGTTATTACAATGATCCCACCTGGGCAATCCAGGGTAACTAGATAATTTACAGCTGGACATTCAGGTAGATTTAGCATTTTCACTACTGTAAGTAAATAATTAACCATTTAAAAATAGTTTTTCCCTGTTATATTAAGAGAATAGAGTCTCACATGAAAGTATGACTTTTTTTTTATAAATTTTGATTCATACACCAAGTTATTTATAAAACACTTGTTCTAATTTCTATTGTTGTAGACAATATTTAGGTATTGGAGTCTTTCCAGTAATAAGTTTTGCCACTGAAAAAATTCCCTTTTTACTAAGTAAAAAGTAGTATCTTACATTTTAAAAACTGTGGATTCTTTTTCTCTTGTCAACCAGCTGTAATTTTTCTTCTGTAAATGATCTTTTTCGTATTTTTCCATTTATTTCTTATATCGTCATCTTCTTATTGTTAAATCCAGACTATTCTGTTAATACAATGATAAAGCCTTGATCTGTGTTTGAATAAAGTTGATTAGAAATCAAGAAAAAGTATGCAAATATGTAAAAAGCAACAAAGTTAAATACATAAGAAGGACAGACACAAGGTTTTCTACATACATCTAATTTAAGTAGATATGTGCATCTCTTGAATATTAAGCTAGTTTTCTGGTGGAGACATTTCCACTGCCTGTCTATCTAAATGTTTGCAGGGACCAATAGAGAATAGCTTAGATAGAAAAATATTTTGAAGTACTGTTTTCTAATAGAACTTCCAAATAAAAAATTGAAAATGTTAAGTTTAAATGAATATAAACCATCTCCCCCATTTTCTTTAGGTCATTTTAATGAGATTGGGTAACCAAAGTCATAAATGATACAACATTATTCACGAAACAGTAAACTGAACAACTTGATAAATTACAAGAGGGACAGAGAGCATTACGAATGCCGTGGGACAAGATACTGTTTCTACTTCTTTTTTTTTTTCAACTCTTCAATTAATATCTGCAGGAAAAGGCAGCACATTAATATATCTTGAAATGATGCTATATTAGGCAACGTTGTAAACATGGATAATGACTTAGAAACTACTTATCTGGAACTTGAAAAGGTTACAAATATGGACTCAAATCAAAATGAGATTAAACTGGGAGAACGTAAACTAGTACATCTGGGAAGAAATTGAATCAGATTCCTCGTCCTCCTGAGAAATCTGGTTTAAGTGAGAAGAAATGGAGCGAGTGGATAGCTAAATAAAAATAAATTTATAACACAATGTTTGGACAAAAAAGGTCAATGTGATTTGAGCTGCAAAAGGAAGAATTTTTTTAAAGAAGCAAAAAAAGAAAATGAAATGAGAGAGAGCAATCAAATCTATTCTTACAATTTGAAGGGTGGCTAGTCTTTGAAACATATTCAGATAATCGAGCCAACTAGTCAGAAAATGAAGGAAGTTATGTGAGAAGAAAAGGCTTTAATACACAAAATAGTTTTCTGTAACAAGCTGAAGAATCCATAGGCATCATTGTGAAGTATGTTGCTGATCTCTGCAGCTTGTCCTATTTTGTCATTATTTATTTTAAACTCTGGAAATGTTTTCTCTCACCCACTTCTCCATTCTCATTTGCATTGCCATTGCCCTTGTCCAGGCTCTCATTCTTTCTTGCCGGATTATCTTCACTTAGCTGGTTTATCAGCTTTCCCTCTTGCTACTGCTTTGAACCAGACATCCCTTGTTACTATCTCAGTTAAAAAAAAGTGTGCTTGTCCTTCAACCTTAGGTCAAATACCATCTCCTCCATAGCTTTCATAAACCACTCACCCTCTCCCCAAACTGAACTTAATTGCTTATCACTTTTATCTGTTTTATTTGCATTTATCCTGTAAATTAATGCCTGCTTTTATCCAGTAAGTTTGAAGCTTCTTTAGGGAAGCAATTTTTATTTATTTTCTCCATTTATTTATAAACACTAGCTTCATGCATGCTTATTCCATTGAATCGCATGTAAAAACTGTAAACTGTATTATTATTTCTAGAAATGAGGTTCAGCCTCATCAACAAGTGACTTCGGAGTGAGTTAGTGTCTAAAGGTCCTAAGACTCACAGGCCAGGCACACCCATCTGGAAAAAGGAAAAGAAACTCACTTTTAAGGTGAAAGATTGCTATTTTCTAAGCCCTAAAGTAGCTCTCTTATATTTATTAACCTATTGTATCTTCACAGCTATCCTGTAATGTAGACACTATTAGCTCCATCTTGCAGATGAGAAAAAATATAGATGATAAATATAACTAGAAAGTGGTAGACAAGATTTTAACCTTGATTAGCTTAATTTTAATAACCTCAGATTTAGATTTTATTTTTTGTTTTGTTTTGTTTTCTGCTCTATGAGGTTACCTCCCTGATATCACTACTCTTAAACACAAATACACTATGAACTCTGAAAATAGTTCAGTTTATCTGGCATCACAATATTAGAAACTCTATAAAGCTTCCCTACTATCTCAATTTTTTCCTAGCAAATTTCTTACCATGTACTTTATAGCGTGTGCATGGGGCATGGAACTATATAGAAACTCATCAAAGAGCAGCAAAGCAAAAATTAGCGTTTCTTCATTAACTGTATCTCGTCAGGTTTACCTGCTAGATAAAGCTCCCAATAAAACTAAAAAATTAAACTGAATTACATTGAGCTGATTGATAAATTTAAAAATATATTAAAAATCTGTAAGGATGGGAATTCTCATCATCTGAGTCATCTTCAGGAAAGTGTTCAATTATAGATAACAAATAATATCTATAATACCAAATGTAATGATTTATATGGAAAGCAAAGGCTGAATTAAGGTGTTGGGACTCAGAAAATCATACTATAAATACTGATGCTATACATGCTGTGAGGCCTTAGAAGCTACCTCAGATTCAAGGTCCCTCTAAGCTTGTCTTGTTCTCTTTAGCCCAGGTATAGGGAGGGCTCTCTCTGAAATTTACTTCCTGAGGAAACTCCTTTCCTACATGAAGGCAATGATCTGAAACTACCTCCTCAGGAGTTTCATCAAGAAATCAGAGGTTAGAAAGGAAATTTTCTACACCTAGGACACTCCACCGAGACAAATTTTCCACTTATTCTGAGGGCAGCTCTAAGAAATTACTTTAAAATCTTTATCTGCCTGTATTAGTCAGGATTCTCTTGTGAGATGAAACCAACAAGATGAGACTAGGTATGTAAGAGAGTATTTGTGGGGGGAATCGGCTTACCTGATTATGGCTGCTGAGAAATCCCACACTAGGCCCTCTGTAAGCAGGAGATCCTGGGATTCTGGTGGATCAGTGCAAGTCCCTAGACCTCGGAGGTAAGGAAGCCAAAGATGGAACTCACCATTACCCAGGGGAGGGGAAGAGGGTGCTGGTGTAACCCTGGGGTCCAGAGGAAGATGAGCCTTGGATTCTGATGCCCAAGGCAATACAAGAGATTTATCTTGCTCCCTCTTAAAGAGACCCATTTGTCTTCTCTGTTTATTCCCTCCAGACCCTTTGCTGGTTTGTTCATGTCTAGCCCCATGGACATTGAATCGCCCACATCTGCTCTGCACTGATTTGCTTGTTAATTTCTTCTGGAAACACTCCCATAGAAAAAGCCAAAATAATGCTTTATCAGGTTTCTCGGTATTCCTTAGTTTAGTCACATCGATACTCTAATCTATAATACTGTGTAACAAGACACCTTTGTCCTGTGCAGCTTCACCCTTCATCTTCCTATACCTTGTCATTCCCATCTATCTCCCAGAGAGAATTATTTAATACCTGAGCACTAGGCCTATTTATTTCTCCATCTCCTACAGTCTTATGAATAGGTTATGTAAGTCTTAACCACCTGGATCCTCTTTGAGTTCATATTTTGTGTGGCTCCTGTGTACACACATGTATGTTAAGTGAATTTATATGCTTTTTCTCTTTTTAATCTGCTTATTGTCAGTTGATTTCGAGAAAACTTTTAAGGAGGCAAGGAAAATTTCTTCACTCCTGCAGAGAATAACAACAAAAATCATGTTGGGAATTTTCCATCATTTGAAAAAAATATCACAAGTTAATGATCCAGGCTAGATTTTGGTTGCCATGTTAACACTGACACTCAATTCTATGAGATAAACCTTTGAAAAGTTTTATGATTTAATTATTTTCTAGGGCTTTTCCTAAGACTCTTATCAAACAAAGAGTAGAAAGGATACTGATAGACCAACCTATGGTGTGGTAGTTAAGGCATCTGAATCCCACATGGCTGACTGGATGGTTCGAGTCCCTGACCGATAGCTTGAAAAAACACACCAGGCATATCTGCGTTTGTGCCCAAAATCCCACCTCCCCCTGAAAAAAAGGACATGAAGGAGGAGGGATTAAAGTATGACCAACCCCCCCCCCCCATCCCCCCCACCCCCCCCGGAGAGCACTTTATAAATTTCCCTTTCTGTGTTTCTGGTAAGATCATGTGCTAAAAAATAAATTAAAAAAGAAGAAGAAGAAAAAGAAAGGATATTGTCTTTCATAACTCAATATATTAATATCTCAGAAGACTCAAAGTGTCTGGCTATCTGGTCAAGACTCTGCATCTTCTCATGCTTTCTGGATGATGCATCTATTCATTAAAGAATATGTGCTCCCAACATCTCACAGAATAATAATAAAATTTCATCAACTTTATTTGTAGAACTCTCAGATTCTACCAAAAACAATAACAATGATGATGATGACAGTAACAACATAACACATTCTTATTTCTGTTTTTTTTTTTTTTTTTTCTTTTTCCAGAGAGATTTTTGCGATAGGGTACATGCTCGCCAGAGAGACTGAGAGAGAAAGCAAGAAATAACCTCCCAAGGGGGATAACCATGCCAAAATCTCTTATCCTCCATTCTCCTCTTAGGACTTTAGACACACACACACACACACACGCACACACACATGCACATGCGTCCATGTGCAGTGTGGGTTTTAAGCCACTAGGTCTGGAACTCCAACTATAGTCAACTATGTGAGAGTCCAGCAACGTAACCATTATGCCATCTTCTGGTTCCATGTTCTTCTTATTTCTATGTTAACAGCTAGAAGTGGACTCATTTATCCAACACACTAATGAAAATCTGTTATGTGTTATGTCCTGTTCCAAGGAGCTATGGATATAAATGTTGAACAAAGTAGGTATAGTGACTTTCTTCATGAAGTTTATAGTCTACTATAATGCTTTAAAAACTGCATATTGGGGCCTAATGATGAATTATGAAATCAGGTTGATGAATTTTGACCATTTTTCTTAGAAAATGTAAAATAGGGCCAGACAGTGGCATAGTGGTAACATAACAACTCACAAGGGAAGGTCCCGAGATTATAAGATCTGGGCTAATTGAGACTGGGGATGGGTTGCAGTGTGAGGACCCTATAAGAGTGTGTCTTTCTCTCTTGCTCATACAATAAATACATAAACTTAAAAATTAAAAAGAATAGGTAAGAACACACTAGAATGCATTGCATATAATAATGGTTGCTGCTGTTTGTGAAATTTTTAAATTTCTGTTATACAAATACACACACACACACACACACACATATATATATATATATATATACATATATATATATGTATATATATGTATATATATATATGTTTATGTGCCGTATTTCTTCCTGTGGGGTATAGTAAAATTAGAAAAGCTATTTTTTTTCTGATGAATTTTATAGCTTGAAGAGTTAATGATTATAGTTGGCACTTACGTTGTTCTTTCAATAAGATAGACACAGTTCTATGTGCATTATATATAAAAAAATCCAATTTATCCTTACCACAGTACAATCAGGTAGAGATTATCATTCTAACTTCATGTTGAGGAAAGTGAGAAACAAAGAGGTTTAAGTTCCAACATCCCTTAGCTAGAGAGTGGGAAAAATGAGATCTGAACCCGACAATCTGACTTCAGAGACAACCCTCTTAATTACTTCATTACACTCACTTGCTATGTATCAAACACTGGACTACAATATTAAGAGGCATGAGGGCATATTTTGCATTGCACTCTGGACAAGATAATCTGATTTTTTTCTGTATTTATAGATGCATATGTTGGGGAGTGTGTGATGAGAATAGATGTGGCTAGTGTGCAAATGGTAGGTGGAGGAATAGAAGTACCCCAGTTTGAGCCTAAATTATGAGCACCTCTGGGGGACAGAGAAGGTGGGGAATGTGTACAGAGCTGCCGGGAGCTCGGGAGTCAGAGTGAGTGAAGACTCATATACAGGGGTGAGTTAATAGAGACACAGGAATCAGGTCTTGTTATAATGCCCTGTGATAAGAAAAGAGTAGCTGTGAGTGAAGTTTAGTATCTTTTTACTTTGGTTGACCCTCCCACCCAGGCCTTTTGCTTAGAAGTAGTATTTTGGCTTCAACTGGTATTGCCAGTTACTAGCTACATAACTTCAAGCAACATGTCTAGTCTCTGTGTTCAGGGTTACGTGGTTACTCTCATCATCATCATCATCATCATCATTGTTAGCATTACTGATAATATCTGAGTCTAAAGGAAAGAGTCCTACAAATAAAGTTGATGAAATGAAATGACTTTATTATTATTCCGTGAGGTGTTGGGAGCACATGTTCTTTAATGCAGAGACTCATCATCCAGAAATCATGAAAAGATGCAGAGACTTGACCATATAGCCAGAGACAGTGAGTCTGTCAATGTGCAATAGGGCACAGGCAAAAAATGAACATATTCTATTTGAGAAAAATGAGTTTTCTATAGAAATAACGCAAAAGTGAGGAAAATACATTGTTGCAAGAAGCCTCACTCAACCTTGCCACCGGGAGGCGCGATTCACCAGCATCATTGTGGCAGCAGGCACAGGAATGGTTTGCTACTGTCTGGCAGCTCTGTCATAAAGGAATCACTTCCTGGGTACATTCTTATTCAGTGTAACACTGGCAGGTTAACAAGAGTGAACATATGCTTATGTGGGGTATTCTAGGAGATGTAATCATTGGGAGAGCCTTTGAGAAGAGTTAACATTCACGATAGTAACCTGGACATAGGATTTTGCTTTTATCATGACCTTACTCATTATTTAGCTTGGTGTAATCTGCAGAATGGCATGGCCTGGAAAATATGGGTCATATAGATTTATGGTTTGTAGGTAAGATACACTTTATAATTATAAGAAGAAAAATTAAAAAAAATAAGTAATAGAAGAGAAAAATGTAAACTTAAAGGCAAATTTTATAATACTATCATCCTTTGTTCTTTGCTTAAATATCTCAAACTATGTTTGAGATTATTGTAGCATCTTAAACATGATCAACAATTTCTACATCAGACAGGCTATCTCCTACTCATGATTAGAATGGCCACAGCTGTCTCAGAATAGCTTTAGATGTTCATTCAGGTCTCCATACTGCAAAGCATTGTGGATAAGATTTCAGGTAGAGCTTATGTGGTCTTATAGGTTAGAGTTAGGAGAGAGTAGGGAAAGCTTAAGGGACAGTAGTAAGGAAAAAATAAGAGAGTATAAAGGGTTAAGATTTCTGAGTAAAACATTAAACCAACCAATGGAGATCTAGAAATAGGAAATATGTCTTATAATTTATTTATTTCCTTTATAGTCAAAATAAATATGAAAACCTCCATTTTTCATCTCTCAAATGATGGCTTTGATTAGAGCACATGATTGATGATTGTCATTACCTGAGATTAGGTATGTAACTAACTACATAACTTCAAACATGTCTCATCTGTGTGCCTCAGGGTTAAGCTGTTACTGTTATATAAGGTATCGGGCAGCTTTTCTCTCTGAACAGTATTCTAACAGATGTCTCAACGTTGGCGCTGTTGATATTTTGGGCTGTTCAGTGGTATGCCTGGTTAGTACCATTAGATGTACCTTTCCTCCAGTTGTGGCAACCACAGATGTCTCCAGAAGTTGTCACGTGGTCCTCTGGGGGGCAGAACCATACTCTTACCTTCTCAGCACTCCCCTTCTCCCCAAAGAATGACTGCAGTGTAGTGTCACCAGTGATCCAGCTGTGCCTCTTTGTCTCATTATGTAGCACCAGGCTAATGGCACCCACACTCCCCCTCCCACAGGCCTGCCACCACCTTCTTGGAAGCATTTCTATGGCACATTATAGATAAAATTTATGGATCTCAGCACTGTGCTTCTTGGCATTATTAGTTTATCTTTGACCTCTGGCAAAGATCCCAAGCAATTAAAAAATAACTATTGTTTCTGTATTGCTGAAAATGTTGCCTCCAGACCTGAGAGTTATTGATTGTTCTACCAAGGCCCAACATTTCCTGATAGCTTCTCATTGTTTATGTATGCATTTAACTGATTTGGGAGCAACTTTGAGAGGTTCATGAAATCCAAACTTTAACAAGGGGAGTCAGGCCTGTAAGCTCCTTCCCTGGTAGAAGTGCCTCCCTCCTGGCCAGCAGAGTGCTGCTGCTCTCCAGGCTCTCCTTTTTCACCTGAAGTATAGCTGTGTCCCAACCAGCCCTCTGCTTTCAGAAGTCTCATCTAAATGATGCCACATCTGAAGCAGACAAGTGATTTCCTTTCTTCCTTTTGCAAATTGTAAGGGCTTGCATTAACCAAATAAATTCTTGATTGTTTATAGTTGTTAATGTTCCTGATTTGGTGGTTGCTACATTAGTGCAACTTCGAAGTAGGACAATAATTAATTTATATGGGATTTCATCTACAATCTGTTTATAAATGTATTCTGTAGCTTGCCCAGCTACGAATACATCAGGTTAAGGTAATCCTTGGGAAGAAATTAACTATACTTGAGATTTGTTGTAACTAAGCCCTCTCTTTGATCAAATTTTAGACAGGCCCCCTGGCACTCTCCTTTGACTAGGCCACTTCTTCAGGTCTTGTCCTCAGAACCCTGTTGTAACAAAAATTCTACTAAGTCAGCTTATTGAGAATTCCCTGTAACTTCAGATCAAATATTCTCATCCCCCCTCAACCCCACTATAATATGAATGTTTGCGTTCCAACAAAATATATATGTTGAAACATAATCTCCAACATGGTAATATTTAAAGGTGAGGACTTTGGGGTCATTAGATCTTGAGGGTAGAGTTCTGTTGAATGGATTAATGTCCTTACAAAAGAGGCCTTAGAGATATCTCTTCCTCTTCCACCATGTGAGGATACAACAAGAAGGTGCTACATATGAACTCGATGAAGACCCTCCCAGACACTGAACTGATCTTGATCTTGGACTTGCCATGCTTCAAAACTGTGAAAAATAATTTTTTATTGTTTATAGGCTATCTAGTTTAGGGTATATTGTTCTAACATTCTGAATGGACCTAAGATGCCCACCATTGGTCAGCCCATGGTGGCTGGATCCCACATGGCAGACCACATGGTTCAAGTCTTGGACTCAGTGGTTTGAAAAACATGCTAGGTATATGTATGTGCATGCCCAAAATCCCAAGAGAAGAAGACAGGAGAAGGGCTTGCAGTGTGGCCATCCCTCCCCAGGGGGTACTTCCTCATTTTTTTTTCTCTCTCTGCCCAGTGAGTGCATGTACCCTAGTGCCAAAGCAAAAGAAAACAAACAGAAAGATACCCAACATAATACAGAGTGATAGCTGATCAGCCTGGCCTGCTTTCAGCAAGAATTTTCTTAGGCCATTTTAACAAAAAGTCCACCTTTACCCCTGATTTTCCTCTTAGTAATCCCCTCACCCCATACAACCTGTTCCTTGGATAAAAATCTCCATTTGTTCTTGTATTCAGAATTGAGCCCAATTCTGAGCTCTCTTTCTCCCTATTTTGATCATTTCTGAACAAAGTATGTTTTTACTGCTTTGTCCAGCTCTGTTTTTTTTCCCCTTATTTATTTATTTATTTATTTATTTATTTATTTATTTATTGATGTCGTTTTTTAATTTAGTGCTGTCACCACTTAGCACATATAGTTGTCCATAATAATACCTTGAAGAGTTCTTTAACTCAAGAATGTATAAGGAGGATAAAGGGTTCACGGAGAAGCATGAGCAAAGCTAAATCTGTGAAGACGTATTATGCTCACTAAAGTATGGATAGTGAAGAGAAGGGAAGTTCATCAATATGTTCTATACCCTTGGGACCAGCAGATGGTGTAATGGTGACATCGCTGTTCTCCCATGTGGTTGATAGTACTTTGAGTTCTGGACTCCTCGGCTTAAAACTCATAATGAGTGCATGTGTGCATGTGCCCAAAATCGTAAGAGAAGAATGGAGGAGAAGGGACTGCCATGTGACCATCTCCCCTGGTGGGTGATTTCTCGTTTTCTGTCTTTCTGTCTTTCTGACGAGTGCATGCACCCTATAGCAAAAATCTCTCTCTATTAAAAACAACAAAACAAAACAAAACAAAAAACCCTATATCCTTTAGAGATTAGTTAGCTCCAAGGGAAGAAACTCGCTCCAGAATGAAGGAAAGAAGTTGAAGCTCGCAATCTTAGCATGAGGTTAATGAATTTTGTGACTTGAGAGTGGAGGAGAAATTTTGAGAAATGAAAGGTGCTCAGATTACTCTGAGTTCCACCATTTTCCACCGAAAGTTGTGCTGGTGACATGTAATTTTAAACATTTTTATAATTTATGTGAGATACTAAGATCTGTCAAGATAGGTTAGCTTTGTACCTCCTAAATATATTAGAATAAAAGGAAGAGGCCCAGACATAGTGGCACAGGGAGTAGGGTGTGGCTCTGCAATACTGGAGCCATGTGGAAGACAGCAGTTCAAATCCCAGGTTCACCTGAAATACTCTGGGAGCACGCCTCTGATCCTGGTTGGCTAGAAGGTGTGGGAGTGGGAAAGGATCACTGCATATGAGACCCCTGTTGAGGGTTCCTGTTTCTCTCTCTCATGAAAGAAATAATGTTTAAAAAAATAATGTGTTGAAGTAAGGTCTAATGATTATACATTTGAGGGGAGGTTCTTTAAGGGGGGGAAAAAAGTGTATGCCCTGAAAGATACAATGTATATGAGGAGACTTAAAACTCAAGCCTCATCAACTTTATGATAAATACAACTCTGAATTAAAAGAACTTTCTTTTTTTTTTTTTTTTTTTTTTTGCTCCAGCTTGGCTGTTGAGGGATATGAAATTAGAGATACAATGAATGAAGGAAATGAGAAGTCTCACGAGCATGATTGGTGCCAGAGGCAGGAAGTGGCTCTTGCTGAAAGACAGAGTAACCCAGGAGAACCACTCTGCCTCCTCAGGAATCTGGGACTTTCTCAGCTATAGTTCTAGTAGTAGAAAGAAAGGATCCCATGTGGGATCCAGGAAGACTGAATTTATGGTAAGAGATTTTTGTAACCTTCTGGGAATTTCCAGAGTCAAGAGAAATTCAATGGTGCTTACCATGCAGCAATTTCTTTTCCTATTTTTAAAAAGTTATTTTATTATTATGATTACTATTTTTTTTTTTTAGAGAGGGATTTTTGCTATATGGTGCATGCACTCACCAGAGACAGAGAGACAGAAAGTGAGAAATCACTCCCCTTGTGGGGAAGGTGACCATGCCACAAGCCCTTTTCATTCATTTTCTTCTTGGGATTTGGGACATGCATATACACACACTTGGTGTGAGTTTTGGTGTGAATTTTAAGCTACCACGTCTGGGATTGGAACCATGGTCAATTATACAGGAGTCCAGTGGTGTAACCATTATGGCATCTGCTGGTTCCTTATTATTTTTTAAATTTACATTTAATCACTATATATCTTTATAGTGTACAGCATGGTTTTTCTCAGCATGAGTACAGTGCATATTAGTCAAGTCAAAGATATTACCATATATGTTATCTCCAGCAGATAATTTTCCATTTTTGGTCTGTTAAATATTTTGTTTTCTCCCTGATCCCATCACTCCCACCCCCTATTATCTACCCACTCCTATACCATCTCTAGTACCTATTTTCCCTCTTTGCTATTATACCTTCTAATCTTTCAGTTTCTGCTATAGAGTAAAGACATTCAGTACATATTAAGTGAGGACATACAATGCCTGTCTTTCATAGTCTGCCCTACTTTGCCTAGCATTAAATCTTCCATATTTGTCTACCTTATATTAAATGTCAGGGTCTCATTGTTTTTCATGGCTGGGTGGTATTCCAGAGTGTATATATGCTACATTTTTTCAATCCATTCATCTGCTCATGGACATTTGGGTTGGTTCCTTGTCTTAGCAACTGTGAATAATACTGCAATAAACATAGATGTACAAGCACTTTTTCAACTGAGCATTTTTATATCCTTTGGGTAGATATCCAGGAGTGGTATTGGTGGATCATATGGTAGTTCAATTTGTAGGTCTTTGAGGAGCCTTCATATTGTTCTTCACAGTGGCTGTACTAATTTACATTCCCATCAACAATTTAGGAGAGTTTCCACAGCTTCACTAACACTTATTATTCTTTATTTTTTTAAGTTTAAGCCATTCTTTTTTTTTTTTCTTTTTTGTTTTTGGAGAGATTTTTGCTGTAGGGCACGTGCGCTCACCAGACAGACAGACAGAGAGAGACAGAGAGACAGAAAGCAAGAAATCACCCCCCAGGAGTGATATCCATGCTGCAATCCCTTCTCCTCCATTCTCTTCTTGGGATCTTGGGCACGCACGCACACATGCTCAGCGTGAGTTTTAAGCCACCGGGTCTGGGAAGCGAACCGCGGTCGACTATGTGGGAGTCCAGCGACATAGCCATTATGCTAACTGCTGGTTCCAAGTTTAAGCCATTCTGTGTGAGGTTAAATGATATTTCACTGTGTTTTTGATAAAAGATGTTGAGTATTTTTCTTGTGCTTTTTGACTGTTCAGGTAAGCTGCTTTATCATATGCTTTTTAGCTGTTCAGGTAAGCTGCTTGAATTCCCTGCATATTTTAGTTATCAGTCCCTCATCAAAGTCATAGTTTGAAATATATTCTCCCATTCTGAGGGTTGTCTCCTCACTCTAATTATTGCTTATTTTGCTATACAGAAGATTTTTAGTCAAATATCGTCCCGCTTGTCTATTTTCAAAATTCTTGCCTGTGCTTTAGGGGTCTTGTTTAAGAATCTTTGCCTACTTCCATGTATCCAAGATTTTCTTTTGTGTTTTTCACAATAGTTTTATAGTTTGAGGTTTTATGTTTAGATATTTGATCCATTTTGAGGTGATGTTTGTTAATAGTGACACAGAGGGGTCCAGTTTCATTTTTCTACAGGTAAATATCCAGTTTTCCAGCACTATTTGCTGAAGAGATTTTTTCCCCCCTGCCAGGTTGTCTTGTACTGCCATGTAACAATTTATTTGGTGTGGCTGAGTCAGAGAAACCCCATTTTGCTACTTGTATTGTGATCTTTTGTAGGTAGCATGGCCCAGATAGGTTGCATGAAGGGGCGAAACTTCATTTTAGAATGAGAAATTTAAACCCTTTATGCTAAACATAAGTAGATGCCAATTTATACTCAAAGACCAAATTAATTGAGATTCTCCATTCCTTTGGTCAACACACTAAATAATACCTGTAGCAGACTTGATGGTATAGCTAATATGTCCTATCTAATACTTGTAGACATGTCTGCTTCCCAATTTGTGTGCTCATCAAAAATTAGTCATTTTTATTTCTACACTTGTTTATTTTGTTGTCATGTCAACACTTGGATCATAATTTTTGAAGTTCATTGTTTAATGATCAATCCTGGTTGTTGAGGAGAGGGAATGTGTGATGTGGCTCAGGGATGATTGTCTCTAGAAAACAGAAGTTGAAAAGCAAGGTTGCTTATAGAACAGGAAAGTCTCGACTCTAGCTCCATATCATTAACACTGTCATCTCACTACTCTAAATATGAGTAACTTAGGCAAAAGGGGAATCATTATATTGAAGTTCATAATGAAACAGTGATATCACTCACTGCACACATGAAAGTTCCATCTCATGATAAGCAAAATGAGGTCAGTTAATTAACGAACGATAGGTATCCCTTACACTTTGTTGTTTATTGCTGATGCAGTATGAATGTGAAAAGTAAGGTATTGTTGATTCCATAAAAGTTAAAAAAAATGCTGAGTTAAGACTTGATAGAAAAGAGTCACAGCAAATGTGAGGTTACGAAAAATGTATAAAAATATATAGGTGAGACAGACAGAAAAGAAATGTGAAACTGTAGAAAAATTTTCTTTTCAGGTTGCTTTACAAGTGCCCATAATTAGGCTCTTGTTTCACTTTAAAGGCACTGAAATAGGAAAAGATAAACAATGCCTACGGCTATGGTTTATAAAAAATCTGTGATCTAAAATGCAATCAATGGCACTGCCATAAAAACTCTGGCCCTAGGTCAAAGTGTTATATTTTTATGTACATTCATATAGTTTAAATGAAAATAAGTATTTTAGATACATATTCAACATTGTTTTTATGCTTGCTGTTTTAAATGACTTTTCAAACAATGGACCAACACTAGCTCCAGTTGCAAAACACTATGAAATGGAGTTCTGGCATTAATTTCCAATTCTTCCTATTAGGACTTTGTAAGACTGTTAGGTGTTGCCAACTGAATCCTTCCTGTTTGGCACCTTATGAATCTCTTCTCTTACCCTCATGCCCTCATGCTTGGCTCAGCATTCTCTTCTGCCCCATTAATATTCTGTGTAGAAATGGCCTCTTCCTTGTATCAGGGGCTTTAATAACAATTGTGTTGAATATGTGTTACTGCCTGAGTTTGCATATGAAATAGCAATGTTCTTGTTAATTGATTTTTAATGATTTTTTTTTTTTGCTTTCTATTAATATATTCTGCAAAATGTGTGCTATAGTCACTTGTTACCCAGGAATAATTTCTGTCCCTGATTGCTGGTCCCTAGAGCTCTCTGCTTCTGTGTACTTTTTGCTAGCTGGCTATATTTGGTGTCCTAATGCCACTATTTCTTCAATCTCTAATAGTGAAAGGGAGAGATTCAAACTCTGTAAGATGTTGAGGGAAGAGTTATACTCAGAATAAGTTTGCTTTTCAAACTTATCCTCAATGGGTAGAAACATGGGTATCATAAAATAATAATAATAAAGACCCAATAATTTAAAAAAGGTATTTTTTGTATACTAAAAAACTGAGAATTCAGGAAATGTGTGTGCTCTTTGGAATTGATTTCCTGAATATGATATAGTCATCCAGGATGAGATACTCACATAACTGCATTTGAAAGCTGCATAGAAGAATACTTCAGAATGCTTTAAGGACTCTTAGAAAGTTGTAGAAAAGTGCAAAACAAAGAGGAAGCTGCTTTAGAGAAACTAAGCAGAAAAAATAAAAAGAAATTAAAGAAAAGAGAGGATAACAGACATAGGCAGAGACCTACTTTGGGCAGAATATCTGTTTATTGACTAGAGGACATGGCTATGACTGACTGATTAAAGGCGTTTTGTAGGTGCCAAATTGAGAGTTGTATGTCCAGGAAAAAAAGAAAGGCTAATAGATTGGAATTCTATTATTAGGGTAGAATATGCAACTGTATTGATTTGGAGTGAAGGATTCTATGGGAAAATTTTTTATCTGGAATTGGGCTCAGATAAAAACAGTTTTTATTTTCAAGTGTTTATAGAAACTTTATTCATCGCCATCAACAACAGGAAACAATTCAATATCCATCAAAAAATAAATTATCATTGGAACTGAGAGATGACTCTTAAGGTTCCATTGTGCAGATGATTCAGCTAAGTCACACTAAATATAGAAACAGGAAGAACAAACTGACCCCATGATTGTGGCTGCAGTAATGCAGATAATCTGGGAATGGTGTCACACACAGAATCTCAATAAAAAGCCTTGTGATCGTCAGCACCATCATCACCATCATCTTCCTCATCACCACCATGCTTTCATGCAATGCTGTCATTTTCTGGAAAAGCCTGGTTTCTCATTGGTCACTGTTCTTTCATGCAGTGTTCTAGAAACCATTTTTCTTGATAAGACTTGGTCAATTATTACATTGTTTTTTAATCTAGATAATAACAGCCTGTCCATTTCTGATGATGGTACAAAAATAGCACTTTCGATTCAACTCAACCATAAATGCCAGTAAACAGAAATTTTGTATTTCCCCCTTCCCTGTCCCAATGATTATAGATCTTCTGAAAAATAAAATGTACAATCTGATGCACAGACTCTGTACTGATCACAAGCATACTGAATTTTAACATTATTTTATCAACCAAAGCACCACCGTGTAGGATACGAATTCACTCATGTTCAAGGATTTGCGTTCTTTGCTGTGCTGGCCACAAAGCAAAGTAATTTGGATAGGGGTAAAAGTATGATAACCACATGATCTTAGACAATGTCACAAATGTGTTTTGAGTTATTTCTGAAAATGATTTCTTTTGACTTTGATTCAGCTACTGAGAAAGACTGACCTTTTATGTCTTCATGTTTATACTCCTGTAGCTAAGGGCATGAAGATCTTTACATGTCTAGTTTCAACTTGACAGTCTCTTGAACTTTATGGTATCTGCTCTCATTATCAGGCACAATAATTTTATGAGATCTAAATGCTAGGACTGGCTATGGTACTAACCTTTTCACCCCTGGGGCATCTAGATTTGCAAGATTATTTCTTTATATGCCCAGTTTTAGACAGAGAGATAACTGTCTGAATGAAAAGGAAAGAAGAAAATACCTAGTCTAATATGACCATCTGTGAGCTTGCTGTAATAGAATTAAAAAGTAACTTAGGGGGAAGCCAGTCAGTGTGTGATGGTTGAGGTGGCTAGGTCCCACATGGCCTACTATGCAATTTGAGTCTCAGAACTGGAAGCTTGAAACACACATCAAGCATGTGTGCATGCATGCCCTAGATCTTGAAATGAGAAATGGAGGAGAAGGAGTTGCAGTGTGAACATTCCCTACGATGCTTTTTCACTGTCTCTCTCTCCATCTCTCTCCAATGAATACAGGTACCCTCTAAAAATATTTTTAAAAAATGCAAATGCAAGGTGAAATGTTCCTTTCATTTCAACAAAGGGTCAAGCATAGCTATCATTCATTAATTAACTGACCTCATTTTTCTCACCATCATCCTTGAGATGGAACTCTTATTCTTGCCAAGAGTGACATCGCTGTTTCATTACGAACTTCAATATAATTCTCCCTTTGCCTGTGTTGTTTGCATTTAGAATAGAGAGATGTCAGTGCTAATGATATGGAGCTGGAGTCAAGACTTGTCTATTCTATAAACAACCTTGCTTTTCAATTTCTGCTTTCTAGAGGCAATCATTCTTAAGCCACCTCTCCCATTCCCTTTCTCCATCAACTAGGATTAATTATTAAACAATGGGCTTTTGAAAATCACAACTTAAATTTTGGCATATTGAATGGTGGGGAGCTTAAAATATAATGAAAAAATATATATAATACAATATTTGGGTGTGGTTTCTTTTGAGATATAAATTGTTGTAGATGCTAATCAACGGTGGAATGCAACCCTCAGTTTGAAATGATAAAAACAAAAAAACGAAAACCACTTACTATACCAGGCTCCTTGGTCTGGTACTTGATACAATACCTTAAGTTAGCTTTATTGTTCATATGCTTTTTCCCCATGGGAATAACTAGCATCTTCTAAAATTTTGGGAACAAACCATTATTATTTGATGGTCCCTCATGAGCATCTTGAAAGATAAGTTTCAGGAAGATTTAAATAGGTTCAGGTGACATTCTCCACTTTTTAAAAAAAAAATAGAATATTCTAATTATTAACGTAATATTCTCAATATTGCTCTTTCTTAGCTAACATCAGCCTTGCTAGCCTAGTGCAATTGTTTTCACTGACTTTAAGACTAGGGATCATGGCAAGAGGCTCTGGAATCCAGCAGGAATTTTCTTTTCATAGTCACTACAAAACAAGAAAAGGAGGAACAGTAGTTAGCGTAATGGCTATGTCGCTGGACTCCCACGTAGTCGACCGTGGTTCGGGTCCTGGACCTGGTGGCTTATACTCACGCCGGGCGCATGTGCGTGCGTGCCCAAGATCCCGAGAGGAGAATGGAGGAGAAGGGATTGCGGCGTGGCCATCCCCCCTGGGGGGTGATTTCCTGCTTTCTGTCTTTCTGTCTCTCTCTGTCTGTCTGGCGAGTGCATGCGCCCTATAGCAAAAACCTCTTCAAAAAAAAAAAAAAAAAAAAAAAAAAAAAGACAAGACAAGAAAAGGTGTGAGAGAAAGTTAGGTTTACATTGATGTGCAATCAACAATTCTTTGCTATATGACTGTTTTTCCTTAGACATGTTAAGGAAATTTGAAATGTGAATACTTCTATTTTGGTTAAGCTTTCTTTTTTTCCTTTTATCCTATTGCCAGAGGGCATTTGTGTTTACCAGAAAGGGGGGGAAAGGGGAGAAGGAGAGGAAGAAAGGGAAAGGGAAAAAGCACCCCCATTGGGGTGTGGTCACTCCACAATCCTTTCTCTGCTTCTCTGTCTTGTTGGATTTGGGGAATACATGAGCTTGTACCCAGAGTGGATTTCTTTTTTCTTTTTTCTTTTTTTTCAAAGAATGCTTTATTTAATTTTGGGACCAGCAGATGGTGAAATGATGTCACTGGACTCAGGTAGTTAGCTGCAGTTTGAGTCCTGGACCCAGTGGCTTAAAACTCCCACCGGGTGCATGTGCATGCATGCCCAAAATCCCAAGAGGAGAATGGAAGAGAATGAACTGCAGTGTGGCCATTTCCCCCTAGGGGGTGATTTCTCACATTTTGTTTCTCTGGTGAGTGCACATGCCCTATAGCAAAAATCTCTCTAAAAAAACCCAAAGAATTCTTTATTTAACTTTATTTATTACAATTATTATTGTTATTATTTAGTTTGCTATAGGACACATGAGCTACCAGAGAGAGATAAAGAAAGATAGGGAGGGAGAGAAAGTGAGAAAGCAAGCTGCCAAGTCTGGGACTCAAACCGTAGTCAGCCATGTGGGAATCCAGTGCCTTAACCATCACGGCACCTGCTGGCTCCTCCAGTGTGTATTTCAAGTGGCTGAGGCTGGAATTTGAATCACCGTTGGCCATGTGGGATTCAGTTCCCTTAACTACTAGGCTATAGACCAGCCTAGGTCAACTTTATTTTTATAGCAATTTCTCAGTTCAGGCTTGGGTCTGAGCCTCTGTGAAACTGAGTGGGAAGAGCTGCTAATACATTATTACATTGGATAGTAACTCTATCCTTGTACACTAAATTCTAAAAGGAGAGAGAGAGGTGCTGATTACTCCAGAACAATAATCCAGTTGTTAAAAAAAAGAGGGATAATTCTAAATATAATAAATCTCTCACTCATTATCTTTTTTTCTGGCTCATGGTTGAAGGGACTTCCATAAATAAAAGATTGAATGTCAATGTTTTTGCCACTCTGGTCTCTGTAACTCATTGATGCGACAATGTTGCAGAGCTGATGTGGTAGTGCCATATGCAGTGATTGTAGGCAGCGCTAATGCCTGTGATTGTGACATACCAGTGCTGTCCACACAGATAGCCCGCTCTCACCACTAAGGGTGATTGGCTACGTGCAGACAGGCAAAACTGAACAGCAAAAGCCATGATACCTTTGGCATGCATCACCATTAGCTTCTATCAATAGACCTAAAAGAAAGGGGAGTCTAGTAACACCTGCCATTTTATAGCTTAGCTAACTAGTTCATAAGAGAATGTAAGACTCTTGTGGAAGATTCTACAGTTGAAATTCCTGCTGGGGGCCAGATGCAGTGATAATGCAAAGTTCTGCAAGGCTGATTCACATGGGTACCAGTTTTGCTTTGAGAGACCACCCTGAATGTGTCTGATTGACTTAGGCCTGTGAAACAAGGCTGGCTGAAGCTGGGGTTAGATTGTGGCATGGGGACCTATCAGAGGTGGCCCTCTCTGCATCTCTGTTTCTCTTTTTCTCCCTGTCTCTCTTATTCATGGAAGAGAGGAATAAATAAACTTAGAAGTTTCTGCTAAGTGAGTGGGAGTAAACCCAAAGATATTGAGCTTTGTGGTAGTCACGCTGTGATTATCTTCTTATATATTTATTATATCCATTTATAAATATATATATATATATATAAATGTATAGAATCACATTATATATTGCTTACATTATCCATTATGTATTAAATTATTAGATATATATTAAGCATTGCTTTTATGCTTATTGTTCTTGACTACCCATGTAACTACTTATTCTCATACCATTTTTAATTATATTGACTTCAAAACATGAATTATCATCTAATCAATATTCTTTTTTGAAATTTTATTTGTGTCCTAGAACACAAAGCCAGGACCATTCCCATGTTGGTCTGGTTGCTTTACCACTGGGCTACCACCTGGCTCTTACTGTCCAGTAGGTTTATATTCTTGTATAACTTTTTAAAATCACCTATGACATTCTTACCTACTTGTTCATATGCTATAGATTTCTGATTTTATATGACTCAGATTCTTTGAAAGGATAAGGCGGGGAATAAATGAAACATTAATGAACACATTCACTAGCATACCTACATGCATTCATGAACAAACAACTAAGCAGACATTCTCTTCCTTAAAGATTTAGTTGTTTTCCCACCTCTGGCAGAATAAGGCCCAAATTCTTTTGATTGATATCTAAAGGCCTCTGAAGTCTGAGCTAAATTTTCCTCCCATCACTACCTTTCCCTTCACCAGGCTGGTCTACTCCCTCCAAAAGTCTGCAGTATGTTTTCAAGTGTTTTGCTTCTGCTAAGAGCTTTTTCCAGTTCCTCAGCCACCCCAGTTCTATTAAAACAGAGCTATTTTTCCAGTTCACCTCACAAATTTAACCACTGGGCCCTTGATTAGCTCTTCCTTTTTTTTTTTTTTCTTTTTTTGGAGAGGTTTTTGCTATAGGGCGCGTGCGCTCGCCAGGCAGACAGAGAGAGACAGAGAGATAGAAAGTGAGAAATCACCCCCCAGGGGGGATGGCCACGCTGCAATCCCTTCTCCATTATCCTCTCGGGATCTTGGGCACGCATGCACACGCACCCGGCGTGAGTTTAAGCCACCGGGTCTGGAACTCGAACCACGGTCGACTACATGGGAGTCCAGCGACATAGCCATTACGCTAACTGCTGGTCCCAATTAGCTCTTCCTTTGAACTTAGAGGTTACTCATCTGAACTGTAATTCAACACGTATCACTTGGAGTTTGGAGTTCAGTCCTCCTTTTTTTTTTTTTTTTAATGTTTATGTTTTATGTCCCCAGCGATGCTGTAAGTTCATTGGTATCACAAAGTGTCTTGTCTATCTTCGTGCGCCCAGGTCTTGCATGGTTCCCAGACCGCTGTATGGCCTGAATATGCCCTTATTACTTGATTGATTGAAGTGCATAAACTAGGAGAAGGAGGCTAGTAAGGTAGTGGAATAGAGTTGAAAAAAAGATAAATGGCAGGAGGGCTAGAATTCCTTTAGTTTTAACTTCAAGGTCTACTGCGAGCCATAGATAAGCTGCTATTATAGATAAGCCTCTTCAGTTCCAGAACTCTCTCTGTGCTGCTGCTCCCCCAATGATAACACGAGAGAGGAGGGGGAAGAGTGAGAGGAAGGAGAAACTGGGACTTTGTATCTGCCTCCCTCCCTGAAGCCTGGCAGGAGACTTCTGTAATCCAGTGCTCAGTCAAAATGTAAGCACCTTTGAAATGCTTCCCTGACCCCCATCATCAGATACGTGCAGCTCCTGGGATTCATTTTGAAGACTATTTTTAAAGAATCACTTCATTACTTCAACCACACACACACATACACTTTGCTTCATTTTCTGTTTAGTTTTTCCAACTTCTCTTCTCCTTTTGATTCCTTTTTCTCCCTGGCTCTTCTTTAAATGTGCCCAGTTACATGTATGGGGACTGTTTGTGGCACATGTGTTTAAAGGGCTGCTTGGCCTAAATTATCTGATGGAATCTCAAGGAGTTATAAAGAGCAGTTTCATAGTAGAGTGTTGTGTTATGCTAGATGGTAAACGAGGTTAAGTTTGCAAAGTGAAGTGAGTATTTGGACATTGTCTTACAGAATTCGGCTGTAAAGTGCTAAATAAGATCATTCAGGCCAGCTCTGTGTGTTTTTTTTTTTTTTCCTATTAATTATACAATGTAACTGTCTGCATAGTCTAAATTGATCAGATATTAGGTGTTTCACAGGACTGAACTAATTTAACTTTGTACCCTCCAGTTGGGTCTTCTGCCTTGAAGAAGACTTCTGGGCACCCTGGAGTTAAGCCACCAAGGGCTTAATTGCTTCAGATATCTCTGCTTGTTTGTAATTTGGATTTTGTTTGCTCCTAGTCCCTTGGGAGTGCTTTATGCTGTTCAGTTAATTGAAAGTGGCTAAAGCTGAATGAAGTAGCAATATTGCAGGTGGCATTTTTGGGATCAATTTGAGAAGACTATTGAAATCTTCTTGCTTCATTTAATAATTATCTCTGATTGAGGTAGGATTTCAGTCTTGAGACTAATAGGACAACCCAAAAGTTTCCCATTGGCTTTAGGGAGTCGAAATTCCCTAAGCAATTAGCTTTTCCTAGAGGGTGTTTTTATTAAATAGTGCAGCTGATGATAGATATTATAAGTGGAGAAGGAATGACATGGCTAGAGAGTACATGAACAGAGAGAAAAATGAAAAGGTCATTATGAAAAAGTTGAGTAAAAGCTTTAATGACTGCAAAAGATGTTTCAAATAATTCAGTCAGGAGAATAACTGCAAGAGTGCATGTGGGGGATGCTAATGCACATTCCAGGATTTTAAAAGAAAATTATTGTAACAATATTAAAGAAAATTCCTTAGATAAAAATAATTCTAATATATATATACATATATATATATATATATATATATATATATATATATATATTTTGAGAGGTTTTTGCTATAGGGCACGTGTGCTCGCCAGAAAGACAGAGACAGAGAGACAGAAAGCGAGAAATCACCCCCCAGGGGGGATGGCCATGCCGCAATCCCTGCAATCCCTTCTCCTCCATTTTCCTCTTGGGATCTTGGGCACACACGCACACGCGCCCATTGTGAGTTTAAGTCACCGGGTTCGGGACTCCAATCGCAGTCGACTGTATGGGAGTTCAGTGACATAGCCATTGCACTAACTGCTGGTCCCAAATAATTCTAATTTTCTAAGAGAATATAAATAAGAATATCAAAACTTACATGGATAGAAAAAAAGAAAAGGAAAAACTTAAAAAAAATTTAAGTAGATTTTATATATATAATAACTAGGACCTTGCTGAATACTTTATTTATTTTAAAAATCACTCTATTCAGGTACATAGGTGATTTGTCCCCTTAGAACTACTGTAAAGCTTTTAGGCTATATTTCTTATTCTAGTATTCTGTTATCTAGGTTATTATTTACCTTTTTAAACTCTGGACCAGATATACCGTGTTGAGTACGTTGCAATTTAAAAATATTAAAATATCACATAATCCTGCTCCTCAGCTAAAGTCACTTATTATAATTCACTGGAACCAGAGTTTCACAGAGGTCGAGTGAAATTTGCAAGGTGGTGAAGAAAGGCAGAGAGCCCTTAGAACCTACTATTTGTAGGTCGCTGGTCACAGTGTTACGTGTATAACACTGACAGAGATGAGTTGAGAACTTGTGAGATAGGTAGTGCATGAAGGTATCTGCAGGTGTAAAATCCTCTCAGTCTCTGCGCCAGCCCCATGGCCTACTGCTTAAGGGAGTTAGATCCCAAGTGGCCAACAGAATGACTTAAATCCCAGCCCCAGTATCTTGAAAAAACTCAGTTGGCATGTGTGTGGAAGGCCAAAATCTCCATGGGGTGGACAATGGGGAAGGGATTATGGCGGTGTGATCATACTCCTTGGGGGGGGGGGGGAATGGTGCCTGCCAATGCCCCTCCTGTTATCTTTGTGTTTCTCTGGTGAGTGTACACATCTTTAGTCAGGAAAAATACAAAATTATGAATCCATAATTATGTCTGAAAGTAAACACACATTTAGAAAATTAAAAAAGTCACAACATTTTATAAAATTTTAAAAGCTGACAGAGACATAAGTATCACAAAATTAAAAAAAGAATAGTATCTTATCTTCATTAATTACTAACTGCCTCACAAACTTCTGCAAGACTTTGTTTGACTTTTGGCAAGATCAGTAAGTATAAAAATGCAAAATTAATTTGAAATCAAGGCATACACAAAAACAAATCAAATCCACTTAGAAATTGTGACCACAGTACATTGAATTACATAATAGTGTAATCAAATTATTCTCAAATTGCATAAATTGACTTACAGATCAATATGTATGGGTTTTTTTTCACTGGAACACTTGTTTATTTGGGCTGTTTTGTAGCATTAGTTGCAAATTCACTTACTGATTTGTCTGTATGCACCAGGCAGTATTAGGACAAGATGTGTCAGATATGTGAAGATACAATCCGATACCTTGGGATGCGTGGGACAGACAACTTCACATTCTGATGCTCTTTGTAATAGAGCTACTATTGTGTGCCTTATAAATGGGATAAAGTAAGTCTGGGAAGTCCGGTTTTGTACACAATTTTCATATTAAATGTGTGATATATTTATAGTTGTATATGCTACACTATTGAGTATATTACTGACAGGTAGTAACTTTTGTTTTGGCTAGGCTCCATGAGAAATGAATGTACTGCTTATAATATTACATCACTGATAACCTGGAGAAATTTCCACGGGCTGCCTCCTGGGTGTGCACATTTCAAACCTTATTTCTCTACCGTTATGCAGATCTCCAGTAAGGGGCGCTGCAGGGCATGTTCATGTAGTATACATTTATGATATTATACGGTTTCACTATGACACAGGGTGAGTTCACACAGCAAGGGCTGCTAGCATTCTGGAATTCATTTATTCACAGTGATAGCTAACAATGTATTCACTATATGTTGAACTGATTGTGAACCACGTAATACAAATCCCATTAAAAGCAAATGAAATGTAACCTCCACTGAAATCCTATGGGCTTCCCCAGATACCCATGGAGACAAGAAGTCAAGGCCATTTACCACAGAGAAGAGAAGTCAGAGTGTTAAGAGACAGTGGTCTTTGCTGCTTAGCGCTAAACTATCATTCTTTTCCAAATTTTACGTAAGCATGTGACAATGCATGTGAACATATTTTTAAACCCCTTGCAATTGACAAGAATTCCAAGCAAGTGAGGGTCCCTGGATCCTAAAATTCTATTCAATTTAAGACAGATTCATCCTTGTCATTGAATGATTTATTCAAATAATGTAGGAGAGATTTTAGTAGAAATATTATGACTCAATTTTCCAATTAGATTTCAATAATCCTATATTATCTTTAACCATCTTTTCTATTTTCACCCATGAACTGTTACTTAAATCTTTTATGAATAATGGTTTTTCACTTATGTTATCATTCTATATATGTGCCTAAAAGGCAGTCATTATTACAAATACTTCTAACTTAGAGTTTTGCATGCTTAATAAGTACATAGTGAATTCATTGGAAGCACATTAACAAAGCAAACAAAACATTGACTACATATCTCTATTTTTCCTTTGGTGTTAAATATATCACTATTTATATGAGATAATTAAGCCCCAATTTAAAAACAGATGAGATGGCCTTTAGTGTTTAAAACTTCATAGCTCAAATGACAATGAACTTTAAGACACTATTTAGGGTTCTTACTATAGGGTTGGTTGAAGATAGATATAACTGCTAGTCTCTGGACTTCATGGTAATAATGATAAGAACTTACTGAATGAAGTGTTATTATAAATATTAAGTCATCGAACTCTCCAAAGAGCCTTTTCAGGTAGATAATATTACTATAACCATTTTAATTCTGAGATAACTTTGATGCAATGTTTATGCAGCTAGTAAATAGGAGAGTCTGTGCTCTGAAACACTGAGTTCTATTATCTCTCAAAAGAAGCCTATGGAGTTCCCTTAGCACAGAATCCTTTCTGTGGATCACTGGGTTGAAGTACTCTCACCACCTCTGGAGCCATGGTCTGAGAATCAAACCATACAGTTGGCCACGTAGGATCCAGGTGCCTTAACCACTGTGCCATGGGCTGGCCCAGACAAGTACATTTTAGAAGTTAGAAAATATATGGGCATAGCAAACAAAAGAAAACTGAAACCTACGTCAATAAGGATGGAACACAGAAGACTTATTTGTACCATAGAACCAGAGAAAGCCTCAGAAACTGGGGACACCGA
The DNA here is from genome assembly GCA_026018925.1 of Tupaia tana. Lineage (NCBI taxonomy): Eukaryota > Metazoa > Chordata > Mammalia > Scandentia > Tupaiidae > Tupaia > Tupaia tana. The sequence goes on along the minus strand of JAKSZU010000020.1, from coordinate 21,241,627 downwards.
ATATTTCTGAAAAATCAGGGAGCAAGTATGGTAAAATAGGAGAACACTGATAATGATAATAATAAAGATCAGCTCTTCCAATGAGATACACTACAACAAAGGTAAAATATAAAGTTAATCTCTGTAGATGTCTCAAAGAGCTAAGAATTGGTGAGAAGTTAATTAAGCTCAAATGCTCAAATCTAAGAGAATGTATACTCAGAGGACTGTCATTTTCCCCCTAATCCCTCCTACCCTATTCCCATTCTCTCATACTCTCTCCACTCTGTTTCTTCCCACTCCCTGTTGATGACTTTCCTTGTGAGATTTTAGGTGATGCTTCCTGTGTTCCATTTTGCATACATAAGCAGATACCTATGTATTTTTTTAAGAGAGATTTTTGCTAGAGGGCAAATGTGCTCTCCTGAGGGATAGAAAGATAGAAAGCAAGAAATAACCTCCCAGGAGTGGTGGCCATGCCACAGTCCCTTCTCCTCCATTCTCCTCTTGGGATTTTGGACATGCACGCACATGCACCTGGCATGAGTTTGAAGTTGTTGGGCCCAGGACTTGAACTACAATCAACTGCATGGAAGTCCAGTGACATAACCATTATGCCATTTATTGGTCCCAACCTATTTTTTTTTTATATCCCCTTATTTTTTTATATAAAAGGTAGCAAATACTATAGATACTCTTTTGCACTTTGTTTTTATTTCCCACTAATTATAAATCCTGAAAATCAATCCATATGAGTTTACAGAGACTTTGCCTCACATATATATATACATATATTTTGAGAGGTTTTTGCTACAGGGCACGTGTACTCGCCAGCCAGACAGAGATAGATAGAGAGACAGAGAACGAGAAATCACCCCCCAGGGGGGATGGCCACACCACAATCCCTTCTCCTCCATTCTCCTCTCAGGATCCTGGGCATGCACGCACATGCGCCTGGCATGAGTTTCAAGCCACCGGGTCTGGGACGTGAACTGCGGTCGAATACATGGGAGTCCAGCGACATAGCCATTATGCTAACTGCTGGTCCCATTGCCTCATAATTTTTACAGATATATAGTATTGTTCACTCTCCTTCTAGATGGACATGTAGATAATTTCCATCTATAATTACAAACAATGCTATAATGAATGACCTTGTATATATGTATTTTCATAGTATTGAAGGTATATATGGAAGATAATTTTATGAGCCAAATGGAAGTATATATGTTCTTTTATTAGATTGTGCCTAATCTCTCTCTAAAATGTTATCATTTTTACATTTCTACCAGCAATGTATGAGGGTACCTACAGCTACATGGACAGAGTGGAAAATAATATTTGTACAATTTTTACTAATCTGATAGGTAAGGAATATATTGACATGTTTTTTTAATTAACATTCTTTAATTTTAAATGGGTTTGAATATCTTTTCACATGTTTAAGAAGATAATGTCTTTTAGGAATTGCCTTTCTATCTTTTCCTCATTTTTCCATCAGTTTCTTTTATATTTTGCCCCTCAATTTTAAGAACTTTTTATACAACAAGGAGATTAATATTGCCCTTTTATAATAAATGTTGCAAAGATGTTCTTCTAGGATGTCAGTTGTCCGTTGAATTTGATTACATTTCCTTTGCTGTTAATCTATATACCACAATCTTTTTTTTTTTTTCTTTTGGAGAGGTTTTTGCTATAGGGTATGTGTGTTCGCCAGAAAGACAGAAAGAGACAGAGAGATAGAAAGCAAGAAATTACCCCCCTCCACTCTCCTCTTGGGCATGCACGCACACATGCCTGGCGTGAGTTAAAGCCACTGGATCCAGCACTCGAACTGCAGTCGACTACATGGGAGTCCAGCGATGTAGCCATTATGCCATCTGCTGATCCCAGCAATCTTTTTTTTTAATGTCATCAAGTTTATCTGTTTTCTTCTGTTGCCTCTGGATTTTGATTCCTATTAGCAAACTTCTTACCTATGCTAAGGTGAAGAGGAATTCAACTATGATTTTTTCTATAGTATGCATATGGTTTATTTTATTTCGTTTAGGTTCTTAATACATTGGAATGTATTCTACTTAATGGCATTACGCATAGATAAAATTTTGTCTTTTTCTGATTAGCTATTCAATTGTTTTAGGACATTTTGTAAAATAGTCTATCTTACTGGTCTATTTATTTTTTCTAACCCATCATTTTGATGGTGCATTTTTTATTGTGTTTTAAAATATCTGATAGGGGCTAGCTGCATCTGCACAGCAGTGACGCAATGCTCCATCAGGCTGGGGCCGTACGAAAAGGGCCAGCTTCATGTCCTATGGTCTCTCTGTACATGCTAGGTACATACATGCCTGTGACCCTGGGTGGCTGAGATGGGGGGGTGGATCACGGAGTAAAGACCCTTTCGGGGATAATCATTCTTTTTCTCTCTCACGCACGTACACAGAAATATGCGAGTGCACACGTACATGCATACATGAAAGAGAGAGAAAAAGTCATTAACAAAGTGTATCTGATAGGACCACAAATTTATCCTGTGGCTTCCTTTTCTGGTGTTTTCCTTTCTCTTCTTGCATGCTTTATTTTCCATATGAATATTATTACCAATGTGGATGTGACACAGTGTATTGATTAATTCAGCACATGTAAGGCAGTATAAATAAAACGTCCACTCGCCACACTAGTATTGTCTTTCCCATGGAGAAAGAGACACAGAAAGCAAACGGCAAGTGATTAAGAACCAGTCATTGATGAGTGTGAAAGTTCAGGGATGTTACATGCCTGTTGTTTACCCCATCATCGCTTTAATCATCCAGCCTTCCTTTTCTTAATGTCCTAGCAAGAACTTGTTCTTGTGATCAAAGCAGTAGACATTATGACTGGGTAAGTTGGGAGTCAGATACTCGGTTGTCGTTATCTCTTTTCTTCCTTATTTCCTAATTGTGAGGTTTTGGAGAACATTTAAACCACTGACTTGGAGGGACTATAGTTTGGTTTTTCTTGTTTTGTGAGGCTGCAATTGACATGAAGTGCATTTCTTAAGAATTACACCAAACCAGAGTTGGGACTTCCAAAGAAAGTCAAGTTGACCATGATGAAGAATATGATTTGAAAAAATAGCCAGTAAAATAATTACTTTCTCCACCTTTATCTTTTTTGACTTCTTTCATGCTAACATGTATAGGTGTTTCAAAATTGTGGACAGAGACTGGGTAGTGTTAGAAAGAATAATAGCAGAGTTTTCTAAAGCTAATTTACTGAGATATGAAATTAATCTACTGAGATATGACTTTGGATATTTTTAATTACAAAAGTACCACAAACATTAGTTATTAGGTTATAAGAGAGGACATTGATTGAGAGAGATTTTTCTAAATCCGAAATCAAAGTATATATTGAAAACAGGCCTATCCATTGTGATCAATGTCAGAATCTAATTCTATATTTTCCAACATGTTTTAATTTCAGAAAGAAGAGGCTCTTAATAACAAACTTCCATGAAAAATTAAAGAGACAGAGTCTATGCACTTGAAACAGATGAAAAATTTGAAAGAGCACTCCAAAATTGCAGTTTCCTTTCATTTTTCTAAAAACTTATATATCAAATATTCACACCAGAACTTTTTCTTGTACATCTTAAATTATGAATGAAAAATGTGAACTAGTGGTATTCAGTTGCAAATGTAGCCTTCTTTCTTACCTTTTAAAAATCTTTTTTTCTCCTATGTGGTTCCTTCTACTTATTCTTTTATTTAATATAGAATTTTTTACATAGCAATTTTAAGATATTATTCACATACTGTTAAACTTACTCTCAGGTTGATCCTGTAGCCTAGTGATTAATGGAGCTGGATCCCACATTGTCAACTGCACTGTTCAAATCCCAGCCCCAGTGACTAGAAAAACATGTCAGGCTCACGTGCCTCCAATCCTGACAGTCTGGAGAAATGGAGGAGAAGGGGTAGGAACATGATCACTATGACCATTACATATTGGAGGGTGCTTTCTCCCTTTTGAAGTTTCTTTTTCTTTTCTTTTTTTTTTTAAGAGACTTTTGTTACAGAATGATGCATTCACCACAGAGAAAGAAAAAGTGAGGGAGGAGAGAGAAAGAGAAGAAATCATCCCCAGGGGGATGGCTATGCTGCAATTCCCTCTCCTCCATTTTCCTCCTGGGATTTTGAGCATGCATGCACATGTGCAGGACATGAATTTCAAGCCTCCAGGTCTGGGATTCACACTGTGGTCGTGGGAGTCTAGCGCCTTAACCACTAGGCCACCTGTTGGCTCCTCTCTTTCCCGCTGCATCTGACAGGAAAGTATATCATGTGCCCTCTGGCCAAAAAACAAAACAAAGACCTCTTAATGTGCCCAATTGGTGACTTCACTATACGTGTCAGGCCATGCCAATCATCACTACTATCTAATTTCACCTGCTGGTCCTGTGAGTGACTTCTTTTACTTAGAATGTGTTTAAGATACATCCTTGGGGGAACCAGCAGTTAGCGTAATGGCTATGTCGCTGGACTCCCACGTAGTCGACCGCTGTTTGCGTCTCGGACCCGGTGGCTTACAACTCACGCCGGGCGCGTGTGCGTGCGTGCCCAAGATCCCGAGAGAGGAGAATGGAGGAGAAGGAATTGCGGCGTGACCATCCCCCCTGGGGGGTGATTTCTCGCTTTCTGTCTCTATGTCTCTCTCTGTCTGTCTGGCGAGCGCACGCGCCCTATAGCGAAAAACCTCTCAAAAAAAAAAAAAAAAAAAAAAAAAAAGATACATCCTTGGAAGCCCATGAATTGGTATTCTATTTTTTTTCCCCAAATAATGTTCCATTGTATGAGCATGCCACATTTTGTTTAGCCATTGTTAGTGAACATTGAGGCTGATTACATTTTTTAGTTATTATGAATAATGAGGTTATGAAATTTGTGCAGGTTTTTATATGAAAGTATGTTTTATTTCTCTTAGATAGAACTAGCACTATAATTGCTAGGTAATACAATAACTCTATGTTCAGTTATTTTAAAAAAAATTTTTAAACTTTTAAATTTTTTTGGAGAGGTTTTTGCTATAGGACACATACGCTCACCAGAAAGACAGAGAGACAGAGAGACAGAAAGTGAGAAATCACACCCCCCGCCCCCCAGGGGGATGGCCATGCCGCAATCCCTTCCTCTCCATTCTCCTCTCGGGATCCTGGGCATGCATGCAAATGCGCCCAGAGTGAGTTTAAGCCACCTGGTCTGGGACTCGAACTGCGGTCGACTACATGGGAGTCCAGTGACATACCATTATGCTAACTGCTGGTCCCTATGAGGTTAATATTGATGACTGCTCTTTCTCTAATGCTTTTATAATTTTTGTTTTTCCTCTTTTTTTTTTAAAGTGAGTCAATTTTGTTGATTTTTCCCAAAAAAATCACCTTTTGCTTTATTATGTTTTTCATTATTTTTATTCTATGTACTAATTATAACTAATTTTTTCCTTCAGCTTTTTTGGGGTTAAATTTATGCTTTAAAGGGCCCTTGGGTAGAATGGTGGTTGAGACTCTGGCTCACCGTGGTTTGAGTCCTGGACCAACTGTCTTGAAAAAGTCACACTGGCGGGAACCAGCAGTTAGCGTAATGGCTATGTCGCTGGACTCCCACGTAGTCAACTGCGGTTTGCGTCCCGGACCCGGTGGCTTAAAACTCACGCTGGGTGCGTGTGCATGCGTGCCCAAGATCCTGAGAGGAGAATGGAGGAGAAGGGATTGCGGCATGACCATCCCCCCTGGGGAGTGATTTCTCGCTTTCTATCTCTCTGTCTCTCTCTGTCTGTCTGGCTAGTGCACGTGCCCTATAACGAAAACCTCTCAAAAAAAAAAAAAAAAAAAAAGTCACACTGGGTGCATGTGCATACTTTCCCAAAAATCCCAGGAGCAGAATGGAGGAGAAGGAATTGTGGTATGGCTAATCCCCTGAAGGATGATTTCTCATTTTCACTCTTTGTCTCTCTCCAGTGAGCCCATGGCACTTATGGCAAAAACCTAAAAACAAACAAACAAAAAATCTGTGCCTCTTTTTTAGTTTCTTAAGGTAGAAGTTTAGGGTATTAATTTGAAATCTTTCTTCTTTTTTAATATAGGTGTTTGCAGTTATGAATTCTCCTCAAAGCGGTGCTTTTGCCAAGTCCCATAGCTTTTATACCCAGTATATTTATGCTTCTTTTAAACCCTCTTTCTCTCTCTTCTGATCTTAACATTTATTTTAGCTCTGCTCTAAGTCGGTATTCATGCATATCTTGGCTGATTTCTGATAATCTGTGTTTAAAGAGAATAGTATTTTTGTTCTTAAAAATCCCTGAAGTAGTTATAATAGTCTTTAGGGCTGCACATATCACAAATACTTAACAGATGAAGTTATTTAAAACAATATGGGTGACAATTGACAAACATACTGCTTTACTACAGCAAGATTTATTACTCTGAATATCTGCTCTTTTCTCTAATAGTTTCTTTGCTCCAGGAAAACACCTTTATTTTTCTTGCTTTGAAACAAAAGGCAGCTACATCTGGATGCTGTAAAGTTTTGTGATTTGTGCTACTGCCTATTTTCAAGAGATATAGACAGAAACTTCTTAAGAATATAAGGAGAAAAGACAAATTAATTAACTTGTCGAGTCCATCTGCTCAGATAATGTAACTTCAGATTCCTGTTTCTCAGTGGTGCTTACCACATATGTTTTTAATTATTGTGATATAATTTGTAGTTTCAGTGGTAATCACAAATTAGCCCAGAAATTTTGACATTGCACATGGAAACTGAGGGACTGTTTTCCAGATTAATTTTTTTAGATAGATTTTTGCTATAGGGCATGTGTGCTCACTGGAGAGAGACAGAGAGACAGAGAGGCAGAGAATAAGATATCATCCCCCCGCCCCCCCGAGGGAGGATGGCCATGTCACAATCCCTTCTCCCTCATTTTCCTCTCAAAAATAATAGAGGATACATGTAGAGATATAGAGAGATGATAGACAGATGAAGGTAGAAGGTAATAAACTGATAACATCAAATAATAAAATCATTTAAATAATAAAACCATTATCTATAAATCTGTATGAAAATTACATTAGTCTGCCAAAGATTGAAAGCTTTGAAGACCTCTTAGCTTCACCTGGGCTAAAACCAACTCTTTCGTGGGGACTTTCAGGTCTCTTTGAGCCTGGCATAGTGTCTAACACATAGTGACTACTCCATTAACAGCTATTGGATAAATAAAAAGAATGGATCTTCCTGAATAAAAAGAAAAGCTGGCAATAATAAGATAATTAATAGGATCAGAGAAAAAGGCAGTGTTGTGTATAAAAAGCAAATCTTACTGAACAAAGAGACAAAATAAATAAAAATATAAAATCAATGTACTGTATACTTTATGTATAAGAAAGAAACTAGGAAATGTTAACTGAAATTGGGCAATAAAATTAGATAAAAGAATAGTATTGGGAAAATTCAATATTCAATCAACAGAGGCAAAGCCAGAATGAAATACTAAATTGAAATAGGTGCAATGGTTTGAATATTTGTCCCCTCCTAAATTCATGCTAAAATTTGGTTGCCATTGTTAACAGTGTTGAGAGGTGGTAAGTTTTTAAGACGTGATTAGGCCATTAAGGATCTGTCCTTACAAGTAGAGGAATGTCCTCATTTCAGAAGTGGGTTTCTTATCATGAAAGTGGGTTTGTTATAAAGGACAAGCTTGACCTTCTTTCTCTCTTCCTCTCTACTTTTCCATAATGTAAAAGTCTATAGGTTTCTCAGGACCAGCAGTTAGCACAGTGGCTATGTCGCTGGATTCCCATGTAGTCGACTGGGGTTCTAGCCCTGGACCCGGTGACTTAAACTCACGCTGGGCGCATGTGTGTGCGTGCCCAAGATCCTGAGAGGAGAATGGAGGAGAAGGGATTGTGGCGTGGCCCCCCCGCCCCGGGGGGTGATTTCTCGCTTTCTGTCTCTATGTCTCTCTCTGTCTTCCTGGTGAGCGCACACGCCCTAAAGCAAAAAAACCTCTCAAAAAAAAAAAAAAAAAGTCTATAGGTTTCTCTTATTTTTTAATTTTTAATGGTTTCTTGATTCTGTCATTTACTTTAATTTTTTTTATTCAATCAAGATGTAATCAAGAATACAAATGAAAAAATACATGACAAATCAGCAGTTACCTTGAAATTATTGGGATAAATAGACATGTCATTATGCATACTTTAATTCTAATACACATATAATTAAACCAATTTGAGAAAATAACCTTTTATACAACACAATTTAGTTAATGTAATATCTTATACCTTGTTATAACACAAGAAGGTTTTTCCAGATATGAGCATCCTGATATTGAACTTTCCAGGTCCAGACTATGAGCCAATAAATTTGCTTACTGTGAATTACCCAGTCTGTAATATTGTTATAGCATCCCAAAATAAGTGAATGCACAGTATATGTAGGTGCGTTCAGTCTGCTTCCTAGAATGGGCCATCTTAAAATTCATAAGGAAAATCTCCATATTGGCTTGTTAGTAGGGAACAAAAATCTGTGCCTTGCTTATCTCTATAAGCGCCAAAATTTAACTCAATGGTCATATCAGCAACAGAAAATATATAAGCAAAGAGGCATTAATCATAAAATTGAAATTTGGAGGCTGAAAAATAATAAAATACTATGTTAGGAACATCATGAAAAGAAAAATAGTGAGAAGGAAATAACTTATAGTAAGCCTGAAACGAAGGTTTTAAAAAAGAACTCAACAAAGAAGAAAATTACCTTTTGAATTTAAAATTTTTTTAGACTTTTGTTATAGGGCATATTGCTCACAGAGAGAGACAGAAAGACAGTGGGAGGAAAAGTGAAAAATATTCCTTGGGGAGATAGCCACGCCATAATCCCTTCTCCATTCTCCTTTTAGGATGAATGCACATGCATCCAGCTTGAGTTTTTGAAGCCATCAGTTCTGGGACCCAAACCGTGGTTGGCCATGAAGGAGTCCAGCACCCTAACCACTATGCCACCTGCTGGCCCTGAAGAAAATCATCTTTACAGCTAGAGGAAGATCAGTGAAGAGAAGACACAAGAATAACTCAGAATTGGAGAGGTCAAGGGCATAGCAAACATTAGGCAGGACAAAATAGTAATTCAAGAAAAATTTGCATGAGACTAATGCTAGTCAGAATTTCTTTAAAACACATCAAGACGAAGAAATCAGAGAGAAAAACACATGGCAATGGTGGTGTGAATGGTGTACTTATGAAGAAAAGAGAGTGCAGAAAGAATAAATAAACTCTTTGCTTGGGAGTTTTATGAGGAAAACTGTGAAAGAATCTCCATTCCCAAATTATCTTCTAACAAAAATCAGAGATAATAGATCAAATGCTGGTAAACGCTAGGTATGTTCTATATGTAATTGAAAAAGTAGATGAAGATAAATAACATAGAATGTTATCATCTATTCCAATTTTTCTTTTCTTTGTCAAGAAAATGACTTTACTTCACCTCCTCTAACTCTTACTGCCAGTATGACAGCTATTTGAAAGCCTCTTCCCTTGGCCATGATTAGAACAGACTGGCATACACATAAGTTAGAGAGACATGAGGGCAGCTGATCGCCCCAGCCAGGCTTGGACTTTCCCCTCTGTTGTGTGCTCTGTCCTTATTCTCTCTCTGCCTTCCAAGCTCTGCATTGCCAACTCTCCCTCTGTATGCATAGTCACTGGCCTTTTGTGTTTTAGAATCCCTCTTCCATAGATGGAGCACTTGAGAGCTGTTGCAATTTGGCACATGACTTTTTGCCTAGATTCTGGTGCTTGGTGTGGGTTCTGTTTTCTTCTACTTCCCTGTTTTGTGGTCCTAGCATCTCTTAGGTCCCCTATGCTCTCTGCTGTTAAGAATCCGTCAAGAGAGTTTTAAAGGAACTCAGGGGTGAAATTGTGGAGTCGTTGGCGTAAATATGCAAGCTGCCATAAACAGGCCACTCCGCCATGTGATTGTCAAGGCGGCTCTCAAACGTAAGTGAGAAGAGCTCCTTGGGGACTAGGGAGTTCCAGACCAGCAAGTCTCATTCTTTGTTGGGCAGATTGGTGAGCTTTGTAACAAAGGATCATTCCACTGATCACTGAAGCTAGCATTTCTGGGGCTTTGCCAGAGAGGACTTATAATGGCAGAGGAGATTAAACAGGTACATCCTGAGAGCTGAGGAGCATAATTTGAAGAAATCTGCTGCATGAACAACATGTGCTTTGATTCTGTATTTTACCTGATATATTCACATGAACCTTGTATTCTACTTCGTAATTTTTGCTTTAGGAGACAAGTTATGTTTTGTATTTCCGTTCCTGAGAAAATGAGGAAACATGACCTGTTAGTTCCTTTTCTAAAACCAACAATATAGAGGTTAGAAGAAAACTCAAATGTGAAACTAACACAAAAATAAGAAGAAACTTAGAAGTGAAATATAGGGAAGGGATGGGGATTTTAATTTTGAGTAGTGGTCAGCCAGATAGAACAGGGCAAGAGAAGTGGGGGTATTTTTAAAATTCTGCACTTATTTTCCTCCACATTGAATTTAGCAATAATTGCTGTCTTGAGCATTTCAGCAACAGCTCGGGCTGTGTGGTATGGGAAGGCAATGTCTAAGAGTATGAAAGCTCTGTTGGGACACATAGTGGACGACCAGTGGCAGGACTGATCGGATACTCTCATGCATTTACCCCTCCACCCCGCACTCCTCCAAATCCCTAGGGCTACTGGGTAATTACTACAGAGGCCGTCTCAGTCCATCATAGCTACAAAAATGTCGTTCAGGTGCCTCCTCTTATCCACAGGACATACTGTTCCAAGACATTTAACGGGTACCTGAAACCATAGTTCCTGTTTTAAGCCCTATATATAGATATGAGATTAATATAATGGAAAATTTATGCAAAAATGAAGTAAGAGTTATTTTGATGCAAAAAATGAAAATTTATGCATATTTTTCATAATATGCACTTTCCATGAACTTTTTGAAGGTCCCTCATATTTTTTTCTTTTCCTATTTATACATTCTTAGGATAAGGCATAATTTATATGAGGCACAGTTAGAGCTTAACTAAACATCTAATAATAAAATAGAATTGAAATAATACTCTGTAACAGAAGAGATACGAATGTGGTCTCTCTCTCTCTCTGTCCCTCTCACTCTCTCTCTAAATACCTTTCTGTACTGGACTTTGAAACTGAAGCCATTGAAAGTAAAATTCAGGATAAAAGGGGATGACTGTAGTTTAAAAGTGAATCCCTAATTATAAAAGTAGCAACGAATGGAAGCAGTAAATACAGCCTATTACACAATCTTCCTCAGGGCCTATTTTACTTTTTTTACAACTTACCAGGAAAGACACAAACTAGGACCTAGATATTTGCCTTTCTTCTAACACATAATTTGATAAGGTGGAAAATATACTTAGAAGAATATAAACCCATTAGATTAACCAAAGTAACTAAACATTTGAGAAATAAAACTAAAAAAAGGGAAGACAACATTTTATCCAATATGGAACAGAATTATTGGATCTGATTAGCTAAGAATTTACAAGAAGCAAAATAATAGGTTCAGGGAGTAATGGACATGAAATAGAAAATGTAACACAAACAATCAGGCAGAAATATTAGGTCTAAAAAATAATGGTGGAAGGTAAGAACACAATAGCTAAGATAAGCAGCGGGATGGATATAGCTAAATAATGAATCAGTGAGATAGAAGTTTAAATTGAGAAAATCTCATTGTGGTTGCAGGGAAGGATGAAAACAAAAAACACAATAAAAATGAGAGGGTAAGTGTAGGCGAGGGTAATAGAAATTCAAGGAAGAGGCAAAAATTGTATTTTAAAATTTTCTCCTTGGAGACCAGCAGGTGGCGTAGTGGTTAAGACACTGGACTCCCAAATGGCAGACCATGGTTTAAGTCCCAGACTTGGCAGCTTGAAACTCATGCCAGGCACATGTGTGTGTGTGCCCAAAATCCTGAGAGGAGAATGGAAGAGAAAAGATTGTGATGTGGTCATTGCCCTGGGTGGGATGACTTACTACTTTTTGTCCCTTTGACTCTCTCCCTCTGTCTCTCTGGAAAGTGCATGTGCCGTATAGAAAAATCTCTCTCTCTTAAAAAAAAAATTCTCTCCTTAGATTTGACATTATTTTTCCTGAGTTTTGTACTGAAGTTGATACCACAGGAAAATGCATTACATTCATTGTGCAGATTAATATTCTCCCTTTATTACATGACTATCAGGAGAAAAGATGTCTCTGGTTTGAATGTCCCCCGAAATCTCTGTGTTAAAATTTGGTTTTGATAGATTAAGAGGATAAAGACCTAATCAGACTGTAGTGTTGAAAACTGGGGCCTTTGGGAGGAGGATTGAGATTAAGGTCATAAAGGCAGGGTCCCTCTGACTGACTCCTGGATGGTTTAGGAGAGGGAATGAGACCAGAATTGAGACACACAGACATGGATGAGTGCTCTTCTGCCTACTACCAGGTTGAAATGTAGCCAGTAGACTCACTAGATGCAGCCCTTGGATTTTGGACATGGAAATCATGAATTGAATAAAAACTGATTCATATAAATTACAGTCTCAGCAGAAAGGATTAGAGCAAAGATAAAGGAATCTCACATTTTTGTTCTCTTTTGCATCGATGGGAAAATGGAGGTAGTGTACTGGAGGCCAGGACGTGTAGAAAATATTCGAAGAAGGAGAAACCAGAAAATATGTTTTAACACATTTTTTTTAATCAAAGATTTATACCAAATGCAATATTTGTGTACAGACATACAGAATCACAAATCAGCCAGTTATTGATAGTGTTGCTTATGTCTATGGAATTCATACAGGATAAGAAAAGAGAAAATCATTAAACCAAAATTTAAGAAAAAGTGGTCATTTTTCTGGCCCTAGGATTGCTAAAGTGAATTCTTCTAAGCATTTAATATGATTAGCTCTATGGAGAACTGGTAAGCTTTTTAGGGATTTTCAATAAAGCATCCACATTTGCTAATACATGAGGACTTTTTAATACTAAAATTCCTAGTTGATGTGCCGGGAAGTTTGCAAATAGATGTTGTGTAGCTTGGCGTCTTTGTCATGTTAACTAATCTCACACCAAGACATGAATTAAAGTTAATATAACATGGTTTTCCTTAACTTTAATGTCTGTGTTCCTCTGGCAAATCCGAGAAGTTTACAATTGCTGGAGTAAAAGATCACATACAACATTGAGACTCTGTGACTAGAGAAAAGGTGAAAACAACATGTGTATTTTTGAAATCCTGGGAAACCCTAAGGCTAAATTAAACTAATTTTTTAAATAAAGTTAATTTGTTAGAGTTGGGACTTGCAGGTGGCATGCTGGTTAAGGGTGCTCAACTCCCACATGGACAACTGTGATTCGAATTCTAGACCTGGTGGCTTGCTTTCTAATTTTCTCTCTCTCTCTCTCTCTCTCTCTCTCTCTCTCTCTCTCTCACTGTCCCTTACTGGTCAAATTAAAATAAAATAAATAAAGTTAAGTAAAATAATTCAAAAACAGCAAAAAAATTATTAGAGTTAACAAACTCATGAGATGTTCATATAGATTTATTCACTAGATCTCAAAATACCAAACTTAGAGGTATCCTCTAAAAGATAAATTCATACATGGCTCATGTGATAAATGTGTGTGTTGAGCTGGCTAGGGTTTACCCAAACTCTAGTCTAGATGTTTCTGGTGATAGTATTCTGTGAATGTGATTCACGTTTATTATCAATTGACTTTAGGTAAAGCAGATTTCTCCTGCTAATAAAGGTGGGCCTCACCCAGTCAGGAAAATGCTTTAAGAGCAAAACCAGGATTTTCTGAGAAGAAAGAATTCTGCCTCAAAACTAACATAAAAAGTCAAGCCTAAGTATTTAGTTTATTGGCCTTCCCTAAGGTTTTGGACTTATCAGTCCCCACAATAATGTGAACCAGCTTCTTAAAATAAATTTCTCTGTATATAACCTATTGATTCTCATTCTATGGAGAACCCAACTGATAGAGCTCATAATAACAGGAAATTCTCTAGATAAAGCAACATTAACTAACTCAATTTCTTTAAGTACAATTGATAGGCTGAAGACAGGTTCTGATCCATGCCAATTCTATCACCTTTACCTTCTAAATAAATAGCTCATAAATGAAAACACTACTTCCATGGTTAAACCAGTCCAAACTACCATATTTTTTCCTTTCAAATGGACCAGTAAACGAGCTCAGAACTAGTTTACCGGCTTCAGCTCTGCATTTCTCCTCTTGCTAAATGATTCATGATTCCAAATGCAAATTCGATCCCGTCCCATTCACAACCCAGCCTTTTGGAAGGCATTTATGGATCTAGCTGTACTTAATTTTTTTCTGGCAAGATTTGTCTTACTTCAAGGTCTTTTTTATTGTACCCCTTAGTTTTATCCACACAGGTCCTTTCTAGGCCTTTTCCCTTGTGACTTCTCAGCCAAACAGAAGGCATTTACAATGGCATGTGCATAAAGTGCTTTCTTTATTTTTTTTGGCCTGAGGGAACTATTTAGTATTATTTTCTTGTAGGGTGTTTGTGCTTGAGGAAGACAAAGAAGGAGAGATAAAGTGAGAAAGCATTCCCCCAAGATGACTACATTGCAACCCCTTCTCTGTCACTTTCCTCTCAGGATTTCGTGTACACACACATAAGCACCCAGCATGTTTTTCAAGCTACTGTTCTGGAACTTGAATTGTGCAGTTGGTCATGTGGCATCTAACTGTCTTAACCACTACGCCACCTGGCTGACCTTGACTGAGGGAACTTTGACTTTTTCTGTAAGGGCTCCAGGGGAATTTCTTCTGGATAACTGTCTCTGATCTTGATGAGGGCAAATCCCACTATTAATATCCTCCCATAGTATCCTGTAGCTCTCATTTTGTAGCAGTTATTACAACACAAATATTATGTTTGGTTATGTTTTAATATGATTGATGTCTATCTACCCAACTACATAGCAAGTTCCATGAGAACAGAAATAATGGCTTCTTTGTTCATTTCTTATTCCAGGAGCTTAACACAGAATGTAGTATATAGTCATCAATAAAGATTTGATGAATATGTGGATTTATGGATTTACGATTCCATTTAGCATAATGGATTTAAACCAGGGTTATTTGTGGTTACATCTTCAGCACCCAACTTTGACAAAATATACTAAAGTATAATTTATAATAATATAGTTAGATTTAATGGATCCAAGGGAAATATGTCATTTTGATTCAATTTTGTGTAATAAGTCACAATTTTAAATTTCAAGCATATACAATGTCCTGAATCCAGGTAAGCTTAACTTGGTTTTTGCTGTGGAAAGGTTATGTGCTTTTAGATTGTGCTGAGCAAAATATATTCAAATATCTCATGAATCTTTGCTTGACAATCAGTAGAGAAGGGAAGAAGCAACTTAAATCAATTAGGAAGCTGCTGATTCACAAAATGTAAGAGTTTAATGGAGACTTTGGCCAGCACATTAAGTGCTATTAAGTGCATGATAGTATATGCTTGGTAGGTTAGCTTAGTTGGTTAAACTGAAAGATAAAATGGAGGAAAATATGAATTAAGGAGGAACAAATACATGCAAGAAGTTGAGAGTTTCTATTGTTCTTCAGATGGTCCAACTTTTAAGCAATGAGTACGAGCTAATACATGTAATTATAGGTAAGGTTTAAAACATGACTGATAATAAGCCTGATATATTTGGTTATTAGAAAAATTAATAGTATAATACTAACTTGCGACGAGCTTACAAAGGTTATTTAGTTAAATGTTCCTCCTCCCTTTAATGGGGAGATGGATATCACCTAAAGGAGTAATTATCACAAGTACTGTGATTAGTGAGTTCACTGTTTTCATAAAGAAATTTCTGTTTCAGACAATTCTGAAGATTAGGAAATAATTTTTCTTCCAAATTCCAAAACTATAATCTTGCAATTTCCATTCTTGGGTTCCAGTTCTGGACCTACATAGAATAAATTGACCAGGATCAGCAGTTAGTGTAATGGCTAGATTACTGAACTCCCATGTAGTCCACCATGGTTTGAGTCCCAGGCCCGGGGGCTTAAATTCACGCCGGGCGCGTGTGCATGTGTGCCCAAGATCCTGAGAGGAGAATGGAGTAGAAGGGATTGCGGTGTGGCCATTCCCCCGGGGGGTGATTTCTCACTTTCTGTCTCTTTGTCTTTCTGGTGAGTGCACGCACCCTATAGCAAAAACCTCTAAATAACAATAATAATAATGATAATAATAATAATAAATTTACCTCTTCCCCAACATGTCTTTACCCCTTCCAATAAGTGAAAGAGTTGCCATGGGTTCTGATTTTTCTCATTCTAAGTGGTTTCAAATCATTAATCATTACAGGTTTTCTGGAAAGTTGTCTTTTCTTTTGTATAGAATCCTCCAGTGTTAAAAAATTTCTTCTTTGAATATGCTAAGGAGAACTGTACACAATAACTGTCTTTTCTCTGACAAAAGCAAAAAACATGTCAAATAGGTTTTTTTTTGTTGTTGTTGGATTATTAGTTTAAGTTATCTGGAGATTGTTTTCTTACTGTGTTCCTGTTCCAATTGCTTATCATTTGTCCTTTCGTTTTTCCCCCTCAATGATAGAAAGATCAGTTGAACTTGCACACATTCAAAATCCCAAGCTTTTATGATTTAGCTGTTATTCATGATTTTTTCTCGCTGTGCTTACAAAATTGACTCTCTTAGTTTCATGTAAAATTATTCATTTATCCATATAAATAAAATCTCATCTATTGCAGCTCATTTTTTCTAGATATTATATCTTTAAATCTTCATTTAAAATTACATAATTTATCAATGACTCCCAGATTTGTGCATGTAAAAATTGGTAAATATACCATTTGTATCTTCATCCAAGTTTGTGGTAAAATGCTGATTAGGGCACAACAAGAAACTTGGAGACCAAATCTTCCTCTCAGGTTTATAACTATGATTTATCCGCATTTTATGTGTAATTATCCAAGCAGCTGGGAATATATTTAACTTTACCAACTTCTAGTTCACATTTATCCATAATTGCTCCAACAATACAGAAACAGACTTTATTAAACTTTATTAAAATTTAATAATCACTAGGTTTTGTGATAATGGTTTATCCCCTATACGTTCATGTTTTTGAATTTGGTCCCCAGTTAGAAAAGTGAGGCCTTCTGGATAGTGATTAGATAATGGGGCAACACTCATGAGTAGATTAATAATGTCTCAAGAGACCTAGTGAGTTCTAGCTCTAGGGAGAAGGGGTTGGTTCTTGTGAGAGCAGGTTGTTAGAAAAGAGAAAGCTGCCTGTACCTTTCTTCTCTCTCACTTCATGTGCTCACTCTCTGCCTCTGTTGGTCATGTCCTAGCCTCTAGAATCAGGAGTCAATAAGCATCTATTTCTTTTAAAATCATCCAGCTTAATTTATTTTTATTAGCAACATAATTATGAACTAAGCCCCAGATTACTCAACTCTTTATTTTTACATATTTACTTTTTAGTTTTTTGCTACAGGGCATATACACTCTCCAGAGAGAGAGAGAGAAACTGAGAAAGCATTCCCCAGAGTGAATGGCTACATTATAATCCCTTCTTCTCCATTCTCCTCTCAGAATTTTGGGTACACACACACACACACACACACACGCACCCAACATGATTTTCAAGTTGTCGGCTGTAGGACTATAACCACATAGTCAGCCATATGGGATCCATTGCCCTAACCACCATGACACCTGCTGGCCCTAAAAATTATTTTTAAAGTTTGGCTCTATGTGCAGTCATTAAGTCCCATGTGGCAAACTGTGGCTCAAATTGCAGCTCTGGAGGCTTGAAAAACATGATAGGTACATATACTTGCATGCCCCAAGTTCTGAAAGGATGAAGAAACAGAGGGAAAAAATCGTGGTGTGGCTGGTGTGGCCATGCCCTATTCTTGGGGTTTTCTCTCTCTTTTTCTCAAGTGCATCTACCCTCTGGCAATAAAAACATATATATATATATATATATATATATATATATATATATATATATATGTTTTTTAAGTACAGTGGGCCCTAGCTTAGTTATAGGTGGATGGTTTTGGGGTGAGGTTCTAGGACATCATTAGGACCTAGTCTCTCTGTGTAATAGATCTGCCCTCCTCTGGATTGCCCTAACTCTCCTGCAGGTTATCTCTACGTGGTACTGCTCACCATGTCTAGGATTATATACACAAATCTCCATGCATAGTTCATGGATAAGGGGAAATCCTCATAGTTGGCAGAATTCTAATTGACTTTTTCTACTTGGGTCCTGTGTTTATTCCAGAACCAATATCTGTGACCAGGAGGATCTGATACTCTCCTATGTGATAAAGCTTATATAGAACAATTATTTTTCATCTTGAAGCTCAGAGAACATAGCACTTTATTTGATAACTATATGTAGTTAAATATGGTTTTGTTATTGTTGCTTTCTTGCTGTAGCCAAGTAAAGCAAATTTCTTTATTTTTTAAGTTTATTTAAGTATTTCTCTTATGGGGGGGGAGAGGGGGGGGAGAGGGAAGAGAAGAGAGGAGAGAAAGGGAGAAGTCAGAGAGAGAGAGAGAGAGAGAGAGAGAGAGGGAGAGAGAGAAGCACACCCAACAGGGATGCTCCCATTTACCCACAGTGTCAGTTGACATAGATTGTGGGCAAGCACTTCCAGCATGCTCAGGGAAGTGCTGGGATAGGAACTCAGTAACTTTCAATGTTGGTTCAATTGCCTTGCTGTTGTATCACCTCCTGGCTCCAAAAGAAAAGGTTTTCCGGACCAGGAAATAAACCCAGCCTGAGGTGGTGAGAGTACTGAATCCTAACCACTAAATCACCAGGGAATGTCAAAACATACTCATTTATTCATTCAATTTTAGCTTTTTGCTTTAGGGTACATGCACTCACTGGAGGGAGAGAGAGAGAGAGCGAGAGAGAGAGGGAGGAGAGAGAGAAGAGAGAGAAAGAGAGAGGGGAAATGAAGAATAACTCCCTGGGGGTATGGCCACATGCCTTCTTTATTTTCCTTTCAGGATTTTGGGCTTGCACGCACACACCTGAGGTGATTTTTCAATCCAGTAGGTCCAGGACTTGAATCACTTGGTTGGTCATGTGAGATCCAGCTGCCTTAACCTTCACACCACCTGCTGGCCCAGCAGATTTTTATTTTATTTTATTTTATTTTATTTTATTTTATTTTATTTTATTTTATTTTATTTTATTTTATTATTATAAGGTTTTTGCCATAGAGCATGTGCACTTGCCAAGAGAGACAGAGATAGACATGAGAGCGGAAGTGAGAAATCATCCCCCAGGGGAGATACCACACCACAATCCCTTCTCTTCCTGAGATTTTGGACATGCACACACATGCACACAGTATAATTTTCAAGCCACCTGGTTTAGGACTTGAACCATGGTTGTCCATGTGGGAGACTAGCACCTTAACCACCACACCATATGCTGGCCCCTCACCAAATTTATTTTTAAGTAATGATAATAAGGAGTAATTTTCTTTTCACCATTCTTTACTCTTCTTTTTTTATTTCCTCAAAATCTTTTATTGTGAAAGCTTTACACACACACACACACACACACACACACATAAAAGTAGGTAGAACATTGTGATAAATCCTATGAACCAAAATGAACAATAATCAATTATAGCCAACCTGGTTTTATTCTCAAAAACTTACTTCCTCAATATTATTTTGAAGCTACTTTCAGATATCCTACTGCTTAACTTATAAATATATCTGTAGATACTCTAGAGCATAAGGGCTCTTTTAAAAACTAACCATGAAATTGGACTAACTATAAAACAAACTTCCAATAACTTCTTGATCATCAAAGTTGGTATCACCTGTGTTCACCTGCTCACCTTCTAAGTCTATGAAGGCTCTCATAATTCAATAACGTATATGTTTTATTGCAAGTCTAAATAAAATTCAAATGTTATGACTGGGTGATGGCTTGTGAATGTTTAAATCTTCAGACTGACTTCTACTTCTCTTGCCTCACCCTTATAGGTCTACTCTCCCATCTTATTTATTTTGCAATTTGGATGCTAAAGAAAACGGGATCATTTTTTTCTGAAGTTTCCCATACTCTTGATTTTTTTTATTTGCATCCTATTGGTGGCACTTAACATTTCTTATTTCCTGTAAATTGGGACTTGGACCTAGAGGCTTGCCCAAAATGTCAATATTATCATCCTGACTTGTTTTGCTCATTTGTTTTCTTACAAAAAAAAAAATGGAACATGTGCACATACATTAGAGAAAGAGAGGGAAACAGAGAGAACTACCTCCACCAGGCTTGATCACGTTGTGATCCTTTCCTTTCATTCTACCAGGATCTGGGCGCATGTGCAGAGTTTTCAGGCCGTTTTGTCCAGGGATGTATACAGTGACTGGCCTGTGGCTTCTAGCACCACAATCAGTAAACTGCTGAGTGTGCTGCAGAGGCTGGACTAGCATGATGTTGCTTTTCTTTTTATTGAAAGGCATGTAATTCATTGATATGACTGCCTAGATCAATTATTGTATACACGAGTACTTTACTTTTATCATTCCTTCTTTATTTATTAGTGAGAGTATTTTTATAAAAACAAGACAAAACTTCCCTTTGTCTTGATTTCATTACCCAGTGGTGCATGTATGTGGGTAAATTATTGTGCATACCTGGTATCTTTGAAAATTATAATTCTTTTTCATTATTTCTAAATCTAATAATCAACTGAATCATTAACACAGTAGGTGATTATGTTCTTAATTTTTTTTAGTGTTTTCTTGAATAGTTAATATATTTCTGATATGTTTTAATTAACTATAGTTTTTATTCAAATTGATACTGAAATCTCACCAATTTTTGTAGTAGAAGCCTTTTCTAAATTGGCTCTTGAATGACTCTGACCCCACCTTCATAGTCTTTGATAGTTTTCTTTGATATTTTGAAACGTTCCAGACTCCTACAGAAATAAATCAGCCAATTCTCTAAGAAGTTCTGGTTCCTTTTAGTGTGAAATTTTATTTAGAGACTATAATCTGGGTAATAGGAATGCTTATTGCTACCGTTTGGATATCATTTCAAGTCTGTTCAGTGAAGAGATTGAGGATCTCTTTTAAAGATAAAACATATCATGAGCTTATTCTAACACTTTCTTAAGTTTCAAAGTAAAATAACAGTGCTTTATTAGACTTCTATCTTTCATCTGTATCTCCTTCATCCTATGACAAATCATATGATCCTGGAAAAGACAGAATATTTCACAATTATTCATTTACTTTATCCTCTAATGCACAGATAAGATAGTTACAATGCCATTACCACCACAAATATTATAACAATGATTAGAGAGCACATTTTAATATCCTATTTGCAGTATTTTTTTTTCCTTTTTCAGGGTTTATTGTACTAGTCATGTATAATCGAATTAGCGTGTTTTATCCTCTCTTGGACTAGTTCATCCCATTAAATACATATTTGAGTTAACTTTTTTCTTTTTATTTGAAAGTATTATTTTATAATTCTAATATTGCTAATATTGTTTTAGGGAAATATTATTAATAGCACAATTTGAAACTCAAATCTTAAAAAGATGTGTTCAAAGAAGTCAAGGTCCTTTCTTTGATGTTTTTATTCTGTCTTTTCTCTTGTGTAACAATAAAAGTTATAATTTATTCTTTCATTATTTTAAAAAATATTCCTTGAATATATGCTTCCATTCAGGAAAGTTACATTTTTGTGTTAATGTTTAATTTTATACTATAATCTTTACATAATATTCTGAGTTCTTTATTTCTTTTCACATAATTATTACCTATTGTTTTGCTACTATTAGCAATATCAGAATTAGGCAGTAACCACTTCCTCCTATTCTCTTTATCTCTTAGCATCTGATCTAAGGTAATATTCTTTATCTTAGATAAAACTGCAAGATAATAGACATGTCTATTTTTATATTTTCTCCCTTTTATCTCCCCATTTGTGATTTTTGTAGTTTTCCTCCAATAACTGAGCACAAGAACATTATATACTATATTCTTTTCCTTGTGACAATTATGTAGTCTTAATTCCACAGGTAATATGTGTTTGGTACATCTACAATTTCTCTCACATTTATAAAAGTTTGTCTGTTTTATGCTTAGCAGTTTGAATAGATTTGAAACCTTAGTTCACATTTTTTTCTTAGAGTTTTCAAGATATTTTGCCATTGTCTTCTGTTACAAAGTATTACTGTCAAAATTTTGATGAAAATCTAATTTTCTAAGTGATTTAGTATTTTTATCCCAGATTTTCAAAGCTATGTTTCTCTTCATTTCATATATATATATGTATTAGGATGTGTCCAGGTGTTGATCATGACTTGTTCTTTCTCCCTCTTTATTTTTCTAGGCATGTATACATTTTTTCCTTCTATTTTAAAGTTAAGTAGGCTATGGGCCAGAAGGTAGCATGGTGGTTAAGGTGCTGGACTTCCACATGGCCAACAGCGGTATGAGTCCCAGATACAGCAGCTTAAAATCATGGAGGGCATGTGTGCATGCACGTTGAAAATTACAAGAGGAGAATGAAGGAGAAAGGATTGCAGTATGGCTATCCCCCTTGGGGGGGGGTGGATTTCTCATTTTCTCTCTTTCTGTCTCTTTCTCTCTCCATCTAGTAAGTATACACACCCGAATGCAAAAACCAAAACACAACATCAAAAAATTTAAGTAGCTAACTAGAATATATCTTGGGATTGAGTGTTTGTGGTTGATATTTTCAGGTGTGTTGTACTTTTTCAGTATGTAGTTTTAAGTCTTCTTTAAAAAAAAAATCATTCTGGGACCAGCAGATGGTGTAGTGGTTACATTGGTAGACTCCCACGTCATCGACCACGGTTGGAGTCCTGGAACAGGACTTCAAACTCACATTAGGCCGTTGTGTGTGCGTGCCCAAAATCCCGAGAGAAGAATAGAGAAGGGATTGCAGCATGGCCATCCTCCCTTAGTGGGGGCTAGGGGGTGATTTCTGGCTTTCTGTCTGTCTGTCTCTCTGGCGAGTGCACGTGCCCTATAGCAAATATATCTCTGAAAAAAATTTAATCATCCTTGCTTTCTAGTTATTAGTATATATGCCCTTTGATTAGCTTCATTTTCTTCTTCAGCAATGCTTGTGTATACATATTTTATATCTTTCTGGTTTGTTTCCACATTTGTCACTTTTGCTTAAACCTTTTCATTTTTTTCTCTGTATTTTGGATTTATTTTATTCCTGGGTTTATTTGTCTAGCATTCTTTATAGTATAATTTTTATTTCTGAAATATTTTTTCCATTTTACTTCCTTTTTAATTGTCATGTATTTTTTAGTAGTCTATATAATTTATCTTAAATAAAGTATGTATATATATATATATTTTTCCATGAGAGACAGAAAAAATGAAAGAGAGAAAGGGAGAGAAGAAAGAAAGAGAGACTATCACCGCCAGCAGGTTCTCAGGGTGCAATTCCCCTTCCAGCTTTCTCCACCTCCCAGGGTCATGGCTGCACACATACAGTACATGCCTAGTGTCCAGGCTGCCCTGGCTCCAAATTCCAGCCTTGCCTCTGGATCCAACATTACAGAGCGGCATACTGCCACTGGGCTACTATGGCTGACCCTATTTTATTAATTTACTTTAACTTGTTTTTAAACGTGATTTTAGATTTCTTTTTATAAAATCTATTTTGTAACTGTGTCTTTCTAAGATACTGTTATTACCTGTGAGAAGTTACTTTGTTATTCATATACTCATTTTATTTTTATAATTAAATATTTTATTCTTACTCATTTTGTTTTTGTAATAACTTGGTGTGAAATTTGTCCCCAACGTTTTACTGTTGTTTATTTTAAAACACAAGGTTAGTTTTCTTTAAGTTTTAGGAAGGAAGGATGGGTCAAGGTTCTAGAGAATTTTCTTCTGTTTATTTATCAAATATTGAAATATATGATTTTTAGTTTTAAATATCTACTATTTCCCTTCCTTTTTTCAACTTTTATTTGGGCCTTCTTTTCTATGCAGATCAGATATATTTTTATTGGCTGAAGGGATTTATTTGCTCTTTATTCATTTTATTCTTATAATAATTTAGTATAAATTTTGCCCCCCCCTTTTCTTTTGTGTGTGTGTGTTTAGTGTGTGTTTAGTGTTTTCTGACAGGGCATGTGTTCACTGGAGAAAGACAGAGGAGAGAATGTGAGAAATCACTCCACAGGGGGCATGTCAACGTAGCAATCTCTCCATTCTCCTCTTGGGATTGTGGGCATGCACGCACCCCTGTTCATTGTGTTTTTCAAGCTGTCAGGTCCAGGACTTGAGCTACACAGCAGACAGTGTGGGATCCATTACCTTAACCACCATGCCACTTGGTGTCTGTGACCTCAAATTTTTACCATTCTTATTTCATCTCTATTTTTCCAGTGTTCCTCAGTTAGGACTCCTGCTCATTGAAATTTTTCTTCTATGTGGGACTTTGAATGACAGATTTGTTTTGATAGTTCAAAAGTCCTGGCTGCATTAGTAGCTCTTGCATTCACTCTCAGAGTGGGAAAAATCCCCTTTTAGGCTCAGTGGCTTTTCAAAAATTGACCTAACAAAATGTAGAAAGAGCATGCTTTTGCTATTTCAGAGTTCTCCACGTTGTTGCCTCCATTTTCTCTCAGATATGTTGTGGATATTGTAGGTACAGATGCTTTATCATCTTCTGCATATCTTTTGGCATCTCAGAGGTTTCTTTAAGTTTCATTGTGGACATTTTCTATGGGCTTTGGGTTTTGCTATCCTAGTTTATGAGTTTATTTATGAGAATATATGGAGATATGGTAACTCAACTGCCCCTACTTCTCCTTATTTATCACTTCTTCCTCTCCACATCTATTTTATTTTCAGATTAATTTCACATTTTACACATGTCTCCATCAAAATGTATTCAATATATTTTTTTCCACAGAAAATTTTACATTTGTTTGTCTGTTAAATCTTTCTTCCCTTCACACCACACTCCCACCCTCTCCACATTTATAATTGTGGTAAATATGGGGTGGTTGATAGTCTGATAAATGCAAGTAAATTAATAAAACCCTGATTTTTAAAAAATGTATTTCACAAAATTTTCAAGAAGTGGTTATTTAAGCTTTGAATGTAAAGCTTTTCTCCTATGATTTGCTTACTTACAAAAAAATGTTTGTCATTTTCCTATAAAAGCTACAGAATTAAAGAAACAAATGTACCATAAAAAAATAACCAACCCAAAATAAAACCACTGTATTATCATCAATCATTTATACCTAGTATGTTGCTATTAATATATTTATGTAATAACTAAATATGCTCTTATAATGATTCCTATTTGATGTAATTTTTTACAAGACTCCTCTAAACTGTGCATTGGCATGACTCCTATATTATTGTTACTTTCTTAACTTTTAAATTTAAAATTTTAAAGTTAAAAAATGCAGTTTAAAATAAAAAAAGTGAAGCACAGGTAAATAGTATTACTGTATAAGAGAACAGATAAAAATATCAATTTTCAATGATTTAAACATAATATGAAACAATAGTATGTTTAAGAAATTGGGATGCAATGAACGATATCATCTATACTATATTAAGTTACTACAGAAACTCTTTAAAGACGAAAACTTAACTTCAAGTTTTAAAATAAAACAGCCACTTTTTTGAAGCTCTAAAATGACTTCAACACTCAAGAGAAGCAGAAGGAAAATATGCACTGTCTCTGCCTCTAGTGAAATAAGCAGACATCTACAATTCCCTAACCTCACACTCAATGAGAGCCTGACAAATACATTGAGGATAAGAGATGAGAATACGGTAACATAAAAGGAAGGTACACATGTGGTGGCATGTCTTAAACATACCTAGATTACGTTTTCCTGAAGCAGAGGGTAGATCCTACAGTATTAATTCCTTAGTTCAAAGTATTGAAATATTATATATGGCTAGGCAGTGGCAGCTTTGCTGATCCTCATTTGGCACTGTATTCATTCATTCTGATGTGAAACAGAACACCTGAGACTGAGTGATTCATAAAGAATAGAGGTTTATTTGGCTCATAGTTCTGGTAGTTGTAAAACTCAAAGCATGGGGTCAGCTAGCATCAGACCAGTTTCCAGTGCTATGTTACAACATGGCTAACAGGTGCAGAAGGAGACAGAGAGAAAGAGAAAGAGAGAGAGAGGAAACATTTTCAGCTCCTTCTGTTTGTCCCTTGTGCATCCCTAGTTGACTGAGTCATGCCTATTCATATTTCAGAGAGGTATTTATTTCTTAGCTCACTGATTCACACACTAATCTTGTCCGGAAAAGTGCCTACACACATTGCAGGTGGGTCTTACCCTTAAAGGTGTCATCACATTCCAGTGTCTTTACATCACTTGAACTAAGTTCCAAAACATTAACTTTCAGGGACAAAACATTGTCTAAACCAAAGAAGGTGTCCTGACAAAATGGAGAAGATGGAGGTGAACAAATACATGCCATCTTCATAGTGGAAATCTTTGACTGAGGTAGAAAATAGAAGAGAGACTCTGAGTTTGAAACTTTCTAAAACAGCTTCTATGTGTTTGTGTAAAGGTAGAGATAGAGAAAAGCTAAAATGATTGCTTAAACATACAATTGTGTAACACAGGGATTTAACTAGCCAGAAAACTTTCCTACTTCATTATCAAAATGAACTTTCTTTGAAATATTTGACTAGAAAGATCGTAACTAATTCAATGATAAATAGTATAAAAATGACTTGACATAAAATATGTGAAAAGTTTTTCAAGAAAAATGAAGTATTAAAGTAGACATGCAAATATGAATAATAAAACAGAAAATAGTAATAAAAATAGTATACAAAGAACACTAACTAGAAATATGTTGCCATAGAGAGATAAATATTCTGGTAAAATTGTCACTATGTATGAAAAAGAAAAATTTAATAAAATATTGGGTCATTAAAAAAGTCATGACAAATTTTTCTATGCAAAAATGCATCATGACTTTTCTAATGACCCAATTTCATTTTTCAAAAAGAGTTTATGGTAGAAAGATAAATATTTTGAAAAGATAGAAGAGAATACTCAATGCAGATGAAATATGAATTAGCAGAGTATACAAAAATGTTGAAGATATAAAAAAATTGATTATAAGAGTGAAAATCATATTGAAAGCAGGAAAGGATAGATACCACTGAAAGTATAATAAGACATGCAGAAAAAATTTCAGAAAAATGAACAAAACAAAATAAGAAAGTTGAGTGATTACAGAAAGATAGAAAAATTGTCATGAAAAAGAGATGAAGGGATCTCACATATACACATTTGTTTTTAAAGTCGAAACTAGAACAAAAAGACTATATATATTTTAACAAAAAGTTTAAATACCTTTTCATTCTAGCTGTTTTTGTCGTATGGGTAAGAAAAACTTTCTTTCCCTCTGACTATTTTCAAGACTTTCATTGTCTTTAGTTTTCAAAAGTTCAAGTAGAATTTATCCTGGCATAGATTTATTTGGATCTATGCTTTATGGGGTTTGTGTAGTATCTTGAATTTATGGGTTTACCCAAAATTGGGGTGTTTGCACTTACCAGAGAGAGAATGAGAAAGCACCCCTGCCACCATAAATGATGGCCATACCACAATTCCTTCTCCTCCATTTCTCCTTTGAGATTTTTTTTCCCCCATAGGATGTGTGTGCTTGCCAGAGAAGGACAGAGGCAAAGAGAGAGAGGAAATGGGAAATCATCTCCCAGGGACAATGGTCATGCTGCAATCCTTTCTCTTCCATTGTCCTCTTGGGATGTTGGACATGCATTCACACTTGCTTACTATGTTTTTCAAGCTGCCAGGTTCAGGAGTTGGTTATGTGGGATCCAGTGCCTTAACCACTATGTCACTTGCTGACCCATTCCTTTTGAGATTTTGGGCATGTACACTCTTTGTGACCTTCAAGCCACCACATCCAGGACTTGAATTACACAGTCAGCCATGTGTGATCCAGCCTCTTTAACCATCATGCCTTCAGTTGGCCTGCCTATCATTTTCTAAAAGTACTTTTAAGCTGCACTATTTTTTCTCTTCTTCTTTTGGTATTCCAATGATAAGAATGCAGGTGTTTTGTTACAGCATCACAAATCCTTGAAGAGATGGGTCTTACCCTTACATTTTCCTTTCTAGTCTGTTCGGATAGTTTATGATGGAGTAATTTCTATTGTTCTATCTTATGGACCATTAATTTTGTCTTAGCCACCCACCTTATTCAGCTGTTGAACTGATCCACTGTACTTTTATTTTTATTATTGTACTTTTCAGATAAAAAATTTCTGTTTTGTGGGGCTGGCAGGTGGCGTGATGATTCAGGATACTGGTCTCCCACATGGCTGACTACGGTTCGAGTGCCAGACCTGGTGGCTTACTTTCTCACTTTTTCTCTTTCTGTCCTTCTGTGGTCCAATTGAAATAAATAAATAAAATAAAGTTAAAATAATTCTTTAAAAAAATTTATATTTTGTTATTTATATCTGCAGTTTATTTATTGAGACTGTATTTCTTTGATTGTCCTTTCTACTTTTCTTTTGTTTCTAGGATGTTCACTGAAGTAATTTCATTATGGTTAAAATATTTGTCAGATAATTTTAGTCATGGTGGTTTTGGCTTCTATTAATTTTGTCTGTAACTTCATCTGAGACTTCCCGGTTTTGATGAGTGGCTTTTTTTTCTCCTTTTTGGGAACCTGAAAATTCTTATGTTATGAGACTCCAGATCTTATTTCGATTTTCTTTTTCAGCTGGCTTTTTCTAATACTGGTCTGACGTGGCAAGTGGTTGGGAAGCACCTTGTTACTGCTAAGTGGTGTTAGAAACTTGTATTTTCTACTTTTGTTAAATTGATACTCTAGAGAGAAGTATGCTTTTAGTTACTGTTGTGAGGCAGTGGGAGTTATGGCCTTTCACCTGGTATGGCCCTTCATCTGACACCACAGGGTAGATGACCTCATTACTGCTGGCTAATGATCAAAGTCCTGATTCTCCCCTAGGCCTTTTCTTATATCACATAGGTTAGAATAGAGAGGGTTGTTCATTACTTTAATCCAGGAATGGGAGAAAATCTAGGCCACACATGTGGTTTCTACTAACACTATAGCACAGGAGATGGTTGTTAGTAGCTAGTAGGAATGAAAATCTAAGCTTCTTCACCCTGCTTTTGCTGGTGAGCATATGGGTAGACTAAAAGTTTCTCCTACAGTGTTTGGCTGGAGGAGAGAGGTTTTTGTTAGGTTACTGTTTTCCTGCTCATTTCACTTAGAGCAGGCCTCTCTCTCTCTTTCTTTCCTGTTTCTGTTGGCATTTCCAGGTTCTAAGCCTCTTCAACTCCTAATCTGGGATATATGGGACCAAAAGAAAGCCTAAGTGAGGCAAGATGACTGAGTAGAAATACCCAGTGTTGCATCCTGCTGGGAAGAAAAGCTAAAAAGTTCAGTAATGCCTTTATTTTCTACAGAGGAGTGAGATGAGACTGATGAGGAAAAAGACTACAGGATCTTGTGTAACACAGAATCTCTAATTGGAAAAGTAAAGAGAGCTCTCCCTCAGAGCTCTTCCTCGCCACAGGATAAAGGGAGGTTATAGGAACTCTTCACTGGAACTATAAATTTCACTCTGCCGCCTCAGACTCAAAAACTCCGTTCCTGAAGTACAAAGGGAATGATATAGAGTTACCCCTGGCATAGGGAAGTACATTGATATTTTACTTCAGAGAAAACTTTGTAAGTTCCTTTCCAACCCCACCCTGAGTCTGGACAGCTTGGTGCCATCTTGAGAGCTGACTAACTGCTGGAGTTTGGAATGATTGGATCTGACAATCTGGCCTCTCTGTAGCTTGTCAGAAGCAGAAGACACAACACACAGGAAAAGAAGCCTCTGTTACTGGGAATAAGAGGGGTGAATACCCACAAAGACTGAAGCTGACCACTACCCCCAACGCTAGAGACTTGTGTATCCCACCTCCTCCACCACAGTGTGGGGTATAAGAGCACTGCCCACCCAACAGAGACTGACAAACCTGGAGACTTTCCCCTGACTGGCAGGTAAGGCAGGCCTGTGCTCTCCCTTCCCTCAGATGCAAGTCATGAAGACTATCTACCTCCCCTACTTGAAGCCGCCACAGCAATTTCTCTGATCTTCCCTGAGCTGTAAGTATAGGCAATGGAAAGTGAAGGAGCTCCTGTTAGAGAGAACATCAGAGATCCCCATTCTAGGTTAGTAGGGGAAAGATTAGACACTGTCCCAGACCATATTTTGATCCTGGAGGGCATGACCTAGCCACTTATCTCCTAGCACAAGTCTGCTCAAATTGAATCAGTCTTCTTGAATTCTTAGGATTTATAGGTTGTAGACTCTGGTGAAGGTTAGACAGAGAGGCTTATCTCTGCTTTCTCTTGAATTATCTCCCCAGGGCCATATTCAGATCTTTAGAGTTGGCCCTACCATCAGGTGTTCCATGCAGGCCGAAAAGGATCTCTTTGTTGGACCTCACAGACAGGCTTACTTACAGCTTTCCTGGACACACTCATCAGGGCACACTCAGGTTCAGCAGGCCCCTCATCCCTAGAAATTATAGTCAGGTACACAAACCCTGCTTACATCCTCAAGGCATGGCTGGAATATGACTCCTCCTGGACCACCTTTGCCAGGCTATATGTTGGTGCTAGGGCAGACTTGTCCCTGTAAAGAATATTTAGGCCCAATGGCTCTGTGGGCCACATAGACTGGACCTGCCTCTTCCATTTCCTGGATTAGTAATATGGAGCTACATCTGAGCCTTGGGGGTGACCACCTCTGGTCATTCCAAAAATGTTGCATAGGACCTGCTCCTTGGGTGTCACAGATAGATTTGCCTTTAGCCTTGCCTGAATGAACTTTACAGAATTGCATCCAGGTTACTTGCGCCCAGAAGTAACAGGAATATGCACAAGCCTGGATTGGATCTGAAAGGAACATCTGACTTCTATTTCTTCCCAGACTGTCCTTTCCAGAGCCATACCTGGGACTTGATCCATGCCCTAGTGTTTACAGAACCTACTCTACAAATAGGGGGAAAAAAGCATGTGCTCCACCAAGCGCTCAAACATTACCACAGAAACATATGAAATATGTAAAAACAAGGAAATATCTCTCCCCTGATGGAACATAATAACTCCTCACCAAATTACTGAAATATCTAAAAAGAAATTAGGAATATTGATCATACCAAAGCTCAGTGAGATGCAAAAGAAAACAGATAACCAATTCCAAGAGGTGAGAAAATCATCTCATGACATGATGGAGGAGCTCTGTAAAGAGATAGACACCTTAGAAAAAGAATCAATTAGAACTTCCAGAGAGGAAGAAGACAATTCAAGAAATCAAATCCTCTTTCAAAAATATTAACAACTGAGTAGACCATTCAGAAGAAAGAATTTCAAGGTTGAAGATAAAATTTCCAGTGTAGTATAAGACAACAAAAAGAATTAAAAAATAATGATTAAAAATGAGGACAACATATGGAAAATTTTAGACACCATTAAGCAGCCAAATAGCTGCATAAAGGATATTCCAGAGGTGAAGATATGGGTAAAGGCCTAAAAAATACAAAATACCCAGAAAAATCTCTCCCAGATATACTATCTGAAAACTTTCCAAATCTAAAGAGGTATACAGTCATCCAGATCCTGGAAATATGAAAGACACCAAATAAAATCAACATAAGAGGATTATTTCCAAGTCACATCATTTTTAAAATGGTAAAAGTCAAAGACAAAAATAATATTCTAAAAGTGGCAAAAGAAAAGTATCAAGTTACTTATAAAAAAGCCTCATCAAACTGGCCTCAGATCTTTCAGCAGAAACCATGTTTTCTTTCCAGAAAGGAAAGGAAACTTATAATAAAATTCTGAAAGAAAAAAAATTTCACCCAAGAAAATTATCTGGCAAGATTATTCTTCAATGGAAGGATAAATAAAATCATTTCCAGAAAAGTAAAAACTGCACAAATTTACTAGATCAGCTTTTTAAGAAGTATTTATGGGAATACTACACCAGGCAACTGAAAGGGAGATAAATAGAAATAAGAAAAGACAAAACTAGAAAAATAACAAAATAGAGTAAGTCTGCACATATCAATCATAATGTTGAATGTTAATGTTTTAAATTCCCCAATATAAAGACTCAGATTGGCTGAATGAATAAAAAAAAAGAACATTTTATATGTTACTTATAAAAAGCATACATCATCAATAAAAACATACACAGATTGAAAAGGAAGGGCTGCAAAAAGTTTTTTCATGTAAGTAGACACAAAAACAAAAAACTGGAGTCATGATACTGATATCAAGCAAAATTGACTTCAAGCTAAAAACTGTAAAAGAAGGGACCAGCAGTTAGAGTAATGGCTATGTCGCTGGACTCCCATGTAGTCAACCTCGGTTCTAGTCTTGGACCCGGTGGCTTAAACTCACACCGGGCGTGTGCCCAGGATCCCAAGAGGAGAATGGAGGAGAAGAGATTGCAGCGTGGCCATCCCCCCTGGGGGGTGATTTCTCACTTTCTGTCTCTCTGTCTTTCTGGCGAGCGCATGAGCCCTATTGCAAAAACCTCTCCAAAAATAAGAAAAAAAAAAAAACAAACTATAAAAGGAAGTGAAGATTACTATGTAGCATTCAAGGAATTAATTCACCAAGAAGGTAACAAGTATAAATATCTATGCACCTAACATTGGAGCACTCAAATACATGAAACAAATACTGCCAGACCTAAAGAGAGAGAGAGAGAGAGAGAGAGAGAGAGAGAGAGAGAGAGAGACAAAGAGAAGAGAGAAGAGAGAGAGGGAGAGAGAGACAATAACACTAATTTGGGGGGATTGCAACACCTCAGTCTCAGCATTGGACAGGGCATCTAGACAAGAAATAAACAAGAGGCACAAACTAAATGATACCATAAACCAAATGAATCTAACAGATATTTATAGAATATTTCTCCCAAGAACTTTAATACACATTTTTCTTAGCTTACACAGAACACTTTTGAAAACTGATCACATGAAACAAGTTTTTTAAATTTAAGAGCATAGGAATCACATCTAGCATCTAGGATCTATTTTTTTTTTTTTGTTTTTACTATGATGGAATTCGATTAGAAATGAACAACAGAAAGAGCTCTCAAAAATACAAAATACTCTTGAATGACTTTAAAACTAATAAACAAATCCGAAATGAAATAGAAAAATCTATTGAAACAAATAAATGATAATGAAAATACAGCTCTCCATAATCCAAGACACATTGAAATTAATCCTAAAAGGAAAGTTTATAGCAATTAGTGCTTCTGAGAAAAAAAAAAAAAAAGAAATATGGCCAATAAATAACCTAATGACACATCTCAAGAACTAGAAAAGCAAGAACCAAAAACACCTAAAAATAATAGATGAAAAGAAATAACAAAGATTAGAGCAGAAATCAATTAAATAGAGGAAAAAAAGCTGTTTTTTTAAAGAGGATAAGCAAAACCTACAAACCATTAGTAGACTAAAATAGACAAAGAGCCCATGTCAATAAAATAAAAAATGAAAAAGGTGATACAACAGATATCACAAAAGCAAAAATGATCATTAAGAAACACTGTGAGAAACTATATATCAACAAATTAGAAATCTTAGAAGAAATGAACAAATTCCTTGGCATATATAAAATATCTAGATTGAACAAAGAAGACATAGAAAGCCTGAATAGATCAGTAACAGTAAATAGTAATAGTTTCCCAACAAAGAAAACCCTAGATCTCAATGGCTTCACTTTTGAATTTTACAAAACTTAAAAACACACATGCACACACACACATACAATTCTCCTCAAACTATTTCTAAAGATCCAAATGGAAGGAATCCTCCCAAATTTATTTTATGATGCCTTCGTCATCTTGATGCCAAAAACATACAAGAACACAACATGTAAAGAAAACTACAGGGGGCCACCAGATGGTATAGTGGTTATGTCTCTGGAATCCCACATGGTGGACTGAGGTTTGATTCCTAGACCTGGTGGCTTGAACTCACTCTAAACATGTGTATGTGGTGCCCAAGATTCCAGGAGGAGGAGATCCCAGAATGGAGGAGAAGAGATTGTAGCATGGCAGTCCCCTGGGGGTGATTTCTCACTTTCTTTCTCACTATCGCTGTCTCTCTCTCTCCTGCAAGCACATATGCCTTAAGGTGAAAGCCTCTAAAAGAAAAACTAAGGAAAACTATAGACCAATAACCTTAATGAATAAAAATGCAAAATTCCTCAACAAAATACTAGCAAATTGACTCTGACAGTACATTAAAAATATTATACACCATGATGAAGTAAGCTTTATCTCAGGAATTAAAGGATTGTTCAACCTATATGGAACAATAAATATAATACATCACATCAACAGAAGGAAAGATAAAAACCACATTATCATATCAATTAATGCAGAAAAAGCATTTGATGAAATGTAACACTCCTTCATGATTAGGATTTCCAACAAAACAGGTATAGAAGACACATTTCTCAACACAATGAAAGTCATCTATGACAAATCATAGCTGATTTTATACTTAACGATGGAAAACTGAAATATTTACTACCAAAAACTGGAACAAGACGAGGTTGTCCACTTTATCTACTCCTTTTCAACATAGTATTGGAAGTCTTGGACAACCCAATCAGATAAGAAAGTGAAATAAAAAGCATTGAAATAGGGAAAAAAAAAAGAAGGTAAATTGTTCCTGTTTGCAAAAGAATATATGAAAAAACTCCTAGAAGTGATAAATGAATTCAGTGAAGTGACAGAATACAAAATAAGTATACAAAAACCTATAGTATTTTCATGCACTGACTATTAATGGACTGAAGCAGAACTGAAGAAAGCAATCTCATTTACAATACCACCAAATAAATAAATAAATAAATAAATAAATAAATAATAGGAATAAATCTAACCAAAGAGGTTTTAAAACTCTGCAAGGAAAACTATGAAAAACTGAGGAAATTGAAAATTATACAAATAAATGGAAAAAAACATCCTTAGATTGGAAAAATCAATAAAATTAAAATATTGATTCTACCCAAATTAATTTAAAAATTCAATGCAATTTCTCAATCATCGCTGACATTCCACGCAGAAATAGAAAAATATCACAAAGTTTGCCTAGAATTATAAAAGAACCCACATCACAAAGGCAATACTGTGCAAAAGGAATAAAGCTGGAAGCATCTTAGTACCTCACCTCAAGATATTTTACAAAGTTGTGATAATCCAAACAGTAAGGTACTGGTACAAAACAGACACGTAGACCAAAGGAGCAAATTAGAGAATCCAGATATAAACCCCAAACATATGCCAAATGATTTCTGACAAAGGACACAAGACAATTCAGTGGACAAAAGAAAGCATTTTCAGCAAATGATGCTGGTGAAACTGGATATTCACTTGCAGAAAAACGAAACTAGATTCCTATCTCTCAGCATTAAGAAAAGTTCACACAAATGAATCAAAGATTTAAATATCAATCCTCAAAGTATAAAACTACTTTTGGAGAACGTAGGAGAAACAGTTGAAGAAAGTGGAACAGGTAAAGATTTTTTATGTAAGACATTTAAACTGTGGGCAACAACTCCAAAATTAGACAAGTGAGATTACATCAAATTAAAAAAGTTCTACACAGCAAGGGAAATAATTAATAGAGTAAAGGAACAGCCCACAGAATGAAAGGAAATATTTGCAAACTATATTTAAGATGCGGATCTAACAATCACAATACATAGGGAACCCAAGCAGTTCACCTGCAGAAAAACTAATAATCCAATTTATAAATGGGCAATGAAGATGTGCTACTAAATGAAATAAGTTAGACTCTGCATGTCTTCACTCAATATATTTTGATTGCCAGCACTCTATAGAAGAAATAGAAAGACTTGAAGACAGAAGTAAAAAGGACAACTGTAGAACAGAGACTGTATAGGGGGTGAATAGTGGGGAGGGGGATAGAAGGGAATAAAAAAAAGTTTCAACAGACACAAGTAGATAGGACATACGGGTTGTGGAATGGTATACTACAATTAAAAAAAAAAAAGAAAAAAACAGACATTGCCAATCTTTTAAAATTATTAATGGTCCACGTCATGTGTTCTTTGTTGAAAATGATGAATACAGTATTATCCTTGGATTATCATGCACTGCATGTATGATTTGAAGATCCATATTATACCCCACAAGATGCACAATTATATACAAATAATAAATTATAAAATAAAATAAAAAAGAATGCTTAGGCAATCCCCCATCATTTACTTCCTCAGGTCCTAGGTTCCCTGGCCAGTATATCTCTTCTCACCATCTTTAAGAATATTAGTTTGTTTTATGTAATTTGCAAGCCTATGATTATACTTAGCAGGATTATTAGACAAGAGCATATCTATTTCATTTCCCAAAATCCAGGTGTTTATTATTTAAAATTTTTGTTATTTTTAATTTTGAAAGATTCTCAATCTGAAACATTCTCAAATTTTACAAAAAGTTTCCAGTGCAGATTATATATATATATACACATATGTATACATATGTATATATATATGTATACATATGTATATATATATATATACACACATACATACAGATAATTTACTAATATGTCCTATTAGTCTCAAATATTTTAATGTTTATTTCTTATAAACAAAGACATAGATATATTTATCTTCAGCCTGAATGCAAGTTTCACCAATTATTCTAATTAATGTAGTTTATAATAAAGTCCCTAGGGAACACACATATCTTATTTAATAGTTATTTTATTTTTTTTAATCCACTTCTACCTGGGAAGTTCTCTATTTCTTTCTTTGGGATTTATAACATTGACAATTTGAAGATCAGAGCATTTATTTTGTAGAATGGCATTCAATTTGAAGTCAAAGGCTAACTGACAATTAGGCGAGTATACTTTAGACAAAGATATTAATAAGTGTCATATTCTTCCCTTTACTACCTATCAGTTGACCCACAATTTCAATATTAAATAATTATTGGTTTGATTACTTGATAAATTGATATATTCAAAACTTTCCCTTGTATGATTAATAAGTATTTTTCAAGTGGGCTGCATTTTGGAATTATATTAATATTCTTAGCATCATCAAGATTTCTACATATTTATTATTTGTATTTGAATTTATGGGTTCATATTTTGTGTAATGGATTATAATTTGGTAATGTCATTGTTTATATTGTAGTTCAAATTATCTCTATTTTGACCAGTAAGCATTCTTCAGCCTGTTTTGTCATGTCCACGTTGTAATTTAAGCACTTAAATCTTTGCACAACAAATGGTTGGCTCATTTTATACTACTCCTGCTCCAGTGTTGGAGCCCATCACTTCTCCAAGGAGTCATGATTTCTTCTAGTGGAAAATAGTATTTAGAAACCAAAAAGTGAGGGCAAGATGTGCTTACTAATTTGAGAAATGTCATTGTTTTATACACACACACACACACACACACAAAATTATATACATATAGCTAAGTTATATGTACATGCATATTTACATATCTCTATCTATCTATTATTCAATTTGTCTATCTATCATTTATCTACCTATCTTAAAAACCATAGGTTTGCATTGGTATTGCCAATTACAATCTTAAACCCTAGGTTCACTTAGTTTACTCTCTTTCATTATTTATGACTGTTGTCTCTGCCAGTGAAAAACTGGGTGTCTATGCTTAAAATATGCACTTAATTTTATCAATTTCTTGCATTTACAAACACTATTTCATTGATTGCCTTATAAATGTGACTGTTTTTAATCTCTCCTCACATGTGGTCACCTTTCTTACCCTTCCTGTACTTTAGCTCCTTATGCTCAGTCACCTGCCAGTCTCTCCATGGCACCTTGTTCCACATAGGTGCCGAAACCCATGGTGATCATCCCTTTCTCCTCCCACATAGATGTCCTATTCACTTTTCTCAGGCTATGATCCCTCACCCTGGTGACTAGCTTTTCCCTTTCCTGTCACTGTGCAGATGCCTTTCTGGATTGGTTCAGCCTAATTCCTTTTGGAATAAGGTATCCAGATAAGCAATAGAAATTAAGGAAAAAAAAAAAAAATAAAGAAAGAAAAGGGGAAGATAGATAACTGACATTAGTGTTATTTTTAAAAAACACATTTCTTATATTGCTATCATGCATATCTTCCTGGTTGATATTCGGCATGTTGTGCCAATTTTTTATGGAATACAACTTCAGGATTTTCTGCACATTATTTTGTTAGAGATGAATTGAATTTTGTATCTGTAAATTTTATACACACACACACACACACACATATATATACACACACATATACGTATATGTATGTATGTATATAAACTTAAAAAATATCAGCTAAGAACTATTTCAATGATATAGTTTCAAAATTAAAAACCAAGTGGCATTCTACTTGGAAAATGTAAACTAAGGAGGTGTTCTACAGTTGCCTAATTAAAAAAAGGTATCATATAACACATTAAAATAATAATGGTCCTTGATTAAATGAAATCTTTTCCATATAGATTATAATGAGTTAGCATCAGGAAGTCTGTTATTCACTAAAATCATTTTTTTTTTTTTTTTGAGAGGTTTTTGCTATAGTGCGCATGCGCTCGCCAGAAAGACAGAGAGAGACAGACAGAAAGCGAGAAATCACCCCCCAGGGGGAATGGCCACACCGCCATCCCTTCTCCTCCATTCTCCTCTTGGGATCTTGGGCACATATGCCCACGTGCCCGGCATGAGTTTAAGCCACCGGGTGTGGGACTCGAACCACAGTTGACTATATGAGAGTCCACCAAAATAACTATCATGCTAACTGCTGGTCCTGATAAAATCCATTCTTGACAACAACCAGTTTTTGAAATAGAAATACATTTATCTCAAACTGAGAAAGAGCATCCTGATTATTGTAGAACTACTTGAAAAATGTTACTAAAATAAAAAATATGGAAAAAATTTCCACTAACTTCCAGACTGTTAAACTAGTCATCAGGTACTAGGTGTGCAAATAGATGAGGAAAAGAACCCAGAATGCATATAAGGGAAAAACATAAGAACATAATTGTATGCAGATGTTATAATTGTCTACTTGAAAATCCAAGATAAACAAAAATGATTATAAATAAAAATAATTTAAGAAGGTGTCAGAACATAAATTAATATAGCATACAAAAATCTGTTACCTTTCTATAGATAAACAAAACTGATAGGAAAAACAATGAAATATTTCATTTATAATAGTAAAAAACAAAACAATAAAGTCTTAGAAATAGATTTAACAAGATATGTTTAGTAAGAAAAAATATAAACATTACTGACAGTTACAAAAGATAATTCAAACATATGAAAGGCTTACTCTCTGCAAATAAGTCTTCTAAAGATGTCACTTTTCTTCTAAAATAATATATAACCAAAATATAATTTTAAAACCCAAGCATGTTGATTTTGCAATACATGTGAATAATTAACAAGAAAATGTATCTAAGAAAAATCTGAAAAATAAGGCTAACAACAGAATGATTTTGAAACTTCCATAAGACTCTAAAGATGTTACTAATACATGTATAGACAGATCAATGGAACAGAGAAGGATTTCAGAAATGAATTCAAATATTATGGAAATGTAGTACGTGTTACAGAGAAACTGTATCTAACCACAGAGAAAATGTAAGTTATTTAATAAATGATATCTTGTCAGTTGAGTAAGCTAGCATTAAAGATGTTATTTTTATACCTTAATTCTAAAGACATTCCAATTAGATCAAACAGTAAAACATAAAAAAAGAAACCATGAAAGTTATAGAAGACAACATAAAAGAAATTTATACTATTGGAATAGAGAAAGTTTTTTTAATTGACAAAACCATAGAGTTGCTAAAATCAAAGTGTAATAAACCAGATTTCATAGAAATCTAAGAAGCAAATTGAACAACAAAAACTATAAAAAAAATGGAAAGACAATCGATCTCTGAGCTAATATATAGTATATGATGCATACTTTCAAATGAATAGCAATGATCAACAGCAAGTCTCCATAAGGCCATTTATAAAGATTGTACATTGCACCTTTCAAATAAAAGTCTTACATACCCATTCATGACACTCCAGTCAACAACCCAATGGAAACGATTAATGTACATAAAAAATAAAAAGTAAAGATGCGCAGTAAATAAGTGTCTTGGCTCTTAAACACAGGAAAAGATGTTTAAGTTTCTGCATTAAAAAATAAATGAAAATTGACTCTAAAGTAGATTAACTTTGCTTCTGACTTTGTAAGTGTATGTGTGTGTGGTGTTTTAGACAAGGTATCGCTATGTCACCATTCTTCTGCCTCAGCCTCAGCCTCTTAAGTAACTGAGACTACAGGTATGCACCACCACGTAGTCTGTCTGTCTGTCTTTCTTTCCTTCCTTCCTTCCTTCCTTCCTTCCTTCCTTCCTTCCTTCCTTCCTTCCTTCCTTCTTTCCTCCCTCCCTCCCTCTCTTCCTTCCTTTCTTTCTTTTTCTTTTTTCTTTTTTCTTTCTTTCTTTTGTTCTTTCTTTTCTTTCTTCTTTCTTCCTTTCTCCTCTCTCTCTCTCTCTCTCTCTCTCTCTCTCTCTCTTTCTTTCTTTCTCTTTTTCTTTTTTTTTTTTTTTTGTGTGTGGGGGATAGTCAAAATCCAACTGGGATTCTAAATAAAAATCATGAACAACAAAATGGTGTGGTGAAGTAGTAACTGTCATGCATTGTCAAAGGAATATAAATTGGTTCAACCTCTATGAGATTGTTTTGATAAATAATTATCAGAAATTTGGGGCTGGCAGATGGCGTGGTGGTTAAGGACACTGGACTCCCACACGGCTGACTGCAGTTTGAGTCTTGGACCTGGCAGCTTCCTTTCTCACTTTCCTACTCTTTTTCTCTCTCTCTTTCTCACTCTGACCTTCTCTAGTCAAATTAAAATAAATAAATAAATAAAGTTAAATTTAAAAAATTCTTTAAAAAATAATTGTCAGAAATTAAAATTAAATATCCTTTGATTCATCAATTTTTTTTCCAGGAACTTATCCTACAAGTATATTTATATACCTCTCACATGAAACTCATACAAAGATATGCATTAAAAAATAGCCTGTAATAGCACTGAATGAAAAAAATTTATTTTTCAATAGAGGAGACATGGGACCAGCAGTTGGTGTAATGGTTATGTTGCTGGACTCCCATGTAGTTGACTGTGGTTCGAGTCCCAGACCCAGTGACTTAAACTCACACCAGGCTTGTGTGCATGCATGCCCAAGATCCTGAGAGGAGAATGGAGTAGAAGAGATTGCGGCATGGCCATCCCCCCAGGGGGTGACTTCTCGCATTCTGTCTTTCTGTCTCTCTCTGTCTTTCTGGTGAGTACACACGCCCTATAGCAAATAAACCTCTCCAAAAAAAAATAGAGGAGCCATCAAGAATTTAATGCTAGTCCAATAAATGGAATACTACATGGATGCTAAAAAAGAATGAAGCAGCTTTGTATGATCTGAAACAAAATAATTTCCTAGATCTATAGTTAGGTTAAAACAATGACTTTGAATATATAATTTATTATTTTATGCCTATGCTTCTATTTTTACATGTCCACATCCTTGCCTAAGCATTGATACCACTAGGGTATACTAAAAATTGTAAATATCAGTTACCTCTAGGAAAGCTAACTGAATGTCTGAGACAGTGGTAGGTGGGATAAATACTATGTCATGGTATACATTTTTGTCTCTTTTGCATTTTCCCTAGGTATAAGTAGTGTCTCTTTTAATTAATTAAAGTATAAACAACAAAGCTCTGCTTTTGATATCACCTACTTCAACTGCACAGATTAGACATAAAGATATAGACTGGGTGCTTAATGTCAAGTATAAGTCAGTTAGGAAGTGTATTTTTCAAGAATTAACAAGCAAAAGCAGCAATTATGATAGAAAATGTATCTAAATCCAAAATGCCTTATACATGATAAAAGATGTTATATTAAATATTTTTAATTTCTATTAAAAATTGACATGTGCTGATAACTTTTCTCCATAAAGAGTAAACTGATAAAATTTTTATCAAATAAATTTAAAAATAGAAAACTAATTGTACCCTAAACCATAAACAACCATTGGGCTCCTATCTTAATACTCATTTATATTTTACAGCTTGAATTACCTTCCCCTGGCCACAGATACTTCATGTAAAAGTGATCATTAGAGGTTGAAAAGAAGCAAGTCCACTAGAGAACTGTTAATACTGAACAAAAATATGGCATGGTCTAATTTCCCCATTTATACTCCAGAAGTATTCACTTATAGAATAATCAGTTGTATGCATTAATATTTTTTCCTACGTTTTTTTAAAGTAGAACACCAGTAACTTCCCCTAAGGTTCTTTCTTATCTAAAAATAGGTCTAAAATTGCATATCTTCCTCCTGGCTATGAAAGATTTGTCAACCTCCCTAGATCCAGTGATGCAATTTCTTTTCACTTGCATCTCAGTTTTACACAGTATCTAAACCACTCAGGTCAGAAGTCAGGTTTCTTTAGAATACTGACATCTCTAAAAGTGTTAGCCTATGGAAATAACTTAGTCTGTGATTTCTGCAGCAGGTCTCAGGATGCAAAGACAGAGACTTAGCATGTGAAAAGCGTAGGAGCAGAGAGAAGCTGTTTTAACAGACCTGCAAGAGGAGGGATGCAGGCTCGTGTCTTCTGAGGCAAGGTGTACAATGAGGGCCCTTTGACTAAGAGTATGAACAAAGTCATGAGTAATGAGGAAATTACAGTTCCCCAGCTCCAGTGATGAGATTTGGAGGATATTAAAACATGAAAATGATTGCATTTTCATGCAGAATGTATTCAGCTGAGATTTTCTAAGTTAGAGAAATAAAAAACAGATAATGTGAATTTTTATCTCTTTTATAGAAAACTAAATAATATAAGGCCAAAAATTAATTAGAAGGGTAAACTTAATATGATGAAAATCATATAATGGATTTTTTAGACAAAATATTAAAAATAAATGGAATTATCTTCTATTTTTACTTTTCTTCCTTTATCTTATTAAAGAGAATAATAGGTTACAAAGAAATGATTCACCTGAGTAGCAAGAATTCAAGAGTGTTGGGAACAACAACTGGTATTACTTTTAGATTTCCTTCCTAAGATTTGTTCTTTAGCTATGACCCTGCATCAGAAAAGAGGCTGTGCACTTATCCTGGCTTTTGTTGGCTGGCTGCTGTGTTCTCTCTCTCATGATTCTGACTAGAGTTTATTTATAAATAATTTTATTTATTTATGTTTAAATAATAATTAACAACATGAGTAAATAATTTAGTAATATACACCCAGTCAAACACATAGAATCACAAACGGCCTTCTAACAATTAAAGCATATATTTATCTACTTAGTTTTATTTGCTGTGCTTAATTCTCTGACATGTCTGTCAAAAATATGTCAAATCTTCATGCTCGTCAAATTTTCTATCTGTTTAGATAGTGTTACTTGTCTTCCCTACTGTACTTTTTTTTCCCTTTAATGTCTGAAAAGGCCGCTCTTTATCTGAAAGCTATCTTCTTTCCGACTGCACTTATCCCTGCCAGTTTCTTGTCTGACACATAGCTGTCACACTCTTGAAGTACTCTGACAGGCTACCTGCTGGCTCTCTCAGAAATGAAGAAATGTTCTATCATACTTAACATTTAAACAATCCATGAGCATATTTTCCTTCTCCTTTATATATAAAAGGCATGCCTAACTATACCAGCACCTGACTGAAAGAGCATTCGAATACTATAGTTAGACTTGCTAGAGCAAGTCTCTGCACCCATCACTTTTCTTTTTTTCTTTTTTTTTTTTTGGAGAGGTTTTTCGCTATAGGGTGCGTGTGCTCGCCAGACAGACAGAGAGAGACATAGAGACAGAAAGCGAGAAATCACCCCCCAGGGGGGATGGTCACGCCGCAATCCCTTCTCCTCCATTCTCCTCTCGGGATCTTGGGCACGCACGCACACGCACCCGGCGTGAGTTGTAAGCCACCGGGTCCGAGACGCGAACCGCGGTCGACTACGTGGGAGTCCAGCGACACAGCCATTACGCTAACTGCTGGTTCCCATGCACCCATCACTTTTAACAGGAGACAGTTTCATGTAATGTGGCTGCTGCAGGCCGGACACCGCAGATAAGCATGGGTTAAGTGCTGTGCTCTGAGAGAGAGATCCCTTGTGGTGGGCTGAAGTTTGAATCCTGGCCCCTGGAAGCTTAAAAATACATGCTGGGCATATGGGTACGTGTGCCCAGAATCGAAGGGGAAGGAGAAATAGAGGAAGAAAGATTGAGGCATGATCATACGCCACTGAGGGATGCTTTTCTCTTTTTTTCATTTGTTTGTTAGTTTGTTTTCTCCATCTCTCTCTCTCTCTCTCTCTCTCTCTCTCTCTCTCTCTGGAGAGCACATGCACAAAATCTGACAATTTTTTAAAAGGTCACTGGTCCAATGAAATGTGCCACTAGCGTATCTTACTGTCACTTTATACCACGTAACTGACTAAATTATACTAATTGCGTTACATGTGTTTGTACTACTTTTCAAATTGCCCCCGGCACCAATCTTCCTCTTCTTTTTCCTTTTTTTTTGACA
Organism: Tupaia tana; assembly: GCA_026018925.1. Taxonomy (NCBI): domain Eukaryota; kingdom Metazoa; phylum Chordata; class Mammalia; order Scandentia; family Tupaiidae; genus Tupaia; species Tupaia tana. Next base: position 21,196,785 of record JAKSZU010000020.1, on the reverse strand, counting down.
GTAACATAGCAAGAAGGCTATAAAGGATAATAAAATAAGCCCCAATTTGGAGGGAGGGGATAATTTAGATTTTAATCTAGAATTTTCCACTTATTAATAGTATACATAACTGTTCTCATTTATTTTGTGGTTAATAACAGAAAATAATTGAAACTGTGTGATTTATTAAAAAACTGAGATTTATTCATCTCACAATGTGGAGGTTCAAGGGCCAGGAAGCCTCCCTGATGGAGTTCTTCTGGCTGTATCACAGCACAGGGGACGGGACACATGTGTGTGTCTCTCTCTCCCATGTCCTCTCTTTTAAACCCACCAGGAATCAGTCATTTCATGGTCTTATTACCATTACAGTGACTTAACATTGATTCATTACAGTGAATTGGGGGGGTATTCGAGCCACATCAGTAAGGATATTCATTATTCCTATCTGGAAGTTAGGAATACTACCTATGTCACTGGGCACATTTAATGAGTCAACACATAGGTGAGTCTGAGTGGCACATAGACCAACAGTGGCATTACTATTTGAAGTAAGGAAATCCACAGATTTTGAAGTTTAATTAGCATAGATAGAGGATCAGGGAGAGCAGCAAGACAGCAATTTTAAGGGGCCAGATGGCACAGTGGCAGCAGCTACACCTATATGGGAAGGGTCGTGGATTTGTACCCCAGAACCTCCCTGAGCAAGCTAGGGACATACATGCATTATTATGATCCAGGTCCCTTGAAACTGGGGGGTGAATTGCAGCATGAAGATTTTGTTGAGGTGATTGTCTTTCTGCTTCTCCCTCTCTCTTGCTCTGCCTTCCTATCTCTTGCATCATGGAAGGAATAATTACACTCAAAATTTAAAAAGATAATTTTTGGGCCAGCAATGGTGTGGTGGTTAAGGGCGCTGGACTACCACATGACTGACCAGGGTCTGAGTGTCGGGCCTGGTGACTTGCTTTCTCACTTTCTCTTTCTCTCTCACTCTGTTCCTCTCTGGGCAAACTAAAATAAATAAGTAAAGTTAAATAAACTAATTGTTTAAAAAAAGAAAATAATTTTCATCGGCCATAAGAGAGACACGAAGACCTTAACCAAGGCAGTGGCAATAAAAGAGGAAAGGGTGAATATGAGATATATTAAGGAGGCAGACTAAAAATACTTGGTTAGTTGGTTCAGCATTGTGAAAATAATGACTGCTTTCTCCATTTTATCTAGCCCTATCACTTGGTGACATTAATCAGTGTAGAGAATAAAGAGGACTGGCCATTTTCTAATAGATCAATAGGTAATAGGAGATAGTTTGACTGTATTAAGTTTGCTTTGCCTGTAGGACATAGCAGATTCTTTTTTTTTTTTTTTTTTTTTTTGAGAGGTTTTTGCTATAGAGCGCGTGCGCTCGCCAGACAGACAGAGAGAGACATAGAGACAGAGAGCGAGAAATCACCCCCCAGGGGGGATGGTCACGCCGCAATTCCTTCTCCTCCATTCTCCTCACGGGATCTTGGGCACGCACGCACACGCGCCCGGCGTGAGTTTTAAGCCACTGGGTCCAGGACGAGAACCGTGGTCGACTACGTGGGAGTCCAGCGACATAGCCATTACGCTAACTGCTGGTTCCTGGACATAGCAGATTCTTAAAAGCATTTTAAAAGGGAATGAATAAAATGTATAATAGAAAACACACATGCACGCGTGCACACACACACACACACACACAACCATAGCTCTGAATCTCAGAAAAGAGGATTCTAAGCCAGAAAACCATTTGGCAGTCCTTTTTATCTAGTAGGGGGTAAAGTCATGTGAATCAAGGAGACTACCGGGGGAACACAGAATGGAAAAAAGCAAGATTATAATTACTGAATTCAAAAAGCTTTAAATTTGATGCTTACAGTGCCAACACTATATTATTTTTTAAAAAGAATGCTGCACATTGAGTATATTTTTCTGTAATGAATAGTACTCCCAGATATTAGCATGTTGTTTGAAGACAGTGTTCTTTCAGGTGTAATCAGTATTGTTCTTACATAGCGTTCTGCTTCCTCGATACTGACCGTTGTTTATAACAATTTTCTGGGCTCCACCACTTCACTATAAATTTTCTTTGTAAGATGCTATGACTATAATAGAAACCACTGGGTTGATAACAGCTTTTTAGAATAACAAAGTTTCTAAAATCAGGAAGCAGATTAGCATTAGAATGTTGAAATGCGAAAAATATGTGCATCTTGGAGCTGAACAAATATCATGTATATCTTGGCAATACCAGGAAAATTGTTTAACTTAAAACTCTATGAAGGACCACTCCATGAAATGAGAGCTGCATATATTTCACACACAGATAATTCTTGTGAATGCTTTCCCCAGAGAGCTATTGATATTATCAATGTTTAGTGTTCCATCACTGAATGATAACTCTTAATAAGAAAATTGTAAAGAATTCATAGTCTATGACTCCTGGAAAATATCAGGCAAAACAGCAGAAAACACCTTTAATAAAACCCATACATTCCACTTTCTGTTGGGTTCAATACAAGGAGAGCTTCCTGTGCCAAAGCCACGAATCAATTGTCCAAGAAAAGTTCGTGTGATAGAAGAGCAGAGGGCAATGCCTGCCCAGTTAAAAAGAATGGAAGACTCTCATCAAGAAGCAACAGAGAAAGAAGTAGAAAGAATCTTGGGATTGTTGCAAACATATTTTCGAGATGATCCTGATACTCTAATGTCCTCCTTTGACTTTGTGATTGATCCACATTCTTTCCCCCATACAGTGGAAAACATCTTTCATGTTTCTTTCATTATACGGGATGGTTTTGCAAGAATATGACTTGACCAAGACCGATTGCCAGTTATAGAACCTGTGAATATTAATGAAGAAAATGAGGGAGTTGAACAAAATACCCAGATTAGGAATCAAGGAATCATAGCTTTGAGTTACTGTGACTGGGAAGAGATCGTGAAGACCTTTGGGATTTCAGAGCCTGTGATTGCTTTAAGTCAGAGCCAGCAGAGGCTAAGTTCTTGATGACAGCTGAAGGCCTCAAATGGATAGTGAAATCCAAAAAAGGAAAGCAGCATGTGTTTTATATATTGTATGATTAAACATTTTTAAAGAAGATTGTTTTTAGCAAAATGTAGCTTTTGACAGTTAATGGATGTCATGGTTGTCTCTGATTAAAGGAAATTAACTGCCATATTCACAAAAAAAAAATTCTGGTTGGTTCTATGGGCTTCCTGTTCTTTCTTCTTCCATTGTTCCTTTTTGTGTGATGCAGTCTTGTTCCATTGTTCCATGTAGTTCTGAGAAAAAGGGTCGTTGTTATTACTTCCATTCAGCTTTTTCTACCTAATATTGAGAAATCTGTTTTTTAGTACTAAACCTCGATCAGCTGATTTATTAAGGAGAAAATTGATTGGCTTTTGAATGTTTCTAATCGAATAACTTAGTTACATAAGATAAAATTGGAAATGAATAACAAATTAGAAACTGTAAAAATGTGTGTTTAATTAGTCTTTCTTTATAACCTTCATTAATAAATATCTGATAAGTATCTCATATGCTTACTTTTCAAGGCATTTTACCTAGTTAAGTTAGCATTTCGTCTTTGCCTAATTTTTTCGTGGAGAGGTTTTTGCTATAGGGTGCATGCACTTGCGAGAAAGAGAGAGAGACAGAAAGCGAGAAATCCCCGTCCCCCCCCCCCCAGGGGGGATGGCCATGCCACAATCCCTTCTCCACCATTCTCTTCTCAGGATTTTGAGCATGCACACACATGTGCCTGGTGTGATCTTAAGCCACATGGTCCGGAACTCAAACCGTGGTCGACTACATGGGAGTCCAACGACATAGCCATTACGCCAACCGTTGGTCTCTGTTTATGCCCAATTTTAAGGTCAAAATCCCTGCTCAGAAACATGCAGCCCTCTCTAAAACATTTTGTAGGACTTATGAGTCTAGGAAATGTGAGTATTCCTATCTCCCATTAGTGTTGTGAATTATAGTTATTTCTGAAATCAAAGATTTAGAGAAAAATCTTTAGAAACTCTGTTGGCAGGCTGTTTCTGCATATTAATTATAGTGTTTGACTACTTAAATCATTTTTCCTATATCTCTGAGAGAGTTTTTACCAACTGTGAAGTTAGAGGGAGCACAGTTCAAAAGATCATTATTTCTGTAACCAATTGCAAGTTGGAAGAGTCCCCAAGACACGCTCTGTTTCAGTAATTTACTGGAAAAACCCACAGAACTCCTTGAAAGCAGTTATATTCACAGTTGCAGTTTATAATAGGGACAGAATATAGAGTAAAACCAGTCAAATGAAGAGATACATAAGGCAGTGTTCAGCAAAAGTACTAGACACTGAGTTTGCAATTATCCTCTTCTTGTGGAGTCAGAAGAGAGTTACATTCGCAACACGACATGTGGCAACATGCATGGAATATCGTCCACCAGGGAAACTTTCCTGAGTCTTGGTGTCCAGAGTCTTTAATCTGGCTCTTGACTGCCCACTTGGCTGATCTGTTTTCAGTCCTTTAGGAAGTAAAGCTGTGTGACCCAAAACTCCCACCTCTTGTTACATTATTGGTGAGGGTTAGACCTTCTGCACTAATCATTTCATTACTCTTGCTGGTCCAAAGTCCCAGGCAAATATAGACACTCTTTTCAAGCATGGTATCTCAAGGGCATAGAGATTATCTCTCAGAAACTGAGAACAAAAGTAAAATCTTACTTTCAAAATTAAATTCTTTGCCACATTCTATTCTATGTCTTTGTTGGCTCCTCCGTTCCTCTGTATGGAGGTGCTAATTATCCTGTGTTGAACTTTGGCTACTGGAGTAGAAGGTGTGACCCAGGTTGAGCTAGTCAGAGGCCTTCCTGGGCTTTTCCTGTTGGATATGGTTTAAAGTGTCTTTTGGTCATATTACTGTCATGAGGAGAAAATCTGGGAGCAACAGAAGAGAAGCAGAAAGTCAAGCAGAGTGAAAAAAAAGCAAGGGAGAGAGAGGAATAGAATTGTCATCAGAACACTATTTGAAACTTTGGGTTGATATGAGGCACTTCTGGATCAGTTGGGGCCACTCTTGGATGTTCTCATAATATATACCAATGAAATTCATCTTTTGGCTCAAATATTTTGAAGTAGAGTTTTTTGCTTGCAGTAGAAATATTGAGACATTGGAAAAATGGTAATATTTTTCCATTTTTTTCTATGCGAAAATGAGTCTGTATTTTTCTGATGACCCAATACTTCTGACTAATACAAGAATCCAAACGTAAACACTTATTGTGCTTAGAATAATATGAATTATAGAACTCACTGATAATTGACACCTTTAAGTCTAGGTGAAAGGACAGATGGGCCATCCTTTCTATTAAATTAAAATGACCTCATGACAGCCTCAATTTCCAGGGTTTGAGACTCTTTTCAAGCTAAACTCTCTGTCTTCTGCATTACTTCTTAGCTAGATCCAACGTCCTCCACAAGAAACACTACTTGAGTACTTACAAAGTTCCTGTAACAAGACCTTAGGAGAAATTAACATAAGAACTCCAGAAATTCCCAAAACTTCGTGCATCTACCCTGCCATTATTAGTTACCTTTTTATTAAAAGCTAATTCATGAGAAAAGAAATTTGTTAAAACATATTAAGGAAACATAAGTGAAGCTGAGAATAATAGTGCTTAATGAAAAAAAAGTGTGAAAAATTAGTAATGATTCTGAAGTACAATTCAGGCCTATTTGATATTTGTGTCTTTAAAAATAGCTACAACCTATGTTTCAATCTTTTCTGTGCAGGTAGGCCAGGAATATCTGATTTAGGAATATAACATAGTTTGTCACGTCCCTGAGAGGATTCTAGGAGCACCAGCTCTTCCTATCACAAAGTAGCCAATCTCCCACATGTACTATGACAAAAGCTCTATGGTTAACACACACACACACACACACACACACACACTCACATCACACCTCTCACACAGAGCTCTGACATTTAAGTCCTTAAAGTATGGATTAAAAAATATATAATATTCTTGGATAATTGGTGATTAATGTGCAGTTTTAAATGTTCCTCTTCACAAAACTAGCCAAACAAGTATCTAAATGTCCATTAAGTATGGAGTGAAAAGGGCCAAGCTTGTAGTGCACCGGTTCTGTGTTGTACATGGAAAACTGGATTCCACACGGCCAACCATGGCACAACTCTGGACCGTGGCAGTTTGAGAACACACTGGGGGAATGCATGGGTGCCTGTGTGCCCCAAATCCTGACAAGACAGAAAAATGAAAGAGAAAACCATTGTAGCTTGACTATGCCCCGTCGGAAGGTTTTATTATTTTTTTTCCCGTTTCTCTCCATCTGGTATATACCCCTGCCCAATGGCAATAAGGAAAAAATATTTTTTAAAATGGCGTGAATAAATAGACACATCACGAAATATAATGCTGCAATGAACTTGATGAATTAGATATATACAAAAAGAGTGATTCTTAACATACAATATTGAATTTAAAAAAGACACAGTTTAATAAATACTTATTCTATTTATGTACAGTTTTAAAAACAGGCACAATTATACTGTTCAGGAGTGTACAATTAGATAGTAAACTATTTAATAAGTACAACAGAATCAAATTCTATAAAATTTAGCATAGTGAGAATAACCTGTCTAAGGAGAAGAGAAAGGATTTTGTTAGAGAAGGGACTTTCAGAAGGTGTTTCTTCTCTCCCTCTCTTGATTTCAGTCTTGTTATTCAATTTCTTGACTTTAACAAAGGTTTAAGAGGTATTTATTCTACAGTTCATTAAATTACATATTTTTACAATTTTCTGTGGACTTGTAATATTCTAGATAAAATAGTTTTTTTTTTTTTTTTGAGAGGTTTTTGCTATAGGGCGCGTGCGCTCGCCAGACAGACAGAAAGAGACAGAGAGAGAGAAAGCGAGAAATCACCCCCTAGGGGGGATGGCCACGCCGCAATCCCTTCTCCTCCATTCTCCTCTCAGGATCTTGGGCACGCACGCACACGCGCCCGGCGTGAGTTTAAGCCACCGGGTCCGGGACTCGAACCACGGTCGACTACGTGGGAGTCCAGCGACATAGCCATTACACTAACTGCTGGTCCCAATATTCTAGATAAAATAGTTTTAACAAATGACTGCGTGTAATATGGTCCCTGGCACAGAAGAGGGAAGTAAAGAAGAGTGCTGTTCCTCATCTTCAGCAAGCCCTGCTCTGGATCCTGCTTCCGGCATGGTTAGAGCCCCTTGGAGCTATCTCACTTCCCCATGTGTTTACTAAATGCTCCCCTTTTGTCAGCAGCCAACCACCCAGCCCATGCCCACTGGGTACTTTACTCACTAGAGAAATGTGCGGTAGGTTCTCCAGTTAAATGGAGAAGCATGTGCTGGCCATTTGGCTACATTCAGGCACTAGCCTCCTTATAGCCTCTTCATGACTGACCCTCTCTAGTGTCTATGACACCAGTTTATCTTGGATGTGCAGCAAAGTAAAACATATATTAGAAGAGTCTCTGGGGATCAGCAAATGGTGTAATGGTTACACTGGACTCCCACGTAGTCAACTGCAGAGTCCCAGACCCTGTGGCTTAAAACTCATGCCAGGTGCATGTGCGTGCATGCCCAAAATCCTGAGAGGAGAATGGAGGAGCAGAGATTGCAGAGTGGCCATCCTCCCTGGGGTGAGGGGGTGATTTCTCACCGTCTGTCTCTCTCTGTCTCTCAGGCAAGTGCATGTGCCCTATAGCAAAAATCTCTCTCAAGAAAAGAAGACTCTCTGACTTGAGAGACCAAGAATGTCCAAGAGAACACTGAAAGAGGCATCATAAGTAGTGATTGGAGACCGCAGTCTCAGTGGGGCTGAAGTCTCAGAAAGGAAGAGAGAAAAGAGTGGTTCTTGCAGAGATGGTAGCAGAACTGTGGCTCTTTACTGGATCCTCATTTTAATCTCCAGAGGAAGCATCCTTGGTTTCTGCCCAGTATTACTGACTCATAGCAGTGAGTGTCCATTATCTCCTGTGTTTACAAGGCCCTGCTCTCTCCCTACTCCCACCACTCACTCTCTTGACATAAAACTAAGAAACAACAGGACTCCATTAATCCCCCTTGGCCAGGCCCTCAGCCACTCTCTGAAATTTCTTCCTGTCATATTGTCCCCTGTCTCTCCTTCCACATTAAAGAAGATTTACCTACCTCCCTCGGCTTGGGTGGAGGTGGGGGCAAGTGCTCTCAGTTTGGGACTATATGGCTATTTTACTTCTCTCTACTCCATAATAATTCTCGCTTAAAGGGACAAAGGGGGGGGGGGGGACAAACAAAAAAATAACAAAAAAACAAGTCCTGCTGTGGTTATTGGAGCCATCGCCATCAGATAACTCCCCCCACTGGGCCCTTCTGTTCTGAATCTGGCTAACAACTCCCCTAGCAACAGACTTAGTGACTCCCACCAGAATTTGCTAGGGATAGACTTAGGCTCACTTGGATGATAATATAATCATCTCTCCTTGCACAAATTTATGATCATGAAAATCTAAGGTTATTTTGATGTGGTAGAAATGGTTGTTACTTTGTTGCTTTTTTAAAGCTCAAGTACAGTTCTATGTACTTCATTAGACTATTCTACAGTCATCTATTGAGCAAACACCTTTAGTGGTAATAATAATACTGATCCCTCTGGGATGTAAAAATGAGTACATAGGGACATCTTTCTTTCTCTAAATAGGTATTTATTATTGGGTGATGGGAGGCAAGATTCGAACAGTAAAAACACAATTTAGGGCATGATACAGATTGAAATAAACTGCTTAGAGTATTCAAAGGAAGAAGCATTGTAATAATTTCAGAGAAAACTACAGACTTTAGAGGAGATGGCATTTAGGGTGGACTTAAAGAATAGGCTGTTTAATAATGAGCAGAGACTTCTCCACATAAAAGGAGCAGCACAAGTGAAGACATGGGGCAAGGGATATGCCAGTTACTGTAGTATGTGAGCATCGGGTAATAATAGGGGAAATACCAGAACCAGATCACAAATTGTATTGAATGTCCAACTGAAAAGTTGATTGTAAATTGCAGTGCAACATGGACTGAAGTTTGGGGATAAGAGATGGTACATAATAAACATACATGGATAGGATATGACTTATTTATTCTTTATGACTATTTTATTATGATGTAATAGTTGTGGTTTGTCTTTTTCAGTATAACATAATCTTTATAACTCTACTGTATTTTTCTTTCTGTTTTTCTTTTTTTTCAAGAAACAAATACATGTAGTCACATTCCTGTGTCACCCTTGATCCATCACCAATAGAAGGCTTCTAACTTGTCTTTAGACTCTTGGCCTGGGGAAAATATCCTCTGGGCTTATGGTTACCTCGGTATTCTGAAACTGACATTGGAAAAATAGATGTTTCCTGGTTTTGTAAGCTGCAAATGTATTCTAGTTGTCATAAGTTGACTTAACATATAGATCACATAGATCTTGGCTTATAAATGCCATACTCTTCTCTAGTAAAAGAAACTATGTGCCTTATTTTATATATTTAAAAAATTTGCTAGAGGACACATGTGCTCCCTGGAGAGAGACAGAGAGAGAGAGAGAGAGAGAGAGAGAGAGAGAGAGAGAGAGAGAGAGAGAGCACCCTTTTCCCATAGTAAGTGGTCACACTGCAAGTCCTTCTTCAGCTGTCCTTTCCAGGTTTGGAGCATGCACACACATGTGCCTGGCATGCTACTCACCCATCTAGGTCAGGACTCAAACTGCTCTGTCAGCCATGTGGGATCCAGCCACTCCACCCACCACACCACTAGCTTGTATGCTAATTTTTTTATAAGTTGGAGTGCTTTTGTAAGGCAGGACCGTTCCTGTTAATTTATACTTCAATCACTCATTTATTTCAATACAGACTCATAGATACTTATTTTATTCTTTAATCACACTCCAGCACTATTGTTATTTATTTTTGTGGTAAATATTTCCAGTTTTGACTCTCACAAGTTCTCACAGGTTGGCTCTTTTCATAGGCTTCCCATCCACCGCCACCTTTTTGAGTACTTCTTTACTATCTGAGCCAGTAGGTATAATAGCTTATGTTGGATTATCCCTATCCTATCTCTGGAATCAACCACTTCTCTAAGAAGACTGCCTCCTTGTATTGGAGAGCAGTACCTGTAAACTAAGATCTAATGTGAAGTGTGCATATTGCTACTGGATATCCCTGCTCTCAGACAGCAGAGCTAAAAAATGTTTTCTGTCCACTAAGCCATGCGATACATATGGATTTATACCGATAGCACTGATTCTAATCTGACAACCCAGGGTTTGTTCTATTGTAGTAATCCACCTTTACTTACTTGTAACTTTCCTCAATGGTGAGAAATCTGGTTAATAACTGCACTGTATTTGGTTATCATTCAACATAGAGCATGCCTACAAAGTAGGTTCAGAATTAATTCCTCATACTATTGTGAAAGCAGTCAGCATTACGTTGCAGTGCAGTTATTTTTGTCTTTAGTATTACGATACCCACTCAAAACAGTGATTTTAAGTCACTTAGGTCATCTCGTTTCTTCTCAACTGCTTCTGTGCAGTTATGCCATCCGTCTAAACTACAGTTAGATATATTTTTCACAGTGAGTATTCAATCTGGAGGCCCCACTCCCCCACACAGTAAAATTAAGTCTCTGAGATATACACTTCCATGGTTTCTAAAAACCACAGAGTACCAGAGAGAGCAATTCTGTCATTTCAAAAGTTTCCCTCTGCAGCCCTTTTTAGACAATTTATTCCCCACTGGCAAGACTTATCAAAGTCTTACTAGTTTTGCCTTTTCCAAAATTTTATATAAATATGATCATATTAGATGTAAACTTTTGGTTCTGGCTACTTTCACTGAGTAAAATTCATTTAAGAGTCATACATGTGGTACGTGAGTCAATACTTCCTTCTTGTTGCTGTGTAGTATTTCAGTTTATGGAATTGCATGTGTATTCAAATTGTTGAAGAATCTCTGGAGATTTTCTAGGTTTTTATAACAATGAATAAAGCTGCTATAAATGCATATTTATAGGTTTTTGTATGAAAATAAGTTTTTATTTCATTTGGGTAAATGCCTCAACATAAGGTTATTCAGTTGTATGTCAAGTGTATGTTTAATTTGTAGAAAAATAATGGCATACCGTTTTCCAAAGTGGCTGTCCCGTTTTGCATTCCCACTAGTAATGAATAACCATTTGTTTTGCATCTGACTGGCACTTGTATTGTTTTAAACATGGTCATTGTGATTGATGTGTAGTTACTTTTCACTGTGTTTTCAATGTTCACTTTTCTAACGGCTAATGATGTTGAGCATCTACTCATATACTTTTTATCATCTGTATACCTTTGGTTAAATGTCTTTCCTGTGTTTTGAGAGTTCTTTATATATTCTGAGTACAAATACTCTATGAGATATACAGTTTTCAAATATTTTCTGCCAGTTTAGGGCTTATCTTTTAATTATATTAATAGTATTTTCTAAAGAGCAAATAATTATAATTTTGATGATGTATGAGTAGTTAATTTTTTATGGGTTGTAATTTTGGTGTCATATATAAAAATTCCTCACCAAATTCAAATTCATGTGGATTTTTTCTTATATTTTCTTCTAGAAATTTAATATTGTATTTTCTCAATGTGGGAGCTATGGTTATTGATTACTGGTTTGACTTTTTATTTTCTAGTATAAATATCTGATGTATATTTCCTTTTAAGCACTCATTTATATATATTTCACAATTTTATATTTAATTTTCATCAAGTAGTTCAAAATAGTTTTTGATTCCTCTTAAAATTTTCTTAGACCCATGGATTATTTAGAAATGTGTTGTTTAGTTAGAACATTTTTGATGAATATCAACAAGTATCATTCTGTCATTGGTTTCTGTAAATTTTATTATATTCTACAAAAATATGTATAATTTGTATTTCTTTAATTTTAAAAAATATTTATTTGTTGTCCTATAATATGCTTATCATGGTAAATAGTTCATGTGCACCTGAAAATAATGTGTATTCTTCTGTAGTTGGCTATAGCGATCTATAAATATCAGTTAAGGTTAGTTGATAGTGTTGTTGAAATATATGTTACTGATTATCTGTTTATCTGCTCTAAAATTATTTAGAAATGTGTATTAAAATCTTTTTTACACCTATTTGTTTCTTCCATGAGCAAGAGAGATAGGTACATTTCTGTTTACATAGATACTAAATAAATTTCCATGCTTTTGTTATTAGGGGCTTTAACAGTGTCTGCTGTAAGTTTATTGGGAATAAACTACTACCATTCTTTAGTACCACACTGTTATTTTGAGCAAGAAACAAAAATTCAGAGGTTAAAGGGTGAGTGTCCCTGGATGTGAAATAAGAAATTTAAGTAATTTCTGGAGAATTACAGAAATACTTCATTTGATTATATTTTGCCACATTGTTTTTGAAATAACTTTTATGATATGTTTTCTCACACTGGTGACATGTCTCCATTTTTTTTACTATTTTTAGTTGTTTGTTGTTCAGATTCCCTCAAACTACCTGTAAGCTATTTTATCTTTCATATATCCCAGGTGTTATGTATTTCACTTGGCTAGCTGTCATCACTTTAGTTGTGTGAGATACATTTTATTTTATTTAGAAAATAAAACTGGATTTCAATGATATCTCTATTACATTCCTTTTCAGCAATGTAGTTAAAATGCAGTATAAGAATTTTGGATTTTAATGTAGTTGTAGTCTTCCTATTATATATAAAAATAAAAAATATAAATCTTGAATGCAAAATCATCTCTGTTACAGGATGGAAGTCAGTGAGGGATAGTTTTTCATTTTCTCAAGAGAAAGAAGAAGAGTTATTTCTTTGTGTATTTCCACTTAATGTTTCCTAATCAGGAGCCTTGGTGATTCATGCTTGTCTTTTTATTAGGCCCCAATGGATTAAGAATAAGATTGGTTACTAGTTGCAGTAATCATTTATTCCAACAGTGACATTGGAGGTTTTTTGGTAGTTGTTTACTTTATCATAGGACAAAAGATAAAGAAAAATAAGAGTGAATATAATAGTCTAGGTTCAGTAAACTTAAGACCTGGTTTATTTTAGTAGTATAAACCTGACGGATTGACAGAGTCTAAAAGATGGTTTTGTTTTGTCTAAATCAGATGTTGTAGTTTTCATATTGGCATATGCAATATTTCCATAGAATTTTAAAATCAGAAGCAAAATTAGTTGAGCAAATGTATTTATTACTGTTCACAATTTTTAAAGAAAATAACATTTTTTTTCCCCTGTGGCACAGGAAGTAGGGGCCCTGCTACTGGACACTGGAGCCATAATGAGAGGGCTCTGAGGTCCTGAGGTCAGCTGAACAAGCTGGACTGCCACAGGGCTGAGGAGAGAATGGAGGTGTAAGACCCTGTGAGAGTATCTCTCCTCCATCCCCTCAAGGAGGAAATAAATAAATTTTGAGGAAAAAATATAAATTTTTTCAAATTGTACTTCAACACACCAAAAAAAAAATAGTGAGATAAATCTTTAACACTTGGAAGTCTGTACATCCCACAAGTTATTTTGAGGTGATAAAAAGGGTTTTGCAAATGCTGTCAAATGAAATATGCATTTCCAACTGCTACTAGGATGACCAAATGTATTCTCATATGTAAGATATGTCTTGTAGGATTTAAAATTGTTACATTTGTCAGGAAGGATCTTAATAATATTTGTGATAATTTTTGTTAATTTGACTAAAATCTAAAATCCAGCTGCTATCATTGCTTTCATACAAATGATACCAAGACAGGTTATTCACTCATCATGCTATACAGCACTAAAAGTAGCCACAAGCAGTCTTAATGATATAACTCATGCTTAAATGAATGTGATGATCATGCAAAATTTAATGTATATATTAGTAGAGGCTCAACACAGAGAGAAAACCCCTTAAGACATTTTGAAGAAATTAAATATGTATCAAGTTTAAGTAAATATGAGCACAATGTGTGTGCTTGGCCTATAGGAGTGATTTCTTGAATGCTATATAACTCACTGGCTATAAGAGCTACTCTTCTTGAGACTGCAACTAATTTTTTTTTTTTTTTTTTTTTTTTGGTTATAGGGTGGGTAAGTTTGTTGGAGAGAGACTGAAGGAGGGAAAGTGAGAAACCATTTTCTAGGGGATATGGTCATGCCACAATCCTTTCTCCTCTATTCTCTTGGGATTCCGAATATGCATGCACATGTGCCCAGTGTGATTTTCAAGCCTCCAGGTCCAGGACTCAAACCATGGTCAGCCATATGGGAGTCAAGCACATTAATCATCACATCATCTGCTGGCCCCTACAACTGAAATTTTTCTTTTCAAGAACACTCATCTATAATTATGAATGCAGAATTAGGAAGTCATTAGTATAAATATCTCTACTAACAAGCACGTGGGGCATAAAAATATGATTATGCAAATCTTGTGTCTCCACCACCTTACTTGGCGGTTGAAGCTATAAAACTACTGGGAAGAATAGCTATTATGCATTGAACTGTGTTTTTCTTTTTCTTTTTCTTTTTTTCATTTTTAAAGATAAGTTAAAGTTTTAACCCCTAGTCCATCAGAATGTGATTGTTTTTGGAATTAGGGTCTTTGCAGATGTAGTCAAGTTAGGATCATGTCATTAGGATGCACCCTAATTCATTATGACTCATTTCCTCTTCAAAAGGGAGAAACTTGGACACAGAAACAAACATGCATAGTAGAAAAACAATATGAAGCCACAACCAGAACACCAGTGAAGATGAGGGCAGAGATTGGAATTATACTGCCACAAACCAAGAGACACTAGGATTGATAGTCACCACAGGAAGCTGAGGAGTGGCAAGGAACGACTCTCCCCTATAGGATTCTGAGGGAGCCTGGTCCTACTAACACCTTGATTTTGAACTGAATGATATCTAGAAGTGTGAGACAATACATTTTATTTTAACAAAATGTGTGATTAGTTTGTTTTGATAACTCTAAGAAGCTAGTACAATTCTTTACATATCTTCTGCTTTCAAATATTGAAAGATTACATTTGAATCATGGAAACTAATTTCTATCTACAAGAGAGTTTGTGAAATGAAATGGTCTCCTTTGATCTTTGCAGCGTTGTAAAACATTTTAGAAAGAAGCTGAAAAGGAAGCTGAAAGAACTCATCAATAGTTTTTAACTTAGCCTTTTTTTGCAAAATTATCAGTAAATGAATAAAAAGAGTGAAATATTTTAATATTTTTAATTTTATCAGCAAATTTTCCTACTAGAATTTTGTTACTTAGTTAATTGGCTTGTTGGTTTTGGCAATATAGTGAAACTAGCATTGAATCATTGATAGAATCAGTAAAAGAGTAAAGGACAGAGTGTAGGAAAATACATTTTTAGTGATAATTTCCTAAGATTTAAGGACTAACTGTACAATAATAATTCAAGAATATTTTCTGACTGAATAGAGCTCACGGATGACTTATCAGAGCACTTGATCTACAACTAAATCTCAGAGGGATTTATGATACAGAGAAATAACTAATGAACAACAACAAAAGGAAGGATTGTAGATTATTTTAATTTCAGTATTACAATTTAGAAAGGTCTTGTATTTACTCACCACTTGTAAAAATAAGTATTTGGAGGAAAAAGTCTGTCCAGAGATGCAAAAAGAAATTATGAGCAGGAGGTCAGAGAGATTTATTAATCAACGATTTTAATGAGTAGCACTATACAGTAAATAGACCAAGGTGAGGGGGAAACATACAGAATGGAAAACATGGGAACCTGAGATAGCAGGGTTTAACTTGAAGTGATGTGTCTGTTGATGAGCTAGTTGAAGCTCTTGGCCTGGGGAATGAGACAACTAGGGACTACTGAGAAAGAATGTAATAAAAAGTTAAATGTTAGAGTTCTTTTTTTCTCCCTTTTCATTATTTTAAGATGAAAAATGCCTATTCTGAAACTTAGGATACCCCAGGGCTCTGGTACAATACTCAGGAGTAAATTCAGCAATTATGGAAGTCTCAACCTTATGAAATGTTGAGAAGAGCTAGTGAAGATAAAGTAACTATGAACAGCTACTTTCCCACCCCTCCTGCTCCAAATTCTGTCTTTGCGAATCACTATCTAGGACATATCTTCCTGTATATTTCTTCTCCTTATAAGGAAAAGGTGATGCCTTTATTTGATGAGTTGTTTTGTAGGTAGAGAAAGCTGCGACTTTCTGGACACTTGGATCTTTATTTAGAACTCATTCATGCTCCCTACTCTGTACTAGGGTTGGGAGTTAGGTAATCTGCATTTTCTGAAAATTATTGATATTTTTGTAAGTAAGGAGCTCACAAACTAAAGAAATAAGACATTTGGGGACGTGTCCCAATCAAAACCAACACACTGGAATACTCAATTTAACAAAATTTAAAAAATTAGAAAAAATGCACCAAAATTTAAAATTTAAAATTATACTACTACAATTTTTAAAATAAGAGAAGATATTGGCCATTTGTGGAAAAAAAGAAAATGAAAAAGCAGAACTATTAATTATGAAAGATAATGGTTGAAACAACTTTCAGTTAAGACCGTTAAAACTCTTGTTTAATTTTGAAGATTATTCTAAAAGATATGAAGAAGAGAATTGCTTGAGCACTTCTGTGGTCTATGGGCAAGAGATACTTGTCATATTTAATACTTGTACTAGGGAATCAAAGATGGCAAAAAAAAGCAAAATATATAAGACATAAGAAATGGAAAATTATTTGTTGATAATACGTATGTTGATGTGCTTGATTGAGCCAATATACAGTGTATTCTAGATGGAAAATTCATTTTGTATGCTGTAATGATGTATAGTGAATTAATGTAAAAAAATAAATTTAAAGGAAAGTAAAAAAAAGTAAAAAAAAATACTTGTACTTATTATAAAAATGACTGTACTTACCATAGTATGATATTCATGCAAGGATATATAAATTAACCAATGAAACAAATACAAAGTAACGAACAAAAATAGAAAAAGAATTTTTCATGAAAAGATAAACTACCTCAATCATCAACTCCAATTAAATTGAAGACAAATATAAAAAATTTTAAAACAATTAGTTGCATGAAAATATTAAACATTTACTACAAAATAAAAGATAAATGATTTTGAATATATAACATTGAAGTTAATATTGTTCATTGCACTGCCTCTCTTTTACGTCTATGGTCTCCTTTTCTTTCCATATTCCTTACATTGTAATTTTCCCTTTCTTTTTGCATTACTGCATTACACTTTTCCCCACAACCTCCCTTCTTGACTTTCCAACCTGAAAAATTCCCATTACTCTCAGAAAAAAATGAGCATATTTAGACTCATATTGTACCTTTGATATCAGAAATAATTTTTATAATAAAAAGTATGAGTATATATTTTAAATATTAAAACCAGAGGATAGAAAATATAAAATGTAATTTACACTATAGTCATAATCTCTTAAGAAAGCAAAACAATAAAATAATAGACATTCTGTAGAAAAAAGTGATAAAGTAAAGCATAGGGTCATAGAATCTCATTAACAATAATGGTTGAAAGTTTTAAAGGAATTAAGAATGTCCTCATTTTATCTAATGTGGATATTTTCTGGATTTATATACAAAACTCCTTCAAGATTCTAAAGCTAGTTTTTTTTTCAGCAGTTATCCAACAGAATACTTTTGTCAAACATTTCTTACCAAATGGTTTAGGAAAACAACAACTGTTTTTCAGATTCAAAGTACATCTTTTCTCACAAAGTTGTAAATGGGGTTTTATTAATAAAGGCAAGAAAATTCTCCAAGCTAACCCTTACTGATAAAAATGCCCTGAATCTTAGATTTAAACACAGCCCTATAAATAATATTATTGTGTTAAAGTTCATTAGATTTGTGCTCTCCCCAGGAATAATAATCTCTCTAAAACCATAGGAGAAAAAAGCTTTGGAATTAAAAACATTTTCAAAGTTGGAGATTCAGAACATCTTCTAGTGCTCTGATCTAAATCTGGCAAAATCACCTCCAGAATTTTTAAAAATTATGGTATGAAGAAGGCCATGATAATGTTCTGCAAAAAATCAGTCACTTAACTGGAGAAAATGATTTTTAAAACTCAGTTATTTAAAGTCTCTTGAAATTGTCCTAAGAACCTATAGGAAATGAAGAAACATTCACTCTAAAAATGAATGAATCTTGGTAAGAAGTGTGAGACTCTACTTCTTGAGTTGTGTTATGCTTTTTTTTTCTTAAAATCTCTTTCCCAGTTCTTCTTTATGGTTAACTCTAGAGTGCTTTACTCTGAAAGGATGTAGTTCAGAAGGCAGAGATTCTTAACTCTAAACATCTAGTCCTGGGCTATGTTGTGGGGACAAGCTACCAGAGTTTCTTTTCTTCCCCAGCCCCATGTTATAGTACTATTTCTGTTTGGCATAGCCAAGAGGACTGAGGCTTCTTGCTCTTACATGCAGAGGAAGAACTCTGTTCCAGCACAGAGAATGCCGAGACCCAATTGCCCTGCCCCAGTTTACTCATAGGGCAAGGTTTGCACAGTAGGATAGCAAACAAAGATCATGGCTACCACCTTCCCCAGTGTCCACCTATAGTGTAGAGATGTTTCTCTTGAAAAATGAGGAACTTTATCATCCCCAGCACCTGTGCAGTGTGGTTAAGAAGTTTTGCCTGGGAGAGAGGCAGTCTATAAGAATAAAGGATTCCATAGCTCTGTATAATAAGAGACTAACTGATTTGATTTACATTTTCAAATGCAAATCAAAACAATGAGATACCACCTAACCCCAGTCAGAATGACTAAGATTAAACAAACAAAAAATGATAAGTGTTGATGGGAGTGTGGTGAAAGAGGAACTCTCTTACACTGCTGATGGGAATGCAAATTGGTCCAGCCACTGTGGAGAACAATTTGGAGATTATTCAAAAATCTACAAATAGAACTACCATATGATCCAGCAATCCCACTCCTTGGTATCTACCCAAAGGACAGAAGAATATGTAATCGGAAAAATGCTTGCATATCAATGTTTATTGTGGCACTGTTCACAATTGCTAAGTCATGGAACCAACCCAAATGCCCACAAACAAGGACATTTAGAAGAAAAATAGGGAGGTAAAGCATTAATGGGACAAAGAAATGTGGTATTATCTGTTGAAGATATTTTATAGTTTTATCAACTGGACTAGGGAGAAATGTTCACCTGTTGAAATATTAATTTTGTAAGCTAAATAATGTGATTGAATGTATAAAAGAAAATGAAATTAAAAATGTGAAAAAAAAGAAAAATGAAGAGACTGATTTGGACCAGGATATGGAGAAATTTATGACTGTGAATGGTCTTAAAAATAATAATATCTTATTTGAAGACAGTTAAGAAGATATACATCCTGCTGTACATAAAAGAAACTGCAGTCAGATTAACGGCAGATATTTATCAGAAACAATGGGGGCCAGAAGGAAGTAGGATGACATGTGCAGAGTACTGAAAGCCAAAAATAAGCAGAACTATAATTCAAAAATGAAGGTGAGGGCCAGCAGGTGGCATAGTGGATAAGGGGCCCACATGACCAATTGTGGTTTGAGTTGTAGACTCAGTAGCTTGCAAATGATGACAGATGAATGAATGAATAAATGAATGAATAAATAAATAAAATGTTTTTAAAAATGATGAAATAAAGATATTACCTGATAAACAAAGACTGACAGAATTTGTTTACATATCTTCCTCACAATACTTAAAGCTCTTCGAACTAGAAGTAAGCAACACCAGACAGTAATTTTGATCCATATGTGTAAACAAAAAGTGCCAATATAATAACTACGTAGAGAATTATAAAGCACCATACAATTATATATTTCTTTTCCTTTTTTCTCTTAACTACTTTAAAAAGCATGTTCATAAAGTAATATATATATATATAATTATATTGCTAAGCTAATAACATAATAAAATATATTTAACAGTAACAATATAAAGGATGAAGATGGAAACAAACCTGTACTAGGGTAAGAAAATTATATGAGATGGCATTGAAAACCCATTAGAGGGACCAGCAGTTAGCGTAATGGCTATGTCGCTGGATTCCCACGTAGGCGACTGCAGTTCGAGTCTAGGACCCAGTGGCTTAAACTCATGCCGGGCGCATATGCGTGCATACCCAAGATCCCGAGAGGAGAATGGAGGAGAAGGGATTGCGGCGTGGCCATCCCCCCTGGGGGGGTGATTTCTCGCTGTTTCTGTCTCTCTGTCTCTCTGGCAAACGCACGCTCCCTATAGCAAAAAACCTCTCAAAAACAAAAACAAAAACAAAAAACAAAAAACCCCAAAAAACAAAAAATGAAAACCCTTTAGAATAAATGAAGAGATTTAGATATAGTAAGTAAGAAAGTTAATATAATAAAAATATATGCCTGCTTTCATTGTCTCATATAAGCTTTTTTAAAAGTGATATAATTATATGAGCAACAATCTTTTTTTAAAAGTTACTTATTTATTTCATTTCATTTGTTATTCTTTTTAATTTGACTAGAGAGAGACAGAGAGAGAGAGAGAGAGAGAGAGAGAGAGAGAGAGAGAGAGAGAAAGGGAATGTGAGAAAGAAAGCCACCAGGTCTGGGACATGAAATGTGGTCTGCCCTGTGGGAATCCAGTCCCCTTAACCACGGCGTTACCTGATAGCACCAAGGTAATAATCTTAACAGTACATACTGGAATGGTAACACATGCAGATGAATGACATTAGTAGCACAAATAGGGAGAGAAGAAATGAATTACAAGAGAAATAAAGTTTCTGTATTTCACCAGTACCAAGTCAATATAGATCTGAAGTGTATCTGAGTAATTTAAGATAAATCCTAAATAATTTTAAAATATAATGAAATATCATTGATAGAATTAAAATATTGGGCCAGCAAGCGGTATGGAAGTTAAAGCGACTGGTTTCCACATTCAACTGTATGTTTTGAATCCCTCCCTGATGGCTTACAAAACGACAGGAGTGTGTGTGTACATGCCCAAATCCTGAGAGAAGAATGAAGGAGAAGGGTTGCAGTTTGGTTGTCCACTCTGCAGGGGGATTTCTCACTTTCCCTCTCTATAGCTCCCTCTTTGTCTCTCTCCAGTGAGCACACTGACTTATAGCAAAAACTAAAAATTAAAAAAAAATGGTATCAATCTCTACTCAGTACCAAGAGAGCAATAAAGGAGGAACAGAGGAATAAAACATAAATAAGATTATAGAAACAAAACGAAAAATTGCTGATGCAAGCACAGCCATGTAAATAACAAATATAAATAGATTAAAAATCAAGAAGTGGAGAGTATAAGATAAAAACAAATAAGATCCAAAATATGGGGTCAACAGCAGATATATTTTACATTCAAATACACAAATAGTTTGAAAGTGAAAGAATGAAAAAATATAAATTATACAAACAATAATCATAAGAAAATGCCTCAGATAAGATTGATTTTAATCAATAAGGAAAAAAGGACATTTAAAAATGATAGAGAAGCAAGCAGGTGGCAAGGTAGTTAAGATTTCCACATGATTGACTATGGTTTGAGTCCCAGACCTGGAAGCTTGCTTTCCTACTTTGTCTCTCTCTCCCTGGTTAAATTAAAATAATAATAATAATAATAAATACATAGTTCAATGATTCTAAAAAAAAATCCTTAAAAATAAATAAATAAATAAAAATGATAGAGTCAGCCCATCAAAAGACATAGTAATTGTAAATATGAGGGTTCTTCAAAAAGTTCATGGGACATGTGCATTATAAAAGAAACTATACAAACACTGTAAAAAGTTTTTGTTCAAAATAAACTCATAATTTAATTTTATTTTCCACGAACTTTTTGAAGTTCCCATACATCTATGCACCTAAAAACAGAGTTTCAAAATATATAAAGCAATGGGAGCCAGCAGTTAGCATAATGGCTATGTCGCTAGACTCCCACATAGTCGACCACGGTTCGCGTCCTGGACCCGGTGGCTTAAAACTCACGCCGGGCGCGTGTGCGTGCGTGCCCAAGATCCCAGGAGGAGAATGGAGGAGAAGGGATTGCGGCATGACCATCCCCCCGGGGGGGTGATTTCTCGCTTTCTGTCTCTCTGTCTCTCTCTGTCTGTCTGACGAGAGCACACGCCCTATAGCGAAAACCTCTCAAAAAAAAAAAAAAAAAAAAAAAAAAAGAAAAGTAAAAAACATATAAAGCAAAACTAATAAAATCGAAGTAGAAATAGGCACTCAAGTATACAAAATAAAGTACTCAAATGAAAATATAAGACAACTAGACATTGTAGTCCTTTACAGAACACTCCACTCAACAACGGCAGAATAAACATTATTCTCAGGTATGTATGAAACCCTAGATAGACCATATGACAGGCCATATTGAAAGAATAAATAAATTCTTTTAAAACAGAGAAATGATGCAGAATATGTTCTCTGATCAAGTGGTGATAGTTAGAAATAAATAACAAAAAGAAAGTTTTTAATTTATAAATATATGGAAATTAGAGAACATACTTCTAAATAACCAGTGGCTCAAAAGAAAACATGGAATACCAAAACTTATGCAATATGTAAAAAAGAAAAAAATAAATAAAATTTTTAAAAATCACAGAAAAAAAGTTCAGTTATGAACCACTGTAAAACGGGGATACCAGCAGTTAGCATAATGGCTATGTCATCGCTGGACTCCCATGTAGTCGAACACGGTTCGAGTCCTGGATCCGGTGGCTTAAACTCACGTGCCCAAGACCCCAAGAGGAGAATGGAGGAGAAGGGATTGTGGCATGGCCATCTCCCCTGGGGGGTGATTTCTTGCTTTCTGTCTCTCTGTCTCTCTCTGCCTTTCTGGCGAGTGCATGCGCCCTGTAGCAAAAAACCCTCCAAAAAAAAAAAAAAAAAAAAAAGAAAAGAAAAAAAAGAAAAGAACCACTGTAAAATGGTCAGAATGATCCTGAATAAATTTCCTTATCTTCTACCTTAAGAAAATAGAAAAAGAACAAAACTGTACTCATAGCAGAGCGAGAAATAAAATAATAAAGATTAGTGAAGAAATATATAAATGGAAGAGAGATTAAATAAAGAATATCAAGAGAATCAAAGGGCAGTTCATTGAAAATATCAATACAACTGACCAACTAGCTCTGCTGACCAAGTGACACAGAGAAAACAATTTAATTACTAAAGTTAGTAATTAAATGAAGAAAATCACTACCAACCTTACAGAAATGGAAATGTTTTTAAGGCAATGCTACAATCAACTCTATGTCAAAAACTTTAAAAAATGAACAAATTTTTAAAAGACACAAACTGATCAAATTGATATAAAAATAGAGAATGTGAATAGGCTTATAATGAGTAAAGAGAATGAATTAGAGTTTAAAACGTCTTTCTGTCATGAAAAGCACAGGTTCAGCTATCTTTCCAAATTATTCTATGAGGCCGTTATATCAAAAACCATAGCTATCAAAATCAGATAGACTGATAATATCTTTTATGAATATAGATGTAAATATTCTTAATAATGGAAATTCAGGGGCCAGCAGTTGTTGTAGCAGTTATGTCACTGGATTTCTACATGACCAACTATGGTTTGAAACCCGGACCCGGTGGCTTCAAACTCAAGCCAGGCACATGTGTGTGTTCCCAAGATCCCAAGAGGAGATTGGAGGAGAAGCGATTGCAGTGTGGCCACCCCCTTGCAGTGTGGTTTCTTACTTTTCATCTCTCTTTCTCTCCTGTAAGCACATGTGCCCTAAAGTAAAAATCTCTCTCTCAAAAACAAACAAACAAAAACCACTATGATGAAGTGGGATTTATCTTGGGATTGTAAAATTTATTTAACGTATAAAAATCAATCCACTGTTATACTATATTAATAGAACAAATGGACAAAAATACATGATCATATTAGTAAACACAGAATTAGTATTTGACAAAAATCTAACACCCTTTCATGGTGAAAATACCAAATAAAATAGAAATTCAGGAAAATTTTTTTCAACCTTAAACAGGACAGCTACAAAAATCACACAACTAACATTATACTTATGGTTTAAAACTGAATGCTTTTTGGAAACTGGATGGTAGCACAGTGGTTAAAATGTAATACTCTGCAAAGCTGTTACAGAAGGTTTTAGATTCATGTCCAGACACCTCCCTGAGTCAGTCTTTAAAAAGAAGGAAGTCTGTCTTTAGCAATAACATGGTTTAACCTGGAGGAACTATACTAAGTATAACATTATAATAAATCACCTATCAGAAAACAGACGCTGCATAATGTTACTTAATACAGAATATCAAAAGGTTGAATCTTTGCAATTAGAACATAGGGTGATGGTTACCAGGCATAGAAAAGAGGGGATGGTAAATAGAAAATGTAGAGATGTGGTCGAAGGGTATAAAGTTTCAGTCAGACAGAACAAATAAATTCTGAAGACTTACCATACAATAGTGTAATAAGTAATGATATTTTGTATATGTAAATCTTACCAAGAGGGTACAATTTAAATGTTCTCAGCAGAACATGAATGTATGGAAGATGATGGATGTGTCAATTATCTTGATTTAATCATTTCGCAATATATAAAGGTATCAAAACATTATGTTGCATATCATACATATACCCAAATTTTAGCTGTAAATTAAAAATCAAATTTAAAAAAACTAAAACTTTTATTTAATCATTGTACATGTTTCTAGCATATGATGTGGGTTCTCAAGGCATAAATGTGTTGTGTGTCAATCAAGTCAAATGCATTATTGTACACAATAACTTTCTATCCTTATGTCTGTTAGATGTTCTTTTTTTCCCCTGAGTAAATAATTTTTTTTTAAATTCAATAATAAAACAAGAAAGACATTTATAGATATTTATAAAAGAAAAGACAATTGGCCTATAAACACATGAAAAGATGCACAACTTCATTGACTCTTCAGGAAGACAAACTCAAGTCATAGTAACAAACCACTTCAGTAATAAAATACTGGGACCAGCTGTTAGCTTAATGGCTATGTCTCTGGACTCCCATGTAGTCGACTGCGGTTCCTGTCCCAGAACCGATGACTTAAAACTCGCGCGGGGCACGTGTGTGTGCGTGCCCAAGATCCCAAGAGGAGAACGGAGGAGAAGGTATTGCGGCATGGCCATCCCCCCTGGGGAGTGATTTCTCGCTTTCTGTCTCTCTGTCTGTCTGGTGAGTGCACGCGCCCTATAGCAAAAACCTCTAAGAAAAATATAAATAAATAAAGAGTAATAAAATACTGGTACACGCTACTACAAAGATAGACCTTGAAAACATACTATGAAAGGATTCAGTCTCTAAAGACCATCTAGTGCATGACTCCATTTTTTATGAAATGTTCAGAATAGGAAAATTTACAAACACAGAAAGTAGTTTTGTGATATGCCTGGGTCTGAGATGGAGGATGGAGAGTATTTTAAGAGGGTAATGAAAGTATTGTAAACATACATTGTGGTGATAGTTGTACAACTCTGAATATACGTTGAATTGAACTATTTAAATACATAAACTTTTTGGCATGAGGATTACGTCCTAATAAAGATGCTAAAAAAAAATAAACAATGAAAGGGGGGAAAAAAGGCCTGGCTTTTGTCATAGGAATTACAAAAGTTGTGGAAACTAACTGATAAGTTGGAGAAAACAATCTGGAGGAGACTATCCTGATGTTTGACACTAACTGCAAGTTTGAAGGATTCCTCAAAATGCCCTCAGGTTCAATAATTTACTAAAATGACTCAGAACTTTTGAAAAGATGTTATACTTATGGTTAGTTTAATACTGCAAAAATACACAGAATAAAATTAACCAAGAGAAGAAGCTTATAGGGTAATGTTTCTTCCGGTAATGTTTCTTCCTACCTCTCTACATGGAGTAGGAACATGTTACTCTCTTGGTAACAATATGTGACAATATAGAGAGTGTTACCAACAAGAAAAATTCTTCAAATCTTTGGTGCTCAGAGATTCATTAAGACTTCATTACACACGTATGAATTATTGACCATACCTTCTGGGTGTGACCAAAAGCTTTCACCCAAAATCACATGGTTGGTCTTTTTGGAGTAGCAAGCCTCCACTCTAAGACTATAGAGTAGAAGCTGCCTCTACCTTAAATCACACTACTAGACTATCCAGCCTGACCTAAGATTCCTAGGCAAAGACACTTTGATGAGGTATGACTTAGAGATTATTATCAGACCCAAAAGACAAAGGCCAGACCTCTTTTATGGGTACAATTAAATTCTTTGCTATTATATGAGAGACCTTTCTGCATCACATTGCAAGAATTACCTCCCTTCAATTCCTGCTATACTTTGATATGTCTCAGAGTCTCTTATTTCGTATAAGGTGAATGAATATGCTCCCTTTGTGGGGATACACTCTATTAAATAAGGATAAAGGGGGAGTTTTAATGGTGTGTTATCTTGGTACTATTCATAGCTGTCACAAAGATCAGATCAAGTCTCTTATGATTGTTCAAATTTATCACCTTTATGTTTCCTTTGAAAAAAGGTACCATTGTCCCCCATACAGATGGCAGTGTTTTAAAGTGTTTTTTAAGCACTTTGAAGAGTAGCTTTGACTTAAACACACACACACACACACACACACACACACACACATTACTCAACATTGATTTAGAAATTGATATATGAAGTTGTTGAATGCCACTTTTGCACTGTTGATTTCTTCATTAAGGTGCAGAATCCTTTTTACTCAGGCATTATCATTCTCATGTCACATTAACTAACACTCAAATTCTAATCCCAAGGGGACACTCCACTGTGTTTGGTGCTCCTCTAATTCAAAAGTGAGAATTTTTTTGAGAAATTTCCACAGGTTTCCTGAGAGAATTAGAAAGTTTGTTTTTTCTTTTATCACCACCTTTACTGTGTCTGCTGTCATGGAGACACAGTATCTTCCTTTACGTACCTCTGTCTCCCCTCATGTCCCACAAGTAAGTGTACATTCCAGCTTCCTGGGAGGTATTTTCTCTCTGATTCACCTCATTAGAATTTCTGGTCTCCAATACCACTTTTCCCAAAAGGCACATGTAACTTTTTTTTTTTTAGAGAGAATTTTTGCTATCGAGTGCACGTGCTTGCCAGAGATGCAGAGAGAGACAGAGACAGGAAGCAAAATATCACCCCCCAGAGGGGATGATCATGCTGCAGTCCCTCCCTTCTCCTCTTGGGATTTTGAGCATGTACACACACGTGTCTGGCGTGACTTTTAAGGTCCAGGATTTGAACTGTGATCAACTACTTGGGAGTCCAGTGACATAAACATTGTACCAACCACTAGTTCCAATTGTCCAACTTTTCTAGGGTTACATTCCACATTTTTTTTTCTTTTTTTGAAGAGGTTTTTGCTATAGGGCACGTGCGCTTGCCAGACAGACAGAGAGATAGAAAGCGAGAAATCACCCCCCAGGGGGGATGGCCACGCCGCAATCCCTTCTCCTCCATTCTCCTCCTGGGATCTTAGGCACGCATGCACACGCGCCCGGCGTGAGTTTAAGCCACCAGGTCCGGGACTCGAACCGCGGTTGACTACGTGGGAGTCCAGCAACATAGCCATTACACTAACTGCTGGTCCCGTCATTCCACATTTTTAAATAAAGTTCTAAAGAATCTCCGTGGTCTGGTTGTATTCCCAGAGAAATGAAATGACTTGCTCCAGGTCATATGGTTCTAAAACTTGGAACTCTGGCTACTAGCTTAATCCTTTTTTCTGCAATAGGCATTTCTTCAATTTTCAAAATAAAGCATAGGATGAGACAAAAAGTGATGAGAGTGACGGCTCAAAGATTGGTAATAACAAGAAAAATTCCACATGCCAAAAATATTCAATGAATATTTTTCTCTCCTTTGTTACTAAGTTCTTTTTCTGAAAATGAGTGCTTTTTGAATGTGTTTGACATTGTACTGGAAGACACTGACTCAAGAAAATATAATAACTTTCTTTGTCATACTATAATATTGATGATTTCTTCTGTTTTTATGATTTTGCCTATTATAAACTGGCAAGAATGAGGATATTTTTCTTACAGTTTATCAGTTTGTAGAATTTACAACATTTTACAGGAATTCTCTTGGTAAATATGTAATGGTCTGAGTAAACTATACTTTAAAATTTAATATATAATACATGAGCATTTTATGAACAAACCAATTAGGGCTAATATATTTTTATGCTTCTAAATTAACAAAAGTACTTCAGAAATACAAGAGATACTAAAAAATAGACATGGAATTTATTTCTATATTCCTTGGAATATCTTTATTTTTATCTGCAATAACAAACCAATGAAGGATTTTTGGTGGCTGCAAAGTCTTCGTAAATTAAATTGCTAATCCTAAAAAATTCCTAGTTTTCCCCTCAGGAATTCTCAGACAAAAAACATTTGCTTTTCCATACATCTAAGAGAAAAAGGGTAGTGGATGATAAAAATCAGTGGCTAAGCTCCTGATATATTTCTTGCTGCTTTTAGGATCAAGTCCACAGGCTTTACCATGATTTATAAAGCCCAGTATCATTCGGCCACTGTTTTCTCTTCTATCAGCCATTTTGAACTCCATTCTCCAGACTAATAGACTTTGGCTTTTTCAAACATACTATGCTTTGTATTATAGACAGGCCTTTGTACATGCAATTTCCTCTATCTGCAACACTCTCTTTAACTCTCTTTACTTGGCTCCTTCTACATCCTAGATGACTTGGCTTAGATGTTGCTTCTTTCATATTTCAGTGCCTGGTACAGAGGAAAACTCTTACTGAGTATTTGTCAAAATGATTAATAAATAAGTAAATGAATTAGTGAGTGATAAAGACAGCATTTAGTGGTGAGACTAACCCTCACTATGTCCTGTTCTTGTAGCATGGCTTCTTCAGTAGCAGAGACCAAGGCTACAAAGGACAATGAAAGCATTTATATGGGAAAGACAGACTTAGGGATTGGAAGATTTGCAGCAGTGAATAAGAGATGAGAGGAAAAGACCAAAGCACCTAGAAGATGTGATATGTACCAGAACTTGCTGAACATTTTGTAATAACTCCTAATGTTCTTTCTTCCAATTTTTACCATATTACTCTGTAGTAACTTACCTGGTATTTTTCTTGTTTGATTTGGCTTTGGCCTTCTTTCAACTCAAGTTTAGCTGCTAATGTCCTAGAAAAACCTAAATCCTGTGGGCAGCTTGGCCCCAAGTGCTAATTTGGCATGCCCATGTGAACATTCTCCCTAACATGTCTCAGGGTACTGCTGTCTAGATTTGAATATGGCTAAATGGTCTATAGCATATCCTTTTATCATCGTTAAAAAGAAAAAAATGGTTTCATTACTTCCAGTTTCACTTCTAGATGAACAAGATTTAAGAACGATTTTCTCCTGTTTCAAGACTTTATTTATCATTGTCAACAGTGGTTCAGGATGCATTTTTTCTATATCCACAGACACAATTAAATTCTCCTTACCTAGGCTTCCATAATCAAATAATATTCTTAACTCTCTACTTCTTTGCTAGCATTGTTAGTTTTCTTGTTAAACCATGCTTCTGGTACCTTGGAAATTCAGTGGAGAAGCTGGAAGAAGGAGAAGAGTTGTGTTGGTGGGAATGCATAGATGAAGCTGTGAGGGTCCTGACAAGGTCTGGCCAGGCCTTCTGGTCAAAGCTCTCTCAAGTCCCACCTTTGAACACCACTTGATCTATCAAGTTTATTTTTGAGTGAAATCACCCTTCTCTAATCTTCTAAAGGACAAAATATTATGCAACTTAAGTTACAATTTTTAGTTTTGTATTTTTATTAATGTATGTTTACCTTATGTCCTGAAGTAGACTGTGCATGTTTCAAAATGATATATCTTTGTGGCTAGGGTCATTTCTAAAATGTACCCATACTTCTAATAATTTCTAATATAATTTTGGACACAAATATGAAGTAATCAAATCTATAAAATGAAGACTTAGATGGGTTTAAAAATACATATGTATTGAGCACTTAGTATATGCAAAATATTTTTCTGGAATGAAATGAAGATTCGTCCCTAAGGAACAGAACTTATTTGAAAAAAAGTCAAAGCACACAGTATAGCAGAGGTACAATGACAAGGTATAGGGATTTAGAGAATTCATTGCAAGTTGGGGATAGATGCTATCCAGAGAGACTCATGGAAAGTCTTAAAAGGTGAGTAGGAGTGGAGGAGTGAAAAAGAGAGGAGTCACATTTTATGCTGAGGAAATGTTTAGACCTTTTTTTTTTCTTTTTTTTTTTCTTATAATGTGTATTCCATTGAAACTTAGTTTTAGTGAACATTGTTAAACAAGAGGATTTTGTGGATAAATATGTTTGGTGAGTACTGAGCGAAAAGAGTGTTATTATTATATTTATTATATGATTTTATACATTCTTATTCATATATTAAATAATGAGTCTTTATAACCAGCATAGAGAAATCAGCATTTTGATCATTTATTTAATCTTGAAACCATTAATTCCAAAAGTATCTCCTGGGACTAGTATATACTAGAACACACTTTGAGAAATGCTGAGCTAGATGAAAGACTCAGAGATGTGAATGTAATTGGGATTTTTGTAGACTCTCTAGTAGCTTGTTATGACTGACTCATAGTAAAATTCTATGGTAATAATCATTAAAAGAAATGTTGATGTAATTATAGTTTGGAATTTAATTAAATGCCTAATTTTAGTCTTTCTCCCTAGGTCATGAGGAGTCAATGAAAGGTTTTGGAAACTAGAGTGAGATTACCCAATGAGGAAGATAATTCTGGTTTAAATGTGAATAATGCATTGCAGAAGCCAGGCATTTATGACTAGAAAACCAATTAGGAGTCTATTGCAGTAGTACAGGTGAAAGATAATGAGAATATGGCCTAACACAGGGCAGCGAGTGGAGCATGGAAATGAAAGATATGAGGCATCATAAGAACAGAATAGACAAGAGTATAAGGATTGTCCACCATTAGAAAAACTATTAATGAAATGTATTGCATTAATAGATTAGGGAGAGACAAATTTTACAATCATCTTGACTATATCAGAAAATAGGTAAAATTCAACACTCATTTCTGTTTTTAAAACAAGCAAACAAATATAACCTCATAGTAAATGCAAAACAAAAGTAAATGTTCTTAACTTGATAATTTACCTGAAGCCTATAGTAAATAAGCTATTTGGGGGTTCTACACTAAAGCCATTTCAATTATAGTCAGGATTTATTGGAGGTCGTAGCCTGTAAATAAGATAAGAAAAGGATTAAAAGGAATAAGGGTTGGTAAGACAAAGGTATATTTATTTGAGATTGTTGTGTTCTGCTACATAGATGATATCTTGAATAAAATATAAATATATGGCCTGAATATTTAGACATACTATGAGAAATAAACATAATTGATAAAGAATGGCAAATGGCAGTGTTTAAATATTATTCCAAACTTTTGTAGCATGACTTACTCATTTCTAGAAGTTGGAGATCCTACAGCTACATTGCCAAACTCCCTTTCTACTCACGTTCCACATGTGATCT
Source organism: Tupaia tana (assembly GCA_026018925.1). Classification (NCBI taxonomy): domain Eukaryota; kingdom Metazoa; phylum Chordata; class Mammalia; order Scandentia; family Tupaiidae; genus Tupaia; species Tupaia tana. The sequence goes on along the minus strand of JAKSZU010000020.1, from coordinate 21,165,120 downwards.
AGCTTCTCCTATGAGCAGACACCACCCGAGAGATTGTAACTGAAACAAGGCAAGAAACATGCTTTTGTTGTTATTGGCAATGAAAGTTGGAAAAAACATCTGGTTTTCTGGGGTGTCAGTAACAGTATCCCAATGGTTGAACTCTCTCTAGTTTGTAGCTGTTGAGAGCTATCCATTTGGAGTTTCCATATTGAAGTAAGAAAGTATGAGCTTGGAGATAACAGCTGTGGAGAAACTTCCTAATGCCTGGATGGCTGCTCCAGTGCTGTCTTCGAGTCAGTACTTGGTCAGGGACTTCTTAATATTCTAACGTTCAATTTCTGAGAAAGATAATTTCTCTCATGGCAGGCCAATTCCGAAATGCTATTTTTAAAAATTTTTTTGGAGGTGTCACTCTTGGAAGCTCAGCCTAGAGCTTGCTACTCTGGCTCTTTCTACAATTTTCTAAGTGTCCAAGTCCTGGTATTAAATCCTCTCCTGGAAGTGCAGCCTGGTAGTATGGCTGGCAGCCACTGAACTGCACTGCTGGAAGGCACATGAATGACTGTGGGTTTGGATCTCTGTGTGGGCTTGAAAACATGCAGGGTACGTGTGCAGGTGCCCAAGATCCTGTCTGGTAAACTGGAGTGCCAGGAATGAGGATTGCAGCATGACAAGACTCTGGAGAGGGTAATTTTTTTCTTTCTCTCAAGCATACACATGTTCTCCACCATGAATAAAAATAAACTTTAAATAATCCTTTCCTGAATGAGGGGTTGAGAGTTGGGGGTGGCAGGGGTAGGTCAGGAGTTGGAGGAAGAATATTATCTACAAGTCTCAGACTGATACAGTAAGGTTGTCTACATAAGATTAATAAAATCCAATGTTCATTTCTATAAAAGAGCAAATAGTTTATAAATAAATTTGAAAATGCCATGTATAAGAGCAAAAAAATTGTGTATGACCTTTGCAAAGAAAATGATAAAACCTTACTTAAACACATTACAGAAAACATAAAACCTAAGAAAACATGGTATCATAGAAAGAAAAAAAATGTCATTTCTCTTCCAATTGACTTAATGATTCAATGACATTTCTCCCCAAAATTATAACAGTTCTTTTTTTCTCATGAAATTTGATAGCCTCGTTCAAAAATCTGAGATAAAAATAGAGAGCAAAAACTAGCTTTAACCAATTTATATTGACTTAATTACTGGATGACAAAGATAACCATGTTGGCTTAATTTCTGGCTCTTTGGAGTATGCCATGTCCACATAGAAGTTCCCCACTTTCCTCCTTCTCTTTAAGTGAATCAGATGATCAGGCTCCACAAAAAACAAAAACAAAAACAAAAAACCACAACAACAACAACAAAAAACCTATATTAGTGCCATGTATATCTTAATAACTTGAGTCCTTACTTTTGAATATAGTGTATGCCTACACTTATCCCTTCCTCAATTTCTTTCAATCTTAGGTCTGTGAGTCCTACACTTTTTTAGATTAATAAATGTTTGTTTTTAATGATATTACATGGCAATATGTTTTAGGTTTTGGTTTCTAGCTCTGTTGATGATATATAGAAAAAAACCAATGTATTTGTTGTGTTTCTAGCTACCCAATTACCTTATTAAACTCTTACTAATTCTTATAGTTGGTATGTTTCTTCTTTGGACTAGATACAGAAATACGTCAGACATGTTTGAGAATGAGACTTTTTAATTTCTTTCCAATCTTCGTACTTTATTTATTGATCTTGCTTTTTAGCACTAACTGGACCGTCCAGTACAACATTCAACAGGAGAGATGATAGCAGGCAACCTTATTTCTATTTAAGGAGAAAAGTTTGTAATGTATAGTTCTGCTGTAGGAGGTTTACAGATACTTTTTCAGATAATCGAAATGGTATTCTGTTTCTACTTGATTGGCTAATATTTTATTTAGTTTTTGTGTGTCTGTATTTACAGTTGAGTTTGGCCTATAATTTTCCTTGCATTAACATTTCTTTTTGAGTTTTGTACCAATGCACAGTAAACTTTGTTAAAAAAAAGTTAAGTTGTACTAAAAGCTATATAGAAATAAAATAGCATTTTTTGTACTTACATGAGAGATATTGTTTAGAAAGATTGAAATTTTTGTTTTGATGCATGTGAGAGAAAAAAAGGTATTATCTTCCAATGCTAGTGGAAATGTATATTGGCATGAGTGTTTTGAAATGCAATTTTCTAGATTCTTTCACATAGCCTCTGACCTAGTAATTTCATGTTTAGAATTTATGCCTAAAACATATTCACATATGGGCACAAAATTACATACAAGAACATTCATTTTGCTGTTGTCATTAAGTGTTAAAAGAATGAATGTGCACTAAATGTTCATTAAGGATAAGGTTAAAAAATTTATGGTACATATGGATTATTTAATGCTAGGTAGCTGTTACAAAGAATATGATAAATGTATTCATTTTGCTATGGTGATATCTCCAAGATACACTGTCATGTAAAAAAAATGTCACAGAAGTATTGATATGAAGATCTAGTTTATTAAACTAAGACTGTGTGTATGCATGTGGGCATATTTGTAAGTGTACTGAAAATAACCTAGAAGAAAACATTCCAGAAGCTCAGCCTTTAATGATAATTCTATTTAAGGAAGAATGTGAAAATGGAATGACAACAGGCTGAAAAGCACTGTTATAAAAACCATCTTACATCTCATTCTTTATTATAAATTTTTAAAATAATAAAATTAACATATTTAGCATCTGATTAAATGTGTACATGGATGAATTGATATGAATTGACAATATCTCTAACATATCTAGAGTTTGCCTCACTGGGACTTAATGAAAAATATGTGGAAAAGATTTTGTTTGAGAGGAGACAGTTATTAGTAGTAATATTAGTATTATGTTGTAATTGCTAAATTTTAAGTTCATTCAGATTAACCGGAAAGTTTTTCAATGTAGTTATATAAAGTGCAGTTAGTATTTGGGACCAGCAGTCAGTGTAATGGCTATGTTGTTGGATTCCCATGAAGTCGACCACAGTTCGAGTCTAGGACCCAGTGGCTTAAACTCATGCTGGGCGTGTGTGTGAGCATGCCCAAGATCCTAAGAGGAGAATGGAGGAGAAGGGATGAGGCCATCACCCCTGGGGGGGGTGTTTTCTCACTTTCTGTTTCTCTGTCTCTCTCTGTCTTTCTGGCGAGCACACATGCCCTATAGCAAAAACCTCTAAAAAAAAAATGTAGTTAGTATTCATTAGCAAGAGGACCAGTATATAAACAACCATTTACTAAACATTAAAATCATATTGGAGCCTATAGGATGTAAATAAAGACATAGTCAAAACCACATCTATAAAAAGAAATTCTCTACCCCAAATAGTTTATCAGATTTTTTATAATATTATTACTTTGATTTTACATCCAGTAATTTGCTTGTTTCTTCTTCTATTCCCTTTTTTCCCCTTTCTTACAAATATATAATGATGAATAAACAAAGGAGAAAGACCATTCAAAGCAGAAAGAATTAGAAGAAAAGAAAAAGAAAATGAGAGGAGTAAGAGGAGTAGTTTCTGCAAGGGATGAGCGTTGGAATGGACTATCAAAGAAGTTTGCAAGAAAACTCCATTGACAGATTGGCTAGTAGATTTCACCCAGTAACTTAGGAAAACAGAATGGGTCACTTGTTTTGGGAGGATCAGGTGAGTCACAACAGAGGTTACTATTTCTCCATTTGGGAGCCAATGGGAAATGATTTGAGGGTTGAAGAGCACATGAATTCCTATTTTATTTATTTATTTATTTATTTATTTATTTATTTAGGAGAGGTTTTGCTATAGGGCGCTTGTACTCGCTAGAAAGAGAGATATAGAAAGTGAGAAATTACCCCCCCCCCCCCCAGGGGGGATGGCCACACCACAATCCCTTCTGCTCTATTCTTCTCTCGGGATCTTGGGCACACACACACACACACACACACACACACACCTGGTATGAGTTTAAGCCACCGGGTCAGGGACTCGAACCGTGGTCGACTACATGGAAGTTCAGCGACATAGCCATTACACCAACTGCTGGTTCCATGCTCCTATTAAAATTAGAACAATTAGAAGAAATTTCAAGTTTTACTGAGTTATTAAGGGATAAGGGGAAAAGAGTATCATGCATGCAAGGCTTTGAAGTTGACCTCATGATGAATGACTGAATTCAGTGCCAAAGTAAACAGTATACTAGGTTTATCCTAGAATATTATTTCTTACACTCATATATCATCCAGAATTAGAACTGTTAGTGCTAACTAGAACCCATAAAAATTTGAGTATGAAGAGAAGGCACATTGTAGAAAAATCATTAGGGCACATTTTTCAACCTGTATTTTGTTCACTGCACATGCTGTTGTGTAGATAATAAAACAATGCAAGTAAAAATTTAACCTCAGAAAGGAATTTATGTCTTCTGATCCAGATTTTAATGGGACAGAGATATCATCAATTAGATAAAATACCAATTTATTAGTAAATGAGTAAGTTTACAAATCATCTGCAAATAAATACAGTACAGGTATAATGTGACTCATCATCTAGTACTTGAGATAATAACTAAATTAGTAAATAAACAAGCAAATGGAAAATAAATTTATGTTATTTACAATCTCCAAAAGATTATATTAAAAAATAATTAAAAGGATGATAATCTTAAAATATCTGGTTGCCATTTATATGTCTTCATTTGAAAGGGATGAAAAAATGATCCTGTAAAACAGTATGACCTGCCCTTTAAGAGTTGGCAAAAATGAAGCATTATTTTAAACCTTCCTTCTGAAGCTTTATTCCATTAGACTGCACTGAGTACCGTGTTCTTTCCTGGTGCTATTTATATTCTACTAAATGCTTCTTTTCTTTTAATATTTATTGGATTTCCTTTCACTCTTTCTCCTGTACAACTTGTATATCATCTTCCTCTGTGAGTTAACCCTTTCTTCACAGGAAACTTGGAAAATGTGGCTCTTCTGTCCAAGAGAGAGTCATGGGAAGCACTCACAGAGGTACTACTCAAAATACAGAAACATGAGTCAAGAGGGAGAGGCCACACCAGGAATGCGCCTGCTTAAGCGTCTCTCGTCCTCCAATTTATTGGGCCAAAAAGGGAAAGAAAGTTATTTTTTAGAGAAAGTTGCATCTTACAGGATTAGAAAGAAAAGGGTAATTCCTGGAACAGAGTGGTTTCAGTATTGACAAGGAGGGTAGGCTAAATGATGCCAGAGGGTAGACAGCATGCCTTGGAATTTAGAAAACACATTCATCAGATCACACACCCATCTAATGACCTTCTGTGGGCTTTGAGCAAGAAGGCAAGAGGTCAGGCTTTTCTGCCATTTTCCCTAAGTATGCATTCACAACAATCAGCCTCCTGTCGTTTTCGTTTTCTAGCAGGAAGGCAAGAGGTTAGGCATTTTCACCATTTTCCCTACATTCAGAGTTCATAAATCCAAGGTGTTCTAGAAGCATGGCATTTCTGCTGTTTCCTAACAGGAAAATAAACAAATTTTAATGACATTGGCTAATAATCTTCATTTCTGATTCTTTCTCTTATTTTCAATACAGTGTTTCCCTCTACAGTCGATGTCTTCGGTTAAATTAAATCAACTTAATTAAGTTGACTTTGTATAAATCCTTATTCATGTTTGACACTACGGAAACTGTTGGGAATTTCAAGATGAGTACAATCTGGTACCTATTCCTAAAACTTTTAGTGATAAGACCAGATATTGCTACAAATATCATGAGGCAATATGATAAATAGCAAAAGTATTGCTATTAAGTGGTAGAAATTTTAATTCTGACAACTAGAATGAAAAATGATTTAGCAGAAAAGTGTGAAATTTATTTAAGCCAGGTCCTGAAAAATGAGTAGAAGTTAAAAGATAAACAAGAATGGGGACTAGCAGTTAACGTAATGGCTATGTCGCTGAACTCCCATCTAGTCAACTGCAGTTTGAGTCCCAGACCCGGTGGCTTAAACTCATGCTGGGTGTGTGTATGTGCATGCCCAAGATCCCGAGAGGAAAATGGAGGAGAAAGGATTGCAGTGTGGTCATCCCCCCCGGGGGGGTGATTTCTCGCTTTCTGTCTCTCTGTCTCTGTCTTTCTGGGGAGTGCACGTGTCCTATGGCAAAAACCTCTAAAAAACAAAAAAAATAAACAAGAATGGATACAGAGCTATATAGTGTGGAGGAACAGCACTGGGGAAAGCAAGTTGGAATTGCAGACTATTCTTCCTGAATCCTTTGGCAGCTGACTCTTTTGGTTGTTCAAAAGCAACTATTCTGTGATTATTTTCATTTATCCAACATGTCTTCAAGATGATCTAAGTGAAACTTTGTTCTTGTACATATATCTTGGAGTTTGTACAGGGCAGGTTAAGACTATCTCTGCTTTCAAGAAATTGCAGTTTAGAACTATAGACACATAAAATGTTAACAGTACCCTTTCATAATTTTTCCTTTTAAAAACCTAGTCTTGCCTCATCCATGCTGAAATCCATTGTGTTCATTGGCAATATCAGTTAAATTCTCTTCTTCACTTGAATGTTCTTAAATGTCTTTATCAGCCTAAGGATGTTTAGACCAGCACTGAAGATAGTGATGAATTTTCAAAAAAGGACCCAATAGTCACCCTGGGAGAACATGCTTTCTCTGTCCCCTCAAGGTACTATTTCTGTTAGGAAGGAAATTTATTCTGAATTACTCTCCTTAATTTTCTCATTAGATGGATAGTGTTGTAATGAAGTAAAGACTGTAAAGCTTTGCTAAAGTCTGAAGGGGCTCCTTTGTCTCTCTTCTTTCTATCCTGTCATTTCTTCATAGAAGATTAATCTTGAAATTTCATAAAATACTGACACAAACTTTATGGATTCACCACCATGCACTTGATATTCTCAATCTGTCCTTCTTGTGGCTAGGATAATTCTTTTAGTTTCCCTCTTTTCTTTTAAATTTTTAAATTTTGTTTTATTCATTCAGTCACTGTACATCACCACAGCTTGTAAAATGCATTTTACCAGCATAAATACGTCACATACCAGTCCAGTTAAAGATATTATCATACATGTTACCGTCAACAGACAATCCTTCATTTCTGTGTCTCTTGAATGATTCTTCTATTTTCCTCCTTGATAGTCCTTCTTTCGCTATACTTGAACTGAGACAGATGATGAAATTTCTGAGAGTATGGTTTCTTCATCAAAATGTTTCCAATACTTCTCCTTAACCAGGGAAAATACTTATTAAAACTTCTGCAGTTCTGAATTTGATCAACTTTTATCTGTGATTGAGTAGACTTCTATAGTTCTAGAAGCTGGTAGCGTAAGGTTGTGTTTCTACTATAGAACAGTTATTTTCAAATGTGCTGAAAAAGAATAGAGTAATAGGGTTTATTTTTAAATTTTTACTGTTGTTATTCATTGACACTTAATGATTGTACATATTAACGAGCACAGAGTGACTTTTTTCAGTATATGAATATGACACATAATGATCAAATTGGGATAATGAGCATATTCAGCTCTTGAACATTAACCATTACTCTGTGTTGGTAATATTTAAAATATTCTCTTTTAGCTGTTTTGATATGCACAGTAATTATTGTTAACTACATTTACCCTACTAGGAATTATAACACTAGAGCATATTTCTCTTCTCTAACTGTAATTTTGTATCTGAAGACTAACACCTCCCTATTTCCCCTCCACCCTACTCTTCCCAACCTCTAGTAACCGTTATTTTGTTCTCTACTTCTATGTAGAGAACTGTTTACAATTCTATGTATATATGAAAACATGGAATTTTTCTTTGTGTATTTCACTTTCTTTACTTAATATAATGTCCCACCTTCTCATCCATCTTTGAATGACAGAGTTTCTTTTGTTTTTAATGGCTGAACAGTATTCCATTGTATATGTACTATATTCTCTTTATCCAGCCATCTGTGGACATTTAGGTTGGTTTTATATTTGGGCTATTGTCAGTAGGGCTGTAATAAACATAGGAGTGCAGGTATCTCTATGATAGACTGATTGCATTTCTCTTAATATATGCTTAGTAGTGAGACTGCTGGATCAATGGCTGTTTTATTTTTAATTTTTTGAGAAAACTCCATACTGTTCTCTATGATGGACGTACCAGTTTGCATTCCTAGAAATAGTATAAGAGTCCCCTTTTCTTGGCATTTTCCTCAATATTTGTTATATTTTATCTTTTTGATGATAGTTATTTTAAGTGGGGTGAGATGATACCTCATCTTGGTTTTGATTTTCATTTTTGAATACTGATATTGAGCAATTTTTCACATAATTGTTAGCCATGTGTATATCTTCTTTTGAGACAAGTCTACTCAGATTCCTGGCTTATTCTTTAAATTAGATTGTCATTTTTGCTGTTAAGTTGTTTGAGTTCCATGGATATGCTGGTTATTCCCTGTTGCATGTGTAATTTAAAAATATTTTCTGCCATTTTGTAGGATGTCTCTTTACACTGTATATTGTTTCCATTGCTGTTTTCTAGCTTGATATAATTCCATTTGTTTATTTTTACTTCTGTTGGCTGTGCTTTTGATGTCTTGTTCAAAAATTATTTGCTCAACCAAGATTCTGAGGTGTTTCTGATGTTCGTTCCTAGTAGTTTTATAGTTTCAGGTGTTACATTTAAGCAGTTAATCCATTTTGATTTTTTTTTTTTTTGTATATAGTAAGAGGTAGGAATCTAGTTTTGTTCTTCTGAGTGTAGATTTTCAATCTTCTTAGCACCATTTATTGAAAAAAACATCCTTTCCCCAGTGACTGTCCTTGGCACCTTTGTTAAAAATCAATCGACTCTACACATGTAGAGTTATTTCTGAGTTTCCTATTCTGTTCCATTGGTTTGCATGTCTGATTTTATGCCAATGTCATGTTGCTTAGGTTACAATAGGTTTGTGGTTTATTTTCAAGTCAAGCAGTACAATGCCTCCTGCTTTGTTGTTTTGCTCAGGATTGCTTTAGCAATTATCTTTCTTGATTTTATACAAATTTTATAATTATTTTTCTATTTCTGTGAAGAATGCCATCAGGATTTTTTTTTTTTGAGAGGTTTTTGCTATAGGGCGCATGTGCTCTCCAGACAGAGAGAGACAGAGAGACAGGAAGTGAGAAATCACCCCCCAGGGGGTATGCCCACACCGCAATCCCTTCTCCTCCATCCTCCTCTCAGGATCTTGGGCACACACGCACATGCACCCGGCGTGAGTTTACGCTGCCGGGTCCGGGACTCGAACCGCGGTCGACTACGTGGGAGTCCAGCGACATAGCCATTACGCTAACTGCTGGTCTCCCCGCCATCAGGATTTTGATAGAATCACACTGAATCTGTAAATCCCTTTGAACAATATGGACATTTTACAATATTCATACTTCAGCAGAATTTAGCTGTGAAATTGTCCGATTCTGGGCTTTTTTGTTGTTGAGAGACCTTTTATTATTCATGCAATCACATTATTCATTATAGGTGTGTAGGTTTCTATTTCTCCCTAGCTCAATCCTGGTAATTTGTATGTGTTCACAAATTTATCCATTTTTCTGTGGATTTTCCAATTTTTTTGACATGTAATTGTCTATAATATTCCCGAATAGTCTTTTTATCTCTGTGATATCAATTGTAATTTTTTTCATTTCTGTTTTATTTATTGAAGTCTTCTTTCTTTCTTTATTAGTCTATCTAATAACCTATCAACTTTGTTTACCTTTTTTTAAAAAAAAAATCCACTTTCGGTTTTGTTGATTTTGTTCTTTGATCTCAATTTCATTTCTTTTCTGATGTCTGTCATTTATTTCCTTCTACTAAGCTTGGGTATCATTTTTCTTAGTTTCTAATTCATTGAGGAGCATTATTTTAAATTTGTCTTTTTTGAAATATAAGTACATACATTTTGATGAATTCTAATTTTTTAAAAAATGTGTTTTTAATTTCTTCTGAGAAATTTTTAAATTTTCTTTTTAATTTCTTCATTGATTCCATGGTTCTTCAGGAATATGTTGGGTAGTTTTCATGTATTTGTATAATTTCCAAAGTTCCTCATTATTAATTTCTAGGTAGTCATTATTAATTTCATTATAGTCAGAAAAAGATAATTGATATTAAATTTTATTTTGTAAGTATTTTAAGACTTACATTATATTTGTATTTATTATATTTAAAGCCTTCATTATGTTCTATCCTGGAGAAATTTTCATATGGCAAAGAGAAGAATGTGTATCCTGCAGTTGTTGAATGAAATATTCTGTAAATTTCTATTATGTGTGTTTGATTTATAAGGCAGTTTAATACTACTGTTTCTTTGCCGATTTTCTTTCTTTCTTCAGAGAGATTTTTACTATAAGTTGCATGAGCTTGCCGGAGAGACAGAGATGACTATGCTACAACCCCTTCTCCTCCATTCTCCTCTGAGAATTTTGGGCATGAATGCACATACACACAGCATGAGTTTTAAATCACCAGGTCCAGGACTCAAACCATGGTTGACTATGTGGGAGTCCAGCAATGTAACCATTAGCCATGTGCTGGTCCCCTCTTTGTTGATATTCTATCTGGAAATGGGTTTATTAAATTTCCAACTATTATTGTATTGGAATCTATCTCTTCCTTGAGATCTGTATTTGGTTTATATAATTGTGTACTCTGGTATTGGGTGCATACATATATTTACTTTTGACATATCTTGTTGCAAAATTCATCCATTTTAATTACATAATGACCTTATTTGTTTATTTTTATAGCTTTTTTTCCCCTAAGGTTTTTCTCTTGGGGTGCATGTGCTCACTAGAGAGGAGAGAAACAGTGAGAAGTCGCCCCTTAGGGAGAATGGTCACACCACAATTCCTTTACCTCCATTCTCCTCCTGGGATTTTTGCATGCATGCACATGTGCCTGGCAAGAGTTTCAAGCTTCCAGGTCTGGTACTTAAAACATTGTCAGCCATGTTGGAGTCCAGCACCTCCACCACTATGCCACCTGCTGCTGGCCCCTCTTTTTGAAGTTTTTGAGTTCAAGTCTGTTTTATCTAAGTCTAGCTACTCATCTTAACATTTGGTTTCTGTTTGCATGGAACACTTTTGTCAATCCCTCCACTTACAGTCTATGCATTACCTTATCAGTGAAGTGAGTTTCTTGTTGCCAGTATATATTTTGGTCTTGTTTTTAGATTAAGATTAATTAATCTGCTTCCACTTAGGTTTATTATTTATGGGTAAGGACCTATTCCTGTCATTTTGTAAATTATTTTTGAGTTGTTTTATTTTCCTTTTTTTCTTATTTTTGTGGTTTTCTTTATTACTAAGATTTGATTCCTTTTTCCTTCTCATGTATCTAACAGTGAATTTTATAATTTCACAAATTTCTATGATGGTACTTATTGCTATCCTGTTTTTATTTGGAGTACTACCTTAGACATTGCTTTTAGGGCTGGTGATGAAATTTCTGTTTTAGTTCTTAGGGGAAAATCTTTAATATTTTTCTTAATTTCTGAAGAATAGGTATAGCATTTATTGCTGACAATCCTTTCATCCATAACTTCATATTGTTCCATTCTTCCCTGGTCTGAAAGATTTGTGCTGAGAAATCTGCTGTTAATTCTAGTGAGGATTTCCTTTTAAGTAACTGGATGATTTTCTCTTACTATTTTTAGAAATATCTTTGTCTTTGACTTTTGTCAGATTGGCTATGATGTCTCAGAAAGGGTTTCCCCTTCCACCGCCACAGAGGGCATGTGCACTCACAGAGAGAAACAGACATAAAGAGGTGGAGAAGGAGAACGTACCACTCCACCAGGCATAGTCATGCTGCAATCCCTTCCTCATTTCTCCATTCTATCAGGATTTGGGGCACATGTGCACATGTGCCTGATGTGTTTTTCCAGCCATTGTGTCCAGGACTCAAATCTCAGTTGACCTATGGGTTCTAGTTACTATAAACACCAAGTCATGGGCTGGCTTGAGTGGGCCATTTTGTTGAGTTTATTTGGGGCTCTTTGACTTTTCTGGATATGGATGTCTGTATCTCTCCCTTAAAATGGTAGGGTTTCGGCAGCTGTGTTATTGAAGAGGCTTTCTAACATGACTTTTTCTGTCTTTTCATCTTCTGAGACTCTGATAATGTGCTAGAATTTTGTTCATTGAATAATGTACAATAAATCTTGGAGGCTTTCTTCATTAATTTTTCTTTCTTCTTCTTTTTTCATGTCTGATTATGTTATTTCTTATAACCTATGTTCAAATTTAAAAATTCTTTCTTTTGCTTGATGAAGTCTTGTTGAACCTTTAATTGTATTTTTAATTTTTTTCCATTAGATTCTTTAGCTCCAAGATTTGCATCTGATGTTTTTCTTTGTTGAGTTTCTCATTCAGATTGTGAATTACTTTTCTGACTTTATAAAATCATCATTTGCATTCTCTTGTACCTCACTGAGTTCTTATGATCATTATTTTAAATTACGTTTCAGGCATTTTGAGGATTTCCTTTTTTGGGATGTCTATTATTGCATATTTTGCTCCTTTAGTGGTGTCATGTTACCTTGCCTTTTCTCTCTTTTTATTTATTTTTTAATTTGCTGGTGGGTTTGTTTACTCACCAAAGAGCAAGCAAGAAAGAGAGAGAGAGAGAGAGAGAGAAAGCATTCCCCATGGGGATTGTCATGCCCAATATCTTCTCTACTTCTTCTTCTTGGGATTTTGAGCATGTACACATACGTGCCTTGCATATTTCACAAGCTGTTGGGTCCAGGACTCAGACTATGCTATCAGCCCTGTGGGATCCAGCTGCCTTAACCACCATGCCATTACCTTGCTTTTTCATGTTTCTGTGTCCTTCCATTGATTATTTGCACCTCTGGGAATAGTTGCCTCCACTAATTTTATAGTATGTGGTTTGTGGTGAAAGACATTCTCCTAGAGGTGGATCTTAGGTCAGCAACTGAGTAGGGTATTTTGAATTTGTTTCTGGATAAAAGTCATAGTGTATTCTCTGGGCAGTTTCTTCTGCTGCATTTGACATCAGTGTGAGTGTGGGTGTCTGCCTGGTCTAGGTCTAGGGATTGTGTGGCTGGTTCACCAGCTGGGATTGGCTTATCTAGAGTCTGTCAATGAATGGAGTTGCTTGTGTAGCTTGAGGTTGTGGGTGGGTTGCTGGGCTGTTTTGTTCATCTGCAGGTGAGTGAATCTTCTGTTGTTACTGGCACATGTCTAGTTGCATGAGTGCTGGCCTGCCTCTGAAGGCCCTGGGTGGATGGTGATGCTATTGGCACTGGCATGTGGTGCTTGGTGGTAGGTTGAGGCCTATATCTAAGGTTGCAGGAGGACAGTGTCACTATAGGTGCTAATGCATGGCTGGGTGATGCCTGTAGGCCTGTCTATGTTGATTGGGGTGAAGAGGGTCATTTATGGCTCTTAAACTCAGCTGTGAGCTGACCAGAGGCCTGTCTATACTTAAAGAACAAGTCTTGGGGTTGTGGGGCCTTATCTTGGCACTGCCCTGTAGCATTCTTAATGGGGAAAGACAAAACATAGACTGGGCTTCCTCAGAGTCTACACAGTGATGTGGATTCCCCAGTAGTCTCCCAAACTAGTTCTAGGCCCCAAATCCTCCCATATTAATGATTTCTGGTGTCTGCAGCATCTAATGGAGTGATAGGGACCTCCTATTCACCTCTTCCTTGCCACAAGTCCTGTTGCCTCCAAACTGCTCCCAGTTGGGGCAATTGGGGTGGCAGATGAAGGGTGTTTCTAGCACTTCTTTATAAATTAGTCCTGACTGACTGTGCAATAACATCTTTCCCAACTCACTGCTGCACTCCAGCACTGTGAGTACCTTTCAGATATTCTCTCTTAGATTTTTTTTGGGGGGGTGGAATGGGAGAGTTAGGGAAGGGAAGCATGTGAGACTTTGTTAATTAGCCCTCTTGTCCAGTTAAATCCAGAGTTTACTTCATGAGTGCTCATTGTGCTTTAGTGACTCTGCTCTAAGCAGTGCTTTGTATATTATCCAAAGGGTCAAAGGATCTCTTTAAAGTCAATGTGTGATGAACGATGGCAGGGGTGTGAGAAAGTAACCATGTTCTTCCTATACTAATCATATTGTGCACGGCCATGCAGGTTGTGGTAGTCAAGTGCACTGAGATTTCACTTGGTCTGGCATTACCATGAATTGTCTCTGAAATGCAGTCTGTACATGGCCATGCCATATTTCTCTGAGCAGTAGCAAGGGCATGGAAATGCTCAGGGATTAGTATGAGTGTGCCCACTGTGAGGGCTTCAGAAAGGAAGTAATCATCTCTCTTTTGAGGACATGGCATTTGGGTTAGGTTTCATTTGAATCCAACAGAATCAATCAGATCTTCTAATCCCCTTCACCCCATGCCAATCATAATCCTCAAAGACACAGTTCCAAATGCCATAATTCTGAATGTTGATAGTTTGCAAGATCAAAATCCCTAAAGCCTAAGATCTTGAAAGGTTGAAATTCCTGTCTATAATCCCAAAACATCCTGAAAGCATAATTCTGAAAAAAAATTATTTAGAAATACTTATTTATATTTTTAAAAGGGGATTTATTCAAGAAGCATAGGAAAGCATTAAAGAACATTTCATAGGCCACTTTGTACAATAAAATAGAAAATAATAACCTAAAGGTTTTTTTAAAATGACCTTGCTTATTGTTATTATTTTTAAGTTTATTTTATTTATTTATTTATTTATTTATTTATTTATTTATTTATTTTTAGGGAGGTTTTTGCTCTAGGGTGCATGCGCTCATCAGAAAGAGGGAGATAGGGAGATAGAAAATGAGAAATCACCTCCTGGGGTGATGGCCACGCCACAATCCCTTCTCCTCCATTCTCCTCTCGGGATCTTGGGCACACACGCACATGCACCCGGCGTGAATTTAAGCCACCAGGTCTGGTATTCAAACCACAGTCGACTACATGGAAGTTCAGTGACATAGCCATTACGCCAACTGCTGGTCCCAAGTTTATTCATTTCATGAGGAAGAGAGAGCTAGACAGCACACCCAACAGGGGTATTCACGCCATGAATCACTCTCCAGTTTGAGCCAGTCCTGGATCATGTACACCTGTGCATCTGGTGTACTGTGAGTGGTCCCTGGACACAAACCCAGAACATTTCTATGTCAGCCCCACAGAGTATCATGTTTCATTGCTGTGCCACTACCTGGCCCCAACAGGGAACTCAAATCTTTATTTACTTATTTATTTTTTAGGTTTTTGCCATGAGGCCTATGTGATCACTGGAGAGAGAGAGGAGAGAGGAAAGAGAGAGAGAGAGAGAAAGATAGAGAACGGGAAAGTGAGAAATCACCCCCTCCCATCCCAGGGAGGATTATTATGTTGATGACCCTTCCCCTCCATTCTCTTCCTGAAATTTTGGGTATGCGCACATGAAAAGAGCAATTAAAAATTGTGCTGAGGGACCAGCAGTTGGTGTAGTGGTTAAGGTACTGGATTCCCATGTGGCCAATTGTGATTTGAGTCCCGGACCTAAGGGCTTGCTTTCTCACTTTCTCTCTTATGAGTGCATGTGCCCCATAGCAAATTAAACAATAATAATAACAACAAAATTAAATAAATAATTACTTTAAAAGAATAATAATTAATATAGCTCAATAAATAATTCTTTAAAAATATTGTGCTGGGCTGGAGCTAGATGTTAGTGCTGTGGTAGTACAACTGGATCATATGGGAATATTTTCAGTCGTGTTTTAGAACTTCCTACTACATAGTGGTCCATGTATGTGTGTGCTCATGATCTAGACCTACTGAGACCGGCAGTGCATTATGGCATGGAGGCCCTGTTGAGGGTTCCTGTTTCACTGTATTTCTCTGTTTCTGTCTCTTACTTCCAAGAAATAAATAAAGGAATTTAAAAATAAAACGACACAAAAACGTGCTGGGTTACCACCACATATGCAGCTTCCCAGAGAGCTTAGATCTTGAGAAATTTTACCTTCAAAAAATGCTGATATTGAAGGGGTTTTTAAAAAGTTTATGAAACATATGCCTTATGAAAAAACTATGTATGAATTTCAATTTTTGTACCAAAATAAACTCATATTTTAAATCTATTTTTTCCCATATCTTTTTGAAGTCTCCTCCTACAAAAAGAACAGTTCTTTGTTTATTGAGCACATTTCAATATTTTTATGTACACACACACAGTGCTAACGCACAATGTGATAACGCACTTTAGTAGAGTCAAATTTCAAAAATAATTCTTTAATTCATTCAGAAAGCAAATTAGAACTCTCTGAAAATTTTATATAATATTGGAATATTTTTAGATTTCACCTTTCAAGTTTGGGATTTTAATATTTTAGGATTGTGGTTTTGGGGGTTCTGAACTTGTGAAATTTTAGATTTGAGATTTTTTATCTTTCAGAATTATGACATTTAGGACTGTGTCTCCTGGATTATGGCTCAAGCACATGTGCCCTATGGCAAAAAACTTAAAAAACAAAACAAAACACACACACACACACACACACACACAAAGGAGTTAAAAAAAAAAAAAAAAAAAAGACACCATAATTCTCTGATCCAGTCTACAGAGCAGGACAAGAGGAAAAAAAAAAAAAAAAAAAAAAAAAAAAAAGCCTCTAATGTAAATAACTGTCTCTAAAATGATGATCTGGAAGTTGCACCAATTGTTTCCCTAATTCTCTACTTACATGATGAAACCTAGCTACAAGGAGTTTGGAAACTATAGTTTTTAGGTTTTCGAACTTATAACTCAGTAGGAAGAAAGGGAGAATTACATTAGAGAATATTGGGCCAGCAGGTGTTATAGTGATTAAGGTGCTGGACCCACATGGCCAGCTCCGTAGTTTGAATTATGGACTCTGTATCTTGGAAAAGACATTGGGTACATGTGTGCCCAAAAATCCCAGCAGGAGGATAGAGGATGAGGGATTGTAGTGTGACCATCCACCTTAGGGGGTGATTTCTCACTTTCTCTCTCTCTCTCTCTCTCTGTCTTTATCTGTCTCTCTCTGGTGACCCCATGTGCCCAATGGCAAAAACCTAAAAAAATAAAATAAAACAAAACAAATAAGAGAATAATCTATCTTTCCACATTTTAAAAACAATTTTTTTATTTTTATTATAAAAATAGTCAATTTTATTCAATGGTAATGTAGGAGAATTTTTAAATTACAAAATAACTAAGTTAAGAAAACTCTTTTTTAGGTTCTAAGTTAATTCTGTAATGACTAGATAATTAAAATTATTTATTTTCTTATTTCCTTTCCTTTTTTTTTTTGAGAGTTTTTTGTTGTCATTTTGTGTTTGTTTATTTGTTTGTTGTTTTTACACAGGGTGTGTGTCCTCACCAGAAAGACAGAGACAGAGAGAGATAAAATGAAAAACCAACCCTTGGGGATTGCCATGCCATGCCACAGTTCTTTCTCCATCATTCTCTTGTTAGAATTTTGGGTATGAGTTTCAAGCTGCCAAGCATGGGACTTGAACCACAATTTGCCATGTGAGAGTTCAGTGCCTTAACCACTGTGCCACTTTTTGACCTCTTTTCTAGATTTATTAATAAGAACATTTACAGCTTCATCAATTATTACAAGTGTTCTTTGGATTCTTGAATAAAAATTCTAAAGTTTGTAGGATTAAAATTCAAATGTAACTCATACAATTTTTAAATTATATTTTAAACTTCTCAAAATATTTAATTGTTTTTTGATCATTAATCTGCCAAAAAGTGAGTGAGTTAGTTACATTAAAATCTCCGCTACAATTGCATCTCTAACATTTTTGTTTTATGTATTTCTATGCTATGTCATCTGACACATAAAATTCTATACCCCTTTTATCCTGAAGGTTATGCTTTATTAATATAAAATAACCCTGTTTGTTCTTTTTAAATATTTAATTTGAATTTAATATTTAATATTTCATACTATTAATGTCAAAGTTTTTACTTTGTGTTTTCTAGTCTAGAGAGCTTAGCAAGAAGAAAGATGAGTATTAGTTGATCTTAAGATCTTTATTCAGCATGAAGAATGTTTGTGGGCTGAGGTAGAAGAACATTTTCTAAATTTTATATTTATTTTTTAAATTACTAAGAGTTGGTATATACTTGTGTATAACATCACATTTTAAATTACATGTACATTGTAGAAAGGTTCTAATGCAGGGCAGGTCTGGAGGCTGGGTTTAAGGGTACTGGCCTGATGAATAAGGACACCCTAGTGTTGGGGCCGTCCCAAGCTTGGGGCTACTGAGGTTAGCCTGGCAGTGGAATGAGCCAGAAACTGAGTCTGCTTGGAAAGGCATGGGGCCTGAGGTGGCAGGGTCCCTCCTGGCACTGGGAGGCACCTGGAGGCTTAATCCATAGCTACCGGCCTGGAATTAGGGGCTGTGTGAGCCTGCCCCACTCTACATTTTAGGGAGGCAGCCGCAATGTTGGGGTCCAAGGCAAAGTCTGGTGCTCAGTTTCCCCTCCTTCCGCCAGGTGGATGGTGTCTCCGTCCATGGCATGCTGCCTGGGCAGAGGGGGGGGGGGGGGGTGATGTGGATAATATAAAACTCTCTTTTCTACCCTCTTCAAGGAATCTTTCCTTTTTTCTGTGCTACACTCAGGTGCCATAATCTTTCACCTCATTTCCTTAGCCCTGGTGAATATATTTTTAATGCCTGGATAGTTATTTAAATTGAACAAGTACTGGAAAGTCCTATTTTGCCATCTTTCTGATATTCTGAGAGAATATTTTGACTGAAAAGCCCTAGGTACTTTTTGATAAAGAATATCTTTCTTTTTAAATTCAAGTTACTGAAATCTATAGGTGTGGACAAGAATGTTCTATCCAGATTCTGGTAACTGGGAATGGATAAACTTCCTGAGATAATGCCACCACACGAATTTAAACAGTCTGGGTAGTGGATGGAGTGAGCACGAAGTTGGATCGTCTAAGGTCAAAGGTGCTCTTAGGTTCCCAACACAGTGGATGCTGGACCTTCCCGTCCAGCCTTCCTTATGCTGTTTTCCCCCTGAGGAACCTGGCCTACAGG
This sequence comes from Tupaia tana, assembly GCA_026018925.1. Taxonomy (NCBI): domain Eukaryota; kingdom Metazoa; phylum Chordata; class Mammalia; order Scandentia; family Tupaiidae; genus Tupaia; species Tupaia tana. Next base: position 21,146,019 of record JAKSZU010000020.1, on the reverse strand, counting down.
TGAATCTACGCTACTTTAACCTCCAAGGGCCCAGGTAAATGTTGGCTAGAAACAATTTAGTGGATCATAATTTGGAGGGAATTTTTTTATTGTGAAAATTTCGTGTTATCGTTCCCCATCCCTGAATGTGGGCAAAATATATTTTTCCACCCGATTCTGAGGCTTTTGTTTGACTAGGAGAATGTGAGATGATATGCTATCCTATCACTAAGGAAATGCATGAAAGAATATTTTGTAATTCTGTTCATCTCTTTGTGGTTTTGCCCTCAGACATGAGAATAGTGAGCTCTAAAGAGGAGATGCTCCTTTTTCTATTATGGAAAACTGTGAAATAAGTCAGAAGTCAGCCCCAGCCTTGAATGTATCTGCATCTGATTAGCCACCTAGTGAGAAATAAACTTCAGTTGTAAGCCACTCAAATTTTACAGGACAGAATCTGTTATGCAGCTTCATTTAGCAAAATGGGCTAATGCAAAATTAATATCTGGAAGTTTTGCACCGTCCCCTCCTCTACCATGGCAATATGAGAAGCAAAATTTATATATATATATATATATATATATATATATATATATATATATATATTACTAATATACTTTGTGACATGCATAAACAATGGGAAGGGTTTTTTGGGGGGGGTTTAAAAATCTGTTTGGTTATATAGATAAGAAAGTGTTGGATAAGAAATATTGTTATTATTATTATTATTTTTTGGAGAGGTTTTTGCTATAGGGTGCATGTTCTCGCTAGACAGACAGAGACAGAGAGACAGAAAGCGAGAAATCACCCCCCGGGGGATCCACGCCGCAATCCCTTCTCCTCCTTTCTCCTCTCGGGATCTTGGGCACACACGCACACGTGCCTGGCGTGAGTTTAAGCCACCGGATCCGGGACACGAACCGCGGTTGACTACGTGGGAATCCAGCGACATACCCATTATGCTTACTGCTGGTCCCATAAATATTGTTATTTTGAGAAATAGTTGTTACTGAAAAAAACCATCTTCCAAGGGAATAAATCCATATCGTTCTCTCTTTGACTACTCATACAAACACTAAAACAGACTTTTAAAATCATTTTCAAAAGTTCATATACAGAGCTAGCCCTGTAGTCTAGTGGTTAAGGGAGCCAGATCCCACATGGCACTGGCAACTTAAAAAATACCCTGGGCATGTATACGGGTGTGCCCCAAATCCTGACAGAATGCTGAAATGGAAGAGAATAGGTGGCAGTGTGACCACACTTTACTGGAGGGTGCTTTCTCTTTCTGATGAGCACACATACCATCTGGCACTGAAAAGAAAGTTTGTACGCGAACAACTAAAAGAAAATGAACTATAATGAATCTCCATATAAACATCACATAACTTCAATGATTGTTAGCATTCTACCATTTTTCTTTGAATGACTATCTGCACATACTTGCTGCTGATGACTATCTGACATGAAACCGGTTTCCCCTCTCTATTTCCCACCCTTCCTTTGGAGGAATATAAATGGGATTTCTCTCTGTTTATTTGTGTCTTCTTCGATTTCTTTCATTAACTCGGTTTTCAGTATATAGATCTTTCACCTCTTTGGTTAAATATATTTCTAATTTTATTTTTTAATTTAGATTTTTACCATAGGGCCCATGTACTCACCAGGGAGAAACAGAGACAGAGAGAGGAAAAGTGAGAGATCACCCACCAGGGGACAGAGCCATGCCACAATTTCTTCTTCTCCATTCTCTTCTCAGAATTTTGGCCACACACACACACACACACACACACACACACACACCTGCTATTTTACAAGCACCAGGTCAGGGATTTAAAGCACAGTCTACCATATAGGATTTAGCACCTTAACCACCATACCACCTGCTGACCCTATTTCTAAATATTATTCTTGATGATATTATAAATGATATTGTCTCATTAGTTTTTTTTAATACTCCATTGTTATTGTATAGGTATCCAAATGATTTTTATATACTGATTTTGTATCCTGCAATATTGCTGAATTATTAGTTCCAACCACTTGTTTTGTATATTCTTTAGGATTTTCTACAGATAAAATCTATGAGAAAGAGACAGATTAACTTCTTCCCTTCTGATATAAATGCCTTTCGTTTGTTCCTTCTTTAATTTCTCCATCTAGGACTTTATGTACTGTGTTGACTATGAGTAGTCAGATAGAATTTTTATTTTTAAATTTTTATCTTAGAAGAAAGCTTTCAGTATCTCACTTGTATGATGTTAGCTGCAGGCTTGTCATATATGGCCTTTGATATGTAAAAATATATTTCTTTTATACCTATTTTGTTAAGAATTTAATAACAAAAGAATATGAAATTTGATCAAATACTTTTCCAATATTTATTGAGATCGACATTTGATTTTTATCCTTCTTCCCATTAAGATCATGTATCACTCATAACAATTTGTTTATGCTAAACTATTCTTGAATTCCTTTTAATTATGATAAATAATTTTCTTACTGTACAGTTTAATTTTTTTGCTAGTATTTTGTTGAGAATTTTTGCATCTATACTTATCAGTCATATTGTCCTGTAGTTATCATTTTGTGGGGAGCCAAAGAGGAGACGTGAGGAATGTGCAGGACGTGACCACCAGAATAAGACCAGGGTCTTTATCCAGACATGGCCTTGGGTGGCTGGATCGTTATGAGCAGAATGTCTTGGGATTGTTTTGAGCTGAATGTTCCAAAGTATTGTTATAACAACCTGATAAATTCAGTAAGGACTTAAAACCTTACATCACAGAAGTCTCTGGAGTGTGTATAAATACTAGCAATAAAGTATATTTGGTGCTGATCAGTATTGACTGGCAGTCCTCTTGTTCTATCTTGTCTTCTTGTCTTTCTTTAATCCTCATCCCCCAACTCAGGAGCTGTTTGCTGCCGGCAGGTCTGACATCGTTTCTTATAATGCTCTTACTTGGCTTTGGTGTCATGGTAATACAAACTATGTAAAATGACTTTGGAAGTGTTCCTTCTTCACTTTTTTGGAAGAGTTTCAGAAAGATTGGCATTAATTAGTCTGTATTTTTGGTAGAATTTACTAGTGAAGCAATTGTTTCTGACATTGTAATGTTTTTAGCTACTGCTTCAAGCACCTTACTCATTATTGGCCCATTCATATTTTCTGTTTTTCATGATATAGTCTTGGTAAGTTGTATGTTTCTAGGAGTTTATTTCTTCCTGGATATCCAATTTGTTGGTGCATAATTGTCCACAGTACTGTCTTATCCTTTGAATATCTCTGGTATCAGCTGAATATCTCTTTTTAAATTTATATGTTTGTTTTAATCTCCCCTCTTTTTTCCCTGTAGTTTAGCTAAGTATTTATCAATTTTGTTTATCTTTTTTTAAAAGAAAACAGTTCTGAGTTATCTTGGTATTCTGTTGAATTTCAGTCTATATTTCATTTATTTTTCTGCTCTTTTATTATTTCCTTCCTGCTGCTATATTTGGGCTGCATTTTCCATTCTCTAGATCCTTGATGTAAAATTTAGATTGCTTATTTGGACTCTTTCTAAATCTTTTTTTCTTAATGTAGACTCTTGCTGAGTCTTTTTTTCCAACTTCCATGTTAGAACCTTTTTGCTGCAACACAGAAGTGTTGGTATATTACAGAAGTGTTGGTATGTTACAGAAGTGTTGGTATGTTGTGCTTCTATGTTCATTTTGTTCCAACATAAAGCTTAACCACTGAGCTATAGGGTCATCCCCCTCATATAACTTTTGAATTTCAAGTGAGTTAGGGATAAAGACTTGGTGAAATTCAAGTGACTTTTGTTGGTGTTGATACTATTTTTCTTGTATTACATCAGGAAGCACATGATAGTTGATGGCTATGTTTTCCCTGATGCTACAATTGGCCAATAGAATTAGGTTTGTCAGTCTGTTCCCTCCATTAAATTTCTCCAACACCTTTTTAACTGATGATTTAAACAGTCATTGATGAGAAGTGTCTAGATTCATTATTTCAAGTGCAGTTTAGGTATCAATGTGGTTATTTTTTCTTTAGAATAGTTTTCATTAAAGAAATGCAGCTGAGGGCCGGCAGGTGGCATGGTGGTTAAAGGGCTGCATCCCACATGACCAGCAGTGTCAACCCAGTAGCTTGAAAAACATGCCAGGTGTGTTTTCACGTATGCTCAAAATCCTTAGAGGAGAATAGAAGAGAGGGGACTGGCAACAAGGTCATCCCTCTTGGAGGGTGATTTCTTGCTTTCTCTCTTTCTCTCTCTTTGTGTCTCTCTGGTGAGTGCATGCACCTTATAACAAAATATATGAATAAATAAATAAATAAGTAAATAGAAGAAAAAAATGCAGTGGAAATGTCCAAAATTCTTGTCTTAACATTATTTTCTTATTGCTGTGTCAACAACTGTCTGTTTAAACAGGCTCATTTATTTCAGCTTATGTTGATTTGGGGGATTGTTTTTCAAAAACTTAATTTCCTTTTAAAATTAAGTAAAATAATTACATAGTTATAGTTATATGCATAAACCAAAATATTTATATTAAGAAAAGATTATATCTCTGGCTACCTTCTCCCATTTTGTCACTATAGTTTAATCATTTTTCTAGTTCTTGGTTTGTTATCCCACTGTTCCTTTATGAAAAATATATAGTTGCACACACATACACATCTATTTTTCTTACCTTTCTTTCATCAAAGGTAGAGTATATGCACACTCTTCTGCACTTTGCTTCTATAAAGAATATTTCCTGACGATGACTGTATATAACATATAGCCATTGTTCTTATTTCTTTACAAAAATCATTATTTAGAACACTTTTGGATGTACAGGAAAACAGCAAAGCTGGTAGCGTCCCGATACACTGCACCCACCTTTCCTACACTGACATTTGCATGAATATTGTACTTGTTGTCATTAATGAACCCCTGCTATGTTATTCATAGTAAAAGTCCACATTTTACTCAGACTTCATCAAGTTTGATATACTTTCCTTCTCCAGAACCCCATCCAGGATACCATGTTGCATTTCATGGTGTCTTCTTTAGACTCCTCCTGGCTGTTGCAATAGCTTCGACTTTCCTTGTTTTGTCATTACCGTGACAGTTTGGGGGAGTAGTTGACAGATATTTTACAGAATGTCTCTATATTGGGAGTTGTTGGGTATTTTTTGTTCATGAACCGACTGGGTTAATGTACATTTTGGAGGAACATTACAGAAGTAAAGTGCATTTTTATAACATCATATCGATGGTACATACTATAACACGGCTTCTCACGGCTCATGCTACCCTTCATCACCGGGCTAAGGTTGTTTCTAACAGGTTTCTCCACTGCGAAGTTACTTTCCCCCCACTTTCCATACTGTATGCTTTGGAAGGAAAAACTTATGTGCAGCCCAGACTCTTAGTAGCTCTACGTAAGTTATTTGGAATTATTTTGCATGGAAGTTTTTCTTTTCTCTCCCATTCATAAATCATCTATACAATAATGTATTTATATTGGTATGGGATCATACATAGTTATATTTAGTTTATATTTTGTATTAAAATATGCCATGGATCAGCGGGGTGTGATAGTAGTTAAGTTGCTGGGCTCTGATCGTGGTTCAAGTCTCAGACCCAGCAGCTTGAAACTCATGACAGGTGCACGCATATGCCCCCAAAATCCTGAGAGGAGAATGGAGAAGAAGGGATTGTGGAATGGCCATCCCTTCGGGAGGTGATTTCTTGCCTTCTGTCTCTCTATCTCTGTCTCTCTGGTGAGTGCACACACCCTATAGCAAAAATCTCTCTAAAATAATAATATTATTATTATTAATAATAATAATATTTCTTGTATCATAATGAGGCAATTGCGAAGGAATCCGAGAATAAGAGACTGTGAAATATTAACCCCTAATGATCATCCTATGTTGAACTTATTCTCATTTTTTTTCCTTGTAGGTCATCCTCTGGTTCTTAATCAGGAGCACACGTTTTTGTGAACCCAATTATTTTCTTCTCGTGTTGTTTTTAAGTACATTGTACTAAGTGTCATTATAAGATCCTTGGCAAAATTTCTTTGAAAATTCTTTGGTGTAAAAGATTTTTTTTTAAAGAAGAAAAACAACTGCATTTTAAAATTTTGTGCTTCATCATAAGGTGATTGATACAGAATCCTACAATGGATTAGGTCTGTTATAAACTCATACTTATTATACAAATTTTTTTCTCCAAATAACCATTTTACCCAGCATTCATTTTTCCTCATAAATTTGCAACTCTGCTTTTGTGTTAACAGAAAACCTTATTAACCTAATATTGGTTTATTTAGGATAGCAGAAGGATTGCTAGTCCCCAGATATCCAGATGCTCTGTTACTTTAATAAAAAAAATTTAGATAATCTCAAGCAAGTTAATTGCAATTCTGTTTTTTTTCCCCTCTCTGGTCCCCTGTGTTAAGAATTAATAAGATTTTTACTGCATTATGTTAGCATTTTCCTGATACTAAAATTAAGCTTATAGAACTGTCATTTCTAGGGTAATTCTTTTTTACTTTTAAAAATAATGATAGTCCTATGATTTTTATCAAATATTCTACTTGTTCTCAATGATGTCTCAAATTATGGTCAATATCTATATGCATGCTTTCATGGGCTTATATCTGTCTTTGTTTAATTAAATCTATTTTTACAATTTCACCAAAAAGATAAATTATGAGGTACTTATTTTCTTTCAAAGTTATTGTTCTCATTATAGAAAGTCACTATAGATTTCCTTTAAACAGCACACTTACATCTTTCCACAGTGCTAAAATAAGGGCTGTCTGTGGATATTTGCTCTCTAAAAGGGCATGGGTATGGAGAACAGAAGAGGATGAAATGAACATGAGAGAAGTGGTAGCTGAGGAAGGGAAGGGAAAGGTTCAGAAGCCAGCAAAGAGGGTCTGACATTAGCAATCAAGTGCTTGACTGCTTCAGTAGCGACATTACACTTCAAGTAACTAATGATCAGCAAGGCAGGACTGGCACTAATTCATAAAACAGAAACTCCTGCAGACATCTGTCTCTTTGCTACCTCACCTGTGGTCTCTATGAAAAATTAAAATGGCATAGAAATATACCTGGGTTTGGAAAATCATAAAGGGTACCATTTATGTGCCAGTTCTGAAATTACACCTACTGAAGTTTATTGTGTGTCCAGAAAAATTAGCACAAAGAGAATTCCTAGATACAAGGAGGATATGACTGCAGATCGCGTCTTGGAGCTGGTAGCTTGCTTTCTTGCTTTCCTTCTCTCTCTCTGGTCAAAATTTAAAAATGAATAAATAAATACAAATAATTATTTAAAAAAAAAAAAGAAAGAAAGAAAAGGTGAAAACATTTGGGCCACGGTCCAGCTGTGTCAATGAGGCAGCAGCAGAAAGCCCTGCAATGCTGAAAGCCATATGGAAGATTTGGGTTTGGTTCCCTGTACGTACTGGGCATGTGCCATTTGTAATTCTAGCTGACTGGGAATGGCTTGGGGGAGGATCACAGTGGAGGGCATATCTGTAGCTGAGATGACTTTTCAGTTTGTCCTGTGTTGGAGAAGAGGAGACATACTGTTACAGCCCCGCACTGGTCAGTCATTTGATGTGGAACACTTTAAGGAAAGAGCATGGCTTTGGGGGAGATGTCTCTCCCCAGGAAAGACAACCCTAAAGGGGATTTACACTGAGGACTTTTCTCCAGGACTGTCCACTGAAAGGGGATCTAAGCCGCACATTACAGTACCACCACATACAGAAATGGAACGGAACGATGGCACTTTAAGAACTCAATTAAAAATGGGAAATAAACTGAGGGATGTACACAGGAAGATAGCAATGTCTATTTTAAAACTACAGTAAGTAAATGAGTGTAGTATTGGTGTAAGAACAGCTACATAGATTACTGAAACAGAATAAAGAGTCCAAAAATCAATCCACACCTGTAAGAGCACTTGACTTACAGCAAAGTTGACACTATAATGAGTGCTTTGTGAAAGCTCACCTTTTCCAAGAGTGGTGCTGAACCAATTAAATATCCATATGGAACAAATGAATCTTGATATTCAAACTGAGACCCTCCCGTTCCATATGGAATGCGAAATAGGTGAATATAGAGACTAAAAATGAAATTATGTAGAAGAAATAGCATAGGAGACTAACTTCACGCCACTGAAGGAGGCATAAAGCACTCGTAAATTTTTTTGATAAATTGAACTATTAAAACTAAGGCATTTTGTTCATCAAACACATCAAAAGACCATAAAAACTGTAAAGCAAGCTATAGAATGGAAGATATTTTCTACTAATATCAGACTAAATAAGTCAGATCTAGAAATATGTGAAGAACCTGGACAAACCTATAAGAAAAAAATTTGAAACATATTTGCAAACATTTTAAATAGGCACTTCTCAAAAGTGGATATGCAAATAGCTATTTAATGCAGAAAAAGATACTCAACCTTTTTACTTCCACATACCTACCTAAATGAGTAACCTTAAAAAGAAAATTAACAAATATACACAAGTGAAGGTGAGGTAGATGGAATACCTGGTATGCTCATATTGCTTCTGAGCATTAATTGATACAACCACTTTGGGAAACTGACAGTATCTACTAAAGCTGACCTAGCAATTCAGTTTCTAAATGTATTCAAAATAGACATATTTTTGTTCACCAAAAGATGTGTATAGGAACATTTAAGCACCAATATTAGAAGATCCAAACTGGAAACAATCTAAATAGTTATTAAAAAAATAGAATTAATAAATATTATGTGGTATATTCATATAAGAGACAATGATCTATTAAATCCACACATTACTGTTATTGATACAAAAGAATTAAGACATGTGGGGCCAAGTGGTGGTGCGGCAGTAATCCAACTGAACCCACATGGTAAAAGTTCTAAGTTCATGTCCTGGGACTTCCCTGTATACACAAACGTCCATGAATTTTGGCTAGTTGAAACTGAGCATGGATTGTGGCAAGGAGACCCACTCAGTCTTCTTCTCTCTTTAATAGAAGAAATATAGAAAAAAGGGAATTAAGATACAAAAACAGGGCCAGTTGGTGGCATGGTGGTTAAGGCACTGGATCCCACATGGCTGACTCTGTGGTTTGAGTCTCGGACCAGGCAGCTTGAAAAACATATTGGACACGTGTGCTTGTGTGTGTCCAAACATTCCAACAGGAGAATGGAGGATGGAGGAGAATGGATTGCTGCACAGCCATCCCCCATGGGGAGTGATTTCTTCTCAATTATTCTCTCTCTGTCTCTCTCTCTCTCCTGCAAGTGCCTGTGTCCTATAGTAAATTATAAATTATATATAGATATCTATATATAATTTACTATAGGACACACACATATATATGTATGTATAAACACATATACTGTGGGGAAAATGTGTGTGTGTGTGTGTGTGTGTGTGTGTGTTTGTATCCATTTCACAACAAGGAAAAAAATACATGTTATTGTATATCAGAATATTTGTTTCTTTTGTACAGGAGTATAGCAACTTTATGTGGCTACCAAGATACTTTGAGAGAGGCCACTTTTTTTTTTTTTTTTTTTTGAGAGGTTTTTGCTATAGGGCGTGTGTGCTCGCCAGACAGAGAGAGACAGAGAGACCGAAAGTGAGAAATCATCCCCCAGGGAGGATGGCCACACCGCAATCCCTTCTCCTCGGTTCTCCTCTCGGGATCTTGGGCACGCACTCACACGCGCCCGGCGTGAGTTTTAAGCCACCGGGTCCGTGACGCGAACCATGGTCGACTACATTGGGAGTCCAGTGACATAGCCATTATGCTAACTGCTGGTCCCTCACTAATAAAGTCTTAAAGTTTAAATAGCAAGTTATCTGCTCACTCTACTAGTAAACAATAATAAATATAAAATATGCACCAAAAGCCTCATAAGAAATGCAAGATAAGAGCAAAAATACCTACTGATCTAGCCAGTGATTGGTGGTTAAGACAGAGGTTAAAGATTTCATGTGACTGACTGTGCCATTTGAGTTCCAGATCTATATTTAGGGATGGGTTCTGTATGATTAAATGAAGCTAAAAAATAGTGACAGCCATAAAATGCACAGAAGAAAATGGGTTGGGATTCAGGAAAAATATATGCCTAAAAGTAAAACACATCATAGGGTCACATTAATTTTCTATACAATTAAAATTTATATATACTATAATGTTATTAATATTAAAAATAAAAATTTAAAGTGATACAATGTGTTTAGTATATAATATTGCTATACAAAAGATCATATCTTTATTATAATTTTTTATTAAGAGATTTTACAATTAGTAACAAAATGGGTGAACACACTAATAAAAATAGCCAGAACTGGGGGCCAGCAGATGGCGTAGTGGTTACATTGTTGGAGTCCCACGTGGCTGACTGCAGTTCAAATCCCAAACCTGGTGGCTTGAAACTCACACCAGGTCCACATATGTGCTCACCCAAGATCCCAGGAAGAGAATAGAGGAGAAGAGATTGTGGCATTGCCATCCCCCCAGGAAGGTGATTTCTCACTTTCCTTCTCACTGTCTCTGTTTTTGTTTCTCTGTCAGGGAAGCACACGTGCCCTAAGGCAAAAACCTCCAGAAGAAAAAAATAGCCAGGCTATATGAACAAATGATTAATGATGACACTAATCATCTAGTCATTAGTAATGACAAAAATACTAGTTACACACTTCATCAAAAAAGTCAAACAGATGCACATTATGAAAATGAGAGTTGCCAGTCAATCATTCTTTTCAAATTTAATTCTAATAGTTTAATCTATGCATGTATGGAGTTTATTCTAAAAATTTTAAGTTTTTGGAGTTGATGTTTAAAAATTATTTTAACATATTAATTACTTCCCTTTCTCTAACTCTGAAATTAACAATGGAGGAGGGGGACGGATTTTGTGGTTTGAGGACCATAGAATAGTAAAAAATTCAGAATCGATGAAATCTAGTCCTATTAAAGCACACTTTAGTAGATGTAATTTTATTTTCATGTGCATTTACTTGTAAACCTATATAGAAATTTATACCTTTTTTCTATCATGCAATAAAAATAGAATATGATTGCTACGTCTTTATTTTTAGATCTTAATTTAATTGTAAAATGCTATATTTAAGTATATATATGTATATGTGTGTGTGTATATATATATGTATATATATATATATATAAAAATTTTGGGAAACCATATATGCAGACAAAGAATTATAATTATGCAAAATAATAAATACAATAATTTGTTAAACTATGAAACAACCGTGAATTTTATACCTTAAAAATATAGACTCGAAATATACAATGTGAATAGGCAGATTTCAAAAACTTATTTAAAAATTCCTTTTTGTAATTAACATTTAACATACTGATTTCAGAAACTGATAAATCAAGAAAAAGAAAATTAGTGAGGATATAGAAAAATTTAATAATAATTCAAAAGTTTAATTCAATTTTTTATAAAAACATGATACAATAAATAGTGAATATTCATTATTAAAAAACACATATATAATTGACCACATATTTCTCCATAAAGTCAATTTTAATAAATATAAAATAAACACAATTATGTAAATTAAATTCTCTAGAAAAGAATTATCATTGAAAATGCAAATCTAAATTGGTCAATAAAATCTGAAAATTTTGGTTTACATGTGCATACATATAAAGATGTGACTTTTAGATCATTTTACTATTAAATAGGAGATCCTAACGATAAAAAAAATTTAAAGTTAAAAGATATATTTTCAGGACTAGTCTTCAGTTTAGAGGGCACATATAGTTTTAAATCTAATTGTTAGAAAATAATTATAAACAGGAAACAGCAAATGGTGTAATGGTTATGTTGTTGGACTCCCATGCACTTGACTGTGATTTGAGGTCCAGACCTGGCAGCTTTAAACTCACACTAGGCATGTGTGTGTGCATGCCCAAAATCCTGAGAGGAGAATGGAGAAAAAGGGATTTCAGCACGGCTTTCCTCCCTGAGGGATGATTTCTTGCTTTCTGTCTGTTTATCTAGTGAGCTCACAAGCCCTATAGCAAAAATCTCTCTAAAAATGACAAAAGAAAATAATTATAAACAGAACAATAAATTTTGAAACTTCTACTTTAGGACATAAAAATAGGAAGTGTATTTAAGTTCTAACCTTAAACAATTATAAAACTGAACACAATATATTCTTTTTTTTTCTTTGTTTTTTTTTGAGAGGTTTTTTTGCTATAGGGTGTGTGTTCTCGCCAGAAAGACAGAGAGAGACAGAGAGATAGAAAGCTAGAAATCACCCCCCGGGGGGATGGCCATGCCCCAATCCCTTCTCTCCATTCTCCTCTCAGGATCTTGGGCACGCACACACACGCGTCCAGTGTGAGTTTAAGCCACCAGGTCCGGGACTCGAACCACGGTCGGCTACGTGGGAGATCAGTGACATAGCCATTACGATAACTTCTGGTCCCAAACTGAATACAATATATGAACCAATGATTTTACATACATTGGGTTAAAAGCAGCACAAGAGAATGAGATATGAGAAAAGAGAAACAACTAAGGTGAGCTATAATGACTGACCCAACATCCTGCTGGAAGTGTCTATTCAGGATGCAGAGCAGCAAGAAGGAAATTAATTTGGTTCTAGTGGTTAACAGGACAGAATTCAGATGTTGAGAGACTAGGATATATGTATAACTTGGATCTCATAAAGAAAAGAGAATAAAAGAGAAAAAGATAGAGATAGCTTGAGAAATGATAGCCAAAATTATGCAAATTTGATAATATTCTAAATCTATAGCTCTAAAAAGTCCAATAAATAAAATTGGAAGAAATTTACACATCATTATAATAAAGTTGTGGTAAACATGTGATGAGAAAAGCTTTCAGAGAAGCAATAGGTAGAAAAAAGGCCCAGGATATGCAGAAGAAAATAATGATGATAGAAGACTTTATAGAAATAGCTTAAGTCAGAAAAGAGTAATATCTTTCAAGTAAGAGAAAATAATGTTAATGTGGAATTTTATACCCAGTGAAAATATCTTTCAAAAGTAGAAGTGAAATACTTTTTAAGAAACAGAAAAGCTGGGACCAGCAGTTAGCGTAATGGCTATGTCGCTGGACTCCTATGTAGTCGACCACGGTTCGAGTCCCGGACCTGGTGGCTTAAACTCATGCTGGGCGCGTGTGCGTGTGTGCCCAAGATCCTGAGAGGAGAATGGAGAAGGAATTGTGGCGTGGCCATCCTCCCTGGGGGGTGATTTCTCGCTTCCTGTCTCTATGTCTCTCTCTGTCTTTCTGATGAGCGCACGTACCCTATAGCAAAAATACCTCTCCAAAAAAAAAAAAAAAGCTATACTACTCAACACCAAACTATTAAGAGCTGTTTAAGAAAATCCCTTAGCAAAAAGAAAAATAGTACCAGATATGTAGATACACATTTTTAAAAAATGAAATGCAACAGAAATGGTAAATATGTTAGTGCTATGTTTTGACTGTGTCTTTCAAAATTTATGTGTTGAAAACTTTAACCCCAGTACAACACAAGTAGAAACTGAGAAATTATTAAATTATGAGGCCTCTACTCTTGTCAATCTATTAATGTCATTATCACAGGATTGTGTTCATTATTTTGAATGGATTTATTATAATAGTACATATGGCCCTCTCTTGCCCATGTTGTGCCTCCCACTACATTATGATACAGTAAAAAAGCCTTCACTAGAATGGCCCCCTCCGTTTTAGACTTCCCAGCCAATAGTTCTATGAGCCAAATAAATTTTATTCATTATAAATTATCTAGGTTATGATATTCTGTAATAATAGCAAAAAAAATGGACTAAGTAAGTTAGTATGATATGTTTTTCTTATTTGAAAACTCTTATAAAAGATAATTGATATTTTGTTTGTTTCTGCTTTTGTGATACGGTGTGTGTGCTTGCTAGAGATATACACAGAGAGAGCGATAGAAACAGAAAATGAGAAAGCATGCCTCGAGGGGGATGATCTTGCTGCAATTCCTTCTCCTCCATTTCCCTTTTGAGATTACTGTATGCTTTTCTGACCTAAGCTATTTCTCATGAAATCCTGGAAGAAAACTTTACAAACCTAGAGAGGCATTCACATATCCAGACCCAAGAAATACAAAGAACCCCATTTAGAATCAACCCAAGAAGAAGATCTTCTCTAAGGCACATCACAGCTTGATTGACCAAAACCACAGACAAAGAGAAGATACTCAGACCGGCAAGAGGGAAATGTCAAGTTACATACAAAGGATATCACATCAGGCTAACAGAGGACCTCTCATCAGAAACAATGTGAGCAAAGAAAGAATGGGGAAATACATTCAACATGTTGAGTGAAAAACAATTTCAACCAAGAATTCTATACCCGGCAAGATTACCCTTCATATGGGAAGAAAACACAAAAACATTCTCAGATAAAAAAAACCTGAAAGAATTTACCAACACCAGTCCAGCTCTCCAAGAAGTTCTTAAGGGAGTGCTATATCAGGAAAACTAAAGATAAACACACAGAAATAAGAGTCTCCAAAACAACTAAGAAAACGGCCAACTTAGTAGTAGGGACAAGTTCAAAATTGAATGTTAACTTCCAGAATTTAAATGGAAAGATTGGATGGTAACAGAAGAGAGAGTAATTACATGAGACTGAATTGATGAAATAGAGTTTATGACTTTTGACTAAAACATGACTGATTTTCTCCTATGCTTTTTTTTTTTTCCAGATTTAAGATTTATTTGTCTTATCCTGAGCTGTTGATAGATTCATCTACCTATTATTTGAATAGAATCCTAACCTTTTTCCTAGCATAAATCTTAAGCAAATTTCTCTTAACATTTTATGATTTTAATTTATTAAAGCTAAAACTGCTTTTCCTGAAATTAAAAAAAAAAACACATAAAAAATAGCTCTTTAGTGACCACAGTAAGCTGTATAGCTTCAGCTAGTTACTTTATAGTATGTTCATTCTACTGAGTTTTATGACTAAAGTCAGACATGTGTTCACAGATATATATATATCAGCTGAACTTGCTATTGAAAATATTTAAGTTTTTTGTACATCAATAAAATGTGAAAAAAAGTGGCGTTGGGAACCAGCAGTTAGCGTAATGGCTATGTCGCTGGACTCCCACGTAGTCGACTGCGGTTCGCGTCTCGGACCCGGTGGCTTACAACTCACGCCGGGCGCGTGTGCGTGCGTGCCCAAGATCCCGAGAGGAGAATGGAGGAGAAGGGATTGCGGCGTGACCATCCCCCCTGGGGGGTGATTTCTCGCTTTCTGTCTCTATGTCTCTCTCTGTCTGTCTGGCGAGCGCACGCGCCCTATAGCGAAAAACCTCTCCAAAAAAAAAAAAAAAAAAAAAAGTGGCGTGGAAAGCAACAGTAGATATCAGAGACAATGTGGGAAGAAGGTGAGAAATGGCAGAGGGTGAGAAGTATGGAATCAAGGGAGAAAATGCAAAATATATAAGAAATAAGAAAGGAAAATTATTTGTTGTTGATAACATGTCTAGTAATATTATTAAGCCTATATACTGTGTGTTCTCAACGGGAAATCTCATTTTGTATGCTTTGATGATAAACAGTGAATGAATGTAAAATAAATTAATTAAAATAAAAAAGAAAAAAATAAGCACAAAGACTATTTCAAGCAAAAGGTTGGCTATATCTATCATCTATCTCTCTATATATAGATATATATACTTATCTATCTATATATATCAATTTTAGAAAGCTGGAATGGTTATAGCAATATAAGACAAAATATATTTTGAAGCAGTGAATATTACTGGGGAAAAGATGACCATTTTGTAATAATCAAGAAGTACAATTCAACAAAAGTACATAATGATTCCAAATTATTATGCCCTTAATAACTGAGATTCAAGTTACATAAAACAGAAGCTAATAATTGTGAAAAAACTAAAGAAATCAATAGTTACAGCTGAAAATTCAGCTATACCACCATTGCCCACTATAATTGCTAGAACAATAGAAAGGAAATTAGTAAGATCATAGAATATATGAACAATGCAAATAATCATCTTGATCTCATTTTTACTTATAATGAATTCCACCAAGAAACAGCCAATGGCATTTTTCAAAAGTGAATACACAATGTTTAATAAGATACATCTTGTCTGGCCCACTTGTTGGCATTGTGGTTAAGGCAACTGAATCCCACATGGTCAACTACACAGTTTGATTCCTGGAACTGGCCTCTCTGGAGGGTCCTTTTTCACTTTCTTTCTCACTCTCTCTCTCTCTCTCTCTAGCAAGCACATGTGTCTTGTAACAAAATTTTTAAAAAATAATAAAATATTATATCCTAGGGTATAAAACAAATTCCAACAGGTATTAAAAAGTCACTAGCCCAAACACTTTAGTTCTAAATAATCCATAGGCCAAAAATGTTACAATAGAAATTAGAAAATACTTTAAACTTAAGAAGAATGAAAACACATAAAAAACATTTTGAGATGCAGATAAAGCAGGTTTTTAAGGTAGTTTTATATTAAACGCTCAGAGTTAGTAAATCTAGAACTAATGATTTATGTTTCCACCTTCAGAAAATAGATTCCTTTAAATGCAAAGAAATGTGAGCAAAGAAAAATAATTAAATAAGGTAGTAAACTAATGGAATACCAAACATATAAACAAAAACAGTAGAGAAAATTGAGTAAATCAAGTATGTGTTCTTAGAGAAGATCCATTAAATTGATAATCATCTAGCTAGATCAATCAGAAATAAAAAGACAAAATATATTAACATTCAGAATGAGAGTGGTGCCATAGATCCTATAGTCACTGAAAAAGTAATAACTAAGTATTGTCACGAAAAAAGGGCTGTAAATTTGACAAGATAAACTATATATTGATATTTATTATGAACATTGCTAAAATATGCTTAACGAAATTTTAACAAATATAATCAACAAATATATGAAGGTAACACATCTTGGTTTATGAAGCATAAGGTTAGTTTGTCACACTTAACCAATATAGCACACCACATTAAGTAATCAAAAATATAGACAGCTCAGTAGGTATAGATAAATCATTTGATAAAATTAAACATCACTCTTTGATAAAATTCAAGGCAAACATGGGACAGAAAGGAACTTTCTCAATCTGATAAAAACATGTAGGTAAAACTTTTAGCTATCATCACATTTAAAGGCAAAAACTGAATTCGTTCACACTCAGATCAGAGACAAATAAGGATGTCTGCTTTCACCACTTCTATAAAATATTTTATAGGAAATTAAAGCCAGTTCACTAAGACAGGGGGAAAAAGTAGGATGAAATAAACTCAGATTTTGGAGGAAGATATAAAGCTATCCTTAGTTGTAGGCAGCGTAACTCTCCATGGACAACATTCTAAGGAATTATAAAGAATGGATCTAAAATAAAATGGATCTAAAATAAAAACTTCTAGAATTAATACTGCATACAATAACAATTATAAATTGAAATAATAAATAATGCTATTGAAAATTATAAAAATATAAAATGAAGACTACTTTAACAGAATATGAAGAAAATCATAAACTCAAAATTACAAAATATTGAGAGAGAACAAAATGACTTAAATAAATTAGATGTATGATCATCATTTGGAAGACTTTATATTGTCAAGGTGTATATCCAACTCAAGTTTTACAGTCAATGAAAAATTGATTAAAAATTCTATTGTTTTATTTTATTGAAATAGACAAGGTTATTATAAAAGTGTACGGTAAAGCCAAAGACTTTTGAAAACTATTTTTAAAATTATGAGTAATCACTTAATGATTTAAATTATAATTCAAACAATATGATGCTACAGTTACCTATAAATCATGGCGTTGGCATGAAGACATATTTAAGACATTAAAACAGAATGGAGAACATGAAATAAATTCTCACATACATCATTATTTGATTTTAATAATAGTACTAAGGCAATTCAATGAGGAAAGGGCAGTTTTAAGAGACGGTGTTGTATTGTCATTGTGAAAACAAAAACAAACACACTTCATAATAAATGCAATACTTAACTCCATGTTGATTATAGCTGTAAATGGGAGATGTAAAAGTCTAATTTCTAAAAGAAAATATAGGAAAAAGTTTTTAATAACCTTGAAGTACGCAAAAATCTTCAAGTAATATATGAAAATAATGAATTATAAAAGAAAAAAATTGCCTTTCATCAAAATATTTAAAAATGCTTTTCAGAACAAAAGCACTTAATCATAGAGACTAGCCATGGACTGAAATATTAATAAAACTTATATCTGAGAAGGGACTTATATCTTGTATACTTTATACATAAAGATCATTTATAGTCTAATAATAATAAAACAAGCAAAAAAATTAGCAAATATTTGAATAGACAATTTACCAAAGTAAATACATGGATGGAAAACAAATACACAAAGAGATATTTAATGCCATTAATCTTGAGAACTATGCAAATTAAAATAACAATGAGGAAACACTATACATGTTTTAATAGAGATAAAACAAAAGAGGCCCTCCTACCAAGTGTTACCAAGGAGTTGAAGCAAATGGAATTCTTATACACTATTTGTGGAAATGTAAAATATAATTACTTTGGAAAACAGTTTGACATTTTTGTAAAAAGTTAAACTAGACCTATAATATGAAAATACCTTTCTAGTTATTTTGCATAGAGGAATTTCTATACAAACAAATCTTTGTAGAGACTTTCTTTTTAACAGGTAGAAGCTGGAGGCAACCTGGGGCCAGGGGGTGGCATGGTGGTAAAAGGCACTGGACTCCCACATGGCCAACTGTGGTTCAAGTCCCACAGGTGGTTTGCTTTCTCACTTTTTTTTTCTCTCTCTCTCTCTTGCTCTCACTCTGTCTCTTTCTGGTCAAATTACAATAAATAAATAAAATTAAATAAACAATTCTTAAAAAAATAAAAAAGAAGCTGAAGGCAGCCCGAAGTACGTTAAAAGTGAATGTCATCACAAAGTGCTGTATAATTTGTTCAATAAGAATGATATTCAATAGAGCTGGCCCAGGGTCTAGTGGTTAAAAGGCCAGCTCCTACCTTGCTGACCATACAGTTTGAATCTCAGTCCTGGCAGCTTAAAAAATAAGCCTGGTATATGTGCACATATGCCACAAATCCAAACAGAATGGAAAAATGGGGGAGAAGGGATTGTAGTATGACCATGCCAGGGTGCATTCTCTCTCTTCATTCTTCTCTGTTTCTCTTTGGCAAGCACACACACCTTCTGGAAACAAACAACAACAAAATACCCAACATGATGAAACAAAAGGCCAGTTAGTGCCTTGCTTCTAAGATGTGCAAAAATGAGAGAGACTGGTAAAAAAAATGACCAGCCAGCAATATCTGATTGGTCAAAGTCACATGGACAAGACAAGTCAACATGGGAGGACACGATACCCATGTATATAGTCAGGTGTCATTTGTTGAGTCATTGCTATAATGCTCTATCACGTGTTTCAGTCCAACAATTCATTCCCCGGCTTACCATCTCACAGGCGCCAATAAGTGACATAATGTTTAAGACACTGAACTCTCACGTGACCAACTGTAGTTTAAGTTCTGAATGTGATAACTTGAAAATCATGCCAAGTGCATGTGCGTGCGTGCCCAAAATCTCAGGAGCGGAATGGAGGAAGAGGGATTGCAGCATCGCCATCTCCCAGGGAGGTGATTTCTTCTTTTTTTTTTTTTTAAGTTTTTTTTTTTTTATTATCATCATAATCTTCTTTATATTACATTGAATTACATATAACTTTACAGTGTATTACATTGCTTTTTCAAGAGGGAATGCCATGCATGTTAGTCAGTACAGAGACATTAATCTCCCTGCTTCAAGATTCAATATCTTTTCTGTTTTCCACAATCATTATTATTATTATTCTAATTATTTTTTAAAACAGTCAATTGCTATTTCTCATTTTGCTTGTACAAATACTTTGCCCATCATGAAATACTTCTCAGATGAATCCAGTTGAGAATACTATACATGTCAACATCAACAGTTAATAAGCCATATCTGTTTCTCACTAACGTCCTGCTTCACTATTGTTCACTTGCTATCTTTCTCTATCCTCTTCTCCTCACTTCCCCCATTCCACACTATCCTATTCTCATTAAGCACCTTCACTGCTTTTTTGTCCTCCAATTTTTTGCTCTCTATCATAGAGTGCGGATAGTCGGTAGGTATATATTGAGTGGATACATACAATATCTTTCTTTCATAGCCTGACTTACTTCACTCAGCAATAGATCCTCCATATCTGACCACTTTCTATCAGATTCCAGGGTCTTGTTATTTTTTATGGCTGAGTAGTATTCCATAGAGTATATATACCACACTTTTCCAATCCATTCATCAGTTTGTGGACATTTAGGTTGGTTCCATGTCTTGGCAATCGTGAATAATGCTGCAATAAACATTGATGTGCAAGCAGTTTTCTGACTGAGCGTTCTCCTGTCTTTTGGGTAAATACCCAGAAGTGGGATTGCTGGATCAAATGGTAGTTCTATTTGTAGATCTTTGAGGAACCTCCATATTGTTCTCCACAGTGGTTGAACTAGTTTACATTCCCACCAACAGTGTAGGAGGGTTCCCTTTTCACCACATCCCCGCCAACACTTATCACTTTTTATATTCTTAATCTTTGCCATTCTGACGGGTTAGGTGGTATCTCATTGTGGTTTTTATCTGCATCTCCCTTATGATGAGGGATGTTGAGAATTTCCTCATATGCTTTTTGGCTGTTCGTACGTCTTCCTTAGAGAGACTTTTGTTCAGCTCTTTTCCCCATCTTTTAATTGGGTTAATAATTTTTTTTCACATAAGGCACTTGAGTTCCCTATGTATTCTGGTTATCAGTCCCTTGTCTGAGGCATATTTAACAAAAATATTTTCCCATTCTGAGGGTTGTCGGTTCACACTTGTTACTGTGTCCTTTGCTGTACAGAAACTTCTTAGTCTAATATAGTCCCACTTGTCTATTTTAGGGACTAGTGCCTGTGCTTTGGGAGTCTTATTTAAGAATCTTTGGGGAGCCAGCAGTTAGCGTAATGGCTATGTCGCTGGACTCCCACGTAGTCGACCGCGGTTCGCGTCCCGGACCCGGTGGATTAGAACTCACGCCGGGCGCGTGTGCGTGCGTGCCCAAGATCCTGAGAGGAGAATGGAGGAGAAGGGATTGCGGCATGACCATCCCCCCTGGGGGGTGATTTCTCGCTTTCTATCTCTCTGTATCTCTCTGTCTGTCTGGCGAGCGCACGCGCCCTATAGCGAAAACCTCTCCAAAAAAAAAAAAAAAAGTGAAAAAAAAAAAAAAAAAAAACGAATCTTTGCCTACTCCAATGTCCCCCAGAGTTTCCCCAGCATTTTCCACCAGTAGTTTTATTGTTTGAGGTCTTAGGTTCAGATCTTTGATCCATTTTGAGTTGACTGTTGTTAATGGTGAAAGATGGGGGTTCGGTTTCATCTTTCTGTAGGTGGATACCCAGTTTTTCCAGCACCATTTACTAAAGAGGTTTTCCTTTTCCCAATGGATTGACTGATATCTTTTGTCAAAGATCAGTTGGCTGTAAGCTTTGGGGGTTATTTCTGGGGTCTCTATTTTCTTCCATTGGTCCACATGTCTGTTTTTATGCCAATACCATGCTGTTTTGATGACCACGGCTTTATAGTATATCTTGGGATCAGGGAGTGATATGCCTCCTACTCCATTCTTCTTGCGCAGGATTGCTTTTGCAATACGAGGTCTTTTATGGTTCCAGATAAATTCTATGATTGCCTTTTCTAGATCTCTGAAGAATATCTCTGGTATTTTTATTGGAATTGCATTAAACATGTAGATTAATTTGGGTAGAATTGCCATTTTTATTATGTTAATTCTTCCAATCCAGGAGCATGGGATATCCTTCCACTTTTTTATGTCACTTTCAATGTCTCTTTTAAGATTTTCGTAGTTTTCTTTATAAAGGTCTTTGACTTTCTTAGTTAGGTTTATCCCTAGGTATCTTATACACCTTGTGGCTACGGTGAAAGGGATTCCTTTCTTCAGCTCTGCTTCGTTCAACTTGTTGTTCATAAATAGAAATGCTATAGATTTTTGGATATTGATTTTGTATCCTGCCACCTTACTGTATTCACTTATTACTTCAAGCAGTTTTTTCATGGATACCTTTGGGTCTTCTAAGTATACCATCATGTCATCTGCAAATAAAGATATTTTCAATTCTTCTTTGCTTATTCGAATGCCTTTAATATTGTTCTCTTCTCTGATTGCAATAGCTAAGACTTTCAGTATTATATTAAAGAGCAGTGGAGAAAGTGGGCAGCCTTGCCTAGTACCTGTTTTCAGAGGAAAAGCTTTCAGCTTTTCCCCATTCAGTATAATGTTAGCTGTAGGTTTTTCATAGATGGCTTTTATTGTGTTCAGAAATGACCCTTCTATACCAATCTTACTGAGAGTCTTAATCATAAAAGGATGTTGTATTTTATCAAATGCTTTCTTCGCATCAATTGAGATGATCATATGGTTTTTATCTTTCTTTCTGTTAATGTGGTGTATTACATTTATGGTCTTGCGTATATTGAACCACTCTTGCATCCCTGGTATAAAGCCTACCTGATCGTGATGAATGATCTTTGTTATATGTTGTTGGATACAATTTGCGAGTATCTTGTTGAGAATTTTCGTGTCTATATTCATCAATGATATTGGTCTGTAGTTTTCCTTTTTTGTCATATCTTTATCTGTTTTGGGGATGAGGATAATGGAGGCTTCATAAAATGAATTTATAAGGTTCCCTTCCTTTTGAATCTTTAGAAATAATTTTAGTAGGATAGGGGTTAACTCTTCCTTAAAAGTTTTGTAGAATTCACAAGTGAAGCCATCTGGGCCTGGGTTTTCTTTGTTGGGAGGTTATTTATTACTGATTCAATGTCCTGGCTTGTTATAGGTCTATTCAGGTTCTCTATGTCTTCCTGATCCGATCTTGGTAGATTATATGCATCCAGGAATTTGTCCATCTCCTCCAGGTTATCTTGTTTGTTGGCGTAAAGTTGCTCATAGTATCCTCTAATGGTATTTTGTATTTCTGCTATATCTGTGGTAATATTGCCTGTTTCATCACATATTTGATTAATATGGTTTCTTTCTTTCTTCTTCTTGATCAGTCTAGCCAATGGTGTGTCGATCTTGTTAATCTTATCAAAGAACCAGGTTTTGCTTTCATTTATTTTCTGTATGGTTCGTTTATTTTCTATTTCATTTATTTCTGCTCGAACATTTATTATTTCTTTTCGCCTGGCATTTTTGGGGTTTGTTTTTTGTTGTTTTTCCAATTCTCTGAGGCATGATGATAAGTTATCTACTTGCCATCTTTCTATCCTTTTCTTATGTGCACTAATTGCTATGAATTTCCCTCTTATGACTGCTTTTGCTGTGTCCCATAGATTCTGGACACTTGTGTACTCATTATCGTTAGTTTCCATAAATTTTTTTTATTTCAGCCTTAATTTCTTCAGTAGTGAAAAAGTCATTCAGAAGTAAGTTGTTCAGTTTCCATGTGTTCGTGTACTTTCGGGTTTGTGTCTTGAAATTAATCTTGAGTTTAATTCCATCTGGTCAGAGAAGATGCTGGGTACAGTTTCTATGCCTTTGAATCTATAAAGGCTTGATTTGTGTCCTAATATATGATCTATCTTTGAAAAGGTTCCATGTTGGGGTGAGAAAAATGTGTATGTTGTTGATGTAGGGTGGAAAGTTCTATAGATATCTGTCAAGCCCATTCCATTTATAGTATCATTTAAGTCCTGTATCTCTCTATTTATTTTCTGTCTAGAAGATCTGTCTATAGGAGATAATGGGTGTTGAGATCTCCAACAATTATAGTATTTCTCCCTATCTCTCCTTTTAGCTCCAGCAGTCTTTCCTTCACATATTTAGGCGTACCTGAGTTGGGTGCATAGATATTTATAAGGGTTATGTCTTCTTGCTGGATTACCCCATTTACTATTATATAATGCCCTTCTTTGTCTCTTCTTACAGTCTTTGTCTTGAAATTTATTTTGTCTGAGATCAATATCACTACTCCAGCCTTTTTTTGATTTCCATTTGCATGGAATATCTTTTTCCAGCCCTTGACTTTATGTATGTCTTTATCCATAAGGTGAGTTTCTTGTAGGCAGCAGATAGAGGGTTTCTGTTTTCTTATCCATTCAGCCAGTCTATGTCTCTTAACTGGAGAATTTAACCCATTGACATTCAATGTAATTATCGATATTTCTGTACCTGATCCTATCATTAAGTGAGCCATTTTTTTGGTTGCTTTTTGTTCTAATATAACTGTCTCTGATTTTTTAGTTTTCCTGGTATAATACTCCCTTCAGAACCTCTTGAAGAGCTGGTCTGGAGTTGGTAAATTCCTTCAAATTTTGTTTATTTGAGAATGTTTTTATCTTTTTTTCCCATATGAAAGATAATTTTGCTGGGTATAGTATTCTTGGTTGAAATTGTTTTTCACTCAACACTTTTACTATGCTTCCCCATTCTTTCCTTTCCTGCATTGTTTCTGCCGAGAGATCCGATGTTAGCCTGATGGGGTGAACTTTGTAAGTAACCTGGCATTTCCCTCTTGACAACTTTAGTATCTTGTCTTTGTCTGTTGTTTTTGCCAGTCTGGCTATGATGTGCCTTGGAGAGGATCTTCTTGGGTTGATTCTACCTGGGGTCCTATGTATTTCCTGGGTCTGGATATTTGAATGCCTTTCTAGATTTGGAAAGTTTTCTTCCAGGATCTCATGGAATAAATTATCTAGGCCCTTATTATTTTCTTCCTCTTCTGGAGTACCAATTATCCGGATGTTGGGGCGCTTGATAGTATCCAGTATTCCTCGTATATTATCCTCATTTTTCATGGTTGTTTTCTCAATCTTCTTGATACTTTTTTCTAGGTCAGATGTTTTGTCTTCTACATTAGAGATTCGATCTTCGGCCTGGTCTAACCTACTTTTAATACTTTCAAGGGAGGTTTTGATTTCCTGTATCACATTCTTCAATCCTAAAAGTTCCATCTGGTTCTTGTTTAAGGTATCCATTTCTTCTTTAAAGTCATTGAAGGACTTCCTCATCTCCTGGAGCTCCTTGTCTCTTTTCTCTTCCATCTCAGTTAGTTTGGTCACTACAAATATTCTGAATTCCTTATCAGACATGTCCACAACGTCCATTGTATTGACTGTGGGTGATGTAGGCTTGATGATTTCCCTTGAGGGAGAGGCCTTTTGTTGGTCGCTCATATTTCTTGAGCCTCTGCGATTGTTCCTAGTCATAAGGTAATCCATATGTTTCTTCCTAACTGATTGTTAAAAGTTGTACAGGCTTAGAAAATTGATTATTTCCCTTATGGTTGGCCTACCTGTTGCTCACAATTACCATTAACTGTTGCCACTACCCTGGATGTCCCAAAGTCCTCACTGTCTCTAAGGAGAGGTGAGCCTTCAATTGACCAAATAAGCAACACCCCAAGAGCAAAGAAAGACAAAATGAAAAAAGGAAATCACGCGCTGCGCGCGCACCACACGCTATTCAAATCACCAAAATTCAAAGAGTCCAAAGGCTAGTGGGGAAGGGTCAGAAGATGAATGACAGGACCAGGTTGGTAGGGCCTGTTGCCTGAGTCCACTTGGTGCCCGGAACTGCTGGCCGGCTCGATCCGGATTGTGGGTGGGGTGGGGTGGGAGTTCGCCTTAAAGTCCCGGACAACTAACCTGGGGTCCAAGGAGGAGAAATTGTGGGGATGCGTGGAGATTCAGAAGGGTCAGGCCCAGGGAGGTGATTTCTCACTTTCCCTCTCATTGTCTCTCTGGTGATCACATGTGCCCTATGGCAAAAACCTTAAAAGAAAAAAGAAAAAAGATCTTCTCACAAAGAAACATATTCAAGTATGTGCATTATGATACATTTGTTTTATAAGTAAAACATGATATTATTGAAAATTTCATCAAAAGGGAAATGGATCTATAAATTGTGGTATATTTGAACAAATAAATGATAGTCATTGTTATAAATATTTTACATGTATGTTAGTTCACAAAAAATTATGGTGTGTCAGAGAGAAATTCTGACCAAGATTGGAGATTTATTGAGATGGTGGATCCAAAATACACTATTAAAAATATGCAATTTAGAACAAAAATTTGAGTGAAAAAGATAATTTTGGGGTGGAAATTAGATTAATATGTTATATAAAACTTCACGACATACAAAACAGTACTATTTGTTCATTTTTTCTTTTGTGTATTTAGTACTCTCTATTTTATTGTAAGTCTATGTAGGAGTTGCAATCTTATCAGAGCTTTGATTTGCTTGTCTTGCTGGATCCTACCCCCTACTTACACTATAAGAAATACATATTTTATTTAGAGCTGGGGGGTCCAATGTTGTAGCCCAGCCAAGATTAGTGAAGGAAAAGCCTGCAGGGTGATTCCTCTGTGAAGCTCCTCAGGGCTTAAGAATAATGAGGCATCCTTGGCAGCTCTTCTCTTCTGAGTTTATTTTTTCTAACACCCAGATCCAGATCACCCTGAAATCTTTCAGAAAGTTTTTGCTCAAATCCAACAATTGTACTCATTCGTCTCTTTCAAGGTCTGAGTTTGTTTTCTCATCCATGCATTTCTTAATTCCCATTCGATGGAATTTGTCTAGGGGGAAAGATAAAATTATGCGCATGGTTCATCATTAGAGTTGGAAAACTGGGAAAATAGATCTCCATGCACTGTCTTTATTTTTATTCAGTTTTGCCTATTGGAAGGGACTACACGAGTAACCTTACATTGTTCCCTTGCATTTCAAATTATTTTACTTTACCATCCATAGGGGAGAGATACAGATTCATTTTGGTAGACACAGCATCTCCAAAGCGTTCATGAAAAATGAATATAATGGGAAAACTATGCAAGAATTTCAAACATTTTGTACCAAAATAAACGTAGTTTGAGTTCATTTTTTCCACAAACTTCCTAAAGTACTGTCATGTAATATCCTAGCATATTTCATATTATTATTACATATTTATATATGTACATATATATTATATATAATATATATTATATATATATATAAAAATATATATGTATATAAAATGTCAACAGTGATCCAATAAGATAGTAGAAGCTAGGTAGTATTTGTTAAATAAATAAATGATAGTTAATAATGAAGGCGGGGGGTGGGGTAAAATAAGTGGCTTATACCACAGTCCAGAGAAAGAATAATAAAGGAGGGTGCATTTGAAATTATTCTGGGGAAACAGGTGAAAACTGGAAATGTTAGTATATCTGAAGCTAGTATATTGTCTTGGCCTTAGGTCAATGCCCAGAATGGGCGTGGGGGGAAGAAAGAGAGAGAGAAGGGAAAAGAGAAAGTAGAGAATAGCCTAAGACTGAGAAAGACTCTCCTTTTTAGTACGATTTTTTGTTGTTGTGTTTCTGTTTTTGTTTTTGTTTTTGTTTTATTTTGTTTTTGCCATAGGGCAGGTGCACTCACCAGAGAGAAACAGAAAGAGGGGAAAAAGGGCGAAATCACCCCCCAGCGGGGATGGCCACATCTCAGTCCCATCTACATTCTCCTTCGAGGAATTTGGGCATGCATGCACATGCACCTAGGATGTTTTTTAGGGTTCTGGGTTGGGGACGCCAGCTGCAGAGTCTGCCCTGTGGGAGTCCAGTGCCTTAACCTTAGCCACCCATTGGCCAGAAAGGCGCTATATTGAAGTGCTTGTTCTTGTGTGAATATTTATGTGTCTGACCTGGTCTACTTAGTAGTTATTACCTACACTTGGCATTATTAATGGTATGTGAAATATAATATCTTAATATCCTTTGGAGGCAAATAGAGAAGACAATAATAAGGAAATGAGACAGTTTCCCCTGAAGATAACCTTTCCATTGAGAGTTCAATTCCGGTGCAAGAAGTGAGCATGCAGGAGGGCCTTAGATTGACTTGAGGGCAAACCCATCCTGCTCTTCCTGGGGTCTTGTTGACAGCTGGGTGCTGAGGCAGAGATGCCTGGGGCTAGTTTGTTTAGAGTAAGAGGCAAAGGTTGACTTCTGCTTTAAGGAGGCAAGTAAGGAGCAAATAAAGGCTGTTAAAACTATTAAAGAAACTAGGGATCAGCAGATGTCATAACGGTTATGTTGCTGGACTGCCACGTAGTCAACCATTTTTCGAGTCCCAGACCTGGTGCCTTAAAACTCACACTGAGTGTGTGCATGCATGCCCCCAAGATCCCCAGAAAAGAATGGAGGAGAAGGGATTGTGGCATAGCCATAGCCCCTGGGGGTGATTTCTTGCTTTCTGTCTCTCTGTCTCTCCAGCAAGCACATGCACCCAATAGCAAAAATATCTCTAACAACAACAAAAAAAATTCCAAAAAATCCACTAAACAAATTTAATGCCAGTTGGTCATGATGTGGTATAAGTCTACACTTTCCCATGCAGACCCAGTGGAAAGGTTGAGTTCTTATCTGAAGACCTCCCTGAGTATGCTGGTCTCACTGACTGAAGACTGGGGGTAGATTGTGACATCAAGACCCTGTTGGGGGTTTTCTCTCTCTCTCTCTCTCTCTCTCTCTCTCTCTCTCTCTCTCTCCCTCTCTCTCTTTTTGCTTGTGTCTCTGTTACTCATGAAGGACATTAAATAAACCTAAAAAAGAGGAGTATTAAATAAACTTAAGAGTGGGCTTCTGTCTGCGTGCTCAGAGCATAGACACACCTATTAGTAAATATGAGTTATTCTTCGGGTTGCTTTATTTCATTGTCTCCGCTATCTGTACATTTTCTTTAAAATTGCAGACTTTCTCTGCTTCCACTGTGAGAATGCAGCAGGCCCTCTGAGGAGGCAGGGAATGCTGCAGTAGGGAACGGAGGTCTGGGTGCAGGGGAGCAGTGGCTGAGCCAGGCAGCTGGCTAGGGTGAGAGAAGCAGTGGAGCTGGACTTAGGATTCATTTTTATAGTCATTACAAACATTTTGGGAGTGACACCTGGTAAAAGGGAAGACTTCACAAGGTTAAATCAACAGAGATTTCCAACATCTAAATTGCATATTTAATTTTATAGCCCCAGGCTGCTGAGGCTAAAAATATTTGCATTCAAAAAACCATTTACTTTGTTTTTGTTTTTGTTTTGGTAAGGGACATTCTAATTCTGAAAAGCAGAAGAGTTATTTTTTCTCTTTCCCCTTATTTCTGTCCTGTTGCTCCAATGGCCAACAACAACAGGTAGTCATACTTTCAATTTCCTTTCTTTCCCACATCACCTTCCCATTGTCCCTTTCCTTATCCTTTTCCTTTCAAAAGTCTTCAGTTTTTTCTCTATATCCATTTTTAGTCTCCACCTACTGACCCTGAAGATGGTACTGAACTGAGGAGAAAAAAGAAAAATTCTGGGCCTACCGTGTTCTGCTCCTGTCATTGTTCTTCCCTCTGCCGTTGTTTTTGTAGAGTTTGCCCTTTAGCCATCTCCGGTGTGGCTGGAGTGCTGTGTTCTCACAGGTCTTGTCTTGCGCCATTCTTCCTCTTCTCACTAGGGTGGCTGTATTTCATCCCACAGAGCTCACTCCTCTCCACTCCTTTCCTCTCCCCAAGGACACATCAGTCATTTCCCAATAGGACTTAATAACTCACTGGCTCACTCACTCACTCATTCACTCATGGGTAGACACTATTGATTTTCCTGGCCATCCCTAATAAGAGGCAGAAATAAAGTGATTATAATGATTATATTACTGATAAAGAAATTTAAGTCTAGAAAGTTCCTGATGAAGGAAAGGTAGCCAGTAATAAATGACAGAATAACAAATCTATGTCAACTTCTGAGTGTTAAAAATCACTGTAGCTGAGAGCCCTTGGTACCATCCAAAGCACTGCCCCTCTAAATCAGGTGCTCACCAAGTTACCTAGGGCAAAGAATGCAAGTCAGAATCCATGGTGGCTACAGAGGCTGCCTAGGCAGTGTGTTCCCCTGAACGCTCTGACTGCCTGGACACACAGCAGCTAGCTGATGTCAAAGCCTCTGTGATGGGGACCCTCTGCCAGTTTAAGCAGATGCAAGTTAGCATGAGCAGCAAGATTTGATAAATGGTTAGAATTGATACTGATAGTATTAAGAAGCAGGAAAACTGAGATATAAAATGAGGTTTGCATTAGTTTTAAACAGTGGTAGCTTAATATGTGAGCAATGTAAATACGATCTCCTGGAAATGTCAGGTGTCCACATTAGCGACTCTAACATTTGTGTAAGACACAACACACAGAAGCCTGGTACTCCTATTTTAGAATTGAAGAAGCATAGGCATGGTCCTTTAGTGACTTTGTAGCACTTTTACAAATGTCTCATTAACGATGTTTCCATATCATAAAGCCAGATGAGAGAGGCCATCTTTTATTTATCAGCTGCAAAATACAACAGGACTCTTTCTGGGATCTAAAATGAATTCTAGTGGCTTCAATTTTGTTTCTTGTTCCCACATCATCACTACTGTCACCTCCAGCCAACTTTTTTTTATTATTCTAAATTCCTTTGCTCCAGTGGGAAAGTTGATGAACGAAGCTGATCCTGTTATCCAGCTAATTCGGAATACTGATGGTCTGGAAGAGATTCTCGCTCTCCGCACTAAGTTTCCAAATTACACTCTCTAGGAGAATGAAGAGGGAATATGTATTGATTCTATGTAGTTTTCTATTTGGGAACTATTGAAAACTAGAACGTATCAATTTGTTCAGTCTACACTGGGGTGTCAAGAGTGTCCCTATTGATAGCTATGAAGTTGCCAGGATGCCTAAAGGTCATGGTAAAAAGCATGAGTCTTCTTCTACAGGAACTAGGTCAATCTGAGAATATGGTGAGGGTGTCACTGAGGTTGCAAATATGGAGAAGAAGAGATTTACTGTGAAATTACTCAGGGAAATCTCTCTCTTTTGAGAGCTGCCTTGACTAAACTGGTCAATATCATAATGTGTTTAAGGATTGGCAAGTAAGTATTCCAGGCTGATGTGAACAATGTAAGTTGTATTGTGGGTGTGTGGTTTTTTTTTGTGTGTGTTTTTTTTTTTTTTTTTTGGAGAGATTTTTGCTATAGGGTGCGTGCGCTCACCAGACAGACAGAGAAAGACATAGAGACAGAAAGCGAGAAATCACCCCCCAGGGGGGATGGTCACGCTGCAATCCCTTCTCCTCCATTCTCCTCTCGGGATCTTGGGCACACACGCACACGCGCCCGGTGTGAGTTGTAAGCCACCGGGTCCGGGACACGAACCGCGGTCGACTACGTGGGAGTCCAGCGACATAGCCATTACGCTAACTGCTGGTTCCCTAGGTGTGTGTTTTGAAATGAGTTTAAAAAGTATGTTGGTGCCCTATAGAATGCCTGCTAAATAGCGTGATATTTCCGTTTCAAGCAAGAAGCCATTTATATGTGCATTTATTAAGTTGTATTCATCATAGTGCAGTAAGTGGAATTTTTAAGAGAGGGAGTGACATCATCAGATACACGTTTTAGAATAGTCTATGATCAGCACTGAGTGGATGGGATGCATTGGAATGGAAAAAAAAAAAGAAGTTGAAAATGAGGAGATTGGTACCATGGTGAAAAGAGCTTGAACTCTGGCAGTGACTGTTATAGAATCAGTAATAAATATCAAAGTCATGTCCTAGATAGGACTGGCAGAATTTTTCTAACTGACTATGCCCCAAGACTGGTTAGAAAGAAAGAGGAATTAAGAATGACCCAGCTGTTTTAATTTGACCAACTGGCAAGATGGTGATATACTAAACAGAGACAGAAGACACTTTAGGAAGAGTGGACTCTTTTCTCGTCAGCTTGATATGACTGTGGGACATGGGATTGGGCTTTTCAGTAAGTCCCTCAGCAGGGTGAAGGGACTGGTACTCAGGGGTAAAGAGGAGGAGGATTTGGAGAGATTAGGTTTTGGTAGGGTAGGTGATTGGAACCTGAGGTAAGTGAATAAAATTGTTCAGAGGGAGTGCAAAAAATGAAAGAAAAAAAAAAAAAAAAAGAAAGGATGGAGACAAGGACATGTCAGAGAAAAGGGAGAGTATAAGAGACCATCAAAAAAAAATACCTCTAAGGAAATGTTAGATACTCAAGTTCTATTGGAGTGGGGCCTGGGGCTGGTGTGATGCTGGTGTGTGTTTGTGTGTGGTGGGTGTATGGTGGTGTTTATGGAGGGAGGAAGGTGCAGGAGTGCTCAGATAGGGATTTCTATCATACTAGCCTTCTGTACAGGAGATACATGAGTAAAGCCAAAAGCTGAATGGGAAATTAAGGTCTAATAAGCCAAAAAAAACATGAGTTCACCCCTTTGCAGAAACTTTAGTGCCAATAGCAGATGTTGCAAGCCGTAGAACAGAGTCAGGACGCAGGTGCCAGCAGACCAGCAACTAACAGTGGACTTGGAACGCACTGGGAGTGGTTGGAGATGTCTGACAAAACATCATGTCCTGTGATTTTCTTTAAATGAGCTGGATGTAGCATATCCCTTTGATGTAAAGATCAAGGGATAAATACCAAAAGATGGGTGACTGTCTCAAAGACTTCCTTACAGTAATTTCTGAAACCACAGTGCTGTTCCTGGTACACAGTAGGTTCTCAATAAAAGTCTGATGAAAATTAGTGAGTTAACTGGGGTAGTAAACAATTTCTGCAGGTAAATTAAACCCTTAGGGATCCTAAGGATGAAAGATGGCTCAAAACAGTTTTATTGAGGAAATTTGGGGATGCCAACTTTTTGGCTAAAATACCAAGGAGAAATGCATTCACAGGAAAAAAAAATATTCAGGACACTTTTGCTATCATCAATGGGAAGGAAAATTTCCCATCCTAATCTTCCCTGTGAAATAGAATAGATAATGCCGTTAAGAGCCCCTTTTCTTCTTTATGAGATTAGAGAGCTGATAGGTAAAGAATAATGAATCCATAATTATCTCACATGATTTTTAGTTGTATAAACTTGTAGTGCTATATTTTTCTGTCTTTTCTTTGAACTATTATCTTGAAAGACTGCAGTTATTTTCCCTGCACCAGGACTGCCGTCACCTGGCATATCACATCCACTATATCACATTAATGGCTGCCAGCTCAACAATTTGATACTCGATCCCATATATCAACCACTGATATAATCCATTGCCCTACAGTATATTTCATTTGCATTTATCTTTTCCATATATAGCACTCTCTTTTATCACTCTTCCAATGGCCCCTCTTCTCCCCCCTGTTTATTCTCACAGACACACATCTATACTTTCTTTCTGGCTGTGTTATTAATAATCCTTACAAAGACCTTTCTCCCCCTTTTACCTTTCTCCCCTCGCAGTAACTGACAGCTCCTTACAATTTGGCCTTTTAATGCAATAGAGTCGGGCCTGAATGAGGATGTTTCTTTGTTATTTTCCCAGACATTAGCATAGCTGCCTGAGCTGAAACTCAGGCACTTCCTCTAGATATGATTTATGACATCAATCCAATTTATGGCCATTTAAAGGAATGCTGAACTGGCTGTAAATCAGCAGAAGCACATAAAATACTCATGAGAACTGCTGGAATCCATCTGCACCAGCCTCCATCACCTGTAACAGCAGCCAATCAGTGGCAAAGGGATGGCGCTAGCATGTGGGCAGAGGGAGGTGGTGGCAGTGATAGGCTTGCACCAAGGAGAAACAACTCACTTGATGACTGTAGACAGGAGAGACACAAATGTTGGGTGGCTGAGAAACGTCTACAGGTACAGAAGGTGAGGGTGACAATTTGAGTTGGCAGCTAATAGGTTCACGTTAGGGAGATGTTGAAAGGGAGACATAATGATAACGATTTTGTAGTGGTTTGCAGTTTATAAAATAAATTCATATATATATTTTCTTATTTAGGCTTATTTACAACCTTGTTAACTGGATTTTACCTTTCCTATTTTTTTTTTTCTATGAGAAAGATCTAGGCTATAGTTACAAAAGGGTCAAATTTAGTTCATAGTCTCCCTAACATAGATAGCTAAGTGCCCCTTCCTCACCTAAAAAAAAAAAAAAAAAAAAAAAAAAAAAAAAAAAAAAAAAAGTGAATCATTTTGAATTGTTGCAGACAAGTAATTAATTGAGGAAAGACATGACCATATTTTAAATATATTGTTAGGCACTGAGTGGCATGATTTCATGGATGATTTATTCTCACTTTGTATATAAGGATTAATAAGCCTTTGAGAATTTTTTTGGCTATTCTAAGGTATTTGTCTTCCAGTACATTGCTAAAAAGAAAAAAAAAAAAAGAAAAAAAAAAAAAAACCAACTTAATCCCTCAATTAAAGCTAGTTGTTCCTTCAACACTTTAGCTCTCTGCTTGTTATATTTATCCAGAAATTTTCTCTTGCTTTGTCCTTCATGTGGTGCTGGAGCACGTTGATGTATGAATACTATTTTGACCTCTGAATTTTTAATTTCTTGCTCTTTATCTTTTCTATGTTCCTTCTTTTCCATTCGAACAGGTAACAGACACTCTACCCAGCCCCTCAAGGAAGTTATGTGGCAGGGAGTAAGTTAGACATAGAGTAAAAAGATTTTGTAAGCTTTTATTATTTCCCAAAGCTGAAGGCTTCAGAATGGTAGAGAAATTTTAAGTGGAGCAGAGTATGTGGGAGAAGCAAAAGAGGGAGGAATCGAACCCCTGTGGCTCCCCTTTTCATCTATAAAGATTTTTTTTTTTTTTTCTGTGCAGGGAAGAAGAAAAAAATGGGAATCTAGAGTTATAGAGCCCTGGAGATCTAGGTCCTGCTGCTTGGCAGTATTGCTTGGTGGTCAGAAGTTTTCATGGCTTTTATTACTTTAATTAAAAATACTTTTCAGTTAATTATTTCTAAAATCTTGCTAGTGTGTGTGTGTGTGCGTGTGTGCGTGTGCACGCATGCATATATATTGACTCTTTTGCCTTATCATAAACTAAG
This sequence comes from Tupaia tana, assembly GCA_026018925.1. Lineage (NCBI taxonomy): Eukaryota > Metazoa > Chordata > Mammalia > Scandentia > Tupaiidae > Tupaia > Tupaia tana. The sequence goes on along the minus strand of JAKSZU010000020.1, from coordinate 21,110,968 downwards.
GTTCAGCTTTTTCTCCATATCTGTTGAAAGCATATTCCCTGACATGTGCATTTTCCTATACCCGGTCTTTCAAGGAGTTGTATATTTTCTAATGATTTTTTACTATTTCTCTCACCTGCTTCCCTCACCTCCCATAAATTATATCCCTTGGACAAACTTTTTCCCAACTGTGCATAAGTTGAACCTTTCACAAGAAAGATGCAATAAAGCATCTAATCGATAAATAACCTTGTTCTCTTCATAGAGTAAAAGAGTCAATCAATCTTTACTCCTCCACATAAATGTGCATATCTTATCATAGCTCAAATCCCATTACAACTGTTTCCATGGAGGATTTCTTTTCTGTTGCAAGAGAGATTTTGTAGGAAGTAAAAAGGGTATCTTATTTACCCAGAATTCTTAGACTTCCTTCTAGTAGGAGAGGCAAGCAGAAAAAGTAAAATAGTAAAAGTAAAAAGTAAAATAGGCTTAGTAAATTGTAGCTGCTCAGTACCTGTTTAAGACTAGATCTTCCCTCTGACCTCAGGTGCACTGACCTTCAACAGGCTGGTTTGAATTTTCTAGCAGGATCCAAGAAATAGATAGTTATCTTTGGAGGGCTCAAGACCTTCTTCAAGACTTTTACACACTTGAAAATTGTAGATGATCTATGTTATGAATTATGTAGTCATTACTTTGTCTTTTTAATTCGCTACAGGGTGCATGTGCTTGCAGAGAAAGGAGGAAGAGAGAAAGTGAGAAATCACTCATCAGGGGAGAGGCCACCTTGCAATCCCATCTCTTCCATTCTCTTTTCAGGATTTTGGACATGCAGGTACATGTGCCTTGCATATTTTTCAAGCTGCTGGGTCCAGATTTTGAATTGCACCATCTCCTATGTGAGATTCAGGTGCCTTAACCACCATTCCACTAGCTGGTTTTGTAGTAATTATCTTGACTAAATTTAATCACTGTCATTTATGAAGGACATAGAGTGGTTTGATTCTAAATGATAAAGATTGGTTGGTTAGGTTTTATAAATCTGTTGGAAATTAGCCTTCATGGTACTAGATTTTAAGTGTGTGATTTACCGTTTTGAATCTCTCTTCCTATTCTTCACTAATCTGAATTCCTCTTTAGGGTGCAGTAGCAGGATAGAGAAATCAGAAGAGGCCTTGCTGAGGAACCCGTCCCTAGCAAGCATGAACAAACTAAAGAATTCAGTAAGATAATGTTCACTAAGATAATGGTAGGTGGTAGGAATGAAGAGTAGAGAGCCTGAGACGTGGCATAAAGTAGATAGGTCAGTTGAACTCTCTTGAGGTAGAATTTCAAATCATTATTTGTCTGCTTATGTGTGCAATTGCCTCAGTCACTTACGAGCTGTCTGACTTCAGTCAAATGTATTAAACTCTCTGCCTCAGTTTCTTTATCACTAAAATAAGCATAGCAATAGCACCAGTTTTGAGGTTAATTGAGGTATTCAATGTGAAAGGCTTAGCGTAGTGCGTGTTCCATAGTAAGTGCTGAATAGTGTTAGCTATTAGTGTTTTTATCATTATTGCTATGTGCTTCATTCTTGTTACATTTTCTTTCTAAAGCCAACCTAACTAAATTATATTACCATGATTTATTTGGCCCTTGGCTTTTTTATATTATTTCTAAATTGTTATGTTATCACCACTTCCTTCTCTGACAACTTCTATCATCCACATATGCTGTAATTTGATTGCATATGTTCTCACTCGATGCCCATACATTGAATGAATTCCATCCGAGCTCCATAAATTCTCATCGGTGAGTGCAGTGATCATCAGCAGAGACTCCTGTCCTTTCCCATCTGGCTTTCCTTACAGTCTTGTTGATCTAGCTCTTTGGTTATTTATCTGCTAGAATTTATACCGTAGCTATTTTTTAAACAAAGGATTTGAGGTAGTTAACATCAGTAACAGAGAGCTAGTAAAGCTCTCAAATGGAGCTAAGTTGTCATATTAAAGATTTAGATCAAAGGTGAGTTTCTTTTCCTGAGAGCAAGGATTATTAAATGATGGGGAGGGATGTCAGATGATTTCAATTAAAGTATTAGAGGTTTAGGTTCACTTTTTTGTATCCCAATGGTACGTGAGCACAGGTCAGAAAGCTCAGATTTTCAGTGTACAAGGATCCAGGCACACAGATCGTGCCATTTCAAAACATCTCTGTAATTATGAGACCGTTTTATTAAGATAAGAATAACAAAGTAGAGTTGGTATAAACCTGCATAGGGAATGCCTCCATATGCAATAGATTAAAGTGGCAGGTATTGGAAACATTAAAATGGGATATATTTTCATTTAATTGCTTTTCTAATCACAAGTGTAGATTTGTGCATTAAGGTGATCAATTCTTCCCAGTACTGACTAATGAAAAGGAAACATGGCTGTACATTCTTGTTATGGCCTGCATGTTTGCATCTCCCCAAAATTCATATGTGGAAACCCTAGCCCCAGTGAGATATTACTAGTAGGCAGGTACTTTGGGAATTAATTAGGTGACGAGGACAGGGTGTTCGTGGTGAGATTATTGTTCACATTAAAAGAGATAGGAGAAAGCGTGCTTTCTTTCTCTTTACTCTCCACCATGTAAGAACACAACAAGGAAGGAAAATAAAGGAAACACACCTGCAAACCAGGAAGCAGGCCTGACTTTGACACCTCATCTGTTAGATCTTGATCTTGACCTTGATTTCCCAGCCTCCATAACTGTTAGTAATCACTTGCTTAAGTGACCCAGTCTATGATCATTTATTATAGCAACCTGGAATAACTAAAACAATGCTTAAAAACCCAAGTTGCTGGGGCCAGCAGTTAGCATAATGGCTATGTCACTGGACTCCCATGTAGTCGACTGCGGTTTGAGTCCTGGACCCAGTGGCTTAAACTCACACCGGGCGTGTGTGCGTGTGTGCCCAAGATCCCGAGAGGAGAATGGAGGAGAAGGGATTGTGACGTGGCCATCCCCCCTGGGGGGTGATTTCTCACTTTCTGTCTCTCTATCTCTCTCTGTCTTTCTGGCAAGCACACATGCCTTATAGCAAAAACCTCTCAAAAAGCAAAAAAAAAGTTCAAGTTGCCATGTTCATCCTATATACTTTAAATTAGTATCTTTAGGAGAGGTGCCTGGCCAAACTGAATGTTTAGCTGGCATTCATTTGACTTTTCATTTCAAGTGATGTTTGGAAAACACTGTGTTGGAAGATCACTTAATAACATACCTGCCTCCTTTGTCTTTTCCTGTGGGGCCTTGTAGGAGTTCTCTCAGATTAAATTGGTTTAGATGAGGGGATTAGGAGAACTCACCAGTGCCATGATGGTGAAAGATTATGAGTGATCATTAAAGGGCTAATAACAACAGGGAGCAGTTAGCATCTTTTAAAATTTTTTGACAGTTTATTTATTTATTTATTTTTGTCTATAGGTTGTGCGTACTTATCAGCGAGACAGAGACAGAGAGACAGAAAGTGAGAAATCACCCCCCAGGGAGAATGACTGCACTGCAATCCGTCTCCTCCATTCTCCTTTTGAGATTTTCGGCGCACACGCACATGCGCCCAGTGTGAATTTCTAGGCAATGGGCCTGGACTCTAGCTATAGTTGGCCATGTGGGAGTCTAGCGCCTTAACCACTACACCTCCTTCTGCCCTCGAGTTTGTATTTTTTAAGAAGATAAGAATATTTATAAGAAAATCTATAAAATTTAAATCCATAAAATGTATTTACCTTGTAGTTCTGACATTTGCTATCTGTGTGATTTTGTTTAGAATATTGATTTTTGATACCTCAGATTTTTTGATTTTTTTTTTTTTTTTGGAGAGGTGTTTTGCTATAGGGCGCGTGCGCTCGCCAGACAGACAGAGAGGGACATAGAGACAGAAAGTGAGAAATCACCCCCCAGGGGGGATGGTCACGCCACAATCCCTTCTCCTCCATTCTCCTCTCGGGATCTTGGGCACGCACGCACACGCGCCCAGCATGAGTTTTAAGCCACCGGGTCCGGGACGTGAACTGCGGTCGACTAACTTGGGAGTCCAGCGACATAGCCATTACGCTAACTGCTGGATCCCAGATTTTTTGATTTTTAAAATGGGAATGATCACACAGTAGGTCCTTCAAAAAACTATGAGACCAAATGAGACAACAAGCAAAGTATGACATAAATGTTCTCTTTTGTCATCATTCCTTTATTGGGGTTATAACTATCCAGGGATGACTTTCCCATTAATCCTTAATAGTTTTCTTCTCTTGTCCTCTTAAGGACATAGCTATAGTTCTTCTGTGTGCTGCACGGACTCTGTTCTCTCTCCTTTTTCCTCATCATACTTTTTTTTTCATCCAGGGAGAAATGCTCAGATTTTATGTACTCTTTCCCATCCTCTTCTCCAAGGCTGAAGGCTGATGCCAACCCAATCATTTTATCCCCTAGAGTAACAGGGGAGATGTGAACTTGGCTGTTGGCATAGCCTCTTTCTGTGACTTCTGTTTTTTTCAAGGAAAAGTTATTCTACAATCTGACTAGTTGTAGCTGAGATAAACAAGCTTTCCAAAGCCACAGAACCCAGAATAGAACTTGGATTTCTTACTCTTCAGAGGCAGTTTAAGACTTTTCTCCATCTGTTCTAAAAGCATAAAGAGACTGGTGGTTCTTGTGCTTCAGTCATTAGCAGAGTTGGGAAGGAAAACCCATCCTATCTTAGTACATCTGCCTCCTCTACAGTGCCTCCACTCTCTACCTTATCCCTGGGATGCTTGCTTCTCTAAAATTGTGGTATTTTGTATTCTGTAATGTAGCCACAAAGATACTGAATTTTATCTTTGAGAGAGATTTTTGCTATAGGGCACGGGCGCTTGCCAGAAAGACAGAGAGAGAGACAGAGAGACAGAAAGTGAGAAATCACCCCCCAGGGGGGATGGCCACGCCACAATCCCTTCTCCTCCATTCTCCTCTTGGGATCTTGGGCACGCACACTCACCCGGTGTGAGTTTAAGCTGCTGGGTCCGGGACTCGAACCACAGTCTACTACATGGGAGTCCAGCAACATAGCCATTATGCTAACTGCTGGTCCTGAGACTGAAATTTTTTTATTGTTCAGGAAGTTTGAAGACCTTGGGTGGATGGAAAGGAGAATGGTGTCATGTTTAATTAAGGTCAGAATGTGAATAGACATAGAGCAAGAGCAGAAGTAAGTGCTTGGAAAAGGAAGGCACTTGTGTATGAATGGATACACCTCTACACAAACATACACACAGACACACAGACACACACACACACACACACACACACACACACACATGACGGAAAGGCCCTGCGAAGACTGAAAGAAGACTACCAAGTCAGAGGTCAGAGAGGTTGAAGGAGAATAAATACCTAGAATAGACAATAAGTGGTAAATCTGAGATTTTGCTGATTCTTTTCTAATGGATTTGATAACTTTAGTAGTCTCTAATTCTTCCAAAATTCTATAAGCTTAAGGATTATCAGGATCTTGTTAAAATGCGGGTGCTGGGGGTCAGTAGATGGTGTAATGATTATGTTGCTAGACTCCCATGTAGTCAACTGTGATTCGAGTCCTGGACCCAGTGACTTGAAATTCATGCCGGGCACATGTGCATGCATGCCCAAGATCTCAAGAGGAGAATGGAGAAGAAGAGATTCTGGCATGGCCATCCCCCCTTGGGGGTGATTTCACGTTTTCTGTCTCTCTGGCAAGCTCAGGTGCCCTATAGCAAAAAATCTCTCTCTAAAAAATAAAAATGCAGATTCTGAAGCAGAGGTGTGAAGTAGAGCAGACACACACACTTCTTACTAACCCCAGGAGACGTCCAAGTTGGTGCTCTGCAGACACTTTATAAGCAAGGGGCCCACGTCGGTCCTTAGTCAACAGTGCACATTACTTTGAGAAGTGCTGAACTACAGTGATTCTCAGACATGGGCTGTACGTAGGATAACTGGGTGCAGTTTAAAATATACAGATCTATACCTAGACATTCTTATTAAGTTATTGTGGAGTACAGCCTAGGTACTGAGTTCTCAGATGATCCAAATATATGACCACAGTTGAGAATAGCAGACTTATGTCCAAATTTTCTATTGATGGTTCTCAAAGTGTGGTTCCAGGGTCAATAGCATTAATATCCCTAGCAACCTGTTAGAAATGCAAATCCTGAGGTCATTCTCAGGCCCACTGAATCAGAAACTTTGGTGGGGTTCAGGAATCTGTATGTTGACGCTCTCTCTCTGATGCGTACCTTAGCTTGAGAGCAAGGACTCTGGAAGAGGGCTTGTGGAAGCACATGGCCGCCTTATTTCCTGCATTTCTGATTCAGTACGTCTGGGATGGGACTAGGGACCTACTCTGAGGCCACAGATCTACACAGAGGAGATCATGGAGAGAAAAGGAGAAACTATGGCTTTAAAAGAATTTAGAAATGAACTTAATTAGAAAAGAAGAAAGGGTGATTTCAAACACACAAAATGAAAAGGTAGAGGTATCAAATATTTATGGTAAAAACTAAAAGTGCTTAAAATTATTTCTAATTGGGACCAGCAGTTAGCATAATGGCTATGTCGCTGGACTCCCACGTAGTTGACTGCGGTTCGCGTCCCGGACCTGGTGGCCTAAAACTTGTGCCGGGCCACATGTGCGTGCGTGCTCAAGATCCCAAGAGGAGAATGGAGGAGAAGGGATTGCGGCATGGTCATCCCCCCTGGGGGGTGATTTCTCGCTTTCTGTCTCTCTGTCTCTCTCTGTCTTTCTGTCAAACGCATGTGCCCTATAGCAAAAACCTCTCCAAAAAGAGAAAAAAAAAATATTTCTAATTTTCTTGAATATCTTTTTCTAGGTAGAAGTGAACTCTGTGAGGTCACAATTCATACTTTTCTTATTAATTGCAAAGGAATGAAAGAAAGAATTGATGGCTTAAATGCAGGAATAATCTGTTAGTTTCTGTATAAACTTGTAGGCCTGCATTCATTCGACACGTATTTATTGAGCTCTTGCTCTGTCAGTATTTTGCCAGACGCTGCGGAAACTGGGATAGTCACAGTTCGTCCTCTTAGGGAACATTCAGTACCTTTGACTTTTAGTTGTTTCTGCATTTTTTCATCCCCTTTTCACATATTTCTTGAGCATTTAATATGCACCCATCACCTTGTGAAGTGCTGGGAAAAGGTAAGCAAATAAAACCATTTTGATCCTGCCTTTGAGAAGATGGCAGTCTATTTGGGAACACTGACCAATAAAATGGAAATGCGAATGAATGTGTAATCACATATTAGGATGAATGCTCTGAAGGAAAAGTATAGAATGTAGCATCACAGAAGTTAACACTTAATTGCAATGGACAGGGAGGATCACCGTGGAAGGGGTAATACACAGGCCCAAATGACAAGGGACATGATTAAAATAGTGCTTAATGTGCAGGTTTTGGAATCTGATAGGCTGATCTTAGCTGGAAAACTTAGTAGCTCTGTAACCTTGAATGATTACTTTAATTCTCTAAACTCTCATTTTCTCATATGTAAAATGAAAGTAGTGATGTACTTACCTCACAGGGATCTCAAGAGGAGTTAAAAATAACTCATCCTGATGGTTAGTTTTGAGTGTCAGTTCACCTGAATTAAGGTTTGTACATGGTTTGTTACAGGACTTCCTGGCCACCATGATTGTATGAGTTGATTCTCCCAATGAATCTCCTCTAACATATCTTTACAGATCCTATTAGTTCTGTCTCTCTAGGGAACTCTGACTAATATGCCCATGTAAATTGTTTAGTGTGATGTATGTCATATTTTAAATATTAACTATGTTAGAGGAATGCACCCTACATGTGAATATCTACTATGTGTTGAGTTTATTTATAGGCTGAAAATCCAGAAACAAGAAAAAGTTTTGTCCTCCAAGAGCTTGCCATATATGATTACATAGTTTATACTCTGAATGAAAATCTTGCAAAATGTAAAAAAGATGACCAGGTTGTACACCACATTGAATCTTTTTTTTACAAAAAATTATTTATCATTATTATATTTATAATAAGAAAGAGAGAGAGGGAAAACAAGAAAATAAGCTGCCAGGTCTGGGACTCAAACCAGAGTCAGCCATGAGATATACAGTGCCCCACCCACCATGCTACCTCTCACTCTCCACATTGAATTTCATAGAGGGAATTTTTTCAGACAAAAGAAAAGACAACGGTCCCATATTCTAAACTGGGATCGTGGTAGATAAAATTCTTCCTGATATTTTGGTTCTTAATGTCAGAAGTTTTCCTTGTAAACAAGTCTATAGTGTCTTTGTTTTGGGGGTTATATTACGTTGCATAACCACACATGGAGTCAATATCAGAATTTCTTCCTTATTAGATGCTGATCCCATGAAAAAAGGCTGAATTGTTCAACAATTCATTAAGCATTGAGTATTTCTTTAGTAAATTATACTCCAGGAACTGTGTTGTTTAGAAGTATCAAGAGGCTGGGCCAGCAGGTGGCATGGTGGTTAAGAAGCTGGAGTCCCATGGGGTTGACCACAGTTCAAGTCTTGAACCTGGTGGCTTGCATTCTTATTTTCATTCTCTCCCTCTTTCTCTCTCTGTCTGCCTTTCCCTGGTAAATGCATGTGCACTATAGCAAGCAAAATAATAACAATAATAAATAAATATTTTTAAAAATAAAGAAGTATCAAGAGGCTAAAAAGTAAGATTTCATGTCTTTAGAGACCTCAACAATGTATATTAACAATGGTAATATTATGGTAACTACTATTTATTGAGCACCTGCTATGTGCCAGGCACTGCGTTATACATTATCTCATGTGATCCTCAGAAAAACTTTATAAGGTTTTATTATTTTAAGCTTGGTAATTGAGGCACAAGAAATTAACTGACAAAACTAATGTTACCAGCTGGAGAATGGGATATGAAGGCAGTTGTATCTGATGCAATAATCTGTTTTATTCCCATCCTACTCTCTTGCCCCCCTTTTTTTTCCTGCTGAGCATGAGGTTAATTCCCCATTTTTCATCTTAGTTATTTTTCTTTCTAAGCATAGTGATAATATAATTGAGGGAAACAGAGATCAGTCTATCTGTCTCTCTCTTTGTCTTGATTTTCATTTCTCATATCTATCTGACAGGAAGCAGACACGGGGTTGAGGGAGTATTACCTTTACCACCTAAGCCTGAGGAGAACTTATGGCCATACTTCCTTTTTTTCTCCCTTCAATCTATAGTTCCAAGTGTTTGCTAATTAAGATGATTTTTCTTCTCATATAATTCTTATCTTGTCACACATGAAATAAAAGAGAGAATTAGGGCAATCATGAAAATGCAGAATGGAAAATGAATTTATCTGAATATTATGACTGTCTTGAGATCCCAGCATTGCCACTTTGGAATGAATGGTCTAGGAAATAGGATTGTAGTTATAGTCGATCCCAGACTGATACATTACTTGACTTTTTTTTGGTGCGTGTGTGGGTAGAAAGAATATAACACTGTAGGATAGTCATAATTTAATATTATTTCAGTAGTCATGAGATATCGACACTTTTTACTTCATCAGCTTTAAACTGCAACATGTTTCCTGAAGTGCTTGTCACTCATAATGTAGTAGATACATAAAAGGAAGTAGCCTCTTGTTAGAGGTGGCACTTCTTGGTTGCTGTTCCTACTGTAGAGGGATCAAGCAGAGACTGTGGGGATTGGGTCAGTTACTCTGCCAGCATTTTAGCTGGGAAAGATTGGCCTGGCTACCTCTGCTTCATCAGAAAATCAATTTGTGATATTAGTGTACAGTTTTGAATCTATTTCCAAACAATCACAGTACTAAATTAAGGTAATATTTATTCATTTGCCTTGCACTTACGTTTTCAGACCTCTTTTTAGTCAGTTGCCCAGTTGATACAGTTTCTTCTAATTCTAGTATTACTGCTCTCTGTCTAAAGATTCCCAAAATGATCACCGGCTTTTCCTTTCTACCAGGTGTTTTCAGATATGGTTGCAGCTGACTGATTTCTGAACAATGATGTGAGTGAAAAGTTATGACTTTAGCCAAGTGGGAATACTGTATTGATGTATCACATTAATCGTTCTCCATTTCTCTTAACTTACTGTACCAGGTAATTCATAAATTACCTAAGGTATTTTGAAATTTTAGAAATACATCTTGTCTTAGTTTTCTCATATGTACGTAGTGGAGATAATATTATAACACTTAACTCCAGAGGGTTGTTCTGAAGATTCAGAGATGATGCCTATAAAACTTCTTAGCACAGTATTTAATATGTAAGAATTCAGTAACCATTGCCTGTGATTATCATCGCCCAAGATCACATAGCTGGTCAGTAGTAGAGCTGAAACATGACCTCTGTACTCTTTGTCTAGTGACAGTGCACAGTGCTTCCAAAGGTGAGACATCACCCTGAGCAGGTCTGAGCAGATCAATGAGCAACTACAACCAATTCCAATTTTGGATGAGTATGGAGGTTTGAAACTATCATTTTGAAGGTCTTGTCCCCGTCCTATCAATTCTTCACTTAGCAGTCAAAGTGATCATCTAACTATGTAAATTGGACCATACCATGTTCCTTCCTAAAGTATTTCAGTGGCTTTCCATTGTTCTCAGGACAAAATCCAAATTCTCAGTTCTGGCCCAGAAGGCCCAGATGATCCAGTGTTTGCCCTGTGTCCTTACAATGTCCACTTTTTTCACTCACTCGGTTGAGCAACACAATGTCTTTTTAGTTCTTTGAACTTACGTTTTGTTTACAGTATCCTGGAAGAGAATCTTTTCCTAAATTTTCCTTTTCATCTTTAAGTCTCAGCTTAAATATTTCATTCTCAGAGAAGACATTCATGACTTTCTCAGCCTCCTATGTCCAGTAAATGCCAACCAAGTTTCTTGCACATAGGTGCTAATTATGTATGCTTTTATGTTTATTTGCTTAATATCTGCCTCTCCCGATATACTGTTAACCTTACAAGAATGGAGACTATATCTGTTTTATGCAGCATTGGCTGGGCCACAGAGAGCATCATTACTTTATAAGCTTCTTTCTCAGACATTCTACCATCCCAACAAGATCAAACTCCCTTTAGGTATACACCTGTGCATGTGTATATAAATGTAAAGTTTTATAGAAAACATTTATAGATACCTATGTACTTAATAAGTAACTTGAATAGTTTTTATCCATGTACATTGCATATTTTTAAATTATGAAATAACTCGGATATAGTTGAAGAGTGCTCTCTTGTCAGAGAAGTCATTGTATTGAATTCAATATTTATATCTTCATGTATGTTAGTAGTGTTAATAATGTTTATATCTGAAACTATATGTAGCATTGTTTATCATGTTAACAAACTTCATACAAAGGATTTATCATAGTGATTATATCGTCCTGCAATACTCTTTCCTTCTTTTTCTTGTTTTATATTTTAAATTCTTGGTTACACTGACATCAGTACTTTGAGCTTATTCATTTTCACAAATGTATACTAGAATATTTGGTAAACACCCTGCATTTATTTAGTATCCTGCTAATGGACACTTATGCCCTTCCTGCTTTCCCTTTCTTTGTCAAGGCTATGACAAACTTGTTTTTCATGTCTCCTTGTGAATATTTGCAAATTTTCTATAGAAAATACACATCGAAGTATATGTACAGGGTCAAAGAACATGCTCCTCTTCACTTGTCCTCCACATTTTCAAAATGCCCTTCAAAATGTGCTAGTTTATTCTCTGCCAGCAGGATATGAGAGCTGGTTTTTCTCCATAGTCTTGTCAATACTTAACATTGTCAAAATGTTAAATATTTTCCCATCTGATGGCTGTGCAATGGTATTTTATTGGCATAAAAACCCTTTATATTCTTGAAATCTGGTGTATATTAGAAGAATAGTTATGTCTTATGGTATTTCTGCTGACTATTTCATATTAGCTGTTTTTGCTGGGAGAAGGTATGTTCCCAGTAGAAGTGTGTCACCAATAATGGTGACATCAAAAGTAGAGTTTTATTGTAAGATTAAAAAAATCCTTCCTCCCTCCTGTTATCACTAATAAATTAAAAAAAAAGGAAATGAGCTTCTCTTCTGAGTTACAATTTTATCAAATACATCTTTTTAAATACAGAAGTTTATTGAAGTATCACTTTCTTTTTCTCTTTCTCTCTCTTTCCATTTCTTTTCCTGCTTTAGGAGGCAGAGTGTGTCCTGAAGAGGTGGCAGGTGGAGTGTGAGGGCTGAAGGAGCAGCAGTCAGTCATGTGCAGGAGATGGGAGTAGGGCCAAGGGCCAAGACATGCTGGAACCTGAGGGGGAGAGCTATTCTAAGGCAGCAGGACTAAGGGCTGTGGCAATGTCCAACATGGTCCAGAGACTGGCTACAGACAGGGGGATTAATCATTCATTGTCAGAGAAGGGATTTATACAAGTGGAAAAAGAGAAGACAAGGGAAAAAAACGGTCAGGTGGTAAGTTGGAATTGGTGGTATATATTTTATCCAGAGAAGCCAGCTAGCCAGGGCATGTCCTCATAGTAATTAAAGGAAGCAAGAAAGAAAAGGGAAATGTAAAATGCATTTTCAAGCCTCTACTTGCATTCGCTCTGCTAGGAATTAGTGGCCAAAAAGCAAGTCCCATATCTAAGCCCAGAGTCAGAGTAGAAGAAGACTACAAATGAAGAGAATGATGCATACAAACAGGAAAGCTCATTAATAGAGACCATCAATGTAATTTAATCTGCTTCATAGACTACAGAGCTCTGACTTAGAGTCACAAACACAGCCCTATCACCCCGTAAATGGACTATTAAATGAACAATTGTTAAAATAGTTGTTCTTTATCTACATTTTTTATCATATTGTTATTTTTAGTATATCTGCTTGCTGTTGCCTTACTGACATGAACCTCTATTCCTTATTTATTAACTTGAGACAGGTTCTATTTACTTTTTGATGTGAAAATAACAGAATTAGAGCAATTAGGATTCTTCCCATCATTAGTCTCTTATCTGTCTTTTTTTCTTTGACGTTGTCATATTTATGTAAATATTTATCTTAATATTTATCAATTTTATACACATATATCTTTTATACTTCATTAATTGATTTCTAACAATTGAAACTCACTGCACACAATTCACAATATTATAATCATATACATATTAAGCATTGCAGATCCAAAAAGCGTATTCAAGTTGATGAAAAAATCCTTAACAAGTAGCAGGTAAATGCTGTGGTAGGGGAATTTTCTCAGAATCCCATTTTAATGGATTCTCTTTTTAATACTTTTAAACTTTTTTCCTTCTTTCTGGGTCATGCTTAAATATATATTCTAGGTCACTCTCTTTCTTGAGTTCTTTTTTCTTTCATTTTGTTTGAGTGCCTTCTTGAGTGATTTCTTTTATTTATAAAGAGTGTGTGGGCTGTAAACTAAGTTCCTGCCTGTCATCAGGGCCTTCAGTTTTCTCTCCTACTTGGCAGATTTTTTTAGGTATAAAAGTTTTGGTTTAGACTCTTTTCCCCTTGAGAATGTTAAGGACAGCATTTCACTATTCTCTGCTTTCAAAGTTATTGAGTATGTCTAATTATCCTTAAAATTATGAAATTTCTCCTGGATGTGGATGTTATCTTTTGTTCTATAAGTTCTTCTATTGGCCCTTCACAAACCTAATGGATCTGTGCCTTTCTTCAATAAAAGGAAATTATTTTTAATTATTTGTTAGAACTGTACCCTATACAGTTACAGTTTCAGCTTGATTAATATTTTATTACATCATCATTGACTATCAAACATTTGACCACAAAGTAAAAATGACATTTTACATGCTACCTAATATGTACGTGTGTATTATTCTATGTGCTACATCCTGGTCTGTTCAGTTTAATTTATATTTTTAAGATGTTGATTATAAAGCACTGGTTTGCTATCAAAACTGTGTTAGTATTCTCAGATTGATATACAAAATACCATTGACTGAGTGGCTTAAACCATGGAAATTTATTTACCACATTCTAGAAGCAGGAAAGTCTCATGATCTAAGTGCTAGCAATTAGGTTCCTGGTAAGAGTTCTCTTTGGGGGCTGGCAGGTGGTGTAGTGGTTAAGGCACTGGAACCCCACATGACCAACTGTGGTTTGAGTTCCGGACTTGATGGTTTGCTTTCTCACTTTCTCTTTCTTTCTCTCCTAGTCAAATTCATAATAATAAATAATAATAAAATAAAATAACTCTTAAAGAAAAGTACTCTTCTGAACTTGCAAATAGCCACCTTCTTGCTATGTCCTCATATGGCTGAGGGGGGGGGAGTAGAGAGAAAGGGAGGGAGATATGAGGGGAGAGAGAGAGAGAGAGAGACAGAGGAAGAGAGGGAGAGAGGGAGAGAGGGAGAGAGGGAGAGAGGGAGAGGAAGAAAAAGACAGATAAAGGGAGGAAGAGAATTCTCTAACATGATGTGGTCACATAGCAATCTCTTTTTCTTCTATTTCTCCTTCTTGTCAGGATTTTGGGCACACATATACATACATCTGTCCAGCATAATTTTTAAGCCTCTAGGGACCAGGATTCAAATTGTGGTTAGCCACATGGGATCTGGTTCCTAATGCACAGGGCTTAACCATTGTGGTATAAGGCTGACTTGATTATTTCTTTCTTTGTAATTAAGTTGTAAGAGTTCTTCATCTATTCAGAATGCTTTTTTTTTTTCTCTTGCTGGAGTGGCACATGCACTTACAGGAGAGAGAGAGAAAGAAAGAAAGAAAGCATCCCCCATGGAGAATGTTTATGCTGCCATTCCTTCTTCACCATTGCAATCCTTTTCTGCCATTTTTCTTTTGGGATTTTGGGCACATGTCTTATGCATTTTTTTTTCCTATAGGGCGCATGCACTCACCAGACAGACAGAGACAGAAAGCAAGAAATCACCCCTCAGGGGGGATGGCCATGCCACAATCCCTTCTCCTCCATTCTACTCTCGATATCTTGGGCATGCACGCACACGTGCCTGGCGTTCTCTCAATAATAATCACCGGAGTTCAAATTGGTCATAGAGATTTTCTCTCTCCTGTCTTTCCTTACTTTTCCTAAAGAATCACTTGAAGACATCTTCTTTTCTGCTCCGTTTCATCTCCTTTTTCTATGCCTATTTCTCAGTATCCTTGTTTCATAATTCTCTGTTAGAAGCAACTCAAAATTCTCACCAATTGTATATCTTAGTACAGCAGATGTTATCACTGAAAATTCACCAGTAATAATATTCCCCAACACTACATTTTATTGGCAGTGATTATTAGTTCCTGTCCTCAAATGACCCATACTTGTAGGACCACCCAATACCAATCATTTGCAGAGGTTTTCTATGTCTGCATTGCTTCTGTCAGAAGAATCCTAGGAAGCTTATTTAGTCTCCAAATGGAAGAAGAGAAAAGCTCTGCTTTTCTACGTCCATGGGTGCCTGTTATTGCTATTGTTCCTTATTCCAAAAAGAGGTCTGTGTTCCCAAATAACACCAGCCAGCCGGGACTGAGTGGCACCAACCCCCCTTAGGCAGGGCATGAATTCTCTAGCGTGTCCAATCTATACCACTTTCTACTGTCTCCCAGAAAGCGAGGGGTCAGCTAGAATTTATCTTACTGCATCAGCATTGGTCAATTCCATGGTCTGCCTCTTCCCTGAAAGGCTCTGAGTTTGTGAACTTTCACCCAAGACTATCAACACAAAGAACCCTATTTATCATCTGAGTGACTCAGATTTACTTAGCAACTTCTTTTGTTGAGAAACACAAGGCTGATTACTACTCTCCTACCCCCTATGGGTAAAAACAGTCCAGACCTCTGGAGCAAAAGCTTGACTTCCTTTTACCAGGAAAAGAAAAACACTTCTTTTTTTTTTCCCTACCATGCTAAAAATTGTACAAGGCAATCTCAGCAGGCTCTCTAGCAACCTTGACATCTCAGCAAGTCATCTTGCTACCCATTCAAGCCACAGGCTCATGCCTGCAGAGGGCTTACTGAACCACATACAATTCCTGGCTATAGCTTCCACTGGTCACTCAATGATTATAAATGGTGTAAGTATTCAGATCACAGAAAATAGGATTCTAAGAAGTTCTCAGAAAATGCTGTCAGTTAACCAGGTGCCAGAGTAGGCGGCCTATAACTACAAAGCCCTATGGGGGAAAATCTAGCTGTGTTCGCTGCCCTCTGAGAATAAGCAGATGAGGCTGAGGTCTAGTTTATTACACTTTAGGTAGGAAAGTGTAGTGACAAGAAGAGGAGAGAGTTTCTTAGGATGCCCTCAAGATGACACAGGCAACCAATTTGGACTTCCTGTGGAAACTTCTCTACCCCAATGCTCTCCGGGTTCCTTCCTACCAATAACCTACAGTTTAGGCCTTGATGGTCAACACTGAAACAGAAGATGCACCTGCTCCCTAGGTGGCTCCGTCCATAAATGGAAAAGAGCCAGAGTTGAGGTAATGTTTTGTTGTGTGTCCAGACATATGTCTAGGAGCTGGGTTAATAGACAAGATGCTTATGCTTATAACAAGGTATCCTTGTCAATTATACAGGGGAGAGCAACTCCAATTTCTTCCTGAGTCCTCAACTATTTTTTCCTGGCAGCTAAGTAGTGTTGTGAATTATTCATTATTATAATGCCTCAAATCTCCATATCACCTTTCTTTCAAGGCCTTCTAGCAGTTTCTGAAAAGAAGAATGACCAAATCTGTATATTTAAATTTTGATGTCTGAGTAAGCATTGAAGAAACACCTAACAGGAAAATAGATCTCTATTGTGGTTACTTCTAGAATAAGCCTTAGAATTCAAAAAAAATCTTGAGACTCTCTTGGGAATTACCACCAGGTTTAAAGGGCACTTGCTACCCAGGTACCCACCAACATTTATTACCACTACTTCTAAACATGAGCACCCTTCTGTGGGGAGATTTCCCCTAGGCCAAATGAATTATGCAGGTGTGCCACAATAATATTAACAATGAGCTATGAGCCTTCCCATATGATCAATAGGCTGCTGAAACAAGATTATATGACTTATTTAAAGTGCTGTGGGTCAGCTGGGCAGCTCTGCTTGAGGGTGAAGGTTAGCTGAGTTTGGTCTCGGGCTTCATTTTAGGTTAACTTCAGGCCATCTCCATTTGTTGCTTTGGGAGACTGGGTACCTAGGGATATCTTCATCTGGCTAAAGTCAATATTGTTGGGGAGGAGAAATAAACTCATTTCACTTTAGTGGGTGCTACCACAAAATAAGATGGCAACGTACATATATAAGAAATTTAAATCATGGAAGGTATGAAGAGTTGTGAAAAATAATTTAATGTTCTACTCCAGTGAAAATGTAGGAAGGGACACTTCCTGAAATAATGGAATAAAGGAGATGATTCATTATTAAGCAATACAATTATAGATGTTAGGAATTCAAATAGTCTAGTCTTAGAAAGGTGGATCTATATGAAAAGAACGAAGTAATGAACGGAAGACAGGGCCAATTAAATGATCTGAATGTTATTAAAAACAAGTCATTCAAAACACAAATTTTACATGTTATTTAAAAAGTTCTCCCTAAAAAGTTAACTAGCAAGCTTACTTACTAAAACCAGATAAGAAAGAGAAATAGAAGTTGAGTGAATAAGCATAGAAATTAGAGAAGATGAAAGGAGAAAGAAAAGAAAATTGGTTTAGAAAGAGGCAGACTGTAAGTGAGGTTCACCATGGGACAATCTTCATGAGAGTGAGGAAGTCAACATCCCAGAGTCATTCTTCCTAATTCAGGCTAACTGGTCTCTAAGTTACAAAGATTTTTCACAATTGAAAAAAAAATGCTTTTTGACTATTTCCAACGATTTAAAGGATCCATTGTGTAAAGGTGGTAAAATAACAAGAACTAGACTCAGAGAAGTTAAATTCATTCTACTCGGATTGACTTTTCTTTCCTTCTTATTTATTATTAAGAGAATGAAGTGTTAATGTTGGCTTCAATGTGCCCAATAAAATAATGTGTACTTTTCAATTTCTCTTACAGCCATGGATGGCTCTGTCACACACTTATGTCTGGTTAGATATAGGTTTTAGGGCAGGGCTTTTAGCTACAGTATTAACAAGAGGGTATGCTTGCCTGAAACCTGCCTTTTGCCCTTCTTATTGCCTAAATTCAATTGCTGGAGACAGAGTGGCCATTTGGAAATCACAAGTGAAAAGCATGAAATCGAAAGTCATGCACCAAACAGAAATTTTGGAGTGTTGTTCCCTGCTGGTTCTGAGGAGCCTCTATATCAACCTGTACAGTATCACTCCTATACTTATTATTAGGGAAGAAAAAATAGCCTTAGCCTCTGCATGTGGTTCAAATATATTCCCCTACTAAGAGAATGATGGAGGAGCATTAGGAATCACCCAATCGACTTTTTTTTTTTGGAATAAATTTGCAGTTCTGAGAAGTAAAGTTATATAACCACAGTCAAGTACTTAGAGATGCCAACTAATCTTTCGACACTCTGATTCTAAGCTTGAGATCAGAGAACCATGGTAAATTAACCTAAAAAGTCCAATAAAAAGGGTTGCGACATAGGGAGATTCTGCCCCAAAGCCGTGAATTTTAAGCATGTTTCTACTTACATGAACAAACTTAAGCATGCTAGACCTTTCTAATTTCATAGGACAGAGTTAATTGGCCTCCACTGTGTTGACGTTCTCTGTACTGTTTTACAAAGAACCAAACCTGAGGGACCAGCAGTTGGCGTAATGGCTATGTTGCTGGACTCCCATGTAGTCAACAGTTGTTCGAGTCCTGTATCTGGTGGCTTAAACTCACACTGGCGCGTATGCACGCTTGCCCAAGATCCCGAGAGGAGAATGAAGAAGAAGGGATTGTGGCTTGGCCATCCCACCTGGGGTGTGATTTCTTGCTTTCTGTCTCTCTGTCTCTCTCTGTCTTTCTGGTGAGTGCACGTGCCCTATAGCAAAAAACAAAAACAAACAAACTTGAAAGCACAGAATTTTCTGAAGCCTAGCGGAGAGGCAACCTTGGCATATCAGTGACTATCTTGGTGTATGTTCATACCCAGAACTGGTTGTAATATCCCATTTCTCAGGAGGTGCAGTGGTTGGCAAACCCCCTGGCTTCACCGTCCTGAGAGGCTTTTCAAAGCTTCGGGTAACTTTAGTGGTCAAGAGCATAAGTACAGCACAAGTGCTATGGGATCAAGATCCCGAGAGCTAGAAGAGTTTGGGAAGCCCTATCCAGACACTTAGGTTTTTGCTTCTAACTACCACTTAAGAAACCTCTGCATGGAGACCTATAAAGGTATCAATTCTACCTTTGAGGTTTTAGAGAGATAATTTTTATGATTCAGGCTGCCTCAAGGAATCTAATGCAATAGCCTATGTCCCAACCCTAAGCACACACACACACACACACACACACACACATTCTCACACACACTTGAGGGCCTATCTTTCAAATTTGCATTATAAATCTTTCAGCTTAGTTTTACATTTCGTTTTCACAAGATGGAGACTACTATTTTTTCTTTTGGAAGAAGGTGGGCCAGAAAAACATATCTCTAGCTTCCAAACTGCCACACTCAATTTATTTTTTATTTTTTTATTCTTGTTACAAATAGCAATAGTTTTTTTTACTGACATCAGTTAAAAGGTCTTTCAATTGAAATTGTCGAAGTGACAAGATAAACGTACATTCATCTTCAAGCCTGAAAAATACACAAGGGAATGAGTCTCTATAAGAATTAGAAAGAAGCCATGAAAATCTTTAGATTGAGCTAAAAATGCAAATGCAGTGAGTTTACTCAATTTTAATTTACTTACAAGTGAAGCTAAATACAATAACAGTCAGATTTAAGCACTTATTGTTTTCTTCTTTTTTTAATTACCAATTTTTCTCCTGTCTTCTCTTACATATTTGGTCATTTACTAGTTAGTATTTTCTTCCTTTATATATTACATATTTTAAAGGAGTTTGAATTTGATATCGGTGAGAATTTAATGAACTTAAGTTTTTGCAGAAGTTCTTATATTAAATATTTATAAGCGAGTAATAATTTAGCAAAATAAAATGAAGCTTTAGAATGGTTTAAGAATATTTTATCAATTGGGAACAAAACCTTACTTTTATAAGACAGATTTAATTGCATGGCGATAGCTAAGAAATGAAGTTGGAAATATGCAAGACAATGAAAATATGTTTTTTTGTACAGAAGAATAATGAAGACTCTAAGGTACTTGAGGCTTCCCTTTCTCTGAAAGCTTCTTGAGTAGCATTTCTCGATTTTGCAAATAAAACACAGTATGCCCTGTTAAATTTGAATTTCAGGTAAGCAATGAATTGTACATAATATAGTTATACTAATGAGTATTTGTTATTGGAAATTCAAGTTTCAATGAGCATCCTGCATTTTATCTGGCAACCCTGTACTTTAGGACACCTCTTGGTCCTTATAACTGACCATTAAAAGTCTCCCGAGATTTTTGGTATTCCTTTCTCCATTAACATCGTCTGCTATCCTACTGAGATGAAAGGGAGTCCCATAACCAGCAGGGTTACAGGTTACAGTTCTTACAAGACTGCAGAGAGAAGGGGCTAGGAAGCGAGTTCTCTTCCCTAAATGCGGTATCTCCAAAATTAAAATTTTTAAGCTTTTGACATTAAACTTCTGCTTAGATTTTTACCTCTCTTATTAAGCATATTAGAACAGCTCCCCACAGCTTGATTCATTGATGATATTACAGACAATCATGGGAAAGTCATCCAAGATCAACTTGTGTTTTACATTCAGATGATATTCATAGTCAGTCTAGTTTATATTACAGTAAGGTTCCCCCTGGAACCATGTACCACATCTCCTTAGAGATTAGGGAGAGCTCATCTTTTTAGAAAGTTCTTGCCCTAATTCAACTCTCAGACCAATGTGCTTTCTTTCTTCATTTTTTTTTTTTTTTTTTTTTGTTCAAGAGGAAATCTAGGTTACTCATCCCATGAAAATGCTAGAAATATCACAAGACACATGCTAATAATTAAGAAGTATTCTCTCTAAGTACTACATCAAATATGATAAAACTGACAGTCCAGATAGTGACCTGGATTAAACCTTCAGGATAATCACAGAATATGTAAACTTTTAGTTTTTAGTGGCTCCTCACCCCTCCTGATCACAGTTAGGTAAAATAAAAAATACAGTGAACAACTTTAGTATCTGAAGCGTATTGATTAAAGGATTATTTTTCAATCTGGAGTAAGGTTTCTTTCCTGTCATTTGGCTTAGATCATTCTCTTATGTGGGTCTTGGTCAATATTACGTACAGGTTGTAATAAGCTGAGATAGAGATAGCTAAACATGAAATTAATTGCTGAGGAGAGAAGCTATGAAGGTCCAACCTTCCATCCAGAATATTGACTCAATGAGTTTTCCCTTTGAGCTACATCTCTTCCTATTAGGCTGAGTTTATCATCAGCACTACTAGGTAGCGTAAAGAAATACCAGGCAATTTTGCCAGAGGTCAGCTAAAAGAACTCATTAGTTGTCACCTTGTGATCATTTCCTTGTGCAGTAAATAATATGTATATCTTTTCTTGCGACCATAGTGTTTTGGTATGTAGGTGTGGGATAATGATCACTGTTACTTAATATCTGTAAATCATTATGTTTTCAACAGATAAACAAATTTTAGGTATTAGTAGACATCAGGGACACAGAATCAAATTTGTTATAGGGAAATGGCCATTACAATGGTTATTATTAGACTAAAGTAGAAAACTTTCTATATTTAGTGTGCATTAGACTAAAGGATATGATAGAGATTGCATTCTTATTGAGGCAGCAGAAGCCAACAGAAGAGACTTAATAGTAAAGAATAAATATGACTTATGTCATGATAATGATTGCAGAACAATACATGTGTGTGACCTTGTGTGTCCATGCATGCATGCATATGTGCTTATGCTTAAGGTAGGTAGTAGTTGAATTTAAAACAGGTGAAGGCATTCCTGCTCACAAATAAAGAAAAAATAAGTGTAGTAATATAGAACCAGCAAAATTTAAAAAATTGGTAAGACTCTCAGCTGTAGCTAAAAAATAAACTATATGCTGTTTGAAAGAAATACACTCTGGCCTGCAAGTGGCATTGTTTGTAGGGCTGGATCCCATGTGGCCGACTGCACAGTTCAAAGTCCTTGACCTAGATAGAGTCTTGGGCATAAATGTGTGTGTGCATGCCCAAAATCTCAAAAGGAGACAAGAAGAGAAGGGATTCCGGTATGCCTATCCCTCCTGGGGGTGATTTCTCACTTTCCATCTCTCTCTCTCTCTCTTTCTCTCTCTTGCTGCCTCTCTGGGAATTCATATACCCTATAGCAAAAACAAACAAACAAAAGAGATGCACTTAAAATGCAATACCACTCAAAATATAAAAATATTAATTAACATGAGGCAAACTAAAAAAATAGAGATCTTAACATTTAAACAAAGAAGGTGAATCGCCCCTTTCTTTACGAGCAGCCTTGTACACACTCCACAGAAAAAATTTTGTCAAAGCATTCTCTCTGGATATTAGACTCAAACAAAAGACAGTAAAGTGCACAGACTGTCATTTTATTCTGATAAATGATACAATCTACAGTTAAGATATGAATCATAAAGATTTATGTCCTAAGTGTTATTATTGTATATAAAAGTGTATAAATCAAAAACCATTAGATAAACAGAAAAAGTGGGGATAACATTATCTCTGTAAGTTCCTTATTGACCAAGTAGGAAAGATAAAAGAAAAATAATATGAATAACACAATTAATATAATCTATCTTCAAATGAGAAATTTGATGCGAGTATATCTATCTAGCCATCTATATCCTAATTTGATCATTTTTAGACAGAAAACATAAAGTTTATAGCCTACATTTATTTTTAAATAATTTATGTGTTAGGCCACTGTAAACACTCAAAAAATTCAAGATTCAGAAAATTTATTGGTCATATATTATATCCTCACAACAATTTATTTAAAATAGTAACCTGGGGTCTCATATATATCCTTTCCATAATTTATTTTTTTCTCCACAGCCCACTCACTCCCTGACATTATATGATGAATTTGTGCATAGAATGTCATACAAAATTATGAGTTATTTCCAGTTTCCTACTTGGATAAGCTCCCCAAGGGCAGGGATGTAGCCTGCTCCTTTGTCACGATACTCTCTATTAACCTGGGTCAGTGCAATACGAAGATCTTTCGCAAGTATCTGCAAATTCTATGAGCTCACACTACTATTACTATTACTTTTTAAGTGAAAAAAACTAAAGTATAGAAAGGCTAAGAAGCTCCTTGAATGCTACACAGCTATTTAGAGATCAGAATTCAAATTCATGAGCTTATTTACCCTAGGTTTTAATCACTGAACCGCCAACATTTTGAGAATGTAATGACAATTTAAAAAAAAACTGAAAAGCTTTAGCCAACATTGACACATGAGAAAGCCATAATTTACTTTTTATTACTAATTAAAAATAAAATAAAATGTAATAAATGGTGTATGATTTCATGAGGGAAGAAAAATAAAGAAACTATGGAGAACAGGAGAAATAAAAATTTAAGGCAAACATATAGGTGGCTGTCAAGTTTTTATGCACAGAAGTAAAAGGTAAATGAATGAGAAATATATTTGAAACATAGAAGACAAAGAGATGATGTTATTAATTTATAAATGATGCTTACAATTCAGTAGTAACATACTGCACAAGGAGAACATTGACTGATTTCACTCTAACCACCATAATTTGCAATATACTATTTTTTAGAGCAAAATGACATTAAATCAGCTAGTTAACTTACAAGGTTTAGCCACAATTGACTCTCATGTAAGCCACAACCTAAATATTTTTGCTTTGAATTAAAAGAAAAAAAAATCAGTAAACCATTTTGTATTAGACATGGAATATGATTTCAGACATGTAACAAGAGAAATGCAAATAGATAATAAAAATACAAGTTCTTTCTTCAGTATTTTGTGGGAAAAATGCAAATCAGTACCAAATAAATGCATAGTCCAACTGTACTGAGGATGTGAGGAAACAGGCACTTTCAAGTATTTGCTGGTTAAAGCATAATGGGAATATCATTTTTTTAGTGCAGTGTATCATGAGCCTTGAAAACATTTGTACTTGTAAACAGCCACTTCATTGCTAAGGTTCTGTTTTAAATGAATAAACACAGATGTAGTTGAAAATCTAAATTCAGGGATGTTCATTTCAGCATTATTTACATTAAGAGAGAAATCAGAAAGAACTACCCAGTAATAGATAATTAGTTAAGTTATGGTAAATAAACTTCCCACCGGACATCTAATTTCTTGTGATTTAATCATTTAAAAATGTTTGTCAAGTTGTCAAGTGCCTACTGTTTGCGCCCACTAGCTACTGTAATAGTTCTCTACTCTAGGGATAGTTGTCTAATCCAGTGATTTAGATTTCTGCTGAGGGACCTGACAAGTTCAGAGATTCAAGTTTTTCTTCCTTTACAAGCTAGCAAGGATGCTATTATTGCAATTTAGAATCTGTTTGTGTATCAGGATGCTGGGCCTTTGCTGATATGGCTTCTACGTATCTTTCCAGCTTTACCTTCTGTACTTTCTCCTCTATGGTCCAGGCATACTCAGGACCTCCTTTCCTACAAGGAGCCAAATCCTCTCTGCCCTTCAGACCTCTGTATCTGAGTTTGCCTGTCATACTTTGATTTTCCACACCTCCTCAGACTAGAGTCTATTCGTCCTGAGTTGACTGGGAAGCTTCTATTTCTATACAAAGTTTTCTGTGAATCTCAGGCCTCTGAGAAGCCAATCTCTTATACACTCCCACAGTAGCTCTTTCTGCTACGAGGGAGCACTCAGAGTGCTGATACCTGATTCTCCATTCACTGTACTTCCTCTAGCCTATAAACGTCTGGAGGGGGGAGACCACATGCAGCTCCCTCACAGCCGGGCACCTGTTGCAAACCTACTCTTTATGGGTCAGGGCATCCAACCTAAGACACCCTAGTTTCTGATATCTTGAAAGAAATGTAAACAACCATTTGAGGAATGTTGGCTGACACTGAAGAAAGCTTATGATAAAGACCAGGTGAAATCGTTGATTTTGATTTATTTCCAATTTTAAGTAATGGTAAATATGTTAATATGAATATTAATAGAAAGAAAGATACTTCATTTGAATTCCATTATTTCCCACCTTTGTGATAACAAGGTTTTCTGTCTCTAGTTTTTTCCTTCCTCTCACTTCCTATTTTACACTCCAAACAACTCATGTAGGTCTCCTGGATGAATTTTTTCAGGCTCCCCATTTCCTGTGTGCCTCTTAATGATCTGTTACTGATCCTTCAACTGAACCTCTTCTTCTACCACACCTGTAGGCTTGATGAAAGGATGCATAAGGTTTTTCATAAGCTGTTCTCTCTGACTGGATGCCCTTTTTCTATCTGTTGTCTAGCTGACACCTAAATCTCTTTTAAGATTCCACATGTACAACAAATTCTCTAGTTTTCCATTTCCCTCTGTAAATGAACACGTATGCAATTTTATCAATACTTCTTATATATTTGCCTCACTTATTAGCTGTAAACCTAGGGTCTCTGCCTTTGCAAACTTTATCTTCATTTGTTAGCATACCAACTGGTAAAAACATGAAAGTATTTTGGACTGAATATGTGAATGAATGGATTCTATACATGTTACAGGACATTTACTCTATATTACAAAAGAAATATCTATCAAACATTATAAATGATTTCCAGACAGTGCTTCATATAATTTTTAGTCTTATGTAGAGTAAAAATCTAAACAAGCTTCAATTTAAATAAAACACAAATAATACATAACAAGGGCTAACTTTATAAATTACGTATTTTTTTAAACCTCTTAAACTTGAGAAGTTGGAGATATATATATATATATATATATATATATATATATATACACACACACATACACACACGAAAATTGAAGTCAAAATCATTAAATAACTTGAATAATATTATGCAAATAATAGACAAAGAACAAGAATTAAAACTGATTTATCTTATTTCAAAGGTTGATGCACATCTCAATTTACTTTTGCAAATAATGTAAAATCTAACCTTACTGAGTAGTTACTATATGCCAGTGCCTGTTCTAACTTTATTATATGATTATTTTATTAAACAGTTACAATTTGTCTCTGAGTTAAGGATTAGTATCACAATTTCAGTTTTATAGATTAAAATAAAAGATGCACAAAGGCTAAATAATTTGTCCTATCTCATTAGAACGAGGAAGAACTGGCTATGGAGAAGAACTAGCCAGGAATTTACATAATTTGACCTCAGAGACCAAAATCTATATCTAAACTACCCTCTCTTTTACATGAGAAAGACTATTTAGTTTCCAGATTTTCAACAACAAAAAAAGCCAAACCAACATTTAGTCAAATATTCGTAAGAAATATGTAAATAAACATTTCTGAGGCCTAAATGTGAGAAAAATACTTTCTTGATTAATTCTAAGTAATCAAGATTAATGAAGTGATATAACTCCAAATGAAAAGTTTTAATAATCATTAGAAGATAATGCTATATAAAAAGCATTAATAGAATTAGAATGATAATTAGACTGCCAGGAGACCCATTGTAAATGTTAAAATTGGCATCAGTGAAATGGAAAAGTTTCCTTAATTTTAAATATCATTGCTTGCTGCAATGCTCACCCGATATAATGGTGGTCTGTCATGAATTATAAAAAAATAAAAAAGAAAAACTCTTTGTTTGAAACAATTCAACTTTTATCTAATATGATACAAGAATACAAGTTTGCAAGTTTTTAATATTTATTTGAGTTATGAATAGTCTGTTACGTTCCATGTGAGATGATGGCAGGTGTGTGTATGTTTCATGAATTCGTCACTTCTTTAACTTCCTTCTCAAAAGAATTTGAGCAAAGACCACTTGCAGTGATTTAAAAAAAATAAAAGATGAGAATCATAACAATCACAGAATTAATGTACCTGTTATCATTCTAACATTGCTAATAATATGTCTACCACCATATAGAATAGGCAGGTAAAACATGGGAAGAAATGCTTATATTTTGGAGTATTTAAAATATTTAAATAGTTTAGATGCTTTATTTAATGTACTAGCCTCCAAATATCCACTTATTTTTGGCCCTTCTCAAGACAAAGTTGTGGAACTACTTCCCTCTGTACAATACTTGAACTTGCACAATTAATAAAGAAAAACAAAAAAAAAAACTCAAGGCAGCAGGTGGCGTGGTGGTTAAGGCTCTGGACTCCCACATGGCAGACTGTGGTTCAAGTCCCAGACCTGGGGTCTTGCTTTCTCATTTTCCCCCTCTGTCTCTCTCTTTCTCTCTCTCTCTGGTGAGTACACATGCCTTATAGCAAATTTATGAAAATAATAATAAATATGAAAAATAAACAGTTCCATAAAAACAATAAAGGAAAAAAAACACTTGTGGCATATCAGGCACAATGTTCTGCTAAGAAATCCCATAAATGCAGGTCAAGATAACATTTTCAAAAATTGTATGCAGACCTCTACAGACAATTTAGTAACCCATTAACTTAGTAGAAGTTAGTAAGAAGCTCTAATGATGGCTAATTTTGTGTCTACCAGTGAATATAAGACTGAAGATTGACTACAGGTCAGAATTGTGTCAATATCCATCCCCCAAAATTATTTATAAAGTCTGCTTGTTAATACAGAAAATGATCCCATAACAGGTTACAAATCTCCCATCCCCGCTATCTACAAGGTGAAATCCAGAACCTGACTTTTCTCTTCACCTGTCTTTTAGAGGCATTTAGTGATTCATGTTCCTTTAGCTACAGATGCTGCCAAACTTTGTGCAGTAGGTCATCTAGACTCAGAATCAGAGCCCAGTCTAACCGAATTGTCCTGTGTTAGCAACACTATTCTGAAACACGATTGGAGCCCAGAAATGTTGGTGTTCAAAGTCCTGTTTTCTGTGTGCCTGGATGATCTAGGCTCCATGGCCAACAAAGTACAGCCATGGCTTACTGTTACAGTGCCTCGGGTCCACTCCTGGCACTATGCATGCCATTTAGGTGAGACTACGCCTCTGCTTATACCCCGGTGTTCAGGCCTATTTGAAATTAGCAATGGATTCATATCTTGGCTCAAATCAATTACTAGTTGTGTAACATGAGCAAATTTCTTAAGAATTTTATATTCAACTTTTCTCACTATTAACATTTACTTACAGCAACTAAGAGTTATTATCCATTCAATGCTTAGTATCTATACTGGCATTTTATTTTTGAAGTTCTTTATTACATTGAGTCATGCAATTCATATAAAAGCAATCTAAGGTAGGTAATTTTTTATCCCCATTTGACTGAAATTCACACTGTCGATAGGTTTCTAAAACTTTATTGACTCTCATAATTGAGGATATGTATGGCATGACAGAATGAAAAAGTTCATTTGTATTTTATATGCAAAATGCCTAAAACAGTGCCTGAGACATAGTCCTCACTGAATCATATTGCTATTAAAAATGTGCTTGGTCTCTTTATTCACGTTGCAGTGTCCTTTCTTTTATTGACACTTTCCTAGAAGTCAGCGTTCTTCAGAGCTCCTGATAACCTCCCTATGTGTTCTCAGCCACCTTTTCCCCAAGCTCTGGGCCCTGCCTTTCTCCTGTGGTCTTGCTTTAAACTGATCGGTGCCCTTGGCACTCATGTTTATATTTGATGCCAAACTTTACCACTCTCTACATATTCTTAATCTGTTACTATGTTTGACCGTGCAGATTAAAGTCTATCAGTCGTCAATTTCAGGCCATCTAAAATCTTGGACACTGGGCAGCTGGTTAATTCCTCAAGGTCAAACCTGAAAAGTTTAGCTCCCTACATTTGGTCTTTTTTAAAAAATTAATTTAATTAATTAATATTTTCCCACAAACATTCACTTTACATATCAAAAATTTTAGCTCATACCCCATAGGTCTTGATAGTTAATAAACAACTTTCAAATTAAAAAAAAAAAAACTGAATCTTGAAGATAACTTTCAAATTATTTGTTTTAATTTTGTTTATGACTCTATAATAACAGAGACACTATGGTTTTATATTTTTTGAGAAAATATTTACAGCTCAACTACTCAAACTGTTGAAAAGCAAACACCCAGCACACAACTCACACATGAATATTCCCAACTCAGCCCAGTCTACCATGTGTTCTCTGGTTTATCATCTGCTAGCAAAGGTCAGCCTCTTTTTCTTCCTTCAAAGTCTTCCTCAACATAATCCTCTGGTTGTGGCTACTCTTTTGTAGTCTCTACTGATTACAATGCTGGGCTGGAAAAGTCCAGGTTATTTTATGGTACAAATTATTTCATATGGCTTCTCTAATCCTCTCTTCCAGTCAGAACTGTTTATGATTCTAGGCGATCTTTCCAAGAGCTTCTGTTGGTTGTCTTGAGATCCACCTTAGTTCCATAGCTTTTTAGTCATATCTTCAGATATGGCATTCCAGTCAATGCCCTGGAAATAATGAGTATTTCTTATTTCTTTCTTTCTTTTTTTTTTTTTTTTTTTTTGGAGACTTTTTTGCTATAGGGCGCGTGCGCTCGCCAGAAAGACAGAGACAGAGAGATAGAAAGCGAGAAATCACCCGGCGTGAGTTTTAACCCACTGGATCCGGGACGCGAACTGCGGTAGACTACATGGGAGTCCAGCGACATAGCCATTACGCTAACTGCTGGTCCCAGTATTTCTAATTTTTGATGCAAGGCAACAGGTATTATTAAACTTGTGTAAATAACCCTTCTGCCACAAAATAAGAATACTCACAAATATTTTCCAATTCCAGAGGGGTCAGAAAGGAAGAAAAATTTATGTTTCAATTTAAAAACAGGAAGAAACAAAAAAATTCTAACAAAAAATTCTAAATGCTTTGTTTACCAGATTTAAGGATTTGTCCCCCATAAGCAAAGTTTAAGGGTATCTAGTATTTTTCGCATATTATGTTCATTTTTTGGGTTATTTTCTCATTTTTTGGTGATTTTTTTTCGAGGTCAGAAGTTTCGTCTTCAACATCTGAGATTCGATCTTCTGCACGATCTAATATGCTTTTAATATTTTTGAGGGAGGTTTTAATTTCCTGTATTACAGCCTTCATCTCTAACAGGTTCATTTTGTTCTTTTTTCATGATGTGTGTTTCTTCTTTTAAATCATAGAAGGATTTCTTCACCTCCCAGAACTCATTGTCTCTTTTCTCTTGTACCTTCTAGAGTTCATTGTTTCTCATCTTTCATTTCATTTAGTTTTGTCACTTCAAATATTCTGAATTCTTTATTGACATTTCCATGAGTTACAGTGTACTATCTGCAGATGATGAAGGGTTGCTCTTTTCCTTTGAGGGAGAGAGATTTTCTTTGTTTCTCATATCTCTTACGGCTCTGTGGTGGTTTTTGGTCATCTGATGGATTCTATGTTTCTTCCAAATTTCTTGGTTAAGTCTGAGTATTCAGAGCTCTATGAGAAGAGGCAATCTGCAATCTCTCTGCAGTTCCAGTTCCCTGATGTTCACCAAACAACCTGCACTTTTAAGCTTGGAACTGGATATTACAAAGCCCTCACAGTTTCTAGGGAATAGGTACACGTGGGCTGAGTTGCGGGATTTCAACTGAGAGTTCAGAGGTGTGTGGGAGGAGACAAGCCACGCTCTCTCTGCAGCTCCATACTTCTCCCTGTTGCTCATTTTGCAAGTACCTCTTCTTTGAATTTTAGTCATTTGGTGGTGTATTCACTTTTGACTCATTGGTTGGAGAATGTTTCTGCCACTCTCCAAGTTTTGTGGTATGGAAGATAGGGTTTAGAGCAGAGATTCTTCAGTAGCCTTGGTCCCTGAAGATGGCAGGGCACACCTCAGATTTAAATGACTTTTGTCTGAGTTTTGGGGTCTGAAAGATGGGGTTTAGAGCAGAGATTCTTTAGTCACCTTGATCCCTCCCTTACTATTCATTCCTTTCCCCAAAGATCTCACATTCAAGATCCCTCAGCTTATGATAGCTGAAGCAAAATATCCAATCACTGAATATGGATGCAATAAATAAATAATTGAATAGGGCAGGGTAAATAATCACCTTAAATATTGGTCTTGATTTTGCTCGTTTTAACCAATTCAAGAAAAAAACTTTGGGGGACAAAAATACATATTTTCTAGGATTATCAAATCTAGATGCTTTCTCTTAGACTGATTTTTCATTACACATCTCTGTCATACACATCTGAGGTAAGAGTCTTATACAATTGGCCTATTGTAGGAACAAGGATTTAATCACATTAATATCTTAAGAGGATGTCTTGAAAAGGTGAATCACTTAATCTTTCTGAACCTCAGTTTCCTAATTTATAAAATGAGGATAATATGATGATCTAATATAATGAAGATAATTATGCAGTGATCAAGGACAGAATTATAGGCTTAAAAGCTGTGGGAAGT
Organism: Tupaia tana; assembly: GCA_026018925.1. Classification (NCBI taxonomy): domain Eukaryota; kingdom Metazoa; phylum Chordata; class Mammalia; order Scandentia; family Tupaiidae; genus Tupaia; species Tupaia tana. The sequence goes on along the minus strand of JAKSZU010000020.1, from coordinate 21,079,414 downwards.
GGAAAGCAGAGTGGTACCCTCTCCTTTGTCATAGCATTGTCTTTGCCTCATTTGAAGCTAAAGAGACAGACGCTGAAAATGGTTCTTTCCCCATTAAGAGCCAAGGAGAATAAAACAGAAAGGCAGATAATAGATGGCAGCAGGCCCTTCCTAACTTTCCTCTGAATTTCTCATGAAATACTGGAGACTTCCCTTTGACTCATCCTTTGCTACTTTAATGTAAGCTTTTGTTACTTGGACCTTCATAACAGGATTACTAGAGAGTCTTTTACTTTTCAAATCTTTCATTATTATTTTTTTTTAATCTCTATAAAGAGCTGCTTTCCCCTTCTAGCTATTTTTCTCTTCTTTTTATATTTGATTCTGTTTCTTTTTATCATTGAGGTCTTTTCTCATTGGTAAGCTGTGTGCTATTACTCACTGCCCAAGTTTATTAAACATAATGTTCATTTCTGTAGTCTTAGACAAGGAATATAAAGAGCTCACCATTTGGTTATGGTATAACTATGAGGTAAATATTATTATTCTCTTCATTTTACAAATAAGCAATCCAATGCTCAAAGAGATAAATGATTTTCCAAGGTAATAGCCAAAACAGGGCAAAATCAGGATTTAAATCCAGGAATATGTGACTCCAAAGGCCTTGAGACAAGGATTTCCTTTGCATGTACATGACTCAGGAGTAAATCAGGTTGTCCAAAAGGTAACACATCGGAGTTAGTCAGAAATTGGGCAGCAAAGAAATATGTTGCATATTTATTATGTATTTATTGAGTCATTGGAAAAGCCATAGCATATGTTTCTGTTTTTCTATGCAAAAATGTGTCATGATTTTTCCAATGACCCAATATTTTAAGTCTACTCCTCTATACTGGGCTTCAGTGATAAACATAATACCCTGGTGAGGACAGGAGGCAGACTGCTCTGAGTTATTGGTGAAGTTATAGAAGAGGCATTTGGGGCCACACAGAACCCTGCTCATAGTAGAAAGCAATAAGAGTTATATTAACCAGGAGTTTAATCTCAGAGCTTGTTGGAGAGAGTAATGAGATGAAAGTAAGAGCTGGATATCTTTGGGAATTTATTTCTGGGACTCTATTCTGTTCCAATGGTCTACATATCTGTTTCTGTGTCAGTACCATGCAGTTTTGATTACCACAGCTTTGTAGATATTTTTGGGTCAGGGAGTGAGATGCCGCCCACTCCACTGTTCTTGTGCAGAATTGCTTTGGCAATACGGGGTCTTTAATGATTCCAGACAAACTTTATGATTGTCTTTCCTAGATCTGTGAATAATGTGTCTGGTACTTTGATTGGCATTGCATTATATATGTAGATTAATTTGGGTAGAATTGCCAATTTGGTTATATTAATTCTTCCAATCCAGGAACATGGGATATCCTTCCACTTTTTTGTGTCATTTTCAATTTCTTTTTTTATTTTCTTGTAGTTTTCCTTGTGGAGGTCTTTAACTTCTTTGGTTAGATTTATCCCTAAGTATCTTATACTTTTTGTGGCTATGGTAAACGGAATAACTTTTTTCAGTTCTATCTCAGTCTGCCTGTTGTTCGTATAGAAATGCTATAGATCTCTGGATATTAATTTTGTATCCTACAACTTTACTGTATTCATGTATTACTTCCAGAAATTTTTTCATGGAAACCATTGGGTGGGTCTTCTATGTATACAATCATGTCATCTGCAAATAGAGAGAGTTTCACCTCTTCTTTTCCTATTTGAATGCTTTTTATTTTTTTCTCTTTTCTGATTGTGTTGGCAAGGACTTCCAGTACTATATTGAAATGGAGTGGAGAAAGTGGGCATCCTTGTCTTGTACCTGTTTTTAGTGGAAAAGCTTTCAGCTTTTCTCCATTGAGGATGATGTTCGCTATGGGTTTTTCATAGATAGCTTTTATTGTGTTGAGAAATGACCCTTCTATGCTGATTTTGCTGAGAGTCTTGATCATGAAGAGATGTTGTGTCTTATCAAATGCTTTTTCTGCATCAATTGATATGACCATATGGTTTTTATCTTTCTTCCTGTTAATATGGTGTATTACACTTATGGTTTTGCGTATGTTGAACCAACCATGCATTCCTGGAATAAAACCTACCTGATCATGATGTATAATCTTTTTTATAAGTTGTTGGATATGATTTGCTAGTATCTTGTTGAGAATCTTTGTGTCTATATTCATCAGGGATATTGGTCTGTAGTTTTCCTTCCTTATCCTGTCCTTATCTGTTTTAAGGATAAGGGTGATAGAGATTCACCCTTCTGGATCTTTGGAAATAAATTGAGCAGAATGGGGGTTAACTTTTCTTTGAAAGTTTTGTAGAATTCAGAGGTGAATCCATCAGAGCTAGGGCTTTTCTTTGTTGAGAGGTTATTTATTACTGATTCAATCTCTTAGCTTGTTAAGGGCCTATTCAGACTTTTTATATTCTCCTGGCTCAATCTTGGTAGGTTATATGTGCCCAGGAATTTGTCTATCTCATCCAGATTGTCTTGTTTATTGGCATACAGATGTTCATAGTATCCTCTAATAATGTTTTGTATTTCTACTATTTCTGTTGTTATTTTGCCTGCTTCATCGCAGATCTGATTCATCTGGTTCCTTTCTCTCTTCTTAATAAGTCCTGCTAGTGGCATATCAATTTTGTTTACCTTTTCAAAGAACCAGCTTTTATTTCATTTATTTTCTGTATAGTTCGTTTATTTTCTATTTCATTTATTTCTGATTGTATCTTTATTATTTCTTTTCTCCTGGAGTTTTTGGATCTTTTTGCTGTTGCTTTTCCTATTCTCTGAGGCATGATGTTAGGTGATCCATTTGCCTTCTTTCTGTCTTCCTCTTATATGCACTAATTGCTATGAACTTCCCTCTTATGACTGCTTTAGCAATGTCCCAAAGATTATGGAAACTTGTGTCCTCGTTTTCATTGGATTTCATGAATCTTCTGATTTCAGTCTTTATTTCTTCAGTAGTTGTGGAGTCATTCAGGAGTAGGTTATTTAGTTTCCATGTATTTGAGTATTTTTGAGGATTTCTCTTGAAATTAAACTCAACTTTAATTCCATCATGGTCAGAGAAGATGCTGGATATAGTTTATATGCCTGTGAATCTGTAGAGGCTTGCTCTGTGCCCTATGATGTGGTCAATCTTCAAGAAGGTTCCATGTGGGGGTGAGCAAAAAGTGTATCTCATGGTTTATGAATGAAAAGTTCTATAGATGTTTGTTAAGTCCATTTGGTTTATGGTATCATTTAGATCCTTTATCTCTTTACCTATTTTTTGCCTAGATGATCTGTACAGAGGGGATAGTGCAGTGTTGAGGTCTCCAACAATTTGTGTGTTGCAGTCTATCTCCCCTTTTAGATCTAACAGTCTTTCCTTCACATATTTGGGTGCTCCTGTGTTAGGTGCATAAATATTAATAAGTGTTATATTTTCTTGATCAATTGACCCTTTTACTACAATGTAGTGCCCTTCTTTGTCTCTTCAAATGGTTTTTGTTTTAAAGCCTATTTTGTCAGAGATCATTATCGTAACTCCAGCTCTTTTAAACTGTAGTAATCAAAATGGCATGGTACTGGCACAGAAACAGACACATGGACCAATGGAACAGAATAGAGTCCCCAGAAATAAATTCCAAAACATACAGTCAACTGATTTTTGGCAAGGGGTACCAGTTAATCCAGTGGGAAAAGGGAAACCTCTTCAGCCAATGGTGCTGGAAAAACTGAATTTCCATCTGCAGAAAGATGAATCTGAACCTCTACCTCTCACCTCTGACAAAAATCAAGTCAAAATGTATCAAAGATCTAAATCTAAGACCTCAAACTATAAACTCCTGGAAAACACTGGGGAAACTCTGGGAGACATTGGGATAGGGAAAGACTTCTTAAATAAAACCCCCAAAGCACAGTTGATAACCCCCAAAATGACAAGTAGGATTACATCAGACTAAGAAGTTTCTGCATGGCAAGAGACACAGTAATTAGTGTGAATAAACAGCCCTCAGAATGGGAAAAGATTTTTGTAAACTGTGAATCAGATAAGGAACTGATAATCAGAATTCAGGAGGAACTCAAGCAGCTGTTCTGAAAAAAAGATGATCAATCCTATTAAAAGATGGGAGAATGAATAGAAAAAAAACCACTCTCTAAAGATGACACATGAATAGCCAAAAGGCATGTGAAAAAATGCTCAACATCCCTCATTGTAAGGGAAATGCTTATCAAAACAACAAGGAGATACCACCTAACTCCAGTCAGAATGACTAAGATTAAAAAAAACAAAAAAATGATTAGTGCTGGCAGGGATGTGGTGAAAGGGGAACTCTCTTACACTGCTGGTGGGAATGTAAATTGATCCAGCCACTCTGGAGAACAATTTGGAGATTCCTCAAAAACCTACCAATAGAACTACTATATGATCCAGCAATCTCACTCCTTGGTATTTACCCAAAGGACAGAAGAATACTTAATCAGAAAAGTGCTTGCACATCGATGTTTATTGAGGCACTATTCAAAATTGCTCAGTCATGGAAACAACCCAAATGCCCATGAACAGATGAATGAATTGAAAAACTGGCACGTATACTCTATGGAATACTACTCAGTCATAAAAAAGACCCAGGCTTTTGAAAGAAAATGGATGAATATGGAAGATTTACTGCTGAATGAAGCAAGCCAGACTATGAAGTAGAGGCATTGTATGTCCCCACTTAATATATACCTAGAGTCTGCATTCTATGACTGAAACTAATTGATTAAAGGATATAGAAACACAATATATAGATGTAAATATCAGATATAGTGTGTGTGAAAGAGGAGGGTCTGAGGAAGGACATTTAGAAGAAATATAAGGAGGCAAAGCATTAATGGCACAAAGAAATGTGATATTTTCTGTTCTAGATATTTTGTAATTTTATCAACTGTATTAGGGAGAAATGTTCACCTGTTGAAATATTCATTTTGTAAGCCAAATAATAATGGGATTGCATGTGTAAAAGAAAATGAAATGAAAACAAAACAAAACAAAACAAAGCAAAACAAAAGCAAAAAAAAAAAAAAAAAAACTGGATAGCCAGAAAGGGAGGTGGGCTTAGGCAGAAATAGGATGTGGTAGAAAAAGTTAAGTTTAGAGAGGAAGAAAAGACATTTTATTCTCTGGTTTTTTTGGGGGGAAACATACAAAATTTTATATTGAAAAATTGTGCATAGGGCACTCTTTTGACTGTCAATGGCATGATTTTGATTTTTTTCCCAGAATAGGAGGAATGCAAGGCGTTTAAGGTTGATGGCATGACAAGGTCCAAGATATCTTTTTAGGAGTTGCATGGGAGTTAAGAAGATCTGCTTATAGCATAGTTGTAGGTGCTTGGAGTAAAAATCTTATTGGGAAATGGCAGTTGAACTATGCACAGATATTGTTCTTCAGGACCAGGTATTTTTTGGTTTGTGTTTTTCCTGTATTCAACCTAGGGAAGAATGGAGTCAGTAGGTTGATGAGATTGTGGGTTGGGTAGCCTAGTGTCCAAAGACAGAGACCATGGGAGTTCTGCTGAGGCAGAGGGAAGTGAGGCTGGAGCCAGTATGGTGCACAGGAATGACCTAACGGACTGATGCAGTAGGTTATTGTGAGTTCAGTGAAGACCAGTAGCAGATACAGTGCAAGATAAGACTGAATGATTCAACTCTCCTCCCTCCCCAGGCCCTTATAAAATCCAATCATCTGACTTTTATTATGCTGATAAATGGGAGAGGGGGAATTTGTCAGGAACATTGTATATAGTTGTGGGAGGAGGCAGTCCTTCTCTGATCTTTTATTACCTTTTCTAATTTTTTTTTGCCAGTATTTAATTGCCACTTTTATTTCCTTTGAGAATCAAGACATCTGTTTTCCTGGGTGAGGTACAGTGTGGTTTCTCCTCACCTCTCATGAATGCCACACCAGAGCCAAGCACAAGGATACAAACATTTTCCATTAATCTTTCTTCCTTGGTCTACTCCTCCCATGATGAGGACCTTTGAGCACAGACATACATAAATTAAAGTGTGTTATTAATTATTCCTAGACTCCAGAAGCAGTTCTTTCAAACAGAACATATATCAGGCTTCAAAAAACAGTTCTATTCTTAGCTTTTTAACACTAACTCATCAACGGACTTCTAAAGAAGAAACAAAAGAGATTCAGAAAAAAATGTATAGATAAAAGGAATTCTTCATGGTATAAACCAACCGTCCTAATTTCGCAAACTGTTTTAGGTGGGGATGTTTAGGTTGCTACTGCAATTGAGAGTAATAAAATAAAACATTTAGTCAAGGTAAATCAAGGTGGAATAGAGGAGGAGGTCATTTCTTTTTAAAACATTAGTATTCTCTGTCTCTGTCTTTCTTCTTTCTCTCTCTGTAGTTGTCTTCTCTGTTTTCATTCCTTCATCTCATATTTATTCAACACTAATTTATCAACACTGTGCTAGACTTTGAGAACAAAAAGATGGATAAACATAGACTTCCCTCAAAAACTCTCAGGTGATTGATAAAATAGCCACTAATCAAATTAGTTATTTTTTCCTAAAATTTTTTTTCTTTATGGATAAATAATATTCCATTGTATATGTTCCAGACTTTTTCAATCCATTCATCTGCTCATGGATATTTGTGTTGATTCCACGTCTTAGCAATTGTGAATAGTGCCACAATAAACATGTATGTGCAATGTTTTTTCAACTGAGCATTTTCCTATTGTTTGGGTAGATACGTAGGGGTGGAATTTCTGGTTCATATGGTAGTTCTGTTTGTAGGTCTTTGAGGAGCATCCATATTGTTCTCCACAGTGGTTGTACTAATTTACATTCCCGGCAACAGTGTAAGGGAGTTCCTTTTTCACCATGGCTTTTTTAGCACTTGTCATTATTTTTTAATTTTAACCATTCTGACTGGGGGTAGGTGGTATCTCATTGTAGTTTTGATTTACATCTCCCTTAAGATAAGAGATGTTGAACATTTTTTTCATATACTTTTGGCTGTTCGTAGTCTTCCTTAGAGAGTTGTTTGTTCAGCTCATTTGTCTATCGTTTAATTGGGTTGATTATTTTTTGGAGGGATTAGTTACTTGAGTTTCCTGCATATTCTGGTTAACAGTCCCATATCTGAGGCATAGTTTGCAAATATATTTTCTCATCCCAAGGGTTGCTGATTCACTCTAATTATTATTTCTTTAGCTGTGTGGAAACTTTTCAGCCTGATGTAATCTTGCTTGTCTACTTCTGGGATTATTGTCTGGGCTTTGACATCTTACTTAAGAAGTCTTTGCCTATTCCAGTGTCTCCAAGAGTGTCCCCTGTGTATTTCACCAGTAGTCTCATAGTTTGTGGTCTTAGATTTAGACTTTTGATTCATTTTGAGTTGGTTTTTGTTAGTGGTAAGAGATAGGGGTTCAGATTCATCTTTCTGCAGGTAGATACCCAGTTTTTTCAACACCATTTTCTAAAGAGATTTTCCTTTCTCCACCAGATCGTCTGGTGCCCTTTGTTAAAAATCAGTTAGCTGTGGGACCAGCATTTAGCATAATGGCTATGTCGCTGGACTCCCATGTAGTCAACCGCAGTTCGCGTCCTGGACCCATTGGCTTAAAACTCACGTTGGGGGGAACCAGCAGTTAGCGTAATGGCTATGTCGCTGGACTCCCACGTAGTCGACCGCGGTTTGCGTCTCGGACCCGGTGACTTACAACTCACGCCGGGCGCGTGTGCGTGCGTGCCCAGGATCCCGAGAGGAGAATGGAGGAGAAGGGATTGCGGCGTGACCATCCCCCCTGGGGGGTGATTTCTCGCTTTCTGTCTCTATGTCTCTCTCTGTCTGTCTGGCGAGCGCACACGCCCTATAGCAAAAAACCTCTCCAAAAAAAAAAAAAACAAAACAAAACTCACGCCTGGCGCGTGTGCGTACATGGCCAAGATCCCGAGAGGAGAATGGAGGAGAAGGGATTGCGGTGTGGCCATCCCCCCTGGGGGTTGACTTCTCGCTTTCTGTCTCTTTGTCTCTCTTTGTCTGTCTGGCAAGCACACGCCCCCTATAGCAAAAAAAAAACCTCTCCAAAAAAAAAAAAAAAAAATCAGTTAGCTGTATGTTTTGCAATTTATTTCTGAGATCTCTATTGTGTTCCATTGACCTACATACCTGTTTTTGTGCCAGTACCATGTTATTTTGATTATCACGGTTTTGCGATATATTATGGGGTCAGGAAGTGAGATGTCTCCTACTCCACTCTTCTTGCATAGTATTACTTTGGCAATGTGGGGTCTTTAATGATTCCAGATAAATTCTACGATTGTTTTTTTCTAAATCTGTAAAGAATGTATCTGGTAATTTGATTGAGATTGCATTAAATTTATAAATTAATTTGGGCATAGTTGACAATTGGATTTTGTTAATTCTTCCAATTCAGGAACATGGGCTGTCCTTCCACTTTTTTGTATCATTTTAGATCACTATTTTAAGTTTTTCAAAGTTTTCCTTGTAGAGGTCTTTTTGTTGTTGTTGTTTTGTTTTGAGAGATTTTTTTTTTTTCTGCTATAGGGCATGGAAAGACAGAGAGACTGAAAGTGAGAAATCATCCCCTGGGGAGATGACCACACCACAATCCCTTCTCCTTCATATTGTTCTTGGAATTTTGGGCATGTCCACATACACGCACAGCATAAGGTTTAAGTCACCAGGTCTGGGACTCGAGCTGTGGTTGACTACGTGGGAGTCCAATAATGTAACCATTATGCCATCTGCTGGTTCCATTGGAGAGGTCTTCAATTCTTTAGTTAGGTTTATTCCTAGGTATCTTACTTCTTTTGTGGCTACTGTAAATAAAATTCCTTTCTTGAATTTTACCTCAGTCTGTTCACTTCACTCTTATAACTGTTTTTGCTGTATCCCATTGGCTATTAAAATTCATGTGCTCATTATCATTGGTTTCAATGAATCTTTTTATTTCAGTTTTAATTTCCTCAGTGGTTGCGAACTTATCTAGGAGTAAGATTTTTAGTTTCCAAGTTTTAATTTATTTTTTAGGGTTTTTTCCTGCAGCTAATTTCTTTTTTTTAAATTTAATTTAATTTTATTATTTTTTTTAATACAGTCAATCACAGTTTTTAGCTTACAAGGTGATCATTTCAAAATGTGAACATTTCTCCCGGTCCAGTTGATGAAAATATAACAATACTACCTCCCTGTCTCAACAATGCTGTCTCATATCCCTCCTCCAAATGTTTTTCCCCAGGCTCCACTCCTCCACACACACCACATCTGGCATTCACACCCTTCTCTTGTGTTTGTACATCCTTTAGCCCATCAGCTTCAGTCATAGAGTGTGGACACTCGGTATATATTAAGTGGGGACATGCAGTGTGTCACCTTCATAGCCTGGCTTGCTTCACTCAGCAGTAAATCTTCCATATTCTTCCACCTTCTGCCAAAAGCCAGGGTTTCGTTGTTTTTTTATGGCTGAATAGTATTCCATAGAATATATGTGCCACAGTTTTTCAATCCATTCATCCGTATGGGGGCATTTGGGTTGGTTCCATGTCTTAGCAATCGTGAAAAGTGCCGCAATAAACATTGATGTGCAAGCACTTTTCCAATGAAGAATTCTTCTGTCCTTTAGGTAGATGCCAAAGAATGGGATTGCTGGATCATATGGTAGTTCTATTTGTAGGCTTTTGAGGAATCTCCAAATTGTTCTCCACAGTGGTTGGACCAATTTACATTCCCACCAGCAGTGTAACAGAGTTCCCCTTTCACCACACCCCCGCCAACACTTACCATTTTTTGTTTTTTTTTTTAGTCTTAGACATTCTGACTGGGGTTAGGTGGTATCTCATTGTTGTTTTGATCTGCATTTCCCTTATGATGAGGGATGTTGAGCATTTTTTCATATGCCTTTTAGCTATTCATACGTCATCTTTAGAGATTTTTTTTTTTCAACTCATTCTCCCATCTTTTAATAGGATTGATCATTTTTTTTTTCTGGAACGGCTGCTTGAGTTCCTTATGAATTCTGGTTATCAGTCCCTTATCTGATGCATAGTTTACAAAAATATTTTCCCATTCTGAGGGCTGTCGATTCACACTAATTACTGTGTCTTTTGCCATGCAGAAACTTCTTAGTCTGATGTAATCCCGTTTGTCTATTTTGGGAATTAACGACTGTGCTTTGGGGGTCTTATGTAAGAAGTCTTTCCCTACCCCAATGTCTCCCAGAGTTTCCCCAGTGTTTTCTAGAAGCAGTTTAATAGTTTGGGGTCTTAGATTTAGATCCTTGATCCACCTTGACTTGATTTTTGTCAAAGGTGAGAGGTAGGGGTTCAGATTCATCTTTCTACAGATGGAAATCCAGTTTTTCCAACACCATTTGCTGAAGAGGTTTCCTTTTTCCCACTGGATTTACTGGTACCCCTTGTCAAAAAATCAGTTGACTGAATGATTGGGAATTTATTCCTGTGGACTCAATTCTGTTCTATTGGTCCACATGTCTGTTCTACAGCTAATTTCAAGTTTAATTTCTTCATGGTTAGAGAAGATACTAGGTGTCGTTTCTATCCATTTGTAAAGGCTTGCTTTGTACCCTATCACGTGGTCAATCTTTGAAAATGATATATGCAGGGGTGAGAAAAATGTATATTTTGGTGTTGTTGGGTAGAAAGTTCTATAGATGTCTGTGTGAGACCCTGGCATTTGTTAGAGAGTGGGCAAATATGGAGGATTTACTGCTAAGTGAAGCAAGCCAGATTAGGAAAGAGAGGATTGCATGTCCTCACTCAATATATACAAAATGTCTGCCCTCTATGGTAGAAATTGAGACTAGAAGGTATAAAAGCATGGAGAGCAACTATGCTTCTTAGAGACAGTGTGGGAGGAGGATGGAAAATGCAGAATGGGGGGGTGGTGAAAGGGAGGGACTCAAAAAGGAAGAAAAATATTTAAGGGACACAAAAATGAAAAATTATCTGTTGATAATAATGGGTATGGTAATATCTCTCTTTTTTAATATAAAGAGAGATTTTTACTATAGGGCATGTGCATTCACTGGAGATACAAAGAAAGCAAGAAGTCACCCCTCCCCCCCAAGAAGATGGCCACAACAAAATCTCTTCTCCTCTATTCTCCTCTTGGGATCTTCAGTACGCACACATATGTGCTCAGTGTGAAATTCAAACCTCTGGGTCCAGGATTTGAATTGAGGTTGGCCATGTGGAAGTCCTGTGATGTAACCGTTATACCATCCACTGGTCCCAGGGTATGGTAATATCCTTAACTGGATTAATATACAGTGTATTCATGCTGGGAGAATTTATTTTGTATGCTGTAATGATATACAGTGATTGAACATAACATAAAATTTTTTAAGTTGTAGAACAATAAGAAAATTGACCTCAGTGTAGCAATAGCGGGATCCCTTAGAGCAGACCCTCAGAGACTGGCATCCGTTACCTTAATACATTCATTGTGATCTGAGCACTGTTCATTGTTTTCTATAGACTCAAGGCTTAATATCAGCTTAGCAGCCCACCACAAATAGATCTATGCCTAAGGAGCAGGTTTTTGTTATGTGGCCTCATAGTACCAAGAAGACCAGTAGGAAATACAACTGTCAAGGGGAACAAATGTTCTTATTCTCTGATCAGTGTACTTTTTTCCTTGAAAAGAGACATGTGAGACACCGAACAGCTAGAAGACTATGAAGATTGTAGCTATGGCATATCAGCTGTTGGTTTCACATTTACGTTGCAGAGAATGTTTTATCTTCCTTCTAGTATTTAAGAGAACCTCTAGGGAACAGCAGTTAGTGTAATGGCTATGTCGCTGGACTCCCATGTAGTCAACCGCGGTTCGAGTCCCGGACCCAGTGGCTTAAACTCACGCCTGGTGCGTGGTTGTGTGTGCCTAAGATCCCAAGGGGAGAATAGAGGAGAAGGGATTGCAGCGTGGCCATCTTCCCTGGGGAGTGATTTCTCTCTTTCTATCTCTCTGTCTCTCTCTGTCTTTCTGGCGAGCACACGTGCCCTTATAGCAAAAACTTCTCCAAAAAAATAAAATAAAATAAAATAAAATAAAATAAGAGAACCTCTATTTTCTTTTGCCATACAATTTACATAAAACACAGATATTCCATTAAAATAAAGCTTGTGGACCATCTCAGACTTACTGACACAGAATATCCATGAAATGATACAATTTTAAAGGTTATTTTTTTGGGTAATTCTTATACACACTAAAATTTGAGTGCCATTTGTCCACAAAAAGAAATAATGTAAATACTCCTCTTTTCAGGTCTTGTCCTAGAGCAATCAAGGTACAACCAGATATAGGTGTAATGTGAAGTGAAAAAAATTAGAAAATTATTCAATCAATCTCAGCTATATATTACAGCAATGTATTTCCTGACCTTGTAGATGAGCTTAAGCGTCTTGACCTTCATCGAAAAGCACCTCTGATTGTCTGTGTCACAATGTCAGTAAGGTTAAATATAAGACAGAGTTTATAAAAGATATTAAGGCTATGTGGGGAGGATTCCAAACCCTACTTTTTAGAGAACAAACCTGAAGTCAGTATTGGGACATAGTTGGATATAAAATAACAGTAAAATACATAAATATGGTCTGGGAATGACAAGCCATATACACTATAAGAACAACTTAGTATTAAAGCTGGCAAAACCTGATGTAATACATAAGGCCAGGTAATAAAGAACCATTATGCAGGTGGAAAATTGAGAATATAATTTTTTTCAGAGCTTCTTTTGCACTATGTGTTTGTGCTACCCAACATCAGAGGTACCAAGCACAAGACTACAATCTGATATTTTGTGTCATCAGACTCACTTTTCCATCTAAGCTGTGATTTTGATTTTGGATTTTCTCTTTTCTTTTTGTAGACATCGTGATGCTCCTAACTTCAAAGCCAGGTGTACCTTCAAAGTCTGTTGTATTAGACTTCTGTATCACTTATCGATCCACAGTTATTTGGGTCTTAAGTATCCAATATGAAGTATGTGGCAAAAAAACATCTCTTATGGCAATACTTTGTAATGAGAAATTAGTTCTATCCAATGTTTACCTCTCCTGAAAATCAAATCAGCAAAAGTAAACATGAAAAGTGAAGGTTTTACCACAGCACTTCTCATAGATCAGATTTCCCAAGGAAAGGCAAGAAACAACTCTGCTATCTTTGTGTCTTGGTGGCCAGTGGTATGTCTATCATACCCAAAAGCACTCAACCTCTGGAAAACCTTTTTTCCAATTATAGGCTTGAAAGAATGGTAACTTTTCCCTTCTGTGAAAAAAGAACACCATTCAGACCAAAGGGGAGTGACTGCCTTCTTAGTGAAATTTAAAAAAATGGAGCAATGACAGTAATAACCCTTTGTAATGACGTATGTCAGTGTTCCCCACTTAAAGCAAACTCATCGATATTAACAAAATATGAAGGCATGGAATAGAGCTTGAAATTGAGCTCACCTGCCTTGGCAGTGATATACTGCCCTAAGAAAATGATGATAGCAGAAATCTTTTTGAAATGTTTCTGACATTGGAAATGTATGAGAAATACAGGTAGTTTTCTTTTTATTGTCAAAGGACTCTAGATCTTTCCCCCTACTCACAGTACTGAGTTATTGGACATCCAGAATGAAAGAAGGATCATTGCTTCCTTTGATTTGTCCCATCAAGAGTGAAACAATGGCGTTCTTTAGCAGATTTGGTGTTGTAATAGCCTTCGCCAGCTCTGTGGGGACTCAAAACAACTGCAGAGATGCTGATCTGAAAACTGGCTTAGAATTCTTTATATACAGATTAGTAAAATAAAGATACAGAAAAAAAATTTTAAAAGAGCCTACTAATCTTTTTTACTGTAGGTTAGAAAGAAAGACTTTCAATGGAATTCAGGAAAGATTTTACCAAGTAGAAAAACTTTTGCATTCTCTGTGATTCTCTATGATTCTCTGTGATTGATTACTAATAACATATGAATACTCCTCTCTCCCTTCCACTAGTTCAGTATACCAGATCGCCTTTTATGGTTAATTCATAATAAGCTGAGACCTGTGCATAGAGTCTCACACTATGAATCTAAGGATTCTCTTTCTAGAAAGTTCCATTTTATATGAGAGACCATGCATGGTATCATTTTTTTAAATATAAAATTTTCTTTTCTGATTATCATGTTTTGGAAATTATTATGATATTTACAGGAACTCTGAAGAAGAAAATATCATTACCCATATATCACCATGCTAATATTTTGATATATATATATATATGTGTGTGTGTGTGTGTGTGTGTGTGTGAGTGCATGTATTGAAAAATACATTGTATCCTGTAAATGTGTACAATTGTTGTATGTCTCTAAAAGGTATTATTATATACCTCATAAATTATATGGCTAAATGGATATGTTTATGCATATGCATGTATAATTGTTACACAAATATACAAATATATGTATATGTGCACATATATAAAATATGAACTGTATAGTATATATAGGTTTATTTTGCTTTTGCTTAAATTATATTTTATCTTACATAATTAAGCATACTTTAAAGACAGATTTTTTGTTATGTGCATATAATATTTTATAGTTTGGCATTGTCACGATTTATTTTGCTAGTCTCATAGAATATGTTTTTTTTTAAATTTAATACTATGTATGGCACACTTCTTATAGATTTTCTGTAATTTTGTATCTCTCTCTTCTTTTTCAGTTGGTGTGATAAACTAAAGTTTCCCCCCCAAATATTCATGCCCTAATCTGGAATCTGTGACTATCATACGATACATAGCAAAAGGAATTTGTAAACGTAATCAATGTTTTGAACCATAAGAGAGGAAGATTATTCCGAATTATTTGGGCAGGCACAGTGTATGAACCTTTAAAAGCTGAGAACTTTCTCTGGCAGAAGCAAAAGAGAAAAGGGAAGTTTGGGACAAAAGGGAAGTTTGGGATATTACAGTTGTGAGAAGGATCTGATGTGCTGCTGCTGGCTCTGACAATAGGAGCCCATGTGCAAGGTCTGGAGAGAGACCTCTGGGAGCAGCTGCTAACAGCCAGCCAGGAAAGGCAACCACAGTCTTCAGCTGTAAGGAACTGTAGCTGTTGTCCAGAGACTCCTGAGAAAAAACAAAACAAAACAAAACAAAACAGCCAGCTGACAGCTTGATTCTGGTTTTATAAAATCTGAAACAGAGAAACTAGCTGAGCCAACCCACACTTCTGATCTATAGAACGTTGAGATAATAAATGTGTGTCATTTAAAGCTATGAAGTTTGTAGTTATTTATCAAGGCAATAACAGAAAACTAATACAGTAGACTACATTATACTCCTTTATTCATAATCAATTGCCCATTTATTTGTATTTTTTGAACTTTCAGATTGAATCATTATTGTCTTTGGAACTCATGCTTTGAAGTTTTCATATATGATCCTAAATTTGATATACCCAATGAGTGGGATAAAAAACGAATATTGCAATGTTATCATTTCAACCTGAGTTATGCATGTTATATTGCACTGTGGAGCCAACTAGAAGCTGCTGACAGAGTTGTATGCTGTCATACCAATTTGTGTGAAGTTGCCTTTGATAGATCTTCCTGAAGAACTGTATAATCCTGCAGTAGTGACATTATTGTACTTAAAAATAAATATAACATGAAAGCAATTAATCAGTTGACTTCTAAATTATATGCTAAAAGGAACTCTAGTTTATAATGACTTTTTCATTCTATTCACATATCTATTTCACTGTCACTTAGAAGGCTCTAGCAGAATAAATTGTCATAAGGGAAATATTCTTCTTACGTCCTTTCCTGGGAGCCATGTGAATTTTCCAATAGAATGATTGAAAATAAACGAATTATTCTTTTACATCTTGGTTAACTAATGGAAGCAACTGTAAGAAAGAAAATTTACATTTTGTAACATTAGATAAATAGAGTAAGTACCTATGGACCATGTCAGGAAATAATTGACTAGTCTGAATTCTCTAAGAAATCTTGATTCATTCATGATCTCCCTCCCCCCCCCCCCTTTTTAGACAGGTTTTTGCTATAGGGCACATGTACTCAATGGAAAGACAGAGAACAGATAGAGTGAAATCACTCCCTAGGGAGGATGACCATGTCGAAATCTCCTCTCCTCCATGCTCATCTTGGGATCTTGGGCATGCACGCACACATACCTGGGGTGAGGTTTAAGCTGCCAGATCCAGACTCCAACTGCAGTCAACTATATGAGAGTCCAGCGATATAACCGTTATGCTACCTCCTGGTTCCCATGACCTCATATTTTAAAGAGATGTTTTGCTATAGGGCGCATGTGCTTGCTGTAGAGACAGAGACAGAAAGGGAGAAATCACCTTCTATGGGGCTGGCTATGATGCAGTCAATCCATTGTTCTCCATTCTCCTCTCAAGATTATGGGCAATGCATGTATAAGCACTTGGTATGAGTTTCAAGCTGCTGGTATGGGACTCAAACCGCAGTTGGATATGTAGGAGTTGAGCTGCCTCAACCCCATGCCACTTGCTGGCCCCCATGTTCCCATTTTTAAGCCACAGCTGTTGTACCCCTAGAAAAGAAAACTTATGAGAAATGATTTTTTAAATAAACAATGTTTCTTTTTATAAAAGAAAAACTTCTCAAATATAATAAAAGTATTGAATTATAATTAGTGCTATGCTATCATGAGACACTTCTCTCGGCAGATAACACTCTGCCTGGGCAAACGATGTTAAGATAAGGCAGAATCTATCTCATTAATAGGACCTAAATTTTGGTCATTGCCAACTGCATTGGTTATGTACAAGAGAGACAGTTTTCAAGAGCTGCAGAAATGAATGGAAAAGCTCAAAGAGTGGTGCTTCTAGTAAGGAATAAGTCAGTAAAAAGACCATCTTAAATGAGAAAAGTTTGAAAAGGGGTCATAAATAATCTTTGGTTTTGGAACAGAATGCAAGTCAGATGAGCAAGAAAAGAAGAGCAAATACTAATATCTGCTACATTTTGGTGACTGTCATAAAATGAATAGTCTTATTTTCAGTGTTAGGGCGCCAAGAAAGACCCAGGAAGTCTTACCAATGTTCCCCATACCAAAAGTACAATGTACAACTGAAATAAAATTAATGTGCTTTCTGTGCAAATGCATGATCTCAAACTTCCTTACACTCTCATTTTAATGCAATGGATACACTCAGGTTCTTCTTGCATAAAACGGTGGACTCTATTACTGTCGGGAAAAGTTACACAGGCTTCAAGGCCCTAAGCTATACTTTAGGAAGTCCAATGATGAACATTCCCTACTCCCTCTGCCCACTGCTAATTCCCACACCTCTGTGAGGGGCCACTAAATATGCATCTAGCCTCTTGCCTCTGCCCTTTGTGGCTGTCTGTCTTACTAGCTAATCAAAAGATGCATACTAACTAGTATTGCCTTGCACAGCTGTTACCTGCATGCCTCAGATTCCAGAGTCAGCCAAGCTCTGCTAAATCTCAGTGGGCCATGGTAGAGTATACACAAACCTTAAGAGTTTCTAAGTTCTAATCACCTTTCTCATATCCCCATTTTCCTTCTTGTTATACAATCTAAAATATCTAAAAAAATTTTCTCATACTTACCCTTTTGATATTCTGTTTCCTATATGACGAAATGTTCTTTTCTTCATTATTTTCAAATCAGTAAGCTTCACTATAGTCTTTATGTTTCCATATTTTCCCTATACCCAAAGGCCTTAACTGAAACTTGGAGTTCTCCTGCAGATGGTATGTTTTCTTCATTTACATCAAATAGAAATTCCTCATTTTTCCCTCAACCCCCAAACTTGAAGGTAAGACATGGGATAGTCGTCGTCATCTCTAACCAGTTTGCTATAATACCATTTTATGTTCAGCTCGATATTTAAAAATAAGCATAGAAAAGTCAGCAGATGGTGTGGTGGTTAAGGCACTGGACTCCCACATGGAAAACCACAGTTCAAGAATTCAAGTCCAGACCTGGCAGCTTAAAATGACTCTGGGCACTTGTGTGTGCATGCCCAAAATCCCAGGAGGAGAGTGGAGGAGAAGAAAATGTGGCATGGTCATCCCCTTTGGGTATGATTTCTTGTTTTCACTCTCACTGTTTCTTTCCAGCAAGGGCATGCATCCTATGGCAAAAACCTAAAACAAAACAAAAAGCAACAAACATAGAAATACAGCTACGTTATAGTCAGTTTTATGGTACTTGAACATACTACTCTCTTCCTTTCTTCATCCTGTCATCCAACAATTCTTCATGGCATTACTTCATTTGTTGAAGCATTTCTGTTCTGGTTCCAAGTCTTTGTCTTCAAACTAAGTCCTATTCTCATACTGGATAACTTCAAGATTGTGGTAGAGGGCCCATCCATTCGAGGCATCTCAGTTCTTTGACCTCCTTTTATTTTATGTGCTTAGTTTATGTACTTATGTTCCTTATATCTCTTCAGCAATATCAGATTATGTTGTTATTAGAAACCCTCAATATTTCTTACCTCTTTCCTCTTAACCCATCCCTTGCTTCCACAGTGGCTCTCTTCCAATCTACTCTACAGACTACGGTAATGTTTTAAAGGACTGACAGAATTATACAATTTACCTTTTGAAAACCCTCTCAGGCACTTTGCATTTCTGACTCAACATGTAAAGAGCTTTGAAGTCATCACCCCTGTCTTGTAAAATAACAACAACAAAAACAGTTAGATAAACTGAAACCAATAACTTTTCTTAATCCCATTAAGGAACCAAGATCATAAAACAAACTGACATTCTGAAATCTAGAGAGATGGGCACACCCAACAAGATGCAGAATTTGAATTTGCTTACCTGGAACAGAAGCTGATGGACTTCATAAAATTAATTACAATATAATTAAAGCTAATATGATTCAATGTGGAATAAGATTGGCAGAAACATCAAAACATGCCAAAATTCTGTAATTCTTACTCGTTTCTTAAGCTTAGCTTTTTTGTCTATTTCAATGATATTTTCTATTGTCTTTACATGACATTTTCAGGCACTGGATAGTCTTAGTATCTCAGCTGACCCTTATCTTTCCAGCAAGACACCTATCTTTTAAGTCCTTACTGCACTTTTTCTTGCTGTCAAAGTTTATTAAGAATTATTGATGGCATGACTTCTTCAAGTCTTTGTTCAGTTCCACTAGATAGACAATCTTTCTCCTGAAAAAGAGTCTCAGGAAAGAACTAAAATATCATCTCTAGATTTGATGTTTTTTAAGGTTAAAAAAAAAAAAAAGTTGATCCTGTTTCTCTTTTATCAGTTTCTTTAGTTTTTTTGCAAGCCCATGACATTCCACCAGAAAAAAAAAGTAAACAAAACCAACAACTCACTTATCTTTGTGATTAAATTACTAGTTCATGCAACTTCCTTTCTTCTTTATCAATGCTTAGTTGAGAATATTTCCCCCTCTTTCTTCCAGTTTTGTGACCTTCTTAGACCAACTTGATTTTCCTTTAAATGATATAAATATGTCTGGCCACAGAAAGGTAATTATAGTGATTGCCTCACAATGGCTATTTTAGTAACTAAGCCTGACATGTATTCCTGGCATATAATGTCATGCAATAATTCATAGTGACATTGCTTCCAAGTATTACCTGTCTTTTTTAAGAGAGAGGTTTTTGGTATAGAGCACATGAGCTCGTCAGCAAGACAGAGAGACAACGTGAGAAATCGTATTTGTCCAATGTTAAGACACTTTTAGTGAGGTCTTCCAAGTAAAGATGTTTACAATCTTATGGCTTCTCATTTATTTCAATTATGTGTCTTTTAAGGCTTTTGAAAACGCAGCTATCTCAGTTCTATTTATGGTGATGACAGTGTCCATTACATATTTTATTTTCTTTTTCCTTATCGGGTTCTTCTAATCACTCAAGGCTTATTGCAAGCAGAGAGCTTGCCTTTCTGTTTGTCTAGCATTTAGTATGGCTTCTTACTGTACTATATTGGGGTTCCTATGTATATATATATATGTGTGTGTGTGTGTGTATATATATATATATGTATGTTGGGTGAATACATGAATGGAAGAATCAATGAATATATATATATATATATATATATATATATATATATGTATATATATATATATATATATATATATATGCATGGAGAAACAAATAGAACTAAATATTAGATATAATAGTAATAAGTAGGCTTTGTTTTCAGAGAAACCTAGAAATATATTTTTACTTTAGAAAGAAATCAATAAACTAAGAAACTTTGAGGTTTGGTAATGGCTGGAAGGTACTACAATCATTGCTCAGTAGTGCATCCCTTCTTTATGGCTTCTGCTATCACACTAGAAATTAATTCTTCCTCAATAGCAGCTGCTATTGTTACCTCCTTCAATGTCCTGTCTAGTTCTGTGTGAACTGGACAGGTATGAGAAAAACAAAAACAAAAAAACAACAAAACCACCCCACCCCCCAAAAAAAGATCAAAACCAAAATAAAACAGAAAAACAACTCTTAAATAGAACAGAGAAAAAGTGGATACAAAGTAGCTGGCAAAACTTGCTTATCTGATTTTTCATTTTAAAACAACAGGTCTTGTGTATAATCACACTTCCTTCAATGTCCAGAGCTCTCAGTTTCATACATATATTTAGGGAGGTCCAAAAGAAAGGTCTTGGTTGTATTCAGCGATGCCCCGAATTAACATGTATCACGAAAAATGAATAGTATGAGGCCTGGAGGTTGATGTCTGGAACACATTTTGCTCCTCACTTTGTATTATAGATGTAAGGAGGGAAGATCATTGTCAAAGCAGAATTTTGCTGCAGCCCTATGATAAGCTCTCTAATTAGAATAAGCAGAGTATCCAAGAACAAAGATTTTTTAAATTGGCTTGCAGTGAGTGCAGGTGATGAAGCAGCTGGCAGACTTAATAACATACCTTCTATAATTGCCAAAGACCTAGTTCCAAACAGAGTGGCTAATGCCATACTGGAAAAAAAAAAAAAAAGAAGAGAAAATTAGATAGAAATGAGAGGGTAGGATACATTGGGGTGCAAAGAAGTTGCAGAAGTGTACTCAGTTGGGAATATTTCCCCCTATGAATGAAGTGTGAGTTCCATCACATTGAGAATATTAGAAAGGAAGGATTTTTTTTTTTTTTGGGGGGGGGACAATGACAAGATGGAAGACTGAAAGCACATAGAATATTTAAAGAGAAATAACATTTTGAGCAGAGAACAGAATTTTGGTTGCTGAGACCAAGGTTGATTTTGGCTCTGAATAATTTGAATTGGAGGAAGAATGTTTGGAGAACTCTTGAGATTGATTCTCACTGTTTATGTGCACATTTAGCAGTAAATATACGAAAATGTGTTTAGACTGGGAAAGAAAAGAATAGGGAAAAATTAGCTTGCATTAATGGTTGATTTGTGAAATGTCTTAGGGTAAAGATAGAGGAATGATAGCCTAACATGCTTAAAGTCACTAAGGGGAAACTAGGAATTAGTTTCAACTGGTAAAAACTCACTTTACAAACATTTTTCTAATATCTCTATTCTTTCGGAAAACAAAAAAAAAAGCCATAGTGTTGCCATGACCTAGACTCTGTGATTAACACCCTGTTAGATTATTCTTAAATGTTTTCCTAAGCAGTACTCCAGTAATCTTAACTTTGTAGCTGGAAAAGGTATATAATTTATTGGAAAATATAACAAAACATAAAAGTAATCTTAATAGTTATTTAGATGCGGGTAGATATAGTCATATAAAGCATCTGTTAAAAAGCAGAACCAATATACAAAGACCATGGAAAACAGTTCGTTTAACACTCACCGTCTGGCCTTGGTAAAGTGTAATGAGAAAAATTTGTCTGGCTCTAATATAGTTTTGATCACAGAAGCATTTATAGACTAAATGCACTTGAAAGGAAGACAAACTGTGTTAGGATTATTAACAAGAAAGAACTGTGCAGGCACCAAACAAAACAGCCTTTGAAGCCAAACCACTCTCCAGATTACAATGAAAAACTAATAAAAATGAATCAGAAGTACCTGCTTAATATGGTGCCAGGATAAGACAGCCCCAAGGATTGTTCTGAACAGGAAAGTCAATAAGTGTTCTTGTTTTTGGGTCAGAGGGGGCTTGAGGAAGAGAGAGTTTAGTGGAAATAGCTAAATCCAAATATGACATCTTCCTTAATGCTGACCTATGGTTACTCTGCTTTCTCTGGGTGCAGGACAGGATGGATGGCCCAAGAGACCCATACCCATGTTGCTGGTACACAGGTGCTTCACTGTGTTACTACTGAGTCAGCATTGCATGCAGAAGAGACTGTACGCTGTCAGATTGTTCTCAGGCTTCCGTCGTAAGTCAGTTTATGCTCAACACAGTCCATGTTGTACTGTAACCCAGTTATTCTTTCTGTGCTTGCTATTTCTCAGAAAAACAGGGTATGCCCAGAAGGGCAAGTCCAACTTAGTCCCTTCACGAAAAGAAAGCTGAGTGTATAACAATGTTCAGCAAATATCTGAAATAGGAAGGTAGAGTAGAGAGAGAGAACTATTTTAGAATGGCAAACAAAATAGGGGAGAGTGAGGATGCGGAAGCAAGACTTGGAGAAAGCCCTTTCTGGTTCGGTGATGTAGCCTGCTTCTGAATTCCCTGTCACCATATTCTTGTCTGCCAAGGGGCTTCATGTAAAAGCTGCTCTTCATTCATCTGCATCTCCACTGGATCTCCTCACCCTGTCCAACAGCACTGTCTGCCTACTTGGGTATCCCTGAGTTCTACTGCCACTCTTCCAAATCTGTGTTCCAGTTGCCAGACGAGATGCCCCAGCGTCTGCAGCTGTTTCTCTTCCAGCAGTGCCTGTCTACCCGTGGAGACAAAGCCCCTGAGTCTGTGCCTTTGCCATCGGCTCAGGGCCCTGACTGGTGTGGTTCATGACGGGACCATCTCTGCCTAATGGTTTGTTTAATTTTTTGATGCTAGAATGTCAGCATGCTGTTTCAGTGATCATTTCTTCTTTTCTTACGCATTTGCTCATTTCTGGAGTTTGCCCAAACTCACATAGTAAGGAAACTAAGCAGCATCAAGATGGCAGGCATAATACTATCAGTTTTCCAGATTTTTAAATTTTGAATTTTTCTGGCCCATAGGCTGAGTTTGCTGCTAAATTAAATAGTTTTTCATATTTAGAATTGTTTTAAGTGAATTTCAGTTAAGCAAGGTTTACATGGAAGAGCCTTGGATTTTTGTGACAAGCGACAGATGGCAAAGCCAAATGCTGACAGGCTATGGCAGCTATATATCTGAAACAGGAAATATTTTTCAAGAATTGGTATAGTCATCTCTCTCTCTTTTTTTTCCCCCAGCTAAATTTGAGTGCTAAGAGCAAGCTAGGAACCAGATATAAAGAATTCCTGAAAAAAAAAAAAAAAAAAAAACACGTTATTCACCTGGATTCTCCTTTTAGACAGATGATAGACAGGTGATGATAGATAGTTGATAGACAGATAGATTTATTTATTTATTATTTATCATTAGACTCTACACCAATATAGGTACAAAGAATGAGGTTTCCACTGCTCAAATCCCGTATTCTATTCATGACACCTGGGAGAGGTGTATGCCTTGATTAGGAGGTGGGTGAGAGGACTATGGTGAACAGCTTCTCTTTTTTTCCTCCCATCTGCATCACCTCTCAGCTGCTAGCACTGAAGACTTTGAGCAAACAAGCTGGCAAAAAAAAAAAATTGGCAACAATTCATCTTTATCTCACTCCTTCTCAGACTTGTTGCTCAATCTCAAACACAAGGGTTTTGTTTTATTTTCCCTAACACAAAGTATTTTTCACTCAGTTAAGAAAACATCAATTAATGCCCCAACAAAGGAGATATTCTTGGATCTAAATTCCTAAAAGCCGACAGGACCAGATCTTTGAGAGTCTGACAGCTCTGTGAAGTGAAGACTCAAGTCTATTGTTTTGACACTGGTCCATGTATTACCATTAACATCAGTCAGCTCTTGGCTCTGAAATTATATCTTCTGTGATGCAGGACAAATTGGCAAGTATTATCTGTTTTGCACTCTAATCTGAGCAGTAGTCATGAGGTCAGAATAACCTCCAGATCCGAGTAAATTTTTTAATCTATATTATTAGTGACAACTAGTTACTGTTACCATTTCCCTGTTCATCCATCCCCCTCATACATCTAAATAGTCCCAAGGGGTTTTGAATGTGCCTCCTAAATGCCTTTTGAATCTATCTTCTCTCCCGACTTTCTTACTTCATATGAACCCTTAAAAAAATCTTCATGCACATTATTGCCTTGCAGCCAGTGCTTCTCCCTCCAGTTCACCCATTCTCCACTCTGCGATCATAGTCATCTCCAAAAACGTAAAGCGTGACTCTGTTGTTCCTTTGTTAATACTCTGGGGCTTCCCTAAGCCTATGAGATTAGGTCCAATTCCACAACATAGACTACAAGTCCTCATCATCCTACTGGACTTACATAGGAAGGTTCCAGGTTCATATCCTGGAGCCTTCTAGAACATGCAAGGTGTGCACATGCATACCCATGATCCAGGCTGGCTGAGACTGCATTGCAGCACCTCCCTACTGGGAGGGTTTCTTTCTCTCTCTTATTCTGTTTCTCACTCTCCCAGAAGAAATAAATACACTTTTAAAAATAGGGTTGTTTCTCAAGTGTGGTTCCAAGACCATCTGCTTCACAGTAAACCCAAATGTTTGATCAAAATGATTATCCAGTCTAGCCCTGTGGTTTAGGTGGCTAAGGGAGCCAGATCCCATATGGCCAACTGCCTGGTTCAAATTCTGGTTCTGGCTGCTTAAAAAATACTCACCAGGCACATATGTGTGCATGCCCCAAATCCTTACAGGACTTGAGAAAGGGACAAAAAGGAGGTCTTTCTTCCATTATGACATTCAGTTAATCAGAATATAAACCCAAACAGATAAGACATTTCTGAGTGGGTATACAATTAAAATTATTATTTTGGGGCTTGCAGGTGGCATGGTGGTTAAGGGCACTGGACTCCCACATGGCCAACTATGGTTTGAGTCCAGAACTTGGTGGCTTGCTTTCTGACTTTCTCTCTCTCTTTCTTACTCTCTCTCTCACAGTCTGTCCCTCTCTGGTCAAATTAAAATAAGTGAACAAATACATAAAGTTAGATAAAATAATTATTTTTAAAAATTATTTTGTGTTTCATATTTGTAAAATAATCTCAATTTGATAAATGATTTCACATACATCTTGAATTTTAACAATTACTCTTTGATAGTATTATATCTATTACCATTTTATACAAAATGAATAATATTCAAAGAAGTTAAGTAGTATAAGATATAGAAAGTAGCATGTTAGATATTGTAACCCAGAGTTTTTTGTAACTCTGTTCCTTTGAAATAAAATAAAATGTTTTCTTAATATTTTAATTTTAGTTAAAATTTACAAATTGAAGCTAAAAGTAGAAAGTACACATACGTACATATACACATATACATATGTTATACTCATGCATATTTATAGATATAATGTACATAAATTTACTGAAAGCTAAATCTGTGCTGAGATTTTCATTTTGAGCAAATTGAATAGATAATAGAACATAAGGTTTACATTACTTATTGTACTTGCCTTTTGAGTTAAAGTTGTTGGAACTCTTAACTTCATGTAAATCTCTTAAAGTATATGTAGACAATAGGATTCTATTGAGGACCCTAGAATTTCTAGAGGTTTTATATGTTTAAAGAAAAAAAAAAAGAAAAAAAGCATATCTTGATCTTGTTTCTAAATCAGACTACTAAATAAGTAGTGCTTATTTCAGCACTACTAAATTTTCCCTAAATGAACTACAAAGAATCTTATTTGTATTCCAAGAATAGCTTAGAAATAATAACTTCTTATCTGCTGATGATAATGTATATGATAATGTCATTGACTTGACTAATATGCATT
Organism: Tupaia tana; assembly: GCA_026018925.1. NCBI lineage: Eukaryota > Metazoa > Chordata > Mammalia > Scandentia > Tupaiidae > Tupaia > Tupaia tana. The sequence continues at coordinate 21,053,377 of JAKSZU010000020.1, read as the reverse complement.
GTATTCATGCTAGGAAAAACCATGTTGTATAGCGTAAAGATGTATAGTAATTAAATGTAAATTTTAAAAAATTTAAAATAATAATTATTTCAAAATATATTTCAAAGTGGTCATCAAAGCAGGAATGTACTGGAACAAAAATAGACCAATGGAAAAGAGCAGAAAATCCAGAAATAAATCTCGAATTATACTGCCAAATGATTTTTGACAAAGGGTACAAGACAATGCAGTGGGGAAAATAAAATCTTTTTGGCAAATGGTGCTGGAATAACTAGATATCTACCTGTAGAAAAATGAAACAGGATCCTTATCTCTCACCATTAGGCAAAATTTACTCAAAATGGTCCAAAGATTTAAACATAGAGCCTCAAACTATAAAACAACAGGGAGAGGAACCAGCAGGTGGTGTGGTAGTTAAGGCACAGGACTACCACATAGCTGACCATGATTTGAGTCCCAGACCCAGCAGCTTGAGAATCATGCTAGGTGTGTGCTTGTGCCCAAAATCCTAGAAGGAAAATGGAGGGGAATGGATTACAGCATGGCCGTCCCCCACAAGGGGATGATTTCTCACTTTTTACTCTCATTGTCTCTTTCTCTTTCTGGCAAATGCATAGGCCCTATGGCAAAAACAGACAAACAAACAAAAACTCTTAAAAAAGCAAACCAAAAAAACAAAACAAAACACTTTTTAGTATAAATTGTAGGGAAAATTTATGAAGACATTGGAATAGACAAAGATTTTTTAAATAAGGCTCGTAAGGTACAGGCAGTAATCCTCAAAATAGACAAGTGAGATTATATCAAGTTTAAAACCTTCTTGGTAGCAAATGAAACAGCAATTAGGTAACATGACAGCCCTGGGAATGGAAGACAATATTTACAAATTATTCCTCAGAGAAGGCTTGATAACCAGAATATATAAGGAACTCAAACAGTTCACCCAGAAAAAAAAATAATAATAATACAATTTAAAAAGGGAAAACGAATTGAATAGATGATTCTCCAAGGCAGATTTATGAATAGCCAAAAGGCATATGAAAAATTATTTAAAATCTCTTGCCATAAGGGAAATGCAATCAAAACCACAAGATACTATATAATCCAGTTTCAATGTCTAGGATTAAAAAAATAAAGAACAAGTGCTAGTGAGGCTGTGGTGAAAAGGGAACTGTCTTACACTATTGGTGAGAATGTAAATTAGTACCAATATGGAAGATCTTCTAAAACCTACAACTAGAACAATAATATGACTCAGTAATTCCACTCCTGGGTATTTATCCAAAGGACAGGAAAACACACTTGCACATTCTCATTATTGCAGTTTTATTCACAATTGCTAAGACATGGAATCAACTTTAGTGTCCAAAAACTGATGACTAGGTTGAAAACCTATGGCATATACATACTATGGAATATTACTCAGCCATAAGAAACAACGAGACCCTATCCTTTGGTTCAAAATAGATGGATATAAAGGGCTTAATGTTAAGCAAAGTGAGCCAGACTTTGAAAGATACACATTATATATCCTTAATTAATATGTACTGAATGTCTGGACGCTATTGAATAAATTGAAAGATTCAAATATGTGATACTAGAGAGGATAAATGTAGATGCCAGAAAATGTAAAGGAAGCGAGTGGGTGATAGAGAGTGGCTAATAGAGGATGGGTGGGTTTGGCAATGGAAAGAAATATTTAACAAACAAAAGGATATAAAGTTTTCTGTTAAAAAAAAAGTTCTGTATATTTTACTTTATAAAAATACAAATAAACAAAGGAAAAATAAAAGTAAAATGATAAGAAAAAGTAATGACAACAACTAATATTTGCTTTGCATTATGTGTTAGTCACTATACTTTGTCACTTAATCCTCATAGCTATCATATGTAATTATCACTGTCATTGTATAGGTAGGACACGTGACACAAGGAGAAGTCAAGTAATTCTTTCATCAACAGAAATGAGAAGATTACAAGGATAGAATTTGTCCTAGCCTAGTTTTTTGATTTCTCTAAATAAAACAGAGAACAAGCATGAGGGACTGGGGAAAATAAAACTGGAAAGGATAAAATTTCAGTTTAAGAGATTTGTCAAAAATCCCTGCCATGGCAGGGATTGATCCCATCAGGCGTGTCTGTAAGAAGAGAGACAGCCAAGTGATTCTCAAAATTGCCCATCAAAGGACTGACAGAGACAAACACTTACCTATTGACTCCCATCTCTCTTCATTGAGTGTTATCCCAGGGGGCTTTAATCCCATCACATTCACACACACCCTTTCAAAGTGTATGTGATTTGGGCTAATGAGTTTTATCTTTAGAACTGCAGAAGCCTCAGGTCAGAGGAAAAAAGGCTTAGAAGGAAGTCAAAACTCACATAGATTTTTTTTTTTCAATTACGTTAGAGATGGAAGTAAAGATGAGGATGAAATGATGTGAGGCAAGACATAGACGACATGTTTAATATGTTCACATCCTGTATATTAAAAACTGATTCTTACATTAAAAATTAAGTTCTTCAAGACAGTGAGTAATTGCAATTTACAAAACATTTAATAGTCAATGTTTAGTGAACCAAACTACCAACAATGGTACATAATTGATATTCATCTTTTCACTACTCTTTCTAGATTTCTCTACTCTTGGCTAGTACTTCAACTAGTCTAGGTTGCTTGCTTGGTAGAGTAGCTCAAATCCTCACCCTTGAGTAGTCTTAGCCTTACTGGGTGGAGTTTGCTGCAACTGCACATTCACCATTATCACCAGACCTGAAAGCATCAGGATAGTTCTCAATGAACTTCATCAGTTACAAAAATATTCTGTATGCTTCTATTATAAAGGAGCAACCCTTGCTTCCCATTGTAACTTTTAAAACTAAAAGACATTATTTTGAGAAAAATAAAACAAAATCAAAAAGTAAGAAAAGATGTTCAAGTATGTATTGCATAATTTCATTCATATCAGTTTCTAGAACAAGTAAAATGATCTATGGAAATAGTTATTAGATCAGTAGATGCCTGAGGTGGAGATTGTAGAAAATTTATACAAGGGGACTTGTTTTTGGTGACAGAAATATTTTTGTCTTAATTATGGTGAACATGTAGGTCTGCATTATCAAACTTTCAAAATTTTAGTAACTCCTTTCATGGTTTCTGTTTTATAATAACAAGTGATACTTAAAACATTAGTTTAGCAGAATTCTGGTGGATTTGCTTCTGCTCTGGAAACCAAGACCTTTAAACCATCAGACCCAAGTGTTCTGGGGTTAGAAATGTAAATTCTTCATGAGTAGCATTAGAAATAATGATAATAAGTACCATTTTTTCACCCTTTGGTTTTCATTTATAAGTCTTCTAAAGAGTGGGAGAAGAGTCTCCTTATAATGACAATTTAGTTTCTATACTGACTCCTAGAGGGCACAGTTCTCCAAACCTGCTAAGAGTTAAATATGAAAGAGTGCCTTAGCTGAGATTTTAATATGCATTTTATTATTTATTAATTCTACAACTTCCAAGTGATGCAGTGTGAGGATAAGGAGAGTAGATAAACATTGACACACCCCATTAATCACTTATCCTCTATTAACCCAGTAATTGGCACTTTGATCTTCTCATATTAGTATTATTTCAGACCCTGTTTCTAATGGCCCTCAGAATGGTTGGTGTTTAACTCCTTTCCCTAACACACAATTATTCATGACTGTATTTTTGGAAGAAGGGTTAAATGGACATTTATCATATATATTACAGTGGCATTTCAGGATACTTCTTCAAAGGGATCCAATCTCTCCTCAATGAATGAGCTGTAGTTTGAATCCAGAATCTTGGTGAGTCCTTTGCTGAGGACTGAGCAGCATATGGATAGCTGTGATGTGAGTGTACTGTGTTGCTTGAGAATATCAATATGACACTGACAACAGATAATTAATTGGACAATGAAATGTATAAGATGTATTTAGTATAGATACTAAGTAAGTTGGGAGTTTTTGAGATGTAGGTTAAATATAAACAATGAGTAAACAAGTAGCCTGTGAGACATAGACAAAATTTATGCATATGCTAAATATAGATTGTCAATAAGTTAGTAAGCTGTAAGACATAAAGTTGGATAAATAAATAGTATGAAGAAACTAGTATGAGTGTTACTTACAGATAGAAATGAATAGAAGGACCAAGTGATGATTATGACTTTGACAAACCTATATGTGGTCTATGGAAGAAATTCAAATACAATTCATGGTCCTTCAACAGGCTACTTGGCAACTGCCTTTTATGGGCAGGTATAGGTGCCCTTGCATTTTTTCCAATAAAGCAATGATGAGGCCCAAGATGCCTTTTTTTTCTATTAATTCTCAGGCTCTAACCTCAACTCTGACTTTAATAACTACCCCACCAGTGGGACCAGCATTTGGTGTAATGGCTATTTCACTGGACTCCCATATAGTTGACCGTGTTTCAAGTCCTGGACCCATGAGTTTATCATGCTGGGTGCATGTGCATGCGTGCCCAAGATCCCAAGAGGAGAATGGAGAAGGGATTGCGGTGTGGCTATCCCTCCTGGGGGGTGATTTCTCGCTTTCTGTCTCTCTATCTTTCTGGTTAGTAATGCACCCTATAGTAAACACCTCTCAAAAATAAATAAACAAATAAAATAACTACCTCACCAGCAATAAGATTAATGTGCCTGAGAGAGATAGGACAAATAAATGACATATAACTGGACTCAAGTATTGTGATCCTTCTGTCCACTTTTTAAATTTTTTTTGCTGATCTGACATAGGTTCTTATTTTTTATTTTTATTTTTTTAATTTAAATGTTCTTTTCTAAATTTTTTAAAATTTATTTATTTTTGTATATACATTCACTCGCATTGTTTAGCTTAGAATGCGAGAATTTCAATATGTGAACATTTCTCCCCAGTCCCGTTGATCAAAATATCTTCAACTGATAACACCGCACTTCCCCATCCTGTCAATGCTCTACTTCCGTATCCCTTCTCCAAATGTCCTTCATTAGGCCCCACTCCTCCACATACACCTCATCAGACATTCACACCCATCTCTTGTGTTTGTATAACCATTATTCCATCAATTTCAGTCATAGAGTGCAGACATTCCGTATATGTTAAGTGGGGACATACAATGTCTCTCCTTCATAGCCTGGCTTGTGTCCACTTTAACCTTTCCTAATAATGTTAACGTATTCCATTTCTTTCCCCCTGATTCTTGCTGTATGATTAAAGTTAATTTGATAAACCATTTAAAATTATTTAGCTGTTTGATAAGCCTTTGTTTTATACTGCTTTGTGTTGGAGTGCCCACCAGTAGTGTAGAGGTTTTTTTTAAAAATCACATGAAGGTACTTTTCCACACTGCAGGAGGACAATGAGGCTTACCAGAGAATAGTATCCACGGGGCTTAGAGAATAGACGTTGGGTAGCTTAAGACCAGGTGTGGTGGTGGAAATTGAAATTCCAGCTCACTCGGAGTACAGAGACTGTAACAATACCTCAACAACATTGGTTTCTGGTTGAGACACTGGAAAGTGTGCGTTAGTAGTAAAAATTACTCTTTAGGAACCAGCAGAAGATGTATTGGTTACATTGCTGGACTCCCATGTAGTTGACTGTGGTTTGAGTTCCAGACCCGGTGACTTAAAATTCACATGAGATGTGTGTGTGTGTGTGCATGCCCAAGATCCCAAGAGAATGGAGGAGAAGAGATTGTGGCATGATCAGTCCCCCTGGGGTGATTCATCATTTTCTATCTCTCTGTCTCTCTGGCAAGAGCATATGCCCTATGCAAAAAAAAAAAAAAAAAAAAAAAAAATTATACTTTAAGAAATTTCTTCAAAGGGTAGTGAACTCCTATAATTTAATGATAAGAAGATGAGCAACATAACTCTATGGATGTTTAACACTTGATCAGATGAAAATTAATATATACAAATGTTCAATAAGCATAGGAAAGATAGTCAACTTTCAGAATGTTAATTTTTAGAGAAAGAAAATTAAATCTACACTAAGAAAGCACTTCAGATTCACTAAAGTAATTAAAATAAAAGGATCGACCATACAAAGTGTTGATGAGAATATAGAGCAAGTGAAATTCTTATACGTTGTTATAATCAAACACCTATTCCTATATAACTCACCAATCCCATCTCCAAGTATCTTCCTCAAAAACACTGAAAATATACATCCACATATAGACCTGACAAGAATGTTCTTAGCAGTGTTTTCATACCAGCTCAAAACTACATCCTAAATGTCCATCAGCAGATGAATATATAAAAAAAATTGTGGTATAAAGTAACACTCACCAACAAAAAGGCATTAACTACTGTTGCATGACAATAATATATTTAAAACTAAAAGACATTATTTTGAGAAAAATAAAACAAAAATAAAAAAAGATGTTAAAGTGTTTATTGTTTAATTTCATACATAGTAGTTCTAGAATAGGTAAAACTGACTGTAGAAATAGATATAAGATCAGCAGTTGCTGAGATGGAGAGTGGGGAAATTTACACAAGGGAACTTGTTTATGATGATAGAAATATTTTTTATCTTGATTATGGTGGACTTGTAGGTGTGTGTTGATCAAAACTCATCAAACTATGTACTTAAAATGTATACATTTGGTTATATATAAATTATACCTCAATAAAGTTATTACGACTTCCAAAGCAACTCCTGCAACTGACTTTAATTAGTATAGAACATCGAAATGCTAAAACTTTAAGGAATAGTTCCAGTATATATTAGAATTGACTCTAGGTATCCAGGCTAAAAATTAAATTATGTGTCATGGCAGAGTTGTTCCCTGTGAATTACATCTTCTTATCTCACCTCATATTCTGCTTCTCATTCCAGTACATATTAGTCAACACCTGCCATTCTATTAGTAAATAACCTATTGCCTTCCAGAGTAGATACTGTTTCCTTATTGGATTTGATTCAAGTTTTTTTTTGATTTGTGGGAACAAAGAGAGGTATGCAGGATTTTGAGGAAAGCAAACAAAACCTTCCAAGTTATTTTCTTTGGGTGAGTCTTTTAAATGACTTCCAGGTAAGGGCCTCTCTCTACTTTAAGAGGAGAAGGGTTTACTTCTATTAGCCTAGAGGATTAAAGATAACTTGGAAGTTCAGCCTTCTTAGGCCCGCACACTCAAGTATTCCCAAATCAGCTAACAGATTTGCCTTCTTTTTTTCCATTAGGACTTCTTTGGTACAGGAATAATATTGTCTTCATATTCATCTCTTTTGAAATTCTATCACTTCTTGGGAACCAGCAGTTAGTGTAACGGCTATGTCGCTGGACTCCCACGTAGTCGACCGCGGTTCGCGTCCCGGACCCGGTGACTTGAAACTCACGCCGGGTGCGTGTGCGTGCGTGCCCAAGATCCTGAGAGGAGAATGGAGGAGAAGGGATTGCGGCGTGACCATCCCCCCTGGGGGGTGATTTCTCGCTTTCTGTCTCTCTGTCTCTCTCTGTCTGGCGAGCGCACGTGCCCTATAGCAAAAACCTCTCAAAAAAAAAGAAATTCTATCACTTCCAAAAGAAAAAAAAACACAAAAACAGCAAATAAGGTTTTCTTTATGTCCTTCCATGGAGGACTTTGTGGCTTTCACAGATCACTCTGAGTTGATAGTTGGCTTATCGGAACTTGCTATTTTCTTTTTTCAGTGTTTCCAATGCTGCCAACAGAAGCCTGCCTTATGACTGCCACTGCTGCCTGTTCTGTCCAATACCTCACATTACCACAGGTCGCTTTGTACATGTATGTCATTCTAATCTACACAGATAACAGAATTAATTGTGCTGTTACAGCATGCTTGGTATTATTACCTCTCCACTTCTCACCAGCAGTTAATGGGTGATTCAGGTTCAGACTTTCATCCTTAAGGTTTAATTTCTAGGACTACTTCTGATATCAATTGTCCTAGTTTGGGTTCTACTTACCTATTGATTTTCCCCATCTCCTAAAGAAAAATAGCAGAGTCTGAGACAAAAACTTATGACTTTGAGCAGGTAGTTCAACATGGGAGGTGATATCAAGAAATAGAATCAAGGGACCAGCACTTAGTGTAGTGGCTATGTTGCTGGAATCCCATGTAGTCAACTGCGGTTCAAGTTGTGGACCCAGTAGCTTAAACTCATGCCAGGCGCGTGTGTGTCCGTGCCCAAGATCCCGAGAGGAGAATGGAAGAGAAGGAGTTGAGGCTTGGCCATCCCCCCGGCTGGTGATTTCTCGCTTTCTGTCTCTCTGTCTCTCTCTGTCTGTCTGGTGACCACAGCTCCCTATAGCAAAGAAAAAAACCTCTAAAAAAAATAGAATCAAGTAATTAGAGTAGGCAGAGTTTAATAGAGAAAGACAAAAAGGCTATAAAAAAGAGAGTAGCTTGGTCACCACTATGGTAAACTGGAGTTCAGTCCTCTTAGGATCTAATAAAGATACATGAAATATCTCACAGAATTGTGAATCTAGTGCAATGTTCATCCATTGGTTCCCATCTCAAATTGGTTGAGTGTTATTCAATGTTATTCCTATCTTCTGTATGATTACATAAATTATGCTATGTAGCTTCTTTCGCAGGCCCGTAACTTGGCATTGGAGAAGTCATGGAACAATAAGCAAAGATGCATGCTATGCTTTGGAAGAAATGCTGTAAGTACAAAGTGAGTCAAAGCCTACCTGTAAAATTGTGTTACCCTTGTGGCGAGAATCAGGGTGAGGTTCATAAAAATATGAAGTTGGGCACAAGAAGTATTTGATACAGGACTCAAGCACAGATTTGTTTGATTCTACAACCCATACAGTAGATTACCATAGCAATACCTCCAATGAACTAAGACAAAAATCTGAACCCCAGAACTCTGGTCTTCACTAGTTTGGGTGAATATAAAACCATAATATTTATAACATCACAAAGTCTGACAGAATTTTCCAAGGCTTTGTAGACAGAAATCCAGGATATTTTCCAAGAACATTTCTTTAAGCTGCCGTGTGGTGAAACTCGGCATAAAACAACTTTAAAAATAACTGATAATTAGTACACAGTAAGTATTATACAAATACACTGACATAAAACCCGTGCTTTCTAAAGCTTTTATAAAAAAAATAATTCCTTAAAATGTTCACAGCCGGAGATAATTTATAAGCATTATTTTCGTAGGTTTTGAGACATAGCCTATGGACCTAAAGAATAATGTGGCAGAACTAGTGCTTGTGTTTTGGCAAGACTATATTTATTTATTTTTTTAGAAATGCTAAAATTGAATCACCCCTTTAAAGTTCAGAGGGATACAATTAATGAGTGCAGAGAAGATGGAAAAATTTTCCCCCGATGGGAATCAAATAATTTTGATATGGACGAGCAAGTTCAAATAGTGAGAAAATGCCAGTACTAAGATCAACCTAAGGTTTCCAGAAGACATTCCTTCTTAACTTGTGAGGCTGCTGTAAGGGTTAAAGTTTCTGTGTTTATAAGATCTGTGCAAATGTTTGTTACCGTGGTTGTAGTGGTTATCAGATCAAGCCCTAGATTAACTGTGGTTTGACTTCTGGACCTTCCAGCCTTCATGTTCACTGTTTTCCCTTCCCTCCATAATTTTTCTGTCCAGCTAACTTCTAGCTGATCAGGGTTATGCCCTCCCCTCCCACCACACTCCCATTATTACTTGCTCTCTTGTGCAGCTGTCTTTTATAAATGGAACTGATGAACAAATTCAGGCTAAGATGCAAACGACTGATTCTAATTTTTCAATGTTAATCTCCCTCCTCTAAAAAGTATATAGCCACAAAGAACTTTAAAGATGAAAACTGAAAGAACACTATAAAGACCAAGTAATTCTTCTCTTATAAGTAAGAAGATCTAAGCCCAGAGTACAGGGACTTGTCTCAGGTCACAGAACTGGTTAGTAAAAAAGCCATTTCTTCAAACTACTTCTGGTTTATTCTCCAGTGCTTACTTGAAGTAAAGGAGCATTTTTTTTTAAGAGGTTTTTGCTATAGGGCGTGTGTGCTCACCAGACAGACAGAGAGAGACAGAGAGACAGAAAGCGAGAAATCACCCCCCAGGGGGGATGGCCACGCCGCAATTCCTTCTCCTCCGTTCTCCTCTCGGGATCTTGGGCACGCACGCACATGCGCCCAGCGTGAGTTTTAAGCCACCGGGTCCAGGACGCGAACCGCGGTCGACTGCGTGGGAGTCCAGCGACATAGCCATTATGCTAACTGCTGGTCCCAAGTAAAGGGGCATTTTGAAAAGCTTGTCTGGTGAACACTTCTACAGTTTCCCTGTCTCCAAAAGACACATCACTGGCACAGTGGCAAACCTTAAAACACCACAAACCCCAAACAATTTTCACTAACTCTTTCAAGTCAGAGTTACTCAACCTCAACATTCTTTGCCACGGAACCTATCCCATGAATTGCAGTATGCTTAGCAGCATTCTTCTCCTCTGCTCACTCTATGTCAATAGTACCTATCCCAACCAAATATAATATATTTTTTTCAACCAAAAACATCTCAATGTCCCAGCAACTTACTAGTCTAGGTCAATGCACAAGTCCAACTAGTGATAGCTAAAATGCAAGGAAATCAAAAATGGGTAGCAAAATGATGATGATGATTATTGCCTCAGGACCAGTGGAACTGTAATTTGTCCTTCAAGTTTTCCTCCCAAAAGACTTCCAGAAATTGTCATCAACCACAATACTAAAACATCTCTGACTTTATGAAGTGAACCAAGTTTAATAAGCAAGTGCATCTGAATGACACAAATGGTCGATCACAGTGGGTGTGTTGGTGCTCTGCCTCAATTCCCATCCCTTAGCTGCTGTGGTTGATTGGGAAACATTTACAGCTGTAGAGAATTGCTCTTACTAAATGTAATCTATCTTTCCTGGCCTAAACAGTCTCATCCCATCCTTCTTGGGGCAGAAGTTGGCCAATGAATAAATGACACAGTATTGGGTTGTCGGAAAAGTAATGACATTTGCTCTATGGTTTTCAAAGGTCTTTTATATAAAGAACAAAGATCAATCAATGACATATTGCCTGTTTTGTTTGATAACCTTTTGCCATCTTTCAGTGTGCTTCATAATTCCTCATTCATAGAAGGATCCATCTTTATCAGTGAAAAATTGAACAAGGTGCTGATTTATAACCTCATCTGAATTGAACATTATACCACCCAACGAGTTTTGAAGGAGTGAAACAAGTGAAAGTCTGATGGCGCAAGGTCAGGCAAGTATGGTGTGTATGGCAACACTTCCCATCCAAGCTCCGATAATTCTTGCCAGGTGATCAAACATCTGTAGTCTCACGTTGTCATGATGGAACACAACTCCTTTACAATTAATGAGCTCTGGATATTTCTGGATGATGAATTCATTCAAACTGTCCAGTTGCTGACAGTACACATTTCAATCAATTGCTTGGCTCCTTGGTAGGGGCTCGAAAAACATGCCACTTACTTTTAAAATCCCACCACACTGAGAGCACAACTTCCTCTGATGAATGTCTGCTTTTGATGTTGTTTGAGGCAAATCACCACATTGGGACCAAGACTGTTTGCACACCACATTGTTGTAAACAGTCTACTTCTTAACACCAGTTATCAGTCACTTCAACAGGGGATCGTTTTTCTCACATTTAATGAGCATATTGCAGATATTTATATGCACAGTCAAATGAACTTCTCTGAGTTCATGAAAAACCCAAATATCGAGCTTGCTCACGTATCCCTGCTTCTTTAGATAGTCGTGAATGCGTGAGTGGTTGATATTCAATATTTCTGCATTTCTTTCCTGTTGTGTAATGTGGATTTGACTCAGTCAATGCTTTTATTTTGTTATCATCAACCTTATAGGGCCTCCTTGACCAAGGAGCATCATTGAGATCAAAATAACCAGCACAGAATTTCATGAACCATCATTGGCACTGACGTTCTTGTAGACCACTGTCACCATAAACTTGATGTAACTTTTCACAAACTTGATGTGTGTCCTTCCCTTTATGGAAGTAAAACAGTAAAATAAGGTGGAAATGCACAGTTTGGTCTTCCATCTTCAATTTGTTGTAAAATCTCCCAAATTCAATCAACTTGCTTAATTTTTTTTTAGAATGAAGTAGAACTATCCACTGTTAGCACAGAAATTCTTTATCTCTATGTATAATTTGCTTATAATGTCAATTATACACAATCATTGTGGATATTTGTATTTCAGCTCTACAACTTTTTATGGTGTATGTTAAACTTGTATTATTGGGTACATACATGTTTGTTAAATATTATCAGTGAATTGATTTTTTCACTTTAAAGAAATATGTTGTGTGGGTTTGTTTGTTTTGGTCTCTTTTGCCTTCAATTCTACTTTGCAGTATATTTCAATAGCTATGGCAGTTTTGTCTAAATAAGTATGTACATGTTATATAATTAAACTTATAAGAGGTGGTTTGAACAAAGGGAACGGTTTTTTTGTTTTTGTTTTTAAGTTTTTGCCATAGGGTGTGTGTACTCGCCATTGAGAGACAGAAAGAATGACAGGAAAAGTGAGAAATCACTCTCCCAGATGGTTTTTGCCACACTGCAATCCTTTCTCCTCCAATCTCCCCCAAGGATTTTGGGCACACACCAACATGTGCCTAGTGTGTGATTCTCAAGCCACCATGTCCAGGACTCAAATTAGGGTTGGCCATGTGGGAATCCAGTGCCTTAACCACCATGCCTCTTGTTGTAACTGGGGAAATCTTGTTTTTATTATTTAATCATTGTACATCTTTACATTGTACAACATGGTTTTTCCCAGCATAAATACAGTGGATATTAGTCAAGTCAAAGACATAAGCATATACGTTGTCATCAACAATTAACTTTACATTTTTATCTATAAAGTGTTTGCTTTTCCCCTGATCCTCTCCCTTCCACCTCCTTTCACCCATCTCCTGTTACCCAACACCTGCTGTACTCTCTCTAGTATCTACAATTGCCCTCCTTGCTATTATGCATTCCAATCTTTCAATTTCTGCTATAGAATGTGGGCATTCGGTAGATATTAAGTGAGAACATACAATGCCTGTCTTTCATAGTCTGGCTTGCTTCGCTTAGCATTAAAAGCCCTTTTCCAAAAAAAGAAAGATGGGCCAGCCAGTGGTATAGAAGTTACAATGGCAGGATTCCATATGACCGCACCATTAGTCCCTGACTGTGGGCTTGAAAAAATATGCTGGGTGCATGTGCTTCCATGCCCAAAATCCCCAGAGAAGAAAAAGGGGAAAGGATTTCAGTGTGGTCAACCCCCTGGGTAGTGATTTCTCACTTTCTCTCTTTCTCTTTGTTGCTCTGTGGTGAGTACCTGAATCTTATAACAAACAAACAAACAAAAATAAAAAGAAGAAAGAAAAAAAGAAAAAGGAAAGAATGACAATTACTAAATGCAGAAGTGATCATAGAAATAGAAAAATCACTGTTTTACAAAGAAAACATTATAATTTTGAAAAATATAGGAATCATCAAGGGATGTGAAAACCATTGGGTAAAATATTATTGGGGAACAAGATATTCAGTGTCCAATTATAACTCTCCAATTAGTGATTATGAAGTGTGCAGGCATTCTTACAAAGGAAACATCTGGTTGGCAGCATCTTAACTGTAATAAAGAGTCAAATTTAGGGACCAGCAGTTAGCGTAATGGCTATGTCGCTGGACTCCCATGTAGTTGACCGTGTTTGGAGTCCCGGACCCAGTGGCTTAAACTCCTGTTGGGCGCATGTGCGTGCGTGCCCAAGATCCTGAGGAGAATGGAGGAGAAGGGATTGCGGTGTGGCCATCCCCCCTGGGTGGTGATTTCTCTCTTTCTGTCTCTCTGTCTCTGTCTTTCGGGTGAGCGCACGTGCCCTATAGCAAAAACCTCTTGAAAAAAAAATGAATCAAATTTACAGTCACTAATAATGGGGAGAACTGATATAATGTGCCTGTTTATGTGATGTACTAAATGGCACACGGTATCACCTACATACAATGTTTTATGAAGATTTTTAATGTAAGTGTAATCATGAAGAAGTCATAAGTCAAATCAGAATTATGAGACACACTCGAAATGGTTGGGGAACTGTTGTAGATTAAAGGAGCCTGAAGATGCTCAAAAGTTTATTGTAATTCTTGGTGGAATCTATGAGCTATAAATTTACTTTAAATGACAGATTTTTCTGTGTTTCATACCTTTTAATATGGAAAGAGAGAAAGTAAGTACACATAAATGTAGAAAAATGTTACAGACATAGTCAAGTGAAAAGTATATTATATTATTCTTTCAATTATGGGATAGGTTTGATGTATTTTTTTAATGATGGGAAAATTAGAATTGAGAAAGTTGAAACATCCCAAATATGTATTAACAGTAGAATGTTTAAATGAATTCTTATATGTAATTCAATGATACATTATAGAGCAGTAAAAACAGATTACAATCAGGGATGGCCCTGTAGCTTGGTAGTTAACGGAGCTGAATCTGACATGACTGGCTACTCAATTCAATCCATGGCCCCAGCAGCTTGAGAAACGTGCTTGCATGACCCCAAATCTCTATGGATTGGAGAAGTGGAGGAGAAGGAAACGTGGTGTGACCATGTGCTTTTGGGAGGTGCTTTTTCCTTCTCTGTATCTCTGGCTCTCTCTCGAGCAAACATTACTTCTAACCAAAAAAAAAAAAAAAAAAAAAAAAAAGGGCAAACTGAACCAAAAAACCAGCAGTAAATGGCACATATAAGCATCAAAGTGAATGAATTATAAAAATATGAAAAAGTCTCAAAAATACATATAGCATGTCTACTAATGTAATATTAGGAAACAAATAACCTGTGTAATATGCCTTGTAAAAGAACTATTTAATTTTGTTAATTTTTATTATTATTTTTTAAAATTTTGCTATAGGGCAGGCATCATGCATGCTGATTAAAGAGGGAGAGAGAGAGAAGAAAGTGAGACAGCAAGCTACCAGGTCTGGGACTCGAACCGTAGTGGCCCATGTGGGAATCCTGTGCCCTAACCACCATGGCACCTGCTGGTCCTGCATAATACATTTTTACTCGATACAAATGACAGAAGAAAAGGAAAGCAATGCTGGGAGGAAGGCGTGTGATGCAGGCAAGCAAAGACATGTTATAGGAAGCAACCAAGCTGTAGGAAGCATTCTATTTCTTAAGTTAAATGATTAGTACAGAGTATTCATACTATTGTATTTTCATTCTAAGTTATTTGTCTGCATTATATGCCTTTTTGTATGTAGGATATAGTTCACAATAATCTATTAAAATTAAAAGGTGTTATGACATTCTGAAGAATGTAACAATTTAATTAGAAGTGACTTTGAGGTACTATCATCAAGACACCTTTTTAAAAAAAGAAGATTGCTTACATTCTTCATTTCTCTCAGCCCACTGTAGTGACAGTTGTTAGATAGAGACGACTGGGGAAGGAAGTAGAAAATGGAAGCAAGGTCAAGGAGCTGCCTTCTTCTTAAACTGTTTGTGGCAATATATGCTGCAGCTAAATATCCCTTTCAAATAGCTATTTCTCCTACCCATGCACTTGTAGTCATTTCTTCGCTGTCCTACCAAATCTGGCACTGATTTATTTAGCCAGCTTTTGCATGCTCTGTATATGACCTTGAAGGAGAAACAGGACTTGATTCATATCACAATTGTCCTTGGATTTTATTTTTAAATGTCACTAAAGCTCCTTTCACCCTTTATTGATTAACTTTTCCCCCACTTAAATTATTTACTACAGAAAAGATTAGTTAATCTAAGCACTTTCCACAATTCTGCTTGAAGAAAATATTACAGAAAATTTCTTTTTTGGTAATCTGTATTTAGACCATAAAATTAAAAACAAATCAGTATTAATAAAGTGAAGTCATTTTTTATTAATGTATGCAGATTTTTTATATGCAATTTAAAAGGTCCAAGGGTAGATTAACTTTTGGAATTTGTTTGAATCTTTAGTTTAATGGGTTCTCTATTGTTAAAGGAAGTTTATCTTTTTTTAAGAAAGGAATTCAGTTTTCTTTCAAATTTGAAAAAATTGGAAGAATAATTAATTCTCAAATAGTCTCAATGTTACTTGATTTTACCAGATTTAAATTTAAGAGTACGGTAGGAAGAGGCATATTGATTCTCCAGAATACGAAGGACAGCAATTCTTAGTCCCAACATTGGCAGTGCAGTTTCTAGGGAAAGATTCTTTGACATGTACTGGTCCTGCATTCAGATTCTCTTACCATTCTACCATACATACAGTGGTAGGACCTCCTCCAGTTTAATCAAGAATGCTTATCTTGCACTTTTAAAAGCATATCAATTTGAAGGAATAATTATTAAGCCTTTTGTTTTTATGAAGTCTTCAGAGATTTGTTGGAAAAGGCAACATGCAGTACTTTGTAAATGTCAAATCTCTTTACAGAAATGCGAAGGAGGTATTGCAGGCTGTCATCTGTTCTTCATGCTGCCTACTGACCCTCATTGGGAGCCACCAATTCCCAAAGATTCTGTGGATGCTAAAATAAATAGCTCTCTCGGGCACAAAGTAAAATGTTAGACAACATACAGCAGAACAGCACCCACTTTAATTATACTATGCAATGTGTTTCATAAAGAAGGATCTGAAGGGTTAGACATTGAAGGACAGTTCCAGCTGGCAGGCAATAAAGGAGAATGCTTTCAAATCAACTGTGGCAAATGACATAAAAAGAAGGAAAAAAGTGGGTAAGTTTTAGGCATATGAAAATAGAAAAAGGATGATGCAGTTTTAGAATGCAAAAGATCAAATATGTGTGAATGTTAAGAATAAAAGTTGGATTATGTCAAATCCAGGTATATTTGAGTAGCTTAAAGGCTAAGTCTCTGAAACAAGTGAGATGGAAGATGTGGCACTTATGAACAAATGACTCATCTGGATTGTCCTGGTGGATGTGGAACTTAAAGTTCTAGGTTAAAAGTCACCCACTGTTTCTCCAGCATCAATAATAATAATAGCCTATTTCACTAACAAAGCTATACTTTCCATGAAAATTTATATTGTCACTTGAGATATAGACAGAACTATTCATTAAGACAGTATGGCACAGAGAATAAAATAGTTTTAGTCCAATAAAGCACAATCACTGTTATAAAGCTTACTGGATATGAGACAAGGTATTTAAGTATAATAAACTCTGATTTTTCACTTCTAATTATTGACAAATAAAATACTTAATCTTATAGAACCAGATAATCAGCAGTACAGAATTTTGCATTAGGCTAGCTTTGTAGGTTGTTTTATCTTTTTATTTGTCATATTTGCTGGTTTAGTTCTTGCTGATTGAATAACTGCATTTACAAATCTTAAATTTCATTTTAATCTCCAGCCTTCTCCCTTGATTTAGGAGCTCTTAGTGATTCAATCTATTTATTAACATTTTTTTATTCAACTCTCTAACTCTAAAGATAGCATTCTTTTAACCCCTTTTCCTGGACTCAAAGCCCAATGGTAACCCTATCCCTTCTCATGAACTATTTCCATTAGTTTTATCTCCTTTGTGTTTTTAGATTTGTAAGCTTTTAAATCCCAGGTCAGCCACCAATTCAGTGTATAAAATTGCTCAGTTATCTCTTCCATGGGTTCTTATGAACTCACAGCCCTTTCCCCTTTTGGGTAGCTCTACTGGAATGGTCATTCTTATACTCAACCAAAGGAGATGATGTGATGCAATGATGGGGTCGTGATCATCTTGGAAGTCATGAGATAACAATTTATCATTTTTAAATACATGAACTGGGAAAACTATCACTGTTTATGACCACAGACTAAAAATATATTTTATTTTTTATCAGTATTTTTCAAACTTTGTTTTGAACCTTTATTACAGTGGTGGTTCAAGTTGTGGCCCCAAACCAGTAAGGTCAACATCACTTGGAAATTAGTTAGAAACTTGAATATTCTGAACACCAGAGCTTCTAAAACAGAAATTTGGGGGAAGGGGGTTACAGTCTAGCAACCTGTGTTTCAAAGATCCTTTCCAGTCATTTCAATGCATAATTTAAGTTCAAGAGCCACTGATTTAGTAATTTTAAAATAAATCAAGAGAATTAAAACTTCTATTAAAAATAAATATTATATAATAATAAAAAGATGTAGAAAAAGTGTGTTCCCTGTAATCCATGTATGAAAAAAGCATACAACATGGAAAACTCAAAAACTTTAAAATGAAAATGACATGTATATACTTCAGTATTAAAAAAGGCTGTAAAATTACCCTAACAAATTTTAATAAATAAAATATAGATTATGAAAAATATTTGTTATTCATCTCGTAGATATTACCAATGTGCAACATCCTTATGGAAGAAATGGGCAAAAGATATGAATAAGAAAATCTCAAAGAAGAAAATTCAAGTGGTTATAAATATCTCTAATATGAGAGTAAATCACTTTATATTAATCACTTAAACAAAATTAAAAAGAGTAATAAAGCTTATTGCTTATTGGAATATATATAAACATGTATTCTCATGCATTGCTGCTAAAATATGAATAATTACAATAATTTTAGACAGCTGGGAAATACATTTAAAAAATATATATATATATATATATATATATATATATATATATATACATGAAGTACATATATACTTCAAACCAAACATATTCTTCCAGTGAATCTATTTCTTCCATTTAAAAACTAAGTACAAAAGATTGTATTGGGACCAGCAGTTAGCGTAATGGCTATGTCGCTGGACTCCCACGTAGTCGACCGCGGTTCGAGTCCCGGACCCGGCGGCTTAAACTCACGCCGGGCGCGTGTGCGTGCGTGCCCAAGATCCCAAGAGGAGAATGGAGGAGAAGGGATTGCGGCGTGGCCATTCCCCCTGGGGGGTGATTTCCTCCTTTCTATCTCTTTGTCTCTCTCTGTCTGTCTGGTGAGCGCACGCGCCCTATAGCAAAAACCTCTCCAAAAAAAAAAAAAAAAGATTGTATTAATAATGGTGTTTATAATAGTGTTGTTTAAATTACCAAAAATTAAAAGAAGGCAAATGTCCATCAATAGGGAGATAACTAAATAAAATGAAGATTATCTTTCTAACAAGGAAATTTCTATCGTTGTACCCAAATTAGTTGACTTAGAGGGACTGAGGGATTTTTATTTACTAGTATTAGTTGAAAAAATTAATAATTAAGTGTGTTACTTACCTTGACTCTCAGTTCGTTGAAGAGGATAACTGGGACCTGGTGTCTACTCTTGCCCCCTTTGTCTCCTAATCCACAGCGACTGTGCATTTTTCTACTTCATCAACTTCAGCCAGGATGCTATCCAGATTGGCAATACTGCATGGAGCTCTACTGCTCTATTGCCTGAATACAACATCCAACTAATTACCAGATATCAAGTGACAGGACCATTGTGGGAAAAGATGACTCCTTTAACACCTCTTCAATGAGAGGGTCACTGGCAAGCATATGCCCAAGGCAGTGTTTGTAGACCTGGAACCTACAGGTGTTGATGAAGTTTATGCAGACACCTACTGCTAGATCTTCCACCCTGAGAAGCTCATCACAGGCAAGCAAGAAGTTACCAATAATTATGTCCACAATATGACACCATTGACAATATCATTGACCTCATTCAGTCAATTCTTTGACTGAATTGATAACCTGGGTGATCAGTGCACAGGTCTTTCAGGACTCCTTGGTCTTCCAAGGGGCACTTGTTTTGGGCTTACCTCCTGCTGATGGAACATCTCCCAATTGAATATTTTAGGAAGTCTAAATTAGTCTACCCAGCCCCCTAGGTTTCCATAGCTGCAGCATAGAACTACAACTCCATCCTCACAACTCATACCATTCTGGAGCACCCTGACTGCCTTCATGGTAGACAATGACATAGGTAGACCTATGACATCGGTCACAGAACCCTAGATATTGAATACCTGACCTACCCTAATCTTGAAAACATTATTAGCCATAGTATGCCCTTCATCACTGCTTCCTTTTGAATTGATGGAACCCTGAATATTGATATGATAAAGTTCCAGTTCAACGTGGTAACCTATACCAGAATCCACTTATCCCTAGCCCAGATGCCCCTATCATCTCTGCTGAGAAAGCCTATCATAAACAACTTTCTGTAGCAGCAATAACCAATGCTTGCTTTGAGTTGGTCAACCAGAGGATGAAATGTGACCCTCACCATGGCAAATACATGACTTGCTGCCTTTTTTACTGTAGTGATGTGGTTCCCGAAGATGTCAATGCTGCTGTTGCCACCATCAAGACTAAGCACAGCATCCAGTGGTTCCGTGCCACACTGGCTTCAGGTTGGCATTAATATCCAGATTTCCACTGAGGTGCCTGGTGGAGACCTGGCCAAGATGCAGCAAGTTGTGTGCATGCTGAGCAACACCATAGTCATTACTGAGACCTAGGCTCACCTGGACCACAATTTTGACCTGATGTATGCCAGGTGTACCTTTGTTCACTGGTATGTAGGTGAGGAGATGGAGGAATGAGAGTTTTCTAAGGTCCAAGAAGACATATATGTCCTTTTTTTTTTTTTTTTTTTTTTTTTTTTTGAGAAGTTTTCGCTATAGGGCACGTGCGCTCGCCAGACAGACAGAGAGAGACATAGAGACAGAAAGCAAAAAATCACCCCCCAGAGGGGATGGTCACGCTGCAATCCCTTCTCCTCCATTCTCCTCTGGGGATCTTGGGCACGCACGCACAAGCGCCTGGCGTGAGTTTTAAGCCACCGGGTCTGGGACGCGAACCGCGGTCGACTACGTGGGAGTCCAGAGACATAGCCATTACGCTAACTGCTGGTTCCCAAGACATAGATGTTCTTCAAAGGACTATGAGGATGCTGGTGTGGATTCTGTTGAAGGAGAGGTTTAAGGTGAGGAATACTGATTATCAGTACTTTCACTACTGTAGAATGCATGTCATAGTCCTGGAATTATTGCTCCAATATCAGCTGAACAGGCACTCAAACTTTCTGATTAGATTATCTCAACTCAACTATGATCAAGTTTTATCTTTCCACATGTACCTGTGAGATTTTTTTGTTTTGTTTTGTTTTGTTGTTGTTGTTTTGTCTCAATATAAAAGAAAAAAATAATAACAGTAAATCAGCAAATGCTAATATTTTTGACTTCTCTTAATCCCTCAATTCTCTCATCAAGACAGAGTTTCTACTATCCCCTGCCCCTTTTTAAAGCTTAGGAAGCTGAGGTACAGAGAATTTAGCTCAAATTTGCCCAGAGAAATAACTTGATACAGGAGAGTCTTGATCTTGTCTTATCTGGAAGACTATTTTTTTTCCCCTATGTTTAGTTATTTCTTTGAGAGAGAGGAGAGAGAAAGAGAGAGAGGTGTACTCAACAGGGTCTATGTCACAATCCTTCCCTAGCCTTTCCAGATAGCCAGGATCACAGGTATACATGCAAGTGCCTAGTGCACAAGTCAATTCAAGAAACAAACACTGATTGTCCATATGGCTTCCAGCATTGCTGAGCATTGCACCACCACATTGCATTATTGTGGTTGGGCCAGAGATTCAGAAATTATGTATGCATTTTTAAGTTTATTTATTTATCCCTCCTATGAGAAAAGAAGACAGAAGTAGACAGAGAAAAGAGAGAGGGAGAGAGAAAGAAAAATAGGTAGAACCAACATCTTCACATTGCCATGTTATTCCTAGCCTTAGTTGGTCAGGATTCTGGATGTACAAGTGTGCCTTGCATACAAAGGGAGACCCTGGGACATGAACCCAGGGTGTTTCCATATGGCCTAAGCATGACAGGGTATGACATTATCACTCTGCTGTTGCAACTGGTCCCAGAGTTTATATTTTTAATATCTGAACTCTACTGCCTCTCTGAGCTAGACATAGAGAAGCATATAATATCATTCCACCTTTTCAGTAAAATTGTATATAATATTGTATTTGAATATATAAGTATAGCCATAAAAGAATGCATGGCAATGTGTTGGCGCTGACTTTGAGAATAGAAGAGAGATTGTCTTATGAGAGATAGAAAATTGCATAAAAGTGAGTTCAAAGAAAAATGTAAATGGAAGAAAAGATAGAGAGTGAAAAGGATACATGAAATTTTTAAAAGAATGTGGTATGCTACTATACATATAAAATTATGTGTTCAAATGTGCCATGGGAGCATATGTGTATATATGTATGTATGAATAGAGAAATGCATAAAATAATCTTCCAAAATAGTCATTGTAGTTATTATAGTGACTTTTCCTTTTCCATTTATATTTTTATGTATTCAAAAAGACTTAAATAAGAAGGCATTTAAAAAAATAAAACTAGAGTTAAAAATGACCTTGTTCCTAAATGTAGGATATGCATAGTGACTTTCTTTGAAAAAGTATATAAAGCACAAAAGGAAAAGAACTCCAAAAAAAAAAATAAATAAATAAAGGAAAAGAAACAACTTCACAATGGAGAAGCTTGGCAAACAATACTTCAAATACTGATCAAGGTAAACATTGATGATGAAGAGTTCTGTGGCTGAAATATACCCTTAGTGTGATGGGAAAATGTGTTGAGAATGGCATTTGCCTCTGTGATTTACCTCAAGAAAACATCATGTTAGTCTAAACAGGAGAAAAACGCGAGACAAACTAATAGAGAGAGATTCTACAAAACGCTTGGCCAGTACACCTAAAAATTGTTAAAATCATCAGAAACAGGGAAAGTGTGAGAAGTTTGGAGCTAACATACTAGAATAATAAATCGTCAATATTTCTATATTCCATTCCAATAAGTCAAGGATCTTCAAATATTTTATCTAAAAGCTTTAAGCTCAGTTATATCACCCATGTTTTTGTTGAATTTAGTTTAATCTTGTTTTGAAATCCAATAAAATTAGAATTTTTTGCAGTTTTCAATCATATTTAACACTTATTTAGTATTTAATTATCAAGCTACTTTATTGCTTTGTTTACCATTATTTGTCATATCTTACTCTTTGTTTAATGGTTTTAATTTCTGTCTTATTAAAATAAATCTTTCAATGAGAGTATATAGTTAACACTTATTCTTTGTTTAAAAATATTTTCATAATTTCATGACAGTTTAGACAAAAATAAAATTCTAGGTAGATAGTTATTTCCTTCAGAAATTTGCAGCTATAATATGTAAATCTCTAGATTATAGAGATTGTATTTTTTAGTGTTTTTAATCCCAGTATATCGTTTCAACATATAAAATGCCCTTCCCAGCATAAATATAGTGCTTATCAGTCAAGACAAAGAGACATGTATTATGTTTTAGCTTTCTTTCTTGAAGATTTCCTCCTTGGGACAAGAAGATGGTGTAATTGGTTGTGTTGTTGAACTCCCATGTAGTTGACTGTGATTCTATTCTCAGACCCAGCAGCTTAAAATCCCATGCAGGACGTGTGTGTGCGTGCCCAAGATTCCAAGGGGAGAATGGATGAGAAGGGATGATGGCATGGACAACCCCCCGAAGGGTGATTTCTTGCTTTCTATCTCTCTGTCAGGCACATGCCCCAAAGCAAAAAGCTATCAAAAAAAAAAAAAAAAGAAGAAAAAATTTTCTCCTTATATTCCATAGTTTCATTACAAAATTATCAAACAGAAGATTTGTTTTTATATACTTATTTATTTTTCTTCCTTTTAAATTTGCCAGAGGGCATTTGTGCTCACTGGAGAGAGACAGAGAGAGGGAAAGAGAAAGCTTGCCTCATGGGGCATGGTCACATCACAATCTCTTCTCTGCACTCAGCATGTTTCTTGAGCTGCCAAGTTTAGGACTTAAACTTGGCTATGTGGGATCCAGCCATTTTAACTATCACACTACCAGGTGGCTCCTATTTATTTTATATTATAAGGTGAGGGTTTCTGTTTTTAACAAAAATTTTAATATTAACTTTTTAAATATTACCCATCTTTCATTGGTTCTATTCTTTTCCTCTCTAAGTTTATATTAAATATTGATTATATCCTATTCTGAATTTCCCATTGTATATTTTTTTTTCATGAAATCTTTTTTTTGTTGTTGTTACTTTCTCCTGGGCTATATCTTTTTTTTTTTTTTCGAAGTTTTTTTTTTAAGAGAGATTTTTGCTATAGGGTGTGTGCACTCACTGGAGAGACAGCGAGCTGATTGCTCAATTATCTCTTTAATTGTATCTAATATAATTAGGCTTTCAGATATTTTGTGGGTGCTTCTTTTTTCATGCACTGCCAAGATTGGACAAATTTGTCTTATCTTATATCCATGGTCCATTGGGCCGACATTTTGTAGCTGCCATTTTCTGTATTGATATTCACCTTTTAGTGAAAGAATTTGTCAAGGAAAAATGACTCTGTGAGATGGGTGAACTCAGTCATTCATGGCTTCTGAATATTGTTGGGAGAAGATTCTCCAAATTGTTTATCTGCATATCTTCTGAAAAGAGAGATTGTTAGCTTTGGTTCAAACTATTTTCACCTGAGTGTTCTTGTTTTTGATAACAAACAATTTTGAAAGATAGAAATGGTATTTCTCTTCTGGAAAAAGAACAGATTGTTTCCTGACTAGTAATAAAGTCTGAACGGATAATAAAGATAATTCCTTCTTTCAAGGCAATGTTTGTGCAAGTGTACTAGAAGCTCCTTATAAAGTTGGAGGTTTTCTGTTTGGGGATTTTTAGCTGTGACTCAAAGGGTTTCAAGCTGCCTGTACAGTATGTACTTGGGCCTACCCCACACAGCACCCATGATCTTGGGAGGCAAGAAGAACCAATGCAAACATGAGTGCTGCACTAGTTGTTGTGCCATGCCTCTCATCCAAGAGTTGCTGACCCAGGAGTCTTGTGTTTTTTGCCTGAATTTTTGAAACTGTCTCAGATCTTGCTCCCATGTATGGGTCTACTGCACTCAGTCTCTGCTGACAGTCATTAAAATCCAGACCTGAAAGACATGTGTCTGTTTCTGCTACCATAATGGATTGTTTCTTCCTCACTTTGGTTTTGAGTTTTATCTTTGTTTCAGTCTATGGGGTTTCTTTTGTCCTTCTTTCCTCTTTTTCCCTTTTTCTCATACATCCTCCTTTTTTCTTTCTCTCTCTGGAATATTTTCATTTTTTTTTCCAGTGTAACATTTTTGTGGGTTTGAAAGGAAAACTATGCTCTTAGTCTAACTTTCAGAGAACTTAGGTGTTCATAAATTTTCTTTTGGAGGCTGACATCATTGTTACCTTTCAGTTTTGACTGTGGTTATTATTAAATTCGTTCCAGGAGCCCCCCAAATCTTTTTTGAGTATCTCTTCTTTTTAATAAACAAAAACTTTATTAGATTCATTCAAAAACCATTGACAGACTAAATTTCTTGTAATTTCACTTGTACCAAAAATAAAAGTGAGGGACCAGCAGTTAATGTATTGGGTATGTCGCTGGACTCCCATGTAGTCGACTATGGTTCGAGTCCTGGACCCGGTGGCTTAAACTCACGCAGGGTGTGTGTGCATATGTGCCCAAGATCCCGAGAAGAGAATGTAGGAGAGGTGATTGCAGCGTGGCCATCCTCCCTGGAGGGTGATTTCTCGCTTTCTGTCTCTGTCTCTCTCTGTCTTCCTGGTGAGTGCACACACCCTATAGCAAAAACCTCTCCAAAAAAAAAAAAATAGCAAAAATAAAAGTGATATTTATAATAATGGTTTAAAAATGAATGAAAAACTACAATTTTGCACAAGATTTTAAACATTCTGCACACTAGGCAGATCTTTCTTTATGCAAAGTGCTCTTTTGATGACAGATAAATTAATAAATACACACTTTTTTGAATTATTTCAGACAACAGAAAAAAGGTTTGATTTGTCTTTTCTCTTATAAATTATAAATGATAAATTTTTGTTTTTGTCTTACATCCACCTTCTACCAACTGCTCCCCGCTTACTGTCAAAGCATCCACATCTGTCCTCTCCACCATCTCGTCTTCATCTCTCTCAACCTCTGCTGTGAAGTGCAGACACTCAGTATAAATTGAGTGGAGATGTACAATGTGTAGCTTTTGAAGTCTGACTCACTTCACTAAACATTAAATCTTCTATATTCATCCATTTTGAGTTAAATATATAGAATCTCATTGTTTATTATATCTGTGTAATATTCCATAGTATATATTATATGCTATAGTTCGTCAACCCAGTTATCAGTTTTTGGACACCTAGTTTGTTACTGTGTTTCAGTAACTATATATATAAATAATGCTTCAATAAGCATGAATTTGCAGATGTCTTTCTGATGGTTTTCTTATCCTTTGGGTAGATACCAAAAAGTGAAATTGCTGTGTCCTATGGAAGTTCCATTTGTAGATTATTTAGAAATCTCTGTATTGTTTTCCAGAGAGGTTGGCTAATTTACATTCCCACCAACAGTGTAAGAGAGTTCTCTTTTCATCACAGCCTTGTCAACACTTACCGGTCTTTATTATTTTGAACCTAAGCATTCTAACTGGGATTAAATGATATCTCATGGTAGTTTTAATTTGCATTTTCTTTATGACGAGAGACTCTGAACGTTTTTTTTTTAATATGGCTCTTGGCCATTCATAAGTCTTCCTTGGAGAGTTATCTGTTCAGTTAATTTGTCTATTTTTAAATTGGATTATTCTTTTTTCTTTTTTATGGATGAGCCCCTTGAGTTCCCTATATATTCTAGGTATCAATCCTTTATCTGGGGGATAATTTTCAAATACTTTTCCATTCTGAGAGGTGTCATTTTACTTAAGTTATAGTTTCTTTTGCTGTGAGAAAGCTTTTTAGCTTAATGTGATTCCTCTTGTCTATTTTAGGGACTATTGCCTATGCTTTAGGAGTCTTACTTATTTAAGAAATCTTTGCCTCCTCCAATGTCTTCAAATGTTTTATAACTTTTTTTTTTTTTTGGTGTGTGTGTGTGGTTAGAGGCTTTGTATTTAAGTATTTGATCAATTTTTGTGTCAATTCTAGTTAACCATGAGAAATAGAGGTTGGTCCGGTTCCATTTTTCTGAAGGTTGATATTCAAATCTCACAGTACCATTTGTCAAAGAGTTTTTTTTCTCTCTCCACTGCATTGCCTTATACTCTTTATCAAGATCAGTTTACTATATGATTTAGGATTTATTTCTGGATTTTCTATTCTCTTCTAGTGATCTATGTATACACTTTTGTGCTAGTACCATATTATTTTAATTATCACTGCTTTGTAGTATACTTTGAAGTCACGTAGGGAGATGCCTTCAAGTTTATTATTTTGATACAGTTTGCCTTGGCAATACAAGGTATTTTTTGATTCCAAAGTTTGTAATTTTTTTTCCATTTCTGTGAATAATGTCTCAGGTAACTGGATCAAGATTGCATTAAAGGTGTAGATTAATTTGGCTAGGACTGACACCTTCATTATATTAATTCTTCTGATACAAGAGCATGGACTGTCCTTCCATTTTTTTTATATCATATTCAGTTTCTCTTTTCAGTTTTTTATATTTTTTCCTATAAAGATCTTTTACTTCTTTGGTTAGATTTATTCCTAAGTATCTTATTTTTCTTGTAGCTTGTAAATGGGATTGCTTTCTTCAATTCTGTATCAATCCATATATTATGGTTGTATTAAAATGCTATAGATATTTGTAGATTGATTGCACAACTTTATTAAATTCATTTATCAATTCTAAAAGTTTTATCATGTATTTCTTAGGATTTTCTAGGTATAAAATCATATCATTTGCAAATAGGGACAGTAGCTTCTTCTTTTCCTGAGCGCCCTTTTAAATGACTCTCCTGTCTGATTGCACTGGCTAGGAATTCCAGCACTACGTTAAAGAGGAGTGGAGAAAGTAAGCAACATTATTTTGTTCCAGTTTTTATTGCGAAAGCTTTTAGCTTTTCGAACTTTATTTCAGAGTCCTCTGTGATGTAATGGAAGGATCTCATAGTTTGCTCAGTAACTCTTACAACTAAAGTTAAAATTTTCAAATTATGAAGGGGTTAGTTAATCTAATACAAAACTTCAATGTTAGGTCTCAAATAGGCTCAAAAATCTCATGGGAAAGGAGTCTGCAATATTTTCTCATACTGTTTCTGGATTTTGCCCTATCAAAATTTTTCCTCAATAATCTACCTCTGTTTTATTCCAGAGCAGGGCCAGAGGGATGGAGGAAAGAAAAGGTATTACTTGACTGATATCATTAACATCTGGCATTGAAAATGTCCCAAGTCCTGTTTCTCTCTTTGAGTGCTTTTGTGAGTACATCACTCCTTCAGGGAATATTTGGTACTACATTAATTTATTATTTTATGTTTCCACTCAACTTCAATTTGGAGAAGTCACAGGACCTTAATATTCTCCTTGGGTCAATTGTCACAGTAGGCAGGCTTCTTATTGGGGTGTATGGGGGCCCAAGTGAGGAGGCTCACAGATGGTTGCTTTCAGAGGCACGAATGAAAGCATCGTTGCTTCACTCAATTCTTTATGTGCTGACTGTTCCCATCATGACTCTTTGTGTTTACTCTCCTACCTTAGGCAGCTTCAGTTATCTATATTTCTTTAGATACGCCAGACAAGAGCATCAGCTTATTTGCTTCTGTATCCTTAAACTCTTAGGCAGATAGATTGAAGTTTCATAAGGATACTTTCTATGTATTCTGGTACTGTATAAGGCAAGTTGATTGTTTTCTTCAGCTTAACAGGTTTCCACTGAGGGGGTCAGTTGTCAGGCTTCCAATCGGGTCACCATTTTCACTTTATGGGTGTTTCCAAGATTCTCTTGTTTTGTTAAAAGAGAAAATGCACAGAATAACAACTATCTTTCAAACACAAAACAATAGACAATCTTCAACACTTCTTTCCCGTCAGTCTTTGGCATTTATATATATATATATATATATATATATATATATATATATATGGGCTGGAGGTTAAGGGGTAGGGGTCACAGAGCCTGTTTTGCTGTCTCTTAGTAAGTCCTGTAAATAGGTCTAGCACCTATGTTTTCACCTATTATTCTCACTTATAAGGTTTCAGTCAAAAGGAATAGTCCTCACTTAACACATCCTATTATATGAAGTGTATTCAATGTGTTAGGGCAGATAAAAAAGGTTAAATCCTGACATGGATAGACTCATCTATGGTGCAGAAAATTTTAGGTTATCATAAGATTTCTAAGTTATGATTGCATTCAGATAACCATTATTTTATGACAAATTTTATATTTTGAAAGAGTAAATTGTTTGGAAAATTAAGTTAAAAATGTAACCGATTTTCTCCCATTGGTAAAATAACACTTATAGCAAATGTATGGACAGTCGAAGTCTTTCCAAGTTTAATAAATTTTGACTAGGTGACATGTTAAAGACTTTATTATGAAAGCTTTATTTACATTTCATTATTGATATATTTTAGTGAAAAAATATTTATACAAATTTATTATAATATTGTGGACAATATAGACATGGCCTATGCCTTCATGTAAGTTCAAATAGATCAGGGGCTACAAATGATAATAGATAAAAAGAAAAAAAAACAAAGTATGTCTCTACAAAATACCAAGTATCAAAAGAACACAGCAAAGGGGAAATAAAAGAACAAAAGATTGTAAAGTGAGAGGATACCGCATGGCTACTGGGAACTAGATATTTCAGGGGACAGGAGAAATGAAGATTTTCTACTCATAATTCAGCCTCCAGCAAGCAAAGCTAGTGTGCAATCACAACAGAACAGCAAACAGATTCTAGAACACCTGTGTCTGCTTGCTCCTGAACATTGAGGCTTAACTCCAAGAATTTGAAAGAAACACACCATCCATCAGATGACAAGAAATCACCGTCGGATCATGAGAAATATGGGAAAACGAGAAAATACCTCTCCTCCAATGGAAAAGAGTAACTCTCCTTCATCCACAAGCAGTTCGGTGAAAGTCATGGAAATGTCTGATAAGGAATTTAGAGCATTCATAATGTCGAAGCTAACAGAGATGGAAGAAAAGAGAGATAATGAACTGCTAAAGAGAAGGGAGAAAGAAGTTGCCGAGTTCCAGGAGATGAGGAAATTCTTGCAAGATCTAAAAGAGGAATTACACACTTTACAAAAGACTCAAACGGAACTGCTAGAGATGAAGTCTATAATACAAAAAGTCAAAATCTCCCTCGAAAGTATTAAAAGCAGACTAGATCATTCAGAAAATAGAATCTCAGATGTAGAAGAGAAAATGGCTGGCTTAGAAAAATCCACCACGAAGACTGAGAAAATGGCCCAAAAATTTGAGAATGATATGCGAGAAGTACTGGACACCATCAAACGTCCAAATATCCGGATAATTGGCATTCTAGAAGGTGAAGAAACCCATAAAGGCATTGATAATCTATTCCATGAAATCCTGCAAGAAAACTTTCCAAACCTAGAGAGGTATTCGAAGATCCAGTCCCAGGAAATACAAAGGACCCCAAATAAAATCAACCCAAGAAGATCTTCTCCAAGACACATTATAGCCAGGTTGACCAAAGCCGCAGACAAAGACAAGATACTAAGATTGGCAAGAGAGAAACATCAAGTTACCTACAAAGGACATTCCATCAGGCTAACAGCGGATCTCTCATCGGAAACAATGCAAGCGAGGAGAGAATGGGAAAATATATTCAAAGTGTTATGAGAGAAGCAATTTCAGCCAAGAATACTGTACCCGGCAAGATTATCTTTCAGGTGGGAAGAAAAGACAAGAACATTCTCAGATAAACAAAACCTGAAAGAATTTACCAGCACCAGACCAGATCTCCAAGAAGTTCTCAAGGGTGTGTTGTATCAAGAAAATTAAACACAGACAATGAAAATAAGAGTCCAAAAACTATGAAAGTGGCCAACTTAATCATAGGGACAAGTCTGGAGTTGAATATTATATCCCAGAATTTAATCAGGAAAATTGAACCTGAGCAGAAGATAAAAGTACATGAGACTGATAGGTTCATGCACCTACCATTTGAACAGAATCCTAACTTGTTTCCTGGCTTTAAGCAAAGTTCCTTGGCACTTCTTTGAGTTAAGTTAAAACTGGTTTTCTTAGTAGTAATGAGTGAACTCACCATTGAAAGTAGTTAGATTATGTAGGAAATTGTGTGATCAATGCAACGTGGGTGGGAAGGGAATGAAGGACAATTGTAGACACCGGAGGTGGTGTGAGAGGAGGGTGGGAAGGGACAGAGGGTCAGAAAGAGGGGTGGAAGTAATTCTAGGAACTAGTAATGGAAAATTTTTTGTAATGTGCATGATTGTGTCACTATGCAGTGTGTACTGGATGGGAGATTGCATTTTGTATGCTGTGATGAAGCTTAGGGAAGGAATGTAAATTGAGTTACAAAAAGAAAAAAGTTTCAGAAAAAAAATATATATCTATTCAATGACTGCAGTAGGATATGTAGCCCCAGGTAGGTGCTACTTTATAGGATGCGTAAACTAAGACTTGTGTTCATGGAAATGTGGGTATCACCTGTGTTTGCTATGAGGGTATTTGGATTTATTAGGGTCTTTGGCGATACAATAAAATGTGAGGAGAAAACAGTATAGAAAGCAAACATAGATACCAGAGACAGTGTGGGAGGAGAGTGGGAGATGGGAGAGGGTAGGAGATAGGGAATCAAGGATGGGGGGGGGGAAAAAAGCAAAACATACAGAAGACAAGAAATGGAAGATCATTTGCTGACAATAACATGTTTGTTTATGTGCTTGATTGAGACAATATATAATGTACCTTGGATGGAAAATCTCATTTTGTATGCTGTAATGATGTTCAGTGAATGAATGCAAATAAATAAATTGAAAAAAAAAAGATTGCAAAGTAGAAAATAATGAAATGGCAATAGTCCTTACCTATCAATAATAATTTTAAATAAAAATTTGTTAACTCGTTAATCAAAATATAGAGTGGTTAAAAAATTAAAAATGAGATTAAATTATAGGCTCTCTACAGGAGACATACTTTAAAGTTAAAGACAAACTAGCTGAAAGTATAAGTCTGTAAAAGATATTTCATGCTATAATCATATCAGACAAAATAGGCTTTGAGACAAAAAACTGCTTGAAGCACAAAACTTTAAGATTAAAAACTGTCCTAAGAGACATAAGGTCATTGCATAATACTAAGAGGGTAAATTTAATAGGAAAATAGATCATTATAAATGCATATGCATCCAATATCAATTTAGCAAACTAAATTTATAAAGCAAACATTGACAGATCTAAAAAGCAAAATATTCAGCAATACAATATTACTAGGAGACCTCACTACCCACTTACAGTAATGTACAGGTTATTCAGACAGAAAATCAATAAGGAAACAGTAACGCTTTACACCAAAGAAACTTATCTGACATATGCAGAGCATTTAAGCCAATATAAGGGAAAAACACATTTTTCTCAAACACACATAGAACATTCTCCAGGATGAATCACATAGATTATAAAGCAAGTTTCAACAAATTTAAGAAGACTTTAGTCATTCCAACTATTTCTTCTAAACACAATGTAATGAAACTAGAAATAAATAATAAAAAGAAAATGAAAAAAAAAATACATAGGTAGTAAACAATCCACTGTTTAAAACCACTAGATCAAAGAAGACTGCAACAAGGAAATCAGATGATATCTTGAGACTAATGAAATACAGCATATCAACAATTATATGATACAGAAAAAGCAGTACTAAGATGTTTATAGTGACAAACACCTATGTGAAAAAGGAGAAAAGAGATAAACACCTGAATGTGCAAGGAATGAGAAAAAAAATATAAAATTAGCATAAGGAAAAAATAATAAAGATTAGGACAGAAAAAAATGAAATAAAAATTAGAAAAACAATAGAAAAATGACAAAAATAATTGAGTATTTTTGAAAAGATAAAATCAACAAAACTATCAGGTAGACTAAAAGATAGAATACTCAGGTAAAATAAAAATGGAAAAAGAAACATTACAACAGATGCCACAAAAAAGTTATAATGATTATTATGAACAATTATATCCTAACAAATTGAACAACTTAAGGAGACATATAATCCACTGGATGAATTAAGAGGAAACAGCAAACCTAAACAGACCAACAAAAAAAGTGGAGAGTGAATTGATAATCATAAACCTCTCAATAACAATAATAAAATAATTATTTTATTATATATCCAGAATTAGATGTCTCTACACATGTATTCTACCAAACATTTGAAGAATTAATATCAATTCTTCTTGGCCAGTCATGGTGGAGCAATGCTAACAGAACACTCCACAATGCTGAAGCCACAAGGAAAGGTCCCAGGTTTGTTTTCCAAGGTCATTCTATGCTTTCTGAGCACACACTCACACACACACACACACACACACACACACACACACATATGTCTGTGGTCCTGTCTGGCTGAGGCCAGGATAAATAAGCAGCATAAAGACATTGGTGGGCATGCTTTATTGCTCACTCTACCTTACTCTGAAAACATAAATAAATTAATAAACTTTAAAAACATTAATTCTAAAAATTTTCCAAAACATAATTCATGTGGCCAGCATCACTGAAAGGTTTCTTCACAGCAAAGGAAACAATCAGCAAAATAAAAAAAACAACCTACTGAATGGGAGAAATTATTTGCAAACCATACATATGATAGAAAGATAATATTTAAAATATAAAAGGGTCTCCTATTTATATTAATATAAACAAAGAAAACAACCCTATTTAAAAATGGGCAAAGAAACTGAATATTTTCAAAGGAAGACATACAAATGAAATACAAGTATACAAAAAATGTTCAACATTAGTGATCATCGTGGAAGTGCAAACCAAAACCACAATGAGATGTCACCTGATTCTTATTAGAATGGTGATTATCAAAAAGACAAATGATGGGGCCACCAGGTTGCATAGTGGTTAAGGCTCTGGACTCTCACATGCCCAACCACAGTTTGAGCTCCAGAACTGGCAGCTTGAAAATCATAATGTGTTCATATGTGCACATACCCAAAATCCTGAGAGGATAATGGAAGAGAAGAGCTCGTGACATGGCCACCCCACAACACCGAGAGTAACTTCTCACTTTCTCTCTGTCTCTCTTCAGTGAGTTCATGTGCCCTATGGCAAAAAGAAAACAAAACAAACAAAAAAGAGACAAATGAAAAGTATTGGTGAGAATGTGGAAGAAAAGGAATGTTTCCACACTAAAAATTAGTACAAATTTTAGTAGATTTAGTAAATTAGTACAGTAATTATGGAAAATAGTATGGAGAATAGGGAGGTTTCTAAAAACATTATAAATAGAACTATCATAAAATTTGGCAGTCTTACTACTGGGTAGTTTGCCAAAGGAAAGGAAAGAAGTATGTCAAAGAGATATCTGCACTCCATGTTTTGTAGCACTACTCACAATTGCCAAGATATGGAAACAAACTAAGTGTCTATCAAAAATGAATGACTAAATAAAATGTATATATACACAATGGAATACCATTCACTCATTAACAAAAAAGAAATCCTGCAACATGGTTACATCTGGAATACACAGTGCTAAATGAAATAAGCCTGGCACAGAAAACAAACATATGATCTCCCTTATATGAGGAGTCTAAAAAATGCTGATTTCATAGAAGTAGAAAGTAGTAGTTACCATAGCTAGGATGGTTAAGGTGAAAAGGGAGATTGTGGAAAAGTTGGTCAAAGAATACATATTTATATTTAGATCAGAAGAATATTTTCCAAATATCTATTGCACAGAAATGATGACTCATATTTTTAAAAAATGCTTAGAGAAAAGAAGCAACCTACTGAATGGGAGAAATTATTTGCAAACCATACATATTATAAAAAGATAATATCCAAACTATAAAAGGCCTCCTATTTATATTAATATTAATAAAGAAAACAACCAGCAGACAGTGTAATGGTTACGTCACTGGACTCCTACGTAGTCGACCACAGTTTGACTCCCAGACACTGCAGCTTAAAATACTTGCTGGATGTATGTGTGCACATGCCCAAGATCCCAAGAGGAGAATGAAGGAGAAAGGATTGCAGCATGGCCATCCTCCTTGGAGGTTGATTTTTCAATTTCTGTCTCTGTCTCTCTGACGAGTGCACATGCCTTATAGCAGAAATGTCTCTCTAAAAAGAAAAAAAAATAATGTTCACAGGATGGGTGTTAAGTATATTCATCACACAAATAACTATGTAAAGTAAAACATCTGTTAATTAAAAAGAATTAACTATTCTGCAATGTATATATACTTCAAAATATCATGTCACACATGAAAAATACAGAAGAATTCAAAAGGTTCATGAAAAATGCACATTATGAGAAAACAATATGTGGATTTAAAAAAATTTTTTTTTTTTTGGAGAGGTTTTCGCTATAGGGTGCATGCGCTCGCCAGACAGACAGACAGAGACATAGAGACAGAAAGCGAGAAATCACCCCCCAGGGGGGATGGCCACGCTGCAATCCCTTCTCCTCCATTCTCTTCTAGGGATCTTGGGCACGCACACACATGCGCCTGGTGTGAGTTTTAAGCCACCGGGTCCGGGATGCGAACCACGGTCGACTACGTGGGAGTCCAGAGACATAGCCATTACGCTAACTGCTGGTTCCCTGGATTTAAATTTTTTTCATCAAAATAAGCTCATAGTTTAATTCCATTTTTCCATGAACATATTAAAGTCCCCTACAGCTTTATGTCTTTTAAAAAGGAAAAAAATAAGGAAAAGGTACTCAACATTACCAATCATCAGGGAAATAAAAACCAAAGCCACAATTACATATCATTTCATACCAGTTAGGATAATCATTATAAAACAAAACAAAACAAACAAAGATATCTTATACTGGTAAATATATGGAGAAAAAGGTAACCCCTATACATTCTTGGTGAAAATGTAAATTGTTGCAGTTGTGAACTCTGGAGGTTCTTCAAAAATTTAAACAGAACTACCATGTGATTCAGCAATCCCACTTCTGGGTACTTATTCAAAGGAACTGAAAATCTCAAAGACTATTTGTAGTCACATAGTCATTGCAGCATTATTGATAATAGACAAGACATGGAAACAATCTAACAGATAAATAATGTGTGGAATAAGTATAAAATAAAATATTATTTAGCTTTACAAAAAGAAATTCTGTGATTTTGCAATACCACAGATGAACCTAGAGGACAGTATGCTAAGTGAAATAACTCACATATAGACTGCATGATACTATTCATATGAGGAATCTAAAATAGTCAAACTCATAGAAGCAGAAAGTAGAATGATGGATACCAGAGGATGAAGAGAGGAAGAAATATAGAATTTGTTTCAGGGTACAAAGTTTCAGTTATACAAAATGAAAGAGATTTGTTGTGCAAGGTAGTGTCTGCATATTATATACTTAAATATTGTTAAAATGTTCTTAAAAGGGTAGATTTTATGTTAAGTGTTCTTAAGACAAAAAAACCTAACTAAATAAAGGAAGTAGAAGAAAACTCTTGGATGTGATGGATAAATTAATGACATGGATTATAGTAATGGTTTTACAGTATATAAGTATTTCCAAATGATTTTTAATACTGAATTTTATAAATTGTATCTATTATTATTTTTGGTGGGGTACAGCATGGTTTTTTTCAACATGAATACTGTCTGTTAATGATCAAATCATGTATATAGACATATTCATCTTCAGCCTTGAACATTGTATTATGTTGTATACAAATGATAATAGTTTTTAGTTGACTTTTTTTAATTGTTTCACTGAGTTAGGTACATTAGATATGTGCAGCTTTTTATATCATATTTCAATAAAGTGGCTTTTAAAAAATGATTGCAATTAATGCTATGTGAAATTTTCATTAAAGGATCACAAGATATTTATTTTGTCCTTTGAATGTAAGAGCCAAATTTATTTTCCAAAATCAAATTAGATTCTGTTTGCATAATCACTTTATGAGGTTGGTGAGAAATTTAATATTGGTCACTTTCTCTTGCCTTGGGTTGTTAGTAGATCTTTGGTCCCTGTGGCTGCATGAACAATTCTAAATTTAGGGTTGAAACTGAAGAATGCTTTTGTCCTCTCTCACCCTTTACATTCTGTTTTTTTTTTTTTCCAGAAACAAGATCTTACTTCTGGACTCTTACCACCATTTGCATAGATTATTAAAACTTGTGCTGGAAACTCCGTGGCTTGGCAACAATACAGTGCTCAGAAGAAGCTGTATCCCATGTGACAACTGCCATTCAAATACTCAGCCTGGCCAGACTGAAATATACTGGGCATGCACACGAGTGCCCCAAATCCAGTTGGCTGGAGGGCTGGAGGAAGGAGATGTGGTATAGCCAGACTCCCTTAAAGGTGATAGAACCTAATCCTCATAAACATGTGTGCGGCTCTTAGATTTCTAGGTAAGATTTTTTTTTTTCTTCAATTTATCTAGACTTTCTTTTTTCTTAAGAGATTTTTGCCTTAAGGCACATGCACTTGCTAGAGAGAGAGATAGAGAAAGAGACAGAGACAGTGAGGGAAAGTGAGAAATTCACCGCCAACCTCAGGGGGAGGTGGGGATGACATGCTGCAATCCCTTCTTTTCCATTCTCCTCCTGGGATTTTGGGCACTCACTCACATGCACCTAGTGTGTGTTTCAAAACACTGGGTCAGAGATTCTAACTGCTGTTGGCCATGTGGGAGTCCAGCAAAATAACCCCTACACCACCTGCTGCCCAGATCTAGACTTTTTAAAGAAAGAACTGTTGAAGGTGTGCTTTTAAAAATACCACTTCTCAGCTTTCCCTTTTTGGCTCAGAAACGTAAAATACTACTCAGCTTTTTTTCAGAAATCAGGAAGTTGTCTATGGCTTTGTCTAAATTGCTCATTCATAAATATTTTTAAAATTATTTATGGCTTTCTATATGTATGATTATTTCATCTATGAATAAAGATAGCTTAACTTTTTTATGCCCTAACTTTATGCCTTGTATTTTCATTTTCTTGCCTTATGTTACTAACTTCCTATTGAGGTTTTTTGTCATTTGATTTTTATTATCAGAGGGCACATGTGCTCACCAAACAGAGACAGGGAAACATGGAGAGAGGGAGAAAGCACCCCTACTGGGGCATATTCGTGCCTCAATCCTTTGTCTTCCATATCTCCATCGCCTCAGGATTTTAGGCATGCACCTGGCATGTTTTTCAAGACACTGGCTGGGATTTAAACTGTGGTTAGCCGTGTGGGATCCAGCTCTCTTTAACACTAGGCCATGGGACTGGCTCTTCTGTTGAGTTTCAAACAGAAGAGGAGAGACTGAGCGCCCAAATTAGTTAATAATAGTGAAAGTGCTGTAAAATTAGTTAATAATAGTGAAAGTGCTATAAAATGAAAAGATTAACATTATCATTCCTTATATACGTCAGAAGTAGGTAGAAGTGAATAAATCTCTTTATAATAGAGAAGATACATGTTTCCTAACACAAATCACATTATGATTCTTAAAATGTTATTTGGTTTAAGCCAATTCCTAGTTCCATGCTTCTTAGTGGGTTATTTAAATTTCCCAAATACAATTCAAAGGTGAAAACTGGGTTTCCTTCATATCAGGTTCTAGCCATGGCTCTCACAGATTCATATCATAAAAATCCAACTCTGCTAGTTTAAATTAAAAACAAAATAAATGAAATTTATTTACTGCTGAAAAAAATCTAGCAGTACATCTGGCTTCAGGCCGAATGGTGTTTTCAAGCCTCACTCCTCAAATTTACTCAGCAGGCTCTCTCCATATGGTATCCAATATGACTCCCAGAGGCTCCAGGCTAACATGTTCCTCAGAGAGAGAGAGAGTGCCCCTTTCTTGACAATTCTAGTACAAATTTCAAGAACGATGCATATAGCCAGGAGATGACATGCTCTGATTGCTTATGTCTAGATTATATTACCATCCTTGGGACCAGACAATAAAGTTAGTCCCACTTTAACTGCATGATCTAAGAGTTATTCTCAAAATAGGACAGAAGGGGTGGGGTGAGAGCAAATATATAAACAGCAATAAAAATAGATCACTGCTATGTGGCTTAGCAAATTTGCTTTAATAAAGCCAGGTATTGCCACCTACCACAACACATAATTTTGAATGTGTATAAGCACTTAGAATACTTGCTTACATTATCTTTGTTTCTTTCTTGCACATTCTATGGGATATGGTGAAATGTAGGTTCTTTAGAGGATTAATTTAACAGAAGTAAAATGCTTCTAGTATTTTGTCTTTCATTTTCATGTCTGCATGATAGCCATGATCTCCAAACATGTGACATACCCTTGATTTCCCTACCCCTTGATAGAATTTTCCCCATCTGTCTTAACACAATCCATGTGGTCTTCCACTGATGAATAGTAAAAGCCCAAGTTTCTCCCTGAGCTACTTTTGCCAGAGGAGTGGCAAATAGTGTTGCTGAACTAGGTGTTTGTGGATTAAGTCTTAAGTCAATGAGGAAATTGTCTTAAATTTTCAACTGTAAGCAGAAGGTACTCTTCCTCCAAAACAGGTGAAAAACATACCCTTGTCATCATAGATCACAATAAACACTGTGACAAGAGAAACTCAGACAGACATTTTTTGATGTATACGGGAAAAGGCAACATCTCTCTCATATCTCGTTTTTGCAGAACAACTGAAATGAAGCAAAACAAAATAATTGATGAAAGATTTATCCTTCAAATTGTATATTTTAAGTAGTGGGGCTTAGTAATTGGGGCTTAGAATTACGGAATAGACTACCTGGTATCTACCCAAAGTATAGGAAAACTTTCAGTCAGAAAAAAATCCATGCACATCCATGTTTATTGTTTATTGCATGTTTATTGCAGCATTATTCACAATTGCTAGTACATGAAATCAACCCAAATGTCCAAGAACAGATGAGTAGATTGAAAAAATTTGGCACAAGTACTCTTTTGAATACTCCTCAGCCATAAAAAACAATGAGACCCTGACATTTGAAACAAAGCGGATGAAAATGGAAGATTTAATGCTACATGAAGAAAGCCAGACTATGAAAGACAGGCATTGTATGTCCCCAGTTAATATATACCATATGTTTGCACTCTACAGCAGAAACCTGAAGACTGGAAGGGATAACAGCAGGAAGAGTAACTGTAGATATGAGAAACAAAATAGAATGGGGTGGGTAATGGGGGTGAGATAGAGGGGATCAGGGGGGAAAATCTTTAGAGAATTAGTTATTTCATTTTATTTGTTATTATTATTTTTTAAATTTGACCAGAGAGAGAGAGAGAGAGAGAGAAAGGGAGTGAGAAAACAAGCCGCCAGGTCTGACACATGGTCTTGACACATGATGGGCCATGTGGGAGTCCAGAGCCTTAAACATCATGTCACCAGCTAGCCACCAAAACAAAACATTTAATAGACAGAAAAATCAAAAGTTACCTGTAGATAATATACATGGTAATGTCTCTGACTTGGCTAATGTTTACTCTACTCATGCTGGGAAAACCATGCTATATGCTATAAAGATGTATAGTTTTTAAATGTATTAATAAATAAAAAATTAAAATAAAAAAAATAGGATTAAGGAATGACTTGTCACAGTAGAATTCCAGCTAGACCTTACTGTTCCCTCAGTTATACTACTAAAGAGTCACTCCCAGTTTTCTAATGCAGAGAATGGAAACAGCTATCAGAAAGCATTATGCACGCCTATTCTTAGAGTATGTAAGGAATTACATAGTTCTCATTTCAGATTATGGACTCAGACATTTTTAGCAAATCTCTTGTCTCCCTAAAGCTGTGAGTTAAAAAAAAAGTTGTCGTATGTGTATCTGTTCCATATTTTACATTTAAAGAAGAGATTCTAGTGTTCTGAAAGGCAAAACCAGGAAAACAGCATTATTTACAGCAGCCTTTTAAGGATTAACTCTTCTTAATTACTTCTGAATGATTCATCCTCTCAAAGAACTCAGAGTCTAAGGAGGTGTTCCCCTAACATTATTTTCTCCTTAGGTAAAAAGATTGATCTGTCTTTCTAACAGTAATGGTGAGTAAAGTGAGGTACACTCCAGCACTTTGTTCTCTTAAAATTTCCATCACATTATATTCAAATTCCCTCCTTTCTCATACAAGGCACTTAAAATAGAATGAAATATAAAGAAATAAACATACAAATTCCAAGACAGCTAGTGCCCCCAAATAGTCAAAGCAAACTTGGATCTACTTGCAGGATAGATGACCTCATTACTAAGAGTAGTTGTACATGAGTAGAGTGTGTGAATTTAACCTAGTAAATAGTGTTTACTTTGAGTCCTCTGATGAAAGATTGATTTATCTATCACCTTGAAAAGATCCCTACTTTTATGTCAAAGTTTACAGAGGAAAAAAAAGGAAGCAAACTTTTTTCAACTATAAACTTAGCTGAGAAATAACTTGAAGAATAGTTGGTTAATTTTCATCAGAAGTAACAAGAAATCCTTCCTAAGGGTCTATGATTGCATGATTTGTTTAAAAATGATCTGATTTGTCTCCTAGGGCACTCGTACTCTCTTCTCTTTATTTTATATTCACATTGCAAGGATTTAACTTTCTTCTCGACTTGAGTAAGAACTTCAGGTACTTACGTGCATTCACCATGAGGATATACGGAGTTATAGATGTGAAGTACTCTTCTGTCCTCCAGCTAGCTTTAGGTAATTAATGGAACATATTTTTCTTTTACTTTTATTTTTTCATACATCTCATCTTTATCCAGTCATTTTTGGTAGCCACTTAAAATCTTAAAGGTTTTATTTTTTTGAAATAAAGAAGAATATTTTTAAAAAATCTAAAGTCCTTGGTATATCTGTAGCTAGGTTTACTCAGTATGTGAAATTGAGATGCATGAGATCTCACAACTAATAAGTCAGTATAATAAGTGCATTGTAAATTATTTGCTTGGAGTTTTTCTTTAAGCCATAGTAATGCTTTAGTTCCAAAATAAATATTCAAAATCATCATTGACTTTTTATTTATATTAAATAAAAACTATATAATTAAACTCTATTTAAAATTTTTCTCTGAGGAGCCAGTAGATTGCATAATGGTTATGTCACTGGATTCCCACATAGTCAACGGCAGTTTGAGTCTCAGACCCAGCAACTTCGAACTCACGCTTGGTGTGTGTGGGTGTCTGTTTGTGCCCAAAATCCCAAGAGGAGAATGGAGGAGAAGAGATGCGGCGTGGCCATTCCCCCTGTGGGGTGATTCTTTGCTTTCAGTCACTCTGACTTTCTGGCAAGGGCACACACCCTTAAGCAAAAATCTCTCTTAAAACAAAACAAAAACACAAACACAAACAAATGTTTCTCTGAGAAAAATGTTCCTGAGTTCCATTTAAAGTTGTCAGGAACACATCTCATTCACAGTGCAGAGGAACTGACTCACTTTTTTCTTAATCATCTATTTTATGGGTAGTAGGATTGGAGGGGTGCCCTAAAAAGAAATTATGAGTTGTGTCTCTGACTCTAATAAACGTACCAACAGAATGACAGTCAGTATTTTCCCCATACTCCAAAGTATGGCTCTTGTTTTCAAATGCCTGGTTTGTGGAACAAAGGACTTTATGCTTAGCCCCATGATAGTGTTTATAACAGTACATTTAGTTGTTTATTTATATCTCCTTTGTACTGATAATTTTAAGACAATACTACATTCTTTATACCATGTTTCTACCCTTCCCACAACAATATCAAGTTTATAGAAATGCAAGATAAATATTGGTTAACCAGCAAACTGGAAATGGAAGAGAAAAAAAGTATATGCCTATAGAAAATTACAAGTAATAATAATAATAAATAAAAATAAGTAAATAATCATATTTTTAAAAAGAATTATGAGAATAAAAGTTGAATTACAATGATAAAGGCTCATGAAGCTGAGGGACTACAAAGGTATGGGAGATCTTTGCAGACTTCTTCTTCCTTGGCTATCTTGCTGGTTGCTCCCTTCTGTATTCTGTGACCACTCTTAATCATGCTTATAACACATGTAATGTAAATTTCCTGCCTAGCAGAATAGAGTGACCTAGATACCATTCCAGTTTCTGTGCCTGAAGCTATCATCAATACCTTAAGAATTTTTCAAAGTGATTTTGCTAATAGTTACAATGAGGAAATATGTATGGAAACTAGAGTTTCCACAAATATGATTACTCTGTAGGGTTTGTTGGCAGATTATAAAAGGCCAGACTATTTTTTACATTTATGCATTATCTTCCTGTGTACCAAAGACTGATAAAAGATTTAATTACTTTTGAAAGGGAAACTCTTGAACAGCCTTTCTGAGCACTTCTTTGCATGTGCTGGACAAGGATTGGTGGTTCGAAAGTGAAAGTAAGGTGAACTCTGGAGGAAGATAAGCAAGACCCCACATAAAGTATAAAGTAGAATAGTATTTAAAGTTCAAGTAGAACATGTGTGTTTGTGTGTGACTGTTTATGTAGGCAAAGACTGTAGAAGATAAAATATATGACCACATTGTTAACTCTACGAGGTAGGTAGTGAGATTGAAATAGTTCACCAATCCATAAGATTCTCTTTTACCTACCTGCCTTCCAGTTCTGCTACCAGAGATCCCGTCTTGGATTCAACTTCGTGCAAGTAGAAATAGAAGAGAAGAGAAAGAAAGACTTCTACATTGCAATGAGAAGCAAAAACGAGTCTGTTGTTTCCAGGATGCAAGCACATGTAAAAGACACAGGTAGAGTCCATGGGAGTGTCCATCATTCAAACACATCTTGCAGTATTTTTGTTGGAAGGGTGAAGTATGGGGTCAGAACTTTGGTGGAGTCATCAGAGAGAAATTACTTTTCTCTGTAATTTCCTACTCCTTATTTAAAAAATATTTTTTATAGCATGTGTGCTCACTGGACAGAGATGGAAAGAGCAAGATAGAGAGGGAAAATGAGAAATCATACTCTGAGGGGGGATGGCCATGCCACAATCACTTCTCCATTCTCCTCTTGGGCACCCAGTAGGATTTTCAAGCTGCCATCTCAGGGATGTGAACAAGAAGTTGACTGTGTAGGATCCAGCACCTTAACCTCCATGCCATCTGCTGACCCCTCAAGCTCCTTCTTGACATTTTCCCTCTCTTCTAAGCTGATTACCATGTGATGGTCTTGGATTACATTTTTTCTTGATAGAATATCACTCCATTTATATCAGTGTTTGGAAAAGGGTAAATGAAAGGCAATGTATATACGCCTTTACTGTTTCCTCATACCATCTCATAAGTCTATATCCATATAGTTAGTATATTCTAAGAAGTTGGCAGTTACTAGAGAAAACTATAATAGTGAGTTTTTGCATTAGTATAACTCTAC
Organism: Tupaia tana; assembly: GCA_026018925.1. Classification (NCBI taxonomy): domain Eukaryota; kingdom Metazoa; phylum Chordata; class Mammalia; order Scandentia; family Tupaiidae; genus Tupaia; species Tupaia tana. The sequence continues at coordinate 21,008,962 of JAKSZU010000020.1, read as the reverse complement.
AAAAAAGGGAAAAATGCCATTTAATTGGGGATTTGACATGCTTATTTATGAAAATGTCCTCTACTAAGTCACTGGGATTTCTTTCTGATGACTTAGCTCTGCAAGCTCCAGAGTCTAGTGTCCCATCACATTAGCCTTCTCTTGTTCTTCTCTAACTTTCTCTTTTCTCTTGTTCACCAAGTCCCAAATTCTTCTAACTTTCCTTTGGGGAGTGGTTTAATGGTCTCTTTCCTGTTGCTACACCATGTTTTTTAATATTTTAGTCCTTACACAGAAACAGTTGAGCAAAGTAGTTTCTTAAATTAAAACCAGAACTCTTGTATCTGTTGTTCAAACAATTAAGGATTTTGTAATAATTAAAGGATAGGATAATTAATCAATCATTAATATATTTAGCAAGCATTATACTGAATTCTAACTTAGTTCTAGTCATTGTGCTGAACACATACAAAAGTAAAAAAGACACCAAGACTGACCTAAAAGTTATACTTTAATGAAAAGGCATATACAAAGACAAATCAATTGGTATATAACATGCCTATGGTAGAGACATCTACTGGGCATTATGAACGCACTAGGAACTTGGCAGCAAAGATTATGTTTGGCTTCTTGAAGATGACCATTGAATTAGTCTAAAAGGCAATGAAAACTTGGTCGGAGGAAGGAAAAGGGTGGTTGTAGCATGGATAAGAAAAAAATATTCCAGGTAGGGTCAATCATAAAGCAGAGTAGTAGTTGACCAGTACAACAAGTAAGTGGAGTGGTTTATTACTACTGGAATGTAATTTGGGAGAAAGAAAAAGGAAACTATAGTGACGGGCAGAGATCAGCTTATGCAGTGCCTCATATGTTGTATTGAAAAGTTTGAACTTTGCACATTAAATGTTTTAAGGAGGGGGCTAAATAGATTGGTCAAATAGCAGTGCTCAAGGTAAACCTGAAGGGAAAAGGAACAGCAGTCAAGAGAGGTATTCAATACCTAAGCCAGGACAGTGATAACAACAAAGGAAATTGGTAGGAGTTTGGTTAGGGTATTATTTAGAAGTAATCCGTACAATTTAATGACTTTTTTGGTAGGTCAAGAGGGACTTATCTAAACAAGACTGCTTGTTGTAGTGACTGAAAATGGATATTATAAGAGTGGAAGACACAACTTCTTTTCAAATCCTTGGAAGAAATTGCATTATTATCACCCATTAGAATTCAGGTTTTTTTTTTTTTTTTTTTTTTTTTTTTTTTTTTTTTTAATATAATGGAAAAGAGTTGGCAAGTGTTCTTTTTAAAATATATTTTCAGTGGTTGTTTTTGGAATCTTCCCAACATAAAATCATGTACTTGATAAATTGGGTAGTATTTAACATAGAATACATCAATATTTCCAATCACAATAAATATGCTATAAAGACAAGTTCAATGCTTATCTTAATTGGCTAGCAGATAATCAGACTCATGGTGCTGTTTAATCTATTAACATTAACAAGGTAAAGGTAGGTTTTATCAATACACTGACACTTGCTCAGCTTCTGGAAAATAAGAATTTACAATCACAACCAATGCTTCTCATTAACAGTTATGTTAACCCTTATTGTTTCGAACTTCAAAGTTCTGTTATATTATGTATAGAATTTACTGCCACTCTAATAGTAGTGAAGGGACACAGAAATGGAGGATTGTCTGTTGATGACAACATGTGTGATAATATCTTTAACCAGACTGGTGTGTGGTGTATGTATGCTAGGAAAATTCATTTTGCAAGCTGTGGTGATGTACAGTGATTGAATGTGTAAAATTTTTAAAATAATTTAAAAATACTTTTTTTGTTTTTGGAGAGGTATAGGGCGCGTGCGCTCGCCAGACAGACAGAGAGAGACATAGAGACAGAAAGCGAGAAATCACCCCCCAGGGGGGATGGTCACGCCGCAATCCCTTCTCCATTCTCCTCTCGGGATCTTGGGCACGCACGCACACGCGCCCGGCGTGAGTTTTAAGCCACCGGGTCCAGGACGCGAACCGCGGTCGACTACGTGGGAGTCCAGCGACATAGCCATTACGCTAACTGCTGGTTCCCAATTTAAAAATACTTTAAGGCTTCACTACTTAAAGTGTGGGTTGTGGACAGAAGCATCCATATCACCACGAGCTTGTTGAAAATGCAGAATTGTGGGCTGCCTCTGTGGTCTGGTAGTTAAGGCAGCAAGATCCCACATGGTTGAATATGCCATGTGGTTGTGGGTTCAAGTCCTAGACCTGGAGACCTGAGAAACACACATGCATATGTGCCCAAAGTTCTGAAATGAGGGAGAGATGGAGGAGAGGGATTACAATGTGACCATTCCCCAAGGGTCGTGGGGTATTCTTTTTCCTATCTCTCTTTCTTTCTGTTCTCTGTTTCTCTCTCTCTCAAAGCACAGAAGCACTCTAGAAAAAAAGAAAGAAAAGAAAAACAGAATTTCAGACCTCATCTCAAACTTCTCAATCACTAACTGCATTTTAGTATAATTCCCAGATAATTCATCAGGACATTAAAATTTGAGAAGCACCTACCTTGAATGTTGGTTTAGCTGAACATCAGAATTCCATAGGGGGCCTCTAGCTATTGGTAATGACAGAGTACGTGAATCTGCATCATATTCCTGCTGAAAACAGTGATAAACGTTGGACAACTATTGGACAACTATTTTTAGGTACTGTAAGCAATGACAAATGGGAAGAGAATGGAACAATTAGACATTTGAATGAAGAGACCGACACAGAGCAAAATCTGTACTTGATACAGCTTTGCTCTAAGAGGCCTATCCAGTCAGCAAAATTAATAGGTAAAACTTAAGTAGAAAGCCAAAATTCCATTAAAACTAATCAGAAGTTGAAGTGCAGGAATGATACAAGGTTGCACATTAGAAAAATACTACAAAATAGGGAGTCAGAGAAAGAGTATCCTGGGAACCAGCAGTTAGCATAATGGCTATGTCGCTGGACTCCCACGTAGTTGACCGCGGTTCGTGTCCCGCACCCGGTGGCTTAAACTCACGCCGGGTGCATCTGCGTGCGTGCCCAAGATCCCTAGAGGAGAATGGAGGAGAAGGGATTGCGGTGTGACCATCCCCCCTGGGGGGTGATTTCTCGCTTTCTGTCTCTATGTCTCTCTCTGTCTGTCTGGCGAGCGCATGTGCCCTATAGCGGAAACCTCTCAAAAAAAAAAAGAGAGAGAGAGAAAGAGTATCCTAATCTTCATACAAACCATCTTGAAATTCTTGGCAGATTTTTAAAATATATCCATCCACAGGGGTTCAAACTCACAGTACCCAAAAGGAAAACTATGAATGAAAAGCTGGAGGAATTTAGAACAGATTTAAGCTGTAGGCTTGAAAAAGGAGACAGAAAGTATTCATATTTTACATGTATTTTTTATGTTGTTACTTTCTGGTCTTATTATTATTGCCTTCCTTACTTTGGCATTACGTTGCTCTACTTTCCTGGCTTCTTAAAATAGAAATCTAGGTCATCGATTTTCTGACCTTTCTAGTTTTCTAATAATAAAATCAACATAACATCATGAAAGATTAATAAGGATCACTATAAGATATCTTTTTTTATTGCACAAATGTTGATATATTCTAATTTAATTATTGTTTAGATCGAAATTTTTAAAAGAATTTCTTAACATTTATGATACAGTGTGTACATGTGCAAGAGAGACAGAGACAGAGAGAAGCACTGCCATAGGGTTCAGCCACTCTGGGTTCCCTTTCTTCAAGTCTTCCAGCCTGCCAGGATCCTGGGCACATGCTTTCTGTGCCAGGCACGTTTTCAGGTTGACCAGGCAAAGGGCCTCCAAATGGGGTCGGCATGTGACTTCAAGCTCCGCGGTCTGGCATGCTTCTAACTGTGCCACAGAGGCTGGCCTGAAATAATTTTTAGTTTGTCTTAGAGTTCATTTGGTCCATAGCTTATTTAGATGTGTGCCACTCAACTTCTTACAGGATTTTCTTAGAGAGAATCTTATTTTTATTGATTTCTAATTTAATCTATTGTTGAAGTGGAATATACTTGGTACAGTCATTAAACTATATATGGATTTTATCTTCTACATAATGCCCTAGTCCAATTCCTACCAGTTTCTTCCCTTGCTATGATTGCTCTGGCCTAGAGAAGCAGAGAGAAAATAAAGTGTGGACTAGAGAGAAAGAAAGAAGGAAAGACACCTGTGACCTGCAGGCAGCCAGTTGACTTTTACAACAACCTGAAGTTAGAGAACTTATTAGTGAGGACTCTCCCTCACTGAAGACTTTATTAACTATTCATGAGGGATCTACCCTCCTATCCCAAGCAACTCTCACTAAAGCCCACCTCCCAACATTACTCCATTAGGTATCGAACCGTAGTATGAAGTTATAGAGGGGATACCACTGGGAAACCGTAGTACTTGTTCTCTCTTTTCTCTCACTTTTTAGTGCACTTACTTTGATTTATTGAACTATTTTCTATTTCACTGATTTTTTTATCCTCTTTATTTTCTATTTGTTCTTAAGTCTTTCCAATGACTTCCTTATTCAGAATTGTAATTTTCAATTCCATTTGTTTCTTTTCATATTTTTTTTTTAATTTGGGTTCTTTATCTTTTCAATCATGGAATATATTTTACTTTTTCTCATTCAATATAGTTATCAGAGATACTCTGGTGGTTTTTGATTGCTGGTTTTACCTTCTAGATCACATTTAGTATGACCTTCATTGATTGCTTTTTCCATTGAAGGTGTGTTACATTTTATCATTTATTCATATGTTAAGTAATGTTAGATTACATCGTAGACATTGTGAATGTCATGTTATGGGGACTCTGGATTCCATAATATAACTGAGAAGGGTACATATGCATTTGCTTTAGCACTCAATTAATATTGGTGAGATTTATACTGATAATTCTGACTCATGGTTAGAAACTCAAATCTCAGTTCAGTTTTTCTCATTCTGCTTTCTTCCTCCTTTGATGGGCTGCTTACAACCTGCAGTTTATCCTGCCCATGTATAATTCAGCACTCCACCAGGAATTTGGGCAGAGTTTATGTACAAGCTATGACTCTGAAGCCCTCTATTTTCTGTGACCTCTACTTTTCTCATGTTAAAGCAACTTGACTTGCCTCAAAATAAGTTTTCTTTTTCTTCAGGCTAGAAATTTTGTAGCTTAGGTATTACATAGTTCTCATTCATTGGAATGTGATTGTGATCTGCGATGAGGTCAAAAACTAACATCAACAATTAATAAATAATACTGCGGTTATCTCTTCTCCCAGGTTTTAACCTTTCTCTTTAACTTCCTTCTATCCTACAGCTTGGGAGAGTTGATGTGGTTAGCAACTTTCTTAGCCCTATAAGATGTAGCAGAGGAAGCTGCTTGGTATTAAATTCCCCAAATTGAGACTTCACATAGTAACCACTAAATAAGAATCTTTACTTTAGCATAATTCTTACATAATTTGCATATGTATGTAGCCCTTCAAGTATTCCTCATAGGCAGAGAGCAAAAATTTTAAATTTGAGAGTAGAGCTGATTTCTAATAGTAGATAAAGTAGTTTATTTCTTCTTCTTTTTTTTTTTTTTAGAGGTTTTTGTCTTAGGGTGCTTGTGTTCACAGAGAGAGACAGAGACAGAGACAGTGAGAGGAAAAGTGAGAAATCATCTCCCTGGGGCGATGGACATGCAGCAATCTCTTCTCCACTCTCCTTCTGGGATTTTGGGCATGCATGCACACATGCCTGGCTTGAGTTTTGAGCCACCAGGCCCAGGACTCAAACTGTTCAGTCATGTGGGAGTCCAGCAATGTAATCACTATGCCATTTGTTGGCTCTGAGAGTAATTCCTTTCTAATTTAGTTCTATTGTTGAAGTAGAACATAGTTGGAATGATCATTAAATTATATGAAGGGACATTGACAGAAAAATTACATTCTTTCTCTTATTTCAGTGTGCTTGAATTTTGTTTCTTTTTGCTTTGTCTGCATTATTCTCAGTGGCACAAGTATGTAAGAATGCCCAGTGTGCAGGGCATCTAGTGACACTGTCTAAACCATATGCCCCAACTATGCAATGCCTTGGTAAACAGCAGCTCTGCTCCCCTGCCTACTGATCACCTCCTTGTGGCACCTCGAGATGGACATTTTGTACCTCGTAAATTTCACAACTATTTTTGCAGGTAGGTTCCCATGATTCTGTCTTTTTCGGAGCACCTACCTGCCAGACTTGGTACACCTGCTTCTCAGAGAACTGTTTCCTACTTGCCTTGCAATGGTGGGCCAGCTCTTGTCTGGGACAGCTCTTGTCTAGACGACCAAATAAACTTCAAAATATAATCAAATGCAACTACAGTTTCTGCAACAAGATTGAATTCCAGTCTTGGAGGGAAGGCCCAGTTTTCAAGTTTGCTCCCCTCTTTGGTACTATACTCTTAACTGCAGGCTATTGTGTATAAGTTTCTTTGTAGCATTATGGTTGATCTTTGCCATGATTAGTAATAATTTAAATCAAACTTTCTCTGTGTAAATTACAGTGATTTTTCTGCCTTTTGATTAGACTGTGTGTAATATTGAATCTGTCAGGAACGATCTTAGAAGATAGACTTGCAAATGGCATTGGGGATTATTTTGAATTTGCCCTTGGACTTCAGCAGTGCTGAGCCAATAGAAAATAGGGTAATAGTATTCCATGAAAGAAAAGAAAATCAATTAAATTGAAAACAAAAAAACAGAACCAGATGGTGGCATAGTGATGAAATATGATGCTTTGTGTTCTCAGTGGCTGACCTACATGGGAAGATACCATGCTGTGTGAGGAGACCTCCCTGAGTACATTGGGCACAAGCATGTCCATAATCTGGGGCTGGCTGAGTCTGGGGGTGGATTGCAATGCTCCTGCTCAGGGTTCTCTCTCTCTCTTTCTTCTCTCCAACTGTTGCTCTCAACTATGGAAGAAAGAAATCTAAATACATAAAGTAATAGAGTAAACTTAAAAGGCAAAGGTTTAAATGAATGAAATCAGCAATATCTAGTCAGGACTGACCAAAAAAAAAAAAAAAAAAAAAAAAAAACCCACACAAAACACAAATTATTTATGATTTCCTAAATCTATCTGGAAGTTTCCTGACACAAGTCAATTCTCTGATCCTCTACAGATACCAAGTGGGTATCCAATGATTCAGCTCAATTCTGTCATGAACAACTCACAGTTAGTGTCAGCTGCCACAGGCATAAGGGTTGAATTCCGCGAGACTGCCTGCATATCAGGTGCCAGTATTGGGTCACTCATGTTTCTGGCCAGCCACTATCAATCAGGCATTCCCTCAACTTCTTCCTTATCTCTGATAATGTGCTAGAACAGTTCATAGAACTGAGAAAACCACTTGTATTTACTAGTTCATTATGAATGACACAAATGAATGAACATCTAAACACATACATGAGGAAAGGTTAAGAAGGGTCCCATGTGCAAGAGCTTCTTAGTGTGAAGGTGGTGAGCATCACCTTTCTGGTACATAGATGTGATTTCCAATTCTAAATCTCTCCAAAACTCCTTATTCAAGAGTATGTATACAGCCCAATCTCCTGCCACAACTACCTTCCCCAGTGGTTGAAGGGTGGGGTTAAAATTCTAACTTTTTATCTATTCTTTCTGGTTGTCTCTAGCTAGGGGGCCCATCCTAAGTTACCTCTTTAGCACCATCTCAAGTATCTCGAAAGAGACTTCCTATGAACAACAAATGACACTCCTAGCACAGGAAATTTGAAGGGTTTTAGGAGCTGTGATACAGAAACTTTGGACAAAGACCAAATGTATTTTTGTATTACATCACAAGATACAAATCTGAAGTTAAAGTTATATAGATACATTTTATATGGGGTGTATGTGTGTGTGTGTGTGTGTGTGTGTGTGTGTGTGATTTCCAGCTGACATTAAAATGCTATAAGTAGGATATCTTTGGGAAGAAGAAACAAAGATACAAAGATTAAAATCTAGCTTTACACAAATTAAGGTCGTGGCAATGAGATGCATGTGACCCAGGCTCAGTGGTACAGAAGGTAGATACTTAACTGCAGGAAGCCACGTGGCCCACTGAGAGATCTGGATTCCGAGTTCACTGCAAACACTGCGTATGTATGCATCCAAGATCTTGACGAGCAAAGAGTGTGGGAAAAGGATTGCAGCCTGAGAAACCCTGTCGAGAGTATCTCATTCTCTCATGTGTGCACAGGCACATACTTTCCCTCATTAATAAAAATAAACTTAAAAAGTGATAAATATGTGAATGAATATGAGGCTTCCTTAAAAAAAACTCTGTAAAATATATTTGAGCATCTAAAGGAAATAAATAACAATGTATCGTGATTATTTGTAGCAAACACAGAAGTGAAATAATCAGTACAAAGGTCAGAGATATGAGGAGATATACTTTTATAAACTTTGTCACATGTGAACAGGTGCGTCATTGTTTGAAGTTAGGCTGTAATAAAATTAACCTTAAAAGTAATCACTAATAAAAAAAAAAAGAGATAGCTAATTTTCCAACAAAGGAGGTAAAATTCAATTTAAAAAATTCAGTTAATCCAAACAAGTTAACAAAAGTGACAAATAGAAATAAAAATCACATGGGGCTAAGTATAAAAATATGGTAGTTTTCGGGAACCAGCAGTTAGCGTAATGGCTATGTCGCAGGATTCCCATGTAGTCGACCACGGTTCGCGTCCCGGACCCGGTGGCTTAAAACTCACACCGGGCGTGTGTGCGTGCGTGCCCAAGATCCCGAGAGGAGAACGGAGGAGAAGGGATTGCGGCGTGACCATCCCCCCCCGGGGGGTGATTTCTCGCTTTCTGTCTCTATGTCTCTCTCTGTCTGTCTGGCAAGCGCACGCGCCCTATAGCGAAAAAAACCTCTCAAAAAAAAAAAAAGGTAGTTTTAAGCCCAGTATGTTAATACATTAATAACCACATTAAGTGAAAATAGAATATTTTTTTTCCCCCAAAAGGTATGTACATTTGCTAGAGAGAGACAGAAAGAGAAAGTGAGAAATCACTTCCAGGGGGAATGGCCAAACCACAATTCCCTCTCCTCATTTTTTTCTCAGGATTTTGGGCGTGCACACAGGTGCCCAGCATGTTTTTCAAGCCTCCAGTCTGAGACTCAAACCCTGAGGTTGGCCCTATGAGATCCAGCACCTTAATAACAATACCATCTACAGGCCTTAAATATTCTAATTATAAAAAGGTTTTAAGACTGGATAAAAGAAAATTCCATGTATAAGTTTTTTATAAGAATCTCACACTCAATATATAAATAAATAGATTGAAAGTAAGAGAAGGGAGATGTTCTCCGCTAAAACTAATAAAAGAAAGCTGGAATGGCTATGCTATTATTAGAAAAACTATATTTCAGAGCAAGACATCTTTCTAGAAATAACAATAATGCAGGATAATAAAAGGGGTCAACATACTAAGATGGCATAACAATTCTAAATGATCAAGTACTTATAACCTGAGTTTAAACATAAATTAAGCGAAAAAGTAGAATTTAAAAGTTAGACAAGAGAAGATTCTGGCACAATGGTAGAACAGGTAATCCCAGGAATCTCTCTCCCCAAGCAAACAATAATTACACTGGCAGGATTTGTCTGATATAATCATTTGGAACGCTAGAATCTACTGAACGTTTACAACTTCCAGAGGAAGACTCAAACAGCAAATTGCTATTAATCTTAGCTCTTGATGTAGTAGCAGGAACCCGTCCCCACCCTTAGACCCTGGTAAAAACTGCATATATGTTCCTGGAGCAGCTTGTGAGAGCCAGAGTGGGTGTCTTATTCTGTTGAGGTTGCTGTTATAAAATATCATCAGCATGATAGCATATAAACAACAGAAGTTCTAAAAGGTTGGGAAGCCTAAGTTCAAGGTAGATTTAGTATCTGACAAAAATCTGTTTTCTGGGTCATAGAGAGAAACTTCTTGCTATATCGTTCCTTGTAAGGAACATGTTGTAAGGAACAAGGCAAATTACTGAGACTTCTTTAATAAGGGCACTAATTGCATCTACAAGGACTTCACCATCATAAACTAATCTTCCCAAAGGACCCACCTCCTTTCTTGGGGGTTATGATTTTACTATTTAAAGTTTGGAGGGACACATAGCAGTATGCCCTGCTCCCCCTACAAAGTCCTTGCATGTGAAATACATTCATTGCATCCCACTACCCCAAAGACTCTGAACTGTTTCCAATATCAACTCAGGAGTCTAAAGTTCAATTTCATCACAATGTTATTTAATTTGGGTATGAATGAGATTCAATGTGTGATTCATCCTGAAGCCAATTCTCCTTTTAGCTGTGAGCCTGTGAAATCAAACCAGGGGTGTACTTCAAAAATGCAAAGGTAGGACAGGCAGGAGACAAACATTTCCATTTCAAAAGGGAGAAATAGAAAAAAGGAAATGAGAAACAGGCCTTGAGCAAGTCTAAAGCTTTATGGCTTTTAAGAATATTATTTTGAGCTTGATGCTCTGCCCTCCAGGCCTACTGGGGTGGGAGTCCTGCCTTCTAGACACACCTGTGTGGCAGCCCTGCTGTCACAGATTGGGCAGTCTTATCCCAGTGGTGCCTCTGTCCCTGGGCCTTCCCTTCGTGGCAATTCCCTGCAAGAGCCTGCCTTTGTGGCTGCTTTTGCTTAGATCATGTATCTATGCATCTCCAGAGTTGGAATCAATCAACACCTGCCGCTCTGTTGTCTGGTGTAGTGGGCTGACCTCTCTTTAATAGCTCTATGGGGCATAGTGCAAATGGAGAATTTTTGTGGTGGTCTCACTCTCACAGTGGCTTTCTACTTGGATCTCCTGACTCACCAGGGCATCCTTTGAAATCTAGTAAAGGCTGCCAGAAGTCCACAGATTTGTTGATCACAGTGAAAGCTACATTGAAATTTACAGAAGCTGCACCTGGGGCAGTTTCTCCTTATTAGAAATTACTTCAAATGTAAATGGATTAAAACCTCCCACTAAAAATCAGATTGGCAGAATGGCTATAAACGACAACAAAACTTAAAATCCATCTATATGCCATCTATAGGACATTGTTTAGGTCCAAAGTAAAAAACAAATTGACAGTAAAGAAGGAAAAATATATCTGATGCAAATAATAACCAAAGGTAACAGAAATAAAGAAATGGCTACACTAATATTAGGCAAAATATAATTTAAATAAAAAAATTACAAGGCATAAAGAAGGACATTGTATATTAATACAAGTTTCCACACCAGAACATGGTATAATGGTTATGTTGCTGGATTCCTGTGGTTCAAGTACAAGACCCGGTGGCTTAAAACTCATGCCGGCATATGTGCATGCATGCCCACCCAAAATCCCAAGAGGAGAATGGAGGAGAAGGGATTGCAGTATGGCCATCCCCCTGGAGGGGCTGATTTCTTGTTTTTTGTCTCTCTTCTCCCTGGTGCGTGCATGCACCACATAACAAAAAAGCTCTCTAAAAAAATCAATAATACAAGGTTAAGCATAGCATAATATATCAATTACAAACATTTCCACACCTTGTAATAGATTATCAAAACATATGAATAAAATTGAATGGGATTGAAGGGAAAAATAAACCATTCCATAATAATAGTCTGAGATTTCAACATTCTAGTCTCAATGATATGACAGAAAAACTAGACAGAAGATAAGTAAGAAAAAAAAAGTAATAGAGGATTTAAACAACACAATAAGTTACCTAGATCTAACAGATGTATACAGAACTCTCTACCCAACAATAGTAGTATAAACATTTTTCTCAAGTGCTCATGGAAGATTTTACAGGGTAAACTGTATCTTGGGATACAAATAAAGTTTCAGTGGATAGTAGATCTTTAAAAAATAGATATCATACAAGAATCTTTTCTAACTACAATGTGAGAGGTTAGAAATAAATAACAATAGTAAACCTAAGAAATTCATAATTTATGGAAATTAAGCAGCACACTCTTAAACTACCAATAGATTACAGAGAGTTTATGAAGGAAATTAGAAAATCCTTAGAGATAAATGAAAATAAAAGTGACATACCAAACTGTAGGATGCTATGAAAGCTGTTCTAAGGGAAAATTTACAGCCATAAACACATATTAAAAACAAGATCTGTGGGGCCAGCATGTGGTGTGGAGGCTAAGGCTTTGGGTCCCACATGGCCAGCTGTGTAGTTCAAATCTTGGAAAACACACCAGGCACACACGCATGCATGCTCAAAATCCCAAAAGGAGACTGGAGAAGAAGGGATTATCATGTGGCCATTCTCCCTGGAGGTGATTTCTAATTTTTTCTCCTCCTCCTCCTCTCTCTCTCTATCTCTGTATCTCTCAAGTGAGAGAACACACAGTATAGCAAAAACTAAAAAAAAAAAAGTCTGAATATGTTGGGGTACATTCGAAATACCAGTGACTTGGGGAGCTTGAGGCAGGACTACAGTGATCTCATAGCAACACAGCAGGTCACATGGCATGACCCTATGTAAAAATAAAAAGCTGAATGTGATGGTGTGTACCTGCAGTTACATCTGGGGAGGGTGAAGCTGAACAATTGTAATAATGAGACCCTGAATAAAAAAATAAAAGGTACATCTTAAATCAACAATCTAAATTTACAAATTAAGCAACTAGAGAAATAAATGCAAACTAAACCTAAAACTAGCAGAAGAAAGAAAATAATAAAAATTAGAGTAAAAATAAATAATATAGAGAACAGTAAAACATTAGAGAAAATTAATAGAATCGAATGCTGCTTCTTTGAAAAGATCGATGAAATAGACAAGATGAAAAAACAATGTAAGAAGAATCATGTTATTAAAATGAGAAAAGAAAGTGGGGACATAACCACAGACTACAGCAAAAAAAGGATTATAAAGGAGTAACTATGATAAATGAATGCCAACAAATTGGATAACCTAAATGAATTAGATTAATTCTTAGAAACAAAAACTTATCAAGGCATAATCAGAAAGAGATAGAAAATCTGAATAGATCTATAATTAATAATTATAGTCAATGCATTGTACGATAGTTCCTTTTAGCTGTCAATTTAAAAATTAAAACTAGTTTAAAAATAACTAATAAGGAGATTGATTCAATAATCAAAAATTTTCTGACAAAGACATGTGCCAGATGGCATTACCATCAAACTTTACCAATAATTTAAAGAACAACTATCATATGCTTTCAATGACATCTTTACTTGATTGAAGAATGCTTGGATATCTGGTAAAACTTTGTTTCTAGTTGTGTGTTTAGAGTGTTGCCAGACAAGATTGGCATGTGAGTCAGAGGACTGAGAAAGGAAGACTTCCATATTGGCAAGCACCATCCAATTAGCTGGAAGCCTGGGAGGAGCAAACACGGGGAGTAAAGATTCTGTTTCCTCTCTCTTCCTCCCTTTTCTCTAGACCTTTCCTTCAAAAGCACAGTATGTGCTCCACTCCTGCACATCTGCCTGCCTTATCTCTGCACTGTGACTGAGCCCTTAGCCGTGTTCGTTCTGCTAAATCAGAGAATCAGCGTCCCTGCAACCCATCAGCAAGAGAAACACCAAAAATTTTTTGTTTGTTTTTCTTTGCTTTTGTTTTTATGACGGGAGCTTGCATAAACATGCATGAGAGAGAGAGAGAGAATGAGAGAGAGAGAGAGAGAAAGGGAAAAAGAGAAAGCACCTTTCCAATAAATCCGGTCCCACCATAATTCTTATTTCTCCAATCTCCATTTTTTAAGAATGTTGGATTTTTGTGTGAACAGAGTCTTCAGAGTCTTTGTCCTGTTTGTTCAGCTTGCAGACAGTCTATTGTGGGGCTTCTCAACCTTGTAATTACAATAGATAATTCTCATTTTAAATTTCTTCTTTTGCATATGTATTTATCCTGTTGGTTCTGTTTCTCAGAGAATCATGACCAACACAACCCCAATCCTCTCCAAACTTGTCCCAGAAAGTTGAAGATAAGGGAAAAATTTCTACTCATTCCATGAGGTCAGCACTACTCTGATAGCAAAATCAAACAAAGACAGTTAAAACACACACACACACACACACACACACACACACACACAAAACAAACACAAAAACCAAAACCACTACAGAACAAAATGGCTAATGAACATTGATGCAAAAATCCTCTACAAAATTCTAGCAGACAAAATCTGGCATGAAAATTATTATATAACATGACCAAGTGAAATTTATTCCTGGAATGTAGAAATTGACCAACATGAAAATAAATCATTGTAATCCATCACACTGACAGAGTGAAGAAATAAAACTATACAATAATTTGCAGAAAGTCATTTGACAAAATTCAAGTACTTTTCTTAATAAACAGTGAAAAAATTAGGAATAGAAGAAAAATGATCTCGATATATTATAAGCCATAACAACAAGCATCATATTCAAGTGTTAAAAATGAAAACTTTGGGGACAGCAGGTGGCATGGTGGTTGGGGTGATGGACTCCCACATGGCTGATCAGTATTCATATCCTGGACCTGGTGGTTTATTTCTCTCTTTCTCTCTCTCTCTGGTGAGTGCTCGTGTCCTGTAGCAAATTAAAAAATAAAAATAATAATACATAACAATTAAATGAATAATCTTTTTAAAAAAGGAAAGTTTTTCCTCTGAGATTAATAAGAAAAGATTCTCACATCTCATCACTAGAATTGTGCAATTTGTAGCCAGAGTGATTAGGCAAAATAAGGAAAAAATAAAAAGAGAGAAAGAAAGAGAAGAAAACAGAAAGAAAGAAGAAAGAGAGAGAGAAAGAGAGGAATAAGGAAAAAGAAAGAAAGAAAGTAAAAGGAGGAAGGGAAGGAGAGAGGAAAAGCAAGAGAGACAGAAAAAGAGAACTAACTAAATAAAAGTCACCTAAATTGTAACTAAAGAGGTCAAATAATCTCTGTTTATAAGCTAGACAATTTTATATATAGGAAGATTCCACACACAAAAAATACTCTTAGAATTAACTATTAATTTAGCAAAATATACAAAGTCAATGCAAGAGAAAATTTAATCTGTTATTTCTATACACTAACAATGAACAATCTAAAATAGAAATTACAAGGACAATTCCACTTACAATGACATAAAGAATTAAAAAAATACTTGAGAAGTAATTCAGGAGGTAAAAGCCTTACCCAATTAAAACTATTAAACATTGCTGAAAGAAATGAAAGAAGTCGAATGAAAACATAGCCCATTTATCGGACTGAAAGATTCAAAATTATTAGGTTGTCAATACTACCCCAGAAGATCTATAGATTCAAATGATTCCCTATTAAAAACCCTCTTTTTTTAAAATCTTTTTCTTCAGGAATAGAAAAATGTATCTTAAATTTGAGGCCAGCAGGTGGAATGGTGGTTAGGACTCTGCGCTCTAATACGCCCTACTGAAGTTTGAGTCCTAGACCAGGTGGCTTGCTTTCTCACTTTTTCTCTTTCTCTCTCTTTCTCTTGTGAGTGTGCATCCCATATAGCAAAATTTAGTAAAATAGCAAGTAAAATTAAAATAAATAAGTCTTTTTAAAAATTCATATGAAACTTAGAGAATGCTCTGTAACTGAAACAATCTTGAGAAAGAACAAAGCTGGATGACTCATACTCCCTGATTTTAAAACTACTGCACGTCTACAGTAATCAAAACAGTTTGGTACTGGCATATAGGACGACAAATAGGCCAATGGAATAAAATAGAGAACTCATAAATAAACCCTCAGATACAAAACTATTTTTGATAAAGTTCAAAGATTATTTAAAGGGGAAAGAACAGTCTCTTCAACAAATGGTATTGGGAAAACTGGAAAATATATACTATATATTGTATACATATATTATATAATATGTACATATTATATATGTTATATATTTATATAGTATATAACATGCAATGGAATATTATCTAGCTTTACCAAGAAAGGAAATTTATCTAGCCTTATAAAGTAAGAATGCATGCTACAATATGAATGAAACTTGAAGACATTATACTAAGTGCAATAAGTTAGTTACAAAATGACAAATATTGTATGTTTTCATTAACCTGAGGTAAATAGAGTAGTCAAAACCATAGAGACAGAAAATAAACTGGTGACTTCCCAGAGGTAGGGGAGAGTACGTAATAGGGAATTATTGTTTAAGAGATTTTAAGTTTTAGCTTTTTAGGATGGAATTAGTTATGGAGACAGATGGTAGTGAACATTTTAAATACATTCACAACATTTTAAATGTATTTATGAACACTACACTATATACTTAAAATGCTTAAAATGCTCAAAATGGAAAATTTCATGTTTCTGTGTATTTTGAATGAAATACAAAATACAATGAAAAGACAAATAGAAAAAAAGAAATAGACAAATCCAAAATTATAGCCAGCTGTTACAAACTATCTTCTGAAATATTGATAGATTAAGTATGTGTAAATAAATACGAAAAAATACTTGAAAATGCTATAAACAAACTTTCATTAAGGGATGTTATAACTATATCCACCCAACTATAGCAGAATAGACATTCTTTTCAAGGATACATTGAACATTTACGAAGATAGGGCATGCTCTGAATGATTAAAGGCTCAATACATTTACAGACATTCAATCACATGAATTATGTTCTCTGAAAGCAAGGAAATTAAACTAGAAATCAGCAACAAAAATATCTGGAGAACTTCCAAAATCTTAGAAAGTTATTAACACTTTTAAATAACTCATGGATCAAAGAGATATCACAAGAGAAGTTGGAAAGTGCATTAAATGGAATGAAATTTAAAAAAACACACACACAAAATAATGTGGAATGCATCTAAAGCAGTGCTTTGAGAGAAATTTTTACCATTTAATTGTAGTGGTTTAAAAAATATGTCAACAAGTTCTTTCATGCTTCTCTTTCCAAATCTTCAAGGAGTGGAGCTTAATTTCCTTCTCATTATATGTGTAGTACATATAATATATAATCTATCTATATATATATATATATATGTATATATATATATAGATTATATATATATATGTATATATATATATATAGATTATATATATATATATATGTATATATATACACACTAACTCATTTCTAACAAATAGTGTAAGATAGAAATAATGATACATAATTCTATAAAACAGGTTATAAAACAGCAGCTTGAGTGCAACCTCATGAGAGAGCCTGAGTTAGAACCATTCATCTAAGCCATTTCTAGATTTCATGAAACCTATGGAACAAGAAGTGTTAACTTTTTAAAAATTTCTAATTTTTACACTAATATATTACATTGTAATAACTAATTAGTAGATATAACTAATGGAGAACTTGATACTGAGAGTGAATGTTGCCATTATAAAAAATTAAAATATTGAAGCACTTGGCCATCAGGCAGTGGCTTTGCAGAAACTGTTCTGGGAAGCATAAAATACCTTTATGAAACTATCCTCAGAAGTCTCATTGTCTTATACAGGGCATGTCCTGCCAGCAAGAATATTCAGAAGAGTAAAGTATGTTTTTGTAAACTGGAGAAGAGTTAACTTTCTTGTAGTGCTAGAAAGTACAACATGGATACCATCAATGATGTTGAAAGTTGAAAATGTATCTAATGAACTAGATGATCTGGATAAGGGTATTTCCAGCTGAAGTTTAGAAAGTATGGTCAGTTTTTTTCTTAGCGTTTAATATACAATTTGAAAAAAAAGGTAAATTTATCAAGTAATGTTAAATATGAAGAAGATGAACTTGATGGTTTTAAACATGTTGTCTCTAAAGATAATACGTGCTTAAATTAAGCAATGGCTTCTGAGAAAAGATAAAACAAGGGCACTCCTGCCTAAGCCAAGGGTATGATTGTAAAATCTTTCCTTAATATCTCAGGAAGATCAAAGGAAATGTGCAAAGTTGCTATTCAATTTAAATGCAGTCTAAGAGAATAAAGGGTTATCTCAATACATCTTCTCAACAGGATAGTGAGGAAGCTTAAGTGTGTTTCCCTAAATCTTTTAATCAGAAACTCAGACTTGAAAAATAGAAAATTATTTATCTTACAGAAATTCTTGTGTGGGGATTCACAAAGGATCCACGAAGAATTTTTAAGGATGATGTATGCAGAAATATCACATCACACGTTAGAATGAAAGGCCTAGAGCCATTACAAAATATATGAAAATGAAAAGAGGACTTAGTGCAGGTAGAAGGCTGTCAAAACCACTAAGCTACAAACATATCTGCCTTTCATGATGAAGGAAATATGACTCAGCATGGAGGGCAGAACCGAGAGTCATAGTAAAGTATTCCCAGGTTTGAGACTTAACCAAGGAATTCCCAACATTTGCCTGGCCATATTTTAGAATTATTATGAATTTCTTTGTGCTAGTGAATCATTTTCACTTCCTATAGTTTCCCTTTTTGACCATCAATACTCGGGTAGTTATTCTATGCCTGTTTCTCAATTGTATGTTGGGTTTGTATAAAATCATTAAGCTATTTTGGCCTAAGACAGTCGCTGTACTCCCACACTTTGATTCCTATGGATAAGCCGAAATCGTACATGTAAGGCTATTTTTCTGAGCTGGTTGCTAGGTTACCTCCAATCACAGCACCTAGGCTTCAAATCACAGGCATCTCACCTTTTAAACCATGTTAATGCAGACAAACTTCAGAATGTAACCAATGATTTCTCTACTTTACTCCTCATTTAAGTTTTTTGTACTTCACTTTCCTGTTCTGCCAACTTAAAGATCAAATTGACCACGAGGCTGGCTGGAGTTGTCTGGGAGTCTGGGGAAAACTGCCCCAATTTAAATTGTGTTAAGATTTGCTCTCTTAAAACTCTCCTCTATTAAATTGACTGGTTTATTTTTCTTTCAACAAAGTAAATCTATTTTCATTTCAGTTTCACAGATCTACAGATTAAAGACAGCCATACTTCAAAGGTATACTTAAGAAATGCCATAAAAGAAGCAATATCCACACCTGGTCCTGATTTTAGTGACAAGATTGTTTACTTGCTGTTTATTCTACAATGAAATGAGACATCTGGAGATCTTGGGAGAGAAATTATTTTTCATATAGTAGAAAGTAAGAATTTTGACTGGAGCATGGACTGTGCTATCCCCACAAACTGTTTCATACTCCATCATCCCTTTAAAAGGAAGATTTTTATTCCTCTTCTGTTGATTGTGGGATGGATTTAGCAAATAGAGCATGGAGAAATTATGTCGTGTCTGAGATTAGATTACTGCAGCTCCCTCTGCATTTACCTTCTCACTTTCAGACCATTTGTTCAGAAAAATCCAAGTCCTCTCAGGCAGCTGGTAGAATCTTACAATGAGGAACTGAAGTCTGTGGCCAACAGCCCACAAAGAATTAAAGCCTGCCAACAACCACAGAGACCTCAAAGTGCATTTTCCTTGAGTTGAATCTTCAAGTGAAAGGCCTAGCTAATTTACAAAAAGCATTGATGTAGGATTACCTAGTGGAGCCACTCCTTCATTCCTGACCCACAGACATTGAGATTCTAAACGTTTTCAAGTTGCTAAATGTTTTTGGTAATTGTTATATAGCATTAGAGATTCAATACAAATACTCATATTACAAGAGTAGAAAATCTCTTATCAATAACTTGTGCATCTATTTTTATAAACAAGAAAAAAATGGTAAAAAATGCAAGGTAAGCAGAAAAAAGTGAATAGCAAACATACAAATCAGTTAAAGTATAATTAGAAAGATAATAAGATTAAAATCAGTGAAACAAAAGGGTGGTCTTTGAATAAAATAAAATAAAAGAGAAAACATAATTTTAGCAACACTAATCAGAAAATATAAGGAGAAAAGAAATTTCAATAACTGAAATGAGAGTTGTACTTTTAGATCTTTTAGATATTAAAAAGTTAATTATGGAGTATTGTAGACAATTTATACCAATAAATGCAATAACTTAGATGAGTTATATCTTTTTTTTTTTTTTTTTTTTTTTGCAGAGAGAATTTTTTACTATTGGGTGTGTGTGTTCACTGAAGAGACAGAAAGACAGAAAGGAAGAAATCACCCCCTGGGGGATGGACATGCTGCAATCCCTTCTCTTCCATTCTCCTTTTGGAATCTTGGGCATGCACGCATACGTGAGTTTTAAGCCACCGGGTCTCAAAACATGTCATATGCAAATGTGATGGACTCAAACCATGGTCATGGTTATGTGAGAATCCAGCTATATAACCATTACTCCATCTGCTGCTCCCTGAGTTAGATAAAATTGTGAAAAAACATAAGATCACAAAGGAGTCAACAGGAAACCTACATGATCTTAAATTCATTAAAAACATTTAATTTATTTACAATTGGAACCAAGAAAACATTCCAAAATGGAAAACTCTAAGCCAAATGGTCACCCATCATTACACTGGTTAATTTTACTAATCATGTAAGAAAGAAAACCAATTGTGCACCAACTCTTCTAGAAAGTAGACAAAAGAAAACATCTCTTATTTTATGAGACCAACATTACCCTGATATCAAAGCTGGTCAAAGATATTGTAGGTTAAAAAAAAAATGTTAAACCAACTTCCTCATGTGTATAATCTTAACATTTTTCTCAAAAAAGAATAAAACAGATAATATATTATGAGCAAGTGGCATTTATTAAAGGATGCAAAGTTGATTCAACATTTAAGTAGCAATTAACACAGTGCATCACATACAAAAAGTGAAAGAATATGGTCATATCAGTGGATGCAAGTATTTAAAAAACTTAAGCAAGCAACCATGATAAAACCTTTCATCAAACTAGTTATCGAAGATTTCCTCATCCTGGTATAGAATATTGATTAAAAAAAACCTTGAGGTACCAATATACTTAATATGAAAACTACATACTTTCCTTGTATGATAGGAAAAAGAGGAAAAATAACTGATATTTCTTTTCTATTCAACATTGTAAAGAAGATTCTAGTCAGAAAAATAAGATTAAAAAAAGAAATTATAGGTATCTATATTGAAAAGAAGAAATAAAAACATTTTTATTTGCATATGACATTTTTTATGTATAAAATACAAAATAATTTGTTTAGAAAAAAATACTAGTAATTATAAGTGTCCTTAACAAGGTAAATATTGGGTTGTCAGAAAAATTATGGTGCAATTTGGCAAAGAAAGACAGAAAAAATATGTTATGAATTTTCTGACAACTCAATAATTAGTAAAGTGAATATTGAAAATTTTATTTCTATACACTAACAATAAACAATTGGGCCAGCAGGTGGCACAGTGTTTAAGACACGGATTCCCATGTGGCTAACTATGCTTTGTGTCCTGGACCCACTGCCGGGCGCATGTGTGTGTATGCTCAAAATCCTGAGAGGAGAATGGAGAAGAGATTGTGGTGTGATCATCTCCCTGGATGAAGGGCAGTGAGTCTTCACTTTCTTTCTCTGTCTCTTGGCCTAGTGCATGCACCCAATAGCAAAAAATCTCTCTAACAAAAAAAAATTAATATTTATAAAATACCATTTATAATAGCTTCAGAACAATGAAATACTTACGAATAAGTCTTACAAAACTACATTGAAAGTTATAAACTATCTGAGATATATTAAATAAGACTAAATAAACAGAGATATATGAAAAGTTAATTGATGGTCAAAATACTCAATATTGTTCCAATATTGTTCACATATTTCTTCCCCAGTCGATGTGAAAATCCACAGGAAAAATTAACAAAACTCTAGAAGATTTTAAAAGATGTATTGAGATGCTTTTCATACTGTATAATTCACTCGATTATAGTATATAATACAAGGCTTTTCAGTGTATTCATAGAGTTGTGCAACTGTCATGAAGATAAATTTTAAAGCATTTTTGCCACCACAGAAACTCTACTCATTAGTAATTTCTCACCATTCCCAGCACTAGGACAGCAATTAAATGCTTTCTATCTCTATATACTTTACTGTCCTGGCCGTTTTATACAAGTGGAATGATAGAATCATACTATATGTAGTCTTTTGTGACTAGCTTCTTTTTTTTTTTTTTTTTTTTTTTTTTTTTTTTTTTTTTTTTGCTATAGGGCGTGCTCACTCGCCAGACAGACAGAGACAGAGAGACAGAAAGCGAGCAATCACCCCCCCCAGGGGGGATGGCCATGCCACAATCCTTTCTCCTCCATTCTCCTCTCGGGATCTTGGGCACACATGCACACACGCCTGGCGTGAGTTTAAGCCACCGGGTCCGGGACACAAACCACGGTCGACTATGTGGGAGTCCAGCGACATAGCCATTACACTAACTGCTGGTCCCTGTGACTAGTTTCTTAAGGAAAAAGAAACATACTTTCAAGAAGTGTTTATGTTGCAGCATGTACCACTACTTCATCTATTTATGGGATAATAGTATTCTATTATATGGATATACCGTGTCTTATTTATCATTTGATGGTCATTTGAGTTACTTACACTTTTTGACTGTTATAAACCATGGTGGTATAACGTTTATGTACAAGTTTTGTGTGGACAACCTAATATTTACCTTGTTAAGGACACTTACAATTGCTACTATCTTTTCCTAAATGAATTATTTTGGATTTTATACATAGAACAATATGTCATATGCGAATAAAAATATTTTATTTCTTCCTTTCAACATGGATGCCTTTAATTTATTTTTCATTAAGGTTTTATTTCCCTTGGATATATATTGAGATGTGGAATTGCTGGATAATACTACAAGAATTTGTTTAACCTTGAACTTTGCCAAAGTGACTGCATAATTTCACATTCTCACAAACAATCCATAATAACTCTAAATTCTCCGTATCCTCATTAACACTTATTATTATCTGACTCGTTCTATCTATCTCAGTGGGTATAAAATGGTATCTTATCAGGATTTTTATTTGTATTTATTTGATGACTAGTGATATTAACTTATTTTTAAACATTTATTAGACATTTGTATATCTTCTCTGGGCAAATACATATGGAAATCCCTTGCTCGTTCTTTATATACAGCTTTTTATTTTCTTATTATTGAGTTGTAATTTTTTTATATATTCTGGATACAATTCATCATCAGATTTATGACTTTCAAATATTATCTTCATTTATGTGGGATGTCTTTTTATTCATTACAAAATTGTCATCATGGGACCAGCAGTTAGCGTAATGGTTATGTCGCAGGACTCCCACGTAGTCGACCGCAGTTCGCATCCTAGACCCGGTGGCCTAAAACTCACGCCGGGCGCGTGTGCATGCGTGCCCAAGATCCCGAGAGGAGAATGGAGGAGAAGGGATTGTGGCATGACCATCCCCCATGGGGGGTGATTTCTCTCTTTCTGTCTCTCTGTCTCTCTCTGTTTGTCTGGCAAGTGCACGTGCCCTATAGCTAAAACCTCTCCAAAAAAAAAAAAAATTGTCATCAGAAGAATATTCATGATAGTTAAATGTAATTTATTGATTTTATCTTTTGTCACTTGTGCCTTTCGTATGCCATCTAAAGAACCAATGCCTAATGCATAGTCACAAAGATTTACTTCCTAACTTTATTCTAAAAGTTTTATACCTTCAGCTCTTATATGTATGTCTATAACCCATTTTAATTAAGTTTTACGTATGGTATGAGAACGAGATTCAATTTTATTCTCTTACATGTGGATATCCAGTTGCCACAGCACAATACAATTTCCCCCATTGAATTGCCTTAGTATCATTATAAAAATCATCTAAACATTAATAGAAGCATTTTTCTCTTTATTCTCAATTCATTTCAGTGATCAGAATGTCTTTTTTTTTTCTTTGTTTTAATTAAAAAAATTTAGAGGGACCAACAGTTGGCATAATGGCTATGTCACTGGACTCGTATGTGGTTGACCATGGTTCAAATCCTGGACCTGGTGGCTTAAACTCACACCAGGCGTGTGTGCGTGCGTGCCTAAGATCCAAAGAGAAGAATGGAGGAGAAGGAATTGAGGCATGTCCATCCCCCCCGGGGGGGTTATTTCTCGCTTTCTGTCTCTCTGTCTTTCTGGTGAGCATATGTGCCCTATAGCAAAAACCTCTCAAAAAAAAATTAGATTTTTGCTATAGGGCACGTGCACTTGTGAAAGAGAGAGAGAGAGATAGAGAGACAGAATGTGAGAAATCACCCCTCGGGGAGGATGGCCATGCCACAATCCCTTCTCCTCCATTCTCTCTCAGGATTTTGGGCACGCATACATACATGCCTGGTGTGAGTTTTATGCACCCGGATCTGGGACTTGAACTGCAGTTGAATACGTGGGAGTCCTGTGACATAACTATTACACCTTCTGCTGGTCCCTGAATGTCTATTTTTATGCTATAACACACATAATTATATATATATATATATATATATATATATATATATATATATGTATGTATATACACACACACACACATACACATAGTTATATATATTGTGTTGTCAGAAAAGTTACAACCTTTGTTTTTCTATGTAAAAATGCATCATGAATATTCCAACAACACAGTGTTTATGGGTGTTTACAATGTTATGATGTATATATATGTATGTTGTGTAATAATCAAGTCAAGCTTATTAACATACTCATTCTCTCTAATACTTATCATTCCTTGTGGTGAGAATATCTAAAATCTACTCTTCAGCAATTTTGAAATATATAATACATAATTATTGACTATAGTCACTATGCTGTACAATAGGTCACTGTATCATATTCCTCTTGTCTGATATGCCACACCCCTTTGACCGGCATGTTTGCTTTCCCTTTCTACTACCCCTGCACCCAAACCCAGGCTCTGGTAAGCACTATTCTACTCTCTACTTCTATGAGTTCAACTGTTTTAGGTTTCACTTACAAGTGAGATGATGCAATATATGTCTTCATATATATATATATGTATGTATATATACATATACATACATATATATATATATATAGCTTATTTCACTTAATACAATTTTTCTCCACGCTGTAGTAAATGTAATTAGGATGACTAATATTCCACTGTGTAAATATACCAGTTTTTAATCCATTCGTTTGTTAACGGACTCTTAGGTGTCTTCCATATCCTGGTTATTGTGAATGGTACTACAATACACATGACAGTGCAGATAGTTTTTTTTTTTTTTAAAGAGAGATTTTTGCAATAGGGCGTGTGTGCTCGCTGGAGAGAGATAGAAAGTGAGAAACCATCCCTCAGGGGTCACACTGAAACCCCTTCTTCTTCATCCTCCTTCTGTGATTTTAAACATGAACACATATGTGCCCAGCGTGAGTTTTAAGCTGCTGAGTCCAGGTCTCACCCGGGGTTGGCCATGTGGGAGTTCAGTGATGTAACCATTACACCATCTGCTGGCACTGCAGCAGATGACGTAGTGATTTAAATTCTTTGGGATAGATATACCCAGTAGTGGTTCACTAGATTATAAGGTAATTCTATTTTTTACCTTTTTGGAGGAAATAGTAGAGTAAGCTCTAGCGTTGTCTTTTATAAGGCTATACTAATTTATTTTCTCATCAACAGTGTATGAAAGTTTCCTTTACCTCCTCATCAACATTTTTTATCTTTCATTATGTTGATAATAGCTATCATAACACGTATAAGGTGATATCTCATGATGGCTTTTATTTGCATTTCTCTGATGACTAGTGATATTAAGCATTTAAAAAATAATTTATTGACTGTTTCTGTGTTTTCTTTGAGAAATGTCCATTCAGAGATCCTTTTCCCGTTTGGGGGTTCTTATCTATTTATTTCTTTAATGTTCAA
Source organism: Tupaia tana (assembly GCA_026018925.1). Taxonomy (NCBI): domain Eukaryota; kingdom Metazoa; phylum Chordata; class Mammalia; order Scandentia; family Tupaiidae; genus Tupaia; species Tupaia tana. The sequence goes on along the minus strand of JAKSZU010000020.1, from coordinate 20,983,168 downwards.
TTCTTTGAGTTCCTTATATATTTTGGATGTTAACTCTTTATCAGATGTATGATTTGCAAATATTTTCTCCAATCCATGAGTCATCTCTTCACCCTAATCTTTTTTTTTTTTTTTTGGGGGGGAGAGGTGTTTTTGCTATAGGGCACGTGCGCTCGCCAGACAGACAGAGAGAGACATAGAGACAGAAAGCGAGAAATCACCCCCCGGGGGGATGGTCACGCCGCAATCCCTTCTCCTCCATTCTCCTCTCGGGATCTTGGGCACGCACGCACACGCGCCCGGTGTGAGTTGTAAGCCACCGGGTCCGAGACGCGAACCGCGGTCGACTACGTGGGAGTCCAGCGACACAGCCATTACGCTAACTGCTGGTTCCCCCAATCTTATACTTAGCTGTGCTGAAGCTTCTTCATTGGCTAAAATCCCATTAAGCTATATATCTTTTAGTTCACTTTTGCTTTCAGGATAAGATTCAAGAAGTCATTGTCCACACCAATGTCATACTTACACTTTTTTGGTGATACTTTTGCTAAAAATGTAACATTTGGGATAATATGATAATTCTGAAATATTCATCTTTCTTATGTTTCCTATGTTTGTTGCTGTTTAGTTAATGAATTTCTTGAACTAATTGTGTTAAGTCTGTGTTTTATATAGTGTGCTGTCATGGATGTCTCTGATTACCTGAGTGGTCAGCCAGTGATCGATCAGACATTTCTTTAAATGCCGTGAACGAATAAATCTTTTAGGCTTTACAAAGAGGCTCTGCATGGGGATTTCAATGTGTCTGCAGGGTAAAGGCTGTCTAAAAGTTTGCATTATTTTTCTCTTCCTGATTGTACAGTTCCTCAGGTTTAGCCAACACTGAGAGACTTGGACACTCTCAGGACTTTCTGAGTATGTACAGAGCTTTGCTTATGCATGCAGACTTCTATGTTAAAGGTATACATCAGGGTTTTCCTAAGCTTCTGAGGGAAATTTATTCCCAAACCTTCCTTTTAATTTTTTTGTAAGGCTCTTGCTTACCTCAACTGGTTTTGCAGTTTTAAGTGACTGTAATAAGAAACAATTGTGACTCTTTTTTTCCAACACCTTGAGGATAGAGAGTTTCCAATGCAGTAAGTTCAAAATTAAGTTTAAAAAGGAGTGTCCTATAAATCAGACTTTTCTAGATAGTTGTGATACAGAGTTAATAAGGACTATACTCTGAGGAAGGGGTTTTATAAAAAGCTGTAATCCTCCTCTGTTCTTCCCATTTTTATGTGTGCCGCTCCAGTTTTTCATTGCCATTGTGGTTGAAGTGTTGCTTGTTTTCAAGGTTACTATGAAAGTTTTCAATTAGATTAATGGCTAATATCTATGTGGAGAGGAATGGGAGTAGGCCAAGTGTAAAAGCCCAAAGCTCTCTGTTTTTTTAATTGAGGGAGAACACTTTTTGTTATGTTTTGTCTTTAACAAAATGTCAAAATAGTCATTGAAAACATGGATTGAATTCTAGACACTTACTAGGATGACTAAAACTAAAACACATATAATTTATTAGAAATGGAAAGGACATAGTAGCCACAATATTTTGACGAGGAAGAACAAATCTGGAGTACTAATACTGCTTGAATGCAAAACTTATAATAAAGCGATAGTAATAAGGACTGTGTGGCATTGATATCAAAGTAGACTAAGGGATTAATTAAACAGGATAGAAAGTCAAAAAAGTAAACCTATGATATATGTAAAACTGATTTTTTGGAGAGATTTTTGCTATAGGGCACATGAGCTCACCAGAAAGACAGAGACAGAGAGAAAGAAAGTGAGAAATCACCCCCCAGGGGGGATGACCTCACCGCAACCCCTTCTCCTCCATTCTCCTCTTGGGATCTTGGGCATGCACGCACACATGCCTGGTGTGAGTTTGAGACACTGGGTCCGGGACTTGAACCACGGTCGACTACATGGGAGTCCAGCGACATAGCTATTACACCAACTGCCAGTCCCAGTAAAACTGATTTTTAACAAAGTTATAGATATAATTCAGTGGAGAAAGGATAGTTTTCTCAGTAGTGGTTGTCCATATAAAATCATACCAAGCCAAACCAATTGATAAGCAAAAAGCACTATAATCCGTATAGCATCTCAGAAACAAGCAAACAATAAAAAGAAAAAGAATGACACACAGGAGAATATCACAGAACCAATGTAAAACCTAAAACTATAAAACTTCTTTTTTTTTTTTTTGAGAGGTTTTTGCTATAGGGCGCGTGCGCTCGCCAGACAGACAGAGAGAAACATAGAGACAGAAAGTGAAAAATCATCCCCAGGGGGGGTGGTCACACCGCAATCCCTTCTCCTCCATTCTCCTCTCAGGATCTTGAGCATGCACACACACGCGCCTGGTGTGAGTTTTAAGCCACCGGGTCCGGGACGCGAACCACGGTCGACTATGTGGGAGTCCAGCGACATAGCCATTACGCTAACTGCTGGTTCCCCATAATACTTCTAAGAAAAACATAAGAAAAAAACTTTTGTGATCAGAGTTTAGGGAAAGATTTCCTACATTTAACACCAAAAGCACAATTTATAAAAGACTGATAAATTGAATTTACAAAAATACAGAGCATGTGTTTTTGAAACGTATGTTAAAGAATAAGTCACAGAATGGGCTAAGTTACTTGTAATCATGTACATATCGAAGCATTGATACACAGAATATGTAAAGAACTCCTGAAACTAAATAGAATGATAATAACTCAGAAATTTTATTTGAACAGGCATTTTTCTGTTAGATAAATAAATATTAAAAGTACATTGTGAAGTGGGCTGCTCTGTCTGGTGGACATGGGGCCCACTTGCCTCCGGTGATGTTAACGCTGAAGCAGTTCATGAGAAGGCAATGAGTTCTCCTCCTTTACAGAAGGATATTGCAAGCAATTTGGCAAGTTCCAAGTGATTCTTCACAAGTATCTGAAGAACTGGGTAAGGGAAGAATTCCAAAGGGACTAAAGTGCCACAGAGGAGGATACAATACAAGTGATGATTACTCATGGCGATATGCAGCACGAGGAGTCAGAAAAAAACACTTGCCTTAGCAGAGTCTTATCTGTTGGGATATTCTGAAGGATTTTCAAGGTCTCCATGTGTTTTGTTGAATTCAGGTTTAACAGTGGGTAATTCAAAGTCAAGTCAGACTGTGTATATGTATATACAGTATTTGGACAAAATATCAGAAGATGGAGTATAGTGGGTCTGAGAGAAAAAAATAAATCACATCAGAACAATTGCCTCGGGACTGAAAAACTGACTGTGAGTTTTAAAAAGGTTTCTGGATGTGTCAGCAATTTTTGCAAGATGCAAAAGCTACTCTAAAATATGGCCAGCTACCATGTGAAATGATCCTCAACATAATTATCAGGAAAATGGAAATCAAAACCACAATAAGATATCACGTAAAATCCAGTGCAATAGCTATCATTAAAAAGGGAAGCAATAGCAAATGCGGTGAAGATATGGAGAAATTGGAACCCTTATACACTGCTAGGGGGCATATCCAGTTTGGCAAACAGACTGTTTCCTCTCAAAGGGTTAAACATAAGTTACCATAAAATTTAGCAATTCTCCTCTGAGGTCTGTAACCAAGATAATTGAAAATATGGCTTAAAGGGGACCAGGAGTTGCCGTAATGGCTATGTCATTGTACTCCCATGTAGTTGACCCCGGTTCAAGTCCCAGATCCAGTGGCTTAAACTCACATTGGGCACGTGTGTGTGCATGTCCAAGATCCCAAGAGGAGAAAGGAGAAGGGATTGCGGCATGTCCATCCTCCCTTGGGGGTTATTTCTTGCTTCCTGTCTCTCTGTCTCTCTCAGTCTTTCTGGCGAGCACACACACCCTATAGCAAAAACCTCTCAAAAATTTTAAAAAAATATAGCATCTAGTATTGCAGTGCGTTCCAGAGGAAGTAAAAACTGATGGCGGCCATTTGATGACCAAAGTCCACTTCCATCTCCCCATAGTCTCAGAGCCCCCAAAACAATATCATTTTGAATACTGTTCCACAGGGGTAATCTACTAATTCAAAATGCTTACATGAGTCAGTTTTCAGGTTTTTATATAGATGTACATTAATCAACCTATTGTGAAATGATCTGACAAACAGGAGAAGCATTTGTTGAACAATTTTTTTTTAACCTCTATTTCTTTTTTTAATTTTTTTTATTACCAGCATAATCTTCTTTATATTACATTGGATTACATATAACTTTACATTACATTGCTTTTTCAAAAGGGAATGCCATGCATGTCAGTTAATACAGAGACATTAATCTCCCCACTTCATCATTCAATATCTTTTCTATGTTTTTCCCAAGCATTATTATTATTATTATAATTATTTTTTAAACAGTCAATCACTATTTCTCATTTTGCTTATAAAAAGACTTTACCTAACATGAAATACTTTTCAGACCAATCCAGTTGAGAATATTATACATGTCATCATCAACAGATAATAAGCCATATCTGTTTCCCACTAACATCCTACCTCTCTATTTGTTCTCTTGCTATCTTTCTCTATCCTCTTCTCCTCACCCCCCTATTCTGCACTGTCTTATTTTCGTTAAGTACTTTCACCACTTTTATGTCCTCCAATATTTTCCTCTCTACCATAGAGTGCGGACAGTCGGTATATATTGAGTGGATACATACAATATCTTTCTTTCATAGCCTGGCTTACTTAACTCAGCATGAGATCCTCCATATCTGACCACTTTCTATCAGATTCCAGGGTCTTGTTATTTTTTATGGCTGAGTAGTATTCCATAGAGTATATATACCACACTTTTCCAATCCGTTCATCAGTTTGTGGACATTTAGGTTGGTCCCATGTCTTGGCAATTGCGAATAATGCTGCAATAAACATTGATGTGCAAGCACTTTTCTTACTGAGCATTCTCTTGTCTTTTAGGTAAATACCCAGAAGTGGGATTGCTGGATCAAATGGTAGTTCTATTTGTAGATCTTTGAGGAACCTCCATATTGTTCTCCACAGTGGTTGAACTAGTTTACATCCCCACTAACAGTGTAGGAGGGTTCCCTTTTTACCACATTCCCGCCAACACTTATCACTTTTTATATTCTTCATCTTTGCCATTCTGCCAGGGGTTAGGTGGTATCTCACTGTGGTTTTTATCTGTGTCTCCCTTATGATGAGGGATGTTGAGCATTTCCTCATATACTTTTTGGCTATTCAAATGCCTTCCTTAGAGAGATTTTTGTTCAGCTCATTTTCCTATCTTTTAATTGAGTTAATCATTTTTTTTTTCATAAGGCACTTGAGTTCCCTGTGTATTCTGGTTACCAGTCCCTTGTCTGAGGCATATTTAACAAAAATATTTTCCCATTCAGAGGGTTGTCAGTTCACACTTATTACTGTGTTCTTTGCTGTGCAGAAACTTCTTAGTCTGATATAGTCCCACTTGTCTATTTTAGGGATTATTGTCTGTGCTTTGGGAGTCTTATTTAAGAAGTCTTTGCCTACTCCAATATCTCCCAGGGTTTCCCCAGCATTTTCCACCAGTAGTTTTATTGTCTGAGGACTTAGGTTCAGATCTTTGATCCATTTTGAGTTGATTGTTGTTAATAGTGAAAGACAGGGGTTCGGTTTCATCTTTCTGCAGGTGGATACCCAGTTTTTCCAGCACCATTTACTAAACAGGTTTTCCTTTTCCCAATGGATTGACTGATATCCTTTGTCAAAGATCAGTTGGCTGTAAGCTTTGGGGGTTATTTCTGGGGTCTCTATTCTATTCCATTGGTCTACATGTCTGTTTTTATGCCAAAACCATGCTATTTTGATGACCACAGCTTTATAGTATATCTTGGGATCAGGGAGTGATATGCCTCCTACTCCATTCTTCTTGCACAGGATTGCTTTTGCAATACGAGGTCTTTTATGATTCCAGAAAAGTTCTATGATTGTCTTTTCTAGATCTGTGAAGAATATTTCTGGTATTTTGATTAATTTGGGTAGAATTGTCATTTTGATTATGTTAATTCTTCCATTCCGGGAGCATGGTATGTCCTTCCACTTTTTTATGTCACTTTTAGTATCTTTTTTAAGATTTTCATAGTTTTCTTTATAAAGGTCTTTGACTTTCTTAGGTTTATCCCTAGGTATCTTATGCATCTTGTGGCTACGGTGAAAGGGATTCCTTTCTTCAGCTCTCCTTTGTTCAACTTGTTGTTCATATATAGAAATGCTATAGACTTTTGGATATTGATTTTGTATCCTGCCACTTTACTGTATTCACTTATTATTCAAGAAGTTTTTTCATGGAGACCTTGGGGTCTTCTAAGTATACCATCATGTCAGCTGCGAATAAAGATATTTTCAACTCTTCTTTGCCTATTTGAATGCCTTTAATATTGTTCTCTTCTCTGATTGCATTAGCTAAGCCTTCCAGTACTATATTAAAAAGCAGTGGAGAAAGTGGGCAGCCTTGCCTAGTACCCCTTTTTAGCAGACAAATTTTCAGCTTTACCCCATTCAGTATAATGTTAGCTGTAGGTTTTTTCATAGATGGCTTTTATTGTGTTCAGAAATGACCCTTCTATACCAATCTTACTGAGAGTCTTAATCATAAAAGGATGTTGTATTTTATCAAATGCTTTCTCTACATCGATTGAGATGATCATATGGTTTTTATCTTTCTTTCTGTTAATGTGGTGTATTACATTTATGGTCTTGCGTATATTGAACCATCCTTGCATCCCTGGTATAAAGCCTACCTGATCGTGATGAATAATCTTTGTTATATGTTGTTGGATACAGTTTGCGAGTATCTCGTTTGTTGAACAGTTTTTGAACAAACATTTTGGAAATGTGTGTGGCATGACTGACATATATATTCAAATATATGCTACTGCTGTTAAATCTAAAATCTTTTAAAAATCCATTTATGAAATATTTGGGAAAAAAAGGTACAATGCAATCTGACTACACACCTATTAGAATGGTTAAAAATAAAAGGTTCCTTTTTTTTGTTTAAATTTTTGAAAAGTTAAAGGTACACCTATTCTGTGATCTCATCATTCTACTCCAAGGTATTTATCTAAGAGAAATAAAACCATGTGTGCATACATAGTTCTGATTATGAATATTCAGAGTAGTTTTATTTTTAAGGGTTTAAAACTGGAAACAACTAAACCATCAGCAACAGATGAATGAATGCAATGTTATAATATTGAGCACAAGAGAGGAACTATTGTTACATGCTACAAAATAACTACATTTAATAGACAGAGCTAGAACAAAAGTATTATATATGATGATATTATTAATATTAATTTCTAGGAAATGCAAACTAATCTATATTGATGGAAAGGAAATCAGTTGTTTTATAGGAACATCGCTGAGGGAACGTGGGTAGAGGGATAGTGATATATATGTTCATTATAGTAACTGTAGTGACGGTGTCATTTGAGTATCCATACATCAAAACTAAGTATTTTACATACTTTAAATATCTGTGATTTGTCATGTGTCAATTTTACTTTTCATAAAGTTGTTAAAAATAATTACAGTCATTTGATTGAGTGAATTTCATTTTTTTGAGGTATATATGTGATTTAAAAAAAATAAAGCCCTGGTTTTGAAAAAAGTGGATGATGTCATCAGTTATCAAGGAAATAAAATTCAAAATCACAATTAGAAAGAGACAAACCTGAACTCTTGAAATTGCAACATAAGGGGCTTCTACATACTGTGTGTTGAAACTGGTGAAAGATTAAGATGAAACCATAGCAGGTGAGAATTGTTTTTGAAAAAGCAAAACCATTTTAATCTTTGGAAATTCTCTTAAGGGTAGAGAGCAAATAAAGGCACTAAAATATTTATTCAAGAAAATCTACTGGATCTCAGTAAGAACAGTAAGAACCTATGACTTTTTTTTTTTAGAAGATTGAGCCAAGAAGTATGAGCTTTATTTTCTTCCAGTTTCCAGACAAGGGCCCTGTATTTTTCTAGAAACAGGCACTGCACTTCTTGTCTTGATCAGTTTGTGTTGGAGAGACTAATTTTAGATGAAACTAGCTTGGAAAGCAGTCATGGGCTGTCTTCCTCTACCCAGTTCCCTTTCATAAGCAGAGATCATTGCCCAGGCATGGCAAGTGAAGAACACTGAATTCTCAACAGCCCTTACCAGGCTTGTTTCTCAAGTGAAGGTTTCATGACAGGAGAGGTAAGGTAGGAAGTTCAGAAGTTACAGTCTTTACCAAAAGCTGTGTTTATAAAGTAAGAAATGGGCCACTATCTATGCCACAGCTTTGGCGCACGGGTTCAAATTTTGTTAGTAGAGTTCATTCAGAATAACAGAGCTGTGAAGGTCCCTAAAAGATAATCTCTTTATGTGGAACAGATAAAGATGGGGATGTTTAATCCTAAGAGTGCTCTCAAAGTCAATGAAGACTGTTGTAAACAATTTAGAGGAGGCTGATAACTCCATGAAAGCAACAACTAACTGTAGGTCAGCTAGTTTATTAGAAAGAAAGAAAAAGAAAGAAAAAGAAAAAGAAAAGAGAGAAAGAAAGGAAGGGAGAGAAAAAGAAAAAGAAAGAAGGAAAGAAAAAGGAAAATGAAGAAGAGAAAGAAGAAAGAAAAAGAAAGAAAGAAAGAAAAAGAAAGAAAGAAAAAGAAAGAAAGAAAGAAAGAAAGAGAAAGAAAGAAAGAAAGGAAGGAAGAAAAGATGAAGAAAGGAGGAAAGAAAGACAGCTGAGAGTCTCTCTCCTAGGGTCACACTAAATCTCAAAGAATGGCCTTGGAAATTATTCCTGCAAAGGTCCTACATTTAATTGGATTATACTTGAACATTTTATGTCCCAGTACATTTTAAAAACAATAAGAGCAATCAATTGGGAAGTAGTGGCTCCTAACAGCTGGATGTGATACCAGCATAGGCATTTTATTCAAGAGATCAATGAAGAGAACACCCAAGGAGAGCCCTGGCAAAACCACTCTCATCCCAATTTAGCTCTACCTATGTCCAAGGACTTGAAGACTGACTTCAGAGGCTGTACACTACAAAGGAAAATAATATTACCAAGATAGTACAGTTGTGTTACTAAACATATAAAAACTAAACAGCAGGCCAGCAGGTGGTGTGGTGGTAAAGGTGTTGGATCCCACATGGCTGATGGTGTGGTTTACCTTCTGGATCCGACAGCTTGAAAAGACATGCTGGGTGAACGTATGTGCATGCCTGAAATCCTGAGACAGGAAGGAAGGAGAAAAGATTGTGCTGTGGACATCCCTCCTGAAGAGCAACTTCTTACTTTCCCTCTTTCTCTGTCTCTCTCTGGTGAGCACACATACCCTATGGCAAAAATATGAATTAATTATTTAATAAAAGTCAAACAACAAAATATGTTGTATCGAGAACTACTATTATATTTATATATTATATAAAACACCCAGTGTCCAATAATATATTTAAAAGCAGGCAAAGAAACAGAGAAGTGTGACTATAAACAAAAAATTAGAAGTAGGTTATGGAAATGGACTGTGAAAGGGCCCAGATGTTGCAATTACCAGACAAAAAATAGAAAGCAACCACTATTGGGAACCAGTAGTTAGCGTAATGGCTATGTCGCTGGACTCCCACGTAGTTGACCGCGGTTCGAGTTCCGGACCCGGTGGCTTAAAACTCACGCCGGGCGCGTGTGCGCGCGTGCCCAAGATCCCGAGAGGAGAATGGAGGAGAAGGGATTGCGGCGTGGCCATCCCCCCTGGGGGGTGATTTCTCGCTTTCTGTCTCTATGTCTCTCTCTGTCTGTCTGGCGAGCGCACGTGCCCTATAGCAAAAATCTCTAAAAAAAAAAAAAAAACCCACTATTAATATAGTTTAAGGAACTAAAGGTAACCATATTTTAAAAAGTAAAGTAATGTATAATGACAATGTCTCATTAAATCGAGAATATCAATAAATACAAATTTTAATAAAAGGATTATAAATAAAAATTCTGCAATTGGAAAGTACAATAATTAAAGCATTTCATTAGATGAAATGAAAAGTAGTTTTAAACTAGAAGAAGAAAGGGTAGGGGAACTTGAAGATAAATTACAGAGATTATACAAGGAGTCAGTCTTCAAAAAGTCCACGGAAAATACATGTTCTAAAACAACTCAGTGTGGATTTTAAAAATTTTGCCAGAATAATTCTGCAACTGAAATTCTCTCATATACTTGAGCAAAACAGAGAGAAGAGGAAATTAGCAATGAACAGAGCCACAGAAACACGCAGAATTCCCTGAAGCGCAAACATATGTGTAATGAGGTTATCAGAAGCAGAAGAGGAAAAAAAAGGCAGAAGAATTACTTGAAGAAATGGGGTCTTAAAATTTTCCAATTTTGATGCTAAATATTAATTTACCAGTCCCAGAATTTCGACAAACTCCATGTGATATAAAAGTAAAAAGATTTGCATGCAGACACTTACAATAAAATTGCTGAGGGTGAGCCCCATGGCATAGTGTTTAAGGGAGCCAGATCCTACGTGCCTAACTGCAGTTTGAATCCAGGTCCCAGCAGCTTGCAAACATACTAGGTATGTGTGCATGTGTGCCCCAAATCCTGACAGGATGGACAAATGGGGGAGAAGGGATAGAGGTTTGACCATGCTCCTTTGAGGGGCTTCTTTCTCCCTCTCTTTTTCTCTCTGTCTCTCTGTTTCTCTCTGGCAAACACATACTCCTGCTGGTAATTAAAAAAGTGCTGATAGAAAAAGAAAAATGAAAGGGGCGCGTGCGCTTTTGAAAACATTAAGAGCCAGTTTTTAAGATACAAGGTAACTATAGTAATTTTAATAAATTTCTCATCCAACAAACAAAAGGACAGTGGCATGGCATAATCAAAGTACTAAAAGTGAAAATACACTGATGATAACACAAAAATGTTCAAACTGAGAAACTCATAGCCAGCAAAACTCTTTCAAAATATAAAGGTGAAATCAAGATATTTCTAGATAAAAGAAAACAGAAATATATTGTTTCTAGTATACTCACCTTATAAGAAATATGAAAGGAACTTCTTCAAGCTGATCAAGCTGAAAGCAAGCGACTTCCAATTGTAATTCAAATCCACACACACAAAACTAATATATATATTTTATATATATATATATATATATATATATATCACATAAAATGATATCACACAAAACTAATATATACATGTCATATATCATGCTTTTATATGATATATATATATATTTATATATTATATAATTGTAGTTTTTTCTTTGCCTTTAAGAAAGTCTTTATTACATCGGATTCTTTTTTTTTTTTTTTTTTTTTTTTTTTTTTGAGCGGTTTTTGCTATATGGTGTGAGAAAGACAGAGATAGACACAGAGACAGAAAGCAAGAAATCACCCTGCATGGTCTAGGACTCCAACCGCAGTCGACTACGTGGGAGTCCAGCGACATAGCCATTATGCTAACTGCTGGTCCCATTACATCACATTCTTAAATGATCATTTTACAGGACATAGAATTCTACATTAGTGGTTTAACTTTCAACACTTTAAATATCTCACTTTCTTTTGTTTGCATGGGTTTTGACAAGAAACCTGTTCTTCTATAGGTAAAAAATTTTTTTTTCAGTCTCCATCCTCCTACTCCTAGCTCCTTTCAAGCTTTTCTATTTGTCTGTTGTCCGGAACCATGGGACTGTCGAACATTCACCTGGGGGAGGGAGTGAGAGATGGGACAAACACACGCACACACAATACGAGGTGCTGATCAAGTCTTCTTCTTCCTCTTCCGTTTATTGAGGAAAAATGGCGAGTTATATACAGCTGGTGGGCACCTATTGGTTGCCCGAAATGCAAATGAGATAGAACAGCATGAACCAATCATTGATGTGGGTGGATCTCTCCCGTTGCCTAGAAACCCAACTACTTCGGGGGAGAACAGTTGGTCACATGATTTCTGAGAACGGTTTGCTCAGAGAGGAAGTGAAACCTAATGGTTTCCAAGAGGGTGGATAGCTCAGGATGGTGGATAGCTCAAGATGGCTTCCTTATGCAGTGCCTTCCACAGTCTGTGGCAGTTTGACTGTAAGATGCCCAGGTGTAGGCTTTTCAGTATGTATTTATTTATTTATATATATATTTTTCAGCACTGATCATTTAAAAAATTTTTTTACTTTAAATTTATTTTTTTAACATTCATTTGCTGTATATCATTGCAACATATACCATGAGTTTTCCCATCCAGAGTACACTGTATTGGCTCAATCAAGGATATTGCCATATATGTTATTGTAAACAAATAACTCCACTTCTTGTTTCTTATCTATTTTACTTCCTCCCTTTTTTTTTTACCCATTGATCCCCTCCCTCTCACCCTTTGCCATTTCCCACCCTCCTCCCACACTGTCTCTGGTATCAACAGTGGCTTTCCATGCTTTATTTATTTATTTCATATTTTGTTGATTCATAAAATATCTTAATCTAAATACTTTCAATAGAAAGTGCAGCTGATATAAACACCTATGAACATATGTCTGACTTTAGGCATAAAACTCAGTGAACAGAATGAACATACTATAAAGTAGTCTCAGCACCTAGCTGAGACTATATAGCTTACTGTGGTAATTAAGTAGGTATTTTTTAGTGTATTATTTTTTATTTCATGAAAAGCAGTTTCACTTTAATAAATCAAAATCAAAGTGTTAAGAAAAATTGGCTTAAGATTTAAAGCCAGGAAAAAGGTTTGGATTCTGTTCAAATAGTAGGTAGATACTGAAAACTCAAAAAACAGATGTGAACAAAGCTAAAATCCAGTAACAACAAGTGCACTGTAACTTTCTTCGGAGACATTTTTTTCTCTCTCCATTTCCCCTTTTACCAAAGGCATAAATGAGGCATAAATGAACTTATTTGCAAAAACATAATTTTAGTCTCATTTTGATCTGTTCTTTGCACAAAGCCTTATAAGAATACTAATTGATTTAGTTGGCTTTGCTGGAACCTTTTATAAGAAACTTCAGATTAGACTCTTTAAAATGCCTCCCAAGGCTACTGAGCCAAGTCAGGAACTCACCATCTGACTGTGCCTTTAAGTAGCTAGTAGAAATGCAGATTTTATTCTTTTCTTGACTGATTAAGAAAGCAACTGTATAAGACTGTATGTAACTGTATTTTGGGGTTATAATACACGGAAATTATATGTATTTTGCCGTAACAGAACAAAGGATAAAGGTCGGAGCAAAACCATGTTGCAGTGGAGAGATGACAGCATGTAGTAATTGGAATCTACAGGAACAAATGGTAAATAAGAAGATTAATATAATAAATACAATAAACATACACTCTCTTTTCTACTCTGTTTCTTTAAAAGCTATAAAAGGATACAAAGTAATAATTACAATGCATTATTCTTTTAGCAACATAGATGTAATATGCACAGCAATAATATTACAAAAGGGGGAAACAGAAAAAGAATGAGGCCGTCTTCAAAAAGTCCATAGCAAATGTGTATTTTGGAGACCAGCAGGTGGCATGATGGTTAAGGTACTGGACATTCCTACATGGCTGACCACAGTTCAAGTCCTGGGCCTGGAGGCTTGCTTTCTCTCTTTCCCCCTCTCTCTCTCTCTCTCTGGTGAAATTAAAATTAATGAATGAATAAATAAAAAATTTTTTAAATGAAAATGTGTATTTTGAGAAAGCAATGTGTGGATTTCATTTCTTCTTATGCCGAATTAAACCTGTACTTTAACTCCATCTTATTGTGACTTTTTTTTTAATTGCCAGAGAGTGCACATGCTCACCAGAGGGACAAAGAGAAAAAGAGAACATTTCAATGGGGCGTGATCTTACTGTAACCCTTCTCCTCCATTTCTTCCTCCTGTGGGGATTTGGGGAAAATATGTACATGCAACCAGCATGTTTTTCATTCCACCAGGGTGGGGATTTACACTGTGATTGGCCACGGGGGATCTGACTTCCTTAACCACTAGGCAGTGGGGCTAACTCATAACATGAACTTTTTGAAGTCTCCTCATATGGTTATATAAGATTACTCTTTTCACTGTACCAAACTGTAGAAGTTTAAAAAGGTTCTGAGTAGGTTACTCACTCAGTTCATACTTGAACATTATTAGAAAGAATTAGCTTTATTTAAATTATTATAGATTGTTTCTATGCATATTGGGTCATTGGGAAAATCGTGATGCATTTTGCACAGAAAAACACCTCATCATTTTCCCATTGACCCAATAGATAAAATTTTATTCTTAATTACTTATTTTATTACTAAAGGAATTACATAAAGATGCATTTACTTTACTGTTCTCTCTCATTGGAGGGAACCATATCATAAATCACTTCCCATGACAGATGGTCACACTGCAATCCATTCTCCTCCATTTTCCTCTCAGTTCAGGCTTTTTAGCAAGTGTGCACACATGCTCAGTGTGTTTCTCATTCTGCTGAGTGCTAGACTTGAACAGCATTTTCAGCCACGTGGGATCGAACTCTCAGTTACACAGACCTACCTTGATTAATTATTTTCCCAAGGAAACTTTTATACCTTCCCTTGGGCTCAGAATGATATCAACATCTGGAGGGAGAGAGATATGTCATGATTATTTATTGATTTTTCTATTAATATTATATCATTATATTATTATTAGTATATTATATTATTATTACTTATTCATTCTTTTTTTTTTTTTTTGGAGAGGTTTTTGCTATAGGGCGCGTGCGCTCGCCAGACAGACAGAGAGAGACAGAGAGACAGAAAGCAAGAAATCACCCCCCAGGGGGGATGGCCACGCCGCAATCCCTTCTCCTCCATTCTCCTCTCGGGATCTTGGGCATGCACGCACACGCGCCCGGCGTGAGTTTAAGCCACCGGGTCCGGGACTCGAACCATGGTCGACTACGTGGGAGTCCAGCGACATAGCCATTACGCTAACCGCTGGTCCCATCACTTATTTATTCTATTAAATATCTGAGAAAAGATGGATCATAAAGAAAATGCTTTATACATCAGGAACAAAGTCAGAGGTACTTTCACCTTCAACTGGGCTAAAATAGGGAGTTGAAAGTGGGTGCTTTACATTCAGCCTCCAGTAGGGAAATCATTGAATTTTAGTAGGATGATAAAATATGACTTCCTTATACGAGAAAATGAGTATAAGACCAAGAGGCAGGAATCAGTGTAGAAAAACACCTACTTTAGAACAGGTTTACCCTATAATATTTCTTCAAAAGCACTGGTTGTTTTAAGGTTTGTTAAACATCTCTCAAGTTTGACTATTTTTGTAAAGGAAGCTGTGTTTGGAACTTAAAGACGTCGACAATCTGTAATTATATGTACTTCGGTATTTGTGCAACAACTGGAGAGAGCGTTGTTCTGAAGGAAAATCATGCGATATAGCACCTGCTGATACCTAGTGGCAGAATGGCAAAACAACAGGTAAGGTTTTAGAAAGTCAGACGGCTCCTTTGACCACTGACTTTGGGAAAACAGACATTGACACGTGACTTTCTTTTTCTAGGCTTTATGATAAGCTATGCTTTTCCCCATTTATACTTGCAACGTGATAGCAGTATTTATCTAGTATTTTTAAAAAGAGATCTACGCTTTCCACATCATATTTGTGTATAGTATCAATATATAGATTTTTTTTGTATCTGAAGTAAGAGCTGAATCCAAATGAGAGTGAAGATAATCTGCACAACTTCATTGGAAAGGTTATCGCACAATGTAGTTAAGACATTGATTGGTGAGGAATGTGGCCTTTACTTTTACACAGTGCCATGGTGCCTCTTCTTTTTGGCCACAGCATGTTAGTCATGGGACTTTATATTCCTCTTGCTGTTCATTGATAGTTTTAATCCAACAGTTCATTTATTTTGTAGAACCAAAAATACAATGGAATTACTTTAAATTAGATTTGCTCAGCATCTCTGTTTGGGTTTTCATAAACTCAAGAAATTGATACAGCCTTTGGCTATTGCTTATTTCAAAATTAGCTGATAATTTTGGTCCTCAAAATATAGAGGCATAAGGTCTTTTTTAAATAATTATTTTTATTTAACTTATTTATCCATTTATTTTAATTTGACCAGAGAGGAATAGAGTGAGAGAGAGAGAGAGACAGTGAGAAAGCAAGCTGCCAGGTCTTGGACTTGAACCATGGTCAGACATGTGGGAGTACAGCACCCTTAACCACTATGCCACCTGATGGCTCCTTCTTTGATTATTTTTAGGTGGATTTTTGCTATAGGGTGTGTGCACTTGCCAGAGAGACAGAGAGGTAGAGAGACAGAGAGTGAGAAAGCATCCTGAGTGGATGGCCATGCCGCAATCCCTTCTCCTCTTGTTACTTTAGGCAACACACACACGTGCCTGCTGTGTGTTTTAAGCCGCCAGGTCTGGGACTTGAACTGCGTTGAACTATGTGGGAGTCCAACGAGGCAACCATTACACCATTTGCTGGTCCCTAGGCATAAGATTTTTAAGAAGGCAGTTTCTAATTGGGCTGGCACAAATACTGGGTTTTTGTCTTTAGAATCTTATTTCCAGCCTTTAAGTCGAGTGGCAGTAATATCGGTAAATGAATCAAGTTCAAAGATAAAGAATAATCATTGCAATATGATTTACTCATATGAAATCAATTGGTTTTAAATTACAGTAATTTTTTTCTTTATACCATGGAACATTGAAACTAGTATTCTTTTTTCATTTTTGAGTATATAAGAGAGTGTCCTTCCCAGGTAAGGTAGGTATACATTCCACTTACATCCATGGAGCAGAAGAGGAGCTGGAGCGTAATATTGCAGTGTGGTATTGTGCAAATTGGATTTGATGTTAGATCTTCCCTTAAAAGAAGATGAGTATAGGTCCAAAAATAGTTGGGTTTGATTCTTGGCTTTACTATTCTTAAACTGTGAGTTTTAGCAGGTTACTTAGCATTTAAAACTGTTTATCATCTGTTAATGGTGATAATATTGCCTTCTTAGGGTAATTTTGAGGAATAAACGAAATAAGTGTATGTAAAATGCTGGCCACATAAGTGTTTAGGAAAAAAATGTTAATATTATTTTCTTTCTTTCTTTAAAATTTTGAGTGACTTGTTGGCATTATTACCTTCAGGACTTATAATAGCATGTCAGATACTTAGTAGGCTCATATATAAATTCAGACTAGTATTTTTAAAGGATTGTGAGAAATTTGAACTAAATATTTTTTTCTTTATTCATAATAGAGCACATAAACATGCACAGGAGAGTCAGAGAGAGAGAGAGAGAGAGCGCTGAGCACCCTCCATACATGTAGTCACACCATGGTCCCCTGCCTTCATACATTGTATCCTACACACTTGTACAAATGCCTCACAAGTTTCAGGCTGATTGGGCCAGGGGTTCCAACTGTGATTGCCATGTAGAATTAGGTTTCTCTTGAGTAGTGCATTACTGCTGTGCCATAGATGGCCCTGAGTATAATTTATAAATTAAAAAAAAGAAAAAAAATCAGCTATGCTAAGTATGGAGAGGTCTAATGATGCAGTATTGCAATCAGAATGATAATGGTAGTAACTAATATTTATTAGGGGCTTGTTTATATACTTTAATTCATTTAATTCTTGTGACACATCTGTAAGTTGGTTTAACTTTTATTTTTCTATAGAACTGATATTAATATTATCCCATTTTTGTATATTATTAAAAATCAAAAGATTGTACAGCTAGTAAGAGTGGGTGCCAAGAGTCTATATGAGAGAATATATTTAAGGCATTAAGTTATTCCATTTAGTAATAGAAGCTGTTCTTTCTTTTTTCTTTTCTTTTTTGTTTTTTTTTAGATAGATTTTTGCCATAGAGTGCGAGTGCTTGCCATAGAGACAGAGAGAGACAGAGAGACAGAAAACGAGAAATGACCTCCCCCTACCCCCCTCCACCACCACCACCGGAGATAGCCACACTGCAATCTTTTCTTTTCTTTTCCATCCTTCTCTCAGAAACTTGGGCATCCACGCACATGTGTCCAGGGTGAGTTTAAGCCACTGGGTTCGGGACTCGAACTGCATGAACTGCAGTTGATTATGTGGGAGTCCAGTGACGCAACCATTATGCCATCTGCTGGTCACAAGGAGCCACTCTTTCTGATAAAATGGTTAGAAAAAAAAGCCAAAACAAAACTAAACAAAAGCAAACACCAAAAGTACGTTTACTTCAACTTTAAAGAATGGGGAAAATGAAAGAAAAACTGTTCCAGTGTGAAATATAAGCAAAACTAAATGCAAGCCAATTTAAAACCTGAGCATTTCTATAACAGTGATTTCCACAAGCCATCATTATCAAAGTTATCTATGGCGCATGTTAAAAATGTCGATTCTAGCACCGGCTCTGTGGCCTGTTGGTTAAGGCAGCTGGATCTCTTTCGGCTGGTCACCTGGTTGGAGTCCTGGATCTGGCAGCTTGAGAAACATTCTGCACTCCTGTGTGAGTGTGCCCCAAACCCCAAAAGAGACTGAGGAAAAAGGACTGCTACCCGACCACTGGCCATGGGGTATGCTTTCTCCTCTCCGTCCGTCTCTCTCTGGAGAGTGTGTGTACCCTCTAGCAAAGCAAAATAAAAAAGACGCTTGTTCATACTGCCAAATCTTCTAAATCATCTCACCTCCTGAGAACAACACCTGGAACTCAGCAACAGGGTGCCCTGGGATTCCCTGGAATGCTTACTAGCAATAAGCTTGAGAACTACTCTACTCTAGGTCTACGTGAAAGTCAATTCCTAGCATTATCCTTAAGTAAACCAACTGGATTATATTTACCTATTGTTATGGGGTTTAACTGAGCTATGGCCAAAGACTGAGGAAAGGAAGGAAAGGATTTTGTTCCATTTTATTTATTCAGAAAAAGCCACTACTTTGAGGGAACAGGGCAAGGAGCTTTTGAAAACTCTTGGCATTTCTTGAGTTACAAGGTTGTACACTTAGTAGGCGTGGACTGAGTCTCAGGTATCCGTATGTCTGTAAGTGGCAGCATTTCTCCAACTCTTAGCCTGCTGTCCATGCAACATGCCTGAGTTTTTTCTTTACCTTTTTAAATGTATTCCTGCCTTGAAGTGTAGGACCTTAAATTGTCTACGATTGAAAACAACTTATTAAGAGCATGCTTATAACTTTCAAGTTGGCTACAGTTGAGAACCTATTCTTCAGTTATTCTTAGAGTATGCCTGTAACCCTGATATAAGCAATGTCGTCATACAAGTGCATGAAAAAATGCAGGAAGTGGCATTAACACATATTGGGGGCTAACTATAAGTGCTGCTCTGTCCTAAGTACTCTCATGCAATGCTATGGAAACCCTGTGAAGCTAGTATATATATTAAAAACTGAAGTTGGAGAGGTTAGGTGACTTATTCAGAATTATTTTATTAGTGGCAGCACAGATACAAAAATCCAAATAGGCTAGTTTCTCAACCAGCCTTTAATAAAGATACTATATTGTCAATAAAGTATGAATAAATAGACACGGATTACATATTCTTGGGAAGAAGACAATGTATGTGTGACACTAAAGACAAAACAATATAAAAGCATATAAATAGTGTGGAAATAAATGAAAACCAACCAAATGAGAAGAGCAAAGACTGTTTACTCTGAGCTCGCTATACCAAGGGAGTCGGCCATCATCACCTGAGTTTTGGCAGAGATTCAGAGGCAAGCAAAAGAGGAGGAAGAAACCCTTGTGGCAAAGAAAGGATGAAGTTTCAAGGATGCTTATACTGGAGGTTTTCAGCATGGGGAAGCTGTAGGTGGGCTAACTAGAAGAGAGGCATTCTACGTAATTGGTTCAAGGAGCATATTTGTTTTTTTCTGGTTGTTCTAAGTTGGAAAAAGTAAGAAATATTAGGCACTGGACTCCCACATACTCAACCACAGTTTGAGTCCCAGACCTAGCTACTTAAAACTCACTCTGGGTGTGTGTGTGTGTCTATGCCCAAAATCCCAAGAGGAGAGTGGAGGAGAAAGAATTACATGGTGGCCCACTCCCCAGGGGCCATTTCTTTATTTCTTTTTCTGTCTCTCTGTCTCTCCGGTGAGTGCATGAGACCTATAGCAAAAATACTCTCTCTCAAAAAAGAAGAAAGGAAAAATTAGGAAAGTTATCAGTTTTATCCAAGTCCTGGCTATTTGAGGCCAGTTGCTACAGGAAATTACTGTTTAGTATGCTGAGTTGTCACTAGAGACAGGAGTCTCAGTGCTTGCAAGTCTGACGTATGGTAGACTGACTTTCTGGCTGATTTATTGTAGATAAAGTGTCGGTTTTCAGGGCTGCATATCATTGCAGGTTTGAGAGTCAAAGTTCTATTTATATAGCGTCTGGCATTTGTCAATTGTTTTATTAAGTTTCTCAATAGATTTTCAAACAGAACATAAAAGTTCTCTGCTTACGAGGGAAAAAAACATGATAAATTTGAAATGAACACTACATTGGGGAAGATAACTACAAATATGTATGACAATACACAAGGGGCTATAAAATTATAAAGAAATTATTAAACATCTCAATAAAAAACATAATCAGGGTGATTGCAGGTAATTCACAAAAGAAGAAATATATATATATATATATATATATATATATATATATATATATATATAACTTCAAAGAAATGTAAATAAAAGAAGATTTAAGTTTTAGCCTATCACATTGACACATAACAGAATGACTGACAATAGTAAATGACAGCACAGGTTGGAGAAAGCAGACATTTTTACATACTGCTAATGATACTCTAACTGGTCCAATTTTCCTGAAAGACAATTTGGCTACTTATCAAATGCCTTAAACATATGTCTTCAATCTGGGCCAACAATGCTCTTCTAGGAATTTATCCTAAGAAATGCTAAAGCAAATACATAAATATAAAGGGATAAAGGAATGTAAAAGAAATTATGAGTCCAGCAATAATAGATTTGCTACATCAATTGTGGTACATTACATGTGATCGTTGGAAATGGTGGTGTAGAAGTATACCAAATGAAGTGAGAAGCTATACCTGAGGTGTTAAATTAGAAGAATCTATTTGGAAAAAAAAATCTGGAAGAATAAACTAATGGTTGTCTTTGAATGTATCATAGGGTTTGAAAATATTTTATTTTTGTTTATTAGTAAGTTCTCATTTTCAACAGTGAATGAGTATTTCTCAAAAATAGCACCCATGTTTTGGTACACAAATTACAAAAAGAAAACATGTATTATTCACATTTTCTCCACCTAGAAAATACCTATTGATATTGCAAAAAATGTAACCTATACACATTATCAGAATATTTAAATATTTACTCAAAAAGTTTATGGAAAGAGTCTTTCCTTCTCTGCTTCTTAGTATGACTCCCCCTAAATAATGCTTGTTAACAGAGTTGGATATACAGTATTGCCAAATTGTTAAGGGAGAAAAATGTGTCCATCAAAAAAAAACAGTAGAAAATTAACTAGATAGTTCATCCTGATATTAGTTATTTCAGGAAATAAACTCTACCTTCTATTTTTCTTACACTCTTATCAGAATTCTCAGGTTTCCATTTCACTGGCTTTGAACTAGAATAATCTAAATCATATCTTACAACTAATGATAGAATAAATACACAACTTTTTATAAGTTTATAACGTCAAATAGCCATCTTTTCTTTCTACTCAAAGAAAAGTTACATTTTAAAAAGCACAGCATATTCTACAGAGTAACTATACATTCATTTTGGGGGCGGTCTCAATGCACAGTTGTAATATACCACAGATTATCCATGATACTAAAAATTCTTCCTACACTTTCATTTGACATAGGAATTGAAATAGAAGACTGAACCCATTTAAATAAATTTAGAGTCATCGTTTCCATGCTAAAAACAAGTTTTGTTTTAAAGTGTTGTTTCTTCAGGAGAGTGATCATCTCATGTCCAAAGCACAGACTTCCTCATAAAGAAAATTTGGAGTTGGAGTGAGCTTTTATTTTCATGATGAAAACATTCAGATTTGAATTACTTCATCAAAAGGAGGAGATGACTCATAATTAGCCAAACATGAGTACACAGAGCAATATAGGGTAGATTTTCAAAAAGAAATTACTTCTTTCTATATATGAGAGCTCTTGTGTTTATATTTAATTCTTTACAGGTAAATTTACTGACTACAGAAACTGGTAAATAGTTATTTTGCAATGTGATTAAAGCTCCTGCAGAAAAACTTAATATTGATTTTTTTTCCCCTTCAGGAATTTTGAGACCAAATTAAAGAAAAAAAATTCTTGAATCATGGAAGATTTTATTCAATAGAGCTTCCAAATACATCTTAACTCTCTTCTTAAAAGGGAGTTTCAAATAGGAGAGCTAAACAAAGATCCACGAACTGCAATTTTACAAGAGGAAAGTTGGACAGGTACACCTCTATGCACCGCACTAAAGTATACAGGAGTTACATTTAGGAACCAGCAGTTAGCGTAATGGCTATGTCGCTGGACTCCTATGTAGTCAACCACGGTTCGCGTCCTGGACCCGGTGGCTTAAAACTCACACCGGTGTGTGTGAGTGCATGCCCAAGATTCCGAGAGGATAACGGAGGAGAAGGGATTGAGGCGTGGCCATCCCTCCGGGGGGTGATTTCTTGCTTTCTGTCTCCCTGTCTCTCCTTGTCCGTCTGGCGAGTGCATGCGCCCTATAGCAAAAAACAAACAAACAAAAACAAAAAAACCCAAACAAAACAAAACAAAAAAACAAAAAAAACTCTCCAAAAGGAGTTACATTTACACTATACTACATAGTACATACAGAAGTTACAGTTACGTTATACTACAATCTACTAATTGTGCAATAGTATTATATCTAAAAACTAATTTAAAAATAATTTGTTGCTAAAAATTGCAAACTATCATTGTTCATCAAATAATCATTGTTTTGGTGGTGGAAGTTCTTGACTGGAGGTTGATGGCTGCTGACCGAGGAAGCTGTGGCAATATCTTAGTATCAGACAAGAATTTATTAAACTCATCCATTGGTTCTTCCTTTCATGAAAGATTTCCCTGTAACGTGTGATGCTGTTTGATAGCATTTTGTCTGCAATAGAAATGTTTTCAGGATTGGAGTCAATTCTCTCAAAACTTTCTACTGATTTATCAACTAAATTTTAAAAATATTTTAAATAATTTTTTCTTTTCACTTTAACAATGATCACAGCATCATCAGCAGGAATATAGTTCATCTCAAGAAACCACTTTCTTTGCTCATCCACAAGAAGCAACTCCTTATCCATTAAAATTTTATCATGAGATTAAAGCAATTCAGTCACATTTTCAAGCTCTATTTCTAATTCTAGTTCTCATGATATTGCCACCACATCTCAATTACTTCCTTTTCTGAAGTTTCAAACTTCTCAAAATTATTCATGAAGGTTGGAATCTATTTCTTCCAAACTCCTCTTACTGTTAATATTTTTACTTTCTCCCATGAATCATGAATGTTTTTGTTACAGTGTGTGTGTACACTTACCAGAGAGAGAGCAAAGGAAAACATCCCCTCCCCTGCCCCAGGGTGAAATGGCCATGCCACAACCCCTTCTCCTCAGTCTCCTCTTGAGATTTTGGGCATGCACACACACATACAAACTAAGTGTGGGTTTCAAGTCTTTGGGTCCAGGGTTTGAGTGATGGAGCCAGCCATGTAGAATCCAGTGCCTTAACCTCCACACACCACCTACTTGGTCTCTCTTGAATGTTTTTAATGCCATGTAGGATGGCATCTAGAAGGTTTTCAATTTACTCAGCCCATATGCATCCAAGGGAGCTATAGCTTTACAAAATGTAGTTCTTAAATAATAAGATTAGAAAGTCCTATATTCAAGGGCTGCTAAAAAAATGTGTTAACAGGCATCAAAACCATTCATCTCCTTGTATATCTCTCCAAGAGAACTTGGCTAACCAGAGCATTGTAAATGAGCAGTCATATTTTTTTTTTTTTGAGAGGTTTTTCGCTATAGGGCGCGTGCGCTCGCCAGACAGACAGAGAGAGACATAGAGACAGAAAGCGAGAAATCACCCCCCAGGGGGGATGGTCACGCCGCAATTCCTTCTCCTCCATTCTCCTCTCGGGATCCTGGGCACGCACGCACACGCGCCCGGCGTGAGTTGTAAGCCACCGGGTCCGAGACGCGAACCGCGGTCGACTACGTGGGAGTCCAGCGACATAGCCATTACGCTAACTGCTGGTTCCCGAGCAGTCATATTTTGAAAGGAATCTTCTTTCAGAGTAGTAGGGCTCAACAGAAAGTTTATAACAAACCATTCGATAACAGAAGTGTGGTCACTAGGTTTGGTTGTTCCACTAATAGAGCACAAAGTAGATTTAGTATCATTCTTAAGTGCCCTAGGACTTTTGAATAGTAAATGAACATCTGTTTCAGCTTAAAGTCACCAACTGCATTAGCCTCTAACAATAGAGGCAACCTGCCCTTTGAAACTTTGAAGCCAGGCCTTGATTTCTCTAGGGTTGTGAAAGTCCTAGGTAGCATTTTCTTCCAATTTAAAGTTGTTTCAGCTACATTGAAAATCTGTTGTTTAGCCACCTTCTTCAAATATCTTAGCTAGATCTTCTGGAGAACTTGCTGTAGCTTCTGCATCAGCACTTGCTGTCTCACCTTGTGGTGTGGTATGACAAGATCTTATGTCCTTAACCCTAGTGAACAAACCTTTGATTAACTCTAAGTTCTCTTCTGTAGCTTCCTCACCTCTCTCAGTCTTCACAGAATTAAAGTTAGGGCCTTATCTGGGTAAGGCTTTGGCTTAAGAACATGTTGTGACATTTTTTATCATCTAGCTAGACCACTAAAATATTCTCCATATCAGCAATAAGGCTGTTTCATTTTCTTACTATTTTTGCATTCATTAGAGTAGTGCTTTTTGTTTCTTTCAAGAAATTTTTCTTTGAATTCATAACTTGATTAACTGTTACAAGAGACCTAACTTTTAACCTATGTTGGCTTTGACATGCCTGTCTCTGGAAGATCCATCATTTCTAGCTTTTGATTTAAGGCAATCACTTTAAATCAACATTCAGAGGCCAATATTTGGTTATTAACTGGCCTAGTTTCAATATTGTGTCTCAGGGAATAGGGAGGTCTGAAAAGAAGAAGAAAGACAGAGAAATGTCCCATTTATAAAGTCAGAGAACACACTACATTTATTAAGTTCATTATCTTCCATGGGTACAGTTTTTGGTACTCAGAAACAATTACAAGAGTACATCAAAGTCCACTAGTCACAGATCATTATAATATATATATATATATATATATATATATATATATATATATATATATTAGGTTACTGGGAAGGTCATGATGTATTTTTCTATGCAAAAATGTGTCATGATTTTCCTAGCAAGCCAATAATAATAATGAATAAATTTGAAATTGTAAGTGAATACCAAGCTGTGACACGGAGACATAAAGTAAGCATGTCTCTGCTGTTAAGAAAATGATGCCACACACCTTCAGTTCATAAAACAAACATAGTGTCTATGAAACACAGAGACACAATAAAGTGAAACACAATAAAATGTATGTCTCTCTAGTTCTGCTGCACAACTGCATATGACATCAGAGCATGGAGTCAGATTGGAAAACTTGGCTCCTCTGCTGAATTATAAAGAGACAACATGGGATTGAATAAATGCTCAGAATACTCTTGCTTTGACTGGAAGAGCTAAACTTCAACTTAACAACAGGCTTCGTCATCTCTCCATATGCCTCTATGCCTATTACTCTTGTGTTCTGAATTCTGAACATACTCTATCTAGCATGAGGTATTTTCAGAGGATTAAAAGGCAAGATTCCTATGGCAAAGTTCAGGCAGGTTGCATAATATACAGATAACACATTGAAGTAAAGCCTGTTATAGACATTTACTTCCACCACAAGGTCTCCATTTTCATTAGAAATAACCCCTAGTGAAATAACCTCTAATGAAATAACCTCTAATGCCAGGACTTTTGGGACCTCAAGGAAATTAACTTCTATGACTTCTAGTTCTGCTGATCTTCTGAAGTAGATCTAGAGTATTAATGTGTAAAAATCAGCCCTCAGAAGCCAACAACCTCATGAATAACCAGAAGCTATCCCATCCACTACCTCCCTGGCTTACTAAGTCACCCTGGTAGAGCACTGGTTTATGTCCTGATTTGGCAGCACTGTGTGAAGTCCTGTCTTTCATCCATTATTCTCATAATGATGTAGAAACACTCCACCAACAGCTGGGAGACTACTATATTTTCTACTGACATCCCTCTATCATTTAACTAAACTATAACTCACTATCCTGTGCTTCAGAATATGGCTTTTCAAAATAACCATGGCTATTTTTACCTTTATAGTAGATCGGATCCATGGGGTACATGCTGAACTATTCAGAGGATATTATTTGCACAGTAATATGAGTATTACTCTGGGGTTGAATAATATGCTGTTCTTGCTGAACACTTGGAAATCTAATACTTAACGAAGAGGTAGATAGTCAGAGAAGGTATCCCAGACTAGTATGTTAATTTATTTTTCTACTATTCATTCATTTAAATATATGTTTAACTTTTACATTCCAGACATCTGCTATGTTTTAATGTCCAGTAATGAGCAGAATAGGTGCAGTCTCTTCTTCCCCACATAGAACTTACGGCCCAGAAGCCCAATTGAGAATAAAGTTATTGAATATGTATATAATTTCCAATAAATATATAATATGATAACAGATTTTAAGTACTATGGAGAAAATGAATGTTAGGGACAACTACAAGATTAGAATTTTGTACTCAATAAATTATCTTTTAATTAAAAAAATGGTAAAATGAGGACATTTTTACTAAAATAAATACTAGAAGAATCAACTACCAAAAGCTGCTATTATTGAATTTTTTTTTTTTTTTTTTGTAGAGGTTTTTGCTATAGGGTATGTGCACTCACCAGAAAGACAGAGAGACAGAAAGCGAGAAATCACTTTCTTGCTTAGGGGGATGGCCATGCCACAATCACTTCTCCTTCATTCTTCTCTCCAGATATTGGGTACATATCCAGGACTTGAACCACAGTGGACTACATGAGAGTCCAGTGATATAGCCATTACAGCACCTGCTGGTCCAGAAAATATTTTTTTTCAAATGCAGGTGAAAAAATGAAAATGTGATCTGCAGTGGCCTGGGAATGGGGCATCACTGAATGATACAGGAGCCTAACGGGAGGTCCAGATTTGGGTCCCAGGTTGACCTGAATATGACAGCCATGCCAGTGATCCTGGTTGGCTGGGAGGGAAGAAGGGACCCTGACATGTGGTACTTTGCTGAAGGCTCATATCTCTTTTCCATTCTCTCTCTAATAATAATAATAATAAATAATTAGAAATGACCTCTGACTGAATGTCTGAATTACGAGAAGATATGGAGTTCTGAGAAAGTAGTAAATGAGTGGGAGTACATAAACAAACAATCTATAAATAAAAATACAATATCAGTAAACACATAAAGATATAATAATTTAAAATGCCAACCAAAAAAAGTCCAAAAACTGTGATCTATCAGTTGAAGTGGATTGTGTTATGAGATAAAAATTTTAAACCGATTTTTTTAACTTTAATTATCTATTTTAATTTGACCAGTGAGAGACAGAGTAAGAGAGAGAGAGAGAGAGAGAAAGTGAGAAAGACAGCTGCCAGGTCCAGGACTTGAACTGCAGTCGGCCATGTGAGAGTCCAGTGCCCTTAACCATCATGCCATGAGATAAAATTTATCCATGAGATAAAATTTCTAAGATCCTATTAATTTCAGAAGAGAAGATAAAATAATTGATTAAATACATACTTTAAAAATTTAACTATGCATTTTATAATTTATAATATTACAGAAAGAATGGAAACAGAATATCTAAATTTTATACTAATAAAGGGAAAAAAAGATATTCAATTATTCAAAATAAATAAGAAAACAGATTAAAAAAAAGAGGCCACAAATAAAACGTTTAACAAAAGATGGTAGAAATAAACTCAAAACATCAGTGACTGCTCTGAATATAAATGGACTTAATGATCTAGTTAAAAAATAAAGATAATCAAACTGAGAAAGAGTAGTCTATAGTGTTTATAAAGAATATATCTATAATATATGGGTATAGAAAATGTTAAAAGTCAATGTATGGGGGGCCAGCAGTTGATGTAGTGGTTTAGGCATTGAACTCCCACAAGGTAAACCATAGTTTGTATCCCAGATTTGGTGGGTTGAAAATCATGTTGTGTACATGTGAGTGCATGCACTAAATCCCAGGAGGAGAAATGAGGAGTAGGGATTGCAGCATGGCCATCTCCCCTGGTGGGGTGATTCCTCACTTTCTCTTTCACTGTCACTCTCTGTCTTTCTTCAGCAAGCACACGTGCCCTATGGCAAACAAACAAACAAAAAATTTTAGAGTCAATAGATGGGAGTGTGCAGCAGGTGGCATGGTTGTTAAGATGGTGGACACTCCCACGTGGCTGACCATGATTATTTCCCTCTTTCTCTCTCACTCTCTCTCTGTGTCTCTCTCTGGTAAAATTAAAATACATGAAAGAATAAATAAAATTAAATAATTTCTAAAAAGTCAATGGATGGGGAACCAGCAGTTAGCGTAATGGCTATGTCGCTGGACTCCCACGTAGTCGACCGCGGTTCGCGTCTCGGACCCGGTGGCTTACAACTCACGCCGGGCGCGTGTGCGTGCGTGCCCAAGATCCCGAGAGGAGAATGGAGGAGAAGGGATTGTGGCGTGACCATCCCCCCTGGGGGGTGATTTCTCGCTTTCTGTCTCTATGTCTCTCTCTGTCTGTCTGGCGAGCGCACGCGCCCTATAGTGAAAAACCTCTCCAAAAAAAAAAAAAAAAAAAAAAAAAAGTCAATGGATGAAAAGAAATATGTAATTAAATCCTTATGAAAAGAAAACTAGTATGACTATAATAATAAGCAACGAAAGAGAATATATTTAGCAGTATAAAAAAGAATTATTTCAAAATGATATTAGATTCAATGACATGAAAAATATAGCAATTTTAACATTGTATGTATATATTAGCAAAGTCACAAATTATTCAAATGACAGACATAGGCCCTTGAACCACTCTTTCTTTCTTGTGCTTGGGCCTGCTCCCACCTCTCAGGAGTGTACTTTTGCTTTGCTCTTTTATTTATTTATTTATTTTTTTGAAATTTTTTTAAAGGTTTTTGTGATAGGGTGTGTGTGCTTGCCAAAGAGAAGAGAGAGACAGAGAGAGACAGAGAGAAGGAAAGTGAGAAATCACCCCCCTGTGGGGCCATGGCAATCCCTTCACCTCCATTCTTCTCCTGGGATTTTGAGCATACATGCACACACACATGATTTTCAAGCCATGAGGTTCACAACTCAAACTGTCCTTGATAATGTGGGAGTCCATTGTCTTAATCAATATGCCACCTGCTGGCCCCTACTTTGTTTCTCAATAAACTATCCTTTGCTTTCAAAAAAAGATAGAAATAAGAAAGTCTCCAAAGTTAGAAAGTAGCTGCTGTGGTGAAGCCATAAAATGATCACCCCATAGTGTTGGAAGTCAAATGTTGACTACAATTCGCATTCCAGGTTGGTCTGAACAGCATGCTGGACATGTACATGGGTGCCCACAGTCCTGAGGAGCTGGAGGGCTGGGAGAGGGAGTTGTGGTGTGATAAAGTCCACTTGAATTGCTTTTCTCTCTCCCATACATATGCTTTTCATTATGGAAAAAGCAGGATATAAAATATTTGGAAAACATAATTAACAAAGTTAACAACTGCAGAATGTACATTAATTATGACTGTGTACAGATCATTTATAAATATTTAACACAGCCCAGATTATAAAGTATGCCTAAACACAAACTCTTTCAAAAAATTGAAGAGAATATTTTCCAACCCATTTTATGATTGAGCATTACCCTGGTAGCAAAACTAGACCAAGATATTACCAAAAAATTGTAGTTCTGTATCTCTCATAAACACATACATAAATATTTTAAACAAAATTTTAGAAACTTATATCCAAAAATATATTAAAATTATTCTACATTGTATCTAATTTTGAATTATGCCAGCAGTGCAAAATTAATTTGTCATTTAAACATCAACCTTTGTAATTCATTTTTGTCACAGTCTAAAAACATGCACACATATACCACCAAGAAACAATACAAGCATTTCAAAAGAGGCAGAAAAAGCATTTGATAAAGCCAATATTAATGATAAAAGATCTCAAAAACAAGGAATAGGGACCAGCAGTTAGCGTAATGGCTATGTCGCTGGACGCCCACTTAGTCGACCACAGTTCGAGTCCCGGACCCGGTGGCTTAAACTCACGCCAGGAGCATGTGTGTGTGCCCAAGATCCTGAGAGGAGAATGGAGGAGAAGGGATTGCGGCGTGGCCACCCCCCTGGAGGGTGATTTCTTGCTTTCTATCTCTCTGTCTCTCTCTGTCTGTCTGGCGAGTGCACACACCCTATAGCAAAAACATCTCAAAAAACAAAACAAAACAAAACAAAACAAGGAATAGAGGAGATAGGAGAGAGCTTCAATCTGATAAATGTCATCCATGAAAAGTTTTCAGTTAATATCATTCTTAATAGTAATAAAATTTTGTATTTTTTTAAGATTAGGCACAAAGTAAATGTCCTTATTCTTACCCTTACTATATATATTTTACAGGAGAATTATAGGAGGTGCAGTAAAGAAAAGAAAAAAAAGCTAAAATACGAAATGATACATTATTGAAAAGGTGGGGCAAACAGATGGCATAGTGGTTACAACACTGGACTTCCACATGACTGACAGTGGTTTGAGTCCTAGACCCGGTAGCTTCAAACTCACTCTAGGGGCATGTGTGTGTGTGTGCCCAAAATCCCAAGAGGAGAATGGAGAAGGGATTGCGACATGGCCATCCCCCCTGGGGTTTAATTTCTTGGTTCCTGTGTCTCTGGTGAATGCACACACTCTATAGCAAAAATATCTCAAACAAATAGAGATGGAAACAAAATTGTCCTTACTAATAGAAAACATAAAATTGTTTGCATAAACTATCTTATGTAATCTAAAAAACTAATACACTAATGAATCTAATATATGAATTTAGAAAGGTTGTACAATATAATGCAAACATACAAAATCAATTAGGACTCCATGTATTAGCGTACATTAATTAGAAATTGGAATATTGGGGCCAGCAGATGACATAGCAGTTACATCCTTGAACTCCCACATGGCAGACCGTGGTTTTAGTCCTGGACCTGGTGAGTTTAAACTCATGCTTAGAGGGTATACATGCCCAAGATCCCCTAAGGAGAATGGAGAAGAAGGGATTGTGACATAGCCATCTCCTTGGAGGATGTTTTCTCACTTTCCCTCTCACTGTCTCTGTCTCGGTGTCTCTCTGGTGTGTGCATGTGCCCTAAGGCAAAAATCTGTTAAAAAAAAAAAAGAAAAGAAATTGGAATATTAAAAATACTATTATTTTTAAAGTTTTCCTGATAGGGTACATGTGTTCATTGGAGAGAGACAGAGACAGAGAGAAAGTAAGACATCATCCCCCAGAGGAGATGGTCACACCACAATTCCTTCTTCATGGTCTTCTCCTGATCCTAGGTGTGTCTGGTGTGATCTTTAAGCTGTTGGGTCTGGGATTCAAATCATGGTAGACTATGTACAAGTATAGCACCTTACTATCATGCCACCAGCTGCCTCCTGAAATACTATTTTTAAGAGCATAAAAATATTAAATACATAGGATGAATCTGACAAACAGTACACAAACCCTGTACACTGAAAAATAAAAAATGCTGGGAGATTAGGCAAGCATGTGTCATGATGGTTAAAGCATTGAACTCCCATATGTCCTATGGTGGTTCAAATTCTGGACCCAACAGCTTGGAAATAATGTTGGGCACAAGTGTGTGCATGCCCAAAATCCTAGGAGGAGAATGGAAAAGGAATTTTGTGCATGTACACACCGCACTCCACCTAGGAGGTGATTTCTCACTTTCCTTCTCATTGTCTCCCTCTCCTCTCTCTCTCTCTCTCTCGTGAGCACACATTGCATATGCGCTATGGCAAAAACAAAACAAAATAAAAACTTAAATAAAATAAAAGAAAGAAAGAAAATGCTGGGAAATGTTGAGGAAATCCTCAAAAGATGAAAATACCATGTTCAGAGATTAAAAGACTTTACATTGTTAAGTCTCAATTCTCTATATTCTGATCTATACATTCAATGCAATAGCTGTCAAAATTCCAGCAGAAGTTTTACATAACTTGATTTTTTTGACAGGTTGATTTAAAAAGTTGCACTAAATGTAAAAAAAACAAGAGTAACAAAAACATCAAAACAAAAGAATAAAATTGTAGAACTTATACTGTCTAATGTCATGATTTGCTTAATGCTACAATAATCAAGACTGTATAGCCATGGCATGAAAAATTCACAAATAGATCAATGGAACTGAATTGAGTTCAGAAATATACTTGATAAGGACACCAGGCTGCCTGTGACTGCAGGTCCTTATGGCCAGGACTGTCGCTCATCCCCATTCCTACTTGTCTCTGGACTTCAGGTTGGTTTCTGGGGAATTTAAGATGAACTTGCACCCACTCCCACCCCACCTGGAAACCGGTTCAAACCAGCGAGCAGTTCCTGACACCAGGCTGCCTGCGGCTGCAGGCCTTTACAGTCTAGACCATTGCTCATCCTCTGCCCCTTCCCCACGTGCCTTTGGACTCTCTGAATGTCAGTGTTTCTTTGTTCTTGAAGTGTTGCTGATCAGGTCAGTTGAAGGCGCACCACTCCTTAGAAACAGGGAGGACTTTGGGTCACCCAGGACCAGTGACAATAGTACATGGTACTGGTGAGCAACAGGTAGGCCAACCATAAGAGAAATCATCAATTTTCTAATTCTGCACACTTTTTAACACTCAGAGATACCTTAAATAAGTTAGGAAGCAACATATAGATCACCTGATGACTAAGAACAATTGCAGAGGCTCAAGAAGCATGAACAACCAACAAAAGACTTCTCCCCCAAGGGAAATCATCAAGCCTACATCACCCACAGTCAACACAGTGGACGTAGTGGACATGTTGGATGAGGAATTCAGAATATTTGTAGTGACCAAACTAATTGAGATGAAAGAGAAAAGAGACAAGGAGCTCCAGGAGATGAGAAGTCCTTTCATAATTTGAAAGAAGAAATAGATAACTTAAATAAGAACCAGATGGAACTTCTAGGGTTGAAGAATGTGATACAGGAAATAAAAATCTCCCTTGAAAGTATTAGAAGTAGGTTATATCAGGCAGAAGATCGAATCTCTAATGTAGAAGACAAAACATCTGACCTAGAGAAAAGTATCAAGAAGATTGAGAAAAACAACCTAGAAAAATGAGGATAAAATACAAAGAATACTGGATGCCATCAAGTGCCACAACATACAGATAATTGGTATCCCAGAAGAAGAAGAAGAAAACAATAAAGGCATAGATGATTTATTCCATGAAATCCTGGAAGAAACTTTCCAAACCTAGAAAGGCATTCAAATATCCAGACCTAAGAAATACATAGGACCCCGAGTAGAATCAACCCAAGAAGTTCCTCTCCAAGGCACAGCATAGCCAGACTGGCAAAAACAACAGACAAAGACAAGATACTAAAGTTGGCAAGAAGAAACGTCAAGTTACTTACAAAGGTCACCCCATTAGGCTAACATCGAATCTCTTGGTGGAAACAATGCAGGCAAGGAAAGAATGGGGAAATACAGTCAAGGTGTTGAATGAAAAACAATTTCAACCAAGAATACTATACCCGGCAAGGTTATCTCTCATATAGGAAAAAAAGATAAAAACATTCTCGGATAAACAAAATTTGAAAGAATTTATCAAGTCCAGACCAGCTCTTCAAGAGGTTCTGAAGAGAGTGCTATACCAGGAAAATGAAAAAGTCAGACAGACAGTTATACGAGAACAAAAAGCAACCAAGAAAATGGCTCACTTAATGATAGGAATAGGTACGAAAATATTGATAATTACATTGAATGTCAATGGATTAAATTTTCCAATTAAGGGGACCAGCAGTTAGCGTAATGGCTATGTCACTGGACTCCCACGTAGTCGACCGCGGTTCGAGTCCCAGACTCGGTGGCTTAAACTCACGCCGGGCACGTGTGCGTGCGTGCCCCAGATCCCGAGAGGAGAATGGAGGAGAAGGGATTGTGGCATGGCCATCTCCCCTGGGGGGTGATTTCCTGCTTTCTGTCTCTCTCTGTCTGTCTGGCGAGTGCAGGCGCCCTATAGCAAAAACCTCTCAAAAAAAAAAAAAAAAAAATCTCCAATTAAGAGACACAGACTGGCCGAATGGATGAAAAAACAGAAACCCTCTATCTGTGGCCTAAAAGACACTCACCTTATAAATAAAGACATACATAGACTAAAAATAAAGGACTGAAAAAAGATATTCCACACAAATGGAAATCAAAAAAGGGCTGAAGTAACGATATTAATTTCAGACCAAATAGATTTCAAGACAAAGACTGTAAGAAGAGAAAAAGAAGGGCATTATATAATAGTAAATGGGATAATCCAGCAAGAAGACATAACACTTATAAATATCTATGCACCCAGCTCAGGTGCACTTAAATATGTGAAGGAAAGACTACTGTAACTAAAAGGAGAGATAGGGAGAAATACTATAATTATTGGAGATCTCAGCACCCCATTTTCTCCTTTAGACAGATCTTCTAGGCAGAAAATAAATAGAGAGATACAGGACCTAAGTGAGACTATAAATAGAATGGGCTTGACAGATATCTATAGAATTTTTCACCCTACATCCACAACATACACATTTTTCTCACCTTGGCATGGAAACTTTTCAAAGATTGATCATAGGTTAGGACACAAATCAACCCTTCACAGATTCAAAGGCATAGAAATTATATCCAAGATCTTCTCTGACCATGATGAAATTAAACTCAAGATTAATTTGAAGAAACACCCTCGAAAATACACAAACACATGAAAACTGAACAACCTACTTCTGAATGACTTCTTCATTACTGAAGAAATTAAGTCTGAAATCAAAAAATTTATGGAAAAAATGATAATGTGTACACAAGTGTCTATAATCTATTGGACACGGCAAAAGCAGTCATAAGAGGGAAATTCATAGCAATTAGTGTGCATAAGAAAAGGATGGAAGGATAGCAAATAGATAACCTAATATCATGCCTTGGTGAATGGGAAAAACAACAACTAAGAAACCCCAAAAATTCCAGGCAAAAAGAAATAATAAAGTTTCAAGCAGAAATAAATGAAATAGAAAATAAATGAACCATACAGAAAATAAATGAAAGCAAAAGCTGGTTCTTTGAAAAAATTAACAAGATCGACACACCGTTGGCTAGACTGATCAAGAAGAAGAAAGGAAGAAACCAGATAAATCAAATATGTGATGAAACAGGCAATATTACAACAGACATAGTAGAAATACAAAATATCATTAGAGGATACTATGAGTGACTATATGCCAACAAACAAGGTAATTTAGAAGAGATAGACAAATTCCTGGATGCATATAATCTACCAAGATTGAATCAGGAGGACATATAGAACCTGGATAGACCCATAGCAAGCCAGGAGATTGAATCAGTAGTAAATAACCTCCTGACAAAGAAAAGTCCAGTTCCAAATGGCTTCACTTCTGAATTCTACAAAACTTTTAAGGAAGCGTTAATCCCTATCCTACTCAAATCATTTAGAAAGATCCAAAAGAAAGGAAACCTTCCAAATTCATTTTATGAAGCCTCCATCATCCTCATTCCCAAAACAGATAAAGACATGACAAAAAAGGAAAGCTACAGACCAATATCATTGATGAATATAGATGCAAAAATTCTCAACAAGATACTCGCAAATAATATCCAACAACCTATAACAAAGATTATTCATCACGACTAGGTAGGCTTTATCCCAGGGATGAAAGGGTGGCTCAACATATGCAAGACCATAAATACAATACACCATATTAACAGAAAGAAAGATAGAAACCATATGATCATTTCAATTGATGCAGAGAAAGCATTTGATAAAATACAACATCCTTTTATAATTAAGACCCAGTAAGATTGGTATAGAAGGGTCATTTCTAAACACAATAAATGCCATCTATGAAAAACCTACAGCTAACATTATACTGAACAGGGAAAAGCTAAAATCTATAATACTGGAAATCTTAGCTAATGCACTCAGAGAAGAGAATGATATAAAAGGCATTCAAATAGGCAAAGAAGATTTGAAAATATCTTCATTCACAGATGACATGATGGTATACTTAGAAGACCCAAAGGTCTCCATGAAAAAACTTCTTGGTGAAAGGCAACTCTCCTACACTGTTGGTGGAAATGTAAACTGGTTCAGCCACTGTGGAGAATAATATGGAGGTTCCTCAAAGATCTACAAATAGAACTACCATTTGAACCGGCAATCCCACTTCTGGATATCTGCCCAAAGGACAGAAAAATGCTCAGTCAGAAAAGTGCTTGCACATCAATGTTCATTGCAGCATTATTCACGATCACCAAGACATGGAACCAACCTTAACGTCCACAAACTGATGATTGGATTGGAAAAGTGTGGTATATGTACTCTATGAAATACTACTCAGCCATAAAAAACACCAAGACCCTGGCATGTGATAAAAAGTGGTTGGATATGGAGAATCTATTGCTGAGTGATGCAAGCCAGGCTATGAAAGAAAGATATTGTATGTATTCACTTAATGTATACCCGACTATCCGCACTCTATGGTAGAGAGTGAAATATTGGAGGACATAAAAGCGGTGAAAATACTTAACGAGTATAAGACAGTGTGGAAAGGGAGGGGGGCGAAGAGAAGAGTATAGAAAAAGATAGCAAGAGAACAAATAGAGAGGCATGACATTAGTAGGACACGTATATGGTTTATTACCTGTTGATGAAGACGTGTATGGTATTCTCAACTGGATTGGTCTGAGAAGTATTTCATGTTGGGTAAAGTCTTTTACAAGCAAAATGAGAAATAGTGATTGACTGGTTAATAAAAAATAATTGGAACAATAATAATAATAATGATCGGGAAAAACAATGAAAAGCTATTGGATGATGAAATGGGGATTTTTATGTCTCTGTATTGACTGACATGCATGGTATTCCTTCTGGAAAAAGAAATGTATACACTGTAAGGTTATATGTGATTCAATGTAAAACAAGATTATGATGATAATAAATTTTTTTTGAGAGGTTTTTGCTATAGGGCGCGTGCGCTCGCCAGACAGACAGAGAGAGACAGAGAGACAGAAAGCGAGAAATCACCATCCAGGGGGGATGGCCACACCGCAATCCCTTTTCCTCCATTCTCCTCTCAGGATCTTGGGCACGCACACACACGTGCCTGGCGTGAGTTTAAGCCACTGGGTCCGAGACTCGAACCGCGGTCGACTACGTGGGAGTCCAGTGACATAGCCATTACGCTAACTGCAGGTCCCGATAATAAATTTTTTAAAAAAGAAATAGACTTGATAATATATGGTTAATGAATTTGACAAAGTTAAAAAGATGTATTTCTGGACTTATGGAACCTGTTAACACTTGTATACTTCTAGTGGGAATGAAAATGGAACAAGGCACTTTGAAAAATAGAAAATTCATTAAAAGGTAATTGTATACCTACATATGACTCCACCTTCCTACTTTCAGGTAGTTACCCTGGAGAAATGGAAATATTTATTCATACAAATACTCATATCTCAAGGTTTTGAAAAGCTTTATTTATAATAGCCATAACAATACACAATTTAAATGCCTATCAATAGGTGAATGATTGAACAAGTTGCATTATATCAACAGAATGGAATACCACCCAAGAACAAACTTAATAAATTATTGATACAGGCAACACAGATGAGTCTTAAAGAATAATACCAAACTGAAGGCAGCTAGCTCATGAAAGAATACATAGTATATAATTCTACATGTATGAAATTCTAAACAACCCAAATTATTTTATGGTGACAGCATGCACTTTGGTGATAGCCAGGGTCCAGACTTAAGGAGAAGATAAAGAGAGAACGACTAAAGACAGGAGGAAACTTTGATGGATGATGGGTATATTTATCACTTGATTGTGGTGATGATTCACTAATCTGTGTGTATAAATATAAACACATATATTCATACTTAGATCAAATCATATACCATTTTTTTAATTCCAGAGGTTGTGTGTGCTTGCCAGGGGAGACGGGGGCGGTGGGAGAGTGAGGGAGAGGGAGAAAACACACACTCCACTGAAGAAAAGTCACTCTGCAATCCCTTTTCCCACATTTGTTCATTTTTGCAAGTTACCAGAACCAGGATTTAAACCATGGTTGGCCGTGTGGGGTCCAGCTCCTAAAACCACTAGGCTACTAGGTTGGTCCCCAAATTATATACTTGAAATATGAACTTTTTAATGTATGTGTGATATTCTTCAATACACTTAGAAAAACTTGAAAATGTCCTAAAAAGTAAAATTAAGGTTAGTCCAGCACAAATTACAGATTGTAAATGCAAAAATTCTAAAGAAAACACAAATGCAAGAACTTAAGACTATATCACTATACAAAAATAAAAATACATTGCAGCCAAACTTACTTTTTCACAGGAGTGAAAATATGATTTATCACTAAAAACTAATTATTTTAAGTCATGAAGATAACAGAGTAGAGTAAAAAATGATTAATTCTCAATATATTCAGAAAAAACACTTGACAAAATTTGACACTCATTTTTGATTTTTTAAATAATATCTAGGAGAAGAAGGGAAGTTCATTAATATGATAAAAAGTCTCTATAATAAAATCTTCAACAAATATATTATTTAATGATAAAATTGGAAAGCTTTTCTTCAAGTTTAAGAATAAGACAAAGAGCTCCACTATTATATTACTCTCTTTGAGTCTCAGTCAATGAAGTGAAGAACACATAGAAATAATAAGGAATTTAAAATTAATAAAGAAATTCTCATTATCCAGAAATAAAATGATTGTATTGGTACAGGGTATATAAGTAAACTATTTAACCATATAGAAAAAGCTTAGCAAGTTTAGTATATATAGAAATCCATATTAGCCTACCAATTGCATATCTGCACCATCAAAATATTTAGTCAATACAAATTTTAGAAGCTATCATTTACATATTTACAATTTTTTTAAAAAACTTGCAAATGAACCTAATGAAAGATGTATAAAATCTCTACAGTTAAAATTTATAACTACATTGAGGGGAACCAGCAGTTAGCGTAATGGCTATGTCGCTGGACTCCCACGTAGTCGACTGCGGTTCGCGTCTCGGACCCGGTGGCTTACAACTCACGCCGGGCGCGTGTGCGTGCGTGCCCAAGATCCCGAGAGGAGAATGGAGGAGAAGGGATTGCGGCGTGACCATCCCCCCTGGGGGGTGATTTCTCGCTTTCTATCTCTCTGTCTCTCTCTGTCTGTATGGCGAGCGCACGCGCCCTATAGCGAAAAAAACCTCTCCAAAAAAAAAAAAAAAAAAAAAATTTATAACTACATTGAGAAGTTACATAAAGACTATCTAAAGAAATGAAAAGATATATAGTATTCATGAATTCATCAAATAATTTATATATTCAATTAAAATATGAATATGGTTCCCATAAAATAGTTTTAAAAATTTGCATAGGATTGCAAAGAATTAAAAATACCAAAGACATTTTTGAAAGAAAACGTGTGAAAACTTGCTTTGTGAGAATGGTATATTATAAACTTATAGAAATAAAGACAGTGTGATATTGGTGAACACAGATCAATGAAACAGAATAAAGAGCTTTCTTTAAAGAGTTATTTTATTTAAATTTATTTATTTATTTAAATTTGACCAGAGAGGGACAGAGTGAGAGAGAAAGAGAGGGAAAGTGAGAGAACTAGTTGCCAGGTCCAGGACTTGAACTGTGGTCAGCCATGTAGGAGTCCAGCACCCTTATCCACCACACCACCTGCCAGCCACCAGAATAAAAAGTTTTGAATCAGCTCTAAGTATAAATTGATGTTTGATTTATTAAGATGTTACTTCAGGGTATTGTAGAAGCATGAACTTTTCAGTAAACCATGCTGGAATAATTAACTATCAATTTGTTTTTAAAAGTAAGCTCCTGACTTGAATCATATCAAGAAAAGAATCAGTTTATAAAGATCTGAGTTTGTCTTCAAGATCTAATATTTAAAGGTAAAAAACTGCAAAGCTTTTAAGAGATAACATCTTTAGATGTCAGGGTAAGAAAGTACTTCTTAAATAAGATACAAAATGCAGAGCCATAAAGACTTATGAAGAGTATATTAAATAATTTCTGTTACTCAAAGGCATTTTAATACAAAGATAAGATCAGTTACAGAATGGGAAAAGATAGTTGCAATAGCTATAGTGAATAAAGAACTAGTATCAGGAATATATAACAAAATCTCAAAAGTCAATGTGAAACAAAACAGATCATTTAAAACATAAATTGGCTAAGAGTTGGAAGAGGTATTCCACAAAAAAGTGTTTCTAAATGACCAATAAGTAAGTCAAAGTTAACATGAATATTTATTTATTTAAAGAATTGTTTATTTAATTTTATTTATTTTTATCATTTTTTAATTTGATGAGAGAAAGAGGGAAGAAAGAGAAAGTGAGATAGCAAATCACCAGGTCCAGACTTGAACCATAGTTGGACATGTGGG
Source organism: Tupaia tana (assembly GCA_026018925.1). Taxonomy (NCBI): domain Eukaryota; kingdom Metazoa; phylum Chordata; class Mammalia; order Scandentia; family Tupaiidae; genus Tupaia; species Tupaia tana. The sequence continues at coordinate 20,942,302 of JAKSZU010000020.1, read as the reverse complement.
AGTCTAGCACCTCAACCACCATGCCACTTGTGAGCCCAAACATGAATATTTATTAGTAATCAGGGAAAAGCATGTAACAATTACAATGAGATACTTATACACATGCTCCTTATTATCAGATACTAAAATAACATGACTACATTAAATGTTAGCAAGGATATGAAATAATAATAATAAATAATAATAACTCTTTAAAATATTTTCATATGTTAAAACATTTTGGAAACTGGCATGACATTATCTATTAATGCTACAAGTTGAGGGGAAAAGGTTAGTATAGTTGAAAAAATACACATAGTACATGAGCTTGCCTTTCCATTGTTAGTGTATATTCTATAATTTGAATATTTCTATGTAACAAAAACAAGATGCAAAAATATTCAATGCAGCATTTTCCAACTTTTCCAAAAATTCAAAATAGTACTTTAATAATATAATGGATAAACAAACTGTGATATCAATAAATCATAGAATACTATACAGTGAAAAAAATTAATAAATTAGTTCTGTTTACAACATTCTGGTTAAAATTTATAATCTAAATATTGAGTGGAAAAAGATCAGGTTATAGAAAATACATGCAGTATGGTTCTATTTAAATATTGCTCAAATCAGGCAACATTAAAGTATTTTGTTTAGGAATGCATGAATGAGAACTAATTCTAAAGAAAAATAAGCAATAAAATATTAGTTCACAAGTAAAATGATCATTTTACTGTGTGACACTAATCATTTTACTTGTGTGACAGTAATGAAAATATTAATGTCAGGACAGTATTTACCCCAAAGAGGATGGAATGGTGGGAGGAGATACATATGGGTTTTTGGGGAGGATAATATTCTTTGCTTGCTCTATGTAATAGTCAAATGAGTGGTGTTCATAGCAATTTATTAAACTGAAAAGTCATTTTGTGTGGATTTATGGGCATAAATAGCATTATGTAAAAAAGGAATTCATAAAATAAAAAGCACAAGTCTTTGGAGAACCAAATGCAAGTGCATGCTTGGCTCTTTTCTTGGTCTGGGCCAGGCCTTGTCATTATTGTTAAAACTACATTGTCAATCTCTCTCTCTCTCTTTTATTTGGAGAGGGAATGTACACTCGCCAGAAAGCTAGACAGAGATGGAGAGACAGAAAGCAAGAAATCACCACTTGGGATGGGGGTGGCCACGCCGCAATCCGTTCTCCTGCATTCTCCTCTTTGGATGTTGGGCACACTCATACACGTGCCCAGAGAGAGTCTAAGCCACTGAATCTGGGACTCGAACTGTGGTCGACCACATGGGACTCCAGCAACATAGTCATTACTCCATCTGCTGGTCCCACTTGTCAGTCTCTTAAGAGGCATTATAGCACGCATCAGCAAAAGGATTGAGTTGAGGGTGTTGTGTGCATCCTTAAACACTATTCAATGGTTAGAAGTGAGGTCTCTTAAAAGCTTTATTCTTGCTTCTTACATCACCTATTTCTACAATCTAAAAACCAAAGTCTTTAGACTGCAGCTCACAAGCTTTAAGGGAAAATATTGTGTTGCTTTGAGCTGAAGGTAAAGACTCATGACTTGAGTGTAACCAGTCATGATGGAGCACTTCACCTACTCAGTGGAGGCTGCAAATTGCCCCTTCATGTGAACTGACAACACCTAAGAGCATTGGATTGGTTTGGCAGTGAATCAGGGAAAGCTGTGTTGAAGTGAAAATAATCTGATACACAAAAATGTTCTAAATCGTTATAATGGTAGAGAAATGTTATGGTTGCTGGAAAAGCAAGTCATTACTGGAGGCAAATGACTGAACTAAAGAAATTTGATTTCCCCTGGATTTTAACTTCATGGGTGGCTGCCTACAAGAAAACTCAATACATCTCTGAGACTTTTGCCTCTCTGACAATTTGACTGAAATCAGCCTAAGAAATCCGAACGACTTCATTCCACAAGAAATAGAAAAATCTTTGAAATCCATATTTTTAATAAAATTCCAAATTCCTTTAAGGTTATAGAATGTTTTTAGTCAGATTAGTTTATAGAATCGTAAAAATTTTAATTTCTTATGTGTAGAAAGAGGAGAATTTGCTCTCCACATGAAAGTGATCCATCTGAGATAAAATTTAGACAGTGAAGCATGACTAGATAATGATACAGAGGGGAATCATATCTGGTTATTAGAAAAGTGTTAATTTCTAGAATCAGCAACAGTAATATATAAGAGATAAGAGGGGAAACTGAGAGAAAAATCGCAGTAGCCATCCTGGCTTTAATTTCAGTTCTAGGATGCTAGATGCAAGAGTTTGTTTGGTCTAGTAAAAATATTGTATCTAGAAGAAAATATGGATAAATGAGACCACAAGTTACTTGTTTTTCTGTGCTCTGGCTCAACAGATTAAGGCAGAATAGGTAGATCATTAGGTATGACATAGACATGACCCTCCTGAGCTTTCTTCCCATAGAAAAATAGGTTACAACACAGATGGGAAGTGAAATGCATAGATAATTGTCCAATTAAACAGTAAACTACTTTGAGGCCAAGTGTCACACCTTTCTTTCATCTCACTCTACATTCTACCAACCAACTTTAGATTTTCTAACCTAGTGTTCTTGTGAATTACCCCTCCAAGTTCATCAATTTTCTGAGAGGCAACTTACTTGTTGTAGGACCACTGAAAAAGCAACAAGAAGAAATGTAATTACTTTTTCATGAAGTTGTCACATCAACTGACTCCATACAGAATTTAATGCTTTATTTTCTATCACAAAGAGGATGTCTTATCTACTTTAAGATCTATATTGTACTGGCTCCTGTGACCTGATCATTGAGGAAGCTACATCCCTCATAATCAACTGCAAAATTTGAGACCCATCCAGTAGCATGAGGAGTGTGCACACTTTGCCAAAATCCTGACAGGATGGAGGAATGTAAGAGAACAGCTGTACCATGATCATACCCCATGGTGGTGTGTGTGTGGGGTGATTTCTCCTTCTCTCTCTCTTCCTCTGTATCTCTCTCTGTCTGGGGAGCAAATATACTCTCTAGCAAATTTAAAAAGAAAAATATACTTTAGTCTTGGAGGCAATTATAAAACATGATTAACAAGAATGCTTCAGTTCTTTGTAAATACTGAATGAAGATCTTGGCATCTTTCTTTTACAATTGGCCCAGGCTTAAGGGAGGCAAGAGCTAGTGGGAGTACATCAGTTAGGGTACTTTAACTATATCCAATTCCAACTGACTTAAATAACTAGGCTCTTGATCAAATTGTCTATTAATAACTGGAATCTCAGAAGTAGGGTGGGCTGTAAAAGGTCTTAACCTTGAGTTGACCTTCTCTGTGCAATTTCCCTGGCTGTGCCCTTTACGAAGTAATGACCACATTCTCATCCTGTTTCTCTCATGGGGAAAAATTCCTCTAATGGTTCCCAGCTCCACAGTAATATCGCAATGTCCTGAGGCAGGAAGATAAAGTTCTTATCACAGATTTATAAGCCCATGTCCTGAAAGCTCCATGTATTGGGCTGTTTATATTACTTGCTCATCCCTGGGCCCATGATTATGGACATAGAAACGGAATTGGCTGATTAACATAAACCAAGATTGCCCTGAAAGCCAAGAGAAGTCAACGTTCTTTAGTTTCCTAAACGAGGTTAAGAGTAGAAGCTGGGACCTGATTTAGATGTCATAGGAAAGAGAAAAATAATATTCTGGGTAGACAAAATTTTAAAAAATGGAGAAACAAGGAAAGACAAACTTATTGTGATCATCCTCAACTTTAGCTGCACATTAGAATCACATGGAAACATGTACAAATCCTAATGTCCAGGCAATATACCAGGCCAAATAAATCAGGGTCTCTGGAGAGAAGAGGGGGGCAGTCCTTTTGAGAGCTCCACATTGATTCCAACGTGTTCTTCCATGAGATCACTGCATTGCATGGGAGGAGTTTATTCCAGGAAGATAGAACTCCTATCTGTCAGGTTCTCTTCTCATGTGAGGATGTGAGAAGAGATGAGTTGGTTTTATCCTCCAAGCTTGACAGCTTAAAGCCACCTGAGCTGACAGTTGCGTTTCTCCTTACAAAGTGGCTTAAATGTAGCGGAATTGTACTTTTCTAGCTTCACAATGAACCACACAAAGGTTACAACAGTGGCTAAATCCCTGTGGAAAGCACAGAGAAAGCCATTGTAAGTATACTGCTTTTCCAGAGTGACGGAAAATAGAGAAGGATTACTGTTGGGTTTAAAATACCATTTCCTTTTCTCCACCATTAATGGTATTTTTAGAATGTGCAAGCGCAAGTCCAGCATGGTCAGCTGTGGCCTGGCTTTGTTTCGTTTCATTCTCCCAGTCTTACCCTATCCTTTCATCCACGCGCTACTTGTGTTTTCTCTGTTTCCTTCTCTAGATTCTGTAGTTAACCTTCAGAGAATTGAGAGATACATCAGACACAAAACTGAATTACAACACAGGGAAACCCAAACTCCCTTCAGACTTGTAATTGTATGCTTTTATTTATTTTTGTAAAAAAGAAATAAATGAGAGATTTTTCTTTCTTGTATGACCTTTTTTTTTAAAATTTATTTTACAGTCTGTCTCTGAGCATCATCACAACATACAAAATGCAATTTCCCATCCAGATACACTGTATAGTGGGTTAATCATACAGGTTATCGTCAACAAACAATTTCCATTTCTTGTTTTATATGTATATATGTGTGTGTGTGTGTGTGCCACACACACACACACACACATACACACACACACACACACACATATATATACACACACACATATATATATATATACACACACATTGTTTTTTATACACACACACACACACACACACACTTTTCCCCCTAATTCTTGTATGACTTCTAACTGGGCTCTTCTAGAAAAACATCTTTTGTCTTTCTAACCATTTATTTTACTTATGTTTGGAAAATACATTTTTAGAAGCTGCCATTAGCTTATGTTTCATCCTAATTTAATTTATTAATCAATTCATTCATAAAACAAATTAATTAAGGAATGCCTCATATATACCATATGCTCTACCAGGTTCTGAGGATACAAGATTGCAAAAAATAAATAAGCATAGTTCCTATCCCTATGTTTTAATGAAAGGAAACAATAGATAACTATATTCTCAATCAAATAATAATAAATTGTATATAGAGAAATAAAGGAAAGAACCTTGGAGGAAAGGTGCAGTGGGAGAAAATGGGAGGTTTTAGTTACTGTTAATATTTTAATTAGAGCACTGAGGGAAGACTTCTATTTCGATCTGTTTTTCCATCCCAGACAACTGAATACCATACTGGGTAACTCATACAGAATAGAGATTGATTTAGCTCAGGTTTTTGGAGGTCCAAGTTCAAAGGACTCATCTGGTAAGGATTTTCTTGTAGATGGGAACACCCTGCAGATTCCTGAGGCAGTGCAGGTAATCATAGCGAGCGAGAGCATGCCAGAACTTGTGTCCATGTCTCTGTTCATTCCCTCTCTTTATAAACCTACCAGGATTCAATCTTGGGGGCCTCCATTAATGAGTTTATTTAATCCTAATTACAACTGAAAGGCCTCACTTCTTGATATCATAACTGTATTAACAATACTACATAATTTCAGCATATTAGCTTTAGGAGGACACAGTCAAATCATAGCATCCTCCATGTAAGGTGATTTTTGAGGAGAGACTGAAGGAAACGATTGATTAAGCCATGGGGACATCTGGAGGAAGCACTCCAGGAAGAGTGCTTTGCAAGTGTGAAGACTCTGGGATGAAGAATGTTGGGTTGTGTAAGGAACAGTGAGGTGAGTAGAGCTGAGGCAAAGTAGAAAAGGTAAATGGTTGGGCAGAGATATCAGGGTTCAGATTTTATAACATCTTGGAGAAATTTGGCCTTCATCTGAAAAAAATGGAACTCAGACCACATAGTCAGCCATGCCAGATCCAGCGGCCTTAACTCCCATGCCATATGATGTCATCTGATATATCTTAACTAAATATGTGCTGAAAAAGTGCTTTAAAAAGTAAGAGTAAACTCAAAAGGGTTAAATATTTATGGTTTAATCATGGGTTATGGTGTGAGACAAGTCTGTGCCTTAATTTGTTGAATACATTCCTTCTTGGTTTTTGAGGTTCCTCTGCAATGTATTAAATTTTCATACAAAGCTAAAACCTGTTTCAAATGCCTTTATTCGGTTCATTGAACTAACTATTGATTACCCTAATACATTAATCATTGAATTACTGTAGCTCTCATTGCCAGCATAAACTCCCATGTTTCCAGTGACTATTTGATCAGTCAGAAAAGGCTCATCACATAAAAGTAAGTCAGTGGAAGGAAACATGCAAAAATACAAGCAGTCATGTTCCTGGAGCAGTAGTGTGTCTGTGTGTGTGTGTGTGTATAGAATTCTCATTTACATCTTCCTAATTTTTTATGATAATCATATATGAGGGGACTTCAGAAAGTTCATGGAAATGAATTAAAGTACAAGTTTATTTTGGTGGGAAATATTTGAAATTCATACAGGTTTTCATAATACACATTTTCTATAAACTTTTTGAAAACCCATCACATTTAATTTGATAATTAGACAGAAATGTATACACATTTAAATAAGAGTAACAATCCTGTCTCTCTTACAACAAATAACATGCCATTAACATATCTATAATATTAATGCTATTTCAGAAAAATGTAAGTCCCTCTAAAATAAAACTGATTTTGATTTTGGAATAGGCCAGAAATCAGGTCTGTGTCACTTGCTACTTGACAAAAAAAAAACAATCTTGAGTTGGTGAGTAGGAAAAGGAATTTATTTCCGTGAGGCCAGGGAGAGAGAGAGCAGGCTAGAGTCCATAACCATCTTTGCCATACTGGACAAGATGAAAACCTATATAGGTGAAGAGGTCAATGTGAACATACATCTAAGAACCAAAACGTAAGCTGTTTCATTGTCTTGGAGGGAAAATCACGAGACGTCGTGGTCATTATGTTCAGACTAAATCACGAGGGAACCTGATAGCATCAGGGAGGCCACCAATGCTTGGGGAGCAGTTTTCCGTCCAGCATCCAGAGTAGAATGATTGTTTCAGTTGTCTGCAGGTGCTTAACACAGTTGTTAAGACAACTCTTAAATCCTGGTTTAGAATCAGTGAGGGTCAAAGTGTAATGTGGCTTTGCAGTGCATAAGCTGATAAAATCCGTCAGTCATATACGAGAGGGGATAGAGCTTTTCCCTTCCTGATCTCCACAGTCTGGTATCTGTAAAGATTTAGCAAGATTAGCATTAACTTTCATTAGTTAAGTATTAGGCCTATGGGTTAATTTATTAAGATGGACTCCCAAAACGAAGTACAATGTAGAGTTGCTTTGGTTCTCTATGGCTTCGCTAAATTTCACAGTAAATTAAAGAACCAAATATCTCTGCCTCTTCAATATTTCAGTTTAAAATCTAATAGTCAAATACCAAATTCAACATGACTGGAAAAGTCATAACTCTCCTTTTGTCAAAACAGCCACTATGCAAATTTTCCTAATTCTATAAATACTGCCTCTTCTCACTGAGTTTCTCAAGTCAAAAATGTTGGAGTCTCTGACTCCACATTTTTTTATAATGCAATACCTCTACTAGTTAGCATGACTTGTTGGTAAAACTTTAAAAGCCTTCACCAAATTCTTGTACTTCTCACCACCTTAAGGGCTGCTACTTCCTAATTCATCTTCTCCTGACCCATTCAGATTTTCACAGAGCAGCCAGTGATGCTTAAAATACCCAGTTCAGATCAAGTTAATCATCTCCACAAAACATTTGTTTTACTTCCTATCATAGTAAAAATAAAAGCTAAAATCTTTTCTCTAGCCAAACTTTGGATGACTAGAATTTCTACCACTCTCCTCCCTTTTCAAACAAGGCTTCATCCAGAGTGTTCTAGCTGTGTCTCGATGGTGCCACACGAATTCTCCCAAGACCTTTTGCATTTCCTATCCTTCCTGCCCTTTAACTTTAGCTGCACATTAGAATCACATGGAAAAAGGACTCAAACCATGGTCGACTACTGGGGGTCCAGTGACATAGCCCTTATATCAACAGATGGTCTCCCTTTGTTTTTTCTTTTAAGTGCCAGAGGGCACATGCACTCTCCAGAGAGACAGAGACAGACAGACAAAGAGAAGGAAAGTGAGATGTCTCTTCACATGAAAAATGTCACCCTCTAATCCCTTCTCCTTGGGATTTAGGTCATATACACATATGCAGCTACTGTGTTTTTTAAGCTGCCAAGTCTAGGGTTCAATCCTCATGGCTGGCCTTGTGGAATCCAGCCACCTTCACCACATCACAGGCTGACCCAACTATTTTATAATATACGTTTTCCATGAACTTTTAGAAGAGTCTCATATAAGGGACCAGCAGTTGGCGTAATGGCTATGTCACTGGACTCCCATGTAGTCGAATGCAGTTCGAGTCTCAAACCCTGTGGCTTAAACTCACGCCAGGCGCCTGTGCGTGTGTGCCTAAGATCCTGAGAGGAGAATGGAGGAGAAGGGATTGTGGCATGATCATCCCCCTTGGGGGTGATTTCTCACTTTCTGTCTCTCTGTCTTTCTGGTGAGTGCATGCATCCTACAGCAAAAACCTCAAAAAGAAAAAAAAAATCTCATCTAAACAAAACTTCAAGCACACTCCAGATATGTGCTAGAGACCAATAGCCATTAGTTTACTTGAATATTTCCAACCACAAGACTTTCATATTTTTTTCTGAGAAAGAAAGAAATCTTTATTGTGCTGATTTTTGGTTATATGTCAGCTTATCACAATAGTACAACCTGCATTGCCTTTATTTGTGTGTGTGGTGTGTGCGTGTGTGTGTGTGTGTGTGTGTCTATTAAGTGTTGTGTTTGTTTTTTTTCCTGACCATCTCCCTTCCACCTCTACTACCCATCCCCTTCTACACTGTCTCTAGTATCTACAGTTTCCCTCCCTGCTATCATACCTTCCAAACTTTCAGTTTCCACTAGAGACGACACACATCCCGTATATGTTAAGCAGGGATGCACAATGCCTGTCTTTCATGGTCTGATGCTTGTTTCACTTACCATTAAATCTTCTATATTAATCCTCTTTATATCAAGTGTCAGGGTACCCTTGTTTACTATGGCTGAGTAGTACGCCATAGAATACATGTTCAATCCACTCACATCCATTCTTGGACATGGATCATTTGGGTTGATTCCATGCCTTAGCATTGGTTAATAATGCTGCAGTAAACATAGATATACCAGTGTTTTTCTGACTGTTTTCTTCCTTTGGGTAGATAACCTAAGAGTGGAATTACTGGGTTATATTATAGTTCCATTGATATTTGTAGATCTCTATGGAACCTTCATATTTTACTCTACCATGGTTGTACTAATTTACATTCCCACCAACAGTGTAGGAGGGTTCCCTTTCCACCAGCATTCATCATTTTTATCTTTTTCTTTTAACTTTACTAACTTTGCCAGCCATAAGTTTATACTAGTTCTACTATTGCAATGCAGAATGAATTTAGTCACTTACTGCAACTCTAGTATGCACCATATTATCTGTTTTAGACCCACAGTTACTCTGTGTGATTTACAAATTTATATGCCTTTGCTATGTGGAAGGCCTTGAAACATTTTTAGACACTTTTATGCAACCCTACATCTTCTCTTTCCAAGCAAAACAACACCAGCTATAGCAACAGCTTTTCAAATAATGTAGCTTTAGGCATTTCAAAATTCCCGTTGATTTCTCCATGACATATTCTAGCTTCCTAACATAGTATTTAGTTTCTCTTATTTTAATATTTAATGATTACGTATGTCCAGCAATGGTCTGAAGCATGCAGTATATAATAAAACTTCCTTGTGTATCTATTAGAGAAACTTAAAATTACCCTCACCCCAGAGATATAACTGTGACTCAATAAGCTGATGTCATAACAGGTCTCTCTTGACATGACTTTTTTAACTGAAGTGTGTTATTTTACATCTGTTCATATTATATATCATTTAAGTAGTTGCAGTCATCATTCCAATCTGTCATGATTTCTTTGAACTTTGATTCTATCTTTCTTTCTTTTTATTAGCTATTCCTCCCATATGTCTATCATCTGCAAAGCTCATAATTGTGCTTTTATGTCTTTGTTCAAGTTGTTGATAAAAATGTTGCATAGAACAAATTTTCACAGTAATGTCCATAATAGTAGTTTTTTATATCTGCATGATGCTAAGCTTTGACAAAATACATTTACATCCATGATCTCATTTAATACTATACTCCTAGTTGATAAAAAGGGCAGGCTTTTTGTTTGTACTCTTATATGATGAATAAAGAAATTGGTGCTAGGAGAGTGTAAGTCATGCCACTACTGGGTAGAGAATTAATACCATAACTTAGTGTTTTCAAGAGATTTTTTGTTTATAGTTCCAATAAACTATATATTTGAATTTGCCTAATTGTATTATCATTCAGCTCAAAATTCATGGGTCTATATGCAGTCTCATGAGTCAGGAAGGACTAACTCCACTTTTCTGAAGGAAATGGGATTAAAACAGGTTGGAAAGGGCTAGCCCAGGATGTGGTGGTTATGGCAACTGGATCCCAAATGGCCAACTGTATGGTTCAAGTCCTAGACCCAGTGGCTTGAGAATGCCCAAAGTCCTAAAAGGAGAGAGAAATGAAGGAGTCAGGATTATAATGTGATCACCCTCCAAAGAGGATGTTTCCCCCCTTTCTCTCTCTAATTCTTTATGGCAAATTTAAAACCAAAACAAAGAAACAAACAAACAAAATACCAAGTAGGACAGGCCAAAGCAATGATCCCTGTTGACAGAAGTGATGAAGGAGACACATCGAGGCCAAATAACCTCCCATTTTTCCGATACAACATGAGCAAGATGGGCCTGGAAAAGTAAAGTTGAGAATATTGATGGGACTCCTCTTTGGGGTGGGCAAAGAGCCATGTGGGAGGCACAGCTGTGACAGAACATGCTGTTCACATACTGTAGTCCTTAGGCTGGGGCCATTTGGGAAGCCCAGGTGTGATCCCTGGCCTAACATATAGGTTAGATGAGGTGAAATCCACCTATAGTCCTGAGACTTTGGAAGGCTGATGTAGGAGGTCCATGAGCTCAAGGCTGAACAGGGAAAACTCCTGTCTAAAATACAACTATGTGTGGTGCATGGGATGAGGCAGGAGAATCACAACATGGTAGAACTATCTTTAGGCTCAAAAATCACTCAGATGAGGAATAGCATCTATTAAAACCCAAGTGCTATGTGTTCCTTGTTTTGAAACCTAATCTCGAGCCTAAGAACATATTTTATTTTTTAATAGCTTTTATTCATTAGAGAGAGAGAAAGACACATTTAACAGGTTCTTGTCACACTGTCATCCCTTATCACTAGCCCTCCAGCCCCTCAGGATCTTGGATATACATGCTCTCAGCATGCTTTCAGCTCAACTAGAGATCTGAACCCATTTTTGGCCATTTGATTTCAGCATTGCAATGTAATATGCCACTGCCTTCACAACTCCCAGAACATATCTGATAATGAATCTATCAATAGTTGATAGAAAAATTGAACTCTGACAGTCAGCATTCAAGACCAGAACTGGGTAGCACCCTTCTCTTATGTGAGCCCTGACTCTGTCAATTCCCACTCCTCTGAGGCTTTATCCCCAATGATGCAGAACAATGAGGCACATAATTACCAACAGCATAGGAACTCTGCTCTCTAGCAAATGAAAAGAGGGCAGGAAAGAGCCCAGGTTTTGAAACATAACCTCCTCCTTACCAGATCAAAATCATGATGATATCCAAGGCAACTGCAGAATAGGCAATAAATTGGGTTGAATCGTATAAAATTATAAATATTTGACTCTTTATCCTATAACAATTTCATATTGCTTGCTTAATACATTTTAGTTATGTTATAAATGGTTTCAAAGGACCAGAACAAGAAAATATGCCTAACATGCTCAGCATAGCTTCCTTTCTTTCTTTTTTTTTTTTTTTTGGAGAGGTTTTCGCTATAGGGCGTGTGCGCTCTCCAGAAAGACAGAGAGAGACAGAGAGACAGAAAGCGAGAAATCACCCCCCAGGGGGGATGGCCACGTTACAATCCCTTCTCCTCCATTCTCCTCTCGAGATCTTGGGCACACATGCACACGCGCTCGGCGTGAGTTTAAGCCACCGGGTCCGGGACTCGAACCACATAGGAGTCTAGCAACATAACCATTATGCTAACTGCTGGCCCCAGCATAGCTTCCTTTTTTGAAAGGTGTTTGGAAAATAAACCATTTTAGCTGAAATTATTATCTCTTAGGCATTTTATTACTTCAAATAAATAGCATTAACTCTCCAATAACCTGGCAAATCTATCAAATTATCTAGTTAGTGTAAATAAATAAAAAATAAATATTAATATTTTCAATGTGTTGGGTGCTATAATCTATGTTAGGGATAGAAAAAAGAATAAGATAAGATTTCTAACTTGAAAAGTTCCTAACACAGTTGATGGGTCAAACAAAGATAAATTATAGCAAAATTAATTCCAGATAAAAATATGAAACAAATAGAGATAACTTTTCTGGTTCAGTTAGCATGAGGAAGGCCTTCCAGGAATTATGACAACTGATCTGGATTTACAAGTTAGCTGGGTGGATAAATGGATAATGAGCTTTCTACAATAGGTCTGAAGAGTAATTAATTGTACAAGGCCAGAGATAGGAGAATGGGTGAGGTGTTGGATGTTAAGTAGTCAAAGATATAAAATTTGGAAATGTTTTTCTTTACCTATAATATTAATTAACCTTGTCCTGATGAAAATATTAAATATCTTTGATTTTTTGAAGATTGTATGCCAATATTTCCTTTTCTGCATTTAAAATCCTTGCATTTTAGATTTTAAAAAGATAGTAAATTTTAAAAAATGAAAGTTTTGCCTTTATTGAGTTACATAACTTTATTTGCATTGCTTTGTGTATTTTAAAACAGAGCACAATATCAAAACAAACAATAATATTGCTGCCATGTTCTGCAGAGGTATGATTATACACTTTAAAACTCAATTTTATTGTGCATATATGAAGACTAGATTTTGATTGCTCAGGGTTTTTTCTCCCCCTGAAAATGCATAACAATTTCATTCTTCATCTTAAAGTTCTAAGGTTCAACTATATTTGAATTATCCATAAAAAAACACAAGTATTTTCTCTTTATGAAACTTTCCCCCATACTTCATAACTTGAAAATGACTAGAGCAATTTGTGTGCTGAAAAGGGAGGGGATAACCTTCTTTGTTCTCAGGCAAGGGCAAGGGAGTTTGAGAATCAAAGGATAATTTCATGAAAGCAAAGGGTGAACAGGTCAAAACAGAAGGTGATACTGGATGTTGTCTTGAAATGCTAACAATAGCATCCCTTCCAACTTTCTTTTCTGGTAACATGGTCTGAAATAAAGCTGTCAAGGGCTAGCACCCCAGGGTCTCTCTGTAGACCCTCTTTTAAAAGCCATAAAGACCCAGTGTTCTCCATCTACTCTCTTCTACTTTAGTGTAAGAGAAACACGTAAGATTGAAAGGAAGGTTAAAAATCTAAGCCAGACAACAAGGAGGTGGCTGAAAGGGCTTGTTCACCCTGTGGTGTAATGAAAGCTGCTGGTTCTGAGGTGGAAGTTACGCTTTGTTGGAGACTTCTGGTTGCCTAGAAGTGTGCAATCAAAGGAAAGTCAGTCTGATGTGTTTGAGAGCAAGTGGTAGTTCTTCTGTTGCATTGCTTGCCTGCAATTCAGAGGCCATACACAGGCATATGCATTGAAATGGGAATCCCTAGGAAGTCCCCAACAGAAGGCTTCCAGTTGTGTTTGGCCAAAGCAGAACAAATCCAAAGGGATCCAGAGTTCCTACTACAAAGACTGCACGACTAAGACTCGTGGCCTTTTCCTGTCACTTCCGTTGTTCCTAACCATAGTATCCTTTACTAGACAGCATACCGGTAGTTTTACTACATTGTCAGAAAACATCAACGTCTGAACTAATTATGAAATGGGTTTGATCTAAGGTATGTAGACCACCTAATCAAAATACATGAATCAGTCACTTCTGAGAAAGGAGTGTGGATTTAAACAGGTGCTTACTTAGATATTAGTAATTATGTATGTATTAAAGATCAATAATAAATTTTAAAAAGTAAATATATACTGAGTACCAGAGGGAAGAGGGGTAAGAAAATATAATGTTTTGAAAATGGTGACAGAATTCAACATTACACACAGTGCACTAAAATGCAACAGGTACAAAGTTTAAGAGATAATAAGTATAGAACAGGGAAAGCTGAAAATAAGGACAGAGAATACCTGGGAAAGAAAAGTTCGAGCTCTTATAATAGCTGGGCCAAGGCTTGGCAAAGCCTAGTTGAAGAATTGCTAACGCCAACTAAGTACAGGATCTAGGAAAATAAAATAATACCTAAGAGTGTTGTCTTACATTTTGTAAATTTGATAATTTATTGCTAGTAAGTTGACTGAACTGTTAAATTGCCACATGTAATTTGGTAGTCCCTGATATTATAGTAAGAGATTATTGTGTATAAAACTACTTACCTACACTAAGCTTTGGAGTTGAGGAACTATTAGGACAGAGGGGGAAGATAAGAATATTACATGGGGCCAGTGCGTGGCATGGTGGTTAAGGTGTAAGACTCCCACATGTCTGATCATCATTCAAGGTCCAGACCTAACATTTTGAGAATCATGCTTGGTATATATGCATGTGTGCCCAAAATTCCAGGTCGAGAATGGAGGAGAGGGATTGCAATGATGAGGCTGTTCTCCTTGGGAGTTGATTTCTCCCTTACCCTCTCACTGTCTCTCTATGACAAGCACACATGTGCCTTATGGCAAAATCTAAAAAAAAATAATATTATATAAAGATAAAAAGATAAAAATATTGTATCTTCTAAGTGGCAGGTCACTGCTGCAAAAAATGGTGCTATATAAGAAGGCACTGGGTTCGAGGCTAAGGTTGACCTAGTGCACCCACGATCCTGGCTAGCTAGAAGGCTGGGGGCAGATCAGAGCATGGTGAGATCCTGTACAGGATCTCTCTCTCTCTCTCTCTCTTTCTCCTTCTCTCTCTCTTGAAAAGAAATACGTCAAAATTTTAAATAAAATGAAATGAAAAGTTAATTTTAAATTAAATTAAAATTTCTCAATAGGCTGAGAAAAAGTTGAGAGCAGGGAACACCTAGGTTTTCTTAAGTGAGAAACACCTCTGTCCCATCTCTCTTTGCCTGCTCTTTGATTTGAGATACTTGGGAAAGAAACCTTACATTTATAAGATAACTATACTGAGCAAAATTGAATAGTGACTGTCCATCAGACACCTCTATGCAAAAATAAGAGTAGTCAAAGGACACCAAATAACACCCTTCACCCAGATGCACCTATTGTAACATTTTGTTTCATTTGCTTCATCTCTAAAGACACTTCAAATATGGTTCGAATCTCGTACCTGGTGGTTTAAATTCACGTCGAGCACGTGTGTGTGTGTGCCCAAGATCACGAGAGGAGGATGGAGGAGAAGGGATTGCGGCGGCGCCCCCATCCCCCCTGGGGGGTGATTTCTTGCTTTCTATCTCTCTGTCTCTTTCTGGCGAGCGTATGTGCCCTATAGCAAAAAACTCTCAAAAAAAAAAAAAAAAAGACACTTCAAATCGAAGAAAATTTAAATGCTTTTGGATGTCAAAATGCTTTCTAAAATGAGTTCCTGATCATCTCAAAGAGATGGTGCTGTACCCCTTACCTTTTTTTTTTTGCTTCTGTACTTTAGCCCCCCCAAACCAGGAAAGTCTTATTTTTCCTTTGCTGGACTGGCAAAGCTCTTTTGTCTCTGGCCTTCTAAAAGAACTATTGTCCCCAGGGCCCTCAGGTTACGGACTACACAAGATCATTTCCTGAGCTGCCTCCTTTGCAGGCCCAATGCACTTTGTTCGTCGAATAGAGCTCTCTTCTCTGTGCGTCCTGCTTCCATACCTTCTGCCTCCTTAGAGCTTTTTTCCTTCTTAACAGCTCCATATGCTTGCTCAATTTTCACCCTCAGCCCCCACAAACCTCTCCAAGGCTGCCCCTCCCATCTGGAAGCAATCCTCCCCCAGTTACATTAGTATTAAAAAATATCCTCATTCAGTCCACACTTTTGACCTAGCACTGTATCATTCTCTCTCCCACTGGAAGCTGCAAATTTGCATTTTATCACATCCACCCCAACCCATATGGGGTCACCCTTCAATCCAATAGTATTTTTAGAGAAACGGAGGCTTTTGCTACCAGTCTTAGTCTGATATTCATGGTTTCAGCTGAAAGTTTGGCTTTCTAGTGACAAGCTGCATCAGATTTAGAAGTGGATCAAAGCTATGTCAGGGAAAGAAAGTATTGCTGGAGAATTCTGGAATCCTGTAGTCTCTTATTTCCTCCTGTGAGTTGAAATGCCAGGTAGAGTGTGAATTAGTGATGAACATGTCAGAGAGGAGGGAAAGCACTGAGGAAAAGGTGGGACCAGATGCACTTTGGATTAAAATCTTTTAAACACTACTAGCATCTTTAATGAAAATTCTGGTGGAAAATCACTGGTCTCAGAGTATTAAAAACTTTCATTGCCAGGATGTATTCAGAATGTTATGTTTGACTTTTCATCCTAAATACTTAAATGATGCTCTGAGAATATGGAGCAGCATGCTATGTCAACCTGAGTAATTTTCTGTTCCTCTGAATTGCTGTCAAGATTTTGGTGCTACTCCGACAATCACTTTACTTGTCTCATAAAATGGGTGCATAAGGACCAGCAGTTAGCGTAATGGCTATGTCGCTGGACACAAACATAGTCGACCGTGGTTCGCGTCCTGGACCAGGTGGCTTAAAACTCACGCTGGGCGTGTGTGCGTGCGTGCCCAAGATCCCAAGAGGAGAATGGAGGAGAAGGGATTGCAGCATGGCCATGCCCCCTGGGGGGTGATTTCTCGCTTTCTATCTCTCTGTTTCTCTCTGTCTGTCTGGCGAGCACATGCACCCTATAGCAAAAACCTCTAAAAAAATAAATAAAATTAAAAAATAATAAAAAATAATAAAAAATTAAAAAATGGATGCATAGGGTTAATTATCTCAGTGGTCTGATTCATGGTACTTCTGTGAGTGTATGACCATTGTGAAAGGTAGAATCAGGAATTCTTTCTTTGGGAGACAAAACTATCAAGAGAATACACTAGACTTATTTAAGTATAGTAAAGATTCAAAAAGTTATTGCTTATCACACTAAATCATTATTGGTGCTTCTGTCTTTTAAAGGAAATAAAATAAAATAATCTCTATTTATAGTTTCTTTTTATTTTTATGGAGCTTCACTGAGATTATAGAAAGCAAAGCCTCTTGTAGTTTATGTTCTTTTGAGTCTGTTCCTTGGCACAGTTCCCTAATGAATCGTTGGGTATGCAACAGCAAACCCAAAAGTGCAGACAACAAAAGAAAAAAAAACAGGCAAATGGGATTATATAAAGAATAAAATGTTTCTGTAACAAAAAAAAAAATGATGATCAGAAATATCCTAAGATTGGGAGAAAATATTTGCAAGTAGTACATATGATAAGGGGTTAATTTCCAAAATACATAAGAAGTTCAAGCAACTATAAAAGCAAAACAAGTAGTTTAAATTAAAAATTCTTAGAATTAAAAAGAATAAAATCTCATCATTTGAGGTAACATGGGAGAGCTCGAGGACGTTGTTCAGCCAAATGACCCAGGCACATAAATAGAAATGCTGCGGGTTCTCATTCATATGTGCAAACTATTAAAGCTGGCCTCATCTAAGTAGAGAGTAGAGTAGTGGCTACTAGAGACTTAGGAAGGGCAGAGACATGTGGCTGGGTGGGAGGGGAGATGTTGATTCATGAAAATGGGACTGCGACTAAAGGAGAAGAACCAGTTCTGTTATAAAGTACAGTAGGGCAACCAGAGATGATGACACTTCATAGTACATCTCAGAGTAGCTGGGGGGAGGGAGGGTTTTGAATGTTCTGAACACTGAGTGATGATGACTAGTTCATATGATGGAGGTACTAGTGGACCTGATTTGATCAGTGCACATATTCTTGTGCTGAGAAACTGAATTGTGCCCCTTGAATATATATGATTATTATGCTGCAATTAAAAATGGTAAGGAACACAAGTAAAACCATCTCAAAAAAGAATATAAAAATGCCCAACAGATAAAGAAAATATTCAATATCACTAATTATTAAAGAAACGAAGATCAAAGCCATAATGAGATATCATCTGACACCTGTCAGAATAACATCTTATTAAAAAGACAAAAAAAAATGTCAGTGAGGATGTGAAGAAAACTGTGGAAATATAAATTATCCATTATGGGAAAGTGTGTGGAAATTCCTCAGATAACTAAAATAAAATTACCATATGATCCAGGAACACACTTCTGGGTATTTATCCAGAAAATTTGAAATCAATGTGTAAGCGATGCTTGCAAACCCACTCCATGTTCAATGTAGCATTCTTAACAACAGCGATGTTGTGGAATCAGCTAAGTATCCATCAACAAATGAGTGGATAAAGAAAATAAGTTATATATACACAATGGAATACTATTCTGCCTTTAAAAAGAAAGTTTGTGGACCAAAAGATGGTGTAATGGTTATATTGCTGGACTTCCACCTAGTTGACCATGGTTCAAGTCTAAGACTCAGCAGCTTAAAACTCACTCTGGGTGCGTGTGTGTGTGTGTGTCCAAGATCCCACGAGAAGAATGGAGGAGAAGGGACTGTGGCATGGCCATCCCTCTGGGGGTTGATATCTTGCTTTCTATCTCTCTGTCTTTCCAGTGAGTGCATGCGCCCTGTAGCACAAATCTCTCCCTTAAAAAAAAAAGTTTATCATTTATAATAACATGAATGGAAATGAAAATCATTATACTAAGTGAAGGAAGTCAAGCACAGAAAGACAAATACTACAAGTGGAATCTAAAATACTCAAACTCATAGAATCAGAGTGGAATGGTTATTACCAGAGGGTAGGGGGCAAAGAGAATGGGAAAATGATGGTCAAAGTGTAAAAAGACTCAGTGACACAGTAACAAGTTATTTGTTAGTTTGAGATCTATTGCACTGCTTGGTTTATATAGTTATTAAGAGAGTATCGTATATTTCAAAATTGCTAACAGTAAATTTCAAATGTTCTCACCACAAAAGGTATTTAAAGTGACAGATATATCAATTACCTTGATATAATTATTTCATCTTGTACTCATGAATCATAGCATCACTTTGTTCCCATAAGTATTTACAAGTACAATGTCAATTTATAGTAAAAATAATAAAAAAGTTGATTATTGTTTTGAAATTTATCAAGAATTTTTTAATCGTCAGAATATGATCTAAGTAAATTTGGGAGAGTTGTCCTCTATGTACTTAAATGCATTTCCTTTTTCCATCTGTTTATATTAAATCTATCAATGGCTATACTTTAAGTGCTTCATTTAAGCAGTATATCATCGGGTCTTACTTTTTTATACAATCTGTCAATGCTTAACTTTTAATGAAAGCGTTTTGAGCATTTACATTTAGTGTAGTTATCAATGTGAATGTGTTTCAATATATCATATAGCAAGCCAAACCCCATAGTCCAGTGGTTAAGGGATCTGGATACCACATAGCCCAACATGGTTCAAATCCTTCTCTGCAACTTGAAAAGACATGCCAGATGTGTGTGCAACTGTGCCCCAAATCTCAACAGGATGGAGAAATGGAAAAGAGATTGCAGCATGACCATGCTCCACTGGGATGTTCTCTATCTCTGTTTCTTCATCTCTCTGGTGAGTGTATAAACTCTCTGACAATTAAAAACAACAGCAAAATGAAATATATCACTTTGTTATTTCTTTTTTTTCTTCATTTTCTTCCATCAGTATACTCCTATATTCACCTCCCATGCTCTGTGCTATTGTTGTCATAAATTTCATTTCCACCTACATTAAAAACTCCATAGGCAGAGCTGGACAGTAGTGCAGCAGGGTATAACACTATGTGAGGCTGACCCACACAGGACAGTTCTAGATTCATATCTGGGGATCTCTTTACATGCACCAGGCATGTGTGAGCCCATAGTCCAGGGATATCTGGGGCTGAGGACGGATCATGGCATCAGGACTCTGTTGGGGGTGTTCTCTCTCTGTCTCTCTGTTCTGTCTTGTGCATGGAAGAAATAAATACAAATAAATAAATAAAAATATCATAATATATAATCTTTTTGTTTTAGTCAATTACCTTTTAAGGAGATTTATTAAATTTTCTTACAATTAATTTTACATAAATACTTTTTTTATTTTTTAAGGTTATTTATTTAATTCCATTTGTTGTTATTATAATTTTTTATTTGGACCACAGAGAGACAGAGAGAGAGTGAAAGTGAGAAAGCAAGCCTCCAAGTCTGGGACTCAAACCAGTCAGCCATGTGGGAATCCAGTGCCTTTAATCATTATACCACCTGCCAGCTTCCATAAATACTTTTTCATAATTTTATCTTAAATATTTTTCCTGTACATATTTATGGAATACAGTGTGACTTTTCAATATATGGGAAAAAGGTGTGATTTTCAAATCAGGTCAATATACATATTCATCATCTCAAACATTTATTATTATTCTGTGTCGTGAACATTCAAAATCCTTTCTTTTAGACATTTTGAAATATACATTAAATTGATATTAGCCATAGTTACCCTGCTATGCTTTAGTACTCTAGAATTCCTCTTAACTAACTGTAACTTTGCACCTGTTAACCGAATTCTCCCTATTCTTGCCTCCCTCTTCTTTTCATCTTATGATATCTATCATTCCACTCTCCACTATCAAATCTTCAGGCTTCCACAAATGAGAATGAGAACCTGTGCTATTTATCTTTCAGTGTCTAATTTATTTCACTTAGTATAATTTCCTCCAGTCTCATCTATTTTGCAATAAATGACAGGATTCATCATTTTTAGGCTAGATAATATTTTATTGTGTATATATACCACACGAGTTTCTCTAACTTTTGGTAAACATTTAGATAGATTTCCTATCTTAGCTGCTGTGAATAGAGCTACAATGAGGATGGAAATGCAGATATCCCTTTGATATACTGCTTTTCTGTCCTTTGAATATATTCCCAATAGGGATTATTGAATTAAAAGGTAATTCTAGTTATAGTTTTTCAAGGAATCACCATATTGTCTTCCATAATGGATGGTTGTACTAATTTACATTTCCACAGTGCACAATAGTTCCTCTTTCTCTGCATCATCACTAGCACTAGTCATTTTTAAAAACGTTTTCAATAATAAACATTCTAACTAAAGAGAGACTTAATTGTGTGTGTGTGTGTGTGTGTGTGTTTTGAGTTTTTTTTTGTTTGTTTGTTTGTTTGTTTGTTTTTTGCTAGAGGGCACGGGCACTTGCCAGAAAGACAGAGAGACAGAAAGTGAGAAATCTCTGCCCAGGGGGATGGCCACGCCACAATCTCTTCTCCATTCTCCTCTTGGGATCTTGGGCACGCATGCACATGTGCCCACCCTGAGTTTAAGCCACCAGGTCCGGGACTCTAACTGTAGTTGACTACATGGAAGTCCAGCAATGTAACCATTATGCTCTCTGCTGATCCCCATTGTATTTTGATTTGCATTTCCATAATTATCAGTAATTGATTATTTTTCAGATAGTTGATAGTCATTTATAAGTTTTCTTTTGATAAACATCTGGTCATATTCATTGCCTATTTTTCCATCAGAACATTTTTGTTTTGTTTTGTTTTTGGTGAGTTTTCTGAGTTTCTTGTATAATCTGAGGCTTTTAGTGGTTTTAAAATTTATTTTATTTATTTCCAGAGAGAGAGAGAGAGACAGGGGCCCCTTCAGCCTCCCAGTCAGCCAGGATCATGAGGGTGCATGGGCATACCTGGTGTAATCAGGTCAACCTAGGATCCAAACCTGAGTTTCCAATGTGACTCCAATAGCATTCAGCAGTGTTTGCTATCTGCACTACTGCAGCTAAGCCATATTCTTGTTATTTATTCCTCATCAGCTGGATAGCTGAAAAATATTCTCTCCCATTCTGTAGGTTATCCATTCATTCTTTTGATTGTTTCCTTTATGTTGCAGAAGCTTTTTAGTTTGATATAATCCCACTTGTCTATTTTTGCTTTTGTTGCTTATACTTTTGAGGTCTTATCTAAAACTCTTTGCATATATCAATGTTCTGAAGGATCCCCTCTGTTTTTTTTTTAGTAAATTCATAGTTTGAGCCTTAAATATTTAATCCTTTAGTCCATTTTGAGTTGATTTCTCTATATGTTTAGAGATAGCAATCTAATTTCTTTCTTCAGTGTATGGAAGACCAGTTGTCCCAGTACCACTTATTAAAGAGACCATCCTTTCTACAATGAATGTTCTTGATATTTTTGTCAAAATCAGTTGGCAATATGTATGCAGATTAGTTTCTGGGCCCTCTATTCTGTTACATTGGTCAATACATCTATTTTTATGCCAATACCTTTTATGTTGACTCACATATTTACTATATTTTGGTGCTCTTTATTCCTTTTGTACATCTAAGTTTCCATTGTGTGTTTTCATATAACATGAAAAACTTCCTTTATCGTACCTGTAAAGCAGAATTAATGGTACTTATATAAAAATTGTATTAGCCTTTGGTCCAGCTAAACAGCTTTAACAGTTACAGTGACACGTGCTGCTAAGTTCTTGTGCTCTGCCAGCTAGAATAATGTGGAAGTCCTGGGTTCAATTTCCAGAACAACATAAAAGCTAGACATAGTGGTGTGTGCCTGTATTCTCACTGACTCAGGAGTTTGAAGCAGGGGGATTACAGACTTGAGGATGACCTGAGTAACATAGCAAGACCCTATCTTAAAAGAGATTCAGATACGGTGGTATATGTTTGTGTCTCTATTGGGGGCTGAAGCAGATATATTGCCTTGTCCAGATCATGTCTAAAAAAAAATATAGGGCCAATATTTGTTTGTATGAAAACATCTTTTTCAACGTCTTTTGTTCTGGCTTTAACACTTGCAGAGAATTTTCACTAGATATAGAGTTCTCAGTTCTCACTTTTTTCCTCAGTATTTTAAAGATACAATTCCATTATTTTATTGTTGCACAATTTCCAGTGAGAAGTCAAGATATTTATTTTCAGTTAAATATGGTGTGTTCTGTATCTCAGACAGCTTTTAAGATAGTCTTTCTATCATTGGTTTTTGGCAATTTGATTATGATGTTCTCTGTATGATTGCTTTTATGCCTCCTATCCATTCTTTTTGCACAGTTTTGCCTTGGTGATAGAGCCTTTTGTGATCCAGACAAATTTTGTAATTACTTTTTCTAACTCATAAGGAATGTCACTGCCAATTGGATCAGAATCTCATTGAATATATAAATTAATTTGGGTAGAATTGACACTTTGATTATATTGATTCTTCCAATCCAAGAAAACAGAATATCCTTCTATTTTCTTGTATCACACTCAATTTTTTTTTTTTTCAGTTTTTCTTGTAGAGCTCTTTCACCTCTTTGATAGGTTTATTCCTAGGTACTTTATTCATTTTGTGGCTATTATAAATGGAATTGTTTTCTTCAATTCTGTCTCAGTCTGTTTAGTGTTGGTGTATAAATTGCTATAGATTTTTGTATACTAATTTCGTATCCTGCTACTTTACTGAATCCACTTATCACTTCTAGGAGTTTTGTCTTGGATTCCATTGGGTTTTCTATATTTATAATCATATCATCTAAAAAAGGAGGCAGTTTAGGTTATTTTCCTACCTGAATGCTTTTTGTTCTGCTCTCTTGTCTGATTGCATTTACTAGGATTTCCAGTTTGATTATGATGTGTCTTATTTATGGTTTTCATCACAATTTGTAAAAATTTGCCTCTTTTCTTTTTAATATTTCCCCTCCAAGATTTATTTTCCACAAATGTTACATTGCTTGATATTATCTTATAGGCCATTAAAACACTATTTTTTCTTTCAGTATTTTTTTCTTTGTGATTCAATTTAGAGAATTTCTATTACTATGTCTTCAAGTTCAATGATTTTTTTCTTACGATATGTCTAACTTGCTATTTATTTATTGATTAGATTTTTGCTGTAGGGTGCATGTGCTCACCAGAAAGGAGAGAGAGAAAGTCAGAAATCATCCCCTAGAGGGGATGGCCATACCATATTTCCTTTTCTTCATTCTTCTCTCAGGATTTTGGGAATGTACACGCATAGGCCTGGTGTGATTTTCAAGCCACTGGGTACAGGACTTAAACCGTGGTTGTCTATGTGACAATCCAGCTGCCTTAACCGTCATACCACCTGGTGGCCCCATCTAACTTGTTTTTGTAGAGAACATTCAGTATATTTTTAAATTTCAGGTAGTGTATCATTTTGACTTTAATAATGTATTATTTTCTTATAACTTCCAGTTCTCTCCTCCTTATGCTCATGCTCTCTTTCAAATTCTTGGATATATTTATAACTTTAAAAAGTTCTTGTTTTCTAATTATGACATCTCTAACTTTCTTGGCTCTGTATGCACTGACTGATATTTCTCCTAATTATGGGAAGGATTTTTCTGCTTCTTTCATTCTAATAATTTTTGAATGGTTAGACAAGATAAAAGTTAAATTAGTGAGTTTCTGGATTTTGTTGTCTTCTTTCAAAGAGTGTTGACATTTGTTTTGGTGGGCAGTTATTTGCAAATCAGCTTGATCCTTTAAATACTTTTTAAATTTTAGGACCTTTTTTATTAGTTTAGGTAATCAGTCTAGATAATTTGTTTTGAAATTTAATAAGTGTAATAATACATTTGACAGAATACCATCATGCTGCAATCCTTCTCCTAGTCTCCTAGCCTTTCAGGATTAACGGTTTACTCAGGCACACCCAACATGTTCAGGTTGATTTGGGATCCAATCCCATTCTTCCACTTGACTCTAATATCACACAATGGTACCCTACTCCCTGTGCCATCATGGTTGGGCCATCTTCATTATAGGGCTCGTTTATTTCTCATTCTAAGAAGTCAGCACTCTGGGTTTTCTGCAGAGTATAATGAGGACTCTCTCTTTTGGTTGGTTGAAACTCAAATGTGTCCTAAGCCCATATTATATTTAGGAGTTCTTCAGATCACAGCTCTTTTATGTGTTTTCTTTTTCTCCCCCTAGTATTTGTTCTTTGTCCAGTCATATGAAGGCCTGCCCTATGCAGGAAGCCTCAGAAAATTTTACAGTTTGTGGAGATCTTTATCTTTCTAAGTCTCTCCTGTCTGGTAACTTCCCAGACCCTCTTACTTTTAATTTCTATTACCTCAATGCAGTAAAATCATTGTATTCTTAGATTTCTCTTCACCGTGCTGTAGTCTGGAAAGAGTCTAAAAGCAGAAGTCTTGGGCTCTCCTACCTTTCATGTATTTACTTTCTCTCAGAATTAAAAATATCTAGGTTCACCTATTATATAGTGTCTGAAAAATAGTTGTTTTATATTTTGCATAGTTTCGTAGTAGTTAATAAAGCAGAAGGGAAAATTTCTTTCTACTATTTTGTTTCCTAAACAGAGTGCTGTGTGTTCTAAGAGCTTAGAAGAAATAAACAAAAATTGGTTGTTCAGTTTTCACTTCTCTTTTCCTTAGAAATGTGTTTTGGGGGATTTAGCTGGAAGGTAACTCCACATTATAGACACCACATTATATTCAGAATCACTGTTCCCTTGACAACAATGACTCCATTACTAGTCTAAGCATCCTCCCTGCCTCTACCTTCCTTTACAATAAATCTCGACCATGTAACATATTTGAATCTTACGCAAATGTCATCAGTCTGACAGACAAACCCAGGCATTTATAGTACTTGGTATGGCCCATGTTTAGGAATTTCAGTCTTAACCCCAACCTATGTGTATGTATAATGCTGTTGATTATATCCTATGTCTAATGAAAATCTGTCTTATCTTTTTTCCATTACATTTTTCAGTTATGAACACTTCATGTTGCACATGGATAAATATGTCAGGCATTGTAGAAACTTAATTGCAAAAAATTAGCAGCAGGTTACTGCTATATTAAAACAGGTAGATTTTAAAAAATCTATTTGATATTAAAGCTGGCACATTTTTTATCTATTTTATTTTAGGTAGTTTGGTTTATGGGGACCTTGACTAAGAAGCATACTCTGCACTCTTAGTATTAGTCACCTGATATTTGTATAGTATTGTCTCTGATGTACTGTATCATCTCAAAAAATGTAAATGCCTGCATGTTACCCTCTATGGAACCCCTAAAGTTCTTTCCCCAGTTGAAATTACAAAAACTGAAAGAAATTCATAATAGCAAAGACGCCATAATTTAGTATATTTTGAGACTGAAAAACCAGGAATTATGGTGATTGAGAGCACTGCTAATGCCCTAAGCTGTGGACCTCTCACCTTGATGAGAGCATGACTCACAAAAGGAATTATTAAACAAAATCTTTGTGAGTCTGTTGTTTTGAATCAAGTTCTAGCAGCTGACCCCATCAGACCAAACAAACATGGAGTCACTGAGGCTAATGGTTCCTGAAGAAAAGTAACCCTGTTGCTTCTGTGTCACACTTGGGCATGAGGATGTTTGTTACATCTGGAAACTGCACTCCTGTGGTCTGCTCTCTGGGGAGCTACCATAGAACCAGTCCTTTCCCAAGCTCTTCTATTGCCCTAGGCCCTGCTATTGAACAGTACAAGTACTCTTAGATTTAACAGGGCTCTTTTCAATCCCGATGTGGGAAATTTGCTCTGCCTCTACTCGCTCTCTCTCTTTTATTTTTATTCCAGGCCTTGCCTTCTCTCTCAAAGGCAATATATTCTCTCCCATATTTCTGAGGAATACGTGTTGAGGTCATGGTACTAATATTTGTGCACTATCATCAGCCTTGAGCTACAAAGACAAAAGCATCTGGCTCTTTGAAATAGAAAAGTGAAAATTACACAAAGAAACATACACACTCACACATAGATGAATATCTCAATAATTTACCCTACCACACATTTAGTCTCAGTTCAGTTGACTTCTGAGTGGTCTCACACATGGTTACTGTGCAATATTTTCTAAATAACTTTAACTATTTATAATATTTAATATGTATTATTTTGAAGTCTGTATTAACTTTTATAATATATTGTTTACAGCTACTACAACTGAATTCCATTTGCTCCACGGGAATAGAGCCTGAAGGAGAAAGGCAGATTGGGTAATTTTGTAAGAAATTGAAATGTATCCCTCTGATGATTTGGGCACATAAGCCAAAAGATTTCCTAATGTGGCAGGATTTTTATTTCTTCAAATATAAATTGAGTGTCTACTATAAGTAAAATACATAGCACATTATTTTAAGTATTATAGGTAGATTTAAAGATGGTCTCTACCCTTCAGAAGCTTGAATTCTGACAAAATGTTTTACCACAGTAGGTGTGCTTACTACTCTCCAACTTTTCACTCTTCTTTTTTTCTCCCTTCCCTGTACTTCCAACCTTAACCCTCTCTCTCTAGACCCTGGCCTCTCTGCTTCATTCTATCTATCTTCTAAATTATTTTCTCTGATGGCAATATTTTTTCATCTTAATTTTTATTCATTACATCTTTGCCCATAGCTAGAATGGTGGCCACTTTGTCCCTTTCTAGGTACTTTTTCATATTTATTTATTTATAATTATTTAATTTAATTTTATTTATTTACTTATTTTTTGTATTTCTTTATTATTATTATTATTTATACATTTAATCACTATCCATCATTTATATTGCAAAGAGAGTTTACCCAGCATGATATACACCTCAATCCAGCCCAGTTGAGAATACTATACACATCCTCATCAACAAATAATAAACCATATCAGTGTCTCACAAATGTCTTATGTCTCTATTTTTTTCCCCAAATTTCCTTTCCTACATTCTTCCCATCCCACACTCTTTCCTCTTTGTCTCTAGTGTTCATAACAATTTTCACTGCTTTTATGTCCCCCAGTCTTTCAGTCTCTACCATAGAGTGTGGACAGTCGGTATATGTTAAGTGGAGACATTCAATGTCATTCTTTCATAGCCTGACTTGCTTCACTCAGCAACAAATCTTCCATATTCATCCATAATCATTTGACCAGAAAAGGATAGAAAGAGAGAAAGCCAGAAAGGAAGCTGCCAGGTTCAGGACTCAAACAACAATCAGCCATCTGGGAGTTCAGTGCCCCTAACCACCATGCCACCTGCCGGCCCTTCATGTTTATTCTTGTTCTGAACTGTTCTCATCATTCAGATTTGTTCTTTGTATTCATGTCAAAGTGCATGAACTCATGTGTTCTTCACAATAGTGTCCTGCATTAGGCTAAGTGACTGTTATTTACATATGAGAGAAAAGTTTATTAATCTACAACTAGGTAATGTTTATGGCCATACTTTAGTAGGGGAAAGTGGAGAATACAACAAAGATCTTCAAATCCCCATAGGTTGTTCTTTTCAATTTCTTTATTTCTTTTTAATTTTTAAAGAGATTTTTGTCATAGGGTGAATGCACTAGCTAGAGAGAGAAAGAGAGACAGAAAGCAAGAAATCACTCCCCAAAGGGGATGGCCATGTCGCAATCCCTTCTCTTACATTCTCCTCTTGGGGTTTTGGGCATGCAAACACACACCTGGTGTGAGTTTTAAACCACTGGGTCTGGGACTCAAACTGCAGTTGACTACATGGGAGTCCAATGATGTAAACATTAAGTCATCTGCCGGTCCCCATCACACTGTTTTTCAAGACTTTTTTTGTGCATGTAGTATGACCCTTCATCGTGTGAAATGTAGTATTGTTCACTGCCATCTAGATTATTTTAAATATTCACTATCTTGAGTTTAGGAGCTGTGTTGTGCTCCTCTGTCTTCTGTCAAGCTAGCACATTCTGAGCACATAATCGTTGCTCCATACATGATGGTATATGATATAACTGCATAATAATACACTGGCAAAAACTAGTGCACTGGGGTTGGGCAGGCAAACTGAGCGGAGGCGCATGGTAGCACAATGAAGGAGGACACACTACTGACAAACCTGTCCGCTGTCTCTGTACACTTTGTACATTTCTACACTTAGGAGATATGTTGGATGCCGTGAATGATAAGCCAGTATTACACCTCTCTTCTTACCTGCATGACCTTTTAGATTGTAGACTTCATTCACTGGTGATGAAAATGAAGTTCCAACTCTGCAAGGAAAAGTTGTCACTTCCACCAGAAACAGACTGATTTGACCTTTATCAATGATGCTGGAAAATGTGGAGATTCCTCCGTCACCTCCATAGCGGCCCTTTGATTCTGGGAAAGTTACCACTTTTCTTTCAGGGCCTCTCTCTTGCCTCTTTGCCTTACTTATGTGGTTCCTTGAGTTTACTACAGAGAATCTGAACATCAAGGGAGTGCCATGGCTTGTTGAGTGAATAATGTGACCATAGGTTTTATGACTGAAATAGTTTTTAGTTTCCTAGACTACATTTTTTACTTCAGAAGAAATTCATGTATCAGCTTTCTTATGCAGCCTCATGAAAATTAACACCTGTCTTCTCGCTGCAAAGAGATGCATTGAAGATTAATGTTTATAGGAAGGACTGAACTCTTTTGAATTAGTTGCCACCAATGAAAATGTTGTTATTATGCCCCGTTTATGTATGAGACAAGGAAAGTAGATTGATTGCATGATTTATTCAAGGTTATACATTTAACCAATATAAAGTTATCTAAGCAAGAGAGAAAACATGAGCACACAGAAGCTGTCTCCCAACCAAACATGCAGTTTTCACTATTTGAAAATATTAAAAATATAAAATAGTTCCTGCATTATGTGAAGTATTTTTTTGTTCAGTTTAAGATTAAGAGCACACTGGAACATTCTATTTACTCTCTGCCTTACACGTAAATTTACTTTCCATAAAGTCTTATTCCAAACTCACCTACTTCTTAGATTAATCTCGCCTCTTCTACTTTTGAATGTGGCATGTTGTGGAAGAAAGAATAAGGCCAGTAAGGCCCATGACAGTGACAAACCTTGAGCCCCAGTTTATACACCAGCAAAACAGAAGTAAGAAAGTCATAGACCTTTTTTGACAGGATTGTAACCAAAGTGATTAGGCAAGAGATGTATTTGTAAATTAAAAAATATTATGTAATTCTAGTTATAATTTTTTATTATCCTTCCTTTCCTCTGTAGACTCTGCCTGACCTTAATATAGTAATCTATTTGCATTATATTAATGTGTCTATTTGCAAATTGCTTTCTAAGCTTTCCCAAGTCCTTTTCATGACTTATAAACTCTCCAAGGACAGGAATATATCTTCCATTTCTTTTATATCCTCCACCTTCTGCTCCCACATCAGTGCATCAGCAAATAATACTACCTTGAACATAAAATGCTCTGAGACGCAAGTGATGGAAATGGACAGAATCTTCCATGGACTATGACACCAGAAATCTAGATAGTGTCCCTCAGAAGAGTGTAAGGAACTGAACAAGGGTGTCATGAACTAAAGGAGCCTTTCAATGAAGCCACAGAAGAAATGGCTATTAGCAATAGCACAGTCTTTGGAGGTAAAGGCAAGGGAAGTGAAAACATTTCACTGCTTTATGGACAAAGGCACTGCATTGTTTTCAAATTAAACAAACAAGCAAGCAAACAAAAATAAACACACAAAAGAAGCATTATTTCCCTATTAAGTCAAAGCATGGGAGCATGAAAACTTAGCAAGTGGAGAGCTGTGTGCCTAGCATTGCCCCCCACTGTCTTCTCCATGAAGTTTGTCGTTTTCTGGGGTATTTTGCTAGTAAGCCATTTCCACTGACTCTTCCCTAAGGATACTACTCTGACTTAAAAGCTCAAGCCCAAATTCAGATAAAAATCTCTTTAGTCCAGTTAAGAACAATGAAATGTCAAGAAGATTATTAAAACCAATAAGACAAGTAAGAAGATATGCAAGAAATCTCAAATCAGTAAATTTTACAAAGTATAGGGTCCTAGCCTATGAGAGATGTTAACTTGCTTACGAGGTTTTTAGGTGGCTCATGTTCTGAACCAACCACTTTACTTATTCCACCAAAATCTACTACAATTTTATAAGCATCTTGCCTCACTTTCTTGCTTCCAAAACACATAGGCTGCTTTCTCATCTTCCTGTTGGTTTCTGTTACAGGATTATGAACTCTAATGTAAAGACTAATCGACAAACTAAACTAATCTGCTTCTACCCTGACAAATACAACTTAACCAACCTTCTGTCCTCAAGATTCTTTCACTAACTTTTCACTTTTTGAGAGATTTTTTGCGATAAGGCAAGTGTGCTTGCCAGAGAGACAGAAAGCAAGAAATTACCCCAAGGGAGGATGGCCATGCTACAATCCCTTCTCCTCCATTCTCCTCTTGGGATTTTGGACATGCATGCACACATGTGCAGCATGACTTTCAAGCCTCTGGGTCTGGGACTCCAACTCAGTCATGTAAGAGTCCAGCAAAGTAACCATTATGCCATCTGCTGGTCCCTCTTTTACAAAGTTTAAAATTTCACGAGAGAAAACTTTTTCACTGAATATTGCCATAACTTGTGCTCAAGATTCCTCACATGTTACAAATAAATGGATTGTTCTTTTGCAAAAGGACATCTCATTTTTGCAATAAAAATTATAACCATACAGTGTAAATTATGCATATACAGACACAAGAGCTTCTTTTTTTCATTCTGGAGAAAATTGATTCTTACTTTTTGAAGATTCTTACATTAACTTTCAAAAAACCTGTGGAGTTGAGAATTTGGATTCCTGTGTTTTCAGTTTCAACTTCTATTGCCTACAATAAGGTAATTATTAGTTATCGCTTCATTGTTACTCTAGCTAGGACTTGCCTGCACTGCTATTGATAGCATGTTAAATGGGAAGTCATTTGCTTTCTTTCCTTGAAGTATAGGAAGTTTCAATGTGTCAAAAATTAGTACCTAGTTGAAACTCTGTGTTGTATCAAAGACTGAATGAAAGCATAGACAAAAAGGCACTTAAAAAAGTGAACAGTTTCCCTAATAGTAAAAATTTTCAAAATTAAATACCACAACCAAGATAGATTTATAAATTATTTGGATTCCCTATTTATTGCTTTTTTTTTTGGGGGGGGGAGGGATTTTTGCTATAGGGTATGTGTACTCATCAAAGGGACAGAGACAGAGAAACAAAAAGCGAGGAATTACCTGCCTTTCCCTTCAGGGGCCATGGCCATGCCTCAATCCCTTCTCCTCCATTCTCTTCTTGGGATTTTGGGCACGCATGCAAACATGTCTGATGTGAGTTACAAGCCACTGGGTCTGGGAATTGGACCCTGGTAGACCATGTGACAATCCAGCACTTTAGCCACTCCACCACCTCCTGGTCCAAATATTTCCTAGATTTACTTGAACTTAATAGTGTGTGTTTTTAAATACCATATAATTTTGTTTATGAAGATTTGTCCACCAAAACCATCAATATGCTAAACAGAACATCACAGAGGTCCCTTTTGTTGCTCCTTTTAAAACTTCATGTACCACCCTCTTACATGTTTCCTCACCCTAAACCCTGACAATCACTAATCTGTCTTTTGCTTCTACAATTTTCTTATTTGAAAAATGTTATAAATTGAAATCATGCAAGCTGTGACTTTTTTCTTTTACATTTAGCATAAATTCCTAGAGACTCATCCAACTTCTTGCTTTTATCAGCAGCCTGTTTCTTTCTCTCCATGGGTAGCCCTCCACAGTATGTTTGCATCACAATTTCTTTAAACACTCACCTATTGGAGAATATCGGGGTTGGTTCCAGTTTGGGGCTATAGTGGATAATCTTGTTATGAACATTCCTTTTTAAATTTCTTTATCTGTTCATGAAAACCAAGTTTCCATTTCTCTGGGGTAAATGCCCAAGAGTGCAATTGCTGTGTCACATGTTCATTTCATGTTTAGTTTTATAAGAAACTACAAAACTGTTCTCCCTAATGGCTGTCCCATTTTCCATTCCTATCAATAATACATGAGTGATTCAGTTTCTCTGAATCTTTGCCAGCATTTGGAGTTGTCACTATGTTTTATTTTGGCCATTATAGTGATAGGTATATAATTGTATCTCATTGCAGCTTTAAACCGAGTTTCTGCGCTGGCTAAACACAGCCAGAGGTGTTGAACAACTTTGCTTGTGTGTGTGCACCATTGGCATACCCTCTTCTCCAAATCTGCCTTGGTAAAATGCTTTTTGTCCTTTTTAAAATTAGGTTGCTTTTTTGTTTATAAAACTGTGAGTACTGAGATTTTTATGTACTTTAAATACTAGTTCTTTGATAGATAGTTTACAAATATTTTTCTTCTATGTTATAGCTTTCCTATTAAACTCAAAAATTTTAAATCACATTTAATTTTTTATAAATTTATATATTAGCAAAATGTGTTGTTCAACAGAGAGAAACAAAGAGACAGAGAGGGAGCGGGACAAAGCACTCCCCAAAGTGCCGTGGTGCGGATGCCATCCCACCTCCACTTCGCAATCCCCTCACAATTTCTGAGTGTGCACACATGCTCAGTACGTTTTTCACGCTGTAGGGCTGAGACTTGAACTGATGGTCAGCCATATGGGGTCCATCTCCCCCAATCACCAGGCCATAGGTGGGTCTTACAGGTTTTTTTTTTTTTTTTATCTTCTTTTTGTGGACTTTCAAAGAGAAAAAAAGAATTTTGACTAGATTTAATTTAAACAATTTCTCTCTGTAGACCCCACTTTTGGTGTTTGTTGTAACATTCTTTGGTTGGCCCTAGATTCCAGAGATTGTTCCTTCATTCTTTCCTAAAATATTTATTGTTTTACATTTTGCTTGTGTAAGCCCATGATTTATTTGGATTAATTATCCATGTTAGTATGAGGTTTATGTGGAGTGTTATTTATTTATTTTATTTTGTCCTATCAGTGTTCCATTGCTTCAGTCCCCTTTGTTGAAATAAGTCAATCGTCCCTCTATTTTTTTTTTCCTTTTTATAAAAATTCATTTGAGCCAAGAAAATGTGAGGGACCAGCAGTTAGCAAAATGGCTATGTCGCTGGACTCCCATGTGGTCGACCACAGTTCACGTCCCAGACCCGGTGGCTTAAAACTCACACCGGGCGCATGTGCATGCGTGCCCAGGATCCCGAGATGAGAATGGAGGAGAAGGAATTGCATTGTGGCCATCCCCCCCTGGGGTGTGATTACTTGCTTTCTGTCTCTCTGTCTCTGTCTGTCTGTCTGGCGAGCGCACGCACCCTATAGCAAAAAACCTCTTCAAAAAAGTAAAGGTGAGATGACCAACTGGGGACATATATTGTGGCATCTCTAAGGTAGAAATGCCCCCAAATTGGATAGATAGCTACACTTAGAGAAGAGGAGTGAGGCGAGACTGACCAAACTCAATAGTGGGATTGTAAGAGGTTTGGGGAGACACCAGATTTCAAGTGAAATACAGAGAGAGATCAGTTGTCTGCACTTAGAAAAGACCAGAAAATGGCTGAAGCCTCCAACAGAAGAGAGGTGAGCAGGACGTTCCTCAAAAGCTTCCAGCTTCCAGCTCCCTGTTTTCACCTCAACCTCCTAACTTTAAGAAAACACTGAGAGGGACACAAAGTTTGAGATAAGCTTGGGGTGCTGCAGTTCTCTCCATCTTCAGATAAAATGCTGAAATCCTCCCCCCCCAAACCCCGGGAACTTACCACCACCTTGGGAAGCCAGTCAGGACCTTCCCCGTGACTGACGGGCACAACTGCTTACCTACTTACCCTCTTCCTTCCCCAGGACACCAGGAGCAGCTTCTTCCACCTCGGTTGCCTTCTGCAGATCAGCTTCTCTGGAACTCCATGAAAAGCGAATGTGAGTGAAGAAGTGGTGACGAGAGCCTTACAAAGAGAAGAGTGCCGGGCATCTCTTCTCCGGGACGGAGGGCTGGTGGGGGACTGATAGAAGGCTCATGTGGTCCACTTCCAGCCTGAGGTACCAGCCCCGCAAGCCCATACAGGCAGCTCTCACTGGATCTGGCCAAAGCTTTAGCCCCTCCTTCTAGCTACACAGATGTGCACGGACTGGCAGGTCCACGTAGTTTGTGCCAGCACTCTCACTGGTGGAAATGGGGTCAGACGTACACATTTTAGCTCTGCCACAGGCCCAGGAGATACACAGCAGCTCCAGTCTTGCTTCCTGCTAAGATACCTGAAGGCTGACAGATCCATGCAGTTTGTACCACCAGACTCATGTTGGTTGTGCCACAGGGCCCACACAACTTGTACCACCAGGTGTACACTATTCAATCATGGTCTTGAATCCTGATCCTGGGTTCCAGAGAACAGAAGTGCAAAGCTCCAGCCCCACTCTGCAGCTGCATGGCAATGGATCATAGTTCCCACCCAGCCTCAAAAATGTCCTTGAAAAAGGACATTCTAAGCTCTCTCCCATGCCACAACAATCTATGCTGTGCCCACCTGCACCAAACTACCTGCAGTTGGGTGCTATAAAGATAATGAAATACTAAAATGGACAGCTTTCTCTATCTCTAGAGATTGCACACAGATTGCTAACTGAACAACTAATCAAATCCAGAGTCACAACTTCTCAATCAACACCTGCATCCCTCCTGTGGGTAACTTACCCAAGACTGAAGTCATATTCTGACCTGTTTCCCTTTGAGAATACCACTCCCTACATAAGACCCAAGAACTCAGGCAACCATCTTATAAGGATGCAGTCACCTCAGTTTGAGGGAACCTGTCACTTCTACAGGTAGAACACCAATGCATAACAGTAACCTTACTTAGAATCCCCAAACACTGATGTGGAGGCCCCCAGCACTCTATTGGTGTCTCTGAAAATACACAAAATCTTCAATAAATGAGTGAAGACCTGAATGAGGAAAACAAATTTAAATAACAAAATATTACCACCATAAAACCTAATCCAGAAATTAAGAAGTAAATATTCTATCAGATATTGAAAAAGCAATGCAGAGAAACAAGAAATGTGTAAAAACAAAGAACTGTCTCTCCCCAAATGAACACACTAATTCATACTAACAATGGGAACAATTCAGGAAATCACAGCAATGTCAGAAGTGAATTTTAGATAACTGATAATAACAAAAGTCAGCAAAACACAAAGAACGCAGACAATTTCAGGTGAGAAAAACAATACACGCTATGGAAGAGAAATTAAACAGAGAGATAGATATTTTTTAAAAAGAACCATCCAGAAATCCTGGAGATAAAGAATACAGTACAGGAAATAAAAGAAAAAAGTTATAGAGAGTCTCAATAAAAGGTTAGGTCATGCAGAAGAAAGAATCTCTAAACTTGAAG
The DNA here is from genome assembly GCA_026018925.1 of Tupaia tana. NCBI lineage: Eukaryota > Metazoa > Chordata > Mammalia > Scandentia > Tupaiidae > Tupaia > Tupaia tana. The sequence continues at coordinate 20,905,796 of JAKSZU010000020.1, read as the reverse complement.
ATAAAACTTGAAATAGTCCAAATGGTCAAAAAGAAAGAAAATACAACCATTAAAAATAAGCAGAACATATGGGAGTTAAGGGACATGATTTTATGACCAAGTATCTGCATAATTGTGATGCCAGGAGGCAAAGACATAGGAAAAGCATAGAAATATCAATTTCATGAAATATTAACTGAAAACTTCCTAAATCTACAGAGAGATACAGCTATCCCAGATTCAGGAAATTCAGAGGACAAATACATTCAACACATTATTTTCAAAATATCTCGAGTTGAAGATAAAGAGAAAATCACAAATATAGCTAAAATAAACACTTAGTTATGTGCAAAGGATACCCCATCAGACTAACCTCAGACCTCTAAGCAGAAATCTTAAAAGGTAGGAGGGAATGGAACAACATATCCAAAATTATAAGCACAAACCTATCTCAACCAAGAATACTATACCTAAAAAAAAATTCTTTCAAACTTTAAGGAGAAATAAAAATTATTTCCAGACAAGCAAAAACAGAAGAAAGTCACCAATACTGAATGAGCTCTTCATGAAATATTTAAGAGAGTACTTCATCTTAAAATGAAAGGAAGGTAAACAGCACCATAGAAACACTTGAAGCTATAAAACTTGCACACACACAAAAGAAAGAGACATTATTCAATCCATTCCTATATGGAAATTTACCAAATAACAAAGATAAGGACTAGCTTAAAAGAAAATAAGAAAACACATAACATCAGGAACTAGCCAACAAAATGGCAGCTGTAAATCTGTACATATCAATAACATCATTGAATGTAAACAGATTAAACTCCTCAAACAAAACATATAGTTTGCTTGAATGGATGAAAAAAACAGGAGCCCACTAAATGATGCCATAAACCAAAGGCACTTGATAGGTATGTATAGAACATATAATCCAATGAACATATAATACTCATTTTTTTTTCAATGACACACGGACCATTTTCTAAGACTGACCACATAATGAATCACAAAACAAGCATCTATAAAGCTAAAGAAATAGAATTTGTATCTAGCCTCTTTTCTGAACGTAATGAATTTAAGCTTTAAATTCACACCAGAAAGAACACAAGACAATAAATGTAATACATCGCATTAACAACAAAGATATCAATGAATGTTGAATGTGAAAAAAGTATCTTGTGTACAGCATAATATCATGATTAAAACTCTCAAGAAAATAGGTATAAAATGTACATATCCTGACACAATAAAGGATGTAAAGGATAAATTCATAGGTAACATCTTACTGAGTGGGGAAAAATTAAATATTTTCCCTCTCAAACCTGAATCAAGGGAAAGATGTTCACTTTCTCCACTCCTGTTCAATATAGTTCTGGAAGTCCTAGCTAATGCAAACAATACAGTGAAATAAAAAGCATCTAAATTGGAAAAAAAAGATGCTAAGTTGTCCCTATTTGTGGGTGACATGATTATGCCCATAGGAAAACCTAAATAATTCACCAAAAAAATTGCTTACAGCAATAAATAATTCACAAATTTATAGGCTGCAAAATCAACATACAGAAATCTACAGCATTTTTGTACTCTTAACACTGAGAAAACTAAGACAGAAGTGAAGAAATCAATTCCATTTACAATAGTGATAAAAAATAAAATATCTAGAAATAAATCTAGCCAAAGAAGTAAAAGTTGTCTACGATGAAAATGATTTTAAAATATCAGTAATGACATATAAAAAGACATACACAAAAGATTGACTAGACATCCCTTGTTCATACATCAGAAGAATCAATGCAGTTAAAATATCTATACTAACCAAAATGATCCACAAATTCAATGCAATTTCTATTAAAATTTCTGCAACGTTCTTTACAGAATAGGAAAAAGCAATTGAAATTTGTCTTGAAATCACAAAAGACTCTTTACCATTCAAGCAATACTATACTAAACAAACAAAGTTGGAAGCATCACAGTAGCTGACTTCAAATATATCACAAAGCTATAATAAGTAAAAGGGTATGATATTGGCACAAAAATAGACATGGACCAGTGGAGCAGACTCAGGAATTCAGAAATGAAATAACAACATATAGGCAACTGATGTTTGACAAAGGTCATAAGATTATCAAGTGGAGAAAAGATTGTTTTCAATAAATGGTACTGGGAAAATTGGATTTCCACTTGCAGAAAAGTGAGACTAAATTCCTATCTCTCACCATTTGTAAAAGTTAACTAAAAATGGATCAAAGACTTAAATATAAAGCCCCAAACTATAAAACTACTAGGAGAAAATGATGGACAGACAGTTCAATATATTTGAGTGAGCAAAGGTATCTTGAATAAGACCTCCAAAGCAATAGAGGGAATAAATAATTTGGGCAATGACATCAAAATCAGGTAAGTGGAATTACATCAAACTGGAAAGCTTTGCATAGCAAAGGAAGCAATAAATCAGGAGACAATCCACAGCAGGTGGGGAAATATTTGCCAACTGTACTTCAGATAAGGGATTGATAATCACAATATATATGGAGCACAAAGAGCTTTTACCTACAATACATAATAATCTAATTTAAAAAAAATAGGTGATTGATCTGAATAGACAACTCTCAGAGGAAGATATTCAAATGGCTAAACATTGTATGGAAAAGTGTGTGAAATCTCTTATCCTAAGGAAAATGCAAATCAAAATCACAATGAGATATCTTCTCACCCCAGTCATTATGGATATAATTTAAAAGCAAAGAATAACATGTACTGGCAGGGTTATGGAGATAAAATAAAACTAAAATAAGACTGTTTGACCCAGTAGTCCCATTATTGGGCTCATACCTAAGGGAAAGGAAATCACTCCGTAGGAAAGACATGTCCACATCCATATCCATGTTTGTTGCAGCACTGTTCACAATAGGTAAGTCAATGCCCAACAACTGATGAATGGATTGGGAAAATATGGTATGTATATACAATGGAATTCTATAGAGCCATAGAAAACAACAAAATCCTGTCATTTGACACATAGTGAATAAAGCTACAGGATCTAACACTAAATGAAATAAACAAGTCTATGAAAGATAAGCAATGTATATTCTGGCTTAACATAATCTGAACGTCAGCTCTCTATGGTAGAAACTGAAAGACTCAAAAAAATAGAGATAGAATAATGATAGATACTATAAGCTACTTGGGGGGAATGGGTGAGTGTTTTGTGAGAATTTTAATGAACACAACAATATATGTTAATAAGGGAAAGAGTCTGTGAGATGTATCCAAGCACAGTAAAAAACAAACAAACAAAAAAACAAACAAACAAAACCAGTTTAATACATATAGTTTAAATAAGTAGTAGAACTATTATCAAATGTGCTCAGAATAGAGTAATACTGTTGAAGAAGATGATTATATATATTTATATATTCCTGATTTGATTATTATACACTGTATGTATGCTTTAAGAAAAACCATGCTGTACTCCACAATGATACACATCAAACATATGTAAACCAAAAATAAGAATTTAAAAATAAATAACTGATACAAAATTATCTGAGCATATTTGTGTGGGTCTATTTGTGGGTTCATTGTGTGTTCAATTCACCTGTATGTCTATTTCTCTGCTGATAGCATACTGACTTGATTACTGTGGTTTTATCAGAAGCCCTAATATTATATAGAGTAATTCCTCCTCTTTATTATACTTTGTCAGGCTTGTTCTAGCTATCCTATGACCTATGCCTTAGAATAAGCTTGTTTATGTCTACAAAAATACCTTGCTGGGATTTTGATAGGTAATGAATTGAACTTGCAAATTAGTTTTGGGAGAATTGACATTTTTACAATGTTGAAGACTTCAAATCCATGAACCTGCTGTGTCTCTCTATTCATTTAGGTCTTCTTTTATTTCTCTTATCAGTTTGTAATTCTATGCATATGTTTCTAACTGTATCCTAAAATATTTCTTCTTTTTGGAGCAACTATAATTGGTATTGTGTTTTTAATTTCAGTACTTTCATGTTCATTGTTGTGTACAGAAATGTGGTTGATTTTTGAGTGCTAAACTTGTATACTGAAGTAGTATCCTACTAACTTATTTAATTCATTTATATTAAAAGATCTTGTAAACACTTTATCTTACGTGAAAATCATGGCATCTACAAAGAGAGAGAGTTTTATTTCTTCCTTTTCAATCTACATGCCTGTTTCAAATTTCCAGTACTGTGTTAAATAAGACCGGTAGGAGTTTACAGTGTTACCCGACCAACGTTTTAAAATACACACTGCAAAAATGGGTTATTTCAGAGGAACAGACTTGGCTTGGTCCAGCTTATCGGAAGATCCAGGATTATTTAATATAGATAACGAAAATAAATATTAAAGACTATCTCTTCCCATTTAAGAACTTACTTATGAGAAGAAAAACAGTGTAATAGTTTTATGTTGCAACATGACACTAAGTTAGATTTAGAAAAACCTGTGAAAAGGAAGATTTAGCTTAGAAGAAGAAAGTGCATTGTAGTGAGAATACCCTGACATTGCTTAAGAATGTCTCATGGAGGATTAACTCTCTTTTCTAAAGATATTCAAACAGAGGCAAAGTTGTCTTCTATGAAGAGGAACTGCTCCTCCCAGTCTCAGGTGGCCTCCAAGGAGCTTTTTTCATTCTCTATCCTGATATAGTAAATTCTATGATTCTCTCTCTAAAAATGTGTTTTTTTCTTGTATGTGGTTACTAGATCATGTCTTTTTGTGCATGCATAATATAGAATAGAGAAAAAGTCCTCTGCTCATAATGTTAATAAATAATGAATGGTCATGGTGATGATAACCCAAAATCTACCATGGCTTGGCGAAAACATAATCCTAAGTAGGTTTGATAGGCAATAAGTATAGCAACTAAACTTTAGTTGCTTTTTTAATAAATTATTTTTTCTCCTTTTTTAACTATATAGTCTTTATAGTCTTTATTTTTCTCTACTCATTCCTTGTATTTTACTTTTTTTTTTTTTTTTAGTATTTTCTTTTCTTTTTTATAAGGAGAGATTTTTGCTGTTTTTGCTATAGGGTGTGTGTGCTCGCCAGAGAGACAGAAAGCAAAAAATCATCCCCCAGAAGGCATGGCCACACCACAATCCCTTCTCCTCCATTCTCTTCTTGAGATCTTGGCCACGCACACACATGCCCAGTGTGAGTTTTATGTTGCCAGTTTGAGACTTGAACCACGGTTGACTACATGGGAGTCCAGCGATGGAACCATTACACCATCTGCTGGTCCTACATTCCTTGTATTTTGTCCCCAAAGCAATGTGAGTGATTCTTTTGGGCTATGGACAAAAAATAGGCACTTCCTTGGAATAAAAAAGAGGAGAAAAAATAAGGATAAAGTATGGAACCAGGATTGCAGTGAGCAGAGGGGATATCTAGGGCAGAAATGTGTGAAGCCACTCACTCTCAAATAAATGCAAGTGTTTGGTCGGCACCTGACACTTTACCTGTGCCTTGGACATACCGGCTGGCTTCATCCTAGACCAGGTCCCAGGTTTCTGACTCATCCTTTAGTACCAGGGGTAGAAAGGTATCAACAAAGTGAGGAACTCCTCATCAATAGTTGACAGAGAAATTTCATTTCTAGTATTATCAGATTTCAATATACTGAAAGAAAAGGATTAATTTGTAAAAACATAACGTTCATATAACCTCATTTCTTCACAGTCATTCCTTCCACAGTACTTTGTCTTCTTCTTTCATGACTTTGGACTTATTATATTAAATTATATAAATCATTATTTTTGGAGGTTAAAAACTGAATAGTGGCTGTTTCGTTGGATGGGTTAGCCTTATTGCTATACAGTGCAGGGAAACGAACATGAGCTAAGGAGTCATATCTGTGCTCACTCTCTAGGTATGTCAATCAGCAGCTCTGGTTGCTAGAAAATTACTCCTCTCAGGTTTTCTGATGTGTATAATGAGATTATAGTTATCTTTATTTTGATTATTAAATGGAAAGATACCTACAATACTAATAATATACTATTACTAATTATCATTATCAGCTATACCTGATTTTTTTAAGAAGTTGCAGGGTGGAAGTCCAAGGCAGTGATGGCAGAGCAAATATCAGGGCAGACGTGTAGTGAGTGTCCTATGGTGCTCCAGATTAGCGATTTCCCAACCCATCAAATCCTGAAACAATTAGTCCTGGGAGGAGCTGACTATTTCTAATGACCTCCACAGAGATCACAATGTGCTTCCCTAGATAGCAACAGAAGTCCTTCTGACTTTACGTCTTATAATTGTGTATCAGAATCTGTTTCAAGCATATTTTCCTTTTCCAACAAACATTCAAGATGCCTTTACTGTATTTTGTCATTTCCTCCTAGAGAAGGCTCCAGGCTAACTCAATATGTGCCTTCCTTGTGTGCCAGGCAAGGTTTTTGTTCTAACCTCATCCTGTGAATCTGCCAGCTTGGGTGTGCACTTCAAGGAGAACAACTTTTTAATTAAAAAAAAGTCAAACAAGATTACTTAGTTTTCTTCTCTTAAAGGTATCATTGTCAGTTCCCATGAAATCACTTTTCTCTTTACTTTTAAGATATTTGAGTTCAGCAACACCCTCTGTGTCAACGTCTGGATAAAAAAGATGTTTTCTTGCCTGCTCCTATTGTTGGTGACTGCCATGGTAAAACAATTCATGCCAATAGCCCAGCACTGGGCTGCCACTGATAAGACACCACCCCCCACCCCCCGCTTTTCCTTGGTCTGGCATCTTGCTCTGATACATACTATAACAAAAGCTCTAGTACACTCTGGGGAGCACCTTGAGTGTCATCTTGGTGGCTCACAGCCAACATTCTGTCCTGCAGAAAGGGGTCCTTAGGTATAAACCAGATTGTATTTACTACTGAGTTGTTCGGGGAACCTTACCTTCCTGTACAGTCAAACCTTACATTTACAGCTTCATTATGACATCCTAAACTTTATTCCAGCATTTATATTCATCTAGATTCAATCTAGTTCACTCTAGAAAAATAAGCTTCCAAGGAAGCTGTTGGTATTTCAAGACTAAATATAATAGAAAAATGCAGCTTCTACATGGGTTCTAGCAGAACTGTAACTTTCAAATAATTGAGGCCATTATGTTATTCCTATAATGCTGTCATTCAAACAATTGACTCTCAGCCAGAGAAGTGGAAGAATGAGTCTTGGAGGTCATTAATTCTAACATCCACCACATCAGGAATCCTTTACAAAAACTACCTGATAGGTTGTCATCAAAGCCTCTGATAAAAGCTTTTGTTGATTGGCAGATCACTTCATTTAGCTTTGAAGTTGCCTAATTTTTACAAAGAATTTCTAAATATTAATCAGCCTCGATATTATCTAACCATTTTTCTTATTTATGCTTTGGGAAAAGCATACAGAATAAGTGGAGCTTCTCTTGTCTGTGGAAGCTCTTCAAGTATTTGGTGATAATTATATTATGTCTTCTGATCTTCAGTTAAAATAACCGTGGTTCCCTAACCTTTATAGGCCATAGCATTACACATCTGTATGATTCTGGCCACCTTCTTTACAGATCACCTGGAATTTTTTAGGTGATCAAATATTAACACATACATATGATCTGACCTGAAAAGGCTATGAGGGAATTATAATTTTCTGCATATGAGACACATTATACTTTATTAATACAGCCTCTTACCACACCAGCATGTTTGAAAGCCTTATTACCCTTTTGAATCCTGGTAACTTGATTCTTCCCACCTTTCTCTAAGTAACTCTTTTTCCTACTGCGGATCTCAGTTTGAACACATTCTCACTAATATTCATTCCACCTAAACTCTCAATTCATAGTTCACAATTACTTTTTTGGATCACACTATGTTCATCTGTATTCAATATTTTTTTGCCTTAAAGAGCAGCAGTTACCTATAGTTTGTGGCTATTTATTTTAAATAGGAATTTTGAGTATTTTATAAAAGCATAGCAATTCAAGGTATTTGGTTCTCATGTAATGACTCTCCAAAGAAACAGAACCCATAAGAGACATATATATGGAGAGAGAAAAAGAGAGAGAGAAGGAAGTATTTATTGTCAAGAATTGGCTCACATAATTATTGGGACTAGTAAGTCACAAGAGCTTCATGAGTAATTAGCAAGTTAGAGACCTAAAAGAGACAATGATGTACATATGGTGTAGTTCCTGCCCAATGGCCTCCAGACTTGAGACCAGGAAGGGCTGATGTTTCAGCTCAAGTCTGAAGGCAGTCAGCTAAAGAAGTCTCTCTTCACTAAGAGCAGGGCTGGTCTTTTTGTTCTATTTAGCCTTTCAGCTGACTGGATGAGGCCCATTGACCCTTTGGTGGGGGGGGGGGGAACAGCATCTGCTTTATTCAAGTTTGTTGATTTAAGTATTTATCTCTTCCAAACATCTTCACAGAAACACCCAAACTAATGTTTAATCAACTCTCTGGGCATTAGGGCCCAGCCAATTTGATAGATAAAATGAATCATTATATCATTGAAGTTTATGGTGGAGCTTAAATTGTTTATACTAACTTTATTGTTTTTCAGTCTTAGTTATTCTTCACACATCTTCAAACAACCTACTAATCAAAATGTATAGAATCCTCTTAAGCTCTATAAAATGATCTGGAATGTAGAAGAAAGAACGGTTAATGACTTCTGGTGGTTCTACTAGAGGTAAAGCACATCTTTCACTTCTAAGAAATTGATTTTTATGGTTGGTATACACCCTGAAATTTTACCGTTATCCTTTACTATCTGGAGTTTATAGCTATGTCTTTCCCTGACTAGTTATGCTACTTGCTATTCCTGAAATAATGAATTATTTCAGATAGCATAGAACTTTCTGTTTACAGCATGGTAGGATGCTCAGTGAGAGAGGTGTTGATTATGCTGTTTTTCCAGATAAGGACAGTTAAAAGAGAATTAAAAGATTTAGGGTGTTATTAAGAACAACTTGGTGTTGGAGGACGGTGATAAATGTGATTGGTTGCTAGTGACTCTTTTTTTTTCTTTTTAAGATTTTTGCCATAGGGTACGTGCACTCATTAGAGAGACAGAGAGAGAGAATGTGGGAGGCCATCCCAGAGGAGATAGCCATGCCACAATTCCTCCTCCATTCTTCCCTTGGGATTTTTGGCATGCATGCACATGCACCTGGCATGGTTTTCAAGCCCCCAAGTTCAGGACTCAAACTGCAGAGTTGGCCATGTGAGATAAAGTGACTTGACAAACACATCACCTGCTGGCCTGCTAGTAACTTATTTAAGGTTAGAAGTAATATTTACTTAGTAAGTATCAATTAATGATTGTAGTTACCTATTTATTATCTATTTAGAATAGGCTTATGATTTGGCCGACCAAAGCAAAAACAAACCAATAGCAATATAACCAAGTAGTTTTCGGTAACTATGTGTGTTACATAGCATTCCATTTTTATCTAAGCCTCTGTATTATGGATAAACTTTTAGAAGAGAAATTCTTCTCTACTCAATTAAGATCACTTAAATTTCTCTTATTAATTAAACATTAAAGTCTCCCTAATGTTATAGTACAACTAATTAATCTTTGAAATATGAAAATCATCATGAAGGAGACAATTAATAGTAATAATTTACATAAATCCAAGCCTATGCCATGGTGATCAAGATTAGAAATATGTGAAAATTGAACACCAGTAGGAGGAGAGAGAAATTGTGCATTTTTATATACGTTAACATAAAGGGACAGACCTTCTACTGATTTTAATTTTTTTTTCTCTTAACTATTAAAATTCTTAACTCACATGTGTAAATTTGACTGGTAAATTTCAAATTTGTTAATTCTATAAAAGCAATGAACTTAATTCTTCTTGAAGTAAATTGTATTCAATATGAAGTCAAGTTCTAAGAATTTTTGCAATTTTAGACACTGAAAAAAATCACATATCACATTTAAAAAAATTTGTTTTACAAAGTTTTCTTATTATTGTTTTTCAAATAATAAAAGAAATCTGTTAAGGGCTTGATCAAAGTCTCCTTATAGTGGAGTCCTTTACTGGTACTTAAACCCAATACTTGAAATACATAATTAAATTGGTTACCAAGGCATTAACATGAGAGGCCAGTTAGGACAATGAATCATAACTTACACTTACCTCTACCTTAAAAACTGGCACTGTAAAGAGAGAGTTCCCACGACTTTCATTGTTCGTTTTTAGGTTTTTGCCATTGGGTGTTCACTGGAGAGGAGAGAGACCAAAAAAGACAGTGGGAAAATGAGAAATTACACCCCCATGGGGAATGGCCACATCACCATCCCAACTCCTCCATTCTTTTCTTGGTATTTTGGGCACATATGTACACACACATACATACATATACACACACATACACAGAGTGTGATTTTTTAAGCCATAATGTCTGGGACTTGAACTGCCATGTGGGAATCCAACTGCCTTAATCACCACACTACCCACTAGCCCCTTCACTGGGTGAAGACATTACAAATAAAATAGTGTGGAAGAAGGAAGCATAGTCAGCCTCCTGTGACGGGGGCTCATGCCACCACTCTGTAGATCAGCCCCTCTCCTTGCTCACTCCCAGGCACAGGTCCGTGAACATGGGTGATGAGAATCCTGGCCTGAATTAAACAATGAAAGGAGGATTTCTAGCTGTTGTAAAACTTAAGAAGTGTTAGCATTCCTTTTGTTGGTGTGTGCAATTTATCATCCACAATCTGACATAAATTTTTCTTCTCTCTTTTTCTTTTTAACTACCAGAGGGCATCTGCACTCACAAGAGAGCCAGAGATACAGAAAGAGAAAGAGGAAGAAAGCATCCCCCAGTGGGGTGTTTTTATGTTGCAATCCCTTCCCTTTCATTTTTCTATCATGTCAGGATTTTGGCCACTTCTGTACAGCCATTACTGGCATAGATGTAGAAAAACGTTGATCTGCAATCTGCTAGGTTACAGTTAGGAGCCAAATTGTGGAGAACATTGATAAGGTTAGTGCAGAAAGCAGCATCAATTATTTCTCGCCCTCAGGTTTATCCTAGAAAGCAAGAGTATCATTATATATTCAACTAAGGATGGGATGAGTTAAGCAAAGTATCATAGGTACTTACAAGAAGGGTCACAGAAGAGAGAGAGCATGTCTCTGAAGATTTTCTGTCAATATTCAGTCATGGTTAAGTGTTTGGAACATTTTGAGATGTTCCTTGCCAATCAGGTTGTGGGGGGAAAAGAATTAGAATTAGTCCTTATTGCTCATGTAGTTGATTTATAGCTGGTTTCTGAGAAATCTGATATGCGTGGATATGTTTTGCCCTTTAATATGCGCACAGGAAAAAGGCTGAATTTATTATTTTCTTGTTCCAAAATGTTATTTTAAACAAAAGGACTGAAGAGGTCAAGTACACAGGTAAAAAGAGACATTAGAAAGGAAAAGTAAAAAAAGGTAGGCTCCGAGAGACTGTGGAGCCTTAGGCCTGAGTGGTGAATGCGAAGGGGCAGGAGAGGCAGAGAAGAGCTTAGTGCATTTTATCCTTTGGTCTGGAACAATAGAAACAGACAGGTGACAAAAGAAAAGTAGATTTAAAAGACAGAATGTGAATAGATCTAGGGACCGCCACTAAAATAGGAAGAGGCAAATTTGGGGTAGAAAACATGCTGTTTTCTATATTTTGTGCCAATCTCTGCAGTTTGTGTTGCCTCATAGATACAAAGCCTCTGGAAGACTATTGATAAAATGATGAATAACAAATTCTGAAGATGCTATCACTACTAATAATGCTACCTTACATTTGTATAATGCTTAATGGCTTTCAAAGCACTTTCATATTATTAGCTTATACAATTTTCATAATCCCTGTGAGGTATATAGGACAAATCATTTTACGGACCTTATAAGCACTGAAATTAAAATGAGATTTAGAAATGCTTAATTATTTTATCCACCATCACTGCAATCTGTAAACACATGAACTGATACTCAGATCCTAGTTTTCTCATTAGGAATGCTAACCTCTTATTGGTAATCATATTAACAATTATTTCTGTTACAATTGTCCCTGCATATCTGCAGGGTATTTGTTCTAGGGTCTCCCATGAACACCAAAATCTGTTAAATAAAATGGCATAGTATTTACATATAATTTACCATCATCATCCTATGTACTTTAAATCATTTTTAATACCTAATGCAATATAAATGCTACATAAACAGTTGTTATATTCTAGTTCATTTGCATTATTTTTATTGGTGTATTGTTATCTTTTATTTTAATTTTTGTATTTTTGATCTATCGTTGGTTGAATCTGCCACTGTGGAGCTGCAGCTATGAGGACTGACAGTAGGTGTGTATATTATGGGCAGGTGTGTCATGCAAAATTTGCGAACGTTAAATCTATTTGATTATATATTTATATTTAAAAATGATATGAGAGGGTAGCTATGTTTCAGAATTATTCTGTCAGGGCCAGAACTTAGTATTTTGCCAGATTCAATTGTTGAAAATATCGTCCCTATTGAGAAGATGCCTGCCTTGAGCATTCTTCCTTCAAGACTTCTGAAGTTGTTTCCAGAAATCCTAGAACTGCATCATATTCAGTCAAGGACAGAAACTTCAGAAAAAGTTTGTATTTTCCGGGCTGGACGTGGCGATAGCCACGAGGAAGCAGAGGGAGTTTAGAAGCAGCTGCTCTTGCAGCTGCAGAAAGTTGCTGACACAGGACTCTGCTGGGAAAGCACTGAATGGAGTGCAGTAATTTGGTGGAGAAAAGCAAAGAGAAAGCAGAGCCGCATGCAGGGAAAAAATGACTCAGAGAGTTTTCCCTACCCAGAACTTTGTTCTGCTGGAGTTCTCTTTAGCATTTTTGTCATTGTAAATTGGAGGCTTGGAATCAGCAAGAGACAGAAAAGTGTCTCCGATAAACCCCCAGATGGAGCTACTTTGTTTAAAAAAAGAAAGAAAGAAAGAAATAGAGAGGTGTACTTGCATACAGAAAAAAAAGCACAAAGACTTGGATGGACATCTGCAAAGAAGAAAAGAAAGGTTGTTAAGTGACTACAGTGAGAGGAGCAGCACTGGTAGTCCTCTGGGGGAATTTCAAGAAAGGGTTTTATTTTGTTTAGTTCTGTCTTGAAGAAGCTAGAATTTAGCTCTGAACACTGCAAAATAAAATGGACTTCATTCAACTTATTTTTAGCCCAATAAATAAATAGAAAGGATCGGCAACCAGCATATGAATGGCATCAAGGGAGGCCCTAGGGTTGTGAAAATAATTGGTAGTTGTAAAAAATATATATTTTGAGTGTTTAGAGCTAATGATAATTGTATTTTTTCTAAACTGCCTTATTGAGATATAACATACATACAATAAAATGTTCTGATTCAAAATATACAATTTTATGAGTTTCTCAACTTTGTACAGGCATGTAATCACCACCACAATTATTAAATAGAACATTTCCATCATGACAAAAATGTTGCCTCTTTGCAGTCCATCCCCTCTTCCTGCACCTGGCTCCTGGATAATAACCGTGATCGGTTTCTAATAACAGATTTGCCTCTTTCTAGAATTCATGTCTATAGTATCATATAGTCATCTATTATTTTGAGATTTACTTATTCTGGTTCTTGCATCAGTTAACTTTCTATTGTTGAATACTATTTCTTTTTTATAAATACATCACAATCTTTTTAACCCTTCACCATTTGATGAACATTCGTGTTGTTTCCAGGTTTGTCTGTGCTGCACAAAATTCCTATGAACACTTATGTGTAAGTTCAGGTATGAAAATGTGTTTTTATTTCTATTGGGTAAATATTTAGAAATGGGATTGCCAGGACATAGAGAAATACGTGTTTATAAGAAATTACCAAATGGTATCTAAAACAGATGTATTATTTTGCATTCTCACCAGCAATAATAAAAGATCAAATTGTTTCTTCAAATGATCTACTAGGATATTATTTAAAATTATATTGAATCTATACATAAATCTAGAGAGAGCTGATATAATATTAGTGATTTCCTTTATCTAGGTCTCCTTCAATTAACTTCAGTAATTTTTGTAGTTTTTAATTCTTACCTTTATTGTACTACTTAGAACCTGAAATACAAGATTACTGATCATAGCACAAAAGCATTCAGTTTGTAGTATTGAACATGCTATTAGTTGTAGATGTTTTACTGGTATTCCTTATGAAATCACTATTTGTAATATACTGAGTTTTTCATAAATCAGTGTGCTGAGAAAACATAAATGCTTTTAGTGTTCTTTAATATAAAGAGTAAAATTTAAGGGACACAAAAATGGAAAACTAGGTGTTGATGATAACATGTAAGCTATTATCTTTAACTGGTCAAATACATAGTGTATTCGTGCTGAGAAAATTCATTTTGCATGCTGTAATGATATATAGTGATTGAATACTGTTCTTTTTATTTATTGTGAAATTTTAATTGCTGGTTTTGCTATGGATTTTTCCATATTTGATCATATAGGACATTAGTCTGTAGTTTATTTTTTGTAATTTGTCTTTCTGTTTGGTACTAGAATGATTCTGGCCTCTTAAATGTGTTGGAAAGTATCTGTTTTCTAGAAGCATTTGCACACAATTAGAATTATGTCTTCTTCAAAATTTTGTGTGAAATAATCTGGGCCTAGAATTTTTTTTTTTGTGGCAAAGTTTTGAACTATGAATTCAATTTCTTTATTTAGAATTTTTTTTAAAACTTAGACTATTTAATTTCCAGACGGTTCATAACCAAGAAGCACAAAATTATTTGATGTTGATTGCTGAATTAAAAATGTGAAATATATGAATATTATACATATCCATATATAATAATTATACAATATAATATATACTGTAATATGTATATATTATACATGCAATATATTTTACACATATATTTACAGCATATAGAATTGAACTCTACATTTATTAATTTTTAATAAATTAAATATTTTTAATATTTAACACTTAAATAGTTCTTTAAATGTTACCAGACTATTCAGGTTATTTGTTCTTGAATGAACATCGGTAGTTTGTGTTGTTCATCACTTACTCTAACTTACGATTTTTATTTATATACTTTTATCATGGTATATCCTTATTATACTTATCATAGCTATGTGATCTGTAATGATGTTGCTTTTTTCTCATATTCATAATTTGAGGGTTTTGTCATTTCTATCTGATCGGATGGCTAGAGACATATGAATTTTAAGTATATTTTTAGAAGACCAGATTTGAGTACCATAAATTTTCTCTATTTTTTATCTACATTTTACTAATTTTTGTCATCCTGTCTATGATTTTCTTCTTTATGCTTAATTTATATTTACATTTTCTCTCTTTTTCTAGTTTCTAAAGTAAACACATACATTATTTACATGAAATATTTCTTCATTTTTATTGTAAGCCTTTAATGCTATAAATTTCACTTTAAGTACTGCATTAGTTGTATCTCAATGTTTTGTTTTGCTTTTTTTTTTTTTTTTTTTTTTGTTACTGCTATAGGGTGCATGAACTCACCAGAGAAGGACAGAGAGAAAGAGAGATAGGGAAGGAAAATGAGAAATCACTCCCAGGGAGGATGGCCACGCTGCAATCCTTTCTCCTCATTCTCCTCTCAGAATTTTGGGCATGCGTACACCAACTCATTACGTGATTTTTCAAGCTGCTCGGACCAGGACTCAAACTGCAGTCAGTTAGGTGGTTACTAGGTGGGTCCAACTGTTCTAACCTCTACACCACCTGCTGTTCCAGTTGTATCAGATTTTTAATTTACCTTCATTGTGTTCAGAAAACACACTGTCGATCATTTCCATTTAAAAATATATATTGAAAGTGGTTTTATGGCTAGAATGTGACTTATCTTGATAAGTTTCCATGAACCTTTGATAAGTAGGTATATTCTGATGATGTGGTTGTAGTGTTCTTTTAATGTCAGTTAGGATTATTGTTAGTAGTGTTCAAGCATT
Organism: Tupaia tana; assembly: GCA_026018925.1. Classification (NCBI taxonomy): domain Eukaryota; kingdom Metazoa; phylum Chordata; class Mammalia; order Scandentia; family Tupaiidae; genus Tupaia; species Tupaia tana. Next base: position 20,889,811 of record JAKSZU010000020.1, on the reverse strand, counting down.
CTACACTTCTTAAAAATCTACCTTCTCTATTAATATCTGAGAAAGAAGTGTTGAAATCACTAACCCAAATGTGAATTTGTTTCTCTTTATTCACTCTTACTGTTTAGATGTATCTTTGCTTCAGGTATTTTGAACCTCTGTTATTTGGCACATGCTCATTTAGGATTACAATGGCTTTTTGATGAATTGGTCTTTTTATCATTATAAAATGTCTCTGTCTCTGATAATATTTATTTTTTAATCTACTTTGTATGATATTATTATATCCATTATACATTTTAAAACTATCTTATTTAACTTTATTTATTTATTTATTCATTTATTTATTTATTTATTTCAATTTGACCAGAGAGGGACAAAGCGAGAGAGCGAGAGAGAGATATCAAGCCACCAGGTCTGGGACTTGAATGTGGTCGACAGTGCCCTCAAACATCACACTACTTGCTGGCCCCTTATATCCATTTCAACATTATCATATTTTAATTCAGATTTATAGAGGTATAATATACATTAATAAGTTCAAAATTTAACGGTATGCTTTCATAAGTGTTGAAAATGTATTCATTTGTGTAATCAACAGCCTAATCAAGATAAAACACATTTCCACTATTGCAAATAGTTCCCTCAGTCTTTTCTGAAGTCAGTCCTTTCCCTCCATCTCTATCGTCTATGAATCCCTCATCTATTTTCTGTTCATATACATTTGCATTTTCTTTTTTTTTTTGGAGAGGTTTTTTTTGCTATAGGGCGCGTGCGCTCACCAGGCAGACAGAGAGAGACAGAGAGATAGAAAACGAGAAATCACCCCCCAGGGGAGATGGCCACGCCGCAATCGCTTGTCCTTCATTCTCTTCTCAGGATCTTGGGCATGCACGCACACGTGCCCGGCGTGAGTTTAAGCCACCAGGTCCGGGACTCGAACCGCAGTCGACTACGTGGGAGTCCAGCGACATAGCCATTACGCTAACTGCTGGTCCCCTACATTTGCATTTTGTAGAGTGCAATATAAATGGAGTCAAACTGTAGTAATCTTTTTGTGCCAGTAGTATTAGTAACTTACTGATAATGAATATTTTCTCACATTGATGTACTGCTCTTTGTTTATGTGTTAGCCTATTGATGGGCACTTGGGTTTTTCCAACTTAGAACTCTATGAATTTGTCTATGCAGTTTGTCTTCTGTATCCATGGATTCTGTATCCTCAGAGTCAACTAATTACAGGATGAAAATATTTAGAAAAAAATAAAAGTAACAATAAAATAATACAAATAATCTCAGCCTCTGTAACACAGTCATTAGTATTTCAGACTATAGAACTAGAAACCACATGTTCACCAAGGTTAGAGTTCCCATACTGGTAGGTCTGAAGGCACAACAGGCATGTATGCATGTGCCCCAAATCCTGGTGGGTTGGAGGACAGGAAAAAAGGACTGCAGCATGACGGAGCTCTGTGAAGGATGATTTTCTCCTTTTTATTATTTTTTTCACGTGCATACATGAATAAAAATAACATATGGCTAGTCCCATGGTCCAATGGTTAAGGGAGCCATATCCTACATGGCCAACTGTGCCATTCAATTCTGGCCATGGAGGTTTGAAAAATATGCTAGGCACATGTGCTTACCTATCAAAATCTAGATAGGATGGAGAAATGGAGAAGGGATTGTGGCATGACCGCACCACATTTGATGGTGCTTTCTCCCTCTTCTCTTTTTCTGTCTTTATCTTGTGAGCACACATGCCAACTGGCAAAGTAAAAATAAATAAATAAATGATTTTAACAATACAAATTAACAAACAAACAAACAGGGCCTGATGGTAAAGTACCAGTAACATAAGTGAACCTATGTGTGGAGGTTCCAGGTTTACTTCCCAGGACTACCCTATATATATGGGGGGGGGGGGGGGCTTCTGTCTCTCTCTGATTTTCTCTCTTTCTCTCTCATGCAAGAAATTAAAAAAAAAATCTTAAAAAATATAGTTTAACAACTATTTATCTAGCAGTTACATTGTTAATTGTTATCAGGTACTATAAGCAATGTAGAAATGATTTAAAGTATATAGGAGGATGCACATAAATTATAGACAAATACTGCACTATTTCATGTAAGGGACTTGAAGATTTGCAGAATTTTGTATACGCAGGCTGTAAGGCTTGGCGATCCTACAACTAATCCCCTGCAGATATCAAGGGATGTAAGTATTCACATGTAGATCTTTCTGTGAATCTGCATTTCATAAAATTTTAGGCCTTAGGAGGTAAACAATAGATGCCTTGGCAAAGCATGCGTAAGTGAAAATGGCCACCAACTTTGAAAACAGTGTACAAGTAAGGTGAAGACAGTGAATCTGATCCAAAAGCAAGTTTCACCTCCTATGAACACAGTCCAATAGTAGCTGATTCAACAGCAACAACAAAATAGTTTAATAAACCATGTCAGACAGCTATATAAAAAAGTGCCAGGCAAACTTCTGTGCATAAAATGCCCTAAGAATGGGTTTACTATAAAAAATGCAGAGGTTATATCTGTTTTCTTATCAAGCTTTTAAAAAATTATGGCCATAATCACACCAATGTCATATTTATTCTAGGAACTGAACCTTGCACATATTGCCAAACCCAAAGCAAAATATCTCTGCTCTGTTTTCTAGCAAAGTGAATTCCCCCCCAGAGCTTACTTCCTCAAGTTGTTCACTTTTGTCTTAATGAAGCTTAACCCTGATGGGTGCAACCCAGATCAGTAGCTTGGGTTTAAATGCAAAGGAAGGTAGTGAGGCATGTTTTCTCAGGTTCTATTTTGGATCTGTAATGTTAGGGGGAACTTTAATAGTAAGAGCTGTCCAAATATATAAGGGTTTGAGAAAATATTTTAATTAGCCAGAAAATATGGCGAAATATCTGCTTTACTCTTTGATGTTTCTTGTTTAAACCACATATGAGCATCAAGGTAAAAGTTTGTTCTCAGGGTGAAAGGAGAAAGAAAAGGTGTAGAGGGTAGTAGCCACAGGTCTAGTCTTAACAGACTTAGATAAAATGGGCAAAAATAAGTTTAAATGGAGAAACACAGATCATAAGACTTTTAAAGACAGGAACTTACTTTCTTTTTTTATGTTGTTTCAATTTGTTTTGGTTTGCATGTATATATGTGCTCACCATTATCTTCTTAAACTAAATAAATATCTGGCACATAATAGATATTCAATCAATTTTTTAAGATGAGGAAACTATTGGCTCATTGAAAGGATAATGCAACTAATTGCAACATCTGATTGTGAAAAAAAAATCAGGCAGTGGATTTTTTTTTAAGAATTCCTGCTTAATAAAATGAATTGGTATATGTTCTATTGAAGCAAAAAGTTTTCACAGTTGAATAATATTTAAAATGTGTGTAATTTAAAACTTATTTACATATAACCCTTCTATATATATATATATATATCTATATATAGATATATATATCTATATATATCTATATATAGATATATATATAGTTATTGTTTGCATAAATCAGTATACACTTTACCTTATTACTACCACTACTGGGATATATTACATTTGATTTTGCCACATGAATACAAGAAAAGCTAATAGTCATAAGACTCTTGAGAGAGTCAGGATAATTTAGTTCTAATTAAGGCTGGCAGAAAAATAAGTTGGAGCTAAAGAGTAAATAAGAAAATTACAGATTAGTGAGACGGTAGATAGTGATACTTAAAATGGTTGTATTTGTATTACTGTAATTCTATGTCCTTCACATATACTGTGTGAATTATTGCTGAGTCACTGTGGTAACCATGAAAGTGCTTCACTTTCGTGTTCATTTCTGTGAACCTGCTGTGGGTTGCACAGCAGAGTGACAACCTCTGGCTGCTGAGTCTTCAGATCCGCCATGAACATCTCCCCTGAAGTACTCCCAACCATGAGTAAGCATGGCCAAATCAGTATATTCCTACATTATGTGGAATTCCTCTAACAAGCACCTTTGGCCAGGATTCCCTCTTAGCTTGGCATTGTGCTTTGGGGACCTTATTTTATAATTTTTTCTTTCATTCACAAATGTCAGGTTTGCGTCATGGTTGGAATTCTTTCCCAACATCTTCTTCTCCTTTCTCTTCCCCCTTTAAAGGCACTGTGTTTCATCCAATAAATTTCTTGTTTGCCTAGATCCATCGCCATGCCTATCTTTTGCATATCAGAACACCTTCAATGGCAATTACACTAACAAAGACCTAATTTTTTAACAAAAAAAAAAAAAAACTATGTCATTGTGTGTCATTGGAAGACTTATTATATTAACAGCTTAGATACAATTAATGACACCTAAGAAAATGTAGCATTTAGGCCTACCCAGGCCAGTAGAAAATGAAACATCACCATTCTTTGTTTTTGGTTTTTTTGGTTTTTTTTTTTTTTTTTTTTTTTGCTATAGGGTGCGTGCGTTCGCCAGACAGAGAGAGACAGAGAGATAGAAAGCAAGAAATCACCCCCCAGGGGGGATGGCCACGCCACAATCCCTTGTCCTTCACTCTCTTCTCAGGATCTTGGGCACGCATGCACATGTGCCCAGCGTGAGTTTTAACCACCGGGTCCGGGACACGAACCGCGGTCGACTACATGGGAGTCCAGCGACATAGCCATTACGCTAACTGCTGGTCCCAAAACATCACCATTCTTTAGTAAATTTTTCAGAAAATGTTCAGTGTAATTATTTTTTAAATTTTATTTAAAATTCAGTGTTAAGGAGAAAATGAAACTGTTGTCATTCTTTAATAATAAATTTTTCAGACAACTTATTGAGTGTAATTTTATTTTATTTTTAATGCAGAATGTCCTCATGTCATGATCCTCCTGCTTTAGCCCACAGGGTTGTTAAATTACAAGCACATACTGCTACATCTGATCTTTCATAAATTGTACAGGGAATAGAACCCTAGGCCTCCCATGTAGTCCCAGCCTACCGAGCATTGTGTTTTTAACAGCGCATTTGATAATGGTTATACTGGTATTGAGCTATGCTTGACATAGAAAAAAGCTGTACATATTTAAGTATACAACTTGTTGAGTTTGAAAAGTATACACCATGAAGCCATCACCACAATTCATGCTATAAACATATCCATCATCTCTGAAAAAAAATTTTTTTCTTGGAGAGGTTTTTGCTATAGGGTGCGTGTGCTCGGGATCTTGGGCATGCACGCACACATGCCTGGCATGAGTTTAAGTCACCGGGCTCGGGACTCAAACCACAGTCAACTATATGGGAGTTCAGTGACATAGCCATTACGCTAACTGCTAGTCCCTCTGAAAATTTTTTCAGTCTCTTTTTTCCTATCATTAATTTACGGCTTTTTTGTGATAAGACCACTTAGTATAAGACCGACCACCTTGGTAAAATTTTATGTACACAGTATAGTATTATCTCTAGACACTATGTTGACTTCAGATTTCTAGGACTTTTTGTATAACTGAAACATTATATCTTTTGAGTACTATCTTTATGTTTCCCCTACTCTGTCCATTTTTAGTTTCCAAATATAAGTGAGAACATTCAGTTTTGTCTTTCTGTGCCTGTCCCATTCCACTTAACAACATGTCCTCAAGGTTCATTTATGTCACAAAAACAGGATTTCATTCTTTGTTAAGGTTGGATCATCATAAAGTGTGTGTGTGTGTGTGTGTGTATGTTTGTGTGTGTGAGTGTATGTGTGGAGGTCTACCAAACATTCACAAAAAATGTGTATTATGAAAAACTACACAGCAATTTCAAAATGTATTGCACCAAAACTCACTCACATTTTAATTTCATTTCCTTATAGGTGAAATGAGGTGATTGAGATTGAATGAGGTCATCAAAGTGAGTCCCCTATGATTGACTCCTGATAGCTTTATAAAAAAAGCATACACATGAACACATATGCTCTGCTCTTGCTGTCTTGATATTGTGAATGCCTGTGTTGCCTTGGCACTCTACAGAATCCCCACCAAGAAGAAAACCGTCATTATAGTCCTTGAACATCCAAAACCAGGAGTTAGATAAACCTCTATTCTTTATAAAATTTCCAGTTTGGGATTTGGTTGCTAGAAACAGAAACCTGGCTGAAATAGCCCCATTAGAGAGCATGAACCTACGCTGGCCTGGTAACTTCACTTGCTTCTTCAAATATCCTTATTTGTCTTTTTTTTTTTTTTTTTCTTTTTTTGGAGAGGTTTTTGCTATAGGGCATGTGCGCTCGCCAGACAGAGGGAGACAGAGAGATATAAAGCGAGAAATCACCCCCCCGGGGAGATGGCCACGCCGCAATCCCTTCTCCTCGATTCTCCTTTCGGGATCTTGGGCACGCATGCACATGCGCCCGGCGTGAGTTTAAGCCACCAGGTCTGGGACTCGAACCACGGTCGACTACATGGGAGTCCAGCGACATAGCCATTACGCTAACTGCTGGTCCCCCATCCTTACTTGTCTTGAAATTAGTGTAATATTTCTTAATATGGGACCTAAATAAATGAAGGATACTGGTTGTAGCATATTGTTTTTGTTTGTTTTTATTTACTTGTTTCTCACATTTGAGACAGAGACAAAGTATAAAACATCATTCCCAACAGGGTCTTTTTTTTTTTTTTAAATTTTTTTAGAGGTTTTTGCTTTAGGGCACATGCGCTTGCCAGAAAGACAGAGAGAGACATTGAAACAGAAAGCAAGAAATCACCCCCAGGGGGGATGGCCACACCACAATCCCTTCTCCTCCATTCTCCTCTCAGGATCTTGGGCATGCACGCACACGTGCCCGACTTGAGTTTAAGCCACCGGGTCCAGGATTCAAACTATGGTCGACTACGTGGGAGTTCAGCGACATAGCCGTTACACTAACTACTGGTCCCCAACAGGGTCTTGATGCTATGTTCCAACCCATTTTTGGCAGGTTCAGATCATGTGCACATGCATATCCAATCTACTGAGAGAGGTCTCCAGATTCCAACACAGACCTTTCCCATGTCAGTCAGTCTCAAAGGTGCTAGTTTTACAGTTATACCACTATCTAGTCCCCAGGGAATTTTGGCAAAAGACTGTTCCCTAAAACTTCAATAAGTAAACAAGCTACATATTTTAAAAAGCCATTACAGCTAGACTAAAGAGGAGAGTGTTTTTCTTTTTTTTTTTTTTTTTCTTTCTGTTAACAGTGGAAAGTTAAATATTTTTAGCCAGAGAATGATATTTAAATACCAGCAACAAAGACGGACTGTAGCATTACCAGAATCAAATGCAAAGTTAAATTGTAAAGCCAGTTTAAGCTGCCTTTTACTTTTGTTCTATAAAAATTAGTAGGAAAAATACAATACAAAGAAAGTTGGGTTTAGCAAAATGTTTCGCTGCATCTGGGTCATAATAACCTTTAAATTCCTGACTGAAGGATGAATCAAGAGTCAATGTGTTCATTCAAATAGAAAAGGAGAATTGGGCTTGTTAGTCTTAGGCTATCAAGGGTGGTTAACGTCTTCCTTTACTGAAAACCAGCTTCTTGTTTAAAGGTAAATGGTGACAGGGACAGGTATATATGTAGGAGGCATAGAGCTCTGGATTTATTTGGCAGCCGATGGAGGTTTCAGAGCCCTGGCCCTAGTTCTGGTGCAATGTGAGGAGGACACGGTCAACATTATCTGGAATTCAATGGTGTGGCTATGAAGAACTTTACCAAATACTTTCTTCACTAATCTGATAAGAAGAGGGAATATGCTGAGTAACCGATGAAGCACCAGGGTCAAGGAGGTGGTGGCATCTTCCTTCAGGATATCAAGAAACCAGACCATGATGACTGGGAGAGTGGGCTGAATGCAATGGAGTGTGAATTATTCTTGGAAAACAAACAATTGCGAATCAGTCATTCCTAGAACTGCACGTAGTGGCCACTGACAAAAAGCATCGCCATTTATGTAATTTCACTGAGACTCATTACCTGAAAGGGCAGGTAAAATCCATCAAGGACTTGGGTGGCCATGTAACTAACTTGCATGAGATGGGAACCCCAAATCTGGCATGGTGGTGTACGTCTTTGACAAGCACACCCTGGAAAGCAGTGATAATAAGAGCTAAGCCTGACGCTAACCTCCCGAGGGCCACAAGGTGACTTCCCTGATTATCAAGGTGGTACATACATGTTGGGCTTTCTTCTACATTTCCCATACGTTGTACCAAGACAGCAACTTTAGTTCTTTAATTTGTACCATTCCTTCAAATAGAGAAATTTGGCACCACAACCACCCCAAAAATAAAAGAAAAAGACATAGGCAAGAGGCACTATTCACAAAGATTTCACATTTCAACTCTGTGACCAGTCTTGTTTACAAGCATTGAAAACTATCATTAAACCTTTGTTCCAGTGATTATTAAATAAACTGGGGTCTGTTCTCAGACTATCAGGAAAGGCAGAATGATTTCTAGACAGGCATCAGTCCTCTCAGCCCAACCCACACTGACTAACTTTAATTTCTCAGTTGTAACCCAGACCCAAAGGACAGCAATGTTCACTGTAGCTAGTTTTAACTATTCCTTTAAAGGTGGCTGAGGAGAAAGAGGTTTATAAAATCTACCAAATTAAAGGGAGAGGAGGAAAGGAGTGCACATACTATAGAAAAGGGGCAGATGGTAGATCCTCTCAAAGATGAATCTGTTACAAAAATCAGATTTATGGGTGAAGTCAGTAAAAGCTCACAAGGGGAATATGTAGGAAGAACATTGATAATAAACTCATTAGGAATGTCTCCAAAGAATGCCTGAGTAGCAATTCAAATTCAAAGGATGTGGAGGTTTGATATTTGCTTCAGATGTGGGATAAAATGTAGGACATTGGGGGAGTTACCAAGGGAAATTAGAAGACAACTATTGGAAGGAAATTGCTGCAGGTAAACCAAGGATTGAGGAGATGCACGTGCAGTTTCGAGATTAAAAGTTAGCAACGCAATGTATGTGGTATGATGCAGTCTCTGTAAAACAGTTTTATCTCAATACCTAAATTGAGTTTCTGATCTTGGGCACTAATAACTCTGTGCTTGTCTTACAAACTTGAGGAAATGCTCTAGATTTCAAATATTCACACTACTGTGCCTTTTTATTGATGAGTTAATTGCATAGAAGAATATGAAATTGGAGGGGGAAATGCATATTAACTAATACCAGGTTATAGTAGTCATTTTTCCTATGCTCTTTGGACATTTTTAATGTAAAAACTGTAAAATAAAGAAAAATAATTTTTCATCTAGAGGAAAATCCATAGTTTTCTCAGTTTTGTAATTTATCTTAAGTTTCTAATTTAATCTTATTCTTACTTTTTTTCTCATTAATGTTTCTATTTTTTCTGTGTTCCAATTTTTTTTGTAATTCTTACTTTGAATTTCTATTCCACCTCAGCCCCAAGCATTTTTATTTCTCTCTCTTTCCTCTTCTTTTCTCAGTGCAACTTCCTTTCCAAACAGAATTTTGGTTTTACAATGAAACACCAGTAAAAACAAACAGAAAAGGGAATAGGTAAAATGCTATTCCAGAGCAATTTATTTTCTCCATGTTAATTGGTTTCATTTAACATATATATATTTTTTTTCTTTTTTTTTTTTTTTTTTTTTTTTTGCTAGGCTCTTAGTTGTGATTATTCTAAAATATGGTAACCATTCTCATAACAGTTTCTTTAAGCCAAGCTACTCAAAGCAGCTTAGCAGCTTGCCAGAAACTTACCTTTAAATGTCTGGATAAAGAATGCATATGAAAATAACTCCCTTGCACTTTGAAGCCCACCACATGCAGAGTTTACGTGTGTTGGTAATCATAACTAATGTTCGTTTTGTGTCTTCTCTTGAGTGAGCCAAGTTCTTCAATTGTTTCATAAACTTTCTTGGGGATTTTTGTTTGTTTGTTTTGGTTTTTCGCTTTTTTTTAGTTTTTGTTTTTGACTGTGGTAGACAGAATTCTAAAAATGTGACTCAAAGATTCTCATTCCCAGATGATTCAAACATGAATCTAGGTACTTCTGGAAAAGGAGTATAAACAAACATGAATCTAGGTACTTGTGGAAAAGGAGTATGGCAATGGAATTAAGGTTTTTAACTAGTTAACCTTAAAAACAGAAGATTACTCTGTATTATGCTCCTGGAACAAATGTAATCACATAGGCCTTAAAAGCAATGGAGAAAGGCAGAAGAGTCAGAGAGACATGGCAGAATGAAAAAGCAAAGGAGATATGAGGCAGAAGGTGAAGCTAGAGAGATGCAAAGCATGAGAAGGATTTTACTCATTCTCACTGGTTTTAAAGATGGAGAAAGGGAGCCAAGAGCTAAAGAATGCAGGCAGCCTCCGGATCAGCAGTTAGCTTAATGGCTATGTCCCTGGACTCCCACGTACTCGACCACGCTGGTTCTCAATCTGGACCCAGTGGCTTAAAACTCACGCCGGGTGCGTGTGGGTGCGTGCCCAAGATCCCGAGAGGAGAACAGAGGAGAAGGGATTGTGGCATGGTCATCCCCCCGGTGGTGGGGTGGGGTGATTTCTTGCTTTCTGTCTCTCTGTCTGACTGACGAGCACACGCGCCCTATAGCAAAAACAATCTCTAAAAAAAAAAAAAAAAAAAAAGAATGCAAGAATGCAGGCAGTGCAGGCAGCCTCTAGAAGCTAAGGATGATCCCAGACCAGAAGAGATGAAGGACATGGGGACTTCCATGCTGCAAGCACATGGAACTAAATTCTCTCAACAGTCTGAATAAGCTTTTAAGGGGATTCATCCCCAGAGCCTCAGAGAAGAACATCTTAATTTTGACCCTATGAGGACTGAAGCAGGGAATCATGTGTGACACCTTGGGCTAGACTTCTGACTCATAGAGACAATGAAACAATAAATGCATATTGCTTTTAATAAAGTTTGTGGTAATTCGTTATGACAATAGGACAGAACGAGATGAGTTAGGTATGCAGAACATTTTTATGGAATACCTATTATATACAAGCATCTGTGCTAGCTGCTAGATGGGCTAAGACAACAAAATAAAATCTTTTCCTGTTCTGTACTTTTATGCTTGAATAAAGGACTACATATGAGGATGTACATTTCTGTGTACATAAACATTTATATACCGTATCATTAGTGATGATGTGTTTGTGAGTATTAAGAAGGGAAAATGGGGGGGGCAGCAGATGGCATAACAGTTACACTGCTGGACTCCCACGTAGTGGACCACAGTTCGAGTCCCAGACCAGGCAACTTGAAACTCATGTTGAGCACATGTGCATGTGTGCCCCAGATCCTGAGAGGAGAATGGACAAAAGGGGACTGTGGCATGGCCATCCCCCTGGGAGGGGTGATTTCTCGCTTTCTGTCTCTCTATCTCTCTCTATATCTCCAGTGAGTGCACATACATGCCCTATAGCAAAAAAAATCTCTCTTAAAAAAAAAAAAAAGAGAGAATAGAAAGGATATGAAACAGAGTAACTTCAGTGGTGGTCTTTCATTGATAAGTAATGTAGGTGGTTGGAGAGTGCCTTATAGAGAGTGCTTGCATTGTCACCCAAAATTTATGGTAAATTTAATAAATTCATTATTATGTCTACTATATCTTAACTAACTTTGTAATTGTATGTACATATTTTTAAATGTTTATTACAGATCAGAGCAAGGTAAGCTCTTCTTTATTTATTAAAGATCATGTCTCACTGAGACTTCTTAGTCAAGCAGAATATTACAATGCTGAATGTTACTCTCATCAGGGCATTCATAGAAGGATTAAATTTCAGCTTATACTTAGGTTATTAAGATCTGAATTATTTTCACCTATTAACACTCTATCCTGTAATTTTTTAAACAAACCAAATCAAAATTAAGTTTTTTTAGATAAAAGTGATTGTACACACACACACACACACACACACACTTACTTAATTTGAATGCTTTTGAAAAATTTTAATTTTAGATAAAATAAAAAAATTTTTTACACAGATAAAAAATCATAACAATTTTTATTCTTATCTCCACTTTTCCCCTTTTCCCTTTTTGAAAAACATAAGGAATAAGATTATGTTTCCGTGATATCATATAAGAAATACATAAATTCTGCCTTAATTTTGTACTAGAGAAGAGAGACTCAGAGGTTAATTTTAGTTTTTGCAGGAATGGAGGGGAAGGCAGGACATAAAAAATAAAAAATAAATAAAAAAGGAATGTTACTGTGAATGGAAGGGAGATTGGATTGTGAATGATTCTCTTGCCTTCATATGGATCTATTTTACCCAGGGTATAACCTGGTTCACATGACTGCTATACTAAAAAACATAAGATTATTTAAAATTCTTTTGCATTGGATTTCTTATTTTACTTGCAGGACCTTTGAGAAGATATCCCAATCTAATCACATTTTATTCTATTTAAAAATAAGGAGAAATGGAAAAATGTTGAGGTATCGTGAGCCCATGATATGAACATTTTCCAATTGTGCACTAGAAATTTAACGTTTTATGTATCTGTTTATTGCTTACCTGTTATACCTAACTTCTAATCTGTGTAAACACTTGGAAAACTAATCTCTAAACTAATTGAATACAAAAAATAAAGTATAGGAAGTATACCATGCAAAACACAGGAAAACTATTGAAAAAAGTCTCTAAATATTTTGGGTGTTTTGCCTAAAAATAGAATCTTTTTAGGTTATTCCATTGGGCATGTGCACTTGCTAGAGAAAGAGAGAGAGATTGATTGATTGAGACGGGGGGATGGTCATGCCATAATCCCTTATTCATTCTTCTCTCAGGATTTTGAGCACACCCACACATGCATCCAGTGTGATTTTCAAGCTGCCATGTTCAGGACTCGAACTGTGATTGGTTATGTGGGAGGCCAGTGCCTTAACCATCACACCACTTGCTGGCCCCCCAAATTAAATAAAAAAGTTACTACCTACTTTCATATTCCATAATGATATGACTCAATTAACAGAGGTGAACTTATTTTGTAAAGATCACATAGTATGTTATTAAAAGACATGACATCTTCAACTTGCAAACAGATTTTATCCCAAAAGCTCAATTGTGAGCTCATCACTTGAATCTTGTAACCTATTTCCCAATAGAATCGATGTCATAAGTGCCATAAATGATGGTTTGGATCTCAAGTTACTCATATAAGCCTACATTAAGCATAAAATGCTTGAAACACTGTGCATTTAAACTGAAAAAAAATAGGTTCAAATGTACAATACATATAATTAAGCAAAACAGAAAAGAATGAATAAGTGTTTCTATTCATCTTAATGTTGGTGCTTTAGAAAAGCCAGGTTTAATTATAAAAGTACTATGGGACAAGACCCAAATATTTACTCTTTTGAGTTTTTAAAGGATTTTAGGGGCCTTTTCAAATACTTTATATGACATTTTAATTTTTCTATTTTTACCTCCCTCAAATCATCATTTCTTTTTAACCCTTATATAGGTCTATCATTAATCTTAAGCCTGTATTCATCTGCCATTTACGACCAATACCAAGTGGTTAAGGCAGAGACAATAAGAAGAAAAATGTTATCAACCTTTTCTTATCCCTGATTCAAAATCTCTTTCATTTTCTGAAAAAGAAATTGAAAGAAGGCATTAAGATGTAGTCCTCAAAACTCTCTAACTACATAGGGTTTAATTGACCAAGGACCCCAATGTTGTGTTTAGAAACATATGTGAATTCGGGCTGAGGTCACGGTTCCTATAGGTGTCTCCTAGTCAATGACTGTGCTTAGGTAACATACTCATGGGCCTGAAAGACAACGGACAGCACTGTTCAGATCGGGGTTCCCTTATGGCATTGCCAAAGCTGTTCTTGGCCCAGCTTCAGTAATAGGAGCAGTGGGGTACCACTGCACAATACAAGGGTCACATGGGAGACTCAGGTTTAGACCCCAGATTCACCTTAACCCGTTGTGTGTCCTTGTGAACATCCATTATTCTGGATGTCTAGGAGGATGGGAAGTAGATTGCAGCATATCAAGGTCCTTATAGGAGTACGTCTTTCTTTATCTCTCAAGAAAGAAAGCAAGAAGAAGAAAGGAAGAAAATATAATTTTTAAAAAACCTGCCTTCGACTGCAGAGAAGACTAAGAACTCCCTCCAAACATTTCCTCCATCTCTCTTTCACTCAGATTAGCATTGCAGATACTCTCCAGATTCTTTCCCATGTAACTCTCACGGTGTTTCCTTTGAGAAAGACAAAGACAATAAGGTCTTTGTGTGTTTTGTCCCATCTTGGTATCTGTTTCTCATAGGACCCCAACTAACACAAAAATACTCTCAATTTAGAATTGCACTATGTCTGGGAGGGTTAAGTGAAAACAGGTTGGGAATAGAGAAATGGAAGTATATATTCTATAGGTCTCCTGGAGAATTGGAAGAAAGGTGTAAGAACCCTTGGGTCTTCTTATTTACCCAATCTAGTAAGTTATCCAATACATAAGGATGTATGCAGAAATATAAATTAAAAAAAAAAGAGTATAAATTTAATGAACATGTTTGGGAATTTATTTCTGGGGACTATATTCTGTTCCATTGGTCCATGTGTCTCTTTCTGTGCCAGTATCATGGTGTTTTGATTACCACAGCTTTGTAGTATATTTTTGGGTCAGGCAGTGAGATGCTGCCCACTCCACTCTTGTGCAGAATTGCATTGGCAATATGGGATCTTTTATGATTCCAGACAAACTTTATGATCATCTTTCATAGATCTGTGAAGAATGTGTCTGGTACTTTGATTGGCATCCCATTAAATACGTAGATTAATTTGGGTAGAAATGCCATTTTGATTACATTAGTTCTTCCAATCCAGGAACATGGGATATCGTTCCACTTTTTTATGTCATTTTCAATTTCTTTTTTTATTTTTTCATAGTTTTCCATGTGGAGGTCTTTAACTTCTTTGGTTGGATTTATCCCTAAGTATCTTTTTCTGTGGCTATGGTAAAGGGAATAACTTTTTTATAGTAAACTGTTTTTTGACAAGGGGTACCAGTCAATTCAGTGGGAAAAGAAAAACCTCTTCAGCAAATGGTGCTGGAAAAACTGGATTTCCACCTGCAGAAAGATGAATCTGAACCCCTACCTCTCACCTCTGACAAAACTCAAGTCAAGATGTATCAAAGACCTAAATCTAAGACCTCAAACTATAAAATTGCTCCTGGAAAACACTGGGGAAACTCTGGGAGACATTGGAGTAGGGAAAGACTTCTTACATAAGACCCCCAAAGCACAGTCGATAATCCCCAAAATAGACAAATGGGATTACATCAGACTAAGAAGTTTCTGCATGGCAAAAGACACAGTAATTAGTATGAATAGACAGCCCTCAGAATGGGAAAATATTTTTGTAAACTATGCATCAGATAAGGGACTGATAACCAGAATTCATAAGGAACTCAAGCAGCTGTTCCGAAAAAGAGATGATCAATCCTATTTAAAGATGGGAGAATAAGTTGAAAAAAAAAAACAATCTCTAAAGATGACATATGAATAGCTAAAAGGCATATGAAAAAATGCTCAACATCCCTCATTGTAAGGGAAATGCAGATCAAAACAACAATGAGATAACACCTAACCCCAGTCAGAATGACTAAGATTAAAAATCAAAAAAATGGGGACGAGCAGTTAGCGTAATGGCTATGTCGCAGGACTCCTATGTAGTCGACCGTGGTTGGTGTCTTGGACCCAGTGGCTTAAAACTCATGCCAGGTGTATGTGCGTGTATGCCCAAGATCCTGAGAGGAGAACGGAGGAGAAGGGATTGTGGCATGGCCATCCCCCCTGGGGGATGATTTCTCGCTTTCTGTCTCTCTGCCTGTCTGGCGAGCGCACGCGCCCTATAGCAAAAACCTCTCAAAAATAATAAGTGCTGGCGGGGTGTGGTGAAAGGGGAACTCTCTTACACAGCTGATGGGAATGTAAATTGGTCCAGTGACAGTGGAGAACAATTTGGAGATTCCTCAAAAATCTAGAAATAGAACTACCATATGATCCAGCAATCTCACTCCTTGGTATCTATCCAAAGACAGAAGAATACTTAATTGGAACAGTGCTTGCACATTGATGTGTATTGCAGCACTATTCACAATTGCTAAGTCATGGAAGCAACCCAAATGCCCACAAACAGATGAATGGATAGGAAAAACTGTGGCACATATACTCAATCGAATACTACTCAGCCATAAAAAAACAACAAAAGCCTGGCTTTTGACAGGAAGTGGATGAATATGGAAGATATACTGCTGAGCGAAGCAAGCCAGGCTATCAAGGAGAGGTATTGTATGTCCCCACTTAATATATACCGAGTGTCCACACTATGACTGAAACTAATTGACTAAAGGATGTAGAAACACAGTATATAGATATAAATACGAGATATAGTGTTTGTGAAAGAGGAGAGTCTGAGGAAGGACATTTAGAAGAAAAATAGGGAGGCAAAGCATTAATGGCACAAAGAAATGTGGTATTATCTATTGAAGATATTTTATAATTTTATCAACTGTACTAGGGAGACATGTTCACCTGTTGAAATATCCATTTTTGTAAGCCAAATAATAATGTGATTGAATGTATAAAAGAAAATTAAATAAATAAATAAATAATAAATAAATAAAAATAAATTTAATGAGCATATATCCATTGTTTTATCTGCCAGGAAATTAAGCAAAGTAGTAGGGGTTGTAATGTAGGTTGAGTATAAAGCACCATAACTTTGAGGTATTTGTAAGGGACTGAAAATTTTAAATAAAGATGCTTCCTGGAGTTACATTCTATTTGTATGGACAGGGAGAACTCCAGGAAACATCTTTATTCTTTTAGATTTCACTCACAAATCGAGAATAGGATAACATCTTAGAAAAGGATAACAATTATTGTATTTTATATGAGTAGAGAGTGTATATTTATCGTCTATAGGATATTTTCTTTAGCACTCATTCATCTAGGGCATAAAGTAATCAGTCAAAAGAAATCCTCACCATGGGGAGTTAAAAACAATGAACTTTTCTAAGAACCCATATGAAACTTGTCAGAATAAAACAGTGCACCCACTAGTAACAGCTAACACTATGGAGTCCCACCCAGAGATTCACTCACCTACTGATATATTAGCACCACAGAGTCTAGTCATGGTGCCACCATGCACCCACTGGCACATGCTAGCTCCTTGGAATTGTACCCAAAATTCCCCTATGTACCTGTTAGCATCTGCTGGCACTGCAGAGGTACATCCTGACCCCCCTGCACATTTACTGACACACGTGACACCCACCTGTCTGTACTGTGGAGGCCTTTACAGTGTTGATGCCACTTTCTAGCACCACAGAGGCCAACTCAGAGTCCTGTTCTTCACCAATAACAACCCCACTGCCTCTTCTTTTTTATGCAACAAACCACCTCCTGGAGGAGGATGAAGTTATGGAGACACAGGCACTCAAATGGATAGTTTCTTTCACATCCAGAGAGTGCACACAAGTGGTGAAGCAAACGTTAGCCACTCCATGAGTCACAAAACTCCTTGTTCAAAGGTCACATCCCTTTAACAAACAATTCATTAAAAATACAAGATATTACTTCCATTAGACTGAATCTTCCACTTGGATACCTCACCTGGAGAAGGATTTCACCCTTTACTTGTGGTCTGACAACTCAGACAACCAATACTAACAATGGACAAAATTCAGGGAAACACCAAAATGTCAGAATTGGATTTCAAAATATTTCTGATAAAACACAATGAGATGCAAGACAAAACAGACAAATAATTCCAGGAGAAAGAAAAACAATCCATGGCATAAGTGAAAAATTCAATAGCAAGATAGACATCTTAAAAGAGAATACAAAAAAAAAAAAAAAAAAAAAGAAAGAAGACACAGATAAATATAATCAGAAATAATAAGAGTGGGACAGTATAAAAGATAAAAGAAACCAAAGGAATGCAAAAGATCATAAGGGAATAGTCATGTGAACATGTGCCAAAAAGTTGAAAAACCTAGAAGAGATGGATAAATTTATGAACACATGCAATATTCCAAATTTAAACCTTGAAGAGATAAAAGCCTGAATCTAAAAACAACAAGCAGTGAGACTGACACTATAATAAATATCTCCCAACAAACTAAAGCCTAAACCAAGGTGGCTTCACTGCTGAGTTTTACAAGTTCTTTAAAGAAAACACCAATCCTCTCAACTATAATATTTCAAAAAATTCAAATGGAAGGGACACTCCAAATCTCATCTTACAAAGACATCATCATTTGATACAATAACACATAAGGACAAATCAAAGAATACACAGACGAATATTCAATCAATACAGATGCAAAAATCCTCTGCAAAATCTTAGCAAATCAAATCCAGCAACATGTTACAAAGATTATACATCATGACCAAGTAGGATTTATCTCAAAGTTGCAAGGATGATGTAATGCACAACATAAATGAAATACCTCACTTTAACAGGAAAGACAAAAATCCTATGTTCATATCAACTGATGTAGAAAAAACATTTGATATAATAGAACATCCTATCATAATTAAGAGTATCAACAAAGTAGGCATAGAATGTACATTTTTAGTACATTGAAAACCATATGAGAAACCACAACTAACATAATACTGAATAAGATCAAATTAAAAGCTTTTCATCTAAAAACTGAAATAGACAGGGATATACACTTTTTCCATTCCTTTTCAACATAATACTGAAGTCCTAATTAATCAGGCAAGAAAATAAAATAAAAAGCATCTAATTGGAAAGGAAGAATTTAAATTGTCTCTATTTGTGAACAACATAATCATAGACAAAAAAATAAAATAAAGAATCCACTAAAAAGAAATGTCTTATATATGATAAACAAATTCAGCCAATTTGTAGAATATAGTCAGCATACCAAAATCTGTAGCATTTTTGTACCCTAACAATGAACAAACTGAGACATAAATAAAGCAATCCAATTCACAATAGCCCTAATAATAATAAAAAATACCTAGCAGACGTCTAACCAAGGAAGTAAAAGATCTCTAATATACCATTTATTTCAAAGAAACTGGATAAAATAATTGAAAAAGATACCAGAAAAAAGAAAGATATAATTGTTCATGGATTAAAAGAATCAAAATTTAATAGGCTGATATTACCAAAAGTGAGCTACAAATTTAATGCAATTGCTATCAAAATGCCAGTGACGTTCTTTGCAGAAATAGAAAAAAAAAAAAGTCTGAAATTAGAAAGTAACCTGTATCATCAAAGTAATACTATACAAAAAAAGAAGAAGAAAAAAGGTGGTAACATTCCATTGGTTGATTTCAAAATCTATTATAAAGGCCTGATAAGCAAAACAGCATGGTGCTGGCACAACTCAAAATGGGTTAAAGACTTAGATGTAATGTCCCAAAATTATACTACTACCTTACAAACATTCAGGGAGATGCTTTAAGATATTGGAGCAGGTGGTTATTCTTTCCCTGCATCGAAGGATAAGAAAGTGTAAACTCTCTGCATAGCTGAATTTTTCACCTACTTAGATGGATGCAGAGTGGGGGAAACACGTGTCCTAAAATAGAACACAATCTGCAGCATACAGCCAGCCAGAACCCAGGAACAACATCAGAAATGGTGAAAATGACCACTTTAAGACATTGGCCCATCACTCAGAAGTAACCAAAAACCCTGAAAAGAAGGTACAAAGTGAGGAAGACGTTAATCAAGAGAGGAGTCTAGACAATAAAGATTCTGGAGACTCTAAGGATATAATCTTCACATTAATGGAAGCAGTATCGCTCCTGGGACTGAAAGATAAAGAGTGTTACACATCTTTCTGGAATGACAGCATATCAATTGGCCTACAGAAGGGGCAGCCTCATAGAACTAGCTATGTGGGTTGACTCTATCTGGAATCTCCCACTGTGGTAAGAAGTGACTACTGGACAGAAAGGTACTGCCAAAGTCAGACAGACCAGTGGGTGATGTTTTACTGGACGAGACTCTCAAACACATCAAAGCAACTGATTCCACCAAAACTGTCCAAACGTGGATTAAGCTACTCATTGATGAGACCTGGAAACCCTTCAAACTACAATACCACCTGAGAAATCTAAGATAACGAATTGCAAAGAATGTAGAAAGGTAATTTAACCACCAAGAAGCAGAATTTCCTGCTTTTTTGACATGACTTCTCATCCACCGACCAATACAATGGAGAAACAGCAATTAATTAAAAAACTTCAAGATAGTATTCTGGAGCAGTGGGTACATACCCCACAGCATATGGACAAGTGAACATGAGCTTTCCTGGTGCTAGTTCACTCCTCCAATGTGATGAGGAAAGTCTTCTTCTCTCTGACAGATGACAAATATGAAGTTGCAATGAATTAAGCCAAGGACTTGACAGAACTGGACCTTAAAGTGAGAGAAAGCAGAGTGCTACAGAGATAATCTGGGTCACGCTGGCAGCCTTCAATAAATCCTAAAGGCAGCAAGTGGGCTTCTCCTTTTCCCCTGAGGGCTGATGACTGTCAGAGACCCCATCACTGAGTTTTGTGTGATGTTTACATTATCTTCTTCCTTCTTTTGAATCAGATTTATGATGAGGGAAGAGCAACTTCAGGGCTTCGTCATAGACCTTGACCATTATAGGCAGACTTGATTTCTTCCAATACATTCACTCCATAGATGAATAAACTTGGTGAACACACATACAACAAATAAACATCTTCTCCCATTTATTAGTTTACTTTCATTCACTGTGCTTTTGGATAAGCATAAACATCTAAGAGAAGGTCAGAGATTCAACCAAAGACTGTGAATGAGATGAAGAACAAACCATTTATTTGTAAGTTTGTTTTCTATCTTAAATATATGTTTTCGTAACCTTTAACTCTCAGACTCTGCTATATCATGTAGCTTTTTGAAAATGCTGTCTCTCTGAATCAGGGGCAATGCAACCACAGCTAATTTTGGGAGCTGATAATCCCTGAGATTGTATGTCCTGCTAGTGATTTTTCTCATCTTTCCTTCTCTAATCTAACAAAAATGTTGAATATTTGAGTACCAGGATCACACAATCCTTGAGCCAGAAATATATTCTATACTCCCTCTTAGCATTATCCTGTTCTCTCATTTGACAGAACAAAGACTAAATTAAAAAAAAAAATGCATCTCTCAATCACCTTTATTACAACAAGGATTAGAATTTGTAAGGGAGGGAAGTGGCCTGAGAATTTCCATCTTTTAGCCCCTGACAGTCCTGTTTCCTCTAGACCCCTTTAAATGATTGTTCTGGTTGAATTGAAGGAATCAGAAGTTTCAGTTACATAGCAGCACCCTGAACTGGAAATCTTCTTGTTTACTATTTTTGACTTCCTACATTAATTTATAAATTCTGTCTACATTTAGGGGTTCTAGGTGTAGTTTTATCCATATTTAATCCATAGATACCCTTCTAATAATCAGTCTTTATTTTAGCACAACCATCAGTCAACCTAAATCTCTAAAACACGTTTTTACTTTAGTAGTGAGGGCAAAAGGAAGTTTTCTTGGGGCCAGCAAATAGTTATGCCACTGGACTCCCACATGACTGACAGCAGTTCAAGTCCCGAACGACAGTTGAATGGCTCAAAACTCATATCAGGCACATGTGCATGCACACCCAAGAGCCTTGGAGGAGAATGGAAGAGAAGGGATTTGAGTGGCCATCTCTCCTGTGGGGAGATTTCTCACTTTCCCTTTCACTGTCTCTCTCTCTCTCTCCAATGAGCACATGTGTCCTAAGGCAAAAAAAAATCTCTATTAAAAAAAGAGAGAGAGATAGAGAGAAATGATTTCTTTAGATAGATCCTATTTGGAGGGGTAATTTGGTTTTAAAAGCATGCTGATATGAAGTTCAGTAGGCCTTGAAAGACAGGCATGAAGTTGAGCTCATTATTACAGGCTGATAAAGGGCTAATACAGATGGCCCATATTTGATGTAAAATTCTTTTTTTTTTTTTTTTTTTTTTTTTTTTTGAGAGGTTTTTGCTATAGGGCACGTACGCTCACCAGGCAGACAGAGAGAGAGAGAGACAGAGAGACAGAAAGCAAGAAATCACCCCCCAGGGGGGATGGCCACGCTGCAATCCCTTCTCCTCCATTCTCCTCTCGGGATCTTGGGCGGGCACGCACACACACACGCCCAGTGTGAGTTTTAAGACAGCGGGTCCGAGACATGAACCGCGGTCGACTACATGGGAGTCCAGCGACATAGCTATTACGCTAACTGCTGGTCCCAAGGGCTAATACAGATGGCCCATATTTGACATAAAATTCTGATCAGACATAACAAAACGTACAAAATTAGAGTACAAATGTACAAAATTAGAGTTTCATCTGCTTCCCCAAACCTGTTTAGCCCCATAGAAATTTCCCAACTCAATTTACATTTTTCACTTCCGTTATCCCTTAGTTGAAAAGAGATATAAATTGTAATGTCAAACAAATTCTGAGTAGGAGGCTGAGTAGAGTTTCCATTTGGCTCTCTAAAAATACAAAATTCAGTCCATGTTATCTCTACCTGATTTAGTTCTTCTTTCCATTTGAACAATTTGGGATTAGTTGAAACTAGATTTTCCTGTGGAAATTTTTAGCTCCATTGAGGGATAGAAGCTGAGTTGACTTTCTTGCAGCTCCTGTTCAGTGTTTATTTTCTTGTTGTATCTCAATAGGATGAGAATGTTTTCTGTTTGAATCCGTGTACTGTTCACTGCCCAACACAATCTTGTTTAATGCATATGGCCTACACACTTCTGTATAATAAAAAAATCAGTCACTGACAAAAAAGAATAAAATAAAGTTATTGGAGTAGGCAAATATTTCTTAAATAAGATCCCTATAGCATGGACAACAACACCTGAAATAGACAAGTGGGATTATATCAAGCTAAATAGCTTTAGTACAGAAAAGGGAATAATAAACAGAGTAAGGGGGAATCCACAGACTGGAAGAAACTATTTATATACTATACTTCAGATGTGAGGTTAAAAGCCAGACTATGTAAGGAACTCATAGAGCTTACGTGAAAAATAGTACTCCAATTAGAAATGGACAATTGATCTGAATAGACAACTTTTGAAGAAAGACATGGAAATGAAACTCATATAAAAAAGTCCAATATCTCTTGTCCTGAGGGGAATGAAAATAAAAATTACAATGAAGATTACATCATTCCTGGGGTTGGCAGGTGGCATGGTGGTTAAGGACGCTGGACTCCAACATGGCCGACCACGGTTCAAGTCCTAGACCTGGAGGCTTGCTCTCTCACTTTCCCTCTCTCTCTTTCTCTCGCTCTGTCCCTCTCTGGTCAAATTAAAAAAAAAAAAAAAAAAAGAAAAAGGAATGAATAAATAAAGTTAAATAAAATAATTCTTTTTTTTTGGGGGGGGGAGAGGTTTTTTTGCTATAGGGCGCGTGCACTCGCCAGCCAGACAGAGAGAGACATAGAGACAGAAAGCGAGAAATCACCCCCCAGGGGGGATGGTCACGCCGCAATCCCTTCTCCTCCATTCTCCTCTCGGGATCTTGGGCACGCACGCACACGCGCCCGGCGTGAGTTGTAAGCCACCGGGTCCGAGACACGAACCGCGGTCGACTACGTGGGAGTCCAGCGACATAGCCATTACGCTAACTGCTGGTTCCCATAAAATAATTCTTTAAAAAAAAAAGATTACATCATTCCTGCCAGAATGGTTTCAATAATAATAAAAAAAGAAGTGTTGATAAGGGTTGAGAGAAAAGGGAACCCTTATTCTCTATTTTTGGGAATGTAATTTAGTACAACAACTGTGGAAAAAGTAAGGAGATTCCTCAAAAATCTTACTATGGGAATTTTGTATGATCCAATGATCCCACCTCAGGTATTTACCCAAAGGACAGGTAATTACTCAGTCAGAGAGACATTTCCATATCCATGTTTATTGCAGCATTGCAGATTTATTCACAATAGCTAAGACATGGAATCAATCTAAATGTCCAGTAACTGATTAATGAATTAAGAAATTGTGACACATGTGCAATAAAATACTACCGAGTCATAAAGAATAATAATATCCTGTCAATTCACACAAACTGAACTAACCTAGAATATATAATTCTAAAAACAAGTACTCTACATCCATCCCCACCTCCTGCCCTTCTCTACCCAATGCTTAACATACACCAAATGTCCACACTCTCTGGAAGAAACTGAAGGACTTGGTAGCATAGAAATACAGAAAGTAATGGTGGATATCAGAAGATGTATGGGGAGGGGAGGACAGGGGAGTGTGGGAGAAAATGATTACAGACTCAGGAATGTATATGAACAAAGGAAATGGATTATGGAATGGTGTACTACAGCAGAATAAAGTGTCATTGACAACTTAATATATACTTCCAAAAAAACTAGCAGAACTATTATGAACTATTATGGGATATACACAACATAACATAATATTCAAGGTTGAAGATAAATGTGTCTATATTAGTGATTCAATAATTACACACTGTATACATGCTGTGAGAAACCATTCTGCACTGTACAAAAGGTTAGAGTAACAATGAATAAAAATGAATCAAAAGGTAAAAATGTCAGAAAAAAACCCACCAAATTTGTATCATTTTCTGAGCTCCAAATGTTGCAATTTTGAATTGCGTGTGGTATTTGGTCAAGAAGAAAGCTTGTATTTTTTTGTGAACTGGATATCAAGCATATATATTCTTGTCTACAATTTCTAACAGTTTACCTTCCCACATTTTCCTCTTTCTAGGAGGAAATCCCTAGTGTTTCCCTGTCCATTACCTTTATGCTTTTTCACCTCAGTTGGAAGAACAGTTGTTAGAAAACCAATGAAAAGTTTTAATGAAACATAGTTGGAAAATGTGGCAAAAACAACATCCATTACGATTTCCAGAAAAGTACCTGGCCATTTACAATCTCCCCAAAAGTACATCCTAAATATGTGTTTTTTAGAACCAGAAGAATTAAATTAACACTTTGTTTAGTTTGGTTGTTGTTCTTGATTGGCTTTTCTGTCTTTAATTTCCCTTTTTTTTTTTTTTTTTTTTTTTTTTTAAGAGATCTTTGTCATAGAATGTGTGCACTTGTTGCCAGGGAGAGAGAGAGACAGTGAAAGGGAAAGTGAAAAACCATCCTCTGGGAGGATGGCTATGCCTCAATCCCTTCTCCATTCTTCTGCTGGGACCTGGGGCATGCATGCACATGCACCTGGCATGATTTTCAAGCCACTAGGTCTTGGACTTGAACCTCAATTGGTCATGTGGTAGTACAGTGACGTATCCACTACACCAGTTGCTAACCTGAGTCTTGAAATACTTACCTATGATTATTTCACTCGGCACTTAATACATCTACTTCATAGATTTGTCATTCAGAGTTGTTATAAGGCAGTGAAATGAAAACTTCTTCTTCCTTAACTATTATACTTATGTCAGTTTTAAATTCCCTGATCTCGAAGAAGTTTATCAGTTCTGATGAGAGCATCATGCTTCAAAGTATAACTTTTTATGTTACAGAACTTTAAATAAATAAAACAAACAAATCTGAGAAATATGAAAGGAAATCTAAGTAAGTGTATAACTATAATAGGGGATTCCTATATTCTTCAGTCAACAATTAATAGAAATATACCAAAAACAAAACCCATTAAGTTTATAGAAAATTTGAATATCTCTATCAAACTACTTGAATTAGTTGACAGTTTTAAAATATAATGCACAGCAATTTTATAAAATAAATTACCTAGAAAACCCCACCAATAGTTGAAAAAATGCAATATATTTCTAAAATAACTGTTGGTTCAAAAATTTTAAGGGAAATAAAAGCTTTAAATAAAAAATTGGAAGGGAAATAAGTTTTGTAATTGGTAATGAAAATTCTGCATATTAAATTTGTAAGATGTAGCTAATTCAATATTTGGAAGGATGATCATAGCTTTAATGCATATATTAAAACAATGGCTGATCAGTAATCTGCAATTATATCTCAAGAACTTACATAATAAAGATTAGCATAAATAAAAAGTAAGTGGGAAGGAAAACTTAATAAAAAATAAAAGTGGAGACCCAGGGACCAACAGGTGGCATGGTGGTTGAGATGCTGGTCACAACTACATGGCTGACTGCAGTTCGAGTCCCAGACCTCGTGGCTTGCTTTCTCACTTTTCTCTCTCTCTCTCTCTCTCTCTCTCTCTCTCTCTCTCTCTCTCTCTCTCTCTGTTTCTCTCTGATCAAATTAAAATAAATTAATGAATAAATAAAAATTAAAAAATAATTCTTTTTTTTTAAAAAGTGGAAGCCAATGAAACAAAAAGGTCATATATAAAGGCTCTAGGTTTGTATCCCAGGCCTCTCTGAACATGTTGAGTGTTCTCACAGAAGTGCTCACTACCATAGATAACCTCAGGCATGGATGGAGAACTGTGGTATGAAGGTCCTATCACAAGTCTCTCTCTCGCCATTCTCTCTCTTTTCTCTCTCTCCTTCCTCTCTAAGAAAATGAGTAAATAAAAATTTTTAAAAAGACATAGAAGAAAACATCTCAACCCTATTTAGAGTAGCTCTGAAAAACAACTAACATTATACTCAATCAAAGCCTTGGCCCATAGTGGTAGTGCAGAGACAATGCAATGCTCCATGATGCTGAAGTCATATGGAGAAGATCTAAGTTCATGCCCCGAGGTCTCCCTGTGCATGCTTGGAACATACACACATGCCTGTGCTCCTGGCTGGGGAGGCTGGGATGGACTGCAGTGTGAAGACACTGTTCAGAGAGCTAAGTTTTTTTTTTCCTTTCTACAAGATGTATTCAGTGTAATTTGACAAGATAATTTTTCTTTTAAATCATAAACATGGCAAAGGAAGAGGTAGAATTCTTTGAACAAAAGATGATCATATACATAGGAAAATATAATAAACTACAAATATACTGCTGGAACTAACAAAAGAATGCATCAAAATTGCACACAAACAGTCTACAGTATAGATATATTAATTATATTAGAGGACATAAAAATTTGTGGAAAAATTAAAGCATGAGTTTATTTTGGTACAAAAATTTTTGAAATTTATACATGTGTTTTTTGATAATACACACTTATGAATTTTTCTAAGACATATTTTATAAACTTGCTATAAATAGCAAAAGATGTTTAAAAAATCAACTCTCTTTACAATGGCATAAAGGAAAATAAAAAAATTGAGGAATAGATTCAGAAATTCTTTGCATGATTTATATACTGACTATTCAAAACACAGCAAAATAAAATAAAAGACAAATTTCTTAAGTACTACACAGAAACAAATTATGAAAAAGAAATGGAATTGAACAAAGTGAAAAACTTTTGTCATTTTAAAGGCAGTTAAAGAAAAAAGACAAGATGTTAACTAAGAAAAAATATTTGCAAAGCCTGGCAAGGACTTGAGTCTAGACTATAAAAACTCCTCCAATTCAGTAACAAGAAGACAAACAATATTATTTAAAATGAGCAAATAATTTGAACAAGACATTTCACAAAACAGGATACACAAATGGACAATAAGCATATGAAAATATGCTCAAGTCAGTCATTATGGATATGCAAATTTAAACTACAATGAGATGCCAATATGCACCCACTAGAATAAAGTTAAAAGGATTGACATCAAAATGTCATAAAGATGTGAAACAATTAGAATTTTTTTATCTTTCTGGGTGCGAATGCAAACAAAATTGTAGAGCCCCTATGAAAAAGGACATGACAGTATTTTATAAAGATTAAATAAACATTTACCCTGTGACTCAGATATTTTACTCCCAGATATTTACCCAAGAGAAATAAAAGCACATGTTCACAAAACATTTCTCTTTAGATCTTTGTAGCAGAATTATTTATAGTAGAATAAAATGAGATTATTTTAAAGGGGATAATATTAGCAATACTTATATCTCACTAATGACTTATATCCAGGCTATGTAAAGAGCACCTATAAAACAATGACAAAAAGACAATGACCAGCGGCTGGCAGGTGGCATGGCAGTTAAGACTCTGGACTCCCACATGGTTGACCACAGTTCGAACCCTGGACTTGATGGCTTGCTTTCTCACTTTCACTCTCTCTGTCACTCTCTGGTCAAAATTTTAAAAAATAATAATAATGATACATAAAATTAAAATAATTTTTTTCCAACAAAGTTTTTTTTTTTAAAAAATGACACAATATAAATGGATAAAAGCCTTAAATAAACAAGATACCATTTCAAACTCAGTGAAATGACTAAAAATAAAGAAGCAAATAGATAATAAGAAATAAGACAAAGAAAAACCCTGGTAACACCAAAAATATGAGGAACTCAAATTCTCATACACAGCTTGTGGGAATATAAAATGGTATTACAATTTTGAAAGTGTATTTATTAAAATATTCAGCAATTCCACATCACTTTTAAATAAGAAATAGGAAAATGAAAACACATATCCATAAAAGACACGTCTATCTTATGTTTACAGCATATTCCTCAGAATAACATCAAAATGGAAGCAATGGAAATTATCAGGAAATGAATAATAAATCAGAATATATCTATAAAAGAGACTACTACTACAGAAAACAAAACAAGACAAAAATACAGTAAAGCAGTTCCACTCTTTGTGGTGCAGTATTAGTATAACATTTTGCAATTCTAGAAACCATTCGAAAGATCAGAATTTGGTTTTTCAGGTTACCCTGAACACTCAGGGTATGCACATGTGTGTGTGATCCTGGCTTGTAGAGAAGGCAGCAGGGAGAGAGTCTAGAGTGAGACTTTTGTGGGTGCTTGTTTCTCTCTTTCTCTCTCTGATAAAAATAAATATTTTAAAAGAAAATCTGGGGGCCAACAGGAGGCATGGTGGTTAAGAAACTGGACTTTCACATGGCCACTGAGGTTTGAGCACCACACCTGGTGGCTTGCTTTCTTACTTTCTCTCTCTCTCTGGTCAAATAAAAAAAAAAAACAAAAACCTAATAATAATAATAAATAAATAAATAAATAAACAAACTTAAATAATTTTCTTAGAGGTTTTTGCTATAGGGCATGTGCGCTTGCCAGAAAGACAGAGAGAGAAACAGAAAGACAGAAAGCGAGAAATCATCTCCCCTCTACCCCACACCCCCTGGAGATTCCCTTTTCCTCTTGGGATCTTGGGCATGCATGCACATGCGCCCAGCGGAGTTTAAGCCACCGGGTCCGGGACTCGAACCTTAGTTGGCTACATGGGAGTCCAGCAATGTAGCCATTACGCCAACTGCTGGTCCCAATAATTCTTAAAAAAAAAAAAAAAAAAAAAAAAAAACTTGAAGAGATAATCAGTTACATAAAAGGTAATAGACATAGATGGACCTAAAAATATATTGTGAGAAAAAAATAAAAAAACTAAAAGAATATATATGTAATTTATTTATACGATATTCAAAAGTAGACAAAACTTTTTAATTATAAAGATTAGAATAACATATGCTTTGGAAGAGTGGTAATTTATAGAAACAGGTAGGCAGTAATGTCTTGGGGTAATAAAATTGTTCTCTATTTTAACTGTAGTAGTAGTGTATGCATTTATTGAAACTAATAAAAGTTTGCTATTGAATCTGAATATTCCATTGTATGTAAACTTTAGTTCATTAAAGATTTTTTAAAGTGATAGAATGATAAAGATAATATTAACAGTAGTTAACCCTTATTCATTCTTTTAAGTGTACTTTTAATTGTGCTTTAAAATTTTTTGTGTTAAATAATATAGTTTAATCTCAACCTTATGTGATTATATATTATCATTATTATTTTACAGATGAGTAAACTGAGGATTAAAGAGATTAAATGATTTGCCTAAGACCATACAACTAGTAAATTAAACCCAAATGGTCTAATTCCAAAATACGAATTCTAAACTGTGATGCTCTATTGCCTCTTAGAAGTAATGCAGGTTCATAGAAAAAAAAATAAAATAGTAGAGGTGAATAATACAATCCAAGTTTTTATTTCCATATCCACCCTACTTATTAAATGCTATGAATAGTTTTTTAACTTAAAAAATCTTTTTATTTTTTCTCTTCTGTCTAACTTTGTGTATTTCTTTAAAAGTAATGTTTTAATTTTATTAAGGTATGACAAAATTGTATAGATTTATAGTTTACAATGTGATGAGCTGTAGGTATACATTGTGAAATGATTAAATTAAATTAATTGATCTGTCAATCATCTCACATGTTTATCATTATTTTGTGGAGAACATTTAACATTACCCTTTTAGCAATGCCCAAGAATACAATACATTATAATTAACTATAGTCACCAGGCTGTGGAATAGATGTTCAAAATATATTGATTCTGTCTAATGGAAAATTCATACCCTCTGGTAAACAATTCCACTTTTTCCTCAACTTTCTAGTTCCTTGAGATTACCTTTCTACTCTTTGCATCTATGAGTTTGACTTTTTTTTTTTTTTTTCACAATCCATGCATAAGTGAGATCATGCAGTATTTGTCTTTCTTTGACTGGCTTGTTTGCTTAGCTAAATGTCCTCTAAATTCATCCATGTTGTTGTATATGATTGGATTTATATCTCTTTAAAGGCTGTAGTATTTTACATAGACACGTATATGCATACAAACACACACACACACACACACACCATATTGTCTTCATCCATTCATCTTTCCATCTCACATCTTCACTATTGTTAATAATGGTACAATAAAATAAATATGAGGGTGCAAACATCATTTTAGGAAACTGATCTCATTGCCATTAGATATATATTCAGAAGTGAACTATTAGATCATGTGAGGCTCTATTTTTTATTTTTGAGACACTTCCATACTACTTCCATAATGGACATACCAATTTACATTCCCATCAACAATGGACAGGGGTTCTTTTTCTACACATACTCAGAAACATCCGTGACTTTTTGCCTTTTTGAGACCAACAATAATCATAAATTTAAGTTGCTATCTCACTGCATTTTTGATCTGCATTTCTCTGATGACTAATGATATTGATCATTCTTAGGTCTTCTTTTGAGAAGTGGCTATTTAGGTCTTTTGCCCATTTTGGAACTGGGTTATTTGTTTTCATGCTATCCAATTGTTTGAATTCTTTATAAATTTTGGATATTAATCTCTTATCAGATATATAGTTTGCAAATATTTTCTCCCATTTCATAAGTTGTCCCTTCACTCTGATTCTTTCCTTTGCTGTACAGAAGCTTTACAGTTTGATGCAACACTATTTGTCTGTTTTCACTTTTGTTGTATATATATATATATGTATATATACACACACATACATACACACATATGACAAGGGCTCAATTTAATGATTTAATTTCTGAGTTTACAAAATTTTAATATATATATATGATATAATATACATACATATACATATATTATGTATATAGATTCTTTTTCAATTTAGATGCTTTTTATTTCTTTTTTTGCCTAATTTCTCTGTCCAGGATTTCCACTATTATATTAAAGAAACGTAGCAGAAAGGCATCCCTGATTGTCACAGCTGTTATAGAACAAGTATTTCATTTTTAATCATTGAGTTTAGTGTTAGCTATAGGTTTATCATATATGGTCTTTACTATAGTACTTTATGGTACTTTTTTTTTGCCTTTTAATTTTTTTACATTTTGTTGATTCACAAAAGATCTTAATTAATCTAAATACTTTCAATAGCAAGTCACTTGATATATTCATATCTATGAACACATGTCTGACTTTATGCATAAACCTCAGTGAGTAGAATGAACATACATACTATAAAGTAGCAACCACCTGGGGCTATATAACTCACTGATGTCATTAAATAGACATTTTTAATGCATTTTTTTAATTTCAAGAAAAACAGTTTAGGTTTTAATAGATCAAACTCAAAAATTGTTAAGAGAAATTTGCTTATGACTTAAAGCCAGGAAAGGTTAGGATACAGTTCAAATAGTAGGTGGATGAACCTATTAGCAGTTCAAGAGAAGACAAAATCCTTAAATCTAGAAAACAAAGCATAGAAGAAAATCAGTAATGTTTTAATCAAAAGTCATAAAATTCTATTTCACCCATTCAGTCTCATGCAATAATCTCTCCTCTGTTGAGTTTGCAGTGCTACTATGGTCCAATATTTCCTTTTAAATTTTGGAAGTTAACATTGAATGTTAGTATTTATCTTTCCAGATTTGACCCTACCATTAAGTTGGCCATTCTCTTGGCTATTTTTTGAACTTTCATTTATGTGTGTCTGTCTTTAGTTTTCCTGGTATATCACTCCCCTCAGAAGTTCTTGGAAGAGCTGGTCTAGTCTTGGTAAATTCTTTCAGGTTTTGTTTATCTAAGAATATTTTTGTCTTTTATTCCCATCTGAAGGATAATCTTGCCGTGTATAGTATTCTTAGTTGAAACTGTTTTTTACTTAACAATTTGAATGTATTTTTCCATTCTTTTCTTGCTTGGATTGTTTTTTTATGAGAAGTCTCATGTTAGCCTGGTGGAATATCCTTTGAAAGTAACTTGATGTTTCTCTCATGCCAATTTTAGTATCTTGTCTCTGTCTGTAGTTTTGGTCATTCTGGCTATGGTGTGCCTTGGAGA
Source organism: Tupaia tana (assembly GCA_026018925.1). Taxonomy (NCBI): domain Eukaryota; kingdom Metazoa; phylum Chordata; class Mammalia; order Scandentia; family Tupaiidae; genus Tupaia; species Tupaia tana. Next base: position 20,857,154 of record JAKSZU010000020.1, on the reverse strand, counting down.
AGATCTTCTTATGTTTATTGATTCTATGTGGGGTCCTTTGTATTTGTTGGGTCTGAATATTTGAATGCCTCTCTAGGTTTGGAAAGTTTTCTTCCAGGTACATTTGTTTTACACACAATTTCTTAAGAGTTGTTATCATGAAAGGGTATTAAATTTTGTCAAATTCTTTTACTTTTTTTCCCAAAAAAATTATTTATTTTATTTTATTTATCTTCATTATTTTTAAATTTGCTTCAGGACCACATGCTCATCAGGGAGAGAAAGAGAGAGTGAGAAAGCAAGCCTCCAGGTCTGGGAATCAAAAAACAGTTGGCCATGTGGGAGTCCAGTGCCTTATGTATCTTGACACCTGCTAGCCCCATAAATTCTTTTTCAACGTTTATTAAGGTGATCATATGATTTTTATCCTTCACCCTGACATTTATTGATTTATTTATGTTGAACGTCCCAGAGACAAAAATCGTGTGATCATGTTGAACGATCCTTTTAATGTGCTGTTGAATTTAGTTTACTAATATTTTGTTAAAGATTTTTGTATCAATTTTCATCAGGGACATGGCCTGTACTTTTAATTTTTTGTGGTGTTTTGATTTTGGTTTAAGTGTGAAGTTTTCCTCACAAAAAGAGTTTGAAAATATTTATTCTATTTTTTAGAAAAGATAGAGAAATACTGGTATTCTTTTTGGGGGGGGGCGGGGGGGGGGAGAGGTTTTTGCTATAGAGCATGTGCACGCGCCAGAAAGAGAAACAGGAAATGAGAAATCACCCCCCAGGGGGGATGGCCACGCTGCAATCCCTGATCCTCCATTCTCCTCTCAGGATCCTGGGCACACATGCACACGTGCCCGGCGTGAGTTTAAGCCAATGGGTCCAGGACTCCAATCAAAGTTGACTACATGAGAGTCCAGCGACATAACCATTATGCCAACTGCTGGTTCCCAGATATTAGTTCTTTCAAGGTCTGGTAGAAGTCACTTAGGAAGCCATTTGGTCCTAGAATTTTCTTTATTAGAAAGTAATAATGGTATGTACATATCAGTCAAAGATGTACAGATCTTTTGTACTTCTGCTAGACAAACATTACCATGTTTACCCACTCTGGCAATGTCTGGTTTCTGAGACTGGTTCATTGTCCATCGCTTTCCACAGTTTCTTTCTGTTATCTAGGGCTTTCATTTCCCCCCCAATCTTGTGTTCTAAAAACACTGGAGAACATGTTTTACTTCAAAACAGAGGAGGTCTGTGAATCTGCATTCTGCCTGGAAAAGTAGGGATCTTAAAGTTCCCTTTATATCTTGAACACTTTCAGTCTCTTTTAGCCCAGACTAGAGAATTCTGCCAGTACAAGTCTCTTAAAAACTGTACATTTTTTTGTGTGTATTTGATTCTAGTCAATGCCATATTCTCCAAGCCATGAACACAATTATTTATAAGATATGTCTCTCATTTTAATTGTAATTATAGTTTTCCCTGAATGTATTAAATATCTGGGGGCTCAAACTCTTAAGTTTTCTAAGTGCTCCTTCTCTTTTATTCCAGTTGAAACGATCTCTGAGATGTTCATTTAATCCTTTCAGATATTTTAAAAATGGTATTACAGTGTGGCTGTATTTGTTTTATAATACTATTAGGCCATATCTTTTTAGAAGTACCAGAAGATCATACATTCCCCTAAGAATTTATTTTAATAACCATATTTCTCATAGTGAAAAACAGTTTAACTATAATTTTGCAAATTCTAGCATTTATGAGCTTTTTATATTTTTTCTTAATTTTATTTCTACCCTAGCTGATTCTTTACTGTCTTAATGAACTTTCTAAGATGCAGTTTGCAGCAGTCTCCAAAGGGTTTTAGCAGCAGACCTCAAAATCTTCTCAATAAACATGACAAGTTCATTAGATATATTTTATAGTCTCCTTCGATCATGGGTGACAGTTTTATCAAATAGCTGCTACATGGCATAGATTGAAGTTTTCCCCACTCCTCATAACTTTACACATCATTTCTCCAACCTCCTATAATAGTTTCCTTGGCACCTACTGTCCAGATTCAAAAAGACTGCTACCAATGTTTGGGGTCTGTTACAGCAATTTTCCTTGGTAGCAATCATCACGATTATGCTGCATGTGGTACCACCCCAAAACTCAGTTGCTTACAACAATAAGCATATTTTCTTTTCCATGCAATGTGAGCTCTCTGTAATTCATATGCTCTAGAGTGGGTTTGGCTTCAAGCTTTCAATTAGCTCTAGGCCTGTACAACGTGGCTCTCATTTCTAGACCAACAGCCACCTGAGTCATAATTTCTTTATGATTGAAAACAAGACTTTGAGAAGGCACACTCAGATATGGAAACACATTTCAAGCTTTTGCTTACGTTATGTATGCTAACATCATCATGCTTAAGCAAGCCAATTGGCTAAGCTCAAAGAAGAGAGGTAATTATACTCTACTCACCATGAAACCATGGCAATTATGTTGATGTATATCCATATTAGATGGACATGAATAATTTAGAGCTTTCATTCAATCTACACAGACAGATTTTGTTGTTGTCGTTAAGAGGAACTCAGTAAAAAACTTAAAAAACACAGTATTTTCATGTTTATGCATATTAATTAGGGCACAATTCTGTTCAAAATTCTTGAAAATTAAGACCAATAAGAGAGACACTTTTAAATAGTTTATATTTAAGCCATATAGATTGTCATATATTAATCTCATGTATCCTTCTGATTTATCACAGCCCTATGTCTGTAGTTTTTCCATTTCTTTTCTTTTCTTTCTTTTTCTTTTCTTTTTTTTTTTGGAGAGGTTTTTGCTATAGGGCGCATGTGCTTGCCAGAAAGACAAAGAGAGACAGAGAGACAGAAAGCGAGAAATCACCCCCCAGGGGGAATGGCCACACCGCAATCCCATCTCCTTCATTCTCCTCTCGGGATCTTGGGCATGCAAGCACACACACCCGGCACATGCCCGGTGTGAGTTTAAGCCACCAGGTCCAGGACTCAAATCACGGTCGACTACATGGAAGTCCAGCAACATAGCCATTATGCTAACTGCTGGTCCCTGCAGTTTTTCTATTTCTAATAAGAGAATCAGAAGTAAGACATTTTTGCATTCCAAGATCTCACAGGGTGCTAACAATAACCTAAATAAAATTTTTCACACATCCTCAAACAATTTCATACGGTCAAAAAATACAAGCAAATAAACCACACATGATTTATGTCTTTAGCATATCTAGGACATAGAGAATACTACTGACTTTAAATCATGAATAAGTAGAAAAATAGTTTTATTTAATTCTAATAACAGAAATACCTCAGTTTGGGTCATCTTTGAGCATATAGGGCTTATTTAGCTCATGGCTTAGAGGTCCAAGGTTTAGGAGCCACATCTGGGAAGTCTGCATCCCAATATGGCAGAGGGCAGGAGGGTATGGTCTGTGTTCATATGTCTCTATCTCACTTCCTCCTCTTATAAACTCCCTAGGAGTCAGTCATGGAGGCCTCACCCTAATGACCTTAATCTTAATCTCTTTCCAAAGGTTTTACTCTTAAACATCATAGTTTGATTAAATTTTTGCCATCTTTATGCTATCAAAACCAAATCTCAACTTGTGAATTTTTTGGAGAGTAGGGGCACATATAAATCACAGCATTTCACCCTGGCTCCAAAAATCTACATACAAAATCATCCCAGTAGTCCCAAAAGCTTTAACTTATTACAACAACAATTTAAAAGTTCAATACCTGAAGTCTCATCTGAGACTCAACACAAACTCCTTCCAGCAATAAGCCTATGAAGTCAAAACAAATTATATACTCCCAAAATACAGTGGTGAAAAGTGCGTAGGATAGAAGTTCTTTTTGTAAAAAGAAAGGAGTGACAGACTTTAAGCAAGTTCAAAATCTAAGAAACCTGACATTCAATCTAGAAACTCCAAAATAATCCTTTTCTGAAAGTGCTTCATCCTGGATGAACTGGTACAGGGTTTGCACCCCCAGGGTTGTCAGGCATTCCTGCTGCAATGGCTTATCTAGGCGCAGTTCATACTTCTAATCTCTCCTGTTAGAGAGTTGGTTGTCCATGTTTCCTTTAGGCACTGCATGCCGATAGCTCCATAGTTCTTGGGACTTAAGGGTCATACTTGTGACTCCACTAGGCTTTGCTGTGGTGGGAACTCTGCATGGCACCTCTGGTCCCATATTTCTACCTGGCTTTGCCCTACTGGAGGCTCCACTCTATGTCAGATCTCTGGCCTCCAGGTTTTTTAAGACATCCTCTCAAATCTAGGTGGAGGATTCCATGTCTCCACAGATCTCAGATTCCATGTCTGAAGATTTGTCTCTGCATGCATGCCATCAACATCTGCTTCCTGTACTTTTCAGACTGGTAGACAGAGAGGCAGGTTGAGGTCCACCTGACGCTGAGGAATGATTTACTGGATGTGAGAAACAGAATCCTGAGACATAGAATCCTGAGGCAGCTCAGGGCAACAAGACCACAATGAGCCAATTCCCTGAACCCATTCTGCTTTTCGATTCCTAGGTTTAGAAAGAGTCCATTCCCTATGAGAAGGGAAGCCTCAAATAACTCTGATATGCTCTTAGAGCTTTTCTCCAATTTTCTTTACAATTATTATCACCTGGATCCCTTCTATCAGTAGAAATCTCTAGCAATCAGTCACTTGGCTGTAACTTGCTCTGCCAAGCATACTTTTTAGGTGTCTGCCATATGGTTAGCCTGTGAATATTCCAAATCTTTCAGGTCTGCTTCCCTTTAAACTATCATTTCTAGCTTTTAGCTATCTTGTTCCTCTTTCAGTTTTGAGTTCAGATAACAATAACCAGGTTACAGCCTGAATTTTATCACTTAGAAATTTCTTCTGCTAGGCAACTTAGATCATCACTGCTCAACTCAGTCTTCCTTACAGCCATAGGGCATAAACACACAGGAGCTACATTGTTTGCCATGGTGTGATATGAATGATGTTCTCTCCAATTCCCAATAAGATATTCCTCACTTTTCTCTAAGTTCCCTTCAGAATGGTGATTACTACCCATATTTCTTTTCATTTTTTTTGAGAGATTTTTGCTAGAGAGCACATGTGCTTGCTGGAGAGAGAGAGAGAGAGAGAGAGAGAGAACAAGAAATCACTCCTTGAGGGAATAGAGAGAGAGAATCACTCCTTGAGGGCATTGACACACCAGACCTCTTGGGATTTTGCACATGCACCACAGGCACAAGTGCCTGGCCTAAGTTTTAAGCCACCAGGTTCAAGATTCAAACCACGATTGACTACATGGGAGTCCAGCAACGTAACCATTATGGCATCTGCTGGTCCCACTACTCATATTTCTAAGTTCCAAAGCCACTTCCATATTTTCATGTATTACCTATTAGTAAAATCCTACTTTGCAGTACTACTTTTCTGTTTTAATTTGTTCTATTGCTGTTAAAAGAAAAGACCCATGTCTGGGTCATTTAAGAGAATAGAGGCTTACTCAGCTAATAATTCAGAGGTTCTCAGTCTTGAAGCCACATATGGTGAGGGTATATGACAATACAGCATAGGGCAGAAGAATACGATCTGTGCCCCTACGTTTCTGTTTCATTTTCTCTCTTTATCAACCAGGGGTCAATCAGGGAGCTCTGACTTAGTGATCTTAACCTTAATCTCTTACCAAAGGTTCTTACTTTCAATACTATGGCCTAATTAAGTTTTTTTTTTTTTTTGAGAGATTTTTTTCGCTATAGGGCATGTACGCTCGCCAGACAGAGAGAGACATAGAGACAGAAAGCGAGAAATCACCCCCAGGGGGGATGGTCACGCCGCAATCCCTTCTCCTCCATTCTCCTCTCGGGATCTTGGGCACACATGCACACGCACCCAGCGTGAGTTTTAAGCCACTGGGTCCAGGACGTGAACCGCGGTCGACTACGTGGGAGTCCAGCGACATAGCCATTATGCTAACTGCTGGTCTTACTTCCATTACAACCAAATCCAATGTTGTGTATTTTGCAGGAACATAGTAGAACTGTAGTATAAATAAACACCCCACATAATAGAGATATTGTTCTAGAGTCTATACTAATGAAAAGGTATGGAACTGTAAAGAACAGAAAGGAATAAGAGGACCATGAGCGATGAAATACAGATAAAATTAGCCCCTAATTTTATACTTATTATGAATATATCAAAGATAGGTTTGTTACCAGTAACTCACAGCACCAGATACTGCAGAACTGATAGGAATTCTGAGGGCTAGACTCAGGGCTGCCACTCAGGTGTCAGAATCAAAAAGGCACTGCTTCTGGTGAAAAGGGGGTAAAGTTGGAAAGAGTAGCTGTTTTTTGAGAATTGTTAGTGACAATGGAAAAATCAAAAGTTGTTTGCTAAGGAGTCTTATTAGAAAACTCAAGAGAAGAAAGTGTGTACTAAAGAATGTATATCTAATCAAGCTGTCTTTTAACATCCATAATATAGAAAAACAGTTTTATTCTATAGAAACAAACAAGCAAAAATGAATCACAAAACCAGAAAATACAAATGTCCCCTCTTAAAAAACTGTATTTCACATAGAAAGAGGAAAGAACATTCTCAAACTACAGAACTTAGTAAGCTAGCTAAAGCTAATCAGTCATGTCTACATATAACCAATTGCTAATCCCAGAAGATAAGACTCCGCAAAATAAACATATGGCCATCCATGTCCATATGAAGCAATACAGAAATAAAACAGAGGAAGATCAACATTTTGAGCTTATGAAAATTATCTAAGCAGACATTCATGAAGCAGAAGGAAACTGTGACATACCATCCCAGCCCAAGTTAAATATTATTAAACACGCTTTTATCCATGTATGAAGACAACTCAAATTGGAAACTCAAAAACTCTGAAAAAAATTGGAAAATAAAATGAAAAACTTGTAAAATAGGTATTGATCATATCAGAAGTAACATTGAATAAAAAAATGGGAAAGAAAAGCAATAAACGAAGACAGAGTACAAGTTCCTAAAAAGGACTAGGTTAAATTTCTTCCATAAAAAAATAACAGAGAAAATATGAGAATAGTGAAGTGAACACAAAGGCAGTAAATAAAAGGATAACAGTAAAAGTGACGGATATGCATCGGGTTGTCAAAAAAGTCATGACACATTTTTACATAGAAAAATATGTCACAAGTTTCCCAAAGACCTAATAGGTTAGTCAAATGAAGACACAAAATACAGATAATTAGAGTTTCTGAAAATTTGTTTTTGAAAATGACAATAGAACAGTGTTACTTAAAATGCTATTTCTTAAAAATGTTTTTTGAGATATCTGAATTTACTTATTGTAAGAGCCTACTGTTTCTGGGGTGGGGCAGGAGAACAAAAAAGGGAACTCCAAACCATATGATAATACAATCTTTAGACATTAATATTAAAGGGAAACAAAGCAAAACTTTAGGGCTGCATGCTAAAAGAAAAAAAAAAATAGGTCATATACTAAAGGAAGAAAAGTTGTGCTGGCATGAGATTTCTTAACAACAATATATAAAATAAAACAACAGAAGAGCAGCATTTTTCAGAAACTCTGTATATGAAATAATTTTATATCCTGTCAAGTTCTCATGAAATATTAAAAAGTAATAATAAATCATATTTAACCTGTAAGAATCAGAGGATCTTATATTCAAAAGCCCTTTTTGAAGAATCTACTAATGGAAAAAATCTCACCTAACAAAATAATTTTTAGGGGAGCTTTGAGAAAAGAACTAACCATGACCTTTGTAAATTGTGCTATGACTGGTTTTAATTCTGCCTTATCATTTTATGTATACTTCCTATGTAATAGGTCATACTTACAGCGGATTCCTTTATGTGTGTGTATGTGTGTGTGTGTGTATTTACTTTAAAAGAAAAATAGTGAGTGCTCCAACTAGTGGCATGGTGGTTCAGGCTGTTTGATCCCACATGGTCAACTGCATGGTTTGAGTCTGACCCGACAGCTTGAAAAACACACTGGATGTCTATGTTGGATGCCCAAAATACCAACAGCAGAAGACACAGAGGAGAAGGGGTTGTTGTATGACCACGCTCTATGGGGATGCCTAGTGATGTCTACAAGTAACCTCTAGGGAATATAGTTGATTTCTTGCTTTCTCTCTCTCTCTTTCTTTCTGTCTTTCTCCAGCAAGCACACATGCCCTGTGGCAAAATGTTTTTTAAAATGGTGACCAATTGTGTAGTAGTTACATTGTTAGAGTCCCACATGGCTGCCCATGGTTCAAGTCTTAGACCTGGAGGTTTGAAATGCACGCTAAGCATGCTGCATACGTGCCCACGATCCCAAGGGGAGAAGAGAGGAGAAGAGACTGCCATGTATCCATCCCCACTGGAAGGTAATCTCTCACTTTCTGTCTCTCCGTCTCTCTCTGTTTTATTCCGGCAAGGGCACATACCATATAGCAAAAATCTCTCTTTAAAAAGAAGGGATGACAAAAAATTATGTAAATAGTATATGCCCTGTAAATGCAAATGTGATGCAACCAAAAACTGGAAGGAGAAGGATGGAAACAGAAGAAAATTGAATGGGTCTATTAATTATCTCATGGTAATAGTTAGAAGTTATATAAAAATAATTAAAGGTAAAAAAAAAAAATTAAAGGTAAAACCCAAACATTTGATTGTTAAGTAAAATACAATAGGCATTATAAAAGGTCCAAATGTCAAGTTTAACTTACAAACAAAAGTAACAAACTTTGATGCTGAAAGAATGACAAAGAAAGTAAAACATAAGACTGTGCAAAGAAAGTAACATTGTATATATAAAATATTATGCAAAGTACATATAATTAATACCAATGTAATTAAAACCAAACACACTTGATATATCACTAAAACATAAATGAGTTCAAATCACATGAGTCATTTTTAACCTGAAGTGTTACTGGCATAAAAATTAATGACTAGATTCTGAGTTATCATCATAACTGGGAAAGACAGGGAAAATCCTGAAAAAAAGACAATGTCATATGGGAAGTTCCCATGTCTGTTAAGAAGTTCTGCCCAAATTTCTGGAAAATTAATGTACAAGACAAACTCCAAAAGAATTACTGAAAGACTAAATTGAACAGACATTACAACTGATACTCACCACGGGAGAGACAGTTTGAATTCAGCCAGGTTAACTGCAAATCAAACGAACGAAATCATTACTCTTCAGAAGAAAGTAACAGAATCCACGTTTCTATAATGATTAATCACAATATCCAGTGAATATAACATTCAAAATTACACAAAAAGTTAAGGAAACAAATTATGACATACTTAGAGAAAAGGAAATAAACATAAACTAAATGTGAGATGGTAAAGATAGCAGAATTATTAGAGCATAGGGGACCAGCAGGTGGTGTGGTGAAGGCACTGGACATGACCACATGGCTGACCACAGTTCAAGTTCTTGAACTGGTGGCTTGCTTTCTCACTCTCTCTCTCTTTCTCTCTTTCTTTCTCTTTCTCTCTTTCTCTCTTTCTCTTTCTCTCTTATGTGTGTGTGTATGTATCTCTCTCTCTGGTCAAATTAAAAATACATTAATGAACAAATAAAATTAGATAAACAATCTTTACCAAGAAAAGACTTATTAAAGAATAATTTTAAAATGGCCATTTTGACTGTACCCAATAATATAAAAATGTAAAAATGTAAGGAATCTCAGCATAGAAATTAAAATTGTAAGAAAGAAACTCTAAACAGTAGAATTGAAAAATACACGTGAAATGAAAATTCACTGAATTGGCTTACATGCACAAGAAAGAACCAGGGAATTCACAATATATCAACAGAAATTATCTAATTTAAAGAATAGAGACAAAATAATGGTGAACCAACAAAAAGTTTTATTCACCTGTAGCTAAATATTCAAAAGTTTAATATACATATAATATGAGTCTCAGAAGGAAAAGTAAGACAGGGAGAATGAAAGAAAAAGATAGGTTAAAAAAATGACTGGAATTTCCCCAAATGCGCTAAAAAAGACATAAATTTAAAGAAATAAGAAGTATGGAAAACTCCAGCAAGATAAATACAATGAAAAATATGTAGGCATGTGATGGTCAATTTATTTGAAAATATGAAGAAAGTCTTACAAGCAGCTTTCTGAAAAACAAACAAAAAATTTGTACATGGGAATAACGATGCCAATGATGACTGACATCTCCTCAGGGAGTGGAGGCCAGAAGACAGCAGAAAAATATTTGAAAAGTGCTTAAATAAAATTATTCATCTGATCTAGAATTACGTATCCAAAGAAAACATCCCAGAGGTAAAATAAAGGCATTTTCAGAAAAAAACAAAAACAAACCTAAGAGATGTAATCACCAACAGACAGGTGCTAAGGAAAATGACCAAGTACTTTAGGTTGAAGAAAGATGATAACATATAGAAGTCAGTTTTGGCAAGGGCAGAATATGAGAAATAGTAAATATAAGGTAAATAAAGAAGAATATATCTATCTCTTAAGTTCTTTACAATATTATGACTTATTTTTTTAAATTATTTTTTAGAGAGATTTTTGCTATGGGGTGCATGTGTTTGCCCAAGAGACAGAGAGACAGAAAGAGAGAAATCATCCCCTTGGAGGGATGGCCATACCACAATTCCTTCTTTTCTATTCTGCTCTTAGAATCTTGGGCATGCACCCACATGTGGCCAGTGTGAGTTTTAAGCTGCCATGTCTAGGAATCAAACCATGATCGTCTGGGTGGGAGTCCAGTGACATAACCATTACACCATTTGCTGGACCCTTTTATGACTTATTAAAGTAAAATTTATAACATTATGTGGAAAAAATTATAATATATGTATATGTAATACATAAAAGATGGGAAGAAGTAAAGTGAAAATTTAATTCTGAGATGGCCTTGTAGCCTAAAGGTTAAGGGAATCAGATCCCACATGGCCAAACACAGTTGAAATCCTGGCCCTTCAGGTTTGGAAAACATGCTGGGTGCATGTGCATACATGCCCCAAATCCCAACAGGACGGAGAAGTGGAGGAGAAAGTATCCTGCATGACTATGCCCGCTTGGAGGTAATTTCTCCCTCTCTCTCTCTGTCTCTCTGGTAGAGAGACTTAAAAAAATACATGGAATATTTACTTCTAAATTTTTACATTATTACAATTATATGTTATTCTCTCTCTCGATATATATGATTGACACGTATGATTCACACACACACACACACACACATATATATATATCACTACAATAACCGTTATGAAAAACTGTGGAAGCCCTTGCTGGAAGACGCCCCATTATGGCGTAGGAACTAAACACCTAAGACTCAAAGACAACTCCTTATTAGCATAACTCTGAGAAGCGGCCTATCAGAGCCCAACACGCCCGGAGACTTGGGGAAGGGCGGGCCCAGAGGGAATTTAAGGCGCGTACCCGGAAGCCTGGGGGAGAGAAGCAACTGAACCTGTACCAATAAACTTCACGGAAGAGATCTCGGTGTCCAGAGTCGTGGCTCCAACCGCAACAAGTGGTGGCCCGTACGGGGAATGCTCCTCTCGTTCCTACCCCATGCCCTGTGGAACCAAAGGCTCAGAACCGTGGCAGCCGGCTGGAAAGTTTCGGACATAGAGATGGTAAGTGCAAAGTCTCGGAAGAAGAGACGGTAAGCAGTAGTCTCGGAAGGGAGACGGGAATTGATAGCGGGCGCTCCGTAAGTGGGAGAAAGCCCAGGACAGAAAATTAACCCCGGGAAATTCCGGTAAAGGGTAAACGGGGGACCTCCTTGGAGAGGGGAAGTGTGTACAGCCATGGGCGTGGGACCCTCTCAGCTCATAGTAGAAGCGCTAAAAGCGCTGCTTAAGTTAAAAGACCTTAAGTTAAGAGATAAGACCATTGAGCACTTCATTGAGCAGGTAGATGCCACGGCCCCCTGGTTTCTCCACTCAGGGCGGCTCACGACAGTTTGTTGGGACAAACTAGGTAGGGATTTAGACTTGGCGGCAGAGGAAGATAGACTCTCAGGCGGAGTAAAACCCCTATGGAGACTGATCCGAGCCTGTTTGGAGGATCAGCGCTGTGTGAAAATCGTGCCGGAAAGTCAGGAAGCATTAGAAACGGTCCGAGAAATGCAGTCACAAGATGGAGACGGAGGCGCTAAAATGGCGGACAAAGATGATAATAATGACTCTGAAGTACAACAACTGGTAGAGGAAGTGAAAGGGTGGGACATTGAAAGTGAGAAGGAGGAGGACCAGCCTCCTCCTTCCGCCCCACCTCCCCCTTATAATCCAGCTGCGCAACAGCAGGGAGGAGCGGGAGGCAGAGCTTCTTTCTGCCCCGTCGCTTGGCGGGAGGCCAGACAGCTTGGACCCGTCGGAGCATTTCCTGTTTTCGCAGACAATGCAGGAAATAGATATCATGAACATCTTGATTATCAAACAATAAAGGCCTTGGTGGAGGCAGTGAAAACTTATGGGAATGGTGCCACATTTACTGTCGGGCTCGTTGAGACCCTACAGAGATACTGCATGACTCCCAATGACTGGGGGACATTGGTGAGGGAAGTTGTACAGACCTTTCCCCTATGTCCATGTTATTGGGTGGCCGAGTTGGCTATGCGAACCTCACATGGTCATCAACTGGCCTTTTCGAAAAGTCAGTCACATCCAACCACACCTTCCGATCTGCCATAGTTCCACCAACTCCTGTTTGTGTAGCTCCTCCTTTCTTATTCCTTGTTTATAACGGCTCTGAGTTCAATCATACTATTAACTGTAATAGTAACATCTGCTTCTTATCTTTATGCTGGAACGCTACTGCTTTCCCACTGGCTATAATTCTCCGCCTTCCAGAACACCTACCTGTCCCCGTTGTTCCACCCTCGGCGCTTTCTCTCATTCGACCTAAACGGGACTTCGGTATCACCGCAGCTATTGTCACTGCTGTGGCTTTGGCTGTTGGTGCTGCAGCCACCGCAGCAGTGTCCATGTACACCTCAGTACAAACTGCACACACTTTAAATAACCTCTCTTCCACCGTGGCCACGGCCTTAGACCACCAAAGAGCCCTTAATAGTCACCTAGCCGGTGGAATCATGATTCTAAATCAACTGCTAGATCTCGTTGATGAAAGAGTAGACACGCTTTGGAGACTTGCACGTTTGGGCTGTGAGTGGCATGCCCCAGGTCTCTGTGTCACCTCCATCCCATATGACAACTTTTCCACATCTGCTAACCTTTCTCGAGAGCTTTCTTCCTACATAACAGATAACTGGAGCAGCGGCTTTGACAACCTCTAGCGACAACCGACCCCTACAGTAATTGAGAGGATGCGAGGCACAACACTGCACTACTGAGACCCTAATTGGGATCAGTAGGAAGGCATGTCTGGGTGCATATGGGTTACTGTCTAAACCATCCCATCCCCCACAAAAGACAGTGGACAGGCTGTTCTGAGTGGGTACCCCTGGCTGCCCACACAGTGTGGTAAATAAGTCCTCTTCTCTGGGGGCCCGAGACCTCTACCTTCTCCTCTCCAAAGAAAACAAAAAGGGGGAGATGTGGAAGCCCTTGCCGGAAGACGCCCCATTATGGCGTAGGAGCTAAACACCTAAGACTCAAAGACAACTCCTTATTAGCATAACTCTGAGAAGCGGCCTATCAGAGCCCAACACGCCCGGAGACTTGGGGAAGGGCGGGCCCAGAGGGAATTTAAGGCGCGTACCCGGAAGCCTGGGGGAGAGAAGCAACTGAACCTATACCAATAAACTTCACGGAAGAGATCTCGGTGTCCAGAGTCGTGGCTCCAACCGCAACAAAAAACAATTTTAAAAGTAGGTTAAAAAATAAAAATCTTACAATAGACTTATGAAAACCAAACGATATGCACAGGAGACAGAAGAGCAGGACCAGAAGAGCAAACACAGATGGGAAAAACAGAAAACAAATAGCAAAATCATAGACCTCCTACAAATATGAAAATTACATTAAAGAATAATGAGCAAGGCCCAGCTGCTGTGGCACAGAGGTAACCGAGTGCTCTCAAGGCTGGGAGCCATATGGCTGACCAGAGGTTGGATCCCTGACACAGACAGACTCTGAAGAGCTGGAAGACAGAGGAAAGGAGATTGTGGTGTGTTGAGACCCTGCCCAGGATGTTTCTCTATCTCTATCTTTTTCTCTCCATTTCTCTCATGCATGCATGTGTGCATGCACGTGCATGCACATGTACTCTCTATCATAAAAAAAAATGGACTAAAAAAACTCCACTTAAAAGACAACGATTACCAAAAGTATTTGAAAAACAAGCCCCAGTATTATCTGTCTGCAAGACACAAAGACACAAAGAAGTTCACAGTTAATTGATTTTTTTAATTAATGAAAAAAAATATTTAACATACCAACACTATCAATAATTTTAAAAGCAAAAAAGGTAAATTATGTTTAAAAACAGTGATATTATAAGAAACAGAGAGATAAATCATATTAATAAAAATGAATGACCTGAGATGAAAAATATTTGATGGTAGTAAAAATAATATTACATAAAGATATTTTATATTTTATTATTAAACAGAGATCAATTAGAAATACAGCCACTCTTACAACACAAACTATAGCAGAAACATTCAATGAAAATGGTGCTATTTTTGAGGTTTTAGTTTCTTCAAATCCTTTAAACATTTGTTATTTTTAGTCTTTTATTAATTACTTACTGTGATATATATGTATGAAGGATCTTCAAAAAGTTTATGGGAATAGTTATTAAGAAGAAACTACACAAAAATAAATTCAACTGTAATTCCATTTTTTCAAGAGCCTCTGAAAGCCTCCTGTATTTATATTTTGTTAGAATTTTTATTTCTTTAAGAGGTTTTTTTTTTTGCTATGGGGTGTGTGCTCTTGCCAAGAGACAGAGAGACAGAAAGTGAGAAATCACACCCCAGGGGGGATGGCCACACTGCAATTTCTCCTCCTCCATTCTCCTCTTGGAATCTTGGGCACACATGCACATGTGTCCAGCACGAGTTTAAATCACCAGGTCTAGGATTAGAACTGCTGTCGACTAAATGGAGTTCAGCAAAATAACCATTACACCATCTGTTGATGCCTAAAATTTTAATTCTTACTTTGCTTATAGTTAATAATGTTAAGTACCTTTTCATGCACATATTAGCCATTCGAATTATTCTTTTCTTAAGTGTTTATTCAAATCTTTTGTCATTTGTTTTTGTGTCTATATTTCATTGAGTTATAAGAGTTTTTATGTCTTGATACCATTCTCATCCAGTACATATTTTGTATACATGTCTTTTAGTTTATTATTTGCTTATTTGTTTTCTGAATAGTAATATTTGAAAGCAAAGGTTTTTACTTTTCATGAAGGCTAATTTGTTTATTTTTATTTTAGTATAATTTCTGTGGTTTGGGGAGTTTTTTATAAAATAAAATACACAGCTATTGTACTGTTCAAAAATTGCATCCCGGGTACTTTACCAAGAGAAATAAAAATATATGTCCACAAAAAAAGTTTATAGCTGCTTTTAAAATGATAACCAAAATTTGGAAACAATGCAAATATTTGTCAACAGGGCAAGAGATAAATAAACCATAGTATATTCATATAGTAGACTACCCCAATGCCATTTAAAAACTACTGAGAGGACCAGCAGATGGCATGGAGGTTAACATGACCAACTGCATCGTGAATCCTGGACCTGGTGGCTTGAGAATAATGCCAGGTGCATGTGCGTGCCCAAAAATCCCGAGAGGAAAATGGAGTAGGAGGGATTTCGGTGTGGCCATCCCTTTGAGGGGTGACTTCTCACTTTCTCTGTCTCTGTCTCTCTTTGGCAAGTACAAGCACCCTATAGCAAAAAAAACAAACAAGCAAACAAAAAACAACAAACTACTGATATATTCAACAACAAGTTATTTCTTATGAGGCAAAGCTATCATTAATTGGTACATATGGCGGTAGCAGAAAACAAAACAAGACAAAGACAATATTATAACTTGTGAATACTTATGCGAAAAACCCTAATTAAAATATTGGCAAATAGAATTGAACAGTTCCACAGGGAAATAATACATCATGAGGAAGTGAAGTTTATTCTTGTAAGATAAGAATATCAATATCTGGAAATCTATTAACATATCTCTACATTAATACTTGCAGAGAGGGAAAAAACTATAGTTTTTCAGAAGACTTTGGACAAGATTTTGTATTCATTTGTTCCGATAACATTTAATGGAATAATACACCCACACACTCACATATACAAGCACAGGCACAGGATAGAAGAATTCATATTGAGGTCAGAATCAGAGCAACGATGCCTTTTTGCCATTACTGCGTAAATTGCATGAGAATATTGATCAAAATGAAAAAAGTGAATAAAACATATCTATTTGCAAATGATTTTCTAAAAATGCAAGAGAATTAAAAAGTTAATTCATGTAATAAACATTCTATAATATACAAAGTTATAAAAGATAACCTTCAACTACTTTGAAAACCAGTAATAACATAGAATAGAAAAAAATCCCATTTAAATTGCAGCAAAATAGATAAAATACCTAGGAAAGAGCTGAAAATAAAATATGTATTTCCCCTAAGTGGAAAACTTTAAAACTCTCATAAAAGACACAAAAATAGATTTTTTTTTTTTTTTGGTAGAGGTTTTTTGCCCTAGGGCCCGTGCACTCACTGGAGAGAAAGAGAGAGATACAGTAAGAGATAAAATGAGAAATCACCCCCTGGGGGCAATGGCCACACTGCAGTTCCTTCTCCTACATTCTCCTCCCAGGATTTTGAGCACACAGGCACACATGCACACAAGCCTAGAGTGAGTTTCCAGCCACTGAATCTGGAAGTCCATTCAGGATCGACCATGTAGGAGTCCAGCAACATAATTGCTACTTCATCTGCTGGCCCCCACAAAAATAGATTTAAACAAAAGGAGAAATATTCCTTGTTTTTGGATTCAATATCTTAAGCATGTTAAGTTTTGTTAAACTAATATATGAATCTAATGTAACTTTAATCAAATTCCCTATTTTATGCTGTAGAAGCTAATTCTAAAATTGATATTGATCATTAAAAACATGCAAGAATGGCTATGAAATGTGAAAAAGAGCCATGGGAGTATAATACTTACCAGATGTTCAAATCTACTGCAAACCTTTTGTAAACAAAACAGTTGTGGGCCAGTAGGAGGTTTGCTGGTTAAGGTGCTAGATCCCACATGTCCAAGTGAGCAGTTTGATTCCCAGATTCAGAAGCTTGAAAAACACTGGGGGGAACCAGCAGTTAGCGTAATGGCTATGTCACTGGACTCCCACATAGTCGACCATGGTTCACGTCCCAGACCCGGTGGCTTAAAACTCACGCTGGGCGCGTGTGCGTGCGTGCCCAAGATCCCGAGAGGAGAATGGAGGAGAAGGGATTGCGGCGTGGCCATCCCCCTGGGGGGTGATTTCTCGCTTTCTGTCTCTATGTCTCTCTCTGTCTGTCTGGCGAGCGCACGTGCCCTATAGCGAAAACCTCTCCCCCCAAAAAACAAAAAAACAAAAAAACAAACAAAAACACACACTGGGTGCATAGGTGTGCATGCCCAAAGTCCCAAGGGAAGAATAGGGAAGGAGAGATTGCGCATGGTTGTCCTACCTGGAAGGTGATTGCTCACTTTCCCTCTATCTCTGTTTTTCTATAAGAAAGCAAATGTGTATATGCCAAAAAACTAAAACAAAAACACAAACAGTCACGTATTGGCATATGAATGCATAGAAGGAACAGTGGAACAAAATGGAAAGCTCAGGAAAAAAAAATCAAGAACATGTAGAGATTTAGTGGCATAAAAGTGATACCTCAATCACTAAAAAAAAAGGTGGGGACTATTAATAAATGTAATTGGCCACCTTGGTAGCAATTTGGGGAAATAATATTGAATTTATATCTTATAGATTACACAAAGGTTAACTCCAAATTCCAAAAATGATCAGAAATATATTTCTTAAAAATATAGACACCATACATGTATAGAGAAAAAAAGGATTAATTCCCATAGGATCTGGATTTAAGCAAAGACTTCCTACTTGCTTCTCCAAATCCTGATGTAATATAAGAGAACACTGGCAAATTCTACAACATAAAACTCACAACTCTGCTCAAAGAAAAATAAAAATTATAAATGAAGTTAAATATATAAATTGCAGACTGGGAAGTAATATTTGTAATATTTATCCTAATAACTTCTGAGAAATATAAAGAATCTTGAGAAATCAAAGAATATCAAGATCAAACCAAAAGAAAAGAAAAATGTGTGTGTTTGCGTATGAAGGTATGCATATCTGTCTATTTTGCAGAAGAAACACAGGGAGAATAAACCAGAGAAAGATTAAATTTGTTACCTATTGAAGATGGGTACAAGCATTAGAAAAGACAAGAACAAGAAAAGAGACTTTATCGAGTATTTTTATTTGATTTGACTTTATTGTTTCCTTTATTTATTTCACTTTTGAACAGTATTAACATTTTCATGTTCAAAAATAATTCCACAAAGGACTCAAAAAAACCTAAAACTGACTATATAAATGTAAGTAAATATATAGTAGCATCTATGATCACAAAAAGAAAAGAATTCATCTAAGTTAACTTTTGTATGAAATACTTCAGATGTAGTCTAAGGACAGAGGAAATCTTGACTTTTGAATAAAAGGTTTGCTAGTGGTAGTGATAGGGCTGCACTAAGTTTAAAACTGTCTCATCAGTCTTGTATGATTGAACAAATCAGCACACGTGCTCATGTTGATGCAACACGTTTGTTTCTCACGGTGGAAGAGAGGAGTCATAAATGTGGGGCAGGAGATGAAGAAAGAAGGCTATAGGGTTCGGTTTTACGCGGAATTACAAATGAGAGTTAATATTTTTTAAAAAATACTTATTCCTTGCTCCGTTTCCTGACAAGCTGAGAGCAGTGGTACACTCGCAGCAATAAGCATTCTTAACACCTAGATCTTGATTTTCTAAGTCCTATTTTTCTTCAAAAAGAGCTAAAGCACCTTGAGAAATAGCTGACTGTAGGTCTGTGCAGGGGAACCAAGGTCAGTCTGGGACATGATGTGAAGTCAGAGCATGAGAAGTTCTCAAAATTGATAGGAACATGTCAAGAGGACATAAAGCCAGTTGGAAGAGGCTACCCTTGGCCAGATTTGGATCATATGAGCATCAAAAAGTAATAAAGAAGGGGAGGGTTTATAACACGTTGAATAAGAAATGATCTGTGAGCCACAGCAATAAACTTGAAAAGGCAAGAGAGAAAGGGAGAGAAAGGATGTTTCTTTTTTTGAAGTTTATTTATTTTGGCTGATAATGTGAGATAAACAGAGAGGAAGAGAGACAGAGAAAGAAGAAGAGAGATAGAGACAGGTCGCCAACAGTCTTCATACTGTAACTCACCCCAGCCTTAGTCAGCCTGGGCCAAGGGCACATGAGGGTACCTGATGTGGAGAGAGGCCCCAGAACATGAGTCTGGGAAACCTCCTATGTGAACCCAGTGTGTTACCAACTGTGCCCATAATCCGGCTTTTAGGGGAAAAACTGCTAATAAATGTAGGAGGAATAGTCCAATGAGTAAAAGTCATTTTTGCAACCAACACTTTAGAAAGCAATTTAGGCATAAATCATCAATGAATACTAAAACCACTGGATTAAAGATAATAATTGTTGGGGAAGACAATCTCAATGTATGAACTCACTGATTAGTTATTAATTATAAAGGGGAAAAGATACATTGCATAGGAGAAAATTGGTGACTACTCCCTTTACATAATGACCAAATTTAACCTTGCCAATAGCAGGACAAACGAGTTCATAAATCTCTTGCTGTGAGTGCGCTGAGAGTGACCATCTATGTTGTGTCATATTAAAGTGTTGAACCTGGGTCCAGTCACCATAGGGAGAGCAGCAGGGAAGGGCTGCACATGGCTGGGGGCATGTGGGAGGCTTCAGATCCTAATCAACCATACAGGGTTGGTGTGATGGTGAGTGTCCCCAATGCCAACTAACACAGAGGCTGGAAGAGAGATTAAAAAATGCCTGTCAAAAATACCTATTTCTTCTTTTCTGTCTCATGACAACACAGGACATTTTGTTACATGTTTAACCTGAATCTAATGTCAATGTAACAAACAAATTCAATGGGAGACATTCTGCCAAACAAATAATTTGCATTCCTTAGAAATATCAGTGCAATGAAAGAGCAAAAGAGCTAAGTAACTATCTTGGATTAAATAGACTAGGGAATGATGACAATTAACTCAATTGATTGGGTCTTGGAAAGAAGGGAGAAAAAGACATAGGGAAAAATTAGGAAACTTAGAACAGAAACAATATATAATAATAAATAAATACTAAATTTTTTTAATATGTGCATTTTCTTATGACTACACAAGAGAACAATCTTACAGTTACAAGCCACATTTAATTATTTTAGATGGAAAATGCAAAAATTAGTGAATGCTCAGAGGAACATAGGGTGTTCATTGTTCCTTTTTGGCCATGTTTGTTGTTGTTTTTTTTGTTTTGTTTTGTTTTGTTTTGTTTTGTTTTTTTAAATGAGGAAAGAATGCTACAGAAGCCACACAAATCCCTAAAATAGACATTTTTCTTGTTTTATAAGTCAGATAAAAATTAATCTGCCCTTGAAGTTTAGAAACGTGAACATCAGCCTGTACTGCCTCAGACCCTCAATGTAACTGAGAACTGGAATAATGATTGAAAAGTGGATTTGATATGAATGATCCTGAACAATTCACTAGAACTTGGAACTACCATTCTCTAAACTGCAAATCCTAAATTCAGATCATATTTTTGTGGTGAGCTTTCTCTATTTCCAGAAACAAAACCCCTTACACAGAGAAGAGGAATATTGGTATATCAAGAGCCAAAAGAGATTACCAAGGATACAATGTTTCAGTGATATTTAGCAGTGGTGGACTAGACAGTGGTATTATAAATACTCTCCCTCTGCTTTGCTTGAGTTTTTTGTTCTCTAACTGGATTGGTAGAAGAAAGATGTCTTTCTATTTTAAATATGCCCTCAATTTTGGAGGGCTATATAAAACATGAGGCTGAGAACTTTAAGCCTAGACCCAAAGGAAAGTAATAAAGAGGATTGTGGCAGATAGTGTAGACTGGCCCAAACAATGTCCTGTTAGGAATGGCCACGTGGAGACTGCTAGCTAATGAGGTGCAAGTGCCAGCACTGTTTCGTTTTTCTTTTTCTTGACCGGATATGATATGTTGGCAAGAGCCTCTGCAACCATCTTGCAACTATGACGGGAAAGCTAAGGGAAGTCATTCCTTAATCCTGAGGTACTTCATC
Organism: Tupaia tana; assembly: GCA_026018925.1. NCBI lineage: Eukaryota > Metazoa > Chordata > Mammalia > Scandentia > Tupaiidae > Tupaia > Tupaia tana. Next base: position 20,835,757 of record JAKSZU010000020.1, on the reverse strand, counting down.
AATGCTAAAATTGATTACTGGATTTCTTATGGAATAACAACAGAATCTTCTTTGTCCTGTTTAAGTAATGTTTATGATATACTTCAATTCATTGCAGTAAGACCAAAAATTTGTTGCAAAAACTAACATAGAATATGAAGAACTTAATTCAGCACAATTGTCCATTTGGCACTTCCCTCAGGAGCCCGTGTGATCTTATATATTACACTACTATCAAAGATAAATCATACCCTTAACAACGGTAAAGTAAAAATTGCCCAAGGCAGAATTGATTAAGTTATATCAGGCAAATAGAAAAAAGCGAAGTAGAGACCCCAAGGACAAAAGAGGCAATTGTGTGGAATTTAACTAGGACAATAATTTCCCTTGTCAGCCACCCGAAATCATTAAAGCCAAGGAGGTCTGGTGACAGACAGTTTTCTAGTAAGCCATGACCTCTTAAGAGTAAGTCTGGGACCATCTGGTGACATGATGGTTAAGATTGTTGATTCCACATGGCCTATTGTGAAGATGAGTCAAAGACCCATTGGTTTGAAAAACACTTTGTGTATGTCCAAAACCCTGAAAGGAGAAATGGAAAAGGTGGGGTTGTAGCGTGATCATTTTCCTTGGTGGTGGAGTGGGGTGGGGAGGGGCTGTGATTTCTTTCTTTCCCACTCTCTCTCTCTCTTTCTGTCTCTCTTCGGTGAGCATGCACACCATCTGGCAAAAATCTACAAAAAAAAAAAAAAATAGTCTGAAGAGAGGATTTGTTGAACATTCATGTTCAGAACAGGGACTGGTCCATAATTATCCCTAAATCATGCTGTTTTCACTTGAGAATTTTAAGAAAAGGGATTGTGCTCACACTAGTTAATACAAATTTTAAAAATATATTATGTGATAAATCAAAAAAAAAAATCCTGATGAGGACAGTTGATTCTGACAGTTAGCCAATGTTAAACTTCTTGCCAATGCAACCCTGGCATTTGGCTTCATCACAAAGGCAATCCCGTAGATGCAGTAGCATCTGCTCTCCCACTTACTGCTTATGTTAAAATGAAAGCTATTCAATAAAATATTTATAAGTATCATTCCACCGGTGGCTGGATGGAACTAAAATGGAGAGAAACCAAATTTCTAATAAATATATGAATAGCCATTCAGTTGACCACTCTTTGACATGAACATCATTCATACTTCCTGATTCTTTTTAAATGCCTGCCTTCTTGTCAGAAAATTAAAATAAAAGTATTTTAGGTTTTTACTTCTAAGGGATAAAAATAAATGAGTTCTGTCAATACAGACAACAGTAATAAATGGGTACAAGTTTTTCCTGTTTAAAATTAGACCATTAACCATCTATTAGCCTGTTCTACGTGTATTTTGTGCCAGATATTATTACAGCTTCTATGGACAGAGATGCAAACTTGACCTAACCAGTTCTGTAGCTGTAACCACAGTTCAGCTACTTATCTTTTTACTTGATCACTTTCTGAAAGCTGCCTCCAGTAGCAGTAACTAATTCATTTCAAATGGGATAATAAAGCAAAAGTAAAACACGCCTATTTCTTTGAAACATGAATAAGGTAGGCTAGTTGTATCTTGCTTTGAAGCCAGTATTAGCAGAGACTCTCTTTTAGAAAATCAGAAACAAGGCCCACAGGTTGTTTAGTGGTTAAGGCACTGGGCTCCCACACGAGCAATTACAGTTCAAGTCCCCAACCTGATGGTTTGAAAGTCACGAGGGAGAAGAGGTGTGGGGAGGTGCATGTGTGTATTTGCCCAAAATCTGAAGAGGAGACTGGAGGAAAAGGGATTGTGGAGTGACCATCCCATCCTGGGGAGGGTATTATATCCCACTTTTGCTATCTTTTTCTCAATCTGGCAAGCACACACACCCTATGACAAAAACCTTAAAAAAATACAAATAAAAATAATTTGGCCACTTAATACAGTTGTTTTCAGAAATTGTCCACAGGCAGATTTAAATGTTAACATATCAAAAAATTCCAAAAATTCTATTTTTCTTGGCTACTCTTGTCAAAGTCATCCATGTATATTTCCCTTCACTCTGCGAACTCTTGAAAGACAAACACTCCTTTCACTCTCTTCCCTCCTTCACTGCCTCAGTTCTTTATTGCACGGGTCATGTTAGTCTGGCTTCTTATATACTAGGTGGTAGGTTGAAGGGTGAGATATTACACATTTTTGTCAGCACTTTGTAGTCATCTACAAAGAGGCAATGTATGTTTTTATAATAACTTTTTTCTTTTTACAAACCAAGCTCTTTTATTTTCTTTCTTGTTTGAGTGGAATTTATGTAGGATAATTGCAGGAATCCTTACAAATTCAAGTTTGTATGGCTCACCTATATGCCATCTAGAAATTCTAGGAACTGAAGGAATTTGAGTTTCTTATAGGAGGTAGCCAGATGCAGACAAGTTGACTTGTTGTTACTTTAAAGCTGATCTCAGAAAATAATGATAGTAAAACAAATAAACAAAAGTAGAATTTGGCAACAAAAGTTTAATTAAGAGCAATTTGGGGACCAGCAGTTGGCGTAATGGCTATGTCTCTGGACTCCCATGTAGTTGACAGAAGTTCGCATCCTGGACCTGGTAGTTTGAAACTCACGCCGGGTGCGTGTGCATGCGAGCCCAAGATCCCAAGAGGAGAATTCCCCCTGGGGGGGTGATTTCTCACTTTCTCTCTGTCTCTCTCTGTCTGTCTGGTGAGTGCATGTGCCCTATAGCAGAAACCTCTCCAAAAAAAAAAAAGGGAATCAGCAGTTAAAGTAATGGCTATGTCACTGGACTCCCACATAGTGGACTGCGGTTTGCATCCCAGACCGGTGGCTTAAAACTCACGCTGGGCGCATATGCGTGCATGCCCAAGATCCTGGGAGGAGAATGGAGGAGAAGGGATTGCAGCGTGACCATCCCCCCTGGGGGGTGATTTCTTGCTTTCTGTCTCTATGTCTCTCTCTCTCTGTCTGGCGAGCGCCCGTGCCCTATAGCGAAAATCTCTCCAAAAATAAAAACAGAGCAATTTGGTCTTTACTATTACTTTTCTCAGAAAGTTCACAAAAGGTGTTTTATTACACTGTTTTACAAATCTGTGGAAAGTCATTCTTCCAATCTCTTGCTATTTATTTTACTTTGGCAACCGTCACCTCTCAGTTCTTCCCAAGTGTCATCTTTTAATCTCCCGTCTCAGAAAATCTCCTTTTACCCAGCATCTGACAACTCCTTAGACTCTTATCTCCACTGTACCTTGTTCTTTATTATAATGATCACTTTGTTATGTAGATAACATCAGTTATTGGTTAATATTTGTTCTAATTGACTCATTATTTGAATTCTTTCTAATAAAGGCAAGTTTTATCTAGCTTAAGAACAATTCAAAGAGGAGAGTAGATGGCAAATATTTATAAATTATTAACATTTATTTTGTCCCTATCACAACTTAGAAGATTATGATAAGGTTAAGGGAAAGAGAAATAACATTTCTGAATATCTACTGTGTGTTAAGAACCATATTAAGTGATTTTTCAAAAATATATCACTTAATGGAAGTTTGGTGTTTAGAAATGTGAAGTGTAGCATTCCCTGTATATATAGTCCAAGAATTTTGAGTAGACTGTGGATGTGTGAAGTTCTTATATAAATATTCACACCAAGCATGAAGTCACATAATCACCAGTTTGTAGAAGGAATTCTCAGCTATTAAATTTCGTTTTTCTCATCAGACACACTTGATGGATGGTTATGTGATTCTTTCAGAGAGCAGACTTTAGTAAATACAAATTTAGAGTGGTGAATGAGTTTGTATTTTCTAGTACTTCCAAAACTCTACCTCTTTCTCTTTTATAGAATAATGGATATAAAGATATTTAGAGACTATAACTACAAAAGGGACTATTAAATCCTTTTTTAGGTTTTTAAGATAAATTAAACATAATGTCTTATCACAATATTAATAATACCAAATTAGTTTTGTCAAAACCCCTAACAAATACACTGGTTCAAAATATATAAGTAGCAAAAAATCCTATCTAAGTTCTTCTAAAATGATCGATGACACCTCAGAGGAAATAGTACACTTTATCCAACTATTTTACTAAAATTTGTTAAGCAACTACTAGACCTTGAGATTTTTATCAGTGAATTAATGGAAAAAATATCACCTTTGTGAAGCAGGAAGTTTTATATAGCAATCCAGTAAACAGATATATAACATAGCATCAGATAATATATGGTAGTTTAGGAAAAAAAAAATAGAGGGCAGCCATGTCCTATTTTAGATAAGGTATTCAAGGTGGGTCTCTCTAATGAAGCAATAATTCAGCATAGCCTAGAAAGAGTTGAAGAAGTAATCCACCTGTTCTCCAGAGAGGAGTATTTCCTACAAAGAAGCCCTATCAGAAAAGGCCCTGAGGCAAGCATATATTCAGAGAAACAGAACAAGTGTGAAGAAATAAGGTCAGTGAGGTACGAAAGGGCCAGATCAGGTAGAGGGCTTTCATCTTATACTAAAGTGATGGAAAGTCATTACAGGGCTTTCAGCAAGGGTGTAACATGATCAGATTAATGTTTTAAAAGGATCACTCTGGCTGCTATGCAGAAAATCACTGTTAGGTACAGAAGCACAGACACATGTTCCCAAAGCTATCACAATAATCCACAAGGGAGATGTTGTGACCAACAGGCCTTGGAAATGAGTTTTTAAAAGTGCATTCTAAACCATGGCTCTGAAAAATAAGAATATTCTGCTTTAGGGGAAGAAGTCTATTGGAATTAGATATAGAGAAGACAATAGGCAGGTCCTTGATATATCTTAGAATGACTGATGGCTGCAGAGTGGTCTTTTGAGAATGAACACAGTGGTCTGGACAAATGTACCTTAATGCAACTGTAACTAATCCCATGTTTGGTGATATACATGCATTAATTGGGTCATCGAGAAAATGATGATACATTTTTTGCCTAGAAAAATATATCAGGACTTTTTTTTTTCTTTTTTTTTTGAGAGGTTTTTTGCTATAGGGCGCGTGCGCTCGCCAGACAGACAGAGAGAGACAGAGAGACAGAAAGCGAGAAATCACCCCCCAGGGGGGATGGTCACGCCGCAATCCCTTCTCCTCTATTCTCCTCTTGGGATCTTGGGCACGCACGCACACGCGCCCGGCGTGAGTTGTAAGCCACCGGGTCCGAGACGCGAACCGCGGTCGACTATGTGGGAGTCCAGTGACATAGCCATTACGCTAACTGCTGGTTCCCAGGACTTTTTTTAATACTGTAACAAACACACATTCAATGTAGGAGATCTGTCGGTATTGTGGAGATGGAGGGTTTAAATAGAAGGCAGCTTCTTCAGACTAATTGTACACACTTGCAATACTTGTCTCTGGGTTGTTTCTATTCCTCTGTCCATTTTGGACATATTCTCTTGCTTGATGGTGGCCTACACTTTCACACTTGATCCTTGGTATTTGCTGTAACTCCCTAGGAAGTATTGGGGTTCAGCAAACTTATGAGTTCTGTTACAGCTCTACAGGGCATGTTTTCTGAAGCACATGGAGCTATAGACGAATATGCTAGAAGATGAAGAGATGCAAGTCATCGTCAATCCACTGTAAAGAGAGTCACATATTCTGCTGGAAACTGTTGGCTCCGGACTCACATGGCTCATAGCATTGCACACATATCTATACAAGAATGTTTTCAAATGCAACAGCACTTTAAAACACAACATCTCATATGCAAAAAGTGTTGATACCTGCATGTCATTAAGGAAATCAGAGCCTTAATATTATAAGGTTGATAAAATGAGATGCAGTGTCAAATGTCCTGGCAATGTGTATTCTTTGCTTGAACCTAGAACTATCTTCCTGGATGATACTGCACGAACACAAATACTTGATGTTTCTAAGCCTCGATGTTTTTTGTTTGTAAAAGTGATTGAACCAAATGACCCAGAAAGTCCTTTCCTACTCAGGCATTCTGTCTTTCAGTTGAATAAAACCTTGTGGCAGGCTTGCAACTCAAATACCTGATTTTACCCTGTGTTTTTCTACCCTCTCCTCCTACTCCAGCAGCCTGTTGCCATTTTTTCTCTCTCATCCTATACCAAAGTTTGGGAAACAAAGAGCTAGAAGGGGAATTGTTTAGAAGTTTCCAGTCTGTGTAATCTTCTCCAAGAAACCAAGTCAGACTGAGTTTGAATAAAGAGAAAAAGGAGAAAAGATTTGTAAATTGCATGAGAGAAAGAGTAATAGAAAAAAATGAAAAGAGCTCAATACGAGGTGCATTGGGCTTGGGGAAAAAGAATATTCTTATTGTGTCAGTATGTGGAGTGGAAGGGACTGTCTTCCAGGGTGGGTGCCAGCTCCTATTAGTTATTCCCTGTGGACAGTTTGCCACTTAACAGTCTTGAACATATAGACTTCATTCTGATCTGTTTTTGTGCAACATTGTGGAAAGAACAGCATGAAGGAGAATCATGTCTCCTGGTCAACTTGAACCTGAGCATAACAATTGGTAGTTTCTATCTGAGTTCTGTAGCAATGGACACAAAAAATATTATAATCACTTTGTTATGGGAAACAAAATAGAGATTAGCAAAACGACTAGGAAAAGACTACCTGACATAAAGTACTCAAATAAATAATTTGAAGTTGTTTAAATATGTAAAGGAATCAGTAAATTAGTGACACTTGTCTGCTTCAGAAATGGTGAGGAGCAGTGAGATACCAATTAACACCAGTAAGAATGACTTTGTTCAAGAAAATAAAAAATAACTGCTAGTGAGGCTTTCATGAAATCGAACCCTCCTACACTTCTGGTGGGGATGAAAATTGGTACAGCAAATATGGAAAACAATATGCAGGTTACTCAAAAACCTACGAATAGAGCTATCATATAATCTACTAATCTCACCCCTTGGTATTTACCTGAAGGATAGGAAGACACTCAGTCAGAAAGACACTTGCATATCCACGTTAGTTACAGCATTATTCAAAAGTGGTAAGACATGGAATCAGCCTAATAACTGATGACTGGATGAAAGCATGTGGCACATGTACACTGTGGAATATTATCCAGCCGTGGAACACAATGAGACCTTGTCATTTGATAGAAAATAAATGAATATAGATGATTTAATGCTAAGCAAATAAGACTGACTATGAAAGACAAACACCATAAATCCCTTCTAATATTATATATATATATATATATATATATATATATATATATATACACATACACAGAGTATCTACACTTTATGGCATAAATTGACAGATACAAAGATAGAATAGTAGGGAGAACAAGTATAGACACCTGAGATTGTATAGGATGAGGGAGGATAATAAAGGATGGGTAGGAGAGGCTCAGGAAAAAAAATACTTAGCAGACATAAAAATGTAAAGACATGGAACCAACCCAAATGCCTACAAACAGAGGAATGGATTGAACAAGTGTGGCACATATACTCTATGGAATACTACTTAGCCATTAAAAACAACAAGACCCTAGCTTTTGACAGAAAGTGGATAAATATGGACGATTTAGTGCTGAGTGAAGCAAGCCAGGCTATGAAGGAGAGACATTGTATGTCTCCACATAATATATACCGAGTGTCCGCACTCTATGGTGAAATTGGATGACTAAAGGATATACAAACACAGTAAATGGTTATAAATACCAGATACAGTGTGGGAAGAGGGCTGGTGAAGGAGTAGAGTATGAGGAAGGACATTAAGGCAAAACATAAAGACGCAAGTCATTTATGGGACAAGGAAATGGTTATTACCTATTGAATATAATTCTATAGTATTGTTAACTGGACTGGTGAGAAATGTACACATGTTGGAATATTCACTTTGCAAGCTAAATAACATGTGATTGAATGTATAAAAGAAATTGAAATAAAAAAATTAAAGGGAAAAATGTAACTTTTTTGTTAAAAATTATATATATGGGAATATCCTTGAGTTGATTGCCATACACTTATGCATACTTTGAAAAATCACTATGTGCGGGACCAGCAGTTAGCGTAATGGCTATGTCGCTGGACTCCCACGTAGTCGACCGCGGTTCGAGTCCCGGACCCGGCGGCTTAAACTCATGCCGGGCGCGTGTGCGTGCGTGCCCAAGATCCCAAGAGGAGAATGGAGGAGAAGGGATTGTGGCGTGGCCATCCCCCCGGGGGATGATTTCCTGCTCTCTATCTCTCTGTCTCTCTCTGTCTGTCTGGCGAGCTCACGCGCCCTATAGCAAAAACCTCTCCAAAAAAAGAAAAATAAAAATCACTGTGTGCTATGGAAACATACAAGGATTAAATGTGAATAAGAATCATAAAATAAAGTTTAATAAAATTTTTTAAAAAGAAAATGTTGATTAGTCTAAAATTTTTTTTGTACTAGTAGACACTTGCCAGAGAGAGACAGAGAGACAGAGAAAGAGGGAAAGGTGAAAGCACCCCCTGTAGAGAATGGTCACGCTGCAGTCCCTTCTCCATTTCTTCCTCCTTTCCCTATTTTGGGCATGCACATATATGTGCCCAGCTTGTTTCTCAAGTCACTGTATTTGGGACTTGAACCACGTAATTGTCCCTGTAGGATCCAGCTGCCTTAACCACCAGGCTACAGAGATAGCCTGATGAGTCTACATTTTGACTACTCAATAAATGCATGATCTGTGAAAGTGACTTTATCTTTTTGCACAACAGCTTTTTTATTTATAAAGTGAAGCAGTTGGGAAATGATCATCTCTGGCAACCCTTATAATATTGACAATTTCTGGTACTGTGAATGGAATCTGGTAAGGTGAGGTCCATAGTGATGGAGTTAATTTAAATGTGTTGCCTCTGGACTCAATGTTCCCTCTGGAGCACGGTACTTCTTTACTTTTAGATTGAATTCAGTGTGAGTCAAAACCTCAGTAATGTATAATGTTGTTGCTAAAATACGTTCAAAGGGTTAAAAGAAAGAGAAACAAGTATATAAAAATGACATGGTTGTTGTATTTGAGAGGCAGGTTGAGAGGATGATCTTTTTTATTCTTTCAATTTCTCATTTTCTAGTTTTATTTTTACTAAACTTGTAATTATTGAAAAAGTAATTTTAACTAAAATTGCTACAAGGAAAATAATGCTGCTGATATTCTTTGTGTGTGTGTCTCTGTCCATTTCTATCTTTGTGTGTGTGTGTGTGTGTGTGTGTGTGTGTGTGTGTGTTGAAGAAGAGCTGGAGCATTTTCTGTAACAATTCTGCTTTTACATTTAGAGGTCAAGGAACCTACTGTGAAGGTTTGGTATCTTTTTCAAACTTAGCCTTGAGCTTAATGATGTTCATGTTGAATTTTCTTGCCTACAATGTGAAGAAACACATTCTGTAATTTTTTATATAGTTGGTCCTAGATGAATTAAAATTTTTTTGATAATAGATTAGCTTTCTTTTTGATCTTCTCATAGTTTATTTCTGGGAAGAAGGTAAGTGACTGGAATACATATTTCACAAAACTTCCTTGTGCAATAACAGAGTACTAAATCCTTACTTGGATGCATTTACCTACACAATGACTTCCTTTTACATCAGAATATATGCCAAAAAGTCTGCCCTAGCAATTAATGACTTCCCTTTGAAAAGACTAAATGTTACTGGACAGAATTCTGTAATTCCTTACCCTACTTTCTTGCTGTAGATGGTCACTCTTGGTGCCAACAGCTCTGCAAGGTCTAATGTAAACTCAAGAACATTGTTTCCATAGTAGCATGACTCTCTAGTGCACTCATACCAACAATTGCAGCCACTCGTGCCAACTTGAGCTTGATACGTTCAGATAAGCACAGATGGCTAAGTAGTCTACTTCAGCTATCAGAATGATCCAGTCAAATTATCTTTCTTCTCCCCTTCAAAACTATCCTTGAATTCCAACTCTATGGAGGCATTTTAACTAAGTGGAAGTGAGAGCTGTTTAAGTAGCTGATCCTGACACAACCATACAAATAGTTTTCTGACACTTAGCCTTGCCACAAATGTAAACAAACACTAGGCAATGAATAAAGCAAAAAGAAATGTGTAATTAACCAGAATCCTAAAAATAGTCCCCATCTCACTTCCTTTGTTTTAATGACGTGACCAACTAGAGATCAAGACTCTGATCAATTACGCTAATATATGGAAGGGTTTTTAAATACTAACTTAAATAAGCTACTTTCAAGTCGGTAACTAGTTTGCTCTGTATTTGAGTATAATAACACCCTATTGAGGCTCTATTTTATTTTATTTTTTAAGAGGTTTTTGCTATAGGACATGTGTGCCTGCTGGAGAGACAGAGAGACAGAAGCAAGAAATCACTCACCTCCCTGGAGGGGGATGACCACACCCCAGTCCTATCTCCTCCATTCTCTTGTCTAGATTTTAGGCATGTACATACACATGCCTGGTGTGTTTTAAGTCACTAGGTCCAGGACTCGAACTGTAGTTGACTATGTGGGGGTCCAGTGATGTTACCATTATGCCATCTGCTGGTCCTGGAGCAGATGTCTACTTTAATAATTTTCCTCCATTGTCTTTTGAAAGTGTTGAGGTAGATTAGGTTTCAAAATGTAGATAACTAATGCCACCAGCTTTTAACGTTTGAAGCCTATTTTTGGAGGGAGGTTTTATTTAATTCATGTACTCACTATTATAGAGAACTGCCTTTTCTTTAGTCTGGATCTCCTCAGTAGGCTCAGGCCTGAATGTAATTGGTGGGAAAGTGAACAGCCATATAATCACAGACCTCTTATACTATTATACTAAGTTTGTTCCTGATGTGTTCATAGATTATTAAAAGGAAGTTTTAACCTACCAAAAAGCAACCATTTTTCTAACAACAACAACTTTTTATCCAATTAGACACGTAGTTCCCTTCAATTCTTCTTCAACATTTTGGAAATTTGTTAGCGTCAACTCTGATTCTAACATATGTCACCCCAGAACTCATTTCGATCAAAAAGACAGCATTATCTGTAATGTGTGGGGAGTAGTTTTAAATGTTTTGCTATTTTTAAAAAAAGTTTATTTATGTACTTCTTCCATGAAAGAGACAAGGGGATATTGAAAAACAGAATGTGACAGCCACCCTATACGGTGTCTTTACACTGCAATCCACTCCTAGCCTCAACCAGCCCAGGTCACAAACACGTGTGCATGAGCTCAGGGAATGCCAGGACATGAACTGGGGACCTTCCCATGTGGGTCCAGTGCATTACCACTGTGCCATCTTCTGTCTCCTGTTTTTGCTATTTTAGATTCTTCTCTATGCATTGGCCTAATAGCAGTGCAATGAAAAGCAGACTCACAAAGAGTTTGCAGTTTTGTCAAAGAACAAGAGAGATGACCCCTCAATAACAAGCTACAGGCAAACAGGATGGAGTTGGGCATTTGTGGTTATGTCTTGCCTTTCCAGTTACCCACTTAACACTTTAATAGTTTTGGAAAAATTCAATGAGAACTGTTATAATGATTAAAAATAGCTTCTCAAGCAGGTAATTTTATTTATCATTCTTAATGTTGTTAAAGATAATACGTAAAAATATAATAATAGCTTTAAATATTTAGAAAACACAAATTCTCAATCTGAGGTCCCAGAGCCACTTGGCACTTATGACTTTAGTAATTGTGACTTTTCCAATATTGTAAAATAATCTAATAAGGAGAATATTTTAACGCTTGCTTATTTTATTACACAGTAAATCATATACTTAAATGATTAATAAAAGTAAGAAAATAGATTAGTGTTAATTAATAAATATATTCAGTTAGATTGGTAGAAAAACTTCAAATTCTTAAGGTATGGAATAATAAAAATCATTTTAGATATGCAAAAGTTACTAGAAATTTTACAGTCAAATAACTCGTTTGTTTCTCACTCCACTTCATGGAGTTGGCTGATAGGTGTAGACTTTGCTCTATATTATAGATCAGGTTACTGAAATTTGTAACTCCTATTTATATTATCTGTTCTTTCAGGGTTCTAGGCCTTCCTTCAATGGTTTCTTTATTTCATGCATACTTTATTTAAGTAAGAACTTGTTTGGGTGTAACAGTAGGCCTAATCATTATACCATTATTGAATACAGTGCATAGTTTTTTCTCATAATGAAGCTTATAGTCCAGATGGGTATGAAAAGTGATTCATAAAAAAACAAAGACTCAAAAGATGGGGAGATGGTTAGCGTATGATTTGTTCATTTTTTTCTGTCACATTATAGGTACAATGATATCAGGTTTTTAGATATCAATCAAATAGCAAAATGAAAAAAAAAATGGAAGGAATATAGTGTCCCAGAAAGGATAGGATGAGACAATGTATGATTATTAGACAAGTGTATGATGCTGACACTATGAATTGAAAGAAAGTAAGGAAAGAGGGAAGGGTCACCGTAAGTGTAGTCAGAGGTAAGGAAAGCCTCTTATGCATGTAAACTTTGGCTTTGAATGATGAATCTACAGTGAGGGAAAAGGAATCTGGGGCAGAACAAAACTGTCATGTGGCATCTTTCCACTTGAGGTATACATGCCAATATGTTCTAATATGTCATGCTTCCACAATCTTTTAACTTTTGAATAAGTAATGCTTCAAAAGAGTAAACTGGAAAGAAATCAGTAACAGTCTAAGGAATAAAATATTTAAAACAGATAAAGAAGTATTAAAACTTACTATCATTACTTCTACCCTAGACCTTCTAAAAGAAAGAAAAGGATGGATTGGACCACTCTGTATTGTATGAATGTTTAAATAGATTCAAGCCTTTTGAGGTCACACTAACATACATACTATAAACAACCAAGAAACGAGAGAGTCAGAGGAAGATGCTAAACAAGAGAATAATGATGAACATAAGGGTTGGGCAGAGGAGATGAAAGAAATATGGTAAATTAGACCAGAAAAACAATGGTGACATGAAAGCAAAATTTGGAAGCATCTACCATGCAAAGATGAAAAGCCAAAACTGGGATGGGATCTGTCAGTCACCATGTAACAGGTGAATAAGGAATCTGAGTCTAGTTTGCTCAGTCTATCTGAGCCTGGCCGGGTGTGAGAACATTCATCAAGTTTTTGATAGACTACAGCGCCCATCCATGAGAAATCTCATTTCTGGACATTCGGCTGTCCTTGACCTTGAAAGCAGTTCCAGACTGATAGTCAGTCTAACTTGATAAATGATGATTTCACAAAGAGAAATGCAATTTTCCCACTCCACTATGACCCTAAACACACAGAAAGATACACACACATATACCTGGTATGAAAATGTACAGCAATGTACGTGGAAAGACCCATAAATGTGTGACATACTCATTCCACCAGCAAGTCACAGATAACAGTGGCATATTTGATACAGTTGGTGTAATTGTAGATACTAATGCCTGTGCCTGCCCAGCTCTATAAGCTCCCAAAGAAATCTTGGCTGTCTGACAGCAAGGTGTGCAAGGCAGTCCTTGTCAAAAAGCAAGAATACAAATGCTCTTCACAAATACTGCCTGGGGTTGTGGCTATGTTATGTACAGAACTACAGTGGCCTGACCAGAGCACCTAGCCAAGGAACACTAAAATGTACTGAGATTTTATTTGCATTTATCCTTTTAGTCTAAAGAAGGGTAATGATGGCTAGCAGATAGTATAGTGGTTATGTCGCTGGGCTCCTACATCCTCAATCATGGTTCAAGTCCCAGGTGGTGGCTTGAAAATCATGTCAGACATAATGATTGTGGAAACTCAAGATCCTGGGAGGAGAATGAAGACGGGATTGCAGGGTGGCCACCATCCCACCCTGGGAAGTGATTTCTTCCTTTCCCTCCCCTTCTCTTTGTCTATCTCTATCTCTCTCCAGTGAGTACACATGCCCTAAGGCAAAAATATCTTTTAAAAAAGTGTAGGGACCAGCAGTTGGTGTAATGACTATGTCATTGGACTCCCATGTAGTTGACTGTGGTTCAAGTCCCAGATCCAGTGGCTTAAACTCACACCAGGTGCATGTGTTTGCATGCCCAAGATCCTGAGAGGAGAATGAAGGAAAAAGGGATTGTGGCATGACCATCCCCCCCCCAGGGGGTGATTTCTCGCTTTCTGTCTCTCACTCTCTCTCCATCTTTCTGGCGAGCGCATGTACCCTATAGCAAAAACTTCTCCCCCCCAAAAAAGTGTAATCATATTTCTTGTCTCTTCTTCTTATATTACCATATTGATTTTTTTTTAAAGAGAGATTTTTGCTATAGGGCATATGTGCTCACTAGAGAGATAGACAGAAAGCAAGAAATCACCACTCAGGGGATGACCACACTGTAATCCTTTCTCCTCTATTCTCCTCTTAGGATTTTTGACATGCATGCACACATGCCTTGAGTGAATTTTTCTTTTCTTATTTTTAAATAATTATTTTATTTAACTTTATTTATTTATTTAAATTTGAACAGGACAGAGTGAGAGTGAGAGAGAGAGAAAGAGAAAGAGGGAAAGTGAGATACTAAGCCACCAAGTCCAGGATTTAAACCAAGGTCAGCCATGTGGGAATCCAGTACCATTAACCACCATGCCACCTGCCAGCCCCACACCTGTCATGAGTTTTAAGCTACTGGGTCCAGGACTCAAACCACAATTGACTACATGGGAGTCTAGTGATCTAACAATTATGCCATTTGCTGGCCCCAATTTATTATATTCTATTCCTTTTACCAAACTGTAAACTCCTATGTAGATAGTGATTATGCATCTCTATTTCTTATATATGTATCACAATTTTTTTATTTCTCTCTCTCTCTCTTCCCCTCTGACATGTGATCAATTCCTGCTTGTGTTTTGAATTCTCTATTGCTTTCTTTCTTCATTAAAATAACAAAATTATAATGAATATGAATACACATAATGTAAACAAGAATGAATTGTTTCCATAACCACAGTAAACTTAGATATATTTTATATAGATGAGTAATATAGGAACCCATTTGTTAAAACACCATGTTTGGTCCATTTGAGGCCTGAATGTGAATTTCTTTTTGATTAATATCACAATTCTTTGTTTTGAGATATCAACATTTTTTAAGAATTTGGGATTATAGGTAGACACATAATTACCTCTTGATTTATTTGTGTAACAAGGGAAGATATCTTACCATTCACCAATTAGTCATCACTCTGCTCACTCTATGCTCCCTGAGGCCTACTGTTGAGTAGACAACTTTAGCATCCCAGGGTCTTTTTCCATCAGCTAATGATATGTTTATATCCAGTAAAAGTATTTTTTTTAAATTGCCAGAAGGATATACACACTCACCATATTACAATAGAGAAAAATAGAAAGAAAGTGAAAGCATACCCCAGTGGAGTGTAGTCACCATTTCTCCATCCTACCAGGATTTGGAGGTACACATGTGCACATCCTCCATGTGTTCAAGCAACAGGGGCTAGGATTTGAACCTGGGTCAGCTGTGTGGGATATGGTTCTCTCAGCCACTAGGTTCCAGGATTGGTCCAATGTCGAGCATATTTTTCCAAATTTATTTATGCTTACTTTACATGCTCTAGTAATTACATATTTTAGCTAATTACATGTATTTATTTATTTACTTTTGCTATAGGGCTCTTGTGCTTATGTGGGAGAATGAGAAATCAACCCAAAGGGGGATGGTCATGCCACAATCCCTTCTCCACAGTTTCCTCTCAGGACTTTGGGCACAAACATGTCCCCAGTGTGATTTTTCTAGCTGTTAGGGCAAAGATTTGAACCATGGAATTGGTCATGCAGGATTCAGCATTTTAACCTCCATGCCACCTGCTGGCCCAACTAATTACTTACTATTTAAAATAAAGAAATAATGAGAGTGAAAAGAAAATGTTGGTGTTTCAATTAAAACTATGTTGAATGCTTTGGAAATATTTGTTAACAGTGAGTTGTAAAAAACTGCTGTCAAATTATGTGGGGGTGAGACAACTGTAAAATACTAAGGGAAAAAAATCATGAAAAAATCTGGAAGAAATTCAATATTAAGATCTTTCACAAGTTTTCTAAAGTTTTTATTAGAAAAATATTGGGCTGATTCAAAGGAAAGACTTTGGGCTTACACCCAAACAGTGGCAAGTGAATCTCCATTTGTAAGGCTTAAGTTAAAATAACATTTTAAAGTGTATGTATTTTGAAAAACAATGATTCTCCTTAATAGATTTTTTAAAATTACCTACTTCCAAATTCTAGATATATGACTTCTACTCTTTATTTATCCTTGAATTATTCAACTTTAGTTAGTGCTTATTTATGGTTTATATAGTTTAGATGATCCTCTCAAAACCTTAAGTTGAATGCATGTTTCATATATTTATTTACCAATTTTATTGTGACTATATATATTTTTAATAATTATTCATTTATTCATTTGACCAGAGAGAGACAGAGGATGAGAGTGAGATAGAGAGAAAGTGAAAAAGCAAGCCACCAGATTCAGGACTTGAACCCTGGTCAGCCATGTGGGAGTGTTCAGCACCTTAATCACCACACCACCTGCTGGTCCCAATTGTGACTATATTTTTAAAATAAAAGCTAATGATGCCATGGCTACCTTTGATGGCATGGTTTTAGTCTTCAGTGAATTTCAGTTGAGTAGGAAAGGTATGTTACCTATACATGCAACTGTAGTCAAGGACTTATGGGAGTTGTACAAAGCATAACAGGTATTTGCTTCAAGAATGGTAGATGAAAGATTTATTTATTGAACAGCTATGTTTAGAAATACTTGTTAAGTTCAAGGAGTTGTGTGTAGTCCCAAAGTGTTAGTGGTAAACCAGACAGACAAATTCTGTTTCATGGAAGTGCCTGAGAAGGTATTCCTTGACTGTGGGTAGAAAGGATTCTGTTAGGTAGACACAGAGGTTGAAAAAACTAAATGGTGAGATAAATAGATACCTTCAGCAAAATCAGGAAAAAGCTCAAGGCTAGTAAATTAGTGAATAATTTGGCTAGGGGATGAGATATCAGTGGAAATGTGAGAGAGAGAGAAAGAAGTAGGAAGCATTATAAAGTTTCCTTGTATATAAGAACAATTCTTTGAAAATAGTTGTGTGCCTCTCTGAGCCGATTAAGCCCTGAATGCACTGCAGCATGCTCATGGTCCATGATCACCAAGGTCTATACAGATCAGTTTGTTCCTGCGCTTAATTCAAATCCCCCTTTGTGGTTTTGTAACACAGTCAACATCCAAAAGTCACTCAATAATCAGGTTTGTTCTTGGGCTTTCATCTCGGGCACAGTGAACACAGGGACTAAGAATTAAGAAATGGCTTTTCTAATCCATGTGGCTTCATGAAGGTCATAAGGTACTGCTAATGGTGCTCCATTCATTGCTAAAAGTACAACATACCTGGTAGGAACGAGAAGAAAGAAACCAAAAGCCTTTCCAACTTCATCTGGGTACTCTAATTCCTTGATCTTGAGAGTTCATTTTGCACCCCCCTCCTTTCCCCCTACCCCCACCACCAAGCCTTATATACAAAAGTGTCATCTAGATTTGGAATTTATCGCTGCTTCTTTTTTTATGTTATTTGCTTTTATAGCTTAGGCTTTACAAATTCTAAGACTATGTCTATATAATGCCCAGAAAGATTTATTGGGCAACAAATTTGCTTGGCCATTTGCATCCTAATGGCAAAAGCAATTTCTTTAGTCAGAATAGTTTATTTTCTTTTCAGTTGCAAATGGGGATATTTTAAGGGAAAAGAAGTTATTTTGGTTCAAAGGGGGATATTATAGCTCCTTATTTCTGACACCTGTCACCACTCCCATCTCAACAAAAGTCTTTCATTGGCCAGGAGTTAATAACTCAAAAGATCCCAGACTATTGAAATTAACCAGTCTTTACCTATTATAAACTTTAGAGTTGTTCTGTAGGTTTATGTAAATACTTCAAAAATTATAACACCTAAAGAAGAGAAAGTGTCATTTTATGGTAGATGGTTATCAGGAAACTCTTTAGTTGTGTGCTAAAATAGAGCACTATTCAGAAGCGGAAAGGCTGAGTTATATAGTTTTGGTTTAGCTATATAAATTTGGACACCTTGCTTGAGTTTTGGAAGACTTACTCCTTTGTTTTGTGTGTAAAATTCAGGGAGGGGGATGCGATTGGAGATAGGCAAAGGCTGTGGATGGTGTTTGAGATAGGCACGGACCAACCTTCACTGACTAGTGAATGCATGTTAGGAACTTTATATACCTTATTTCAAAAAATCTTCTCAATATCCTTAGGGAAAGAACTGGAGTTCAGAGGACTGAGGTAATTTACCTAGGGTCATACAGTTCATGAGTTAAAAGCCCTCCTCTGTCTGATGTTACAGCTAGATTTTCTTCTTCACGGTACTGCCTCATCTAAAGTCCAGTCAAGCACAGAAGTTCTTTCACTTGATGCTCTACCATTTGGTTTCTTGATGCATCAAATGCCAGCATTTCCTTTTTTTTGGCTGTAAACTTCCAAAGACAAGAAGATAAATTCCTACTTTCTGAAATTTTCTTCATTGCTGAATTAATGAGATTGTGTACAAAAGTAGATTTAAAAACATAAGGTATGATCATTATTACATGAACACAATTACCCACTAGAGACTTTTCAGTCTGGAGCTGAACTTGTTTTATTTCAGACACTCACAAAAATCTACATCCTTGCTCTTCATTTTCTGATTCCACATAAATTATGTAGCCCTTTCCAAGATCTGTGAAAACTGATCTAGCATGCAGTGGGACAGTCAAAAGAAACCTGCAGGCCAGATTGTGAAGTCTATTATGGGAGATACTGTGCATAGCCCCTTCTCTTGCTTAAAGTTTCATAGTCAGAATATAACATAGGCAGGGATAAATGGCAGTTGTATTCTGCTACAGGATGGTAAGATTTAAGGTGCGGGTGGTTAGTCCTAATGTAGGAAAGCTAATAATAGGCAACCCATCTGTTGAAAATAATAACCTTTCCTTCTTTTGGCTTAGTGCCTCACTGTAGCATTCTAAGGGGGTATCTGGACAAATGTCATTTCTATAGACATAAACATAATTGTACTTACAATGAAAGCCCCCCCCCCCCCACCCTTTCTGGCTTCTACTCTGAAGGAGATAATCTAACTAAAAGCATGTGTGTACTGGGGGACTTCTAGCAATTCACAGATCCATCAGAACACAAATCATTCATTAGAATACAAATGACTTAATAGTAATACATGGAAGCTTCCCAGAGCAAATTACAATCCCATCACTGAGAATTAGCAATGAAAGTTGACAGGCTTTATAAACTTTGAGATTTTGTTGGAATGTAAGGCAGTTATAGGGAAGGGAATAAAATGCCCTAAGGTAAAAAGCTAGGAAAGATTTCTACACCTATGATTTATTTTTCTTATGCTATATGTGCTCAGTATCTAAGATTAGCTTATTAGAACCATAGTGATGCTGGAGAGTTACATAATTTTATACAAATATGTCTACATATATTAGATATGCTGGTGTGTGTTCAATCCTGAAGCTAAGAAAGACATAATCCACACTATCTCATAAACTGAATTTCATAGAATGTGGGCATATTTGCACATTCAGAAAATTCCAAAAGCATGCATACAAATACACAGATACACAAGACACACATCTTCAAGCTCAGAGTTCCTAAAGTTTGGCAATGTATCAGACTGACTTATAGCTCCATTCACACCCAAATTAAAGCATCTGAGGATAGGGCCTGAATGTCTGCTGTTTATGAAATTTCAACTAGAGATTTTACCCAGTCCATTTAATTTTCATTTTTCTAGGTAGTAATGAGTGCTTCTGAACTGAGCTGAAGAGCATGGGCAGAAATAGGATGGAATACATTCTCTCCTCTAAGAAAGAATATTTAAAAAAATAACACCACGCCTATATTACATTTAAGAAAACTTGGTAAAGATATTTGGATGATTGGTATTTAAATGAATAAGCTGTCTCTGGCCCCATGCAAACAAGTAATTACTCCACTGCTAATTCATTTAAGAAATGTCTGCCCTGGATTTAGCAACTCCTCTAGGTTCTCTAAGGGATATGCGATAACTGAAAGAGGTATTTACAGTTGATTTGGGGGGAAAAAAAAGGATACAGATGTGGACATTAATTAGATAGATTCTTTAAAGCAGTAGAGAAATAAGAAAGACATTACAGTTTGTATAGTGTATGTTGCGGGCAAATGTCTAATTTAGGCATCAAGAACAATTCTGAAATAACTTCTACACAATTGTTGGAAGTCTTTTCACACATAATTTAGAGAGATCACAAAGTTTGAGGTAATACACTTTAGGGTCTGGCAAATCCAAATCTAAACTGTATGATGTAGCAAGTCACATAACTTCCTGGCATTCAGTTTCTTCATCTAATAATGGAATTTGGACTAAATAAGTAATTCTCCATGGAAATGGCCAGAGTGGGGAGGAATTAGCTCCCCAAAAAACATGTGGAATTGCTGAAGATATTTCTGGTTGTCACACTTGGGTGGAAGAAGTTTGCTAATGGAACCTAGTGGATATAGGCCAAAGATGCTGCAAGATGTCCTACATGCAAAAGACAGAGACACACAACACAGAAAAGATCTGGTACAAAATGCAAAAGGTTCTGAGGCTGAGAGACTGGGAGAGATGAGTTTTATGATTTTTTTTTTTTTTTTTAGGGGGGTGAGGTTTTTGCTATAGGGCGCATGCGCTCGCCAGAAATACAGAAAGAGACAGAAACAGAAATTGAGAAATCACCCTCCAGGGGGGATGGCCACACTGCAATCCCCTCTCCTCCATTCTTCTCTTGGGATCTTGAGCACACGCACACACACACACACACACCTGTGCCTGGCATGGATTTATGCCACTGGGTACGGGACTAGAACCATGGTCGACTACATGGGAGTCCAGCGACATAGCCATTATGCCAACTGCTGGTCCTGAACTTAATGATTTTTCACAATTTTGATACTTTGTGATAATCAAAGGTACTCAATCATTTGAGAATCTGAGAACTACCTAGAGATATTAGTAAAATGTGGAGTCCTATACACCAGGATCCAAATGTGTGAATACACCAGGTTTAATGTGTGATTAAGTGATTTGGAATTTCAACACTTACACTAAGTGACTAGATTATATTTTGAGAAGCAACTGGGAATACATTGGTATTGAAGAAATCTTGGCTAATCCTTGAAAAATAATACCACAAGACATTATCTGTTGAGTACCATATGAGTCATACTCACAGAAGCCTTTTGAGAAGTACACAAGGTCTCTCAGTTTGTTAGACGCAACATAGGAGATGAATTCACCTAGATGTGGCTGCGAAATCCGTACACTAGTCACTATGCAAACTGCCTTCAGAGGGTAGTACATGCAGTCTTGACAAGATGAGCAAGCTGTGGAGGAAGGAAGTGCATGGAACAAAAAGACTGGGAAATCTACTAGGGATAGAAGAAAGTGAATTGTCAAAGGTAATATGAGAGATTTTATAGAACCTTAAATTTACAAAATGAAGAATCTGAATTCCATCCAGTAGACCAATGTTTTTCTACCCTAAAGAATGCGATCTAATGTGATGAATTGGTCTGGGATTGTGCTATGCATTAGTAGATATTTAAAAGTCCTCAGGTGGTTCTAATATACATCCAGAAGACAATAGAAAACTGGTGTAGGAGTATGCAGGTGAGAGTCTTAAAGCAATAAAAGGGACCAGCAGTTAGCATAATGGCTATGCCGCTGGACTCCCATGTAGTCAACCGTGGTTCAAAGTCCTGGACCTGGTAGCTTAAACTCACACTGGGCACGTGTGCGTGCGTGCCCAAGATCTCAAGAGGAGAATGGAGGAGAAGGGATTGCAGCATGGCCATCTCCCTGGGGGATGATTTCTTGCGTTCTTGCTGTCTCTCTTTCTGGCGAGGGCACACGCCCTATAGCAAAAACCTCTTCAAAAAAAAAAAAGAAAGCAATAAAGTAGATTGACCTAGTGGTAATGTGGACGACTGGAGCAGAGAATGTAGAAAAGGAACCAGCTAGGAGGCTATGGTGGAAACCAGAGGAATGGAGATAAAGACTCTCACTAAGAGGATAGTGCTAGAGTCAAGAGATCTCCCTCAGATGTTATTGTCACTGGCCTGCTGTATAACAAAAGAAAAATCACTTAATTTTTCTTTGTCTCCATTTCCCACTCACACTAAAAGAGCTAATACTGTCCCTGAATGTACCATAACATTGTTAGGCAATTCAAAATAGGAATTGAAAGTATTTTGGTTGGGGCTGGCAGATGTCATGGTGGTTAAGGGTGCTGGACTCCCAAATGACCGATCGTGGTTCAAGTCCTGGACCTGGTGGCTTGCTTTCTTGCTTTCCCTTTCTCTTACTTTCTGTCACTCTGTCTGGCCCTCTTTGGTCAAATTAAAATAAAGTTAACTAAATTATTTTTTTAAAAGAAAGTGTTTTGAAAAAGTATGATGCAAAAAATATGTTTAGTATATTATGAAAATGGTGGCAGTGAAGCTGGGAAACAGAGACATTTTCGATACATTCACATTGGTGAGACTGGTGAGCAAACTGCTACTGGGAAAGGGAGGAGGGAAAGAGCTTGTAAATAGTATGAGCCCATGGAATAGAGTGAGTCTTCTAAACAATCAGGGAAGTTGGAAATGGGGAACAGCTCCTGAAGGAAAACTAGAGTATGTGTAGGCTGAAGATTCTCAACTCATGGCAATTTTGCTCCCACCCCCAGACCCCCAGGGCCTGGAGACACTTTTGGTTGCCATAATCGGCGTATGGGGTGGGGTGCCAATGCCATCCAGTGGATAGAGGGCAGGGATTCGGCTAAGCATTGTACAGAGCACAAGGCAGCCTTCTACAGCAGAGAACTACCTGGCACCCATGTTGAGAAACCTGGTGTATTGCAGAGTTGGAAAGGGCCAAAGACTATGTGATCATGAAACTCAGTTCCTTAATTTGATTGATGGATAAAATAAAGTTCTGAAAGGCTGACTGACTTGGTTAAGGTCCTTTGCAAGTGTAGGCCGTGGTGACAGAACTGAAAGCGCTCCTGACGTCTAGTCAGCAGTCCTTACAGGGGACACCTGACCTCTCCCCAGCCTGGCCCTGAGTCAGTCAATTGAGGATGTTGGTTACCTCACTGGGGAGTCTTATCTCAGGGCTAAGACGGTTAGTGGTGGAGGTTTTTATCATAGTATTAACCAGAACAGGTGTGTTTTATTTCCAATAAACTTCAGTTTAGTGGGAACAAAATCAAGGAAATAGCTGGATGATACAAAGGGCAGAGGACCCACAGGATTTTAGGAAAGTCAGGAATACCACGAGAACTGTTTAGACCCAGTGACTTTGAAATCAAGTAGAAAGGATTGGTAAACACTGTGAAATGCAGCATTCAAGTCACCTAGGACGGGGCTTCCAACAACCATAGGATTTTTGAGATGGAGGTCATGGTGACATTTGGAGGAGCATTTCATGGAGTTGTTAGAGAAAGAAAGGAGCAACCGGATTATGAAGATGCGCCTTTTGCAAATCCCAAGGGTTTCTCGGTGAAAAGGAGATCAGGACCTAGGGGACAACAAGGTCAAGTCAAGGACTTAAGAAGGCAAGAGCTTCACCTGTGTTCTCTGGGTGCAAAGGCGACTCTGGCGGCGTTGGATGGACGTCCGCAGACACACAGCAAGCGTAGGGCCGCGGTCATGCCGGGATGTGCACACTAGGTGGCAGTGGCGGGGCCCTTTCGGCTCGGTTCGCGGTCCTATAAGGCGATGCTTGTTTAAGTACAGTCGCATTTAGTTGGAGCTGCAGGGGAGTGAGGGAGAGGAGGGTAGGAAGGAAGAGCGGGAGAGCTTGAGGGAGAAGGGGCTCGCTGTGTTTACCCAGGCACAGGCTACGAGCGTCCATCCCGGACCCTGGCTCGCGCTCTCCAAGAGCAGAGTGGGGCTGTTCTGGGATCCGGCCGTCGTGAGGCAGGAGCCTGGTCTGTCCGGATTGCCTGAGCTGGGAGAGCCCGGAGGAAAACCGAGGGAAACGAGCTGCGCGTTTTACTAGAGAAAGCGCGAGCGGAAGAGGCGAGAGTCGGAGCGCGCGAGGGAGCATCAAGCACGGCGGAGACATGAGGACCTACTGGCTGCACAGCGTCTGGGTGCTGGGCTTCTTCCTGTCCCTCTTCTCGTTGCAAGGTAGGGGGAGGCATCCCTGCCCCTTCGCGCCCCCTCCTCCCCGCCAATCAGCCCTGGGTGGTCGGTGGAGTGAGGAGCGCTCGGATTCTGGAGCGAATTAGGGTTTATTTACAAGTCCTGCGGCGCGCTCCCTGCCCTCCCGGCTCTGCGCCCAGGCTGGGTCCTGAGGCGTGCAGGAGTGTGCGGACAGACTTGCTGCAATAGCGGTGTTGACGGTGCCGGTGGAGAGATCCGGACCCAGGGTTGCGGGGGGGAACGGTGGAGAGGGAAGGGGAAGAGTATAGTGGGGTGTGTGTATGTGTGTGCGCGTGTGTGTGCGTGTGGTAGCGGCTGGTGCGAGGGGTGGTAGCGGCGGAGCCGGGGTTGCTCCTCTGTAAACTCTGAGCGCCGCGGTGCTGTTCGCTGTCCCCGCGTCTCCGGTGCTGATACCACTGCATTCCTCCTCTTTCAGGAGGGAATTGGCTTTAAGTTTAGGAGGAGGCTGGGAATCCGCTCGCACCTGGTACTTGGGTCTCTCTGCAAAATAACCCCTACAGATTCCCCTGCCCCGGCATGGGGGAAGAATGCGGGTGGAGGGGAGTGTGTGTGTGTGTGTGTGTGTGTGTGTGTGAATTCACGCGTTAATTAGCTGTGCTGGCTAGGAATGGTCAGTGTGTTTCATGCTTGGAGGACTAGCTAGCTAGTGCCGGGTGTTTACTTTGAAGAGGTTTTAGGTCTCTATGAGAGAGGTTGTGGAATGAATTCATGAAGGTTAAAAATGAAAACACATGCACGGTGCATGCATTTCATCTGAAAGCTGGCCTTCAGAGACCTCATACATGTTAAAGGTACCTACAATATCCAAAGTGATTCCGACATAAAAACATATTCTCTTTTTAATCCACATACCTCCCAGCTTGTGCCCGTGAGAGGAGCTCTGCACAATTAGCCAGAGAGAGCGTGCTGTATCGCTCCAGCACTGGGGGCTCTGCTCCCTCTCCATGTGTGGGCATTCTGCCATCATTAGGACCTGCACCCGCTCACATTTCTCATGCTACTGAACATGTGAGTTTCTTCATTTACACACACATGTGTGTGCACACACACCCAAATACACACACACACACACACACACACACACCCTTCACGAGCACTCTGCATGAAAAGACCAGGCTGGCAATCCTACTCTTGATTTTCCTCTGACAGCTGGTTGCTAATGTTACATTTGTGGGTTTCATTTTTCATTGCTGGGGATGTTTTGTGTGGCTATAGAGCCCTTTTGCCAAATGAAAAGAGAATAGACTCCCTGGCTGTTTACTAGTGGAAGCATTGCAAGTGAATAAAAACTATGCCGAAGTTACATTTTGAAATAATGCTTAGGGAAACAGTTGGAACTCACCAGAACACAATGATAAGTTACAGGTTCTAAAAAACTTCCTCATTTCAGAACTCACTGACCCATTCCTTCCCTATCTAAATTGTGAGGTCCTGTTGTATACAGTTCTACTAAGCATGCCTGCATGAAAAATAGAATCCCAACCTAGCTTTGGCTTTTTTCATTTTATTCCTGCACATATTTTTTTTTTCCTCCAAAGCTCTCAGGACTTTCTCTGTGATTTCAGACACTGCTGCAATTCAGCTTTTTCATATGGAGACATTAGCATCGTGACTGTACCATGCCGGCAGTAGAGGTTAATCCCTTTCCTCCCTATTCCATTTAACTCTAGGAACTTAGCTCTTGAGATAAAATGCTAAGAATGAAGTCACTAATACATGCCTCTCTTAAGTTTGAATGAAACTGCAATATTCATTACCCAGCCACAGGGTCACATGAGTGAAAGACAGATCAGAATTCTGAGCTGATGTTAGCACTTCTAAATGATAGGGACGGTCTAATAGACCACCAAACCAGATCATTATATTTCCAAAGATCTTCCATTAAAAAAAAATATAAAGGCCCATCGTCATCTTTAGTCATGTCACAGTTAACTCTAGTGGACTTCTTGGAATGATTTGATATAATTTAGGAAAAAGAGAGAGTTTTCCCTTCTAGGGAATATTATTTTTTCCACGGAGGAGTTTTCAAGGTTTGCTGAATAGAGTTCAGTGAATTATGGGAAGTTGTTCCAGTTCTCAAGCTCTGAGATCCTCCGATGCGTGGCACAGGCCAGAAAGCAGGAGTGTTAAGTAATGAAAGAGTAGTGGAGGTAGGACAGCCGGGTGAGGGTGGGAAATTGGAGGTCACCCAGAGTCACCATACATCCACCTTCCTCAGCCCTCGTCATGGCAATCTGAGATGGACTGCTTGATAGCATGGCCCCCTGTCCCCTTGTGCAGGAGCATGCATGGGAGCGCATGCACATACTCCCATGTGTTTGCACACGCATGCACACACACACACACTCCTTAGTGTCACAGTGTGTGTCCCTTTTTTATTATCCCTGTTCCTTGTCTACTGTGTCTCTTTAGCAATAGAGTTGCTTCTGCTGTTTCTCATGATTACATTCATGGACTCACAGATGAAAGCTGTTTTGGGTTCACTTTCAATTAGATTCCATTTGTTCAGAAATGTTTAATGTGGGGATTTGAGGTTATGTGGTACTGAGGTGGAGGGATATTAACTGCATGATTTAGGCTGGCCCAGTGAGACAGAGGGTATGCAGTCTCAGTTATTACATTATAGCCATGGGCAAGTCAGACATCCAAGGGGACTTCAAAAAGTTTGTGAAAAAATAGAATAAAGAATGAGTTTATTTTGGTGCAATAAGTTTTTGCAATCCATGCATAGATTTTTTCATTCCATGCATTTTCTATGGACCTTTTGAAAATCTCATGTGTTTATAATAATCTCATGTTGAGATGTTAGGAATAATTATCTTCTGTCTTCTACTGATGATGTAATGATCATTATTATTATTTTAAAAGAGATTGTACAAGATATGTTAGTCAAGGCATATTTTCATATAAACCAAAAACTACATTTTTCTTATGCTCTTTCTCTAAGTATTATAGAGTACTTTGATATAGTTCATCTTAGTCCTCCATGAAACGTCTTTTTTGATTCTGTTAGGAAGAACTTTTAAGTTTTGTGCAATAAGGAGATGGTAAAATGGTTACATAGTGACTTAGCTTGTTTTTATTCTTGATACCTTGGTAATTGTACTTTAAGTTAATGACAACTCTGTTGATAACAGCCTAAGTATCCCAGCAGAAAATTTTCTAGACATTGTGACTGTGCTGGTAGCATCAGAATTGCTTATAACCTTGAGAAAACTGAGTAAAGATATCAGCTGGATTTTTTTTTTAAAGATAGAAGGAAGTAAGCAAGCAAACCAAAATAAATAAATAAACAAACAAACAGACAGACAAACAGACAAAACCCTTCATACTGGGAGCTCTTCATTTTATGCTTAGTTCAGTTTGAGGTCTTTGTCCTATTGGTTTAGCTCTGCCTAGGTTTCCCTGGCATCTGGCATCTGTCTCTTCTTTCTCATGCTCTAGATACAGGGCCAGAGAAGAGTCACTGCTTTGCTCCAAGGTCAGGTTATTCTCTCCCTTTGGCATCTGGAATGGCAGTAGCTAGGTGCCCTTTGGGATTGCAGAAGAAATGAACTCCACTTGGCACAACTCACCTCCATCTCTGGTTTGTCTGGGCATGAAGGTCGCCTTGGCTCCCGTCTGTAGCCTGTTGGGGCTGCTTTGTGGCCAGGAAAAGAGAAGGGTAGAGCTATATCACATCAGAGGCCATGTGACCACCCCGTGAGGGTGGCCCTGCAGCAGCTGCTCAGTAAGAGCAGCAGGAATGCCTAGGATGTGAGTCTTCTGTTCCTCCACTGTGAGACTCCTTATAAAGATGCAGCTTTCTAGAGCTAAGCCTGACCTGCTTGCAAGGGCACGCTCCGCCATTCTCCCCACCCAGGTCCAATGCAAATGAGTTGGTGAAATCCCCCTGGAGATTTCTGACACAGACTGAAAAATGAGACCCTTCTCCAAACCCCTTTTTGGAGTGAATGTTTCATGTTGTTTTAATATTAGTTATAGTAGCTAATATTTAAGAAATGCTTTTAGTTTTACCTCAGTAACATATGAAGAGTAAAAGCACCATCCATGAAGTCTGGTATCATGCTAGGTAGTAATGTCAATGTTATCCCATTGCCATCCCCACCATCAGTAACCTAGAACTGATTCAGAGGGCATTGATCGCTGGAAGGTTCCTCTGCTGACGATACAGGAAGAACGTAGTTCTTTTCCTTCTAAGACATTTGCATTTCCAGGAAATGTTTGATACCACTTATTTAAAATAATAGTAACATCAACATTCTCAAAATTCTAACTTTACCATTTGTTGAATGTTGTCTTCTCTCTCACTTTTATTGGGGATTGAGCAGACCTTACCACAAGCTTTCAGTGGAGGTTATTAATTATAATACAACTGCCAGCTCAAATTACCACCATGACTACAACCAAAAAATATATATCATGTATTTGTGTGGGACATTTTTTACAAGTAATTTATTAATCCAGAGAGACACAATACAGCCTGGAAGTAAATCAGTTGGCCAGAAGGCCTTAATATTTCTTTTCTTCTTTATTTGACAACTGTCAGCCCCAGAAGACTGTGATTCATTTTACATAATTCTGGTCAGCTCCTGAAGCTAGCTCATTTGCACCATGAAAGTCTTTTTCATCGTATTTGCCAACATAAGACGTTTCTTTTGCTATATACCTCTCTAGCCTGTCCAGGATATTTGAAATAATAAAGAAATATTTTCCTTCTGTGATTCTTTAGTTTATTACACCTTTACCACTCATATATAC
This sequence comes from Tupaia tana, assembly GCA_026018925.1. Classification (NCBI taxonomy): domain Eukaryota; kingdom Metazoa; phylum Chordata; class Mammalia; order Scandentia; family Tupaiidae; genus Tupaia; species Tupaia tana. The sequence continues at coordinate 20,806,758 of JAKSZU010000020.1, read as the reverse complement.
ACATATATAGGTATAGAATATATATGTATGTATAATTTTCTCTCACCCTTTACAATTTAAAAGTACCTGTGCTGCCAACCAAGAAATGCTAACCTGAACACTAGGAAGACGGCCTAGTGGAGAGAATGCTAGGGTACATATTGGAAAACCTAGGTACTGGTTTTTAAATTCCTGGGAATTTTCTGGTCAGATGACGATCATAGTCTGGCTCAGTGGCTCTGCAGTAAGGTATTGCTCCAAGCAAGGCCGGGGTAACATGAAAGGTCATAGTTTTGGTTCCCCAGTTGACCCATGCTCCGTGCATGCCCATGATCCTGGCTGGCTGGAAGGACTAGGGGTGGAGAAATGTTTATTTTTGTCTCTAGTGTCACCACCATTAGTAACCTAGAACTGATTCAACAACCGTGGGAGGTGCTTATCTCTCTCTCTCTCTCTCTCTCTCTCTCTCTTTCTGTCTCTTACTCTTGTGAAAGAAATAAAAAAACATAAAAATATAGATAATTATCTCCTGTGAGTCTCAGTTTCCTCATCTACTGGTTTGGAATAGTAGTATCTGTTGTGTGTCATTATGCATTCTTTAAAATTGATAAAGCCTCAAGTAAATGTATTATTTGCTTCTGTCAGGGAAGATAAAGAGTTAAATGAAAAGGAATTCTTTGGCTGCTTGCCACTGACTGAACAGAATTTACCAGTGTTCAAACTATCTCTTTCCCCCTTCCTCCATCCTTTCGTTCTTTCTCTGGACTTGGGTGAGAGCCATATTGAACTCCCAGTGCTAATTTAATGCTGAGAGGAGATACCAGTATTGATATGGGTTGCAGAAGCTGTCTCTCCCTCTCTTTGTGCTTAAAGAGCTTAAGCCAAAGCACAAAACGAAACAAACAAACAAACAACAATTGGAAAGAAAACATGTGTCCACTTTTAATTCTATGTGACCACCCTTTGTTTCCCTTTTCATAAGCCTATGACAATCTCACTTAATATTTTAGCTTGCAATATTGAGGAATTGCTGAAGGGAGGAAGAAATGTTAGGGGATCTAGATTCCAATTAACTTTGCCACTGTGGCTGTGTAACTCTGTGTGAATCACTGTTGTTTAGTAAATGAGAGTGAGAATCTCCAAGATTAATGAATCTTGCTGAGGGTGTCAGCAGACCAGAACTCCGCTGCTCAAATAACCACCATCTTTTCTCCTCTGTGTTCTTCCTTTCTCATTTCATTATGAAAAAAAAAAAAAAGTCAGAAAAGGGAAGTTACACAAGGAAAAATACTGGCATTGTTGACATATACAATTATAATGTGTTTTCCCTTGAAATATCCGTATTATGGGGGGTCCCTTTAAGAGCCATTTATAGGGCCCTTTTCGCAGCCTTATTTCAAGTGTAGGATGGGGTGCATTGAAACTCACATATACTTTAGTCTTTATATTGATTGATTGCCAAGTGTTCTTTGAGGAAACAAGAAGAATTTATATGAGTGCCTTCCCTGATTCAGAGACCTGCCCTCTTTTTTTCTCCTTCAGAAGGCAATATTATGCTCCCAGGCTGCGGAGAAAGAGAAGTTTATTTCTCCCCTCCTTTTTTTTTTTTTTTTTTTTTTTTTTCCCTCCTTTCATCCCTCTTTCCTCCAACATGGCAGTCCAAGAAGCTGTGTCCTACTCCAGGGATGGAGATTTGTGATTCTATCTTCTAAGAAGAGAGTAGCAAGCTGCCAGAGGGATGCCAAGATTAGCTGTCCTTGCCTAATTCTCAGGGGCCTCTACCTGAGTCAGTCTGGTCCAGGCAGCCTGTGACCAGGCCAGTTTTCCACAGGGGACCCTCTGTCTGCACAGGGATAGAGAGAAATTGCATGAGGATTTCTGCCTCATGTAGCAGAGATAAAAACTAACCCACAGACCTGACCCAAACCTGTGCTGGCATATCAAATGCAGTCTTGAAACTGCTCCTAGTAACAACTATGGTTTTGTTACTGAAATTTTAATTTCCTATCTTTCCCATTAGGCAATAATGTGGTTTGTGCTGAGGAGGAAGGAGAAGAGCGGGCATTCTGTGGGTGGAAAGTTATTTTTGTTTCTATGATGTGTGCAGTATGAAGAATGGGTAGTTATGTCAGCTAGTTTGGGTATACACAAGGTAGAGAGGATAGGGAAGTGGTAGATATGCAAGGAGAACAATTAATACCCTTATCTTCCTTTCTTCTTTTTTCTTCCTTCTATAAATATTTACTAAGCCTTCAACAAACATTCTCATAAACCTTATAGCAAGGAAGCAGCCACTTTAAAGATAATAAATTAATTACCATTGTAATGAAATACAATAAAGGAGAGTTTAGGTATCGTGATAAAATATTTTAGGGAGACTTAGCTTAGTCTGGAGAGTTAAGAAAGACTTTTCTTAAAGAGCTGACATGTAATTGGAGTTTGAATGATGAGGAAGAATTAGCTACGTGGAGAGGAGGGCGGAGAAACTTTAACAGCAAAGAGGAGACTTGTCAAGGCTTTGAGGCACAGCGGAGACCAGCATATTCCAGGATCTGACGGAACAGAAGGACTACAAAGACCCAAAGAAATGACAAAGAGTAAATCAGAAATGGTAAAGTAAACCTAGCACTGTGGGGCCTTGAGGTACCTTGTCAGAACAGGGAGTTCCATCTAAGGGAGAGAATGCGAAAAGGCACAGGAGAATTTTAAAGAAAGAAAGTGCCACCTACCACTGAGGCGTGAGGTTTCAGAAGCCTCTGGCTACAGTGTGGGATAAGGTTGACTGTGAATGGTGAGAAGCCACTTCAGAGCTTTTGCTAGATAAAAGGGGGGGGGGGGGCTTGACCAAGGTTGTGCCACTGGGGACATTGAGGAAACATTGAGATATTCAGGGGCAGGGCCCTCAGAAGCTGCCTGAGAGGGAGCCCTGGTATGCAGGTGGATAAGCAACCACTGAAGGTTAGGAAAGAAGAAGACACATTTACCATGTAAAATAGCCATGTGTAAGTATTGCCGAATACCGACCTGTTGCTCAGAACCCTGCAAGCTTGTCTGCTGCTACTCTTATGCCACAGTGAAGGGAAGAGCTTTAAGGCAAGTGGAACAGGGCTTGGCTTTGAAACCTGAGCTCGTGTCTCCAAATCCAGGTGCTTTCCCCTTGTACGGTGCTGCCTGTTCTACGTCATAGTATAAGTGAGAGTGATTTATAGGATTAAAAAAATGATGTTTGAGTAACCACCTATGTGGCCTTGGGCATGTTACTCTCTGATTCTGGAAATAATCTCTAAGGTGTCTTTGAGCTCCAGAAATGAGATGAGTCTATGATTTTATTCTGATTGGGGAGAAGCCTAGTCTTAATTAGCAAAACGGCTGAATTAAATACTATTTTTAAAGAAATGCAGTTTTATTATATTCAAGCACATACAGAAAAATCTAATTCCCAAAAAAGTCTTTTCAAGGATAAGGTCTTGCTGACCTAATTTTATAGCCAGATTAAAAAAGAGCCAAACTTTTTTGTGTGTATAATTGGCAGCAGCTAATATACCATACAATTAAATCACTCATATCACATCAGCTTTTTTGGGGGAATACATACAATATTTTATTTCTGTAAATATGTATATCACTGCACATTTGATTTTAATTCAGTATGATATTTTGTCTAGTAGTCTTAATTTTCTGAAGGTCAATAGATAAAATACAGTAAAGTACAATTTAAAGCAAAATGGTTTGATAAGTTAAGTTGAGAGAAACCAGAAGGGGGAGCGTATCCTGGACATGAACTTAACCTGGTATTGAAAGAAAAAAAAAAGACTGATATTTCTATTGGGGAAAATAGCATGGACAAAGACACAGAGGAAAGAATTTCGTCCCCTGTCTGAGTTGTAGTGTGGACTCTGGCCTGAGTGGAGTTAAGGGTTCATATTGGGATGTATTGCCAAAGAAGTCTGGACACACAGGGTGAACCTTGGATGCCAGGTTGAGCCATTTGTACTTGGTCCTGAAAGAAAGAAAGGGCCATTGATTCGTCCAGGAAGGAAGTGACATAAAGGAAATGTTGCTTCTGGAAGATGAATTTGAGGCCAAGATACCATTTGCATGCATAATACAGTCAAATTCAAGCCTAGCCCTTGTTCACTGCAGATTCCAAGCTACACAGTGTGTGTGTGTGTGTGTGTGTGTGTGTGTGTGTGTATGTATTTATGTATGTGTATATATATGTATGTATAAATTCTACAAATATGTGGGGCAAGAAAGTAATTTTTAATGACAGGATTTTGTGATGAGTGTAAACATCTCTTTCAATCATTTTTTGAAGATGCACACACACACATACACACACACACCCACACACACACACAGCTGCACAATGAACTAAGTAGGATGACTTTGACCTATGAGATTTGTGTAAGACATAGGCATGCATGTTATTAATAAGCCAATAAAAATGTGTGTATGTATAATATATAGGATGTAGTATATGATGAGTAGGTAGAGTGAGGATGGTTTTTCCTAGATTGCTGGGTTTCCGATGTAGACCATCTGTTTAGTTCTGTTCTTGTATAGTATATGGTGAGAAAATATTGTTAAATAAACCTTGGCAACATTAAAAGAACTTTGAAGTACTTCCCATTGAATACTCAAGCAAAGCGTGCTTTTATACATTCTTAGAGTGAGTGAAACTGCAGTTTTCCCTGATATGATTTAAAGAATCATTTGTATTTAAAAAAAGTCTTCATTATAAATTAATGTGTTCATGGTAGAAAACTGAGAAAGTGCAGAAAAGCACAAGTAAGAAAACAAAAACAATCAGATTTTCAATATCAGAGAAATCCCTATCAACTTTTTTGTTATGTATCATTCCAGATTCCCTTCCCCCTGCCTCTAGACATGTCTAAGTTACAAAATTAGAATCACAGTATACATATACCTTGTGATGTATTCTTTTCTTTAAATAGCATATCATAAAATATTTTTTCTATTATTAAATATGTACCTAGCAGATCTCTGTTAGTGGTTGTATAGGATCCCTTCCATAATTTATTCATCAATGCCCTATTCTTGAGTATCACTTTGGTGAGTGCTTTTATTTTTAAAATAAGATGTTATGTGATGCCATGTGTGATTAATTTGTTCTTGCTTTATGACCATAGTGGTTTTTAGCAATCTTAAGGAAATTGACTAGCAAATTAACCCAGAGTTATTTCACCTTACAGAAATCATGGTGGTTTTGCTCCAACAGTTTATGTTGGGTTGCCTGTTCGACAATACACTTTTGTTAATGGAGCCCATGATCTCTACATAAGTACTTATACGCTCACAACAACTGACATTTTAGGATGCATGTATTTAGTCAGGCCCCAAGAATGCTCTGGGAGAAGACAGAAAGCAGAGTCCCGAGTACAGACAACATGAAGATTGAGTATAAAACATCTAGTACAGTGCCTGGCAATGTAGAGAGAGTTCTAAAAATCTTAGTTATTTGACAGTGGTAGTTATGTTATCTCCTTAACACATGGGCAGAGGTGGTGCTTAGGTATTATATACCCACTTCAAGGACGGGAAACTGAGATTTTAGGTTTAATAATTTAAATGAGATAAATGCTAGTCATTAGTGTAGCCAGCTATGATCTGTTTCTTCTCAGCCTAATGTTCTTTCTTCTTCACTACACTGCCCCTGGCTGGAGCTGAACGTCATTTATTTAATGCTTTTCACTGTGATTTGACATCATTATGAAAGAGAATTTCACCTGGCCTCTCTTCGATGACTAGCTGTGGGGAAATCTCTCTGGCAAATCTCAAATTGTCTTGAATGTGGCAGTTTAAAAGCACATCTACATTGATCTACAATCTTAAGGTCCCACCTTTGTGTTACTTTTAGAATTTGTAAGTGGATATCATCCAGCAAGGATGACTCATGTACATTTGGTTTGTCAATTTGTTTTCAAAGATCATATATATCTAGCATCCTCTGATCTGAATGTCTCCTTAAAGTATGAAGCTAATAATGACCTTGGAAAAGAATGAGGCCAAAATTCTGGTTCCCTTTTACCTATCTTCCCTAGGTATGTGTTCTCATTTCTGTGGTCAGGGGGGTCTGAGCTCCTACCCCTTTGTCGCACTTAAAGAACTTAATTCTCAGTACTTGAGATCACCCTAAGTACCATTCCTCTGTTTCTTTGTGGATTCAAGCTGTATTTGAATTACCACATTTGTGGCCCTTCCTGTTTTTTTTTTAATCTATTTTTATTCTGTATATTTTTATTCTTGCTCTGTCTTCGAATATCTCTTGTTCTTTTCTAGTTGATAATAAAGGATGTTTCAAGCTCTCTCATTTTTTTCTGAGACCCACATTTTCTCAAGACTTTATGTTTCTAAAGAGCTTTAAAACATTTTGTGAATTATTTATATTTACTTGTAATTTTTTTAAAAAAATACTAATGTTATTTTGTCACAGTTTCCTTTTCTAAAATAACAGTGATTGATTTCTTTGGATTTCCCTCTACCATCAAGATTGGGATTGAATTTTGTTACACAAGCTTTAACTTCAGCTGATTTCTGCAGCTACTTTGTACAGAATCCACAAGTAGACTATCCATACTAACTTCTTATTCATTTTGCAACTGTCTGTCATAGGAGGCAGTAATAAAGACCTATAAAACTCATTCTTTTTTTGTCTCCTTAATTATTATGTATGTTTTTTCCTTCTACTTTGCATTAAATCATCAAAAAGTTTCATTAGCAATAGCTGTTTATTGAGAGATGGGGAGAAAGACAAGTATTCTCAGCAGGTTCTCCTGCCATGATTCCTCGCAATCCTCAGTCTTTCAGCTGGCCAGGATCACAGGCATTCATGTGTGTCTGACATGTACAGCTCAACCAGGGGAACCTAACCCAAATCTCACACACGGCTTCTGACATTACAGAGTCAGAACTGAACTGCCACTGCAGCATCCATGGGCCTGATCTCAGTTTTAGTGAAAATCACTATTTTTTTTAAGAGAGAGAGATTTTTGTTGTAGGGCATGTGTGCTCACTGGAGAGACAGGGACATAGAGACAGAAAGCAAGAAATCACACCCCTCCCAGGGGGGTGGGAGGTGTTGAGCACATAGCAATGCCTTCTCCTCCATTCTCCTCTCAGGATTTTGTGCCTAGCATGAGTTTAAGCCACTGGGTCTGGGACTCAAACTATGGTCAACTATGTGGGAGTCTAGTGACATAACCATTATGCCATCTGCTGGTCCTCCAAATCACTTTCATTATCACAAAAATGAAGATTATTGAGTCTCCTAGTGATGGTATTTTAGTTATGTAGGTATAGAAATCCCAGCTGCAAACACATAAATTTATATATAGATACAATTTTATATAAATATATAACATTTATAAATGTATCATTTATGTAAATATATAAACTATATAAATATAAATTTAAATATAAATATATAAATTTAATGTGTTCATATGTATAGCAATATATACTTCATCTTGTCTTTTATTTCAAATGATATATCCTCTCCTGTCCATTAATTCTCTCACTCAAACACTCTTGAAAATTTGTAGAATATGTCTAACTCTCTTCATTCTCATTGTTACTGCTCTTGCTGTAGATACTTGCATCTCTGATTCTAAGTGATTACTACTGGCTTCATAATAATTTTCCCCCTACATTGCAACGGAGTGACCTTTAAGTTTCTTTTACTAGCCTATAATTAAGTATGGTGTTTAGAAAAAGCCAAATACCCAGGTCCAATTTCAGTTATATGGAAGAGTCATTTAATGTTTGTGGGCCTTAGGGGTTAGAGAAGATTGTGGCCAGTCATTTCTAATGTTTCATTTTTTTAGTGTATTTAAAATATATCCAAGTCTTTGTTTCTATTCTTCCTATAATGTTGTACACACTGAAAACAAGGTATATTTTCGTTGGTCATTCTTGTCAAGCTTCCTGCAATGTATCTGGCTGTCCACAGAAGGAGTGGATAAGGGAGACCATGAAGGTTTTAAAGGACCTCAGCATCCCTTTATGACTCTTTCAAGACCTGGTCATAATAATGAAAAACAGGATTTTCTTTAGTTGTATCCCCAAATTTAGAATAGCTCTTCATCTTATAGTCTTGTAAATAGGAAGTCTCCATGGCAAATATGACTCATAAATTTCATCTTATATAACATTCTAGATTGGCCATCCTGGCTTAAGAAGAGACATACTCTTGAGGATTTGGTGGCTCAGTTTGGGCTTAATACAGAGGAGTTCAGTAGTTTGCACATGTGGCAGAGGACAAAGTTATTGAGCCTATGAGAGTGTACTCTTCTGTGGTCCTCCTAATATCAAGTTGTCCTATTTTTTGTTCCTGTCAATGTTTTCTAAGTCACTCCCATTTAGAGCCCTTGAGTTGTTCCTTCTAATTAATAGTGGACCCATGTGTGTTCCAATAATTGATCACCTTGCTGAAATAGGCCAAGTACCATCTATTCTCATTTTAATCATGTTTTAGGATTAGACTGAATGCAAATACTGTCTTATCCTTTCAGTATTGTGTGTGTGTGTGTGTGTGTGTGTGTGTTTTAAGTTTTAAGAAGAGTGTTCTTCATTAAAGTGCTTCTTTCCTAAACTGCCAATAACTTCTAAGCACCCAAACTCTAGTATGAGTTTAAGGAATCTTGATCTGAATGCAGTTTATTCGTCATCAACATCATAGCTGTTTCCACCTACAATGCTGCACTTGAATTTCTCATTTTTATATTCATGTATTTTGTACCAAATCTTTTTTCCTTAGTGGTAAATTTCCTCCTATATTCTCTTGCAGTTACTCATGAAAGTGATCCTCTTTAGAAGTCTTTATTACAGAGCATCAGGCCTCTCTTCTAGAACATAGTAACACAGTGGGAGATCTCAAAATAATGTCAGACACAGGATGGGAGCTCACAATTTTTCTTTTCATAGATGAAAGAAGATAGTGTCATTTTTCCCCATCACCTTTGATTTCTATTTAGAACTTCACTCTTCATTCCCATATGAGAACAGGGTTAGGAGTGGTCTCACCATATTGACCTTTCAAAACCAGCATAGAATTGTAATAGGACAACACGAATCTACCTGGAATATAGTTGCTAGGAATGCAATAGCAGATTGTAGAGAAAGGCTCCTGGTATCAAAAAGTGATGAAGGGCTGAGCTCCAGCAAAGAATTTCGCAAGTCAGGCTACAGGCATTTTAAAGTAATACTAACGCTGATAAGAAAGCTTACATAGTAGTTTAAATTTATGACTCAGTTAATTTTATTAGCTTGTTATAGGTAAAGAAAGTGAAGTGTAAAGAAGGTTAAGTGATCTAAAGTCACATGGATAGCAAGTAGCAGAGCTAGGTTTTGAACCTGGGTTGTCTGGCTCTAGAATCAACATGCTTAACTATTATGCTACATTGCTTCAGAATAAAGAACAGTGGTCCCATGGGCATAATTCTACATGGGAGTAAGGATTGCCTATTAATCTTTCCTAGAATTCCCACACAGGGAATCATTATTGACTAATGAGGGTCCATCATTTTTTGGATTTTCAATTAAGATTCTACTCTAGATGGTCTTTGAGGAGTAGGTTAACCAGCACAGCTTCTCTGGTTGAAGAGAGTACCATGTAAAATCATGTGCAGAGCTAGGGGGAAGAGAACGATGATCATAAGGACACGGTGCTCATGATGGCTGCGGTGCTGTGCAGCCTCCGGAAGACATAGCAGACAGCGCTTAATGAGCAAAACTTCAGGGGAGCAGCTTTACAGTAACCCCAGCTGCTGTAGCAGAGAGGCTATCTGACATGACACATATTTGTATATGTACATATGTAGATAGGGTCAGTCTTCTAGGCACCATTAAACCCAAAAGATACTCTTTTTTTTTTTTTTTTTTTTTTTTTTTTTTTCTGATAGAGACAAGGAATTGTCTAAAATTTTCCATTCATACTAAGAGGGCTGTTTCAGATGACATTGTAAAAAATACAACCCTTTTTTGTATTTGCTGTATCACAGAGGACAGTAGCAAAACACACCTCTCTTCGACAATGTTTACTTCAAATTAGAGTTGATATATTATTTGAGATAGTGTGTAAGGATTTCAGAAGTGAAAAACATGAGTGAAGTCAGAAATTTTGGATATTAATGCCAGAATTATTCACACATGTAAAATAGGGCTAATGTTGCCTACCTTGCAGGGTTGTGTTAAAGATCCTATGAGATAGCATATTATTTGCAAAACATCAGAACACTCTATGGATTTAGGCTCTCATTTATCATTAAAAACATGTATCATTTAATACAGCATCCATTTAGTAGTATTTTCCTTTAAAATGTAATCCTTTACCTTGAGAATGTTGCTAACAAGAATTTTTCTCTGTTAATTCAACTAAAGAGACTGATGTGTAACCTTTACTTGCTTTTTCAAATAAAGATGTGCTTGGTTGTTTACGGCACTGTCAATGTTTATTCAACTCTGCTTCTTAGATTCCATGTCTCCCCAAGCCTCTGCTTTAAAAGGCTTTCCTTTCCTAGATCCTTGTAAACAAGACTCGCCTGTCTGTCAGTGTTTTTTCTTTTTCTCTCTCTCTCTAGCAATCCACAGCTCTGCCACTGTATTTGAAGTTTGGCTTCAGTGGATCTTTGAAGACTGACTTCATCCTCCTGGTTTGTGAAGGTCCCACTCCACCTTATCACATAGCTGCTGCATCAAAATCTCACTGTCAGTCAGTTTTTTTACAGGCCTTGCCCAGCAGGAAAGGGATACACAACTTCCAGTTTGGTATCACTGCATTGCAGATGAAGTACCCACAAATGGGAACACTGGAAAAGTTGCCACCATGTGGGATAAGTGAGCTTGGTGACACCAGACAGGGGCATTCCTGTTATAGTGGAGAGATGCCTTTTTCTTCTGGCTGAAGTTGATTTTTTTTTTTTTTTTTTACAACTTCTGGAGAACTTCTGGGGAACTGTCCAGCTGCTTTTCCTCATGCCAAGATGAGAGCACATGTATTCCTTTACTAAATCTTAAACAATTAGGTCTTATTCTCTAGCCAGCCTCCTAGACCTGTGGCCTATAGATATTTTTTTGTCCTCTCAACTTCTCATCTCTTCCTTTCATTTAAAGATGAGTTTTAACCTTAGCTTTCATTTCATAAAGGGGGCTCAATTCACTTTTAAGCTAGTTTTCAGCTTCAAACAGATAGTATTCTACTGGAATGTAAGTGCTGTTGTTGACAAATGTGACAGAGAGCTACACCTCCTTTATAGCTAAGAAGATGCAGTTCAATCCTGTTGTCTCTTACAGCATTGCATCAGGTGTATTGCTTATAGAAGGAACAACTTCCAGAGGGCACTTACTGCTGTATATGACCAGCATGTGAAAATATTTTTAGTTGTCATCTAGAAGCCCTTTGGCTATAATTCTCAAAGTGTAGACCCTCACCAGCTGCAAGGGTATCCTCTGGGACCCTGTTACAAATTTTAATGATAAGAATCCATCCAGATTCTAGTAAAATTAGAATCTGTGGGGAGTAAGCCCAATCATCTGGTTTGAGAAGCCATTAAGGTGATTCTGATAAGTATCAACTGTTTTCTGTTTTGTTGCTAATCACAGAGATACCTGAGTTTGGGTAATTGAAGGGACTAAAACTCTATTTAGCTCATAGTTTCAGAGGCTGAGAAGTTCAAGTACATGATGCTGACATCTGGTGACGGTCTTCTCACTGCCTCACACTATCACAGAGGGGAGGAATACGTGCAGAGCAGGTCATGTCTCCATCTGCCTAGTCGTTCTTTTTTTAAAAAAATTAATTAATTTATTTTTATGTACATTCAATGACATTGTTTAGCTTATGAAGTGAACATTTCAATATGTGAACAATTCTCCTCAGTCCCGTTGATCAAAATATCTTCAACAGATTACACCACACCTCCCCATCCTGTAAATGCTCTGCCTCTGTATCCCTCCTCCAAATGTCCTTCCTTAGGCTCCACTCCTCCACATACACCACATCTGGAATTCACACCCATCTCTTGTGTTTGTATATCTTTTAGTCAATCAGTTTGGTCATAGAGTGCAGACACTTGGTATATATTAAGTGGGGACATACAATGTCTCTCCTTCATAGCCTGCTTGCTTCACTTTCTGTCAAAAGCTAGGGTTTTGTTGTTTTTTATGGCCGAATAGTTATTCCATAGAGTATATTTGCCACAGTTTTTCAATCTATTCATCCATATGGGGACATTTGGGTTGGTTCCATGTCGTAGCAATCGTGAATAGTGCTGTAATAAACATCGATGTGCAAACACTTCTCCAGTGAAGGATTATTCTATCCTTTGGGTAGATACCAAGGAGTGGGATTACTGGATCATATGGTGGATCTATTTGTAGATTTTTGAGGAATCTCCAGATTGTTCTCTACAGACTGGACCAATTTACATTCCCACCAGCAGTATAAAAGAATTCTCCTTTCACCACACCCCCGCCAACACTGAATTTTTTTTTGGGGGGGGAGAGGTTTTTGCTATAGGGCACGTATGCTCGCCAAACAGAACAAGAGAGAAAGAGAGACAGAAAGTGAGAAATCACCCCCCCCGGGGGGGGGGGTTGGCCATGCTGCAATACCTTCTCCTCCATTCTCCTCTTGGGATCTGGGCACACACGCACACACGCCCAGCGTGAGTTTTAATCCACTGGGTCCAGGGCTGGAACCACAGTCAATAACATGGGAGTTCAGCGACATAGCCATTACACTAACTGTTGGTCCCCATTTTTTGTCTTTTTAACCTTAGACATTTTGACTGGAGTTAGGTGGTACCTCATTGTTGTTTTGATCTACATTTCCTTTACGATAAGGGATGTTGAACATTTTTTTCATATGCCTTTTGGCTATTCGTTTGTCATCTTTAGAGAGAGTTTTCTTCAACTCCTTCTCCCATCTTTTAATAGGGTTGATCATCTTTTTTCCAAACAGCTTCTTTAGTTCCTTGTGTATTCTGGTTATCAGTCCATTATCTGATGCATAGTTTACAAAAATATTTTCCTCTTCTGAGGGCTGTCAATTCACACTAATTGCTGTGTCTTTTGCCATGCAGAAACTTCTTAGTCTGATTAATCCCACCTGTCTATTTTGGGGATTACTGACTGTGCTTTGAGGGTCTTATTTAAGAAGTCTTTCCCTACCCCAATGTCTCCCAGAGTTTCCCCAGTGTTTTCCAGGAGGAGCTTTATAGTTTGAGGTCTTAGATTTAGATCCTTGATCCACCTTGACTTGATTTTTGTCAAAGGTGAGAGGTAGGGGTTCAGATTCATCTTTCTGCAAGTGGAAATCCAGTTTTTTCAGCACTATTTGCTGAAGAGGTTTTCCTTTTCCTACTGAATTGGCTGGTACCCCTTGACAAAAATAAGTTGACTGTATGTTTGGGAATTTATTTCTTGGGACTCTATTCTGTTTCATTGATCCATGTGTCTGTTTCTGTGCCAGTACCATGCTGTCTTGATTACCACAGCTTTGTAGTATATTTTTGGGGCAGGGAGTGAGATGCCTCCCACTCCACTCTTCTTGTGTAGAATTACTTTGGCAATATGGGGTCTTTTATGATTCCATACAAATTTTATCATTGTCTTTCCTAGATCTGTGAAGAATGTGTCTGGTACTTTGATTGATATTCCACTAACCCACCATGGTTCAATCGTGGGTGTCCCACCATGGTTCCCTTATCCAATTCTGATTACCTCTCATAGGCTCTACTTCATCATGACTCATAGATTTTAGCCCATGAAGTATGGAGGGACACACTCAAAGCTTAGCACTAACATTGGAGAAACACAGCCCCGGTGAGGCACAATGAGACCTTAATTAGCTCAGAGTAGATGTTAAATGAAGATTCTCTGTACTGGATTTTCCATATAGCTACCAGCAAATGTGAAAGAAAGTCAGTTCAACGTTTTCCAGCTGATAGGAGTGATGTGTTTCCTTGTGTGACAGAAATTAGAGGTCAAGGTAACACCAGATGCTATAACAAAAAACCCTCCCCTCAGTACAGAAGGCACTGAAAACAATGGGAGTGAGTGGCTCACAGTCCAAGAGAGTTTCAGAACAACAAGCATCTCATGATCTCCATAGTCATTCAGGACCCAGGCTACTGGTATTACTGATAGCTTTAACATTTGATCCAGAAGTTTGTTCTTGGGGTTGTATTATGTGATAGTGACTCTTGGAAGTGCTGTACATTGCTTTTGATCAAATTCCACTGAGAGAACTGAATCACATGGTTATACGGTAAAGCCATCAACACTGGGAAATGAGGTTCAGCTGTGCTCAAGGAAGAAGACGAAACATCTTGTGGATAGCTGGCTGGCTCTGTTACACATAACACCACCTGCTTTCCACATTACTCTAGTTTTTTTCATTAGATAATTTTATTTTAATGTTGCAGACATGTGAGACATCGTCAAGAAATTAACGGAACTACATATCATGTTAAACCTATGGGTGGATTTTAGTTTTTTTTTTTTTTTTTTTTTTTACACCAAAATAAGCTTTTACTTCAATTATATTTCTATATAAACTTTTTGAAGTACCTTCATGTTATATCAGAGGTATAGTAAAACTATTCTCATTCTGCTACCCCCCTACAATGGCCACAGTTTGCAAGTACCTTAGAAACCAAGATATTGTCTTACTGAAAGATGTTGGTGAATATCAAAAGCAGAACGTGTGCCAATGTGTTGCTGGTCAACTCTCTGTATTTCTGAATTTAGCCCTGATGCCTGTTCTCTGCTACTTGAATGTTGAATTGCATTGTTAAGTATAGCACACCTTGATACTTGTTTTAGTTGTCAGAGATAAAATACTCAGAAATCTCAAAAATTTTAAACTGGACCTGATAGGTCGAAAATCATGCTACTCCTTTTGGGTTAATTTTAACAGGCTGCATAAAAAATAAAAACAGAAAACTGGAAGAATCCCAAATAGGATTTATAGAGGTTGATATCCTGTCAGATTTTTTTCTGCTTTATGTGGATGCTGATATGTTCTCAGAGGAAATTTACAACTGCAATAGAAAACTGACTACCTATTGATTATTTTTAGTTACCCAAACTAATTGGCATATAAAGCTTTGTAAATCTTTTTTAGATGAAAGTGGGTATAAATTAAAAACTAATTAAAGCTGAGGCTTATAAAGAAACCATCTCCAACTCTATGGGTTAGATATTTTTGTCATGTATTGGAAAGATATCCATTGGTCTTCTCACCCCAAATCCCTGCCAAACTAAAAAATTCTAGACATAAAAGTTATTTCAATTCATAGTAGTTTTTATATACACTGCTGTTTTATCAAAGATAAATACTTATCCTAGAAACAAATATTTTAACAAAGTACGGTTTTAAAAATAAAATTAACTTCAAGAAAAGTGTCATGTAAAGACAATGGGAATGATTAACCTGTTATCTGTAACCTTCATCCTTACTGTTAACAAGCCTTTTATCTTTAAAGACATTAACATCTGGGATCTAAGCACTGACACCTATTAGTTATAGTGGTTTCCTTTTACCTTTCCAAACAATCTGATAGATAAACCTCCAGGAATCCTACAAAATTGGGTCCTTAATTGACTCAATGAATGACTGTCTCTTTTTCAATCTAAATTGAAAAGTGAATTTGCTCCTGTGAGATAGACAATGTACAGTGGAAAAGATATTTCAGCTGCAACTTTACTGGTAAGCATCAAAGTGACCTTATAACCTCTCCTCAATCCATTTCTCAAACAGCTGCCAAACAATCCTTCTAAAACCGACATCCATTGTCGCTGGATGGCTTCAGTGATATGGAGGGTCTTGGTCTTTCATACGTTTATTAAGGGAAATCAAAGTACACTCCTAGAGGCAAGAACAGGCCCAGTGGAGATAGAATGGCTCAAGGGACCTTGTAATTACTTTTCATGGGGTATATAATTCCCTAACTGGTTCATGTTGCTTTATCGTTGGCTGGGCTGATTGCTTTCATCCTATTGTCTGTATATCAAATGTAACTGGGTCCACTGATTTATCTCATTAGATATCAGCTCGACATCCCCCACTGAAAACGTCCCACCTACATTACCTTGAGTTGGACATTTTCTGCCCTAGTCATTTTTTTCTATCCAGCCACATAGGTAGATGCTCCAGCCCCCTTACCAGTTTCCAATTTCTAGTTTTTTTCCTGCCTCACCATCTTTCTCACCTTCTTTTTTTTTTTTTTTTTTTTTTTTTTTTTTTTTTTTTTTTTTTTTTTTTGGAGAGGTTTTCGCTATAGGACGCGTGCACTCGCCAGACAGAGAGAGACAGACAGAAAGCGAGAAATCACCCCCTGGGGGGATGGTCACGCCGCAATACCTTCTCCTCCATTCTCCTCTCAGGATCTTGGGCATGCATGCACACGCACCCGGCGTGAGTTTTAAGCCACTGGGTCCGGGACGCGAAACACAGTCGACTACGTGGGAGTCCAGCGACATAGCCATTACGCTGCTGGTTCCCTCACCTTCTATTTTAAAAGATTACTAAAAAGATAGGAAAATGAAGTCAACATGCTCAGGTTTGTAATGCAAGATCCCCTTCTCCTTTTGCAGGTTCTTTTCTACTCTCTTCTGTACTCCATAAACTGAAGATGTCCCATTCCAATGAGATCTCTGGCTCTATCATTTTACTCTTGAAGTTTTTTTCCCCATTCTATTCTGGGGGAAAATTTAATCAGTCTCTTATATTTACCTCACTAATATAGCTTATTCACATGTAGTATCTAAGCCAATCCATCTCTTCATTCAGTAATTCAGCAGACATTCATTGAACCATTCTATATATATATACTGAGTATTTGGTGAAGGACAAAGATTCTATTCTTGTGTGTGAAGCTTACCATAAATGGTAGGGATTTAGATAGTAACCAAGCAAGCAAATGAGTAAGATAATTTTTAGATGTAAATAGGTTTAATGAAGAAAATCAAACAGGGAGATTTTCGTTCCCATAAGACTGTGCATGTGGTTACACTAGACTCACCACATTGAGTTCTACTGGAATTCAGTAGTCATGTGCTAGTCATCTTACTCCCCACACTCAACATGATGCCCCTATTCCACTGTGGTATCTGACATATTGACCACACTGAATACAGCTAAAAGGATTGAAGAATGAATAAATGAATAATAATTACAATTGTTTATATCACAAGTCAATTCTTTCAAAGCCTAGAGGAATTAAAGAAGTAAAAACTAAGGTTCCACCATCTCTGTGATTTTAGAAGTAGATAGTCTAAGGTCCGCAGGCAACGTGTTGGCTAAGGTGCTGGACTCCCAATGGCCAATTATGGTTCGAGTCCCAGACCTAGCAGCTTACCTTCTCATTCTCCCTCTCTCTCTCTGATCAAATTGAATAATAATAATAAATAAATAAAATAATTCTTTTAGAAATTAAGAACAGGTAGTCTAATCTGATATGTTACTCAGAATAATTATAATATTAAAAAATATCTTAACAATTATTTCACAGAGTACAGTCACGATTGAAGTTTAGATGGTCTTTAAAAGACTTTTTCAAACAAGATGGTAGTTGGAAAGGTATCAGAAGCTTATATTTTCTGGAATTTTGCTAAGTAACTTTCCTATATTTCTTGGTAGAGCTTATTTTGTCTTTTAAAACCTAGTTTTATAATATATTGAATGCTATATAACTATTTTTTCAAATACTAATAAACTAGGGATTATAATTCATACTCAATGGCAATATTGGAATTTAACATATTTTAAATTAAAACAATTTATATTCATTTAAAAAACCAAATTCAATTAAAATTAAATAACTGGGTAATGTTATTATTATAAAAATGCATTAAATTATATTCTTTCATTAAAATATTTTATACATTTCAAATACAAAGTAAAAAAAATTGAAGGAAAGAGATAATAAGATGATGGCAGAAATTAATTAACTGAAAACAGAAAAAAGAGTATAGAAAATCCTTGGATAAAATCAGCATAATAGACAAATACCTGGCCAATTCAATAAAAAAGTAGAAATAAAATATGCAAAATTATGAATGATATAGAGGCTATAACTCTTGCTAAAATAACTTAAAATTATGAAAAATTTACTTTGCACAGTCTAGTTTGGTACTTTGAAAATGCTAATAAATTGTATGAATTTCTTAGAAAAATTATCATTATAAATTATTGGTAAAAAGTTGATAAATATTGAAAAAATAGTTAATGAAGTGCCAAAGAATGGTCTCATAAAAAGATTTTGGCCCACATGACCTTATAGGAAAATTATTTGAAAATCCTAAGGTAAAATCCTCATTTAAAATTTTTAAAAGCCAGAAAAATAAAATTACAGGAAAAACAAATATATTCTACTTACTGTTATGAATCTACATAAATGTAATACAAAACCCTCAAAAAAACAGAAAAATTCTACAAGGTCTCTCATTTTTTTTTTTTTTTTTTTTTTTTGAGGTTTCTGCCCTCAGGCATGTGTCCTTGCCAGAGAGAGACAGAGATAGAGAAAAGGAAAGTGAGAAATAACTCCTTCCCACTCCCAGAAGAGATGGCCCTGATGCAACCCCTTCTCCTCTATTCTCCTCTCAGGATTTTGGGCATACGTGCACAAGTGCCCAGTGTGATTTTCAAGCCACCAAGTCTGGTGCTCGAACCACAGTTGACTATGTGGGGTCCAGTGGTTTAACCACCATACCACCTTCTGACCTCCGTGATCTCACATTTATCTGGATCTAAAAACTTTAAACTCCATGAGGCTGAAAGCAAAATGGTAGGTCTAGGACAGGAGGAGAAAGGTTTGGAGAGATGCTGGTCAAAGGATATAAAATTCCAATTAAATAGGAGGAAAAAGCTCAAGAGCTTTAATGTAATACATCAAAATATACTGGCCCATTAGTTATTTATTTTATAGCAAATAAATTTCAAGTGAAATAGGATTTGATCATTACAAACATAACGTATGTTTGGGCCAGTAGGTGGCATGGTTGTTAGGGCATTGAACTCTCACATAACTGACTGCAGTTTGGGTCCTGGACCTGGTGGCTTGCTTTCTCACCTTCTCTCTCACCCTGCCTCCCCCGCCCTGGTGAGCACACATACCCTATAGTAAACTTAAAATAATAATAATAATAATAAATAAAATAAGTAATTAAAAAATCAGAACTCTTGGAAATGTCAGATAAAGAATTCAGAATATTCAGTTACAAAACTAGTAGAGATGCAAGAGAACAGAGAAACTAAACTTAGAAGACGCAAGAAAAAAGAGACAATGAGTTCCAGGGGTTGAGAAAATCCTTCCACTATTGGAAAGAAGAAATCCACACCATAAAAAAGAATCAGACAGAACTGTTAGAGATAAAGTAATACAGGAAATCGAAACCTCCCCCAAGAGTATTAAAAGCAAATTAGATCATGCAGAATATTAATTCTCAGATGAAGATACAACCTCAAACCTAGAAAAAAATCACCAAAAAGACCTCCCAAAATGAGAACAATATATAATAAATACTAGATACCATTAAACACCCAAACATGTGAATAATTGGGATCCCAGAAAGTGAAGAAACTCATAAGGGCATTGATAATCTGTTCCATAAAATCCTGGAAGAAAACTTCCCAAATCTAGAGAGGCATTTAAATATCCATACCCAAGGAATACAAAGGACCCCAAATAGAATCAACACAAGAAGATCTTCCCCAAGGCACATCATAGTCAAATTGGCTAAAACCACAGACAGAGACAAGATACTAAAATTGGCAAGAGAGAAACTTCAAGTTACATACAAAGGATATCCCATCAAGCTAACATCAGACCTCTCATTGGAAACAGTGCAAACAAGGAAAGAATGGAAAAATATATTCAAAGTGTTAAATAAAAAACTATTTCAACCAAGAATACTATACGTGGCAAGATTATACTTCATATGGAAAGAAAAGATAAAAACTTTCTCAGATAAGCAAAAGCTGAAAGAATTTACCAATACCAGACCAAGTTCTTCAAGAAGTTCTGAAGGGAGTGCTATACCAGGAAAACTAAAGACAGACAGAAATAAGAGAAAGCAAACAAACAAACAAAAGCAAAGAAAATGGACAACTTAATGGTAGACACATGTCCGGAAAGGTAATAACATTGAATGTTAACTTTCAGGATTTAAACGGAAAGATTGGACCACAGTAACACTGCAAATTCAGTGGAAGAGAGATTAATTACATGAGACTGAACTGTTGACACAGAATTTTACAGCTTTTGACTAAAATACTACTGATTTTCTTCTATGCTTTGTTTTTCAGATTTAAGGATTTTTGTTTTCTTTTCAGCTGTTGATAGGTTCAGCAATTTGTTATTTTTTTTTAATTGAAATATAAACTCATATCCCCTCTTGACCCCTCTGGAATTGTAAAATATTTGTTGAGTATTCTTATTTCATGGCAGAATGGTTATTTGGATAAGTTCTATATGATATGCCTCCTTGCATCAGAAATTGGAAATACTGGTTATTGCCAGGCCTTTGACTGGAGTGTCATAATTTAAGATATGACCAGAAAGCTAAGGAACTAAGGTGGATCTCAGGAAAGCCAACAGAAACTCACAGAAAGATCGCCTGTTTCCATAAACAGTTCTGCCTGGAAGGTAAGTAAAGAATGTCACTTCCTGACAGATCCAAAATACTTCCAAGTACAAGTACTTAAAGGCAGTTTCTGACTTGGCTCAGTAGCCTTGGGAGGCATTTTAAAGAGCCTAATCTCAAGTTCCTTATAAAAGTTTGCAGCAATGCCAACTAAATCAATTAGTATTCTTGTGAGGCTTTGTGCAAATAACAGACCAAATTGAGACTAAACTTATTTTTTTGCAAATAAGTTTATTTATGCCTCTGTTTGGTAAAAGGGGAAATGGGGAGAGAAAAAAATGTCTTAGAAGAAAATTATAGTGCACTTGTTGCTAGATTTTAGCTTTGTCCATATCTGTTGCTTGAATTATTAGTATCTACCTACTGTTTGAACAGAATCCTAATCTTTTTCTTTACTTAAAGTCTTAAGCAAATTTTCCTTAACGATTTTTAAATTTTGATTTATTAAAGCTAAAACTACTTATCTTGAAATAAAAAGTACATAAATAAAACAAACAAAAAAATTCCAAATTAATCACTGCAGTAAGCTATATAGCTTCAGCTAGGTGCTACTGTATAGTATGCTCATTCACTGAGTTTTATGCCTGAAGTCAGTCATGTGTTCATAGATATGTTTATATAATCTTCACTTGCTACTGAAAGTATTTAGATTAATTACAATCTTTTGTGAATCAATAAATGTGAAGAAACAAGCATGGAAAGCAACTGTAGATACCAGAGATAGTGTGGAAGGAGGGTGGGAAATGGCAGAGGATAAGAGGGAGGGAATCAGAGGAAAATATATAAGAAATAAGAAATGGAAAATTATTTATTGATGATAATTTGTATGTAATATCCTTGATTGAGCCAATATGTAGTTTTCTTGATGGAAAAACTCATTTTGTATATTTCAATGATATACACTGAATGAATTTAAAATATTTTTCTTTATTATTATTATTATTTATTCTTGTTATTTTTTAAACATTCAATCACTATATATTGTTTGGCTTGTATAAAGAATTTACTCAACATGAAATACTTATCAGACCAGTCCAGTTGAGAATACTATACATGTTATACTATACATGTTATCATCAACAGGTAATAAACCATTTTTCTGTCCCAATAATGCCATGCCTCTCTGTTTGTTCTCTTGCTATCCTTCTCTATACTCTTCCTTTCCCCTCCATTCCACACTATCTTCAGCATCCATAACTATTTTCACTGATTTTATGACCTCCAATATTTTGATCCCTACCATAAAGTGTGGATAGTTGGTATGTATCAAGTGGATACATTCAATATACTTCTTACATACCCTTGCTTGCTTCACTCAGCAATAGATTGTCCATATCTGACCACTTTCTATCAAATGATGGGGTCTTTTTGTTTTATTTTTTTAATAGGTGAATAATATTCCCCAGAGTATATGTACTATACTTTTTCCATACATTCATCTGTTTGTGGACATTTAGGTTGGTTCCAGGTCTTAGTCATTGTGAATAATGCTGCAATAAACATTGATGCACAAGCGCTTTTCCCACTGAGCATTCTCTTGTCCTTTGGGTAGATACCCAGAAGTGTGATTGCTAGATTAAATGGTAGTTCTATTTGTAGATATTTGAGAAACCTTCATAGTGTTTTCCATAGTAGCTGAACCAGTTTACATTCCCACCAACAGTGTAGGATAGTTCCCCTTTCACCACATCCCCACCAACACAACACTTTTTGTATTTTTAATCTTTGCCATTTTGACAGGGTTTAGGTGGTATCTCATTGTGGTTTTAATCTGCATCTCCCTTATGATGAGAGATCTTGAACACTTCCTCATATGCTCTTTGAATGTTCATATGTCTTCCTTAGAGAGATTTTTGTTCAGCTCATTTTAACATTTTTTAATTGGGTTAATCATTTTCTTGGAGGGGTAAGCCGCTTGAGTTCCCTGTGTATTCTGGTTATAAGTCCCTTTCTGAGATGTATTTGACAAAAATATTCTCCCATTCTGAGGGTTGTCAATTCACACTTGTTACTGTGTTCTTTGCTCTGCTGAAACTACTTAATCTGATATAGTCCCACTTTTCTACTATAGGCGTTATTGTCTGTGCTTTGGGAGTCTTATTTAAGAAGTCGTTGCCTACACCAATGTCTCTGAGTTTCCCCAGTATTTTCCATTTGTAGTTTTATAGTTTGAGGTCTTAGATTAAAATCTTTGATCTATTTTGAGTTGATTTTTGTTAATAGCAAAAGATGGGGATTCAGTTTCATCTTTCAGCAGGTGGATACCCAGGTTTTTTCAGCACAATTTGCTAAAAAGGTTTTCCTTTCCCCAATGGATTGACTGATATCTGTCAGCTTTGGAGTTTTTTTTCTGGTGTCTCTCTTCTACTCCATTGGTCCGTCTGTCTGTATTTGTGCCAGTACCATGCTGTTTTGATTATCACAGCTTTCTAGTATATTTTGAAGTCAGGGAGTGATATGTCACCCACTCCACTCTTACTGTGCAGGATTGATTTGGCAATACGAGGTCTTTTATGATTCCAGACAAATTCTATGATTATCTTTTTTAGATCTGTGAAGAATGTCTCTGGTATTTTGATTAGAATTGCATTAAATATAAAGATTGATTTGGGTAGAATTGCCATTTTGATTATGTTACTTCTTCCAATCCAGGAACATGTGATGGCCTACCACTTTTTATGTCCTTTTCAATATCTTTTTAAATATATTCATAATTTTCTTTGTAAAGGTCTCTGACTCCCTTAGTTAGGTTTATCTCTATGTATCTTATACATTTTGTGGCTATGGTAAAAGGAATGCCTTTCTTCAACTCTGCTTCAGTCAACTTGTTGTTTGTATATAGAAATGCTATAGATTTTTTTGGATGTCGATTTTGTATCTTGCCATTTTACTGTATTCATTTATTACTTTAAAAAGTTTTTCATGGAAAACTTTGGGTCTTCTAAGTATACCACCCATCATCTGCAAATAGAAATATTTTCAACTCTTCTTTGCCTGATTGAATGGCTTTTATATTGTTCTCTTTTCTGAATGCATTGACTAAGAATTCCAGCACTATATTAAAAAGTAGTGGAGCAAGTAGGAAGCCTTGTCTAGTACAGGTTTTTAGTGAAAAAGCTTTAGCTTTTCCTCATTCAATATAATGTTAGCTATAGGTTTTTCATAGATGGCTTTTATTGTGTTACGAAGTGACCCTTCTATAGCAATCTTACTGAGAGTCTTAATTATGATAGGATGTTCTTTTTATCGAATGCTTTTTCTGCATCAATTGAAATAATCATATGTTTTTTATCTTTCTTTCTGTTAATATGGTATATTTTTTGTTTGTTTGTTTTGGAGAGGTTTTTTGTTTTTTTTTTTTTTTTTTTTGCTATAGGGTGCATGCGCTCGCCAGAAAGACAGAGGGAAACAGAGAGATAGGAAACAAGAAATCACCCCCCAGGTAGGATGGCCACACCACAATTCTTTCTCCTCCATTCTCCTCTTGGGATCTTGGGCACACACGTGCCTGGTGTAAGTTTAAGCCACTGGGTCCAGGACTTGAACCATGGTTGACTACATGGGAGTCCAGCAACATAGCCATTACGCCAACTGTTGTTCCTGTATGGTGTATTATATTTTTGATCTTGCATATGTTGAACCACCATTGCATCCCTGGGATAAAGCCTACCTGGTTGGGATAAATAATTTTTTTTATATGTTGTTGGATGTGATTTGCAAGTACTTGTTGAGAATTTTTACATCTATATTCATCAGAGATACTGGTCTGTAGTATTCCTTTTTGTCATGTCCATATCTATTTTGGGAATGAGGATAATGGAAACTTCATAAAATGAATTTGGAAGATTTCCTTCCTTTGGATCTTTAGAAATAATTTGAGTAGGGTAGGGATTAACTCTTCCTTAAAAGTTTTGTAGAATACAGAAGTGAAGCCATCCAGACCTGGGATTTTCTTTGTTGGGAGGTTACTTATTACTGATTAAAGTTTATGGTTGTTATGGGTTTATGCATATAATCTATCTGATTCAATCTCGATAGATTATATGCATCCAGAAATCTGGCCATTTCCTTCGTGTTCCCTTGTTTGTTGGCATATAGTTGCTCATAGAATCCTCTAATGATGTTTTGTATTTCTATTGTGTCTGTTGTAATGTTGTATGTTTTATTATGTATTTGACTTATCTTGTTTCTTTCCTTCTTATCAGTCTAGTTAATGGTGTGTTGATCTTGTTAATCTTTTTGAAGAACCAGCTTTTGCTCTCATTTATTTTCTGTATAGTTGGTTTATTTTATATTTCATTTATTTCTACTCGAATCTTTATTTTTTTTTTCCTGGCATTTTTTGGGTAGTTTTGTTGTTTTTCCAATTCTCAGAGACATGATGTTGAGTTGTCTATTTGCCATTTTTCCATCTTTTATTTTATGTGCACTAATTGCTATGAATTTCCCTCTTAAAACTGCTTTTGCCACTATGAATTTCCCTCTTATGACTGCTTTTGCCATGTCTCATATGTTGTGAAAATTCGTGTACTCATTTTCATTTTTTCCCATAAAATTTTATTTCTACTTAATTTCTTCAGTCATTAAGAAGTCATTCAGGAGTAGGTTGTTTAGTTTCCATGTGTTTGTGTATTTTGGAGGGTGTTTCTTGAAATTAATATTGAGTTTAATTCCATCATATTCAGAGAAGATGCCGGATATAGTTTCTATGCTTTTGAAACTGTAAAGACTTGATTTGTGCCCTATCACATGGTCAATCTTTGAAAAGATTCCACACTAGGGTGAGAAAAATGTATATTTTGTGGTCTTAGGGTGGAAAATAGATGTTTGTCAGGTCCATATCATTTAGGTCTTTCCTTCACATATTTAGGTGCTCCTGAGTTGGGTGCAAGTATATTTATAAGCATTATGTGTTCTTGTTGAATTAGCCCATTTCCTATTACATAATGCCCTTCTTTGTCTCTTAGAGTCTTTGTCTTGAAGCCTATTTTGTCTGAAATCAGTATCACAACTCCAGCCTTTTTTTGATTTTCATTTGCATGGAATATCTTTTTCCAGCCCTTCACTTTTAGTGTATGTATATCTTTATCTATGAGGTGTGTTTCTTGTAGGCAACAGATAGTGTTTTTGTTTTTTTATCCATTCAGCTAGTCTGAATTGGAGAATTTAATCCATCAACATTCAATGCTATTATAGATATTTCCAGACCTGTTCCTATCCTTAAGTGAGCCATTTTCTTGATTCTTTTTTGTTTTCTTATAACTGTCTGTCTGACTTTTTAGCTTTCTGGTATAGCACTACCTTCAGAACCTCTTGAAGAGCAGGTCTGAAGTTGGTAAATTCTTTCAGGTAATGTTTATCCAAGAATGTTTTTATCTTTTTTTTCCCCATATGAAGGATAATCTTGCCAGGTATAGTATTCGTGGTTGAAATTGTTTTTCATTTAACAGTTTGACTATATTTCCCCATTCTTCTCTTGCCTGCATTGTTTCCAATGAAAGGTCTGATGTTAGCTCGATGGGATAACCTTTGTAAGTAACTTGATGTTTCCCTCTTGCCAGTTTCTTTCCTTCCTTCCTTCCTTCCTTCCTTCTTTCCTCCCTCCCTCCCTCCCTCGCTCGCTCCCTTCTTTCTTTCTTTCTTTCTTTCTTTCTTTCTTTCTTTCTTTCTTTCTTTCTTTCTTTCTGAGAGGTTTTTGCTATAGGGTACATGCAATCATCAGAAAGACAGAGAGAGACAGAGAGACAGAAAGCAAGAAATCACCCCCCAGGGGGGATGGCCACGCCACAATCCCTTCTCCTCTCAGGATCTCAGGCATGCACCCACACACACCCAGCATGAGTTTAAGCCATTGGGTCTGGGACTTGAACCATGGTTGACTACATGAGAGTCCAACAATATAGACATTACTCCAACTGCTGCTCCCCCCTCTTACCAGTTTTAGTATCTTGTCTTTGTGTGTGGTTTTGGCCAATCTGGTTACGATATACCTTGGAGAGGATCTTCTTGGTTTGATTCTATTTGGGTTCCTATGTATTTCTTGGGTCTGGATAATTGAATTCCTCTCTAGGTTTGGAAAATTTTTTTCCAGGATTTCATGAAATAAATTATCAATGTCTTTATTATTTTCTTCCTCTTCTGGGATATGAATTATCTGGATGTCGGGGTCCTTGATGGTATCTAGTATTTCTCATATATTATCCTAATTTTTCTTGATTGTTTTCTCAATCTTTTTGATACTTTTTTCAAAGTTAGAAGTTTTATCTTCTATATTTGAGATTCCTTCTTCTGTGTCATCTAATCTACTTTTGATACTTTTGAGGGTGGTTTTAATTTCCTGTATCACATTCTTCATTCCTAACAATTCCATTTGATTCTTTTTTAAGATGTCTATTTCTTCTTTCAAATCGTGAAAGGTCTTCCTCATCTCTTAGAGCTTGTTGTCTATTTTCTCTTGCATCTCAATTAGTTTAGTCACTACAAAAATTCTGAATTGCTTATCAGACATGTCCATGACTTCCATTGTGTTGTCTGTGGGTAATGAGGAATTCATGTTTTCCCTCTGGAGAGGGACATTTAGTTGGTTTCTCATGTTTCTTGTGCTTCTGTGATTGTTCTTAGTCATCTGGTGATCTATACATTCCTACCTAAATTATTTAAGGTATCTCTAAGCATTCAAAGGTGTGCAAGAGTAGAAAATTGGCAATCCCATCTTCTGCTTTGCCTCCCTGTTGCTCACCAGTACCCTGCACTGTTGTTACTGGTCCTGGATGACCCAAAGTCCTCCCTGTTTCTACAAATATGTGTGCTTCCAACTGAGCTGCTAAGTTTCACCTCTGGAGCAAAGAAAAGATTACGGGGCATGCCATCGCACCTCACGCTATCCAAAACACCAAAGTCCTGAGAGTCCAAAGGTGAGTGGAGTGGGGCCTTTGGTGCCTGCAGCCACAGGTAGCCTAGTGTCCAACAAGGTCTCTAGCTTGAACCAGTCTCCATATGAGGTTGGAAGGGGTGCAAGTTGGTCTTAAAGTCCCAAGACACAAACCTGAAATCCAAAGGCGAATGGTGAAGAGTGATGAGCCAGTAGGGTGTTAGGGCCTGCAGCCACAACAGCCTGCTGTCCAGCCTAAAATAAATAAATTTAAAATAAGATAAAAGTATATAAATTATGAGAAAAGTATGGCCTTTTGTGACATAAAGATTTAAAAATATTAACATTTTTTTAAAAAGTTGCAAAAGAGAAATTCACTTATGTCATAAAATATTAAATCTTTCAGAATGAAAAAGAATAAAATTTCTGAATATTAAATGTATATAGGAACACCATTATAAAAAATAAACAAAAGATAATTTCCAACTAGCAAAATATAAAATACAGATGGAGAACAGTTTTCTAAAAATTTAAATTTTCCTATTAATCACAAAATTTAAATAAATTTACCAAATTGTTAAGGATTAAACTCAATATTTAATTCAGTGCTCATAGCAAAGTATAGAAGTTTAAGCATAGATTTCAGAGCCATCTATTGGTCTGTCAACCATTTATTTACTATGTAATCCTAGGCAAATTTTCCATCTCATTGTCTTTTTAATGTGGACCATATGTAACATCAAAGCTCTATTTGTGCTCTATTTCTCAGTTCTGCTACCTACCTTTTCCAAAGGAAGTATCTAGCTGTGTATGGTTCTAGTCCTAGTTTTAATTTGAGATATAGGGAAAACATTGGACTAATCATTTGGGAATGGGACTGTACATGCTTATTGGCCACTGCAGCTGAGCAGGACTGAAGACAGGGAGGAAATGTGGAAAATGAAGTCCAGACTCCAACATCTGCTTTGATCTGCTAGGGGATGATTGCCAGTCTGAATTGTTGCTACCACTAGAGCTATTAAAATAAAATATGGTATGGTGGGATGGGGGGGGGCATGTAAAAGACTTGATTTCAAAGTCCATCTCCTTTAAAAAATTGTTCTCTAGGTGTGGCCTTTAATCAAATTACTTACATTGTAAGTAGTGAGTAGTACATTTCATAAAATATGAAATGTAGTACCTGCAGTACCTTCCTCCTCTATTGTGTAGATGAAAGGATGTGAAGTACAGTAACTGGAAAAGGGGAGTTGACAAATACATGTTCCTTTGTCCCTGCTTTAGTTTCCTTCACTTCATATACCCTGCTTTTGCTTAAGCAAACAAACTAATCAACATAAACAAGCAAAAAGCCCACCAGACATCACTGCATTTACAGATGTTAATTTTTCTTTCTTTTTTTTTTTTTTTCTTGTCAAGAGCTGTGTTACTCAAACTTCTTCCTTGGTGTATAGATTTCCCTTGTTCTCATTGCTGAGAACAATGTTTGCTTCTGCTCTTCCCAGCCACCACCATACATGAACCAAAGAGCAACTACTTGTAGGTTTCTCTTTTTCCTTTGTTCAGATCCTGAGTTGAAGATGCTGTTTGAATTTCTGTATTGGGAACTCATTGCTATTGATCTCAGTTCTCTGAGAAATGATGCTGATGAATGCATTCTAGAATTGGGATGTGATCTAGCTGCTATAGAATTAACTAGAGTAAGCATGATTATGAGATAAGTTGTAAACTCTGCCCAAACTGCATATTTGTAAATTAATGATCCATAGTGCCCAGTTGAGTTCTTAAAAATGTGCACATACTTTATTTGTTTTCTAATGTAATGCTCACTGTAATTAGATTGAAACTGAATTCAGAATTATTTTTGATATGGTGCCTCTCACAAACTTTTATTTTTTTACTAGATTTCCTACAAATACAAGTGCCTCTAGGCTGACTGTCAGTCCAGATGACTGTGCAGGTTGTGTTGAGGCCCACGATCTCCTGCATATCTTAGTAGTGTAGTTGCTCCTGGAGCAGAATGATTGGCATACAGCAATTCCTCAATGACTACAACAAGGACCTCTGAACACATTTACCATCTGTTGAACAGAGTTAGTATTTCAGGACACCAGAATGTATTTAATAACTTCTTCAAGGTTCTTTTTTGATTTCCCAGGATGATCACTGAAAATATTGAATAAAATTGGTCCCTAGATAGGACTCTATCCATTCCATGACAACAAACCATGTGATGATTAGAAATGGTCATCTCGTAGATGTCTAAGATACATATTTAGGAACAAATGAATCTGGTTTTAACATCAAAATGAGGGTCTTCAGGTAGTTTTCTCATTTGTTTCTGCTGTTCAATAACCAAAGAATACTTTGTAGTCTCAAAGGCATTCACTGGTGATTTATTTTGCAACCTACTAAAAACATTAGCCATAACTGCATACATGTTGATTTGAACAAGGATCACAGTAATTTAGATAGGCTAAACTTTTATACTTTCCTTTTGAAAACGTTAAATACTAATGAAAAAGCATATCAGGATATTATAATATTAAATGCATTTAGTTGAAATATCCAGTCAGGTAGAGAAAGAGCATCAGTTTTTCTACATTGATCTCATCAGTTACTTCTTTTTCTTTTTTTTTTTTTTTGGAGAGGTTTTTGTTATAGGGTGCATGTGCTCACCAGAGAGACAGAGAGACAGAAAGTGAGAAATTACCCCACGGGGGGATGGCCATGCTGCAATCCTTTCTCCTCCATTCTCCTCTCAGGATCTTAGGCACGCACGCACACATGCCCGGTCATCAGTGACTTCTGTAAATTGGAGATGCTGGGTAAGATTTTTGCTGTAAAACTGCATCTCATCATTATCCAGACTCTGTAAAGCTAATTTTCAGGGCAGGGGTCTTTAGGTATTATTAATAGCTCTTTTAAATGTCAGACTTACCTGACAATTGTAAAAATATCTCAATCTAAAACAAATTTGTGAACTTTGTGCTATAATTTAGAAAATAATGTGACCAAAGAGATGGTGCTTTGGTGGACAGCTGTACAGATTGACAATGGATTTCAGCATACTTGTTTTCAGAAATGAACTATATAGGCATTTTTGTGACATTTCAGAGAATTTTAAGCAGTTGCTTTTCAATTTTATTTAGCCTCGAGGATTTGCTTGCATTGCAGGCAACTCAGACATAACTGCCTGGAGCTAGTGCAGAAAGTTCCTGGGATCATCAAATGAAGAACACAGTACGAAAATGTGAATTAACAGAGCCTTGCAAGGAATGCTCTCAGGTGTATTGATGAGCCTCAGATGTGGGGGTCCACCTTGATGATTTAGATTGGCCAAGGGTTTGTACAAATGCATAATCATGATTACATGATTAGATGAATGTAAAATGAAAATACATAGGGAGATTGACATCTCCTTAGCCAGAATTAGCAAGAAGGTTTCTGATCTGAAGTTTGGGATGTATTGTATTTTGTTGTTGCTACAGGTTGCGTGTGCATGCTTGAGAGAGATAGAGTGAGAAAGTACCCTCAATGGGGGATGGTCACACTGCAATCCTTCCTCTTCCATTTCTCATTTCATAATTTTCAGCACGTATGCACATACTCCCACCATGCTTTTGAAGCTGCCAGATCAAGGACTTGAACCATGCAGTCAACCACATGGGATCCAGGTACCTTACCCACCACGCCACTGACTATCCCAAAGCTGTGTTTTAAAGAGAATTTTAGTTTACTTTCTCTTGCAGTGATAAACCCAATAATTTCCCCGATAATTTGAACCTTAGGATTTTAAGTCTAGAAAAAAATACACATTCACAATGTGAGAAATAAAGACCTCCATAGGTAAATGATACATTTGGGCACATAGTGATATTACCAGGGTTTTACTTTCGCCAGATTTGTATGTGGCATAGGATTCATCAGGCAACAAAACAATTAGGGAACCTAATTTTACCTATAGGTCTTCCAAAAATACTCTTAAGTTGGTTGTTGAAGGAGCTAGTGTGGATTGGAGGCTCTACCAATAGGGACAATGTGTTTTTTACTCTTGGGCTTTATTTGTGTCAGACCTGTATGCCACATAATTTGCATCTTAATCCCAGACTCCGCACTTCCACAGTCATGTCACCAGACACAACATCTGGCTTACAAATATAGAATTTATAACAAATCCATGGGGTGTAGGAATATTTTAATCTAGGAGTTACACATAATAGCAAGGTTCTGCATAGAAAATAGTGTTCCAGCTTATGAGTTTTCCAAACAGTAGCAGGCTGACCCTGGTTCTTCACGCACAGACTTGCTCAGCCATCTCTACATGGGATTTAAAGATGGTCATATGACCTTTCTTAAAGTTTAATGGCGTTTAATTTATTCCCCCAATCTGCAGGCATCTGCACCCTGTTTTATTGATATGTTTGGATTCCATGGTAGGATTATAGACCAGAACTTTTGATTTTACGCTACTCATTTCACAAATATTAAACATAAAGCAATGTCTGGAAAAACAGAAAAATAAATACATTCTAGGGAGGTTTTATTAAAGCAGGCATATTCTAATTATTTTTTTTTATTCTTGAATATTTTTAAAGGCACATTCATTACCTGGATTTCTAGTCACATTAAAAACTTCCCAAGACCTATATCATGTACAACTCAGAATCATTATGTTTTAAAGTCAGCCATGAAGCTTTTCTCAAAATGGGGAAGTGTGGTAGCAATTCCATGTTTCATAGGATTAAGTTTTGAAGACAAGATTTTCAGTCTTTCCAAAGAAATGGGCCAGAGTTCTAATTATTGTTTTCTTGACGTATTAGGGAAAAAGTAATGTTATAACTAATGAAAGGAGGACATAGGAAGCAAAAGCAAAGAGTGAATGTGCAATAGCTTCCCTATCCCAGTTAGCCTGTGTGTCAAGTATAGCACAACTAGTTAAATTTTGCTCTAAATATTCTTCCCAATCTAGTCAGACGAGGATGCATTTCCACCTGGTTTTCAGGCCAGCACATGGCTTCATGGGTACATTGCTGGACTCCCACATGGCTGACTCCAGTTGGAGTTCCACTTGGTTTTGTTAAAATCAAAGTGGAAAAAAGGGGAGGAAGCTATCAGCTGAGGCCCTGTGTGTTTGCTATCCTCCTAGTTTTTTCTAAAGTAAGCCATGGATAGAAAAGAGAGGCAAGTTTTCAATTGACTACACTTTCTCTATGCTTCTAACTCAAATAGGTGAGAAATTGTACAAGCAAAATGGCCTCAAGACATAGAAGTCTTCCTTTCATGTAAATACTTCTTACAAGGAAGTCTCAAGATGTTTGATTGAAATTATCTCTTGCATATTTGTAGTTTATAAGACAAATACTCCTTGGTGAGTTTTCTCCACCACATCACACTACGAGAATAGGAACTAGCTTCCTGTTCTCTCGCTCAACATGGAAGTGTCCCCACAATGGTAGTTATGCAAACAATGCTACTTAGTATTTTCTTTGATCAAGTGATCCAAGGGGAGCCCTGGGTGTGTATTGCGTGGCTATGTTACTTTCAAACCCTTAGGCAAGAAGTCATTTGCTTCAACATTTAGGCGAGGCCACACTAAATATGAAGTACAGAGTAGAAATCCCAATTCATCACTTTAGATAACTTTCACCTAAGATAATACTGGAATACTTTAATCTATCTCAAAGCATTTAAGCAAGGTAAAATACACTCTAGTGACATCTTATATTTCTTCTTCTTCCTCAGGAGAAGCTTGGAGTCCATTATATACATCAGTAGGAGAGGTTTGAGTGTCTTCTGAAGCAAAATACACTTAGTGCAGTAAAGGACTAATATACAAAAGAAAGCAGGACATGGAAGAGTTGCTTCTTCCTGTGTGTTTTCCTGCTCAATATGGTTTAACCCATTTCTTCTCTTGTGGGTCATTATGACTTCATTTATTTGTATGTGTTCTCCCTTATGCTTAGAACACACCCCCACCTTCTTTATCTGATAACTCCTAGACATCCTGCAGATCTTTTGCTTCAGTTAGAGAAGTTTTCCCTGGCTCTGTGCTGTTCAAATTATGCTCTCTTATTATTTTCTTTTAATGTTAGGTCTTCCTTTTTTTTTATAATAGTTCTATTTGTGATTTTACATTTTTCTGTGCACCTATTGGCCTGGAATCTGTTTTGTTTTAAACCAGACCTTGGATTGTAAAGACAAAGGACCATTTCCTCTCTTCCTCACTACTATTATTTAGCTCAGGTTCACTCGTTTTTAAATAATGATTATATACAATATTACTTGGACAAAGAGCAATACTATTTATAACAACTAATATGTAGTATACTGTTATTATCCTAAGTTGAAATTAATATATAACATAAACCAGCCATGATCTTTATGAAGTCAATGTAATAATTCATTTATTATGATAGTATGTCAGTTGGTATTAGAAGGAAAACTTTAAAAAGGATTTAATGTAATTTTTGCTGAGTAAGAATAAGAAATGAAGGAAAATAATGGTAATATAGTATCATGCATTTCAATATGTAACGGCCCAGGCATAATGTCATGAGGAGCTGTACTAATGCAGGCAGTGAATACATGTACACAAAGCATGCCCTGGGTATGGCTGTACACATGGAGAGGAGTTGGATTGTTGGATGGCTCAGTGCTGTGGCACAGCCATTGAAGATAACGGTTTTCTAAAAGAGTGGCCACGTGTTGGTAAACTCTGAAACAAACTATGTAAGATATGTCTTTAATGTTTTATTTATTTCCTTCGTGAGAGAGAAGAGAGAGAGAAAGAGAAATACCGGTGTTGTTTTTATGACTGAATAGCATTCCCTAGAGTATATGTGCCACACTTTTTTCATCCACTCATCAGTTAATATTGGGTAAATTCTCTTTACAAGCCAAATGATATATAGTGATTGAATGTTTAAAAAAAATTAGAATAAATAATAATAATAATAATAATCAAAAAATGTTGAAAATCTATTTGATGATAATGTTGACGTGGATAGTAATTCTTTTGTCTTGACTGATATGCACGGTAATCATGCTAGAAAAGAAATGTAATACGCTGTAACGATACGTGTGATTAAGTGTAATATAAAAATTATAATAATAAATAAAATTAAATAATTTTAAAAAATAAGTACCCTTATTCAATGGAGTCTTCACATTATGATCACCCCCAGGCATCCAGCCAGCCAGGATCGTAGGTGTTCCCATGGGCACCCCCATAATGCTCATATAGGCCCAGAATGGGAACTCACAGCCTTCCCAGAGTTCTTCAGGGTCATACAGTAGCAGTCTTACCACTTGTGCACCATGGCTGAAACTTGTTCTTTGATGAATATATTTGCACTCAGAGAAATCAGTATCTATTATGATTTTATAAACAATTCTTCATATATAAAATGCATGGAGGAGTTCTAATGTCAAGTAATGATAATCTAGCTTCTCACCCACATGAATGTGCCATGGGATATTTGAAATCATGCAGGATTGGCAGGTTTTCATTGGTGAGAGTGTCCCAAATATTGCAGTATGCCTATCATCCCTGGATACTGACCACTGAATTCCAAGTGTTCCCTCAGTTACTGTGACAACCAAAACCTGTCCCAGCTACATTTTCACGTTCCCTGTTGTGCCTCCCACAGTATCACCACTTTTGAAAACCTCTAGCGCTGCCTCTCAGAGGTGCTCCAAAAGTATTGAAAAAACTCAAGCAATTTATATCCCTCTTATTGCTTCATTCTGGCTTAATCATTTCTGCCTTTTTTTTTTTTTTTTTTTTTGAGGACTTCTGATTCTACATCTTGTATTACACCTGGCTTAGGCAAAATGCTCAAAAATTATTTGATTGAACTGAAACGTGAATAATAAGGATTTGTAAGTACTGAGGATAATTGTCAGAGTACCTTTTCTACCATTCACCCTCCCCGACCTACATTTTCTTTCTGCTTCGGGACATTCAATGTTGCTTTTTAATTCCCTTGACCTCCCATAGGGACATTGGCATGGGGGAACATGATTACTCAACTTCTGTTTATCTGATCCAGAACTGTAGTACCTATTCTAATCTACTATATGCTGATGAGTTAGTACTTCCGTTAAAGAAGCTGGAGAACATTTCATGAAGAACGTCTGCTTGTGAGTTACCCAGACCTTCTCTGTGTTTCCTTTCATCATCTCATTGTGTATATATTCACATTTAAGCATTGCTCTCTTTATTGTAATGATTTTCCTATCAATGGATCCAGACATGCAGAAAAAAATGCTACTGAGCTTGGGAAAAGCTTGTGCATGAGAAAAAGGGTGAAGGCAGAATCATATAAGAAAAAAACAAACTGTGGATATCCGTCTGAACCTATACCAATAAGATGTTATAATTTTTATGATAGTCTGTCAGTTGATATTTCAAGGAAAATTTTAAAAGAAATTAAAGTATTTTTTGTTTGTGCCTACCTAGTCACTGGACTGAGAGTAAGAATGCCTATATTTTATACCAACTTTAGAAACTGCAATCACAAACCAGAGAGTTAACCTATTTCTTACAAATTGTCTTTCTCTGGTGAGGCTAAATTAATGCTTGTAAACAGTTCTGAGAATGAGCTATTTCAATAGAAGATGTTGCAGAAATGCAAAGTGTTATTGTTACAATTTGTGCTTAGGTGGCTACATCTTTACTTTCAGTGCTGGGCCATGATTGTTCAGGGATGGCTAAACCTCAGACGGAAAGTTTAGATAATGAGATCAGGTATTTTCACAGTTTCTTGAATCTGAGAACCTCAAAATATTCAGTCCCAAATGAAAATACAAACTGGCTATCAAATATATATATCCTGTCACCTGATTTGCAGCGGGCGTCATTGGCAGATGGCAGGGACAGAACTGCCTGTGCTGTTCTTTCTCGGGCTACCTGGTGAGCGTACTGCAAAGGCAATGAGAAGATTCACAACTCTATAAATCTTGAACATGCAAAATCAAAATGACAAGTTAAATCCACTTAAATCAAGTTGATTTTATAATTTAGGCTGTTTTATATCTGTGAAAATAGCAAAACTTGATTTCTTCTTCTTTAATCCTCTTATAACACTTGCTACCTTATCAGTCATCATTTTTCATGGCACTTAATCATATCTCCTGTGTGTTGTTACCTGTTTTAGGGGCATAATCTTGTGCTTCTAATTAGATTACAAACTCTCAATAGATAACAAAAACCTTTCTTAATAAAAGAAAAAAAGGAAAAGAAAAATTCTTTTTACTATTCATCTTGATTTTTGGCCTACATTAGGTAATTCATACATAATTGTTACACACCATAAAAATATTGAAGTGAAAAATATTTTATATTAAACAGCATTATAGTTTGTTTTCCATACCAAAGTTTACTGAGCAATTCTATTGTGAGTCAACATTTTTATATACATCCTATTCCTTTACTATTATAATCTCACACTATAAAATGTCAGATGAAAATGTAAAATTCGAAGAATAATTGACCTCCTATCTTTATACCTAGTCACTTCAGATTATGCAAAAGGTTACATCTTCATGTCCTTTATTCATGTGAGAGGGTGTTACATTTCAGGATAAGTGTGTTTTGAGAAATTATTTTTCACCACTTCTTTCTTCTACTATGGACTCTAAAACACTAAAGCCACAAAGTCAGTTCTTTTATCAATAGAATGTCTTGCAGAGAGGATGTTTTAAAAACTTTTGAACTAATATAGTAGTGACCATTTTCTATCTACCTAAATTATTTATTTGGCTGTATATATACTTTCATATGTATGCTATCATTTTCTCTTTGGTAACATAGTAAAAATAATAGTATACAACCTGGACCTGAGAACACATGTCGACATCAGTCTCTTCTTTTAATCTGGTTGCATGTAAGCCCTCTTACCTCAGCTAATTATCCATCTGACCACATGGACAGACTAAATGGACAATCAAATATGTTTCACTTTATTCTTCTTTTACAGAGGTCACTATATGATGTTACATGGTCACCAAACTCTATTCTAGAGATCAGTATTTCCTGAACTGTGTTTCAAGCAATACTTTTTGTGTTGAAGTTAATAGTCATTAGTAGGAAAAACAGGTTTTCAATGTCAAAGACAGTTGGAGCAATTCTTTAGGCTATGTGAAACGTTAAATGGTTTCCTTAGTTGTAAAGTTTCTCAAACCTTGAATATATTATTGTATCATTTAAATCTTCAAGAGGAACATTATATTATAAAGCAATTTCCTATGTTTGTTTAATTACAAAAAAAGTTTTCAAAGCATCCTGATAGACTGATGTTTCTTAAAACACACTTTAAGAAATACATTAAGAGATTAATTACTTATTATCTATTTTAATTTATATTTTGTTACACTTAGTGATATTAATACACAAATACATAAATAAATATATTCCATAAGCACAGTTCTTCATTGGAAAGCAACCAGGAAATACATATTTTCATCTTAAATAAATCAGAAAACCTGCCAACCTTTAAAAGCTATAGGATATATCCTTTCAGAATATGAATAGTTATTATCCACTTAAAAAACAATCAACAGGCCAGTAGATGGCATAGTGGCTAAGGCACTGGACTCTCACATGGCCAATCACAATTTGAGTCCTGGACTTGGCAATTTGAAACTCACACTGGGTGTGTGTTTATGTGTGCCAAAAATCCCGAGAGCAGAATGGAGAAGAATGGATTGTGCCATGGCCATCCTCCCGAAGGGAAGGTGTGATTTCTCACTTTCTCTCTCTCTATGTCTTTCTCTGGTAAGTGCACATGCCCTCTAGCAAAAATCTCTCTTAAAAAATATATTAAAATTATTTTTGAGAAATTTTTACTACAGAGAGTGTGCGCTTGCCAGAAAGAGAGAGACAGAGAGACAAAAAGTGAGAAATCATCCCCCAGGTGGCAGATGGCCATGCCACAACCCTTCTCCTCCATTCTCTCTGAATCTTGGGCACACACACACACACGTGCCTGGCGTGAGTTTAAGCCACTGGGTCCAGGGCTCGAACCACTTTCGGCTACATAGGAGTCCAGCTACATAGCCATTATATCAACTGCTGGTCACTATGTTATAATTCTTAAAAGAATCTTAGTTAGCAGATATTTAAATGGAGTTATATATAGCAAAGAGTTAATAATTTATGATGAGATTTTTGTTTGTTTTTCTGGATTAGTAAGTACAATAGAGTGAACTCAGTTTAATCTTTCAGGCCAGAATCCTGCAGAATCTCACGGTCCTTCATGACGAGCATCTGTTTTCCGGTTTAGGTGACTATAGCTAGAAAGTTTATGGGTCGTGGTGCATCTGTGTTCCCTCTAGACCGCCTCCTGAAACCTATAGGTTAAATTTTAAGTCTTAAGTCAACTTATTTTCCTCTTTGCCAAAAAACAGTGAAGAATGTGAAATTGAATTGTTTTCCTGTAGGTAGACCAAGTCTGTCTTTTCCACAAAAATTATAAATTTTGAATGAAAGAAGAAGAGAGCCAAAATATATTGATTTCCTACTACATGATCATCATACAGATCTGTGAGATTCTTCAGATTTTGTTTAAATTATAGATGAGAAAACTAGACTTTCTTTCCCACCCAACAGCTAGAAAATGGCAGAAATGGAATATTAATTTAGTTTGTCAGATGCCAAAGTTTAGCCTCTTTTTCTTTTGATCATATTGCTTGCCAACTTAAAAGTTATAAAGTCTTTGATAATCTACTTCCTTTATGGAAACAATTTTTTCAAAATGACTTTGACTTTTATGAAAAAAAAAAAAAAAAAACTAAAAACAAAAACCTTCACCATATTTACATCATCACCAAAGGAATTTAGTAGCTTCATCAATCAAATCTAACCATTTTTAAGTCACCTATCAATAGGTCTGAGCTGAGAAATACTGGGACTAGCCTCACTACTGTTCTCTTTACCATTTCTTCATTATATTTGTGTTAAAGTCTACAAAACTGGCTTTGGGATTTTCAGGTATCAGATCCAGATTCATGGTCAATGAAGGTGGTGGTGATTGGGTGGTGACTGTGGTGGGAGATATCCATGCAAGTGATTTCTGTCCCTTCTATCAGGTAAAACAAAAACCTTGGCAGATCTCTCTTTACATCTCTGTGTCTGGAAATATGTCTTATGTTTGTGTAGGAAAGTTAGAAAGTGAGACCTTGCCTAGGCAGACAAATAGCTGCCCTGACCAAGCATATCAAGGTTTTCTGAGGAGGAAGAGAGGGGAGAGATTGTGTAGTTTCCAATACTGTCTGCTGCAGGATGCTACATGTTGTCTCTCAGCTTCAATCCACGTTTCTGTCTCCCTTTTACTAAGTTTATTGAAAGACTGTGATAAATCAGCCCTCACCATGTCAAGGTTTGTGGAGATAGATTATTTATAAATATAAGAAGAAGGTGAGATTTTTGCTTTTATATTCATTTTAGACAGAATTCTAGGTATGGAGAACATTTAAATTGAATTATGTTTCTTTTAGAAGAAGGTGAAATGTCCTAGTCATATCTTTAGGGTGTGTCATACTTTCTGATGAAATAATGTGAGCAATAGAAATGTTTTATTCGTATTTTTTTCTATGTGGAGTCTGTAAGGTAGTTCTAGGGCTGTGGATAGGGAAAGTAATAACATGAAAGTTAGCTTTAGAGGTTTTAGACAACAATTGGAAGATACCTATCAAGATTAAAATATGCATACCTTTAACTCAGCAGTTTTGCTTTCACAAGTTTGTTTTAAAATATCTGTAGTTGCACAAAATTACATACATCGAAAGATATGTGTGACTGTATTTTTTTATGATAGTGAAAAGCTAATAATACCCAAATTGGTTGTTCATTAACATTTTGTACACTTGTATATTGCTTCCATTTTTCATAATGAATGTGATTTATGTTTATAATAAAACAAAACAGCAAAATAAAAATAAATACATTGTAAAGTAGTTTAAGAGGTTGTGTAGTTCATCGATTTTTATTTTTGAAATACCCATTTTGTGGTTGTTATTTGGGAGAGGACAGCTGATGGCTGTTGTCTTTTCACTAAAGACAGTTTTCATTTGTTTGTTTATTGCCATAGGACACAAATGCTCAGCAGAGAGAGAGAGCGGGAAAGTAAGAAACCATCCCTAAGAGGGGATGGCCATGCCATGGTCCCTTCTCCACTATTGGGATTTTGGGCAAATGTGTACACTCGACTCGCTAGATGTTCAAGCTGCCAGGTCCAGGACTTGAACTGTGGTTGGGTGTCCATTTTTTTTAACTAATTAATTCAACTTTCAAGTGATATACTCTGGAGTCTCCTTTAAGAAAATATGCATACTTGATCAATTATAATTATTATTATTAGTGTTAGGGGATGTGGTTGCTGTCTGTTCACTTAAACACTAGAAAACAAATAGAACTAGTGGCAGCAGAGGACTGAATGGCTTTGAAATCAGATGGACCTACTTTTAACCCTAGACTCGTGCTTTATTTGTGTGGCCTTGGGAGACATGTTTAATATCTCTGGAACTCACTTTATCATGAAAAGGAATTGCTCTAACTAGGAACATGTGTGCATTAGCTTGATAAGGTTCCCAGGACAAAATATTATAGAACTATTGGCTTAAACAACATATTATTTTCTCATAGTTCTGGAAGCTGGAAGTCCAAGATCAAGGAGCCAGCAGGTTTGCTTTACTCTGTGGCTATAATTTAACCCATAATACTGGGGAAAATGGAAGTCATCATTCTAATGGAAAGAAACTGAGTTTCACTCTTCCAAATTTAAAACCTTAGAACAAAGCTAGAATAGGTAAAACCTATTCATTTATAGGTGTACTTATACTTAGTGTGTATATGGTAGCCAATATTTTTTTTTGAATTGAAAAACAATGTATAGATTACTCATATCAGAAGTATTTCTGTATTGAACATCAGTATGGTTCAACAGTATTTCTTGAATATATCCAGATTAGATTTAGACAGCTTCTTTCTAGAAAAATAAAATCCTTTGATGCCCTTTTTAAACTTTACAGCAACTATTTCTATTCTTTGACACAAAGACAGATGGATTCTAGGGACCTTATTTTATACCTCAATCCATGCCCTATACCAAAAGTAAGGATATTTTCTAGCTAGACCAAGCATGCTTTAACCCATTAAACCTTGGTCCCAGGGTCCCTCCTCATCCCACATCTATCCTCACCTTTTGCTTTTACATAGGTCTCTGCATTTCTTCAGTTTGACTCTTTCCCAATTTTCTGCTTAGATCCTCTCAGAACCTGTGCTCTTGTAAATCAAAATCTTCTATATCATCAACCTTTTAACAGAACTTTTTGTATACCAGCATCCCTAGGCTTGAGTCTAGGCATTTTTATGAGTACAGACAGGCATTCCTTATCCTGCACCCTTTTATGTTGGGGTCCATAAACCATGGATGGATCCTCTGACTCCAGACTGCCATCTCCATCCTTCTGTTTGAGATCTTCCTTGGAGATTTTCGACATCTGACCAAGTTACGTTTTTACTCTTCTCACTCCCACCAACTGTGGGTCTCCTGATAACTCACTCCAATTTAGAAGACTTTGGACTAAGCTAACTATATTCTTCTCTACTTCCACCTAGGAAAATCATTCCAAAACCTAGTTTAAAAGACTTTGATTTCCTCAATAACCTTCACTTCAACTC
This sequence comes from Tupaia tana, assembly GCA_026018925.1. Taxonomy (NCBI): domain Eukaryota; kingdom Metazoa; phylum Chordata; class Mammalia; order Scandentia; family Tupaiidae; genus Tupaia; species Tupaia tana. The sequence goes on along the minus strand of JAKSZU010000020.1, from coordinate 20,764,555 downwards.
CACTACTGACACCCACTTTTAGATCCCATACTCAGTAATATTAAACTCCAGTGTTGCACTCTTGGACAACTATCTGTTTCCTTCTGTTTCACATACTCACTCCCATTATCTCTCATATTTGAACTCACAGACAAAGGTCCTTGCGATGCCCACTTTCTCATTATATCAGCTGCTTTCTACGGATTTGGTCCCCTTTCCTGCTCAGGCCTTTTGAATACCTGAATTATGCTTTCTCTGATGGTACTGGCTCCCATTTACCTCGACTGCATCTGTCTATAAAATCTTACTCCCTAGTGATGCTCTAATCCACTTTTAAATAAACTGTCACATCACCTTCACAACCCTTGCAAGAGGTGATTTTTCCTGCTTTACAATTCAGAAACCAGAATCTCAGCCAGGCCAGGTCACTTGTCTAAGAATGTGTTGGTAAAACACAGATAATGCAGAGCAAATCACGAATCTTGAGACCCTGATTCTGCTTTTCCTCTTGACTCATGGCTTAAAGCTATAATTATTCTACAGGTTATTTTGGCCACAAATTGATGTTTCAGTGTAAGAAACAGATAAATACAGAATATTATCATTGCTATTATTATTATTATTATTATTATTTTGGAAATTGAGTCAGAAGGGCCAGAGTCCTGTCTGTTCAATGTCTTCACTGCTACTCAAGTTGTCTGGTTCAAAAGATACCTTAAAGTTTGAAGGAAGAAACACGCTTGGATTATCTGATGTCCCCCAAAACTTGAGTAGCTATAGTGCCCAGAAGAAACATATGCATATATCAATATATATTGATATACAAAACTTATTTTAACAGGGGAATAGAAAAACACAATTTAAAGATAACAGAGTTCTTCTGAATGGAAACGTGAAAACAGTTTGGTATCTTAGGGATTGGCCCTGAAACCTGTCTTATTTAACATTTTCATAAATGATTTGGAAAAGGGAATGCATGGTGAATTATCCAAGTTTGCAGATGACACTAAGCTCTTCCAGGTAGTGAAATGCCAAGCAGATGGAGATAAACTGCAGGGAGAACTTGCCAGCCTGCGTGAGTGGGCAGAAAAGTGGTAGATGATATTCAATGTAGGCAATGAAAGGTAATTCACTTAGGAAAAAAATAATAAAAGCTATGCTTATAGGAAAATAAATTGAGCTATCCTTTAGTCCCATAAAAGTTACAGACAGCTTTAGAGATTATTTTTTGAGTTAACCCTTGAGTCTACTGACAAAGCAGGAGGGCTATGAAAACAAATTCAGACAGATATTAAGCTTGAATTAACTGATATATCATCATGTACAATACTTAGACCATTTGTCACACAGTGCTGATTGGGTGCCTTGTATGTGTCCGGCTCTTTTCTGGGCATAGAAATCTGATCACTGTAGTTTAAAAGAAAAGAGAGAAGGAAGATCTGTGAAATATTTAGAGAAAGCTAATGAAGAGAAACTATAAGTTATATAGCACCTATCAAAGCATCAAAGAAACAGAAGTAGCATTTATAAAGAGTTTTCACTGTTTGGGCCATCTCATGGAGTGGTGGTTAAGGTGGCTTGATCCCACATGGCTGACTGTACTATTTTTTTTTTAACTTTTATTTCATTTCCTTTTATACATTCAATCATGTTATTTACATACAAAGTGAATATTTCAACCTGTGAACATTTCTCCCTAGTCCACTTGATAAAACTATAAAATTATCTTCAACAGATAATTTTTTTGTCCACATTTCTTTGTCCCATTAACGCTTTGCCTCTCTATTTTTCTTCTAAATGTCCTTCCTCAGACTCTTCCCTTTCACACTCACTATATCCGGTATTCATATCTATTTACTGTGTTTCTATATCCTTTTGTCAATCAGTTTCAGTCATAGAGTGCGGACACTCGGTATATTATTGAGTGGGGACATACAATGTGCTATTGAGGTCCCAGACCTGGCCGCTTGGAAAACATGCCAGGTCCACGTGCATGTGTGCCCAACACCCCAGAATAAAGCAGACATGGAGGAGAAAGTATCTTCCTCTGAACACTTCTGATGGGGGGGGGGAGTGCTTTTTCACTTTCCTTCTCTCTCTCTGTCTCTTTCTGCTAAGTGCACCTGCACTCTGGTAAAATTAAAAATATATATATATATATATATATATATATATATATATATTTAATGTACAACACATTTTCCATTATCTCATTCGATATTACAATTAACTATGTGGTAGAGGTACAGGAATTTTTTTGGAGGTTTATAGATGAAAACTTGGATGTTAAGTTGATTTGAATGAATTATCTAAGTTCATAAGCTAGTGGTAGATAGATTCAAGCATGGGTTTTCTGACTCCAAGTTCTGTTCCTTTTCTATAGCAAGACAAAGTTTCACTTACCAATAAGTAAAGTAAAAGAATCTCTTATACTCAAAGTTGGAAATACTGGGAATGTAAAGTTCTGGGATGGATGGCTAATGATTTTTTTGTAAACCATGGATGAATCAGATGTTAATAAAGATATCCCCTTGGGACCAGCAGTTAGCGTAATGGCTATGTCGCTGGACTCCCACGTAGTCGACCGCGGTTCGAGTCCTGGACCCGGTGGCTTAAACTCACGCCGGGCGTGTGTGCATGCGTGCCCAAGATCCCAAGAGGAGAGTGGAGGAGAAGGGATTGTGGTGTGGCCATCCCCCCTGGGGGGTGATTTCCTGCTTTCTGTCTCTCTGTCTCTGTCTGTCTGGCGAGCGCACACGCCCTAAAAGCCAAAACCTCTCCAAAAAAAGAAAAAAAAAAAGATATCCCCCAACTCTGCAATATCTCTTTCAATGTCTACCCTCACCTTTTAAAAAAAGAATTTGTGACCTTGCAGACTCATGGATAGGTTCTAGGCTGTCACCAACAATTGGTATATTAAGGAGGACTTAGGACTCTGTTATCATGGCAGAAACAAAGAATCAAGAAACACACAGCTAAGAGTGAGGTGAAGAAAATTTGGAACACCTACCTACCTCCCAGGCCAGCATTCTGCTTGAATGTTGTGAAGTTTAACTGTTGAAGCTATGCATTTTGCTCACAATGAGTGAAGGATATATAGTTCAAAGGTGAACAAAAATAGAAAAAAGCATTGGTTTAGGTTGGTGGTGATTAAGAACCTGGAGCTCAGGACTAGCAGATGGCATAACGGTTGCATTGATGGATTCTGAAATAGTTGACTGTGGTTTGAGTCCCAGAACCAGTGGCTTAAAACTCACACTGAGCTCATGTGTGTGCATGCTCAAAATCACAAGAGGAAAATGAAGGAGAGGGGATTGTGGCATGGCTATCCTCTTGAGGGGTGATTTCTTGCTTTCTGTCTCTCCAGTGAGTGCACATGCCCTACAGCAAAATTTCTCTCTTAATACAACAACAACAACAACAAAAAACCCAAGAATTCAAACAGAAACTATGAACTGAATGATGTAATAACCCAAAATGACAAAAGTGGATGATATGGAAAGGAGAAAAGGCAGGGAAAAGGAGTGATGGGGAGAATGTAGGATCAGGAAAGTGAATAAATAAAAGTATAAAATATGACCGACATAAAGTCAGTCATATTATATTTCTCTTGGTGCATTATTTTGGGTATTGAAGTTATTAATCTTGTAAAATGTTACCTTGAAATAATTCAATTATTTCGAAAGTAACGTAAGTTTGTCCTCAAGTTTTCTTTCTTTCTTTTTTTTTTTTAAAGAGTTAAGGAATAACTGTAAGAAGTATGCATGTGTTTTTTTTTTTTTTGTTTTTTTTTTTTTTTTTTTTTTTTTTTTTTTTTTTGAGAGATTTTCACTATAGGGCGCGTGCGCTCGCCGGACAGACAGAGAGAGACATTAGAGACAGAAAGCGAGAAATCACCCCCCAGGGAGGATGGTCACGCCGCAATCCCTTCTCCTCCATTCTCCTCTTGGGATCTTGGGCACGCACGCACACGCGCCCGGCGTGAGTTGTAAGCCACCGGGTCTGAGACGCGAACCGCGGTCGACTACGTGGGAGTCCAGCGACATAGCCATTACGCTAACTGCTGGTTCCCTGCATGCGTTTTTTTATGCTGTCAGAACTTTTTCTTTATTTGAACTTATCTCTGTCGTATTTGCCAGTTGTAAGTATAGTTCTTTTCCCCCATTCTCATTCTTGCCTATGGTCTCTGCTCTGATAAACACTTTTCCTTTATTAATGTTTTAGCTTCTACAGGGCTCTGTACTTCCAGCAACACTGGAGGGTTCCAGGTTGTCCACATCATGCTAAAAGCTTACTATTTGTTTTGTTTGATTTTAATTTTAGTGGTTCTGAAGGGAATATAAGTTTTTAAAACATGAGAGGGTGCCTGTGCTTCCCAGAGAGAGACAGGGAGAGAGAAACCTCTCACTGGGGTGTGGCCACTCCACATTCCCTTTGCCTGGTATGTTTTTCAAGTCACCAGGGCTGGGATTCAGACTGCTTCGATCTGCCTCCCTAACCACTTCCTATGGAGCTGGCTTCACTGGTAAATTCTTGCACAGGGAGTATACTCTCCCACTAGCTTTGATCAAAAATGAAGCTTAGGTTTCACCGTGCCTGTCAATATCTCAAGACAAAAAATCCCAGTCACCTTGCACCGGTAACTTATTCATTCATCCATTTGATAAATACGTAGTAAAATTCTTTACTGTACTAATGGGACCTTCACTTATATAGTCCCACGCATCTGTATACATATAGTTCGTGCAGTTTTACAGTAAAGTTTTTGTCTTGTCACAGCAACTGAAAGTTGACTATTTATAAATGACTGGAGGAAAATATCAATCAATTTTGAAGTTTTTTTTTTTTTTCTGTCTCTCTTGCTTGTAGTGTTGAAACTTTAATACATGACTGCCTCGTGTATTAAAATTGTTAATTGAAAGAGAATACATCAATATTACCTACTTTAAAGTGGAAAAATATTTATCCATTTTGTTTTTCTGAAGAATCACTTTTCACTTTGAAAATGTGACTTCAAAAATTTAAAGGATGACGACAACAACAACAACAAAGTCTTCCAACATAGCCTGGGGGTGCTGTTTCCACTTCTAGAAGTGTTTTGTGTCTGTAACACTGCTATTCCAGGTTTTCCCCACTTAAAACTACTGTTCATGTTTAGCAGTTTCCTTGACATCATCATGCAAAACTTTCTTCTTAAATATTCACTTTGACATCATGTTCATCTTTCATATTTCGTATTCAAATTTCTTTTTGCGGTTCATGAATAGACTTGGACTTTTTCCTGGAAAAACCTTGTTGTGACAAGTGGGTCTCAACAGCACCTGGGGTTGGTCGTTTAAAATGTATAACCAGGAAACTGACGTAACTGTAATTACTCTTTTACCTAGGATCATAACATAACTACCAATGATAAATAACAATGGGATAAACCAAAACAGACAATAGGAGTGCAATGCAGGGATAAACAAACAGCAGAACATTTAGAGAGATTCCTGAAAAAAGAAAAACAAAGAATAGGGAAAGGAAACTAGAAGCTGAGATGTGAACACCACAACTTGCCACACAAAACAAACAAGCAAAACACAAACAACCCAACAGCTTTCATTAAGCCTGACTGTATGAATGTAGGCACTTGGGAAAGTGTGGGTAATCTTGAATTGTAGCAGAAGAGTGGAAACTGCTCCATGGGGGGTTACATTGGTGTGACTACATCTCCTGTGCAATAGAGCATGCAGAGGGGACTGTGCCCTTACCATGTCGGCACTGCTGCCTCCTTCACTTCTGTGCCTGCTGTGCCAGAGCCATCAGAGGGAAATCACTGAATCCAACCAGGTTAACTCTCATGAATTAGTTGAACAGAATATGTAGCCATTACCTTAGCAGAAAACGGAGGTATGGGAAAGGAACTCTGAGTATGCAAGAGACATTAGATTTGGTGGCCAGGAAAGCACTGAGCTGGGTGTTAGGTCAGGATAGAGTGGACTGGATGAAATATGACCATGAGGGACCAGCAGATGGCATAATGGTTATGTCGTTAGACTCCCACATGTCAACCATATTTTGAATCCTGGACCCAGTGGCTTGAAACACACCAGGCCCACGTATTTGCATGCCCAGAATCCCAAAAGGAGAACAGAAGAGAAAGGATTACACTTTGGCCATCCCCTCAGGGAGTGATTTCTCACTCTCTGTCTTTCTGTCCCTCTCTGTCTCTCTGGTGAGCGCATGTGGCCTATTGCAAACAAAGAAAAACTCCCCCCCCCCCCCCTCTCTCTCTCTCTCTCTATATATATATATATATATATATATATATATATATATATCATGAAATGAACTTACAGAAGGTCCTAGACATGATTTTTGCATTCATTGACTATGATTTTAGTAAACTAGCTCAGTAATTTTGTTTAAAAAATGTTACAGCATTCCACTTTCCCTTCGCTTCCCAATCTCACTTTTTTATAATCTATTTATTTTTTCTCCCTAGTTCATCCCATTGTACTGTGTTCAAATAATTCTAGAAAGGGGATTCTTTAATTTGTAAATGTTCAGTTGTTCCAAGCATTTTCTTACCAACTTTTCATCAAGAGCTATTTTAGTAGCATCTTCATTACTTCCTAATTGTCTACTCTTCTTTGGTATACTGCGAAAAATAATTTACAAATGTATTCAGTATTTTAGCCATTGTTGAGTAGTCATTGATTTCATGCCTTCACCATTTATTTAGAGTCTATTTTTTGTTATTATCTTTTGATTCAAAATTTTTACATACACTTAGTTTTCTTATTATTTTTAATCCTTTTGGCTAATACTAACACTCTCTGTTTTATGGTCATTACCCACTCTCAGCTGTGAGAAACCGATTCATCTTCTACAATAAACTATTGTCTCCTATTAAATGCTAAATAATAAGACATAATGATGGCAGTGTAAGAAAATAAAAGATCGATTCCTGGCTTTGCAATGATCACAGTCTAAAAGAGGAAGAGAATACAAACTCGCATGACCAAAGCATGCCTACCATCAATTAATTACTTCTGTCTAGGAAACAGTAAATATTCAAGAACCTGGGAAAGGTGGTTAGAGGTTATATTAGTTGAGTGATTTTAGTGACTGGAGGCAGGTAGTTTTACTTGGGAATATCTTCACGGAATAAATGAGTCTTGAGAAAAGCAACTGTGAGAGAAGGTTAAGGCAATGGATTAGCGTGATAACCATTGCATATTTAAAAATGCTGATATACCTGATTCCTGACATTGTCATCTGATACATGAACTTGGGCAGCAAGCAAAGAGGAAGTGGGAGATTTTAGCCCAGACTCATACACTTTGTTGTTTGTTATTCAAAGAAATACTTAGAAATACTTTAATCATAAATTAACACAGGATTTATTAGATTATATATTTTTGTTTACTGTTGATTTTTTCTTAAAGATTTATTTTATTTACCTTTTTTATTTATTTACTTATTTTAGTTTGACCAGAGAGTGGCAGAGCAAGAAAGAGAGAGAGAAGAAAAGTAAGAAAGCAAGCTGCCAGGTCCAGGACTCACTCGAAACACAGTCAATCATGTGGGAGCCCAGTGCCCTTAACCACCACACCACCTGCTGGCCACTACTATTTTTTTTTAAGGTATTTTGTTTCCTTTTGTTTTGCCTTAGGGCATATGTTCTTACAGGAGAGAGACAAAGACAGACAGAGAGGGGGAAAGTGAGAAATCACCCTTCAGTGGGGATGGCCATGCCGCAATCCCTTCTCCTCCTGCTTCTTCTGGGATTGTGTTATTCAGGTGCCTGGTGTGATTTTCAAGCCCCTGTGTATGGGGCACTAACCATGGTTGGGTATATAGGAATCCAGTACGTGACTATCAACACCTGCTAGCCCCCTCTTGCTGTCTTGAGTACTGAAAGTAACAATGGATTGGGTAATTTTTCTATCTGCTGTCTCCTTTTATTGATGTATTCTCAGACTATAGTACAGAATGACCCCTAACTCATAATGGTTCAAGTTATAGTTTTCTGACTTTATGATGCTACAAAAGTGATATGCTTTAGTAGAAGCTATACTTCATATTTTGACTTTTGATCTTGTCTCAGGCTAACAATATGTGGTACCATGTTCTCTTGTGATGATGGGAGGTGGCAGTGAGCTGCAGCTTCTGGGCCACATGGTCACCAGGGTAAACAAACACTACAGTGTCATGTGTTGCCAGATGATTTTGCCCACCTCTAGACTCATGTAAGCATTCTGACTATGTTTAGTGTTGGGTAGCCTAAGCTATGGTACTCAGTAGATTAGGTGTACTAAATATATTTCCCATGGTATTTTCAATTTATGATGGTTTTTTGGGAACTTAATCTCATCTAGGTTGGGGGGCATCTATATAGAAAAACCTTTACCAAAATAGAGATGGAAGACATCAGATGATTTTAATATTGACAGCATATATTACATCAAGTCCAAATACTGACCTAAACTTTCTAAAGCACCTGGAACATAACTCCACTGTGTCCATCTAGCTTTATTTTAAAATTTCCTTTCAATGGGTCAGCAAGTGGCATAGTGGTGAAAGAGCAGGATCCCATGTGGCTGACTCCATGGTTTGACTCCTAGACACAGTGGCTTGAAAATCACTGGGCGCTTGTACATGGATGCCCAAACTCTCAAGAGGAGAATGGAGAAGGGATTGTGGTGTGGCTATCTCCCTGGATGGTGATTGATTTCTCATTTTCCCTCTCTCTGTTGAGATTATGTGCCCTATGGAAAAAACCTTAATTATTTATTTATTTTTTTTTACCTTTCAAAATGTACTTCATTTTAGCCACTGATTCCTAAAGATATTATTATTTTCCTTATGCTGTTCCTTTCCATATTTTGAAGTCGTCTGAATCCTTTAGGCCAAAGTTCAGGCCTTCATTTTTTAGTACATCTTTTCTTAATATTCTAAATGCTTTCTTGAAGTTACTTGTAAGAGTTACTACCATATAATTATACACTTAGTATATGTGATCATTTTAGTTTTGGATCATCACATAAAATTTGAACTCTATAAAAGTAAATACTGTGGCTTCTTATATATTTCCTAGGTGCCTAACATATTATAGATTTCTTTTTTTTTTGAGAGGTTTTTGCTATAGGGTGCATGCGCTCACCAGAAAGACAGAGTCAAAGAGACAGAAAGTGAGAAATCACCCCCAGGGGGGATGGCCACACTGAAATCCCTTCTCCTCCATTCTCCTCTTGGGATCTTGGGCATACACGCACATGCGCCTGGCATGAGTTTAGGCCACCGGGTCCAGTACTCGAACCGTGGTCGACACATAGGAGTCCAGTGACATAGCCATTACGCCAACTGTTGGTCTTACATATTACAGATTTCTAATGGCAGTTTCTATATTAAATTAAATTAAATTAATTAATTAATTAATTTTATTGAGCAATTGAAAAATGACAATGCCTTTATGTAGTGGAGGCAAAAGAGCCAGGGCAGAGACACGAAAATCTTGTTCCCTTTATGGGTTCTGTAGACATGGATTTTAATTACTAGTTTGACATTAAACTAAAACCAGAGTGTGCCCATGGAGTTTTAACAATCAACTATGTCTTAGTGAACATCAAATACTACTCACCCCCAGGATCCTGTCTTAGTTTATAGTGCTGTTTGAACAGAGCACCTGAGACTAAGTGATTTATAAAGAAACAAGGTATATTTGGCTTACAGTTGTGGTAGTTAGAGAGTCCAACAGCTTGGGGCCAGCAACTGACTGCCCTCTGGTGCTGTGTCACAAGGTAGCTAAGAGAAACAGAAATGAAAACATGCACGTGCAGAAAAAGAAAGACATGCCCGCGGCTGGCCTGCTTTGTTAACAGCACCCACTCCAGGGAACACGTTCTGCTCATGTTAGCCTACTAGGTACCACCCCAACACCCCACTTCACTAGGTGTCAAGTTACAGCATAAGTTTCAGAGGGACCACTCAAACCTCTTCAAATTCTCTCCCCACAGTGAGGTTCTATTCTCTCCCGTGAAGGTTTATCGTATTGCCTTTTATTGATTTCTGTCTGCAACAACACAATGCTGTTTGCTTGGTATTAAATAATAACAATGGCAGCAACAGATAACAAAGTGATCCATTGCTTTTAATGTCAGAATACTCTGAAGGGAGTTCAGCCATTTATCTGATGGCTTACTGGTAGGGCGACCATATAATTTATTGTTCAAGCTAAGACACTTCTGAGAATGAAAGTGAAATTTATTAGTAATTATGCTGAGACCACAGTTATAAACAAGGACTGTCCAAAACAAACTAAGACTTACGATCATCCCATAGAGTCGAGTCCCAGAATTTGTTTATGGAATAATAACAAATAACCCAGAAGATCACTGAACCCCATCATTTTGAGTTTTGATGGAGACTTCATTATGTGGGGAAGTTCAAACATTTTCTCCTCCTCTGAGAACTCATGTCTGTTGGAATAAACTGACAATAGACTAATAGGAGAAAAACATCTAATACGATTATTCACATGCATAAGCATGGGAGGAGTCATGCACAAAGTACGAGACTCGGAAAAGAGCCAGATGGTTGAATAGCAAATACACTCTTCAGAGACTAGTTCTAAGGCTGCTGTCTTAGTTCAAATTTCTCAAAAAATCAACACTGAGATATTATGAGGTATTACTTTCTGGGTTCCAAGAATTATACTGGCATGATTAATTGCATCACTGGCCAGCAGTGATCAACTCAACCTTTATTACCACTCCCCTTTCCAGAAGTCAGGGCGGGGGCGGTAGGGCACTGGGAGGACCAAAAGTTCCAGCTCTCTAATCACATGGTGGTGCCTCTGACAACCACTCTTCCCTTCATCCTGTCTCTGGAAGCCCCTGCCCAGCAGTCACCTCAGTAACATGTGATTAGGATGGAACAGACTTCATTCTGGCTACTCAGTTCCTCTTCCATCTTACCTCCTAATTTGATCCTTAGTGGCCTAATACTTATTATTAGGCATTCCATACCTTAAGAATCCCACTCAGAGGCCAGCGGGTGGTATGATGGTTAAGGTGCTGGCCAACTGCGGTTTGAGTCTCAGACCTGGCAGCTTGTTTCCTCATTTTCCCTCTCTGTCTGTCTCTCTCTGGTGAGTGTAAGTAGAAAATGGAAAAATAGTAATAATGATAAATAAAAATAAATAATTCTTAAAAAAAGAATTCCACTCAGTAGAAGTTGCACAGACTTTTATTCCAGTTTTTTTCTCCCACTTATAATAATAGTGTTTCCAATTATTATGTACGAGATCACTACCTTCTCATTTCATTATAAATGTTATAAACAATCTATTTTTGTTAAACGTTCCCGTGATGGTAGTCTCGCTTTCATAACTCAGGACTTCAGCATCTGGTTTTTACATCCACATGGCGTTGAAGCCCATTGTCTGTTACTCAAGGGTTACCAATGATCCAATGGTAATATTTGTGGGGCGAATATTATTCCCAGAGTTATTGTAATTAGTGTTTTGCCTTGAATGTGTCCATATTGTAAAAAAGTGCTGAATTAATAATAATGTTATTGATAATTATAACGTTATTAAACATGTTGGGACTTTTGGAGAACTAACTTTTAGAAGCCTGTTTTGAACCAAGAGGTGTCTTGTCATATATATTGTAAAATATATGATGTTTGTGTGTAGTTAGACTTAATACTTGGGGAATAAAGTATACTCCTTCAATATTATTAGAATTATAGTAAATTGAAGAATTTTTCATAATACTAGTTCAAGTCATCCCTTGGACATTATAAGAATTATAATATTGTATATATAATATGTTACTCAAAATAATGGAATTCACAAATAAGAAGCATTATTTGAAAAACTTCCAGAATTAGCAGATTTTCTCAATTGAGATGAAATTATATTTGTGGGTATTACTTTACAAAGTAATGTTTTAAGGTAATGTTAGAGAAGTGAGTCTTGTTCCTATGGATTATGCAAGGGCACCATGGAATCATTCATTAAATGAGAAACAGCGTCTGGGGCATGAGGCAGAGCACTCAGAAATCAAGTCAGTATCAAGTAAATGTGGACTTGTGGAAGCTACTCAGTAGCCGCACAGAGCCATCATGATACCTTTGATCTCAGTTGTCTGTCAAATAAAAAGCAATACTGTACTTGGTGCACAGGAAAACCTCTCTAGTGTTTGCTCAGGGTCTTAGAGTTCTGATTCATCTATAAAAGACTTTCTCCTTTCCTCTAACATTAGAGGAAGAGGTGTGAACTCTTTGACCAAAAGCCAGTCCCTCAGCCAGTGTACTAGATGGCTTTCCCACCTACCTCTGTGGGGAACCTTACAGAGTCCCACTTCTTTGCACCCTGGGCACTTCTCCTTTCAAATCAAGTATGATGTTGTTGCATGATACAGTTTCCAGGAACATCTATATCATTTTCAAAAACTCGTTGTTTGCTTAATTAAGTAACTTGTTGACATAAACAAGATCTTTGGCCCAGCAGAAGTGGTAACAGATGGCTTATAGAACCAAAAATAATCATTAACCTATCCCATGGAAGGTGTGAAACAGCATGTTTAGAAATAAGTGTGGCTGTAAGATGATTCTTTATGCATGACTTAGAAATGCATTCTTTTTTTTCTTTCTCTTTAAATTTATTTATTTTTATATTAATTCACTATACATCATTACAGTATACAAATGAATTTTCCATCCAGAATGCACTGTGTATTGGCTCAATCAAGCACATCAACATACATGTTTTCAGCAAATAATTTTCCAATTTTTATGTCTTGTATACTTTGTTTTTTGTTTTGCCATCCTTGATTCCTTATCCTTCACCCTCTGCCATGTCCCACCCTCCTCCCACATTGTCTCTGGTATCCATGGTTGCTTTCTATGCCTCCCCCCCCCATTTAATTGATTTGCTAATGAACTTAATTAGTCTAAATATGTCCAATAGCATTCTTCAGACACTTACAGAATAGGGAGATGGAAAGGATGAACAGTAGGACAAAAACAAAAAAAAATTTTAAAAAAGACTATTAAATGCATTTAATCAACATATTATTTTTAAGAAAAGCAGTTATAACTTTAATAAATCAAAGAAATGCTAAGGAATTTGCTTAAAACTTAAAGCCAGGAAACAGGTTAGGATTCTGTTCAAATAGCAGGTACATGAACCTATCGACAGCTCAAGACAAGACAAACATCCTTAAATCTGGAAAACAATGCCTAGAAGAAAATCAGCAATGTTTTAAGTCAAAAGTCATAAAATGCTATTTCACCAGTTCAATATTTTACAATATAATGTAATTTATTGTAACATCGCAAATATAGAATATATATTTCTGATGTAATGAATACTTTCTTTCTTTACTATGTTAAATATTATTAAATCCATATTTTATACCCACTTACACTAATTAATGTATTTGTATATAAAATACTAATTAAATAGAGGTATATATATCTGTAAGCGTAGGTATGGCCTTTACAAAACAAAGTGCACATTGACCTTTGCTTATCATAATGCTTATTTCCAACTGGATGGTTATCTTAGTCTGTTATTATCTCAGGTAGAAATACCTAAGACTGAATGATTCATAAGTATAGAGGTATTTTTAGCTCACTGTTTAGAGGTCCAAAGTTCAGTAATCAAATTCTAGTGAGGATACAGCATGGTGGAGGGCAGTAATTTGAGCAGAATGGCTTTCCCTAATTTTCTGCCTGTTCTGACTCCTTGTCCCGCTTATAAACACAAGAACTCAAACATCAAGGCCCTGTTGTAATTACCTTATCACATCCAAAGTTTCCATTTTGAGCACACGAAGGGGTTAAGTTCTCTTTTAACACCTTTACAATAAAGTCAAGTTCTAACACATGAGTTTTGGAGGGACATACAAACTATGGCAGTGGTTATGAAGATTTTTCACCTTTCTCCTTTGTTATTTTGATTTACAAAGCTGTTTCTTTTAAAAAAATGCTTTAAGAGTTAACCATATTTGTCCAATTTCAGACTAATATTTATATAAAGAACATATGATAAATTAAGGTAAACATCAACTATAGGTCAAACCTTATTGTGAGAAATAAATACTATGTTATTACAAATTGCATTTACTTCTGTAATTTTGTTTCAGTGGTAAACCATTACAGCAACATTTTATCTCTTAGATGTTAAATATGCAAATTTGATTTGTTGCCCACACAAAAATATTCCTTCTGAAAAGTGACCACTAAGCCTCCCTCTAAAGAGAGTACACTAATATTGATGTGTGATTCTAGTACCTTCTGAGCACAAAACATCATGGCTACTAACGAGGCACTGGATCATCAGCATTCACATATTATTTTCCTCAGCAATTTTTTTAGTGTCAGAGATCCCAATATTATAGTAGAAAGTCAAATGTTCACTTGTAAAACAGATTTCCCCAAATTAGGACTATGTAACAAATAAATACAAACTTATATTGTGTCAGTGTGTTCTTTGTTGATAATAACAGAACAACAGACTGTGTAATTTATAAATAATAAAAATTTATTTAGCTCATGGTTCAGGCAGTCCAAGATTGAGGACCTTATCCAGGAAAGGCCTTATGTCTGGTGGGGACTCTCCGCAGAGTCCTGAGTCAGTGCAGGGCATCCCGTGGTGAGAAGGCAAGGGAGTATTCTCTGTACTTACTTCTTTTTATTTTTTGGAGAGGTTTTTGCTATAGGGCGTGTGCGCTCGCCAGACAGACAGAGAGAGACATAGAGACAGAAAGCGAGAAATCACCCCCCAGGGGGGATGGTCACGCTGCAATCCCTTCTCCTCCATTCTCCTCTTGGGATCTTGGGCACGTATGCACACGCGCCCAGTGTGAGTTTTAAGCCACCGGGTCCGGGACGCAAACCGCGGTCGACTACGTGGGAGTCCAGCGACTTAGCCATTACGCTAACTGCTGGTTAAAACAACTAGTATTCAGTCATGGGAGCTCTTCACTGAAGACCTCATTTAATTGTAATCACCTCTAAAAGGGCTCACCTCTTAATACTGTAGTCAGATTAAGTTTCCACCCTCTACAGCGTCACAACAGCAATCAAATTTCGATGCATGAATTTGGAGAGGTCCCATTCAAGCCATAGCAGATATATTAAGTACATGCTCTTCAGTGCACTCTCAGGTCAAGCTTGCACAATATTCTTAGTTGGTTTGGCTACTGTAAAAAACAAACAAGCAAACAAACTAAGCCCCCCCCCCCCCCCCCCACACACACACACACAGACACAAACTCGGTAGCTTCTAAACAATACAAATTTATTTCTTAGAGTCTGGGAAGTTCAAGGTCAACATATTTTCTGAGTTCCTGTTCTTCATACATGGTGACTTCTATGTTTTTATATGGTAGAAGGAGCAAGTCAGTCCTCCAGCTATATTTTCTTTTCCTTTTGGTAAAATGTTTATTTCTTCCATGAATGAGAGAGACAGAAAGAGGTAACTAGAGAGAGAAAGAGAGACCGCACACCCAATGGGGTCTAACTCCCATTCTTTAACCAGGCCTGAATCATGGGTAATCATGTGTCTGGAATACTCAAGGAGGTTGCTGGACTTGAACTAGGAACTTTCCCATGTGGATTGCCTTGCAGAGTTTCACATTTAATTGCTGCATCACTATCTTTCCCCTGCCCCAGGACTATTTTGTAAGTATACTAATCCTGCTCCTGAGGACTCCAACTACATGATCAGCTCCCCAAGACCCCACTTTCTAGTATCATCATCTTTATAGTTAGGAGTTCACCATATGAATGAGGGGAGGGAGTACAGTCATTTAAACTGTGGTATTTGTTCCTTGTACAAAATTCATGTCATTCTCATGAATTGAGAACAAGTTAAGAGTTTTGAGTCTACTTGGGTAGAATAAATATTATTTCCATGTGAACATATATTTATTTTATCCTAGTAGCCTCAAAAGTCTTAACTTGTTATGGCATCAACTCAGAAGCCTGGAGTCCAGAATTTCCTCTAAATATTGTTTAAATCAGATATGGGTGATACAATTCATTCTGAGGCAAATTATTCTCCAGTGGTGAATCTGTAAAATCAAATGAGTTAATGTGCTTTCAGAATACAATGATGGGATTGGATAAACATTCCATTCCAAAAGGGAGAAACAAGAAAGAAGGAAGAAGTGAGTGGTCTCAACTAAATTATAAATTCAACAGGGTAAAAAAAATAACATGAAACCTTAAGAATTCAGAATAATTTTACTTTACTCAAGACCACTGGAGTGGAGGTTCTTTCTCTGGACTTTTGTTGGACATCCATAAGGTCCCCAAAGCTTCAGGAAGCACTACCTACGTAACATTAGGTGTCACTCTCTCTCTAAGACTTTGCAGGGTATAGTGTACACTGCAGCTTTCAAGGGTTGGAGGTGCATGTCAGTAGGTCTACTAGTCTGGGGTAGTAGAGGCAGCCCCATTCTGACGGTCTCATTAGGCATTGCCCTTGTGGTGACTATCTGCAGTGACCTCATTATCAAAGTGGTTCTCTGCCTGTGTAAAGAACCAGAAGGTCTAGGTGGCTCCATCCTCCAAAATTTAGGTAGAGTTAGCCATCCCTTCACAGCTTGTGCTCTCAGTGCTCCAGTGGCACTGCCAAGTGTTATTGCTTCTGTCCTTGAGAAGAGTAGTTAAAATGGTCCATAAGGTGTATCCAGAATTCAGGAGATCAGAGCTTTAAAATCATTCTGGCCCCAAGGCCTTTGTATTCTAAGTCAGTGATGGGAGGGGTAGCCCTGGTGATTTCCAAAATGCCTTTTGGGCCATTCTTCTGTTGTCTTCATGAATAGAAGCTTATTTCTACAGATTCATACTAAGTAGTGATTTGGCTACATCCTTGATGTTTTTTCATGGACAGACTTTCCCCCTTTTTTTTGCAAAATGGTCAAGCTGATAATTTAAAAAATTTTTAAGTTCTACTTTCCTTTTGAGTAAAACTTCCATCTCCAAATCATTTCTCTCTTCATTTTGCTATAAACAGTTAAGAAAATTTATGCTGTACCCTCAACATTTTGCATAGATATCCATCTACAGAGTATTTTATTCATACACAAACACAATTCAGCAAACTTCTTGGCTACTTTATGACAAGAATAACTCGAAATTCTAGTAACATATTCTTCATTTTTATCTGAGACTTCATTGGAATAGCCTTTACCATCCATATTTCTGCTAATATTTTATTCATGACCCCTTAGATATTCTCTAAGAAGATTAACGCTTTCTCTTCAGCTTTCTTCTCTTTCTGAATCCTCACCAGAGGCGTTAACAGTCCAGTCAGTGCATTGTATGATTTTCTAGCATGCATGTTAGAACTTCTCCAACCTCGAACAATTACCCACTTACAAAATCACCTCCAAATTTTTAAGTATTTGGTACAGTAATGACCCTACTTCCAGTACCAATTTCTGTCATAGTCACTCTCAAAGGCTCCACCTCCTAGTATCATCACCTTGGAAGTTAGGATTTCAACATATGAAATCCTAACTTTGGGGGCCAAAAACTTTCAAACCATACCTATAGAATAAGAGTAAATACGATGCTGATATTTATTGAATGTTTTCATACAGTAGGGATTTTGTCCATTATTTATTCATTGTAAGACACAGCAAAACAAGCAGTATTATCCCCTGTGTCTATTGAGATGAAGAAACTTGCTTCATATTAGTTAGGTGATTTTTCTAACATTACCCAGCTAGCAAGTAATGAAGCCAGGATTTTATTTTTGATATATTTTTACTTAACAGCCTGTTATTTAGAAGGGAGGAATAATTAGCTACTCCTCAGTTAAAGTGATATGTCACAATCACTTCTGAGCCAGTGGTCCTTACATGAATGACTTCTTTCTTAAATATTGAAATATTGCTTCAGGATCAGCAGATGGTGTAATGGTTATGTCACTGGACTCCCACATAGTTGACTGTGGTTCAAGTCCCTGACCTGGTGGCTTAAAATCCATGCTGGGTGCACATACGTGTGTGCTGAAAATCTGAAGAGGAGAACGGAGGAGAAGGGACTGGGGCATGGCCATTGGAGGGGCAATTTCTCACTTTCTGCCTCTTTGTTTCTCTGTCTCTCCAGTGAGTGCATGTACCCTATAGCAATAACCTCTCTTAACAAACAAATATTCAAATAATGTTTCATCATTTGGTTGAATTTTGTGTGTGTGCTGTTTGTAGTACTTTCAGTTTCATGTTGTCAAGCGCACTTACCTTTATCGATGGTGAAATGATGGTTTACCTGGTGATGAGACTGATCTTGGGATGTACCAGCTCAGATTTTCAAGGCAGGCATGCATAGTAGCTCAGTGTCTGGACACATGGATAGGACACTACCAATAGCCTTTAGCCTGAGTCCCTCTGCTACTCTCTGATCCTCCACTCCAACATGAGCTTAAGACTTTCATAGCCTCTAGATGTGATTGACTTTCTGGACCCTCTTTTTAAATGACATTGCATTCTAAGAATGAGCTGATGTTGATATTATCCAAAAAAGATAGCGTAGGTACTCAGTTACAAATATAGGAAATGAGACTACACACTAGCTGTTGCCATCTAGCCTTTGTCAAGGTAGAAGGCATGAGCTTACTATGGCTTGCTTATGATACTTGCTTAAATATTGAATATCAGTAATATTTGATAAGCATTTTTAAAAAATAAAACGTAGTTGATATTCTTAATCCTTTTTCAACAGGGTCTTCATATTTGTACATGGAGAAAATTAAAGTCAGGAATAATAGTAACATTTTCCATATATTACAAGGGATGAAAGACCGACTTGGCATTCAAATCCATGGTTTTAAGAACATCATGGTACACATTTTGTACCACTTCATTATACCACCCAAATGACTTTTGTATAAAAACTAGAATCTTATATTTGAACATCAGGGACTTGTTATGAACATTGTCAGCATGGGAAGTTACACACTATTATAACTCTATCCATAAATCTATGCATGATCTGGATAACATGAGAATGGAGTAGCAGACACAGAAGAGGAACTTTTGCCTTCATACTTAGATGGCAATGTTCATCCATTTATCCAGCCATTGTTACTTTTTTTTACACTTAGTTGTTGTACATTATTATGGCATACTTAGTTATTATACTAAATATTATAATATTTTTCAGGAATTTTCACCAGGTAAAGCAGTGTAAAAACAGAGCTACAGTAATTGTTATTCTATTATAATTATAATAAACTCAATTAAAGTGGGACTCCAAGACTTTCAGATGATGAAGTATATGAAGTGATGTAGAATATGGACTGCATAATCATTGATTAGTTCTACTTATTTGGCAAGTCTATTTATTTTTGGAAAAAGGACATTCCTTGGAAATCAGGTGGTATGTTCAAACAATACTTGGCAATCCTTCAAACTACTCTAGTGCCAGAAAATCTTTGATCCATCTCAAAGCAGAGACATTTATTTCAAGGTATTAACCAACTTGAGCTAGGGTTAAAGGTGTATAACATTTGGAGGGAAGAACTTGCCTGAAGTTAAGTCAAGTGGTAAGGAGAGGATTCTTATCTTCTCCAAAACTTTACTCCAAACCTATTTTCTTATCCCAAAAGATCCAGAGAAGCAACACCTTCCCAGATTCACTGAATTTTTAATTAATTAATTAATTATTTTCTGATCTGCCCAGTAGCTGGTAGTTTCTCATAGGGTAAAATTATGGAATAAGGCTGAATACTTGGTATTTAGATCTTCTCAAGATTAGACTTGCCCATTTATTTTAGCATTGGAGTTTTTAAAGCAGGATGAAATCTGAAAATATAGGTCATGCCCAGTGGCCTGAGAGGCTGCTAAAATAGGATATTTAGCTTTAAGATCATCTCATTACCTTCTCTACATGTTTCACATTCAAATAATCACTGCTATTTTGAATTTATTTTTATTTGAATAATTATGCATTCTCATTTACCTTGTCAATGCAATCAAGAGATTCTCTGGTTACCAATTTTTTATTTAATTTTACTGATCAACCCTTATTAACAAAAGTGTTTTGAATTTCATTATTATCATTGTTTATTATTTGGCAAGTTACTTGACACTGACTTCATTTGTGGATTTTCTTGAAAAACAAACAAAAAAGATTCATAGCCCAAATCAGTCCAGCTTTTCACAGAGAACAATTTCTGTTTAATTACTTTTTACGTGTAAGGTTTCCCAAGTGCTGTAATTAAAATTTGTAGGGAGTTTGCTTGGGTGAGATACAGCTTGTATTCTCTTTTTCTGAGGAAGTAAAAGTGCACTAAAATCTAGACATTTTTGCTGACTGCACATTAGTTAGTTACTTTCTGCTGGGCTCCTTTGTTTATGTTCCGTTGTACATGTTGGAAGAAGAAACCAAAAAGTAAAGCTATCATCCTAGCTGTCTACCTTTGTAGAAATGGACTGAGGGTGTGTTCAGAAAAGGAGCCCTCTGGTCAGGTGGTTGAACAGTGTTAAGGTCGCGTTCATTGTCTGCGCTTTGCCCAGCTGACCATCCTGTGGTGACTGCTATTGTCTGGATTACCTAATCAGCTCAGCTGTGTAGAGTCTGGCTCACACACTGTACTCATGTCCTAAGTTCTTTCAATGTTCAGTACTTGGGAATTTTCTGAAACATTAGAGTCCTCTGGACACTTTGGTGAGGCCTTGAAATTGCCTTATGTAATCTTGATTCCCAATGCAAAGGATACTTTAATCCACTTAGCCCACTTGCTGAGGGACGGCAGATGGCAAGGAGTAAAGAAGTGAGGGAAGTGAAGGCGTCAGACCTGGAGGGAATTAGGAAGAGAAGGTGGGAAGTCCCTCACTGGGCTCCCTGTTCCCCTCTCTTAATCCTGCTTGACTTCAGAGTCAAGCTTTTTGGGTAGCAGTGGCACAGGAGAGTCATTGATGGATTGCCAGCAGTTTCAGAAAAACAAGCACCCTGCGTACTCAAGTTTTTTGTTTTGTTTTGTTTTCTTTTTCTTTTTTTTTTTTTCCCTGAACAACATTATTTAGCATCAGATCATCTCCAACATTTATTTTAGACCAGAAACCTGATTACCCAGATGCTTTGCATAGCTCAAACAGAGCTCCTGCATTCTGTGAGAAAGAATGTGCCTCTGGAGATGATGAACGGGACACAAGAAGGCTTCCTTTGCCCAAACTGGGCCCCTTTCAGCCCCTACCTGGAATCTGACATTTATCTTAGTAATTGTTAATTTATCCAATCAGTTTTAATAAAACCTTGATATGTGCTACTATATCCGGTATTGGAGTTGTGACAGTGAACAAAGCAAATTGTTTTGCCTTCCTCTTTTTCCTCCCCACCCCTTGAAGTTCACATCCTGATGCAGGACAGAAAATACACCAAAGGAAAATTAAATTTTCTAATATATTTGAAGTTAACTATAATGAAAAACAAATTAGGAAATGCTTGGGGTAGGGATGAGGAGCAGTTTCACTTATTAAAAGGAATGTGAAGGCCAACAGTCAGCTTGGTGGGTAAGGCACTGGACTCCCATACAGAGGACTGCAGTTTGAGTCCAAGATTCGGCAGCTTGAAACTCAAGTACGATACGATTTAGTGCATGAATGCCCAAAACCTCAGAAGGAGAATGAAAAAGAAGGGATTGTAGCGTGAACTCCCCCCACCCCGGGGTGTGATTTCTCACTTTCTCTCTTATTGTTTCATTGTCTTTTTCTGTCTCTCCACTAAGCACATGTACCTTATGACAAAAATCTTTCAAAAACAAGAAGGAAATATGAACATTTAAGCAAGATCTCGAGGGAGGTGTAAGAATAGGCTATGTGTATATCCGAAGGAAAAATGGTCCTGGTAGAAGGATAGTTATCTTAAAAATACTGAGGCCAGAGCATGCCTGAAGTGTTCAAGGGACTGCCGGAAGTCAATATGGCAGGCTCACAGTGAGCCAGCAAGTGAATAGATGAGATTAAAGCCATGGGATTATATAGAGCCTTAGTTCTATACAAAACTGGCAAAGCTTAGTTTTTCTTAGTGAGTTGGAGAATCACTATTTGTCAGGATTTTAAGCAGAGAAGTTCTATGTTATGATTTGAAAGGATGATTTCAGCTATTTAGATATGAATAACCTGGGTGTGAGGATAAGTGTGGCAAAGGTTGGGGCCATGATGCCCTCCAGTGGAAGTAGTTACAAAGCTGTTGCTGTTAACCCAGATGAATATAATGCTAACTTGGACCAAAGTGAAAGTGATGAAAAATGGTCTGATGCTGAAACTCAAGCTGGCAGAATTTAATGAATAAAGTAAATGTGGGGCATAAACAAAAAGGAAGAGTCAACCATGAGGTCGAAGATTTTGGTTCAAGCCACTAAAAGATTGGAGTTGCTAAGTAGGAATAAACCTACAGGAAGGAAAGCATTATGGGGGTGGGGAGGTGAGGGAAAAAAATATGAGAAGATACTGTCTTGGTGAAAACATTTATCAGACTCATCTTTTTTGGGCTATATTCCCTAAGAAAAATTCTGAAAAAATTTAAAATATTGTTAGAGAAGAGGAAGGAGCTATTATAGCAGAATGACATAGATTGGGGGCACTGTTCAACTTTAAGCAATGTTTTCCTCATAGTTCTAGAAGCTACAAAGCCCAAGATCAAGATACCAAAACATTTATGTCTGATAAGAGCCTCCTTCCTACATCTTGGACGGCCATCTTTTTGCTGTGTCCTTACATAGAGGAAAGAGGGTGACAGAACTCTCTAGGGTCCCTTGAATAAGGGCATTGGTTCCATTCATAAGGCCTTCACTATAATCTAATCATCTCCCAAAGGCCCCACACCCTAATGCCATCACCTTTGTGTTTAATATTTCAATATATAAAATTTGGGGTCCATCGCAGGGTGTGTACTTTAGGGGAATATTCTCTAGAACCCAGTAGACTAGTCATCAGCTTCTTAGGTGGTTTGGCATAGTGGATAACGCATGAGTTGTGAACCAGTGACATGTAGGAGCTATTGCTGGGCAATTGCTAGTTGCTCCCTTGGGCAACTCACTTATTCTCCCTGGTTTTTATTAACTAGTTAATTAATTCCTATGAAAGAGATAAAAAGATACAGAGTCCAAGACGGATATTTTTGATAGGTTCTTACAGTGTGGCGATCGTCCTGCCCTAGATTCTCAACTAGCTACAATTATAGGACAAGCATGTGAAACCACACCCAAGGTTCATTTGTTTATTATTTTAAACTGCAAAATGAAGGCTCTTAATACTGTGAGGCATTCTGCTGACAGTTTTCATGGCATACAGTTAGCATGACCCTATAAAAGAGAGTTTAATAAAAGCTAAAAAAAAAAAGAGAGAGAGAAAAACTATTTCACAATTTTGTCCCCATTCATATACCACTACTATAGAACTTTACTAGTAAAAAGGAATTAGAGTCATTGTCTAGTTAACTAAATCAAAGCAGACAACCAAATGGGGTAATTCAGTTTTAAAAATCTACTTTATCTGTATTATCAAGTTCGGCCATCTGCCTTATCAGGTTAAAATGATGATTGCTAGATCTCTAGGGTTTTTTTCTTTCTTTTTTTGTGTTGTATATGCAAAACTTAGATTTTTTTTTAGAGAATATTCAGACTTGAAAATATGCCACTATATATAAATAAATAGGGACTCTTTACATTTTGGAAATTATATTTTTATAATGGGATGTGATGGATTATTTTGGGACCTCAGAGGTTCATCCCAAATGTTATTTTGACACTACCATCCTGTTGTACTAAGCATATAGAATTCTATCAGCTCATCTGTGATGAAAGGGGACATGTTAATTATGGGGCAGATGAAATGCTGACATCCTGCAGTAGTTCCAGATCCGAGTGTGCTACGTACTTGTGGCTGCTGCTGCTGTTTGGACTAAGGACCTTCCTGTGAAGCTGCTGGTTGAGTTGTGTAGGTTTGGGGGGCAGCTAAGAGATCTGTGGATTCTGTAGCACTGTTCAACTCCACATTTCTCCCTTGCTCTGATGCTGACATTCCAAGCACACAAGCAGTTATGCAAGAATTGATTTTTTGCCATGAATAGGGTGCGGGTCTGAGCAAGCACCTTGGTCAACAACAGCTCTGGAGGGGATGTGAAACCCATTATTGATCCAGGGCTGAGAAATCAGTGACTGTTGTATTATATAATTATTGATGGAGCCAGAAAATGCCACAGGCAAAGCACAACTTACTATTTGTTATGCTGGATTGTTTCTCTCGCCTGTGTCAGGCTGCTATGTTCTGCTCTCATGTTCCCATACCATGTTTATTTATTCTACATGCAGTTAGCTTTTATATTTCTCTTGTGATTCCCATTTGAAAATAACACTGGTTTGGTTCAGGGTCTGTAAAATAAATAATTTTTTCAAGACACTCCAATGGGGTGAAATCGAATACCAAAGTTTGGGCACAGTGAAGATGGGGCTCCAAGAAAAACCATCGGAAGGGTGAAGGGAGGAAGAGCCTATACCATGTGTAGTTCTCATTGACCTATTTCTCACTGCATGTCCTAAGCAAGAAAAATACAAGTGGTTTGCAGAGCCTACTGGCGGAAGGTATTGCCCAAATACAAACTGTTTGTAAGGCCACGTAGCAGGTCGTTAAGGTGGGGTAAGAGCAATTTGAACATAAAAAAAGAATACACTTGTAGCCTAGATGCTGGATGAAATGCTCTTTAGAGTACTCCATGATGTTTTTTCTGTACTGCCCACTGTTAGCTCATCTTTCTTCCTCCCTTTCTTCTCTTGGGTGCTATTTTTTTCTTCTTGTACTTATCAGTAAACTTACAGCTCCTACACGAAGCACTAGTTTCTTTTATGATAAATGTGTGTCTGTGGTCCTACGACCATGTATTAAGCTCATGAACACAGAAAAAATGTCAGTTACAGACAAGAGGGCTTATGAACACTATCTAGCTGTTTCAATGGACATATTTCTGTGCTGCAGGGATACGGAGGAGCTAGGGACAGTGAAAGGCCACCAGCACTTACTAATGTTAGAGTTAACATTCATCAACTGACTTCTGCCAACAGATGGTTAGGGAAAACTGTTAAGGGCCAGATGGTGGCATGGCAGTGATGTGGTGCTCTGTGAGGTTGATCCATGGGGGGGGGGGGGGAACAGTCAGGTTCACATCTGGAGACCTCCCTGGATATGCTGAGCACATACATGCCTATGATCTGAGGCTGACTGGACTGGGGATAGCAAGGGTATGGGGATCCTGCTGGAGGTGCCTATCTCTCTGTTGCTCTTGTCCATGGAGGAAGAAAACAAACAGATTTTAAAAGAAAGAGGAAAAAAAAATCAACTTATATCTAAGGTCTCAATCAAATGACTTGTTTATCTATTTATTTATTTGTTTGTAGAAGTTTTTGCCTTAGGGTGTGTGCACTCTTTTTTTTTTTTTTTTTTTTTTTTTGAGAGGTTTTTGCTATAGGGCACATGCACTCGCCAGACAGACAGAGAGAGACATAGAGACAGAAAGCAAGAAATCACCCCCCAGGGGGGATGGCCACACCACAATCCCTTCTCCTCCATTCTCCTCTCGGAATCTTGGGCACGCACACACATGCGCCCGGTGTGAGTTTAAGCCACCAGGTCCGGGACGCGAACCGCGGTCGACTATGTGGGAGTCCAGCGACATAGCCATTACACTAACTGCTGGTCAAGGGGCATGCACTCTTAAGGATAGAGAGGGGAGACAGACACAGTGAGAGTGAAAGTGAAAAGTCAACTCCCAGAGGAAATGGCCTTGCCACAATCCCTTCTCCTCCATTCTCCTTCTGGGATCTTGGGCATGCATGCACATGAGTCTGGTGTGATTTCCAAACCACCAGGTCCAGGACTCAAATCATGGTCAACTCTGTGGGAATCCAGCAATGTAACTGCTACACCATCTGCTGTCCTCTCAAATGGTTTATTCAACTAATAGCAACAAGTGAAATCAGGGAAACTAGTATGTTGAAGTATCTTTTAACAACATAAAGAAGAAAAATGGGGTTAAAGTTAATTGAATATCACACAATGCTGGACAGCCCTATGCTAAAAGGAAAAAGGTCTAAATTAGTTGTAAAGAAAATATTTTCTGTTCTTTTGGATAATGGTGCTATCGTAATAGAGATGCACCTTAGTGGACATGAGCGCTTAAGACCTTTACTCTTTGGATGGACATGTATATGCGGAGACTCAAATGATTTGTTCTCTAGTAGCTATTAGAAATTTCTTGAAAATGAAACTTAATAAATGTGGTTTCCTCAGTGTCAAGTTCAGTGTTTTAATGTTCAGCTGTTAAAACAAGTGTTTTAGAATGAAAATGAGTTACAGCTGCTGCCATGTTGCTTATGTATGGATAACGTAACAACATTGTGTAGTTCTTGGAAAAAGTTTCCTTGTTAAATGTGAACTGCATATGCATCTATGAATACTTTTGAGTTTTTATGAGTCCTTTTTTAGTTCAAAACCCATAAAGATATCTTCAACTTTTGTTATGTACATCTAACTGTTTGCACGAATGGTTTCTTATAAACACCAAGCATTATTCTTATATTTAGTTCCTTGACTTGGTTTTTGTTGCGCTGACCTAAATCATTAACTGTAGAGAGAATGTTGCTTTTCCAAGATTAATTTTTATTATTAGAGAGTAATTTAATTTTTTTTCCTTTATTCTGATGTCAAAAAATAGTATGCAATAAAATGGTAACAAATCACTAAAGCTTATGTCTAAGTAAGGCAAATTTGCTTTTTAAATTTCTTCTCGTAGCTTGTTTATAAGAAGTTAAGTAAAGATAAAGAGGCAAATCAAATTCAATAAAAATATTAAGAGTTTTGGTAAGTAAAACTTCTCAGGAAGAAGACATAAATGTTTAGAGGTGAAGATGGGCAAATACTTGACTGTGTATGCTCATCTTTGAAACTCAAACTTACACCTAAAGGCATGAGTTGGTTAATTTCTAAACCATTCCTTTCCTGTTATGATATCAATCACTAAAATCTTAAATATGTGAAAGTTTAATTGAATCAAATGAGTTGTTTGACTGGCTCATTTTTCCTTACTTTGCTAGGCATTCTGTAAACGTGTAGCATGCACGTGTGTGTGTGTGTGTGTGTGTGTGTGTGTGTGTTTAATTTAGCTATGATGCAGGGTATATCTATGTCCACAGATAAACATTTCTGCATCATACTCCCACAGTTGACTTGTTATTAAACTAACCTAATATTATTACAAAAAGACATCCCCCTTCCATGTCTAACCTCTGTTAAATGCAAAAGGGAAAAATAATCAACATCTTGCAAAAGCAATTGGTCAAAGTTATTAATGAGGCAATTCTTTCTGCATAAGGCATCATAGAAAAAGTAATGAGAGAAAATGTGACAATAAATTGCAGGCTACTTTAGATTGTGTGACATTTTTATTAATCAAAGAGTCAACTTCAATGGAAGAGATTGACTTTCTATGCATTGCAAATACAAATTTCATACTTTATGAATTACAATATACCTCCTTCCTTCCTTCCTTCCTTCCTTCCTTCCTTCCTTCCTTCCTTTCTTTCTTTCTTTCTTTCTTTCTTTTTAAATAAATCCATTGGACAATGGACAGAGCCAGTTTCTGTGGACTTTTGTAACTGAGGAGCCTACTTCTATGAAAAAGAAAATAAAAAATCTTTTGAAAAATTCGCGAGCCTGAACATGTGGCAGGGGCATGTCCCAGGATCTTGGAAGGAAGTTCTGATGATGAAACTTATACTTCATCTGCTTCTTGATAAATCTGTCTTTATTTCTTTACTTAAGTAAGTCACAAAGAGATGATTAATATCTGATATTAATGCTAGTCAGCCATCAATTAATTAATCATTTAATTACTTTGAATCAATTGAATTATGTACTCATTGTAGTAGGATTACTGTAGCAGCTGTAGCAAATCTACACTCGCATTTCAGTGACTTAACACAAGAGTGGCTTATTGGAGGAACACTTGGAAACAAAGGACCTGGGCACGTAGTGCTCTCTGCTGAGGTCTCTGCATCACGGAAGGTAAACACAAATCGCATGCACATTGAAGCTCTTGCCCCGTTCATAATTTCTGTCTTTTGTCTTTTAAACCTGCCATGCTAGAGACTGCATGAGGTGCTACGAGAAGAACTGATCTGATATGGACTCTATACTTGAAGAGCTAACAGGCTAATATGGGAGATATGATTATGGCTCCACCGGCAGGGTAGAGGCTAATAAATAGCATAAGAGAATTAGAAAGTTAAGAGATGGCACCCTTTCATTCTCTTTCTTCTCATTTCTTCCCTAATTTTTAACATCTTCTGGTCTGCTTCCTGTGGGAGTTTAGAAGCATTTATGTTGAGCTGCAGCAAATTACATCAAGTTATAAAGGAACTTCCTGGAATGAAGTTTTGAAATAAGCTTTTTAGAAAAAAAAGACACACATTTTTTAAGCAGACTTTTTTTTTTTTTGTATCCAATTTCAGTTTGAGCAGAGAAAACAGAACCTTTGACAAATAATAGAGCACTTACATAAAATCAGCATCTGTTAGATCCAAACTCAGCAGTTCTTCCTCTATTTGCTTCTCAATCTTCTCTCCAGTGGAAGCATTCAGCAGCCTGGGCCAGCAGTCTCTGCAGTCTGTTTTGGGAGTGGATGCCTGCCTTGGTCAAATGCAGGGAAGTACCTTGGCTGAGACATTGTTATTCATATCCCCACTGGTTACTAAAGTCACTAACTTGGTTACTTGTTCTCTTTTCCTTCACCTTCTGCATTTCACTCAGTCCTGACTGATGACTGCAGACCTTGAACAGACAAAGGAGAAAGGTTACCAAGCAAGTAATCAGTTCAGTCAGGATGGGATAGGAGAGATATTGAACTGATTGCTCACTGAGTCTAGCACCAGCTACAACTTTACATGGGCATGCCGTCTTTAAGTGTTGGAGAGCATGGGTATGGTTCCTGTAAGCACTGTCCTCTGTGCATTACATCTGACTAGTGTGGGAGGCCCCAGAAACAGCTCATCCAACATCACTGTGTTTTTGAGTTTTCTTTCAGTTATGCCCAGACTCCACCAATGGCCTGAGAGATGATACATTATGGTATGTTGTGGGCATGGTAGGGAGGGATAGTAATAATCAATAGGAATTAAGAAGATCATACAGACTCCAGAAGAATGAATGAGTTATAGGAGAAGTCTTTCAACCAAGTAGGAAGTGAGTCAGATATACAAGTCACTTGGTCAAAATTTGCAGTAAGCAAGGAATGCTGGGATCAAAGACTAAGGGCAGCCTTGGAGCATAACTTTTTAGATCCAATGAAAGCAAATTGTTTCTGAATGCTAAGGCTGAAGTATTCCATATCCCTCTGTCCCAGGTAATGGTAAAGCTCAGGAACTAGAGGAGATCATGATAAAAATAAAAATCATCAGTGGAGAACAATATGAACTTGAGAAAAGACTTAGATTCAAATTCTCTTTGTCCATTTAATAATTATGTGATAGTCATCAAATTCCTTAACTTCTCCATGCTTTAGTTTCCTTCTTTGTAAAAATAAATTAATAATCTATACTTTTTTGTTTAAATTTAAGATGACTATAAATTTATTAGTTTCCTTGGGTTAAACACTTTAACATTAGTTCTTGCAATAATCCCTTATTTTTTAATTTTATTATTATCATAATTTTTATATTACAGTTAATCACATATATCTGTACAGCATATTACATTTCTTTTTCCAGCATGATTACTATGCATATAAGTCAAGACAAAGACATTGCTATCTACATAATCAAACAGCTTTTCATTATTTTTTTCAGATTATTATTATTATTCTCATTTTTTTTAGACATTCAATCACTATATATCATATGGCTTGTAAACAGAATTTATACAACATGAAATAGTTTTCAGGTGAGTTCAGTTGAGAATACTGTACATATTATCATTGGCTTAGTCTCTCCGCCCCACTTCTGTGAGGAGGATGCTCTGCAGATTCCACGCAGGTCAGCTCCCTCCCCAGCGTCCTGCCACAGCCACGTGAAGATGGCCTCAAGAGTGCAAGTTGCTGATGAAGTATGTTGTATTTTTTATGACATGAAAGTTAGGAAATGCTCCACACCAGAAGAAATCAAGAAAAGAAAGAAGGCTGTCATTTTTTGTCTCAGTGCAGACAAAAAGTGTATCATTGTAGAAGGCAAGGAGATCTTGGTTGGAGATGTTGGTGTAACCATCACCGATCCATTCAAGCATTTTGTGGGTGTGCTTCCTGAAAAAGATTGCCGCTACACTTTGTATGTTGCAAGCTTTGAAACTAAGGAATCCAGAAAAGAAAAGTTGATTTTTTTTAGGGGGGGGGCACCAGAACAAGGACCTCTGAAAAGTAAAATGATCTACACGAGCTCTAAGGATGCAATCAAAAAGAAATTTCAAAGCATAAAACATGAATGTCAAGCAAATGAGCCAGAAGACCTCAATTGGGCTTTTATCGCTGAGAAGCTAGGTGGATCCCTAATTGTAGCTTTTGAAGGATGCCCCATGTAGCTTCATCATTCAGTGCCACAAATCAAAAGCTTCCATCTTTAAAGTTACCTTCTTGCTATATAAGTAAAGCAAATATTATTTAGTCCAGGGTCTCACTGAGGGGAACTGTCCTGTCATCTTTTAGACGTAGCTACATATTCTATAAACATGAGCAAATGGCCCTAAATAAATCTAAAGTCTAAAGTTTAAAAAAAACAAACAGATAATAAACCATTTCTGTGTCCCACTAATGTTATGCCTCTCTATTTGTTCTCTTGCTATCCTTCTCTGTACTCTCCCCTCCTTGCCCCCTGTTCCATACTGTCTTTAGCATCCATAACTATTTTCACTGCTTTCATGCCCTGCAATATTTCAATCTCTACCATAAAGTGTGCATAGTTGGTATATATTAAGTGATATATATATACAATATCTTTCTTTGATATCTTGGCTTTCTTCACTCAGCAATAGATCTTCCATATTCAGCCACTTTCTATCAAATGCCAGGGTCTTGTTTTTTTATGACCGAATAGTATTCCATAGAGTATATGTGCCACACTTTTTCCATCCATTCATCTGATTGTAGACATTTGTGTTGGTTCCATGTCTTAGCAATCATGAATAATGCTGCAATAAACATTGATATGCAAGTTCTTTTCCAACTGAGCATTCTCCTGTCCTTTGGGTAGACACCCAGAAGTGGGATTGCTGGATCAAATGCTAGTTCTATTTGTAGATCTTTGAGGAACCTCAATATTGTTTTTCACAGTGGCTGAACCAGTTAACATTTTCACCAACAGTGTAGGGGAGTTCCCCTTTCACCACAACCCCACCAACACTTATCACTTTTTGTAGTTTTTAATCTTTGCCATTCTGACAGGGGTTAGGTGGTATCTCAATGTGGTTTTAATCTACATCTCCCTTATGACGAGCGATGTTGAGCATTTCCTCATATGCTTTTCGGCTGTTCATAAGTATTCTTTTGAGAGATTTTTGTTCAGCTCATTTCCTGTCTTTTAATTGGGTTAAACTTTTTTGTTGTTGTTTTTTGGGTAAGCCACTTGAGTTCCCTGTGTATTATGGTTATCAGTTTCTTGTCTGAGGCATATTTTACAGAAATATTCTCCCATTCTGAGGGTTGTAGATTCACACTAATTACTATGTCCTTTGCTGTGCAGCAACTTCTTAATCTAATAATATACACCTTAAAACAAGATCTTTTGGGGAGTTAAATGAACTAATATATTTATACTTCATTACTAGTGATGACTCAAAGACAGCAATAGGTATTTTTGACACAGCTGCATGTGGTTTAAGAAATTTAAATGCTCCTTTGAGGATACCTATTTGGCATCATTTAATTGATTAGAACTTAGGTTGAGAGGGTTTGGGTAGCTTACTAATGTCAGAGAATAAGGAAATATCAGAACAAAGATTCTAAATAAAAAATAATTGACCTCATATCCCAATTTTATTGTACTATATCATGTTAGCTTTGAAAGCACCAGTAACTAGGTAAATTTTAAGACTGCATGCAGCTCCTATAGAAATCCTTTTAGAAAAATCAACTGGGGGGACCAGCAGTTGGCATAATGGCTATGTCACTGTACTCCCATGTAGTTGACCTCAGTTCGAGTCTAGGACCTGGTGGCTTAAAGTCAGCCAGGTGTGTATGTGCATGTGTGCCCAAGATCCCCAGAGGAGAATGGAAGAGAAGCAATTGCAGTGTGGCCATCCCCCCCCTGGGGGTGATTTGTCACTTTCTGTCTCTCAGTCTCTCTCTGTCTTTCTGGAGAGTGCACATGCCCTATAGCAAAACCTCTCCAAAATGAAAAGAAAAAAAAATCAACTAGGGGCCAGCACATGGACTGTTGATAAAGGCAGCTGTAACTCACATGACTGACCACACAATTGAAATTTTGGACTCAGCAGCTTGAAAAATATAGCTGGTTCATGTGAGTGAATGCCCCAAAACCTGAAAGGGGGGAGTGATAGAGGAAAAGGGATTGCAGCATGACCATTCCCATGGATATTGTTTTCTTGCTTTCCCTCTCTGATTTTGTCTCTCTCCAGCAAGTGCACATGCCCTCAGGCAAAACAAACAAACAAAAACAAAGACCTATACGTAATCATTTTTAGTGGAGACTTGGCTCTTGGATATTCTTGCCAGTTCTGGAATTTTCCCAGAGGAAATATTCTTTAGGGCTCAGAATATTAGGTGGCAGGGAGCAGAACAGAAAGTCTGTTGAGGAGGTGAATTCTGATGTAATTCTGGGAATGACGAGCCAGGTGAGTTCTTCAAAGACAGAAAAGTGTCACATTCAGATAAGGCTACACAGAGCCCCTCTCTTTCCATGGCTATGAGAGACCTTCCCATTAACAGTGAAGTTCTGTGAGAAGATTGGATAATAGGGAGCATATATGAGTTTCCTTCCCTGTGTCACTTCACTTTTAAAGCATATGCATAATTTGAGAGTCTAAGCCAATTCTATACCTACTAATTTAGATATAGATTTTCAACTTCAACATAAATTGTGCTTCTCAAGAAGATTAAAGTTATGCATTACAGTACTCCTGTATTAGATAGACTTTCTTTTCCCAATATATATATATATATTTTTTTTGGAGAGATTTTCACTCTAGGGCACGTGCACTCGCCAGACAGACAGAGAGAGAGACATAGAGACAGAAAGTGAGAAATCACCCCCTAGGGAGGATGGTCATGCCACAATCCCTTCTCCTCCATTCTCCTCTCGGGATCTTGGGCACGCACGCACACGCGCCTGGCGTGAGTTTTAAGCCACCGGGTCCGGGATGCGAACCACGGTTGACTACGTGGGAGTCCAGCGACATAGCCATTACACTAACTGCTGGTTCCCTCTTTTCCCAATCTTATAGACTCAATAACTTTTCCACTTACCTCCTCACCTATTATCAATGTCTTGACTCACTCCTTTTGTTAGATAGGAGAGTTTGACTGAGAGGGTCCCCTTGACCACAAAACTAGATAACTTGGCAGTTTGTAGCAAGTTTTCAGTCACCTTCACCAACCATACCAAGAATCAACAAAACCTTCAGAGAATGTCCTTATTAATACCATCACTTTTCTGTTGTGATTTAGTGAAATGTTGGTATATCCACAACTGCTAGAATGACTGTGAAGGGATCATTTCATATTACCACCCCAGATGATATGCATGACAATGGGCATAAAACAAGTAAAAATATGCTCTGAGAAATTAGTGTTGTCCATTAAATTAGAAACTTTGGGTTAACAGTGATACCAAGATGCTCTCTTTTATTAGAAACACTGTCAATTGCGTATAGCAGGGTCAGTACACTCTTTCTGCTAAGGGTCAGATAGTAAATATTTTGGGCTTTTTGGACCATATAATCTCTGTTACTATTACTCAACTCATTCTGTAGCATGATAGCAGTCATAGACATTATGTTAATGAATGGATGTAAATGTGTTCTGTTCGAACTTCATTTATAGAAATAGGTGCTGGTTTATATTTGGCCCACAAGCCTTAGTTTGCCAATCCCCAACTTAAAGTTATATGAAGATAAACCTGGAAAATCATCTAGTTCAATCTTCTGATTTTAGAGAAAATAGAACTAAAGTCCAGAGAGAAGATGAATTGTCTAATATACCTGAGCTGAATCATGCCAAATGGAGAATTAAAACCCAGTTTTGTAATTCCCAGAACAACTTGTCTTTACTATACAAACTATATCATGGTTTTTTTTTCCTTTTATTTATCTTTTTTTTTTTGAGAGAGAGAGATTTTTGCTATAGGGCGCGTGCGCTCGCCAGACAGACAGAGAGAGACATAGAGACAGAAAGCAAGAAATCACCCCCCAGGGGGGATGGTCACGCCGCAATCCCTTCTCCTCCATTCTCCTCTCGGGATCTTGGGCACGCACGCACACGCACCTGGCGTGAGTTTTAAGCTACCGGTTCCGGGTCGCGAACCACGGTCGACTATGTGGGAGTCCAGCGACATAGCCATTACGCTAACTGCTGGTTCCCCGTGGTTTTTGATTAGGCTTTCCCCAGGACTATCTTCTCAACTTCCACTCATGGTACACAGTCATTTGTATTGTTGATGTTGGTAGATAAAGTTCTGAACTTCCATTATTGTTGGGATCATAGCGAAAAAGCTTACCTTTGAAGTACTTTTTATTGATGAATCTTTTGCACAGCAAACAACTCTACATTGGAGTGGAAAATTTTTTACTTTAAATATGAAATCTTTTTTTTTTTTTGGAGAGGTTTTTTGCTATAGGGCGCGTGCGCTCGCCAGACAGACAGACAGAGACAGAGAGATAGAAAGCGAGAAATCACCCCCCAGAGGGGATGGCCACGCTGCAATCCCTTCTCCTCCATTCTCCTCTCGGGATCTTGGGCGCACACGCGCCCGGAGTGAGTTTAAGCCACTGGGTCCGGGACTTGAACCGCGGTCGACTACGTGGGAGTCCAGCGACATAGCCATTACGCTAACTGCTGGTCCCCTACTTTAAATATGAAATCTTGCAGGAAAGTGTTTGGAGGGATTACTTGGAAGCCCCTGTTCTCTAATGTTCCCTGTTCATGACTGAACACCCAACTGAGACCAACAGCATTTTTAGAATGAAGATAGAATGACCCAAATTTACCAAGACGTTGATAGGAGGCCTTTGTAATCTTTTCATTTTATAACTTGGGCCTAATTATAATTGATTCATTTGGGGGAATAATAGTCTTGATGAAACAAAGGATCCCGACAGAGGCAGCTTGATTGCTATCTTCAGAGAAATTCTATAATGTGTATGCACTTAGTTTATATTGCATTTCCCTCTACTTACGAGTACACAAGAGAGATTTGGGGTAACTTTCAAATCTGTTTCATTAATGGAAGATTCATCCATTTGGATTTTAGATTCTGTACTCAAAGTCATCTCAGTAGTGTGGGTGTGCCTATTAATCACAAAAGCATAATGAAGTGCTTCTCAGGGTATGAGTGCACAATGCAATGTAGAGTGCATTTTTGGCCATTATCCAGTTTATTTGGTCAATGTAGACAGTCAATCTAGGTAATTGAGGACCTAAATTAGATTTTCTGGCCATAATTATTCCTGTTTGTCTATACACATCTATCAAATTTATCAGATAATTGCCATACATCTTTATTTTATGCTCTCCCAACTCAGGTTGAATAAAATGGAAAAAGAACTGGCTTGAAAATGAGCCTTGGGTCTGCTTTTGATTTTGTCACTAAGTGTTTGCATGACCTTTGGACAAATTACTGAACATTTGTCCCTTTCTGGATTTGGACCTCACAGAGTCTTGTCATGTCTGAGCTTATGTTCAACTTTAACGATTTAGAACTGGATTGGAGATACACTCTGTGACTATCTTTCTTTACCTTTCATTTTTTTTTCAATTTTGAATTGTACTTTACACTTAGAAACTGTTAGGATGGGGACCAGTAGTTGGTGTAATGGCTATGTCACTGGACTATCATGCGGTTGACCACGGTTTGAGTCCCAGACCCGGTGGCTTAAACTCACGCCAGACGTGTGTGTGTGTGTGTGTGTGTGTGTGCAGGATCCTGAGAGGAGAATGAATAAGAGGGGATTGCGGTATGGCCATCCCCCCTGGGGGGTGATTTCTCACTTTATGACTCTCTGTCTCTCTGTCTTTTTGGCGAGTACACACGCCCTATGGCAAAAACCTCTCCAAAAAAGAAAAAAAAAAAGAAACTGTTAGGATGATGATAAACTTTATGTTATATATTTTTTACTGTTCATTTTTAAATTGACTTAGGGAATCCCAGATTTTATCTATCACTTCTAGAATGAAAATTTTCTTTTTTTTTTTTTTTTACCTTACTGACTAAAATAACTAAACACCTGTTGTTTTCTCATTAAAATAACTAAATAAGATTGTCCATTGTATATTTAAGCTGTTGCTTGTGATTTAACCATGTTGACTGAATATTTTAGAGACTCAGCCTTGATAGATACTCTCCATGACACCCAGGCTGTGCACAGGAAGGAGGGACATATTCTAATGTGATTCTTCATTTTTGCAACATAACTTTGTAAAAAAAAGAAAAAAAGAAAAAAGAAACAATGTGACTTTCTCTCCATACCAAAATTTGTAATCTAACATCTTCTATTTCTTGCCTGGGGAAAAGGAAGAGAGATGATCTGAGCAAAAGGAACCACTTCAAGATAAACACAGTTATTCTAAAAGATGGGGGTAAAAAGTAGCCAAGTACTATACACCAGGTAATACAATGAGTCATAAAGTTTAGTACATGAATTAAAATATATATACATTAACTTGCCAGTGGATTGTACATGATTTCAACTGAAACTCTTGAGAACAGAGCTTGCAATAGGATTTAAAGAAAGCGACATTGCTTTTTCCCTCTCTAATCAATCGTAGTCCTTCCTATTTTTCATTTCCCTTGGCTCCTTGCCGTACCTACTCTGACTACCTTGTTATTGCTTGCCATTTCTCTATTTTTTTTTGTCACTCTCGAATCTGACTAGCTTGTCCTTGATTGCCTCATCTCTACTCTTTACTGGCTGTCAGGCTTTGAATGAGCCTGTTTCATTCTGTGCTTTCTACTTTCTGCAATTTTCTACTCCAGCACTGTGAAATTCGGAACACAGTTAACTGTGAGCTAGAAATCATTCTTTCTTAGCGAGGGTGGGGATTTTTTTATGCCCTTATGGTCATTCATTTGGCCAAGGGCAATTAGAAGAGAAAGATAGGAGGGAAAGTGGAAGTATCAGGCAGT
The DNA here is from genome assembly GCA_026018925.1 of Tupaia tana. Classification (NCBI taxonomy): domain Eukaryota; kingdom Metazoa; phylum Chordata; class Mammalia; order Scandentia; family Tupaiidae; genus Tupaia; species Tupaia tana. Next base: position 20,727,228 of record JAKSZU010000020.1, on the reverse strand, counting down.
CTTTACACTAGTTTTTGGCTGCTCAGAAGAATTAAAACCCCCAAGAGAAGTAAAAATATTATTCTGCCTTGCAGTTCTTTACCTCAGCCCCACTGGAGACTTGTAAAAACAATGACTCCCTATTTCATTCTCAAGTCACACTATACCTTCCATATTCCTGGATAGTTAATCTGATATTGCAAAATCCTGACATTATTTTTTATTCTTTTCTTTACTATAAAACCTGATAGATATGTAAAAACCAGCATATGCTAGCTGTGGCTTAGATAGATGGGAACATTAAAGCATCTACCCTGTATTCTTGCTATTTAAAATATTTTGCTACCTTTGCAATTATAATGAGACACTAATTCCATCTCAGCTAATCTCCTACATGTTAATATCAATGAAATTTTAAATATTGTGAATGAGAAAATAACTATAACATTTTAATCAACAGGTATGATCAAGGACTGGAATACTATCATTAGCTTCAAACTTTATGTGAACTATGGGTCAAATTAATTTCTAGATGGAACTAGCCTGGAATAAATAAGCCCCTAAATAGAATTTAGCCATAATTTCCTCTGTAATATTCCTCACTAAAGTGCAGGTTACTGGATTATACCTTTTCTACTTTTGGTTTAAGTAAGGAAGAGGAGAAATTAAAGAATTTGGATTTCTAACAATTTCCCAGATGCTACTTGTTCTTAGACTATACTAGAAGACTATACTCTTCTATATCTATATTTGGATTATTTTTCTAGTAGGCATTCTTTTAATATAACAGTGTATTTAGAAAGCCATTCACAAATCTTTATGCTAACTTATTTATAAGATCTTATTACCTTTCTAATAATGATCTCAGTTAAGTTACAATACACTTTCAGGCAGATAAAGCTTTATTTTTATGTATTTATTTATTTTATATTTGTGAATGGGTGTGTGCACTCACCAGAGACAGAGAGAAGAGAGAGAAGGAGAGAAAGAGAAAGTTTCACAACATCCCCCAGGGGAAATGACCATGTCATATTCCCTTCTTCTCGTCCATTCTCCTTGTAGGATTTTTGGGCATGCATGCGCACATGCCTGGAGTGTTTTTCAAGCCTCTATGTCTAGGACTCAAACCACATAGTCAGCCATGTGTGATCTAGCTGCCCTAATCAACAGACCACCAGCTGACCCAATAAAACTTCATTAAATTTAGAAAATGAATGATCTGACGTGGTTATAAGATGGGAGAATTAACTCTGAAAAAAACCCCACCAAGTGTCTAAATATTTTTCCAGCATTATTGAGATATAATTGACAAATGCAAATTGTATATATTTAGTGTTTGATGCAATGTTTCGATACACATATAAATTGTGACATGATTACCACAATTAAGCTAATTGACATATCCATCACCTCATATAGTTACTTTCATTTTTTTTGTGGTGAGATTTTATCTACTCTTAATGAATTTCACATATACAATGCAGTATGTATTGATGCAAATGAAAGAAATTCCTTCCTTTTTCAGGATGAATAATATTCTATGGTGTGTGTCTATGTCACATTTAAAAAATTCATTCATTCATTGTTGGACACATGAGTTTATTCCGTATCTTAGCTATTATGAATAAAAGCCTAACTCTTATTTCCTACATTTGACTAATCATAATAAATTTACAGGTTGACTCTAATGGTGAATAAAGTTTCTGGAAGACAACTTTCACAAAGACTGGCACACAGATTATCTCTCTTCAGTAGCCCAGGTTACTCCGTTTTCTGCCTCTTCATTGCCCATTTTCATCACTCTTGTTGTCTGGGTACCAGTTAACCAGGAATTCTGTGTGCTTAGATGGTGCCTTTATTTTTACTTTGAGTGACTGTAGAGCACAAATAACCTGATTAGAAATTACTTTCGTGAACTGAATTAGATGAAAAGTATATATAGGCCCTCACATTGCTTAGAGAAATGAGGTCAGTCTCTATTTCTTAGAGCCAGCAAAAAGCATAAGTGATTAAAAAAATAATAATATACTGTCTATTCTTGCTTGGACAAGCTTGTACAAATAATACATTAAGAAACAATATTTGAGGACCAGCAGTTGATGTAATGGCTATATCGCTGGACTCCCATGTAGTCGACTGTGGTTGGAGTTCGGGACCCAGTGGCTTTAACTCACACCGGGTACATGTCTGTGTGTGCCCAAGATCCCGAGAGGACAATGAAGGAGAAGGGATTGTGGTGTGGCCATCCCCCCTGGGGGGTGATTTCTCGCTTTCTGTCTCTCAGTCTCTCCCTGTCTTTCTGGCAAGCGCACCTGACCTATAGCAAAAACTTCTCCAAAAAAAGAAAAGAAACAGTATTTGTTGTCATGTTGTTCTGCAGCGTTTCAGTTTTCATGGCGTTTGCTCTGGTGCAGTATAGGAAGAACAGATGCTTGAGCAAACTTGGGGCACTCTGGATCCTCTGGGATGCAAGAAGGTTTGGAAAAACTGTTTGTACCTTGGGGAAGCCTGGGGTGAAGGCTTAGACTTCTGGGGTGACTCAGAGATACCTCCTGTACTAACAACATCTGTTCATGTCATTACATAGCCACCTGTCACCCTGGAAAACTTCTGAGAAGTCAATACTGTCTGCTAACTTTGTGACAAAAACCCAGACTAGCTACTAAGACTAAGACTTCCCAGTCTATTTTTGTAAATGATTTCTCTTTATGTGATGTTATTCCATTTTTAACAAATCTATTAGGGCTAGGATAATGAACCATGAGAGTTATTGACAATAACTTTGCCCATAGGAAAAGGGGATAGTGTGTTGGAAACAGGGTTATTTAAAACAGAAATTAAATTGATCAAGTTAGTTAAATGAGAAATTCAGAAGGTTACGCTACTCAAATTCCTATTTATCATAGACTAGAATAGCAAGACACGAGCTTTCCTGTCTTTTCATTTTCTGAACTGTTATCTTTTCAACTTGGAATAAATTAACCGAAAGGAAAAACAACTTTCTGTGCCTACTGAAGATGGTATAGTGATTTAAAACTGTATCATCACTTCAGTAGTCTCTTATGAATCTATTTGCTTAAGTGACTTCCATCAGTTCACTGATGTAATTTCTTTAAAACCTCATCAGCAAACATATGTTTCTTGAATGGTTCATATCTTTTTTTTTTTCTTTATTTGGAGAGGTTTTTGCTATAGGGCGCATGTGCTCTCCAGACAGAGAGACAGAAAGCGAGAAATCACCCCCCAGGGGTGATGGCCACGCCGCAATCCCTTCTCCTCCATTCTCCTCTCGGGATCTTGGGCACGCATGCACACATGCCCGGCGTGAGTTTAAGCCGCCGGGTCCGGGACTCGAACCGCGGTCGACTACGTGGGAGTCCAGCGACATAGCCATTACGCTAACTGCTGGTCCCAGTTCTTTGGTCTTCTTTTCACATCCTTAGCCTTCTTGTCTCAAGAACTTTACCCAAGTTTTTTACCTTACAGATAAACACCGTGTTAATGCTCCCAAATCCACAATAGATGACTGAAATATTTATTAAGTTATTAGTATGTACTAAAATAGTGTATATCTAAACTACTTTGCACAAAATTGATGATGAGAATTAATATTTATTATTTACATATGCAGAAGGATATACATATTTATTTCCCTTTAATCCTATCACTGTTTCATAAATATTGTACTTAATCCATCAATAATACAACAAGCTTTCATTAATCCCAAGAAATAATTAGAAAACATTTATGATAATGATAATATTACTTTGTACAAATATTATACAAACCCATTAAACCCTTAGGGGAAATTGCAGCTGGTAAGAATGTCAGATGCCCTGTCTGCTTTGACATAGATAGTAGGCGGCTGATTTGATATTTAATGAGAAATTATGCTAACCAAGCAAAATTTAAAAACAGACATTTTCTACCTTGTCTTTAAATCTTAGCTAAGTTAGATTGTCTTTAACATTGAATCGTAGATTATAAAGTGTCGATTTAGTCTTGATTCCTACTATACATTCCAGTTTCATATCCTCTTAAAAGTTGTGTTCTGTGACATTTAGCTGCTGACAGTGGTTTTTCAGTGATAGGTCAAGGTTTTGCACTGGGCCCTGTGACTTCTCTTAGTGGTTGGCCTATGGATGCTGCTATACTAAACTGCTTGTCCTGATATTTTATAGGAAAGTCGTGGTCCTGTTTCATGTCACAATATTCTTTGAATATGTTTCCAAATGGTCATTTAGTGATAGTGCAACTACCTACATGGATAAGCATAGGGCTGACAATTTAAAAGTATTCATACCAGCCCACTCAAAAAATTATTCTCTATGTGCATTTCTTGAATAGTTATGAATAGTAAGAAGTATGTTTGAAATTACCAACAGGATCCAAGATTGTGAATTTACATAGAACAGTCGATACGTAAGATTTTTGTTTCCAAATTATATTTAATTGCCTTATCTAAGAGGCCTCATGACTTCATGCTATGTCATTGACACTGAGAACTTGGGAAGTCACCTACTGTTTGGAAGCTCAGTATCAACGTGTGTGTAAGTGGAAAAGTATTACTACCTAAGAGAGAAATGTTCAACTTAATTTAGGTAACTTATACGGATGCACTGATCATCCCTATGGATGTCTCTTCTGTACATCTATCTTTCCCTCCTTTCTATCAGAGGAGATGTATCTCATCTCCCTTGGCTTAAATCCTTTTAAAGCTCCATGGCTGTGCTTATGCTATGGCGACTAATGTACCTATCTCTCTAAACCTTAGGCCAACTGCTCAATGTCTAGTACAGTGCTTTTCATCAAAGCTTTCTTTCTACACATTTGTTTTAATTGCATGACATTTTTGAATTGGGCCACATTAATGAGTATTTCCTGTTCATTTGTCATAGAAACCATTTTCCAGGGAGGGTATTCTCTCCTCTCTCACAGTAGTCAGTAAATAAAATGCAATTTCACTACTTGCACTCATGTATGTGTGTATGTGTGTGTGTGTGTGTATGTTTAGGTGGGTGTGTGAGAGAAAGAGAGAAAGGAGTGGGAAGGAGAGAAATAGGGAGGGAGAACAAAAGGAAGGAGGGAGGCAGGAAGGAAGTACTTGGTGAGGAGTGCGATTAGGGAATTCTATCATATGAAAAACATTGCTTTTATTCTGCTGAGACAATTGAGAAGGGAAATATCAATGTGAGAAAGATAGAATCAAAATCTAGCAACTGAGATGAGCTAAAATGCAGAGAGACAGCAGGAACAGGTGGAAGCAAAGAGGGAAGGCACTACTGGGTCTGGGACTAGGGAAAGATTTCCATGCTGAGAAAATCAAAGCAGGCTGTGCTGACCTGAATACTCCAAGGGAGGGATGTTGAGGCTGAGCCTGCAGCTCAGCTGCCTTGTGCTTCAGATGCCTTACTTTCATACTTCTAACCAAGTAGCTTTGTACCAGGCTTCATGTTTGCAGTGGGCTTAACAATCATGTTTTATTAATTAGTCCTTACAGCTTTGCTCTGGGCCACATCTGTATTATTAGCCTCATTTCATAGACTAGAAGGATAATGCACAACGGCAGTCAGTATCCATATACAGGCAGAAAATTAAGGTCCTTGGTAGACCAGACAAAACAACAACAGCCTCCTGTACTTTGATATCTTAAAAAAAAATTTAAAGCCAACTTAGGTTATTATGCCATCTCCCTCCTCAAGATAGGATTCTTGTGTGTGTGTGTGTGTGTGTGTGTGTGTGTGTGTGTGTGTTTGACTACCTCTTCAAACCCAGAATGATAAGCATGGGTAATCCCATTTTTATTAAAGTGAAAGTAAAAAAGAAGAAACATGCTACACACCTGCCATGAGAATCTCATTAATCATCCAAGCAATCAAATTGTGGGGCACTCGGGAACCAGCAGTTAGCGTAATGGCTATGTCGCTGGACTCCCACGTAGTCGACCGCGGTTTGCGTCCTGGACCCGGTGACTTAAACTCACGCTGGGCGCGTGTGTGTGCGTGCCCAAGATCCCAAGAGGAGAATGGAGGAGAAGGGATTGCGGCATGACCATCCCCCCTGGGGGGTGATTTCTCGCTTTTTGTCTCTCTGTTCTCTCTGTCTGTCTGGCAAGTGCACGCGCCCTATAGCGAAAACCTCTCCAAAAAAAAAAAAAAACAATTGTGGGGCACTGACATCAGTATTAGCCACCCATGTCCAAAACTATCCACTTAGACTTGTCTTGGGTGACATCTTGGCCATCTTCTCTGTTGCCCAGGGAATGTGCAGGCAATTCTGTCTGACGTGGAGGAGGTGGCATGGGAGAGAGAAGTCAGTGGCGGTTCGGCCTGAAGCACTTGTGGACAAGACTCTGCAATGTCTATAATTCTAGGGAAGAATAAGATTTTAAGAAATTTTGCTTAAAAAAATAAATAAACCTAACTGAAATTCCAAGCCTATCTGGTGAATGACCTCGAATGTGACTGTTGAGATTTTTTTTATCCTAATAAGCACAAATGAAATGTCCTTTATCTCTTCATTGGTTAATCTATCTGAAACTCTTCTGGACAGTTCATCTCAGGGCCATAAAGCCTTTAAGGTGCTTTGCTCTCTCCATAAATGACCACCTCACTATTTCCACAGTGTGTGTGTGTGTGTGTGTGTGTGTGTGTGTGTAGTACTTTCTTAATTTGGTATTGAATTCTTGCATCTCTCTTTATATTTGTAAATGTATTTTTGTCCTTATTTGTAGACGCATTTTCTCTGAAGGAAAATGTGTCATATATTTATATTCTCCACTGCATATATGCACAAGATATTCTCAATTGCATACCTTTTCCTTCTGACTCTGAAATATGAGTGTGAGGGAAATCAAAAATAAAAAGGAGGACATCACCTGCCCTATTTCATGCTGAAGCTTTCAGTAAAAGCTTTTGCTTTTAGGGATGATGATGGATAGGTAGATTGAAAGAGGAGGTAAGAGTTTGAATCCGTAGAGGTACATTATCAATATTCATTCTTTTTTTTTTTGACAAATGAGGGAATTTTGGATTAATGAAATTACAGAACAATAGGAGTGTTATAAAAGGATGCTCTCCTGGTGTGTGACTGGAGTCTCTGTCATTCCTTCAACGCACATCCGGAGCACAACCTGGAAACCTGCCAGAGCCTCTCAGGAGTGCTGTTTGTCACACCTAAAGAAGAAAGAACTGCCAAGATGACCAGAAGACAGGACTGTGGTCAGATTGCTGTCAGCCTGCCCATCTTTGGGCCTTTTGGCCTCCATGCAAATTCATGCGTGTTGATGGGAGACGCACACAGGAATTCGAATAGAGCCCACAAGCTAATCTGCTTCTAGCTATAGTTCTTTCTATAGCTTAGTCCCAACAGGGGTCTGGTCAGTGTTCCAGAGTCAACCTCCCACAGTATTTAAAATATGACTTTATTTTGTCTCGTCGGTGTCAGGGTCTCTGCTTGCCAGATTTCTGTGCTAATTAAAAGGAGCACAGACAGGTCTTACATTTTTTTCCTCCTTCGTAAGTTATTGGCAAGATTTCTAGTCTTTCGGGTCAGAGTTTGTGGAAACAAGTCAGAATATATTTTGACTGACTGGCAGGCGGCCGGCAGAATGCCAGAGTGTGAACCTGAAAGGAACTTCCCTTACTCAGGTGCCGCTGTCTCCCACAGCCGTGGGGACTGGCCACTCACTACCAGTGTTACAATATTACATGAAGGCATCCCCTAGTGTTTGTAGTGGCAGAGACTGTCACCTGTTCATTGCTTTATCCTTTTACCTGACAGAGTTTGGCACAGAGTAGATACTGTAAAAAAAACAAAACAAAACAAAACTTGAATCGAGTTCATTTATTTTAATAACCCATCCCAAGAAAATGTAAATTGCTTCAGAAACATGTGACTTAATGCTGGAAATGAAGAGAAGGGTGGACTCCTGAAATTTACTTTCCATCTTGATCTCAGTAGTGCTATTCCACCATTTCATCTTATTGGAATAATTTCTGCTTTGGTGTCTTTTGCTATGCTTGGCTATTGGTAATATTCCAGGCCATCTGTCTGCCTAGGCCAGTCGTGTGTTGTGGTATCAGAGATTTTCCCGTGCGTAGAGGTCATAGTCACATAAGGGGTAAGGTCAGCTATTGTAGAGCAAGCTCTGAGGAACTGTCGGAAGTTGAATAGTTTCCAGAATATAGATTTGGAAATGAGAAGCTGAATAAAAACATAGAAATTGAGCAAAATGAAGATGAGGGCACACAGCTAAACATATCTCAGAAAGGATTCATGGTATTTCTTCTACATATTCATAGGGTACTGCATGATTTTTTTTTTTTTTAGTACATGATTACAATGTGTAATGATCATATCATGGTAATTAACATACCCATCCTCTCACACATGTGTCATTACTTTGTGTTGGCCACAAAAGCCTTTCCTTTAGCTAATCAGACATATACAATAAATTATTAACTGTACTTAACGTTTTGCTCTACAGAATACTAGAACTTATTCCTCTTTTCGTACTGTACTGTTGTGTCTGTTAAAAACATTTTTCTATCTGCCCCTCCCCTCACCATTCTTAGCCAGTGGTAATCGCTGTTCTGTTTTCTACTTCTATGATATCAACTTTTTTATTTTCCAAATAGGAATGATAGCATGTCGTTTTTCTCTTTTTATGCCTGGGTTATTTCATTTAACATAGTGTCTTCCACGTTCATTCATGTTGTTGCAAATTACAGAATATTATGCTTTTTAATGGCTATGTAGTATTCCATTTTTTTTGCATGTGCGTGTGTATGTGTGTATGTCACATTTTCCTTATCCAATTGTCTTTTGATGTATGCTATGGTTGACGTGCTCGACATTTTCACTTACAGAAATTGGCAGATATCACACTGTTAGACTTTTTCCAGATACTACATTTGCTTGAATCTTTGGTGTTTTATTTTAAGAATATGTGTCTTTGCATCCATACTTCTGGTTTTCAGTCATAATCATGTAGTCTAGATTATGGTTTCATAAGAAGTCCCATTTTAAACATGATTTAAAGGAAAATTTTATCACTGTATCACCATTGTGATGGTCTTAATTTCTGTATCGAAGACCTCTTTATCAGTAAACAAAACTTATTCAATATTACTTGTACACATTAAGGATTGAGTGACCTGAAGTGATACTTGCTTTCAGCATATTTTCATCCCATAAAAGCAAACACAACAGTGATTAAACCAAAGATATGGGCTGCTAATGGCAGAATTCAATGTCAGTTATTGATCAATGGAGAGATGTTTTTATAGCCTGTATCTTTTCATGATGCTCATCAACTCTCACTGCTTAAGTTAACACTACTGACATATAATAGCTCAGCCTATAAACACAAAAATGATACCAGCACATATTTATGCTAAAATATTAGAGATACCATTTGAAGAAAATTATGAGATATCAGTTCAATGTACACTCAATTCACATGTCAGCCAAATATTCTAACTCTTCCTTCCTTCCTTCTTGCTTCAGCCTTGTGCCATCAGTGATAGATCTCTATCGGAAAAATGTTGGCCAAGTTATATTTGCTAAACTATAGTCACTCAACTAAGTTATATCAGACCTGTGTTACGTCATCTATTTTATATCCAGTCACAGGAATGTGGTATATTTTACATTTATATGTTTTCCAGATGATTTATGTTTAATCTATAAATAGGAACTATTTATTTTAACAATTTTAATGCCATTTTTACAAGTATACAGTGCACCCTGGATTTTTAAGTAGAGTACAATAATTACTATTCCATTTTTAATGATTAATGACCCAGACCATCATATAAATAGGAATTGTACTCTGTACTAATGATTTCAGGTCTTATCAGATTATTAAAGCTTGATTGTCCCTACTTTAAAACCTTCATAAGTTATTGCATCTATTTTGGCAGTTTTTCTACCTCTTTCCTCAATATTCTCAGCATAATCATTGTGTATAAAATGCATAGGCTTTATATCAGGAACTTTCAATTTTTGTTTTGCATTTTCTTTGTCCTACTTTTTGGTATGTGTGGCTTAATTTCCTGCTCATGGCAAAGTTTTGCCTTAACTTGGGTTCCTTTGATGCAGAGTTGAAACAAGAGTTTGCTGGTAGTTTATTTGGGAGGTCATCTTAGACAATATTGGTAACGAGTGAAGAATCACTATCATGAATAGAGGGAAACCACTAAAGTGTGTGTTATGTACCACTAAAGCTCAGTCCACACCCCCACCTAAAGAAAAGGAAGACTGGTGTTTACCCTCCCACTTCCAATCATGATGGCTTGGAACTGTTTTCTGATGTATTAACTTTTCAACATGTCTAATCTGTCATATGAAGGCCAAGAGAAAGCCCTCAGTAGAGAGTCACACAGACTTACAGTGAGACATGACAGTCACTGGTTTTCTTTTTAAAATTTTTCAAGATTTTTGCCATAGAGTACGTGCACTCATTGGAGAGAGACAGAGAGACAGTGAAAGGGAAAGTGAGAGGGAAAGTGAGAAATCACTCCCTGGAGGTAGGGGAGAAGGCCACACCACCATCTCTTATCCTACAATCTCCTGGAATTTGGGGCATGTGCCCACATACGCCTGACATCATTTTCAAGCTACTGGGTCAGAGACTCAAACTGCAGTTGACTCCCATGCGGGATTTCAGTGTCTTAACTACCACGCCACCTGCTGGCCCCCAACGTTTTCTTAAATGGCCTGTCCCAAGTGAATTTGGGTGGGTTACAATAGCATCCTGTATGAGCAGGTTACCCTTAAGGAACTTTTGACTACATGCAGGGCTGTTGTATCTACCATTTAGTTTTTTGAATTTTAATACATTTTATGATCCGATATTATTTAAAATTTTCAGAACAACCTATGATTCTGACTTACACATGTGGTCATTTTATTCATCACATTTAAATTTTCTTCTAGTGTCTTAATAATTTTTCTCTTTTCTGATTTCAATGTGGATATGTTGGATGAATAGCATGATACATATGATTTGTTTATGAAAAGAGCTCAACATGAGTTATCCCATCTTCAGCATGGTGTTCTATTTGTGAAAGTCACTGGTAAGGTCTTGTTTTTATCTGATGGGTGAATTGCATATGCCCTGTAGTATTCAGTTTCTCTCAGAAATGTTCAGGAGGATGTCATTTTGAATAGTCTCTGCTTGATAAGCACCCTGTGACTTTTTATTTGGTTTTGCTCTGCTCCATTATGATTATCTGCGGTAACTTTCCACTAAGCCTCCTTACCCTCTACCCTCCAAGTACGTATTATGTGTCTTACGCAGACAAACCATCTTTTCTCATACACAGGCAGCTGATGTGATTAGAGAGAAATCTAATTTATCTGGAGTACTCTAGAAATGGAAGGAAATTACTTCACAGCAATATTTGCAAATGCATTCATCACAGACACCCAGACATTCCAGCACTCGCAGATGATGGCTTTGTGATCTCTATGTGGTCTCCTTCGAACTGCTTTCTAATGGTCTCTATAAATTCATTCTTTTTATGCTTTGTGCTGTGCTTGGATATATGAGAAATGTGTAGGACTAGGGGAGGTTGGTGTGGCATAGACAGAATTTTATTGTTTGAGTCTTGAACAGTCTTCCTAACCCATGTAGCAGAGACCTCTGAAGAATGCCATTTTTTTTCTTCTTGCCTTTAATCTCATTTCACCTCGAATATATTAATTTGTACATTTGTTCTAAATTCAAGCCATATTTGATTACTTACTGTTTTAGACATGAGGCATCCATGTTTTCTGGGCATTCAGTCTTCTCACAGTCATCTTATTTGCTACATATATGTTCTCAGGTGATTAAGTTGGCAGGTAAAAGGAGGATAACTATATAAGGATGTTGACACGGAGGCAGGGAGCTTTTTTGTTGTTTGTTTGTTTATTTTCATTTCTTCCATGAGAAAGAGCAAGAGAGAGCTCCCCCAATAGGATCCTGATTTCACAATCCAGCCTGGATCATGTACACACAGGTGCCAGAGACCCTCAGGGAGGTTTTCAGACTTGAACCAGAAATTCTCTCATGTGGGATTGCCTTGAAGAGCATCATGCCTTACTGCTGAGCCACCTTCTGGCCCCCTGGGAACTCTTAAAGGTACCTATGAGTGGGCAGAGGAGAAAGTAAGAAATAAATGGATTTTAAATGAAAAACAGGATAGCAGAACCAGAACTAAAATAACTTATGCTTATAAGAGTAGCAGTCCTGTGGTTCAGGGCATCAGGGTCAGCAATATGCAATGACCTTGCCTGTTGGTTTTAGATACAGACGTATACTTCTTTCTGAGATTTTAGGCAAACCCCTCTGAGCCTTTGTTTCCTGTAAAGAAAATGTGCAGATCACAATGTCTTTCAGGTCCTTATTAGCATGAGGTTACCTGATTTTATTTATATATTTATTTGTTATTTGTTATTTATTTATTTATTTATTTATTTATTTATTTATTTATTTATTTATTGCCATAGGGCCCTAGGGTATGTATGCCTGCCAGAGAGACAGAGACAGCGAAAGGGAAAATAAGAAATCACCCCCTCAAGGGGGATGACCATATCACAATCCCTTCTCCTCCATTCTTCTCCTGGGGTTTTGGGAATGCATGAATACATGCATGGTTTTCAAGCCACCAGGTCTGGGAGTCAAACTGTGCTGGCCATGTGAGAGTCCAGCACCTTAACCACTATGCTACCTGCTGGCCTGAAGGTTAACTCATTTATAAATGTTAGCATATTTACATTTTGCTTACCTTCACCTCACATTCTCTCTGCCCCTTTTACTTTCTCTCTCAGCTTCAATAAGGCACAGTTTAGTAATGTTTGCTATAACCTTCTTTTCTTCATGCATTTAATTAATAGAAGGTCATACAAGCAAATACAATATACTAAGAAGAATAAAAATACCTGTGTTGCAGCAATAATTTAATTATACATACCAGAAACCAATTCAGAGTACAAAGAAGAACATATAACCATGTATAAACGTTAAGGGGCAGAAACCAAATGTCACTGATGGAGATCTATTTATACACATCAGACTATGCCTGGCACTATGTATTTCATTTTTGCATTTTGCCTTTCTTACAGAAGTTTCCCAGAATGTTGTAGAAATTGGAAATAAATGAATGCCCATAAAAAATAATATCTCCAGGCAATTGCAATATCTGATGTAAAGAGTATCTACAGGTTGTGAATTTTAACCACAGTTGGCTACTTCTGAAAATGCTTATAACAAAACCCAGAGGCACTTAAACCTGATATATTCAATGGTTTGGGGACCAAGTGGATAGATGCTCTCAACTTATATTTAATTAATATATACTAGATTTAGTTGTAGTCAATTCTATTTTGGATAAGACGGAGTGAATCCAATTTTGCTATCTTCTTAGCAGTTTGGAAAACTAGCTCTGAGGAAGGAGTCAGAGAAGAAAAAGATGGGAATACTAAAGAGTCATAAAATTGGGGGATGCTAGGTTTTCTAAGATCAGCAAACAATGTGAGCATATTTTCTATCTCTTCAAATCCACACACATTTTAAGCATGTTTAAAATCAGAAAATGTCCTTTCTGTACTCCCCACCCAAGGGTCCATACAGCGTTGTTCTGGGTTCCCGTCGTAACTTAAAGGGAAACGTTCACAACGTATGGCGCCTTGATGTCTGCAGATGAAGGAGGAGGTTGTCCTCACATTCCTTGCAGCAGGAACCGACTTAGGTGGCTCCAACCTTGACTTCCCAATGGAGCAGTACATCTACAAGAGGAAAAGTGATGGCATCTCCATCATAAATACAAAGAGGACCTGGGAGAAGCTTCTGCTGGCAGCTCGTGCCATTGTTGCCATTGAAAATCCTGCCAACGTCAGTGTCAGATCTTTCTGGAATACTGGACAGAGGGCTGTGCTGAAGTTTGCGGCTGCCACTGGAGCCACTCCTATTGCTGGTTTCTTCACTCCTGGAACCTTCCCTAACCAGATCCAGGCAGCCTTCCGGGAGCCGCATCTTCTGGTGGTGACTGATCCCAGGGCTGACTACCTGCCTCTCAAAGAGGTGACTTACGTTAATCTACCTGCCATTGCTCTGTGCAGCACAGATTCTCCTCTGCGCTGTGTGGACATTGCCATCCCATGCAACAAGGGAGCTCATTCAGTGGGTCTGATGTGGTGAATGCTGGCCAGGGAAGTGCTGCACATGCGTGGCACCATCTCCCGTGAACACCCATGAGAGATCATGCCTGATCTCTACTTCTACAGAGAGCTTGAAGAGATTGAAAAGTAGGAGCACACTGCAGCTGAAAAGGCTGTGACCAAGGAGGATTTTCGGGGTAAATGGACTGCTCCAGCTCCTGAGTTTACTGCTACTCAGCCTGAGGTCGCAGACTGGTCTGAAGGCGTGCAGGTGCCCTCTGTGCCCGTCCAGCAGTTCCTTATTGAAGACTGGAGCGCTCATCCTGCCACCAAAGACTGGTCTGCAGCCCCCATGCTCAGGCCACTGAATGGGTGAGAACAACCCCTGAGTGGTCTTAAGTCTGCTTTTTACAGACTCTTATACAAAGTGGAAATAAGGTTGATAAGGAAAACAAACAACAGTTTATAAAAAAAAAAATCAGAAAATGTGGCTGTGAAATTCAGAAGCAATTCACACAAACAGATCAAAGAGATCCTTTAAAAAGCTAACATGTTACTTTTCTTTTCTTTCTTTTTGGAGAGGTTTTCGCTATAGGGCACATGCGCTCGCCAGGCAGAGAGAGACATAGAGACAGAAAGCAAGAAATCACCCCCCAGGGGGGATGGTCATGCCGCAATCCCTTCTCCTCCTTTCTCCTCTTGGGATCTTGGGCATGCACACACACATGCCTGGCGTGAGTTTTAAGCCACCGGTTCTGGGACACGAACCGTGGTCGACCACGCGGGAGTCCAGCGACATAGCCATTACGCCAACTGCTGGTTCCCAACATTTTACTTTTCCAAACGATTTCTTTCTTACCCTTTACTTTCTCAATGCTGGATATTGAATCCAACCAAACTAATAGAAAAAGGCACTAAAAAATCTGTTAAATATTTATTTACTAAAAACATAATTTTTCAGAGGGAGTCAGGGAAGACCAAGCTGGGTGTTAAATATGAGCTCCCTGTCCAAAAGAGAATATATACTGGCTCCGTTTAGCAGGGCTCCCCTGGGCTATAGATGAAGAGCTGGGACCTTACTCACATGCAATTATTAACACTCCCAATAAATCCTCAAGATCCCGATTCCGTTGATATATGTCATGGCAGAAATAGCTCAGTACACGAAGCGACAAGAAATGCTGTCCCTGTCAGTGGAAAGATACTGCCATCCACATTAAATCAGGGGCAGATGGAGACACTGAGCGCCTGACTTCATAATGCTGGGATTTCATGCCTTCCACTGCTCCAACTTTATCTTAGACCCTTCTTCCCCACCATGACTTTGAAAGAGGGGACTGCACCTGTAATAATTGTCACCAGTGGTTTTATGCCAGACTGGGCATCTGGAAACTGCTTTTTGTTTGTTTCATTTTCTTGTTCTTTATGTAAAATTTTGGCACACTTCTGTGACCTTGGGCAGGATATTTCAACTTTCTTCTCTGCAGTTTATTACTGGTGAGACAAGAAAAAGAGTATTTACGTTCTTCTATGGGAATACTCAGAAAATTATACAGTCTCATTCTTCTCCAGTCACTAAGGAATAGAAGTTCATTTGTCAGAGGAAAAATATCACCTTCAACATTGCTATTCTTGGCCCAGGCTTGCTCCTTGCCTCAAAATAGTCACTGGGCTCTTGGGAGAGGACTCTGGTCAAGACATACCTGTTTTCTATAGAATGTTAAGAGATATCATCATTAGAAGAAACAGAGTAGGGGCCTGTGGGCATCCAAAGAAGTGAGAGCATCATCTTCAGTCACCAGTGGTGGTGACTCTTACTTCCTTGGTCTACAGAAACAAGGGGTGGTACATTCAATTAGTAGACAGGTCATTATATTTTTATTTTTATTATTATTATTATTACTGTTATTATTATTTACTCCTTATTCATGTCCAGCAAAGGTGAAAGCTGCAAGTCGACTGGTGAGAATTCTCCCAAGGATAGAGTGCCATGCTCAAGGGAAAGAGGACAGAGGGGAAGCTGTGGGAAGGCAAAGCACGATTTGGTTCAGTTAGCTTTCCCCTGCCAGAGAAAAGGAAACCGCAACTCAAGGATTATCAGCCACGTGCTGAGTGCTGAGCAGAACATATGATTTGCAATCAAAATCAGACTGATCGGACAGCATGCTGTTCTCAAATGTCCAAGGCAGGGTTTCAGTTCTTTTATTGAAGCTAAATCTGGAAATGTCATGGAAAAAGACAGACTCCCTCTAAGAGAACCATGGGATCTCCCACTTGAGACTGTGCAAAAAAACAGTATGAAAATGACCTTTCCACACTAGCCTGGCCCTGGCCCTTCTGGTCTTTCCAGAGCTGTGAACAGGCACATAATTTTGTAAAAGGAACAAGAAAAAAATAAGGAGTTGGAGATTAGGATGAGTGTTTTCAAAAGCTACTGAGCATGTATATGTCACCTCTGAAGGTGGACCTGATACCAGGCTGAACAAAAGAACAGGACAAACGAAAGGGAAGAAATAAAAGCCCGTGGACTTGAGAGGGAACAGTCAAATACACTCCAGCTTGGATCTTGATATGGGATGCGCTTGGACAGCATATGTAAGCAGACGCTAAGCACAATTGAGATTGCACTCCGGTGGTTTGTACAGCTCCGTTAGGGAGGATGCCATTTCTATTCTTCATCACTACCCTTTTTATTTTTTATTTCAATTTTTTGCCAGTCAGGTATGAAAGCCCAAGGTGCTTTGGTACTAACTTAAGTGCTTTTGATTTATTGTCTGAAACCAGGTTTCCAAGTTCCAGAGGCACTTGCTCTCGCCCAGACATTTACTATTTGGATAGTAAGCTTGCTATTTGTAGACATTTTTTTTTCCTGGTTCCAGATGAATGACTTTGACCTCTTCTCTACATTGGCAGAGAATTGGAAAATATAACCTAACAAGAAATGAAAAAAAAAAAAAAATCATAAGGTATTTGGGAAAAAAAAAAAAAAAAAAAAAAAAAAAACTAATGAGAGAGAAAGTATAGCTCACATTTTGCAGGCCTATACGAAGACAGGATCGCACAGTAAGTTTGGAGTAGGTTGGACACACCCGTAGTCTGTGAGCAAGGATCCAAGGAAATCAGGCCATCCAGTTTCAAGTCAGTCAGGAACCCGTACATGTGAGTGGACCCTTTAGATTATTGAAATGCGATGTTGCTATTTTGAAAAAAACTAAGGTTTATTATTAAAAAAGTTCCTCGGAATTTGGTTGATGTTGCTTCTGCACTACTGACTTTATGACATCCCCTTGGGTAAGCTTTCTCAGTCCTCAGCACGATAGACGGGGATTGGTTTTAATGTTATTGGCAGCCCAGCCCAGTGGTGGTAAAGGTGGCTAGATCCCATTAGGCAACTTAAGGTTTGAATTCCAGACCTAATAGCTTTAGAAACATGCCAGATATGTGTGCATGGGCATGTATGCCCAAAATCCCAAAAGGAGTGGGAAATGGAGGTGAAGGGATTGTGGTATAATTATTCATCTCTTTCCAATGAGCACATGTACCCTGTGGCAAGTTAAAAAATGTATATATTCTAGGGACCAGCAGATGGCGAAATGGCTATGTCGCTGGACTCCCATGTAGTCGACCATGGTTTCATTTCCAGACCCGGCGGCTTAAACTTACACTGGGTGTATGTGTGTACGTGCCCAAGATCCTTAGAAAAGAATGGAGGAGAAAGGATTGCAGTGTGGCCAACCCCGCTGGGGGGGGGGGGGGGAGGGTGATTTCTTGCTCTCTGTCTCTGTCTTTCTGGTGAGCACATGGGCCCTATAGCAAAACCCTCTCCGAAAAATAAAAATAAATTTAAAAAAAGTATATGTTCTATATATACAATCTTATGAGTACCATGAAACTTACAATTCACCACATTTTGTATTAACAGGGGCTGCTAGGGAGGTCAGAGCTAGATGTGCTGTCCAATTCAAATACAGAGAAGTATGTAGGATATGGCCACTCCTCACTTAACGACCTACATGTTAAGCAAACTCTCAAGCTTACAACTAGTTCTCTAGAACAGGGAATCCACTTTCTCAGTCTGTGCGAGTTTTAGGAATCCCCTTTCTCAGTCTTTGTCTCATTACCACCACAATTGGCTAATACTCACTACACAAAGCATTTGCAGTCATGCAAGACTGCATATTTCATTTATAAATTAGTACTTTATTGTGAGCCCATGGTAGTATTTAAAATAAATAAAACCAATTACATTGGATTTCTGTTATTGCGTTGTGTTGTATCTTGTCACTTTCTGCTGCTTACCTAATGCACATCTCATTTGTATGGATAAAATTATATTATTCTAGTGTGAATTCACATAATACCTGTTGAAAAGTATTTACCCTATGTTTGATGTCATGGTACATCACAAGACATCTGCCTTTAAGCTTCTCACTTAGTGGCCAATTTATTTGATGACCTCTTCTGAGGAATGAAACTTAATCACTAAGTGAGGAGGGCCTATACTACCATTTGTTTTATTTTTCTACTATTTTTGACATATTTGATTTATTTTGTTTGTCCACATGTGTCTATTTTTGGAAACCGACATAAAGTTTTTGGATAAGGTTTATATAAATAAATCAAATTCTGTCACTAAATATCAGAAGTAAAAGAATGAAGTGAGAGGTATATTCATGAGAAGGTATATCTGAGCACTGATATGGGTGAATAGTATTATCTACCACATACTAAATATTTTAACACTATGTTATTAATAGACAACCTTTCCTTAGTTTTCACTATGTGCAAGATACATCACTAAGTATTTTAATTGTGAAGTGCTTTATTATAATAATTTCATTTGTACTTTACTACAACCTCTATATTATGCATTTAAGGACAAAATTGACTTAGAAGAGTTGTATATTTTTCTTCAAGGTCAAATATCTAACAAATGCTGGAGCCAGGTTTCTATCCAGGGCAAGCAAGTCTTATTCTTGGGCACATTGTCTTTAAAGATCATGGGTCTGAGTTCAAATCACCAGTAGTGATAGAACCCTGAGTAAATGATGCACTCTTTCTCATCTTCTATTTTTCCAGTCTTAAACATGGGAACAATAAGTACTTAAATCCAGGAATATTTTAAATGCTTAGAACAGTGCTTGGCACTTAGCAAGTGCTCAAAAAAAAAAAGTTAGCTATTATTATCATATTTAAAGAGTATGTCCATAGTATACGTAATTAGAATTCTTTCTCGCCAGTAGAGACATTTCTTCAATATTTAATTAATCACATCTTAAAACTCCCTGCACATATGCCCCAGCAGTGACTGTCCCCAGGAGACCCAGTGTTGGAATGCACATGCCAACATCTCTGATGTAAGGTACTTCAAGGTCAGTGTGTCCCGGGAGAGGGCCTGCTGCCAAGAGGCCTTGCAGGGCAGCATTTCCAGGGTGAATTCATCACAGCTGGAGTCTAGACCTCAGCATTGCAGGTCCCAGCACTCGGTATGGTTAATGTCCAGAGCTGATTATTCAGGGGGGATCGCTTGTACTGACTCACAAAAGACCCAAGCATATAAATTGGAAAGTCACTGTATTAATTTACAGTGAAAAATATTACTGTTAACTAGACCAGACATTTGCATCAGTCTGACCAGTCAATTCCTGCCCTGTAGGCAAGCTACATAGGGAGCCACATTAGCAGAAGGTTGCTTGGTGAGCAGGATGCTTGTTTCAAATGGTTAGTGTTATCAGACTCTAATGGCAACATGCATCCATCTCTTATTTACCTGTCGGAAAGAACAGACACTCTAAGCAACCTGATAATACCAGGATTTCTCTTTCCTGGTCAGGAGTACAATGGATCTCTGTGACTTCACTATTTCACTATTATGATGGGACTATGGCTGACCATTCTCTGCTTCACATTGTCATTTTGTTCTTTTTTTTTTTTTTTTTTTTGAGAGGTTTTTGTTATAGGGCATGTGTGTTCACCATACAGACAGAGACAGACAGAGAGTTAGAAAGCGAGAAATCACCCTCGCCTCCCAGGGAGGTTGGCCACGCCACAATCCCTTCTCCTCTTGGGATTGTGGGCATGCACGTACACGCGCCCGGCATGAATTTTAAGTCACCGGGTCAGGGACGCGAACTGTGATCGACTACATGGGAGTCCAGCGACATAGTCATTACACTAACTGCTGGTCCCTCATTTTGTTCTTTAGACATGTTAACTCTCACAGAAAACATTCTGTTGTCCAGAAGACCTCCTTCCTCTGCATGAGAAGGTGTCATAATCTTTGCTCATTTAACAGTTTAACTTTAGGAAGGTATTTTTATTGTTGGTTTTTGAATTTCTAGGTGCTTCTTAAACCAAATTCACAATGCACACTGTGCCCAGTGTCACCCAGAACATCTGCCTCAAACTATCTGTGGTTTTCCCATTATGCATGTATATTCCTACTAAATAAGCCTCTTACTCTCCTAAAATCCACTAGAAGCTTACACTTTAGCTGTCCTAATGTCCAGTGTTACCAAATTATAGCCCTATAGGTGGGTACTAACCTTTTCAGTATATTTAAATCAAAGCAGGTCTTTAGTAGTGTGTACTACAAAGACTTCGTATTTAAATAGTAATGACACGAATTTGGTGGAATTATTCCCATTAGCTATGGTAGCCCACCAATCATCACAATGTCAACATGATCTTATAGCAGTTTTTGATCCTCTTCTTGCTTTTCACATCTAGAAAAAAAGTGTCTTAGATATGTTCAGGAAGAGCCTGCATGATCTCTCCCTGGCCACCCCCCTGAATTAACTCTCTCCCGCTGTCTTCCTCGTACACAGGCTCCTTGATGATTTTGGAACATACCAAGTGCGCAGCTGACTCAGACCCTTTGTCCTTGCTGTTTCTCTGCCTGGGATGCTCTCCCTGTAGACATTTGCGTCCGATTAATTTTCCTCTGTATTCAGTTCTGCTCAAAAGTGACCTCCTCGGATAGAACTTCTGACTATCTCTTTTAGTACAGTATCCTCTTGTTCTCTATTCCCTTACTGTGCTTTGATTTCTTCTTTGCCGGCACCGTGTCCTGATAAATTACTTGCATTACCTGTCTTTCTGAGCAGGATGTATCTCATGAGGCAGAGACTGGTTTATCTTGTTTACTGCAATAGCAAGCACATAATGAGTGCTTGGATAGTATCTTGTGAGTAAAAAAATAAACCCGGTAATAAAATTTTGGTGATCATTAGATTGTGTTATCTTTCTTGCTGTGCCAACCATCCTCACCTAGAATGTTGTATAGATGCTGAACTCCATTTTATCATGTTCTATATGACTATCTCAAAGGGAATGCAGGCAATGGTCAGATCTTTGCAGAAGCTCATTTGAAGGTGGGTATCCAATATTTTTTGTTTATTTATCCACTTATTTTATAAGAGAGACAGAAAAAAGGAGAGCCAGCAGGGTCCCTCTGCAGCAATCCATCCCCAGTTGCAGTTGGCCTAGATCATGGTCAAGTACATGTACCCATGCCCACGGAGGTCCTGGGATGCAAATCCAGGACGTTTCTCATGAAGGTCTGGACACATCATTACTGTAACACCACCACGCTTGATATCCAAGTCTTATTTAAGCCACTTTTATGAGTTATTATTTAATTCTGCTTACCCATTTCTTCTGTAATTCACTTACCTTTATACATCTTCTCTATTTAAAAAAATCTCT
This sequence comes from Tupaia tana, assembly GCA_026018925.1. NCBI lineage: Eukaryota > Metazoa > Chordata > Mammalia > Scandentia > Tupaiidae > Tupaia > Tupaia tana. Next base: position 20,705,394 of record JAKSZU010000020.1, on the reverse strand, counting down.
GTACACCATCCTTTAGTGGCCATTAATTGTTTTCTGCATTTGTTTCCATAAATGGTAGGTCAACAGCAATGTTTGTCTTCATGTCTCTACATCCTCCAGCAACCAATCTCCTGCTCTTCACTTCAGGCTTTCTTGCCACATCTCTGTTATCAACAGTCGCATCAATGTACACTGTTAGTGAGAAAATGCACCATTTGTTCTTTGGTTAGACTTTTAATAAAGTCCCATGAAATATCACAGTGTATATGGGTAGACCCATAAGACTGTAGTCGCTATTTCAAACTTCTCATTTTTGCCCCCCCCCCCTTTTTTTTTAACTTTTCTCCCACCATGATTTTCAGTAATGTTAGTATAGAGATGGCTAACTAGAAAACCTGAAATTTCCAGAATTTATTTTTCTTACCTTCCCAGGGTAAGCTGAACATTTTGACAACTATTGGTGCATGCAAAGTATATATATGGATGTGTTTGGAGAATCATGTTCAGTTTGATTGTTATAGGGAAAATTAATTCTGAAAGTATCTTTGAATACAAGTGTTTTGGGGGCAGTAGGGACTTATTTGCTTATTAACAGTCCACAGATTAGATCATAGGTTCTTTTTTTTTTCTTTTTTTGGAGAGGTTTTTGCTATAGGGCGCATGCGCTCGCCCATCAGAGAGAGAGAGACAGAGAGACAGAAAGTGAGAAATCACCCCCCAGGGGGGATGGCCATGCCGCAATCCCTTCTCCATTCTCCTCTCGGGATCTTGAGCACGTACACACACGCCCCACATGAGTTTAAGCCACCGGGTCCAGGACTCGAACTGAGGTTGACAACGTGGGAGTCCAGCGACATAGCCATTACGCTAACTGCTGGTCCCAAGATCATAGTTTCTTAACTCAGGACAACTTTAGTCTTCAGATCTGTCTGTACTGAATGGCATGGCATTTTGCTACACAGCAGGAGCTAAAAGATCTACTCATCCTTCAGATTCAGCCTTCTCTGCAATACTCAAGATATGCTACTGGGATGTCTTTGAGCTGGTCTGTGTTGCTGTTTAAGATGGTACACAGCATTAAATGCAAGAAGAAGATGTTCCAAATCTTAAAAACGCTACAAACTTAGAGAAAAATGTGAATTTTGTTTTATTTTTAATATTTTTTTATACTTTCAATCACTGTAGATCATGACAGCTTGCAAAATGAGTTTTCCCAGCATAAATACACTGTGTATTGGTCCAATAAAAAAATATTCTCCTAAACATTATCAACTGGTAATTTTCCATTTTTGTGTCCCTTAAATGTTTTGCTTTTTTCTTTTTTCCGTTTATTCCCTTCTTCTTACCTTCTTCTATTTCCCACCCTCCTCATTTTTACAAATGCACTTGCATCTAAGAGATGGAAAAAGAATCTCATGTTTATTTTGAATTCCTTTGTTTTAAGAAATGTGTCTGTTGGCTAGTCATGTGTGTGTGTGTGTATGGGCATGTTTCTCAATATTTTTACTGAACCTACAGAAATGGGTGTGTGGCTTTGTTATTATATGAAAACATGGGTGGTCTGCTGGACTGCTTTTTACTTTGTGACTTTAGCTCCTATCTGGACAATCTTCACTGTTTCTATTTGGCCTCTTTCCTTAGATTTCAATTTGTACTTATAGAAAAAGACATATTTTATTTTTTTCTGGGATTGATTTAAACCAACCCATCTGTATGTTGCTGCTGCAGCTTCCCAACATTTTGTGGAGATGTGACATTATTGAAGTTGTATTTTAATATGTCACCATACTGTTTTCTTCCTCTGAATGACTGTCTACAGTCTGCTGTATAGCTGTTATCCATACTCTGTGCTTTTTCAGATGACTAGATCCATGTTACAGTAGGAATCACTTTGGCGCTGGTAGATTTTCCAGGACTTCTTTGATGGTTATCCTATCTTTCCTTTTTATGTGATGTCTAGGATAATTAATTTGGCCTTTCAAATGAGAGAGAGAGGTGATTGCCTATAAGGCATGATTTGAAAGATGACATAATTTCCAAATCATTTCTTTTACTTTTAAAATTAATTTATTTAATTTTATATATTCATCATTTATTTTAATTTGACCAGAGAGAGCCAGAGAGAGAGAGCAAGCGAGCAAGCAAGCCACTAGGTCCAGGACTCGAACCGTGGTCAGCCATGTGGGAGTATCCAGAGCCTTAACCACCCTACCAACTGCTAGACCCCCAAATCATTTCTAACCAAGTATCAATATGCTTGAGATTAAATTCCAGAAATATTATTCTCATGTAAGCTTTGGCCACTCTTCTCTTGGAAAGGTTGAACATTAATGCACTAATGTATTAGAGTAAGTGATCCTGTTAGCAACATTTGGAAGGATCTGTGCCTCAGTTCTGAGAGCTGAAGGTAATGCAGCTATGGAGAACCATTTTTCTTTGGTCAATTTTTAGAAGAAATGTTTCTTAAAATTGATATTAGAGTTACTAAGAAAAGAATCACAGAAAGATGACAGCAATACTTTCAAAAGGAAAAGAAAACAAACTTACTTTTGGAGAGGATTTAGATTGAACTGTCTATTGGGCTTCCAAGAAGAAATATGTAATAAAATATTTGGAATTAATAGAAATCTCTAGATTAGAATTGTGGCCTTGGGATTCCTTGGCATACAAGTGGTAACCCAAACCATAGAAATGGATGAGATGATCTAGAAAAAGTGAGGAAAAAGATGGAAAGAGAAAGTAAATAGAGAATAGTAGAAAATGTAGCATGTAAGTATAAACATGTATAAAGAAATTTTGAGATGAAAAATGTGAAAAAGACAGGAGTAGAAAAGGGGAAAATGGATTTAGAAAAAAATAGACATAGGAAAAAGCAGTCAATGTACTAAATGCAGCATAAAGGCAAAAGAGTGCAAAAATGGACAGATGTTTGTTGGATTTGAAAATTCAAGGAAGCAGCTAATGGTTTTCCGGAATGTTTTATGTGGAGGAGTATGGGGAGAGCCTGAAGGTGGAAGTATGAAAAGGAAATAGGTGGTAAGGAGGAGAAAAATAAGTAAATATGTATTTATTTCAAAGAGCTTTTCTGCAAAGGGAAGGATAAAACAAAACAAAATAAAACAAACAAACAAGCAAAAAAAAACATTGCAAGTCTCTTGCACAGGACCTGGTACAGTATGCCTGAGGAACTGAACTCACTGAACACACTGTGCTATCACTACAATATTATTTGCAGACCTAATCAGGATGCATGGAAAACTCAAAAACATTATTTTCTATACTGGATATTATTCTTCTTAAGACACACAATCAGTTGAGAAAAACAGTGTTTAGTTTGATCAAAGATTAAAGTTCATGGCTTTATAAAAGTTGTATCTGTAGCTGTACCTCAAACAATTCTCTCTGAACTCACCAAGTGGAAGGGGTTTTACCTTGCCAGACATGTTCTGGTCCAGCAAGTTGAGAGCAGGTAATTCCATGGTCTTTCTAAAGCATAATTTATTTAAGGGGACTGATTATTGGTAAGAAGGCATGATAGGACTTTCTGACACTGATTCCCCTGCAGAAACATTCTGAACAACTGTCCATACACAAAAACACCTAAAATATGACTAGGAATCCAAAGATTACATTGAAGTAAAAAGGAAGTTTTTATCTCATAAAGTGTGAGAGGTAGAAGTCTTTACAGATCACCTGCCCTCAAGTTTTTCAAAACTTTATTTTTGTTTTATAAATAGAGCTTCCTTTTTCAAATAAATTCACATGTATAATCCCCCCAAACAAACTTGTATGCATGCATCCATGCTCACACACACCCACACTACAAACTAGTTAGAGGCCAAACACCTAAAACAAAACAAAAAATAGGAAGAGCCTAAGGAATTTCTGGACAAACTCCCAAATATACATGAACAATTTGGTAGGAAATGAAGAAATACATAAGTAAGCTGACACCAAATTTTCTTATTAGGATAGAGTAGCATCCAATAAAGATATAAGACATAAAACTGAATAGAGCACAGTGCTGTTAATTCAAAGTTCAGGTTGTGGAATTGGCTAGACTCATGATGACTGGAGAGTTTTCTCAGCAATGAGCATTTGGTCCCACTTGTGATGCTTAGACTTAGAAAATCTGCACTCAACATGTCTGCTTTGATCTAAATCATTATCAGAGACAACCAAGGATTACTTATCTCTATATTCCATCCAGCACCTAAAAACTCATGCCCTCCTAGAGCCACATCTTATCAAAATCACTTTTAAAAGATTTTCCCCTAAATGGAATAGGCACATGTTCATTACAGACAAATTGGGGGTATAGAACCATATAGTAAAGAAAATGAATGGCTAGTAGAAAATTAATCACACATTAATATATGACTTTCCCATATTTAAATGATTATTATACCTAGCTAAAATTGTACTAAATTGTATGTTAGTTTCTGACTTTCTTTCGGGTTAACAAAAACATTTCCCAGTTTTAAAACTCTCTTTACAAACAACAATTGATGGTATGTTCAGAAGAACTATGGTCTTGGGACCAGCAGTTAGCGTGATGGCTATGTCACTGGACTCCCATGTAGTCGACCGTGGTTCGTGTCCTGGACCCGGTGGCTTAAAATTCATGCTGGGCGCATGTGCGTGCATGCCCAAGATCCCGAGAGGAGAATGGAGGAGAAGGGATTGCAGTGTGGCCATGCCCCTGGGGGGTGATTTCTCGCTTTCTATCTCTCTGTCTCTCTCTGTCTCTCTGGTGAGTGCACACTCCCTATGGCAAAAACCTCTCCAAAAAAAAAAAAAAAGAACTATGGTCTTAATACTTTCTCCATTGCTGAATACTAGTAATGAGATAACATATATAAAATATTACATAGTTAGATAATAATTACTGTTAGCATTGTGTGTGTGTATGTGTGTGTTGTGTGAATTACTGGTAGCAGGTTTGATTGATGAAAAAATATGTTTTTTATCTCCCCACCTCAACTTAGATAGGATTTAAATAATCCTTGGTTTATTCTCTGATCTGAACACTGAGACAAAGCTGGAGGAGGGAGGTAATGGCACTGAGAAGAAGAGGTTGAGGGAAAAAGAGCCACAAGAAATGTGTATGAGAGAGAGGCACTAGGAAGTCAATGAAGTAGAATAGAAGGAAGGAAGGAAAGATGATACAGAACAGGATGAAATAGTGTGCCAATTATAGCTTTATGACTTCCTAAGACAACCAGGATAGAATTAGGCTTTCTGAATACAGTGTTGAGTTAACTACTGATGTCATTACCTTCTCCTAAGCCCAACTCAACATTTTTTGCAGAAGCATGTGAATTTTAATGTAATACATTTCTTCTTCTGACATGGACAATTGTAGCATTTCAGAAGCCAGCCTTGTTTCCAGGAATCTGTGTTATGTTGCAAAACTCTGGAATTAGATTTCCTGCTGCCCTTTCACCTCCTCAACTGCCTAGTCTTACCACAGCTGTCTTTGTGATGGAGGCCGTGAGTCCTTGGCTTTAAACCAGCTATGGTCCCAGAGGGCTGCGCACAGCACTACTCTGAAATTCCTCCTTACTAGCTCCTTCAACAAGACTGATGCTGAAAGGGCTTTGCTTCTGCTTTCAGCATTCATCACGTTTCTTATAAATGAAACATGAGTGTAATTCATATTTCTTCCAGGGAGAGAAGTTTTAGAGGCTTCATTTATTCATTCATTCAACAAATATTTATCGGGTCCCTTCTGCACTAAAATACCACCACAGGTACTGTGAGCATGCAAAGACACACAAGTATAGTTTTTACCCTTAGGAGAAGTCTATTAATAAGTCATTTTAATTTTGCTTGTTTACTATCTCTTCCTTCTACCCACTTCTGTCCATCCTAACTATAAGAGCCTAATTCAAGCAACTATTTTGCTCCATTTGGATTACTGTATTTTAAGAATTTGATCATATGTTTAAAGACATTCATTGTCAGGACAAATTTCTAAGGCACTTTGGGATCTGGTTTCAGTTAATGCTCATAATATCTCTTTAACTTCCAAATTCAGTCATCTTGAACTTCCTTTAGTTCTTTGACTGTGTACTGTCTATATTGCTACCATGATTTTGTGTCTGCTATTTCTTCTGGCTTCCAAGATTTTTCTCACCTCACGTTTCCATTTACCTAACAAATTGCTGTTTGTTATTTATGTCTTAATTTAGAAATAGCTTTGGTTATGAAGATTTGCCTATCTGCTCATGTACCCTTTTCATTTCTGGATTTCATTTGGTACTCCTTCTTTTTGCCCCATGAAACCTGTGCTACCCTCTTCATGCCACTCATTATACCACTTTATTTCTTTTTTGTATGTGCCTCTACTAGGTTAAAAATTCTGTTGGGCAGGTACTATCTCTACCTTATTTTCCGTTGTTTCCCTGTCATATAACACAGTTTTTGGTACAATGTATTTTAATTGAGAATATTCTTAATTGAATTCTTATATTAAGAAACCTGTAATATTATTCAGGATTCTTGCATATATCAGTAATGCTTTGTATACCATACATAACTATATGTTACATATGGGGTAAGATTGCATATGACCAAGTGTTATGTGCATGGGCACTGTGATAGGTGTCAGAGGCCAAAACAGATCAGTATGAATGGAATTCTGGGAAAACTGGAGGAGTAGGGGGGAGTTTGAATTACATCATGAACAGAGGTAGAATTTAATATGTAAAAGAAGATAATGGGGCATTCCCAACCATGGCATGATTGGTGGTGTGATAAATAAATCCTACTTCCATGCAATCAAAATTTTGTCTGTGTAAATTGATTGGGCAAGAAAAATTCTACTTAGAGTAGGTGAGATTGAAATGGAGAAGGATACTCTGAGTGGATGTCTGCTGCGGCCTCTAAAGCCAAGCCATTTCTCTGCATTGGTGTTTCATTAACTTCTGGGACTACTGAGTAGGAGAATGGCATAAAAGCACCTTCTTTTCAGGATATCAGATTGACAGTTGTGTGTCTGTTGGATTGGAAAGAGAGAAGGAAAGGACACAGCTTATGATAATGAGATCCAAACTGGGGTAGTGCAAGTGGACAGATTACAAGAAATTAAGATATTATTATTATTATTATTATTATTTTAAGTTTTCAACTTTTATGAAATGACTTTGACACCAACACTGTAGTTTTGGGGCCATGGTAAGATACACAGAATTACAGCCTTAATTAAGATTAATGCCAACATTTCAAGCAGTAATTTCTGTTACATGGCAAACAAAATCAAGAAAGTAGACATTAAACAAAAGATACTCATAACTTCAGACAAGGCAAATCCCAGGTTAGCATAGGAGAACAGTTGCTGCTCCAGGAAAAAGTTTCTAGTGTAACCAATGATAGGGCTACCAAAGGCTATTCCAGTACCAGCTCCAAAATCAGCTACTCCTCCTGCTGTAGCCCCCACACCAGTAAATTTGGCAGCCATATCAATGTCTCTGCTGATTGCACTGGTTTGAAAAGCCCTTTGGATTAGGTGAAATGCATGATTCTAGGTCCCATTAAATACAGTAGAGCCTTCTTCAGTCCCTTGCCTCAGGTCAAGATAACGCAATCATGGGACCGGCAGTTAGCGTAATGGCTATGTTGCTGGACTCCCACGTAGTCGACCGCGGTTCGAGTCTCGGACCCGGTGGCTTAAACTCACGCCGGGCGTGTGTGCGTGCGTGCCCAAGATGCCGAGAGGAGAATGGAGGAGAAGGGATTGTGGCATGGCCATCCCCCCTGGGGGGTGATTTCTCGCTTTCTATCTCTCTGTTTCTCTCTGTCTGTCTGGCGACCGCACGCGCCCTATAGCAAAAACCTCTCAAAAAAAAAAAAAAAAAAAAAAAAAAAGATAACGCAATCAGAAATTGGTTTGCTTACAACTCTGGATCCAGCTCAGATCAAAGGAGACGCACAGGTGAGGTTGGCTCAGGCGAACATCTTACACATTTCGGGGCCACATGGCTGGAGTATTTGCATGACAAGCGTTGTGGGCCCCTCTCCCACTTCTCCTCTTGGAGGTGGTGTTGGTGGTGGCAGAAGCTGTGATGGCACAGGTCAAAGGAGTAACTTGGAAGTTGAATACTTGGAAGATGAATCAAATGTATGATTAGGTAGTGATGAGTCAAACATAATTACCAGTCTTCAAGCATCATTTTCTCTCTCAGTTATTTTTTTTTTTTTGTTTACTCACAAGTTGTTTAAGCATCATTTTCTCAAAAAAAACATGAGGCTAATGAACAGTTGACAAATATTGAGATATTGCAGTAGAGAGGGAGATGGTATAGAGGTAATACTAATTGTCTTGAGGTAACACCAAATCTGATAGATTGGCAAGTTGGCAGAGTCACTGGAGAGCATTTATATGAAAACACTTTTGTAGAAGGTTATAATAAATTTGGGATGGTGGCATATGTTATGATACAAAGTTTCAGGCAGTATTGAAAAATAAGGGAGTGAATGATGAGAGAGAAGTCAGTGTTCGTGCTGTACATTTGGCAATCACCTTTGTAGGGCTTCCAGAAACTCTCACTGAGCGTTTCTAGAGCGAGGAAGCATAGAGTCTCGTGGGCTAAATCCATCCACCATGTTTTTAACTATAGACTAATCACTGAATCTTTGGTGGCTTGCTAATTACGTCATTTTGAATTGGTGGGGTGATGAGTAGACTGGCGAATAACAAAGGAACAGAAAATGGTAGACATTTAAGTTCTGAGGATCTTTTTAATCAGAGTACTCAGAGCGTGGAATCTTCTGAGAAGGAATAGGATAAGAAGTTGGGCAATGGGTTGATTTATCTTAGAATAAATCTGAATAACTAGCTCCTGTGCTATGTTCACTTAGTGTGTGAAAATGTTGTTTGTTGACTACCTTTTATATATTAAATAAAATTTAAATAAATCATGTTGAACAATGTGATCACAGACTAAAGAGAAATAAAAGACAGAAATGTACATGGAACTAAATTAATTGAATAAAAGCTAGTGTTTATGAAATACTGCTGGACTCTTTGCTATTCTTTAATTGGAAAGGGTCTAATAACTTATGCAAGTTTATACACTTAGGATTTGGCAAGGATGGGCACAATGGAGCAGGTAGATTGCAAGATCTGAAACTCCCTGAGCTTCACTGAGTGGAGGGATTATTTAAGAGGCAAAGGAAGTGAGGGAGGGGCAAGAATGAAGATACAGAAAAATGTGAACTGGCAGGAGTGCGTGAGAACCAGAAGAGAATATGCTAGAAGAATTCTGATAGTGTCAGTCAGAGAGAATTGTACAAGAGGGCTTTAAAACGTTTACAGAAAATGAGTATTATGAAAAAAACTGCGTATGGATTTTAAATTGTTTTGTACCCAAATAAACTTATAGGACCAGTCCATGACACGGTGATTAAGACTCTGGATCTCACATGGTCAACTGCTCAGTTTGAGTCCCGAACCCCACTTCCTGAAAAACATATTTGGTACATGTGCCTGCATGCCCCAAATCATGAGAGAAGAATGATGGAGAAGGGATTGCAGCATGGCTGTCCTCCCAGGGTGCAACTTATCACTTTCTCTCTCTCTGTCTTTTTCTGGCAAGCACTCACACTCGATAGCAAATAAGCAAACAGGAAATCTAGAAACAAGCAAATAAAAAACTTTATATTTTAATTCCATTTTCCATGAACTTTTGGAATTCTCCTAGTATATAGACATCATTACTTTTTTTCTTTAATTGCCAGAAGGCATGTTCACTCACCATAGAGACAGAGAGAGGCAGAAGGAGAGGAAGAAAGCACCCTGTAACAGGGCTGAATCACACTGCAATTTCTTAACCTCCATTTCTCAATCCTGTCTGGGTTTGGGAATGGATGCACATAAGCCCAGCATGTTTTATCAAGTGGATCTGGACTTGAACCACAGTCAATCATGTGTGAACCAGCTTCCTTTAACTATTAGGCTACAGGGCTGTCCCAAGTTTCATATTCTTAAAATATTTTCCCCACTTGCCAAATGCCTTGAAAACTGGCACAGTTTACTTCTGGGAGACATTAGAAGCCTGCTAAACACACATCAGGGTTTTCCATGTGAGAAACCAGTAGCCCGCTTCCGACATGTGTCAGGTATTTGCAGGGATCTTATAGGATGCCTTGAGGCACCAACATCTTCTAACCTTCCCCTAATGTATGAGGAAATGAAAATGTGTAAAACTTAAAACTAAGTCACATATTAAAGGATATCACAACAAATATTATCAGCAGTCATTGCTGCAGCTCAAGTGAGAGTTCCTTGTTAAGAACAGCTTCTAATTTCCTCTGCCTGCACGCTTCTCAATCCGTGGAGAAAACTATGTAGAAGTTCCTGCCTTACAGAAAATCAAAGGGAGGGAAAGAAGCCTTCCTGGCCTTCGGTGACCTAATAACATGAAAAGTGAATTCAACCCATGTTCAGTAAATCTCCCTGGCTAAAAGGATGAGCACTAAATGAATTCCTTGCTTGACAGCAGCACACATCAGAAACCTTTAATATGTGTAGGGCCATGTCTGAATAGCCCTCACCCTCTCTGACATGCCACTATTGGCTGCTGGTGATCCATGTTGCCACTGTGCTGCATAGGGCTGGCCTGCACTGGTTTTTAATTAAATCCCCCTAAAGGATGGTCAAATCGACCTGTCTTCGTGATCCAGTGTCCCAAGAATACATACTTCCCTCTTGGCCTTCCTCTCTCCCTAGAGGCTGTCTCATTGCATCACTGATCAATGTCTCTCTCCCTGGCTTCTGAGCAGAAGCATGACGAAGACAGAGAATAAAAACCCAGTGCAGTTTCCATAGCAACATTTGTAGAAAGAATGAAATGAAAGAGGGGAAGAAAAGGGGGACTCTACTATGATTTGGGTTCTAAACGTCAGTGAATGAGCTGCCTGTTTTAAGTAGTCAGTGCCAAGGTTTATTTATATAAGAACAGGAAAGATAGTATCAGAATTCCTTTCATTTCAGCTTCTTCCAGCAGAGGGTGGAAACATGAGTAGCATGAGGTCTCAATGAAAGAAAACACAGTCACTCATGATACTTGTTGCTCCGATATTGGTCACATTATTAAAAAGTAGGCTATGAATGTTTATTCTGACATCCTGATACCTTCACCAACTTTGGGGAAGATGCCATATAAAATGTTTCTTAGCTTGCTTTAATGAGTTTATTAGAATAAAGGGTAAACAAATATTGAATAAATGTTCCCAAGCAAACCAATGGACGGCACATCAGTAAAATGCAAACACTTTGAGTGGCTATAGATCGAAAAACTCATCTGCACTGAGTGGTGTTAATTTGGAAGACTTCAAGGAAAGGACAGATGGTCTTGAAAAGGAGAGAAACATGAATTGATATGAATATCACTGATGTTTTTTTTCTTAGATGGGTGATGCAAAATGAAAAATTCACAAATTTGGAGATGACATAAAGTATTCCTGGGATGGTAGGATTAGCTTAGCTCTCCTATAATAGAATATGAAAGATAAGAAAGTGTTTTGTAGGACAGGCAGAACAGATGACTTAGTGAAGAGCAGAGGAATTTATATTTAGTCGTTTGAAATGTCAAAGGAGATCTTAGATGTTCTTGAGTCATTCAGGGGTCTTAAGTGGAAATTTCTTGAGAAAAACCATATGTAGCAGTATACAAAATAAATTTCTTGGCTTAAGGATGGACAATACTAATGACAGGGGCAAACTAAGTGAATTGAATATACATAAGCCATTTGTAACAGAGATGAGCCTCGTCATTCTTATAATGGCCAGGTAGAAATTAATTAAATAACTAAGGTAAACTTAACGCATGATAATAATATCTACCACCACTTCTTCTTCTTTTTTTAAGGTTTTTTTCTTTCTTTCTTTCTTTCTTTCTTTCTTTCTTTCTTTCTTTCTTTCTTTCTTTCTTTCTTTCTTTCTTTCTTTCTTTTTGCTATAGGGAGCGTGCGCTCGCCAGACAGAGAGAGAGAGTAAGAGGGACAGAAAGCGAGAAATCACCCCCCAGGGGATGGTCACGCCGCAATCCCTTCTCCTCCATTCTCCTCTCAGGATCTTGGGCATGCACACACATGCGCCCAGCATGAGTTCTAAGCCACCAGGTCCAGGATGTGAACCATGGTCGACTAAGTGGTAGTCCAGCGACATAGCCATTACACTAACTGCTGGTCCCCCACCATTTCTTAAGAGCCGAAAATGTACAGGTAATGCACTGAATGTATTTGTTGTATTATCATGTTTATGATCTCCATAGTACTCCAATAACCATAAGTACTTTATTATAATGTCTATTATATAGCTGAAAAACTGAAAATCATGGAGGTTAAATATATAGAACTTATGAACATGAAACTTGCATTTGAACCAAACTCTATAAAGCTCATGATCCTTCTGCGTAGCAAGCTATATGATTCGTATGTGCAATAAGTTGTTAGACATGAAGCTAAGAGAGAGCTATGTTTGACATTAAATGGACATAGATAGTAGAGGAGAAAGCCACAAATAATGAGTATAAGTACAGTGCTACCAGGGAGGAAGGATGTATATGGAGGATGGGACGTTAGCATGTCATTTTAGTTTGAGAAAAAGCTGTCCCTGGAGTTTTCATTGATTACATTTTAATTAATAGCAGCAGGGTAGCACTGTGTACCTTTTGATAAGCTTTCTATAGTTTGGAAAATTTCAGATGTTGCATGGGGATGAGAACACCCACGTTCATGCACTTTCTGGACATGCTAATTCAACCCCTGGGAGTCAGAAGAAGGTCAGCCTGAAAGGAGAACCACCAGCAGTTGTAGTTAGAATCGTTCTTTCCACCAGCCTTCAGCGAACTGCCCCTTTTAACTTTCTCCAACCCTTATCTTTAGAAGTTGAAGCTGTTTGGTTTAAGGCTTAATAGAACTTCCATCTCTAAGTGTTCAATTCTTAAATCTTAATATATGCATCTAAAATTCATCCAAGCCCCTATATAAAGACATGTAAAGGAAGAAAGCATTTCATGTTCCTTTGCATATTTTCTTTAATTCTTTTCCAAAATGATAACCTAGGGTCTAATAACATGCTTTCTGCTCTTCTACCTAATTTGCATGGCAGATATTTGTAGTACTAAGTGTCCATTGATGGTTAAGAGAAAAAAAGGTGACTGTTTCATTAAAAAACAGGAGAATGTAAGTTTAGGTTTAGCTTATTTCTGAATCGGTGATAAGGAGGATTAATGCTAAAATGCAACAATGCTGACATTAGCAGCTTCTCTACCCTTGGAGGCAAAGTAGAAATTTATTAACACAATGTTTAGAATTCACATTCTGGGAAACAGCAGTTAGCATAATGGCTATGTCGCTGAACTCCCATGTAGCCGACCGTGTTTCCAGTCCCAGACTCGGTGGCTTAAACTCACTCTGGGTGCGTGCGCGTGTGTGCCCAAGATCCCGAGAGGAGAATGGAGAAGGGACTGCGGTGTGGCCATCCCCCCTGGGGGGTGATTTCTCTCTCTCTCTCTCTCTCTCTCTCTCTCTCTCTCTCTCTCTCTGTTTTTCTGGCGCGAACACGCACCCTATAACAAAAACCTCTCCAAAAGAAAAAAAAAATCACATTCTGGATACAGAGACCTGCATTTCCAGTCCTGTCAATCAGCCTTCCTAATTCTGGTACCTTGGGCAACTTAATATACCTAAGCCTTTATTTCCTCATACAAACAATGGGAATAATAGCAGAATCAGTTTACATGGTAATTACAAAATGAGATTGCCTGTAAAGTGTTTAAAACAGAGCCTATATCATTATGTGGTTAGAGACTGCTATTGCTCGTAAGGGTGAAGATGGCTTGATGGGCAGTGAACTTAAGGTAGCATAAGAAACAAAGTGCTCTGTTTCAGAGCCACCCAATGACTTTGAGATGAAGGCACAAGAGACGGGGCTAGAACAGAGCCACAGAATGGATTTTCTCAGGGATACAGTCCAGTGCACATATGCAGTATGTCGTAGGAGGAATAGGGAGCCACAGAGTCTAGCAGTCAGAGAATCTGTCCATATGTGTGTGGGGAGGGTGGTTAGATGCACATATTACACATGTACATTCATGCTCCCAGTACTATCACTCACTTGCAGAGAGAACTTTATTCATTTTTTTCTTTGCCTAGTCTTGAAAACAAGTTATTGATAAAATATTCAAATAAAAACCTTAAAATATCAGAGGGAGACATAATAGGCTTTAGCACCTTTACATACACAAACATAGATCAAGATTTTCCAATCAAAAGCAAAGCTGACAACAGCAGCTATTGTTAGAAAAATGTACCATTTAGTTATGAAGGATCAAGTGTCATCCCGCCTGAGATTCAGTTCATCATTTGGCCTGTCAGTTACTCTGGCAGTTTTACAGAATGTCTTTGACAAATAATTTCTCTACTCTGGTTTCTATGAAACCACAACCTGGGTAAGATTTGTTTAAACACTACAATGTTTATATAGAATAGAATTACACTTTTTTTTCTAGGAACACAACTCTGAAGGGTCCATTACCTTAGTGGTAAGTAGGCTATTTTTATTTTATTTTATAATTTTTTGAGGTTTTTGTTGTAGGGAGCTTGTGCTCTCTGAAGAGAGAGACAAAGAGAAACAGAGAGAGGGAAAGTGAGAAATCATCCCCCAGTTGGGACAGCCACACTGCAGTCCTTTTTCCTCTATTCACCTCTTGAGATTTGGGGCATGAATGCACATGCATCTAGCATGATTTTTTCATTTAATTTTATTATTGCTTATTTACATTTACCTTTTTAATTTTAATATACTTTATACATTCAATCACTACATATCACTTAGCTTGTAAAGTGAATTTACCGAACATGAATACACTTCACACCAGTCCAGCTGAGGATACTATACACATCATCGTCAACAGATAATAATCCATTTCTGTACACCACAGATGTCTTGTCTCTCTACTGTTTCTCCTTATTCCAGCATGATTTTCAAGCCACCAGGTCCAGGACTCCAAAGGTGCTTGGCCATGGGGGGGCCCAGCACTTTAACTACCATGCCACCTCCTGGCCCCAGTAGAAGGCCAATTTAGACTTCATCATCATGTCAAATAAAACCCAAAGTTGACTTTGGGCTGTTCAGATATCTAAAATTTTTGTTCAATTTTCAACCTGTCACCATTTTTCCCTTCTATATTTTTATTCCCACGTTTTTAAGTATGAAATTAGTATTCCTACAGTACATCATACTTTAGTTTTTTCGGTCTATAATAGTAACATCCTATCAAATTTCAATCCGTTCTTCATGTAGGTTATAGGTTTAAGACACTATACAACATATTCTTTTCAATCGCTTCTAAATAATTAAATAAATGCTAATATTGCTTTTTTTCTTAACAATTGTTCTTAAGTGTTAAATCAATCTCAGATTAATTGAAACTTCCTCACCATTTTTTTCTTTTCTTTCCATAAATTAGCTTTTACTTTCATTTGCTTTTATGGATCATTTTTCCCCTTCTCTCCAGGCATTCTCAGAGGGCATCTAAAGTTCTTTGGCTCTGTAGTTTTGAAGTGTGCAATTTGGAAGGAATGTGAGTCTGGAGGGAATTAAATTAACTAGAAGCACTCTGATTTTTGATTAAATTGCTTCTTTCAAAGATATTATAGAACATTCCAGGTATTCATTTTTAAATTTTCTTCAAAAAAAAGGAAAAAGGCATTAAAGTTCAGACAATTTTGGTTCCTTTTTTGCTTTACTTTTAAGATCTATACTCAAAATACTTTCATCATATTTTTAGTATAAAGTTCCAAACATTAAGAAAATACATGTATTTAATTTAATTTGTTGAAAATGAGAGACACAAAATGGAGAGTGCAGAACAACCGTAAAATGAAGATACTATAAAAAGCCAGCACTGTAAGGCATGGGTGAGCTGCTTCCTAAAGCAAATGGTGAAAATTCTAAATGACGGAAAATTGGACTGTGGTCAGATACCACAGAATAATGTGCAGAAGGAACAAAGAGCATAATCCTGCAAAGGAAATTCTGAGCACAAGACAGAGCAAGGTTACAATAGTTTTGTACAGTCTGGGTCGAAAATTCTCTAAGGGCCACAGTGGGTAACAATTGGGCCACTAGTCACCATTCCCCCCTCTTTGGATTTGGAATATTCACTTTGTAAGCTAAGTAACATGTGATTGAGTGTATAAAAGAAAGTGAAGTTAAAAATGAAAGAAAAAAAGGCAAAGAAAATGGTGTGATTGTGAGAAATGAATGACGGCAGATCTTTTGAGATGGTTCACATGACACAGGCCTTCCTGACCTGATGTATGTAGTCCTGGGACATTTAACTGGAGGATAAGCCCCAATATAAATGGAAAAACAAAAAAAAAACAAAACAAAAATACAAAACAGAATCAGCCAAATAGTGGCCGTTGGACATCTGCATGCTTCATGACATAAATCGCTATGTGGGTGGCTAGTTTAAATGCACAAATATTCTTTCCACTCTTAGTTTCATGCTTTGGGTAGGCACCCAAAAAATGTATGACATATTCAGGAAACTAAAATGATGGTTACAATTTAGAAAATGCAAAATTGTTCCAACTGAAACAAAATTTATTCTTCCATTCTTTTCTGAAAATAGTTTAGTGGATTCTAATTCTTAGTGTAAAACTCAAGCTCTTGAAGATGGCTTGAAAAGTTCCTCTTTTGAATCCTGACATCTTGTGGGTTAATTATTGTCACTGTTTCGTCATACCTTCTTTCTCTAATCTTTACTGAACAACTTGGATTTTCTGAAGAAATGCTATGTATCCTACCATGATGTGTGATCCTTTGACATGCTGTTCTCTGTGATCAACACCAGTCTTGTTTTTTGGCTCTTATGTTTAATTCAAAATTTGATTCAACCGTTAGGACACCCAAAAAACCTAATGGTCTTATCAAGAGGCCCTTAACTCATCGTAGTAATTAGCATGAATGCATTTTTTCACTTATCTTCATGTGAGACTGTAAGTAGGTATAAGTATAAGGAGATTCCATGTAGTCTAATCTATTTTTGCTTCCCATTGCCTAGCAAAGTGTGTGTCATCTAGGTATGCTCATTAAGTGTAGATAGAGTGAAATATCACAGGAATTGGTATAATTTTATTAGAAAACTACAGTGTATGTGTCCTCCCCAAAATCTGTAGTGAGTAGTGAACTGAGGAATAATTGACAAGGCAACAAGGTCGAGACGTTTGATCTTTTATTTATTTATTTATTTTTGCTATAGGGCACGTGTGCTCGCCAAACAGACAGAGAGAGACAGAGAGAGACAGAGAGACAGAAAGCGAGAAATCACCCCCCCCCCCTGGGGGAGGGGGATGGCCACGCTGCAATCCCTTCTCCTCCATTCTCCTCTCAGGATCTTGGGCACGTATGCACATGCGCCCGGCATGAGTTTTAAGCACCGGGTCCGGGACTTGAACTGCAGTCAACTACGTGGGAGTCCAGCGACACAGCCATTACACTAACTGCTAGTCCCGAGATGTTTGATCTTTTATATGTGATTAGGTAATAAGAGCTCCACCATCATGAATGGTAGTAGTGTGTTTTCAGAAGAGGCCCAGAGAGCTGCCTTGCCCTCCTCCACATAAGGACGTAGCTTGGAGGCACCAGCTATGAGGAACAGGCCCTCAACCATCAATCTACTAGCACCTTGATCTCGGATTTCCAGCTTCCAGAACTGTTAGAAATGTTTGCTGTTTATAATCCACTCAGATTATGGTATTTTGTTATAGCATCCTGAACATTCTGAGATAGAAAGGGAAGGTTAAGAGGTAAATATTAACACTAAATGTAATCAGGAACGTAAGTAAAGATTATTTATAATTTAACATCTGATCAATCGGTGGAGATGACCACTAGTTTATTAAAAAACAAGAACAACAACAAAAAGTTTTCTTAAAAAGGGTAACTTACTGCATAACATTTCAATTATACTTCTACTTTGTGATCCCAGAATCTTCCTGTATAGTATTTTATTTTTATTATATTCTGTGGTGTATGTAAGGGTGCGTGCATGTGTGTGTGTGTGTGTGTGTGTGTGTGTGTGTGTGTGTGTTTTGTTTTCCTAGGGACTTGCTGTTTCTTTCTTTTCCCTTTCTTTTGTGTTAATCTCTCAAAGAGCCTGACAGAGTTCTATACACATAGTAGGCATTTTAAAGGCTTACATTTTAAAAATATTTATTGAATGAAATAGCCTTGGAAGAGAAGCTCTGCAAAACTGTTAAAATTAAAAGCCAAATGATGTCAAATCTATAATCTATTCTTTCTGCACTCTGGTCATAATATTTCTTCAACATATAAAGAGATTGACATTATAAAGGATGAGGCTATACCCCATATTTCCTTTTATCTGTCAGTGAAATTATATTTTCTCCAATAAAAGTTCATAGCCTTCTCTAGATGTGAGTATCCATATCAATGAATTTAAATTGTTTCTGAAATGTGAATGTTTGCTATCAAGTGGTGAAATTTAACTAATTAATGTTATTTTTGAAAGTTGACTTATTTCTTCCAAGAGGAAGAGAGAGAGATAAAAATGAAGAGAGAATGAGAGAGAAACATCCCCGTAGATCTTCACAACATGTTTTTATACCATAATCTATTCTCTGCATCAGCCAGTCTAAAGAACAGTCATACACCCAGCATATATAGGGCAGCCCTGTGCCACAAACCCATGACTTTCCCATGTGCCTTCAGCAATGCAGAGCATTGTGTTACTAATGTACCACCGTCTGGTCCCAAAATGCTGAATTTTTAATTCCAGACTGTGATAGTATTATACTTTAAACATGGAGTTGAGATTTGGTCATTGTCAAATCCAGGATGAAACTGTTCTAGAAATCTGTATGTAATTGAATAACAGAGTGATTTGCAAAATGTAGGTCTTGGATCAGAACTAGAAACTCATTAGAAATGCGTAGTTTCAGGCCATTTAGATTTACCTATTCAGAAACTCTGGGGGTGATTCCTAGCATTCTGTGCTTCAAAAATCATTCACGGTGATATTTAGGTAGGATAAAGTTGAAACCCAGTGGAATAAACCTTTTAGAGCACTTCTAGGAAGTTCAGAGTTGGCCAAAGCAGAACTTGAAGACTTCAGGATTTTCTAGCCATAAGCATTTCCTGGGAACATGATTCTTCAACACATGGGCAAATTTCAGTGCTCCCTCTTAAGTACTAGTTTGTGATTTAACCTGATATTTGAAACACAGACTTCACATTCTCATGCTGGTAGAAAACACCAAGAACTGTTTGTTATGAGTGGCAAGAAGTCAAATCCAACCTGACCTTTGTGACTTAACAAGTGTTCAAATAACTAAGAATAGTACACGTGTATGGTAAGTTTTCATCAAGCGGAAGATGACCACAAATGCATTTTCCATTCTTCCAAGCTATGTTACTATATATGAAATAAGACAACAACTGGCTATTGGGCAAATTTATGTTTGGTCATATTGATAGATAGACAATGGATGAATTGTTCATTGCTTTTGAGACAATGGGTACCTCCCCCCCTTCTTTTTTATATTTTTGCCATAGGGTGCATGCACTTGTTAGAGAGAGAGAGAGAAACAGAAAGAGAGAGAGAGAGAAGTTGCCCTTCTGGGGGCGGGTGGCCATGTTGCAATCTTTTCTCCTCCTTTCTGCTCTTGGGGTCTTGGGAACACACACAGACACACACACACCAGGTGTGCTTCTTATCACTGGGTCTGGGACTCACATCAAGAAGTTGGCCATGTGGGATCCAGCACCTTAACTTCCATGCCAATTCCTGCCTTTGTACCTCCATTTTTAAAAACATCACATATTGGATCCAGTAGGGGCATAGGGTTATGGTGCTGGACTCCCACATGGCCAACTATGGTTTGAATCCTGGGCCCAGAGGCTAAATAAATAAATAAATAAATAACATGATGGGTGCATGTGTGTGCATGCCCAAAATCCCCGGAGGAGAATGGAAGAGAAGGGATTACAGCATGGCCATCCCCCACTGTGGGCCGATTTCTCACTTTCCCTTACTTCCCCAAGAAAGTTTAGTAGACTGTTAGAAATATGTTTGTGAATCATATCAAAGTGATGCTCACTCACATCTTTTACGTACTCTTAAAAAGTTGACTGCTCATACTTAGACTGCGATTTCAATATTAGTTCTGCCATCTTCAAACATTGCTCATGGTTACTTGTACATTCTTCTGTTTGGTGTGGTAAATGACAGTTCGCCATTAGTGGATAGTTTTATTTTGGTGGATGATTTTGGTGGCCAGTATCTTTTCTTTTTATTTAAATATCTTTGGAAAAAACATGGTTCTTTTGAATAAAAAAAAAAAAGTCATGTGGAAAATAATACTTACTCTCCAGATCAAGGAGCTGAAGTAAAGTTTTCTCTCTTTTTTGATACCTATGCATATTCTTATATACATCACTTATGATAGAAAACGAAAAGTTACAGCTCCGTTTTCATATATCTCTAGGAAGTTATAAAAGTGCATATGTGACTCAGGTCATTTCATTAAAAAAATAATATGCAACATATAAAATACAGAGATACTTAATAGGGTTGTAAAATCTTGGCTACCTACTTATTTTCTACTAGCAAATTTACTCTTTATTGTCTCTATTAATAACAGTAATATCATTATGAATTTGTGCATATATTTTTTTAAAATGCTATTTGCATTATCCACAGAAAAGAATTTTTCCTCTGGGGTTAAAATGTGGCTTTTGAAGAAGGAGAGAAGTGAAATCATTATTATAAAATGCTGAGAGATTCATACCTTTCTGCTCATGGGACTAACAGTCATTAACTGCTATGTGAAGATTTAATTTTATGCGGGAGAGAAGTGGGTTAAGGAGAAGATTCTGTGCTAGGTATGAGGTGTGGAAATTGGCAAAGAACCTGGAGCTAGGTTGGGGAAAGGAAAAAAGTTCTGATGTGAGTAAAAACAAAGAACATCTCTATTTTATTTGCCTGGAAGTGGGGAATCCACTAATGAGCATGGTGGCTGTCTCTCTTTATTTATTTATTTTTTTTTTTTGGAGAGGTTTTTGCTATAGGGCATGTGTGCTCACCAGAAAGACAGAAAGAGACAGAGAGACAGAAAATGAGAAATCATCCCCCAAGGGGGATGGCCATGCCGCAATCCCTTTTCCTCTATTCTCCTCTCAAGATCTTGGGCACGCACGCATACATGCCTGGTGTGAGTTATAAGCAACCGGGTCCGGGACTCGAACCGCAGTTGACTACATGGGAGTCCAGCCACATAGCCATTACGCTAACTGCTGGGCCCAGGGCAGTCTCTTCATCTATCCCTGATGTGCTAGCTAAAGAAAGATCTGGAGACAGGATTCCTGTGAAGCAGTAGAAGTGCTCTTGCTCCATTATGTGTGACAGGGCTTATTTATTATCACCGAGTGCACCTTGCCTTTATCTTGGGCTCATGTGGTATTCTCTTCTGCTTGGATTCTCTCTGCTGAGCACATGCTGCTGAGGATACAGCAAGAGACACTTTCTTTCAAAGTGTGACACTTTGAATATTTGGTCTCTTCTGCTGGAATGTGCATCCGGCGACGTGATGAGAATTTCATGTTGTTAAGAAGTACCTTTGTGGACCACCTTCGTAGACTAGTGGTGAAAGGGAGCTCGATTCCACACTGCTGACACTGGTTCAAGTTCTGGCTTCCTGGTTTGATAAACATGTCTGGTACATGCACGTGTGTGCCCCAAATTTTGACAGGATGGAGAAATCGAG
This sequence comes from Tupaia tana, assembly GCA_026018925.1. NCBI lineage: Eukaryota > Metazoa > Chordata > Mammalia > Scandentia > Tupaiidae > Tupaia > Tupaia tana. The sequence goes on along the minus strand of JAKSZU010000020.1, from coordinate 20,683,611 downwards.
AAGTGATTTTGGCATGACCTTACCCTTTTAGGGATGTTTTTCCTTATCCATCCCTCTCTGTTTCTTATGGCAAAGCCACATGCCTTCTACAATTAAAAAAAAAAAAAAAAAAAAAAAAAAAAAAAAAAAAGAGAAGTAACTTCGTGAGCAGCTGTCCACTAGTTATTAAGAAAAGTGGGTGAACTGGGTCAGCCAAAGGAGGCAGAGATCTTTATTTCTACAGAACGCAGGATCTGGATCAAACTTCAAATTAAGGTGTTTAGTCTTGTTGGTTTAAATAATTAAAGACTTTCTCATGGAGTCACTTGTGGGATCTGATAAGTTAATTAGCTGTAAAATCACCTGGCGGGGGATGAGACTTGGTAAGAAAGAGAGTCAGGGAAGCTGCCTTTCACGTGAGTCCCACACTGAGGTCCTCACACAGCACCTTGAGCACTTTTCTAAGTCAGTACTGAACCACTGCCCTGTTCTAGTAATAACACAGGGATAAAATAAAGCATCCTCCAAGGAGGCATTTAGTGGTGAGCTAAGGCTGAGAGCCTTCAAGGACATTTATCTCCATAGGAGCAATGCTTGACTCTGTGGTTTCCACAAATCTCTGTAAAAGGCATTGATCGCCACTGTCAGTATGATTAGAGGAAGCAGTGATGCATAGCATGTTTATGATTAAAAAAGAAAAAAGCAACTCACGAACTTAACACGTGTCATGCGGAGGGTTTTACTCTTCGAGGAAAATATAAATTTTACTTATGAAAGAGATACTTTCTATTGTTCCTCCTTTTCTTACATAAGTGTGCCTTTTGTTTTCTCAGTTAAGGACTAAGAAAGTAACACTTCCTCTGTGACCTGAACCAGTTTCCTTGACTTTTCTTGTCATCATCATCCATGTTTTAAAATGTGATTGTTATTCTAATATGTTCTCTACCACTAAAATGTACGGGATTCCATGACACAAGCATGATTCCACACAGTTCTCGCAGTATTTCTGTCAGGATTTACCCTAAAGAGTCAGGTGTCAGAGTGATCATTAATCACTCAGCCCCCAAACACTTGTTGAACATCTATTAATTACTTGGAGCTGATAGTCACTGTTATGGGAAAGGTATATATAATAAAAAATTGTGTAAGACATAGTCTCTCACCTCTGGGAATTCTCAGTATATTATTTCATGTAAGGGAGAAAGTGTTAAATTCAATAAGTAAGTTACAAAAGCTGTTAATTAATAAATATCAGGTTTCTCAAGATCACGTTATTGACTTTTGAGACTGATGGGTAATTTTTTTGTGGTAGGAGGTTTTTCCTGTGCACTGAGTATGTTTAGCAGCATCCGTACCCTTTTCCCACTAGGTGCCAGTAGCATGCCCTAATCGTGACAAATAAAAATGTCTCCAGACGTTGTAAAACACTCCCTGGGAGCAACAGTGCCGTGGTTGGGAAGCACTGCCATAAAGGAGGACAGTAACATATGTCACAGTTTTTTTTGTTTGTTTGGTTTTTTTTTTTTTTAGAGGTTTTTGCTATAGGGCGTGTGCGCTCGCCAGACAGACAGAGAGAGACAGAGAGATAGAAAGCGAGAAATCACCCCCCAGGGGTGATGTCCACGCTGCAATCCCTTCTCTTCCATTCTCCTCTCGGGATCTTGGGCACGCACGCACATGCGCCTGGCGTGAGTTTCAGCCACTGGGTCCAGGACCCTAACCACGGTCGACTACGTGGGAGTCCAGCGACATAGCCATTACACTAACTGCTGGTCCCAACGTTTTTAGAGAAGACTCATTAGGGAGGATTCATCTGAACTGGGTCTTAAAATATGGGCAGTGAGACTGAAAATACAGGCTGTGTCTATCTTGTCCAGAGAGACATCTTACCATTTGGGAGCAACCAAAATTATGAGGTAATGATTGAAGCAGGGAGTAAATAGGGGATAACAGTTGAGCGTGGTCTTTGAAGTAGGACAAAACTGTCAAACCCTGTGTTGAAAACTTTAATAGTTGTGTGACTTGGCACAGATAATCTAATAGTTCGGCCTGTGATAATGATTTAATGTAATGTGGAAGACCTTTAACACTGTGTCTGTCTTAGACAGCATGTACTGGGACCAGTAAATGGCATAATGGTAAGATTGTTGGACTCCCATATAGTGGACAGCGGTTTGAGTCCTGGACCTGGTGGCTTAAAACTCACGCCGGGTGTGTGTGCATGCCCAAGATGCTGAGAGGAGAATAGAGGAGAAGGGATTGCAGCCTGGCCATCCCCCTGGGGGGTGATTTCTTGCTTTCTTTCTATCTCTCTGGTGAACACACATACCCCATATCAAAAAAAAACAAAAAAAAAAATAGAAAGAAAGAAAGAGAGAAAGAGAAAAAAAATTGCTCTTAAAAACATAAAAGGAAGTCATGGAAGTCATGTATTATGATTACCATGTTTAATCATACTTCAACTATAGGTTCTTGACACCCAAGAATCTGCTCACAAACTGTGACTTTTGTTACAAGTATCTTGGTACTCACAATGAAATACGAACATATCTGAGTGATTTAATTTTATATTCAGAAAAAGGATCAGCAATATTTCTAATAAAGACAGTCTAACTCACTGATATGCTTCTTTGAGTTTTAGAGAAAAATGTGGAGTTACAACCTGCATATGAAAATTGAGACTCCTGCATGGGTTCATGGAGTTGTCGCATAAGAAAGTCAATCTTAAGGTGCATCAGGGCTGGGAATGGCTCTTAAGGCAGTTGCTTGGCCTGGGACTAACACCTGCACTTGCCCGTGACTATATCAGTGCCTCGCTGCTGTTGGAATACAGGAGGCAGTCCTCAGCCATGGGGTATTCCTGCTGCTATGCAGGGAAGCTTAGAGCATTCAGGTGTCTTGCTCTGGGCCTTGATGAGGAACTAGTCAGAGATACAAGATGGGACATGGTATTGGAACCTTGACTATAGCATAGAAGTATGAAATGACTATAGAGTTCTAGCTTTGAGTATTTCTCAATAACCTATAGTTAGCTATGTAAATCATTTTGTTAGCATTGCCTTGATTTGGGCAATTATAGAGATTAAAGCCCACAGTTTCCAGCTTTGAAACTTTTATGTCTGTAATCTCAATGTGTTCAAGTCGTGAAATAAAGGTCATGTTAGAGCTAAATTGAGGCAAGTTTATATAATGCTTAAAAAACTGATGTCAGTTAATTCCCCAAGGCCAGCATCTCTCCCAAGCACTGCATATTCTATTCCAGTGGGGAGAGATTTTTCTACATGACCTGTTAAGTTTGAGAATTTTTTTCAAGGCTCACTACTTTGCGTACTAATGCTTCAAGTAGGGTGTTGTGTTACTGCCAAACCCTACATACACACATGCCACGGTTGCTGATAGGCTGCAGTTCCAGCAGTCCCTACTTAACCATCTCTGGGAGAAGCCTGCCCGAGGAGAAAGGTGATAAATGTCACAATGGGAGATTAATTGCATATGTTCCGTGTGACATGACATCCCATAGGACTTAGCAAGATGTTTGTGGTTTTATAAAGCATACTGTAAATATCAGGCTCCGCTTTGACTGTGACCCTGCCAAACATGGGGCTAATGTCATTTGTCATATTCAGACATTGCCTTTTAAAAAACATCATTGTACAGGCTGCATCCAAGGTGTGATGTGTTTGATGGCTCTAAGGAAATTGTTATCCTTTTAATAGGGGGCTAAGACGATAGAAAGCAAACAGGGGGAAGGAGGAGAGGGAGAAAAGTGGGTGGAACACAGGATTGGGTTAAAATGTATCACTTAAGAGACTGGTTAAATTATGTTCTTCTCTTTGATTAATGAAAATTAGCAGAAGAGTTTTCTAAGTCTTCTGAGACTGTCATCTATTTACCTATTTTTAGTAGAAAAAAATCTGTGAGGCAGAGAACCTCAGCATTTTCCAAAAAGGTATTAAATATGTCCAATGTCTAACTCAGGTGAGTTTGTCTTAAGTTATCATTGTGGGGAGAAGGGTCAACTAAAGGGACGAGGGGATATGGGAAAAGGCATAACAGGACCATTTCACTGTTGTCCAATTAACTCAGGGGACACTTTCACATCTACCTACCACTTGGCTTTAGATCCGAGCCAAGAATCAGCATTTTAGTTAAATCTGCATTTGTTTCCATTCCCAGAGAGTGATTTGCTGTTTCTAAACCCCAGTGTCCCTTGTTGTAAAGCCTAAACGATTGACTTGTCTCAGCAAATTCTTAGCTCTGGTTAGACCTGTGCGTATCTCACACTGCTCAGGCTGAATAGAAACAGAATGTATTCTTGCATGAAGCAGACACATGCTCGGAGCATGAAACAGGGTCTGTGATGCTTTCCCATCCATCTGGCCACTGCAGTGACTAGCCATTGACCATCATCATTAAAGCATGAGCTTTGTTTGAGGTAATGCTTCTTCTACCTGAGACCCTGAAGGCTTACTTCTGTTATTGCCTTTGCCTGTTTCTTCTGTGCTCTAACACAATGGGCAGTTTTTCATGGCTGGTAGTTTAAGTCCCTGGTGGGGATAGAAAGGTGTAATGTGATGTGAAAGGGCCTCTGAGGGAGAAATGAGGCCTAATCTCCTATTGCTTGAGTTATTATGGTCATGTGTGTCCTGAGCTGAGGCTGAATGTGAGGATTCTAAGTACGGGAGGTAAATGATGCCAACAAGCTTTATCAGATCTCGAAGGCGAGGATAGCTGGAAGGGTGACCACCTATGCCTCTTTCTTCCATTCTCTCGCCCTCTCTCTCTTTTTCCTGCCTTTACCCACAGCTGTGTTTCTTCCTTCATTTTTTTTTTATTACTAGCCTCAGTTTCTTCTTTTCTAGCTTCGACTTACAAATTTACTTTCTAATTTTGAAAGTGAGAATTGTGCTTGTCATTAGAAAGATAAAAAAGATGCTCTATAGCTTAGCTGCATTGTGTATAAGAAATCGTTTGCTTCTTTATGATCATCTTTATATGGATTAAAAACTAGTTCTCCTGGGCTGACTTCATAGTACATAGTTAAGCCCTGTGCACAGTCAGATTCCCTATGACTGACAGTGATTGAATCCCAGTCTCAGTGGCTTGAAAAACATGCCAGATGTGTCTGCATTCAAGCCCCAAATGTTGACAGGGTGGAGAAATAGAAGGAAAAAGATGCAGTAAGACTACTCTACTGGGTGCATATGTCCCCTGGCAATTAGCAAAAACTATTTATCCATTATATTGATGTACTCATTCATTATTTCAGTAATGAATAAATTTATTTATTGAGCATTTACTGTATATCAGATATTGAATTAAGATGACAAAAGTCAGCCTGTAAGGTGCACACAATAATTATAAGGCAATGTGATTAGAAAAGGAATATTTGCCAAGTGCCACGATTTATCATTAGAAGAAATTGCTACCAGGTAAGGAAAGGGAGAGATTGGACAAAGTACCATAGAGCAGTGACGTTTGAGATAAAAGTTGATGGAGTGGATGAGTAGACTCATTCCAGTCAGGAAGACGTACAGATGCATAGAGACATAAAAGAAACTTGCACTATGATATTGAGTGAGAAAAGTAATTAAATTTGATAGGATTTGAAGAGAAGATCACAGTGAAAGGACTGGAAAAGGGGCTAGATAGGGATTTCCCCTACGGCTTTCTATTAACTTTCTTTTGGAAAATTAATATTTGTAGTAATGTGTCATTTGGATTCAAAAGAGAAATAAACTCAAGGCATGGAGCTATATATTGAAGCAATTGTAATAACACAGATATAAATGGAAAGTTATAATCTGGTGTGAAAATAATATATATATATTATATATGTGTGTGAATATATTATATGTGTGTGAATATATACTATATATGTGAATATATATTATATAACATATATAATATACATTATGTATATACAATATATTATGTATGTGTGAATATATATATTATAATATATTATATTATATTATATATATTATAATATATATTATATTATATATTATATAATATATATTATTATATATTATATTATATAATATATAATATATATTATATATTATATATTAGTATATATTATATTATAGAATATATATTATATATAATATATTATATATTATATAATGTATAATATATAATATATATTATATTATATATTATACATTATATAATATAATATATATATTATAATATATATATTCACATATATATATATATATATAGAGAGAGAGAGAGAGAGAGAGAGAGAGATCATAATTTGAGAGCATGTGGATGGGACCAGCAGTTGGTGAAATGGCTATGTCACTGGACTCCCATATAGTCAACCACAGTTTGAGTGGTTTCAGACCCAGTGGCCTAAACCCACATCAGGCACATGAGCGTGTGTGCCCAAGATCCCGAGAGGAGAATGGAGGAGGACGGATTGTGGCGTGGCCATTATCACTTTCTGTCTCTGTCTCTCTCTGTTTTTCTGGTGAGCACACGCACCCTATAGCAAAAACCTCTCCAAAAAAAAGAAAAATGAAAGCATGTGGCGTTTAGCCTTGTGTTAGAGGGGTAGAGTATATTTTTTGAATGAGGAGATGATGAGCTAAGACATAAAGGATGGCAGTCTGTGGTACAGAGTGAGAGAAAGAAAGGAAATGTTCTAGATAGGACAGAACAGAAGTGAGATTGGCTAGCTAGAGAGATGGGATAGGACAGGGGTGAGAGAGTACAACACCCATTCAGTTGTTTCTGGATAAAACATGAGAGGTAGGAGAAATGAAACTAAAATGGGAAGACCAGATCATGATGGGTACCACAGTCCGTGGTAGAAGCCTTCGTCTTGCAGGTGCTAGGGAACACTGCGCGTTTCCTGCAAGAAAATTACAGGGTGATCAATTTTCAAAGACCTCACTTTTCCAGCAGTATAGAGAATGGATTTGAGGCAGTCAGGCTTAGAAATAGGAAATAGGAAGCCTTTGGAACAGCCCAGAAAAGAGATGTAGAAAATGTAAAACAGGGCAGAAATAACGTGGATAGAATCTAGACACAGCTACCAAATCAAATTGAGTGTCTGATTATATATTCAGATAAAAGCTGGTGTCTTGGGTTGAGTTTTTTTAAAAGCAGACACTGAGATAAGAATTCAAGTGGTAATAGTTTAGTTTGGATAGAAAAAAGAGCCAGAAAAATAAGGAAATAAAATAGGCAAAGAAATTCAGGAAGTAAAGGGCATATTTTTAAGCAAATTACTACTGTGGGCAACTGGCATTTAATCCTGCTGAGGAAATTTGGAGGGCAATTCAGAACATATTCTTCACAGAAATATTAAAAGTTATACATAAATGTATCCCACCCAAGGGGAATGAAGACAGGACATCTGTAAACCCACTCTTCTCAGTCATTGGTGGGAGCCAGGGGATCTTACCTCCCTAGCACTTCTGGCCTGCTAGGCAGAGATGCAGATTCCGGCAGTAACAATTCAGGCCTGCATGCACTGAAGTGGTAAGGCCTAGGAATAAAGGCAGGAAAACAGTATTCTGTCCAATTTGGTAAAAAGCAAAAACAAAAACAAAAGAAAACTGGGTTCTGGGTTCGTGTCTGGAGATCTCCCTGAGTATGCTAGACCTGCAAGTGCCTCCAGGTCTGGTTGAAGCTGGAGGTAGATCATGGCATCAATTTGCTGTTGGAGGTGCTCTTTCTCTCTCTCTCTCTTTTTCTCTCTCTCTCTCTGAAGAAATACATAAATAAACTTAAAAAAATGGGAGTCACTCCGAGATTTATGTCTTGGATCAATGGCTAGATGGTAATTCTGTTAACTGGGAAAACACAGGAAGAGAAACAGATTAAGAAAGAGAAAGTGGGGAACCAGCAGTTAGCGTAATGGCTATGTCGCTGGACTCCCACGTAGTCGACCGCGGTTCGCGTCTCGGACCCAGTGTTGGCTTACAACTCACGCTGGGCGTGTGTGCGTGCGTGCCCAAGATCCCGAGAGGAGAATGGAGGAGAAGGGATTGCGGCATGACCATCCCCCCTGGGGGGTGATTTCTCGCTTTCTGTCTCTATGTTTCTCTCTGTCTGTCTGGCGAGCGCACGCGCCCTATAGCGAAAAACCTCTCAAAAAAAAAAACTAAAAAAAAAAAAAAGAAAGAGAAAGTGAATTCAATTCTGAATATATTGTTTTAGAGGTCTCTACAGAATATTCTCTACAAATAATTAAGAATTTCAAGGAGACCAGCAGTTGGCGTAATGGCTATGTCGCTGGGCTCCCATATAGTTGACCACGGTTCAAGTAGCAGACCTGGTGGCTTATACTCAAACTGGGCACGTGTGCATGCATGCCCAAGATCCCGAGAGGAGAATGGAGGAGAAGGGATTGCAGTATGGCCATCCCCCCTGGGAGGTGATTTCTCACTTTCTGTCTCTCTGCCTCTCTCTTTCTTGTGAGCACATGTGCCCTGTAAGAAAAACAAAAACAAAAACAAAAAAACACTTCCCCCCCCCCCAAAAAAAAAAAAAGAATTTTAAGCTCAAGGAAGCGGCTTAGACAAAGATTTAAGTGTGGAAGTTATTAGCATAAAGATGATTTTACAATAACGCAGACAAAGGTGATAACCCAGATACACTGTGCAGTTGGAGCAGGGGTTTAGAGTAAGAGCCTAGAGATCATGTCAGTGGGTTGGGAAAGGGAGATCTATGACAGACACAGGGAGAGACAAGGATAATACAGACACAAAGAGATTAAAGAGTTTTAAGAAGGAAGAAGTCAGAAGTTTTAACTACTGTCAAGAATGACATGGGGTTTTTATAGTATACATTAATTTGGCAATTACAGTCATGCCCCACACAATCGTGTCCGAGTCAATGATGACAACATATTAGGTTGTCAGGAAAGTCATGATGTTATTTTTATATGCAAAACATGTCATGATTTTCCGACAACCCAATATAGTAGGGGTTTCAGGAGATTTGAAGGAAGCTGAAAATTCCTATGACCTAGCTACTGTAGCATTTGTAACGCAATACATCGCTCATACGTTTGTAGCCATGTTGATGTAAACTAACCTACTGCACTGCCAGTCTGAGTATGATACATACAATTCCATACAGTATATAATGATTGATAATGGCAATACATGATTGTGACTGGTTTATGTAGTTACTCTACTATACTTATCAGTATTTTAGCATGTACTCTTTCTGCTCATTAAAAGAAACAGTTTACTGTAAAGCAATAGGATATGTTACACTAGCAGAAGCCCATATATCTTGCACTTACTGAATCTCTTGATCACATCATTTTTTCTCATGCTTGACTCAACATCATGTTGTTTTGTTCGTCATGGCCCCTAAACATACAAAATACATTACTAACGTTGCCAGTAAGACTCACATCAACTGACTGACCTGGAAATAAAATTAAAAGTGATTAAAGACCACCAACGTGGAAAACCAGTGATGGCTATTTCTCGCAAGTCAGGCATGTCTCATTCCATGGTAGCTATGATCTTGAAAAAATAAGAACAAAGTGATGGATGCTATTAAAGGATTTGCTTCATTGGAGGTGACAAGACCAACAGAATTTGAGAAAGACATATATCAGACATGGAGAAACTTCTAAAAACCTGGATTGAAGATCAAACACAGAAATCTGTCTCTCCCAGGACCACGGCTATCGTGGCCAAAGCAAAAAGTTGTGATGTTGAAATAAAAGACTAGATCCCACTGCAATGTTGGATATACTACTAGCTCTGGACAGTGTAAATGATGTAAGAATATTTATTCATTACAAAATGTGAAAATGAGTAGTGAGACTTCGAGTCCTGATGCAAAGGCAGCTGAAGAATTTTTGGAAACTCTAGATAAGCTGATTGTGGAAGAAAATTACATGCCAGAGCAAATCTTCAATATGGATGAACCCTTCCTATTCTGGAAATGGATGCTTGAAGGGCTTTCATTTATAAGAAGGCCAAGTCAATGCCAGATTTCAAAGCTTTTAAGGACAGGATAATAGTCTTGCTTGGAGGCAATGTTGCAGTCTCCAAATTGAAACCCTTTGTGATCTGGCATGGTGAGAATCCTAGGGCCTTCAAGCATATCAAGAAGCACACACTGCCAGTGTACTGTAAGTGCAATGGAAAGCCATGAATGACCTAGCCTCTCTTCCACGATGTTCCCTTGAATTGCTATGCCAACAAAATGGAGAAGTGCTATTTAAATTCTAACACATCTTTCAAAGTTTTACTTATTGATAATGTTCCTGCACATTCTCTTGTTATTGGTGGACTTCACCCCGACATCAAAGTGGTGTTTCTTCCTCTATATACCACTTATTTTATCCATCAAATAGGAGTTATAGCAGCTTTTAAGGCCCACTATCTGAGGGCAACATTTTCCCAGGCTATTACAACTGGAGAAGACACCAACACAATTGAATTACAATATCTATAACTGCATCTTGAAGCTTGCTTGGGCTTAGTGTATGTCACCTAGAAGTGTATGAATGGCATCTAGAAGAAGACACTCCAGAGGTTCTTCCGTAACTTCAAAAGGTTTGCCAAGGATAAGGAGATTGCGAAAATTAACAAAGATGTGGTAGTAATAACAAATGACTTTAACCTGGGTGTGGATAAGGATGACAAGAAGTTCCTACAGGTGATTTCTGAGGAATCAGGAGAACAGGAGCATATAGCTATAGAAGAGACAAACAAAAACTGTAGGAGAAGAAAAAGAAGACTTTCCAAGAATATTTACAACTAATCTTTTAACAGAATCTTTTGTAGACTTCAACGAGCTCCACAAAAGTCTGAAAACAGACCTTCAACCCCACAAAGTTTTTACTTGTGAGGAGGAATGTTCATAGTCCATCATCTACTTATATGCATATCTCTGATGGAAAGCAGAAAGAGAAAAAAAGAAGCACGTGAACCACCATGGACACAAATTTCACAAATCTCCTTGAGAAGATATTTGAACAGGTTTTTCAGGTCCAGAAGAGGGCATTGTTATCATAGGAGATGATTGCTCCATGTGTGTTATTGCCACTAAAACCTTTCCAGTGGGGGGGCCAGCGGTTGGCGTAAGGGCTATGTCGCTGGATTCCCGTGTAGTCGACTGTGGTTCGAGTCCCGGACCTGGTGGCATAAATTCAGGCCGGGTGCATGTGCGTGCGTGCCCAAGATCCCAAGAGGAGAATGATGGAGAAGGGATTATGGCATGGCCATCCCCCTGGGGAGTGATTTCTCACTTTCTGTCTCTCTTGTGAGTGCACACACCCTATAGCTAAAAACAAACAAACAAACAAAAAACCAAATTCTCCAAAAATAAATCTTCCCAAAGGATAAAGATGTAGGAGTGAAATACAGTGATATGGATGATCCTGATGCTAGGTAGACCTAGCCTGAGGTGTGTGTTTGTGTCTTAGTTTTTAATAAGTTTTAGTGTTAAAGATAATTAAAATTATAAAATTAAAAACATGTATAATAAAAACATAAAGAAAAAATATTTGTGTACAGCCAACATGTTTGTGTTTTATTGGTTTTGTTTCATTTTGGTTTTTAGGAAAGATTTTTGCTATAGGCCATGTGTGCTTGCCAGAGACAGAAAGCAAGAAATAACCCCTGGGAGAATGATAACACTGTAGTCCCTTCTCCTCCATTCTTGAGATTTTGGGCATGCATGCACATGCTCCACCTGCATTTTAAACTGCGGGATCCGAGACTCGGACCGCAGTTGATAATGCAGGAGTCTGCAATGTAACCACTATGACATCTGCTGTTCCTCACATGTTTGTGTTTTTAGCTAAGTATTATTACAAAAGAGTCAAAAGTTAAAAAATGTAAAAGACTATAAAGTAAAAATGTTACAATAAGCTAAGGTGAATTTATTACCGAAAAAAGAAAGAAAACACTGTTTTATAAATATAGCCTAAGTATGCAGTTTTTATAAAGTATATGGTAATGTACAGTCTTATCTTAAGCTTTCGTATATACTCACTACTTTCTCACTGGCTCACCCAGAGAAGCTTCCAGTCCTGCAAGCTCTATTCATGGTAAGTGCCCTTCATAGGTGTACCATTTTTATATTTTATATTGTAGTTTTTACTATATCTTTTTATGTTTAGATATATTTAGACACAAAAATACCATTGTGCTATGATTGCCTGCAGTATTCAGTACAGTAACATGTCACACAAGTTTGTAACCTAGGAGCAATGTACTATACCAGATAGCCTAGTGTGTAGGAGGCTATACCTTCTAGGTTTATGTAAGTGCATTCAATGATACTCACACAATGATGGAATTGCCTAATGAGTCACCTCTCAGAACATGCCTCATCTTTAAATATAGTATGATTATATTGAGTTTTTAGAGAACCTAGTAAGAATAGTTTGTAGTACAATGATAGATCTAAGATTGTCGTAGATTTGGTTGTGAGTCTGCTTCTCGTCTGTGAATGAAATGGAGATTGGATGATAGTGATAAGGAGAGTTAATTTCAAGGCAGAGTTTATGGCATATTCATAGATTAAAAGGAAAAGAAGCAGTAGAGAATAAATAGCTGAATGCAATGGGAAGAGTAGAAAGACAGTGTGACAAAGTCCCAGGACAGGCTATACTAAATGGTTTAGGTGAAAGAATGACTAACCAGAAGTAATATCACTCCAATCTAAGAGACTTGGATACAGGAGATAGAGATGATTATGGGTGAATTGAATTTAGTAGAAGGGGACAAGCAGGAATTACAGTAAAGTATACATGATAGCCTTAATGCTCTTGAAGATTCAAGGGGTCAAACGCTCTGCTGAAAGTGCCTGGAACAGAGTTCAATCCAAGGCTACATGACAATGAAAAACGTTTGGAAGAGCTGTTGTGGAAATGGGACACTGAATTCAGGTACAAGGATTACTGAAACCCCACCGATTTTGCAGATCAAAAAATTGTAATAATATAACTTCCCAGTTTTTCCCAGCCATGCTTAGCCACTTGAGTAGGAACAGAGAAGATGGAACTATGGCATTGATCTCTACTTTATAAGTCAGGGAAGGTCTATAAGAAAGGGAAGCAAAAGATTGGAACTGCCCTTGTACCTCCTATCTTCCTTTGATAAATCATGCTTTAGACAAAAAGGGAGGGCAGAGAGCTACTCTACATCTGCTTCAGAATTGCCTTTATTTTGAAAAATATTTATATTATGGAGGAATATTTTAGGGTGACCTCTTCTGGTTTTCTTCAGAGTTGTATCATTTCTATTCTTTGTCTCTGGGGTCTTCTGCTCAATATTTCGATTGTAGAATTAATCCATGTAGTTGTACAAATGAGTACTCTACAATATTTTATTATATAAAATACTATACTATATTTTGTTCATCCTGTTTTTTTAAGAGAGTTTTTTTTTTTTTTTTTTTTTTTTTTTGCTACTGGATGTGTGTGCTTGGTGGAAAGACAGAGAAACAGAAAGTGAGATATCACACCCCAGGGGGAAAGATCATGCTGCAATCCCTTCTCCTCCATTCTCCTTTCAGGATTTTGGGCATGCATGCACATGCGCCTTACGTGAATTTTTTGTTACTGGGTCCAGTTATTGAACCGTGGTGGACTACATGGGAATCCAGTGACAAAACCATTATACCATCTACTGGACACTATATTTGTCCATTCTACTGTGCATACTTGTACATTTGAGTTGTTTCCAGTTACGTGTTATTATGAATAGATTTGCTATGAACATTCGTATATAGGCCTTGCGCTGAATAGATGTATGTATTCCTATCAAGAAAAGAGCGATATGACTGGGTTTATGTATTAAAATATGATAGTTGCTGCCCAGCAGTATTTCAAAGACAGTATATGAATTTTTATTTCCACCAGCACATCTAAGAGTACTAGTTGCTCTATGTCCTTGCCTACATTTGAAATAATATCTTTCATTTTAGCCATTTTGTTTGTGGTTTGGAGCATCACTTTGTGGTTTGGATTCTAATTTCTCTGCTCACTAGAGAATTTGAATTTTTTTGTGTTATTGGTATTTTAAAAACCTCTCTTACAAAATAAACCATTACGTTTCATGTCTGTTTTCTATTGTGTTACCTGCCTCTTCTCATTAATTGCTAGGAATTACTTGCAGGTTATGAATATGAGTTCTTTGGCAGTTAAGCTGTGCATTATACACCAAAATCAGTATCATATGGACCATAGATAAAAGTGTGAATGGTAAAAATTAAAAATATCCCTAAAGCATGGATTCCTTAAGAAGAATAAAAAAAAAGTGCTGGGACCAGCAGTTAGCGTAATGGCTTTGTCGCTGGACTCCCACATTGTCGACCGCGGTTCGCGCCTCGGACCCAGTGGCTTAAAACTCACACCGGGCGAGTGTGCGTGCATGCCCAAGATCCCAAGAGGAGAACGGAGAGGAAGGGATTGTGGTGTGGCCATCCCCCCTGGGGGGTGATTTCTCGCTTTCTGTCTCTCTGTCTCTGTCTGTCTGGTGAGTGCACGCACCCTCTAGCAAAAAAAACTCTCAAAAAAAAAAAGAAGTGCTAACCATAAAACCTATTATTGAAAAATTGGATTGCATTAAAATAGAATACTCGTATTCAGTAATCCACATTTACTTTCATTCAGGAGATTTGACCTGGGTCTTCCCTTTCCCAAGACACTTAAGTTATCTGTCCATAGCAGTAAAAAGACACCTCCTTATTATGGGGTAGAGGAGTGAGTAATTTTTTTGAGAGAGAGATTTTTGCTATAGGGCATGTGCACTTGCTGGGGAGACAGAGAGACTCAAAGACAGAAAGTGAGAAGTCACCCCCCAGGGGCCATGGCCAAGCCACAGTTCCTTCTCCTCTATTCTTCTCTTGGGATTCTGGGCATACATGCACATGTGTCTGGTGTGAGTTTCAAGTCATCTGGTCCAGGACTCAAACACAGTCAACTATGGGGGAGTCAATACCTTAACCGCCAGTATGCCACCTGCTGGTCCCAAGTAGGTGAGCAATTAGTAAGGGTTAGATTTTATTTTCTAGTTTTCTTTCTGTTCACATTAGGTTGTTTGGGGACATGGTTGAATTAGCACACTGATGACCACATTTTATCCACTTGTTTTATTATTTTTTTTCATGTAATTGCTAGGTAGAACCATTTTTTCTCCTTACAAGGAAAAGAGAAAGCTAAGGGTTCACATGAAGCCCTTGGGTCAATTAATCCTATCCAGATAGTAGAGTTATAGAAGGTAAATTTAAGAGTCTTGATATATTATTCAAAAGAATATGGTTGATGTTTTGGCTGTATCACTTAAAACCCAGGTAACTTTAAACTGGGCTCATCACATTTTGTCTGTTTCCTTATTCTTATAAGAAGACAGTTATTCTAAGAGACAATTTCTGAAGTTTAGGTGAGAGATAATGGCATTGAAAAAAGTCCACAATAAAAGGCAGAATAAATAAATAATATTTGAATAGCCTCTTCAATATCCTGTAAGAGCTTGTTGTTTTAACTCTGCGAGTGCCTAGAAAAAGAACAGGAAATCAGGATCCTACTTTAATTAGGTTTTGGCCACTTCTTGAGGGTTATGTGTTCAGTAATGGCTTTTCACCTTCCGAGATAGAAGGCAGAGGCAGTGACTAGCTAGAGGAGTCGGGGGATGATGCAGAAGACAGCCTTGTTTAGAACAGTGTCCTGGATTCATGGCTGTTGTAACCAGGAGAGGGAATTAGAGATAAGAGTTCCTATCAGACAGAATTAGGGGAAAAAATGGAAAGGATTCTTTTGTTTTAAAGGAAGAGTATTACCAAAAAAAAAAAAAAAAAAAAAAAAAAAAAAAAAAAAAAAAAAAACTCAAAAATGAAAAGAGCTGAGAAAGAAGAACTGCAAATCTTCAACAATTTTCAGCTAGATATAATAGAATAGAAAGTACTGCAGAGATGGAATAAAAGGGAGGGGAAACAGAATGAATAATTACAAATGTGGGTGCATAAGGACCTGACAAATAAAAGAAAAATAGCCCAGAGGTGAATACAAATAAGGGGCATAGTTGGACTCCAAATTAGGTACTTGGCTTAAAGCTAGGTAGGAGGAGAAGAGTGAACGTGGATACACACGTCACTCACCGTGAACAGAGCGAGTTCCTATCTTTAGGTGTGTAATGATGGATAACTAGTGGGAACTGGCATTGCTTATATGTTAGTGCTCTTTCAAACTGTCAGGAGGAGCTCCTCTTCCTGTTGGGATCATTTCAAAAGCCCCAAGGCCACTGTAGGGAGGTAAAGGAGAAGGGGCGTGAGGCAGTAGGAGTGAGAATTAGGGGTGAAGAATAGCTTGGGGGAGGGGTGCTGTAAATAGATTCTCATTAGAGCAGTCAAGCTTGGTGCCTGATTAATTATGAAGCACTTGATAACGTCCTGAAGTCATGGAAATCAGGAGAAAAGGTTCAGATAATTGAATGGAATTGAAGAACTGGCAGTATGGAAAGCATCATTAACATATTTTTGCTGTTGTTGTTCTTTTTTGCATCTGTCCTTGTCGCGGTCGACTTTGGGCTCCAGCAGCTGCGCGTTTTGGTGGCAGAGAGGAAGTAGCAAGAGGGAAAGAGAATTGCAAGTGGGAGCTATTGATCTTTATAAAAATCCAGATGTCCACTGCGAGTTGCAACCAGTCTTGTTCTCTGGAGTAATCCATGCCTTCATCTTGTTCCATTATGAAGAATTAACTTTTCCCTGAAGCCTGTCAGTGCCAGTTTCATGTAGACATTAGACTAGGTGTGTGTGACAATGGTTCTTTTTTAAGAATTATTTTAATTAATTAGTTAATTAAATTAATTAAAATTTGACCAGAGAGGAACAGAGAGCAAGAGAGAGAGAGGGAGACAGGGAGAGAGAGACCGAGAAAGAAAAAGAGAGAGAGAAAGTGAGAAAGCAAGTTGTTAGATCCAGGACTCAAACCAGGGTTGGTCATGTGGGAGTCCAGTGCCCTTAACCAACATGCCACCTGCTGGTCCCATGACAATGGTTCTTAAGATGAGTCATTTGAGATTGCATTTAGAGAACTACCATGAATCACAAGTCTCCTCTGGAGCTATCCCTGCTAGTGTCATTTGCCTGTCACACAGAAGCAGACGAATTCTGTTTCTCTTCCAGACAATGTAATAAAACATTATCAATGTGTAAATTCTGAATAGCTATCCCTTTGCATGGCTCTGTGCATGCACTTTAAGAATGTGAGGTTTTGGGGAGCAGCAGTTAGCGTAATGGCTATGTTGCTGGACTCCCACGTAGCCGACCGCGGTTCACGTCCCGGACCCGGTGGCTTAAAACTCACACTGGACGTGTGTGCGTGTGTGCCCAAGATCCCAAGAGGAGAATGGAGGAGAAGGGATTGCAGCGTGGCCATTCCCCCTGGGGGGGTGATTTCTCGCTTTCTGTCTCTCTGTCTCTCTCTGTCTGGTGAGCGCACATGCCCTATAGCGAAAAAACCTCTCAAAAAAAAAAAAAAAAAAAAAAAAAAGAATGTGAGGTTTTTAGCTGCCAATCATTTTTTAAAATTTTATTTATTTATTTTTTTGCAGAGGTTTTTGCTATAGGGCGTGTGCGCTTACCAGAAAGACAGAGAGATAGAGAGAGAGACAGAAAGCAAGAAATCACCACCCTGGGAGGATGGCCATGCCACAATTCCTTCTCCTCCATTCTCCTCTCAGGCAGGATTTTGGGCATGCATGCACATGTGCCTGGCGTGAGTTTAAGCCACCAGGTCTGGGACTCAAACCATGGCTGACTACATGGGAGTCCAAAGACATAGCCATTACACCAATTGCTGGTCCCAACTGCTGCTAATCATTCTTGTTCTCTCTGTAGACATCTGAGGTTTTCTTGTTTTTGTTGTTTGAGGAATATCTGTGGTTGTTTATTATATACTAGAGAGAATAGTTTCAGAAAAAAAAATGTAAGTATTTCAGATTAGTCGAGGAGTAAATTTGGCAAAACAAACCAAGAATTGGTAATAATTTCCCATCTCTCCTGGGATTTGAAAGCAGATGTATACCCAGATTCCATATTGCAATTGTGCGTGGAGAGTGAGCTGCCTTCTGAGACACAAAATATGTTCCAGGTCAGTGGGCTATTGCTTGACATGCTCAGTTCTGCCTGTGGCCTGCAGCAGGGTGGTGTGGAGATGGAGGCTGAACAGAGAATGCCAGGGTCTGAGAAGCAGCAGCTGTCTTTGCTGGCTTTTTAGTGCAGATGATAAAATAGCTTGGAGAGTATCACATGAGATAGAATTGTTCTATAGAAAACACTGCCACTTGGGATACTGCCAGGTTTTATCTATCCCAAGTGTTTTTCGTCTCAGTTAGATTTTTTTCTTCTCTTTCTTTTATATCTTTGTTGAAGAAATAGAAGAACCAGTCCAGACTGAATAAAAATTGACCTAAATGCTCATTAGAAACAAGTTTACTCGTCTCTCTTAAGATTTACTATATTTACACAGAAATCACAGTAAAACCCTCCTTATACAATAGCTCCAGGGCATGGATAAACTTAGGGGCTGGACTCTTGAGAAAGGTCTTACAAATGGATAGACAGGAGCAAGGTTGGCCATGAATAGCAGTGTTTCTCTGTAGATGTTTCCTTGGAAATCTTTTTTACTACATCTGTTTTTCCTCAAACAGAAAGTTTTATTTTGTTTATATTGTTAACCTATCTTGGTAGCGATCCAACCCAAAAATTATTTTTTAAAGCACCCTAATATTTCCCCTAGTGTTGAAAAGTAAGGCTGAAGAAAGAGGTTTTCCCAGGCGAACCAAACATATCTGCCATAGTGCTAATTGATGAGCCAGAATGGCTTGTGTGTGAAAACTGCTCAGTCAGTTCAGCTGCTATGAACAGAGCAACATGCTGTGTCCCAAGACCTAGTAGACTAGATCTTGACAAAATGGAAGTGTAAAGTTTCACTAATTCCTGATAACTGAGAGGATTATTTTTTTTAAAATGTCTTTCATGGGGCCAGTAGGTGTATGATGGTTAAGATACTGGACTCCCACATAATCAACCATAATTCAAGTACCAGACCCAGCAGTGTGGAACGGGGGGCAGGGGAAGGGGAGAAGGGAAGAGTATAGAGAAGCATAGCATGAGAACAGAGAGGCATGACATTTGTGGGACACAGAAATGGTTTATTCCCTGTTGATGATAACATGTATAGTATTCTTGCCTGGACTCGTCTGAGAAGTATTTCATGTTAAAATTCTCTTTACAAGTCAAATGATGTATAGTGATTGAATGTTTAAAAAATTAGAAGAAGAATAAAATAATAATAATAATAATCTGAAAAGGAATGAAAAGGTACTTGTACTTGCTGATGATGTGGTTAGTAATGTCTTTTGTCTTGACTGGTATGCATGGTGATCGTGCTGGAAAAACAAATGTTATACATTATAAAGATAAATGTGATTAAATGTAATATAAAACATATAATAAAATTTAAAAATACACTGGGTGTATGGGCACATGTGCCCAAAAATCTCAAGAGGAGAATGTAGGAGAAGGAACTGTGGTGTGGCCATCCTCTTTGGGGATGATTGAACAGTTTCCCTATCTCTATCCGTGTATCTCTCTCTGGTGAGCACAAACACCCTATGGCAAAAATCTGAAACAAAAAAAGAAAGAAAGAAAAAAGTCTTTCATGAGAGTAAAGACACACACACACACACACACACACACACACACACACACAGCAAAAAAATAGAAAAAGAGAAAGAAAGGGAGAGAAACAGATAAACACCGTCAACAGTCTCATACTTCAGTCTTCCTCACAGTCCTCCCAGCCGACCAGGGTCATGGGTTCATGTGTCTGGCATGTACAGGTCAACAGAGGATCCAAACTCATGATCTTCCATGCAGATCCAGCATACTTGAGCAGCACCTTACCACTGTACCACCAAGCTGGCTCTAACTAGACTACTTTAGACTTAGCCTTATTATTAATCCAGAACAGAGATCATATGATACATCCTAAATTTTGGGGGTTTATTTTGTATCTGCACTGACATTCAAGCTTAAATAGTGAAAATGGCTACTTCAACTTTATTCTATTGTCCTTGTCTTTGTATATATTCGTATTAAATTCTCCCAGGGAATTTTCAATAATGCCCATTATCACTACTGAAAAGCTATAGAACATGAAAGATCCTGTCCCCTAAGTCAACTTTCATCCTTCCTTGGTGGGAATCCTCTAGGAATTCAAAAGATCCTTCCATTACTCAGGAAGTTCGGGCACTTTAAAGCTTACCAGGAGACATGGCTCTATAAGAGGCTCTGAATGAAACTTGTAGATAGACAAACCCACTCTTCACTGAGCATCATGCTTGCTCAAGGATTTGTCTTGGAGTCCTGATGGAATTCCTAGGACAATGCAAACTCAGCTCACAACCACCTTGAGCCATGGGAGGGGGGAACACATGAAAATGTGCCTCAAGGCCTGAACACAAAGTTATTCTGTCATAAATGAACTCTTCAGAAGTTACTTATGACACCTGAATTGATAAATTGGAATTCAGGGGACCAGCAGATGGTCTAACAGTTACATCACTGGATATCAAAAAAGGCTGACTGCAGTTCGAATCCCGGACCCGGAGGCTTAAGTCACACAGGTGCATGTACCTGCTGCATGCCCAAAATCCTGAGAGGAGAATGGAGAAGATGGGATTGTGGTGTGGCCATCCTCCCTGGGGGGTTTCTCGCTTTCTGTCTCTCTGTCTCTGTCTCTTTCTGTGTCTCTGTGAGCATATGTGTCCTCTAGCAAAAAACTCTAAAAGAATAAAATAAACAAATTGGAATTCAGAAGATTACATATTAAATTCATGGAAATCAAGGTAAAAATATTCTTGGTTTATTGTTTTCCAAATTGTGTCCGGATTTCTAAGGACAAACATCATTAAACCCGGACAATGGCTTTTTTGACAATATATGTATTTATGTATTTTTTCCTTAATAGTCTGCTTCTCTGCTGAAATGACTATACATCCCCAATTTTTTTCTACTAGGAAACTGTTTTTCACCAGTCATTTGTCAAATCATTATTGTTAGTCATAAGCAGTTTATCTGTTTCTCTCCCTTTCTGTTTTTTTTTTTTTTTTTTTTTTTTCCTGTCACATTACCTTCATGAAAGCCTTTTGTTTTGTTTTGTTTGTTTTGGGTTTTGCCATAGAGTATTTGTGCTCACCAAAGAGAGAGATAGTGATAGCGATAGGGAAAGTGTTAAGTCATCACTTACTTCTCAGTCAGTTCCTCTTTATGACATAGGCTGATCTCAATTTACAGATTGGCAACTTTCACTTACCTTGGTATGGGAAAGACAGTAACTAGACATTGCTCTCATAAGAATGTAAGATGCTGAGGGGAGTCAAATGCTTTCTTTCCCCTTTCTGTGTATTGCACATCCCAGTGTCATTTTCACTTACAAACAATATCCCATTGTTCAACTTGTGGTTATTTGTACATGGTTTTGAACTTCTCTTTAATAACTTCACTTAATAAAATTTTATTTTAAACTTGTTTGTGTTTAAATCTGTCTTATTCTCAGTAAGGAAGTAGTGTAGTAGTTTAGGAGATTTGCCATGTAAGAGTGTCAGTGAAATCATGGCTAGGATTGACACCTCTGAGCCACAGCCCATGGTTGGGTTTCATTAAAGTAAACATTTATAAGACAAAGTGACAAGACAATCAGACATTGTGATATTTTGTCAACATGCTATTAAGTATCCAGATGTTTTGGAAACATCTGGTGTTTGACAATTTTGTTTATTCCCATTGCTGTTTAGTGTTGCATTGGCTTAGAGGTGTACCTTTAATTTGAAGATCCTGATAATCTCTTAGAGCAGTGGATTTCAAATCGCATGGCAGAATCTGTACTAAGAAATGTGCTTTATATTGCTGTCCATTATATTTGTGCATCTTTATACCTACAGCCATATCCCCCTATGCAAAAATGTATAGGTAAAACAACAGTGTAACAAAGTAACATAGTCTTTCTACATGTGATGGATTTTATTATTTTCTATTCTATCCTATTCCTAGTATTGCACTTCATTTCACTTTGTTTCATTTTTTAGAAAAGTAAATAGCTATATAATTCCACCAAATGTAATCTGATAAAGTTCAGAAAAAGAGTGCCACTCAAGCTTTCATTATGACAGGCACACTATGTGTGTTCATAGTGAACTTCCTGAGTAATGGAAGGATCTTTTCTTTAATTCTTTTTAAATTTTTAATATTAAATTTAATCACATATATCTTTACAGGGTATAACATTTCTTTTTTCCAGCATGATTACCATGCATATAGGTCACGACAAAGACACTACTATTGGGACCAGCAGTTAGCGTAATAGCTATGTGGCTGGACTCCCATGTAGTCGACTGTGGTTTGAGTCTTGGATCCAGTGGCTTAAAACTCATGCCGGGTGTGTGTGTATGCGTGCCTAAGATTCCAAGAGGAGAATGGAGGAGTAGGGATTTCTCACTTTCTGTCTCTTTGATTCTCTGTCTGGTGAGTGCATGCACCCTATAGCAAAAAGCTCTAAAAAAAGACACCACTATCCACATCATCATCAACAAATAGCTTTTCATTCTTTTTCAGATTATTATCATTATTATTTTATTAATCTTCATATTTTTAAAAAAACATTCACTCACTATACATCATTTGGCTTGTAAAGAGAATTTACCTAACATGAAATATTTCTCAGACCAGTCCAGTTGAGAATACTATACATGTAATCATCAACAGGTAATAAACCATTTCTGTGTCCTACAAATGTCATGCCTTTCTCCTGTTTCCTTCTCTATAATCTTCCCTTCTCTCTCTCCACCCCCCCATTCCACACTGTCTTCAGTGTCCATAACTATTAGATCTTTTAACCTCTACATAATTCCTATGCAGGAAGAAGGAAAGTTGAGTTAGGGGACAGGTTCTCTCATGTTCTATTGCTTTTCAGTAGTGATGATGGGCATTAGTGAAAATTCCCTAGAGAAAACATTAGCTGTTAGTAGCAACATGCACGATGCCAGTTCACTTATGAGCTGCTCCTTAGAGCTCCTAGCTATTTGTAGCCACTCTTTCCCTATGTCATTCTTTATTTGTCAGGGTGGAAAAACCTCAGTACTCTAATTCAGTTCTGCAGGTGCCCTACTATGGATTGAATAGTGTATCTCCTAAAATTCATGTTGAAATTTTAACCATAAGGATAATGGTATAAAAAGGCGGGCCTTCAAGTCTCAGACCCAGTGGCTTAGAAAGCACGCCAGGCACATGTGCCTGTGTGCCCAAAATCTGAAGACAATGGAGAAGGGATTGCAGTGTGCCTATGATCCCTAGGGCTGCTTGCTTTCTCTCTCTCTATTTCTCTCTCTATTTCTCTCTCTCCCTGTCTCTGGCAAGAACAAGTGTCCTTTAGCAAAATTTTAAAAAATAAATAAATTAAGGTGGAACCTTTGGGTATGATTAGATCATGAAGGTGGAGCCCTCATGAATGGGATTAGTGCCCTTTGAAAGAAGGCTCTAAAGAATCCCCTGTCCCTTCTTCCATGTGAGGTTAGCAATAGGAAGACACCCTCAGTGAGGAAGCAGACCCTCCCTAGACAGAAAATGCATAACTCTTTGATCATGAACTTCTCACTGTCCAGAACTGTCCAAAATAAATGTCTGTTTGTAACCAATCTGGATTGCTATTTTGTATAGGAACTCAAGCAGACAAAGACCATCCTGTTCACAAAGGCTTTTTAATCTTGGCTTTATGAACACTTAGCATCTACAAACCACCTGTTTGCAGTAAGCAGGTTATGCACTTCATGCTTCAGTGCCCTAAAGGTGACAATGTCAGAGGACATCTTGTTTCTCGGGTAGTGTCCTGTCCAAAATGTTCAGATTTCTCATGCAGCTTTTGATCATTTCTCTGGCTATATTCATTTTATAGACCTAAAGCAAATATCCCTGGAATCCACGTTCCCCTCAGAGATTCACAAGCTGAAATTTTGAAACAATATTACTCTGATCAATTCCAGAGAAATAAAAATCTCTGTTGCCTGTTATGATTGCTATGAAAGAAAACTAAATCTCAGGCCGTCACAACATACACCAATGTTTTTTCTTGAAGACATTATTTGTGTCTTTTTAAAATTATTCCTCTTTAAATTTAAACCCATTTCTTCACTTTTTTTTTCTAATAAGAAAATGAAAAGCAATGGCTCTAATCACTTTTGCTAATAAAAGCAGTTTAAAGCCCTACAAGCTGGGACCAGCAAATGGCAGAATGGGTATGTCACTGAATCCACCAGGGTTAGAGTCCTGGACCCGCTGGCTTAAAAACCGACTCCAGGCATGTGTGTGTGCCTGCCCAAAATCTTGAGAGGAGAACGAAAGAGAAGGGATTTTGACATGGCCATCCCCTCTAAGGGGGTAATTTCTTGCTTTCTATCTCTCTGGTGAGCACATGCTCCCTATAGCAAAAAAAAAAAAAAAAAAAAAAAGAAAGAAAAGACCCTACATATTTATATATTTAATTGTAGGATGAATAATAACCATCTCTTGAGCTTTGCTTCAAATGTTTTCAATAAATATTACCCTTATTGCTATGTGCTTTTCTAAGTTATTTTAATGTCCTCACCTTATGTCCTTCATTGTAGAAGTGAGAAATCCAGCCACTGCATTAGACAGGTTGTGGCACAACCATGAGGGTCAAGTCTCCTAAACTTCAGCCTCTAGTCACACATTTTTGACTTTGCTTTAGCAGTGATTTAAATCAGGGAGGTGCCAAGAACAGATATGCATCACACAGTGATGTTTTAGTCAACGATGGATCACATATACGATGGTGATCCCATAAGATTATAATGGAGCTGAAAAATGCCTACTATCTAGAGACATGGTAGTCATTATCATGTTTTTGTGTGACACACTACTTCTGTGTTTGTGGCAATGATGTTGTACATAAATTTACCATGCTTCCCATTGTATAATACCCACAATTATGGAGAGTACATAATACTTGATATTGATAATAAATGACAATGTTCCTGGCTTATGTGTTTACTATACATTTAATTATTATTTTAGACTGTACTCCTTCTACTTATAAAAAAATTTACAGTAAGACTGTATCTTATGTTATGCAGGCAGCAAGCTCAGGTGTCTTGAGTTCACTGTGTCTTTTGATTGCCTCATTTTCTCTTGTTCTTGATTTAATCTCATGGTGTTCCGTTCATCATGACCTTCCAGTGAGACAAGATGTGGAGTAAGATTAATGATCCTGACCCTGTGTAGGCCTAGGCTAATGTGTGTGCTTGTGTCTGTATTTAACAAAATGTTAAAAGGTAAAATAAAATTTTAAAAATAGAGAAAAGCTTATAGACGAAGGATATACAGAAAGAAAATAGTTTTGTACTTTTGTACATGTTTGTATTTTAAGCTGTTATCACAAGAGTCAAAAAGTTAAAAATTAAAAACGTATAATATTTTAAAAAGATTGTTATCTAAGTTGAATGTATTACTGAAGAAAGAATCCTATTTTTCATGTATTTAGTGTCGCCTAAGTATACGATGATGATAAAGACTAGAGTAGTATACAGTAATGCCCTAGGCCTTCACATTCATTCACCAGAGGAACTTCCAGGCCTGCAAGCTCCATGTATAGAGAATGCCCTACACAGGTGTGCTATTTCTGGGTTTTGTTTCTTTCTTTTCTCTCTTTTTTTTTTTTTTTTGAGATATTTTTGCTATAGGGCACGTGCACTCGCCAGAAAGACAGAAAGAGACAGAGAGACCAAAAGCAAGAAATCACTCCCAGGGGGAATGGCCACACCACAATCCCTTCTCCTCCATTCTCCTCTTGGGATCTTGGGCACGCACGCACATGTGCCTGGCGTGAGTTTAAGCCACCAAGTCCGGGACTCGAAACGCGGTTGACTACATGGGAGTCCAGCGACATGCTAATGGCTATGTCGCTGGACTCCCATGTAGTTTTTAGTTTTGGATTTTGTTTCTTAGCACAAGGCCCTGCTGTGTCATTATTCTCCTGTCTCTGCCTCCTGCACAGTGGGACCATAGTCTTGCGTTACCATAACCAGCTCTTTCAGACAGGGTCTCACTCTGTTGCCCAGGCTAGGCTACCCTTAAGCTCGTAGTCTTACTGCCACGGCCTTTTTCTGTGATCACAGGCACATACTATAGTGCCAGGGCTTTAGGTTGGACCAGGAATAGAACTCTGGCTTTCCATGCGGCTCCCAATCTCAGATCACGGCATCTTAGTAGTACTTGCCACCTTGGCAGGGCTCAGCTGTGCTGTTTTTATCTATTGTATATCTTCTATGTTTAGATATAGAAATACTTGGGACCAGCAGATGGCATAATGGTTACATCATTGGACTCCCATGTAGCCAATTGCAGTCTGAGTCCTGGACCCAGTGACTTAAAATTCAGACCAGGCATTTGTGTGTTCATGCCCAAGATCCTGAAAGGAGAATGGAGAAGGGGTTGTGGTGTGGCCAACCCCCTGAGGGGTGATTTCTCACTTTCTGTCTCTTTGTCTCTCCAGCAAGTGTACAACCCTATAACAAAAATCTCTCTCTCTCTCTCAAAAAAAAAAAAAAAAAAAAAAAAAAAAGATACAAGTACTATTTTGTTACAACTGCTTACAGTTTTCAGTAACATGCTGTACATGTTTGTAGCCTAGGAGCAAAAGGAGCGATCCCATTAAAGTTTGTATAAGTACCCTCAAGTGTTCCCACAATGAAATTACCTAACGACACATTTCTTAGAACAAAGTGCCATCATTAAGTAACACATGACTGTATATATTTCTTCAGTGGATAGCTTTAACTGCGTTGCTATTTGGCTAATAGAGTTTTCGCGTCTCGATTTGTCTGTTTATTTCTTTTTCTTCTTATTATTTCTTTAGTTTATATTTCCTTTGCAACCATAGCGTTCTTCATTTCTACCCAAGAACTTTTACTTGCGTGTGCCTATTTCTCTAATATCTCAAGGTAGCTTTAAATTCTGGTCTTATTTCTTCATTACTCTTAAGGCTTGTGTAATCTGAAGAATTAACAATCATTTATCTGTCCCATTATCCAGATAATGAATGAAATAGGCTTGTTTCCAAGATAACTTATTCTGAACACCATTTCGTTAATCGTATCTGAGACAATAATATCAGCTGATAAATATGAGTCATTGGTGTACTTTTGCAGCTAGATGTTCCTATATAATGTAGGAAAACAGTGGTTCTGTAATTCTGATACTTCTCAGTGTCTAGAATTCCCATGGCAGCTGCACATTTACCAAAATGCATTGAAATATGTTAAGACTTACAAAAAGCTGTGCCCATATGGAAAATGCATTGGCTGCCATTTGGTTTTCAGATGGTATACTGTAGTCAAAATTGAATTTAAGTTGTTTCTTGTTCCTTTTATAGAGCACCACATTTGGTCAGATTTAGCTCATTTAAATGTTATTGTGAAGTGATCTAACACTCCACAGGTACTAACTGTACATTCTA
Source organism: Tupaia tana (assembly GCA_026018925.1). Lineage (NCBI taxonomy): Eukaryota > Metazoa > Chordata > Mammalia > Scandentia > Tupaiidae > Tupaia > Tupaia tana. Next base: position 20,656,103 of record JAKSZU010000020.1, on the reverse strand, counting down.
ACTGAACTCTGGGGTAGAAGTGTTAGTTGAGAGGAATACTTGATTGTGTTCCGTGGTTATGTTGAAATCCAGGTGACGGTGACATCTGGTAATGAAAGAAGACAAGGAATAAAATATTCTCCAAGTTTGAAAGTGTTATTTTAGTTATTCACTGCTTTCGAGCTGAAATGTACAAGATGCAAATGAAGAGGTGACTAGGAAATCAAGCATAGTTTCTACCGTAGAGGGCCATAAGGAATAGTAATGGTCCCTGGAGGCAGGTAGACAGAGGGGAGAGAAGCACACGGAGAAATTAGAGCTTCGTTGAGTCCTAAGTGCTGCAAGAATAACAAACTCAGAAGTGACGTCATGTAGATAAACATTTATGACGGAAAATGTAATTAATTACATCTCAACAATTTCTCCATATTTCTCACAAGGAGACTTGGCTATTTATGGGTTTTATTGATACATAGTTTGCTTCAATATACATCCTGTTCATAAGCATGTTTTTCTTCTTTAGGAATGATTTATTTTCAAATACATTATGAGCTGGAGTGCATAGGCAAGAGAGATGTGATGTAGGAATTCACCTAAATGGAACCAAATGGAGAGCTATTTAGTGTTCACTTTATTCTGTCATCCCAGGCTGTTTGCTCATTCACTAGGTATCTATTGACTTCATCCACTCTCCTGCTGGCGATTTAGGGAGGGGACAAGGAAACATTAGATACAGAATCTGACTTCTAGAAATTTATACATTATATAGGAATACAAATAATAGTCATATGAAACAGTGCAGAGTGATAAGAGATAATATGCATTGAAGGCCAAAATTAAGAGTTAAGAAAAGGATATGTAGTCTTGTGGCTTTGGGAAGTTAGGTAGCAAAGAAGACCTTGGAATTATTTACCTCAGGCAAAGAGATTACCCAAAGCCATATTTAAGACAATTGTCTCTTTAGGGAAGACAGATTTATGAAACTTCAATCAATTCATCAGGTGACTCAGAATCAACAGTCTGGCTGTTGGTCTAGCTGTATCCTGTGCCAGAGCTCTAGGGCTGGGCCCCAGTGTTGAACATGATATGAATCAATGGTCATAAATTCTGTTGCTGGTTCTTTAATCTTGTTCTCCAATGCTTTTGTACCTTTGATATTTAAACAAAAAATGCAAATACAATTGATAAGCTAAGGAAGGGACTGCAGAGTTTTCAGTAAGCAAGTGATTTCAAAATTCATTACCAACATGTGGAATATAACAGTTCTGGCAGGATAACCCAGAGTAGTAGATTGACAGATGGATGTGTTGGGAGGCCCAAGACTTTAATTTGTGGTATTATTTATCTCTGAAATGTTTGTCATAGGTAAAATCAGCAGAAGTAGAATATCACCAATGAACTAGGTGAACAAGGAGGGTTAAGAGACTAGAAAATAAGGTGAGAATGCGAACGGAAAAGCAAGATAGATTGAAGACTGGACCTGGAGCCTCATAGAGCAGAGATCATGCTGTAGTTTTTGTTGTATCCTTAGTGCTTAACATCACATCTGGAACACAGTAGACATAAAACAAAATCTGCTGTGATGGAGAGAGAAGCGCAGGTCTGAGATTCTGGAGGTAGAGTAATTTCAAATGATGATAGCAGATAAAGGGTGAGGCCACTGGTGTATGCCAAAGTTGAAGAAATGTGATACCAGAGCATTGCCAGGACATTGAGCAATTGTGAAGTCTGAGCATTGCCCAGAGGCAGGTGATTTCTTCATCAAAAAGGGGAATGAAAACCTCAAAGATAATGAAAACAGAAAGCGAGGTTTAAAGCCCACTGGGGAGCAAAGAATAACCAGATCATTCATCCTAGACTCTCAAACTGGCAAGGATGGTAGGGCATAGGGGAAGGAGGGTAAACAGAAAACACTAGATTTTGTGGTGTAATTTTAGTTAAATTATATTTAGCAAGAAAAAAAATGGTGGTATTCAAAAACATAAAGAAATTTGTTTGGAACCAAATAGATGTTCCAGATAAAAAAGATACACATAGATCCAGTCTTGGGAAAAAAAGGTCTAGGAACAATAGAGCTAATCTGAGTAAGATTGAGAATACAGAAACATGCAGAAAAAAATAATAATTAGAATTATTATTAGAATACTAAAGGTGGATTGAGAAAGTGTTTTCTTTGTTTGTTTTCCTTTAATTCAAATATATATATTTTGGGATCAGCAGGTGGCATAATGATTACAGTGCTGGACTCCCACATGGCCAATCATAGTGTGTGTCCCGAATCTGGAAATGAAAATCACACTAAGCATGTGTGTATGCATGCCTAAAAATATCAGGAGGAGAATGAAGGATAAGGGATTATGTTATGGCCCTCACCTCTTGAGGGTGAGTTTCACTTTCCCTCTCACTGTCTCTCTGTCTCTATCCTGTGAGTGCATATGTCTAATGGCAAAAACCTTAAAAATATTATGTTTGCTATAATTACTATGTATCCAAGTGGAAATAGCCAGTGGGAAGATTAATATTTTTGAATGAAGTTGTTTGAAGTAATTTTTAATGTCTATTGTTTTGATTGCTTCAATTTTGAATGCTTTGCCAAGAAAATGAACACTATGATAAAACATAAACAATCAATACTGAAGAGGAGTAAACACTGTTTAATATCCTACATTATATTAAGATTACAATTAAGCATGTACTATGTGTCAGCCAGGGTCAGAGGAGTTTTAAAGGCAGCACTTAATGTCATCTCCAAAAAGGCATTGCAGAGCACTTATTGGTGTTGCATTCAAGCCATGAGGTTCAAATACAAGTAAACAAATTAGCCTCCATTTACACAGGAATTCAGTAATGGAACCAGGATCACGCCCTAACCAAAGTTTTCAACCACTATACTATTTTGCTTCCCTGTATTAACACTTTTTTTAAAAAAAAATATTAAACCTCTCTGACAACTTCCAACTTTTCCCCATTATTGTGGCACCTTCCACCCACCCTGACAGAGAATATTCATTTTTCTACATTTAGCAAGAACAGGGAATGAGCTAAACAATAGAGGAAGTAAACACTGACAGAATCATAGAAGCCAACATGCAAGCATTACAAAGAGACGAAGGATGACACATCATAATTCAATGGAACCATAAAATGGGATGGATTTCCTAACCACCCCATCTTTCCCTGACAGGCTAGTCTCTTCTGATGCAGCTTGATTACAATGGCTTCCAAGATATCGAATAGCCCTGTTAGTAGTTACTGTGATTTGCTGTTGATCCCTTGCTCAGAGGGGAGATGAAGTAGGTTATAAATAATCCCAAACTTTTATTAAAATGATCTGAGTTGATTGTCTATGCTATTCTAAATTTACCCAATAACTACAAAATTTCATTGACTATCAAACCTAAGCCACGAGAGGTATATCCAATACGGTTGGAATATTCGAAATCTCTGTATTGTAAGTTACTTGAAAACTACTAGGTGTGGCAATCAGACAATTTCTTCTTACACCATGCCTAGCAGGTTCTCCATAAGTGTTTATTGAATTGAGTTAAGTGTAATTAACAGAGAGCCAATAAAATGTTATGTGTGGGGAACCAGCAGTTAGCGTAATGGCTATGTCGCTGGACTCCCACGTAGTCGACCGCGGTTCGCGTCTCGGACCCGGTGGCTTACAACTCACACCGGGCGCGTGTGCGTGCGTGCCCAAGATCCCGAGAGGAGAATGGAGGAGAAGGGATTGCGGCGTGACCATCCCCCCTGGGGGGTGATTTCTCGCTTTCTGTCTCTATGTCTCTCTCTGTCTGTCTGGCGAGCGCACGCGCCCTATAGCAAAAAACCTCTCCAAAAAAAAAAAAAAAAAAAAATGTTATGTGTGCTCTATGCAAAATTATAGACTATTACTAGCATAAATTTAAAGTGTTGATTTAGATCTATATTTATTGACATGGAGTGATGTTCACAACATATTGTTCCAAAATATATACTAAAAATCCATTTATGTTGTCAAAGTAGAATAATGCATATGTATAGCTCTCTAAACCTGAACAAAGATTGAGTGGTTGAGTATATGGGCTTTGAAATCAGACCACCAAGTTTTGAATTCCAGATACCCCTCCTATGGGTTGTATAATTGTGAGTAAATTGTTTCATTTTTTTGTGCCTCAAATGGTATATTAAAAGAATCTACCTCATAAAGTTATTGTGAACATTAAAAGAGACCTATGTCTAAAAATATTTATTGTAATGTCTGGCTTACAGTAAGCATGCAAGCACATAAGTGATTTGATATTACTCTTATTATTATGAGAGAAATAAGGAAGAAGACTTACTAAGATAGTAACTATCGGGACCAGCGGCTGGCGTGGTGGTTAAGGCACTGGACACTCCCACATGGCCAACCACGGTTCAAGTCTCAGACCTGGTGGCTTGCTTTCTCACTTTCCCTCTGTCTCTCTCTGGTCAAATGAAAATAAATATATGAATAAATAAATAATTCTTTAAAAAAAAGATAGTAAATATCTTTTTGTTCTTTTTTCCCTGTATTTTTGTTTTCAATGGGAATGTGATTTTATAATTAAATAACAATAAAGCACTTATTTATTTTAAAAAAGAAAATGATTGATGGAGGTAATTTAGATGATATTTATTCCATGTTTCAGGTACAGGGACCTCCTGTGTAGCTTTTCTAGCAGATTGACAGTTAACACTTCCTATCACCTCCTAATTAGTCTAAGTTCTCTGAAGACAGACCCCATATCTTCCAGACTTTCTGAATGCCCTGTGGAGCACTCATTGCATAAATACTACTTTAATGAGGTATGCTTAAATCATCATTTCCCTCCCAAGGTATAACCACTCTATCATGGGATGTAGACAGATTCGTGACACAATTCTCATGTTCTCTTTACATCTGAGAAGATTTCAGTAACATGTCCTCCTGAGGGTCAAGGGAAACATACCCGTCCCTTAGCACTCTCCCGGGTCTTTTTCACAAGAAGAGTTTATACACAGAAGAGTTTAACTTTCTTTGACATCATTAGTCTTAACATCTGTCTCTCCCAATCGGAGTCCCAAGGCTATCAAAGCAGATTAAGAAGTTTGCAGTAGTAGGCGTGCAGCCCGAAGGGCTGTCCAAGAAGGAATATCTGTTGAAATTCCCAATTCTCTACTCCCTCATAAATTGCCCATACAGAAATTCTCTTTAGTGGTTCCCAGAATCATCTTGGGATCTGGGAGTGAAGAAGCAGGAATGGTAGGAAAAAAGAAATCCATACTTTCAAATGCATATTCCAGGTTACCTTGAGAACTGGGGTTCTTAACTATGGTTAGTAGTCTACTGAAAATTCCTCACTCTACCTCAACTCAAATTACCTTGGCCCTAGCTATGCCCAAGGCTCTTCTAGCAGTGAACATTTCACCAAGAAGGCGCCCTACCTGAATAGCACTATGTATTGAGGGCATCAAGAAGCAAAACACTAAAATAGTTACGGAAAGAAAAGTTACAGTTAACATAGCACATATCTGTCAAAGAAGCAGAAGCCGAAAATAGGACTTACTACACATACAGTGAAAAAGATTAGATATAGGGGACAATAGTTGGCATAATGGCTATGTCGCTGCACTACCATGTAGTCGACTGCAGTTCAAGTCCCAGACCTGGTGGCTTAAACTCACACCAGGCACATGTGCGTGTGTGCCCAAGATCCCAAGAGGAGAATGGAAGAGAAGGGATTGTGGTGTGGCCATCCCTCCTGGGGGGTGATTTCTCACTTTCTGTCTCTCTGTCTGTCTCTGTCTCTGGTGAGCACACGCGCCCTAGAGCAAAAACCTCTCCAAAAAAAAAAAAAAAAAACAGGATTAGATCTATATACACTTCCATTTTTATAGGCATTGAGCATATTGCACTTGTTTTTGCCTCCTCATAGGGTTTCATACACTGTCATTGTGAACTAAGCCCTGATCTTTGGGCAGTAACCAACATATCTTCATAGGAAGCTGGCTTCACAGAGCAGGGAATAGAAGCAACAGCCTCAACTAAAGGCAGTCACACACTCACTGGTTCTCATGTTCCTTCGTTTGGTGACCTCCAGAATACTTGGCTCTGCCTGCCTACTCAGACTTTAGGTAATCCTAACCTCTTCCTAAATTGACCTCTCTTGTCTTGCTTTGGTAAAGAAGACACTATTTTGGGACCAGCAGATGACGTAATGGCTATATCACTGAATTCCTCCATAGTCGACCTGGGTTCGAGTCCTGGATCCGGTGGCTTAAACTCATGCCGGGCGAATGTGCATGGGTGCCCAAGACTCCAGGAGGGGAATAGAGAAGAAAGGATGGCAGTGTGGCCATTCCCCCTGGGGAGTGATTTCTTGCTTTCTGTCTCTCTGGCAAGCACACATGCCCTATAGCTAAAACCTCTCTAAAATTGAAATCTCTAGTAATATTGAACAATGTGTCAAAAATTGGAAAGATGCCATTAAGATAGATTTATAATTCTTCTGGAAAAATCTTCCCATAAATAAAATAAGTAATGTTTTGAATTCAGGTGTGTTAGTTTGCTATGTTTATTCTGAGGTTCTCAATAGATAACATGAGACTTTCTGAACATAGCTAATGCAATATTGTGACCCAATAAAATACATGCATGCTTGCAGCATTAAACCAATTAGCCTGCCTTTAGCAATTGGAAGCTGTTGAAATTCATGGATGCATGCTCCTTCCTCTCTAGATACTTGCTAGACCTGTATATCAGTGCCCTCACCTATACATTAGGGATAACAATTGTTATTGCCTCTTGCCTCTTGCTGAGAACTAAAAAACAAGCCCTAGATTAGATTTAGCTACTTTTGCTATTTTTATTCCTTTCATATCTAGCTTTTTTCTTTTCTTTTCTTTCTCGCTCTCTTTTTTGTTGTTGATCCCAAGACACACTCTTCTCAACTGCCACTCATGAGCTAATTTCCTTGTCCTAATTTTTATGTTTTTCCAAAGCCTGTCAGCCTACCTCTCCCTACTTCAGCAGTATTTCATAACTCAGTTTACTTTTTTAAAAAAATACACATTATTTATTAATTATCAATTAAAAACATTTCTATGATTGGTCCCATGGACTGGTGGTTAAGGAATTCAGATCACACATGGGCAAGAGCAGTTCAAATTCTGACCACGGTGGTTTGAAAAAAAATGAGGGGCACAAGTGTATGTATGCCCAAACCCTGGCTGGATGGAGAAATGGAAGAGAAGGGGTTGTGGGTTATGACATCCCATTGAGGAGTGCTTTCTCCCTCCCTCTCTCTCTCTCTCTCTTTCTGTCTCTCTGATAAGTGCATAACTTCTCTGGAAATTGAGAAATTAAAGGTAAAATATTAAAAAAGTTTAATTAAGAGTTATACAAATCTCTTGTTCTCGTTTCACTTGAAAAATACTTTTTTATCTTAGAAAAACGTGCAGCATACCATCTTCAGGTCCTTTCTGAAAAAAAATTTAATAATAGCAATTATAATATTTTTACTTTTGAAATATGAGTAAGACAAGTATCCTAAAAATGTATTTTCAATAACAGTGGAACAAACCTTCTTACTGTTATTGTTGATTAATTTGATTAGAAATATTCTTAAAATTTTATAAGGGGTGGCCAGCAGGTAGTGTGGTGAATAAAGTCACTGAATTCTCACACGGACAACCATGGTTCAGGTCCCAGACCTGGAAGCTTGCTTTCTTACTTTCCCTTTCTTTCTGTCTCGGTCTGGTCAAAATAAAAATAAATAATAAAAATAATAATAATAATAATAATAATAATAATAACAAATGGAATTGAATAAATAAATAATTCTTAGAAAAATCTTATAAGGGATAATTTTAGCATTACCTATGTGTATATGAGGACTCAGAAGCTGCACTAGAGATATTATTAAAACATTATTGTGGGGCCAGCAAGTGGTGTGATGGTTAAAGCTCTGAACTCCCACATGGCTGACTATGGTTTGAGTCCCGAACCTGGCAGCTTGCTTTCTCAGTTTCCCTTTCTCTCTCTCTCAGTTCCTCTGTAGTCAAACTTAAAAAAAAAAAAGATAATAACAACAAATAAATACATTCTTTTATTGTTTTGAGAGGTTTTTTGCTATAGGGTGTATGTGCTCGCCAGAGAAACAGAAAGCGAGAAATCACCCCCAAGGGGGGATGGACACGCCGCAATCCCTTTTCCTCCATTCTCCTCTCAGGATCTTGGGCATGCATGCACATGTGCCTGGCGTGAATTTTAAGCCATGGGGTCCGGGACGCAAATCACGGTCAACTACATGGGAGTCCAGTGACATACCATTACGCTAACTGCTGGTCCCAAAAAAATAATTCTTAAAAAAATCCATTATTGTACTCATAGGGATCAATCATTTAGTATTGCTCTACCTGGTAGCAATATGCTTCTCGAGAGAACATGAATGATTGTTCATGACCATGATTAGCAATGTGGGACCACATGAGAAGTATGATTGAGAAGACTACCTTTTTTCTCTCGTATCCCCTATTTTCTCTTGACTTTGAGCAGCAGGTCACACAGCACATCAAAACCGACATATCAGGCATATTTTATTTTTATTGGCTACCTCACTGCATAAACATAGGAGACAAGCATTTATGGGTATGTTTTGCACAGTCATAGTCAATTAGATGAAAATATGTTTTTTTATCTTACATATTCTTATATATACTGACTGACTGAAAACTTTCTTGTATTAAGATGATGGTTCTATCTGATAAGTAGATTTTTAAAAACATTTATTTATTTATTTTTTATATCTGTCAGGGGTCAGCAGATAATATGGAGGTTAAGGTGGCTGGATCCCACATGCCCAATTGGGCAGTTCAAGTCGCAGACCTGGCAATTTGAAAATCATGCTAGGTTAGGACCAGCAATTGGCATAATGGCTATGTTGCTGGACTCCCATGTAGATGACCGCAGTTCGAGTCCAGGATCTGGTGGCTTAAACTCACACCAGGCTCATGTGTGTGCATGTCCAAGATCCTGAAAGGGGAATGGAGGAGAAGGGATTGTGGTGTGGTCATCCTCCCTGGGGGTGATTTCTTGCTTTCTGTCTTTCTGTCTCTCTGTGTCTTTCTGGTGAGTGCATGTGCCCTATAGCAAAAACCTCTCCGAAAAAAAAAAGAAGAAAGAAAAAAAAAATCATGCTGGGCACATGTATGTGCATTCCCAAAGTCCCAAGAGGAGAAGGGATTGTAGTGTGGTCATTTCCTTTAGGAGATTATTTCTCTCTCTTTCTCCCTCTCTGTCCCTCTTTCTCTCTCTCTGACAAGTACATATACCCTATAGCAAAAAAATAAAAAATAAAAAAAGAAAGAAAACAAAAAATAAGAACTAAAATTGCACACACACACACACACACACACACACACACACGTTATAACCATATAATTTAAAATGAAATAAAGTGGTCAAGATTCAGATTCATTTATTCAAGCAATAATTTTGAGGATACAATGTATGCCAAGATCTTTCTCTGACCTTGGAGATACAGAGACAAGAAAAACAATCTACATCTTCCATGAGTTCTTGGTATCATGGAAGGCAGAGCTATGAGCTAACAAATAAATGTCTAAACATTTTAAGTGCCTGACGGAATTGTATGGAAAGCACATGGTATTGCTTTTTAAGGAGGGAGTGGTTAATTATATGTGGAAGTATTGCTTAAAAGAGTGATTCTTAAATTTAGTTGTCATAGTCAAAACTACCTAACAAGGAAAAGAAGGAAAAAAGAAAATTGCCTTAGCATAAAAAGTTTTAAAAGCATAAAAACCGCATGAGATTTGGAAAATCCGGTTTAAATAAGGCTGTAAACAAGCAGCCTTAGACAATAGGAGAGACTACTTAAGACTTTGGATAATGTTATTCAATGGTTGTATTTAAAGATTATACAAGGTAGAGGCTAAATTAAGATGCTATGGAAGTAATTTCCCTTCTGATGTAATCCAGGAGAGAAATGTAGAAAACAGGAACTGAGAGGACTCCCTCTTTATAATGGAGGGAGATGAGTGAAAACTTACACCTGGATTGAAGATGGAGCATAGTAGAGAAGAAGGGATTAATTGGTGATTGCCATTGGCTCTGTATAGTTTGGGTTTAGTGGACGGTATTGTCAATAACTGAAAAGGAGAATAAAGGAAAAAAATGTTGAGGAAAGTTCAGTTATAGCATAGCACATCATCATTTAGCTGTTAGAGGCCCAAGCATAGAAGTCTTTCACTTTCCCTTTGGATCAGGATTTAGGGACCAGCTTAGATGAATGATTTTGGGTCAGGGTCTTTTCATGAAGGAACAGTCAAGACATTGACCAGAGTTTAAGCCTTCTGAAGGCTTAACTGAGACTGGAGAATCTGTCTCAAAAATGGTTTACTCACATGGTTGTTGGAAGGAGACTAACCTCTGGACACATGAGTTTCTTCCCAGAAGCCCTTGAGTATTCCTTATAACATGATAATTGGCTTTTCCCAGAGCAAGTGATCCAAGAGAATCAAGAGAGAAGCCACAATGTCTTTTATGATGTAGCTTCATCAGCCACATGTGTCAGTTCTGAAACACTGTCAATCTGTGGTTATGTAGCTTAGCACAATTTAACATGGGAGAAGACCTCAAAAGAGCACAAATGCCAGGAGGCATAGATCATTAGGACCATCTGGGAGACTAGCATGACAGGGCATACTGAGTTTAACAGTCAGGAAAGTGCAAGCTCAGTGTTAGCAAGCAGTCTGGCATATGAGTCTAGAACACGGGGGAGAATTCTATCTTAAAAAAAAAATAATGTTCAAAGGATGAAAGATAAAGAGAAAAACATAACTTTTAGGAATATTGGCATTCAGGTCCAGCAGGTGAAGTGGTGTTTAAGGTGCTGGACTTGCACATGGCCAACTATGGTTTGAGTCCCAGACCTGGTGGCTTGCTTTCTCACTTTCTCTCCCTCTTTCTCTCTCTCTGGTGAGTGCATCTGCCCCCTAGCAAACTTAACATAATAATAATAATACACAATTTAAAAGGGAAATTTTTTAATTCAATAGTTAATCAACTGAAAGCATTATATTAAAATGTTTCAGAGGGCAAACCAGCAGATGGCATAATGATTACATCGCTGGACTCTCATATAGCTGACTGTAGTTCGAGTCCCAGACCTGGTGGTTTGAAAATCATGTCACGTGGGTGTGTGTGCATGTCCACTATCCCAAGAAGAGAATGGAGGAGAAGGGAGTGCAAAACGTCAATGTGCCCTGGGGGTAATTTCTCACTTTCTCTCTTGTCTCTGTCTCTCTCTTTCTCTGGTGAGTACATGCACCTTATGGTAAAAACCTCTTATTTAAAAAAAAAAAAAGAATGAAAAGCAAAGACTGTATTGTCCACTGGCTCAAGTAGACTCTTGGAACTAAGTTGTCTGAGTACTAAAGTAGTTCCATTACCCAGAGCTGTGCAGTCAAAGGCAAATTAACCTCTGGAGGCTGTATTTGCATCTATCAAATAGGGGTAGTTAAAGTATCTACCTTATAGAGTTGTTGTGAGGATTAGGATTAAGTAAAGTAATATATATTAAATATTTGGGAAAAAACAAAATCCATGGTAAACGTTCAGTAAAAAGTAGTTATTATTATGAGGGTTGTGTTTTATTTGTATTGAAAGTCTTACTTTCAAATATTTGGCTTTCTTATTTTTAATACATAGTATAGTTTAACTTTCAGCATCTTTAAAAATCAGTTTGAAATGCAAAAAGTTATTTTCTTGGAAGATTTGTAACCTGATTTTATAGATCAAGGAGTTTCATTTAAGTGCTGAAAGGAAATGCAGAGACTAATCAATAAGTCAACAACTAAACCCACCACATGATACAAGATAATATAGATAACCAATAAATAAACACTCCTATCTGCTTCCTTACTTGCCCCCTGCTTTTTGCAATGCTTTGTACAGATAAAAAAAAAAAAAAAAAACTAGAACTGAAATCATTATGTCAACTGTCTTCATTTTTTTGTAGTCTATTCAAATTTCTGTTTTTAAATTGGTTTTCTTCTCTATTATTGTTTTAATTTGTTTCTTCCATGAGTGAGAGAGACAGAGAGAGAGATAGAGAGAGACAGAGAGAGAACATCTCCAACGGGGTCTTGATGCCACCATCTACCCCCAGTCTCAACCAGTCTTGCCAGATGATGAGCCTGCTCATTCCCCACATACTCAAGGATGTCTCTGGATGCAAACTCGAAATCTCCCCAAATGGGTAAGCTTCACAGAATGGTGTGTTTTACTGCTGTGTTACCTCTGGCCCCTAATTTGTTTTGTTTATGGAGATTCTTCTGTTAATTACAAGGCAGTTCAGCATTCTGAAATGAAGCATAAATATGTATATACATTTAATAGTTAAGACAATTTCTTTCTATAGTTGTCTTTCAATCAACCAGAACATTCTGGAGAAGCTAGATAAAGTATAAAAATTGTATGACCTAAAGCTAGTCTTTAGTATCTCATGTCAGTGTTTTCCTATATGGGTATTGCCAGAAGGAAATTTGTTTCTGTTTGTTTATTCGCATGGAAAAGAGAAGTTTCTGAATTGAGATACTTCCATGAAATGCAATAGTTGGCCTAGATGCAGTTTAGAGCACTCTAAAAAGATTAGTATACTCCCAGGAAAAACCACAATTGAACTAGGAGATAAGACAACACAATATTTGCAAAACTATCATCATCCTATCTTCTGTATGAGATAGATTACAAAAGTGTATTCCATCTTGGAATGACCTGGACATTATATTTTGCCTTGATGATAATTTTTTTCTCAATTTCTCAAGCAGAGAAAATATAGAAATTAACAACTATATTCAGGAATTATAAAGTATCTACTTTATAGAGGTATTGTAATAATTATGTTAATACAAATAAAGCATTTCAGAAGTTATTTTGAAATCACTGATCAAACCTATATTTGGAAAATGAATTAGAAATTTTGAAAATGATACTAGTATGTGAATGTAGCTTTTATCTGTAAAACAGGTGATATAATTGTGTATGTGTATCAATTTGTCTGTTTTGTGTGGCTAGAAGAGAGTACTGAAGACTGGGTAGTTCAGACTGAACAGAGATTTATTCCTTTTATTTCTGGAGGCTGGGAAGTCCAATAATGAGGGCCCCACCCTTGCCTTCTGCCTGCCTCAACCCATGGTGGGATGTGGAAGGGCAAGAGAAGGTGAGAGTGAGTTAGAGGAAATAGAGCAGAACTCATTCCTTTATTAGAAACCCACTTTCACAAATAACTCATTCCTGTGGTAAGGACATTAATCACCTCTTAACTGTCCCACCTCTTAACATGGTTGCACTGGGGAAAAAAGTTTCGAACCTGTGAACTGTGGGGAAACACATTCAAACCACAGCACTCTGGAGTATGTTAACAAACAGTAAAATTTAAAAAGGAAAGGGAACCCCAGCATGGGAAAATAATTTAAAAGATCAAAAAGGTAGTTGTTTACTTAACCCAGGTTTATCATGTTATATACATGTATTCCCCATAACATGCAGATATTAAAGTGTGTTAGCCAGTTGTGCCATAAGTATTTAAACTTGGCATCACGGCACCCCTGCTGTGGAAGGGTGATGACTCAGCTGATCACAGGCTGGGAAGTCTCACACAGGGTGCACGCTCTGCAGGTTGGCTGAGCTCCGTGGATCCACCTCCTTTCCCACACAAGCTGCACTTTGTTCAGTGCTGTGTTTGTAATGGTTCACATTGATCTCTTGATTCTGTGGTTAATTAAGATGTATTTTTCAGCACAGCCCACAGATTCCAAGGCTCAGAGGATTAGTCGATAGTTTTCTGCAGCTCTGCCATTAACAGGGCAAAGTGTCTTAAATAAATAGTCTGTTTTCGTTAGCGTGTGCACATTTCTTTGCATTCCAGGAAGTATGATGCGCTGTCATGGTAGTCAAAGATGGAGGCAGGCAGCTGTGGCAAGGTAGAAACAGAAGTGGACTGCGATTCTAATTCCACCTCAGAGCATTCCACCCTGAGAAAACATGGGCACAATTAGTCTTCCTTTAAAGAAAGGAAGACATCTCTTATTACCAACATCACAGTATTCTTGTAACTATAATATGCATGCGTGTAAAAGAAAGTACTTTGAAATATATGAAGCATTATACGTGAGCTTGGAAATAGGCAAAAATCAATGAGAAATTTAGAGTATTACTTTAAAATGCACATAGGAAACAATGCATATGTAGATAGAGAGAAAGGAAGAAATGAAAAGTGAACAATTAGAATTGAAGGCTTGGGAGGGAGACAATGCCAGGGAGAGTGAAAAACCGGCTTTCAAGGAAAATGAAAGAAGATCACATATAGGGAAACAGAAATAAAGAGGTAGGACAGCAAAAGCATGAGGGGAAGTGGGGGAGTGTTTACCCTTAACAAGTCCTATTATACTGCCTACATTCTAGTCATTTCCATGCCAAAGAACCACTAATGCCTGTCCTGGGTAATGCAGGCTGATACAATCATGTTGGTACCATCACAAAATAAACACTCCCTGACTTTTCCAAGAGCTTTGCTGGCTGAATTCAACAGACACAAGGCTGTTATCTAGGTGACCTGTAGGGATCTCATGGCTATCACTCTCTACAGCAAACACTTAGCCAACGATATTCTTAACATAAACCTCCAAGGAACTGAACAACAATGTTGTCCATTACAACCTGGTCTGCCACTGTATTTTTAGGTCCCTGGAAAGACAACCTCTGGGGTGACTAGCAGCTGAGCTACTGCATTTATATAAAAGAAATAGGGTACTAGAGTTGGGCTGCTTTGTCAAGGAACTTTTGGTTACTCAAAAATGGCCTACACACGACATTAGAAGTATTCTGTTTGTTTTCAATATGCGAGCAGGAAGAAAAGAATGACTGCTTTATTTCACTGCCCAACATAAATTTGGGAGAATTTATTTCAGAGAGATAAAGGAAATTCACAGATAACTGGCTGTAGAGCTGAGACCTAGCTGTATAGGACATGGAATTGTCTATGTGGTTCGAATAATGTGTTTGAGTTCCTACTATCAAAGCTAAAGCACTTATTAGTGAAACTGAAAAGAAACTGGACTCTATTTATTTATTTAACTATTATTTAATGTTATTTATCACCATCATTTTTAAAATTTGCTACAGGGCATGTGTGCTCACCAGAGAGAGAAAGACAGAGAGAAAGTAAGCCACCAGATCTGGGACTCGAACCATGGCCAGTCATATGGGAGCCCAGCACCCAAACCACCATGCCACCTGCTGGCATCCTACACTCTAGTTTTAGATGAAACTATTAGGTAAATTTGTCCATCGTTTCCCATAATTACAAAATGATTTAATGCTGGGACCAGCAGTTGGCGTAATGGCTGTGTTGCTGGGTTCCCACGTAGTCAACCGCGGTTCGTGTCCCCGGCCCGGTGGCTTAAAACTCACACCGGGCGCGTGTGCGTGCGTGCCCAAGATCCCGAGAGGAGAATGGAGGAGAAGGGATTGAGGTATGGCCATCCCCCCGGGGGGTGATTTCTCGCTTTCTGTCTCTCTGTTTCTCTCTGTCTGTCTGGCGAGTGCACGCGCCCTATAGCAAAAACCTCTCCCCCAAAAAAATGATTTAATGCTAATTATTATTTTTGTTTAATGAATATTTATTTGGGAAGTATAAGTTTTCTTTTTTTGCCTTTATCATTCAAGTAAATGAATAATGCAGGTGACTTTATGAAGACTGTAATTTCTTCACTACGATTTCACACCCACAGTGGATACTGAGGAAATATATGTTAATGTTGACATTATAATTCACTTACAGGTATAACACATCTACTATTGGGATTACCACATTTGCTGATGTAATCTAAATTAACTCTTCAGAATCACATATGGAAAATCCCAAAGGTCTGTCAGAAAAATGAATAGTGTGTGGTTTACCCTTCCATAAGGACTCATTTATCCCTTCTCTAAAATTATTTTTACCAAAGGGCATCAAGTCTTTGTTGCCTAAATCCCAACAGAATACAATTCAGGGTTAATTCTAAATAGAGATACAGAGAAAATAAATGTATAGGGCTGCATATTTCCTTTAAAGTACAGTAGGTAGTCAGAATTCCAGACTTTAACATCTATGTCTGAAAGATTTGTGGACAGCCCGAAGGCCTAGTTCAAGGAGTAATTGACGATATTGCTGTGTCTGGGTGGTCCAGCACACGGTGGTAGCTAGGTCCATGAAGCCAAGCGCTGGCCATGCAGCCAGCCACAGCATTTTAAAATGAATTCATGCTTCTCTGTCTATTTATACAGATTGCAGAATTGTTATTTAGCATCCGAAATGTCACTTTATGTTTTATGAGAAATATCACATTCAGGAGTTTAGGAAGGCCTTAAAAGTAACTTCTGAGAATATTAACTGTGAATTTTTTTTTTTTTTTAAGCACAATGATTTTGCCATCCTTACTTTAACTATTCTTGCTTCTACTCCCAGAAATTTCTGCATAGGACTTGAGACAGGATAATAAGTGAGTATCAAATATTAACTTCTTTAGTAAGTAGACAAAGCTGTGGTTTCAGTCCACATCTGACTCCCAGACTCATACTTTCTCCTCCTACCCTGTTCCACACCCAGTTATACACTCCATGTTCAGGATCGATTCCCTCCCAATTTCAAATGCCCAAACTCTGCTTTTCCTTTGCTATAAGAGCCCCAGAGGCCTTAGTTAAAGAGTATCTGGCCACTACAAGTGCATACTCCTTTTTCTCCCTGAAACTGTGGTGCCTTGTTGAGATGGGGCTGTTGGGTGAAAGGGAAAGGAAGTCAGAGATTCTGGGGTACTGGTTTACTTTTCTTTTTTGAAGATTAGACAGGTTTTAGGCCTGTAACTTTTGCTCTTAGGGAGTTCAGTGATGGACTTTCTGGAGTATTCTGAATATTGCTTTTGTGGAAATAGAGCCCTGGGTCACTCTTAAAAACACTTTGCAGAGAGAAGTTGTGTATCTCCCAAATCCCACTGGCATCTCTACGCTTAGTCTGAGAAAGAAGCTGCTAATGGAGTTTAAAAGGTTACCTTCATTAACTAAAAATAAATTTAAAGTGAATGGCCTTCCCTCAAACAAGGAACATTCAGAATGGGCATCGTTAAATGACATGGAAGACAGATTAGTCTTCGCAGTGCTTTCCTTGTGTGTTTTGCTCATTCCTGTTCCTAAGTGTCTGCCACCGCAGAGTCCTCCCTGGAACCTGATTAGACTTCAGGGCCTTCGTAATGTTCGAAGGTGAGCTCGGATCAATTTCCTGCATCTTTTCTGCCATGGTAAATCATTTATTTGGATGAATGTTTTACAAAGGCAGGCAAGAGGAAAACTCATGAAAAATAAATATGGTAAAATACGCTATGCTGTCCTGCAGTGGTTTTTCAAGGCTTCATCGTGTTTAAACTCTCCATGGCATTGAAGCAGTTTGGACATTTCCCTCATTTGGTCTCACGGTGGCCAGGTGAACTCAATTAACACGCAGTGCCACAGAGGCCAAGAGGGTGTCTTTTATTTCCTCACATATCATTTGACTCACTCAATTCTATGCCTACAGATTTCTTGGTCTGATCTTGCAAGCAACAGAGGCAGTTGATTGTTACAATAGAGAGTGAACCAGGCAAGGCGAACAGATTCACGCTTTCTCATCCAACTGTAAACACAGCAAGGAAGCACACAAATAAAAGAAAGAAAGGAAAGTCCCTCACCCGTTAGGTCATTAAGCTTTATTTCTAAGAAGGATTGACAGAATGATATGCATACAATGCATAATTGAGTTTAAAAGTTTTTTAAAAATAGCATTGCAACTATTTAAAAAGCTGTAAAAATAAGTTTACTACTAATAAAGCTATTTTGCAAGTGAATATTTGAGCTGTATTTCCTAGGCATCATAAGCATTAAAAACAAAAATCCAGCATTGGGGTCTAATGGTAGACTGTGGTAATGCAATGGTCTGATGCTGGGCCCACTTGAGAAAGTCCAAGGTTTGTATCCTGAGACCTCTCTATGTACATGGTGCCCATAATTCAGCCTTGCTGAAATGAGAGGTGCATGGTGGCGAGAACACTATGTTGGGATGTTCTCTTTTTTCTCTCTCTCTCTTGCTCAGAATACGTAAATCAACACTTAAAAAAAAAGTCAGCATCGATAATAGCAGTGACAAGTTTAGTCTCCTATTAGCTCTGTCCATTTTCCTCTTGTTTTCATTAGAAACTCTCATCCTTTTGGTGTCAAATGGTAAAAGGAGAGGTTAATTTATGTGTTCCTATTGTGCATCAGGCACTTAAGATCTGATTTCGTTTAACCCTCAGGATTGCCTGCCAAAATTGGTAGGATTCTTCCCATTGATAAGGAAACTGAAGCTAAATACTGTGCTTACATTTTTAAAATTAGTGAATGTGAGCCAGGTTTGAAGCCACATTGATTTGGATGTCTCTGATATTTAGATGATGCCTACTAGAGGTAGGAAATTGGAGATGCTGGCCCAACTCAGCACTGGAGCTGGACCCCTCATGGCCAGCTGTGGCTCAGATCTCATCCTGATGCTTGAAACCATGATTATGCTTGTTGTATGTGTCTGGATGCCCCAAATCCTGATGAGGTGCAGAAATAGAGGAAAAGAGAATTGTGGTGTGATCGTACTCCATTGAGGGGTACATTCTCTCCCCCCTCTCTCTCTCTTTCATGTGAGCATGTGCCCTCTATCAATAAACAATAAAAAATAAAAAAAGAACAGAAAAAAGGAACAACTGGAAATGTGTCTAAAGTAGAGAGGAGCATGTCAGTCATGCCCAGGGAAAACCAAGCAGGATCAGACCCAACCGGAGTAACATAATAGAATGGAAAAGAGCACCGACCCTTGGATATTATGTCAAAGAATGCAAATGAGAAGAAAAACCTTCCAAATGTCTCTCTGGTTGACACCTTTTTTTTTTATTTTTTGGAGAGGTTTTTGCTATAGGGCGCATGCGCTCGCCAGACAGACAGAGAGAGACAGAGAGACAGAAAGTGAGAAATCACCCCCCAGGGGGGATGGCCACGCCGCAATCCCTTCTCCTCCATTCTCCTCTCGGGACTTTGGGCACGCACGCACACGCGCCCGGCGTGAGTTTTAAGCCACCGGGTCCGGGACGTGAATCGCGGTCGACTACGTGGGAGTCCAGCGACATAGCCTTTACGCTAACTGCTGGTTCCCTGGTTGACACCTTTTTGTAATTGTATTATCTTCACTAATTTTTGATTAAATCTCTCCAGAGCTGTTCTTTGGGAACTGTGTGGGTTTTCTGGTGATGCCTTTTGTCAAGAGGACAAACGCTGAATATTTCTGATTATTATTTCATTCCTAAAAGCATTTAGTGGACTTGAATTACAACTCTTTTCTATACCTCCAGCCTTCCACTCAACTGAGTCCATCTGATACACTGCCCTGTGTCAACCTAAGGGGAACTTTGAATTTCTCAAATCATTACTCAGTTCAAGAATATCAATGATTCATACTCATTCTCAAGGAGTTCTGAAGTATATTTGCACTTTCACTGCCCAGTTGTATATCCACCTTTTTACCCAGCACTTACACCATTCACAGAGATCACGTCCTCATTGTTACATCAGACATGGCTCCTTTGCTTAAGTCCTTCTCTTGTGCTAGAATTTCTTTTCAGCTCTAATCTGTGTATCTGATTCAACTCATTTAAAAAATATTTTAATACCTGGGACCAGCAGTTAGCGTAATGGCTGTGTCGCTGGACTCCCACGTAGTCGACCGCGGTTCGAGTCCCGGACCCGGCGGCTTAAACTCACGCCGGGCGCGTGTGCGTGCGTACCCAAGATCCCGAGAGGAGAATGGAGGAGAAGGGATTGCGGCGTGGCCATCCCCCCTGGGGGGTGATTTCCTGCTTTCTATCTCTCTGTCTCTCTCTGTCTGTCTGGCGAGCGCACGCCCCCTATAGCAAAAAACCTCTCCAAAAAAAAAAAAAAGAAAAAAAAATATTTTAATACTTAAAAAGCAGGGGGAAATAGAAATAATTGTTAAAAATAGTCCTAAAACACATAACCATTATAAACCTTTTTATTATATAACCCTTCTTGTTGTTGTTCAGTTGTGCACAAATTATGGGCTATAGGATATGAATTTTGGTAACTTTTAATGATTTGATAGTCATTTTCTACATCAGTAATTTTTTTAAAAATGTGAATACTTCAATAATATTTCATCATATTTTATAAAAACAGTACTCTGTTATTTGACAATTCTACCACTAGTTTTTTCTATATTAGTAATCTTATAATAAATATACTTGTGCAGAAATCTTTTTATATATTGGATGTATTCTTAAGATAGAATATTAGGTTTAAAAATATTGTTTCTAAAAGTATTAATGTTTTAGGGCTATTAATATAAATATTATTAACAAATTTCTTTCCAGAATAAAATTTCAATGTATATTTACATTGAATAAACATGTAATGTTTTCTAAGCTCACCTTAAAATGACTTATTACTTTTATTATTTGTCAATTTTATAACTTTATCGCATTATGACATTATTGCTCATTTGATATTTACACTTGCTCTTAGTCAAAAAGCTGAGAAATTATTTTGATACATAGTAGGGTTAAACATTATAAAACATAGTTATTAGTAATCTATTCTTTATTCACTCATTTACATTTTATGGCCTCTGCCTATTTTCTTGCTCTTTGGGGGAAACAGAAATCCCAAAATTAACTGGGGATGATAGCTGCTCCTTTAACCTAAGAATAAGGAGCAGCAACCAATATAATATGGTTGGGAAATTTCTCTGAAAGAAAGTTAGAAATTATATCATCATTTTCAAATAAAAGGAAATTTCCCCAAGAAATATATGAAAAAATATGAAAAAATGTAAAAAGGAAGCCAAAATTACCAAATTTTTGTTTTTCTTTAATTTTCTAAAATCATATTTTTGAAATTAGAAAAAAAATGTGAAAAACCTAATTAAAAATTAAAAACATGATTTTAATCACTCAGTGATCTGGCTGCTTTTTAAAGACGAAAAAAATCTGTGTGGTACATGGGGGAATGGTTGCCCAGTTTTGTATTTGTCAAAGAGCTTAGATCTCTGAGCCAATATCTAGGAAGTGAAGGAGAAATGAACTACATTTTCTCTCTTTTCCCCTTTTTTCTTTTAGGTAGGAAGACTGGTTAAATGCAAAACATGGGTAGGCTTCCATCTACTTTTCTTAATTTTGTTCCAGACCCTGGAAAAAAGAAAGATTTTTCTTCCAATTTTACTTTTCTGTAAGAATGTAGGGCTATTCAGAAGTACTTGTTCCTATTGAAGTCATTTCCAACAAAACTTAGAACAGGGATTATTTGTTCTCCATTTTAATGTTGAACACATTCAATTTAATAGTAGCTATTTCTATACTTTTTAACTCTATCCTTTCCCTTTGAAGAAATAAAATTATGGTTTTCCCAAGGGTTTTTAATTTGAAAGTTTCTTCAGTGTTGGTAGGTGAAATGTTTATGGCTGAGAACATGGATTCTAAATATCAGCTAACCTAGTTCACGACTATTAGAATTGGATGAAATTATGTTTTAACCTTTCGGAGCCTCAGTTTTCTCAACTGCAAACTTTCCCAAGGTTCTGACAACATGAAATCATGCATATGAAGCTCAGAACTTCAGTTTCCTGCATATCTCTCTTTGGTAACCAACCTTCTCCTTGAAATCCTGATTCAATTACTTGTTCAATATTGTGAATGGGAAACTTCCTGTTATGAACTCTTATGCCTAAATGCACATCTTTTCAGAACCATAGACCCAAGTCATGAGCTATTAGTTTGTCACCAGAATTTTATGGAATGTATATTAATTTCTTCTACTGCCAATGAAGAAATATATTGTTTACCTTTAAGTCTAGGGTAGAACGTAAATGTAATTCTGTTTAATAGAAACCACAGAAAATCAGGAAAATTGCTGAAAATAAACATGGCCCAGATGGACACCCATTTCTCCACAGCATTTCCTTTCTAATAGACTATACTTGTTTCACCATCGTGCATAGTTTAACCTTAGACAGAGGGGTCTTGATTCAGTCTCTGACAGATCTGGCTACGTACTCCCCATACCTGCAGAGCCAGCTTGCAACACTAATGCCCAGGCTTCTAGCACGTCTAGCAGTCTAGCACTTTCTACGTCTCCTTCAGGCAGTTATTAGAGTAATGTCACAAGACCCATCTTGGAAAGGAAAGCTTCACAACTACTTGGTGAAATTTCCTTTTATTTGAAAATGATGATATAATTTCTAACTTTCTTTCAGAGAAATTTCCCAACCATACTATATTGGTTGCTGCTCCTTATTCTTAGGTTAAATGAGCAGCTATCATCCCCAGTTAATTTCGGGATTTCTGTTTCCCCCCAAAATATATTCAATAACTACTAGCATTTCATTCATCCAGTGATTATGGCCTAATATTTTTGATCTGTTGTGCTTTGGGTGGAGTTTTAATATTTTACTCTTTAATTAAAAAAACACATTTGGTCCTAGCATGCTGTGAAAGAGATCCTGGCAACATATAATTTTATTTTACTACACTAACCCAGATCTCATATGTATAGCCAAGGAATGATACTTATGTGAGATATCTGCTGTATACGCATACTCTCATCTCTCTCGCCTCTTGTTTTTGGAATCCTACTTCGATGTACAGATGTATAATTTAAGTAGACTAGTACCTAAAAATAAAATAGTTAATGATCAAACAATGAATCAGTCGTTCCATAGATCATTTTGCTATTAGATGTAAGGCCTACTCACTGCCAATATGTTTTCCTATTTTATGCCAATGTTTTCATAGAACCATAATTAGAAATGCTGATGAAATATTATCTATGCAGTCAATTACCATAAGGTTTGCACACACTTTACAGTTCTCAAAGTAGGTTGGTTCCAAGTAAGTTAATTTACAACTAATAATTGTGAAGTTTCACAAACATTGAGTTTCTTTGCTTTTTTTTACTTTAAGTACCGAGAATGTTGAGAACATCGACATGGCGTATAGACGTTGCAAATGTGATTGATGGCACAAACTAATTATACTGCCTTGTTCTATTCCTATTAATGAGATGTTTACAGCAAATTTCGAAGAGTTTGAGAGAAAATGAAAGAAAAAATCTATTAATGAGGGGTTTTATCAAATGTTTCCCTTATCAATTGTTAGTAAATCATAGCAACTGAAAACACAGGCTTGCTCATCAGATTTTGAATGCATCAATATATGCAGTGGTGCCTGAAGGACACTGAGAATCACCTGTAACCAGAACTTTGGGCCAAACAAATTAGCTGCATTGTTTTGCATAGCGGCATCATAAAAGATATATTTCTTGGCTTTTATTTGTCATATTGTGTGTAAACAATGTGCATTTATCTATATTACCTCAAATAAGAGATTCCTTTAAATTGTTCTGAGCATTGGACATATGCTAATATTATTAACTATTGATAATGAAACCTTAGAATGACAAAATACAAACTCACAGAAGATATGGCTTCCTTCACTGATCCATTATCTGAAGAATCTCATATAGGCTCAAGAAGGAGGGAAATTTTGAATTGTGTAAATTGATGAATTTGTAGAGAACCCCATGTTTATATTAAAAGTAATTTCCTGACAAATATATGAAAGAAATAAGACTAACATATTTAAATAACAGATCAACTCATTGACATCTTTTTTATCTTAAGTATTCTTTTTAAATCCTCACAATTAAAAGTGGATAGATGTTGGCATTCCTATTATAAAGATAAGAAAAACAAGACACAGGGAACCAGCAGTTAGCGTAATGGCTATGTCGCTGGACTCCCATGTAGTCAACCGCGGTTCACGTCCCGGACCCGGTGGCTTAAAACTCACGCCGGGCGCGTGTGCGTGCGTGCCCAAGATCCCGAGAGGAGAATGGAGGAGAAGGGATTGCAGCGTGACCATCCCCCCTGGGGGATGATTTCTCGCTTTCTGTCTCTATGTCTCTCTCTCTCTCTCTCTCTGTCTGGCGAGCGCATGCGCCCTATAGCGGAAAAACAAAAAACAAAAAACAAAAAAAAAACAAGACACAGATGGATTAACTGATTCGCGTAAGTTAATAGTTCTTAATGTTTACTAGGCCATAGACTCTTCTAGGAATTTGATTATAATTATGACCCCTCTCCTCTAGAATATATATGGGAAAATCTAGAAACATTGTGTGCATAGAATTTCAGGTTAATAACCTGTAGATTGGATAACAAGTATACCCTTGCCAGGACTGGAACCCAGGTAACCTGGCTATCCACATTGTGCTGCTCCATGTTCTACCCTGCTTATTAACCATAACAGAGAGATGCTTTCATTATTCTCTCTTTTAATGCCTTGCTAAGTTTAAGTACCTTTTAAAGAAAGCTATTTATATTTTCCTTCTATACAATATGTTACAACGCTATGTAAAATCTCTGTAAATTAATTCTGCTCATTTCCCCTTCTATACAATTCTATTAAGGTTTCTTTTTTCCATGTTATTTCTTAGTCCCTATGGGATATAGAACCAGCATATGCTGATATGGTTTCAGAATGTACAACTTGTGTTTCACACATAAAAGAACAGGAATTTGGTAAGCTAGGACTTATATCTCTGTTCTTCTACCAAAAAGCAACATGTTAATTAGGTTCCTAAATATTTTTCTTATGTCAGTGTTAATTTATAGGATAGAGTCCATACAAGTAGTGAGAATTCACTTTGTGTTTTTTCTGTTGTTCTTGAGCTTTGGGAAGAAAAAAGAGAAGAATGACAAGAATGTGTATAACACTCTTAAAACAAAAACCTTCTAAAATATGTGTCTGTCCTTTGTTACCTAGCTTCATTTTGTCTTGTTTCTGTACACTTTTTTTTTCTTTTTTTGGAGAGGTTTTTGCTATAGGGCATATGCGCTCACCAGACAGACAGAGAGAGACAGAGAGACAGAAAATGAGAAATCACCCCCCAGAGGGGATGGCCACACCGCAATCCCTTCTCCTCCATTCTCCTCTTGGGATCTTGGGCATGCACGCACACGTGCCCAGCGTGAGTTTAAGCCACCGGGTCCGGGACTCGAACCGCAGTCGACTGCGTGGGAGTCCAGCAACATAGCCATTATGCTAACTGCTGGTCCCGTTTCTGTACACTTTTTATTAGTTGTTTGCATGTACTACTCTCAAACATAGAATAACATCTTTTTCTATGTCTTTTCTGCCTAAAATAAAATTTCATTAAAAAATTAATCCAAGGCTTTTATTTTTTACAGTTTACCCTTTATCATTTTTACCACTAGATTTTTAAATGGTGAGTCTGTGAATTAGAAAAGCTACAATCCCTTTTATACTGAGTACTTAAACACGATCATTATAATTAATTTCTATACAGAAGTGGAGTATTCTACCATTCTTAGCAATTATAGTTGAAAGATGCACAGTGCCATCGATTTGAGTGTATATTTGGTTTTTACAATAATTTGTTCTGGCTTGTTCTACTTCTTTTCCTGAGGAAAACTAGGAATGTGGTGGCTATCTGCTCCTCACATCCTGTACTAAAGACTCTGTTTCCTCCTAGCTTGTGCCAAATACGTAGTTCCTTATGTCACCTGTTGAATATAGGGTAGGAGGATCTGAATAGAACTCAATCTCATGGCCCTTGTTTCAGCTTCTCAGAGAGGAAGACATGACCTTCATTATAATGATGCAGTTGACATTTTTCTTGTCACATTTGTGTATCATTGCTGCTTCCTCTTGGCATCCTGAGGAATTATCACTCAATAAAAGCCTTCCTTAGTTGTGAACAGGACAGGCAGAAGGAGGAAACTTGAGAAGAAATGACAGTTGAGGGCTCAAGATGGGAGCTGCCCATCAACACTGGAAGTGTTGGAAGTGAGAGAAAAGTACTCCAATAGCATGGAAATGGAGCCAATGGCCAGTTGTCTTAACCAGCTTTTTAATTTTAGACAGGTTCTTACCATGCAGTGTTCCTCCTGCCTCAGGCCACCATAACCCCCAGGGTCTTGCTATGTTGCCCAAGCCATACTCAAGCTTAAGATCTTCCTTCCTCAGCCTCCCCAGATCACTGAGAATATAGGTTACGCCACCATTCTGAGCCTTTAGGTTGGACTGGAAATGAAACTGGGCCTCCCATGCACTCTCAGTCTGCAGATAACCCCTTGGCTGTGTGTGCCACTGCTTCTGGGTCTTAACAAGAATTTTCTTTTCTTTTCTTTTCTTTTCTTTTCTTTTCTTTTCTTTTCTTTTCTTTTCTTTTCTTTTCTTTTCTCTTTTTTCTTTTCTTTTCTTTTCTTTTCTTTTCTTTTCTTTTCTTTTCTTTTCTTTTCATCTTTTTCTTTTCTTTCTCTCTTTTATTTTCTTCTTTTCCCTTCCATTCCCTTTCCTTTTGTTCTTCTCTTTCTTTCTTTTTTATTATCTATATATTTATTTCTTTAGGAAAAAACAGAGACATACTCCCAATAATTTCTTCATGTGTCGATTCTACCCTCAGCCTCAGCTAGCCAGGATTACTGGCACATGTGCGTGCCTGGGGTGCAAACTCTGGACTACCCATATGGCCTCAGCATGGTAGAGGGTTGCATTACTTCTGTGCCACCACACCTGGCCAAGCTTTTTACTCATAAGCCCAGGTTGAAATTCAGAAGTTAAGTTTTAGGGTTTTGTATCCCATCATTTTCTCATTATATTTTATTTTGGCTTTTTCTTTCCTATGTATCTTAATGTCTTATAATCTCTTCCATTTCCTTTTATCCCAGTTTCTGTTTGTTTTGTAGAATTTCATTCCCCACTAAACTCCCACTTTTTGTCTATTGTTACCTAGATTTAAACAGATAGCCATAATTATGAATTCCCTAGGCCATATAGAACTCTTTTCTCATTAATAATTCTCATGGCCTTGGGACCAGCAGTTAGCGTAATGGCCATGTCGCTGGACTCCCACATAGTCGACCGCGGTTCACGTCCCGGACCCGGTGGCTTAAAACTCATGCTGGGCGCGTGTGCATGCGTGCCCAAGATCCCGAGAGAAGAATGGAGGAGAAGGGATTGCGGCATGGCCATCCTTCCCCGGGGGGTGATTTCTCGCTTTCTGTCTCTCTGTCTGTCTCTGTCTGTCTGGCGAGCTCACATGCCCTATAGCAAAAACCTCTCCAAGAAAATAAAATAAAATAAAATAATTCTCATGGCCTTCACAAGAAGGCCCATGGAAACATAGCAAATATTCTAGTGTACCTCTGAATAATCTATATCATAAGAGGTATTTCTTTAAATGTAAATTTGTTAGTGTATACACAGTAAAAAAGGGAGAAGTCACTTATAAGTATTGATTATGAGTAATAATATATTTTCTTTTTTTAATAATTACTTATTCAATTTTATTTATTCATTCATTTATTTTAATTTGACCAGAGAAAGACAGACACACAGAGAGAACAAAAGTGAGAAAGCAAGACTCTGACCATGTGGGAATGTCCAGTGCCTTAATCACCGCACCACCTGCTGGCCTGAGTAATATTTTCAATAACTAACATAAAGATTGCTAAAAGTCTTTAATAATTTTTTAATATAATAAGGTTTGAGGTTGACATCTTTCATAACTGGCCAGCTGCTTAGTATTTTCAAAGTCAGCAGGTATATCTGCAGGTTTTTTTGGCCTTTTGATAATGATCGTAACTCGTAGTTCCAAAATGGATACCTCAGCTGCAGGCATGATGTTTATATTAAAAGCAAGAAGTAATAATAAGAAGGAAAAAGTATTATGCTATCCATCTGTCCTTTTCACTGGAAAAACCAAAACCCTTCCTGTAAGCATTTAGGAACCTACTATTATTAATACTCACTATCCTTATCATTGGTCAACTCTACACTTCATGGTCCCCAGTACCTGCAGTGAATGATAAAAGATTGTTGTTTAGCTTTCTCAGTCTTTATAATGGTGGTGGCATAGACAGGAGCCAAAGAAGATGATCGGTTTAAACCAATGCGCAAAATCAGTCACATATCTGTACTGGAATGTCATACAAAATGGTTGAGCATGTACATACCAGAAGTAATATTAAATAAACAATAGGCTAATGATGACACAGTGGTAATGGAACTGGACTCACATGGAAAAGTTCCTAGGTTCATATTCCAGGAATTCCCTGAGCACTCTGGGTATTCGTGTATATATGCACCCATGTTCTGTGTTGTACCTCTGAGACTAGGTATGCATTGCAGCTTCAAGACCTTGTTAAGGGTGCCTGTCTCTCTGATTCTAGTGGGAAAAATAAATATAAGCTTAAAAACAAAGTTAAGGTTATCAACAGGTGGCATTGTGGTTAAGGCCCTGTATCCCACATGACTGCCTTTAAAAGCATTTAGAGTCCTGGACTCAGCAGCTTGAAAAACATGCTGGGTGCATGTGTGTGCATGCTCAAAGTGCAGAGAAGAGAATGGAGAAGGGATTGAGTTGTGGATATCCCCATTGTGCATTAATTTCTTAGTTTTCCTCTCTCCCTGTTTCTCTCTGCCTTTCTCCAGTGAGTGCAAGTGTCCTAAGACAAAAATCTACAAAACTAAAACAGAATTAAGAAAATGCAAGTAACAACACAAAGGAAGAGACTGTAGTAATATTTCACTTATGTTTGTTACTGTTCCCATGTTAAAATTTTCCCTAGCTAACATCTCTATTTCTCTAAAGAGTAAATTTGAAATTCTTCACTGCTAAGCTTCTGACTTTGGCTATAAACGTGAAAGCTCAACAATGGAGAAAACTAATTATGACTTGGAAGAGAACAACAGGATTTATAACCTGAACTATCATAAATTATTCCAGAGATCTTGGCTTGTCTCTGATTTCCCTGGGCAATCTCTCTAAAAATCTTCTTAGAATGAGTCAAACTGTCTTATTAACCTTACTATTTCTTTTTTTTTTTTTTTTTTTTTTTTGGAGAGGTTTTTCGCTATAGGGCGCGTGCGCTCGCCAGACAGACAGAGACAGAGAGAGACAGAAAGCGAGAAATCACCCCCCAGGGGGGATGGTCATACCGCAATCCCTTCTCCTCCATTCTCCTCTTGGGATCTTGGGCATGCACGCACACGTGCCCGGCATGAGTTTTAAGTCACCGGGTCCGGGACGCGAACCGCAGTCAACTGCGTGGGAGTCCAGCAACATAGTCATTACGCTAACTGCTGGTCCCTATTAACCTTACTATTTCTACCAGTAAAGAGCATCTACCATTTTTTGGCTCTCTTCTCAGAGTGAATAACAGGTTGCTGTACACATGCTATCTTTCCCATTTTCCTACTTTAGAGCATATGTTTTGACGCGTTTGAGACCTTTTGGAGAAGAAATGAGTCACGTGACTGGTGGGAGAGTCTCATGTGAGTCCTTAAACAGTCAGGAAATCTGAATAGGCATGAGTTAAGGGGAGACAGGTATTGTGTGTCTTTGGGAGCAACTGGGAAGCACCTAAAGAGTCTCTTCTGAGTCTTATGTACTCAGTTGCTTTAGTTTGTGCCTTTCTGATTCTGTAAGGAACAAATTGATGAATTATAGGTCTGCAGAGAAGGGTAATCATTTGTTAGCTTAAGTGAGGTGCCTTACCTTGATTGCAGTGTTCAGTATTGAATACATTCACTGCACCCCAGATCCAGTCATCAAAACATGAATCATGTGAAATGTTTGTGAATTTATAAAGTCAAACACACTATTGAAAGTCATGGGTTGTGAACAAAAGCCAGTGAGTTTTAGTTTAAATGGACACTTCATTGGACTTGTTAGTAGAGAAATGAACATAACATTTTTGTATGCCCACTACGTGCTAAACAAAATAAACTTGTAGTTAATTTCCATCTTTATTTTAAAAAATAAGACAATCTTGGAAGAGCTAAGCAATTTGTCTAAGTTCACACAAGTAGGAAAATGAAAGTGTTCAATACGTTTCTCTTTGTTCTTTGTTATGTTCCATAATCTAAGTGCATTCAGTTTATTCTTTTAGATATATTTGGATTATATAATTTTATGAGGAATAATAAAGAAACTTTTACATGTCTACAACAGAAATCCCTAGATATATACCAGAGCGATCCTTAATTTCTTCTAGAACCTGTTGCGATATTCCATTTTCTCATAGACTAATTGTGTATCTAGCACTGCTTCTCCTAAAACTGTCCCCCAGTCCATGCTGACATCTGAAAAGCTACACAGGAGTCCCCTTGACTTCTAAACACACTCTATAAACACACTTACCCTTCACTGATTATGAATTATCTGAAGCTACAGCTTTGCTGTCACAGCTGATAAGAACCTAAAATTAGTGCTCCCAGGTGTGTTTTGGCAGGAACAGAGGGCAGGTACATTCTAGGAGCCCTTTCCAATTCCTGGCTACGCCTTTCTTGAGATGAGAAAATTAGCAGCCTGTGGATGATGCAGAAAAACCAGGCAAGTTCTGTGTAGGTTAGAAAGAATGAAAGCAAAGCAACATCCTATGCTTGTGTTTTCCTTATTTTCAAGGAATCAGTCCCACGTATTGTCAGTCCAGTCTTTCTGAGAAGCTAGGGTCTGCCTCTAGGACCAGCATTGGCTTCAGCCTGAGTGGTGTATTGCCTAAGTTTACTGAACCAACTGGGAGATCTTGTTCAGGGAGGAAACTCTCTGGCTTTGGAAGTTTCTCAAACACATATGAAATGTGAGATCCAATTTTATGCAGTGTGTCCATTATCTTCATAAGCTCAGTACAGGAGTCACAGGGTGACAAGTTTTTCTTTGTTCAGACTTACTCTCATGTCCCACGGAAATGAGGGCCTTACTCTTGTCTGCTTCATTTGTTTCGGCCTTTACTTAGGGGATTAAGTGGATTTCCTAAGATCTGGAGAACAAGCAGAGAAAATGCTATTAAAAAAGAGATTGGATATGGTGCTTGTCCTCACTGACAATGTTCTTGCTTTGTTGGAGGAATGGGATTATTCTAGAATGCCTCCATGCCTGTTTTTCTCTTTCTTGAAATGCCCAGGGAGACAAGTGAATATGTATTTACCCAAATTATATAAATTGTTATTATTTCATCAACACAGTTGTTCCTCTTGACATTTATAGAGTGCCTTTCAGTAGTTGTTATTAGACGCAGTACTCAGCATTCCCTAGTAAACAAGAGGAGGTTTGAACACCCTCTTCATAGGTAAGATCTCTGAAGTACAGAGTGATTAAATATGCATAGGTGAGATGATGAGGCACCTGGATAGTGTCATCTATGTGGAGCAATTTAAAGAGATTGAATCATTCTTTTATTGAACATACATTTATTAAGTGTGTGATATATGCCAGACACTGTTCAAGATGTTGTGGATAAAATGATAAGATAATATGATACCCTACCCTTATGGAGCTCAAAGATTAATAGAAGGAATCATGTAGACAATTAACAATGCTTCTCCAAGTATTATGATAAATGACTATATTAGCAGGGTTATGGCTCCTTGAATAGATGTACTTGAGGTTAATCTGCAAATTCCTAACATCTGAGCAAACCACTGTGTTTGTGTGTGTGCGTGTGTATGTGTATGCACATGTGTGTATGAACAGGTATATGTTGTGTATGTCTATACTTCTTTTTTCTTGAGAGAAAAGTCCAAGTACCTTTAGTATAAGGTATTATTAGGAATTAGGTTCAGTGCTAAGAAAGCCTTAAGGGCAGAAGCCCAGAAATTTATAAGCATTGTTTTGTTCCAATTGATACTTTTTCATAAAGAAGCTGGGAGAGCTATGCATATAAAGACAAAACTACCTATAGTCCCTCATGTCTAAGGCAGAGCTTTTTGGTAAAACCACTTTGGTACTTGACTTAGGACCAAACCCAAGCCAGGGCTCTTGCCCCATCAGGCCTATTCATACCACCAGCCATTCCATGAAAACTGTTGTATGATGTCCTAAATACTGCTAGATCAACCCTAACCATTCCTCCAACCTTAGTGCTGCATAAAAGATCTAAAAGGGAGATGGTGAGAGACAACCTTCCCTTCACCTATTGGGTTAGGCAAGGGGTTGGTGCTGAGGAAACATTTAAACAAGCTGGGATTTAAAACATAAATAAGTTTTCACCAGGAAAACAAAGGCAGATAATCTTTTTGAAGAAAAGTGGGTGGTAGATTTTCCTCTGCCATAGAGTACCTCTTTATCAGGTGGTATCCAACATTTTTACCTATATGTATTTAACACACAGAATGCAATTTTAATCCTAGAACAAGATGAGATTGACAGATGACATTTTTTAAACTCTTAGTCCTTAAATTTCAATCTGTTTATTAGATGTAAAAAAAAAATGAAGCACCAAATCAGTTTCTAGGGTAGCATGACATAAACAAGAAGGGATTTAGTACAGGGCGCTGGGCTAGCAGCAGTGCTGGTGAGTCAGTGGGTGACAGTAGAGAGTGGTCCGAAGGTCATGGATGAATCAATCAGTGCTTTCAACTGCGAACAAAAGAAAACAACTGTGGCTAATTGGAGCAGACACTGGCCCCAGACAGAAATGAAGGAAGGTATGCCATGGACAGCCCAGCTAAGGTCATGCCACGTGACTTCTGCTCAGAATACTACCACTGACACATGACCATTGGGAAATACGCATATCTGCCTCTTCACAGTGTTTGACCACAACCATCACCATAAATTCTTGCTCTTTGAGATATTTTGTGTTCCTGTCTTTAGATTCAAAGTCCTAAGCAGGAATTTCTGGCTGACAGAGTAACTAGAAAACCAGTGGAAAACAGAGAATTCTCAAATACATTTGACTTTGGTAACAAGAGAAAGGATCTTGTCTTGATCAAAATATGTGCATCCAGACATACCCTTGAAAAGGAAAGAGAATTTAGGTATTGGTCAGTCAGAAAAACACTGTAGACATTTACTATAGTTGGAATGCCTTTTGTTCTTTTTGGAATCTCAAATGTGTTTCCTATATATAGAAGAAACTCAGGAGCAGGTGAGGAATCTGAACATTCAGTGTTTCCATTTTAATAGATGCAGTGACTATCACAAAATTTTTGACAGATTTGAAGGATGGAAACAAGTGATGATGATAGCAATTGAAATCACTTTATATCGTCCAAGAATAGGTTAGCCAACAGTGGCACTGATGGGACTGTGACCTTGAAAAATTTCCTCTACCTCAATCATCCCAAGTATATTCATCGATGAAGTATAGGGAGGTGTTCCAACTGCCTGTTAGATGCTCTCACATAAACATTTGTGTATTCATCCATTATTTATTTTGTACCTTTTCCCTGCTAGCATTAGATAATGAGAGTAAACGAACCTAACCTGGTCCCTACTTTCTTGCATTGGACTGCATAGATAGATACTAAACTTGGGAGAACCAGATATGGAGAATGAGAATCAATAATTCTATTTTGGATATACTGCAGTCAAAATGACTCTTAAGCAACCACATAGAAATGTCAGAGGAAAGGAAAGGACCAAAAATATGAGTTGTATATGCATTTTGTGTGGTATTTAAAACCATAACACAGAATGAGATAATCCAAATTGTGAACACAAATTGAGAAGAGGAGGATTTAATCTTGGAATACTCTAATATTTAAGATCTTTTCTAGGAGAAATGAAATAAATTGAAGTGAGATTTCTGTGGTATAGGAAGTGTGGATGCTTTGGAAGACAGTCACAAATTTAACAAATGGACCATTGTCTTTGGCAAATGCTCTTTCAGTCAAGCAATCATGATGACAACCCAATTAATGGGAACTGGGGAGGTGGGATGAAAGTATGAAAATACAATATAAATTCAACTCTTTCAAGAAATATTGTTAACCATTGGTGCTAGATGCAGTTGTCTCCATCAGAGAATTTTTCTCATTTTATCTGGTGTCATGTTATAAGGTCAAGATTCAATCGAGGTCATATGTCTCTGCTCTGAACCAAAGACAGGAGCTAGTGAAGTTTCTTAATGGGAGAGGGAATCCTAGTTCCCAGTAAGTTTCCCAGTAAGATTCACACAAGGGGAGTTATCCAAATTCAAATGTTGTGTATCCTCCCCAAATCAACAGAGTCCTTCTGTTCTCTCTTTTCTTCACTGTATCTCTTGCCACCATTTTGACCAATATTCTTTCTCTTTGCTCTACTCCTTTCTTTTTCTCCTCCAGGACCTAGCTGCTGTGAATCACTACTGTTAGATGAGTTCATGAGTTAGATGAATTCGTGAGTGTGTGTGTGTGTGTGTGTGTGTAGTTATAACCATGTCATCTCCTGCTAAAAAATCTGTACTTCTTCTCATTGTCCTTAGAATAAAAGCCAAACTTCATAATTCAGATTCCAAGGGACTTAATAATTGAGTCATAGCAATTTCTTTCAATGCTTATTTTCTGACATATTTTTAAGCATCTCTTGATCTAAGAAGAGTGAGTTACTGTTTGATGTTCATTTTTGTTATTCATTATGTCATTCATTGTTCTTCATCAAATGGCCTCCATATTACTAACTACCCTTCTAGTAAACATTCCAGAATTCTATTTCAGGAGAAAATAATCTATCATTTTTCACAATGTATGTAGGATGTCATCTAGCAATTTGTTATGTGTGAATATATATATGATATGCATATACATACAGAGAAGAAAGAGAGAAGGTATTTCTTTCTAAGTTACATGCTACTTCTGTACTACCCAGAAAACAAATAAGGTCTTAGCTTGACTTTTCTGTGTCCTATAGCCCTATAGAATATAAAGCCCTTCAGAAACCACCAGGATTTCTCTGAAATGCTAGAGGCTTACATTTCTTGGTTACTTCTGTGTCTAGAGTACTATTAGCTGTCTTTTTCCTAACAACATCTATTTATTTATTTATTTATTTGGAGAGGTTTTTGCTATAGAGTGCGTGCACTCACCAGAGAGACAGAGACAGAGAAACAGAAAGCGAGAAATCACCCCCAGGGGGTACGGCCATGCCTCAATCCCTTCTCCTCCATTCTTCTCTCAGGGCCATGGGCATGTACACACATGTGCTTGGTGTGAGTTTAAGCCACCAGGTCCGGGACTCAAACCATGGTCTACTACGTGGTTGTCCAGTGACATAGCCATCATGCTAACTGTTGGTCCCCCTAACAACATTTGATTCAAATGTAAAACTTGGCTTCTCATCCCCCACCACACACACACATACACACATCACCCAATCAAAGCACAACATGAACTAATCAAACAACAACAAAAATCCACTGAAGATGTGGTAAGTTTCTGATTTCTCCAATAAGAAAATTC
This sequence comes from Tupaia tana, assembly GCA_026018925.1. Lineage (NCBI taxonomy): Eukaryota > Metazoa > Chordata > Mammalia > Scandentia > Tupaiidae > Tupaia > Tupaia tana. The sequence continues at coordinate 20,620,766 of JAKSZU010000020.1, read as the reverse complement.
CTTCTTTCTTTTTTTAAGAAAGGTTTTTTGCTATAGAGTGTGTATGCATGCCAGAGAGACAGAGAGATGGAAAGTGAGAAATTACCTCCTGGGAGCCATGTTCACTTTGCAAACCCTTCTCCTCTGTTTCCCTCTTGTGTGTGCACACACAAACACACACCTGGCTTGAGTTTTAAGTTGTTGTGTCCAGGACTCAAACCATGGATGACTATGTAGGATTTCAGCAACATAACCATGATGCCAACTGCTGGTACCTACAAATTCAATTTAAGATTGCAAATTAGAGAGCTGATCCACAGCTCATGGTTAGCACTGTGCATGGGGAGCTAGATCCCACATGGCTGACTACAGTTGGAATCCCAGCACTGTGGTTTCAAAAACATGCCAAGCATGTGAGTGTGTGTAGAAGTCCAAAATCCAGATGAATGAAGACATGGAGGAAAAAGGATTGTGGTATGACCATGCCTCTCTGGGACTCCCTTTTTTACTCTCTGGTAAGTTCATGTGCCCTTGCAATTAAAATGATTGCAAGATGTTCCTATGATCAAATTTTATTATTTTGACTGTCCCACAACTATGTATTCCTAACAGTTTCCTCCTCTGTGTAGTAACCACCTTTCTATTGCTTTCAGAGTGAGCCACTTCATTCTTTTACTCTTTAGCATACTAAAGAGTATGTTTCCCAAGGCTTCTATAAGATATGTGATTTGGGGCTTATCTTCTATACCCAGTAGCATATAAAGACATGTTTTCAAAAATAGTTTTCTTCTTAAAAGGAACTATTAAGTGTCAGCTATTAAGATTTTCTTTTATACCTCATTATATTTTTATAACATTCTTGTTTTCCTTACTAGATAGCAAATATCTCAGCATATAGATATGTGTTATGGTATCAAAGCAAAGTGATTGATGCATTCCAGGCACTGAATAGGTAAGTGTTGGGACCAGCAGATGGTGTAGTTGTTGCATTACTGGACTCCCACGTAGTTGGTATCGACTATGGTTCAATTCCTGGACTTCGACACATGATGGGCATGTGTGCGTGCATGCCCAGGATCCCGAAAGTAGAGTCGATGAGAAGGGGTTGTGGCATTGCCAACCTCCCTGGGGGTGATCTCTCACTTTCTATCTCTCTGTCTCTCCAGTAAGCCCATGTGCCCTATAGCAAAAATCTCTCAAAAGAAAAGGAAAATAGATAAATGTTGAGTGAATGAATGGTTGATACTGAGTGCTTTTTGCATATCTTAGTTTCTATTTTTCTATTTCTCTAAATTCTTAATTTTAAACTCATCAAAAATGCTTAAAAATTTCTCTATTATTTTTTTTTTTTGAAGAGGTTTTTGCTATAGGGCATGTGCACTTGCCAGACAGACAGACAGAGACAGAGAGACAGAAAGCGAGAAATAAACCCCCAGAGAGGATGGCCATGCCGCAATTCCTTCTCCTCCATTCTCCTCTCAGGATCTTGGGCACGCACGCACACGCGCCCGGCATGAGTTTAAGCCACTGGGTCTGGGACTCAAACAGTGGTCAGCTGCATGGGAGTCCAGTGGCATAGCCATTACGCTAACTGCTGGTCCCTCTATTAATTATTAACAAGTACTGATATAATGTAACTGACATAATGTAATTTGAAAGGAATAAATAGAGACTCTTGATCTTAGTGGCTAGTCTGTCATGTATGTTGAAGACAGAGGACAGAATCAGGGACTTTTCTGTTTGTCACCAGTGTGGTTGTTGATCTTCACAGTGGTTTCTCTTGGCTATTAAAACCACATTTAAGTGGCAGACAATCAGAAATCCTTAGGTTTCAGTATAAATAGATATATAGCCTGCTGAAATCCCTTAAGGTTTATGAAGAAGCTGATTCTACCACCTCTGCTTGCTTCCCCCAGGCATATCAGGTATCAGCCATGAGAAAGTATTTCCTCAAAATAGACACCATCTTGTGTTCCATATAAGGCTCCATCACATCTAGGTGTAGATTCCTGTTAAAGTGAATTGATCAGAACTGAGAAGTTTCTCTGAATCTCTTCGTATAGATTCTCATCTTTGTTTCCATTTAGAAAGGCTAAATTTTTTATGTTCTCCACAGACCAAAATATTTATCCAGTGTTACAAGGCAAAGACTCTTTTCTACCTTCGATATTAAAAAATAGAAACAAAAACAAATGAGAACAAACAAAATCTATAAAGATGAAATAGTGAAATATCCCTTTTTAGATGAATCAACAAAACCAGTACTCTAAAGACCAAGATATTTAATCAAATAAATAAATCAAATACTAAGTTGAATTAAAGGCCATCAAAGAGAAGTAGTTTTTCAGATCTTTAACAAGAATGAAAAATTGAACCATATGTCAAAAATGGGAATGTTTTATCTTTGTACAGCATAGCAATCATTTTGAAAATGTGGTCTGCATGAGGAATAGCCCAGGGAGAGTGCTAATAGGCCTTGCAACAGAGGCACTATTTAGGCAGAGCAATGTCTTTGATGAAAGTGCAGATACTCAAAGGTGAATACGTGTGCATGGCTTTGAAACATTTTAATAAACTCTCTGAAAATAAAAGACTAACTGGTTTATAAAGTAGAATTTAGTTTGGCTAGAGAAACAGCAATACTTTCACAATGTTTTTATTCTCCCCACCCACAAATTAATGTACTTAGTACCATTATAATGCATGAAGCATAGAAAACTCATGAAATTAATTATCAACCAGGTAGATTACATCCCAGGTATACTATTTACTACTTGAAGAACACAAGGCAAGTCATTATCCTAGGCAGAAATTTAGCTTCCTAATTAATACAATAAGGAGAGCAGCACATTCTTCAAAGCTTCATTGGAAAGATAGTATGACTTAATATCCAGGTTTTCTACAACAAGGATGAGTTGACCTTTTCAATAAAGGGCTACATAGTAAATGTTTTAGGTTTTTCAGGCCAGATCATTTCTGTTTTAACTACCCAGCATTGCCATTAGTGCAAAAGCAGTCACAAACACTATGAAAATAAACCATCATGTCTGTGTTCCAAAAGCTTTATTCACACAAGTGTTGGTCTAGGTTTGTCCTGTGGGCCGTGGTTAGCCAACTCATGAACTCCAACAATGGTGGGCATCCTGGCAATGCTCATAAACAAATTAAATATTAAAAAATCACCCAGCTCAGGTAATCTTGCAAAAATTCAGTGAGTCAATCGATCAGTCAAGAAATCCAACAATGAACACGGTCTAGTGAGTATAATTGCCATCCTTAAACTTACCAATTAGTGTTTTATTACTTCACATGTCATTTTTTGCTCTTTTTCATTTGACAATTTCTATTGATGTTCCAGATACAAGAAGGTAATGGTACTTACCCAGTCAGAAGTTGTCTTAAATACTTTTGTTAAACTTTTCTTAAAACAGTTAGCTTAAGAATGGTATTTAGGTAAGCTCAGTGCTTAAAATGGGAAGAAATCCCCTATAGCATTCATTCCTAAACAATGTTCTATGGAAAACTATGTACTAGGAGATATTAGTAGGGTTCTATAGTGAAATATTTTTGAAAAATGCTGTGTCAAGTGAAATTCAACACCATTTTTTATGACAGAAATTCTCATGGCTTTTGATGTTCAGGATGGATGGAGGAATACATTCTGCACAGTTTCTCAAATATTATTTAAACAGGAAACTTTTCCCCTCACATGCTTATTATCATCTCGCAGGATATAGTCTATAAAAATTCTATTTGGGAAGCATTACCCTGTAACATAAGTCAAATTTTGATTCATTTGAAATAAATGGTATGAATGGACTCCTCAGACTTGGAACTTGGCAAAGCAAAAGGGAAAATGTGCTAACAATTTACTGTTAAATGTTCTTAATTTTTTCACTCGATAATTAATTTTTTCATTTGTTCAATGACCGTGTATAGATTCTTCTACTCAAGGTAGAATCTTATTTCAGTTTTACTAAAAAGTCAGGGGTAGCTTTATGAATAGACAATTTGGAGCTTCTAAAATAAATGGCTAAAATCTCAAGCTCTTTGTTTCACATCTATAAAAATCTTTCTGAATTTCATGGGAAGATAAACTTTTATTTCCACAAGGAACTTCAAAGTTATATGAAGGTAAAATAAGAGCTACATTGAGTGAACTGGAGTAATATTTGGCAATAACCTGTGGGAGAACTCATCTGAATTAGAAAAAAACCTCTGATAACAATCTCTAGTAGTTTATGTCCATAGAATCTTGAAATAAGGTTGAGGCAGGGTAGTTAAAATGAATACTCCTATGGGGCCAGCAGGTTACATGGTAGTTAAGGCACTAGACTCTCACATGGCTAACTACAGTTTGAATCCTAGACCCAGTGGCTTCAAACTCATGCTGGGCGTGTGTGTATATGTGCCCAGAATGCCAAGAGGAGAATGGAGGAGAAGGGATTGTGGTGTGGTCATCCTCCCTGGGGGGTGATTTGTCACTTTCTGTCTCTGTCTCTTCAACAAGCACACGTACCCTATAGCAAAAATCTCTCTCTCTCTCAAAAAAAGAAATTCTTACAGTAAAATCATTTGCAAATTAATTTGATAATGGATTTTACTTAAGAAGAAACAAAGTGGATAAATCATTCTCAGGCAACCCTCTATTTATTTAAGAGCACTGTGCTTTTTTGCTTGTATCAGAGAAACACAGGAAAACACAAAGGACTATTTCAACTAAATGATTGCTATAAATTTAGGTCCAATGATCACCAATGTCTTTATCACAGGGTTTTTCCTATGATATTGATGCCAAAGAGAACCCAAATCCATTTATGAGTATTGAGAAGTAGAGAAAAAACTACTTTCTTTCTACTTCCTCCACTTCGTCAACACACACATGCGCGCTCACGCGCGCACACACACACACACACACACACACACCATGGTAACTTTTCAGAACTTGTTTTAGTTTTAGTGTAAGAATTTTCTTGACTATAATTTGTTCTTTCTTGTACAAGAATATCTGAAAATAATACTTTCTTTGGGGAGCTAGTGGGAATGATGTTGGATCTATAAGTCTTCTGATAAACCACATATATCTAGTGATTTTATTATATTATTATATATTACATATATTTAGTAATCTGTTTTTCTACAGTGTTTGACATGAAGTAAATTTCAGACATTCAATTAATGTCTATTTTTTTAATGTAAACTGGAATTAGTGACCCAACCCACACTTAACCTTGTCAAGCCATTCTTTGATTAATAGGAGTTATAGAAAAGCAGTACAGGAAAAAAAATAAAGTTCCTGTCTAAAAGTGCTTATGGATGAGCTGGGTTAATTAGGTTGTTACCAGCTATGCTTGGAATGTACATAATTGCCTTATGTTGAATATCATAACTTCTCAATGACTTGGGGCAGTGTATATATCTCTAAACTTCAAACCACAGAGAGAGGGACCAGCAGGTGGTGTGGTGGTTAAGGCACTGAATTTCCACATAGCCAACTGTAGTTCAAGTCCCAGACCTGGCAGCTTACTTTCTCTTTCTCTATTTTTCTCTCTCATAGAAGTGCATGTTCTCTATAGCAAATCAAAAATAATAATAAATAATAAACAATAGAGAACTGTAAATTTCTCAGGAATATAATTGAATAAGGCTGGGTGAAGAATGAAACTTGACATTCACATTTAAATGGTCAATTCTATGACCTGGCCTTCATGGGACTTGAGAGGACTTTTCTATCCAACTCAGCAGATATCTTAAAATGATTTGGGGGGGACTGACAGGTGGTGTGTTGTTGAGGTGCTAGTCTCCCACATGACTGACTGCAGTTCAAATCCCAGACTAGTGGCTTGCTTTCTCATTTTCCCTTTCTCTTTCTATTTCTCACCAAATTTTTTAAAAAGTAATAGTAACAATGAATGTAAATGAATAAATTATTATTTTTTAAAAATGATTTAAATGCATGCAAGAGAAGAATTATGGCTTATAGGAAAGCTAGTCAAATACAGACACAAGCTACTTTTGTTTTTTTCCTAATTGGGTATATACATAGTATCATTCCAGAATTTATCACCATTGATATTAGTATTCAATATTAAATTCAAAAGGTTCAAGTCAGAATATGTCTTTATCCTTTAAAAAAATGATCACAGAGTTGTAGTCACATTCTGACTTTATGGGATATAGAAAAATAGAGAGGGCAAAATATAGAGAATTATCTCCAGAAGAACTTGAAATGAATTGATGAAATTAATGACAGAAAGACAAAATGACTTGTGAAAAAGGAAAGTAACTTAATAAGCCCAGAAGAGCTAGTATAATTAAATAGCTGCTGTAGTATCATTTAATTATTTTCCCAAACAGCACTATTATTATATAAGACCAAGAAATAACTTTTCTGTATTTATTTGGCAACGTAGCAAAAAGATGAATTGAAACTTCCATTATCCATTGCAAAAAAATGGAATTACAGTGGATTAGAAGTAATTTGAAATTATACCTAATAGAACAAAGCACACTCCAAATTAATGTATAGTGGTACTAGGAAATAAATGAATTCTTTACTCTTAAGTCTTCTGTTTTAAGGAGAACTTTTCGAAATAAAAGCCAGATAATTGTCCTTAAGACCATGAAATGAATCAAAGCAGCCATAAATGACATTCATGATTATAAGAAAAAAAAAATTTCTTCCCTTTGAATCACTCTCCTTTTATGCAGTGCTGGCAGAGTCCTGTTGTAGAACACAGAGCCTGTTTTCTTGCCATAATGTTGACAGCGCTATTCTCCTTTGTCTGATTTCTTCTTTTACAGTGGACTCTCCTCTTTTCACTCTCATTTCTAAGGCAGCTCCTTGCATGCTTGCTTCCCACTGTTTGTAAGTGTGTGTGTGCTACAGGTTGTAAACAAAGAAATGCTATTAGCCAATTTATTAATTAGGGCTCTTTCTGAAGTTCTCTTGTGAAGGATAATAATTTGTTCGTTTAACTAAGACCTTCTTCCTTTCTGAGAAATGCCATTTTGAGAAAATATTGATGAGGATGGACCCCCTGCAAGGTACAACTTATATATGCTTAAGAATATTCAAGTATACTTTCTCTCTCTCCCTCTCTTTTGATATTCAGTGGTGAATGTAATAAAAACATTTCATTTTAGGAAGCAGAGGTTTTTTTGTTGAGAATGGAGATATAATTCACAATGCTAATAATTATTTCTGAATGGAGGGATATTAGCCCAAACTGGAATGGACTCCTGTGTGGACACTTACACCTACACTCTTTAGCTGTTGCTAAACTAAGTCTTTGTCCAAGTGGTTCCCTATATATGAAATGCTATCCTTTCTACTTATTCAAATTCAAATAATAACTCAAATCAATTATAGGTTCTATCATTTCATGTTCTGACTAAAAGTTCTAATAAATGTATGTTTCTTGCCTTGCTTTCTTGACCACCTTTATACATGGCTATAAAACAGAAAATTTAAAAACATGTATTTAAGTTTATTATTATTATTAGTTTAATTTGATGTGAGAGAGAGGAAAAAGAAAGTGAAAAAGCAAGCTGCCAGGTCCAGGATTCAAAATGTGGTCAGCCATGTGGAAATCCAGCACCTTGACCACCATGCTACCTGCCAGCCCCAAAGCTGTTACTTTTGAAGGGATGACTAAGCCTTGTTTAGTATTTGGTATGCTACAGTGAGACTGTTGGGTGACCTCTCAGGGTTGCCTCAAACATTCAGTCTTCACCACTATTTCCTTCTGCATGTGCTGTGTTCTTGACTTCTAAGTTCTAACTGCACTTATTTTAATCCTCTCACCTCAACCTCTATTTTTGTTTCTGCTTTTAATTTGGCCCTTGATTAATATGTTGGGTATTTTTTATTTTTTAAACTTTTGTTTCATTTTGTTTTGTTTTCATTTCGTATAGAACATATACATTCACCAGAGAGACAGAGAGAGGGAAAGAGAGAATGCATCTCTCAGAAGGATGGCCATGCCACAGTATCTTCTTCTCCATACTCCTTGCAGGATTTTGGAAATGCATGCAAATGTGCTCAGCATGGTTTTCAAGGTACGGGGTCCAGGATTTTAACTTTGCAGTTGGTCATATGGATCTAGCTGCCTTAACCACCACACTCCCCATGGTAGAGTAGAGGTTTTTGTTTGTTTGTTTGTTTTTGCTTTTTGGTAGAGGCTTTTACCTTAGGGAGTATGAGCTTGCTGGAGAGAGAGAGAAAGAGACTATAAAAGGGAAAGTGAGAAATCACCCCCCCTCAAGGGGGGCGATGGCCACATCTCAATCCCTTCTCCTCCATTCTCCTCCCAGGATGTTGGGTGCACACACACACATACCCGGTGTGAGTTTCAAGTCACCAGGTCCAGTACTTGAACTATAGTTGGCCGTGTGATTGTCCAGCTACATAACTGCCATGCTATCTGCTGGCTCCCAAGCTTTTATTTATTTATTTTTAATCTAGGGCTATAATCTGAACAAGTTGAGCTATATTACAAATCCTGGGAGAGTTGGGACAGATCTTTCCTTCTGGCCCATACTATGTGGAAACTGTGATGAGGTGAAAGACAACTGAATTTTAGAAGATACGGTTTGGAGAGTTAAGTTTTAATTCCTACTCCATGAGCAACCTTAGACTAGGTGTAAACTATCTGAGCCTGTCATTCTTTAAGCCTGAAGCCCATTTAAATATCCTATATGTGGAGTCCTTTTATAAATGCCATTTATTACAAATAATCTGGTCATTTGTTTATATACTAGTGTAGATTCATTTTATGTGTGTAAATCTACTCTCAGAGATACTAGATCTCAAGTGCAGCGAGCACAGAAGAAGGAAGAAGCTGCGAGCATATGGAACAGGATGTAGAACCTAAATGGGTATATGTGTTTCCCAAGAAGAAGGGCAGAGTGGACGACTGGCACTACAAAATACAGAGTATACAAAAGGGGATAATGAACCCAAGCCAGGTTCAGCCAGGGTGCATGCATTTGAGTATCTATCTATCTATCTATTTATCATCTATCTAGTTAATGGGGCAGAAAGCAGCACTGCATACATTTGTAATAACACAGAGTCATATTGGAGACATTTTGACAATGATGGTTTTTGAAAGAGTTATTATCTCACAGAGGACCTTATTTATGAAGCAAAGATAGAAGAATAGGGTGGATCTAAGGGCAATAAAGAGTTTGGGGAAGCCATATAATTTATCTAGACTATAGTTATATCTTTAGTTCCCCAGAAAGCCAGAGGAGAAGTCCAGTTGCATGGATTAGGCCCACATGAGAGACATGTGCTAATAGTTTGACCAAATAAGATCAGTGCCTCATGTATGCATTGCGGACTGACCTTCTAGATCTAGATTAAATATAAACTCCTAGAAAACTTCTAAGAGTCATCTTATACCATGCTAAGATATCTCAAATGGAATTGAATATCATAGCACTTCTACTTTTCATAAGTCAACCTTCCCTTTAGATTATAGATTCCTAAGAGCTCTATATCTTTTGTACTTAAAATAATGCTTAGCATACATACCTAAGAATGTTTATGGAATAAATAAAAGAATGGATGAACTAACAAAGGTCTAAGCCAGACTATAAGATACACCTCTAAAGACTGCTAGCTCTCCTGAGAATGAACTATTCTGAAATCCTCAGTCACAGAATTAACCATGGTTCAAGATAGGGATGATGGATGCCTGTGACAGATGTTGAAATAAAGATGAAGGAGAAGTCAAAGATGTCTTCTTCATCCTCCTCAGCTTCTTTCTTAGACATTTAGACTGAACTCTCCTTCCCATCTAAGAGCACAATGCCACCCACTGGGATACCTTTGATTCCATTTAGTGTGGTACCAGGAAAGCAATTTCAATCATACACCTGACCAGTGGAAGAGTCATCTTACCATAATGAGGTTGACTCATGATGTCTTATGATTGTGACTATTCCATTGGAGGGTTCAATAAAACTGACCAGGAATAAAACAAAAGGGCTTTTAAATCCTTTTTCATAGCATCAGATTTTGACATTCAAAACCTTAATGAGGAAGAAAGACTGAAAACTACTACTTCTCATAGATTTAGTCTGCTCTGGAATCACTTCAGTTTGCAATGATCCTGTCAGTTTTCTAAATAATTAGAAAGCATTTTGCTGAGGGAAGTGTTTGTGGCTGCATTAGTTTGGAGGCAATTTGGATTAATCATGCAGTTGATGATCCTGAACTGTTCAGCAGGCTGGGACATCACTGACATGAACATAGAGAATTATTCTCTCCCAAACTTAACTTGTAACAAATAATTTTTTTTTCAGACTGTTTCTTTTTTTCTCCTTTAAATCCAGAGTTAGGGACTTTACTCAAGTAGGACTTTTATACTTAATCTTCACACCCTCCTATTTCATAGTGCTGAATTACCAAGTAAGCCAAGAGAAGATTATACTAAAAATGGGACTCTCAAAATTGTGAACTTATTCAGCAGAGATTTTACAGGAACCTCTGGGGATTTTACCCAAAACTTAACTTGAATAATTTTCAATAATACTCTCTGATTTTGGAAAACTGCCTCTCAAAATCTCTTTCTTCTGTTCTTTTTAAATGTGTATAAAGATGCTTAACTGGTGTAACAGAAATTAAAATGTAGGTAAAAAAGGGAATCTTGAGAATCTAAACCCTGACATAAAATTCTACAGGTATAGAATTCTAAAAAATTCATTAATTCAGCAAAAATGTCATGAGTTTCTATACTGTACTAGACTGACCTGACTTTTCACGCATGCTTGACAAGAATGTGAAGTAAGGCCAGTCAGTCCAGCTTTGTGATTTTTCTCAAGCAGAGCTCAGAAGCCCGTATGTTGAGACAGGCAGATGCAGCAATACACGAGACTAACAAGATTAGATGCCCGAAACAATTGGAAAGCAACGAATTTAGAGTGGAGAGTGTGCGTGATGGCAGTGGCCATCTTCACCCTAGAATGCCAGTCCTTGAGACACCTGTATGGTGCTTCATCCCATCGTCCATGTCCCCTTCTGGAGAGGATTTTATAGATGTTCCAGTGTAAAACAGCGCTACTCTCCATTTTCCATCTTTTATGCAACTTTTTAAAATTACTACTTAACAATATATGTATAGTTGTATTTTTGTTTCTCTTTCATATAAGCAAATTTCTTAAGAGCAGGGTCTTGATCAGTGTTATCCATGTCTATATTTCTTGCACTTGGGTCAATGATTACAAGGTAATAAACCCCAATAAATATTTTTGAGTGACAATGCTTTTTGTAAGGTGAGAAGTAAATAATCACAGGATGGTTGTCTGTAAGATTGGGGAAGAGTTTGAATTCTGACTAGAGGTAACATTGAGAAGAGGACAGCTAAGAGAAGGGTGGAAGACAGGAGGGAGGGCAGTCTTACTTTCAGAGTCAAAGAGGTGAGTATCAGAGATCTAGATCTTTGAGAAGCACTACGGGAGAGCAAATGAAGCGGAAGTTTCTGAAAATAGCAGGTCATTAGAATTTGTGAAATCCAGGAGGTGTTAGTACAAGACTCCACAAGAGAAGCCAAGTATCTTTTAAGTTGTTGAAGATTACTGTGGGGGAGAAGTAGCAAGGAAAACTGGGCTCCAGATATTGAGGTAAGCAAGAACTACTCAAAGAGGGTTGTCAAAGAAGGGACCACCATTTGCTGAGAGCCTTCCTATGCTGCAGATATGATTGCTCAGGTTTTCAGAGGAGAAATCTGATTCTCATAAGGTCTAATATCTGGTCACTAACAATTAGGATAGCCAAGTTAAATCACGGTTCTGCATGGGCCCAAGTCCCACACTTACTCTACATACAAGATTGAGCCCCTCCTCATTTTTGCTCTCCAAGTACCAAACCCTCTACTCTCATTCTCTTCCTTCCCTCTCTTAAATCATTCCCATCTTTGTGAACATGAAATCATTTAAAAGTTCAAAAAAGCCATTCTAGGAAATTTTTCTACCTTTTCCCTTACTTAGGAAAGATTTTAGAAAGCTAAGAAACTATAAGGTAAACTACTTCCCGGAATCAGCAGGGTATTTAGCTAGTATTTTCTGTGAATAAAAGAGAAAAAAGTATCTGAGTACAAATCACAATAATAAAAGGAAAGTGGTGTCAACATTTGTTTGGAAAAATAAATGCATTATAACTTAAATTTCTAGAATTTAGCCAGGGAAAATTATATCTCCATTAACTTAAAATACCCTGGCTCCTGAAGATTTAGCTACTGCCTGCAAAATGCCCCATGTGACATATTTAGGAGTTATGGGGATAATAGTTGTTAAGAAAATCTCTAGGAGGTTCCAAAAGGATTGAAATGATTTAGGCATAAAATAGAATTTTAGCTGAGTTTGTAGCAACAGTATAACATGTATTTTTAAATTTTTTTAACTGCCTAGAGGACAAACTGAGAAGATTTTAAAAAACATGGAGCCCACTTGTTTAAAAGGCAAAATGGAAAGGTATAGTCCATTATATTGATGATCATAGGTTTGAAATAATGCTGACATATATCAACCGACAGCTGGGCATTTACCAAAGGTTACTATAATGTGATTTTGGCATATGGATGCTTACAGATACCTAACTATCCATGAGGTCTATAGTTAAGATCATGTCTGAAGGAGATGTAGTCATGGCTTTTTAAAGCACCTTTATAATTCCCATTGTTTTTATTTATATGATTTTTGTAAAATAAACTCTGTGTTTTCATTGTTCATTTCTGGGCTTAGTTCTATAATAGCCCAATAGCAGTTTTCAGTTATAGACTTTCAAATTATTAGTTGGCTCTCCATAGGAAAGAGAAGTGGCAGGATGTACAACTTACAGAAAAAGGCATCTACCCATTCAAATGCACGAATTGACCAATGCGTATATATTTGATACTCCTCTAGGGTCTGAGGATATGAAATTTTAAAAAGGGGGCAGAAAAGTCCTTCTCATCGTTGAGACCAGCAGGTGGCACATTGGTTAAGGTACTAGCCTTCCATATGACTGACCATGGTTCAAGTCCCCAGACTTGGTGGCCTAAAAATCACACCAGGGACATGTTGTTCATGCCCGAAATCCCAGGAGGAGAATGGTTTAGAAGGTATTGGCCTTCTCCACTGTGGGGGGGAGGGGAGGAGCATGGTGATTTCTCTCTTTCCTTCTTCCTGTGTCTCTCTGTCTCTGGTGAGTGCATGTGCCCTGTGGCAAAAAAAAAAAAAAAAAAAAAAAAAAAAAAAAAAAAAAAAAGTTCTTGTCCTTAAGGAACTGACTTCTAGAGGGCAAAGGAGACAATAAAGACACATACACACACACACACACATACACACACACAGGCACTACAGTTCTATCAGATAAGAAGTATGAAGAAAATAAAATGGGCTTTGTGAGAAGAAGGTACCAGAGGAGTGAGGAGTCAGAGAGACACTAATTTAGGTAGTTTAGTCAGAGCTGTTTTCTCCGAAAGGATGACTTTTGAGCAAGATTCACCCAGACAGCTACTAGGAAGTGAGAGGAACTGTTATTGTACTTATTAAGAAATAACTGATTGAGCACCAAGCATTTTGCAAAATTATGCTTCACAGGCTATTTCAAGTAATTTTTATATATTGTTAGTAAATTGCTGTTGTTTTTAGAACCTGCCCTCTTGTGATTTTCCCTCACTCCCTCAGCTACCCAAGATCCGTCCACAGATGCACACGGTGTGTTCAGGTTCACCTGGGATCTGAACCCTGACCTCCATTGCGTAGTATCATGCAGCAACACCCTACTGTCTGTGTCATCACAGTTTAACTTTTAGCAATAGGTATCATATGTATCATACAGCAATACCAAAATTATTATGCTCACTTTGAACCTGAAGAATCTGAAATCCCGAATGATTGACTATTTTTCCAAGATCAAGCACTTTTTTCTAATTGAATGAGGATTAAAATTCAGACTTTCCTGATTTAAAAAAAAAAAAAAAAACTATATCCTTTATATTATACTGAATTGTCCCTTAGAACAAATGAGTTTATCCTTTAATACTGTATTCTTTTTCTTTCAAAAATAGCTTTGTGGAGAATGAAATTTTCTAGGCAATTGCTTCTACTGTCTCTTTATAGAAGCTAAGTCAGAATTCTATCTCTCGGCATCTATTGAATTTCCTCTTGTGTGTCAAGAATTGCTAGACGCTGGAGACACACAGATAACACAGAGTAGCTAAACTCATGGGACTCCCAGACTGGGGAAGGCGGAATGACAGACAAAGGCACAAATTTAAGGTACTACGATTGATGCTAAAAAGGGGCTTTGAGGAACAGATAGGAACTACCATTGTAAAGGTGAAAAAGAGGAGAGGAGTGGAGAGTATTGCTAGTAGAAGTGATAATTGTCTGGGTCTTGAAAGAGAATCAGAAAGTTCTAGGGAATAAAGAATTGGAGTTTTTTTTTAAATTTTAAGATTTTTTTTTATTAGTTTCCTATGGGTGTTACAACAAATTAGTCACAGACTTGTGTGGCCTAAAACAACAGAAATTGATTCTCTCACAATTCTTCAGTCTAGAAGTCTAAAATCTGGGGACCAGCAGTTGTCATAATGGCTATGTCACTGAACTCCCACATAGTCGACCGTGGTTCAAGTCCCTGACCCAGTGGCTTAAACTCATACTGTGCGTGTGTGCGTGCGTGCCCAAGATCCTGAGAGGAGGGTGGAAGAGAAGGGATTGTAGCATGGCCATCTTCCCTGGGGGGTGATTTCTCGCTTTCTGTCTCTCTGTCTTTCTGAGGAGCACACTCACCCTATAGCAAAAAGATCTCAAAAAAAAAAAAAAAAAAAGAAAAAAAGAAAAGAAAAGAAAAGTCTAAAACCACATCACTGGGCTGAAATCAAGGTGTTGGCAGGTCGTTTTCTCTCTGGCGACTCCAGGAAAGAATCTTTTTCATGACCTCCTCTAGCCTCTGATGGCTGTCAGTGTTACTTGTTTTGCTGTTGCATTACTTCAGTCTCTACCTTGCTCTTTATCTGGGCTTTCCTCTGTTTCTGTGAAATTTCCCTTTACTTACCTCATATAGGGGTACATGGAATTGCTTGCTTTTGGAGCCCACTCAGATAAACCAGAATAATCTCTTCACCTGAAAATCCTTTATTTATTCACATCTCAAAACTTCCTTTCTTGGGACCAGCAGTTAGCGTAATGGCATATGTGCTGGACTCCCATGTAGTCGACCGCGGTTCGAGTCCCTTACCCAGTGGCTTAAACTCACGCCGGGCGCATGTGCGTGCGTGCCCAAGATCCCAAGAGGAGAAAGGAGGAGAAGGGATTGTGGCGTGGCTATCCCCCCTGGGGTTGATTTCTCGCTTTCTGTCTCTCTGTGTCTCTTGGTCTTTCTGGCAAGCGCGTGTGCCCTGTGGCAAAAACCTCTCAAAAAAAAAATAATAAAATAAATAAAACTTCCTTTTTCCTTCCTTCCTTCCTCCTCTTTCTTTTTTACCATATAAGGAATTTATAAATTGTAAGGATTACAATGTGGGTATCCTTTGTAGGCCATTTTTAATCTTACAATAAAGGTTAAAGAAAATACCACCAACAGAGAAAAATAAAGCGGATATTTAAAAGTCTTGAGTCACCAAGCACTGGGTTCAAATTGAACAGCCTAAGGAGTGTAAGGAAAGTTATCGAAAAGGATTGACTTTGTACTGATTGTTTTAAAATATCACTCACCATTCATTTTTTTCCCATTATTCATTATTTATGCAGCTAACCTCTGTGCTATACCCTGGGAAAACATAATGGTGGAACAATAACTATGTCCTCTGCTTTTATAGAACTAGCGATCTACTGGTAAAGGTATACCATTGAAAAAAAAAATCACAAAGAAGGGGACCAGAAGATGGTATAGAGGTTTTATCACTAGACTCCCACATGGCTGACCATGGCTGACCATGGCTGACCTGGACCCAGTGGCTTGAAAATCACACCAGACGTCTGTGTGTTCATGCTCCAGATCCCAAGAAGACAGTGGAGGAGAAGGGATTGCAGCATGGCCATCCTCTGAGGGCGATGATTTCTCACTTTCTCTCTCTCTGTCTCTTTTTCTCTCCATAAACACACATGTCATAAGGTAAAAACCTCTAAAAAGTAAAAAAAATCACAAAGATGAATTATGTGATTAGACAATGTGATAAATGCTACAAAGAGAAGTAAAGGGTGCCATTGGGACTGACAAAGTCAAGTGAAAGCCAGTACAAAAATAGTTCTATCCATATTGCATATTGATACTTACTTTATAGATGAGGATATGTTAGGACTAATCTTATTTTATTATTTTAGCTGGCTCATACTTTCCTGTAGCCCCTCCCTGACCTTGTTTCCACTTGCACACTCACTCACACTGGTGTCTAAATCTATTTCACATACTTTATATTCCTTGAAATTTCATTGTCTGATATCCTTGAGTACGTGATATTTGATTTAAGATCTAATGGATGTTTTATAGTTAACTGAGTAAAAGAAGGGAAGCAAAGAAGAGCATTCTTAGAAAACATGAAAACTCAAAGGTGAGAACAGTGCCCTGAGGGGACAGAAGGAAGACAAGTACAGCTTCCATGCAGAGAGAGGAGAGACTTATATGCTATATACCAAGAGAAGCAGGCAGAACCCAGATGACAATGGGTTTTTTAGGCATACTGAGATATTGAACTGTAAAGTACAGGAAGAGAATTTTTCCCCCTTTGTTCTTTTTCTGCTTCATAAAATTTACCTACAGTAAAATTCACTCTTTTGGAAATATTGGTGGACAGAGGCATACAGTCAAGGTAACTGTATCTGCAGTCAAAATAAGATTAGTCCTAACATATCCTCAAAATTTTTTCATGCTACCCCTTTGCAGTAAACTCCTTCCCATTTTTATGGCCCTCACAGAGGGGTGTGAAACCATGGAAAAGATAAGTCAAAGGAACACACTATAATTAAAATGATGAACTAGAAAACTACTGGTGAAAAACAAAGAGCAAACTCTCGGAGACATTGAGGTAGAAAAAGCTTTATTTTTTAAATAAAGCTTCCAAAGCACAGGTAATGATCCCCGAATAGACAAGTGGGATTGGATCAAGTTAAAAAGCTTCTGCAAAACGAAATAAACAATAATTAGAGTGAATAGATAACCCTTGGAATAGGAGAATATGTTTGCAAACTATGCCTCAAATAAGGGACTGATAACCAGAATATATAGGGAATTCAAGTGACTAACCCTAAAGGAAAAAAAAAAAAAAATCAACCGAATTAAAAGATGAGTGATTGAATTGAACAGACAATTCCCTAAGAAAGAACTACCAAAAAGCAAATGAAGAAATGCTGAACATTCATTATTGTAAAAGAGATGTATATAAAAGCTACAATAAGGTATCACCTAACCCAATTCAGAATGGCTAAGATTAAAAAAAAAATAAAAAATGATAAGGCCTGGCAAGGCTGTGGTGCAACCACAGAACACTCCTACACTGTTGTTTAGAATGTAAATCAGTACAGTCACTGTAGAGAACAATATGGAGATTCTTCAAAGACCTACAAATAGAACTACTGTACGATCCAGAAATTCCACTCCCGAGTATCTTCCCAAAGGATAGAAATACACTCAACCAGAAAAGCACTTGCACATCCGCATTTATTCCAACTTTATTCAGAATTGCTAAGTCATGAAACTAACCCAAATGTCTACAAACAGATGAATGGATTGAAAAGGTGTGGTAC
Source organism: Tupaia tana (assembly GCA_026018925.1). Lineage (NCBI taxonomy): Eukaryota > Metazoa > Chordata > Mammalia > Scandentia > Tupaiidae > Tupaia > Tupaia tana. The sequence continues at coordinate 20,603,048 of JAKSZU010000020.1, read as the reverse complement.
ATATACATTACGGAATACTATTCAGCCCTAAAAACAATGAGACCCTGGCATTTGATAGATAGTGGATGCATATGCAAGATTTACTGCCAAGCAAAGCAAGCCAGACTATGAAAGAGAGACCTTGTATGTTCCCACTCAATATATACTACATGTCTGCAATCTATGGCAGATACAAAGAGTGGAAGGTATAAAAGCATGAAGAAGAACTGCAGATACTAAAGGCAGTGGAGGAGATGGCGAAAATATAGGAGAGGAAGAGGGAGGGAATCAAGAGGAAAAAGAAGGAAGCAAAACATTTAAGGGAAACAGAAATAGAGTTATCTGTTGGTAATGGGTATGTGAATATCATTGACTGAATTAACATAGAGTGTATTCATGCTGGGAAAATTAATTTTGTATGTTGTAATGATATACAGTGAATGAATGTAAAAAAAATAAGTCATAAAAGTTATAGCCTAACACTTTCGTTGCAGAAAAAGTGAAGTAGGCACCAATTCAAGAAATAGTTAGCATCCAGAATCAGGAGAACTTGGTGACCTTAAATATTTTAATTTGGAGAGGGGGAAGGCAAGGCCCAGAAGATTTTCAAATCTCTGGCTTGGTAACTAGGAGCCTAGTGAGGCGCTTCAATGAATAAGAAACAAGGATAGTGATCAGGAGGCGGAGACTGAGTTTAGCTTGTGATGCAGTGAGTGGGACATCCAAGACTAGTGGGTGGTTGGAAGAATTTTATGTGTCAGGCACATTAAAGAAATTTTAACTGATGATTTATATTTGGCACATTGGGGATTTAAAACATTATTTATTTCACTATATTAATACCATTGTATTTTCTGTGTGTGTGTGGTCATGTGATATTTCCAAACAAGCTCAAAGGTTTGAATTTCTTTTTTTAATAACAGGTTATATTTTCTTTTAAATTTTTTTTAATAATTTCTCATTTATTATACATTTAATTACCATATATTTTTGTGGGGGTCCATGTGATTTTTTTAAAAGAATTATTTATTTTATTTTATTTATTCATTCATTTTATTTTAATTTGACCAGAGAGACACACAGAGAGAGAGAGAGAGAGAGAGAGAGAGAGAGAGAGAGAAAGTGAGATAGCAAGCCACCAGGTCCGGGACTCTAACTGTGTGGTTGGCCATGTGGGAGTGTCCAGCGCATTAACCACAACGCCACCTGCTGGTCCCCCATGTGATTTTTAAAGCATATGAGAAATATGAGATAATCAAATCAAAGAGATAGAGGATCTGAAAGAAACATTAGCTCTTTTCTTTTCTCACTACCTGATAACATTTTGGTAAAATTAAAAATTATAATGCTATTTGTTGTGTGCAAATGATGTGCTTGGCATTATTCTTTGTTCTAGGGTTCATATATTTCATCATGGAAATGACTTGAAGGTAAAAAGTCCTTTTATTTTATAAATGAAAAATCCTAGACATGATGATATGGGGAAACATGGCCCAGGTTTCACCACTCGTAAGACGCAGTGTTCATAATACAAGTGCTGTCTCTTCAACTTCATTACCAAAGACATGTTCCGATGCATTTTATTAGATGGTTAAGGCGGTGATACCTAACGTATGAAATTGTTCATGATTATTCTATGAAGTGTTTAACAATATAGATGCAATTGTGTACTTACGACCCCTCTCACCTTACCTGCTATATAAAGACCTGGGAATATAGGCCGTAAGACTTTTTTAAATGTTAGTTATTGTGATATCTGTGATATCCCTCTTTTTTTCCTTCACTACCATCTATTCCCACTCATATACACTTGAAAGTTGACCAACACTAGGTTTGTGGTTAATCTTGAGGTTATTGATTTGTTGTGGGTATTAATGGATCATACAAGTATGCTGTAAGTAGATATGAACAAATAACTCTTGTAGACTAGAGGGCTCCCTGAGCGTATTCTATATGTACATGGGTCCTGATGACCAAGAGAAAATAGCATACTTGTGTAAGGCTGCATTATATGGGCCAAGAAGCATTGGCTGCTAATATCATATTATAAAATTTATTAGTATAATCTTGAATGAAGAGATAAAATTAGATTGTTTTCAGTAGAGTCAATGGTGTATATAGGAAGAGTTCTAAAAATGTATCCAGGTTGTAATAGTTTAAATGTATATCCTGCTTTTTTCTAGAGGTATATTCTTGAAATTTGTATTTTTCCATATATTGTACTACAGTTTACATTTTTCTCTTTTTTAGAATTATTTTATTCAACTTTATCCATTCATTTATTCATTTCATTTTTTTAATTTGACCAGAGAGGGACAGAGCGACAGAGAGAGAGAGAGAAAGCGAGAAAGCAAGCCACCAGGTCTGAGACTCAAACTGTGGTTGGCCATATGGGAATCCAGTGCGCTTAACCACCATGCCACCTGCTGGCCTGTATAGTTTACATTTTTTAACAGAGAAGCATATTTAAATAAATCATCTTCTTTCAAAATAGAACTTCATAAAATGAGTGAACATTTCTAAATCATCTACATTTTATTTATTTATTTTTAAAAGCTTGTTAATATAATTCTCTCATAAGAGTCAGAGAGAAAAGTAACCTCAGTAGGGTCTCACACTGCAAATCTCCTCCAGCCTCCCCAGCTAGCCAGGATTATGGGTCCCTGGACTTGGCATGAACAGACCTGGGGAATGAGGCCCCAGTCTTCTGCATCCAGCATTGCAGAGTTGCATGCTACTGCTGTGCAATTGCAGATGGCCCTAAACCATCTTTATTTCAAGCCTATATGTTCGTACAATGTGTTTAGATATAGTGACTTTGCTCTTCTTCCACATTCATGTTTATGGCGTGAACCTTCACTTCTTACTTTGTAGGAAACTGGCGATTTTCTTCTCATTTTATGTAACTTGAAGAGCTAAGGATCTCTCTCAAATATCTGAAAAGGGCAATTATGAAACCTACATATTTATTTTGCATTGTTTTTTCTTATCACCATTACGAAACACAAAGTAGATAATGACAGCAAGTATCTAAATAATGTTGGTTTTTTTGAAAGACCTATGCTACTTTTTGTTGTTGTCATTTAAGTCCTTCATATGGGAGAAAGAGAAAAAGAGAGAGAGAGAGAGAGAGAGAGAGAGAGAGAGAGAGAGAAAGAGGCGGTTGATAGGGTCTTCACACTGTGTTCACCTTTCCTAGCCAGGATCACTGGCATACATGTAGACATGTCCAGTATTCTGATGTCAACCCAAGACATAAGCCTACAGTCTTCCCATATTGCTTTGATTGTCACACAGCATACATCCATTGACTGCATCTCTGTGATGGGCCACCCTATACCAAATTTAAAATAAACCTATTATTTTAGTGTGTGTATTTTATCTCTTTTTCTGTATTGAAATCACCTTTTCCCAATATGTCAGAAATCACACAGGCCTTATAATTTATGTACCCTTATCTTTTTTCAGTATTCGGTTATGATGAGGAACACTTGAACTGGTAAATAGATCATGAGAGGTGACTTTTGCAATACAGTTCTTATGAAAATATGGGTGCATAATCTTTTCTTATACCAAAGATTGAAAATGGTTGGGCTGTAAATTTTTACCCTTCTGTTCATAAGCGAAGAGATCATGGCCCATACATCCACATGGTTTTCATGGAATGGATAATGTATGTTTTCTTTAGGAAGAAGTCAATGCTATATGCTAGAGCGTAATCTCAGAAAATATAATTTTCAGTTATTCTTCCTTTTGGTTTATTCATATTTTAGCCTTCAGAAGAGCAAGGGAAAGAAAAATTGGTAGTCGGTCCAGAGTGATCTTTTGCGTTAAGAGTCATGACTAGTGGGATTGTGGTCCAATTCCCAGGGTCCTTGTGATTCATATTTACTATATCTCAACAGCTGGTTTGGGAAATACAAAAACAAAAATAAGAACAAAATCCAGCAAAAAATGAGTGAAAGAGAGAGAAGCAAGTTATATCAGGGAAAAAAGTTGGCACTATTTCATACCCTTAAAACCTATAGAGAAATAACATAGGAAATGCTTATAATGTAACATAAAACAAGACTCAAATGTGTGCATGTTTTATCGTTTCAACTGTTTTTTCCAAATTTCCAAATCATAAGTGTTGGGGGGAAAAAAAGCTGGAAGGAAATAGACCAAAATGTTAACAGTTGTCGTATTTTGGCAGAGAATATGTAATTTTTCTTCATATTTTTTAAAAGGCTGACTTTTCTAAATTTTTAAATGAACTTGGCCATGTTTTATGAAATAAAAAGACACAATTTAGTGACAGTGGTGATGAATTGGTTGGTGATCCCTGAGACTAATCAAAGTTCAGGCTAAAAAATATGGAAATGAGCAATGATTTGAGCTCTCTCTTTACAAAGTGTTGTATTCTCACCACCAATTCCTCCCCATCATTTACCCTAAAACCTTCAGGACCTCCTTTTGCAAAATCCATACGAATTTCTCCATCCTGCATATGTCTAGCTCCTTCTGAAATTTTCACTCAGGAGCAACCTTTACCCTGATAGTTGCTCTCACCAGAGAGAATTTATAGCTCGAATGATGAGCTGACACTGATAGGTGATAGTGTAGAGCCTTTTTGTTTTCTTTTTTTTTTTTTTTTTTTTTTTTTTTTTTTACCACAGATTAGTTTATTTTTAACACCCATCATGCCATGAATTCATAGGGAATAGGTTCCAGTAGCTCAGGCTCCTTTCCATTGGTTCTCAGAAAGTGTGCTTCTCTGGGTGGAGCAGGCTGGCGCTTTAGTTGAACCCAGGTCTCTTTCTCTTTGGCTTCTTTCTTTTTCTGGTCATTTTCCTTCACACGTTTTAGGAAGCTATCTCTGCTCTTAGAATGTTTAATATGCTCAATACGCACATTGATTCTCTTGGCAAGAATCTTGCCCTTAACTTGTTTGTTCACAACAATGCCAACAGCATGCTGGGTAACATTGTAGACTCTTCCAGTTTTGCCATGGTAACATTTGTGGGGCATTCCTTTTTGAACAGTACCCATTCCCTTAATGTCTACAATATCACCTTTCTTGTAGATTCGCATATATGTCGCCAAAGGAACAACTCCATGTTTTCTAAAAGGCCTAGAGAACATATATCAGGTGCCTCTCCTCTTTCCCTTTGTGTTCGTCATTTTGGTTAATTACTGGAAGATGGCGGTTCCTTTTAACATGACAGAAACTTAAGATACAATGAGAGACTACTGGGAAATATTTTTTTGATAAATGGAGAATTTAACCTGATTCTGAATATGTAAACACCTGTATCTGAGTCTTCCTTTTATCAGTTCCTATTTGTATAATCATGAGAAGATTAAAATTTCTTCGGTAAGCTTCATTTTGTTCACAGTTGCAGTACAGAAAATAAGATGAGAAGACATCAAAAAGTTCATGGAAAATGGAGTTAAAGTAGGGGTTTATTTGGTGCAAAATATTTTGAAATTCATACATAATGCTTTCATTATACATATTTTTCTTGAACTTTCAGAAAACACATGACAAATACTGGTTCGCTGTGAGGATTAGTAAATATAGTTCGTATGAACCAAATAAATGGGTTTTATGAACTGGATCTCTTATTTATCACAACAAACTGATATGAGAATTATTATGACAAAGATAGAGAATATTGCAGCATCACCATGGAGCCCTAACTCAAATCAACAGAGACCTATTGGTCCATTGTCTCTCCAATTCACCTTTAAAATAATTTATGTTAACATTTTAAAAATATTAACCACACACTAGATCATATTCACATATGTTCTTTTTTTTTTTTGGAGAGGATTTTGCTTTTGGGCGCGTGCACTCGCCAGACAGACAGAGAGAGACACAGAGATAGAAAGCGAGAAATCACCCCCCAGGGGGGATGGCCACGCCGCAATCCCTTCTCCTCCATTCTCCTCTCGGGATCTTGGGCATGCACGCACACACGCCCAGCGTGAGTTTTAAGCCACCGGGTTCGGGACGCGAACCGCGATTGACTGCATGGGAGTCCAACAACATAGCCATTATGCTAACTGCTGGTCCCCATATGTTCATTTTTTATAGATTTTATTTTGACAGGTGACCAACCAGTTTCTGGAAATCAGAATTTTAAATTTGATCTACAGAAGGATAGAGTGGTGATAACCCCATGGTATTCTTCCAAAAACATTTTAGAGCATTCAAAAATCTCTACATGTTGGGACCAACAATTAGTGTAATGGCTATGTCGCTGGACTCCCATGTAGTCGCCAGCAGTTCGAGTCCCGGACCCAGTGGCTTAAACTCATGTCAGGCGTGTGTGCGTGTGTGCCCAAGATCCCAAGAAGAGAAAAGAGGAAAAGGGATTGTGGCGTGACCATCCCCCCTAGGGAGTGATTCCTTGCTTTCTGTCTCTCTGTCTTTCTGGTGAGCACACATGCCCTATAGCAAAAACCTCTCAAAAAAAAAAACAAACAAACAAACAAAAAAACTCTACATGTTTAATCCTTATGCCCTCCCAATGTGTGCCTCACTGGCTCTGTGGCAAAGGTGTTATGAACTCATAAGTTTTTTCCATAGTAGCAATTGTAAAGGTTAAGTTTAAAAAACAAAAGAGAAATTAAAAATGTAAGTTAATGTGACTCTTCCTTGGCTCCTAAATGTACTCTTCAAGCTATCTAGACTTTGGAGATTAAAAGAGATGAGAGAGGAAGGCAGCTAAGCATTGGTTTTATTTTTAAATGAGTTTCTCTGAGGATCAGAGAATTTCTTATTATATCTATTTCACCTTCGAAATGGCATTGCTGATTCCCAGTAAAGGTTACTCATGAATTTGAGGATTTGCCTTTCTGACTCAGAGTTTACTGGCATTTGCTAAATGTTTAGCTTTGTATTCATCTTTGCCTTTGACCATGATTAAAGTAAGGCATTGTCTCATTTATTAGATAGCACTTGCTGTGCTGAATTAAGGTTGAATCATTTGACACTGGCCCCACAGTAGCTTGAATTGCCCAGGGAGCCTTCTGAAATGTTTTGCAGCCAGACCAGCCCTATTTCTAACTAGATTTTAATGCAACCCATTTTTACTCTAGCCTAAGGATTGTCTCAGGCTATGCATTAGTTGTTGAGGAGTAACCTATTTTGCTCCTTCCTAAACCATCCTTTCACATGTAGCCTGAGGCATTCCCTCAAAAGAGGACCCTGAAGCATTCATTGTCTCTGTATCCCTTTTTGAAAGCGTTCATTCGTTCATTGTCTCTGTATCCCTTTTTGACTCTTTTTCTGTAATTACCGTATTTAGAAGACATGATCTCTAAGTGAAGCTGCTCCCTCAGTTAGGAAGGCTAAAATATTCCTTTCTAGGTCCTGTTGGAAAAGGTCAAGAAATTAATTTTGGATGAATATCTTCACCTTCTTAGCCAGTTGCTATATTAATGATCTCATGACAGATTGCTCCTTAAACTGGCCCCAGCACAGGTCAGAGTAGAGTGAGAATATTCTCTATTTAATGAGGCAAGGATCAAAGCCCCTAATATTTTATCACTGGCATATAGATGGAAGGAATTATCAAGGAATAGAAAATGTCTAAAGAAGCTTACTGCCATATATGGGGCTCTGTGTTCTGCTAAGAACATCCTGTTCTAAGACTTTTTTTTTTAATATTCAAGGCTTTTTAAAATCAGTTTAAGGAGTTAATATCATGTTGTTTGGTTTCTTTTATTCTCTATTTTTATTTCTTAAAAAGAAGACAGAAAAGTTGAAAGAACTGAAGAATGATCATCTGTGTACTCGCTAACATCATTTGATGCTTAACGTTTTGACATGACTGGGGCCAGTAGGTGGCATGGTGGTTAAGTGCCAGACTCACGTTCCAGACCTGGTGATTTGCTCTCTCTTTCTCTCTGTCTCTTTCTCTGAGTGCATGTGCCCTAAGCAAATTTAAAATAATAATAATAATAATAATAATAATAAAATAATTAAGTATTTATTTAAAAAATATTTTGACATAATTATCTCTAATGTTGTTTTTCAAATAGATAGCACTACATACTCACCAACCTTCTCTATACTAGAAAATCCATACAAGACCACAATATTGTTATCATAACTGAGGACATAAAAGAGTAATTCTTTATAATATCTATATTGCATATTTATCCATATCTTCTAATTATTCCATCTACATCTTTTATAAATGGTTTTCATTTTTCTGGCATGTAAGCTACTTTCCAACATTTGTTTATTTTCCGCTTTAATCTAGAAAATCCTCTTATCTTTTTTTAAAAAAAATTCTTGACAGTTTTTTTAAGAGACTAGATGAATTTGTTTTTGTTTTTGCTATTTGCTATAGGGTGAGTGCACTTGCCAGAGAGAGACAGGGAAATTGAGAAACCATCCCCTGGGGAGTACGGCCACCCCACAATGCATTCACTCTCACTCTCCTTTTGGAATTTTGGGAACACAAACACAGAAATCTGGAATAATTGTCAAACTGCTCAGTCTGGGACTTGAGCCATGAACCTGGTCACGTGGAATCCAGCACCTTAACCTCCACACCACCTGCTGGCCCTTAACTAGATGAATTTTTTGAGGTGTCACATAATTTGTCTGTTTTCAGTGATGTCTTTAAACTTATCCCTCTGTCCTCTGTAAGTCCTTAACACAATGGATGCTTGATTTCAAAACTTAATTAAATTCATATTAAACTTTTTTTAGGGGGGCAAGAATACTTCCTAGAGGATGCTGAATACTTTATACCATATCCAAATAAGAAGTATATATTAGGTTATCCCAATTTTAATGAAGTTTGATTTAAGGCAGTGATTACTAAATTTCTCCATTGTATAGATATCTTCTCTTAAATATTGGTAAGTAAACTTTGGGGTGGTGATTTATCACTCTGCCCACATACTATCTACCAGCAAACTTTGACCTAGGTATTAGTCAAAACAGTTTTAATTCCCACTCAGTTTATAGAGTCAGTAGCATCCTGACTTTTTCAATTACTTATTTTATTCATGGTTGCTGAGTGCTAATTTTTTAGCTCTACCATTCCTGTTACATTTACTTTTTGGCATTCTTCTATAATATTGTTTATCCTTTAACACATGGACATGCACTTTGGTTTTCCTTTAAAAAGGAACAGGTAACTACTTGATGTTTTCTATTCAAATATCAATTTTCAGAGTACGAAATTGGTGTTAAAAATCACCTCTAATTAAAATGTATATGTATTTTCTGTTTTTTCTCTTCATGTCTAGTATCAAAGGGAATGCATAATTTTTATCTATTCAGTGTCGTTTTGATGTTCAAATTGTGTAAAATCTCTTCAAACTGGCTTCCTACATTTTCTATATGCCTCTGTTAGTATATGAGAGCTTCCTTGTTTTCCACCATGGGAGACTACATTCACTTTTTATTTCCCCTAACCCAGGTCAGAAATCAGCCATTTCTCCGAAGAGCTCTGTTTCCTTTTATTGAGTAAATGATATTTAGAAACCAAGATCTGGTTGTTAGGAGTGTTCACTATTGTCTGGGAGCTACTGCTTCTAGAAACTTTCAGTTGATAGAATTAAAAAAATATACTCTTTGGGACCAGCAGTTAACAAACGTAATGGCTATGTGGCTTGACTCTCATGTAGCCGACCATGGTTTGAGTCCCGGACCCAGGGGATTAAACTCACACCAGGCATGTGTGCATGCGTGCCCAAGATCCTGAGAGGAGAATGGAGAAGAGAATGCAGCATGGCCATCCCCTCTAGGGGGTGATTTCTTGCTTTTCTGTCTCTCTGTCTCTCTCTGTCTTTCTGGCAAGCACATACTCCGTATAGCAAAAACCTCTAATATATATATATACATATAAAATATATATATACATATTATATATATATATACATATATATATAATATATATGTAAATATATATTTTATATGTATATATATATATACACACACTCTTTAAAAAATTGAAATTTTATATTTAGTACTTCATATATTTGCCAGAAGTTCTTTATATTTGTATCTTCTTTTTCTGTCATATTTCTTTTTTATTAAGCTGAATTTAGGTCTTTTGGTAAGCTGAATTTAGTACAAATTATTGTGCTAAGACTTTCACATTCCTTAGTTTTTGCACAGAATACAATGATCTCAGGAATGTGTTCTGCTTTTTCTGACTCCTGATCTCCAGCCAAGATGTGCTCTCACTGAGACATTTGCCATATATTTAAAAGACCAATATTTCTGAGTGATAAAAGTATATTATTAAAGATGACATTTGATTTTAGAGTGCCATACAATTTTTAACATCAACTTTTTTTTTGTTGCTTTATTTGTTTAAATAAACCAGGTAATATTGGTGAGTAGGAGACTCATATCTGTCTAGTGCACCTCCCTTGTCCCTCGGCATTGACACTAGAATTTGTCTCTCCTTCACTTGAACTTGGCCTCTGAATTTTTCTCAACTCAGCAGCTCAGGCAGTTACTACCTGGTGGTGTGCTAAGTCAAACCTACTTGCATCCCTGACCTAGTTTGATGGACTCTTGCCTAAGAGGAGAAGTTCCAATTCATCTCTGAGTTCTTGTTGAGGCACATTAGATCTGTAGTTTGGAATTAGGATCATTGTGGAGCTCATCCAAACCTGGGTTTGGGTAAATTACGGAGAGAGTTGGACGCAGCTAGAGAATATATAAATGATTCTGAAGATTAGGAAATCTATACACAGTATGCTGAAATACCCTAACAGAAACAGACTTGGAGCCTCTCAAAGTCTCACTCCTTTGTTGTGCTTTGGTAAACTTAGAATTTTTTAAGAGTGAGACAAACTTGAAAAGAATGTATGATGAGTCAAATGTTGCTCTTGAATTTGTAGAGAAAAACATGCCCTTAAATATGTATATGAAAAGACTGCCCAATTACCAAATTCTGAGTAAAAATAGTAGCTGAGATAGTTTCTATCTGTGCCATGCATTTGCTTTCTATTTTCAGTGTATCAGTTGTTTTGAATATCGGTTGAGAAGGCAGTGATTCTCTTTAAAATAAGATGTATTTATCTTTCTAAGAGTGTGACTCTTTTCTGTAAGTCCAGATGGTAACCAAGTATTACTTAATGTACATGATAACAGGCTGTGGTACCCTTGCAATAGTTACCATTGACTATCACCCATTATCACTGTTGACAGAAAGATCCAGAAGGCACATTGTCACTGGAAGCAGATCAGTGTTTGGTACAAAGACTAAAACTATCCTCCAAATTCAAAACAGAGAGGCTGAACTTGACCTGCCCTTCTTGATGGAGGGAGCAGCTGCTGGGCTGCCCTATTGCTCAGCTTCAGGTGGGAACTATTCAATATGTACCTTTCAGGATAAGAGAAGGACATGAAGTGAAGCTTTCCTCATGCTCTGCCAGCAGGGTGGGGCAGAAGATGTGGCAACTAGACAAAATAGGTCCTTTTCTGTGCCTAAGCAATGCTGGTGGCCAACTACTGCTTTCTTGTCTCCATAATGCCTTGAAAAGGGATTTTTTTTTTCTTTTTGCTGCTGCTTTTTTTTTTTTTTTTTTTTTTTTTAATCAAAGGCTCCACAGTTTTGCTTTAAACAATTCTCACTGCATCCCATACTAAGTGGTTAAATTTAGTTGGGCATATATAGCAATATGGAGAAATCATACCTAGGGATGCAGAAAATGTTTCATGCAATTACCTGGGGCATTTTCTTGTCTCTACAGTGCAATTGTATGGGCAACCATGAAGAATCAGACAAACTGAAATTAGCCAAGCTTGTAAAGACATGAGTTGACTGTAAATTATATTTTGAGCTTATTGTTTTTAACTACTTGCTACCATGAAAGAAAGTCAGATGTTAGTATAATTTTATTAGAATTAGACAATAATTTTGTTAGATTTAATTATGTACACTTTTCTATCAGATTGTCAGAAAAGTCAAGACGTATTTTTACATAGAAAAACAGAAAAAATATGCCATGACTTTCCCAGTAGCACAATACATCATCTCATGATTTTAAATCTGTATATACTGCTTTCCCAACTTGCCATTGTTTTAGAACAGGAACTATAGTGGCTTTGTTATTTACTCCCTATAGAGCCTTGTTCAGACCAGAGCACAGAATAGGTACAGTGTGAACCCTGGAGGCGTGTGTATGTGGGCATGAATAAAAGTGTGTTCTGCCATTTTTCAATATGACAGAATGGCACAAAGCAAAAAAAAGGTTGGAATAGTTAATAAAATAATACAGGAAATAGAACTAGCAGGTGTCATAGCAGTTAAGGGCTCTGGACACCCACATGGCTGACTGCAGTTCAAGTCCCGGACTTGGCTACTTGCTTTCTCACTTTCCATTTCTCTCTTTCTCTCTCTGTCTCTGGTTAAATTAAAATGTAATAATAACAAATAAAATTAAATAAATCAATCTTTTAAAAATAAAAGAATATAGGAAAAGCAAACTAGAAATATGCTATGTGTACGAATTCCAAACATAAAAAGATAAAAAACAGAGTATGTGATATAAAATGAGTAGATTAAAAAAGACATTTAAGAATTTGTAGCGTGCAGAGAGGAGAGACACAATTAGAGAACATTTCAACAATAGAAATTAATGGAGAGAATGTAAGACTATGTTAGAGAAATAAGTGTTCAGTTGTACCCCTAAATGATATGCTGGGAAAGAGAAAAGTTCAAGAATGTTGAGCTAATGAACACATAGTTTTAGCAAAGTGAAGAAATATCAAGTTTGATTTTCATAGACTAAATTGTGTCTAAACTGTAAGGAAGATGTGTTTTTTTAATTGAAAATTAAGTACATATTACACACACATACACACACATAAGTGCACACACACACTCATGTACCAAGTATTATGTTGATAAAACAACTGTGTCTTTTAAAGAAAGCTTGTAACTAAGTAGATTTATTTTCTTCCACATATGAGAAATGAGCACTTTATTGAGGATTACTGAAAGTGCAGAGAAAAGGAAATAAGAAACCGGATAACTGAGAATACCAGTCAAAAAAGCCCAAAAGTCAGGTGGAGTTAAAGCATCACCTTAGTTTATTTCATCATTATCCATGGGCATGAACAGCAGAAGTACTATCTGTCCAATTATGTTCAAAAGTCAATATTTGATTATTTATTTATTTATTTATTTATTTATTTAGGGAGGTTTTTGCTATAGGTAGCATGCGCTCACCAGAAAGACAGAGAGAGACATAGAGACAGAAAGCGAGATATTACCCCCCCAGGGGGGATCGCCATGCCACAATCCCCTCTCCTCGTTTCTCCTCTCGGGATCTTGGGCACGCACACACACATGCATGAATTTTAAGCCGCTGGGTCCGGGACTTAAACCACAGTTGACTCTTGAAAGTCCAGTCACATAGCCATTACACCGACTGCTGGCCCCAATATTTGATTGTTAAGGAAAGATAAGCACTCCCATTTAAAAAATAAAAAAAAAAAAAAAAACATGAGTTTATTATCTCAGTTATGAGTGGTGCTGTGTACAAAAGACAGGGAGATAGGAGGGAAGATGGAGAGAGAAGAGAAGAGAGGGAATCATAAAGAGAGAAAGAGAATGCCAAAGTAAAGTTAATTATAGAACCACCTAGATGCACTATTATGTGTAATGTCTAAATAAAACACTGAAGAATATGTTATTTATGAGAAGAACTTTAAAAATCATAAACAATGAAGAACACATCATAGGATAACCAAATATAAGAGGATAATATATACTAAAGCACTCACCCTAACATACACAGAAGAAATCATGGACTAACAATAGTAAGGAGATGGTTAGTTCACAAAGAAAGGGTAGGAAAACAGATCATTTGGAAAAAAGGAAGAGCTAAGACACATTCTGTCCTTGTAAGCCTCCTCATTGCAAATCATATTCACAGTACAAATTAATTTAGAAGGAGATTTAGGACTTGGAGTATATTTTCCCATAAGAATAATAGTTCAAATTAATTTCCCAGGCTTGTTAAAAAAAACTATTTTATACAAATAGGAATCTGAAGCATAATATCAACAGTAACATGTTCCTCTTTCAATAATTTGACTCTAATTAACTATGATATATAAGATTATGTCTCTGATAAACTTGGTAGATTGGGGAACCTCTAGTGTTCAAATGACTTGTTATTTTCCATATGCATCTAATAGAGTCTGTTCTCCAATTTAATGAGTCAGGCCACTTCAATTTTCTACTTTGCCTCCTATTTCCTTTACAGGAAGTATTGATTTTTATGTCATTAGATGTAATACATCTTGGGGAGTCATGAAAGACTGGGGTATTTTTTCATTCCTGGTTCATCAAATAAGTTGAAAATAAGGCCATCCTTCCAAATAAGCACCTGCATAAATCAAGACCAAAAAGCAGGTTCTTTTAATCTATTTTGGCTAGTAAGTGGTGCTGTGTCAGTAGCAAACAATTAGAAGTTCATTACTTCTTTAGAGTAGTATAACTTGAAAGTAGTGGATGGATTAAACAAATCTTTTGATAGTCTATAATTGACTCCATTTGAATATATTCCAGTCACTAAGAGAACACATACAAAATGAGACAATAAGATAATATTATATGAATAGAGAATGCATAATAAATTCTACACAGGTAGAATTTAATTTTCATAAATGTCATTTTAACATCTGGTTCTGTATAACGAGACTGTTTCCAAATCCTCCTAACAGCCCTTAAATATTCTATTTTGCCAATGTGGATAAAACAATCTTTTGGAAAGAAAAATTCTATAAAACAAATGTATTCAAAAGTTTCTCAATGTGGGAATAGTAAACCTTTACAACAAACAAGTTTAGGAGGAGCAGAAGTAGGGCTGGAGAGAAGGGGAAATGTTAGAGCAGAGTGCTAGAGAGTAATAGAGCCAGATAAGTGCTGGGAAGAGAAAGTGATTCGAAGGATGCAAGGGGCAAGCCCAAGGGTCATCCAGAGGACAGGTCCTAGCTGTCTCCAGCCAAAGACATGGACTTGCTCTTTTCACATAGCAGTCAAAAGGCCTCCTGCTGCTACCTAAAGATGTAGTATTTGGTTTTTGTCAGCTGTTGCCTCACAACTAGTCCATGTCCTTAACCTCGGTGAGATTTCTTTCAACCAAGTCTTTAAGTCAATCTTTTTAAGGGAAAGAAGAAAACAACAAAAAAGCCTTACTATTATTATTTTTTTGCTTTTTTTAAATTAGTGATATAGTTTGTAGAGTTCTCACAACCAAGATTTGTCCATCTTAATATGTAGAACTGATGGAGATCCCCTGACCTAACTTGTTCTCTCTAGATGCCAAGGATGGTCAACTCTACAAAGGAGTTCTGTACTTGGACCTCTGTGTTCTCTGCATACTCTTTTTCTTTTGTAATTTCTTCCACCTTAAATCTCTACCTGCATCTTCTCATAACTGATGTATGATTATTTTGGTTTCAACTCAAATGTGATTTTCCCAAAAGATCTTCCTAACCAACTAACCAAAAGACAATGACACATCTCATCTTATTACCCTAGTTTATTATTATATTTTCACATAATTTATTACCATATGATATTATTTTGTTGTCTGACTCTTACTACAGACATGTAAGTTCCAGAATAGTAGGGTTCTTGCTAATTTCATTTGGTGGTGAATCCCTGTCACTTAGAAAAATGCTAAGCACATAGCAGATCCTCAAAACCTAAGAGAAATGAATGAATACACATTACTCCATGCCTTTTCCTTCAACCCCATGTAGTTATCCTCCACCAACTGTCTGAGAAAATATTTTCTGGTGTCCTCTTCTATTTTCACCTAAATGTTTCCCCTTTTTATCCTGAAACAAGCGATCCTACTTCCTCAGTCTAAAATCATTTTATCCTTACTTGGCAGGGGACACTTGAGGTCTTTCTTGTCCTTTTACTGACATTAATAATGTTTAGGGATGGCTTCAGTGATGTCCAGGTTCTTGGTGGTTTGGACAAAGAATTGAATGAAACACACACCAATGGTGAAAATAAAGGGTAGTTTATTAAGTTAACGTGAAAGTACACTCTGGAGAGGTAGGAGCAGGCTGAGTTTGCAAGAGAAATGGTGGCTTGAGGATCTTGGCAGTTACTTTGCAAGGATTTTTTAATTTCTTAACCTGGATCTTGTCATTTAATCATTGCTGGGCCTTCTGATTGTACTCACCTTGTTGGCTATATCAAATGAGGCTGGGTCCGCTGCTTTATCTCATTGGCTATATCAAGTGTGGCTTAATCAGCTAGACATCTCCCACTGAAAATCTTCCATCTCCATTATCTCAGGTGGGAAATTTTCTGCCCTGATTGGTATTCCTACGTAGTCACATAGGCAGATGTTCCAGCTTCCATTTTCTAGATTTCTTCCTGCCTGAATAATTCACATGTGATCCTTAACATCAAAATGTCATTTACTCAAAATAAGTAAAACTGGGAGGATCCCTTTTCTTATGAAGGGTTTATAGCTATAATTAGGAGAGACCCTTTGGAGAACAATTGTATATAGGAAAGATATGTGAAAGGGATAAAAATTTGAATACAGTGTGTGTGGTGTGTAATAGAAATACTGTATATCTGATACCTGGAGGGAAAATCTTGACCCCAGTTACTGAGATAAAGAGAAGAGGATACAGGAATATCAGCGTGTGTAATTTGTGTAATTTCTTGAGTTGAAACAAACTTTGATTGGAAATTCTCCTTACGAGAGTTTTAGGTAAGCTTGTTTGAGTTGTTGTGTATGACTATGCCTTGGCTTACTTTTTTTTTTTTTTTTTTATTTTAACACAGTTGGGATTGTTTAAATGAGAATGTTGCTTCCTTGTTCTCAGCATCAACTTTTTTTTTTTTTTTGGAGAGGTTTTTGCTATAGGGTGTGTGCCCTCGCCAGAAAGACAGAGACAGAGAGACAGAAAGTGAGAAATCACCCCCCAGGGTGGATGGCCACATCGCAATCCCTTCTCCTCCATTCTCCTCTCAGGATCTTGGGCACACACATGCACACGCACCTGGTGTGAGTTTAAGTTGCCGGGTCCAGGACTCAAACCATGGTCGACTACATGGGAGTCCAGTGACATAGCCATTATGCTAACTTCTGGTCCCTCAGCATCAACTTCAAACTACTTTTTCAAAGTTCCTTGAGTATCCCTGTATTAAGTCATAATGTTAGTAAATAGAATGAGCTAACACTTAAAGATCTTTCTTACTCTTTCAGTATTCTTTAATTAGTTCTGAAGAAACAACCAAACATGGGTAGATTTGGGAAGTAACAACTGATGCCAGTTATCCAGGAAAAAAAAAATATATGTATATATATATATATATATGTATATATATATATATATATACACATACATACACACACACACACACACACACATACACATAGACAGACATACACACAAACACACACAACTAAATAGCAATATGAAAAATTTATTATGCTAGGTACTTTTTAGAAATGTATGTGTTTAGGGATAGAGTATTAAGTTCCAAACAGGGTAGGGAAGAAAGCAAATGACTAATACGTTTTTAGTTACTTTAGAGTCTTGTCTAATGTGTGTCTTCTTTGTGAACCTCTTTCTCTGTCTGTTATTCTCCCTCATTGTTTGGAAATTGAGGAGAAACTAAGAAGTGAGAATGTCTAGGGTGAGATAGGAGAGTGTACGAACCAGGGGAATACATAGGGAGATAATTCTATGGTTATAAGCAGTGATATGAGAGGTGTGAAACAATTCCTCAAACAAATTTACATTTTTGTTCTGGGGAGAGCAGGTTATTAAAAGTAAGGCATCTGATGACCACACCCACAGCAGCCCAACTGTTCTCTTATCCATAGGTTGATATTTAGTTTGTTGTCCAATATGAAATATTCTTTAGAGTAAAATAATGACCCATTAATAATTAAATATTAATATTACAGATGTATGATTACTTAGAAATGATATCAACATAATCTGCTTTATATGGTACTTTTACCTTATTTAAAATAAATTAAACTCTGAGCATCTCTGGTGGATCTAAGAAGGAAAAGATAAATGATATTAGTTCAATCACCTGGGAAAATATTTTATGTAATTCTCACCCTAAATTAACATTTTCTAGACCAGATTTAGGTATGCTTGGAATTTCCCCTAGTAAAGTGAGTCAAGCCTTATCATCTATTCAACCTTAATGTGCATTGATTTCTCAGAACTTTTCCCTGAACTTAAAAATACTTGAAACTCCGAAATTCAGAGATATGAGAAGATAGGTTTCAGAGGTGAATGTGTGTGTGTGTGTGTGTGTGTGTGTGTGTGTGTGCGCATGCACACACGTGTTAGGAAATACATCTTAAGAAAAGTCATCAAATAAAAAAATTAAAAAGAAGCCATAGACCTTTTTACATTTAGGTCACCAGTGTACCCTCATGGCTGGTCCTGATTATAGCAGTAAATTTCTACTAATGACATCTACGTTTTTACTACTGTAGATGTTTACTACTTTAATTTTAATATACCAATGAATTTAACAAAAATTAATTTTATAGTGGCTCTTAAAAGTTTGCATGACAAGATATAAAAGACAAAAAAATTAAAAACACACTTGAGATTTGAGATGATTAAACAGTCTCTGTTTAAGTACTAGGTAAATACCAAATCATTATCATAGTTTTCCTCTGTTCATGCAAAGTGAACTAGAAAATTCATATGGTTATATTTTAGTCCTACCAAAAAGGAACATTTCCAAGAGTCTGGTCCTTGTCCTCAGATATTTCTTGCATATGTTTTTGGAATTAATATGTCTAGGTTTGTCTCATTCCTTCATTTTATTTTACATGTATAAACTCTGCCAACATGTATTTCAAATGCACTTGCCTGTCATGTACACATGCACAGAGCACCTGACTCAAGACTAAACTTTTAACATTTTGTAGGTCAACCTTAAATCAGTGATAAAGCAGAAAGAAGAACAGAGGGCCTATTGTACATTTCTCTGTGGGAGAACATGAAAAAAAATGGTGTGAGAAGCTATGGTAACTAAAGCTGCTTGCAGAGAAATCTAACAGTCACGGAGTGTTCTTGAAGCACTGGGTTAGAAGAACAGATTTCTGATTTATGCTTCAGAGTCTGGAGATTGTGAAAATCTATTTGAGAGAGTTTAATGTGAGGAAGGCATGCAATCTGAAAAATTAAGTTCACAGAAATCACACTGCATATGAAATAGTCATTTACACATGAATTGTGTTTAATTACTCAATAGATTAGAAAATATAGATTTATGTCTGCTTATATAGCCTATAAACAAACATCAGTTTATTAAAATGCCACATCATTGATGCAGTCCTATTACTTTTGCTGCATGGATTAGGTAAGTTCCTCTGCTATCTAACAATTCTTACACCCACACTTACATGAGAGAAAAAAAAAAAAAAAAAAACACCAAATGTGGACTGCTGTGGTTGGACAAAAGTGTTGCCTCCACTGAAAACAACCACATCACCCCTATTTGTTGGTAATGAAAAGGGAGAAACATCCCCCAAGGACCTTATCAATGCTGAGAGCACAGAGGTATGTATGGCCTCTAGTTATCTTATCATTTCTGGCCTCACAATAGTAGTTATAGAAAGAAAAACTTGCTGAGACCACTAGTCAACGTAATGGCTATGTCGCTGAAGTCCCACATAGTCAACTGTGGTTTGATTACCGGACCTGGTGGCTTAAACTCATGCCGGGCTCATGTACTTACATGGCCAAGATATGGAGAGGAGAATGGAGGAGAAGGGATTGTGGTGTGGCTATACCCCCCTGGGGGGTGATTTCTTGTTTTTTGTCTCTCTGTCTTTCTGGCAAGTGCATGTGCACTATAGCAAAAACCTCTCCAAAAAAAAAAGAAAGAAAGAAAGAAAGAAAAACATGCTTTCTGAGAATTTGTCTAGAAAAGAAAGGGACAAAACAAACTCAGGGACAAAAATAGAAAGCAACCTCGAGAAAGAGTATGCAGGAAAAGAAATAGCGAAAGAAGAAAGAGAAAAAGTGCCAAAGTAATTAAGAGGAGAAACGATGTCATGGTTGAGTAGTCACTTTTTTACTCTAAAATAAATAAATAAATAAAGAAAGAAGTATCTAATGTCTAATTAAAAAAAGGAAAAACTCAAAAATAAGTATATAAATTAAAAACATTATTTTAAGATTATGATGCAGATGTTTAAATTTTAAGTTAGCATATAACCATTTCCTCTTATTGTCATGAAATATCTTGATGTTTCATTTTTTCCTTTTTTTTTTTTTTTTTTTTTTTGGAGAGGTTTTTGCTATAGGGCACGTGTGCTCACCAGAAAGACAGAGAGACATGGGACCAGCAGTTAGCGTAATGGCTATGTTGCTGGACTCCCACGTAGCCGACCGCGGTTTGTGTTCCGGACCCGGTGGCTTAAAACTCACGCCGGGCACGTGTGCGTGCATGCCCAGGATCCCCGGAGGAGAATGGAGGAGAAGGGATTGCGGCGTGACCATCCCCCCTGGGGGGTGATTTCTCGCTTTCTGTCTCTCTTCTGTCTCTCTGTCTCTCTGTCTGTTTGGCGAGCGCACGCGCCCTATAGCAAAACCTCTCCAAAAAAAAAAAAAAAAAAAAAAAGAAAGACAGAGAGACAGAAAACGAGAAATCCTCCCCCTGGGGGGATGGCCATGCCACAATCCTTTCTCCTCCATTCTCCTCTCGGGATCTTGGGCATGCATGCACATGCACCCTGCGTGAGTTTAAGCTACCAGGTCCGGGACTCAAACTGTGGTCAACTACATGGAAATCCAGAGACATAGCTATTATGTCAATTGCGGTCCCAAAATATCTTGATGTTTCTAAATGTTTGGATATTTCATGATATCTGAATGCTTATGGTTCAGTAGGTAATATATTCAGATATATAAATTATTTGTTAATCTTCATTTAAATGTCTGGGTATTATACAGAGTATGAAAGAAAGCCCAAGAATACTAGGAAAGATACAGAGAGAATAATATAAGAAATATAAAGTATGTGACTAGAACTTTCATATTTTTTCAGGTTTGAATTTGTATATTGCCAGTATTTTTCCTAAAGGACTTGAAATGTGACATAGCTACTTTGTGATCCCAGCTCCACCCTCATTTCATGCTGGGCTTACTGACAGATTTGTTCATTTACTTACCTTTCCTAGCAGAGCAAGCTGTGATACATCACTGGGTAAATTACATGTGCTTTTACCCTATTTTTTTTCTTCCTTTTTTTTGAGCATTCTTATATTTGGACTGTGGGAGAAAGCTGGAGAATTATAGTGTATGCAGCTCTTAGCAGTTGACAGGCCTACTAATAATATTTCTTTTGTATTGGTTTTGTTTCTCTCCTAAACCTGATCCAAAGATAAATGAGAGTACATTAAATATTTCTAAATACCCTTTTGTGCCAGCTTGGCAACTTCTTTTGTTAATATACTTTTCTATGTTCCCTCCTAAGAGATTCTATTCTGGATTATTTTGAAATAAAACTTAGTATGACCTTGTTTACCGGGGCAAAAAAGCCTAGCAATGTTCGTGACATTGAATGAGAGTCTTGGAAAACCACTCTGTTGATTAAAGAAATTTACTGGACAAGAGGATTTGTTTTTCCTTTCTGACTAAGTTCAATTTTCCCCTTCATTTGCTAAAAGGTTTGCTGTCTTAAAGCATAGAATGGATCTTTGCCCTTTGCCATGCTTGGACAAAAGAGATTTGACTCTGTTCTCATCAGTACCATGCAAGCCTTAAGATATATTTGTATTGGATTTAAAGCTTCATACCAATAACAAGTGTGTCTCTATACACTAGCAACCTAAAACATGTAAAGATGCTTTATCAAGTTTAGGTTCACTGTCTTTTCATTCAAAGGTCCCCAAGACCTTAGGGAAGTAGTTGCTTCCCATGGGAGAAATAAGAAGAAAAAGAAGAGATGACAGAAGCTAAATTTATGCAATAAATGCTCTGCTAAACAAATGAATATGATATTCTTCTAGCAAGTGAGATATACACAAAGAAAGCTAACATCAGAGTGACTAGTAACTTTTTCAAAATTACCCACATATTATGTAAAAGGGCTGGGATTCAAGATATTTGAAAGGGCAGATAGAAAAGAAGAAAAAAAAAACCAGACATATTAATCAGAATAATTCTGATCTCAAAAATGTTGCCCCGTTGTCAAAGTATATATTTAAATATGTTTTACACATAAGTTCTATGTGAAAAATTGCAGATGTGTACTGGATATCACATTTTTGGGACCTTTTTTAACTATAATAGAGAGAAGCTGGTTAATCTACCATTACAAATTGGAAGAACATAGTTGTTTTTGAGTGAAAGGAGTGATAGATTGACTGACCTGTTTGGAATTACATTTTTATTATAGAATGACTCCATCATCTGACTTAAAAATACAGGCAATATGATAGTAGCATCTGTTACCACACTTATCATTCATGTGGATTCAGCCATCCTGGGGGCTGGTACCATCTGATACTTAGTCTATGACACTTAACCTTTAAACAAAGATCTCCAGTGGATGGGGACATTTTCATGGATTAACTGAACCTTTTATACTTTATCTCAATGCGTTTACACTCTCAGACATTGTCTGATTCACTCTGTATTTACCATGTTTTGACTGTATTATACAATTGGGAATTGTCAGGTAACATTAACCCAGTGTTACCTTGAAAACAAACCATATCAGAATGACAGTGATTTTCAGAGGAAGTTGCATAATTATTAAGTCAGATGATTATCTAAGATTTAGTCTTCATTGATATTTACTCCATGTTGATTTAAATGCTATGAAATAAAAATCAACAAAGTCCTGTCAAAATGAGAAATTGTAACTTTGGGTCAAGGTAGTAAAAATGAAACATTAGGTCAGAAATGAAAAGACCTGTCTAAAATTCCAAGTCTGCAATTAGCTGGCCACATATTCTACCTTTCTAGATATTGGTTGTTTCATCTGCAAAATCATGGGCGGAAGGAGTTGGACCAGATCTTTCTACCATATCTTTTTTCTTGAACTTCTGTGAGATATTTTAGAGAATGCAAAATTTTTCATCTCTGTTTAGTATGAATCCACAAGCCCCAAATTCAAAATGATCTTTTCTTTGTAGATGTATGTTCCTCACATTGTTATCCATTTTATACTATTCTATTATACATACTTGGCATTAGTTATTATTGCTGTATAACAAATCACTACCGATGTAACAGCTTAAAACAATACATATTTCTCTCATCGTTTCTGAGGGTCAGTAATCTGGGCATCACTTAGCTGGGTCCTTGCTCTGGATTTCACAGGGCTGTAATCTTCATGCCATTTAGGTCTGTCCTTTCTACTGGAGGCTCCACTGGGGAAGAATACATATTCAGACTTATTTGAGTTTTTTGCAGAATTTATTTTCTTACAGCTGTATAAATGAAGGTTCCAGCTTTTTCTGACTATTGGCTGGAGGCTATCCTCATCCTAGAGGAGTGAAAACTCCTTGCCATGTACTCTTTCCAAACATAATCACATAGTTCATCTAGCTCACCAACAGAGTATCTAGTGCCAGCCTCCTAAAACGGAGTCTTATATAATGTAATATTAACCATGGAAGTGACATCTCTTACCAGCTTTTCTAGAAAATGTAGCCTCATCATAGGAATGACATCCCATCACATTTGTTATGACAAAGTGCTTATTGGCTATCATTGGAAGCAGGCCACAGGTCCTGCCCACACTCAAGGGAAGGGGATTGCACAAGGTGCAAATACCAGCCAACAGAAATCATTAGGGTTCCCTTTGGGTCTATCCACCACAATAATATTAATAATAGATAATATTTCTAAGCCTTCACTTTGTTGTAGCATTTTCTAAATCTTTATAACCATTGCCTATTTAATCTTGACAAAGACATATGTGGTACTATTAATATCTTCATTTTATCTATGAAAAACAATCTCAAAAAGTATCAGTAACTTGCCCAGAGTAACACAGAAAAAGAATATTTTCTTCTTTTTATGTTTTGGTTTCTGAAACTTGCCCTATGAAGACTGTGAATATTCTCCTAGTTTCTTAACATACAGTGAAAGAAGCCAACACTAAGTCGAATGTGCTTTGAGTATGTTTCCATTGGCCAAATAGCAATACTCTCCTAAAAATGTTAGACAAGAGAGTCGCACATATCTTTTGTAAGTCACCAAAATAATTTTTACACAGTCAAATATGAGGGACATGCTGCCACTGGAAAAGGGGTGTGTGTTTGTGTGTTGTGGAGAGTGGGCTTGGGTGTTCAAAGTGTAAATCTGTTTGGTGTTTCCATGGCAATATCTGTGCACAGACAGCAGAACATAGGGAGAGAAGTTGTGAACTCCTGATACTGTCTCTGAGGCTATCTACCCCTGCTACTCTGTGAACATTTAGATAGTTTGCTTTTGGACAACCCTGGTTATTACTTTAGATGTTTGTTTTGATGTTTGAGAATTTGGTCTCCATTTGTTCTTTTTTTTTTTTTTGGAGAGGTTTTTCGCTATAGGGCGCGTGCGCTCGCCAGACAGACAGAGAGAGACATAGAGACAGAAAGCGAGAAATCACCCCCCAGGGGGGATGGTCAAGCCGCAATCCCTTCTCCTCCATTCTCCTCTCGGGATCTTGGGCATGCACGCACACGCGCCCGGCGTGAGTTGTAAGCCACCGGGTCCGAGACGCGAACCGCCGTCGACTACGTGGGAGTCCAGCGACATAGCCATTACGCTAACTGCTGGTTCCCTCCATTTGTTCTTTCAGAAGTCTACTGGCAAGACTGGGTATAAGAGGTAAGTGTGGAACAATTGACAAGCTATATTTGCTTTTCCTCTGACATTTTGGGGATTCAATCTTTCTAGCTCCATACACTCATAGAGAAATGTGCTTCCAACGCAAACCTGACTGTAAGATAGCATTGTCTCAGTCAGGAGTTTGCCGGACAAATGGGAAAACTGGAAGGAGAATGTAATAGGATTTCTTTGGCTCTCCCAACCAAGGCAGTGTATGAAGCTAGAATCGGGTTCATTAATACCGATGAGAAACACTGGGTTTAGTCTATATTTCTATTCACTTAGCTTTCTTTTTAAAAAATTGAGAAGTTTGTCTTTGTCAGGTATGTCATGATTAATCAGATAGATTGGATGGGCAAATGGTTTAATAGTTATTGCAATTTGTCACATCAGACGTGGCTTAGCATGCATTATTAATACCTAAATGTAAAATTAGTTAAACTGGGGCTGGCCACTGTTTAAGAGAGTTGTGAGTTAGCAATAGCAAGTTTTGAAGAACCCCCACGGGGATGGTTCAGCCAATAACCTCTTATTCTTTTCATTTTAATATCAGTACACCCTTTCGTGATAATTAAGTTGAGGATATTTCTATTGGGCAGAAGGGCAAACAAATATTGGAGGAGGTTTCAGACTTCATTAACACAGAGACCAAGGAGGTCACAAAATCTAGAAAGGTACTGTTTTTTGTTTTGTTTTTGTTTTTCCAAAGTAAGATGGAAGTTCAGAAATGTATTTTTTAGAGCACATTTATTTGCAAACCCTAAAATCTGTTTATTTTAGTACTTTTTTTGGGGGGAGGGCAAAATTTGATACAATTTTTAAAACAAAACTGATGTATCTGGCTACCTACTTTAGGCTTGGATATAATTACAAAACAAATAGGAGTCATGTTTGTGTTTATGTATCAGTGTCTACATGCTAGTGTCTACATATAGGCATCTATTCAAGAACAGTAGTGAGGATAGTGTGAAGAGCAGATCTTCTCTGTTTTTATTTCAGTCAAGAAAGGACTTTGGCCTCGTATGTCTATCATTAACACTCACATGGTTGATTTCTCAAGTATTTATTCCGATAAGAGAAAAGGGATTATCTCAAGATAATACAGTTATTGCAGTTGTTGCTGTCTTGTATTTGTGGGCCAATCTTGATTCCAGTTGTTTATTTCCGTTCATTCAAAGGAGACTATCATCTCTAGCAAGGAAAGCACCTGAGGCCACTCAGTTAAATTATGACCCAAAATACTCTCTCTCCAACTCCTGTCCCAGTTCTAAGAGGATCATTTTATACTTTTAATATCTCCTAAAAAGTGAATTGTTCCATATTTTGTCATAAAGAGACATATTTTCTAATTCTTTGTCTAAACTAGTTTCCCTACATATTAGTCAGTATATACTCATTGACCATTTTTTTTCATTCTTTTAATATTAAAAATCCATTACACAGTAGAGTTTTAGTATGTTCCGTGAGATATTTAGAAGAACTATAAAATGTGGACTAAGTGGGCAGAGAGATCACAGGTAGGATGGAAATTATTAAAATATTATGAGATAGAATGTAATTGGTAGCCAATTTTGGACTTACAGATTCTGTGCTCTTTAGTGATACAGAGATCAGCTAAGGCTAGGGTTATCAACTAAGCCTTTAGGAAAACGTTCATATTTGACTTTGGCAGGAAGATGGCTGGAATTTAGATAGATGAAGGGACAAGAAAGAAAATGTGGGGTGAGAAGAACAATCTGAAGAAAGGCTGTGGACTCTCAGTATGGTGTGTGAGGCAGAATATGAGACTATGAGCCTGACTTGTTTAGAAGGAAATAGTTTTAGGGAGGTAGGATAAGGTCAGATGGTAGAGAGCTTCTCTAAATGTTGGACAGAGCAGTTACATCTATGTGCCAGTTGCTTGGGAGCTCCTGAAAATCCTGCTTGCCTCTGGATGGATGGCATGATGAAAGTGGGAGTTCACCAGCAGCAGTATAAGGAGTCAATTTTGAGAAAAAAACTCATGTTTGTATTTGCTTGACTCTTGGATTTAGACCTAAGCACATGATGTGTTTTTAACATACCTCCTTTAAAACAAAACAAAACAAAACAACTTCACTTATATATGGGAAATTAACACAGTTAAAAGTTACGAGGAGCCAGTAGGTGGAGTGATGGTTAAGGTGATGAATTCCCACATTACTGACCATGGTTTGAGTCCTGAACCCAGAAGATTGAAAATAAATAGATTGGGCCCAGAAGGTGGCATGGTGGTTAAGGTGTTGGAATTCCCACATGGCTGTCCACAGTTCGAGTCTCGAACTTGGTGGCTTGCTTTCTCCCTCTCCCTCTCTCTGTCTCTCTTCCTCTGGCAAAACTCATGTGAAAAAATAATAAATAAAATAATTAAAAAAAATAACAACTACTTTAAAAAATAAAATATAAAATAAAATAAATAGATTAATTAATTAAGAATTTTTTTAAAGAGCTACAAAATTTTTTTGATAACATTCCCAGGTAGAAAAAAATTAATCTAGCAAACTTCAGTTAGTATTGGGGTGGGGTTATTTTAATCTGATTGAAACTTTTTAGGGGTGTCTAATGTTTATATCATTTCATCCCTATTTAGCTGTTATTTCCCAGTTCCACAAAAACTGTACATCAACAGTGTAATCAGTATTAGAAGATTTGGGTTTCATTCCATCTAGCATTTCCTGAAAGGTAGTCAGAAGCTGCAAAGTGATTAGCATACATTTTATTTAATTCTGTTTAAGCATGTAAATGTCTAGGTTAGCAGGTGGCATGGTGGTTGAGATGCTGGGCTTCCAAATGGCTGACCATGGTTCTAATCCCAGACCTGGCAACTTTCTCTTACCTTCTCTTTTTTTCCCTGTCTCTCTCTGTCTCTCTCTCTTTCTGGTGATTGTATATGCCCTATAAAAAATTAAAATAATAATAATAATAATAAATTGAATAAATATTCTTAAAAGAAAAAGAAGTAAAGATATGCCCAGTTTACCTCAGTCTTGAAAAACCTCTGCCACATTTCACCCAGATGGTTTTTTAATGTTACTTTCTAAAGGCATTTGTGCTTGTGTTTTTATACATATTCCTCTTTTTAGGAGATTAAAATATACTGGGCGAAGAGTAGGTGAAAGATCGTCTGTAAGGTAATTTTTTAAATCTAAAAATACAGAGTCTCTTCTTGGCTCAGAAAACAGCTAGGATAACAATCTAACATACTTTTCACCACACTGATTTACCTGATATTTACCATGTGCATAATTCCTACCATTCGTGGCCAATTTATAAATGAGAAAAGCTTTAGAAAGATAAATTGTATTAACATTGCACTGTGATCTAAATTTAAAAAAAAATCTTGACGGGGGTACAGAATATTCGACTGAATCATTTTCCTTGGTTATTTTCAAAAAAAAATATTGGGTTGACAGAAAAGTAATGACATGTTTTTCTATGCAAAAATGCATCATGATTTTTCTGATGACTCAACATATATTATTATTTATAAGACTCACTATTTGGAATTATAAGAAGAAAGTAAAAAATACCTAGTTACCTAAAATCACACCTGGATGTACTAGACAGTATGCTCTGAAGGACTCATGAGATGGCTGGCATTTGGTTGGCTTTGTGTACTTGGGCCTATGTCTGTTAGAAAGGGAGGCTTCTGACACTTCAAACTCCTCAAAGAGGCCAGACCTTTCAGTATGTGCTCAGGATTTGTTTTTCCTCTGAGTTGCCTTCTTTGAAAAAGACTCTAATCCTTCTCAAGAAGAAACTGAAAGATTGTTAGTCTTGCTCGTAGTAGTATTAATAGTATTTCATAGATAGTTCATACTCAAAGCATGCACACAAACTGGCAGAGAGAAAAAGACAGTGTAAAGGCACCAAAAACTGCTACTTATGAACTTCGTGAGTTGCAGGAGAGACTGGCTTTTGACCCTAGTTATGGAACATCTTAGAAAGTGGGCATAGAACTCAAGGGTTCTGTTCTCACCACCTCATCTTCTACTCTCCCCACCTGATACTTGTCTCTCTTCAATCCCACTTCAGTAGATCATTTGAATGCACAAGCAAAAAAAAAAAAAAGCTCCTCAGTGCTAAGAAAAGTGAGATGGCAAGAAGACAATGAGGCGTTGGGAAAGACATTGGTTCCAGAAATTGGATTCTAGGCATGTAGTGCCAGGATGGAGGACTTTTATTTAATTTTATAGAAAAATGTTCGGGTTATTTTACACTGAGATGTGAAATCTCATTTGCAGCTAAGCCCCGGAGGGAGTGAAAGGAACTAGAAGAGCTCATAAAGACAAGCGTAATAGGATTAATAAGAAAAAGGCCGAAGACATAAGCCTTTATTGTAGGAACTCAGTGCTAAATTTTAGCATTGATGAAGGGTGAAATGTGGATACTTATCCAAACATTCCTGCCTTCAGGCTACAACAACTGAGGGATGGTGCCTTCCTAGGTTCATTCTGTTGGGGAGGTTATCTCTGTTTCTCCTGACAGAGGGCCACTCTGGTAGAACAAAGAAAGGCACTGTGCAGCTGCAATTCCTGCACCCTCGCTCATAGAAATAACTCTCAGAATGTACTTTATATAATTAAAGAAAAATGTAGGGTCGAATAGCAATCCATGGAATTAAGGATTTTAAAAATAATTGGATAATCAAGGGCCGGAATGTTAAATTATGTGTTTATATATTTACGGCTTGAATAATACCGAATGACTTCTTCGTCTGAAGAGGCAATTATGGGAGAGTTCCAGGTTGCTCATGAACATGGGTTACAGTACAGGTGGTAATCAAATTGTTCACTCCACGGTTGGTTCTTTTTCTCCTTTTATAAAGGTTGATTGCTAAGAAATCATTTCAGCTGCAAATGTGGCTGCTGAGGCAATTTACATAACTGTACCAAAGGGAGCAGCATCCCATTATTTCAACTGCACAGTCATACCTATTGTCAGGGTAATATTCGCATCACCTGTTTTATAACTGGGCAAAGTCTGATGTTAACTTTAGGCTAGGGAGACTTAGGTGCTGATGATGTCAATCCCCAAAAGGCTTTACTCATTTTCCTTGCTTATAGTGCTGCATTGATTTTTTTTCCAGTATTATGTTTCTAATAAGATGAGTGTTTTTTTTTTTTCAAAAAAGTATTGTTTTTAAAACAATATGAGTGTGCTAGATTGACAGTCTAAGTGAACAGAAGTATTACAGTGATCAGGGGAACAAGTTCGAGCATTTTATACACTTTAGATAATAGATAATAATGCAATAGTGTAAGGCATGTGAAGACAACTCTTATCGATTCCCTAATATATTTTTCTATTTAACCTTCAAGTTTCATGTTGACGCTAATAGACTTATATGATAATTATAAAAATATAAATGATATGTAAGTTGGATAGAAATTCTAGGACATAGAAATGTACATCTTGCTTTGGTGTAAGGCAAGAACATACATATGATGTCTTTGTTGATTAATTTTTTAACTAAAAACATTTAAAAGTTTGTTCTTAATCATCCTATCTGGTAGTGATATCAATACCTCCATATGCAGTAAGAGAATCAGTTTATGGCCCCTAATTTTATGAGATTGTCTTAAGGTGGCGCCAGTTAGGATTGCCAAATATTTTTTTCATGTTTAATTCAACCATGTATTTCTGACCAACAAGCTTATATGCAAATAAAAGAACACTTGCTTTACCTCTAGGATAGCTTCCTTCAAATAGCTGTAACTGCTCCTGAAGTGCCTATTGAAAAGCTAGTTTGTTTTTTGAGTTTTTTGTTTAGTTTCTTTGTTTATTTTTATGGTTTTTTATAGAGCTTGTCACGCGCCAGAGAGAGACAGTGAGAGGGAAAGTGAGAAATAGCGTCGCCCAGGATGTGGTCACGCCATAATCTTCTCCTCACTTTCCTCCTGGGATTTTGGGTACACAGTTAAATGTGTCCTATGTGATTTTCAAACCACCAGGTTAACTACTCACACCATGACTGGCCATGTGGGAGTCCAGTGCCTTAACTACTACACCATCTGCTGGCCCCTGGAATATCAGATTTCTAAAGTTTAATTTCTATTTATTTATTTTCCATGAGAGGAGAGAAAAAAAAAAGACCTAGCATGTTCTCACCACTCCAAGATGCCATGTCTTTCTCTTCCCAAGCTTCCCAGCCAGCCAGGATCATGGAATCATGCAGCGTATTTAGATTGACCTGGAATCTGGTTGACCTGAAATATGAACCTGGGCCTCCCATATGGCTTCTTCATCACCCACTGGCTCCTTACTATCTGTGCTACCACAGCTGGACTGGAGACAGCTTCTAGTGTAGCTATCAGGAGTTCCTGTTTCTAAGGCTTAGAAGTATAAAATAGAGTACATTTTAGGAAAGGTAGCCACTAACTCCTTAGACAAGACCCTTATATATCACATTTCCCAAATCTGTCTTCATTTGGTTATCATCATTATTGTGGTTATATTTGTTGTCATCATCATTATCATTTTCAGCAGCATCACTGTCCTTGGGTCTTAGACCTCCTGATTAAAAATGATCCCCGTATGCACAGTCAAATCCATCAGGATTGAAATGTTCACTCTGGCTGTTTCTTGTGAAGCTGTTTTGGCCTCGTGTAAAGATGCTGGGTCCAATATTTTGAGTGTTCACCATGTGGCTTGGTTCTAAAGATGAATCCCAGCCAACATGTAGCACTGAATGTTCTGGCCCCACCATATTTACACAAACTCAACGATAGTCTTAATTTTACAACTTTACTCACTGGCTCATACTTGTTGAAAATGGTCACTAAAAAATGGGATATGATCAAAAATTTGTCAGTTTTTATGAGAGTGGGTCATCAATACAGCCATACAAATGGCAAGGTCCCGTAAACACTGGCCACACTGATGGCCTGGCTGACTTAACAAGCCAATTGGAATGAATACATCTAATTCAAATGGGGACACAGGGATGAGGGCTAGGTCCTTGCCAAATCCTGTTGCTCCCAACTCTCTAATTTTGTTGCATTTATATTTGAACTTCCTCTTCAACACTCAACCCTGATTACTCAGTGCACTCATCTTTGAGAATGCTTTTCCTCTGTCCCTTTATGAGCAAATCTACGAACTCCTTTGATCTTTCTTTCCTTTTCTGCCTTTTTCCTCAACACCTCAGGATCCTTTCATTGATCATTCTAGGGAAAGGCTTAGTTCCTTTCTTGTTTGAATAAAGGACCCATTGATAAATGGATAGAGCCAGTGACAAGTGAAAGAAAATGCAATTGGGTGCCTGAAGGGAGGAGTGGTATCTGCCCTCATCTATCACTGCTGATTAGCTGCAATGTGAGAGAGGCAGAGACAGAGACAGAGATTATAAGTAAATGGATTGTGAGAGAGGCTGGGCTTAGCTACCTTGGTTTCTCTAACTCATCAATCATTTCCGGTGTGGCTGATAAGTGGCTCTATCACTCCCACGTACATCCCACCCACCTGAGACTCTGTCACTATGACAGGCATTCCATTGTCCAGAGTCCTTTGAGTAGCAATAGTAGATTCAACTCCTGCACAAAACGTCTGAGATTTAGTGTCTTATTGTCTGATGTTTCTATTCCACTTTACTTTAGAAGAGTGTGTTTACGTGATATGACCCATCCTCTCTGACAGTGGCCTTGCAGGCCCTCCTGGGGTGAGCGCTAGGCGGTATGCTCATCATGTTCATTGTGCCTGCACAGTGAGAGGCCGGCATTACATGAAACATTCACAGAAGGTGGGGTAGGGCTTGGAAGGGTCTATACATGTGGAAGCTATCCAAGTGTGAAATAGAAGGATGAAGAAATTGTTTTCCCAAAGCCATTTGTATCTGTCACCTGTTCCAGGTCTCACTTTTAACGTCCTGTTCAGTCTCTTCCTCCCACCTTTATTGTTTAAACTCGTTGTTATTTAGAAAATATACCTGGAGAGGCACAAATGTTATATCTTTAAATATTAGGAAAACTTTTATAATAAAGTGTTCCACTGGCATTGTTTATTCTCCGAAAGGTTAATAGCTTAGTATGCATTTGGACACATATATGTGATTGGTTACCAAATTGCATGGTTCAACTTTTGAAGTGTCTGAGAGAACATGCATGCTTCCATATCATCATGGCTGTATCAGAGGTGAAGAAAAATCACTTCACTTGATAGCATTGAAGACACAATGAGGGAGACATTCTGTAAAGTTTCTATCCCTTTTCTTCACTGTGATTTTTGGTTCAGTTTTCATTTTTCTCTAAATTATAGACAATAGTCCCCCTATTCTCTCAGATTGATGTGAATTCTCCATTTGGACACGGTGATTCTTCTGTGTAGATTAGCTGTTTGTGTATTTTGCATTTATCTTTATTCACAAGCCATTATTTTTCTGGCGAACAAGACATAGATGAGCTTCAGTAAAAAGAAAGAGGAGGCACTACGGCTGCATGCTTGCATACAGCAGTAATTTATTAAAATTATGTATTGTGATATGTCTCTTAAGAATTTTTGCTTTTTTAAAAAAGCTTTGTAATATTCATGTAAATTGGGCATTATTAGTTCCATTTTATACATATAGGTGGTGAATCCTAGACATGGACTAAAGAGACAAAAAATGTCTCCTTTCTCTCCAAGATCCCTCCTGACTCTTCTGTCATGCATCAATGCCTTTCTTTTTTATTTGGAGAGATTTTTGCTATAGGGCGCTTGCACTCACCAGGAAGACAGAGAGAGACAGAGAGACAGAAAGTGAGAAATCACCCCCTGGGGGGTGATTAGTATGCATTTGGACACATATATGTGATTGGTTACCAAATTGCATGGTTTAACTTTTGAAATGTCTGAGGAACATACATGCTTCCATGTCATCATGGCTGTATCAGAGGTGAAGAAAAATCACTTCACTTGATAGCACTGAAGACACAATAAGGAAGACATTCCATAAAGATACTATCCCTTTTCTTCACTGTGATCTTTGGTTCGGTTTTCATTTTTCTTCTCCTCCATTCTCTTCTTGGGTTCTTGGGCACACATGCACACGCACCTGGTGTGAGTTTAAGCCACTGGGACCAGGACTCGAACCGCGGTCAGCTACATGGGAGTCCAGCAATATAGCCATTATTGCTAACTGCCTGTCCCACACCAACGCCTTTCACTGTCTTCCAACCCCTTCACTCATCATCATCTGTGCTCTCTTTAGCGCTCACTCATCCCTTTGAATCGTACCCAAGAACCAATGTCTTTCCGATTCATCTTTGGAAAACGAGATTTTACTCTCAACCTCTTCCCTAACTGAGCTGGGAAGATAAGACTATATAATAAGGAGAATATAGCTTACATAAGTGAACTAGAGCCTAGGCATAGAACTGATGTTTTCAGATTGCAATATCATTATCCTAATAATATTATTAATGGTTATATACTGAAAATTCTTTTTCTTGGGGATGAAGGATAGATTTATATTAGGAATTACACACAGGAAATTCCTTCTGATCATTTAGTTATGACCCTTTCTTTTTTATCCAGAGGGTATGACCTGGATTGCTTACTCTGAACATGTTTAAGTTTTATTGAATATCACATATTTATCATAATAGGTTGATAGCGTAGGGCGCTAATGTGCAATGCTGGAGCCATATGAGGAAGCCTCAGGTGCAGATCCCAGTTCAACCTGAACACATGGGACACACTCAAGATCCTGGCTGACTGGAAGGCTAGGGAGAATGGTGGTGTGTCTAGACCATGCCAAGGATGCCTCTCTCTCAGGAAATACATTTAAAAACAAAAACAAAGGGGTATGTTCTGAATAAGAATATAAAGTCCTGGGATTTATAACATGAATCAATTACTTATTATTTGTGTATTTTTGAATTAGTTGGCTGTTATCCCTGTTTTCCAGTTTTCTGAGCTATAAAAATGGGGATAGTGATGTCTATCTTATAGGGTGCTATAAAGATTAAAATGATGTATTATGCTATACATACTGCAGGTTAAGTAAATGTCAATTTCATTTCAAAGAATACATATTTTCAAAATCACTAAAACTTCTAAAGTCTATATATAAGATTTTTAAAAGCAATATTAAAGGAGAAATATGAAAGTGTCAAATAGCTTAAAAAGACATATAGTGCAAGTATAATATAAAGGTGTCTGATTTGATTAGGGATATATCTACTTGGTTAAAAATGCAGTTCTATTATTTATAGTGAGTTAGACTCACAAAGCAAGTGCTGGATGGACCGTAAAGAAGAGTGATTCACTAATTCTGCTGTGAATAGATATAGTATAAGCTTGACTAGAACATTTGAAAACATATATGTAAAAATGTGAGAACAAAAAGAAAATAATAATCATTTTTGCACATCCATTCTTTTATAGTCAATGAGTTCATTTTCTTTTTTTTTCTTTTTACTCCCAAGAGAGAATTTTGCTGTAAGACATGTGTACTAGCCAGAGAGACAGAGAGAGACTGAGAGACAGAAAGTAAGAACTCAGCCTCCCAGGGGCATGGCCACACTGCAATCTCTTCTCTTCCATTCTCCTCATGGGATTTTGGGCACACGCACAAATGTGCCTGGTGTCAGTTTAACCGGGTCCAGGACTCAAACTGTGGTCGATTGCATGGGAGTCCAGTGACATAGCTGCTACACCATCCACTGACTCTGTCAATTTATTCATTTTCAAATGGAAAACCCTTAAAAACAAGGACCATCCTTTTCTATGCATGATTTTCAGGGTAGAACCTCTGTGGATGTTTTTTATTTGTATTTTGGTTTTGTTTATTTTACTTTCACTGGACATCACCACAGCACACAAAATGTGATTTTCCAGCCAGAAAACACTGTAGAGTGGCTTAAACATGTATGTTATTGTCAACAAATTATTTTTCATTTCTTGTTTCTTGTGTGTGTGTGTATATGTATGTATGTGTATGTATGTGTGTATGTGTGTGTGTATGTGTGTGTGTGTATATATATATATATATACACACACACACATATTCCAGCCTATTTCTCACCCTCTACCATTTCCCATCCTCTTCCCACCCTGTCTCTGGTTTCTGCAGTTACTTTCCATTGCTTTATTCTTTCACACATTGAATTGATTCACAAAATATCTCAATTAATCTAAATACTTTCAATAGTAAGTTCAGCTGATATATACATATCTGTGAACAAAAGTTGACTTTAGGCATGAAACTCTGTGGTTAGAATGAATATACTACAAAATAGCACATAGCTGAGGCTATATAGCTTACTGTGGATCTCATCTCTGCCTGAGCTCTGCCTCCTGCCCGGTCAGCTGCAGTATGGGATTGTTTTAGGAGCACTAAGCTGGGTGTTCATTGTACACTGCACGGTGGTAGTGCAGGAAATGGTGTGAACAGTGGATGTGATGTGCTTGGGTCATTCCAGGACCAGCCCCCACACCCTCCATTTCTGGTTCCTCCAGGCCTGCAGTCCCTGGTGCCAGGATGTTTGGAGACTACTGCTTTAGAGTATGGTCTAATTTTAGAGACCACTTTAAGAAAATCCACTATTTGACACTTTGAATTTACAAGTAAACACACCACAGTAGGTTTCACTCTGACAACCTTGCATAGAAAAGGATGGTCCTGGGGCCAGCAGGTGGCGTGGTAGTTAAGGGTGCTGTACTCCCACATGGTGGACCACGATTCGAGTCCTGGACCTGGCGACTCGCTTTCTCACTTTCTCTCTCTCTGTCTCTCACTCTGGTGGAATTAAAATAAGTAAAAAAAGTTAAAATAATTCTTAAAAAAAAAGAGAAAAGGATGGTGATTTCCATTTGAAATGAATTTATTGATTATTCTAGAAAGATATTCACGTGGTGTTTAAAATGAATACTTCCAGGGAAACAGTCACAGTGTTAAAGTAAGAAACGCTTATGTTGTTAAACTGCATCATAACAGCCAGTGTTGCATGTCTTTGTGGTGGTAATTCCTAATCCACACACGACATTTTTAAATCATTGTGAGTATGGTACATCTTTTTTTTTATTTTTTCATTCTTTATACCATGATTTATTTACTTATTTACTTAATTTTATTTCCTTCCTTCTTTTCTGTCTCTTTCTTTCTCCCTCTCTCTTTCTTATCAAAAGTCACATCACTTTCTGAAGAGAGACAGAGAGAAAAAGGGGAAAGTGAGAAAGCACCCCCATGATACATGGTCACTCCACAATCCCTTCTTCTTTTCTCCCACCTGTCAGGATTTGGGACACGCACACACGTGCACCTGGCATGTTCCTCAAGCTTCCAGTCTCGGACTTGAACCTCACAGTTTGCCATGTGAGTTCAAGCTGCCTTAATCACCACACCACAGGCTGGGCCACCTTGAATTCTTAGAGGAATTTAATTTTTCTGATTAGAGGGTCCAAACTTTGGCAAAATAAAGTCACAGAGAAATGCCTTTTTCATGTTGAGGCTAATAAAGTGGAAGTGTGGCCCTTTCAGCGTACCTGCCTACCTGCGACTTTGCCCGGCCCGAGCTGTCGCAAAGTGCGGTAGCAGTGGGTAGCAAGAGCTCACTTCTCACTCCACTCTGACTTACTAGTGCTCTCCTGGACTTCTGCAGAGTTACCACACCAACAGACATAAATAAAATCCTCAAATTGGGCTAACCTGGCAACCAAGAGAGGTGTGGATAGACTAAGGTTATGTCTCTGTGTAAAAAGTCTTGTTTCTTTTAACCTTTTAAAATATGGCCACTGAAAAGTTTAAAATTATACTTGTGGTTCACATGTATGGCCTGCATTCTCTCTCCCTTGATCCATTCTGTTCTAGAATCAGACCAATTTCGATTTAGATTCTTACAGCTTCTGCCATTTTGCAGTAAATTTAGGTAGAGCTTTCTAATAATTAGTGCCTGGCTTTCAACATATGCTAAAAATAAATAAATAAATAAATAGATAGATAGATAAATAAATAAATAAATAGATAAATAAATAAAGCTGGATCTTTTAGGACATGGTAAGAATTGATATAAAATAAAAACCCAGCAGGTGTCTGAAGAAAAAGCCAATACTCAGTAAATGTTAGGTATTTCTCACATTCACAATCTTCATACATATGCATGCATGTATGAATATGGATAAGAATATATGTGTATAGTTTTACAGTATGTGTGTGTGTGTGTGTGTGAGAGAGAGTGTGTGTGTGTGAATTTGTGTGTTTGGCGTCCTGGGTTTCATGGACAACCAGAACACCATTTTTTGAAAATCCTGGATTTTTTTCCCTTTCTAAAAATATATTTATCTCTTTTCCATGAGTGAGCGAGTGAGAGAGAAAGGCACCTTCAACACAGTCCCCATGTTACAGTCCGTCCCTCATTTCAGCCACGCAAGTCACAGACACATGCCTGCATACCCAGCATGCTCAGGGAAGTCCAGGAACTTGAACCCATGACTTTCCCCATGAGGGCCAGTTGTGTCACCACTGGGTTATTACTATCCCCAAAACTCTTGTTCTTTGAAAGACTTTCTTCCAAACACAGTTTGTCATTCAATTGTATAATATTGGATAATTTATATATATATATATATATATATATATATATAAATATAAATATATATATACTGTTAAAGGGTTAATAACAACTACCTCCCAGAGTTGTCATATGAATTAAAAAGGCTCTTTGTAAAACATCTAACATATTGTCTACCACAACACTGCTACCTATTATATTGCATATACTGTTACCATTTAAGTCATTATCATAACTGTGATCATTATCTTTATTATAATAACTAAACAAAGCAGCTGGAAACCTCTTTGACGGCATATAGTCTTTCTTTTGGCTGCCTTGTTTACAAGGAAGCCAGTTTAATTTCACCACAACCTTAATTTGGCTACATGTAAGTGAGGTGTTATCTTTAAGAGGTTAAAAAAAAAAGAAATGAGTGAGTGGGTCAAGTAGCAGCCTCGTGATAGGCATTTTAGTTCAGGTTGGTTCCTAGTACGTTGTGTATCTTTTTCTGCATCATTTAATAGTAAAACTAATGTTCATTTCTTCTATGCTGGTGCAGTACTGCTCTGAATGATTCTTTCTTATGTTTTCCTTAATTTCTTCTCTCTTGTATACTCTGTAACATACTCCCTGCCACATTTCTTCTTCCTGAGCCTGACACCTTTGTCTCTCTTTCAAGTTTTCCACTCGATATGTAGAACAAACATTTGCCTCCAATTCTCCAGGTAGCCAATAAAATTATGCTCTGAGGCAGCATGTGATTGCGTGTGCACGCACATGTGTGTTCTACTTATGACTTGCTCTATTTTTCTAGTCTTTGACTTGGCAACTACATTTATTTGGAAAAAATGTGGTATAATTTGCTTTTCTAATTTTCATAGAGAGCTTTCCTGGTTACAGGGGGGTCAGATTTTCAAATGGCTGGTGCCAGAAAGCTGGGACTGCACGCAGAGCTCTGTGCTCGGCAGAGAAATACTTCATTAGAGTTGTATTCCATGAAGACACTTTTGCTTCTTAACGCCTGTGATTTTAATTAAAACCTGGAAAGTAAAGAATCCTCTGGTTGTATTAATGCTTTCATTTCCATTAGGACGGTGGAGTTTATAAACACTCTCCTGGTTTATAAATTAGTCCTCATGCGGATAATAAGTGCACAATGTCGCAGAGAAAGCAAAACTCTGCCTGCCCATCTGCTCCTCTCTCACTTTTCCTCCATTGTTGCTTTCTTCTTTAGAGACTCCTGCAGGAGCGGTTCTTGATTTCTTTTCTCTCTGAGTATCTGTCACCCGTATATTTGAACTGTCTCTCTTTGGACTGAGGTTGCTACAGCCTGATTTTATTCTAGGTTGATAGAATGGGACATCAGAGGTTCATTCTGATGCAAATCCACAATGAAATAAATAAACATTCAACCATTAAGTTCACCTGGGAGACAAGATTACCTATTTGTATGAATCTAGATATCTTGGAACATTTCAGATTTTGAGAACACACACACATATAAACACTTATCTTTTGAAAGTGCAAGGTCACCAGACACATGTGCTTGTTTATACACAATGTTTGATTAATGTATTATTATCCTCCTTCGTGTACATCAATAAATGTAACCAGATAAGCAAATAAAATTGTAGTTAAGATGGTGACACAAATGTATTGAATTAGCATTATAAGAAATGTCTATGCATACAAAAGCAAGTGATCAATATTATCCATTCCAGTGAAAACTTTCAATTAGAGAAAATGATATAGTAGTCAAAGTAAACCAGGAACTGAACATAAGTCAGTTCTACAGACATATTGGTCTCTAGAATCCTTTTTGAAAGCAGGCAGTATAAATTATAAATAAACATGGACATGTTTAAAGAAGCAAGTGTTCTGTGGAGAAGACACCCCCAGAACTTTCTTCCATTGATTAGACAGAGGTGGTTTCCATCCCACAGGCACACATCAGGAGTAGGGCTGCTCCTAGAGTTTAGAAGAGATGAATTTCAGAGTTCTAGAGACTCTACAGGCGCGTTCCAAGAATTTAGCTGCAACTGTTTTGTTGAGAGAATTTCCAACCTCTGTTTAAGTATTTAAAATAATGGGGTGACATAAAGAAGTGACATTGGGGTAGGTGTCAGGTTGTCCACGTGCTCAGGTACCTGCACCACATGGAGGGCAGGGTTCTCTTCTCAGAAGAGGGTGTATGTCCAGCTCTCTTCTCATAGGGAGTTAAGGTCCAGGCTTCTTTTGTCTGCATTTCACAAACATTGGAGTGTCTTATGTAGGCGGGCCATTGGCACTCTCTGCATTTGCTTGGCACAAACAGACAGACAGATCGGAATACTGCTCATAGGCATGTCTGTGGTGAAACGTGCCAAAAATGAACATGTTTCCTCATAACACAGTATGCAGAGCACAACAAACATATGTATGGCAGTATTATTTTAAAACTCTACAAATTACCACAATTACAAAATACCAAATAATAATAGTATATACCTTTATTATCAGAAATGTCATATGAGCCTATTACTTAACTGAAGAATAATTATCTTAGAGGTACTGAACCTTTGCGATTTTGAGTTAGCCTGTTGCTATATTCTCCATTGAGTTTACTCATTCCAACTTCTCCATCTCTTCAGAATTTGAGCATTTTTAAAAAGCAATAATGTGACCAGCAGGTGGCATACAGGGTGAGGTGCTGGACTCCCACGTAATTGACCATGTTTTGAGTCCCACACCTGGCGGTTTGAAACTCACACTTGGTGTATGTGTGTGTCTGCCAAAAACTCTAAGAGGAGGATGGAGGAGAAGGGATTACAGGCATGGCCATCCTCCCCAGGGTTTTTTTCTCACTTTCTGTTTCTCTGTCTCTCTCTGTCTCTCCAGAAAACACACATGCCCTATAGCAAAAATCTTTGTTAAAAAAACAAAAAAGGCAATAGTAATAATACCTTCCGTCCTGATATTCCATAGCACTTTCCTATTTACAAAGAGCTCTTCCCTTGACATATTATCTATTTGTAAGTAATCTTACTTGAGTAGTGAGTGTGTGCATCTACCTATGTGCATGTGTGTGTGATGATACGTGTAAGAGATAGTTTATTCTGTCTAACACCAAGTTCATGTTAAGTTCCTAAAAAGTGAGTGTGTTGTATTATTTGTGTATTTCATTATTTGTTTCTTTGAAAAGCATTCTAAGGCCAACCAGTGGTGTGATGGATAAGGCAGTTGGATCCCACAGGGCCAACTGTACAGTATGAGTCCTGGACCCAGAGGCTTGGAAAGCATGCTGGGCATATGTGGGTGCATACCCAAATCCCCCAAATAGAAAGAGAGAAAGGATTATCGCATGGCCATCCCCCAGGGGGAGTGCTTTCTCACTCTCCTCTCTCTAGTGAGCACACATGATCTCTAGTATGTTATAAATTAGAAGAAAAAAAAAAAAAGAAGAAGAAGAAAGAAAAGAAAAGCAGAGAAAAGCAGTCCTATGTAAAGCCTTATTTTCAGTTGTTGACTCAGGGGCCATTTTCATTTATTTCTTCTTCTTCTTCTTCTTCTTCTTCTTCTTCTTCTTCTTCTTCTTCTTCTTCGGTTGTTTTTTAGTTTTTGCTATATGGTGTGTGTGCTGATCTGACAGAGAAAGAGAAAGACAATGAAAGGGAAAGTGAGAAATCACCCTCTCAGGGGAAATGGCCTTGCCACAATTCCTTCTCCTCCACTCTAGTTCTGGGGTTTTAGACACAGACTCACATGCACCTGGTGTGATTTTCAAATCACTGGGTCTGTGACTCGAATTGCCAATGGATCATGTGGGAGTCTGGCACCTAAACAACACACCACATGCTGGCCAGGAGCCATTTTCTTTCTGTACACTCACCTACCCACTTACTTTCATGTTTGTGGGTTATAGTTTTCCTCTTAATAGTTTATCCTTAATAGTTGGATACAAAAGCCATTTTATTCTCATGATAACAAGACTATAGGTACTATAATTTCTTGTGTCTTCAAGGATCTCCCAGTCAATAGGATCCCTTCTTCTGGGCCTGAGTTCTGACCAAGTTGAAAAGGAAATAGAAAAGTGACCAGAAATTCATCTTTGTGCTGGTATTGGCTAAGTTAGTGGTTGTGGTTTTGTGTCTGTTAGCCACCACATGGGTTTGTTTATTTTTTATTTTTTATTTTTTGAGAGATTTTCGCTATAGGGCGCGTGCGCTCGCCAGACAGAGAGACATAGAGACAGAAAGTGAGAAATCCCCCCCTAGGGGGGATGGTCACGCTGCAATCCCTTCTCCTCCATTCTCCTCTCAGGATCTTGGGCATGCACGCACACGCACCTGGCATGAGTTTAAGCCACCGGGTCCAGGACGCGAACCGTGGTCGACTACGTGGGAGTCCAGCGACATAGCCATTACGCTAACTGCTGGTTCCCCCCACATGGGTTTGTTAACACTGACCCCTGATGTAAAAGACCTACTCTTCTGGGCATGGCAGAACTGTCCCTGGGCTGCCTACCCTGCTGAGGTTGGCTTCTGCAGGACTTGCACAAGGAGATGCTGAGAAGGCTGTGGTCTCAACAGTCAGGTCCCTTCTCAGAAGGAGTGAAATTGGATCAATGATTGAAATTGAATCAATTCTCAAATTGAACCATCTGATAAGACACACAGGTGCAATAAATAAAAGGATGGAGAAGCCAGGAGCATATTCATGGAAAATATCCCCACGTAGAAATGAGGAGCAGAGAAGAGGCCCTCCTTTCTAGTTAGATATTTGCCTAACCGATCATTATAACCACAAACAAACCTGTAAGATTTGAACCAAGGAAATATGGCACAGCCTCATTTAAAACAAATCTTGGTAACCATTAAGCAAGATCTATTTCACAAAGGGTTTGCAGCATGTGGGTTTTCCAAAGATTCCATTTTGATTGGAATGGAGACAGGCCAAGAATTGATCTTTTTGAGTGTGGTCTGCTTTCAAGCATCATTCTGATAAATGGATATGAACTAATCATTTCAATGCATACTTACCAGTGTAACTCAGTTCTCAGCACCTGTCTATCCTGTTCATTGACCTAGTAAGAACCTAAAGGCAAGCTCTTTCTGTGGAAGGTCCTTGTAGCCTCAGCTTGGTCAACCAAGGTTGAAGACTGCATGCAAAGAGGGCAGATGGGTTTTCCTCCCTCTTCTTCTGGAGCTCGGCAAAGGGATGCTATTGAGATATCCTTCTAAAATAGTTTAAATAGAAGTGTCTAGTGGCAAAATGAAAACAAATGGAGAAGCCAGTGAGACCCATGCAGGGGGCTTGGTTGCCTGCTGCCTATGGCTCCTATGGGAGATGCAGAGCTGGCATTCGCATCCAGAGGAAAGTGTCTCCATCAGGGTGGGGGCTGTCAGAATTTAGCAGGAGGAGGAGGTGCTGTGCCCTCAGCGTTTTCTAAGCTCCTTGGAATTCTCTGACATTGATGAGTCTGGTAGAGTCTGATATTCAGTCACTTGAGAAGATGGGCTTTTTGACTCCCAAAAGCTTCCAAACGCATCAATTGGTCTATTGGAATATCTCTTTTAGCAATACCATTGGGAACTCCACAATGCAACAGTTCTATCCTTGTTATTTTCTCTGACCATTCACATTCAAGGAGAA
The DNA here is from genome assembly GCA_026018925.1 of Tupaia tana. Classification (NCBI taxonomy): domain Eukaryota; kingdom Metazoa; phylum Chordata; class Mammalia; order Scandentia; family Tupaiidae; genus Tupaia; species Tupaia tana. The sequence continues at coordinate 20,559,122 of JAKSZU010000020.1, read as the reverse complement.
TTTTCATACAACTCATAAAACCTGCAGGTTCCCTTCAGGAGCTATTTAGTGGCACTTTTTTTTCTTGTACTCTGAAGTTCTTAGTGCCGCTCTGAACTCAGCCTCTCCATTGCTTCCCAACCCCCATGCGTTTTTCTGCCCCTCCCTCATCATTGCTCAGTGAAAGCAATATAGATTTACAATCATTTCACTCTTTTATTTTTTGATCTTATGATGGTGCAAATGCTATGCCATTTAGTGGAAACCATATTTTAAATTTTGGATCTTGACCTTTCCACTGGATAGCACTATGGGTTGTGCGGGCTTCTGAAGCAGAACAGCCACGCAAGCTGCAGCACCCAGTTAGTCACACAATGATAAGGGTAACAGCCATTACTCTCTGGTGCTCTGCATTCAATAAAGTACATGAGTATTTAACACTTGGTTATGAAGTAGGCTTTGTGTTAGGTGATTTTGCCCAACTGTAGGCTTCTGCAAGTATTCTGAAGCAACTTAAAGTAGGCTAGGCTAAGCTATGATATTCAGTAGTTAGGTGTACTAAATGCATTTTCCTTTTTCAACATTTTCAGTTTATGATGGGTTTGTTGTTATGGAACTCCATTGTAAATGGAAAACATTCATAATAGATATAGTCTGGGTGACATCTTCTAAATATCTGGGGACATGAGAACAATGCTTAGGTCACAACTTCCCTTCTACACGGATGCCCTGCCCATTGCTCGCTGTTTTCTAGAAATGAGATTAGTTTATGGTCTAAACTTTTGTTTTAGCAGACTTGTTACTATGTCCCTGAAATAGTTGGAAATCAAGGAAATGGGATTGTATTTAGGGTGCAGTGTGGTGCCTCTAAGTAATGTAACAAGAATACAAGATGGACTAAGTTATTTTGTTGATAATTTAGTTGAGTGTGTGCAATAATAATGATAATAGCCTCTTTTTGACAGAAGTAACATAAAATTGTTTTTTTTAATCAGGTCATACTCAATGATCAAAGAGAAACAATTTTTTTATAGACAGTTTATGCGATTGCCAGAATGAGACAGAGAGAGAGAGAGAGAGAACATGAAAGTGAGAAGCACCCTCTATGGGGAATGATCACACCACAATTCCTCCTCTCCTTTTATTTCCATTTTGGGCACACACACACACACACACGCACACATGCCTGGCATGTTTTCAAACCATTGTGTCTGAAACTCTAACAGCCTAGTCAGTCATGTGGGATCCAATGCTTTAAACTGCCATGGCATGGACTGTTCCCCCAGAAAAGGTATTTAAGCCATACACACAGAACACTCCATATTTAGATGTCAACATTTGTGTAAAGATGCCTGATTGCTTAGGAAGGACATTAATAAAAACAAAAAGGCTCTCATTTTCTGTAGTTTTGCCTCCCTAAGTGGAGGCATTTTTGTTTGTTTTTGCCATAGGGCATATGTGCTTCTCAAGAGAGACAGAGAAGTTCAGTGAGAGGAGAAATTAGAAATGAACCCCCCCAAAGGAAATGGCTAAGCCCCAATCTCTTCTCCTGGGATTTTTTTTTTGGGGGGGACACACATGCACATGTGCCTGGTGTGATTTTTCAAGCCACCAGATCTGGGACTCGATCTATGGCCATCAAAATGGCAGTCTAGCACCTTAACCATCATGCTACCAGCTGGCCCTACGATTGGCTTTATAGATCTGAATGCCATGTCAAGCTTATCGATAACACTCTGACTCCCATGTCTAAATGTCATTCTTTATCTGCGAATGATAAAGAAAGTTTGGGGACCAAGAGAAGGCCAAAGATATAGTATTACTTTCCCATGATACTTTTGGAAACTAAGGAAAGTTTCTGACCATTAGTACATGAAATTGTTATAAAACTAAAGAAGAAAAAAGTATAACACTGTACTTGGGTATATTGTTTGTGCTTTTTCCTCTTCTTTGAAAAAACTCCTAGTTGTAAAGCCCTTCAACATATACTATCTCATTAAATTTTCACAACTTTGTGAAATAGAAACGAATTTATTTTTAACTCAATCTCTCTGTGTCCTTGTTTCCATATTAACAGAGTGTGGATGATACTACTCGTTCTGTATGCTTGTTATGAAAATAAAATGAGATCATGTCAAGACCTTACTATGTGTTTCAGTTTGAGTCACTTGAAAAGCTGACACCTAGATAGAATGAGAGGTATTGAGAGAAACGTAAGTGAAGGATGGATGAGAAAGCAGAGAGCATGAAAGGAGGTTCTCAAATACAGTGATACCTATGAACAAAGGATCAGGTGGAGGGTTGGGTTGGAAGAGCAGGGAAGGGGGGTCTTCCCTCGGCAGAAATACCCAGCTCTAGTACTCCTGCGGAGTTGTCTGTGAACAGGTTTTCATGGCCTCAGTGAAAGCACCAGTGGGGCACTGGAGGCTCCCATGACCTCCCTGCTGCAGATTCTCTTTACGAGCTCTTTCGCAGAGTGGTGCACCTCCATGACACAACACAGGTGCTTAAAAAGTAGTAACCACTTGAAATATATCAGCCATTGTTGTCCCATTTTATAGATCAAAAAGGTGCATTCCCAATGACAGCGTGTGATTTGGACAGGATTACTTAGAGTAGAGTCAAGACTTAAGCCTACATTTCTACCTCTAGGTTTTATGCTCTGTCAAGCACATCACACAGCTGCTCTTTAACAGCATGTGTTTAATACATTTTATTTTGTAATAAGGTAGATACTAATTCTACAGGAGACAGCAAAACCTTACCCTGAGCCCTTTGAGTTTTGTAGCTTGCCAACTCTGAGAAAACCTTGGTTTATTCTCGTGTTTTCTTGGACATAGCATTTTGCCCTGAGCTCCCAAAGTCCCTGGGATTTAAGCCAAAGTAAACTCTAAGGTTGCACCTCAACTCTCAGGAAAGTCATGCTGCTCTTAGCTTCAGCATTCAGAAGACAGCATGCAAAGCTTTATTTACTTTTATTTTTGGCATGCATGGAGACAGTTGTGGGTCTCTACTGATGCCATGATGCATTGGAATATCATTGCATGTCATTTTCACTTAACTCTCCTACTGGTGTGCCAAATCCTTTTAAGCAACAAAACCAAGTCACCTTTTATGGCTCCTAATCTGTTTTTCAGTGAATAGATTTTAATATTCCTGTCTTACCTAAATAAATATATTTAAAATATGTATGTTAATAAGATCTTTAAATATCTGAATAGAGGCTCATTTTATATATATATATATATATATATGTATATATATATATATACATATATATATATAATTTATTTATATATGTTTATTTATACATATATATATATATATATATATATATATATATATATATATATATTACTGAGAGGTAAGACTGTAACACTGCCAGGTCCAGTGGATAGCATAGGGATTATGTCACTGGACTCCCACATAGCCAACCATGGTTTGACTCTGGATCTGGTGATTTGAAAATTATGCTAGGCACGTGTATATTCGTGCCCAAAATCTCAGGAGGAAAATGGAAGAAAAGGGATTGGATATACCCCCTGGGAGTTATTTCTCACTTTCCCTCTCCTGTCTCTGTCTCTTTCTCCAACTATTGCACACACTCTAAGGCAGAAACCTCTTAAAAAAATAGAATGTAACACTGTTATTTCAGTGTATGTGCTTAGATTACAGCAGGTTAGTTGGTTGTCCTAGCACACATCCAGGTGCCTTATTAATTCTTAAGCCAAAAGAACAAAAAGTTTCTGCATGTTGTCATACTTAAAATAATTACATTCTTTCCGTTTTAAAGATAGAACTGAATATTCATGTGTTGAGGTATGAAAAGTTATGTCCATACCTACACACAGAGATGTACAGGGTACATTCATGTTTCTGGCTCTGAGATATAAATGTGGTGGCAATTTTAGAGAAGTCTGGAGAAATATAATTAGTCATCAACTATGATGATGGAGAATGAAGCTCCACCCTATATGTTGGATGGAATTTCCCAGAATTACACTAGTAAAGATTGAGGTCACATGCAGTTTTCCCCTCATTTTTATAGATAGCCCAATATGAAAGCTTGGGTTCTACTACAGCCTTGTGCTCAATGGCCCCCAAGATAGTCAGAAACTTTTCATAATAACTATATCTATGACTACTGACTTGAAGGGAAAATGTTTTCCATTGAGCTTATTAAATCTACCATTAGAGAAGGTTCTATGAGAGGAGAAAATTGGTTTGTTTATTTGTTCCCTGCCTGTTCAAAAAAGGATTTGAAGTAACCAGTAGAAAGAGGTCATACTGTTAACCTGGCAAGATGTGCCCAACCAACAAATCACTAAAATGCAGCTGAAGCGATATTGTGTAGCCTCCCTGAAGACCCCAAAGAACAAACAAGGCCATCTGGGAATTCAAATTACTGCCTGATGGTCACACATATATTTTTGAGTCTACTAGCTTACTTGAGAAAGGCTTTCAAACTGAGGCTGTGTGATACTGGCCATTTTCAGGTGTTCTTGTCCAAATAAAACATGAGCAAATTTGGCAGAGCTAATCATAGAAAGAACACTGGAAAAACAATTCAGACTAGCCTAGCAGCCAAGGTTGCTGTTGATAGTCAAATAGCTTCAAGGGATTTGAGGATATGAAAACTTGAACTTGATGGCAAGAGTGCTATGCCCACGGCTTCTCACATGCATTGGCTGTGGTGCATCTTTATTTGGGGTTGACTGACTGAGCGCCATCTCTCCAACTCAGCCCTTTGGCTTTTGTTTCCTTCTGGAAACTGACAAGTTAAACTGATAGATTTTCTTCTTTACCCCCTGGCATAGTTCCCTCACTAACTCTCAAACAAAAAAGAAACATTATTTTATTTAAACTGAAATTACAGGTTAATTCCAACAACAAATACCAATTACAGTACAACAGCAGCAAACATGTGTCTATATGCTGACCAAGTGGACAACTTTAAAGAAGATGATTTAGTGATAATTACATAGACCGGGCAGCTTCCTGGATTTCAGATAAGAGTTTAACCTATACTTTTATTTTTTATTTATTTATTTTTTTGGCTGCTAGAGAGCACATGCTTGCCAGAGAGAGAAAGAGAGAGAAAGTAAACACACATACACACCCAGGAGGAATGGCTATGCTGAAATCCCTTCTCCATTCTCCTCTTGGGATTTTGGGTACCCATGCATAAGCACCCAGCATGTTTCTCAAACTTCTGTTCCAGGTCTCAAAATGCACAATTGGCCATTTAGGATCCAGTCACTGCAACTACCATGTCACCAGTTGGTGCACCTATATAATTTATTTATGTGATTTATGTTTACTACAGGAAATTTTTACTATTATTCTGAAGTCTGATTTTCTAGTTGCTTCGTCCTTCCTATTCCCCAGTATTTAGCTATCAGTCTTGAAAATCACCAACACTTTATTTATTTTCACTGAGGAATTTGGAAGTAGAGAACAGAATACAAAATAGTTCAACACAGGCCATGTGACTGAATTTAAATTACCCCATGATTACCTGTGAGGTTTTTAGAGGCACCTTTAAATCTTCTCGTTTACATTCTTATTTTATATGCCAAAAAAGATAACATATGCTTATTTAATCAATGGAGATTTTCAACTCATACAAAAATATAGTAAATAAGACATCTGCAATGGTAGATTTCTACAAAGGGTAGGTACACTTACCATTTTACACAAGAAGAAATCAAAGATCAGAGAGGTTAATTCACTCTTTCATGTTTACCAAGTAGAACTGTCTCTTAACTCCAACATCTATCTGATGTTTCTGTTTACTATCATACTGGAGTATTTTCTCTGCATAACTCTACCTTTGTCACACCTGTAATCCATCCTCCCTGCAGTAGCAGAAAGATATTTTTCAAAAGTAAACCAGATAAGGTCATTCCCTGCTCAAAAATCCTTCCATAGGAGACCCTCTGCATGCAGAATAAAATGAAAATATCCTTTGTTATGACCTTACCTTGACTATCAATGTGACTTCATCTCATATCACCTTCCTCCACTCTTGCACTCAAGGCTGGCTGACCTTTTTATTTCTTGAGCACATCATGCTTGTTTTCACATTTATAGACTTTCGTGCCTACTATTTCTTCTGTGTGAAACTGCTGTGAAATTTTTGCACGGTTTTCTCCTTCTTATCATTCAACTCTAAGTTCCTACGTCATACATTTTAGGGATATGTTTGTCAAATCAACTTTCTTTCTTTTTTTTTTTTTTTTTTTTTTTTTTTACTTTTGGAGAGGTTTCTGCTAATAGGGCACATACACTCACCAGAAAGACAGAGAGAGACAGAGAGACAGAAAGTGAGAAGTCACCCACCAGGGGGAATGGCCATGCTGCAATCCCTTCTCCTCTATTCTCCTCTCGGGATCTTGGGCACATACACACACGTGTCTGGCGTGAGTTTAATTTATCGGGCCCAGGACTCAAACCATGGTCAACTGCAGGAAGTCTAGCAACATAGCCATTACACCAACTGCTGGTCTCTCAACTTTTTTTTTATATTACACAATACCGGAAATTACCCTTTCCATTTACTTGCTTATTTGCCTGTCGATTATATGCCTCCCCTCAACAAACATGCTCTCATATATGGACCCCACAAGAGTCTAGACCTTTTCGCTTTTGTTTTTTTGCTGAGTCGCCAACTTCTAGACACTCTTTACATTATCGATATTTAGTTTTGAAAGCAACTTCAAGAAATCAAAGTCATTTGTGTATAAGCTCATAAAATTTTCAGTCCTCAGTGAAAAAGGTAGATATTGACTTTTAAAATAAATTTTTTAGGATATAATGTTAAATGGTAGCATCTAGAATTATCTACAGTATGATTAGAAGTATATATGCACAAACTGCAATGAAACAGCATGAATACTAACAGGAAAATAATACCTTGTTTTACTTAATGTCCTCTATTTTCTCAGTTTTTCTACAAGAAACTTATTTTTTTTATCAGGATAAAATCAGCCTTAAAGCACAACTTAAGTTTTAAATGAGAAAAGCTATTCTTGGGAGCGAAAGGATGGTTCTCCAACGTACTCATCTTTGCAATGGGTAATACTTTAGTATCAGCTACTGACCTGTTCTCCAGGTCATATGTCGCAAGTTGTCCCACTGTGTCTCATGTGACGGTTTTTGAGTTCTTCTCTTCAGAATGTAATTGAGTTTATTTCTATCCCTGCGGCATTTGGTACTATGTATAATTCTCTAAAATGATGCAGATTAAAGTGGAATTATCTTCTTCCACTTTCTAGATAATTCCTAGATGTTTATTGCTGCTTAAGTTTGCAGCAGAATTTCTGGCAACGCATACCATGGAAGTAGAGACCTACGCCATTTCCTCCATTGGCCTAACTATTATTCCTGCACTCTCTCGCCTCATATTTGTATGTGTCATTTTATTTGTATTCACAAACAACATTTAACTTCGTATTTAAATATATTCCACTGATTCAGATTCATCTCATTAATATCGTTATTTTAATTCCAGTTCTTTCACCCAGTTGAATCATGATTCCTGCCCCATATATATGTTATTTACATATGTGCATAGTCCCCTAATTAAATTGTTTTTTTCAAAAATGTTGAAGAGGTTAAGTTCATGAACAGAGCTTAAATAAAACCTTCTAGATACTTCCTAGTTAATATTGATCTATTTCTCAGATGCTTTCTACAGTTACTATAGATCAACCTGTTAAAAATTGAGCAAATAGCAATCCAGTCCACACATTTTGATCTTTAATAATAAGGCAATCACGAGGGTCGTGGAGAGCATCTTGCTAAAATCCAGATAATCCCACCTGCTGCCTTTCTTATTAATGTAGAATTTTAATTGTGTTACTGAAGGAAAGCAGATATGAAAATTCTGAATTGTTCTATTCTTCGTGAAGTTTTGCTGTATCTTAGTGAATATTGCATTATTTTCTAAAAATCAACATCAGAATTGTTTAGTTCACATAATTCACATTCTCTCTTTTGAAAATCAAGTACTCGCCTATCTTTGGTCTTCATCACCCTTGTTCTTCTCCATTATTTCTTTAAAAGCACTCTCAGTAATTAATTTACTTCAATTGTGAAGTTTATCAGTACCCCAAGGTTGTAATTTGTCTCAGCAGGAAATTTAAAACAAATTTTTCCCAATTTCTTTGCCCATCTTGAGCTACATTTCCCTGACTGATGTTTATACTACTGTTCTAATTTACAAGAACATCATTCTCTTTAACAGAGAAACCATTAAAAATGAAATTTAAATTGTTCTGTTTTCATTGTGTCGTTTTTCAGTATTATCATCTCTGTGCTGCATAGCAGAAACCACCTTTACTTACCCTACCTCTTCTAACAAGACACCTTAATGCTTTTTGTTGTGATTTCATTTTATAAACTTCATTTTATCCTTTCTTCATCATCTTGCCCCTTGTTTGAATTAATAAATTAGCACATATTTTTGTTGCTACACTTAATTCTGTCATTTACCACATCAATATACCTCTCGAGGACTTGGCTCTAATGAAAATATTTGTTTCTGGGCACTAAGGGACTATCAAGATATGGAGAGTGCAGCCCTGGCTTTCAAGGAATATATAAGATTTTAAAACCGCTATAGAAGAAGTCTCATTTTACAGCCTTAATGGTTTTGCTGAAGAGGCCATTAATTATTTTCACCAATAATTCAGCACCAGGCATTAGGCTCATTGTAATGTCTGTGACTGTTAGGCATGTCAACGGTATATTTGTATGCATTATCATTTTCAATTCCCTTTACCATGGAGTCTCAAGCAGCTATCTAATAACCTATAGGTTGTATGTCTTAGTGATAATTTTAGACAAATTTCACAAATGTTTCCTCATCTTGCTTTTTTATACATTCATCATTTTAAGAATAGCTGAAGAAGGCTAAGAAACAAGAGTAGGCCTTGTAATTATAAGCCTCCATTACACTTTCCAACTTTCCCTTATAAATCTTATTCTGGGGCTGGCTCTATGCCTGGTGGTTGAGGCAGTCAGATCCCACATGGCTGATTTTTATAGTCTGAGTCCAGATCCAGTGGCTTGCAAAACATGCCAGGTGTGAGTGAGTGAGCCCAACATCTAAAAGAGAGGGAGAGATGGAGGAGAGGGATTGCAATGTGGCCATTCCCCACAGGGGTATGCTCTCTTTCTTCTTTCCCTCTTTCTCTGCCCCTCTCTTGTGAGCCCATGCACCTCTCAGGGTAAAAAAAAAAAAAAAAAAAAAATCTCACTTTGAACCAACCTGGTGTCTTACTTTCTTGGGATTACTTATACCAAAGTCTGCTGCTCAGGTAAAACAATAGAATGAAGCCCAGCCCACACCTAACAGTATCCTGTGAATGGGGATTGACAATTATAGGGGCTAGATAATATGTTTCTTTTCATGTGTTCAGAAAATCTACTCCTAGTGACCAGTAGATTGTGTAATGGTTATGTCACTGGACTCCCATGTAGTCAACCATGGTTCGAGTCCCAGACTTGGCAACTTGAAACTCATGCAGGGTGTGTGTATGTGTGCCCAAGATCCCAAGAAGAGAATGGAGGAGAAGGGATTGCAGCATGGCCATCCTCATTGGTGGGTGATTTTTCACATTCTATTTCTCTGGCTAGCGTGTGTACCCTATAGCAAAAATCTCTTAAAAAATTAAAAAAAAGAAAGAAATGAAAACATCCTCCTATAAAAGTAACTGAGCTTAGTAGACAATTTTCAACATAAGTAAATGAAATACATTCTTTATTTGTACCCCTAACACAACATGCTGGAACAAAGCAAATTAATGTAACATGATTATAGGGATAACCTTGATTGAGTATATTGAAATTTCTTAATATTAGTAACAAGTTAATTTCATACTTAATGGCAATGGTCAATGCTTGAGAAGCTAAATAAAGTCCATTTGAGGTGATGGTTCCACAATGGGAAAGAGAAGTATCTTGTCTTCTCCACAGCTCCATAGAATTAAACTGTTCAGCGTGTTGAAATGGAATGTTCATTAAGATCTAGTAGTTAGGAAATGCAAATGTTTAACAAATGGAAAACAGGGATTTTAGGATAAAAACAGTAACTGCTTTTTAATAAAAGTCCAAATATTTTATTATTGGAACCTATTGTTAGTAAAGTGACTCCAATATTAGTTCTGGAATTTTGGCTACCATTGCTTTATGATAATCAGATAATTGGTCTAACTTACTTACAAAAAATGTTGACTGGAGAAAGCAGAACTCAAAAACTCCAGAATTCTAAAAGTCTACTCTCCAGGTAGAAGGATGAAAAGTTCTTTCCTCCTAGCTCAGTAAACCTTCCAGAATCCCACACTTCTGCTTTTGGGAACCCGTCTGCAAATGAATAGAACATGATGCCAAACACAAGTACACTCAAAATACTCCATTTCAATGGTTTTCATTTCAACATAAAAACATGAAACTATCTGGAACACACAACTGTCATATTGTCTTGATGACTCTGATGAAAACGTCTCACCATTTGGCAGTATTCGAGACAGTCCATGGCTCAGTGGGTGACAGTACCAAGTTGGCCTGCTGCAAATGACCTGTTGTGTATTACACCAGGTGCCAAATAAAGTGTTCTAAATAATTAATAGTATGGTAAATAAATCATATGGATACTAATAAAATTTGAACATGCTCTCTGGTTGCTAAGGCAGATGAACTTTTCTTTCTTTTGAATTTTCCTGCCAGATAGAGTTGAATTTCCAAGCTGCGAGTATATAATCTCACAGAGTATACATGGGCATTGGCATGGAAGCAATTGGGAGAGGCAGTTTGGCTTCTAATTCCTAGGGATGGCTACTCCAGGCAACACAGTATTACTCAGTTATGAGATATATTGAAAATTAACCATTGAGAAGAAGACAACGTATTTTTTTCAAACTCTATGCTAGCCTACATGCTTCCTTAGGAAGGTTTTCTAAAGCTCAGACAACTGCAAATGCTTCCTTTTTCAGACTATCATCTTCCTGATGTTTAAAAATATAAATATACATAAAAGGCTTACTCAAAATGCAGCTGGCTTGTATAAATCACATGATTGGTGATGGGCTGTATGTTATATGGAATATTTTCATCCATTAGAAATGACCCATTTTGTACTTTCCAAAGCTTTTCACCCTATTCTATGTACTTTATTTTCTATTCACAAACATGCTATAAATGAAAAGCTTTTGTTTTTATAGATACATTCATTTTATTGTGTATTCACTACACATGTATTTCCAGTTTCTAAAGAAATTCTCATAATAAACAGTGCAATAACATTAAGGAGCTAATCCCCAGCATTTTCCCCTAAGGTGTTCTTATACCAGTTTCACAGATGAAAAAACTGAGGTAGAGAAAATAAAGTATGTACAACTTTAGAATAAGATTATAGTTAAGAATATTTTGAGCCTTTTCCATACTGTTCTAATTGTTACATTCTTTCATAACTATTCTCCCAGGTATATATTCCCAGCCTAATTTCAAACTCAAATTTAATCTTACTTACTTCTGACTTTTATGTTATCCAAGGCTGTGTTTAGATGTGATCACTGAGTTATTTACTTTTAAAACACATTTCTGGGACCAGCAGATGGTGGAATGGTTACGTTGTTGGACTCTCATGATGATGTTGACTGCGGTTCTAGTCCCAGACCTGGCAGCTTGAAACTCCTGCCAGGTGCATGTGTGTGCAAGCCAAGAATCCTGAGAAGAGAACAGAGAAGAAGTGATTGCAGCATGGCCATCCTCTGTAGGGGGTGATTTCTTGTTTTCTCTCTCTATGTCTCTCTGGGAAGCATACAAGCCCTAAAGCAAAAAAAAAAAAAAAAAAAAAAAAAAAAAGGAAAGAAAGAAAGAAAGAAAGACATTTCTTTTCAACTCTCTTCACAATCCTTTTCTTTGTCATTGATCAAATGGGTTGTATGTTGACAATATTCTGTTTTCGAGATAATTCAGATTATCAGGTTTATAATTCTTTGATCCAGTATGTTTATTCCTAGGTTATTGTCTCCTTTTATGACATCAAAAAAATAGACATCAGAAAATGACACTGTGGGCCTTTCAAACATTGCTCAAACGTGAAATTCAACATCAAATCCATCTATTTATTTATATGTGTGCTGGTCTCCTTATTGGTCTTTTTATCAGCACACGTATCTCATGCTCCAGCGGCAAGTAATTTTCAAAGCTGAATTGCAGTCAGTGTGCAGCATGATGTTCCTCAGGGACTCCTGTCAGCTGAGCCATAGCCTCGAGGGGGCATATCACCTACTAACAGGCACCTGGTGACTTTCCCCGGGCACTTCTAACCATGCATTCTGAACAGCAGGGAGACCATATGCAGATATGCCTCTAGTGTGTTATATGAAGAAACTGTAAAATGTCCTCATATCATCGTAACTAATACTACGTTTTTTCACTTGGCATTATTTCCAGCATTCCCATTAAAGTCCCAAAAAACAGGGTTTTCTCAGAAAATCTTTCAGAAAAGGAGTATCTTTCTTATCCTCAGTGGTTTTATTTTAACTAGAAATCTAAATGAATACAGGCAAAATATCATGACGATATACTGATGAGTAGGATGGAAGGAGGTCCCCTACCTAGTTTGTAGCGATGAATGAAAGGAAGGGAGAAAGGCCTGGAATATATTAACTGTCTTGATTTCTAAGATTAAGGTCGTCCCAAAATATGGGAGGATTATTACCAAGGAACAAAATGTGTTTTTGTTCAAAGAGTTTTAGAGACCCGATCTAATAAGAGTATGCTAAAGGATTTATTTCACTCTAGATCAAAATCATAATTGAGTAATTCCAATAGGCTTTGAAGTCTATAGGAATTGCCAAAGCAAGTTTTATAAAACAGTTTTCACAACCCTATGATTATGGTCTGAGAAAGAAACCCTCTGTATTCAGACCCTTAAAGGTAATCTAACATCCTATGTGAGGACCATGATATGTGTAACTTTGAGGCCTTTATGAGGAAAGAAGGAAATGTAATTGAGCAACAGAGTGAGGTTATAGGGACTAATGGGATTTTAGTGTACAGAATTTATATACTCTGCCCCCTTAAGGGTCTTCAAATTAGCCAAATAATGTAACACTAATAAACATGGTGATAGCCAAACAAACCACATTGAGCAGCTTGGTTTTACCTTCAGTTACCTATTTTGAGGCCTTGTAAAATCCACATCATTTTGTCTGTATTATGGAAGTGATGACACTAGATTTTTTAAAGGATCTACCAGAGCGTAAGAGCCTTTTTCTATCATCTTGGGGATAGCATTTATAATTGTCACACCTAATTTATAATAGCTTATATTTATTGAGGTATATACTATACCAGGGCCAGCATTAAGTACTACCCATATATATTTTATATTTTATCATTTTATAGGTAAGGAAATTAGTGCTTTAAGGATGCCAAATGAGTTGCTGAAATCCGAATTACTTTGCCAATTTTATACACATGTATATGTGCACACAGGCAAAGATGTGTTCATGCACATACACATAAAAACAACATACATGTGTTATGTGATGGCATCTTATGGGAAATAATCCACTATAGTCTGTTACTAGCACAGCACCAGGCTCTCAGTTTTGTGAGTGAGTACTAAAACTACACCGCAACTCACACTATTCTCCTCTCTCTACCAGGGGAAAACCACTGAGCATCCTTTCAGCTTCCCAAACTGAATTATTTTTCCTATCTTGTAGCCATTGTACATGCTGTTCCTCTTCACATGAGGCCCTTTCCTCACTTTTCACTTCATTCTTACATGTCCCTCAGGTCTGACCATAAATGGCATGGTAAGAGTCTATCATGACCCCTTCATAAAAATTCTCTTCTATCCCACTTTAGGTTCTTTATTACCTTTTATTGTTTGTATTCATATATCACATTTTTTGTTTGCTGTAGAGCATGTATGCTCACTAGAGAAAGACACAGAGAGAGAGTGAGAGAGATGGAGAGAAAGACCAAGAGAGAGAAAAGAAATCACCTCCATAGGGATGGCCATACTGCAGTCTGTTCTCCTCCTGGGATTTCCAGCATGCAAAAATACATGCCTGGCACGTTTTTCAAGCTGCTGGGCCTGGGATGCCAATTGCTTAGTGAGCTGCGTGAAATCCAATCACTTCAACCTCAGTACCACCTGTTCCATATATATGCTTTTGAAGTTGTTTAATATCTTCTTCCCATGCTGAGGACTGGCACACCTAGCCTGCCTATGATTTTTACATAGGTCATAATAGTTTTCTTTGTAATTGAATAGAACAAAAAACAGTGCTTATGGATTTAGGGCAGTTGAGAATGAAGGCATCATGGCTTAGGTTTAGTAACTTCCTGAAGGCTCTATACCCACCATGAGGCAGAGTTAAGGTTTGAACCCAGAATTGTTCAATTCCTGGATCTACATTCCTCTTGGTGCTTTAGAAACCTGGAAAGTCCAAAGGTTCTGTCTAAAACGTGATAGTATCAAGAAAGCTTAGGTAATATAATTTCTAAAATAGTCAAAGTATTGGTTTGGGGACCTCAAGGTGGCACGGTAGTTAATGTGCAGGACTACCACATGGTTGGCCATGGTTTGAATCCCAGACCCAGTGACTTGAAAGTCATACTGGGCACATGTGCATATGTGCTCAAAATCCCTAGAAAAGAAAGGAGGAAAAGAGAAGAAGAATGGATTGCTGTGTGACCATCCCCCCTAGGGGTCTATTTCTCATTTTCCATCTCTCTTCCTCTCTCTGTTTCTCTTTAGCAAGCACCTGCATCCTGTAGTAAAAAAAAACAAAACAAAACAAATCAGTGGTTGGTTGTTACATACATTAAGTAGCTTGTTGATGGACTAGTTCAGGCCATTACTGTTCTATAAAGGGAGACCTGGTCTAGTTTCAGAAGCTAGTAGAAAGTGATGATCTTTTGTAACCATCTTGAGTCCAGTTATTCTAAACTGGTATTTTATAGTACTTTGCTTTATGTTTAAAAGAATTACAAAAGAAGACTGAAAAAAATTTTGAACTACGTTCTGTGGAAATTTTCACTTTCAATTATTAAAAGATATATGAAAAGAAAAATTAAGTAAAGTGGAAAATAAGAGGGAAAAAATGCAGAAAGAATAATGGAAGGAAGAAAAATGAGAACAGGGACAAGAAATAAAATTAAATCCTGAACCAAAGGATCCCTAAAGTCTCTTACAACCTAAATGTCCCACTATGTAATTATGAAAGCTTATCACCTACTGGAGATTGAATTCTAGCAACCTGAGCACACAGGAGGTTGTGAGCTGCTTAGGGAAAAGCATATATTTTATAACTAAACACATCTGTCGCACACTTATAATCAATGTGTGAATGTGCAACATTGCCAAATTTTTCTAAACTTCAGTTTTCTCATTTGAAAACAGGAATAAAAATAAATATCTACCACATAAGCTTGTAAGAATTCCATCAGTCAGTTCTGCTAAGATAGAAAAGAAGTAGACAATCAACAAGTGCTGATTCTGTCTTCTAGAAAACAGAGTATGCCACAGCTACCAAAGTGGGAAGGAAATGTCATGGTATCTCTTAGTTTAACCTATTTATTTATTCATTTATTTTAAAAATAAGTATTCATTTAATTTTATTCATCATCATCATTATTATTTATAATTTGCTACAGGGCACACATGCTCTCCAGAGAAAGAGAGACACAGAGAGAGACACAGAGACAGAGAGAGGTGGGGGACGTGAGAAAGAAAGTTGCTAGGTCCAGGACTCAAATTGCAGTTGGCCATGTGGGCATTCAGTTACTTAACCACCATGCCATCTGCTGCCCCACCCCCCCATGTCTATTTTTATTTGCAGCTTACTTAGAAGAAATAACAGATATATCATATTATCAATAAAATTAATTACTATTCATAGTCTTTTATGTGTTTATATGTATGCATTTTGATGCTGAAAGCTGTACACCCATTACTTGGTTTAATCTTTTTTTTCTTTAGAGTTTGTGCCATCGGGCAATATAGACTCATTGAGAGAGAGAGAGAGAGAGAGAGAGAGAGAGAGAGAGAGAGAGAGAGAGAGAAAGACAGAGACAGTGAGAAGGAATGTGAGAAATCACCCCTCAGGGGCACGGCCATGCGGCAATCCCTTCTCCTCCATTCTCCTCATGAAATCTTGGGCATGTACACACACATATCCAGCGTGAGTTTGAAGCCACCAGGTATAGTCCAGGACTCAAACCATGGTCGGTCATATGGTAGTCCAGTGATGTAGCCACTTCACCATTTGCTAGCTGCACCTAGTTTAATCTTAAAAACTAAAAACGAAACTAAGGTTCTGAGATACTGAAAATCTTTCCTAGGGCACGTAGCCAGGAAATGACCATAAATACTAGGGCTGAAATATAAACTGTGTTATTACCTGATCAAACACTTCCAGAAACTTTCTTTAGCTAACATGGCAATGGCCAGTTGTCACAATAGGTACTATTATTCTCACTTTACAAATGAGAAAATTGAGGCTTAGAAAAAGTGTTCTTCAAAGCCTTTCATATTCTGACTCAAAACTGAAGCCAACACTCTTTCCTTAATTTTGGCTTTGAGCCTTCATGTGCAATGTGTCTCCCCATACAGGGTGGGAAGGGAGAAGGTTCATTCTTCCATCTGCCTTCCTGAATCACAAGACCCATATCAGGTACTATTTGATCTATGGGCCTCCAATCTGCAACAGTCTCTCTTTGTTCTAATATAGTCTTTCCTACCACCACTCTTTTTTTTTTTTTTTTTTTTTTTTTGTAGAGAGATGGGGTCTCACTAGGTTGCCTAGACTGGCCTTGAACTTGCAATCCTACTGCCTCTGGCCCAAGTAGCTAGGATTGTAGGTGTGTTCCATTTTTGCCACTTGAACATAGGGTATATTGGATTGTTGGAAAAGTCATGAAGCATTTTTGCATAGAAAAACAGAAAAAATACATCATGACTTTTCCAACCCAACAGTATTTCTTGTCTGTCAGTATGTGGGGACTGTTTTGCCTAATAACTGGTCTCCCCAACCATACTGGGAATTTGATGAGTCACTGAACATGAATTAATATACAACTAAAGAAGTATTTATTGAGTACCTCTTGCATGTAAAACTGTGCTTAATGCTGTCATAGTATATAAAGTAAGGTAAGTTACTGTCCTACCACTCAAAAAACTTATACCTCCTGACCATGAATTTTTTTCTTTTTTTGAGAGGTTTTTGCTATAGGGCGTGTGCGCTTGCCAGATAGACAGAGACTGAGAGACAGAAAGTGAGAAATCACCCCCCCAGGGGGGATGGGCACGCCACAATCCCTTCTCCTCCATTCTCCCCTCAGGATCTTGGGCACGCACGCACACGCTCCTGGTGTGAGTTTTAAGCCACCGGGTCCGGGTCGCGAACCACGGTCGACTACATGGCAGTCCAGCGACACAGCCATTATGCCAACTGCTGGTCCCGACCATGAATTTTTAAAGGTCTTAATAAATACTTGACATGAATAAATAGGATGAATAATTGCTGTTGGGAAAATAGTTTTCCTAGACTCTAAGGGAACTTCAAAACAACAGAATGCACACTCTCTTTCTTCATGTGATTTATAGTCAATTGTAGAGTGAATATGAACAGTATGCAGTGGCTAGAACCAATTACTTTTCACCACCTTAATGGGGAATTTGTGACCCTCTGGGTTCAGAGCAATCCTCTGAGTGAAACCACAATATGACCTTGAATAGAAACAAATTGGTAGACTTGCCTCTGACCCAAAAGCAGCGAGCTCTGGCATTTGTGGGAAACCGATGTGTAGGAACCACTAAACGGCTTCCACTTTGCATTATCACCCATTTTATGAAGCAGGAAGACTCTTAAGGTTAATTCTGTAATTTGAGCATTAATATTGTGGTTTCACATCCTGTAAATTAAAGCTGTATAATGAGCAAGAGTTGGCCTACAGAGCATCCAACAGTTTGCATCAGGATTCAGATAGCTCAAGACATAACGACAGACAAGTGGCCTGACTGGGCCAAGATTGTACCAGTCCTCCGTGTAATTCCTGATATGAATGGCCACTCCTTATTTCCTCCAGTCTCTTTATCTCTCAACGTTCATTTTAAATTTTTTTTTTTCTAGCACTTTAGTTTGTACTTGGTTAATTTAAACCTGCCAATATATTTTCATTGATTACACAGAGCTAGCTGTTAATATAATTTCAGAGAACTAACGTAGCCCTAAAACAGTGCATGCATTGACTTCGTGTAGGGAAAAAGAAAACACAAAAGCAGCTTTCTCAAAGCGTAGGTAATATACCATTTGTCATAATGCTGGGGCCAACTTTGATACTTTGATGATCCCATGGTCACTGTCATGTTTCTTGCTTTACGATGTTTTGGAATCTCAAGGAATACTGTAGTTGACCTGAGAACAGTGGTTTTCTTAAGGCAGGCATTCACAAAAAATTGCTTATCAGGAGAATAAGTTTCAGCCTTCAATCTTTCAGCCTTTTTTCCAGGTTAATGCATATTTTTCCTTCTCAAAGTTTCTTATGAATTAAGCCAGGGTTATGAAAACTGACCATATAATTTGGGAGCTAAAAAGTATGAGATTTTAAGTGCCTTCAGAGAGAGGACCGTTCTTTCTGTGTTATTTATTTCTGTACTTTGGCTTCCTAGCAGATAGAAAATGCTTGATACATATTTATTAACTGAATGATAAAGAGTTACCTGAGGTTTTTGCATATGTACTAGAGGTATTGTTAGCAATTTACAAAAAGAATGTGATGCCACTTTCATGCATCTCACCCCACGGAAACATGGGCACATCCACAAAGACAGCTCTGTTTGTTGGGGTGCATGGTAGTACCCAGAAGGAGAATAAATAATACCTGCTAAATTTCTGTTTCTCTGGACCCAGTTCTTTATCTACTTATTGAGAAAATGAATGCATCTTAACAGACTCTAGAGTAATAAGTCATTGGTATAAATTGAAAAGACCTTTAAAAAAAATGGCCAAGGCTTTTTATGACATAAGTTTCACTTGTAATTCCACTTTGTGCAATTTATGTTACTCTCCTGGGGTCTTCATTAGTCACAGAACTAGAGCCAATCTTTGGCCACTATTGAGGATGTCAAAAAAAGATGTCTATCTTTATTACTTCAGGATTTAGATATTAAAGGAGTAAATTTCCTTCAGAAATCTGGTGCTTAATTCTGAACAAGCAAAGGTCTCTAAGTCATATAGTGTCATTTAATAAACTTCATCAGTTCTAAAGTGTTTCATATTGTGTTTCTCTGTACTACCCAGGGTTTCACAAAGGCTTATGATCTCAATGAAAAATTTCAAGTACTCACATTTTATGAAACTACTGAAGTAAGATTGGTCCTTTCTTTTTTTTCTGAGAGAGGTACTTTTTGTTATAGGGTGTGTCTACTCACCAGAAAGATAGAGAGAGAGAAAGTGAGAAATCATTCTCCAAAGGGGATGCCATTCCTTCTCCTCAATTCTCCTTTTGGTGTTTTGGGCATGCACACACATGTGCCCGGTGAGAGTTTCAAGGCACCGGGTCTTGGACTTGAACTGTAGTCAGGCACGTGGGAGTCCAGTACCTTAAAACATTACATCACATGCAAGCCCCAAGATTGGTCTTTTACACAGAGAAGGTAAGCTTCAAATGGGGTTTGAATAGGAGAGGTATGTTTAGAGACGAAAGGTGTAAAGATTACTCAAGGATGAAGGAGGGCATGTGCTTGACTTTGATAGTGACTAGAAGAGAAAGCACATGTAACACAGAACTGTGGCCTGT
The DNA here is from genome assembly GCA_026018925.1 of Tupaia tana. Taxonomy (NCBI): domain Eukaryota; kingdom Metazoa; phylum Chordata; class Mammalia; order Scandentia; family Tupaiidae; genus Tupaia; species Tupaia tana. Next base: position 20,539,313 of record JAKSZU010000020.1, on the reverse strand, counting down.
TTAAAATGACCCATACATACAAGACTAGTACCCTGGAATGGGTAGACCTGAGGAGAAACAAGAAGCACCCAAGCTCAGCTGTTTGTTTTGCCTCCCTTCAGCAATCTCTTTGCATCATGTACCACGTGATAATGTGTGTTGGAAGCTGAAACACTGAAATGAACATGTTTATGGGGATATGCTTTGGCTCCTAGGTCTGCATTGGGGGAATTTGGCTCAGATTTACTGATTTCTTATTTGAATTTCATGTAGACACCATGTCCAACCTCTGCCCTCTTTAGACCCAGTTAAATCTACTGTAGAATGGACTGGGAATATGTTTTATGTTTCTGCAATTGATCAAGGAACTGCTGAGCTTTGGAATGTGTGCGGTTACACAACTTGATCTGAATCAGCAACTTGGGATCTTCTGTACGGATGGAAACCTGTAACCAACCTCTTGTCAAAACTCTGATCAGGGTGATAGCCAGCCTGTTCTGTTAAAGACCAGCACATATTCTCATGGAATGAAATGAAGGACAATCTAAGCAGCAGTTTAGCATAGATGAACTAATGTGATTATGTTTTTGAAGATAAATTATTATACCTAATAAAAGTTCATATTTTAATATTTAAATTATTTTAGCTAGTGTTGGTTCTCATATTTCAAGTATAAATGCAATTTATCTAGTATGTTATCCCAAATAATTATTTCTTTAATTTTATTTGTTATTATTTATTACTATTTTTTAATTTGACCAAAGAGACAGAGAGATAGGAGCAAGAGAAGAAGAAAGTGAGAAAGCATGCTGCCAGGTCTGAGACTAGAATTGTGTTCGGCTATATGGGAGTCCAGCACATTAATCACCATGCCATCTGCTGGACCCGCAAATTACTCTTAACAAAAACAGTTTAGAGCTCTGACTTCTAAAATAATTAATAGGAAGAAGAAATTTTAAAGATGATGATTTTAAGTTTGACTCTGAGGGGACAGATTTTAGAAAGGTTCAAAAGTCCTAAGTTCATTATATGCTTCAAAATTGAAATCTGTATATAATGTCTTGCTTTCATTTTTTCTGAACTTCTATCTCAAAAATTGGAGGTTATTAAAAAAAAGAAAAATTATTATTATTTTTTTAAATGTCAATCAATGATAATTTCTAGAGTGGGTGTTTTGTGTAGAGTACTATGACAAAGTGAGCCTGCTACCTAGTCCCTAGCCTTATGACATAGACCCTAGGTGTAGAAAGAGAATGAGAAACTGTTGAAAGGTGAGAATACATGACTCAGTAAGAGGAATAAAAGCAGTCTACGATTAAAGGATAAATTATATTTTATGTAGATGGCCCAAGACTTAAAAGTTTGATTTAATGCTTTTTTTTTTATCACAATGGTGTGAAAGCAATAAAACTCGTAGAAACAGCATTTCAAATTTTGAATTTTTATCTCTTCCTAGGCTAGTGATATGCCCTGGTGGCACTCTCTGGTGATGTGGGGTAGCAACAGTGATCCATCGCTGTTTACTGTCAACAATGAATTATATGAGCTATTCAGCACTTTCTTAGTAAATAGACCCTTAGATGATTTTGCCCAACTAATGGCTAAGGTAAGCATTCAGGGCACATTTTAGGTAGGCTAGGCTAAGCTATAATGTTCACTGGGCTAGGCGTTCTGAATGCATTTTCAGTTTATGATATTTTCGACTTACAATGGGCTTATTGGTATGTAACCTCATCATAAGTTGAAGAGCATCAATATGCTCTAATTTCCACTGACATTCAGTGGAGGAGGATTAGAGAAAGATGAAATAATCAGGAAAGGCAAACTAAAGAGATGATAGTAGAAACGGGAAAATGTTACTTCCTGATTAAATCCTTGATTAGTGTAATTGCTGAGTCTTAGAGTAATAATTATAAAATCCTTTCACAATCTACAAGACCCCATGATCTGGTCTTCTTCTTGTCTATACCCTCCACTTCCACCTTCCCCTGTGTTACTTTGCCTCGTATCCTAAAACCACATAAAGTTAGCCTTAGTCCCTGAAGGTATCTGCAGTCATATGATTCTATCCTTGGCATATTCTGGATTCTTTAACTGAAAAGGCTAAGGCTTCTCTCTTATTCAAAAGAGAACTTTCTTCTCATCTTTTAAAGTTCACTAAAATACTACTTTCTTAGTAAAATTCACTGAAGTTCTTTTGTCCTGAATATTTTCTGACTCTTACGCTATTACTGAATGTCTTAGTCAGTTTGGCTGCTATAACAGACTGGGTATCATAAATGACAATTTATTCCTCATAGTTCTGGAGACTGAGAAGTCCAAGGTCAAGGCACCAGCACTTCCAGTGTCTGGGGATGGCCGGTTCTTGGTTTGCAGTTGGCCACTGGACTGTATCCTCACATGGCTAAAAGCAGGAAACATCTCTCTTATGCCTCCTCCCCACTGGCCCCATTCAAGGTGCTCTTGTTTGTACGACCTAACCACTTCCTAAATCCCTGCCTACAAACATCATCATGTTGGGGATTTGTACTTCAACCTATGAATTTGTGGGAGACACAACCATTCGACCGTAAGCACTGAACTTTGCACGAAGTCATCATACATTTCAGATGATGTCTCGGCATTATTTGTGGCCAAGCCATCTTGCCCGTTGTGAGCGACCTGAGAATAGGAACTGTATGGTTGTTCTTTCCGTTCTCAGCAGGCATGGAGTGCCAGAGAATGTTGGATCGGTGAGTGAATGAATTAGTGTGTAAATGTAAAAGGAGATTTTGACAGTTAAATGAATTAGGATTGCTAGTTTACTGAGCACTAAGTAAAGTGTCATTTTCATTTTAACCATGGGTATAAAAATATTTTCAATAAAAATTTGTCAATTTTCCTGCCTACAATAACATGGCACATAATACAATAATCCATTTTTTTAAGCCTTGGAGATGGTGATTTGTTTCATTTCAAACAACTACTCTGTCACTTTGAGTTTTCATGGAGAAAATTCCAAAGGATTGAGTTGAATCGCTACCAAAATAAGCCATACCGAAAGTTAATCTTTTGAACAAATCTCTGATGCCAGCTTCTTTTACTATGATTTATCTGTTTTTTTGGTAAAAGCTGAATGTAAGCAAAATTTCTGTTTAATGAAAAATTCAAATGTTGCCTCCGCAGGAAGGAAAATACAGGGAAGGGCAAGTACATGCAGAGAGGAGGATAAGGGATCCCTGTAGTGTGGGAGATTGCTAATACCAGGAGAACTGGTTCTATGTTAAAAGTACTATTGCTGGTTGCATTAGATTACTCACTTCTCATTCCAGAAATTCTATAGAAATTAAAGGTTAATCTGACCACTCATCTTTAACTGATGGGACAAAAGAAGGAGGGTATCTACTGTTTTCCATCACCAGTTTACCTCCAGACCCCTGTGTGTGCTCCCGAAGCATTTGCTCACTTTTCTCTCTCAGGTGTTCCTGGATACCGTTTACTAGCTTAATCTAGTTTAATTGTGTTTATGTCAGCTCATATAGCTTCTTTCACTATGATCAATAAGTCAAATTAATACACACATATGCCTAGAAATTCTACATCCTTATGACATAAAGGTAGATTTCAGCAATCACAGGTCCCTGAGAATATTTCAATCAAGTTATGAGGAAGGGACAAACATATAAACAGTTATTTTTTATTTCCTAAAAATACATGGCTATGAGGCCAGCAGGTGGCCTGGTGGTTAAGGGGCTGGACTCCCACATTGTTGATCACAGTTCCATTCAAGACCTGGATGTGGTGCCTTGAAAATCACACCAGGTGCATGTGTGTGCATGCCCAGAATTCCAGGAGGAGAACGAAGGAGAAGGGATCGTGTCATGGCCATCTATCCTTTGGGGATGATTTCTCATTTTCCCTCTCACTGTCTCTTTCTGTCTCTCTCCAGTGAGCTCATGTGCTCTATGGCAAACATCTTAATATGTATATGTGTGTGTGTGTGTGTGTGTGTGTGTGTGTGTGTATGACTATGCACTGTGTGTTAGGCCCTTTTCTAGGTACTAGGGCTATATCCTATTCACCCTTGTATCGGTCTCTGAGAGCTAGGTACATAGGTTCTCAGGAAATTGTATTAAATACCTAATTTAACTCTGCCCATACCACAAAGGAACTTTCCTGTGAAAAAGCAAAATTAGCAGACAACTTCAGATAAGTTGACAATTAGGTACAAAAGGAGCATAGTTGATGGAGAGTCCAAATTTCTTGGGGGCAGCAGGTAGGTGTTAGGAAGTGATGCTTGAGCTGGGTCTTAATAGAGAAGCACAGAGTGTCAAGTACCCAAGCCTAGGAGTCACCCTCCAGGCAAGGAAGGGTCCAGGCACCAACATGGACTTGTCAAAAGACCCAGGCAACCTTTCTGGTAGAGTGAGGACCCTTTTTCACACTGTCAAGGCAGTTGTGAAACTGGACCTGATTGGGCTGTGGTGTGTTTCTCAGCATTCACAGAGGAGAAGAGTTAATGGAGCAGACTGACAGCTGAGACTCCTCGACACAGTGAGAACTTCCCATGTTTTCCCATAGACCTGGCCTGAGGCTGGTCCAGCCCAGCCCAGCCCCCCCCCCCCCCCCCCCCCGTTTTAACTTTCACTTCTAAATCGCAAAATGAAATGGAGTTTTCTTCAAAGTGACAGCTAAATCTCAGCTCCTCGCTGGCTCCTGTACCAGGGCCGCTTAATTCTGTAATCCTTGTGCCCTCCATTCTCGTTGTGGTTAGCAAATGCCAGGGAATGTGGGAGTGACAAGTGAGTTCTCTGTGCCTGACACCTCTGCCGGAAGACTTGATAAACTGCAAATACCATCACAATCATTTTTCAGGTGTAGGCTCAGAAACCTGCCCAGGGAGGAACCAGTCCCGGGAAGTAAAACGCTCTCCCTCCCTGCCTCCCCTCCTTCCCCTGTCTTCTATTTCTATGAACTTGGCATGTTTCTCAGAGCTGTTTTGAAGAGAATACTTGTGGGGAATATTTGCCTTTACATCTTTAAAATTGAGTGACATCAAATCATATGGTCTGTTTTCCCTCCACCGATAATACTCGCCCCTTGCCTAAAGGGAGAGGCTGAGAGTGGACTAGCGCTGAGCTCCCAGAGTAGCTATCAGTGTCATTCCACATCCTATAGCTTTTCAGAGTGCAGAGACATCATGAATGGCTATGATTTTCCCTACAACCTACGCCTACAACACAATTTTCACATAAGCTTGTTCTGCTGGGAAACTCAGAAACCCTTCCTCGTTTAACACACTGTCATCCTATTCTTCACTGTGCTGAGAGGGACATCTGGGCCTCTCTGTCTCTTCCTCTCCCTCTCTTCTCCGTCCTCCCTCCCTCTGTGTGTCTCCCTCTCCCTCTCTGGGGAACATATTAGTATTCCATGGTACACGCTTAAGCTAAACCTGAGAAAGGAATTAATCTGTCACTAGGAATGAATGCACTGGACAGTGATTTATGCAGATGCTCTACTCAAAGTGATGGCGTTCATTTCATCTGTACTTCTCACAGCCCTTCTCAGTGACAACACACAAACTTGCATTTAAAATAACATTGCAGCTGGGTGACTGTCTGGGTACAACCCAGAGCTGGCCTACCCTGGTTCTAGCCACCACACAGGCCCAGCGTAGGGTAGGCAGGAGGTTCATACAGCTGGGCCAGATTCTGGAATTTACAAATTTACAAATCCACAAACCCTGCTCTCTGCAGGTCTGTTGAGAGAAGCTGGTCCACAAATTATCTGCGAACTCGAATTCATCCACCCTTCATGCACACTGAGTCTCAGTTACTCCCCAGGGTCCGATTGGCCCTTGCCCCTCTTATTCTAAGCTCTCAGTGCTTTGAGATTCTGGTCATAACCAGGGAAAGATTCATTAGGGCTGGCATTTCTTCTGGCTGGCTGGCTTTTGCACTGTTTTCTGGCAGTGAGGCTGGAAGTCTCCCTAGAGAGCTTATTTTCCTGAAATTTCCCTTGTAGTTTTACATACACAAGTGGGCTGGATGAGGTTGTAAGAAACAGCCTTGCTTTGGAACACTAATCCGAATCAAACTTCCAAATCCCTTGAAGTTCAAGCTATCAGTAGAGAAAACCCAAAGTAAACAAGCCTCTCACCACCCCCACCAGATCCTGCCACCTCCTGACTTAGCACTGGGCTCCTCCCCAGGGCCTGAGAAATCTGTGTTCTGCTTTCACACTTGTGAGCTGCAGGCAAGGCTGTGCGCCTTGCTCTTCCAGGCAGGCAGATTTCTGCAGACATTACTCTTGCCATTGTGGTTGCAATTACTAGTATTTTTTTCCACCCCCTCTGCTGTCTAGAGATTCATCTGGGATTTATCTCCATAATGAGAAAAGGGAGATAGGGAAACGCTGGGGCATTTTTCTCTGACTTGGATTATTTGTCATTTTGAAATTCATTTTAAAAGATACTTTTCAAATATTTAAATGTATGTGTGCTCACACAACAGTCCTCAGGATGAATTGCAGATGACACCTCACGCTTTATCTCTCTCATGCTCTAGACCTCTCCCCTGAACCTGTTGCCAACAGAAACTTGGTCAAAAGGAAGGGTAGGTTAGAAGGAATATGACCCCCTGTAAATAGCAGTTCTGTTCTTATTCCTTCAACGAGCCTAATCTTTGTGCATGCTTTTTTGCCTATCACATCTAAGATGCCCCACACAGGCTGGGACTGATAGACTGACAGACAGTCCTGAACTATATGCATGTAAATGTCCACTGTATCCCTCTCCCCATACAGATACATACTTCAACAAGTAGAGCCAGCTAACGTTCTCTCTCTGCTTATCCAAATTCTGGTCAAATATTATAGATATAAAAGAGAACAAATACTATTTATCATCACATTTCAACTTTATTGATAGTGTATCAGCAAGAGCATGTGCAGGTTTAGTTATGCAGACAATAAACAGAAATTGAAATGCAGAATATTAAGAGGTCCAAAACCAATTATTCTAAGATTGGTGCTTCTGCGTAGAAAAGACTAAGAAAAGATTAAGAATCTACACTACAGGCCAGCAAGTGGCATGGTGGTTAAGGCACTGGACTCCCACAATGCCGACCACGGTTCAAGTCCCAGACCCAATGGCTTGAGACTCATTCATGCCAGGTACATGTGAGTGCATGCCCAAAATACCAGGAGGAGAATGGATGTCTCCAGACACCCTGAGGGGTGATTTCTCATTTTCCCTCTCCCTGTCTCTCTCTTTCTCTCCAGCAAGCACACACACCCAACAGTAAAAAATAAACAACTTTAAAAAGGCAATCCACTTTATTAAAGTTCATAGGCTGAATTAGGAGACAATAGTACTAGAATATTAAAGGACAATATAATGAAAGCCATGTTATTTATTCATTTAACAAATATGTATTGAGTACCTACTATGTGTACCTGCTACTGCTGGGTACTATGAAACACAAATATGATTGCTGATTAAGATTTAATTGCAGTCAGGGTAAATACACATGAAGTGGGAGTGTAGCAAATAATTAGGAGCAGTAGACAAAAATTTGTGGTTCAGGAATGAGAAAAACCATATTGTGGCTTCAGTTGAAATGGGACCAGAGAGAATTGGGCAGACAATGTTAGCTACTTTAAAACTCTGAGAGACAAAGATGTACTATCTCTCACTAATTCGTGGTGGTTTCAGAAAGGACATCCCTGATTAATCCTTTGTCATGGCATTAAAAGGGGTCAATTTAGGGCAAGATAATGGAGGTCCTGTGACCTCCATTATTAAAAAGCCTAACTTTGAGTAGAAAATTACAGATCTCTCCCCTGCAAATGACATATTTCCTAGAAGCAGTCTGGCTTCCTGGCAATCTCTATAGAAATATCAAGTCTCTTATCAATTAAACTCAAAAACTATTTATTTAGTTCCTATTTTGTGCTTGCTAAAGTGTTGTGGTGGCTGCAATGAGATGCCAATAAAACTGTACTAGCACATTTTGTTGGCCACATACCAATCCTTGTCTTTATCCTTAATTTCTCATCTTTGTTCTACTCAAGTAATCATGCAAAATGTTTTTGATCAGGTGCATATAATGAATAGTTGTTTGTGCATCTCCATGTGAGCTACAAAGAAAAAAAAAAGACAGCATGGTTTCTGTACTCAAGGTGTGTACCATATGTCTCTGAGAGATAGTTACATCATAAAACTACAAAATGACTCAAGAGGGCATATACTTATGTTCTGAACTGTGCAATGCAACCCAGAGTGAACTGCATGCTCAGAAGATGAGGGCCTTTAAATGTAAAGGTTTTTAGAAATAGGGAAATTATGAATGGAACCGTGGAAGATAAGTAATAAAGAAGAGAGGGCATATGCAAAATATATCCTTAACTCACTCTTCTACTTAGTATATTTTCTTCCACATCTCCATTGTTTTCAACTACTAGTTCACTGGATTTTTGAAAACTCATCACAAGACTTTATAAGCTTTCCCTTAAAATCTTACCCCTTTTTTTAAGCTAGAGTATAAATTCTTAAGAGGACAGATTATCTCCCAAGTTTATTCATTTTTGCATCTCCTACTGTCTATTGGGTAGGATTTAACAAGGGGCAAGCATTCAATAAATACCTAGTGGATGAATACTTTGTGATTGTACATCCCCCAAAGCAGTCCAAGAAAGAGTTATTGCCTAGTAAATGATTCCTGAACTGAGTTAAACAAACAACCAACCTGATTACTTCCCTGAACCTCGAATTTGGTAACTGTGAAAAGGTGAGGTTAGATTGGGGAGTAGAAAGTAGTCCTCACAGTTCCAAGTGGGACTATCAAAACATTATAGAAGTTGAAGAGAGACACTGTAGTTTTCTGATAAAGATAAGGAGGATGCAAAGGCAGTTTGTATTTTCAGCTCAATGTAATGGGTAAAGATGGTGCTTTCCTGGGTTCTTTGCTTAAATATGCAGATATTTTCATCTTTACCTGGCTGTTTTTTTGTAACTTGAAGTTGTTCTACATTATATATCCAGGAATGTCCTTATTATATAGTCTCACATTGTATAAAGATGGCACTTTGATTTTCTTACCTTCTTTAATGATTTTGACTTACTAGAATGTCCAGATCGATAAATAGGGAAATCTTTATGTTTAGAGTAGTCCTTTGATGACTAAATTTTCTAGGCCGCCTTTACTCAACCACTCGTAATACACTTAGGCACACCAAAACTAATAATAACAATAACAATAGCAAAGAAAAACAACAACATCAACAAAACCTGCAAATAAACAATAAAAGAACTCTTTGCCTATAATTTTTCACTTTGTTGTCTCCCATGAATTCTTAATTTTTATTCAAGCAAAAGGCAAGCTCTTGGAGCTCCCTCAAACTTGAGGTTTGACCCAGATTTCTTGGTTTTGTCTTATGGTCTGAGCTACAAGAGGGCACAGAAATCAGAATGCTCTCAGTGATTTTTAAAGGAAGAATTCTTTTGATACATCTGGTAGGCTAATTGTTTGTTGTGTAGGACTGATCCCTGCGTTGCAAGATATTGGATATTCCTAGTTGTCAAAAGCTGGTGGAAGCTTTTGGTAACTGTGATATAAAAAAGATCCCACACATTTCTAACACTCCCAATGAATGGTACCACTTTTTGTTTAAAACAGTAGTATAACCTTGTTGGAATGACTGAGATTGAAATGATTGAACAATGCCTCCATTCTTTCCAGTTACAAATACCTACCAGTGGTAGAATTCCCATCCCTGAGATGTGTCCTATAGTGGCTTTGCATCTACAGGTACAAAGGGTAATAGGGCATTTCAAGCACACTAGACCTTCTCAGACAATTCAGAGAGGCGGTGTGGGGGAGCCATGCCAACGGACACAGATGGGAAGGAACGCCGGCCTTGTCATACTGATTTACCAATTATACATTGTCTTCAGCTTACCCTTTACTGTGTTCAATCTGGTTTCCTAACCCCCTAAGCACAGTGTTTGTTTTTCTGCCACATCTTTATTATCCTAGATTTATTCTATTCCTGGAAATGTTAAAACCTCTAAACTCCTGTGGGAAGATGCTGAACCAGAGAGATTTACACAATTAACTGACATAGTTTAGGATGTTTCAAAAGGATTGACAATATGAGGGTTATCATTACCATTGTTATTTATTTTATTTGATGCTAGGATATAAATTAAGACATTGTAGCAGCTTGATATTATGGAAAACTCAAATTCTGATGACCTGAGTCTCTATTCCTGGGCCTTGTAACCAACAAAATTGGTTGGTTGAATGATATTGAACAAGTCACTTTATTTCTCTAGGCTTCAGTTTTCACATATGAAAAACATACATAGGGCTGGGCTTTTAGGCACTCAAATATATAAATATTACAAATTGTGAAATTAAAACTATATAGCATCTTAATTAATTGAAGAAAATAAAAGAAAGAAAAATAGAGAGAAAGAAGGAGAGAGACAAAAAGAGAGGCCAGGAGGCAAGAAAGCCAAGGATTCCTGAGCCACTAGCATAAATTGACCATCTTTTTATCCCTTCCGTCCTTGCTTGCCCAAAGCAGTAAAGTTATGATGGAGTGTGCTATCTGAATCTAAACCCACGTTTGTATGCAGAGATTGCACTTGAAGTGGTGTGTTGCACACCAAGAATAATCACACTTATAATACTGTCCATCGCTCTCAGTGAAACTTGGAAGAAATGTCCCATTTTGCACATTTGTTTAATTTCTTTTTGCACATTTATTTGCACATGTGAGAATATCGTACATTAGGTATAATGAATTTTTTTTCTTTTTTTGGAGAGGTTTTTGCTGTAGGGCGCATGCGCTCGCCAGACAGACAGAGAGATAGAAAGCAGGAAATCACCCCCCCAGGGGGGATGGCCACGCTGCAATGCCTTCTCCTCCATTCTCCTCTCGGGATCTTGGGTACGCACGCACACGCGCCCGGCGTGAGTTTAAGCCGCCGGGTCCGGGACTCGAACCGCGGTCGACTACGTGGGAGTCCAGTGACATAGCCATTATGCTAACTGCTGGTCCCAGGTATAATGAATTTTAAAGAAAATGGTAAAGACGAAATAACTAGCTTCCTAGAGCTCATGATCTAGAAGGGAGGGCAGGTAAAGGGGTAAGTAGGACCTTGAGAGGCAGTGCTAGAGTAGCGAGAATTGAGTGTCATGGCAGCCGCAAGGAAGCTGTGCCATCACAACTACAGCCCGTGAAGTCAGGGAAGGCTCCCCTGATAAGGAAAGGCTTGGATAATGATCTGGTAGGCTTTAACTTCCTTGTAACCTCAGTCACACCTCCTTTTTGAATTCCCTTTTTTTAATCACTGTTCTCCCAGTGTGCTTCTTGCTCAGTGATAGATGGTGAATTGGTGGGAATAGAGTCAGTACTCATTCTCCTCCTCTCCCCAGTGCTATGATTTCAGACCCCGCCTTCCTTTCTATTATACAAAGATGACACTGCCTGCAGCATTCAGTCTGGAGGTAGCCAATGAGTTGTCTGGTTACAATTTGCATCTAGTATGTTTAAGAATTTCTTGTCATGGTGCCTTTGGTCTGAAATTTAATGTTACTTGTTCTTGAATCAAAACCATTGGTTCTTTTTTTTTTTTTTTGTCTTTTATTTTTCTTTCTCAGATTAATTAAATTCACATTTTACATAAAGTTCCCATTATGATGTATACAATATACATATATGTATATAGTTTTCAACAGAGAACTCTACATTTTTTGGTGTTAAATGATAAAACCATTGGTTCTTTAGGGCTATCTTGAGCAGTGTGTGATTCTGGAAGTACAAGTAGCTAAAACAATTCAGAATGTTTTGACAATCTTGTCCATATCATATACCAACTAGGTAGGCATGTCACACTTTAAGGTAGGGAGAGGGAGGTCAAGACCAGAAGATACCAACGGAGCTAGATCTCCCCAGACCAAACAAACCATAAAGAAATCTCTGTACATTCCCAGGGATTCGGTAGTCAAGTTTGAGTTTCCCAAACTTCCTAAAGTTTATCCTGATTAAAGCCTTCAAAAAAAGGAGAGGCACTTATGGAAGTTTTATCTTTCCCAGGCTCTTAGGAGAAGGGATGTGTCCCTGTGGCTACCTCTTCCTTTCTCCCTCCACACCCTTATCTCTGCCCTTAGGCTGTCTGCTGTCCCTCAGCCCAGCCATCTGCTCTTAGCAATGAGGGAGCAGCGTGGTGGCCATAAATCCTGGCAGACATTGCAGTCTGGCAGTGTGAATGACAGCATGCAGTATGGAGTCTTTGGCAAAGGATGAAGCTGTGACTACAAATCCAAACACCGTAAACCAGATGATGGAGTAGAATGGAGTACCTGGCTTTTTCCTTTACCACCAGGTTCTATTTCTGAGGCACCTATACATCTTTGTCAGTGACTGCTGGGTACTGAATTGTTGCGGTTTTCTTGTGTGAAAAACAACTATAGTAGATCTTACTTCTTTTAAGCCTTTTCAGTATTTCTCATACCACCTTCAAAATAGTTTGTAGTTTAACATAAAAATATATGTATATAGGGACCAGCAGTTGACATAGTGGCTATGTCGCTGGACTCCCATGAAGTCGACCATGGTTCGAGTCCCAGACCTGGTGGCTTAAACTGACGCTGGGTGCATGTGTGTGGTGCCCAAGATCTCAAGAGGAGAATGGAGGAGAAGGGATTGAGGTATGGCCATCCCCCCTGGGGGGAGGGGTGATTTCTCACTTTCTGTCTGTCTCTCTCTGTCTTTCTGGCAAGCACACGTGCCCTATAGCAAAAATATCTCCTATATAGCCTTGCAAAAAATAGTAAGTGTTTTTTTTGGGGGGGTGGGGCATGAGGGAATAGCATTTATAATGAAATGCCACAATACCATTTCAACCAGCATATTTAATTTAGTTTTTTTAAAGTCCTGGTTATATATATATTCTAAAACAAACAAACAAAATGAAAAAAAGAAAAACAGCAATTAGTTTTAGATATCTTCTTTTTTTTTTTTTTTTTCTTTTTCATCAACTTAGTAACTGGATAAAATTGAGTAATCAGCAAACATAACAAGCTTTTGCTATTAGCCATAGGCTTATTTATTGCCATGAGTGTTTCAGGAGCATAGGTCTGAGTGTATGCTTTCCAAATCATCGGATTTATTGGTGAATGGTGGAACTTGAAGAGGGAGAATGAGACAAGAGCTTTAGTGCATTAAATGCTATATATTTAGAATACACCTGGACCAGCAGATGGCGTATTGGTTACATCACTGGACTCCCACATAGTCCACCACAGTTCAAGTCTCGGACCTAGGTACTTGAAACTCACACTGGGCACATGTATGTGCATGCCAAAAATCCTAAGAGGAGAACAGAGGAGATGGGATTGCAGTGTAGCCATCTTTCTGGGAGTGAGGGGGTGGGGGGATGTCTTGCTTATGTCATGAAGGCTACCAAGTGTCACCAAGATACAGCAGTCAGATTTGTCTTGATGTAATACACCTTGTAAAAAGTTTGTTTTAATCAATCCTTTCAAAGTCCTTCACAGTTCTCTAAAGGAAGATTTCAGGTAGTGCCAAATAATAACTAAAATTAGATATTTACAGACAAACCTTAAGATACTTAAGCTGTGGAATAACCAGATGGTACAGGGGCTGTGGATACATGCTTGTGATGTGCTTTTGTTGTTTCAAGAGGCTCTACACTTTGACATTTCACTGAGGGCTCTTTCGCCTACCTTGCTCTAATTAAAATACATGTTTGTCTGATTATATGTTAAATAACGAAAAAAGTATGGGGGGATTGTTTTCTGTGACATCCAGATGAAGATGTAAGATATCCAGGTGAAAATTTAAGGTGAATGGTTACAAATATTTGTGTTGTTTGGCATTTTGTAAGTAACATCTTTACAATATTCTCTATATATTTCACTTTATAGTTGAAACTGTAATCAGTTGCTGTTCTGAGAATAGCATTTTATAACACCCTCAGCCGAAAGAAAAAAAAAAAATCCTAATCCAGATTATATATAATTGTTTAAATTTCAATTTTATGTACCTATTAGAGAATTTGATAGATAATATAAATAGATAAATTATTTTTTCTTGTAAAGAGTTCATTGAGATTTTCTCAGACTTTCCTAAAGATAACAGTTTTATAAAGTAGTATAGTCATCCCTCCATCTATAATTTTGTTTTCTGTGTTTTCAGTTACCCATGGTGAAACATTGTTCAAATATATTAAATGGAAAAAGTCCAGAAATACAAAATGTTTAAGTTTCAAATTCCATGCTCTTCTAAACATCATGATGAAATCTCACACCATCCCGCTCCACCCTGCTCAGGATAGGAATCACCCCTTCGTCCAGTATATGTACACACTACACACCCACTAGTTTTAGTGCTTTCCTGCTTATCAGATAGGAAAAAAAAAAAACAAAAAAAAAACAAAAAAAAACAGTATACATAGAGTTGGGCTCAGTTTCAGGTATGGGGATATTGGGATGTATCCTTCTGTGGCTAAGTGGGAGCTACAGTAGTTCCTTCATTCAGCAGAGTAAGCTCATTGCAGGAATCAAAGCCTCCTAACTTCATTTAGTCATGGTGTTAGCTGAACATCTAAGGCATTTTAGATATCATTCGAGGAGTTTTATAAGTATATTGTTACTTCAACTCTGGTGATAATGGCAAAAGTCAGCCACGGAGATGAATGCAGACTGAGGGAATATGAGTAGTGGCCCTTGAACTCTAGAACAGGTTCCAAGTTGAATGTTCCCAAACTTTAGCTTCCTAATTTGTAAAATAGAAATAAAATCTGTTGCTTCTTGAGGACGGAGGTTGTGTAATCAAAGAAGGATAATAAATATAGTCATGCTGGCTAACCCTATACCCTCGTAGTTAAGAGAGCCAGATCCCACATGGCCAACTGCAGTTTTAATCCTGGTCCTGATATCTTGAACAAGAAGGGAAGCTGACAAATTTAAAATGTCCCAAAAAGCCAGTCAACATGTGATGTGTGTCTGCCCCTAAGTCCCCATAGGATGGAGAAAGAAAGAGAAGGTATTGTGACATGACCATGCTCCCTTGGAAGGGTTTTCTCTCCCTCTCTCTCTCTTTCTCTCTCTCTCACATGCGTGCACCTACCCTCTGGCAAGTCAAAGAAATAAATAGTCATGCATTGTTTAATGGCAAACATAAATTATGAGAAATGAGTCATTCGGTAATCTTATCCTGTATAATTCACACAAATCTACATAGAATAGCTGGCTATACGTCATAGCCCATTATAATCTTATAGGACAATGGCTGTACTTGTGGCCTGTCACTGACTGGAACACGGTTACACAGCACGTGACTGTATATAAATTCCTTTCCGAGCGTTAGCAGTATTTACATTATATTATAACAATATCATATTACATATAATACTATGGATTTTTATCATTGTTATATATAGTATAATAATAAAAAATCAAGTAAGAGAGTTAGTTAATGCCTTTCTATTTCTCTTTGATCTGCTTACTTAGCCCCAGAAACAAATACTTTTGAGTTTTAGTCAATATTTTAAAAGCAGTTCCCTGAAGGAGAGTTCATGTACGTGCCAAATAATAATTATAATTAGATGTTCACACCAAGTTATTAGAGTAATAACATGTTAAAGTATGTAATAGCCCCAGACATTAAAATTACTACAGTGTTTATTTATTATTAATTGCAGGTGTTGCATTATATTCAGTAACGAAATCCAGAGACAAACAAGTTTTTTTAGTGTTAGTGTACACGTTATTTAACAAATTCCTAAGGGAAATTGAAATGCTAATGGTGCACCAGAAAATCACAATACTTATATTCTTTGCAGCAAAAGCTAGACTCTTGTCTGTATTTCTAGAGCACTTTGTACTTGCTTCACCCTAACAGGAACCAAGCTGTTTCTCTCAGGGACCCCTTGCATCATAAGCACTTGGACAGCTGCTGTATTCCTATCATGGCTGACACAGTAGGCAAGTTGTTGACTGGCTTGTCGATGTATACTTATGTAACAGTCTTTATTTACCTTGCTGGTATACATTTATGCATACATTCACATTTCCTATCTTTCCATACCTTCCTATGAGGTCATCTTCACTGGTGACTTGCTCAGAGTTCTCTGCCTGTTACTGGGACAGTCTCTGCCCATGACTTGTGCTTTCTGGCCCCGTGTACTCATCAATAATGACTCTGTGTCTGAATTTTCAAGCTCTGACTGAAAGGCATCCCTGCGGGGTGAAGGCAGGCACTTTTCTCACTGTTCCTTTTCATCGTTGGCACTCAACCCCCACCCTTTCCTGCTCATCACGTTAGGGCCAGAATTGCTGAGATGTGAAATGAAATCTGTGGCAATTTATTACTGTTTATGAGAGACTGCGTGACATGGCAAAGCCGGCCTGCCTTCTGTCCTGTATAAGAGATCTGAAAGGATCGGCAGATAGATTAATTTAAGGCCGCTTTTGCTGACACTGGTTACCTCTAAATGGATAATCATTTATCAGTAAATTACTTTTTCTGAGCCAGGTAATTTCTGATCAATGTGTTCATTCTCATTTTCTCTCTCCACCCCCTCTGTTTTGCTCGCCCCAACTCCTTCTCACTCACTCACTCTTTCTTACTTTTCTCTCTCTCCCCAAAGACACACATACACTCACTTCCATTGAATCTCTTCTGCCCTGGCTTTCTCTCACCAACGCACCCCAATACACACACCTTTCAAAGTAAGCATTAGACGAGTCACCTAATATTTTAATAAAAAAACCATTCCTATTTACTAAGCCAAAGTCAAAATTGAATGTAAATGGCAGTGAGATAGGGAGAGGTTGCAGTGCCCATTTTAAGGAGGGTATGAAGCAAAGAGAAACAAGACTCAGTGGTAATGCAGTATTCAAAACCGGGTTAGAACTTTATTAGCACTGCAGCCTTCTTGCAGACCATGAAAAATTGGCGAAACTAGATCTTCAATGTCATCCTCAAATAGTGTGCTTTATAAGTGCATTTCTGCTCATATGATGAACAACCCCTGAACTAACACTCCTCTTATATTCTGAGAGCCAGCCTGCTAAATGTAGGGTATGGTACAGTGAAGACAGGTTTGATTTACTTACAAAGAGCTCTGGGAAGGAAAAGATAGCAAAGAATCTCTGGTTTCTGCAAGTCTGAAATGAAATGCTAAGCTGTGGGTTTAGAGAGACAGGAGAAAGAGCAGATGAAAATGTAGGTGGAAAAGCACATTATAGAGGGATTTAAGTAAAATTATAACTTTAGAATTTTGTTAACTTGTGTATGGTATAAATTAATGCTAACTTGTAGTTTGGTTTCTTACAACTTCTGTTCACAGTGCTACTAATCTCCCTGAGTTTTGATAGGCAGTGATGACATCACCAAGACAAAACAATCTTCCGAATACTCTGTAGTACCATAGGCATAATGCATTCCATTGTCCAGAACTAATTGTCATTAATGACTCCTGTCCTCTTCTCTTTCTTCTCCATATTGTATATCAAGGAAGTAAAACTCTCGCCTGAACTAAATTTGTTGGTAAAACCATCTTGCCAGTTGGTGAATTTTAGGGGGAAGTAGGGCCGTCCATATAAACTAAAGCTATGTCAGAATTCTGGCACGTTGGCTGCAGAGAGGGCTGTGATACAACTGCATGAATGCTGAGATTCTGAGTTAGACAGGGAGAAGAGCAGGGCTGTTAGGACCTTTATTCTATTGCCTTGAGCACTGGAAATGCATTTTCACTTGGGATGTGAGCAGATAACTATGAAGACCTACCTAGCCTCCAACATTTTACTACTCGTGTCGGCCATTGGTATGGGGGATATAAATGTAATTCCAACAGAGAATTTTTGTTGTTGCTGTTCCTTGGTATGTGTGATCTACTCTATTTCATTAGCAAATGCAACCTCCTCTACTACCAAACTGCAGATTCTGTGAGGGAAAGGTCTATTCACAACTCTGGCACCTGACATAGCGCTGAGCCACTGATTTAATAATTAAAGGTAGGCTATATGCAGAGTAGTCGGTGCCCTCACTTTTCAGTTTGTGAGAACCCTAAAGCACAGAGTGACACACACTTTCTAAGAACCGGATTATCATCAGAGATAAACTGTTGGGGAGGGGAAGCGAAGTGAGACTCACATCCTGAATAAAAGCATCACTGTAGAGGCTTTCCTTTGCAGACAAAGGGAGTTTTTGTTGATGTTCTTCATGCAAGTGCATATGCTTCAAGGCAACCGGTAGTCACTCAATGTGGTTAGTGTTCAATTTTACATCCTCAGCTCTCCCCTCTTCCTCCACTGTAGGCATCTGTGCTGAGTATATTCCTTAACACTCTCCCCCTAGGCCTTCCTACCCGCTCTTTTTTCCCATCAATATCCTTTCTAATACCCACTGTCAGAGCCACTAAAAACTGCGAGGTTTGTTTCTTGACAAATGTCCCATTTTCACAGGCAGTTGAACTGAACTGCAGCTTGTGCTCCGTTCAAACATGTCAATAAACATTATTGCAAAGACGTAGAAGCAATAATGGGAATGTATAAAACTCACCTTTATTGCTTCTTGCCATGAATTTACACGCTGCTCTAAGCAGCTTTTACTCCCTCAAGAAGAAGCTGCAGGAAATCTGTTTTGGGTTGTGGGGACCAAAAAATACCAATTTGGTTGCAATCTTCCCTGGAGACTGGAAGCAGAAGGTGGCAGTGCCCACAAGTTGAATGTCTGAGTGTCATAATGGACTTTTATAAATAATATTGGCTGTCGCAGGTGGAACCAGGGTCTCACAAGATGGAACATCCAATGTCACAGAACAGCAACACTCATGACAATAAAGATCACAAACTCGGTGATGTTCTATACCCAGGGTTTCACGGCTATAAATCTGCTTCACTGAAAGTAACACTGTATGGAGTGAATATAAAACAAATAGACTGGTCACAGCAGTGGGAGAGGAACTTCACTCTAATCTATTCTACTCTGGAACTGGTGACATAGAGCCTGTAGCCATTTGGGTCATCAGGTAAGGTATCTGATATAAATATTAGAATTTATTTTTCCTTTTTTTTTGAGAGGTTTTTGCTATAGGGCGCGTGCGCTCACCAGAAAGACAGAGAGAGACAGAGACACAGAAAGCGAGAAATCACCCCCTGGGGGGATGGCCATGCCACAATCCCTTCTCCTCCATTCTCCTCTCGGGATCTTGGGCACACATGTACACGCATCCGACGTGAGTTTAAGCCACTGGGTCTGGGACTCGAACTGTGGTTTACAACATGGGAGTCCAGTGACATAGCCGTAACGCTAACTGCTGGTCCCATAAAGTGAGTCTTTATGGATAGTGTCAGGATGAAGCTTAGCACATCCCTGAGGATAAGTCATGTCATGGATTAGTGAAGCCAGTAGTGAAATGCCCAGAATGATACCCTGTTAGGGTTATGACCACAGAGCAGTTGGTTCTGCAGACAAAAGATGTAAACCAACCTGTATGTGTATAGACTTGAATTTATAGGTGAAATAACTCAATGTTGAGATAAAGAAGCCCTTTGAGGATCAAGGTCAGAATCTTTCCTCTTCTCTCTGAATTATATGTGTGCGTATGCGTTGTACATGTGTGTGTATGTATGTATTCCATTATATCATGCTGTATTGTTGAGATGTCCTTTTTTACAGGGAGTCTGAGGTATTTTGAGGTTAATTTTTACTCAAACACTGCCACTTCTCTTTTTAATTTCTCCCTTCTACTTTCTAGAGTCAAAAACAGCATTTGGAATATTAATGCACTTATCAGTTCTTAAGTATCAAATCATTTTTGCAATTTTGTAGTAACAGTGATCCCAGAGGCATATATTTTATATACCATGATTGATCATAGTTGGTTTTAAGGTGGAAAGTAATGCAGACCTAAAGAAAAAAACATGTGTGGCCAGCTGATAGCTTGATGGTTAAGGTGGCAGGATCTCACAAGACCAAATACACAGTTCAAATCCGGGACCCCAAAGGCTTGAAAAACACATGGACATGTACATATGTTTATCCAAAGTCCCAAAAGGAGAGATAAGTGTGGGAGAAGGGATTGTGGTGTGACCATGCCACATGGGAGAAGGGATGTTTTCTCACACACACCCCACCCCTGTGTGTCTTTCTCTGGTGAGCATTCACACCCTCTGACAAATTTTTTAAAGACCAAAGAAGGAAAATATTATCAGAATGATTTTTTTCTGATAAAATGAGAGTATCATTCAAGTGGAAAATGACAGAAAATATAAATTAACTTTATTGATAATTTTGATTCTCTTTGGCATACTTTCCAATAATGTGTCACCATTAGTGCAATCAACCAACATTTACTGAGTGCCTATTATATGCCAAACCCAACATTATATATAGGTTGAGTTAGGAAACTGGTTAGAATGGGGAATACTCTTCTATCTTTCCTCACTCTAATTCATTAATTAGTTATTTTTAATCACAGTGAACAAACATTCAGAAATGAGAGACAGCGTTCAATCACAAGGGTATTTTCAAAGATGTGCCTTTATTCTCTATTAAAGATAAGATTAAATAATAATCTGATTATTTCTTGCACAGGTTTTTTGATGCTCCAACTCTACAGCTTCTTTCTTTTGCTTCTAAACTCCAAGTAATATAGAGTCCTTGCCCCAGTCCTAGGAGAGAGGGGGAACAAAGATTTGTGTAAACCAAGCTTTACAGACATAGATTCGCCATCTGCTCCAACAGACATGGTGATGTGACTCCATATTTTGCAATCTAGATTATTTTCAGTGGCTATAGTCAGTGAATTTTTCTTTGTGTCATTTCATATATGTAGGGGAGAACTGCCTTTATTGTCTACTGAGAGTTTTGCAAAATAACAATCTTGCGCAGAAATACATAGGACCAATCTCCCCTTTCCTTTGTACTCCAGTGGAGAACAGGCGTTAACCTGGCAACAATTATGAGTGCTATGACGCAGAAGCACTGGAGGAGTAGGGGTGGTTGGAGTAAATGCAGTCTATGGGAGACCAGGAGACAGCCTTTAAATGGAACCTGAACTCATGAGTAGGAATTAGTCAATAAAAGGAGAAGTGTTTCAGAGGAAAATGCCCAAATAGTAGAAAAGCATGGTATGTTTGTGTAACTGAATGAATACCAACATGGCTGGAGTAGAAGTGTGTAGGGGACCAGGCATGAGGGTGATGTGAGTGAACTGTTAACTCTGCAAGGAAAGCTAGTTCCAGATCATGGAGAGCCTAGTCTAAAGAACATTTCAAAGAATGTTGACTTAAGTTTTAGGGGCTACAAGTCATGGAAGTATTTTAATCAGGAAACTTTTAGTAACAAAATGCATGCTCATACACATTTTTCTTTTTTGTAACAGGTACACATATTATTTCCTTTGAGTCATCACTTTCAGAGTTACAGTACTTCTTCACTTTTTCTTTCAGCCACTTCAGACATTTTTATCCCTTCCTCAACAACCTAGGGTACACTGTACAGTTGATTCTTGCAAATTAGTGCAGACAGAAAGGCAAGTCTTGAGATTTCCTGGTACTCCCACTCCAAAGTTTGTGCCAGACAGGGTCAATAGTCAAGCAATTGATGCTATTATAATTTGCTATGGTGCTGACTAGATTATGAGACACCTGCTATGGTAGATCTGCAGTAGTTAGATCTGCAGCAGTTAAGTGCTATTCAGGGGAGGCAGATTCCACATGACTGAACGTGGTTCAGGCCCAGCCTCAGTACTTGCAAAACATGCTGGGCATGTGTGAGTGCATGCCTAGCATCTGACATAATGAAGAAGTGGAAGAAAGGAATTGCAATATGGTCTTGCCCTATAGGGGTGCTTCCTTTTGCTCTCCTTCATCCTCACAAACACATATACCCTCTGGCAATAAGAGACACACACACACAGAGAGAGAGAGAGAGAGAGAGAGAGAGAGAGAGAGAGAGAGAGATAGAAGTGAGACAGCCAGCCAGACTACTGTGTTTGTTTGTTTATTTGTTTGTTTGGGGCCATAAGGCACACGTGTTACCAGAGAAAGAGAAAGGAGAAAGCACCCTCCAGTGGGACATGGTCATACCGAAATCCCTTCTCTTCCATTTCTCCACCTTATTGAGATTTGTGGCATGCATGCATGCACACACACCTAGCATGTTTTGGATGACCACAACTACAGGATCAGCCATGTGGGATCTGGCTCCCCTAACCACTAGACTATGAGGCCAGCCCCCTGCCTAGTCTTATAAGAGTAGAATAGTTGTGATGAGGTTTTGGGAGATCACAAGGGTGAGTGGAGAATAATATGCATACTATTACTAATGGAAAGTATTTATATGGCTCTTAAAATAAACCTTTTCGAAACTTAATACACTGCCTCACATTGTAGAATTTATTGTTAATAGTATTATGAAGTAAACCCGATAGCAATTATGTTACCTAAATTCTAAGAGATTTCAGAGGGGAACTCAAGAATTTTGCCTTAATAAGTGATGGTTCTATCAGCTTCTAAGAACCAAGTAGTATATAGGATAAGAGAAAGGAGTATAAATTTTAAAAATACCTTTGGTGCCCTAGATTATAATTTCAGTTCATCAGGACCCATTCCTGTAGTTTCTCTTTCTGTTCTTGATATCCAAAGTTTGTACATATGATTGTTGCATTATCAGATAACCATAGTCTGTCTGATTCACAGTGGCTTATCTGTGTAAGTCATGACACATGAATGGAATCCTGATATACTGTCCAATGTTTATGCATGGCAGTAAGATAGTCCTCGTTGGTTTGTATAAATTGAATGTTAAGATTTTGTAATCAATATTCCCACATGGCTATCTATTTGTGGATTTGATCACCTTCTATTCCATTTTCATTCTAGAATTTCTTATGTTCCTCAGAGAATTTCTCTGCTAAAGAACCTGTACAGCCTTGTGCTCTGATGCTCTGAGAATATGAAAGGATGTAGCAGAGGGAACATAGGAGAAACACCAAATACAAAAAGAACTGCCCCTCCACTCTAGCTACAGTCCTAAAAGAAACACAACTTATGAGGCACATGAACAGAGATCTAATTTGGTGTGTGAGAGAGATGGGGAAGGAGAAAGGATAGAAAGGAAAAAGAAGAAAAACAGGAGGAGAATACAAGAAATTGCCTTTGTAGACATACAAGATACTTCCTCTAGTGGCTGTAGAAATGAATGAGTTATTACTCTGGGAAGCTTTTTCCTTTAGATTTTGCATGCATTTATTCCTCAAGAGTAGTTATAGTTTTGGGAATCAGCAGTTAGCGTAATGGCTATGTCGCTGGACTCCCATGTAGTCGACCGTGGTTCGCGTCCCCGGACCTGGTGGCTTAAAACTCACGCCGGGCATGTGTGCGTGTGTGCCCAAGATCCCGAGAGGAGAATGGAGGAGAAGGGATTGCGGCATGACCATTCCCCCTGGGGGGTGATTTCTCGCTTTCTGTCTCTATGTCTCTCTTTGTCTGTCTGGCGAGCGCACGCGCCCTATAGCAAAAACCTCTCCAAAAAAAAAAAAAAAAAAAAAAGAGTAGTTACAGTTTTGTTGTGTGATAAACTTAAGATAATCAGTGTATCATGAGCTTTGTTTATGTCATGATGAACCTCAAGGAAGAGGCATTCTCTACCCTCATAGCATAGGCAAATGGACATTGAAACTATGATATGTTTAGATAATGGGAAAGGATTTTACTTTTCAACTCTTAATTTTGTTTATATTTAATTTTAGTTTTAGGCTCCCTGATAAAAGCTGTAATACAGAAATTAAAAATACTGCATTGGGACCAACAGTTAGAGTAATGGCTATGTTGCTGAACTCCCATGTCGTTGACTGCGGTTTGAGTCCCAGAACCGGTAGCTTAAAATCACGCCAGGCGCATGTACTTGCATGCCCAAGATCCCGAGAGGAGAATGGAGAAGGGATTGAGGCATGGCCATCCCCCCGGGGGGTGATTTCTCACTTTCTATCTCTCTGCCTCTCTGTGTCTTTCTGTCAAGCGCAAGCGCCCTATAGCAAAAACCGCTCCCAAAAATAAATAAATAAATAAACAAACAAATAAATAAATAAAAATAAAATTAAAATACTGTATTGTGTCCCTGGCACAAATGACTATTTGATAAGTGAGCCAAATCGGAATCACCACAGCTGGAGCTTTCTATGGCTATGGAAGTGATGTAAATTCTGGGAAAGCTTGTGTGGCTGCAGATGATGGAGGTTATGAAGGCTGTCAGACAAAGTATGGAAGCACTAATCTGAAAGGCAGATGGACAGACACACAAGGAGGAAGACTGTACTAGTATTTCCTAGATGGTTATGCAACCTGGAAATTCAGTCAGGTAGTGGCACTGGGGAAGACCATCAGCATTTGGAAGAACTTTAGTCTCATGACAAGGCTAAGATTCAATCTGGGGAGAAAGACCTGAAATTCCTGCATGTTAAGAAGGTAATACATTCTCAAAAGTAAGGAAGTTTCAACCCAAGGTTATATAGTTAGTGACAAAGATAGAGTTTGGACATTCAGCTTCCCCATCCGGTGCCCATCCAGTCCCGGCCATGTTTGATTACTGGGTAGCAGGCAGCCAGCGGAGCGCACTGGCTCTCACTGGAGTAGCTTAGCGATTCCCTCTGTGCCCTCCTACACGCCTGCTACAGATCCTTGTCCCTCCATGCTTGGCAGTGTGTCTGTAGCTCTCACACTGCTGAGACCTCCTGGTTGGTGGGTAGCTGCTGTTTCCTCAGAGACCATTCTGCACACTTGGCACAGCTCGAATCACAACTCTTGGCTTTTGCCCGCTGCTTTCCTATTCTGCTCAAATGGGTTGCCCTTGCCAGTTGGGGGCTCAGTTAAACCGATGCTGTAGATGTTGCCCATCTCATGTTGTTCTGGATGTGCTGATTCTGCCTTTGGATTCACTATGACTACCCCATTGACGGGCTTGCCTTGCTGCCAGTGGGTTGGCCTGACCTGATTTAGATGTTTTCCACTGAGCCATCCCCTGCTTGGCTGACGATTGATTGCCTGTGCCAGTGGGCAGATTCCTTCCAAGGGGGCTGCTGCCACCTTGGGCTCCATCTTCCACTTGCACTGGCTTTTTCATGGCTTTTACCATCCTGCTTGGCGAGGCTCACCCCTAGCATTCAATTGCTTCCATATTGTGGCTGGCCTTCTCTCCCTCTCCTGGCGGCCTCCTGCTAGCTACTGATTTGTCTGACTCTGGTGCCCACATCGCTCACTTGTGATGTGTTCCTCAGAGCACATTAACTTCCATTCCACTGACTCATGGCTGCTGAGAACATTTCACAGTATTACCTGGAATGGTCCTTTTGTATGATGGTAATTGTGAAAAATGGGATTCTCACTGTTATTCAGATATTCACAGATAATACTCCTCTCCTCAGAAATATTATATTTATATTATTACTCTTTATTTTGAGAGGTTTCTGCTATAGGGAGTGTGTTCTTACCAGAAAGACGGAGGGAGTCAGAGAGACAGAAAGCAAGGAATCACCCCCAGGGGGGAGTGGCCACACCCCAATCTTTTCTCCTTCATTCTCCTCTCGGAATCTTGGGCACGCATGCACACATACCAAGTGTGAGTTTAAGCCACTGGGTCCAGGACTCTAACCATAGTCGGCTACATGGGAGTCCAGTGACATAGCCATTACACCAACTGCTGGTCCCAATTTATATTATTACTCTTAATGAAAAAGAGTTGTTTAAAATCTATTGAGAACCTGCTAATTGCCTGATTCTGATCTCTTCTCTGTTTGACTTGTTACTTATGAGAGACTCTTGGGGACTCTTGGCCTTCTCATCTCAGAGTAATCTTGAAAGACAACCCAGTTTATCTTTTTCACTTTAGATATGGCAACTCCACAATTATTTCAGACAAATGAGTATCTAATTTTTAAAGGCCTCAGGAAGAAGCTCTAGGGAACTCATTCCAGAATTTATCAACTTCTTCTGTTAGGAATATATCAAAACCAAGGTAGTATCTTATGCACCCCCTCTCCCTAAAAAGTCTGTAGTCTTCTTTCTGCTGTTAATGGACATAAGAAACCAATCATTTTCTTTAAAATGAATTACTAAAATAATTTTTAAAATTACTAAATGCTGACATGTCATTTCTTATTTTATCATGACTACATGGTTCAAATTCCTTTAAGCACTTCTCCTTCTAAAGATCTGGTTGATTAGTTCTCTAACTTGTCATTTAGAGCCTGGCTTTACATATGTGTATTTGAGAAGCTCACAGCAGACTTGGAGTATTTACAGAACAAAATAAAATAAATAAAAATTAACCAACCAGCAAAATGCATAGGGACCATCTACTGTTGACATATTTGAGATTGCTCCCTGAATCAGGTCACATCTGTGCTTATACTTTCTTTGACTGGGGGTCAGATGGTAGCACTGTGGTAGAATATGACAGTCTGCAAGGCTTACCCAGGTAGGAAGGTTCTGGGTTCACATACTGAGAGCTCCCTGAGTGTGCCTGCCCGGTCAGGAAGCTCTGCACATTGGACTCTTCCTCCCTTGCAAATCTAGCTCTTCTTCCATCTCTCCCCATGCTAGCCTTACTGGGCAAGGGGTTATCTTCAGGTCCTTGAATAGCTTGTTATTTTCTGCCTTAGGTCTTTCACATACTGCTTTCTCTATCAAGAACTTTCTCATCTTTCTTTATAATTTGATTTTGTGGTTTTGGCTTAAATATTATCTCTGCACTGCAGCCACAATGGCCACTCTTACTCTTATTTCCTTTGTTGTGCTGTAACATCTTCAATTTGGTCCCTGGATATTGACTGGTTTACGTGTTGTCTCGTTTCCCACCAAACTGTAAACCCCATTCAGCAGAGACCTTTATTACTAAACTGAGGATCTGGTACAGAGTAGGCATTTAATAAATATTTATTGAATGGATCTTAAATAGAAACATGAGCATGTTGACTCTAACATAGGGAGGTTCTGCGAGGTCCTGGCATTTCTTTGGTACTGGGACGGTGCTCTGAAAGAATCTGCACCTGTATTTGCCATCTATCTTTCCCAGCCATGCAGAAAAGTAGAGAATCTAGAAGCCAAGTCTAAGCTGCCAAGATGTGAAACAGCAAGCTTGTCCTGGAGACAATCATCCACTTCACATGCTTAAGGCTGCCGTTAATTTAGTGCTAGTTAAGCTGACATTGTGTTTCCAGTATGCATTAAGAACAAGATAAAACGATATAAACAGAATAAAATAAAAGAGAATAAAGAGAAAAGAAGATAAAGAAATCAGTGGGATGGGCTTCATCCTCAGCAATCTGCCTTTTTTCCCTATATATTTTCCTTTGGAGGCACTCATTCATTCTTAAATCAGCAAATACATTCCTATTACTGCTTCCCCAAGCTGTAGATGCAGTCCTGCTATCCATTTCCTCTTGTAACTACAGATACTGGTTTTAAAATTCCCGTTGAACATTACCATCGTGACATCCTTTTGTTGCCGTAAATGTAACAATCTCTAACTAACCTCAGTAACTTCATTTAATCAGTAAGATTGTGTGACCCTCTCAAGTGCACTAGACACTACTCTGGACACTCATGTCACAGTGAACAGAGATCTATTCTAGCAGGGAGGACTGATGACCACCAAATGATCCTGCAGTAAGAGTGCAGTTATAATTATGGATGCTGCTAAAATGTCATATGCTATGAAATTGTGTGGCAGGAAGCTTGCCATTAGTTTGGGAAGTAGTGGAATTAGTCTGTGGAGAAGTGAGATCTAAAGGATGAGTGAAGTTTGAGAAGAAGAGAGAGAGAGGAGGAAGCATATATCAGAAGGGAAGAAAGTGTGTGTGAAGACCTAAATTGTGGAAGAGGTTGTCATAATCAAAGACATAAAAGGACTATTATATGCCTGCCTTAGGATGCGAGAAGAGTAAGCAGTGGAACATGCAGACCCCTACATATTTTACTTTCCAGTTCATGATACCACAGTACTCGTCTCTATTTGCAATTTGTTCATAAATTTATTTTCCTATAGCCTGTCGCAAAGAACAAAGAATTTTTCCTTTCTTTTTTTTTTTTTTTTTTTTCCTATTTAGGTCTTGCTACGGCCATCACTCTAGTCAATGAATAAATTCTGTATAATTAAGTTTTTGGTAAAAGGACAACACATCAGGAATTTTTATTAAAATGATTATTATTTTAAGAATATATGAACAATGCACATTCACTTTTAGATAGCTAGAAAATACAAATTAAAAAAAATGAAATGTTACTTTTCTTCTCTGTCATTGCCCACTCTAGGAAATTTACTGTTAAACCTTTGTTGACCATTAATCCATTATTGCTGGAGGATAAGCACACACACACACACACGGGAGAGACAGCTTTAAATACTTTTGTAAAGGGTTGTTTTTGATATTTAAAATTTTTAGTAGGCAATCTAAACAAAATTTCTAGAGCATCTTATATAACTGTAATGTCCCTCTTTTTTCTCAATGTTGTGTTATAAAAATTCCCAACATATTGAAAAGTTGTAAAAACAATAGCAAACACCATATGCTCCTCATCTAGATTCTATAATTAATATTTTATACAACTGTTTAATCATCTTTTTATCCATATTTTTATTCATGCACCAATTTCTGATCTATATCTTAATACATTGCAATGTTGTTACTGAGTTGTAGATGTTCTTCGTATACCCTGGTTACCAGTCCTTTGTCACATATATGCTATGTGATTATTCCTTGTTTTTCAGTCTATGCTTGCCTATTTATTTTCTCAATGACACCATGATGAACATAGTTTTAAATTTTAATTAAGTCTAATGTATCATGCTGTTATTCTTTATGGTATTGCTTTCTGCATCCTGTTTAAAAAAACTTTGTCTACCCAAACATAGTGTTTTACATTGCTCTGTTTATACTTCATCTTGCTGATTTCAGCCCATATTCCAACCTGTCAAGATTATTTTGAGTTCAACTCCTGTTTTCTGTGTTCTTAGATATTGCTCTCTGCTTTGTGTCACCTGCATATTTGCCAAGTTATTGAATATTGAATAAGAAAGAAGCTTTTCCAAGTGTAATTAGAACCAAAGGACACATTTCACCATTTTACTTTTCTGAATGTTGTAGGGGACAAAGTCAAGTTGTCTGCCAAAACTGGTGCACAGGGACTGTTCATGGTGGTGACCTGTTGTACTACTTGAGAGACCTACTTCTGATGGTAGTCATGATTTTATTAAACTATTAACTCCTGGCATTTATGGGCGTCTTTTCTAAATAGATTTCTTCCCCCTAAATTGTCTTTTCCACTCCAGTGTAAGCACCACTGGAGTGGACATCTTGCCTCATAGTCATATCCATAACACAGAGACTCATTAATTAATGTGTGCTGAATAGGTTAATAAACAAACATTTAAAAATCTTCTATTTAATATCTTTTTCCAGATTTTTTCCAGAATTCTCTGTCTTCTTGCCCCGAACTTTAGGTAATGCATTTTACCTTTTTGACATCTGGGGCATTTTCTTGGTTCTAATATTCTATATTCTGTTAACTACCTTTTCTGTTCTCCATAATTCTCCCAAGTTACTGTTTTTCATTGTTTGCTTTTAGTTTTGCTATAGGACATGAATAAGTCTGCTTATAGTATAAGTCCCAAACCTGGTGACTTGCTTTCTCACTTTCCCTTTCTCTCTTTCTCTCTGTATCTCTCTGATCAAATTAAATAATAATAATAATAATAATAATAATAATAAATAAAGTTAAATAATTTTTTAAAAATTAAAAAGAAGAAAAACTAGTCTTCTTTGGAAATTTGGAAAAATCTGATGGCAAGACACCAATAGGCCTTGAAGTGCCAGGGTGAGACACTTTGTACTTGAATATGGAAAGCAAAAATAAAGTGTCATAAATTCCTATTGATGAGACTGACTTAATAAAATAAAAACATTTGAAGTATATTGATGCTATTTAAAATAGGTAATATGACAGTGACACAGAGAATATATTGCTATAATGTTAACACAAGAGTGAAACAAAGATGATAATCAGGTCAATGACAGACAATATATCATATTAAAAGGAAATATAGAGAAAGAAATTATAGATGACTTAGATGTTTAGGTGAGAAAGAGTCACGGGTTTCTCTTAAATTTCAGATCCAGTAAACTTGAAAGTATTCCCACATTGGCTAAAGTGAAATGTTCTTAGGAAATGAGCTGAAGTGGTTATAAATATAGAGAGATTAAGGTGATGTTAAATTACCAAAGAGATGTCCGGTAGGTGTCATAGGCCTTGGGAAAAGCCAGGGCTGAGGAGAAAGATTTGGAGGTCCTCTGCTGTAAAGATAAAAGATAAACACAGAAAAGATAACAGCCCTTTTGGAAAAAATGAAGTAAAGGGGTACAAAGTCAGTGACTACCCCAGAGAAAGTATACATTTGATGAGGAAGAACAGGAATTACTGAAGGGAAAAGAAAAAAACGCTAATTTGTGAACAGTGAGCATAAGGTTAATGCAGTAATGCATAAATCAAAGGAAGAGAATGCTCAAATATGTGGCAGAACATTTTAGCAGGATGACAGAAAGCCATTGGATGTGTGAGAAGCTAACTGTGTCCTTTTCTTTTTTTCCTCTCCGTCTCTCTGATTTTTGTCATAGGTCATGTGTGTTAGAGAGAGACAGAGAAAGGGAAAGTGAGAAATCACATCCTGGCATCTGGGGTGAAGGTCACGCCCAAATCCCCTCTTCATTCTCCTCTCAGGATCTTGGGCATTTGTGCACAAGAATTCAGTGTGATTTTCAGGCTTCTGGGTCCAGGACTCAAACCATGGTTGGCTACGTGAGAGTGTCATAACCACCACACCACGTACTGGTCCCTAACCATTTCCTTTTTGCAAGTAAGGAAACTGAAGCACCCAAAGAAAGCTAATCTTATCCTACCTCAGTGATGATAATAAAGATACACACAGGTGATTTCTCCTCAAATACAATTGTGACAACATTTTCACAAGTCAATGGCAAAATGAGATGTATAAGCACTGTGCTTATACATTGTAATTCTATAAGGCAGATAGGTTAAATTCTGTCCTGCATACTTACCTAAATTACAGTATTACCTTCATTACTATGAAATTGTGGAGACCACACAGGATGACTGTCATATATATGTTTGGGGGAAAAAAAAGGATAACCACATCACTTTTAATGTCACTGTTTTTATTTACATGAGGTCTATTAATATTGATCTGATAATGTATTTTCTTGCTTTGAGCTTGTTCTAAAAACATAAAGTGCCCTATAGCAAAAACCTCTCAAAAAAAAAAAAAAAAAAAAAAACATAAAGTGGTGCATTTCTACATAGAGTCTTCTTTCCATATTACAACTTTCTGCAGTCCGAGTGCTGGCTAAGTCAAAATGTATTCCACTAGTGTTGTTGAAAGATGCTTCTATTAATCTGAAAACACTATATCCTGACAGTGGTGAAGCCCAACTGCAGGTTCAGAGTCCTGTCAATCACTTATCTTAAGCCTCTATGGAGAGTAAAGATTGAGTATCTCTGAAGCAGTGTTTATTGTCATAGCTGTTTCTGCAGAATTTTTGTTCCTTTTTTTTTTTTTTTTTTTTTTTTTTTAATTTTTAACCTCACTAAATCCCTCGCACATTATCACCTGGGTCTCCCCTGTGTGATTTTCTCAAGGTTCTTGGCTATTTAAGTACAGGAAGATTGGTTGTGGTAGAATAAACCTTTCTTGGTTAGAGATTCAAGAAATAGTTGCAGGTCAATAGGTACCTCCACTTATTTTGAGGGTTGACACATTGCAAGTCATTTTCTATGTTTTGGAAGTAGTAACTTTAGTAGTAGTAATGCTAAACATAGCTAATACTCCTGTGTTACCTCATAGCAAAATCCATTCTAATGTTTTACATATATCAAGTCCTTCCACCTTGCAATAACCTTATAAGTTGGGTTTTATACTTATGTATACTTTCTTTTTTTTTTGAAGAAATTTTTGCTATAGGGCGTGAGTGCTTGCCAGAAAGATAGAGACAGAAAGCAAGAAATCACCCCCCAGGGGGCATGGCCACACTGCATTCCCTTCTCCTCCATTCTCCTCTCGGGATCTTGGGCATGCATGTACATGCACCCAGCGTGAGTCTAAGCCACGGGGTCCGGGACTCGAATCACGGTCAACAACTTGGGAGTCCAGTGGCACAGCCATTACTCCAACTGCTGGTCCCTACTTATGTATACTTTAACAATAAATATTTTGAGCCCCAAATAGGTAACTTGCTCATCAGCATGGCAATTCTATGACAGTATTTAAACTAAGAGTATGGCCCCAAATCCAGTGTTTTTCACCCTTACAATTCACTGACTCAATGGGAAAATAATTATAAGAAAACATAACTAAACCTTAGGAGGATATGCTCTTATTCCAATTCTGCTATTATATTGAAAGTATTTCCAGAACTCTCTTTAGAATTATCTCTAGACACATTAATTTTAAGTTAGTTCAGTGATGATAAAACTTTGTTTTGGGAGGTAAAGTAAATATTTGGAAGTGGTCAGTATCAAATTCAAAGATGGTATAAACTGACGAAAGATACAGTGCTAATAAAGTGTTCTAAAAATGTGTTAGACCATGGACATCATTACTTGAAATAAAGTATCACCTCATAAACTGACTACCTTGAAAAGGAAAGTACTCATTGCATGTATAACTTATTGTAAGAATATCAAGGCCAGTTGGGACCAGCAGATGGTGTAATGGTTATATTGCTGAACTCCTGTGTAATCGATGGTGGTTCAAGTCTCAGGCCCAGTGCTTAAAACTCAAGCTGGGAGAATGTGCATGAATGCCAAAAATTCCAAGAGGAGAATGGAGAAGGGATTTGTGTCATGGTCATCTCCCCTTGGGAGTGATTTCTCTTTCCCTGTCTCTATCTCTCCGTCAAGTGTACACACCCTATAGCAAAAATTTCTCTTAAAAAAAATGGCATAATGGTTATGTCACTTGACTTCCATGTAGTCAGCTGTAGTTCAAGTCCCAGACCCACCAGCTTAAAACTCACACTGGAAGACCAGCAGATGGTTGGTGTAGTGGTTATGTCGCTTGAATCCCACATAGCTGACTGCATTTCAAGTCCCAAACCCAGCAGCTTGAAACTCATGCCAGGCACATGTGCCCAAAATCCTAAGAGGAGACTGGAGAAGAATGGAAGAAGGGATTGTATCGTGGCCATCCCCCCCGGGGGGGTGATTTCTCTCTGTTTCTCTGTCTCTCCAGTGAGTGTACATGCCCTATAGCAAAATTCTCTCTTAATAAACAAAAACAAAACTCATGCTAGGTGTGTGTGCATGCATACTCAAAATCCAAAGAGGAGAATGGAGGAGAAAGGATTGTGTTGTGGCCATTCCCCCTGGGGAGTGATTTCTCACTTTCTATCTGTCTCTCTGGTGAGTGCACATGCCCTAAAACAAACAAAAAAAAAATCAAAAGAAAGAAAATTGGGGCCAGTAGATACCATAGCAATTACATGGCTGAAAGTGGAATCCACATCCCTGACCCAGTGGATTGAAACTCACGCCAGGTGTGTGTGCATGTGTGCCCAAGATCCTGGGAGGAGAAGGGACTGCTGTGTGATGATCCCTCCTAAGGGGTGATTTCTTACTCCCCCCTCACTGTCTCTGTTACTCTCTCTCTCTCTCTCAGGTGAATGCACTTGCTATAAGGCAAAAACCTCAAAAAAGAGATAGAGATAGAGAGAGAGAGAGAGAGAAAGAGAAGAGAGAAGAGAATGGAGAAGAAGGGATTGACATATGGCCACCTCCTCTGGGGGGGGGGGGGTGATTTCTCACTTTCTGTTTCTGTCTCTCTCTAAAAAAAAATAAATAAATAAAAGCCACACTAGCTGCAGTAATGTGATACTGAATCCCTTCCAACATGATTTTCACAAGGATTTTTCTGTTCTCATGGTGAAAGCAAATGGGTAGATTTTAATTACTTAGGCATGTTTCAGTGCAAACAAGCTCCAACTCCTGGCTTTGCTTTCTGATGGCCTCACTAAATTGGTGGGAACTATAAATTGGTACAAAGTAATTCCTGTAAAGGAAGACTACACAGCAAGCCCAATTCTTTCGTTTATTTGCTAATAATAAATAAACCTGACCCAACAGAGTCAGAGACACTCATTTTGATTGCAGTAACTAGAGGTCTGGCAACTACGTTATTTAATCTTTCAATTCCTTTTCTCTCAAACATTGGATGAAAATTAAATTAAGTTTTCCGTGATATTTCAGAGAAAATCATAATAGTTGGTGTGAATTGCTCCTTGTATGTCACAAAACTTGACATCTCTGTGAGGCAGATAAATCACTAGCTCTTTCCATTCTGGCTATTGAGACTCAGGAGGGTAAACTGACACTTTCAAAGGCAGGCACTCAGTAGATAAATGTCAAAGCAGGAAACAGAATCCATTACTTAAGTTGGTATGCAAGCTGTGGATACAATTAAGTATCTTTCAAATCAAAAGAATGTTGGTCATGCAATAACCATACGAGGTCATTGTATGGCAAAAATTTTCAATAGGTACTGCATGCACATGTAACCCCATCTGAAAACTTACATCACTCATTGCTTGGCAGTTGAAGATGAAAATCACATGTATTCTGAAGGGGAAAAATAAAAGGGTGGGGTAACTTCTAGGAATAAGGTTCCAACCAGTTAGTTTTAGGCTGATTCAAAATTACTGATGAGAAGCTAGGAAGACAGGTAAATCTTCCATTTGAAAAGCGCAGGACTGACTGTTTCTTGACCTAGATAACAAATCATTTTCACTCTCACCTGTGACACAAACGACTCATTTACTAGCTGTTCATTTCCTCTCTCAGTATTCAGCTTGTGTAGTTGCACCAGCTGACACATGGAAAAGAAAGGGAGAGAAAGAGAACAAGTTGGCAGCGAGTCAATATATTTCAGTGTTTTATTACTACGGAGCTCTGGTAGCATTTAGTTGGTGAGTCTGAGCAGAAAATGAATATTTTCTAAAGTGACTCAGTTATCAGGGGAAATTATTTAAGGCACAACAGAAACAACAAAAAAATCCATGGATTAATTAGCAGGTCAATGGTCGTTGAGTAGCTATTACTAAATTACATGATTTGCATGCAAGAGAAAGAATTAATCTTTGAAG
This sequence comes from Tupaia tana, assembly GCA_026018925.1. Taxonomy (NCBI): domain Eukaryota; kingdom Metazoa; phylum Chordata; class Mammalia; order Scandentia; family Tupaiidae; genus Tupaia; species Tupaia tana. The sequence continues at coordinate 20,504,104 of JAKSZU010000020.1, read as the reverse complement.
TTTTTCCTGCTTGGGCGGCTCATGTGTTAGAATTCCAGGTCAATGAGAAGAGATTCCCACTGATTGGTTGATGGGTAATGAGATTGGAGAAGATAGTACCTGGATTTCCTTCCAATTCTACACATTCAAGACTTCATCTTGTTTTCTGTCAGTGATACATCCTTCCTGTTATAGTTACTGACAGTGAGATTTGAAGACTTGATTAATAATAAAGAAAGAAAGCAGGGCTAACCATACTATGAGAAAGGAGGAAAATCAGAGTCAGCAAAATAACACAAGCATTTGGTGCCAGCAGGGACAAACAAGTTCTAGAAGAGAAGGGCAAGTAATAATCTCTTCTTTGAAAGAGAAATAAGTTTCAAAATGGAGTAAAGCAACAGCGGTATCAAGAGGTCCACCGTTTAATTCATTGAACAATGTTTATGGAGTGTCATTTCAGATATGTAAGTATATACACACATACCTATATACCTACACAGTCCTGCATTATTTAATGATGGGGATGCTGTATGAGAAATATCATTAGGTGATTTTGTTATTCTTCAAACTGCATAGAATGTACTTACATAAAATTAATTCATACGGACTACTGCACACCAAACCTGTATGATACAGCTGATTTTCATAGATTGTAAATCTGTTCAGCATGTTACTGTACCAAATACTATAGACAATTATAACAGTGTAATTTGTTTATCTAATCATATCTAAGCATAGAAAAGGTACAGTAATGATACAGTACACATTTTTTAAGTTGACTGTATAGAATACTTAGCATAAATGGAACTTTATGACTAAAATTTCTTTGAGTGTACATTATAGTACACTGCTGTAGACTTTGTAAACACTGCACACATAGGCTATGATACACTAAGTTTATTTTAAAATTTTTTCTCTCTTTAATAATAAATTCATCTTAGCTTATAAGTAACATTTTGTTTTATAAACTTTAATTTTTTAACCTTTTTTTACCGTAATGGCACTTGACTTAAAACAAGAACACATTCTACAGTTGTACAAAATATTTTTCTCTTGATATCTTCATTCTATCAGCATATTTCTATTTTTTTAATTTTTTACTTTTAAACATTTTTTGTTAAAGAATCAACAACAACAACAACAACAACAAAACAAAGACAGAAATACACATATTATTCTAAGGGTCAGAGTTATCAGCGTCATTGGTTCTCCCTCTCGTCATGTCCCATTGGAAGGGTCATGGTGAAAATGGTGCAACCAAGAGACTATAAACATGAGATGTGTGAGGCTGCTGCCAGCAGAATATGACAGACAGAAGTGTTTTACAGTAAACTGTTCTATAGGCAGAAGGAGTGTACACTGAAAGACTGAAAGCAAGTAAAGAACGTCAATACACAAAGCAGTAGCATGTTTGTTCATTATCATCATCAAGTGCTATGGACTATACAGACCTGTATGTGCTATACTCTTAAAGGACTGGTAGTGTGACAGGTTGCTTACCCCAATACCATCACAAACATGTGAGAAATATGTTACACTACATTACGACAGTTATGTCACTAGGCGATAGAACTTTTTCAGCTTCCTTATAACCTTATAATAACAGATTTTTTTTAAGTTTTTTTTTTTTTTCTTCCATGAGTGAAAAAGACAGAAAGAGAAGGAGGGAGGTAGAAAGAGAGACAAGCACCCTCAACAGAGTCTTCATGCCACAGTCCACCCCAAGTTTCAACCAAGTCTGGATGGTGGGCATGTGCGTGTCTCGGGTATTCAGGGAGATCTCCAGAAACGAAACTGGAACCTTCCTGTTTAAAAAAGCTTCATGGTAGAAAACAATATGGAGGTTCCTCAAGGATCTACAAATAGAACTACCATATGATCCAGCAATCCCACTCCTGGGTATCTACCCAAAGGACAGGAGAATGCTCAGTTGGAAAAGCGCTTGCACAACTATACTTATTGCAGCATTATTCACGATTGCTAAGACTTGGAACCAACCCATGAACAGATTAATGGATTGAAAAGGTGTGGCACATATACTCTATGGAATACTAGTCAGCAATAAAAAACAACAAGACCCTTGTATTCGATGGAAAGTGGTCAAATATAGAAGATTTATTGCTGAGTGAAGCAAGCCAGGCTATGAAAGAGAGAAACTGTATGTCTCCACTTAATATATATGAACTATGTCTCCACTAAATATATACTAACTGTCCATACTCTGTAGAAATTGAAAGATTGGAGGATGTAAAGGCAGTGAAAATAGTTATGGACATTGGAGACAGTGTGGAAAGAGTGAAAGTGGGGAAGAGTAGAGGGAAGGAATTCAGAGAGAAAAAATAGGCAAAGCATTTGTGGGATACAGAAATGGTTTATTACCTGTTGATAATAATGTGTATAGTATTCTCAACTGGTCTGGTTTGAGGTGTATTTCATGTTGAGTAAATTCTCATCACAAGCCAAATGATGTATAGCAATTAAATGTGTAAAAAAATAATAGGAATAATTATAAAAATTAAAAAGAAAAGAAAAAGCTTCATGGACTATTGTATTATCTCTGTACCACTTTCCAACCTCTCCAATATAACCATATAGAGCTGTCATCATATAAGAGCTCTGTTGTTGACTGAAAAGCCATTATCTCATATGTGTATGTGTGTTTATGAGTGTGTATATAAATTCTAGTGGGGGGACAACATAAAGAAGATTCAGAAGTAAATTGACTACGAGTTTATCATCTGAAGAGTGTCTGGGATAAAAGGTAAAATAGAGCCACTTAAGGGACTGAGAGTTCAAAGGGGTGGCAAGGGTCAGGTGTCAATATCAAATAAAGTTGGTCAGGTTGGTCAGGTTAATCCTTTATGAGAAGTTGATATTTCAGCAGAGACTGAAAGACATGAGGGATTTAAGTCATGCAAATATATAGGAAAGACTGGGACCAGTAGATGGCATAATGGCTATGTCACTGGACTCCCATGTAGTAGGCCTCAGTTCAAGTCTCGGACCCGGTGGCTTAAATTCATGCCACGCACATGTGCTGCGTCCCCAAGATCCCAAGAGGAGAATGGAGGAGAAGGGATTGCAGTGTGGCCATTACCCCTGGGGTGTGATTTCTCGCTTTATTCTCTGCCTCTCGCTGTCTTTCTGGTGAGTGCATGCGCCCTATAGCAAAAACCTCTCCAAAAAACAAACAAACAAACATAAAAACAAAACAAACAGGGACCAGCAGTGGGTGTAATGGCTATGTTGCTGGACTCCCACGTAGTCAAAAACAGTTCGAATCCCAGACCCGGTGGCTTAAACTCACACTGGGAGCATGTGCATGCATGCCCAAGATCCCGAGAGGAGAATGGAGGAGAAGGGATTGCAGAATGGCCATCCCCAGGGGGTGATTTCTCGCTTTCTGTCTCTCTGCCTCTCTCTGTCTCTCTGGTGAGCACACATGCTATAGAGCTATAACAAAAACCTTACCAAAAACCAAACAAACACAAAATGGAAAAACTGGTCCAATCAGAGCTAACAGCCAGTCCAAATGTCCTGTGGCATATGGCTGGGGAGGTAGGGGTAGAGGAAGGACACCAGTGTAACTGGAATGTAATGGGACAAGGAACTGGGGTAGCAGGGAATGGGTTAGAGAGCTCAGCGATTAGGTGTACAGGTCCTGGGTGATTCCATAAGGATACAATTAGTAGCCACACTTCTGTGTCCCTCTTCCCAACCCAGGGCAAAAAAAGGAGCAAAGGAAGACATTTATGCTAACACCAATCAGAGAAAGTGGTGCAGTAACATCATGTTTGGGATTAATCAGGTGGAAAAACTTATCCTTGGGGCTTTTCACGTAAATGCAATGAAAGCAGACAACCAAGAGAGACATTTATGCATAGAGGGGAACTCCATTCTAGAAATTGTGAGCTGACTAGATTGTGCTAATGTGCATGATAATCAAACTGTCCGAGTGTTTTTGCTTTAGATTTGCATGTAGGCAGACATTGCCCAGAACATTTTATCTCATTTCCAAATGACTTCTATGCCCGTCACAATGTTGTTTTCATTTCAATGAATAATTCAGTCAATAATAAAATTATAAGATAGAACTTTTGCTGATAGCTGCTTCCAGAAGGCAGAATTAGAGAAGCTAAGAAGTGGAATGGAAAATACAGGTGGGTTTTCCTGGCTAGAACTCAATACAATGTAAGCAAAGGCTTAACAATATCAATAATCAGTGAACCCTATAGTCTAGTAGTTAAGGGAGCTGCGTCCCACATGGCCAACCATAGTTCAATTTGGCTGTAGAGGCTTAAGAAACATGCCAGGCACCTATGCATACATGCATGCCCCAATCCAAAAAGGACAGTGAAATCTAAGAGAAGGCATAGTGGTACGACCATGACCCATTGGAAAGGAGGATGCGATGCTTTCTTCCTTTCTCTCTTTTTTTTTTTTTCTCTCTTTGGCAAATGTACATGCCCCATGTTATTAATAATACATTTTTTTAAAAGACATCAGTAATCAAGCATGTCACATAAAATTGAAAGGAAATGAGATTAGAGTATGAAGGGTTCATATTGGAGCTATCTTTTGGACCCCTTTTGGAGGCTGAAAGCTGGAGAAAATTGGTGGAAGAGAGCCATCTTTGGGACTCTTTTGGCTCAAGTCCTTAGATTTCTACAGAATTTTCGCTCTCTTCAGGAGTTTGAGCAAGCAAGCAAAGGCTTTCCTCAGTCCGAGGACTCTATGTGTATGTTCTGGCAGTTTTATTTTATTTAGGCCAAATGTTGTCCTAGTGAAAGTATCTTGGCTGTAAACACCTGTTCCAAAGATATATTTGCTGCTTAGTTGTACTCAGTTTTAGCAAGAATGATTTCTCATCATAAATAGGTGTAGTTCCAGAAATAACTTGGAAGCTACCACAGCTATGGTTTTACATTAGTGTTGGACATTTCACACAGTTCTTGACAATGGAGTTTCTTTAGATGGGTCTTTTAGATTTTCCAGGTTGCTGTTCCTCTTCGAACTCAGTATCTATAGTGTATCATTCTGGACAAGAGACAGGGTAATATTTCTCATTTAACTTTCTCAGATCCCTAAGCAGCCATATATAATCAATCACATGACTCTAAACATCTCAGTTCATTCTCTCTCTCTCTCTCTCTCTCTCTCTCTCTCTCTCTCTCTCAGACAGCAGTGTCTCACTTTGTCTTTATCCTCCTGCCTCACTCAGCCTTTCAGCTAGGACTCCATGGTGGGCCAGGAGCGAACATGGGTCTTCCATATAGCCTTAGTCCACAAGGCACCTGCGTCTTTATCAATGTACTGCTGTGACTGGGCCCCAAACTCATTTTCTTGAATCAATGAACTTTTTTTATTGTTACCAGCAATAAGTATTTGTACATACTGATACACTTGGTGTAATGCTGTATGACAAATATTAAAAACTGAGTGAGGGTACTTCCCATTTCCTGATATAATTAACTCCGCTTTTGAGGGTATAAGAACACTTAATAATTGCACCAGACTTGGGATCAGCAGATGGCATATGGTTACGTTGTTGGATTCCCACACTACCGTTCAAGTCTTGGGCCCGGTGACTTAAAACTCATGCTGGACATGTACATGCGTGCCCAAAATCCCAAGAGGAAAATGGAGGAGAAGGGATTGTGGTGTGGCTACCCTTGGGGGGAGAGGGTCATTTCTTGCTTGTTGTCTCTCTGTCTCTTCCGTGAGCATATGTGCCCTATAGCAAAAATATCTCTAAACAGAAAAACAAAAACAAAAATAAAAAAATTACTCTCTTCTTTGGTTACTCCAAATGAAAAATATTAAAGGTGTCAAACAAAATGCATGATACCAGAGTGGATTATTTTAGTCTACCAGACCACAGAAGCTCCTCTACAGAACCATTTTGAATAAAGTAGGCATTAGCTGTTCCTAGAACCAGGATATTATTCCTACCCCAAATAGGTAGAGCTTCCCTGGTTAATTAAATGAGGCTACTGTCTCACAAAGTTGCAAGACTTGCTCATAAAATTGGAAGAGAGTTCTCTGGCCCTGTAATGGCCTGTCAGAAGCACAGTAGCATGGCAGCAGCCCATTCCAGCTCCTCCATGACTTTTGCAAAAGTTTCTCTAAGGTTAGCCTTTCTTTACATGACGCCATTTTGGCAATCCCTCATAATCTTTCCCTTCCTATCACCGTGAAAACCTGTACACAAAAGCAAGCAATGGGATCAGGACCATTCTTATTAGGAGACACCATAGAGATTAAGTTATATCAGATATTGTTTTCCCCAGCCCAGTTGTGTGGTTTCCTACTTTTTATCCAAACAGTATGTAGACAGTTTTGAAACTATTTATTTCTTCACAGAAGCAGGGAGAAACAGAGAGAGGGAAAGAGACATTCCAAACAGTATCCTTATACCACAGCCCATCCCTGGCTCAGCAAACCTGGATCATGTGCATGTATGTGCCCCTGGCCTGCACAGGGCGACTCTGGGATGCAAACTCAGGATACTTCCCACCTGAGTCCACTTGTTTTACCACTGTGCCACTACCTGATCCCAATATTTAGACATTTTAAAAAAGATTAATTTTGTTAAGGGGTACATGCACTCACCAGAGAGAGAAAAACAGAGACAGAGAGGGGGAAGTGAGAAATCACCCTCCATGGGGGTAGGGCCATGCTGCAATCCCTTCTCTTCCAGTCTCCTCTCAGGAATTTGGGAATACACACATGGGCCTGGTGTGATTTTCAAGTAGCCAGGTTTGAGATTTGAACTACAGCCGACCATGTGGGAGTCCTGCACCTTAACCACCATGCCACCTGCTAGCCTCAATAGTTGGACTGTTTTTTTTTTTTTTTTAATTATTTACTCTCATTTAATCTCATCTTTACAGTGTACAACATTTTCTTTTTTCAGCACAAATACTATGCATGTCAGTCAAGCCAAAGATATTACTCTATAACTTATCAGCAAAGAGCTTCTCATTTTTTTGTGAATTAAGCATACTTTTACTCATTTTTTCCTTACCCTTTTCCCTCTCTCACTTCCATACTAAACTTCTTTTAAATATTTTATTGAGTCACAAAATACTTTAAACTGAAAATATGGACAAAGCTAGAATCTAGTTACAATTGTCCTGTAATTTTCTTCTGAAACTTTTTTTTAATTAATTAATTTACATTTATTCCCTGATTGGTCACAGCATACAAAATGTGATTTCCTGTCCAGAATATATTGCACAGTGGCTTAATCATACATGTCATCCTCAATAATTTTCTATTTCTAGTTTCATATATATATGAATATATATATATATATATATATATATATTTTTTTTTTTACCCCTGTTTCTCAGCCTCTGCCATTTCCCATCCTCCTCCCACACTATCTTAGGTGTCTTCCTGAGTTGTTTTCCACTTCTTTTTCCCCCAAAATTTTATTGATTCACAAAATTTCTTAAATAATTTAACTACTTTCAGTAGCAAGTGAAGCTGGTATATAGATAGATAGATAGATAGGTAGGTATAGGTATAGGTATAAGAATACATACATATTATATATAGGTAAATGGATAGATAGCTATAGATACAGACCTATATCTATAGCTATATCTATATCATCTATATCTATATATATCTGTGAATGCATGTCTGACTTTAGGTGTGAAACTCTGAGTAGAATGAATATACTAGCTATATAGCTTACTACAGTCATTAAATAGGTATTTTAAAATATATTTTTTAATTTCAAGAAAAGCCGTTTTAGCTTTAATAAATCAAAGAAATGCTAAGGAACTTTGCTTAAAACTTATAAACAGGAAACAGGTTAGGATTCTGTTCAAATAGTAGGAACATCAACCTATCAGTAGCTCAAGACAGGACAAAAATCCTTAAAACTGGAAAACAAAGCATGGGAGAAAATCACCAATGTTTTAGTCAAAAGTCATAAAATTCTATTTCACCAATTTAGTCTCATGTACTTAATTTATCTTCTGTTGTGGTTCAATCTCAATTAAATCCTGGGATATTATATTCGACTCCAGACTTATCCCTATGATTACGCTCTCCATTTTCTTAGTTTTTGAACTCTTATTTCTGTGTGTTTGTATTTAATTTTCCTGGTATAGCCCTCTCTTGAGAACTTCTTGGAGATCTGGTCTGGTGTTGGTAAATTGTTTCAGGTTTTGTTTATCTGAGAATGTTCTTGTCTTTTCTTCCCATATGAGGGATAATCTTGCCCGGTACGGTAATCTTGGTTGAAATTGCTTTTCCCTTAACACTTTGAATATCTTTTTCCATTCTTTCCTCACTCACATTGTTTTTGATAAGAGGTCCACTGTTAGCCTGATAGGATATCCTTTGTAGGTAACTTGACGTTTCTCTCTCGCCAATCTTAGTATCTTGTCTTTGTCTGTGGTTTTGTTCATTCTGATTATAGTGTGTCTTCGAGAAGGTATTCTTGGGTTGATTCTATCTGGGGTCCTTTGTATTTCTTGGGATTGGATCTTTGAATGCCTCTCTAGGTTTGGAAAGTTTTCTTGCAGGATTTCATGGAATAGATTTTCAATGCCCTTATGAATCTCTTCACCTTCTGGGATACCAATTATACAGATGCTTGGATGTTTAATGGTATCTAGTATTTCTTGAATATTATTCTCATTTTTGAGGGTAAGGTTCTCAGTCTTCATGGTGGATTTTTAATAGTCTAGTTAAGATGTACTCATCAATTCACATTTGAAAAACCATTTCTGGATGAAGGCCTCCTACCTCCTGGCGGGAAGAATGTTGGTGAGTGTCCCAGGTGTTCTACCCTTAAAAATAAAAGGAATTTTAATACTACATATATAACTACACACCATTCATAAAAATGGATTATAATTTACTCAATGATCAGGATACCATCAGGATATAAAATACATTGTACAAAACAATGGAAAAGACAGGAGAACATACTAACTATAATAGGTCACTCTGTTGTTGTTCTGTTTTGGAGACTCTCAAATTCTTACATTTTCATCAATTCTAGGGCTAGGATCTGGCTAGGATCTTCTGCCTTTCTTCTTCCCCCCTCAGTTTGGTGATACCAGCTTAGAAAACTGGTGAGCTTTGTGGTGGCGGTTAGAAGAGTAAGAATTGAAACAACTTTTGAAATCCACGGGCTGGAGAGAAGCAAGATTTTTGCCGCATGGCTCTTTAAAATTAAACTGGGCTAAAATGGAGACAATATGAACACCATCCTCTGTTATGTCAAGTGAGGTGTGGAGTGGTTCTCCATCAACAATAATTAATTGGTTAAAATTAATAATAATAACAATTTTATATTGTTGGCTATAGATTTCTCTACACATATCTCTCACCCCACTCAAAAAACTGTCTTATTGGTGATCTGTTATTAGTTAAAAGAGAGGATTGGCAATAGATACTTAAAAGAAACTTTCGAAAGTAACACATTGTGTGAATGTTGTCACAATTTTGTATGAGGTATGTATTTAATGAATTAGTAACACTAATACGCCTGTTGTAGTCAAGATATGCATTTTCAGAATTTATTCAAAGCATCTCCTTTCTTCTTACATCTTTCTGATAAATAACATTTTTTCGATTCAAAGGAAGTGATGTTTTCCTGAAGAGTTGGCAAAGTACCTCATAAACTCTGGCACTCTTTTCAAATGATCATCACCAATACTATTAGGTTGAAAATAAATCAAGTGTGTTTCATTTCTAATGATGTTCCTAAAATTTAACAATATTCATGAGTATCTATTACGTGCAAGTTATTATTTTAGACTCAAGCAACTCATAGCCAAGTGGGTAGACTCTGATAGTGCATGAGTAACAAATAATTTTAATGAAAAACAATAGTCTAAATGATCTTTGATACCTTGAAACTGATGACATAACTTAATTGGTAGAAGTCACCAACAATGGTGGCATATAGGATCTATTGATTGGTAATTATTTAAATAGTAGACTCAGAAGAAATAAGGATACTTATCTACCTAATTAGCAATCTCCTGAGAAATTTTTCTTTTTCATTTCAGGTTAATTTCCATTCTTGAATAAAAAAGTGCACTCTACTACAGTTTCCTTGAGCAGATTCTTTGGGTGCTTCAGCAAGTTTAATTCCACCCTGGGTTAGCTGTTGTGTGTGACTGTGTGTGAGAGTGTTTATTAAAGCAGGCTCTAATGGAAACACCTGCTCATCCTTGATTTGCTTAATGAATTGTCCTGGCATTACTAAATGGCACCACAAAACGATTATGATACTCTGTGTAAGAGCCATGCACTGACATTACCTTATAAAAGTAGGCCACTTATTTCTCTAATCCTTTTGAGAATTGTATATGCAGGTATTACACAGAGTATGTGTAATACAGGAAAATAACGCTAACATATATATGTTTTATATATATATATATATATATATATATATATATAGAGAGAGAGAGAGAGAGAGAGAGAGAGACAGACAGAGAAAGAGAGAGACAGAGAGACACAGAGAGAGAGACAGAGAGAGAGTTTTGCTATAAGGCGTGTGCACTCACCAGAAAGACAGAGAGAGAGAGAGAGAGAGAGAGAGAGAGAGAGAGAGAGAGAGAGAAATCACCCCCCAGGAGTGATGGCCATGCCGCAATCCCTTCTCCTCCATTCTCCTCTCAGGATCTTGAGCATGCACACACACATGCCTAGTGTGTGTGAGTTTAAGCCACCGGGTCCAGGACTCGAACCGTGGTCAACTACATGGGAGTCCAGCGACATAGCCATTACACCAACTGCTGGTCCTCACTAACTTAGATTTTAATAGAACTTTAAAATGTACAAAGTGGTTTCACTATCCTAGCTCACCTAATGCATCTGTACTTCCGTTTGATGGCTTTCAGTACCATGTGCAGTTATGTATATACACTGTATGTATTGCTCGTCTATAAGCTTTGATGCCTTTATTATGTTCTCTCTTTTGCACCTATATAGAGCTGTCTCCAAATTCAGTCAGTTCTATCATTGAGCAACCTGGCTACTTCCCTTCATCTCTTGTCTACATTTTCAGCTTACCTCACCATAATGTCTTGCCCAGCATCACGCTATAATCTCCAATTGATTGCCCTACCTCCACCTCTACATGTGCCCTCTATATCTATTTCTCTTCAGTCAGTGAGAGGAATCCTCCTAAAATACCAATCTGATCCAGTGCTACCCTATTTAAAACACATACCTGACCCCAATAAATTCCACATTCCTTAACCTAGACAACTAGGTCCCATTTTATTTAAGCCTTTTTTTTTCTTCTTGGTTTATCTCTTCAAAACAGCACTTATAAGAGTCATGAAGAATTATTAGACTGGGACCAGCAGTTAGCGTAATGGCTATGTTGCTGAACTCCCATGTAGTCCACCGAGGTTCGAATCCTGGACCCAGTGGCTTAAACTCACGCTGGGTGCGTGTGCGTGAGTGCCCATGATCCCAGAAGGAGAATGGAGAAGGGATTGCGGCATGGCCATCCCCCCGGGGGGTGATTTCTCGCTTCCTATCTCTCTGTCTGTCTCTGTCTTTCTGGCGAGCACATGCACCCTACAGCAAAAATCTCTCCAAAAACAAGAATGATTAGATTAAATCATATGAAATTGCCACAAGTAAACCATGTTTAAAAAACAAATATGGCAGTTTGTTATTGTTCAAACTAAAATAGGCTGTTTTTTTTTTTCCCTTCATATTGCCTTCACATGTACATTCCTTCTCACTTGGTTGTATTTTCTTGGCTTCTTTACCTGGTTAATTCCAATTTATCATTCAGATTTGAGTCTATGCTTAAAATGTATTTTTGAAAGCCCTTTTCTGACCAGATCCTCCACTTTTCTAGTATCAATTAGACATCCCAGTTTTTTTTTAATCCTTGTACAAATTAAATGTACTGCAATTATCTCATCTTTCTGTATTCTAGTACTATATATAAATTCTATGATGGCATAAGACAGGCTTCTTTTAATCACACTATCTCAAGTGTCTAGCACAATACATAAAATACAGTACAAGTGTTCAGTAAATGATTGTTCAATACAGAATAATTAGCCCTATAAAATAGTTCATTGATGAATATTTATTTGCATTAACACATTTGATTCTCTCAACAAATTGTGATTTTTCCTGCTGTTGACACTGTATGATGGTTATATATGACACCCTTGTTATGGGAGGTGTGGAGAAAGATTTAGGAGTTTCTGTGTATCAATTTTGCAATTGTACGTCTATAATTGTTTCAAAATAAAATGTTTACTCTTATGTAGACAGCCAAAATAGGGTAATTTCTATATATACAAAGAAAGCAAGATTTAGAGGGTGAAATTAATTTACAGACGGTCACATAAGTAGTAACTGACAAACACATGACCCAGACCCTCTTGAGGGAGCCACCTGGAAGTCTTTGTTGTTTTTTCCTTTGTTTTTCCTTTCCCTAGATCACAAAGAACCAAGCTTTGTTCTTGAAAAACTTAATGGCCTAGTCCAAATACTCTACATTTATTTGTGATTATTTTCCTAACCTGAAAAGCTGAACAAGAAGGAAACCTTATAAGACACTTAGGTTTATCTTTAATAGCCAGCATTCTAAGTCACCCTACACAGTCAGCTCCATCTTCCCTTCACTCTGACCTGAGTTCTCTTTGCATATGAATTAATTCATTCTAGCATTAACCAATGTTTATTGAAATTAATCATAGTATCAATCATTCTTTGGAAACTGCGAAAGAATAAAGACTATGTTGCAGACTATTCTCGGGGAGCCCATATTTTAGCATGAGAAGACATATGACTAGTTAGCCAGAAGGAAGGGTCATGGCTACTGTTTTAGCTAATATATTCATAGGGAGATAGGCACACTGAGAAAGCACCTAACTCGGACTACAAAGGTGTGAAACTCTTCCTAAGGAATATTATCTCCAAATATAGTGCTAAAGATTGGAAAGCCAGAGAAAACTGTACACAGCAGGACTGAATGGCTGGGTGGACAGAGTAGAAGGAATTGAAGGGGTCAGGGAGATACTATGTGCAAAGATTCTAAGACAGATTCCCCCAAAGAGCAGCCATGACTGGCCCAAACAGCATTGACCCATGCCTTTCCATTTTGTAAAAAAGTTAAGATTGTCTCTCACTTGTCTCATTGAGACACCTGCAGAGCAACGAATGACAAGGGCAGAGTGAACTTTGTTCTCTGCCATTGCCAAGGCAAGACACCATCTTCTTCACTGTGTCCATGTGATCTTCGATAGTAATGCTAAGATACCGATGAGACTGTCTTTTGAAAAGTGAAGAAAATGTGAAAAGGGAGGGAAAGGGAAGGAAGAAACAAACAGAACTTCTGCACTTCAAGGGAATCAATTATCTTTGTCTCTTTTTTTCTCTTTTTTTGTCTCTGCCTCCCTTTCTTAGGTAAGTGAATTTGAGTTTTACAACAGAACACTGATTATTGACTTCCTCAGCATGTTACGACCTTCTTCACTGAATATGCTACAAAGTGACATCTCACCATCCTCTGTCACCACCTTTGGATTCGTGAGTCTGTATCCATAAGTGCTAAATAACCAATAAGTAACATAGGATTTAAAAAAATGTCTAAATGTTTGAATGTACATGTCTATATAATAATTAGTTATACCATCCTTTAAGGTAAGTGAACCAATTCAAATATTGATTTTACCTAAGAATGCACTAAGGGAATATTATTCCCTGTACAAAAGTATCTACAGTGATTTTCTGTGAAAGAGCCTTCTTTCTTCTCTAATATGTTTTTCCTCATTTGATTTGCATTAAGTAAGCTTGGGGCAAATTTTCAGATTTTTTTTTTTTTTTTTTTTTTTAGCTATTATTTTGTGGACATGTTGGTATTTGTTTTGTCCCTTTGCTCTTTAAAAGATAGACTCAAAGGTACAGGAATGGCATAATTTTTGGTGTGGTGTAGAGTCTAAGATACTAAAACACAAGGCTTTGTTCCCATTGCATTATATAAATCTACATGGAGGTACGGTGCTTTAGACTTCAGGAAAATGAATTCTTAGTATTGCAATTTTGAGTGGGATTTTGTTGGCAACTTGGTAGATAAATAGTGAAAAGAGGGAAATAATACTTGGGAGTTATTAAATATTTGGACAGTGACTGCTCCTAGAAATCTGGCAGTGACTCTTCCTGGCCTCTGGCCTGGGCTTGGCTGCTTCTTAGCTTTTCGCACTTAGCAATTCTTCAATGCCTTCTCCTGTTTTTCAAATTCAGTTTTCGTTTTCTGCACAGACTGTATCAGCCATGTTGTATTTGGCTATTTGCATTTACTGTGGGCATCTCAGATGTTCCAGCGAAATGACTTATGTATAGCTTGTGTGTAATGTGGTCCGGGCACAGAGAGGTGACACGCCTTCTTATTCATAATAATTATCCTGGCTGATGGAGCTCATCAAGTCAGTCCCTCTTCTCACCTGATAGGGATAGATTTTCTGAGGTGTTGCTGATTCCCCATTTGAATTCTGGCATCAATATCCATGTATGAAATTATTAATTACTAAGTACAGTGCAATGGTCTTGTAGCAAAAGACTGAATGGCTTTACCTGAAGGTCAGTTCTGGGATTGGCCTATGTGAAACATTGTTATGAGTTAAACATTTCATTTTGCTGCATTGTTAACTGAGTGCCTCACTCAGTGATTTACTGTTGTGTGCCAAAATGAGTCTTGTTATATATATGGAAAATGTGGGACGGATGTATTGCTGTATATTGTGTACCTTTTAATTTTAGAAGTAGAAGTAACTAAAGTACTTCTATCTTGAGGAACAAAGATAGTTTAGTACTGATAGAGTTGGAGAAAGTGACTATAGCACCATAAAACTGGATTTGTGTCAGCTTTACTATCGCTCCATGGATTTTAGCACGAGTAATATTTGAATAGCACTGTGGAAAAGCACTAACTTTAAGGTCATAAATCCAGAGCTAGCTTCTGCCTTTTACCAACTGGTAATATTGAACAAGGCACTTATTCTTGCTGAGTCTCAATTTTTTTTTAATATGTAAAGTGGAGATATAGTAAATACTTTCTGATGTTACGGTAAGTAGCAGAAGAACAAAATTTTGGAAGGAAATATGTACAGAATTCCCAGTACATCATAGATCATCAGTAAGTGGTGGCTCATGAAGAAGAAGAAAAAGGAGGGAGAGGAGGAAGAGTATGGAAGAAATTCTGATGGTGGTGATGGTGGAGGGGGTGATGGTGATGGTAATGGTATTATGAGCCTGAAGATATCAATAACTCCTTTGGGGAATAGCTTTTCTCACATCTTTACCATTTCTGAGTCAAGTGGACAATAACCCAAGAGAGAATTTTTACTGTCAAACTCTTGGTATTGCTTTTAACCACATTACCCAAAGAAACAGATGCTTTATATTGATAGGTATTTGTCTTCAGTTCTCAGTTGAAAAGATGCAGTTGTGATGGCCAAACTGGCTATATCCTAATGAAGCAACTTTCGTAGTCTGACTACAGGGATCTCAGCTAGGCTCATCTGATTGCCACTAGGATGAGTGAGCCAATGAATGCAGGAAATAAAGAAAAAAGGAATTCTTCCATAATGAAAGCAGTAAGCCCCTTTCTAGAATTCACTGCATACCTTCCTAGAGAGCTATGCTTGCTTTCCATGATTCATCTTCATATCTTTATCATGGTCTTACTTCTACTGTTGGGAAGGACAGGGTTAATAGTAATGACTGTATTTACCTACTTCATCCTCTATGTCAGGCACCACTCTCAGTGTTTCACCTCTGTTAATTTCATTTAATCTTCACAACAGATGTAAAAGATTGGTACTGTTATTGACCTCATTTTTCAGATGGAAGACTTAGTTATAGAAAATTTGACTACTTTTTTCAACATATTTGATTTCCAAGTTTGGGATTTACATTACTAAGCAGGATGGCCACAGAACTGAATGATTTAAAATTTCCTTACCATGTGTCTTGCCTGCTTTGGTGGCATTATTTTTTATCATAAGCACCATCATTATCACATTATTTTTAATATTAAGCCTTATATCCACGCTATCTCATTTAACGTTCACAATAACCATACGACTACTATCGTTTTTACTATTCTATAGTTAAATTTTTTAAAATTCAGGCAAGTCTGAATGACAGCTGGAAGGTAGCAGAGTCTGATTTGAAGCTAGATGTGTTTGGCTTCAAGTCCACACCCCTATCCACCATGTCAAACTCATTACTAGACAACATTGTAGAAGATATCCTTAGTACATGTTGGAATTGTTCTGGTGGTACATGAGATGAAGACTTAGGTTTCAAGCACATATTGTCTGTGTGGTCTCCTAGGTGGTGTGGTTGGTGTAAGTGTTTCTGTGATGGAGCATAAGTCCATGTCTCCAGAGCAGTGAGGATAATAGGCATGAGATTTTACACACTTGCTGAACCTGCTTCACTCGGGCCCCTACAGTACTATTCATTTCATCCCACAAGTGAGTGTAGGTCCGTGCTAGGATGTATCTCTAATTTGCATCTCCAGTATCTCTCTCCTAGTTTTGCTTCAAATCATTTCTTTCTATAGCAGTCCAGAATGACTGAATAGCAGACAACACTTCAAAATATTCCTAGTTCACTATCACCCAAGAGACTTTCCACATTTCACCATCTCTTTTCTTTTAATGACATTTTAAAAAAGACTGCATTTGAATTTAGAAGACACACTTCTGCAAAATACTATTCTTCAGTTAATGTCTGTACTTAGCTGAACTGTATCGTTGCATACACCGTTTGGATACTCTAAAACTTGTGTCGGTCCTTTACACATTTGTTTGAATGAGTTGATGGAGTCTTTTCTCAAAGCAGAGTTGGGCCAGATCATGGGGAGTAAGACCATGAAGGTGCTAAGTGTTTGAGGAAGGTTAAGAGGCAGAGATTGTCCCACTGGAAGGGAGAGGAGAGAAGACGACGGATTAATGAGGGAGGTGGAGTTTTTGCACACTAGACAATTTCCCCTGTGGCCAATTCTGTATATGGTTTCTGTCACATTCTCTGTCTTTTTGAGGAAGGCAGAAGTTTCTGATAATGATGATGTGCTTTCAGGAAGTGCATGTATGATGAAATTGTCTGCCTCAGGCTACCCGTATGGATTGTTTTCAGGAAAATGTGTGATGAACTAGAAACAAATCTCTGTGCACATTATGCTCTTTTATTCTTTTTCCAAACTGGATTATATTTTTCTCTTTTCTGTTGGCTTTTTAGGTCAAAGTAGGGATGGAGATGAAGCATATGAGATAGTAAGATAGATAAGGGCATGTGTGTTCACATTTTTAAGATTGAAAAACAGAAACCATCACCCAAGAATATAATGTAAAAGTGCTTTTAAAACTCCATAGTGGAATACACATATTGATTATTTTCATGAGTTTTATCATCTTCCTTCATATCAGAGTGAAAGAAGTGCGTAGAAATGACACTTATGATCAGGTGAAGAAATGCTCAGTCCAAATCCAGAGAAATTTGACGTGTGATACTTTCAAGGACCGGAGGAGGAGAAAGGAATTTTCCAATAGTCTTGCATTCTTACAAAGTAGAATAACGATGACATTACATGTAGACGTTTCTGTAAAACTGTATTGATCTAAACATAGACAAATACGTTTTTGAAAGACTACATGCAAACACATATACACAAAATTAATTTCCCTTGATAGTCAAAGTGATTGCAACCTAAGATTTGGTTGAAATACTGCATGATTTTTTTAATCTTTACAAACAAAATGTGTAGCATACACTTTAATTGGTTGATAACCTTTCATTTGTGAACCAGCATCAAATCTAGTGTTTCAGCTGTCTAGCCAAGGAAACTCAAGTTTATCTAGTGATTAAATGTCTGCTCGGGAATAGGTAATGGGTACGTATTATGATTGTTTCTTAGAAGAGGATTCTTTTTTCAACCATACCTCAAGTTAGGCCGCAAGAGGTTATAGTCTGAGTTGATGCTCACTGCAGGTAGATGGCTTCCACTTTTTTTTTTTAAGAATTATTTATTTTATTTGTCATTATTGCTATTATTATTATTTTTAAATTTGCAAGACAGAGAGAGTGAAAAAACGAGCAAGCAAGCTCCCAGGTCCAGAACTTGAACTGTGGTCAGCTATGTGGGAGTCCAGCACCCTTAACCACCATGCCACCTGCTGGCCCCAATGGGCTTCCATTCTTAGCCTGCTCTTCCATTTACCAACTGGGTGACCTCAAGCAAATTACTTTACCTATTATGGGATGGAGATTAAGAAACTAATTTGTGGAAATCGCTCAGAATATTCTCTGGTCAATAGTTAGTGCTCAAGAAATATTAGTTTTTATAATTAGACTCTAGGTAGGATTCTAAAAGAAATTCTCACATACTTCTATGAGTCTTTCTTATCATCACTGTTAACACTAATGCTGTCATCATTCTATAGGAAAAGTATTTCCTCTGGGCCCTTTCTGCTTCTGACAGTGGAGATGGCTCTATAGATTAATTATGGAGCTTTGCTTCTGCCAGGCGCCACATTTTTAACATTCATATTTCTTCCTGAAGGAAAAGAAATATTTTTGACTTGAGTTTTTAAACTATAATATTTAACTGCTGGTTTGTGCATTTAATCAAGTGTTTTCATAATCTGGTTACTCTCTTGGACTTGTAGAATTTCAAATTAGGAAGGCAAGAATTGTAAATTACTTTTGCATATCCAAACTAGGCCATATGTGTAAAGGGAAGTAGGGAAAAAATAATGGGAAAACTTAAATTGCTAAAAGGAATAAAAACCCCACAATTTCGAATTGCTTCAATTGCTTGTCTATTTTTTGATTTAATGTTTATTCTGAGTTATTTACTTTCACAAATGTATCACATATCAAGGAGTCTTAGACTCATTAGGATCTTCTATCATCTGAGCCTAAACCTAAGTGCTGAACCTCACATGGCTGGAATCTTTTTCTAGTGATCATCTTGCCTAAGTCTGAGTACCGCCATCGTACCCAGGTAAACTCTATTCTTCCCCTTGATTGAGTGCATTAGAAAATGCTTTCTTGGAACCAGCAGTTGGCATAATGGATATGTTTCTGGACTCCCATGTAGCTGACCGTGGTTCGAGTCCCGGACATGGTGGCTTGGACTCACGCCAGGCGTGTGTGCGTGCATGCCCAAGATCCCAAGAGGACAATGGAGAAGGGATTGCGGTGTG
This sequence comes from Tupaia tana, assembly GCA_026018925.1. Lineage (NCBI taxonomy): Eukaryota > Metazoa > Chordata > Mammalia > Scandentia > Tupaiidae > Tupaia > Tupaia tana. The sequence goes on along the minus strand of JAKSZU010000020.1, from coordinate 20,484,896 downwards.
GCCATCCCCCTGGGGGGTAATTTCTCGCTTTCTATCTCTCTGTCTCTCTCTGTCTTTCTGGCGAAAACTCGTGTCCTATAGCAAAAACATCTGAAAAAAAAAAAAAAAAAAACAGGAAAAAAGAAAATGCTTTCTTATAGACTTGGGTTCTCTGTTCTAGTAGTTTCCACCCCTGGTCCTTTCCTCCAATAGGATTATATTTTGAAACACTGACTATTTCTTCCTGACTTTACTATGATGTGTTTCACATTCATAAATTATTAAACTAATTTCATTCATCCTAAACATATATCCACCTGAATATTTTATTTATTTATTTATTTATTTATTTTTGAAAGATTTATTTTTGCTATAGGGCATGTCCGCACACCAGAAAGACCGAAAGAGACAAAGACACAGAAAACAAGAAATCACCCCTGAGGGGATGGCCATGCCGCAATCTCTCCTCCTCCATTTTCTTCTTGTGATCTTGGGCACACAAGCACATGCATCCAACATGAGTTTTAAGCTACTGGGCCTGGAATTTGACCAAGGTCAAATTCATGGGAGTCCAGGGAAATAACCATTACGCCATCTGCTGGTCCTGGCATCTGATTATTTATAAGGAGTTTTACTTGAGAACTCAAAATAGCTAGATAACTGAATGACCCTACTCCTATAAAAGGATAGGGTCATAGCCTTTTGTGGGGGTAGAGGGCAGACATGCTGTTTCATATCCCCTAGCATCATTCTGATTCAATTTTGATAGGGCAAAGTTGTCCTGCAACAAATAATGGCAGATGATCCTTTTTCAGGGAAGTATCACACAACTGTATGCCTTTTGAATTTTTTTTTTTTTTGGCTTAAATTAATTACCTTTTATTCTCTGGAGAAAGGTCTTTCTCACAAAGGCTTTGGTTTGAACATAGATTTCAAATTACAAAAGCAAAACATAAGAAGAGGGAGAAGAAAGTTTAAAAAGGAGTAGAGGAAAAGAAAGAGAAAGGAAAGAGGAATGGAAAGGGAAAAAGAGAATACAGTTTAGATTTGTATGTGATATAAAACAGACCTGAATCTATACCTCACAGAGTAAAAAGGTTTAAGCAAAGAACCTCCTAAATTGTAATAGGAAACTTAAGAACTTTATACGTGGCAAGTATTTTTCTAAGGGTTTTATATATATTAACCTTCCTAATCCTCTCTAAAACCCCTTGAAGAAGGTTTGATCATCCTCCATTTCTGTAACGGAGGCAATTAAGACACAGAGAGGTCAAGTAACTTGCTTAAAATCACCAATTGGGAGTTGATCCCAGGAAATCACAGTCCATTGTCTACACTTATTAGCAATACCTCCACTGGCAACAATGGCTAACACATACTGCTCACTTACTAAATGTCAGCCACTCTTGTAAATACTCAACATCACAAAAAACCCTCTGAAGCAGGTCATTATTATTACCACCTATTGGTAAAGAAACAGAGCCTTAAGTAAATGATATCGCTTACTCCCATTCATACATCTCAATAGTGGTAGAGCTAGGATTCAAATCTAGCCCTGCCACTCTGATGGAAAGATAAATCTCAGGATTTTTATGATGATTGTAGTCTAGTAGATAAAAAGGACACACACATAAATATTCAGGATATACATCATTCCAAAATTGCTTAAGAATACTTAGCAATATAAAAATATTATAGTGCAATCTGATTACACAAGTGTAGATGAGTTGCTGAATAGTTTATCTGGTAAGAGAGGATGATAAGTACTCTCTTAGAAAGTCTACATGGAAGACACGAGTAGCAGTTAATTGAAAACATAAAGATGGAGAAGGCTTCAGGAATTCTCATTTACAAAGTCCACTTGTTTTAAGTAGATAGTTCTCAGTGACCAACAGATGGCATAATGGTTATGTCACTGGACTCCCATGCAGTTGACCATGGTCTGAGTCCTGAACCTGGTAGCTTAAACCTCATGCCGTTGCTTGTGCTTGCATGCCCAAGATCCTGAGAGGAGAATGAAAAGAGGAATTGTGGTGTGTCCAACCCACCTGGGGAAGATTTTCTTGCTTTCTATTTCTCTCTATCTCTCTGGCAAGCCCATGTGCTCTATAGCAAAAATATCTATCTGAAGAAAAAACAAAACAAAACAAAACAAAATAAAACCAGATAATTCTGAATTTGGGAAGCACAGAAGTATCAAGTTCATCCTGAACCCAAATCCATACACAGCCAGGAAGCCTGCAAAATTTTGTGCTAATACATTCTCGGGGCATTCATCTGATCTCCCTTGCACTTTTCTCTAATTGATCTCCCTTGCACTTTTCTCTAATTTAAGCTTTTTTAATATCACACTTTAATTTAGAGAAATGTAGTCTGAGACTGAGTAATAATGTAGGAATTTTAAATAATAGGTCTCTCCTTTTATCCATCTTCCTAAATCCATCTCGTATTTTTTTGGCTGACATTAATCCAATTTTACCCATACTTCAGTTTCCCAATTTCCCCCAAAGAGAAGGAATTTATTAATCCCAGATTGACTTGGTTGGCTTTGCATTGGACTGTTGTTCATATGTAACTTTGGTATCAGTTGTGCTTCCATTCTCTTTGATGCCCATTCTTCCCTCTGTTCTTGAGCATAAGAAGTAAATTCTAATTCTTTCTCCCCTCATGAAGCTCACATCAGACCTCTTGGTATTCAAATCCACTCTTGATTAAATTAGCCATACCAGAAATTTCCACACCTCTTCAGATATAGATTTCACCAAAAATAAAATTAATGCACTAAACATGAATTGCCAATTTTTCTTCTTTTTCAAAGTAAACAAAATATTCTATTTACTATCACTATAATTTCAAGGACACTTTTATCCTCAAAATAGATGAAAGAAATAATATCAACATAAAGGGAGGTCCTTTATTGGGAAAAGAATTACTTTTATGAAAATATTTCAAGGTTCTTATTTTGTCTTGACTTGTTTGTTTTATTTTGTATTTGGTCTTATCACTAGGGGCCAGCAAGTGAGAAATGTTCAACCGATATACCAGTCAGTATGCTGAGATACCCATCATCTTCAATAATGAGTTATAAAATATCTCTTATGCAACCAGCAGTTGGCGTAATGGCTATGCCACTGGACTCCGATGTAGTCGACCGTGGTTCGAGTCCTGGACCCGGTGGCTTAAACTCACACCGGGCACATGTGTGTAAGTGCCCAAGATCCTGAGAGGAGAATGGAGGAGAAGGGATTGTGGCATGGCTATCACCCCTGGGGGGTGATTTTTCTCTTTCTATCTCTTTGTCTCTCTGTGTTTCTGGCGAGCACATGCACCCTATAGCAAAAACTTCTTAAAAAGAAACTTCTTGCCAAAGCCATTTTTTAAGAATTAGTAGTTGTATATGACTTAGTGATATCATTGTTACCACTGCTCAAAGCAGTGAAGTGATAGGTAATATTTGTGATCTCTTTGTTTCAGTGTGAAACATTTAATAGATTACTATTGTTTTAGAGCCATTGTGGTCTTAAGTCTCAGTCATCTTTTCACATGGCTTTGGGACTATGTAGTCTCTTACATGGATTAACTAGAGTTAGTTAGTTCTGATTTTTAAAAGAGGTTTTTGCTATAGGGCACATGCGCTCGCCAGAAAGAGAGAGAGACAGAGAGACAGAAAGTGAGAAATCACCCCCCAGAGGGTGATGGCCAGGCTGCAATCCCTTCTCCTCCATTCTCCTCTCTGGATCTTGGGCATGCACACACATGTGCCTAGTGTGAGTTTAAGCCTCCGGGTCCGAGACTCAAACCACGGTCAACTATATGGGAGTCCCGTGACATAGCCATTACGCCAACTGCTGGTCTATAACCATTTCTGAATCTGACTTTTGTTTAGTATATGTTCTCCCCTCTCTATAAGTGGTCTTCAAAAATTTTATGAAAAGTACTTATTATAAAAGAAGCTTTACATGAATTTCAAAATTACTTGTACCAAAATAAAATCATATTTTAATTTCATTGTTCCACTGCCTTTTTGATGGCTTTTTGTATGTCAGCCCCTGGTCTAGGGCTTAAAAAGACTACCCTGGCATCTTAGACCTTGGGTATTTGCTAGCTCAAATTCACACCAGCTGCCTACCACTCTTTGTTTTAAGAATTATTTATTTAATTTTATTTATTATTATTATTGTTTTTTACTTTGCTATAGGGCAATTGAGCTTACCAAGGAGAGACAGAAAGAGAAAGGGAAAGTGAAAAAGTAAGCTGCCAGGTCCAGGACTCAAACTGTTCAGCCAAGTAGGAGTTCAGTGCTTTAACCACCCTGCCACCTGCTGGACCCCTTGTTTGGACATTAGTGCCCACTGCACCTCATTGACTCACACAGCTGATTTGAGGTTCATTAATGTGGTAAGGGCCAGGGAACCCTTAAATCACAGGAAAGCATAATGAAACATTACTAAACACTTACTATGCATTGGTCTATGCAGTTTTTATTATCATGAAAACTTTCTGAGTAGGCATTGTATTCAGTAATTTGCAATAAGACAGCTGCCTAAGAGGGGTTCAGAAATCACCAGAGGCTTCTTATGGGCAGTCAGGGTTGTTTCGCGTTTTGTTTGCTTTGTCCAAAGATTGACCGCCACCCCCCACATCCAGAAGTCTTTAAGAGAGGAGAATACCAAGACCCGATTTGTATAGTGCAGGCTGAGTCAAACTTGGTTTCCCTTATGTATGATCTTTCTGTTGACACGATTACCCTCTGCCCTTACCTTCTGATCTTTCACTTATTCCTTTGTCTACTTGAAACATTTGTAAGGGTTATTTTTTAAAAAATCAGGATATAGATTTCAGTTTACATTTTACTGTCACCTCCCTCCTTTTATTATAGTTCGCTATAGGGAATGTGCAGCTGCTGGAGAGAGACAGAGAAAGAGAGAGAAAGATGAAAGCATCCCCCGAGGGATGGCCATGCCACAATGCCTTCTCCTCCATTCTCCTCTCAGGATTCTGGGCGTGTGTGAGCACATGCCTGGCGTGTTTTTCAAGCTGTTGGGACTTGAACCACACGGTCGGCCATGTCGAATCCCCCTGTTTTAACCAGCATGCCACAGGCTGGCCCCACACACTTTACCTCTGTAGTGGAGCAATCCCTGACTATCGCCCACATAGTGACTTCTGTCCCCTCTCCACACTGTAATATTTTTGCACATTCATTTTACTGTGAAGTTATCCTATGTAAATGTTTGTGTTCTTAATCTATAGAATAGTATCTAGCACAGAATGTGCTCTCAATACTATTGTTTGGAAAATGAATGTTTTTTTTTTTTTCAGATAAAATTAGCATCGTTATTCATTCCTTTTTAGAATGCCATATCACCTTTGCAAACTCTTATTCTTGTTTTCACTATATAGTTGTATGATGTTTTTATATTTTTGAAAAATAAACCAAAATAGTAATTTTGCATTATGTAAGACATGTAAATATAGGAGATCTATAAACCTTATGCACTATGAAACTCCCTCTCCATAGCAAATAATCTTCTTTGAAGATTTATCTTTATACATTTATCTTATAATGATGTATCTTCCATGTTTCAGAAATGACATCTATTTAAGGTGGCCAGGCTAATCGAAATTGTGTATTATTATTCCATTTCTGTTAAGTAAGACAGCTGGCTGCAATTCTTCTCTGCCGTCAGCAGGGGTCTCAAAAAGCCTTTTACCCACAAAAAAAGTCTATTAAAAATTAGCAGGTTATTTGTTTTACTGTTGTGAGCAGAATGGAACTTACATTGTCTAAAATGTATTAAATACATTTCATTAAAGCACTTCATCTCTTTTTAAATGATACATATTCGGTTTTGCTCCTAAGCATTGACAGCTGTTACTTAGTGTTTACTTAGCACTAAGCTGGTAGGTATATCTTAATAAGCATCCGAACACACAGCGTACAAATAAGGCTGATTTACTTGTGTTGCCAATTAGAGTTCACAAACTCGAGGTTCTTAACATATTTCCTGTCTCTAAACAAGTCCAAGGAATTGCATGAAACTAACTGAATTTTTATAAAAACAGCCCGCATCTCTTTTGTCTGTCTCTTTCTAAATTATTCAACAGCTTGTTTAGGAAGCCTCGGACTGCATTTGCCTTGTTGAAAATGTCTTCTGCTCCTTCTAGCCCAGCTGCGCTAGGGCTAGTCAGGCACAGTGACGGCCTCCCTGCTGCAGATAACCAGTGCAACTGACTTCGGGAAAGGGAGCAGGGGTGGGGGCAGCATTTCTATCTGCCTTCTCTCACACCTTATTGGTGTTGGCATTTCCCATCTTCTCTCCATTCCCCAGCAAGGAGGTTAAGAAAAATATCCTCAGCAAACCACGTCTTTCTCTGTTTGTTTTTTCTTCTTCTTCTGCACTCATTAATGTTTGTTATTTACACTCCCCCAATGACTTTCCTTCAAGTTGTCCTCTCATTTTACTCCCAGTACTAATAGGAATGCCATGTTACAAATAATTACTATAAAATTTAGCATCCAAAGCTCATCTTTCCTTGACTTTCATTAGATTTTAATAAGTTCATTTGTATATTTTGTCTTAGGGAGAGTGGGAAAGAGAAAGAGAAAGGCACACCCTACAGAGTCTTGATGCCTCAATGTACCCTCAGTCTTTGCCAGCCAGGGTCATGGGCATGCACCTGTCTGCCATTCACAGGGAAGAACTGGAGTGTGAACCCACAAGTTTCCTTTGTGGGTCCATTTGCATTTTGGCCGTGCCACTGCCTGGCCCCCAATTCCAAAAGATACATGCTGAAGCTTTCCCCCAAATTAAGCGTTCATTATTGATGGTAGCCCCCTTTTCATTATTTGCATGGATGGATGGCTCAAAAAGAAGTGCACATATGAGTAAATACATACTACATATATAGCACGTGTAGATTTATATATGGATATTAGTAAATAATACTATCAATGTATTACTACATGCATGAAAGAAATATATACATGTTTCATAAATCTTTATCTATTGACTTGTTCTTCTATATAGTAAAACCTAGAGATACTGATTTGACTTAACCTGGGAACTGACTCTTTTGTGCTGACTGTTAAACTGATCACGCAAATTAAGAACCCTGTCCCCAAAGCCTTACAATTTATCCAAGGTTATATACCTCAGAACACAAAATCCTCAGGAACAGTGACAAAATGACATGTAGCTAAATTCAGACACTGTGTAAAGTGCGTATGTGCTGAGAAGAATGAAATTATACCCCACAGGTGGGATATGTAATGGAAGATATTCCAAAGACAAAGCGTTGTGAGACAAAGGCAAAGGACTAACTCAATCTCAAGTTGCAGGGAAGGAAAACATTCATGAGCAGATAGCAAAGGGATGCAACAGGACTGCAGGAGTGAAAAAAAATTCTAATGAAAATGAGAGAGTACTTAGGTTGTTTTTCGTAGACTTTCTCACCCTTGAAAGAATGATGACTCAGACTAGCAGGTTTCTCACTTCTGAAAAACAAATCATTCAGAGAGCACTAAGTGAAAAAAACATGGGCAGATTTGTCCATTCATTTATTCACTCATTCACTCACTTCCTCCCTGCTCCCCATACCCCCAGGCAATCATCAGCCTCTTTTTCCCACTGGGCCATGCACATGCTCTGATTTCTGTCTAAAATGCTGTTCTCGTATTTTGCCCCTGAATGGGCCCATGCTTCTTCCTCATGTTTTAAATGTTCTAATTCCTCAAAGTGGCTTTTCCTGAACTGAACATGATCACAACACCCTGATTGTTTCTCAGGAAACCTCACGATTAGCACTTACTGATCCATTTGTTTACCAGTTTGCTGTTTATGTTTCTTAGGACACTGGAAACCTATGAGAACTGGCATATCTATTTGTTTCAATACTAAGTGCCCATGGCCAGGATTGTGTCTGCCACATAGTAGGTATTCAATAGATGCTGGCATGGATGTGTGTACGTGTGTGTGTGTGTGCAAATCTGTGAGAACAGTGTGAGTAAATATAAAGTGAATCAAATGGAAAGGATTTTTTTGCAGAATTTCAAATGAAAATCAGATCTATGTATGTCTTGAAGAGGAGCAATTTCAAGTGCTTACATAGTAACTATGTTATGTTATTAAAATTATATGTGGTCTATAGAAAATATTTAATATATAAACCGATGAAAATATTTACTAGGGCATGACTCTACATTTCCCAAAGGTACAAGTGCCAAAAAAAAAAAAAAAAAAAAGGTATATGTTAAAGAACTGAAAGGCCCCTGGGATACTGGAAACAATATCAGAAGATATTAGAATGTCTTTGTCTTATAAGATTAATATACTCATCTTTAGAATACTCTTTCTAATGTACAAGATCTGTCACCATTGACAGCAATATCAGCATCATGAATATTTATTAATTACTCTACAAGGAGATGTACAGTCTGATTTAAATCCCTTCCTATATGAAAATTTGCAAACTATAAAAAATGACAATTGTATGGGTGACAAGGTGAGTTTCTATGAACCAGCAACTGTCCATCAACAATTAATGTATCAGTCGATTAGGCCTGTGTTGACACTTCCAACCTCAATAAAGAGGTTGCTTCATTATCCTGTGGTTGTTATTGAGTTATTAGTGCTAGCCCATGCACCAGAGCAGTCCTATATTGAAGGAAGTAAAGTTGTGAATTGAGTAAGTGTTTCCTGGTTTATTCCCAAGCATACTTTCTATTTTCTACTATCTTATCCTTTCCTAAGGAGAACTTAAACTCCATTAGGTCAGGGAATTTGTCCATCATGGTGACCACCATATCTCCAACTCCCGGGACTATGTTTATAACAAACTAGGGCCTCAATAACTATGTGTTAACAATTGATAAATTCAAAAGTTTTCAGTAAATATTGTCTACTACATGACAGACACTAGGCTACTTTACATACATTACATTTATCATTTTGCTGAATCTTCATTCCAGGTCTATGGCTTTGTGAACTTCCTGTCCCCATCCTACAGATAAGGACACTGAGCTATAGAAGAGTATCTTGCTTATAAGTGCACATCTGGACCATGACAGAGAGGGGATTAAGCATCAAGCACTATAACTCTGAAGTCTACAGACCTTCCACTAGCTTACTCCCTCGATTACATCAGGACACCCTCGAAAGCTGATACAGTCAGAAGTCATGCATGGCAAGGCTTGGTCTCATTATATCATATTATGTAGCAAGTAGTGAAGAAAGAGATCATTTAATAATATCCAGCAGGAAAGTCAACAAAGCAAAATTAACCAATTTTATGTTAGTTAGTAAAAGTCCTAGACTTTATGAATTATAGGAAAGCTGCATCACATAATAGCAAATAAAACAATATTGAAAAGGAAAGAGAGCATAGTTCTTTACAATTATCTGTGAAATATAATACTAAATGAATTCCCATTTCTACTTCTCGTAAGTGGTGTAGTTGAGAAGGTAGAATTGGTTTCTCTATGCCTCAATTTATTCATCCATTAAAAACAGAAATAACTGTGAATAATAAATAATGTAATGAAAATAAAGTGTTTATCACAGTGGCTGCCATACACTGAATACTTGATGTGAACTATTGTCGTGATTCATTCAGAAATAAGGAGACAAGCCCAAAGTCCTCCTACTTCCGTGGATAAATATCCAATTCAAACAACAAATGGCATGCTTTTTGTTCAAATATACTCTGCAATGACTATGTGGATATCCTTGAGTTCAAACAAACTTTCAGTGATGAAATTAAATCAACACAACTGTTTTCCCTTTCCTAAACTAACGTGCTTGGTTGTGTGCTTTTTACAGAGAATTTTTTATACATTCCACTCACTGAAAGTAAACTAGTCAGAAGGCATAGGGATGGTGGTTGGTACAGCAGAGAACAATTTATTGATTCATAAACAACATGCACATCCAACATCTCAATCTATACTACCAGTTGTGGCCACAAAGAGCCTATAATTCAGCCCACCTCTGTCATCAGTGATATCCGCACACTGAGGACAATATATTTAGCAAGATTTTAATTATAGTAAAATCTCCTCTAATAAAAACTCCATACGGACCAATGGAGATAATTGGACAAGATTCTTATAAATTATATTTTACTCATATAAAATTATCACAGCGACTTACATTTTTAACATGAAGAAAGTCAGAATCCTTCATTCTAGGACATCAACTTTGCTTTCTCTCTATTTTCTTCGAGAACTGATCATATTTACTACTCTGCGTGTATTGTCAACATTAAATCATAAACATATTTCCATGTAGCTATTTATTCTTCATGAGTATTTTTCAAATGGTTATATGTGCTTATAATTTGGATTTTCCATGCCCTATGAGAGACATAAATTATTTCTGTTTTTATAAATTACACTATAAAATATTATTTTTAAATACATATTCTTTTGGGGGAGGCAGAGGGCATATGTGCTTGCCAGAGAAAGGGAGGGGAAGAGAAAGCACCCACAATTGGAGCGTGGTTATGCTACAATCCTTTTTCTTCCATTTCATCTCAGCAGGAGTGGAAGCACATGCATACACATGTCAATGTTGTTTTTCTTTTTTTTTTAATGTTGTTTTTCAAGTTGCCGGGTCAGGATTCAAACTGAGATAGGCCATGTGGGATCTGACTCCTTCTGTACTGTGCTAAATTAATTCCCCATGGGGTCAGACTTATAAATGTATTTTTAATTATTTATGTATTTATTTCAATATGCTCCTTATAGAATGAATTTGGGATTACTTGAGTAAATGATTTGGTGAGGTTTATGACACCGGAATTATAAAGCTAAGTCTTTGTTGAAAGCCTTGTGCCAGTTTTTCAGTAGCAACTCATTGGGTATGCCAGATTTAAGATTGCCTTCCTGTTATTTAGTTATTATCATTACTTATTTTTCACCTTTCATCAGAATAGGCTGATACTTCAGTTTCGTATGGACTTCTATTTGAGATGTCAGATTCATCATTTTTAGTAACTCAATAGTAACTCTTGCATAAATTAATTTTTCTTACTAAGCTTTGATTCTTTATCAATATCTTGGTTTTATTTTCTTTTTATATGAGTGGCATGTTTATATAGACTCCCATTTTTTAACTTTTTCTATATTTCCTGTCTTCCGTATTCTTCAATTTTCTTAACCATAAGTGTAATTTTACGTAGGAAAATAGGATTGCTTCTTCATTTCCATCTTTGAAAGTTTTAGAATGTCTGTGGTTCACCCATAGATCTGATATACATGGTATATTCTGCTACATGCTTATCTTTAGCTAAAAATAAGTTTCAGGGTATGCAGTATACATTATTTTTTTACAAGCAAAATGGAAAATAGTTTTCTCAGTATCATTTATTTAATTACATTTTCTCCACTGTTTTGTTGTGATGCTTGCTTTATCACATATTTTAGTCTTATATACAATTATATTTCTTGATAGGCCTTTAAAAAACAAGATTTGACCTATCTAAAATAACAACGACTGGCCATTGTTCTAGGAGGTTGATTGAATGCTTCTACATGGCATCTCCTCTATGGCAGGTTGTTAACATTTGAATGTTTTATAGAAGTGAATTCTTAAAGAGATGTTGGTGAGTGCATTGGAAACCTTTTAAAATGGCTGTAATTAGCTACTCTGGGAGAATGTTATAGGCTTTGATGGGCCCCTCAGTGGTAGTTCCAGTGGCCTATCCTATTGACTGACAAAAGATTGTAGGAGAATATTTAATGTTGTTTTAATTAACAACTCCTAAAAGAAAATGTCAATTATCTTCCATTAGCCTGGGGCCTTATCTTTCCAAAATTTTCCCTCACCCCCTTTAAAATGGTACATAGAAAATTATTTCTTTTATTCCCCCATGGACGTCCATCATCTTTTGGAAATGAAACCAGAGTTTAGTTTTTTATATCCTGAGTTAATGATGTTTTTATGTCTTAAAAGGAAAAATAAAGAAAGGAGAAAATTATAGTGCCTTCAAAATATCTTCCTGGCAATGAAAGGAACTTGATTTTGGATGTCTGTTTCTCAGAAGGTGAAACAAAAAGTATGGCAGTCCCAGAACATAATTAAGCATGTAAAAGTGTATTGCATGTATAAATAATGAATAAAGTTATCCACAAAGGAAACAGACAGACAGTAAATGATCTTTTCGACATAGAATACCATACTTGAGATTGGGGAGAGGTGCTATTTCAATGCCATTTTCTGACTAGTACATGGGATTTCAAATGAAACAGACTTGAAGTAACATCCTTACTTCTCTACTTACTGTGGGTAGGTCTGAGTAGATAATTCAACCTCTATAAGCCTCAGTTTTTTCACGTATAGAGGAGTGATAACAATATCAACCTCACTGCATGGTTGTAAGGATTAAAAAATCTATTGTCCATCACATGGCTTAACAAATGTGTCTATATTTACTACCAGCTATGTCAGATATGTGCTGTAAGGTCCAAATGCAGAGAAAATTAAAAGAAGGATGTAGAATCTGAATTCATGGTCAGCAGTCCGGTCCCAGTGTACCTGATCTTAACCCATACACGTCCTGTCTATGTTAAAGTACGCTCAACTTTTTTTTTTTTTTTTTTTGAGAGATTTTTTGCTATAGGGCGCGTGCGCTCGCCAGACAGACAGAGAGAGACATAGAGACAGAAAGCGAGAAATCACCCCCCAGGGGGGATGGTCACGCCGCAATCCCTTCTCCTCCATTCTCCTCTTGGGATCCTAGGCACGCACGCACACGCGCCCGGCGTGAGTTTTAAGCCACCGGGTCCGGGATGCGAACCGCGGTCGACTACGTGGGAGTCCAGTGACATAGCCATTACGCTAACTGCTGGTTCCCAAGTACGCTCAACTTTTGAGGGAGGAAATCAGGTTCTTATATATTAGGGGCCAAATTAGTGACCACATTAGTGAAGTTTTGATTGCCATCATGTTCACAGCTCCACAAACCTCTTACTGCAATGAGTCAGCCTGGAAGGGCACAAAAGGTATGTCCTTTGTTGCAATGTAAAAGAAGTCACCATTGTCCACTGTGGAACTTCGCACTTGCCACGGTACCATCTCATGGCATCCTTAGCCTTTCTGAATATGTCCCATCATGTGCTTAAAGAATTTGTGGGAAATAGTCTCTTTGATTACTAAATATTTGCATATTACACTTAAACCATAAGTGTAATTTTATGTAGGAAAATAGGCTTGCTTGAGTTCAAACAAACTTTCAGTGATGAAATTAAATCAGCACAACTGTTTTTCCTTTCCTAAACTAACGTGCTTGGTTGTGTGCTTTTTGCAGAGAATTTTTTTATACATTCCACTCACTGAAAGAAAGTAAACTAGTCAGAAGGCATAGGGATGGTGGTTGGTACAGAAGAGAACAATTTATATTTATTCCTGTGTCTCTATGTCTGCTCTCTCTTCCATTGTAACCTAGGTTCATCAATAGAATCTAAACTGCTCTTCTATCTTTTTCTATTGTAGTGCCCCTCTCAGCCACTGCAGCCAGCATTTTGTATGTGTAATGACTTCTACACAGCACACAAGTTGTTGAGTTCATCTTTGAAGGCTGTCAGCATGGGAAGTGAGAGAGAAAACAGAGGCATGATGAGCAAACCAGCAAAAGGAAATGAGTAAAGGATCTGGAAAAGACTGCAGAGGAGATGGGAGAAGCAGAGGGAGGGTGAATGATCAGCTCTGTTTCTTCAGAGACACAGTCCAGAGAATGCTCACATAGGACAGTAGATTTGGGTTAATTCTTAAAGGAAGAAATTGAAGGAAGGAAAGGGGAGGAGTAGATGAAGAAAGAGAAGTCCAAGGAGCATTGTGCATGTTGAGCTGAAAGCTTTTTACTTGTATTTTGGTAGCTTGTCTGGTTTCACCTAAGAAACTTAATTGGAAGCTCATTTTCTTGTTTTTGTTTTGGAAAATGCTTTCTTGAGTATGAATGACACACAAAATGCTGAACATACTTAATGTGTGTGGAGATAAGTGTACACCAGGAAATCATCATGATACTCTACGACTTAAACATATGCATCCTTTTCCAAACGTTGCTCTAACCCACTTGATTTATTATGATTATTTGGTGATGAGAACCCTAGGTGTAAGATCCACCCTCCTGACAATTGCTTAGTCTGCAGTACGGGATCGTGGACTGTAGATACTCTGTCGCACGCTCAATTTCTAGGGCTTATTTATCGTGCATAACTGCAACTGCTTTTTCCTTTCTTACATGAGGCCTATTTTGTCACAAGACAAGATAAAAAGGTTAGTATTCTAAAAGGGTCTTTGAATGCTTCCCCTCTGCTGCTGACTTAATGAGGTGTTGGGTCTAAAGGACTGACCCCAAACCCTCAGATTCATTAAGTTCTTCCTCATCCCAAGCCCTGGCAGCCCACCTCTCTCCTCAAAGCTCAGTCAGGTGAGAGATGCTGAGCTTTTCATACAGCTCCGTCCTCAGGATCTTGTTAGGCAAAATAATTTACTCTAAAAGCTTTTGGGTAAATGTCTGAGGGAAAAAAGCTGCTTATACAATATTACAGATAGCTCTTGAGCTGACTAGTTGCATTCTTATAGGTAAAAAATTGTTGAGTGATAAAAAAACTGCCCTCTCACCATTCTTAACCATTTGCTGGGACATTGAAGGGCTAAGTAGTGTCACTTTGATTATGGCACGTGTGGGGCCACCGTCTCATTTATGAGGACAGACACTTATGCTAAGATACAGGAATAATATTATGAAGAAGGAGAAGAGCATAGAGTGATGGCAGTAATAATAACAATGCATACTGCAATAAAATGGTGGGAGACATAAAGGGGTAGTATGACTAGTCGCAGCCCTTTTCTGAGGGCTTTTCAAATGCCAGGCCCCAGGGTAAGCAGTTTTCTAATATTACTTTGCTTAAATAAAACAGCAAGGAAGTTGAGAATCAGAAAATTTGTATAACTTTCCTTAGTTCATTCTATTTTTAATTAATAAGCCAAGGATTTACATCAGATATGTCTGATACCAAAATCCATTTCCTGCCAGCTCACCCCACTCAAGACTCTACATAGCTCACATAAAAAGCTCCAGAGCATAATCAAGAAGAAACAGATGATTCAACTGATATTTAGGGAATGTGTGTCAAGTGTCTTTCCTCCAAGCTGGGCAAAATGGAGTCACTCCTTATCCAAAGGTTTTACAAACCTGGGAAAGCCCATCTTACTTTTGTGACCCAGTGCTGTTGTAGTATTTGGAAAAAAAAAAAAAAAAAAAGTATACCCTTGGATGATATACAGATCTATCTCAAAATAACATGGCCAGCAAACTTACTTCACAGTGAGAAAGCTAGAGTGATTTCCTACCCAACAAAGAAACAAAACAAAAACTTACTTCAAATTTTTCGACATTGTTTCCAGGTGACGGTGGTAGGTCGCCTGTGGTAATCTCACGTTGAAATAAGAAAATATTCAACCTTCAGGGGTTTATATTTCTTACCATCTTCCATAATGCAGAAGACAAGGATGAAAGAAGCACCTGCAAACAATGATAATTTAGACTTCTTTATCAGTTTTCTCAAATTATAACAATGCACCGATGATTTGGGGAATACCTCAGAACTGATGTTTTAGCTAGCGTATTTTAAATATTTTATATAATTTTAATAGAAAACATTGGAATTATCATTTTAACTTTAGTAGTTTTTCAAATCATGTTCTGGTAGCACACTATGTAATAAATAAGCGTACTCTGTAACACTTTCGTTTCATTACATGAAGTATATTTAAATACTTTTTTTTTTACCAAATTATTATCAGTAACTATATTAAAAATTAAGTTGGAGCCTATTTTTAATGTAATGTTATCTTGCTACCTTCATTCTGCTAGTGACAACCACCTTTCAGTATATAGCAACCCACACAGTAGATTACAGAAAGATAAGAATGGGAGAAAACCTCATTATATTCACAGCATGTATAAATCATCTTTAAAAAAGACTAGTATCTAGGGACTTGCAGGTAGCATGGTGATTAAGGTCCTCGACTCCCACATGGCTGAGTGTGGTTCACGTTCTGGACCTGGTGGTTTGAAATTCATGCCTGGCATGTGTGCTTCAGTGCACGCTCAAAGTCCCAGGGAGAGGGTGGAAGAGCAGGGATCTTGGCATGGTCATCCCTCCTTGTGGTTGATTTCTCACTTTCCCTCTCGCTGTCTCTCTCTGTACCTTTGGTGAGTGTATGCACCCTATGGCAAAAACCTTAATAGATAAATACATTAATTAATTAATAGACTAGTATCCAAAATTGAAAGCGGCAACTCCATTTGAGGAAGGGTTCCCAATGCTGTGTAAAGTGGACACATCTTCCATGGTTTTATTTCTTTGAGAATATGAACAGCAGTTGCCTTACCGGAAGTCCCAAGTCAAAGGGCATGAACACATAGGTTACTATGTATCTTTTGGGCTGAAGTCATATAAAAGGAATGTAAAAATCAGGAACTTGGAGGAGGATTTAACATGGAGATATTCTAGAAGCTTATTTTTGTCAACTACTTCCTAAAAGTAAAGTAACTGATGGTCAAGATAGAAAGCTATATATTTTCAATTTGTTAATCCCAAAGCCTAAATTATAGAGAAATTTGTTTCAGTATTTTTTCAAGGGTTAACATTTGAGATAAACGATCATTAACACAAAGATTGAGTGAATGCAGAAAAACATACACCATTATTTAAGAGGAATGCAGAAAAACATACACCATTATTTATGAGGTTTCGTATGTCAATCTAAAAGCAAAACTTTGATTTAATAATTTTCTAAATGGTTGATTTAAGACCAAAATCCTAAGTGCCATATGTTCCAATAGTGTATTCATAATTTCCTATGAAGACTGCTCAAAGGTCAAAAGCAATGAGTTTTTTTAGACAACCACTTGCAGGCTCTGCATCCACATGGCATGGAGGGAGAAATCATGCAAGCACATTTGGAAGAGTACTAGGGACAACTGTAGTTGGGGTGCAGGTGAAGCGTGATCCAGGAGTAAGCAAAGGGTGTTTTTGTTCTTGAGAAAGTCGTGGTAAGAAAGAAGCATGTTAAATGAACATCTCAACAAGGATATCCTTGTAACACTTTATAGTCAACTGAGTCATTTAAAGATTATTCACATATACCTGTTTAGTCTTTGAAGCACCTTTGTGATTCAGATACTAGTTTTTATCTTCACTTAACAGGTCAGGAACTAAGGACTTTGAAATCTGAGTTACTTGACAGAGGCTGCATCAGGGAGCCAAGATTCAAGCATAGCTTATCAGATTCCAGATCTCAGACTTTTTCTACTAAATCACGCCTATTCTTTCAGTACATATGGTTATTGTTATTACAGTACAGCAATGCCACTGTATGTGCTTTTAGGTCCAGAGTTACTGATTTATTCCATCATCAGGAAAGTCTTGGCATATTTTTCTATGCAAAAGTGTGTGATGACTTTCCTGATGACCCACTGTATGGAAATAAACCCAATTTTTCACTGTTAAACTGTTCATGCCAGTGAGCTCCTCAATGTGATTAGGGTGATACCAAAGAAGCAATTTAAAAAGAGCATGGCTATGGGAGAGAGAAGCCCTGGGTCCAACACCCCTTCTCTGCCACCTTTTTATTGTATGCCCTGGGACAGTTTTTTACTCTTTCTCTTTCCCATTTCTCATATGATAGTAGTACTATTGTACTATCCCGTAAATTGTGAGGGTTGAGTTCATTAATATGAAGTTCTTAGTATAATACCTGGTAAGTAGTATCTACTGAATAAGTTGTGGCTTCATTTTTATAAATCCACAATTCTCCTTGGTAGCATGTAAAAGAAACTGTTTATTTTCTTCTCCCTTATGTTTCTCTTTCCTTAGTTACAGCTTTTTAATTGTTTTCAATAAAACCAAATTAGTATACTTTTAAAAACTATACTTTTCTAATACTCATATTTGGGGGATTAAAGAACAAATGCTCCCAATTCTCACTTTATTCACTCAGAGGGGGGAATATTCTTATAGTTATTTTGACCTATTGGATTCTATTTGCTTTGCAGTTATTTTTTTTTTTGAATTGCTGTCAAATGGGATTAAACATAGATAACTACAGTGTGTAGAATATAACTTGAGTAATGTAAATGCTAATTAAGAGTAACACACCTACAGGAGGTATCTCATCTGTATTTTTATGTCATGTACTGTACTGTGGATAACTTCCTCTCCCAATTTCTTCTCACTTTCCACAACTCAAAGCTTCAATTTTTCAATTCTTTTTTAAATTTTTAAATTTTTTTTTTGGAGAGGTTTTTGCTATAGGGCACGTGCACTCGCCAGACAGATAGAGACATAGAAACA
This sequence comes from Tupaia tana, assembly GCA_026018925.1. Classification (NCBI taxonomy): domain Eukaryota; kingdom Metazoa; phylum Chordata; class Mammalia; order Scandentia; family Tupaiidae; genus Tupaia; species Tupaia tana. The sequence continues at coordinate 20,466,550 of JAKSZU010000020.1, read as the reverse complement.
GAAAGCGAGAAATCACCCCCCCAGAGGGGATGGTCACGCCGCAATCCCTTCTCCTCTATTCTCCTCTCGGGATCTTGGGCACACATGCACAAGCACCTGGCATGAGTTTTAAGCCACCGGGTCCAGGACACGAACCGTGATTGACTACGTGGGAGTCCAGCAACATAGCCATTACACTAACTGCTGGTTCCCAATTTTTCAATTCTATATTCCTATCTGAAAAGCAGTCTTTATTTACTGAACCCAGAGCTTAGAAGAGATAATTGACATGTGAATGAAAAAGAAATAAAAATAAAATAAAATAAATAAAAAGAGAGATAATTAAAACTTTGGGCCTGAAAAATATGCTCGCAGCTACCATTTCATGTATATCTAGCCAATTAAGACATCTTTTCTTTCTCTGCCTGTGTACATGTATATGTATATTTCATTTATAGCACAGCAATAACAAATAATGTTTCCTACACCTCTTTGATTATATCACACTCTAGTTTATAAACTTTTAATGTTAACTCCTTACTGACAGTTGAAAGTTCAAAGTCATAGAGTTCATTACTGGAGTATATCTAAAAATACTTCATTTTTTTCCAAGAAAACTGACATTCTCTCAATTGTGCCTTTAACTTTCTTTTATGAGCCTGTTATGCCCTAGTCACATTATCTCTGTCCTTGCGAACTCTTTTCATCATTACATACACCATTATTTATCACATTTTCTATATCTAAGAGCAGCATATGCATTAGAACACTTTCTTGTTGTACCACTAATTCATGGTGTAGTTGAAATCAAGTTGCTTAAAATATCTTTGGGTCTTAGTTACCATGTCTGAAAAAATAGAATTAATGTTTTGTAGCATTTGTGGTTATGGTAAGAATTTAATGAGATCATACAGGTAAAAGTGATTGATATAGTGTCAGATACATGTAGTTGGTCAATAACCATTACCTCCCATTTCTCCATCATGATTTATTAATACTGCTAATTTGATACATGTATTTCTGGCCTGGTATAGTTCTTCTATGCTATATTTATATTTCTAAAGAGATTGCAAGCTCTATAATAGCTTTCATCATCTCTTATACATCTATGCATTCTCCTGTTATCCCAGCAAAGGGCTTTACACATAATAGAGGCACAGTAAGGGTCCCCAGATTAACCACAGAAACTTTTCTGCCAGCTACTGTGACCATCAAATCAACAGAGCAGAAAATATGCTGTAGTCTCTGACAGAGGCAGGTTTCTGAAACAGGGATCTTTGTATGAACCTATGTTTGGAAAAAAGATGGTAAATTTTAAGTCTTAGAAATTTGGGATCCTAATCAGGACAGTGACTTCTTGTCTAGTGTCACCTTCATATAAGATTTATTGACAGTGCAAACAGTCATGGTTTTTCTCACCTCCCTCCCCAAATAAAAAGATCTGTAAATTTCTCATAAGTATTGCTTCTCATTTGATCTGATCTTCATTTGTATGTTATAGACACAGTATTTTCAATTCCTTGTATCTCCCAAATGTTGAACTTGCCATTGTGAATGCACACATGACTCCCACTTTTACAGAGCATCTAGTCGATAAGAAATGTTTATTATTTACTACGTGATGATCATTTTTAGAAGAACTTATTAAAATTATAGATTACTGTGGTGAAGAAGGAAAGATACCAATTCTAAAGCATTAATTATTAGTGATTAAGTAGTTCATAAATAATAAAAACACAACTGACCTTTTTGTAAAATTTCCAAAAATACCAGCATATGTGGTCCCTTCACTGTTTGAAAGTTTGAAATATATACACAGTTTCTTCAGTTTTACACCTTTAATTTACTAGTTTTACTTGGAGATAAATACATTGTATTAAGCAGCTAAGAGTGATATAAGTTCATTTACTAATAGAGAGAAGAAGAGATATGGAGACAAGAGAAAGCAAATTAATGAAAAGCATATGTGTTATATAAGTGGGTGAGGAGAGGGTAAGTTACATCCTTAAGGGCAATCATTCTACGTATTTCCTGAACATTTCTCAGGACTCATCTTCTTTACAGAGTTCCATCTTGAACTTCCATGGTATATTTGGGTTTCTTGAGATGTGAGTTTATTGGTCCATGGTGCTTGCCTGAGTCAGAATCTGAGGACTAAGTAAGAGCACAAATTTCACAGGCTACTCAAGAAGGGAAAGGTGAAGGTAGGAGCCAGGGGAAAAAAACCTATAGTCACCACCCATCTTCTGACCCTATGCCACATTTTAAGAACTATCACATTTGATTTGATGAAAATGACAGACTTTAGATAATCAGAGCTTTCTCTGACTTCCAGTCAAAGCCAGAATTTTATCTTCTAATTTAGCCTTTTCTTAACTGACCTGAGAACAAAATCCATCTGCAGATCTTGTTCACATATGAATCTCCAGAGTCCTACTGAATCATACTTTTCCAATGAAAAGTCTTAAGAATCTATATTCTAGTCAAGTCTCCTATTACTACTGCCAACCTGGAAGGAGGGCTGAAGCACAATAAGGGAGACAAAAGTTTATTTTAGCCAAGAGTTTAGGATACGTTGCCGAGATGACAGATTCCAGTTGCCTAGAATGTGCACACTGAAATAGCTGCCAAGGAAGAGAAGGGCAAGAAAAAATAAGATTACAAATAGTTTGTTAAGAATTCACATTGGTACCTTTAAAGTAACACAGACAGTTGATTGGCTATGCATTATTACACCATGGATCCTAGGAACATTGCCATGAAGAAAGAATGAGGGTCATATAAATTCATAACCATTTGCTATGTAATTTTGTTTACTGTATACTCTTTTATTTTTATTTTTTTGGAGAGGTTTTTGCCATAAGGGCGTGTGCACTCACCAGACAGACAGAGACAAAGAGATAGAAAGCGAGAAATCACCCCCAGGGGGGATGGCCACACCGCAATCCCTTCTCCTCCATTCTCCTCTCAGGATCTTGGGCATGCATGCACATGCGCCCGGCGAGAGTTTTAAGCCACCGGGTTCGGGACTTGAACCGCCATCAACTACATAGGAGTCCAGTGACATAGCCATGACACTAACTGTTGGTCCCAGTATACTCTTTTTTTAAGAATTATTTTTTTTAACTTTATTTATTTGTTTATTATTTATTTTAATTTGACCAGAGAGGAACAGAGAGAAAGAGAGAGAGAGAGAGAGAGAGAGAGAGAGAGAGAGAGAGAGGGAAAGTGAGAAAGCAAGCTACCAGGTCCAACACCCGAACCACAGTTGGCCATGTGGGAGTCCAACACCCTTAACCACCACGCCACCTGCTGGCCCTACTGTAAACTCTTAATATTATACACCAGGCCTTTGGGGCAACCATACCAGTGAGCAGAGGGCAAAACTCAGGCCTCAATGCTCATGCCTCTTCTGAGACTAATGGGCCTCACAGTCCTTAAGCTCCTTTAACATGCTTTTTTTTTTTTTTCCTCACTATTTATAAGCAAACAAATTTGGGAAACATTAGAGTAGTGAGCCTCTCACCTCCCCTTACCATTTCTCCACTCCATGTCCATTTGAACATGAAACCAACATAAAAAACCATCAGACTTCGCCATATTTCTAACCTCACTGTGAATCACACTGAATATCTTGTGAACAGTCTGACATAGCTCAGGAAGATGCAGGAGCCTTCAGTGTAAATGACATAAAAAAGACGAAGTCAGAAAATGTTGCAGTTATGGGGGACCTTTGAGAGTAACTAGACTTGACGGTTCTCTGTACAAATGGGACAGCTCAGAGGGGTGAAATGTGTTATCTTGGGTCACGAAGTTGGCAGGAGCAGAACTAGAAGTGAGCTCTTTTGACTGCAATCCATCACTTTCCCACGTGATTGTTTTAGCCAACCCACTGTGCTTGGTCAGGGTCAATTCACTTTCCCCTCTGCTCTGAAATGCTGTTATGATTCAACCTCATGCCAACCAGCAGCTGCTTTCTCTAAGTAGCATTTGAATGCAACACTGAATCCTGAGGAGGAAATGGTTTCACTGTGGTTTTGAAGTCTTTTCTACGTTCTCTCTACCCACATATATTTACATCTCCAGCATTCTTAACTGAATTACAGTCAAATGCTTCATTACAGAGGCTCAGCCAGGAGGACATGCCCTGGGGAGTTTATTCACAGACAAATGTATTATTCACAAGCTTGATCTGATCATACAGAATTTGCACTATAACCACATGCCCTGAGGAAATTCCTTTCATAAACCTAAATGATTATACTTAAAAGAATAGTGTGGAAGAAAGAAAAATATATGAGCTGGAAAGGGGTGGAGCTATTGCCAGTTAACATGCAGGAAGTTCACAGAGGAACCTATTCGGATCCCCCTCTTCCATCCCCCTAACACACCCCTGCCTCCTCTAGGACACTATTTCCTTCTCTTTACAAAAGCTCCCTTTTGACAGTTTTGAAGGGAGGGGGAGATGATGAATTAAGTAGAGCTGGTGAATTATTTTAATGATAGTTTCTATGACAACAAGACAAATACTTTTCATATACTTTGTGTTATAAGCAAAGAAGCATTAGGCAAATAATTTATCTAGATAGTAAATGTGGTTTAATAAAACAAAACAAAAATGGAATCGAAAACAAAGAAAACCATATAGGTATTGGCTACCATGAGGGAAAAAAGATTTGTACATCAGCACTCCACCTGCACATAAAAGCTATTGCAGAGTTGGTCAGCATGCTCATGGTATGACAATCTCCAGCTCACTTCACCCAAAGAATTTCACCTGAACTTGTAACTTTCAGTTCTTCAGACCTGGACCTCTCTAGGTTCCTCTTGCAATAGGTTATAACCTAGCCCATATCTAGGGAGAATACTTGATTTCTGCTTTCTTGCAATTCTTACCTGTGCAGGGTTTCTTGTGGTCATTCAGTAGGTTTTTGTCACAGCTCTACTGACCAGCTTAGGCTGACAGATCCACCACATTAATGTAACCGTTTTTCATTGAGCATCGGTCAGCACAGTGCTGTGCAATTAATGCTTTGCTACTTACAGCTCCAGCTCAGCAGAGAGAAACCTATCTATTATTAAAAACCCTATTAGTAGTGGTAAGATCACATTCTGCTCTCTTCTCACTAGAGCTGCTCAGTGTTATCTAATTGGCTTTTATTACTTTGAAAACCATGGGAGTGTGGAGCTCAAATGCACATTTGCTAACAATTGTGTCCTTTTTTCCCTGTACTCATTGGCGATGCTTTTAGATTGTTTAGATTTTGTCAAGAAGGGAAAATAGGAGAGAGTGTTTTGCAGAGTACCTGAAAAGATACTACAGCCCCCAGGATTAGGTTAGTTGTGACTGCTCTGAGACTCAGTTATATGAATGCACATCAGGTGGGTGATTTTTCCCATTATTAATGAGTTTGTCCCTTTCCAAGATAGTGGCCTTATCAATTTCTCATGAGAATGTTATTGTTCATTTTCTATAGACTTGATCTTATTTGCATTCTTTAAAGAATTATTTTATTAGATTTTATTTATTTATTTTAATTTGACCAGAAAGGGAAAGACTGAGAGAGTAAGAGAGAGACAGAGAGAGAGAAGGAAAGTGAGAAAGCAAGCTGCCAGGTCCAGGACTCCAACCATGGTCAGCCATGTTGGAGTGTCCAATGCCTTAACCACCATGCCACCTGTTGGCCCCCTTATTTGCATTTTTAAATGATCACCCTGTTACCGGTTCATCTACTTAAACAGAACAAGTTAACAATGAGTTCTCTTGCTTAGACTTGCTGTGTACCAAATGACTTTTTTATTATTATTATTATCGCCATAATCTTGTTTATGTTACATTGAATCACATATAACTTTACAGTGTATTACATTTCTTTTTCCAGAAGGAATACCATGCATATCAGTCAATACAGAGACATTAAAATCCCAATTTCATCATCCAATAGCTTTTCATTATTTTTTCCGGTCATCATTATCGTTATTATTATTCCAATTTTTATTTTTTTTGAGAAGTTTTTGCTATAGGGTGCGTGTGCTTGCCAGACAGACAGAGACAGAGAGACAGAAAGTGAGAAATCACCCCCCAGGGGGGATGGCCACGCCACAATCCCTATTCCTCCATTCTCCTCTTGGGATCTTGGGCATACACGCACATGCGCCCGGCGTGAGTTTAAGCCACCAGGTCCAGGAGGCGAACCGCGGTCGACTACATGGAGTCCAGTGACATAGCCATTACGCTAACTGCTGGTCCCTACAATTATATTTTTGAACAGTAATCACTACTTCTCATTTTGCTTGTAACAAGACTTTACCCAACATGAAATACTTCTCAGGCCAATCCAGTTGAGAATACTATAGATGTCATCATCAACAGGTAATAAACCATATCTGTGTCCTACTAATGTCATGCCTCTCTATTTGTTCTCTTGCTGTCTTTTCTATACTCTTCTCTTCTCCCCCTCCCCATTCCACACTGTCTTATCCTCGTTACCTATTTTCACTGCTTTTCTGTTCTCCAATATTTCAATCTCTACCACAGAGTGCTAATAGTTGGTATGTATTAAGTGGATACATACAATAACTTTCTTTCATATCTTGGCTTACTTCACTCAACAATAGATCCTCCATATCTGACCACTTTCTATCAAATGCCAGGGTATTGTTGTTTTTTATGGCTGAGTAGTATTCCAAGAGTATATATGCCACACTTTTTCAATCCATTCATCTGTTTGTGGACATTTGGGTTGGTTCCATGTCTTGGCGATCATGAATAATGCTGCAATAAACATTGATGTGCAAGCACTTTTCCGACTGAGCATTCTCCTGTTTTTTTGGTAGATATCCAGAAGTGGGATTGCTGGATCAAATGGTAGTTCTATTTGTAGACCTTTGAAGAACCTCCATATTGTTGTCCACAGTGGCTAAATCAGTTTACATTCCCACCAACAGTGTAGGAGAGTTCCCTTTTCACCACATTTCCACAAACACTTGTCACACTTTATATTTTTAATCATTGCCATTCTGACAGGGGTTAGGTGATATCTCATTGTGTTTTTTTTCCTTTTCTTTTTTTTTTTTTTTTTTGGAGAGGTTTTTGCTATAGGGTGCGTGTGCTTGCCAGACAGACAGAGAGAGACAGACAGACAGAAAGTGAGAAATCACCCCCCAGGGGGATGGCCACACCACGATCCCTTCTCCTCCATTCTCCTCTCGGGATCTTGGGCACGCACACACACACGCCCGGCGTGAGTTTAAGCCACTGGGTCCGGGACTCAAACTGCGGTCGACTACGTGGGAGTCCAGCTACATAGCCATTATGCTAACTGCTGGTCCCTCATTGTGGTTTTTAATCTGCCACTCCCTTATGATGAGGGATGTTGAGCATTTCTTCATATGTTTTTTGGCTGTTCATATGTCTTCCTTAGAGATATATTTGTTCAGCTCATTTTCCCATCTTTTAATTGAGTTAATCATTTTTTTTTTTTCGTGTAAGGCACTTGAGTTCCCTGTGTATTCTGGTTATCAGTCCCTTGTCTGAGGCATATTCAACAAAATTATTTTCCCATTCTGTGGGTTGTTGATTGACATTTGTTACTGTGTCCTTTGCTGTGCAGAAACTTCTTAATCTGATATAGTCCTACTTGTCTATTTTCGAGATTATTGGCTGTGCTTTAGGAGCCTTATTTAAGTAGTCTTTGCCTACCTCAATGTCTCCCAGAGTTTCCCCAGCATTTTCCACCAGTAGTTTTATTGTTTGAGGTCTTAGGTTCAGATCTTTGATCCATTTTGAGTTGATTTTTGTTAATGGTGGAAGATGGGGGTTCAGCTTCATCTTTTGGCAGGTGGATACCCAGTTTTTCCAGCACCGTTTACCAAAGAGGTTTTCCTTTTCCCAATGGATTGACTCATATCCATTGTCAAAAATCAGTGGGCTGTAAGCATTGGGGGTTACATTTCTGGGGTCTCTATTCTATTCCATTGGTCCACATGTCTGTTTTTGTACCAATACCATGCTGTTTTCATGATCCAAATGACTTTCTTTAAAAGTATGTGTGTGATACTGGAAAAGGGTCATCTTTTGACCAGCCTCAGTGATCATAGTCTCCTTTCACACTTGTTTCCCCATGGGAAATGTTACAGTTTTTGCTAGGAATTATTATTATTAGTGGTTCTCTTGTTATTTACAGTAGTAACTGTAGCAGCATAAGCATTTGTATTTTCTAAGGTGACTTTTTTTTTCCCCAAAAAGGTTTTGATGTTTTTCTTTAAATATCTGGCCCAATGTAAACAACACAGAATAGCTCAACTTCCTTGAACCATACTCTAATCTTCAAAACTTGATATGTGAGTGTTCTACTTGATGTCTCATTAGTTCCTCAACTCCTTCCTCCTTGTCTCCAGAAATCAGGCTTCCATTTTTACCTCCTCACTGAAATGGCTTCCTTTAAAATCATATCCAGTGCCTTGCCTTCAGCTCTTATTGTTTTTGTTTTTTTTTTCTTTTTGCTCTCCCTTGCTTCTGTGCCTCTCAGTAGGTAATAAAAGAATAACAACACTTTCTGAATACCTATTGTGTCCAGCGTGTTTGAATCCCTTTTTTCCTAAAGTTACATCATCAATGCATTTCATCAACTCACTGAATTCTGTTTCCCAGAAGGTGAAGAGTACCATACTTTCCAATTCACAGATAAGGACACGGAGATGCAGGGAACTGACGCCACTTGTTCTAATGTCCCACTTATTGGGGGAACCGAGTCTCTTACCTGCATGTCTCAGAGGCCTATTGTCTGCTCTCAGTGCACTCCGTGCTGCCTCTCAGAATTCCCTGACTCGTCATCAGCGATGCCCTTGCCTCTCATACCTCTCAGACCAAACTGAACTGGACAAACAGTGAGTGAGTGCCTGCTTGAGGGGGCAGCACCTGGTCTCCTTCACGGTCTCCTCTTGTCCTCTTGCCCATTAATTGTGCTCAGGAGGGATAAATTAGAATTAAAATTATGCTGTGGCTTTTCAAATCCAGGAGCTCTTTTCTGGTTGGGGACCAGGGCCGTGGTGGAAGCATTGAGGAGCAGCCCCAGCAGTGCTGCCCCATTTCCTAATTATTAATAATTTTACTAAGATCCTCTTAATGCTCAGCCTCATCACTGTAAATTTATTCAATTGCTCCTTTTTCTTTGACCTCCAAATCTAATCAGTTACTAACTGTTACTAATCTCCCCCTTTAAAATTCATCTCCACAACCATAACTCTACCCTGAACTCTAATCACTTCACTTCTGAATTGTAGTCTTGGCATCTGAATGGCTTGTTCTCATGGGTTCTATCCATTCCAAACCAGTTACCCCTAGTCATAAGGAAAGGCCCCCAGAGCATTTGCAGTTATCTTCTGTGATCCAAGTCACATGCTGACTCCTCTCCACAGTCTTCATTTGTCAGTGCACAGTTGTTACCCCTCATCCCTGCCCCTTTGGGTCCAGTCAAATAGTGCCATGTACATGTTTGCCACCTCACTAGACTTTAAGTTCGTGTGGCCTGTACAGTTTGTTACTCCTCTTTACATAAAACACGCCCAGCAGTGTGCCTGGTACACAGCGATCACTTGGTTAATCTAAGAGTAAATGTACAGCTGAACATGGGAGCAAATGAATGGATGAATAAATAAATACAAACAGATAGCTTTGCAGGGACTTTCAGCTCCTACTTTACCAAGTCAGAACTTCTCAAAGTGGTCACAGGAGCGAGTCATCTGCCCTTCCTTCCTTACACTTGTCTCAAATACCTGCTGGTCTGGCCCTGGGTGCCAAAGCAGATATAGTTACTCTTCACATAACATTTAATCTGCTTGAACTAATAGTTTGAGGCCTTCCCTTCTCATGGGCTATCCTTTCACACGTTTCTTTGTTTCCTTTCTGTACAAAATGTGCTATGATGGTCTCTCCTTCCACCACTCACCATCTCCTTTCCACATAAATCACAATCACAATGAATTGATGAGGATCCGTTGTTTTCATGGTAGTTTATTTTAGTGAAATTATAAATCCAAGAGTTGGTATGATGTCACTCAGCATATTTGGCATCAGATGGCCAATGACAGGACTGCAGATTGAACTCTAATACAGTAAGCCTCCATTATTCATGAGCTATACAGGACACATTCCAAGACTCTGTAAATGTCTGTAACTATGGGTAGTATCAAGCCCTATATCCACTCTGTTTTTTCTGATACATAAGTATCTATGATAACCTTATAAATTCAACACAAGAAGAGCAGATAGGGTGGAATAGAAGAGTGTGATGATCTATCATACTCTTTAAAATGGTATATTATTTAAAATAATTGTTTATTTCTAGGCTATTCCACTTAATAATTTTTAGAGCACAGTTTATTGTAGGTAACTAAAAGTGTGGAAAGTGAAACCATGGACAAAAAGTATGTAATATAACTTACTATAGCCTTATAATTCTCATTTGATAAATGGAGATTAAAACAATTAGCTACTTCACAATTTTTGTGATAATTAAATGAACTTCTTTATATAAAAGATATGTAGCCAAATATTTTTAAAGTAATTTTTTCTACTAAAAGCATTATGTAACTGTTGTAATAAATGCTTGTAACTAATTTCTCAAGACCCCAAAATAACATTAAACAAAGAAAAAATACTACTCACATATCACTATATTTACCTCTGTAGATCCCATGGCTCTAAGGACTTTCTTAAAATATCCTAACTAAATAAACTATCCCTATTTAGCCTGGGATCAGTTAATGAATACATTCTTTTATTTTTTTTAAAGATTTTTGTTATAGGACACATGCACTCACCAGAAAAGAGTGAGACATAAAGAATAAAAGTGAGAAATAATCCCCCAGGAGTAGTGGCCACACAGTAATACCTTCCCCTCCATTCTCCTCCTGGGAATTTGGACACACAAAATATGCACCTGGTATGATTTTCAAGCCTCCAGGTCTGGTACTCTAACCGTGGTTGACCATAGGGGGAATTCAGAGCTTTAACCACCATGCCAACCTGCTGGCCCCAATGAATGCATTCTTTATGGAAAAAAACTCATGATTTCTAAACCTTTTAATGGTCCTGAATGATCAAAATCATCATCCTCTGTTAACAGAGGAATAAACTCAAACAAGTCACCTAACTTTCATATAGTGACACAACTAGTAAATTTAGAGCTTGGATTTTAATTTAAGTTTACTTCACACAAAACTTCACAGTCTATTCCAGGCACCTCTGTGCTGTGCCTTGGTGACAGAGGGTCATTCTTTGTCTTTTCTGATCATCACGTTTGGGAGTAAACACAGTACCCCTGTAGGTGACTCATGTGCTATGAAAGGAGACAAAGGCATCACATGCCAGCCTGGGTGTCTCACAGGGGAGCACTGTCCTGTTGGGGTCAGCAAGTTGGCTTCTTGCCATCCAGGGATGATACCTTTTATAATGAGGAAGTTAAAGAGATAATTATGGAAATTAATTCCTGAGCTACTGTGGCCTGTGAACTCTACCAAGCAGAACTTTGAATATCAAGGGCAATGCTGCAATTCAGAGCAGAAACAGGAAAACCTTACCTTAACACTCTCTTAGGGACTGAACAAAACTGTTTTCATACAACTTCATATAGTCTCATTTTATCTTTTTAGAGGTTTTTGCCTTAGGGCACATGCACTCTCTAGAGAGAGAGACAAACAGAGACAATGAGAGGGAAAGTGAGAAATCACCTTCCAGAGGGGATGGCCACACCGCAAACCCTTCTGCTCTATTGTCTTTCCAGGATCTTGGGCATGCACACACATGTGCTTGGTGTGAGTTTGAAGCTACCTGGTCCAGGACTTGAAAGGAGGTTGGCAATGCGGGAGTCCAGTAATGTAACTGTTATGCCATCTGCTGGCCCCATATAATCTTATTTAACAGGAGATTGTATGTGTGTCTTTATGTGAGTTTGTATGTGTGTATGTCATGGTATGATTGTGTGCATCTGGGCATACCTGTCTCCTAATGTAAGCAAATGGCTCATTAACAAATTTACTTATTGGCCTAAATAGTCTAACTCAAACTAAATAAAATCAACGTGCCCTACAAAGATAGAAATGTGTTAAGATAAGTGTGTTTTAGATGTCGGTCAGATGAAAAAAGAGAAAATGAAAACAGAAAACAAAATTGAATTCCAGATTTACTCATTTCTTCCCATTCTTAGAAACTGTCTAATCTACATGTGCAGATAGATTACTAAACACCCCAGCTTGCAAAAGCTAGTGAGCACCCCACCTCATCGTACACTAAGTTGATGCTGAGCTCAAGACATGCAAACATTCAAGATCAATGCTAAAAAATATGTTTCCTGGGTTTAAAAATAGTTTTGGGCTATAATCTAATTTCAATCAGATTCCCTCTAGCTCTGTACCTCACTTGATATGAAGAGCAATAAGCACATTCCACATGGGATTTGGAGAAGTCACTTCAGAAACATTCTTCCTGGAATTCTGTATGGCTTAGATGGAAGTATCCACAAGTCACGTCCATGTATCAGTAAAAACAGACAGTGAAAGGACCACATATTTCTATTTTCTAATACTGCCAAGGTGCATACCTCCTATAATTTTCCGAGACCCACACTATAATTCACTCTCTGTCCTATGATCTCCCTCTTTCTCTCTCCCATTAGATTTAATTCTATAATTACACACTACAAGCCATTCAAGCAGAAATACCATTGCTGATTGCAACTTTCCCCAGCTAGTCCATGAACATTGCCATATCGTGTGTGTATGCTCGCATGCGTGTGTGTCAGCCTACCATCGAAAGAGAAACTATTTCCCTCAAAAGCAGCCTGTGTCTCTACCTATTTTTAATTTGGCTTCCCATTTATTGTCCTTTTCCCAGTTTGTGTCCAGGGAGGTGGAATTTCATCCCTCTAGAGCAGCACTCCCAATAGATGGAGACTCCTTTTTCATGTGGCATTTTCTTTCCTCCCTTTGTATTTTCATTGACCTCATCTCTATGCTAAGCATAGATTATCACTCCTAATTCTGAAAGACTTGAAGAATGTTTCTGTGACCCTATGAGGCTTTTACAACTGAGATGTCACTCCTGGCCCGTTTCCCTTCAATTCCAATGTCTGATGGGTGCTTGTATTTTTTGTCCATGTTGCTGTTTTAGTTTCTCACTTATCTGCTAGTTTGTTTCACTATATGTGATTATCTCTCGCTTATCCCCAAGTGAATGTGTGAACATGGTGTCTTTCTGTTCCCCTTCCCTCTTGTGTGGCATGTGTGTGTCATTTCCCGTTTCCTCTGGGAGAGGTATGAAGAGTAGCAGTTGTTGAACGCTGTGTGCATTTTCACCGAGAAGCTGCATCTGTATCTCTCCGCTGCCTTGTTTCATGTCTTTATGCATGAGCAGCATCTCTCAAGCCGAGCTAAAGCTTAGCAACCTGAAACTGCACAGTGCATACCCCATAAAAAGAGGTTTGTTTTCTCCAATGAATATGCAGCATTGATTTGTATGGTGGAGAACTTTAAGGGTCTAAGAAGGTTCAGATTTTGTCATTTTAATAAATTTCCTTTATGCAAGAGCCTAAAGTATTGTATATTTGCATTCCAAAGGATCAAATGGAAGCCATGGCATTTGCTGCCTTTCATTGAGCAATGAGACTGAAGGTTTTAAATTCGTATTCTGAAAGAAGAGTAAAACAGGCCACCAAATCTCAGAGGTAGTGGCAACGTCACGTGGACAAAGGCCGTGTCCCGTTTGACAATTCATCTTGTGGTTTCTGATCTAGCTCTTGTGTGAATCCTCAGGAATGACCACTTTCATTCCCATTTTCTCTTTTCCAACATCAGTTTGTTCCCTTTTGTAGTTAGAAGTGATTTAAAACATGGTAAGAAAGGAGAAGGATAAATAGGAGAGGAGGAAATGCACAGGAAGTAGTCTTAGGATGTTCTAGGTCCACCCGTACATTTAGTAATTTTTATTTACGTGCACAAATTTGGGACACCATGTTCTTCTGTCTTGCATTCACACATATATTTACACACACAGAGTCACATTAGTAGGGGATGAGTAAGCAAATGAGAAAGGTCTGAGCTTGTATCCCACAACCTCCCTGAGCCTACCAGGTCCACACATGTGCCTGTGATCTAGGCCAGGTGAAACTGGGTGTAGGTCATGGCATGGGACCCTCATGGGGAGGAGGGCTTGCTCTCTCGTAGGAGAGATAAATAAACTGTAAAAGAAGAGTAAACGTATAACAATTAAGAAATTGTAAGAAATTGTTTTTCCTTTTTATTTAATCACATGGACACAAAATGTGTTCTATAATATTATCCTCAAGATTATTAGAATGAGAAGCCTTTTTATTGCTGTTTTAGAAGGATTTTTTTAAATGTAGCATAAGAAAACAGGGGTAAGAAGAGAAAGGAAAACTAATATTTATTGTTTAGGATTTTTGCCACGGGAAATGTGTACTTACCAGAAAGAGAGAGAGACAGAGATAGAGGGAAAGTGAGAAGCCATTCCCCTAGGAGGGATGACAATGCTGCAATCCCATCTCTTCCACTCTCCTCCTGAGATTTTAGGCAAGCACACACATGTGCCTGGTGTGATTTTCAAGCTACCAGGTCTGGGACTCCAACCATGGTCTATGTGGCAGTCAACTAATATTTATTTAGCATCTCCTATATAGTAACAGTGTTGATTGTATTTATATAGAATAGTTATTTAATCCTCTCAACAGCCCTAAAACTAAATGGTGCTAACCCTCTTTTTATAACTATGGAAAGTGGGGCTTGTATGAATAAGTCCTTTATACTAGTAAAGATCTATCACACTAGTAAATGGTAAAGAGCAGATTTGATTTCAGATGACTTGCTTTTAAAGAATATGATTTTTCCCGTTTATTTTGGGAAAATTCATTTTGCTATCCATGATTAAGTATCTTGTCTATTGATTAGGTTACTATCTGCAGGTAAGTATAAAACTGATGTATGATATGTCATCCTTTATCTTCTCAACATAGAAAGTTAATGTAAAATTTACTGGTTTGCAACAGTATTCATGGACATTGAAAAACTTCTCAGCTGAGAGTAGTTTTCTGATTGCGAGCACCTAGTTTCCTGAGGTAGATTACCGTAACAGTTCTCCCCTAGAACATGGAGGAACAGCTATAGTAGATTGGAGCAAATGCCTAGCCTCTTCTGTCTGGCCTTTCCATAGCCAGATCACTCCCTGTATGTGTAGTCAACAACCTACAGGGGTGCCCACCTGGCACTCACTCTCCTCCATCTAAGTCTTGACTTATACATCCAAGAATTCCCTATCCAGAGTCCCAGATCCATTTCCTAGGTCTGCATTGGCCTGTTCCCGCTTGTCATTGCCAAAACTGACCATGGAAGACTTTTTAGAGGCTGTCATTGAGCATGCACATGAAAAGAATTGTCTCATAAATATCTGCAATGGAGAATTGAGGATGGGAGAGTATGAGGATAGAAATTGATGGGCAAGGACCAGCAGTCTCAGGGGCAAGTCTTCCATTTCTACCTTCCTCAGACACAAAACTTTAAGGAGCTAAGGATTTTAAATTGAAACCTAGTCCTCTAGGAGGATTTGATGGTATTATTTGATAAATGTAAATAATACATTAGCTGCCACATGAAATATTGCCCTGGGCCTGATATATACTAGAAATATGCCTGAATATCACAGTACTCTGATTATATTTTATTAAGAATGTAAAGACCCGCCGTGGTACTTTTGACTTTAATAAAACATTTTTTTTTAGAGGTTTTTGCTATAGGGTGTGTGCGCTCACCAGAAAGACAGAGAGAGACAGAGAGATAGAAAGCAAGAAATCACCCCCCCCGGGGGGATGGCAACGCCACAATCCCTTCTCCTCCATTCTCCTCTCTGGATCTTGGGCACACACACATGTGCGCCCGGTGTGAGTTTAAACCACCGGGTCCGGGATTCAGACCGCGGTTGGCTACATGGGAGTTCAATGACATAGCCATTACGCTAACTACTGGTCCCAATAAAACATAATTTCTTATGAAAAATTTTTTTTTCAGATTCCTCCAACATTAGGGAAAGAAACACAGTTATTTGGGTCTGACTGCTCAGAAGTGGGATCCCTGAAGATCATCATTCCTACATGTATTCTCTTTCTCTGTCTGGATTCTATAAAAATGTGACTACTTGTGATTGGAAGTCTTAGCTTTTTCTTTTATAGATGACCATTTGGAATGAAAAAAATGAAATACAATAAATACAAAATGGCAAGTACAATATTTGGCACAAGAACACACAATCTCACATAGTAGATATCAAATAAGTGGTCATTATCTTCCTGCCCCTTCATTTCTACCAGACTAATTATTTTGTATTAGTTGGGAAATAGGAATATTCCATAGCTGCAGTGAATTGTTTTGTTCTCCCCAACTTCTCAGTCCTTTCATCATTAGCGCCTCCACCATATAATCATCAGGTGATGCTAAGGAGGCATCAGATGCTTTTTCCTTTTCAATATATAGGCCAACTCAAGAGTCCTTTGCTATGTACGTCTTATCCTGCCTTTTCTTGTACTGATCCTTGGTTTCACTGTTAAGTTCCCACTCTCATCCACCGTATGCTCACTTTCCCCAAAATGTGGTCACTTCATCTCTGTCACTGTGCTTTTAGTCAGATGAATGTAAAACACTTAATCAAGAGACCTGGCCTGAGTTGGTACAAAATGTCAAAGCCCATTTGCTTAAAAGTAAAAATAAAGTCGTCTGCCCTTTTTATCTCTAGCTTGCCACAGACAATGGCAGTGTTGATTTTAATCTATTGCAGTGAAGTGTTGAGCCTAAAACTCCCTGCTTTTCTTATACACAGATGCGGAACTGAGACCAGAGAGACCGGCTTTGCCCATTGCTTGAACTAGAGGTGCATGAGCTTATCTTCCCATAGAGAATTTTTTATTTCTCATTCTCAGTTTCTTAGGCTTTTAGCATATTAAAGGGAACTTCAGTTACGGATTTCAGTTCTTCCTTTTTCTTCATTAAATCAGCATGCAGTGTGTGACACAGATACTTTGGTTCATTTTAGATTTAAATATGCAATGGCTTTGTTCAGGACAATATAGGATGCCCTGTAATCCTGGTTGTGCTTTGAAAGTAAGAGTTATGGAAAGAGAATGTATCCTGAGGCAAGTATTCTGAAAATACTATTATTAGGGGCATTACTCTGTTGATTTCTTAAGCAGCCTCTGCATTAACAAGAGTTTTAGTAGTAGGGTAGCTTAATGAGGTGCTAATGAGCACAGAAGAACTGAACCCTCTGATAAGCCCCCCTTACCGCATTGTTTACAAGGGGTCAAATGATCTTTGCATATTTCTACATGAGCAAAATAATTACTGTGTTTTCTAATCCCATCTCAAATATCATCCAGCCAACCTGTTTTCAGCTTGCATATACACACATACACACACACATATACACACAAACAACATACACATACACACACTTTAAGTCAGGTACAGGCAAAGTGAACTAGAAGTGGATTATATAAAATAGAAGAAAGCTGATCCCCTCATCTCTATTCATTTCTCCTTCACTTAACTGCTGACTTATCGACAATGAATTTGTGCTCAGCTTGAGTCAGTCACATATTTCATTCAGAACCGACAGGTTACAATCTACCTATTGGCATCCTGCTGGTATCACATGTGACACACTTATGATAGCTGCTGCATGCTGGACATGTTCAAGATGAACATCTTCAGGAGGGGATTTTTCCCAAAAACTAATCAATGATTTTATACTTAGGAAACAGGGCCTTCCCTGAGCACAGGAGAACAAAGATGTTGAGTGATTTAAGCAGCCCTGAGAGAGCACCTTTGTACACTAAGAGCAAGGCAATAATGTAGAATAAATACCCTGTCCATCTACTAAAACCCATTTATTTAGTAAAGAAGAGACTATTAGTCCTTTGCTCAATTAAAAAGAAGGCCTCAATAAACATATCACTGAAAGAGATATGGATTCAACCCAACCATTCAAATTATTTGTCATAGAAGAGCACAAATGAACTTTGAAAGCTCAGAGCAATGCTGCCAATCTGGAAGTACAGAGAGGCTGCGATGAAGAAGCTGGCACTGAAGCTTGGTCCCAAATAATGGAAATCCTTTCCTTAGGTGGACTTGGGAGTAGTGTTTTGCAGGTATCCATAACAGCAAAGCCATCAAGATTAAGGACATTTTGGGTCATTTTCCAGAAGGAGTCTGTAGTTTTATTTAGCTGGAATTTTGGTCATGCTGTTCGAGTTCAGTGATGTAGGGTCCTGAGTGTCAGGTAAAGTAATTAGGATGTAATTGAAAGTAGTGAGTGGCTAATGATGGCTTTTAAGCATAGAATAATCAGATGATAGCTATATTCTAAGAAGATTAATCTGTCAAAAGTATGTAGAAGTAAAACTATTTCAGGCAAGGGCTAACATGTGTCTCAATATAGTGATACTAGTATAGGAAAAAATATAGAAAACCTGTGTTTTACAGATAAACTGTCAGACTGCCTGGCATACTGAATGTGGCAATATGGGGAAAAGACAGTATTCAACATTAGGAGCTCTACAGTTTAGACTTGCAGACTGAAAGAATGGTGGCAAAATGAACAGCTAGGGACATTCAGAGGCAAAGAACATGTAGACAGGAAGGAATAATAGCTTGGGGTATTTGGGAGTGAATAGTACACCCAGGTAAATGTTTGCAAAAGGCATAAAAATCC
The DNA here is from genome assembly GCA_026018925.1 of Tupaia tana. NCBI lineage: Eukaryota > Metazoa > Chordata > Mammalia > Scandentia > Tupaiidae > Tupaia > Tupaia tana. The sequence continues at coordinate 20,447,799 of JAKSZU010000020.1, read as the reverse complement.
ATGGATGGAGGCATGCAGATGAGTTGGGTTGGAGATAAAGATACTATGCCTATATTTAAGGAGATAATAGTTATTATTTATTTATTTATTTATTTGGAGAGGTTTTTGCTACAGGGTGCGTGTGCTCACCAGAAAGACAGAGAGAGACAGAGAGACAGAAAGTGAGAAATCACCCTCCAGGGGGGGTGGCCACGCCGCAATCCCTTCTCCTCCATTCTCCTCTCGGGATCTTGGGCACGCATGCACACATGTCCGGCATGAATTTAAGCCACCAGGTCCAGGACTCGAACTGCAGTAGACTACATGAGAGTCCAGTGACATAGACTGCTGGTCCCAGTATTTAAATATAATAATCGATTACATGGCTAAGGAAATGACTATACATATGAAGAGTAGGGATGTATGACATCCCTTAAGGGGCAAATACACTTAGGAAGCAAAGAAAGATAAAGGATTGCTCAAATCATTATAAGGGAGAGGATCTCAGGAGAGAAAAGAAGTCAAAGGCATAGAAGTAACAAATACTATTGACAAATCAGAGAGGACGGAATCTCACCTTCATCCAATGTAATTGGATGAGATTGCTAGAGGCTTCCTAGAGACTCACAACAGCAGCTTTAATAAGTGAAAAGTTCTGATGTGCAAATAATAAAAAATGATTAATAGGGAAAAGTGGAGGAATAGTTAGAGATTTGTAAAGAGAAGTAATTTTATGGAGTTGAGGGAACAAGGAGCTAAGCCTATATGTGTGTGAACGTGTGTGTGTGTGTGTGTGCATGTGTGTGTTGTTTGGTTGCTTTGTTTTCTCTGTTTTGGTTACTTGTTAGGATACTGGAGACTATGTGGGTGAAAAGTAGACACAGAGAGTGGAGGAGGGAGGATTGAAAATGAAGCGATAATGGGTCCAGATTCCTTGGAAAACCAAATGGATTATTTACTATTTTCAGTGAGGGTATTAATTAGGTCTGAGAAGAAAATGAGATATGTTTCATTTATGAGTAACAAGAGAAAGATTGTTGTAGATTAAAAGAAAGGTCAAAGTGGTGAGAAGGTTTAGACTGGGAGAAAGATTGAGAACATCATAGGTCTTAAAGGACAAGGAGGCACAAAGAATGAGAAATGGAGAAAAAGACTGGAGAACAAGACACACCTTCCCTATTCGATTTTGCCTAGGCCCAGTAATGTTAAGGAAATTGTCAGACTTAGTATTCTTCATTCACCTAGGGAAATCATGGAGCTATATCACATTGGCAGCACTGAACACAGCAGGTATGTTCTTGCCCACTTCAGCTGCCATACCCTTGAACTGTGGAGGGAGTGTTCCCTTGCTCCAACCAAATTAAAAAACTTAATTACAAGTGAAACTGAATAAACGGAAGTATTTTACTTTTTTAAATGGAACTTATCTACTCTATAAAAGTAAGAACAAGATAAATAAACATTTATTCAGATGAGGAAATGAGAGAGAAAGTATATGAGAGAGACCTAGGGGGAGGCGCTGTAGTAGAAGGAAGGAAAAAGAGACCATTTCTATCGTCTTTCTGAAAACAATCTTTTTTGGCAGAGTGGCCATAGTTTTACTGCTGCTGATTTTTAAGCTAATTGAATGGGGATTCTCTTAATTTATGCCTTAGGTAAAAAGGGAAATTGTTGCTGGCAGGAATAGCTATGTCTTATCCAGAGGTTTTAGTTGCAAATATACATCAGCAGGGTAAATCTGGTATAAGCATTTCTGAAGCAAACAGGTGGTTTGTTAGTCAGGGTACTCTGGAAAGCAGAACCAAAGGAAATATGTAGATGTATGAAAAGGAATTTTCATGGGAATTGGCTTACATGATTCTGGAGGCTGAAAATTCCCCCCAATATGCTGTCTGTAAGCTAGAGAGCCAGTGGTGTAATTAAAAAAAAAAAAAAAAAAAAATCAAAAGTCTAAAAACCATGGTATAACTCTTTTCTTATTTTATTTTAGATTTTTTTCCATGGGGCATGTGTGCTCACCAGAAAGAGGGAGAGAAAGTGAGAAATTATATCCACCAGAAGAGAGGGCCACACCACAATCCTCTCTTCCATTCTCTTCTCAGGATTTTGGATACATTTGTACAAGTTTAGTGTTTTTCGGGCCACCAGATCTAGTACTGGAACTGTCCAATTGGCCATGTAAAATCTAGCACCTTAATCACCACTCTACCTGCTGGTCCACTAGTGTCATCAATCTTAGCCTAGGTCAAAGATCTGAGAACCTAGGAGGAAAGAGGACAGCTGGAGTATTTTTTTTTAATTTTTAAATTATTTATATCATTGAATTTATCATAATAATTATTTTTTTTAATTTGACCAAAGAGAGACAGAGAAAGAAGAGAGAGTGAGAAAGCAAGCCACCAGACTTGGGACTTTAACTACAACCAATCATGTGGGAGTTCAGTGCCTTAGCCACCATACCACCTGCTGGCCCCAGCAGCTAACGTCTTAAAGCCTTGGAGTTCTGATGTATGAGAGCAGAAAAAGATAGATGTTCTTGCTCCAGAAGGAAGAGCAAATATTTCCTTCATCTGCCTCTTTGTTCTATCTGGACCTTCGACAAACTGGATGATAATCATATTAATGAGGACAGGTCCTATTTATTCAGTTTACTAGTTCAAATGATAATATTTCCTGAAACATCCTCAAAGACACACCCTGAAATAGTGCTTTACCACTTATCTGGGTATCTCTCAGTCTAATCAAGTTGACATTGGGGTAGGTCTACATTTGTGTAGGGTCTTTTTTCTTCTACCTTCTATCCTAACCAATGCTCAGAAATGAGGACTTATGTGCTAGTTAATGGCATTAAGCCACATCTATTGAAGACTCTAACTATTGAGATCTCACACAATGGTCTCATCTTGGCATTGCTACCTCATACTCTCATGGTAATCACTTATTTAAAATCAAATAATTTGCTTTAAAATAGACTGGAAGCTTTATGAGTAAGGTCACATTGGATTTTAATTAACAGTATTGCCCTGGAAATCCAGGAATTGGCTCAAGTAAACATCTGTTAGATAGAAATTAAAGAGCACCCTGACTTGACCTGGGAATCTCAAAGCAAAGTTACAATTTTGATATGAGGCCAAGATAACTCATCAACTCAACTAAGACTGCCCTATGATCAGTATTCTCATACCTACCAACTAACCAAGCCCCAGAAAGGTCAAACAGACCCATGGGAGCACTTAATAAATATTAAGCATGAAATAAATTTCATATTGAATATACTATACTTGTTTAGCAAAAGGAAGATAATAAGACAGAGGTGATAACGATAGCATTCCACTTTCTGTAAGGTCTTGGAAATTTCAAACAAATTGTGCCCAATTTGGCTGGGTAGAGTCAATTTATGTGCCAGGCTGATTATGGACAAGTGCCTATGTATGCTTATTTGATACATTGCAGGGCAGGGACTTTGCCTCCAAAGTAGTAATATCTGCCTCTTCACCATGGCAATATCCTTTTATTGAAGATTGGTTCATATACTTAGAGTAAAAACAGCTTCACAGGCAGAATACAACCACATAATCAAAGTCCCCTGATAGCAGAAAACTTCATAATGTAAGATGTGTTTGACAGATAGATTGTTGGTGAATTTCTACATTGTATTTTGTAAACACAATGTCAAATACTATATTTGGGTTATGGGTTACATAAAGCTGGGAACCTTCAGTAGGCATGGCATATTGTAGTTGAATGTAGCAAACTTGAAGTATAGGTAGGAATATAAAAAAACAAAAGTATTCTACCTCTTTTAGAAATAGTTTGATGACTAAGAAACTTCATTAATAAAGCCTGATGAGAAAGCATGTTGTGTTTGTCCAACAGACATAGGAATGGGAAGATTCTTTGACAAAAGTTATTTGTATGGAAAATTTATTCAAATGCCATAGCAGGGTCAAACTATATTTCCAGTAATGTCAATGAAAAGAATATTTTATTTTTCGATGTTCCTTTAAGAAAGATGGGCCAGCTAAGTGGTGTGGTGCTTAAGATGCATGAATCCTACCTTCCTGATAGTGCATTTGAGTACTGGACCCCAGGGTTTAAAAATCACTCCAGGTGTGTGTGCATGCATGCCCAAAATCCTGAGAGGAGAATGGAGGTGAAGGGATTGCAACGTGGCCACTCCACCTCACGGCTGACTTCTCACTTTCTCTCTTTCTCTCTCTTTGTATCTCTGAGATGAATATACATACCCTATAGAAAACAACACCAAAAAACAAACAAACAAACAAAACACCCAACGCTTCAGAAAAATAGGCCAAATTTAACATGAGCTGTCACTTAAAGAATTAACCTTACGAGGTCAGCAAATCAAGTAGCAATTATGTCGTTGGACTCCCACATGGCCAACTCTGGTTCAAGTCCTAGACCTGGTGGCTTGTAACTATATTAGGTATGTGTGCATGGGTGCCCAAATATCAGGAAGAAAATGGAGGAGAAGAGATTGTGCATGGCCATATCCCTGGGAGGTGATTTTTCACTTTCCCTCTTACTGTCTTTCTCTCTCTCTCTCCCTCTTTATGGCAAGTGCACATGCCCTAAGTCAAAAACTTAAAAAGAAAATGAACTTTATATTTTGCTTAACCAAGAACAATTATTCTCTCTGTGTTGAGTTTTGTCTTATTTTAAAAGGGAAAAAAATTCTTGAACAAGCAATTTATTTATTTATTTATTGACTTTCATATAAGCTATTATTAAAGCCATAATGCCATATGAACACCAAACATATTAAATATTTTTAATTTCATGATGAATTTTGTAAAAGTTAATCTTGATAACATTTTATATTATACCATACTTCAACATGGATATTACTTTACATATTTATGTTTAACTTTGACATTCTAAATAAAAATAAAAAAATAGAATAATCTTTTATTATTACAAGTAGTATCCAAAAACTTGGAATGTAGATATAATATTATAGATATAAAAATATTATAGATGTAATAATATTATATCTATATTATTACATCTATGGAAAAAATGCATGTGCTTCATTCCAAGTAGACAACTTTAGAGTTTTGTGAGACCACTTACTGGAAAGTTAAGGTCAAAAAGGTTATAAGTATAGATAAAAAAAGGCTAAGTTATAGGGCCCAGTAGTTGGCATAATGGCTATGTTGCTGGACTACCATGTAGTTGATCATATTTCAAGTCCTGGACCCAGTAGCTTAAGCTCACATTGGGTGCATGTGAGTGTGTGCCCAAGATCCTGTGAGGAGAATGGAGGAGAAAGGATTGTGGTGCGGCCATCCTTCCTAGGGGGATGATTTCTCACTTTCTGTCTCTCTGTCTATCTCTGTCTTTCTAGGAAACACTTGTGCTCTATAGCAAAGTAAAAACAAAACAAAACAAAACAAAACCAAACCAAACAAAAAAACTCTCAAAAAAGAAAAGAAAGAAAGAAAGGCTAAGTTATATAGTCATGTTCCTGTAAGTAAACTGTAAGCAGAATATATAAACTTAATGTTCTAAATATTTCTTTAAAACAGAGTAAGTATAGCTTACATTATACTTTCTAGCTCCATAACCACCAATCATCAGCTATAGGAAGAATGTACAATTTCAGACTTTTAACAGAAGTGGAAATGACATAATTGACATGTATGTCCCTAGCTAGTCTTTTTCAAATAAAAATGCTGTCTAACATGGCCCAGGATCTTTGACTCCATATCATTGTCAGGGACAGGTATTAAACTGTTAAATTTTAACACTATCTGAGTGAGTTAAATCCTAAGAGATATATTGGATCTGCTGCCAAGGCCAGAATCAACTTCACCTGCCAACTGCTAGACAGAAGGAGGAACGTAAACAACGTGATGGAGGGGTGGTTCCTGATGCACCTGTGGTTTTGACAGCTTTTTTTGCTGCTTGAGGAGGAAGCAGGTTGCCTGTTTGTTCATCAAGAGCACTTCTGGCATCTAGGTGTTATGCAGGCGGCACTGCCAGCTGTGAAAGATGGAACGTCCTCGTCACTTCGGAGAAAGGTGCTTCTATAGGAAGATCCCTCATGCTATTTTATTCAGGAAGACCAGGAAAGAAAAACAAAAAAGATGAAATGGAGAGCAGAGATCACTAGAGAGGCAAAGATCTGAAGTGACATAACTCTTAACAAACTGAAGAGTTGATAGTAGATATGAATAGCTTAATTGTAATAACTTTTTAAAGGTATAGGTCCACTAACGGATGAGTTAAAACAACAACAACAACAAGAAATGCATATATACCTGATTTGACTGCCTTTGTCTTTATACATCCAATGTTTCATTCAGGCCAAAAAGAGTAAGGTAACCTGTCTATGTCAAGACATTATAAAGGCAGAAAAATAAAATATCAAATCACTCGATCAATTTTCTAACTGTAAGTTTTTACAGAAAGAATATGCTTCACAGATAGTCTAACACTATTGCATGTGTTATTCATCTTATGATTAAATAGAACACATATATGCCTGAAGGCAGATTTCAAAAATTAAAAAATAAGCATATATCCTTTGAATTATTAAAGAACTTCAGTAGCTAACACAATGTGATTTAATTGGTATAATGTATCAACAGAATAGAAATAGTGTCTAAGATATACTCCAGAGCATAAAAGCATGTCATGTGTAAGAGTGTAAGAGAATGTCATAGGACATTTTAAATCATTGGAAAACATGGATTACTCAATAAATTGTGTGAGTCATTTGAATAGCTATTAAGAAGAAAGAAAAGCTAGATCCCTACCTCACTTTATTGAAAACCGTATATTAAGTTGAAGTAAAGATGAAGACTGAGACACAAAATTAACACAAAATTAAATACAATCACAAGAAATTTTAGAAGAAAACTATATATACTATTAATATCTTGAAATATAAAAACTTGTCAATCATGGTAAAGATTATAATTCTAATAGAAAAATTGGCAAGGACTCTGACTAGGCGATAGACAAAAAATATGTTTGACATGTAACTTAGATTAGATAGATGAAAGGAGGGGTGGATGGATAGATAGATGGAAGGTCTTTGGAAAATTCACAGAAAATGCATATTATGAAAAAAACAATAAATGGACTTCAAAAATTGTTTGCACCAAAATAGATTCAATTTGTTTTTTTTTTGCAAACTCTTTGAAAGTCCCATGTAGATTTTGTGTGTATACGTGAGAGTGAGACAGGAAGAGTCAGAACAGGCAAGGAAGGCAAGGGAATGAAGTGAAGGCAACAGAATTGAAGCAAAGGGGAAAATAAAAATAATGAGTATCATTGTTCACTGAACAAATTGGGCATGGAGTTGAAAAATGGCCACTCTTGGGCACTAATATACAAAATATTCTAATGTAAATTGTGCATAGATTAGACTCAGCAGTCCCAGTTCCAGAAAGTGAGTCTAGTTAATATTATGGCTATAAAAATATTCATAGTAGAATGATTTATAATAGGAATTATAAAAAAAGAAAAGAATGTAAATATTCACCAAGATATTTAATTGAATAATGGTTCATATTATAATTGGATTCTGTGGTTCCATTTAAATAATGATGTAGGATTAATTTATAGGAAAATATGTCAGGAGCATATTGTTGAGTAGAGGGAAAAAAGGGATTGTAATACAGTGTGTACATTATTTTCCTAGTTATATAATCTCATGTATTTATACTAATGCATGCATATATGAATAATTATCTAACAGGATTGTTATTAAATAACATCAATAGCAGTCATTTCTAGGTGGTAATACATTATTTTACTCTTGTATGTTTTTGGTATTTTGTCATGTTTCTGTGAGATTTATCATTTCAAAATAAATGAAAGTTATTTTTTAATTACTCATTTTAATATGAATTTGCTTATTTTGGATAGTTTTAATGATTTTACTTTTTCCTTGAGTAAATTGAGATGATTATCTATGCATTTCTATTCTAGCAACATTTATCTGAGATTATGTAGCCTGAAGGGAAAGCTCCCGGCCTTTATCTTCCTGTATTTACTGGTTATTCATTCTTGGTGTATTTGGCATTTTGTTTAATCTATAATTCAGATATATGCAGTGTATCTCATATGGTTTGATGATCTAGTTTATAATTACTTTCATTGTTATAAAAATCTTAAAATTTGGTAAGTCCATAAATAGGGCTATAAATAAATGATTTTCAACCTCTTCTTTACAGCAACTTACAATGCCTCCATTTCATTTTCAGCACGTTTCAATATCCACAAAAAGCCTCTAAACAAAATTAAGTTTAATTCACTCTAAAGGAAAGCACTTCTACAGACCATTTTAAGGAAGGGGGTAGCCAATTTAAATAAATTATCAGATACTCATTTTATACAGATGAGTGCTGCTAATTACAATCAGTCTCATCTATTCATTAAAACTAGTCCAGCAAGCATGGATAAACTTTGTCAGCACTTAGAGTCATTTATTTGAAATCCTTAAACCAATATTTCTTTAAATATATATTTTAGAATTTTACGAATTTAGATAAATTTCCATGCACCTTCAAATAGTGAGGTTCTACAAAAACTCCAAGTTTTGCATGCCCTTTTATTTTATATATTTAACCTTTAAGCATTTTTAATACCCTCCCCTTTACATCTTCCAACCTCTATAGGTGCTACGTTTAAATTCTCAGTTGTTTTAAGTTATCAAATACTCATCTAGCCCAAACTGTGTACTAGGAGCATCACACCATTTGTTGTAGACAGTTTGATCTCATGCAATTAATCTCTTATTTGATTGTTCAAGTGTGGAGTCATCTAAATTGTATTCTCAACCCTTGTTTGCCTTCAAACTCAGGGCACATTGACTGTGCTGCCACTGTCTACTTCCTGGGCCCTGCCCTCCACAGGGGTCTCAGCAAGCCTCTCCTTATGAGGGTAGCTCCCCTTTTGGTTTTTGAACTTCAGACCCTCCACTCTGAGCAGTGCACAGTGCAAGACTTGAGCTTCTTCACTAAGGCATATCGTCATAGCTTATCCCCAACTTGCTGGAAGCTGAAAGGTGGTAAGAACAGCCAACCACCTGAAACTACCTATATAAATTGTATCTGCTCTGATCTGGAGACATAGGCCTCTAACAGGAACATACCTGGGATCTAAGGGTGATATTCCCTTCTCTGATACTACTAAATCTTCACTAAATAAGAAGAAGGGAATACTGCATCAGATAACTAGAAATCATTGCAAGGGCAGAAGAAACTTGAGAAAACATGGAAATTACTCCCCCACAAGGGGCACACAGTGACCCCTCACCAACAATGGACAATATTAAAAAACCTAGAGAACTGCCAGAAAAAGAGTTCCAAAATTACTTATAACAAAACTTACTGAGATGCATGAGAGAATAGACAATTTCAGAAAAGGAGAAGGTCATTCCAGTACATATAGAAGAAATTCCATAAAAACATGGACACCCTAAAAAAGAATCAAACAGAAGTTCTGGAAATGAAGAATACAATACAAGAAAATAAAATCTCCCTCAAAAGCATTAACAGCGGACTGCAACATGCAGAAGAAAGAATTTCTGACCTTGAAATCAAAGTCTCCAACATAATCAACCACCAAAAATATTTTTAAATAACCCCCCCCAAAATAAGGATAACATAAAAAAAGTTCTAGACACCCAAATATTTGTATAATGTACAATCCAGAAGATGAAGAAGCTGGTAAAGGCATCAAAATCTATTCCATAAAATACTATCTGAAAATATTTCTAATCTAGAGAAACATGGAAAAATTCAGAACCAAGGAATAAACATAACTCCAAATAGAATCAACATAAAAGATATACCCTGGCACATCAGAGCCAGATTGGTAAAAATTAAAGACAAAAATAAGATTCTAAAAGTAGTAAGAGAGAAAGATCAAGTTACTTACAAAGGTTATCCTATTAGGCTAACATAAGACCTCTCAACTCAATACATAAAAGGAAAGAATGGGAAGATGTATTCAAATCAAAAGAAAAACAATTTCAACCAAGAATACTATATTCATCAAGATTATCCTTCAAATGGGAAGAACAAATGAAATAATTCTCAAATAAACAAAAACTGAAAGAGTTCACGGACCCCAGACCAGCTGTTCAAGAAGTACTGAAGGGAATACTATACCAAGAAAACTGAAGGAAAAACAGAAATAAGAGGACAAGAAACAATGAAGAAAATTGCTAACAAAATGACAGGATAAACTTGCAGTTATTGATAATAATGTTAATGGATTAAATTCTTCGATTAAAAGACAGCCTGGCTAAATGGGTTTAAAAAAAGGAGCCCTCTATATGTGTCTACAAGAAACACACCTCACTGATAAAGACATACGGAGATTGAGAGTGAAGCACTCTAAAAAGCTATTTCATGCAAACGGAAACCACAAAAAGCGGGAGTCATGATACTGATAGCACACAAAACAGACTTAAGACAAAAGCTGAAAGAAACAAAGGACACTATATATTAAGTCACTGGGAAAGTGATTATGTATTTTTCTATGTTTTTCTGTGCAAAAATACATCATGACTTTCCCTACAACCCAGTTCTACTAAAAGGGCTAGTACATTGAAAAACTGTAACACTCATAAGTATCTATGTAACCAACACTAGGGCACCTAAATATATGAAAGCGAGACTGCTCCATCTAAAAGGAAAGCTAGAAATCAGCACAATAATTGTTGGTGATCTCAACACTCCACTGTCTCCTCTGGACAGATTATCTAGACAAAAATAACCAAGGAGATACAATACCTATTAATAAATGATCCCATAAATCAAATAGATTTGACAAACAACTTTAGAACATTTCACCCAATAGCTAAAAATACACATTTTTCTCACCCCCCCCATGTGAAACAATTTTGAAGACTGACCATATGGTAGAGCACAAACAAGCCTTTACAAATTCAAGTATATAGAAACTATTTCCAGCATCTTTTCTGACCATGATGGAATCAAACTTTAAATCAATTACAGAAAGAACTCTCAAAAATACACAGACATGGGGACAGCAGGTGTCATAGTGGTTAAGGTGCTGGACTGCCACCTGGTTGACTGAAGTTCAAGTCCTGGACCTGTCAGCCTGAAAGTCATGCAGAGCATAGTGCATGTGTCCCTAAAATCCCAGAAGAATGGAAGAGAAAGGATTGCAATATGGCTCATGCCCTCTGGAGTGTGATTTCTCACATTTCCTTTCACTATCTCTCTATCTGAGCACATGCATCCTATGGCAAAAATACTTTAAAAAATATATACAGAGACACATGGAAACTAAACCATGGACATTGGATGACTTCAAAACCACTGTTGAAATTTAGACTGAAATCAAAAGAAATTAAGACTGAAAAAAAAATCATTGAAACCAATGATAATGAATACATGAGTTTTTATAATCTACGGGACACAGCAAAAGCAGTCATATGAGGGAAGTTTATAGCAATTAGTGACCCCCCCAAGGGGAAACAAAACAAGACAAAAAAAAAAAAAAAAAAACAGAAAGGCAGAAAATTGAGAACCTAATGACACCTCAGGGAGCAGGAAAAGCAACAACAACAACAACAACAAAGGCAAGGAGTACAGAAATAATTAAGATCAGAGAATAAATAAATAAAGTATAAAAGAACTATACAGAAAATAAAACCAAAATTTGCTTTTTTGATAAAATAAACAAAATTGACACACCATGAGCTAGACTAATCAAAAACAGAGCAAGGAACCAGATAAATCTGCAACAAAACGGGTGATATTACAACAGACTTAACAGAAATACAAAATATCATGAGAGAATACTATGAGCAATTATACATCAATAAACAAGAAATCCTAGATGAGATGGACAAATTTCTGGACACATACAACTTATCAAGATTGAATCAGGAAGAAATAGATAGCCAAAATGGACCAATAGCAAGAAATGAGATTAAACCAGTAATAAATAGTCTCCTAACAAAGAACGACTGAGGTCCTGAGGACTTCAATTTCAAATTCTACAAAACTTTTTTTTTTTTTCTTATTTTCTTTTTTGGAGAGGTTTTTGCTATAGGGCGCGTGCGCTCACCAGACAGATAGAGAGAGACAAAGAGACAGAAAGCGAGAAATCACCTCTCCAGGGGGGATAGCCATGCTGCAATCTCTTCACCTCCATTCTCCTCCCGGGATCTTGGGCACGCTAAGGATGGTTCAACATTCACAAAATAATCAATGAAATGCATCACATTGAAAGAAGGAAAGATAAAAACTATATATAATCATATCAATTGATGAAGAAAAAACATTTGATAAAATACAACCTCCCTTCATGGTTAAGATGTTCAGTAAAACTGGCATAGAAGGGACATTCCCAACATTATAAAAGTCTTCTATGACAAACTCATAGTTAGCATTATACTAAATGGGTAAAAACTGAGATTTCTTGCACTAAAAAATCGAACAAGACAAGGTTGTCCACTTTTTTTGACTCCTTTTCAACATAGTACTGAATGTCTTAGCCAATGCAATCAGATAAGAGAGTAAAATAAAAGGCATGGGAATAGGAAAAAGATAAAGATAAATCATCTCTATTGGTAGATCACATGATTAAATACCTAGAAAATCCAAAAGAATCCACAAAAACAAACAAAATCTCTTGAAAGTAATAAATGAGTTCATTAAAGTGGCAGGATACAAAGTCAATATACAAAAGTCTGTAGCATTGGGACCAGCAGTTAGCTTAATGGCTATGTCGCTGGATTCCCATGTAGTAGACCATGGTTCGAGTCCCAGACCCAGAGGCTTAAACTCATGCCAGGCGTGTGTGCGTGCATGCCCAAAATTCTGAGAGAAGAATGGTGGAGAGGGGACTGTGGCATGGCCATACCCCCTGGGGGGTGATTTCTCACTTTCTGTCTCTCTCTGTCTTTTTGGTGAGTACACGCACCCTGTAGCGAAAACGTCTCCAAAAAAAAAAAAAAAAGGTCTGTAGCATTTTTATACACCAACAATGGACAAGCTGAGACAAAATTGAAGAAAGCAATCCCATTTATGATAGCAAAAAAAACCAATAAGCTTTCTAGGAATAAACCTAACAAAGACATGAAAGACCTCTATGAGGAAAAGAAATTGCAAATGACACAAAATGTGGGAGAAAAAATCACATGTTCCTAAATTGGAAGAATTAACATAATCAAAATGTCAATCCTACCTAAATTAATCTACACATTCAATCCAGTTCCTATCAAACTACCAGATGCTTACTCACAGAAATAGAAAACAATCATAAAATTTGTCTGGAGTTATAAAAGTTCCCATATTGCCAAATGCTGTGTAAAAATACTAAAATAGGAGGCATCTCACTTCTTAACCTGGAAATATAGTACATAACTGTGATAATCAAAACAGCATGGTATTGGCACAAAAACAGGCAAGTAGACCAATGGAATAGATTTGAAAACCCAGAAATAAACTCCAAACCATGCATCCAACTGACCCTTGACAAAGGTCACAAGACAACTCAGTGGGGAAAACAAAATCTCTTCAGCAAATGCTGCTGGAAAAACTGGATATCCAACTGTAGGAAAATGAAACTGGACCCTTGTCTCTCACCATCAACAAAAATCAACTCAAAATGGGTCAAGGATCTAAACATAAGATGTCAAATTATAAAACTATCCATTGAAAACAGGGAAAAACTCTTAGAGACATTGGAGTAGGCAAAGACATCTTAAAGAAGACCTCTAAAGCACAGACAGAAATCCCTAGAATAAGTAAGTGGGACTACATTATGCAAAAATGTTTTTGAACACTAAAAATGAAAAAAAAAATAGATTGAGGAGATACCCAGCAGAGTGGGAGAATATATTTGAAACTATGCCTTCAATAAGGGATTGATAACAAGAATATACAGGGAACTCAAGCAACTTAACAAAAAAATAGCTAATCAATCCAATTAAAAGATGAGCAAAATGAGCTGGACAGACAACCATCCAAGGAAGACATAAGGACAGCCAAAAAGCATATGAAAACATGTTCAACATCTCTTACCATAAGGAAAATGCAAATCAAGTCTATAATAAGATACCACTCAGCCTCAGTCAAAATGACTAAGATAAAAAAAAAAAAAAAAGAAAAGAATGATAATTGCTGAAGAGGCTACAGTGAAAAGGGAACCCTCCTATTCTGTTAGTGGGAATGTAAATTGGTGGAACCTCTGTGAGAAATAATATAAAGTTTCCTCAGAAATATTCGAATAGAACTACCATACTACCATATGTCTCAGTAATTCCACTCTTACGTACTTACCCAAAAGATAGGAAAACCTTCAGAAGGAAAAACACTTGTAAATCCATGTTGATTGCAGCATATTCACCACTACTAGGATATGGAATCCACCTAAGTGTCCAAGAGAGACAAGTGGATCGAAAAAATGTGCACATGCACTCTATGGAATACTACTCAACTATAAAAAAAAAATGAGACCCTGATATTTGATACAAAGTAGATTAATATGGAAGATTAATGCTAAGCGAAGCAAGTCAGATAATGAAATACAGGGATTGTATGTCCCCACTAGGTATATACGGAATGTCTGCACTCTATAGCAGAAACCGGAAGATTATAAGGTATAATAGCAGGGAGGGTATCTAAGGAAACTAGAGACAGTATGGGAAGGGGTGAGTGAGTATTAAGGGTGTGGGAGGGAGAATTAGGGAGAAAAAACAACACATTTTATAGACATAACGATTAAAAGTTATCTGCTAATTATAATGTATATGGTAATGTCTTTGACTTGACATATGTACTATATTCATGCTGGGATAAAACCATGTTGTACACTATAAAAATATACAGTGATTAAATATAATTTTTTTAAAAAAATGTATTCTCCATTCCATTATTTACCAGGTCTTTGATTAAAAAAAAAGTCAACCCAAACTGGGCCTACCATAAACCTACTACACCACCATTTTTTTTTTCATAGATTGATAATGGAAAACTATATATTAATGTTTTGTTTTGTTTTATAGTTATTATTCCTATTTTTCTGAAACTTGTCTAAAGTGTTAAAAGCAGAGCAAACCGCTATTGGTTTAACCCTTCATCTAAAGCATACTTTTGATTTACCATGTGATCGTTAGGCTGTTAGACTAGATAATATATTCTTTTCTCTCTCTTTTTTTTTTTTTTTTTTTTTGAGAGCTTTTTGCTACAGGGCGCGTGCGCTTGCCAGAAAAAACAGAGAGAGACAGAAAGCGAGAAATCAACCCCTCCCCCCCAGAGGGGATGGCTACACAGCAATCCCTTCTCCTCCATTCTCCTCCCGGGATCTTGGACACGCACGCACATGCTCCTGGTGTGAGTTTAAGCCACCGGGGTCCCGGACTTAAAACGCGGGGGAGTTCAGCAACATAGCCATTATGCTAACTGCTGGTCCCGATAATATCTTCTTTATATGCCCTGCTCGTTATAACAAACCCACAAGCCAGAAACCTGTCAAGGAAATTTCAAACCAAAGGTCACATACTTCTGCCCCCTTAGAAAATAGCCTAACCTATTCCCCACACCCCCTTCTTTTATAAATTTTCAGCGACTATGACTTTTTTAAAGATAAACTAAATGCACATGATTGTACAATATTTTTATAAACTAAACAGGTCACAGGGCACTTCTTTATGTTTATAATTCTATCTCTGTTATCTAGCACAGTATCTGGTACATTACAGATATTCCCTAATATATGTTGACCAAATAGGTGTGCTCTACTTCTCAAATGTAATAGACAGCCTGAATATATAGAAATGCAGTTCTCAGTTAACAGCTTAAATAGTCAGCAAAATAACCACAACAGAGGACCTTTCTAGAGCAACGGCTGTCTGATGTTTACCAGCAGCAACGTTATAAATTTTAAAACTTGACAATCCCTCCAGAGTTCTTTTGTCAATTTAGCAATTAATTTAAATATACTGTAATTAATTTCTGAGAAACCTGCAAAAGCCTATTAGCTGGTATTTATAGATCAACACATACTAAATCTGAAGAGCCAGTTGAAATAAATCAGTCTACAACAGGTAGATATAACTGCCTCAGCATCTACTACAATAGAAACAGACCATTCTAAGTTTCAGAAATAATAATTAAATTCAGCTTAAAATGCATCTAAAAGTAATTGTCTGATGTACTGGCCCATGGAAATAAATAATTACATATTGTATTAGTAGAGGATTGCTTTACCAAGGGTTCCAGGTGCTATTTTAATAAGTAGATATTCACAATAATCTTGTAAGTTAAGTGAAAGAGCATTTTGCTATGAATATTATTTACTGAAAAATGATCCTTCAGAGAGGGCCGGTCTCATAACCTAATGATTAAGTGAAGCCACACAACTGATTGTGGTTTGAGTTCAGGCCACGACTGACTTGAAAACCATATCAGGCACATGTGAGTGGATGCCCCAAATCCGAACAGGATGGGGAGTGGAAGAAAGGATTGTAGTGTGGCCAGGCCCATCAGGGAGTGCTTTCTCCCTCTCCATCTCTCGGTCTCTCTGTTTCCTTCTCTGATGAGCCCACATGCTGTCTAGCAATTTTAATAAAAATAATAATACTTAATTGGAAGTCATTGACAGATCAAGAGAGACTCATTACATTTGTAATGTTAAACTTAATTTTTAAAATGTTCGTGAAAATAGGAGAAACAGAAAAAACTGAGTAAAAGGAAAATATATTTTTTTAAATTAAATTTATTTATTTACATTCATTCACTGTACATCATTACAGCATACAAAGTGAGATTTTCCATCTAGAGTACACTGTATATTGTCTCAATCAAGCACATCAACATACATGTTACCATCAGCAAATAATTTTCCATTTCTTGTTTCCTGTATATATATATATATATATATATATATATATATATATATATACATTTCCCATCCTTGATTCCCTATCTCTTTTTTTAATTTTTATTTTTTCATGTTATTTATTATTATTATTATTTGTATAATACAGTGACTAACAGTTGAACAAACATAAGAGATGGATGTGAATGTCAAGAAAAATATATTTTTCATTAGAGCTCCTTCATTGAAATAAGTCAGACTATGAAATGCTACTTAAAGTATCTGCCTAATAACTTAGCAAAGATGAACTTTTCAGACAATTTCATCAAGGTCATGAGAAACCAAGAAGAAAGTGACAAGATATTGATATCTGCAAAATTTTTTCAATGTATATGAATACATATCTATATGTTGGTGTGAAAATTCAATGGTTCTCTGGTTATTCTCTCTTTGCAGAAGAGCGAAAGAGAATTTGTTTTGATATTATCAGTTTTGATTTGCTGAAATAAAGAAGGTCCCGAATAGAGGACAGATAATTATAAAGTCCAGGTGTTGCTATCACTGTGGAAAATGGTGATTTGATTCTATTAACTCACTAATTCAATTAAGAGGAGACTAGCAAGGATCTTCTTAGGAAAGCTTCTGCGCTCTGTACTTAAAAACTACAGTATAACCTCAGGGTTTTACTAAAGTGGGTATTGTAGATAGAGAAGTCTCTTATTATTTCCTTCAATTATGCTTTGCTAAATGAGCAGAACTGCAGTTCATGTAGGAAATGTCTATGAATTCTTGGTGTCTTCGAAGAAGGTTTTTGTTCTTGTGGGTACTTTATGTAAACATAATTCTTCCAGGAGCTAAAGGAACTGATCTAAGCTCAGGAGAAATCTTAGAAAAAGAACAGTAAATTCCCAGGCCCCTTGAAACAGTCCTGACTTGGTTCCTAATTAATTTTTTATAAAGACTTATTTATTTATTCAATACTATTTGTTAAGATTATTATTTTATTTATTTATTTTTAATTTGACAAGAGACAGAGACAGAGAGAGAGAGAAAGGGAAAGTGAGAAAGCAAGCCACCAGGTCCAGGACTCTAACTGCAGTGGGCCATATGAAATCCAGTGCCTTTAACCACCACGCCACCTGCCGGCTCCTGGTTCCTATTTAGTTTTAAGTTCTTTCACTCTTTCCTTTCTCCATTCATGTGCTCAATCCTAAAATTCTTCCCTCACAAATAGTTATTCGGATCTTAATATGTCACAGGAACTGCTTCCATGCTTCATTTATTAACGTGTTTAGTCTTCCCAGCAATGAGGCAAAAACTTAAGAAGTAGCCTGCCTAAGATTAAACAGCAAGAGTAAGAAGAAGGGGGACTTGAACTTCAGAACCTACTATCTTTTACTCCTTTTTTGTTTTAATCTAATTGTGAAAACTATAAACTGCTAATTGAGGCTAGACCGCAACTTGGATTCAATTAGAAATAAAACTCTACGGATATAGTCTTTTAGAATAGATATTATATAATTCACTTTGGATTTTGTTTATCAAACCAAATTAGAAAGCAATTGTATTAGCCAGTGCAACTGCAAAGTTTAATTTTGCTGGAGAACAGAGCTTGCCACTTGTGAACTATGCCAGCCCATTGATAACCATGAGAGGAGGCATTTCTGAGCCATCTTGGCTTCTTTCGATCTCTCGGCGGCTAAATGGCAATTGGGTATGCTGCTGAATCTTTCCCAACTGGCAGTCTAAAGCCTTGGTTATAATTCAGAATTTTTGTCTGCCCAAATATAATTCAAATGTAGGACAAGATATTTTCTTGGAAAGCCAAGTTATGATTAATATTGGAAGTCTATGTACAGAAAGACAACTGGGCTGAGAAACATGAGATCTGAGTTCTCAGGCTGGATCCACTCCCAGTGGTTTCTGTGGTATTGGGTTAGTAATTTTCATTCACTGGTTCCTAATTCCTTCATATATGAAAAAAAGGGGGGGCTTGAATAAAAGATCCACAAGGGGGCTTCAAAAAGTTCATGGGAAACAGAATTAATTAAAGTACAAGTTTATCTGGGAACAAAACCATTTTGAAAGCCATATGTAGTGTTGTTCATAATATGCATTTCCATAAAACTTTTGAATATTTCCTTATATAAGATTTCTTCTGGTGGGGCCAGCAGGTGGTATGGTGTAAGGCTCTAGATTCCCACATGGTCAACCACAGTTCAAGTCCTATGCTTGGTAGGCATTGGATGTGTGCCCAAAATCCTAAGAGAAGGGATTGCAGTGTGGCAATACCCCCGGGGGTGATTTCTCACTTTTTCTCTCTTTCTGTCTTTCTATAACATGTCCTATAGGAAAAACCTAAAAAATAATAATAATTAAAAAAATAGAAACAAAAAGAAAGATTTTCTTGGCTACAAGACTTTATGATTTTCTGAATTAATGAAAGCAGGAACAGAGTACTTCTTTAGTAAAAGGACAATAGCAACATTTTCAGAGACTTTCATATTTAGATCCATAGGAACAAGAAGAATATCTTGGTTTCTAATATTTTAAGAACATTTACAGCGTTATGTTTCTTTGTTTATTATGTTTTCATTCATTTCTCAAGAGGAATGTCTATCCCTGCAGAGAGAGAAAGAGAAAATACTCAAGTGTTATTATCATTATTGCATTTTACGTTAGAGAGGGAGCACACAAGTGAGCTTGAGAAGAATAGGGAAAAAGAGGAAGACAGAGAAAGAGAGAGAGAGAGAGAGAGAGAGAGAGAGAGAGAGAAATTGAGATGTTTTGACAGGCCCACCTCCTACTTCTCTAGGATCATAGGAGCACCGCCATGCCTAGTTCATTCACGTTGGTTGCAGAATTGAACCTGGGCATTCCATGTGGATTCGACTTCGCTTGGCATTGCCCTATCTCTTGCACCATGTTGGCAGGGTGAAGTGTCCTTATTCATTAAAGTTCAACACATCAGCTAAGATTGCTTTTGAATAATTGGATAAAGTAATGTATTTGCAAGAAAATAGAAATCCTCAGCTTGACTGTAAGGAAATACTGTCATTCTCAATGTTTCAGGTAATCCCTGAGCTACTGCTATTCATTGGAGATGTGAAGGTTGTTAGTGGTGTGTAAGGGTGTGAAGGGGCTCTACTGAGCCATCAAAAAGCAAGGTGTGTGTTCCTGAAGTGTCAATTTCATTTTCTGATTTCGAGAAGGGGATTGTTGTTTCTCTATAAAAACAAACATACAAACATAAGTCACTCATATAAGAAAATAAATTCAGATATTAATGTTGAAGAAACTCAGAGATTCCAATAGATACTGTGCCTACAGCAGATGTTTTAGGTGACTAAAACAGCCACCCCAAAGGCATGCACTTCCCCTCTTCTGCCTGTAGGAAGGAAAATTCTGAGAAGGAGTGGTTGTGAATATACCAAATATTTATCGACATGATTTGCAAAATAAATAAAATTTGAAACTTCTTTATCTTTGGATGTAATTTTGCATAGCGAAAGACAATTTCTTGAGTGTTAAGCAAACCTGATCAGACTGATACATCTGTCATGAACTTTGTAGACTAGGAAAGCTGTTTCATTTTGCAGAGTCTCAGTTTCCTCATGTAGAAAAGAGTGAGGATAACTTAATAAGGTAGTCATAAGGATTAAATTTGATAGCTTAGGTAAGGTACTTTGCTCAGGCCTTGCATAGTATAATCCCACAACAAAAATCCATTTCTTTCCCTTTCCCCTTCTTACTTGGAACTTTAATAGTTCACTTTTAGATCATCTGAATTCTAGTAGATATGTCTCTTCAGGATTTATGTACTTGTAAGCTTTCAAAGGACAGATATAAATGTTGATTAATTGCAAAAATTATATGAGAAACTTTTTAAGTGACCATCTATATTTGTGGATTTAATGATTCTTACACAGCAACATTATTCATATATACCATGCAAAACACATCTGTTTATTTATCAGTCTATCAATCATCTATGTCCCCGACTCTCAAACATAGAATTCAAAGATTTCAAGATACATCTAACCGTTTAAGAGTAGATATATCTGCAGTACAGAAAGGTTGTCCACGTTGCCTGATTATTGACTCAGTTCTCCTAATCCATGCTTACTATTGAGGGTGCTTCCCTCTTCTTTCCCTTCTCTTCCTCCCTCCATTCCCTTACCTTCCCCTGTTCTCCCTTTTCATTTCCTTTTCTTCCTTTTCATTCTTTCCTTCACAGATATGCATTTAGCACCAATTATAAGCCATTCATAATTTTAAGTACTAGAGATGAAAAGAAACTGGAAACCATTCTTGTCTTCAGAGTGCCCCATAGGTCAGTAAGAGGGAAGAAGACAAATAAGCCAAAAATGTCATCACCTTAAAGTTAAGTGGTAACAAAAACATGTACAAAGCACTGGGGGACCAGTAGGAATTATCAACGTTCATTTTAAATAAGGTCAATTGCTTTTAGATATGGGCTGTACTTCATCTTTTTCTGGGTCCAGAGCTTCATAAATAAACCTAGTTCTCCTCCATGTTGCCATGTATTCTGAAACCTGCTGAGTAGAGAATTGCACTAGGAATTGACATTCATTAACATTCCTGCAGAAAACCTGTATGTGTGTGTGTGTGTGTTGGATGGGTATACTCCATTAAGAAGAGCAAAGATTAAAGATAAAGTGCTGCTTGGATAAGAAAAGTTTAGGCATGCATGAATTCAAAATCAATATCAAAATTGCAGTCATTTCTCAAAAGGCTGAAAAGAAGAATAATCCATGGAGAGAGAAGATAAACGAACACACAAGCAAGGGAAGAAAACATGTAATCAGTTATTTGAGAAGATAAAAATGAATTTTGAATAAAATCATCAACATTGGGTGAAGATTACATATGAAAAATAATAGTTTTAATTTTGACTTATTTGAATTAGAAACATATTTAGAGCTCATTTCGTTTTTAATGCATTTTGATTTTTATTTACTAATTAAGTATAGTTTTACTGTTCACTTGGACTTGAGGTTTACACAAAAGTCAGTGATCAGAGCCAACCCCATAATTATTTCACTTGGCATATGTACCATACTATTTAGAATGTGTCTAAAATCAGTAACTATCAAATGTCTGAACTGCCTGAGTGTCTAAGGACCATCTAGTCACTTGGCTGTGTACAGGCAAAGGCAGTAACAAGGAGCCTTAGCTCCACACTAGTTCTCACACAGACCCATAAAGAGACAACTGTCACCATAAAACTGGCAGCCTTTGAGCAGTCATATGTGAAAGCCATGATGTAGTTGTCATAACAGTGAGATGGGCGGGAAGTGACTAAGAAGGCACTCACCCATTTGCACAATGCTGTGGTCATATACTTCTCTTTCACTTAGGATCTTTCCAAAGATCCTAAATTAAGGATGTCCCAGAGTGGTTCTAGAGTTTAAACAGTCCTCATACTTCACTCAGGAAGCCATCCTTCCTGGATAATTGCAGTGTCATCTTCAGTGAGAGATGGAAAATTGTATTTCTTTGTTCCTTAGTCTTCGCAGATACCTATTTCTACAGCCAAGGATGGAGGATTGGAAAAGACACATGTTCTAATGTGAGCCTTTGAAGAAGTGTCTCAGGATATGTTTTCTGACTGAAACAATATTATAAATGAGTATTGGTTAATAAATTGTATAAATCTCATTGCAGTCAATTATAATTTGAAAGTTCATTATAGGCATATTTATGGATGTAATTTGCATGATTTCTTATATAGAAAAGTCATTATTTTGGTTTTATCCTAACTCATTAGACTTGGTTAAGTCTCTTTTATTGATGCATCCAATATTCCTCATAATTTTCTTTAAAGCATGTATAATAACATTACATAGGTTTGTAAATACTTGCTGTATCCTCATTAGAGCCAATGTTCTGAGCTCCACAAGGGCAGAATCCTTGTTGTTTTTTCTTATGTTGTATCCTCAACATTCTTCCTAATGCCTAGCACAGAATAGGCATGCCATAGACTCTAGAATGAATAGAGAGTGAATAGAGTAATGGGTATTTACTGAATCAGGGGCAAAGGTAGATATTAAGGTTATATATTTAAATGAGAAATCAATACACATAATTTGAAAACTTACAGTCTACCGTGAGCAAGGGATGAAGAAAAGAATATGCATAAATAACTATAATATATGGAATACACATTATGTCATAAATCATTGATGAAAATAAACAAATGTAAAGAGAAGACATTACTTATTTACAACATAGTTTTATGGGAAATTATGAATTCCAAGTTTTGAACAACCAACTTACAAGTTGACTATTGTAACACAATACAGATTGGTAAGTTTTCATTTATTTTTTAGGTATAACTTTTCTGTAGTCTTTACTCACTTCAAAACTGGCATATAAAAGAAAATGTGAAATAGCATTTTATTAATTTTTTAGAGCCTTTTGCCATAGAGCGTGTGTGCTCTCTGGAAAGAGAAAGAGACAGAGACAATGAGAGGAAAAGTGAGAAATCATGCCCAGGGAAGATGGCCACAGTACGGTCCCTTCTCCTCCTGGGATGCTAGGTATGCACTCACACGTGCCTGGTGGGATTTTTAAGCCACTGGGTCTGGGACTTAAACCACAGTGGGCCATGAAGGAGTCCAGCAACAAAATCACTATGCCATCTACTGGCCTATTCTACTAATTTCTAAACTCCTGTCAAAATGACTATTTTTGGTACAGCTATAGAACAAAATAATTAATGTAGTTATTCCAACAGTGAGACACTATAAGATTCTTAAGTATCTTTATTTTTAGGGAAAAAAATTAAACTGTGTTCAGTATAGAGTTAAGTGGAAATTATTTCATGCATAATCCTTGTATCGTTGGTGAGCTTTAGAGCAGAATAGATTTTAGTTGGAATCCAATCCTACTAGACTTGTCTTTGAAAAGTCTTTAATCTCTTTTATCTTTACTTTCTTGATTTAGGTAAAAGTATAAATTTATTTTGTAGGGTTGCCACAGAATAAGATGTAATATACATAACAGCTCTTGGCACAAACTAAGTGCTCGATAAATATTATGTTTTAGGATAGCAATGGTTCGATTATTTTAAAGCACCTACTATTTGCAAAGAGCTCTGACTGATCACTATGGAGATGTATTATATAATTGAATATGGCTCCCTGATCTTAAAATACTTACAGTTTATTCTAATAGAAGTTTTAAAATAATCTGCGGAAAAGTAAGAGCACTAACAAAGTTGACATGAATAGCAAAGCAATTTAATATAATACAAGGTATAATTGGAATACTTTGGAAATTATCAGGGAGAATTTTGTGAGAAAGGTGTTCATTGGGCAGGATTATTCAAGAGAGTGAGGAAGTCATCCCATCAATTAAGGAATGTTGTGAACCATGTTAGGAAAAAGCACCTGTTTTCAGGAGAGTTACCAAACTCATCAGTCTGAAGGAAATGAGCACTGTTCTTTACAGCCTAGCGTTCCCTTTCCTCTCTGCCTGAAGCCCCTCACCTACCTCATATCTGTCCAGGTCTCTTCTTCCTTGCTTTCCACATAAGTCCTCTTCTCTCCATCCCCACAGCCACATCCAAATAGATGCAAATAAATCAATATCCCTATAGCAGATGCTTCAGGTGACTACAGTCAGCCCAAAGGTGTACATTTCTTCTTCTTTTGCCTCTAGAATATTGTGAGGGAAAAGTCTGAGAAGCAGTAGTTGTGATTACATAAAATATTTATTGACATGGTTTGCAATATAAATAAAATTTGAAGCTTCTCTTTTATCATCAGATGCAGTTTTGCATAGTGAAAGAGCATTTCCTTGAGAGTCAAACAGAATCAGATCAGACTGATCAGTGTGTCACTTACGAGCTTTGTAGACTAGGCAAGTTGTTTTATTTCACAGAGCCTCAATTTCCTCATGTAGAAAAGAGTGATAATAACTTCATAAGGTTGTCACAAGGATTAAATTTGTTAACTTAGGTAAGATGTTTTACTCAGTCCCATGCATAGTAAAATTCCATAATAAATGCGGTTTTTTTTTTCCATGTTTTTTTTCCTTGGAACTTTAGTAATTCTCTTTTAGATTATCTGAATTCTCAACTCTACTCTAGATCTCCTTCTTGACATCTTTGGCTTTCCAAGACTGTCTAAAATTCGTTCTACCCACATGTGCTTGTGAAAATTATTCAGCATTGAAGGTCCAGCTCATAATCTACCTCTTAAGAGAAGTCTTGATTGAGTACCTATGTCAAATGAGCAGATTTAACACAGATTTATACTTAATTACCCTCTGAGTTAGAAATATGGTTGACCTTATCACTAGGGGCAATTCTAACTCATCTCTGAACCTCCCTCAAAGCAAATTCCAGCCAGCCCATCGCTGGTGGCACATGATAAAAATGTAGTTATGTACCAAATACAGAAATTCATAGTTCAATACATGATTTATATTGTTTCTTTGAGTTTTAAATGATATATTTTCATGTTTCAGTAAGTCTTTTTTGGGAAAAAAAAAAAGACTTAAGTTTAAAAGATGCAATTTTAAACTGGTTTGACCTAAGATAAGGAAATGTAAGGTCTATATCCTTCATTTTTATGTGGCCCATGCAGTACCTGGGAAGAACCCTAGGCATGAGTTTTCATGACTGTATGATGTTGAAAAATTTGCGAGAGTATAATAATTAAACTTTAATAGATTTAGACTCCTTTGTTCTTTTGTACCTTTTTTTTTGTATTCATTTTATAAACAGTGCCCCTAAAATTATATAGGGAACTATACAAGCTTCAGGCCATGGTACAAGATCTGCCCTGTGTAGGAGGAGACATCTCATTGGAGGTCTCTGTCAGACTCACTAGAGTGAAAGGCTGGGGTCGCCTTGAGCTGGGCTGGGAAAATTTCAGCTCAACAGAAAGAGGCCATGGTATTTCAGAACTTACGTTCACTTTGCTAATTCTCTATATGTGTTTATAGCTCAATATGTAGGTGATCATGGTAGGCCAGGAGATTTTGAAAGAGCAGGACTGATGAGGTTCATTTTAGTTGGTGACTTTTCCTCTTCTGGTTAAGTCAACATGTCTCAATAGCCCGGCTGAGGTATCCCTGTGGCATGCTCCAAGTGTTCCACTCTGACTATAAGTGTTAACATCAGATTTGAAGGTACCAACTCCTTCCCCTAAATCTCATAGGTATTATAATGGGAACCAAAGAATGGGAAAGACAGACACCATCACACATTTCAGGATTATTTAGGTGTCAAGAATAGGAATGACAAACACCTAATCTGAAATTGTACCCTCGTTATTCTGGACAGGTTTAGACATGGGTAGCCCAAGAATACGTTAATAATGAGCTGGAATGTTTTGGTGTCTGTTTAAATAAGAAAAACCCAACATGGGGTTAAGAACTATCTTGAGGGCAACATTAATCTTCCAGGCACTGGCCTTCGAAAGGGGCTGGATGCTGCTGAGATCGCAAAGAACCTTCCAGTCGGGACCCACAGTATCTGAGTGACTTTGCAGAGTGATGCTGTTACTCATGGTCTCATTGGTGTGATCAAAGGAAACAAGGTATTATCTTCCATCTCTGGGCTAAATAAGATTGAGCATATCCCCATAGAAAAGCTGAATATCATCTTTAAAATGACTCACCAGTGACTCATCTCTCATCATCACCACTAGAATTTTTACAGCCTATTGGAGAGGACCTAGGACTAGTAAGGAATTGTACCTTTCCCAAAAGAGTTACCACCCTGCACATGTCCAGGAGCGCACTCTGACTCAAGGTCACAGTGAAAGAAATATTAATAAAGGTTCATGAGCAAAACAGAATAGAAACAAGAAGACAAAAATCAGTGACCCCCCCCCCCCCCCACCCAGTGACCAAGCACCTTAACCCAAGCTGCCGGCTCAGTATTTAGGAAAGGAGGCAACGTCCATAAGATCATTTTTCTCATCTTGAATGTTGAATTGTATAAAATACCTAATCTTCTATGCATCACAAAAGGACAGTTGTAGTATGTGAATGAGTAAATTACCTGTAAAGTTTCCGTGTAATACATACTCTGCTCTTGGAGTTTCTTTTCTCCTTTCTTCTACTTCAGCTTTGGGCTGTAGCAACCTGTGAAACTGTCTTATTCTCTAAATTTATTTGAAATCAGTGTAATGTAATGATTTTTTGATTGCAATAAATCAAGAAAAATGGAAGATTATGTTTGAATGGAAAAACACTATAATAGCATTTTGATACCTAATATAGTCAAGAGACTATATTACTACCTAATAGTTATAAATAATAAACATACTTCAGTATCAGTGAGACAAAAAGTGTTAAGCTATAGTGCTCCTAAGAGATTTGATACACAGCCTGGCAAATGACCATTTCCTTGTTATAACGCAAGATGGGGGGAGTGGATAGGCAGGATGTGAAGTCAGCATTTCTCTTGCTATTGGCACAAGGGAGAACAAGACTAACAACACTGTTCCATGGTTACTGCTCTGGTGGGAGCTTGTAAGAACCAACCACTTGTAACCTTATTACCCCATAGAGGATTTTCAAAGTAACAACCAAACTGTTCAATTTCTGCACAACCACCAGGCTCTTTCTAACCACTGACCACTTCACTGAATATATTGGGCTGTAGGAAGAGTAATGATGCATTTTCCCATAGAAAAACAGAGAAAAAAAATACATCATGACTTTTCCAACACCCAATAATTCAAGAGTTTGTTGAATTACTTTAAATGCTCCGTTATTTTTCTTACCTGGTGGAGAGAATTATCTTTTAGACCTTGAGACCAAAAGTTCCTTTTAGTGCAAGGGATTAGTAGATGGTGCTAACAAAGCCAAAGTCATCAGCAGCCTAATGATATCTTCAATCAAATAATGTTTTAAAATTGATGGCCAGGTGTGGGGGCACAGCAGTAATGCAATAGTCCATAGTGCTGAAGCTACGTGGGAGGGTCCTAGGTTCATACGCCAAGGTCTCCTTGTGTATACTGGGCATGTGTGCAATGTGCCCATGATCCAGACTGGCTGAGCTGGGCGCCTCTTTCTTTCTTTCTTTCCCTCTCTTCTTGGCCTCTTTATTTTTCTCTTTCCTACCTAAATAAAACTTCAAAAGAAGAGAAAAAGCAATGACACATTGTCATGTTAGTGACCATCATTAACACGCTATAGTTTTCCTTTGACACTGAGAAGTTGTTGCATCCATTGATAACTCCATTTTACAGGTTAAAAAACAAACTCAACAACTGAGGCTACAAAAACTTAGAAACGTGAAATTAATTGGGCTGGTTCCATGGCCTAGTGGTTAAGGGAGCTGGATCTTTCTTGGCTAATCACATGGTTTGAATCCTGATCCTGCCAGTTATAAAATATATGAGACATGTAGGTGTGCATACACCAAATCCTGACAGAATGGAACAATGGAGAAGGGATTGCAGCATGTCATGCCTCATTGGGGGCACTTTTCCTCTCTTTCCTTCTCTCTCTCTCTCTGTCTCTCTTTCTCTCTTCTCTCTCTGGTTAGCACACACATCCTCTGGCCAAAAGGAAAAAAATTAAAGGAAAGGAAAATTAAAAAAAGAAAAGAAAGGAAGAAACTTGTCAATTAATGATCACACTGCAGTGAAGTGGAAATGGAACTAAGACTACCAACTTTTTAAAAATTTAATTTTAAATAATTTCAAGGCATTTAGTGTCTTTTAAATATTTGCTTACAAAGTAAAAATCCTTTTTAAAATGCTGATAAATGGGGCCAGCAGGTGGTGCAGAGGTTAAGATGGCTGGATCCCATATAGCTGACTGTGTGGTTCTAGTCCCTGACCTAGTGGTTTGAAAATCATGCTGGGCACATGTACGTGCATGCCCAAAATCCCAAGAGGAGAGTGGAAGAGAAGGGATTGTGATTTGACTCACCACTTTGAGGGGTAACATCTCACTTCTCCTTTCTTTCATCAGTGAATACACATGTTCTATAACAAACTAAAATGCAAAACAAACAAACAAATGCTGAAATGTGTCATGGCTAGATCAGTATAACCCAAACTACTTCAGGATAAGCCATGAAAATTGTAGCCTACTAATAAGGGCTTAATTTTTTAAATTTTATTTATTATTATTATTTTTTTGTCTAAAAGATACTCAGGGATTGATAAAAGCATAATGGATTATGTATTCTAATGGGAAACATTCTCAGAATTTTTAATAAAAAGGTATAATGCTTGGGAACCAGCAGTTAACGTAATTGCTATGTCACTGGACTCCCACGTAGTCGACTACGGTTCGCGTCCCAGACCCGGTGGCTTAAAACTCAGGCCGGGCGCGTGTGCGTGTGTGCCCAAGATCCCGAGAGGAGAATGGAGGAGAAGGGATTGCAGCGTGACCATCCCCCTGGGGGGGTGATTTCTCGCTTTCTGTCTCTATGTCTGTCTCTGTCTGTCTGGCGAGCGCACACGCCCTATTGTGAAAATCTCTCCTAAAAAAAAAAAAAAAAAAAAAAGGTATAATACTTTTAATGACATGTTAATATCAATACAAATGCACTCCATTATTAAACATACTAGTGTATCATGAGTGCATAACACCTTATCTTTTTTACCTCTGATTCTGTAAATCTCTCATTATCACTGCACCATATTTTGAAGATATATAAAAGACTAACAGCTGTCTTCAAAAACATGCCATCATGTTCAGTAAAAGGCTCCAGGTCAATTCACTAAAGTACGAAAAAGGAATCAACCTTTTGTTGAGTAAGGGTATATAAAATGTCAGGATCAATATAGAATTGCCATACTAGGTTTTAAATCAGACAAGTCTTATCCTTGGCTTCATAAAAGTATTATTTAAATGCAGTCCAACAGTGAAATATAATTTTTAAATCTGTTGTTAATTTCAGAACTGGAAAGAATATAGACACTAAGGTCGATACACATTCTATAAGAATATAGAAAATTAACTTCAGTGCAGTCGTAAGCTTTGAGATTAAGTAGCTTGATGATGACATCAATTATCAAGCAAATAAAAAACAATTATTTTAAAGTTATGTTCCTCTTTCGCCATTATGGAAAATATTGTATTCTCCTGTAAGGAGGTGAACATTCCATCCACAAAAGGCTGGGAGTGGGCTCAGAGTTAGTGCATGTTAAATAATGACCTGGGGTGGGTGAGGAGGGGCAGCTGTCAAGGGAAAGATCAATTGGCCACTGAGATGTCATTTGTCCACTGGCCGTAGGATGTTGCTGTGTCTCTTTGCTCTCTCTCTCTTTTATTCCCTTGTATTTTGATTTAGATATAAAAGCTGAGATGTAATTTAAGCTGACAGCAGAATCAAACAGTGTGACCTTGCCAGGATTGTTTCAGGCCTTCAACACAATCCACTGGGGGTAAAGTGTGGGCAGAGGAAGGGCTGAGTGAGAGCAAATGAGACAGGAACGAGCTAGTCTCTCCAGATGGCCTTACCATCCACGTGTTTCTGGAGGTCTGGTCTTCGGTCTGGATGCTTCTAAACCTGTCTAGCAGGAAAATGAGAACTGGAATGAAATGGGAAGGGAAGAAAAAATAGGGCATAAGCAAATGGCATATTAGAGAAATAGAGTGATGTAACATATGGCCCTGTACATGGCTGTGTGAGAAGTTGAATGACTGGTATTTAATGTTTCAGCGCTTAGTCTTGCTGAGATAGGAAGAAATAGCCAGTGTCCTCTTTAGTAACAAGGTAACCCGATAAACACTACTTTCCAGATGACAGATACTGAAAGGACGGCTGATAGGAGACCCCATAAGGCCTGGCTTGTGATAGCCCCTCCCAAAAGTTTCTGATCAGTAACTGCAATTTGCATATCCAGAAAATGATGGACCGCTTTGTAAGTTGTTTCAGCTTATTACAAACAATACAAGATTGCTTCTGTTTGTTGTCATGACTCAGAATGCCAACATATAATTGATAGTGCCCAATCGCCTTTTCTACCATCCAGTATGCATGTAATATTAACAAAATACAAATTCACACCATGTTTAGATGTAGTTTATGTCATGACTATATAGTACTTTACAATTTTTGGCTCTGAATTCTGTAAATTTTTCTCCAGATACCAGGATGATTGGGAAGACAAATTAACTGGTAGGAGGGTTGGAGGATCTTTCCCAGTCAGAGCAGACAAAACTTGATGACTCACCTGATCCACATCAGAGAGTATCTTTGCGGTGCCAGTGTTTCTTTGCTTTGGATAATCATGAAAAATTCTGATAAAGTTGCCAAATGAAACTATATCCCAAACCAGGAGAAGGAGAGAAGGTAGGAGAGTAAGGTAACAATGGAGATACTTTTCTCAGACAAAAACAGCAGTGAGAAGCTATAGTCAATGGGAAGATAAGGAAGGTATCTAAGATGAAAGAAGGGTTTGAATGCATTGGTGAGCTGACCATGCTTGTTACTGGGTATGAGAGTGACAAATTAAGTACAATAAACTCACAAACACAATAGCTCCTAGTCACTCAGTGCTTCCTTAGTTTCTGGTTCTGTTTTTAGTGCTTAATTTGACATTTCATGTAACACCCCAGCAACATGATAAGGTACTTGGGAAGGGTCAGTTAGTGTTGAACCTATATTGGTTGATTCCAGAACTTTCTCACTTTATCAAAGATGGTACCATGTGCTGTCAATTAGTCAGTACCCTTCACAAGCCCTCACTTTGGGCTTACATTTTTTGAATAAAACAGTGAAATACAGTCATAGTTTGTATCCTTTAAGAAACTTCACTTTTAACTTCAAGGCTAATCCATGAAACTACCTCAATTTTTCTTAATGAATTGAGATACAAGTGATCAAGATCCTTCATAAATTTATTGAAATTAAAAACAAATTAAATAAATAGAAAATAAAATGATGACCTACATCATGTTTGAAAATGAAGTCCTCCAAAATGAGGACCACTGTGAAAATCCATGAGGGCTGAAACTGAGCTGAGCCTGAGGAAGCATGCAGCACTTGGGAAGAGGGGAAAGGGTACGGAGTACCAAACAGCAGGAACACCATAATCCCTGAGATGACAGAGAAGATGTTCTATGAAAGATCAGTGAATTGATTAGAGAGATGAGGATGAAGGGCTTTGCAGGGGAAGGACTGAGTAAGGAGTCTGATTAGTCTGAAGGAAATAGAAGAGACTTGATTATGGAGGAAAGCTGTTGTGGATTTCTAAGCAAATGGGTTCAAATAAAGTCACTGGAGACTGTTGTCATAGTCAAACTGCTGGAATGGAGGTAAGATGTGGAGTGCGCCACCCAGGCTATCTTTGCAAAGGTCTTCTGTAAGCCATTAGCATAACTTCATGAGGTGCAGCCTTAACATCTGAAAGCTCAGCTTTTGCAATGAACGACAGATGCCAGTAGAGCGTGTGTTTCACACCACAGAAATAAATCAGCCCTGCCTTTTTCACAGTCAGTATGCATGCCTAAGATATAATATATGGGTTTCCCCTACTCATAGCTCCAGAAGTGGGGGTGGGAGGAGGCTCGGGGTTGAAAGGTGCTAGTTTCAGGCTTGTAAATACACCTTTCAGTTGAAAAGA
Source organism: Tupaia tana (assembly GCA_026018925.1). NCBI lineage: Eukaryota > Metazoa > Chordata > Mammalia > Scandentia > Tupaiidae > Tupaia > Tupaia tana. The sequence goes on along the minus strand of JAKSZU010000020.1, from coordinate 20,415,409 downwards.
GCTATCATGTGTACAGCTTGCTCCTCCTCCACGCTGCAAGCTGAGCCTCATCCTTCAGCTCACTGGAATTACCACATCATTTCACTCCACCAAGTTTCCTTGACTTGGCAGTTTTTTCTGATGGCCTGGCAGTCACAGACCATACTCTGTCTTTTGCTGATACAGGGACCTGGGAAATGAGGGAACTGTAAATGTGTAAGGCTGTTCTGAGGACCCTGGCACAGACCTGTTTCTGAACTAGGATTTTTGTTGTTGTTTAAGAAGAGAATCAGAATCTCCTTCTCCTCAGTCTTCAGCTGTCTCATTGCTCTTTTACCTTCTCCAGCTCCTCTATTTTCTTCCTTTTAATCTTACCCACCTCTTTGTACATTTATAAGCCAAAGTTATCTTTGTACATTTGTAAGCCAAAGTTATCACAGGTAGTTTGGGGACTTCATTTAGTGTGTGGTGGGATATGATTATGCCTGTTTGAGAAAAATAAAATAGCTCTGTAGTCAACTACACCAATCTGCATCCAGAGTATAGGGTACTTAGCAAGATGCACTTCTGAAATTTCAACTTCTTGGAAGCCTCTCTTAACCCCACTTACCCATTAGAGGATTCCGGGGCTCAGTACCAACGATACCATTCTTTTGACTGAGAGGTTCCCTTACACAGTACCATTAGCAATTCTTGGAGGAGAAGAAGAAATTTGTCAGTAGTGAAGGACACTTTAAATACACACTTACTCTCTCTGCCTCGGTTTATCATCTCTCCTGTGCTTTCCTCAGCATTAACAATCATCTGTGAATTTGTTTTAAAAGAGTAGAAGGCATTTGACATAAAAAAATTAACTTTAAGGTTTTTATTTTTAGAGATGTTTTAGATTTTCATAAAAATTGCAAAGATAATGTTGAGACTTCTTACACTCTCTTATTTCTCTATTATTAACATCTTACATTACTATGCTACATTTGTTACAATTGATGAAACATTATCAACTAAAATTCATGCTTTATTCAGATTTGCTTACTTTTTATCTAACGTCCTTTTTCTGTTCTGGGATCCCATCCAGATACCACATTACATTTAATCATGTCTTTGCAGGCTCCACTGGAGTGTGACAATTTCTCAGATTTCCCTAGTTTATGATGACCTTGACAATGTTGAGGGGTACTGCTCAAGTAGTCTGTAGACTATCCCTTAGTTGAAATGTGTTTGTTAATTTTTTCATAGATTGGAATTAAGGATTTAGGAGGAAAAAAAAACACACAGAGATAAAGAACCATATTCCTCACATTGTATCAAGGATGCACACTATCAATATGACTTATCACTGTTGATGTCGGCATTGATCACCTGGTTGAAGAAGTGGTTATTTGACCTCTTCACTGAAAATTTATCATTTTCCCTCTCCCCCTTCTCCACTCTGTAAAAAATATCACTGTATTCAACCCACACTTAAGGAGTGAGGGGTCATGCTCCACCTTCTTTCTTTTTTTTTTCTTTTTTTGGAGAGGTTTTTGCTATTGGACGCGTGTGCTTGCCAGAAAGATAGAGACAGAGAGACAGAAAGTGAGAAATCACTCCCCAGGGGGGATGGCCACGCCGCAATCCCTTCTTCTCCATTCTCTTCTTGGGATCTTGGGCACACACGCACGTACACGTGCCCACCATGAGTTTAAGCCACCTGGTCTGAGACTCAAACTGCGATCGATTACGTGGGAGTCCAGCGACATAGCCATCGCGCTAACTGCTGATCCCATACTCCACCTTCTTAAAGAGGAGTGGTCTACATAAAGTATTCGTGATTTTTCTTAATATAAAATTTGTTGATTCTCCATTTTTATTTATTTACTCGATGATTTCATTTTACCAGTATAAGTTCATGTATTTCTTTTTATGGTTTAGGTTATAATTCAGTGCTGCTTTATTTTATTCTAATAGTGCATTTTTAGCTGTTGGGAGCCCTTTCGGTTGTCTCCTGTCCCCTGGCCGATCTCCATCATTGTAGATATTTAGCTTTTTGCCTCTTTGTGAGCATGTCCTTTTTTTCTAGCCCGATAAGATATTCCAGACTCATCTTGAATATTTCTTACCAAGTCCTACAATAAGCCCTTTCTGCTTGGGGCCCTGATTCCTGTTATTAGAGAGAAGAATATTGTGAGTCAGCATGTGTGTGCCAAGTGGAATCCAAGATTTTTGGACCCTCAACCTGACATTTTGTGTTGGGTGACCATGTGAATGAACAGACCAATGCCTTATCTGTGCCCTTCCACTCTTTGCTACATCCTACAGTTATTCAGTCCCTCTAAATGACCCTAACAATGGAAAAGCTAATGCTCTTCTGTCTTTAGCCTCAAGATCTCCTCACGGGTATCCTGCTTCTGTTGCCCCTAGCAGTAGGAAAGCTAGTAACCTTTGACTTTTTGAACCTTAGAACATTCATGTGTTCCTCCCAAGTTTTTGTCAGCTAACTTCTTAAAGTTCCTGATGGCTGGGGAAGATAGAGAGCAGAGGCAGGGACCACGGAGGCCAGCATGGACAGAGCTGAGGCAGAAGCCAGGCCGGGGTGCAGAGGAGGGCAGCAGAGCATCGCAGCAGTGCAGCGGGGATGCAGGGCAGAGCTGCATGGCAGAGCAGGCCAAGGGGAGGTGAAGTCTGTGGCTGCCCACATGTGAGACTCTACCTCCCCTGTGCACAGCTCCCACTTTGTAAGCTGCCTTGTCACAGCCAACTTTTAGTAAATCGTCTACCGAATTACCTGCTTTGCTTTTTAGTCTCAGAGCACGAACATGTGTCCATATTTATTAGGTGACAAACACAAATTTCATAAAAGCCTTTCAAGATAAGAATGAATGTTTTCTTTTTTAAGTTGAAAATTGAGCACTATAGCAGTTAAAGAATGACCCAACTGTATAAAAATAGTGATCACCAGAGCTAGAATTTGAACTGTCATCATTCAACTCTAGAACTGCACCTCACAACCATTTATTCTATATCGAAAACTAATAACATCAGAAATAAGATGAAACATTAAAAAATGCATTCAATGGATTAACAAACACATGTTGCAAAAACTCACCTTCTTTTGCGTGGATTATCAAGTTGTTAGATTTGTACATGCAAAGCTTCTAGCACAATGCCTGACATGTGGCAAATATTTGATAAATTTTAGCATCTGCTATATCATCATTGTCTTTATTATCTTCATTATCTGCTGCCATAAGCTTATGTCTCCATTTCCCTTTCACTTATTACAGGCATCTTCAAATGTTTCTACTTCAGTCTCACCAAAAAAAAAAAAAAAAAAAAAAAAAAAAAAAAAAAAAAAAAAAATCAGCAAGGCAAAACTCCACCCGTGGCTACCTATGTCACAAAAGACAAATTCTGATATACAAATGAAGTCCTTTTAACTATGCCATTTTCTTCTTCTTGTTGTAGAGTAATAGAAGGGTAGTTTGGAGGAGTCATAAAGATGAAATAGTAGAGGAAAAGAGCTAGGTTTGCCCTTAGCTTAAGTGACCAGATGTACCTCTCAACTTATTTTCAAACTGGCTAAAAACTCGTTTTGGAGAATTTATTCAATAGACTCATAGTCTATCCATCACCATCTCCCATTCCTACCTGAAGGTGAGTGTGGAATGAGAGGATTCATCTCCCACTTTCTCTCATCTGGAAACATAGAAAAACTGCTCACTGGGTGAGGGAAGGCATACAGGGATTCCTGGCAATCACCGGGTCCTAGTGATTAGCAACCTTAATTAACTGGTGGTATCATCCTCATTTTCTTGGTAGTAACTCTAAGTTATGCACTGCCATCATGCACAAAGGCACTTAAAGTACAAATTCCCGTCATTCGTGCTCTGGCCTAGCAGCATTCTGGGAGACTTGTTCATAGACCACATGCTTTAAACAAGTAGAGACAGACCCTGGATAAAACGTGAGCAGCAAAGGGGAGAGAAGGCAACATTTTGCAAATGAACTGAAGTTGGGATTTTCTTTCCTTTACAATGTCACGTTTAGGGCTTAACCACCTCTGATCTAGAGAAAAAAGATCAGAAGATCTTTGGGATGCAGGGGTTATGCAAGGTCATCCATCTCCACTTGACTACTTCTAATGCAGGGAAGAGAATCAGGAGCCACCACGCACAGTGCAGGCCTAGCCGGCTGCTGCATGCTTTTCCTGAAACAGTGAAGGCAATGATTGCCACAGTTTATCTCTAGCCAAGCTCAGCATTTGGTGGAGACAGAATAATAGCATGGTAGTGAGTAATAGAAAAGATCTGGGTTCTGAGTAAGGAGGGAACTTGATTCACTGTTCTCATCCCTTGCCTGTAACACATTCCTGGCTGCCCCCTTGAACATAACTTCTGTACTCCTTTGGCAAGGTAATGATATACCCTGATAAGATTTGCTCCTTCAGAACCCCTAGTGAGCTTCAGATGGCAGCCAAGGCTGTATTGTAAGGACAAAAAAAAAAAAAAAAAAAAAAAAAAAGAGAAAGAAAAAGAGAAGAAAAAGAAGAAGGAAGGAAGGAAGGAAGGAAGGAAGGAAGGAAGGAAGGAAGGAAGGAAAGAAGGAAGGAAGGAAGGAAGGAAAGCACAAAGAGAGAAGAAAAGGAATGGAAACTTTGATGGGGACCAGCAGGTGGTGTGGTACTTACAGCAGCTAGATCCCACATGGCCAACTCCCTGGGTCCAGTGGGATGGACTCAGCAACTTGAAAAAGACACTGGGCGTGTGTGTGTGTGCATGCCCCAAACCTACAGAGAATGGAGGAGAGGGGGTTGTGGCATAGCCATGCCTTCTGGGTGGTGATTTCTCATTTTCCTTCTCTCTCCATTTTCTGTCTCTCTCTCTGGTGGGAAAAATCTGAAAAACAAAACAAAAGAAAAAGAAAGAAAACTTGGAAAGATGTTCTGGATTACTTTCTTAATATATGAAAGACAAGAAAGACATGAGAGTGAACAGGCAGGTACATTTATCTGGTACCAGTTGAGTGTAGTCACTCACTCACTCTCCTCTGATCTTTTATTCTTGAAAACCATGAAAATACAAGAGCTGAAAATGACCAAAATTTCATCTAAAATGATCTCTCTCTGTGTCTCTCTTTTTTTTTTTAACAGATGAAACACTATCCCTGAGAAATGGAATACTTTTGTGAAATTATCTCAAATCCAACATTCAAACCAGTGTTTCTTATTTCCACTGTGGTGTGTAGGGCTTCCCTAAGTCTGCTGTGCCCTTTTTCTGTCTTTCTCCTTCCTGTCTTACCACCACCCCTAACCACATGCAGAGTTAGTCCTATATTTGTTCCTGTTTCTGCTATATTTGCAACTTAACTTATGGATAAAAACATGGAGCCACACTGATTTCTGGCAGAACTCTGCCTCATGTGCTGACGAACACGCCCCGGCACTGGGCACCCGTCCAATAGCAGGTGCCTTGCTCAGCAAAGGACTCTACAGTTGCCTCTCAAAGGATGCAGGTTGAGGTCCAACACTGTCCTCCTGCTGCTTTGAGGTTATGCTCTCTCCAGCATTTGTCTCCCCAGGTGAAAGGAAGGGAGACTGTCGCTGCCAAGGGTAGCCATGCTAGACACGGGAGGCAGCCATAGGGAGCATCTGCAACAGCTTAGGGCCTCCTAGCTTGATGAATGGGCAAGGAGATAGGATGAGACATTTGCGTTTGTTTACATGGGACTATTGTCCATGAACCGGAGTGAGTTGACCTTCAGGTCATGGTGAAATGTCTGTGTGTTCTCTCAGGTTGAGAGTGAACTAGAAGGTGAGGCTCAGAGGACCTGCATTTACATCATTACAGGGCTCCTGGGGGACAAATGCTTTCTGTTTAATGATATGCATTTACTATGGTGCATTGCACTTAATTTAGACTCACACAGAATGTGAGTGCCAGTTATAGATGAGCAAATGGAAGGGAAGGAAAATAGGGCTCAAAGTTTATAAGAGGCATACTGAGTTAAAGTTAATAAAAGGTTTAGGCACAGAAAGAATAGTAGGACAGAGCACAAGATAGATGACACAAAAGCAGGAAAACACGAGGTGTAATGGTGTATGGAAATTTTGTTTTGTTTTGCTTTTAGAGAACCTAAGGGTTTTAGAACAGATGGAATGGAAAGAATGTTGAAAAGAATGATATGCAGACTTAAAACGCCTAGGTGAAGCTAGTCTTCGTAGATTGGCAAGCTAATGAAAGTATTATTTATTAGGGGAAAGATCTGATTTAAAGCCATTTAGGAATATGAGTCTGCCAGCATGCAAATGATGCATTGGAAAAACTAAAGGTCAGGAGCAATAGGTCCAATTAGAAAAGTCTGTCAATTATCCAAAGACAAAAGGAGCTAAGACTTGGATGGTCTCAATCAGAAAGGAATGTGAGGATGGATAGACAGATGGATAGAAAAAATGCAGCACAGAAATAATGGAGCAGCTCTAGTGATATGTTTACTTTGTGGGACCCGGGAGAAGAGGTTAATTGTGATGCACAGGTTAGATGTGAGAGAAATTTGACAGCACCATAGATCTCCCAGTTGTGGGTCAAAGGGGCCAATTTTGGGGGTATGATCAACTCAGAGGATTTGACCTTTGCTGATCAGGAGAATGATAGCATAACTAAGACTATAAAGATAAGCAGAGTAGCAGATTTCCTATAAGCCAAGAAAGGGATTCTTACAGGACAAGCTTTAGGTATAAACAGAGAACTTTGGGAAAGGCAGCACAATGCACAGACATCTTGGCAAGATTGGAGGAGATACCAGAAGAAAGTTGAGTATGTGCAAGAAGAGTAGAGGGCCAAGAAACGAGCCGAGGCCACCCACTCCCTTGAAGACTGGGAAGGGAAGGAAAGAAAAGCTCTCAGAGCTGGAATAGTCTAAGACTTGGGAAGCAAGGCAGGATTCTGCTCTGGGACATAATTAATTCGAAGGAGTTAAGGAGAGAATTGGATGCAAACATAGAGATGATTGTAATTACAGACTTACGTTAAAGAGCAGGAAGTTAAGAATGCCACAGTGATGCATGTAAAACTTTCTTATTTGAGAATGAGGCTTGGGCTTCCCTCTTTTTTCAGACCTCATCGCATGTTTGTTTCACTTTTTCATTTGGGTCGGATATTAAGGTGAGATCTGATGAGCAGTCAAATTTGTATTTTTTTTTCTGTATGCAGGAAACATACATTGTGTTTAGAGGGTTGTCAAATAATTTTCCATCCCCGCAGACTAGCTTCTCTGGGCTAGGTAGGTCTGACTCCTGTGAAACTGAGATGGATCCTGCTCCCAGGCATTTGGGCTTCTGAGCTCGAACTGTTATATGGACCTCTATGAGCTTTCTTTATTCTCCCTCCAATGGATCTTGCTTATCTCACTGTGTTCTCTCTTTCACTTTTTGTTTCTGCAAAACGCTCTTTTGCTCACATGCATCATTTCTATCAACTACAGTTTTCTGTGTCCTAGTGTATCTTTGACTTATTTATCCTTCGCAACCACCCAGGAGAGGCAAAATAATTCTGCCCATTTCGCAGATAAGGAACCTGAAGACTTCATGGAGGTCATGGAATCCAGACTAACATTCATATTTTCTGCTCTATCACATAGTGGTCTATCTCATGACCACAAATTGAACAAATCCTCTCATGGAGAGTCTCATCAATTTCTGTTTCACAATGTAGTATAGTCCGTAAGAGCACTGGCTTCCAGGCCAGCCAGTGACAGGATGATTACAGTGGCTGGATCCCACATGACCATCCGCACATTCAAAGTCAGACCCTCTGGCTTGAGAAATATGCCAAGGAACATGTGCATACATGCCCAAAATCCTGAGAGGAGAATGAAGAAGAAGGGTTGCAGCATGGCTAGCCCCCTGGGTGCTTTCTCACTTCCTTTCTCTCTCATTCTCTCTCTCTGGTGAGCACATGCACACTAAACAAACTTAAAAAAAACAAAAGCACTGGCTTTTGAGCCGTACTTACTGAATAGCTCAAACTGTGCTGTATGCTCTTCTAAAGACTACATACACTCTTTGAATTTAAGTTTCAACACCTGAAAAAGGTTGAGAAAAATTGTATATCATGATAGGTTTGCTCTGAAGATCAAATCAAATTATATTATAGAGAATACATAGACATCAAGTCAAAATGGGTTAACAGCAACAAAATTATTTATATGAGGGGTTTTCACAAAGTTCATAAAAATATGTATTATGGTAAAACCATGCATGAATTCAAAAATGTTTCACACAAAAATAAACTCTTTACTATTTAAAAGTATTATTTATTTATCTTTTAAAAATTGTTAGTATTATTATTTATTTAATTTTGCTATGACATGTATGCTCACCACAGAGAGAGAGAAGAGGAAGATGAGAAAGCAAGCCGCTAGGTCTGGGGCTTGAACTATGGTTGGTCTTATTGGAGTCCAGTATTGTAACTACCATGCCACCTGCTGGCCTGATAAACTCATACTTTAATTCCATTTCTCAGTGAACTTTGTGAAGTATAATTGTATTGGTATGTGACCAGATCTATCTGCAGCAGTGTTTCTCCTGAAATTCACATAGTATACCCTTGAACATATTTTTAGAGTGAGGGAAATTTGAATTTGGGAGAACTGAAATATGTTTTTAGAGACAAATTATTTATACACAACTATGGGAACTGAAATAATAAATTCAGACAAGTCAAGAAATAGTAGTATTGATTAAATAATCCCTAGTTAAAACGAGTTTATTTTAGTCTTGGGTTTGATATTTTTTTCTTGCTTTACCTTTTTCTTTGTCCTTGTTTGTCTTTTCTTTTCCTTTTAAGAGTGGCACTTCACAGTGTAATTCTTGCCCCTTACAAATAGGGAACTGTCAGATTTCAAAGTCAATTTCTACAATGGAGAGGGAGGAACAGAAATCTCACTCAAATGCAAATACTTCCATTAATCACTGGCATTTACAGTAAAAAGGAAAGTAGAAAATTATAGGCAAGGAAAGAAACTTACAGTTTTTAATGTTCTGCTTATTTCTCCATGGTCACAGCTTGAAGTTCCTTTTCTTCCAGGGGCAGGATGAATGGGACAGGGGATTCTATGGAGTCTGCTACTACAAAAAAATGTCAAACTCTTAATGTTCCAGTGGCTACAGGGTATAACCTCAGGGTACACCTACTCCCCATCTATTGGACTTCCTTTGCTGTGCAGACGGAAAGTAGTGGGAAGATTATTGTTCAAGAGAGTCAAACTTAAAATTAATCCCGAGACCTAATTCTCAAGGAAGCACTGTAGTTTCCAGACAGTGAGACACTCATTCAAGAGGAAAATACCCTCTAGCCTCTGTGCCTCACTCAACCATTTTAAGGATTAATTAATAGAGGGATGAGAAGATGGCATAATGGTTACGTCCTGGGACTCCCACATAGTCAACCGCAATTCAAGTCCTAGGCCCGGTAACTTGAAACTCACACCAGGTGTGTGTGCATGCGTGCCCAAAATCCTGAGAGGAGAATAGAGGAAAATGAACTGTGGTGTGGCTATGTCTCCTAAGAGTTGATTTTTTATTTTCTGGGTCTGTCTCTCTTTGTCCCTCTGGTGGCTACATATACCCTATTGCAAAATCTCTCTCAAAAAAATAATGGGGGGAACCAGCAGTTAGCGTAATGGCTATGTTGCTGGACTCCCATGTAGTCGACCGTGGTTCGCGTCCCGGACCCGGTGGCTTAAAATTCACGCCGGGCGCGTGTGTGTGCATGCCCAGGATCCCAAGAGGAGAATGGAGGAGAAGGGACTGCGGTGTGACCATCCCCCCGGGGGGTGATTTCTCGCTTTCTGTCTCTATGTCTCTGTCTGTCTGTCTGGCGAGCGCACACGCCCTATAGCGAAAAAACCTCTCCAAAAATAAATAAATAAGTAAATAAATAAATAAATATAATGGGTAATTAATAGATACATATACACTAAAAATTTGAAGATTTTGATTTTTTTGACTTTCTTGACAAAAACCAAATTAAAGATATTCTTAAAGACCCCATATCTGTATGATGAAAAGTGTAATCAGCAGCAACATAGATACAAACTCCTTGAGGTCACTGAAATCAATTAACTCTTGCATCTTACTTTTGCTCTTCCATTTGCAAGAATGACTTTTTTTTTTTTTTAATTTGCAGGAGGGCAAGTATGCCCACCAGTGAGAGAGAGAGAGAGAGAGGGAAAGAGAGAAAGAAGTCTCCACATCTGGGACTTGAATGGTGCTTAGCTATGCAGTAGTTCAGTACCTTAACCACCCCACCACCTTCTGGTCTCACTGCAAATTTTAGGCATGGGTTGCTTTCCACTTAAGAAGTTAAGTGGTAACAAGAACACCTGGATATCCTTGAAAGTATTTGAAATAAGGAGAGAGAACTATTAAGGGGCTTCTAGAGCTTAGGCACTGACATACGTACAAACACACACACACACACAAACACACACACACACAATGGGAAAGGCAATCTATTTAAGAAACTCAAATTTGAATATAGGAGAAGATAAAGAATGTGAAACATGGAGAGATAAGAGAATGAGAAAAACCGCCTGTAAAGTTGAAGGAAAGAAGAGAGGGTGAGTTTTATGCTTAGAAAAGTCATATGATACAACTTTGTAGGAGGTTTGAGTCTTGTTCATTCATTGGCAGGTTTCAGTGAGCAAGGACTTGTAGGCCATACTGGGGAATGGAAAATTAGAAATAACAGCTGCCCTCACAACCCTGGTGCTTTAGTTTGGGAATCAAGGAATGGCAGAACCCAAGCAACCTTGGACAGCAGAGAGCTCAAACCTCTTCATTTTTCAGATGAGACAACTGAGGCATAGGAAGTGATGTGATTTACATTTTTAAAGCAAATTTGCTGGTTGCCAAGTTAAAACTAAAAGCCTGACAATCCTCATGACTCTTTAGCTCATTGTTTTTATTCTATTCTCCCTTCACATATCTGAGGTGTATTTACGTTTTCTACTATAAATTCCTTACAGAGATATGTTTTATTTCTTCTCCTGAGGTAAGAAACACAACCAAGTTGAGAGAGCTTCTTCTATACAACCTTTGCTACTACTTACGCAGTTCTTTCCATTACCTTCATCCCCCACACAGAGTTTTACAGCACTCATACTGTGGTATCCACTTGAGACTAATCATGAAATTGGAGAGTGTTTGAAGAAACCCTGTCCAGTCTGCTTACTGGGTGGGAACATTAAGGAACTCCTTTTTGCTGTGTCAGAGGGTCATTCTGTATTAACAGAAAGGATGTTAGCCCAGCACACTCCCGTGAGAGGGAAGGTGCACTTGCCAAATGCTCCTTCAGGGCCACCTCCGAGGAACATAGCCGGGTAACATCTGGGTTCTCTGCTTTAGGACACCTTCCGTCCTGGTCATTAATGGACATGGAAAATTATACATTTTAAGTCAGTTTTTTTTATTTTAATCAATTATTATAAGTAGAATAACTTTATTTAATGGATTTTTTTCTTTTGTCAAATCAGAACAAATGTGCTACAAATACACATAAACATTACCATGCACTAGTTTGGTGTTACTCTCCTAAATTTCTAAATTCATAATTTTGTATATTGTTTGATATTGGAGAGGCATGAGCTGTTACTCTTCATAAGTTTACTATGAGGCTATTTGGTTATGATGTGCTTGTAAAGTGAGGGTTTCATGAAACTAATATATTTATAATTCTACTTGCCTGTTATAAGTTCACTAGAACAGCTGGAATCCAGTTGGTCAAGTGTTCAACAATTTAACATTAACAACAAAATGTTTCCAATGATCATATTCCATAATATCAGAAAATGTGGCTGATTCTCATTTCTAAAGTATGCTTAGAACTGAGATACATATTTCATATTCATTGTATAGTATAACTATTGCAAAATAATAAATAGAATAATACCACTTAATGTTCAGCCACAATATATATTCTGTACTCTGTGGTGGGTAAAAATCTGCAACTTAGATACTCATAAATGTTCTTCTTCCTGAAATGTATTGAATGTTAAATCGATGTTTGTCTATTTTATTACCTATGGCTTCTGGATACTCAGGCAAGCCTCTGGTATGTCTGTAATCTATGTGAATACTGTGTTCTCTAAGGTAAATATATCCAGGATTGAGTGGTTCAATCACAATGTAGCTAAAAGGGGAAACCGATTAAAGTAGACAGGGTCCTAGGTAAAGCTTACAGAGATCATGTAACAAGTCATAGATAAGTAAATGAAAGTGGCGAACATTGATTTAAGCCAGAGTACTTAAAAATTATCTGCTAGAGGTTTCTGAATATTACCATATGAGGGGAAACATTTCAGTAGCATTAGATGTGGGCCAAGGCCCTTACATGCTTTAATTAGTGCTATATTATTGCACACCACACATACAACTTGAGAATTTGAAAATAATCAATGGTCCCTTTTCCCTTCATTTACCTCATATCTCGTTACCTTGGAAACAGATATTACCTGATTTTAAGAACTTTCTGAATTATAACAACAATCTGGGATGGGGGGAAGGCTTCTAGGTGAATAAACTTTGAAAAAAAACAAAAGAAAACCTGAAGATAAGCTCAATGAGGCGATAACTGAACGAGAACCCTGAGGACTGGCATATCTGGTTTTGAGGGACTGTAAGAACAACCCCAGGACACCTGGTAGAGTCCTCCAGTTGCCAGTGTCTTCACAAGCCATTCAGGTGAAGAAGAATCATTTTATTTTTCTTGCACTAGAATTCCGAATTTGTTGGAATGGGTCTTCAATAGGTTTCTCAGAGGAAGAGAGGGAGGAAAAACAATAGCAGGAGTGGAAGTAGAACTTGCAGAAGGAAGTGATGAGGAGGAAATTGCCAGAGAAGGTGATGAAGAAGGAAGAAGGGAAAGGAGTGTAGGAAGAAGGAAAGGGCATATGCCCACTGGAAATATAAAAACTCTAAAATATATACAGTGGAATTTAAATAGAAAAGCTCATGTTTTGAAAGAATTTTTTTTATTTAACTTTTTTCTATTTATTTCAACTTGACCAGAGAGGGCCAGAGTAAAAGAGAGAGAGGGAAAGTGAGAAAGCAAGCCGTCAAGTCCAGGACTCAAACCAGAGTCAGCCATGTGGAAGCCCAGTGCCCTTAACCACCACGTAACCTGCCAGCACTGAAAATCTCATTTTGTATGCTATAATGATGTACAGTGAATGAGTATAAATAAATTTAAAATACATTTTAAAAATCCGAAATAATTAAGCTGATGTAATTGACAAGAAGAGGAGAATTAATTATAACCATAATTGTCTGAAGTCCCTTCTTCAATACATGAGTGGATGCAAACAGAAATCTATAGAAGTCTAGCCCACTCAGTGGGATAGATGTTCAAACATAGGGTAAGATACAATATTCAGGAAGAATTCTGAGCTCAGAAAGCTGCTTTATTTACCTTGGTAAATGATAAGCAGTCTGAATTGATTTAGTTTAAAGAATTTGCAGCCAAATCTCTGTATTATCTATCAATTTACGGTGTCATTATTTCAATAATTTACCAAATAATTCATATATTAATGGTACCTTATATACAATGATTATCCTAATTGTTTTATTTTCATTTTTCAAAAGGAAAAATGGTTGTCTAAAGTATTTCAAGTACAGTCAAAAAGAAAGGAATTCCATCAGTGATTTTCTGTTGAAAAATAATGAAAAACTTAAAAAAGAATAGTTGGCATCATTGTAAGCATTTATTTAAGTAGTTTTATTTGTAATTTTTGATTTTGGGAAATAGGAATAAAATATATTCTGGATGATTATATATTTTCTAACTTTTGGTTCTCCTTATTTTTTGAGTTGCTAAGTTTTATGGGAACAGATTTTGACCTAAGATAAAGATAAATTCTACAATCGTGAAACACATATTATTACAAATGTCTACAGTCTGTATGTATAAAAGAATTTAATTAAAACTGAAGGCAGAGTGGAATCTATGTGCATATTATCTTCATCATTTAAGGCTATATTCACCTAGCTTGTGTGGCTTTTATGTACCAGGTATTATACAAGCCTCGAGATCCTGTCACTAAGGTCATACAAAAGTCTAAAATAGAAGGGAATAGGACATAATTGGGGGGGAAAAAACACTTGAGAAAAGTCAGGAATCTAGTACCTCCTGGCTAATAGGTTTCTCTATATCTTGAGAATGCCAGTGAAGTTTTCTGGCCTTTGGCTTTCTGTTTATACCATGAGATGTTTGCAATAAAGTATGTCTAAGCATCCATCCTGTGCCGGACCTTCAGGTGGTTTTCAATAGTTAAAATGACTGCTGCAAATAGCTTTTGACAGGATGCAGAGTGCTGTTCAACCTCTGTGAGAAATTAGCTATGATAGACACCTCCTCACCTAGCTAGATTATTGAAGCCCGTGTCTCTTTTTCACCACCCTTCTGTGACTTACCCGTAGTAATTGCACTGTGCCGTGCCAAGACTGTCACAACTTAAACAGCAAATTCCCTGACCTGGTTCTGAAGGTGCTATCATCCAAGAACACATGCTGACCTTTATCTGCTAAGTCACAGACAATATTTATAAATAATTCTATGTGGTTTATTTACCCAGCATCTTCTGTTGATCTACTCTGCCTTGCAATTTCTACATTGCCTTTCAGACAGTAATATTCTTGCAATCTAAAAGCAACACTTAGCACTCAGAGGCTCTGCTTTGATAGCCAGCTGGATCATTCTCTGTTTGCTATTTTTATTTATTTACTTGCTTATTTTTACGTAGAGTTTTGCTCTGTCACTATTCTCATACCTCAGCCTCCCAAGTAGCTAGAATTACAGCCCAGCCTCTAGCTTAACAATATTCTTACCTCAGTATTTTGTTTGCTATTTTAGTGTACTGTTGATGGGTAGATTAAACCTATAGGAAAAAATGCTATCAATAATATTAATAGGGTTGGCCCTTGTATCCTAGTGTTTAAGAGAATTATATGCTACATGGACACCCAGGATTGAATTGGCCCTGGAGGACTGAGAAACATGCTGGGTGCTTGTGTTTGTTTGTTCAAAATCCTGATGAGATAGAGAAATGAAGAAATGATTGTTGTGTGATCATGCCCTACTGGGAGGGTGCTTTCTCCCTCTATCTCCTCTATCTCTTTCTGTCCCTCTGTCTCTGGTGAGTGCACATGCTTCCTGGGAATAAAAAAAAAATTAAGAGAAAAAATAAAAGAATGTGTGTGTATGTATACATTTATTATTTTATTTTTTTAGAGAGGTTTGGGGTCCAGCTGCTGTGGTAGTTAAGTCAACTGGCAGCACTAGGCAAATGGGTGTGTATGCCCACAATCCTGAGAGGAAAATGGAGAAGGGATTTAGGGTGGCCATTTCCCGTGAGGAAGTTTCTTACTTTCTCTGTTTCCCTCTGATAAGCACACACTCCCGATATCATTTTTTTTTTTTTTTTTTAAGGAGAGAAGTACAAACAACACTATTTTCTTTTCTTTCTTTCTTTTTTTTTTTTTTTTTTAAGGTAGAGATTTTTGTGATAGTGCTCATGCACTCACCGAAGAGACAGAAAGTGAAAAATTACCGCCCCCCCCCCCCAATTCTCCTTTTCAGGATTTTGGTTTTTGACAGATTTTTGCTATCGTGTACGTGCACTTACTGGAGAGTCAGAGAGAGATACAGAAAGCAAAGAATCACCCCCCTGGGGGGGTGGTCATACCACAATCCCTTCTCTTCTATCCTCCTTTTGGGATTTTGGGCATGCACAGACACGTGCCTGGCATGAGTTTTAAGCCACCGAGTCTGGGGCTTGATCTGTGGTCGACTATGTGGGAGTCCAGTGACATTACTATTATTCCATCTGCTGGTTCTAGAAAACTACTATCTTTAAGCCTTTAAAAATAAAATCTAGGGGGCCAGCAGATGGTGTGGTATGTAAGGCACTGGACTCCCACATTGCTGACCATGGTTTGAGTCCCAAATCTGGCAGCTTGCTTTCTCACTTTCTCTCTCTGTCTCTCTTTCTCTTCCTCTCTCCATCTTTCTCTGGTGAGTGCCTGAAGCAAATTAAAAAATAATAAAAGTAATAAATAAAATTAAATAAACAATTCTAAGAAAACAAAGCAAATAAAATAAAATCTAAATATTCTCTTACTTTTTATTTGTTCAGAATTAGTAACTTTACCTAGAGAAATCTAGCAAATGATACAACCATAACCAGATTATCAATGTAAAAAATCACCAGTAATAAATCATGTTGATATCATATAACCATGATATGATGTGATAAGGAAGGCATGTTTCCTGTCTGGTATCCTCTTAAAACTATAACTTCCATTTAATCATGAGAAACAAAAAATCAGGCAAACCTTGTTGAGGGTATTCAACAAAATACCTGATTAATATGCCTCAAAACCACCAAGGTCATGGAAAACAAGGAAAGTTTAAAAAACTATCCCAAGGGATCAGCAAATGGCCTAATGGTTATGTTGCTCAATTCCCACATGGTAGACCACAGTTAGAGTATTAGATCTGTTTGCTTAAAACTCACTCAGAGCACGGGTACATGCATCCCCAAAATCCCAAGAGGAGGCTGAAGGAGAAAGGACTGTGGCATAGCCATCCCCTCTAGGGTGATTTTTCGCTTTCTGTCTCTCTCTGTCTCTGTCTCTCCAGTGAATACACTTGCCCTATAACAAAAATCTCTCTGAGGGAAAAAAAACAAAACAAACAAACAAACAAAAAACTATCACAAATACTGGCCAGCAGGTGGCGTGGTAGTTAAAGTGACTGGATATGTCAGACATGTGTGCATGTTCAAAATCCCTAGGGCAAAATGGAAGAGAAGGGATTATAGCGTGGCCATCCTCTTGGGTAATTTCTCATTTTCCCTCTTTCTCTCTCTCTCCAGCGAGCACATGTACCCTATAGCAAAACTGAAAATAAATAAATAAATAAATAAATAAATAAATAAATTAATTAATTAATTAAAAAAAATAAAAATAAACTATTATTAACAGGGAGAGACTAAGGTGACATGAGGACTAAGTGCAGTGTGAGATCCTAAATTGGATCCAGTTTAATGGGAACACTGGCGATGTCTGAACAAAGACAGCATTTTAGCCTACAGTAGTTTACCCAGGTTAAGATGTTAACATTAAGAGGAACTGGGTAAAGAGTACACAAGAAGTCTCTCTTATGACCTCCTGAGCTCATGTCTGTTGTGAAAAGAATAACTTCCTTAGGCTATACGCATATATGTAAGTATGCTATAGCTGCTAAAACAAACTACCATAAACTCAGTGGCTTCAACAAAATTAAATTATTGTCTCATACTTCTTGGAGGCATGAGGTCCTAAATGAAGGTGTCAGCCTGTTTGGATCCCTCTGAGAGCTTGCTGGGGAAGGATCTGTTTCAAGCTTCTCTCCTAGGCTTCTAGATGGCCATCTCCTTCCTGTGTCTCATCACATGGCCTTGCCTCTATGTCCATCACTGTATCCACTCAGTTGCATTGGATTAGGGCTTACCCTAATGACCTCATTTTACCTTGATTACCCCTGTACAGGCCCTAACTCTAAATACAGTCCATGACAGTGCCTTACAGTTCTTCAGCCTCTTTGCATCTGAAGGTAGTTTTGGTTCCTCTGTGTTTCATCCCCCACAGACAACATATGACTAGACTCTAGCATTTTTACTCGCCAGATGTTTCTTATATGTATCCATGTCCTTCTCCCCCTCTCTACCATCACCAATACCACTCTAGTCCCAACTACAGTTCCAACACACCTGAACACTTTCATGGTTATTTCCTTGTTTCTTTTCCTCTAATCTAGTCCATTCTCTATAATATGAACAGATGCTTTTGCATAATGTGAATCTTCTATGTTTAAGAAACTTCCATGTCTTCTTTAAAAAAAAAAAATGGAGCCAACAGGTGCATGGTGGTTAGGGCACTGGACACTCCCACATGGCCGACTACAGTTTGAGTCCTGGACCTGGAAGCTTTCTTTCTCACTTTTCCCCTCTCTGTCTGTGTATCTTTCTGCTCAAATTAAAATAAATGAATGAATAAATAAAATTAAATATGTAATTCTTAAAAGAAATAAAGAAATGTCATGTCTTCTCATTGTGCTGAGGGGAAAGACCAAAATTGGTACATGACCTCAGTGCTCTGTGTGACCTGCCAATCTTTGGCTACACAGTAAACCCCCTTCTGTCTCATTCTCTGTGTTCAGGCTGCACTGAAAACTCCATGTCACAGTAGAAAACAGCTTTCTCCTGCCATGGGCCTCTGCTTTTGTTGTGCTCTTCCAACTTTAACTACCCATCCACCTGCTTCCCTCTGATCTCTCAGCTCAAGAACAGTGCCTCGGGAACAGTGTCCATGCAACCCTCCAGCCCAGATCAGGACTCTTGTCATCTGTTGTCTGAATAAACAATACTCTTTCTCTAGAGCATTTGTCAAATTTAAAATTTTATATTTATGCAATTATTTTATGGACTTCTGATTCACCTCCTCTAAGGTGTCTCATTGCAAGAGTCATATCTCTTTGACTTTGTACCTTGTGTACAAGTGCCAAGCATCGTGCATGGCTCATGGTTAGTTCTTGAATTTTAATTAATTACTACATCTAGGCCTTTATTTTCCATTTATATTTTTTTTCAATTTGAGGCTTTATTTCTTCTTCCAGTCTCTTATATTGTTACTTGATAAATTTGCTAATATTTAGTTCAGTCTATAGTTAATGCACTTATGTCAAATCTATCATACACATTTGGGGAAGAAGAAAAATTCTCCTTTGTGATTTTCCAACCTAGTGACAACAGAAGTCCAACTTTAATTTACTAGTTGAAATTGACCAATTTCTATAAAAGATATTTATTAAAAGTTTTAGACATTTAGGTAAATAGGCCTAAGGCTGTACAACTAAATATACTGGAAATGTTTTGTGTGTGACTGAGTATAGACTTTCTATTAATTATTTACTTTGGTTATTAAATTTGTTCTTTGAGCCTTCCTTCTACATCATGGTGAGAAATCCAGCCATTTTTCACAACACTCATTGGTGTTGTAGCTTCAATAAATCCTGAATAACAAATGTGCCCTCGAGAAGCTTCCACATTCCAGGTGGGCTGTATCCAAGCATGGGACTCTCTCCACTCAGTGGTTTATCAATTGTCTCATACTGAAGTTACCAACGTCCACTTCATCAGATAGCTGAGGAAGGAAAATGTTCAGAAAACTTCCGTTTCTATAGGACTCTACAGTTTGATCAGTGTACGTATTTATATACAAGAATGTTATCTTGGGTATGTGCAAGATAGAGACAAGCTAGGCTGCTCATGGAAGAAAATATTACTTACATTAAAATTCAATGTATCAGTTGAGAATGTTAGCTTAAATAAATGTCCTCAACCTTTAATGCATTAATTTAATGAATGTGTAATGAACACTTGTAGTATGCTGACTGTGCGCTCAATCTGAAATGAACAAGAAGATGAGTGCCCCGCTCTCATGATGCTAATATTTCTAATGTGGCAAATCAACATGTGCCCATCAAGCTTAGGAGGTAATTTATTTTTGTTTTGAGAGGTTTTTGCTACAGGGCGTGTGCGCTTGACAGAGAGACAGAGAGAGACAGAGAGACAGAAAGTAAGAAATCACCCCCAGGGGGGATGGCCACACCGCAGTCTCTTCTCCTCCATTCTCTTCTCGGGATCTTGGGCACACACGTACACGTGCCCAGTGTGAGTTTAAGCCACCAGGTCCAGGACTTGAACCACGGTTGACTACATGGGAGTTCAGCGACATAGCTATTATGCTAACTGCTTGTCCCAGGAGGTAATTTTTAATTACACGGTAATTTCATAGATGATCATTCAGTTCAGCTCTCTTATGTGAAACTCTTAGTTTCCAGGTATATGGCTAAATTCATTCCCCTCTTACTAGAGGCATGGTTGTCCAACAGGAGACAGGCCCTGCAGAGTAAAGTCAGGAAAACCAAGCACGGTTCACCCAGAGTGACTTCTCTTTGGGAATCTATGTGAGAACAGAACTCCAGCAGCTGTGATAATTTGTCCTGTAGTTGCTCTTGCACTATTTAAATGAACTGTTCCCACCTTGGCAGTGTGTGTGCACGTGTGCATGTGCACATGTGTGTATGTATGTGTGTATTTGCTTAGACTGATGTGGAGTTATGGAGCTCCTCCCTTCCTGAGGTTGCAATTTATCCTAATGAAGGAGGATTCATCCCAGTGTTTACACTGTCTACCTACCAGGGATCAGGTGAGGTAGAGAAAATAGAGCAGATTAAATGACCACTATCTGGACTGTGGAGTACTATGTGTGTTTTGTGTGGAAAAAGATCTATGGTCTAGCCCTCTTGTCTATCTCAAATGAGTACTATGAGTAATTTTTTATATCACTTTTTACTTTTCTGTATAATTTGATCTTCCAGGGGGAGATAAGATGGATGGGTTTCCTAGATGAAGAATAACCACTTCATGGTGATTACAGGACTAGACCACAGAGACCACTATGTCCCCTTGGGGAAGGCTTATACTGCTCTCCCACTCAACCATACGTGAGTGCATGTGGCCAGGGGCAAGGTGCTCAGTACCTGTGTTCTCTTCTTCACTGCCATTCACTTCTTCACTGCCATTCACGTCTTCACTGCCATTCACTTCTTCACTGCCATTCACTGACTTTCTTCTACACCAAATTCCACCCTCTGCTCTATTTCTTCGTACTAGTTAGGGCATCTCCCCAGGAGAAGACAAGTAAAGGAAATTTAAACATGCTAACATTTTAGAAATCTCTTCCTTCTTGTCAAAATACTCCCTCACAGCTTTCACTTGATTTTTTTAAAAAGGTTTTTTTTTTTATTTTGTTTTTAGCATAGTTTTAAGTTCAAAAAAATTTGGAGTAAGTTATAGAAATTTCTCATTTACCATCTACATCCACATATGTATCACCTCCCCACATTGTCAGAATTCCCCACCAGAGTGGTCACTTAATACAACTGGTCAACCTACATTGACTTATGATATTAACCCCAAGCCCATTGTTGATATTATAGTTACTCTAGAAGTAGTATATTCTTTTTTTTTTTTTTTTGAGAGGTTTTGCTATAGGGCACTTGCACTCGCCAGACAGACAGAGAGAGACAGAGAGACAGAAAGCGAGAAATCACCCCCCAGGGGGATGGTCACACCGCAATCCCTTCTCCTCCATTCTCCTCTCGGGATCATGGGCACGCACGCACACACGCCTGGTGTGAGTTTTAAGCCACTGGGTCCGGGACGCGAACCGCGGTCGACTATGTGGGAGTCCAGCAACATAGCCATTACGCTAACTGCTGGTCCCTCGAAGTAGTATATTCTGTAGGTTCAGGAAAATGTATAATGGCATGTATCCACAATTATATTACCATATGGAGCAGCTCTATTGCCCTAAAAATTCTCTATTCCCTGAACTATTTACCCTTCCTCTCCCTCTCACCGGCCACTGGTAACCACACATCTTTTTATTGTCTGCACAGTTCTGACTTTCTAGAATGTCATATACTTGGAATCATTCAGTATGTAGCCTTATCAAACTGGCTTCATTCACTTAGTAACATGCACTGAAGCTTCCTCCATGTCTTTCTCCTCCTCCTCCTCCTTCTTTTTCATCCATGGTAGAGCATGTGCACACTGCACCAGAGAGAAAAAAGAAAGAGAGAAGCATCCTCCACAGGGAGCAGGCACACTGTGATACCCTTTCTCCAGCTCTACAGCCTTCCAAGATCTGGGGCACATGAACAAGTGCCCAGTGTGTTTGCAGGAAACCTGGGCTGGGGACGGGAACAGCATTTGGCATGAGGCTTCTAGCACTGCAGTCCAGTAGACTACCACTGCACCACAGAGGATGTTCCCCTCTGAGTCTTTTCATGGCTTGATGGTTCATTTCTTTGTAGTGAAGAATAATGTTCTAGTGTGTGAGGGTCAGACTGGTGCAGTGGTAAAATATGATGTTCCTTGAGGCAATCCTACATGTGAAGGTTCCTGATATTTTCATATGCTTTTTGTCCATTATGTCTTCCTTGGAGAGTTCTCTAATCAGCTCATTTACCCATCTTTTTATTGGATTAGTTATTTTTTTGTGGATAAGGTTCTTGAGTTCCTTCAACATTTCCTACCATAAGGGAAATGCAAATTGAAACCATAATGAGATTCACATAATCCCAGGTAGAATGACCAAGAGTGAAAACCTAAAGGATGATCTGTGCTAGTAAGGCTCTGGTGAAAAAGAACTCTCCTACACTGCTGGTGTGAATGTAAATTAGTAAAGCCACTGTGGAGAACAATATTGAGATTCCTCAGAAACCTACAAATAGAGCTATCATATGACCCGTAATTCCACTCTTAGGTATCTACCCAAGGGGTAGGAAAACCCTAAGTTGGAAAAACCCTTGCACATACATTTTTATTGCGGTGTTATTCATAATTGCTAGAACATGGAATCAATTCAAATGTCCAAGAAAGAAAAGTAGATAGAAAGAATGTGACATGTGTACTTCAGGGAATACTACTTAACCATAAAAAATGAGATCCTGATATTTGATACAAAGTGGACAAATCAGAAAGATTTAATGCTAAGCGAAGCAAACCAGACTATGAAAGACAGGCATTGTATGTCCCCACTTAATATACAGCAAAAATCTGCACTCTACAATAGAAACTGAAAGATTAGAAGGTATAGTAGCAGAGAGCCAACTGTGGATAGAGACAGTATAGAAGGGGATGAGTATTAGGGAGTGCTTAACCATTGGTGGGAGAGACAGGATCAGAGGAAAAAACAAACAAATAATTTCAGATAAACAAATATGGAAAGTTATCTATTGACAGTAATGTATTTGGTGATGTCTCTGACTTGACTTCTATGTACTGTATTCATGCTGGGAAAATCATTTTGTACAATGTAAAGATGTATAGTGATGAAATAGACATTTACAAAGTTTGGGGGGCTGGCAGGTGGTATGGTTAAAGCACTGGACTCACTCTCACAGTTCAATTCCTGGATCTGGTGGTTTGCTTACTTATTTTCCCTCTCTTTCTGCCTGTGTCTCTCTAGTCTAAGTGAAGAATAATAAGTTAATTTAACTAAATAAATAATTCTTTTTTTTAAAAAAAGAGCTTTCTTGGAAGACTTCAAATGAGTAAAAAGGGCATCTTTGTAGGATGGTTAAAGTCCAGTTGAACTACTTATCTTAGCCACATGTCACATGAGGAGTTGGGATAAGTGTATGCATATCACTAGGACACTTGATTCTTTTTATTCACCTGTTAAATTTAGGCATAAGTTCCTGATTGATGTTATTCTAATATGAACGCACACAATGTTCCATTCTGTTTGTCAACCAGTAAGTTTTCCATTTGCAAGACGATCTTGCTGCAGAACTCTGCCATCCACGTTGACAAGCTATAATACTGTTCAGCTGGCAAGATATGACAAGGTTACAACTGGAGGTTATGCTAAGTGGCAAGACATCCATTTACTTGGAAATGAAGTAGAAAAAGAAGCTTGCTTAATTTCTATTAGATACTACTTGGAGATTGCAGTGTTTGCATCAGCTATTTCTCAGGAATAATTTACACTAACTCTAACCCTATTCTTAAGGATGGCATGCTCATATATAATAGCTGCAGAATATAGACCGTTGTCTTTTATTTCAGTGACACTTAGCAGATTCCCTCCATCTGACATATATAACACTGCTTCTCTGCTTCTTTCCTCTTGACAGAAATGAATGCTGGCCAAAAAGTGGAAACCAAAATAGCAAAACAAAAATATTTTTAAAGTGGGACAATTTCAAAACTGGGCACATAGATGTGAAATGAAAAATGAATGCCATTTGAGTATGTGCCGACCCAAACCTTTAAAATAACTTGCAGCTCTTTTAGTGGGAAGGAGAACATGACTTTTCTGGAATTTTATATAGGAGAGGAAGTTGGCAGGGAGATGTAACCTCTCGCCTCTAAAGGCCTTGGTGAATCAGTCCTGTCCCAATCAGAGTGTCAACATTACAGCTATCAAGAGAAAGAAAATAAGCAGGGTGTGGAAAGGGCAGTGGTTCAACTGAGGAGCCAATCTTCCCCACTGACAACCAGTTAAGCCTCCAGCAATTGAAAGACAATCTGAG
Organism: Tupaia tana; assembly: GCA_026018925.1. NCBI lineage: Eukaryota > Metazoa > Chordata > Mammalia > Scandentia > Tupaiidae > Tupaia > Tupaia tana. Next base: position 20,391,245 of record JAKSZU010000020.1, on the reverse strand, counting down.
AAGTGGAACAGAAGGAAGTTTTTCTCCCCTTTATAATCTCCAGGATGCAGGTTATTGACTTACAAATTTGAGAGATGAAAACTAGGGTGTAAATGGCTACTCTTGAGCCCTGCAACACTGACTTCTCTGGAACTTAATTCCCTCCACAATAAACTCAGAACATGTGCATTAATAACTTCATGTCATATTCATGTTGTATTTAGTCCTTAAAGTTTTGTTGTATTTATTGAATTAAGTGACAAGGTTAAAAAAAAAATAGTCAGCAGATTTGTATTTAATTTTCCTTGACAAATTCAATCACTAGTAACATCATTTCTGAATAATTACAGTAGAGAGACTCATGAAAACATCTTTTTAGACTGCTTCAGGTGTTTACACTGGGCCATATAACCTGCCCAGTTGTCTTCTACCCAGCTTCCCTCACAGAGTCAGATTCTCTGTCTGAACTTGGTAAGCATTCTGTATTTTAATACATCCTTTGATTACCAGTATCATTCATCTGTTTACCTCTTATCTTCTAATATTGAGAAAGTCTTCCTCTATGTAGTTACTTTAATCCCATGAGTAGTTATTCTCTGAAACATTGTCTGTTCAGTTTACAAACTTCCAGATCGTAAAGATGGTATATATTTAATTTTCTCTGCATAACAAGCATTCTCAGATCTTGTGTAGGTACTTTTCCATGTCATGTGTATTTTCATGTTTCCTTTTTGCATCATCTCCATCAGCTCTTTAGCAACCATCAGCAAAGCATTTATCACTGACCTTCATAGGCTGCTCTCTATAGCTCAAGTCACCTGCAGAATTGTAGGGTGGTGAGTTCTCAAAAATTACAATGAACACTGAACCTAAATGTATGTGAGTGGTAGAATTTATTAAAATTTAAATTGACCAACTGATTTCATTTAGTTCTACACCCTGATTCATTTTAATCTATAGGCATATTTGCATGGGCTAATTTGCATGGCCAATACACAGGTGCACTTCCATGCATATTTATTCTAAGTAATTCAAGATGTTAATTTTGTAGATATGATAATGCAATTTTAAGTTTCAAAAAATCATGACATGGAAGTTTGGCGGTGTGGGGTCGTCTTTAGTGTTCAGTGATGCACATATGCAATGGAATAAAAAATAACTTTGCAATTATATAAACTACATGACTTATATTACTTTCATTGTTTTAAATACATATTTTTATATAATCTTTCACATTATGATATTTCACATAATCTCTCTCAAAAGGTCAAGAAAGATAACAGAAAGGTTTTTGCTATAGGGTGAGTGCAATTGCCAGAAAGAGAGAGACAGAAAGCAAGAAATCACCCCCCGGGGTGATGTCCACACCATAATTCCTTCTCCTCCATTCTCCCCTCGCGATCTTGGGCACACATGCACACGCACCCAGCGTGAGTCTAAGCCACCAGGTCTGGGACTTGAACCACGATCAACTACATAGAAGTCCACCGACATAGTCTTTATGCCAACTGCTGGTCCTGAGAGGAGATCATTTTATTGAATATGCCTCTAACTTTTTTTGTCGCACTGTGAAGCAGTATAAGGCAGATACTAATAGAGCTTCTCTACTTGCACTAAAGCCTTGTTCATTCAGCATCCGGTCATCTCTCTCTCCTGCTTCCCTTCTTGGAGCCTGGGAGGTACCTCCTGGGCTCTTCAAATATCTGTTTGAACCAACTGGGTTAGAAAGTATCTGGTGTTCTTTTAGACTGATATCTCAGATTTTATTTTTGTTGTAATTCAATGTCAATAAGTATCTTTAAGAATAGGTTAACCATATATTTTCTGATGACTATCCAAGATGCATACTATATTATTAAATAAATCTTTAGAGGAGGGTTATTTTTCCTAAACAGTTCCAACAATAGTGAAACACACAAAGATGGTAAGTGATCTTATACATGCATATTTTCCAGCTTAAATACTACATAGTTCCTGAAGACCAGGTTTCCAAATTTGATCTGAAGGATATTACGTCTCACTTACCAGTCCCACTATTGCTTTTATACTGTCATAAACACTTAATGATGTCCCATCAAGACACAGTAACATTTCCCTTGAGCTGGGATGATATGAAACTTACCTGAATCCGTTAGCTTTTTACAACCCCTTCTCAATAAATACTTTTATGTTTTAGAACAAGTAGAAACTTGTTTTAGGAATTCAAATGAGCTATGTGAAACCATACCCTAACTACACAATAGAGTATGAAAAGATGGGGAAAAAAAGCCCAGAGGAAACTTCAAGAAAGCACTTGGAGGATACCCAAACTAAAAATAATGATATCCCATGTTCTCCTCGGAATGATGAGCATGTTCTGTGTGTATTAGCCAAAGAGCTCGGTGCTTTGTCAGGGTGACAGTTAAGGAAGATATCGGTGCCCACGTCAGGGTGACAGTTAAGGAAGAAACCACAGAAATCACAGAGCGTGTTATATATGAACAGGAGCATCGATACTGGATGAAAAACATTCCAGCAGTCTCGTTTCCCTCTTTAAAACTGGGCATATTAATATTTTATTCTCACCAAGCTGTGGGGAATGTATATATTATTGATGAGAGCGTGCTTTGTAGAGTTTCAGAATATCTGGCTTTTCCAGGTCTATCATCTTTCCAGCATCACAGTGAAAAGAAGAGCGGAAAGAGAATCTTCTAAGATTACAGGGTGCAAAAACAATGAAAAACTTGATAGAATGAATGGTTTTGTTTCTCTCCTTTCTAGCTCTAATATCTGTGTGTCCTCTTCTCCCTTCCACTACACTCCCCCTCCACGATTTGTGGAAGATGGATCTAGAAGCCGGTGGGGGAAAAGGATGGTTGCTTTGCAGGGGTATTTTCAGGGCTTTTCATAAAAGGAGGGGCTGTGAGAAAGAGTCCCTCAGTGAGTAGACTCAGCTCCTCTAGGTTTTCCTTTCACATGACCACTACAAAAAGAGGACGAAGGGCTGGGTGATGTTCTCATTAAGGGGCATAGAGAAAGGTGTCCCCATGCCAACTCCTGTGTTCTGTCCTGTTTATTCTCTTTGGCTGAAGGAGTATATTGTAAAGATTGGCTGTCAAATATTGATCTAGTTTTGGAAGAAACTGAAAATGAACCATAGAAGTAGTGATATTGGGTCTTAAGACAGGGCCTCCTTTCATCATCAAGTCATTGAAATATGCAGCAGTCTAACAGAGAAAGAAGGAAGGGCACCACAGGTTTCTTTCCTTTGTTACGGAACAACACGAGGCTGCAGTACCATTGCGTGCATATCTGTTGCACAAAATCATTTTCTCAGGTAATGTTTTTCAGCAGTCATTTTAGCTCTCACCTCATTATCTCCTAGCTGTTTTGAGCTGGAATATTGACTAAGAAGTTAAAGGGATGTGAAAGGACAGACTTTCTTTTGCAGTTCCCCAGTCTGGATGCCTGGGAGAGCAGTGTTGGGTGCAGGCCACAGGGAGATGGTAATTGTTCTTCTCATATGCTCATCTGCATAGCAACTCCATTTCTCTCTCCTGTCAGCACCCAGTCACCTTCATCCTGCAGCCAGTTGAGCCTGAGGATGTTGTAGGAACCAACTGCAATATTGATTGCATGGGTTAGGGTCCAGGTGTCCCTGTAACCAGCTGGTATCCAGAAGTGATAAAATATGGAAAATCTCCCCTCTGGAAACTAAGTACATGAAAATCTGTTATGTTCTCCTTTGGTTCATCTAGCCTATAAATTTTAAGTTCTTTTGTTATCCAAATCCATAGATTACAGCTCTAGTCAAACATTAGAGCCATATTTTCCCTGTATTGCAGGAAAGTGACAGCCTGAATCTTAAATATATCTCAAATTGCTCAGGATAAACAATTCCAATGCCCAGGGAGTAGTAGGGCAGAGAATAATTATATGTCTGTCCAGTACTTTTCCGTTGTAATGCTACCTTTTTCTTATTTGGACAAATCTTCATCTCGACTCTAGACAAACAATTTAAAATCCATCCAAATCAGATGGAGCACTTGTACACCCAAATATTTCCTGACGTAGTTAATCTTACTGACTTTACAGAGATGAATGATTGTCCTTTTCATGACTTTGTTCTTGTAGATAATTTAATTTACAAGAAATCCAAGATCAGCACTTGTGTAAGTAAATAAATTAATTACTGAATACAGGTTTTCAACTGTAAATCCTACACCCACCACATTTTCAGATCAATAAATATTTTCTTTGACTAATACCCTTATTTTCAAAACTTTGGAGTACTACAGCCAATAGCAGTTTCCCCGTAAGGGCTGAAGATCATTAGAAAACATGGCCAGATTCATCCTCTACTGTAACCCACCTATCTTTTCATCCTTCCTCTTTTTCTGTTTCTCCTCATCAGTTCTGCTAATGCATCTGGGCTAATTGCCACTAAGAGAGCTTATCCACAAAAGGAGCAAATTTCCATCCATGTAGAAAGATGCAAAAGTATTACCTAGGGAACCACTGGCTAGCCCTTCTTTTCCCAAACTGAATTACATGTTTCTAGGTTGAGAGCCACCCCAGTGACTCACTAGTGGTTTTTAAAATTTAAGCAATATTGATGTTTATTTTCATTTGCAAATAAGCATTTTAAAAGGAAAGAATAAATCTTGTCTTTCTATAGTACCTTGGAAATGATAACATGATTAACAAAATTATGTTACATTTGTTCAAGTACAATACTTTTACCTAGCCTAAACTCCATTCTTACCAGGTTGGAATATGATACCCCAACCTAACCTCTTGGAGTGGTGCCAGAGAAGGCTGAATGAGGAAGGTGGACTTCACTCTGTGCCTGGCAGTAATAAGACAACCCTGCTGCTCTCTGCTGAGGCTGTGTTATAAATGGCCTATGGAAAGTCAGAAGTTCCACCATCATTTGGTGGTAACAAAGCGATCCCATTTGATATCAGCGGAGGAAGTCAGAGACATAATGAAGAGTATGCTTAACTCTCCCAAACAGAATGATATCAGCTGAAATGCCCAACCTTGCCCACCAGTACACAAAGCCCATTTCTTTTCCAGTGTCAATGGACACCCCTGTGGGCCTGAATTTTTACTCCCATCTGGCAGTAATGAAAATCCCCTTCTTGCGTCTGTGCTGGAGCAATGTCACAGGAATGAAGTGAACCAGAATGTTTAACTAATATTCAGTCTCCAAACATAATATCCAAAACATATGTGTTCCAATCACTCTTTGTATCAAGAACCAGGAAATTCTCAACTAGGATGAAAAATACTTAAGTACAATAGATAATAACACTGCAGTGGCAGAAATATTGGAATATCTGACAACAATCTTAAAACAGGCATAATTAAATTGTTTCAGTGGGGGTCAGCATGGTGGTTAAGGCACTGGACTCCCACATGTCCAATCACAGTTAGATCCCGGACCCAGCACCTTGAAAATCACACTGAGCTCATGTGTATGTATGACCAAAAACCCAACAAGAGAAGGGGGGAAGGGACTGTGGTGAGAAGGGGTGGTTTCACCCTTTCTATCTCTCTTTCTCTCTTCAGCAAGCGTATGTGCCCTATGACAGAAACCTCCCCCCAAAAAGGCTTCAATTACTAACACACTTGAAACAAATAGAGTCTCAGCAAAGTAATTCAAATGAATAAGAAATAGAAGATATAAAGAAGAACCAAATAGAAATCATAGAATTGAAAAGTAAAATAACAAAAATTAAAATCTCTTGGCTAGTTTCAAAATCAAAATGGAAGGTAAATGATGAAAGAATTTTAAGATAGTATAATAAAAAATACCCAAATTAAACAAAAGGGAAGATGGCTGGGGAGAATGAACATAGTCTCAGAAACGTGTTGGAATAGATTTAATTTTCATGGCATTGTGGTTCCAAAATGATAATACCAAAGGGAAAGACTAAAATAGTACTCAAAGAAATAATGACTGACATTTTTTTCCAAGATTTTGGCAAAAGAAATAAATCTGAACTTAAAGGAGCTAATGTGAACCCCAAAAAAATATACTCAAAGAGATTAGTATGCTTATCATAGTTAAAATTTGGAAAACTAATGACAAAGTTGAAAGTAATAAGAGAGAAATATCTTACCTATATGAGCTGAGGGGATTGGAATTATAATGGATTTCTCATTAGAAACCCCAGAGTCCTGTAGAAAGTGGGACAACATTTTTTTAAATTTTATTTATTCATTTTATTTTAATTTGACCAGAGAGAGTGACACAGAGAGAGAGAGAGAGAAAGAGAGAGAGAAAATGAAAAAACAAACCACCAGTTCAGGGACTTGAACTGTGGTCAGCCATGTGGAAATGTCCAGAGCCTTAACCACCATGTCACTTGCTGGGTCTCCCCCTTTTCTTTTAATTTTATTTATTCATTTTATTTTAATTTTATGAGAGAGAGAGAGAGAGAGAGAGAGAGAGAGAGAGAGAGAGAGAAAGGGGAAACAATTTTTTTGAGAGGTTTTTGCTATAGGGCACATTCACTCACCAGAAAGACAGAGAGAGACAGAGAGACAGAGAGACAGAAAGCAAGAAATCACCCCTCAGGGGGGATGGCCACACCGCAAACCCTTCTCCTCCATTATCTTCTCTAGATCTTGGGCACGCACGCACACGCGCCTGGTGTGAGTTTAAGTCACCAGGTCCGGAACTCGAACTGTGGTCGACTACATGGGAGTAAAGTGACATAGCCATTACGCTAACTACTGGTCCCAGGGACAACAATTTTTAAGTGATGAAAAAATATCAACACAGAATTTAGTATCCAGTTAAACTACACATCAGAAATGATGGGACAACCAAGACATGCTCAGATATTGGAAAAATAAGAGAATTTGTGATCAGCAGGCTCACCCAAAAGTAATAGCTAAAGAAATTTTATTAAATATAAAGGAAATGGTAAAAATAAAGAATTTTAGGATATCAGGAAGGAAAAAGGATAACATAATAAGAACATAAGTAAATGTAATACATTTTCCTTCTCTTGTATTTTCAAAATTATATTTCATGGTAAAAAATAAATATTATATGTACATATTATAAGAAATACACTCTGTATTATGTGTTGTATAACTACATGTAGGGGAAATATGTAAGACAGCCATATCATCTATCATCAAATGGGAGAGTAAGGGACCAGCAGTTAGCGTAATGTATGTCGCTGGACTCCCATGTAGTTGACTGCGGTTCGAGTCCCGGACCCAGCAGGTAAAACTCATGCCGGGTGCATGTGCATGTGTGCCCAAGATCTTGAGAGGAGAATGGAGGAGAAGGGATTGCGGTGTAGCCATCCCCCCTGGGGAGTGATTTCTCGCTTTCTGTCTCTCCGTCTCTCTCTCTGTCTTTTTGGCAAGTGCACGCGCCCTATAGCGAAAAACCTCTCAAAAAAAAAAAAAAAAAAAAAAAAAAAATAGGGAGAGTAAAGGACCTACAGGAAAATTAGGTTTCTACACTTTACTCAAATGGATATAATGTCAGTAATAGTAGACTGTGGTAACTATTGTGTATTATAAATATCTTGACCAGCCAATAAAAAAGATACAAGAGAAATGCTTGGTAATACTATAGACAAATAGGAAATTTCAAAAGTATTCAAATAATTCATAAGAAAGCAAGGAAACAAGAGAGAAGCAAACAATGGTAAAAGTGAAGACAACCTACCAAAGAAGTAAGAAATAACATTCTTAATCCCTAACATTGATAATTACATTAAATGTGAATTGTCTAAATACACCAATTACAAGACAGAAATTGGCCAAGTGGATTAAAAAAAATATTTGTGTGGTATCTAGTGAAACATACCTCAAGTATAATGATCTAAACATGATGAAAATAAAAGAATGAAAAATATATATATAACATGTAAACATTAACCAAAAGAAAACATAAAAAACAAATGATGACTCAGTGGTGGTGTGACTTAGACCCACATGATAAGGGTCCTGGGTTCACATCCCAAGACCTCCCTGGGTATGCCAGCAGAAACATGCATACCTATGATCTGAGTCAGCTACAGGTGGGAGTGGACCACAGTGTAGAGACCTCGTTGGGTCCCTCTCTCTCACTCACGGAAAGAATAAATAAATAAATAAATAAATAAATAAATATTTTAAAGAAAGCAGAAATGTCTATATTAAAATTAAATAGACTGCAGATCAATAAAAAGAAGTTACCAGAGAGAGTTCTTATGTAAATAAAAAAATCAATTCACCAGGAAGGCATAGTAATCTTAAATATGTATGAACCAAATAACAAAACTGTAAAATATATGAGGTAAAACTTGATTGAAATTAAAAGAGAAATAAACCAATACATGGTTACTGAGGGAGGCTGAAATATTCCTCTCAACAATTGATTGAACAAGTACAGAGAAATGAGCAATGATATTTAAGATATCAAAAACAACAGCAACCAACAGGATCATTTAAAGAACATTCTACCCAATAATATTAAAATACACATTGTTTTCAAGTCCCCACTGAGCACATACCATGATAGACCACAGGTCACAAAACAAACTTTAACAAATGTAAAAGAATTGACATAATACGAATGTCTTGTTTAGCTGTAGTGGAATCAAATTAGCAATCGATATCAGAAAGATAACGTGAAAATTTTCCAATTCTAAATAATGTATGGGTTGAAGAGGAAGTTTTAAGAGAAATTAAAATGTGTATATATTGAAGTAAACTAAAATGAAACTGCAAAATATTGAAATTTGTGGGGGACTTGTTAAAGCAGTGCTAAAAAAGGAAACGTATTGCCCTAAATGCTTACATTAGTAAAAGAAAATCTCAATAAAAAAAAATCTAAACTCAAATAAGAGTAACTTAGAAAAAGAAGAGCAAAATAAAATGAAAACAAACCAAAAGAGGGAATATAAACATAAGGGCTGGTATAAATTAAGTTGAAAGTAGAAGTAATAAAGAAAATCATGAAAAAAACACTGTTTGTTGACAACCATCTAACAAAACTGATTATGCACACACAAAAATGATAAAAATAAGAGAGAGAAAAGTTTGTTTTACCACTATCAAGAATAAAACAGGATCTCACTTTAGATGCTACAGACATCAACAAGATGATAAGCAAATACTGTGAAAAAACTCTCCAAATTTGACAGCTTACATAAAATGAACCAATTCCTCAAAAATCACAGACTACCACAACTCACCAAACAAGAGATAGAAAATCCAAAATCCTGTTACCATTAAATTTAGATATGTAATTTTAAAACTACCCAGAATAAGTCTTGAAGACAGCAAGATGGTTTCATCAGAGGATTATTCCAAATGTTTAAAGAAGAATTAACAAGTTTTAAAAAACCTCTTCCAGAGAACAGGAGGACAGAAGATAGACCAATTTATTTTATGGTGCTACTGCTTTCCAGATACCTAAATCAAATAAAAACAATGCAAATATAAGCTACAGAAAAATATTCCTTAAGAATATAGGCACAAAATTCCTTAATGAGATATTAACAATTGGGGCCAGTAGGTGGCGTAGTGGTTAAGGATCTGGACTCACACATGGCTAACCACAGTTTGAGTCCTGGCTGTGGTGGCTTGAAAATCACACCAGGTGTGTGTGTACATGCCCAAAATCCCAGGAGGAGAGAAGATGAGGAAGGACTGTGTCATGGTCATCCCTCCAGGGTTGATTTCTCACTTTTCCTTTGTTTCTCTTAGCAAGCACATGCACCCTATAACAAAAACCTAAAACAAACAAACAAGAAATACCCATGATAAAATACAGCAATACATGAAAATATTTAAATTCCATACCAAGTGGGGTTTATTCTAAGGATACAAATATGCTTCAGTATTTGAAAAACTAATGAAAAAAAAATGACATGATAATGTTAATTGATGCAGGAAAGCATTTGACAAGATTCAATACCTACTCATGATAACTGTTCCTAGATAAGCACAAATAAAGATGAACTTCCTCAACTTGATAAAGACTATTTACAAAAAGTATACAGCTAATATTCTACTTAATTGGGAAAGACAGAATGCCTTTCCCAAAATACTGGGAGCAAGGCAAGGAATGTTTGCTCTTACCATCTTACTCAACACGATGCTGGATGTTCTAAACAGTGCAATAACAAGAAAGGGAAATAAAAGGCATATTGATAAAAAGGAACCAATTAAACTGTCCCTATTGGCAGATGACCTGATTGTATATAGAGTATCACAAGGAATCTTTAAGAAAGTTCCTAGAACTAATAAGTAAGTTAAGAATGGTAACAGGCTACATAATAAACAATTTTTAAAACCAATATTTTATATAGCAGCAGTATGTACTTGTCTCCACCAATTTAAAAATGTAATAGAATTTAAAATTGCTCAAAATTAAATTCTAAGATGTACATCTAACCCAACACATTCAGAATTTATATGCTGAAAACCACAAAACTTTGAGAATATGGTTCTCCAGAGAATTATACGAGTTAAAAAGTCAGTTCCCTCGAATTATGTGCTCTGTTATTGCATTCATACTATATTCAAGAAGTAACAAAGTTATAGAAATAGGAAACAAATATGGAGATCAGTAGTTGCTAAGGGATAAAGACAGTGTGGAGGTGTGGAAGAGAGGTTTATGCTTATATCTGGAAACACAAAAGTAGCAATCCTTGTGGTGATGGAATTTCTGTCTTGATCCCATCAATGTCAGTATCCTGGTTGTTACATTCTCCTGTAGTTTTAAAAGATGTTACCATTGGGGTAAACTCAGTAAAGAGTACATGGTTTCTTCTGTATTGTTTTTTAGAACTACTTGTTTATTTACAGTTATCTCAAAGGAAAAGCAAAATGAAGCAATTATTCAAAGTAAATTCATTATTTTGAACTATTATTGTCAAATATAAAAATTATTTTTGGGGGACCAGCAGTTAGCGTAATGGCTATGTTGCTGGACTTCCATGTAGTCGACCGCGATTCGCGTCCCGGACCCGGTGACTTAAAACTCATGCCGGGCGCGCGTGTGTGAGTGCCCAAGATCCAGAGAGAAGAATGGAGGAGAAGGGACTGCGGCATGGCCATCCCCCCTGGGGGGTGATTTCTCGCTTTCTGTCTCTCTCTGCCTGTCTGGTGAGCGCACACGCCCTATAGCAAAGACCTCTCCAAAAAAGAAAAAAAACTAAATTTGCACAGAACACTTAGGTGCTTAAATGTATGTGTGTGTGTGTATAAAATTATTTTATATATTTTCTTTTTCTTTATTCATAATTAGGCACCAGAGCATGCATGTAAAGGTGAAAGAGAAGGAATGAAAGAAAGAAAGAGAGAGGAGAGAGAGAGAGAGAGAGAGAAGGAAAGAAAAAGAAAAAGAAAAAAAGAAAAAGAAAAAGAAAAAGAAAAAGAAAAAGAAAAAGAAAAAGAAAAAGAAAAAGAAAGGAAAAAAGGAAGGTAGAAGGCAGGGAGCATCTTCCACAGGGTCTGGTCATGTCGTGACCTCCTTCCTCCAGTCCTCTTAGCCATGGGGCACTGGAGCATGTGCCTGGCATGTTCAAAGTAGACCTGACCTGGGATTCCAAGTGGGATTTCCTTATGGGATCCAGCCTCCCTGAGCAGCACGCTGCCACTGTGCTGAAGAGCCAGCCCAAATTTGCTTCTTATTAGTAGACTAAATAACAAGATCTTAATCTCTGTTCAGTTACTGTAATTTCAAAACAGGGAAGAGTGTTGGCCCATGGCCTAGTGGTTAGTGGAGCTGAATCCCTCATGACTGACCAGTTTGAATATTAGCTGGCAACTTGAAAAACATATTGGGCGCATGTGTGTGAATGCTCCAAATCCCAACAGGATGGAGATATAGAGAAGTTACTGCAGTGAAACCATGCCTAATTAAGGAGGGTGCTTTCTCCCTCCTTCTAGAAATTAAACACTCTGGAAGAGTGTTAAATACATTCTAAAAATCTTCAGCATCTGAAGTAGTGTAATACAAGAATATCTGTGACTTTACTGAAGACAGTATCACAGGTAATTTTGATACTACTGTAGCTTGTTGGGTTCATTCATAATTGAAGGAAGTGTTAAATTTAGTTAGAGCTCCATTAGAGCCTACTGAAAACATGGTCATTTTTTTCCGACTAAGCTCACAGATCCCCTGTTAGAAGCCCTTTGTGCAGCAGGAGTATTCAGTAGATCGTGAAATTGCCTAAAGGAACCATTGTTCCATCTGAAGGGTTATCTTCAGAGATTCAACTTAACTGTCTCTGTCTCTCTCTTAATTTTGGTTGATGAAAGATTTGTTTCCTTTTGCCAAATTTTGTTTCCAAGCAGCTAGGGCATTAGCTTTGTTTAATTTAGGCATTCTCTCTACCCAACGCCATCCCTTCTATCTCTACATTTAAAGTGAAGTACATTTTCTAGAGTGATGGTGGGTAACCCACATTTGCTATCATCTCCCAGGCAAAGACAGAGGCCTATTTCAATAAGGCCCTGACTGGCTATTTAATTATGTTAATAAATTTTCAAAGTAAAAGAAGAAAAGTTGGTGATACTGTAGTCACAGAAAGTAGTTTGGTTTATAGGTGGTATTGTTGCCGTTGCTGTTATTGCTACTCTTAGTAGTGAGAGAAAGAGAGACTTGGCATATGTAAAAGGTGGTAGGACTCTCTAAGTGAAAGGCAGGGGGTGAATATACCTTCATAATAAAGTGGAAAGATCACTGGGTCCAAAAGTCTGGAGACCAGTTTCAAATCTCATTTTCTCCTCTGCGAACATATGGTGGAACTTTAGGGAAATTCATTAGCTCTCTTAGGGCTCAATTTTCTCATAGGTAAAATAAAGGGTTTGACAATTCTCTGATCTCTCTAGCTCAAACTTTCTATAATTCCACAATTTAAATTTTAGTGCTAGAAATAATGCAATAACATTTTTAATGCTTCACATCTGTAGCTACTGTTTTCACCCTTTTGAGCACATGCACATTATGTCAGAAATCCAGTTTCTTTTAGGATCTGAGCTAGCTAATTTCCCTTTTAGTATCATCAAAGCGTTGGATGGTCTCCTTTCATAAGGGTGTAACTCCACCTGTCAGATTACACTGGTTTTTCCGAAAACCAATATCATCAATAGCTCCTTTCAACACCATTATAATTGACACATCCACCCCACCGATTTCTATCCTAGTCTCCACATTAGATGATACCTTCTCTGATTATCAGCTGGTATTTGATCTTTGGCTCCAACTTGCTAAGAAGAGTGTGTATGAAGGACATTTAGAAGAAAAATAGGGAGGAAAAGCATTAATGGGACAAAGAAATGTATTATCTGCTGAAGATATTTTATAGTTTTATCAACTGTACTAGGGAGAAATGTTCACCTGTTGAAATATTCATTTTGTAAACCAAATAATATGATTGGATGTACAAAAGAAAATTAAATATAAAAGATTATAAAAAAGAACTAATTAACTAAAAAATATAAAAAAGAGTGTGTACGTAAAGATCACTTCTGTGAGTGTGTGCATGTGTGTATGTGTGCCTTTTAAATCTTTTACTTATCCACATGTGGCAACGTTTGGGGGTGGAGATTTTCTAGTATGGCTAAAAGCAGAAGTGTTTTGCATATTATACCAGGTGTGTCTCTTAGTACACTATTTTCAAAGCATTTTCTAATTACATAAGTATTCAAACAGGAATTGTCAAATTTTAGAAGCAGTAACAGATGGGAAAATCACATCACCGAACTTCAGAACCTAGAGGTGTCATTGCTGCCACACACGTTTTCAGCTGGATTAGCTATTTTGTCTCATTTTCAGCCTGTATCTTTCACACCATTTGAGAGATTCCGTTTTGAGGGAATCCGGGGCAACGGGAAACCCTCTCCTGTCAGAGCCTTGCCTGACCCACGCTTCCTTGTTTGCTCCCCTCCTATCTCATTAATGCAGCTGTGAGTACATTTCCAGAACTCTTCACCTGCCACAGTGATGAGGGATCAGGTGCCAGGTAGGGTAATCAATCTGGAGGGCTTTTAGCAGCGCATCCTGCCACTGTTTGACAGCATGTCTCCGTCAAGGAGACTGTCTTCCTTAGATCAATAAATCAATCAGTTCTTTTTACATCTTATGAAGCTCTCCTCACGCCCCGTGTCATTCAGCTGCACCACACACAAATGTGGAATCAGAGTCGAGGTCGGCCCAAACTGTCCCCATTCACATTCTATCCCATAATCACATATCCTTCCCCAAAATCAATTCCTGGCACAGTGGCAATGGATCAAAGTCCACTTCTTCATTCCTCTGAACTGAAGAGTAAATCTGTCTAAAGTGCTGGATGTTTTAATGTGTTTAAAACTAAATAAATCACATCTGTAATTCAAAGGAGACTAATTGCAAGGTTTATGATTAGAATGGCTCAAAGGAGACAGCACAGGTTTTATTAAAAAATAGCAGATTAACAGATATTACTCAAAGGAATCATAGAACTGTCATAAGCTATCAAGGCTGTGAAGGAGCTCAGAGGCCACTTGATGGATTTAACCCAGGTGTTTGCTCCTGGGCACTGATACAGCTCTGGCTGTCCCGTTGTTATGGGGGTGGACTGAGGGGTGGCAGTCACCCAGAGAAAGCCAGTGTATTTCTTTTTGATGTTGGGTTTGGGTCTAAGATATCATTTAAACGATGGATTGGGTTTTTCTGCTTTGGGAGAAAATTAAAAGCAATCATCTAGCTCATGTCAGATGTATGCCTATTGCATCTGAAACTCATCTGCACTGAGTGGTTTAGGTGGGACCATACCTCTGGTAAGTGGCAGAGTCTGGATGTCACCCTTTCCCCTAAGTACACACCCTCACTAAATCCTCTTCAGAAAGTGATTTAGGCTGATCATAAAGTTTTCCTAACCAGGACTGTTTGTTTTCAGAGGCAATGCTGCTAGGAGTCCAGGTATGGGGTGGAGTGTGCTAGGAGGAGGGACTGACTTCCACTTATCACTATTACGTGCTTGTCTCTTCAGGCCCATTTCTTCATTTTTGGAAGGAATTTTGGCACAGTGCATAAAGGCACAGAGTTGTTGTTGTGTATTGTCTGTTTGGAGGAATAGTTTCACTCTATTCTGATTCTCCTGCATCAGCCACCTAAGTAGCTTGGACTACAGGCACGTACCACTGTGCCCAGCTTTTTAGGGTGGGCTGAGAATCGAACCTCTGCCTCTCACATGGCATCTGCCTACTGCGTAGAAATGCCTACCAGCAGATGTCACCACAGCTGAGATAAGGCATGAGGTTCGAAGTCAGACAGATACAGAAATCAAGCCTGCTCATCCCTCCACTCCTTGCACACAACTTTACAAGGCAGCAGAGCAGAATGGTTAATGCGATCTGCTACAGAGTCTAAATGCTGAAGGACAAATCTGGCTCCATCTCACTAGGTAACCTTGGGCAATTGACTGAGACTGTTTGGATCTCAGTTTCTTTATTTGCCAGGAAGCAAACACTAAAAGAGTTGATGTACAGAGGTGTCTCAGTGGAAGGCTCTGAATATGCATTGGCCTCTGTCCTTCAGCCCTGTGGCCCTCGACAGCTAGTGTTACCTTAACACCTCCAACTTGATTCACGAGGCCAGTTTTGACCTAAGGCTTTCATATCAGTCTTACTTTTCTTAAGTTCCCAAGCTCCTAGGTTTCAAATTAAAAAGTTATTTAAAAAGAGAAGAAAACACCACCTCTTTTTTTCATCATCTGCAATTCAAGTTATTCTTTCTCACAAGAAACATGCAGCTTCAGGCTTTCACACTGAAAGCAGCAAGAAAAAGCCATTGAACAGGAAGGCTACAGGTAGGTTGTAATTAATTAGGCTTCAGATGCACAGTTCTGGCCTGGTAGCTATTCTTTTTTAATAGTTATGAGTCTCAGAAAAGAGCTGTGGACATCAAAGTATTACAGGGACTCAGAACGCATCTCAGCTTACTCCCTTTAAAAAAAAAATTAAGAGAAGTGTTACATTTAAAAATATAGCCTATTTGTTTAAAAATGTATATGAAACTAATTTTCTTTGGGCAATTTCTTCATAATACCTTTGTAGTAGGTGGTGGTACATCATAAAGATAAGAGATTTGGAAGAGGGAGGTAAGCCATACAATGAGGCTTAAGAATCTGCCTGTATTGAGACCAGCAGTTGGCATAATGGCTATGTTGCTGGACTCCCAGGTAGTCAACTGCAGTTCAAGTGCAGGACCTAGTGGCTTAAACTCACGCTAGGCGCATGTGCATGCATGCCCAAGATCCCAAGAAGAGAATGGAGGAGAAGGGATTGCGACATGGCCAACCCCCCGGTGTAGGGGGTGGTGATTTCTTGCTTTCTGTGTCTCTGTCTTTCTGGCAAGTACACAAGCCCTATAGCAAAAATCTCTCAAAAAAAAAAAAAATTAAAAAATAAATAAATAAATAAATAAATAAATAAATAAAAAGAATCTGCCTGTATTGACAAATAATTTATAGGTTGCAAGTTTGAAGGACAAAGGGAGAAGATTACATCCTATCCCTTACATTGTAGGGGGAGATAGATCTGGACTAAACTCCAGAGCAAGGCCAGGGTTATTTGGGCAATAACTTGGGGAAGATAAGGAAAATGTTTCTACTGGGAATAGGCAAAAGTTAACAGGATAATATCCAACTTCAGGGCTAAAGGGATTTTGAAGGTTATCTAACCTTTTCCACTTCCATCTATTCCCTATGTTACTTTTAATTAGAGGCAGGTTTGGCACAAGACTCCAAGTCCCCTGATTCTCAGCCAAAGGCTCTTTTCAATATTCTATACTATCGTTCCAAGCATTTGTCCACATATTCATTAAGGTTATCCAAACCACCTTCTGGTGACAGCCTGCTGAAATGTGCATCTAAACTGATAATGTTAGTCCATTTCATATGGACCATAAAGTAGCAATAACTGTCTTTAGCTTCTTGGTTGAAGCTAGACCTATAATCTCAAGATAAACAGCTCTGTGTGTGTTTACCAACTTCCCAAGCAAACCAGTCTCCCTCGTTCCTCTGCTCAGGTGCAGCACCTGCTTAATTTTCAGACTAATGAAATGGTTTCAAGGAGCTAAATACAGACGATGCATTTAGTTGATGGTTATTAAGTAGCCCCTTATAATCCTGATATTGTCACGTGTCTACCTGCTACGTTCTCATTTCTTAATTGAGCAGCCTGTTTGAATCACACGTGTTTAACACAATTATATCAGGTTCTGTTGTACTCCCCCTTGAATACCGCAGCTGACAGACAAATCATCTTACCAATCCAAACCCTTTTTAAAAAACTAAATGGTACATAAGTTTATGCACCCAATCCCTCTATAGTTACAATCAGGAACATCACAGTCAACATTCGCAGTGTTTCTTCTTTATGTTTTCATCCTCTACAATATGCAAGTTACTCACTAATCTCTTATTGAATCGATAAACCAAATTTAGTTATCATCATTAACTGTAAAGAAAGTTTAGTGTGTAAAGGACCAGGCAGAAGGAAAGAAAAAATGAAAACATACAAAATCATGACCTCTAATAGTGACTAGGGAAAAAAGGGATAACAATTTTCAAAATGACAGTCATAGGTTACAAACGGTAAGATTTTATAAGTGAATATGCTAGACTTCCCATCTGGAAGAGAGTTTCTGAGCATCATTATGACACTTTAACCGTAGACTATGACATGTCTACTGACAATAAATAAAATGTGTTTACCTCTGCTGAGAGATTTATTATATAATTTCTGGAATGGGGAGGAATGGCACATGTAGATATACTACAAAGATTTATTTCTGTTATAGCAGTTAAAGAGTTAGCAGGGATAGTATGAGATAATCCTAATCAAAATATAATATCCACTTGAATGAAGCTCACCATCTGGCCAGTCTGTCTGTCTTCAGTGCCAAGCTGATTGGCTGTCAGCTGCCATCCTTCCTCTGTGGTTTACGGTCAGTTCTTCTTCCTCCAGTCTTTCCAGATCTGTAGTGCTTTGGACACGCAGATGTAAAAATTCTCGATTATATTTGCAGAACCCTAAGTTAGTTTCTCTTCATCACTTCACTTAATCAGATCTGAAGCTGTACTTATGGCCTGAATAAGTTCTAACCACACAAATACAATTTTATTTCTGTCCACAGTAACATTCCTTATTAAGATGATGTTAGGCCCAGGGACTCATAATGTTGCACTTACTCAGCATCTGCTTCATCTCACACTGTGCCGTGCTGGTCATGTCAAAAGAAAATTAATTCAGTTCAAAATTCAATTCAGGAGCCAACAGCAAAGCTACACTGAACTCCTTCAGGAGCAAGAGGAAATGCCACTCCGAGCATAGACATTGCTTCTCTGCAGAGCACTAATGTCAAACCACTGAGCAGGTTTCTTCTTCTCTGTTCCTACGTGCTCTTTCTGCTATCGATTCCCTTCTTCACTGAATTAGTTTTGCTTTCAAAAACAAGGGGGAAGCAAATGCACTGGGTTCCTCCGAGAAAGATACTCTTTTATTAATATGACATGCTATGCAAGTGAAAGTCTCTGTGTCGACATATGGGGTCAAGGTGGGAAATAGGGAGTAGTATCATCTGCAAACTGACCTCCAGCCCCGAAAGAGAAATGCAAGCAACTGCTTTCAGTCTGCACCTGGAACATCTGCAGGATGACTCCTGAGTGTCCCAGTAGAAAGGTCACATGTCTGAGAGTGGAAACCCTGAGGCTGATTGGCTAGATATGTGAATGAGATGCAGAAACGTTGGCTTGGAATTTTCCCTTTTGCCATGAGATACTGTGTTGGTGTTTGTGTTCTCTCAGATTTCTGGCAACCTGCCGTTTAATAGAAGTAGTTTAGGTTTCCTTGCTTTTCTTTGTGCTGACCCATTCAGAGAATGAAATAGGTGTTCATGATACTTGGAGAAATGCATCTGGGATTCCGAACAGTTCTCCCAAGGCTCTGGCAGCACACACAAGCCATATCTAGAGATATCCCCTCCCTTTCCTGGACTGTCATTCTGTCCCTCTACTGCCTCTGTTCCAGCAGGTTAGCAGGTAAAATCTTAGGGCCACATTGAAGGAGTTTTATCCCTCTGTTTTGCAATCATGGGTTTATTATTATTAGTAGTAGTTGTTTTTTTGTGTTTGGTTTTTTGTTTGGTTGTTTTTTGTTTGTTTTGTTTTGTTTTTGCTATAGGTTGTGTGTAGTCATAGATGAGAGAGACAGAGAGAGAGAAATCATTTCCTGAAGGGATGACACAATCCCTTCTCTTCCATTCTCCTCTCGGGATTTTGGGCTGCATGTACACAAGCCTGGCATGCTTTTCAAGTCTCTGGGACCACAACTTAAACTGCACAATCAGCCACATGGGATCCAGCTACTTTAACCTCTATTCCATCTGCTTGCCCTGTTATTTTTTATATGTAGTGTCTCATGTGTATTACCCAGTACAAAAGAAAACACAATCGTGTCCCCTTAGTTTCTTTAGTAGACTTAGAATAAGACAAACCTGTTACAGTGTCAGCTTTGCCATTCAATAGCAATGTGCCCTAGGGTAAACTGCTTTTGATTGCTTAGTTGTAGAAGTCTTATCTCTACCACATATGTAAAGGATTATTTCTGGGTTTTTTTTTTTTTTTGGAGAGGTTTTCCCTATAGGGCACGTGCGCTCGCCAGACAGAGAGAGTCATAGAGACAGAAAGCGAGAAATCACCCCCCAGGGGGGATGGTCATGCCACAATCCCTTTTCCTCCATTCTCCTCTCGGGATCTTGGGCACGCACATGCACCCGGCGTGAGTTTTAAGCCACCACGTCCTGGACGCGAACCGCAGTTGACTACGTGGGAGTCCAGCGACATAGCCATTACGCTAACTGCTGGTTCCCAAGGATTATTTCTAAAAGTTACTAGCATGTTCTATAGGTCATGTATGTTAAGAAGGTACATTGCATATGGGCAGGACTATGTCTACAGATGGAAAGTGCATGACATAAAGTGTAACCTGCCCTTTCACACTACCCCAAAAAAAAAAAAAAAATGCAAGCAATTATACAGGAACATCGCCAAATAGATACGTATGTGAAACCATGTGGAAGTACGGTCTGGTGCCAGAGACACAGTAGGTGCTCAGGTCCTGACTTCTTCCCTTTCTTTATCTTTACCTTTTTTTTTTTTTAATCCCTTTTCCAAATCTTTCATCACAGCTTTTTTATTTGCCAAACAACACTTTGTTTAATCAACATTTCCCTTTCATTCACCCTAAGGAAAATAAATGTAGGAAAGTTCACAGTATGATATTTTCCAGCAAACTCTATTGCCTTTTTATATTAAAAAGCTTCCTTCTTTAAAGAGAGGAATGATGACTTTTAGTTTAATTTCATATATCACTGAGCATATTCCTGACAACCCAAAATGGAGCTAAAAACTGCTGGTAAGTACATAAAAGAGAGGATTTTATTAAGATCATGACAAGTGTGTGGGCTGGGGAAAGGGAAGATGATAACACTTTGCAGGTTATTCAGTTTTTCAGAATTGTTTCTTATCTAAGTGGAAACTATGGTGCTTAATATGAGTATTTCATAATGTTTCTCATGGATGAGAAGGACTGGATACAGAGCAGTCCTTTTTGAAGTGTGGTCCTTAGGCCAGCAGCATCAGTATCACCCAGGGACTAGCAAAGTCTCAGACCCCGCTCTAGAACTACCAAATCAGAAATTCAGGGGTAGGTCCCAGAAATCTGTATGGTAACAAGCCCTTCGCTTGTTTCTGATGTAACCTACAGTTTAAAAACCAGCGATGAGGAAGGGAAGCAAGGGGGAAAAGAAAGAAGCAAAACATTTAATGGATGTAAAAATGGAAAATAATCTGTTGTTGATAACAGGTATGATAAAATCCTTTTATTTATTTTTTTTTGAGAGGTTTTCGCTGTAGGGCGCTTGCGCTCGCCAGACAGACAGAGAGAGACAGAGAGACAGAAAGCGAGAAATCACCCCCCAGGGGGCATGGTCACGCTGCAATCCCTTCTCCTCCATTCTCCTCTCGGGATCTTGGGCACGCACGCACACGCATCTGGCGTGAGTTTTAAGCCACCGGGTCTGGGATACGAACCGTAGTCGACTACATGGGAGTCCAGCAACATAGCCATTACGCTAACTGCTGGTTCCGGATAAAATCTTTAACTGGACTAATATGCAGTGTATTCATGCTGGAAAAATTCGTTTTGCATGCTATAATGATATCCAGTGATTGAGTGCATAAAACATAATTATGTACAGTGATTGAATGTATAAAATACATATACATATATGTGTATAAAAAACAGTGGTGTACATAAAAGTGGGTTTGATACTGTTATAACTCAGGTCAATTTCAGGGGTCTCTTTACTGGAAAATGAGAAATTTGAATTCGATGTTTAAGCTGTTGTTATTATAGCACTCTGATTCTGTAGAGTATGTGGATAGTAAATACATAGTTCATAAGTAGTGAGGTGATCCTATCCCCTCTGGAACTGTTCTTTGAATTTTTAGCCCTACTCTTTAAAAATGCCTACACTCTTTGAATTCATTATGGGAAATCTATGCCATAGATTAAATCCTGTATACGCTCATAGACTCAATCCTTCTCCCCAACTGCATTGCCAACCACACGAAATGGCTCCTTAATAAAAACTAGTTCAATTAATAGTGAGTTGGGGGCTCACCCCACAGCTCAGTGGTTAAGGGAGTTGGATCCCTAATGGCTAGCCCAGCTCTGGCAGTTTAAAATCAGACTGAGCATGTGTGCTTACTTGCCTAAAATCTTAATAAGAAGAAATGAGTGAAAAAGGATTGTGGTGTGACTATATCTATACCCCATTGTAGGCTGCTTTGTCTCTCTCTCTTTCTCTCTTTCTCTCTCTCTCTCTCTGCCTCTCAAGTATATGTGCCTCCTTACAATTAAATAAAAAAATAGTTCCGGGAACAGGGGGAAGCAAGTAGAATAGTGGTTAAGGCTCTGGACCCCCATTTGGTCAATGATAGTTCAAGTCCCAGATCTGGCAACTTAAAACTCACACTGGGCACATGTGGATATATGCCCAAAATCCCAGGAAGAGAATGAAGGAGTAGAAATTGTGTCATGGCCATCTCTCCTGGGGGGAGGGGGATAATTTCTTACTTTTCCTCCCTCTGTCTCTATCTCTTCAATGAGTAGTGTATGGCAAAAACTTAAAAAAAAAAATGAGTGAGTTAGGGACATCCTCTTTATTTATAAGTGGGGACATACCTGCATGCTTGTGGATACCAGGAATGCTAGAGAAATAAAAATCAAATAGCACTTGATACTGAGCAATTGCAGCTGTGAGTCAAACTGCTTTTAGTTCCTCCTTGGGAAGCTTTACCAATGACCCCTGGAGAGTCGGTAATAACTAGAAAGCTCTAGACTTCCTGAGGTTTAAAGAAAGTCTATGTAGTTATGACTCAGGTGACTTAGTTTTCGTGTCTCCTCCTTTGTTCAAGAGAAAGAATTGTGGCAGTTGAGGTTGATGTTAGGAGAGAAAGGAGGAGTGATGGGAAAGGCTTGGTTGCTTGTATCTTCAATCACAATTAAGATTAGAGGGAAAGAAACAGGGAAAAGCAGAGGAAATCAGCCAGAAATCTGGATTGGTAAAGATGGGTTGGAACTCACAGATCTGACCTAATGTGAAAATAAGAAAAGTCAGAGAAAGGGATTTCAGGTGCTCTGGCCTGTCCCACTTGTGAGTTCCCGTAGCTACATGTCACTAGCCATTGGTATACTCTGTTTAGGGAGCACAACTGTGCAGCTTAAACGGAACGCTGGCCTTTCCTCTGCTTTGTTGAAAGACCTCTAGCTCTACTAGTGAAGCCCTATGTAGAAACTTGGTCTGGCGTAAAATCAGCTGTTTTCCAACTTAAAGGGAGTAGGATCACATGTGTGCCTTGGGTCTGAATCTCTCATCCTGTCAGGTATATGGTGATGACACCTCTGATGATGATAATCAAGATGTTAATGGCTTCACCTACTTTTTTTTTTTTTTTTTGAGAGGTTTTCGCTGTAGGGCGCGTGCGCTCGCCAGACAGACTGAGAGAGACAGAGAGACAGAAAGCGAGAAATCACCCCCCAGAGGGGATGGTCACGCCGCAATCCCTTCTCCTCCATTCTCCTCTCGGGATCTTGGGCACGCATGCACACGCACCTTGCGTGAGTTTTAAGCCACCGGGTCCGGGACGCGAACCGCGGTCGACTACGTGGGAGTCCAGCGACATAGCCATTACGCTAACTGCTGGTTCCCTAGCTTCACCTACTTTTGACATCCAATTATGGGCCAAATCTTGTGCCTATAGCCCTATGAGATGAGTAACCTTTGCTTCCATTTACAGATAAAAAGACTGAGGATTAGAGAATGTAAGCCACTGGCCAGTGCCTGGCCATGACATGCCAATGCAAGGTTTGAACACAAGCATGACTTGACAGTCGGCTTCCACTTTTGCAGGTATAGCACACTGCCTCATTTGAAGAAAATGTTCTTCTTGAATTAAAACGGAATGGTTTATGCTCATTTTTGTTATTGCTCTACAATAGAACATGGGGATAAAAGGATACAGAACAAGCACATGGGTTTCAGCTGAATGAATGGAGTAAAAGTGTAGTAGTGCCATTAAGTAACATTTTTAGAAACTTCATTTCAATGAAAGAGCTCCTTAATTGAGGCAAATTCAAATCAGCATAGTCATTGTGATACAGTGGTTTGAGCATATTAGTCTCTTACATCTAATTATTGTTTTTAGGGCCTCTTCCTGTCTTCTGCTAAACAGACATTATTCAAGGCATCTGATCCTACACCAAGGATATTTATAACCTCTACAATGCTGCCTTTCCCCCCTGTAATTCATCATACCAACTACAGGGCTGGAGTAATCGCTTCTAACATACAGTTTAACCAAGTCAATTTTGCAAGCACTGAGCATTTGTTTTACTGGCGACTCCCTAGTCTGCCTATCTTCAAGATGGTACATATTTCCTCTGAAATAAAAAGTAAACTCCTCTGTGTGGCTACCAAAACTGACCCGCACTTTCCACTGAGTCCGATATTCTGTAATTCCTCAGCATGTATCCCTCCCTGTGGTCAAGGTGGTTTTCTACGTGCACACTTACGATATATATATTGTTGGACTCTTTCTGTTCCGAAAAGTCATTTACATTTTACTGTGGGACATGCATCTGTGCTCAAATTCTAGACAGCTCTTTCTACACACGATTTCTTTGTAATTTTGTCCATAATTTTGTGGGGTCAGGATCCTGTCTAAATTCTTTTCTTTTTTGGGGAAGGTTTTTGCTATAGGGCACGTGTGCTCTCGCCAGACAGACAGAGAGACAGAAAGTGAGAAATCACCCCTCCAGGGGGGATGGCCATGCCGCAATCCCTTCTCCTCCATTCTCCTCTCAGGATCTTGGGCACGCACACACACGTGCCCGGTGTGATTTTAAGCCACCGGGTCCGGGCCTTGAACCGCGGTTGACTACGTGGGAGTTCAGCGACATAGCCATTACGCTAACTGCTGGTCCCATGATCCTGTCTAAATTATGATCTTAACATTTATGCAATGATCACTTGTTATGTCATTATTTTAGCACCAGTATTATTTCCAAATTGTACTGTAGGCTATTTGAGGATAATCTCTAACTTATAACAGAGCTTCCCAAAGTTTAAAGTACATATGAATCACCTGAAAAGTACTGAAAATTCTCGTTCAGTAGGTCCAGGGTGGTGCCTAAGATTACCCATTTATTCATTTATTTTATTTTTTGATAGAGACTTTTGTTATAGGGCACGTACCCTCACCAAAGAGACAGAGAGACAGAGAGAAATCATCCCCTTGTGGCCACACCACAAGCCCTCCTCCTCCATTTTCCTCTCAGGATCTTGGACATGCACACGCATGCACCCGGCATTCGTGTTAAGCTACTGGACACAGGACTTGAACTGCAGCAGAATACGTCGTAGTCCAGTGATGTAACTATTACGGCATCTGCTAGTCCCAAGATTACCCGTTTTAAATAAGTTCCCAGGCTTCTTGTTCATAGACCATTCTTTGAGTTTCAATATATTACACTGTATACTTGATGCGATGATTCAGAACTATCTTATGGATTGTTGGTACTCAATAAATGTCTATTTATTAAGCAGTGGCAAAAGATTTCATCTAAAAAATTGCTAGGTGATAACTAGTATTTTGAGATCATATTACAATAATTAATGATAGAGCGTTCCAGAATACTTGCTTCTTAAGGAGAATGGAGGAGAAGTGGTTGCAGTGTGGCCCCCCTCGCCAGCCCCGGGTGGGGTGATTTCTCATTTTGTCTCTTAGTGTCCCTCTTTGTTTCTCTACAGCAAGCACACACACCCTATGGCAAAAACCTAAAAACTAATCAATTATGTCCTAGTTTTCAAAAACTGTCAATGTGACACTGATTTGAAACATGCTATACAAGCCATGTGTTTCTTCTCTTAAAGATAACAAGAAGACACTTAAAAGCTTACCTTTGGAGAGGGGGAAAAAAAACAAACTTGTGACAAACTATAAGCAACTCAACAAACTGAAATCAACACAGTTAGAACGCATGGGACATGTTTACTTGTGTTCTCCCCAAGGAACCCAAAGCACACATGTCTATTATGAATGACTTTTGCTTCATGCTTTTGTACCACTCAGTACCTGTCTCTTCCTGAAACAGTTTTCAGCCTCAAATAATCATTCTGCAAAAGAATTAGACACTTGGGACCAGCAGTTAGCATAATAGCTATGTTGCTGGACTCCCATGTAATCGACCATGGGTTGAGTCCCAGACCCGGCGGCTTAAACTCACACTGGGCGCGTGTGCGTGCGTGCCCAAGATCCCTAGAGGAGAATAGAGGAGAAGGGATCGTGGCATGGCCATCCCCCCGAGAGGTGATTCCTTGCTTTCTATCTCTCTGCCTCTCTCTGTCTTTCTGGTGAGCACACGCGCCCTATAGCAAAAACATCTCAAAAAAAAAAAAAAAAATTAGACATTTGTATTTGTAGTTTCTGTGAACAATATTAAGATTGTATCATGAATATAGTTTTTGATGAAGAAATTTAACTATATATCTATATCTATATCTATATCTATATCTATATATATATGACTACTGGCTGAGGGACAACACATCTTTTCTTCTTTTCACCCCTCAAAGCAAAATGGAGGCTGCAAATCAGAGCTGCTGAAGGGTGTGGCTTGTATTCACCTGCTCATTGTACTGTTAACATTTTCTTGAAAGATTATGTTTTCCTCAAACGTATTTTAAAGAAATATTTTACTTCTACTATGAGTTTAAAAGATGGCATCATGTGCCATAAATAAAAGGAAAATGTTTAAAAGTAAATTCAAAAGAAAAACATAAGTGTTGCTGATTTTTAGCTAGATGCAATTCCCCTCAGACGCTGAGCTTAAGGGCTGCTTTCTTTGTTAAAATGGTAGACTGGCAAGTAGAAGTGGTATTAAATGCATAAGGTGCCAAAAGAGACTTTCTCCTTGACTTGATCAAAGGATTAAAGAGAATCAGAAAGGGAATATGACGCACACTGTGGTTCTATAACACGTGAGGCTGTGATAGTGCTCTGTCTCCAGTCGTCTCTCTGACATGTATTACACTGTAGGAAACATGCTTGCAGATCACAGAAATGGGGGAATCTATGGGAAATGCTGATTTCACAAGAAAAGCAAGAAAAATGTTCTTGTTTAAGCTTGAAATTCAGTCTTGAAGTCCAGAACATTCCTTAAGACTGTCACTGTGTCTTATAGACAGTACAGGAAATAGAAATGGTTTGGGTGTGTTCCCTCCTTCTCTTCTTTTTCTGTTTTTTTGTTTGTTTGCATTTTTGTTTTTTTTTCTTTTTGTCATCAGAATTACAAGTATTCTGAAAATTGTAATATAGGTGGTGTGGTGTGAACAATGAATAATACTAGGAAAGTCTGATGTAGACAAAATCTTCCTCTCTAACCTCAGATTAAGCCAGGTTGATGACTTCCTTGGTCCAATAAAGTCATGAGTTAAGACACTTCATATAATACGGGGAGGAACTGACATCACGTTGAAAACAAGTCCTGCCCTGTAGCTTAATGGCTAGAGGAGCCTGATACCACATGGCTGACTGACATTCAGGTCCTGCCCCCATGACTTAAACAAATGCTGGCCACATGTGTGTAAGTACCCCAAATCCTAACAGGATGGGAAAAAAGAGAAGAGACTGTAGCATGATCATGTCCCATGTTGGGGTGGTGCTTTCTCTCTCTTCATCTCTGGAGAATATACACCTAACCTCTGACAGTTGGAAAACAGAAGGGAATAACAGGACTACTGAAAATGAGAAAGATAGCCCACTGCAATTATTTTTAGAAATAAAAGGAGGTCTTCCAGACATTTTATGGGAAACACATATTAATAAATAAATAAATAAATAAATAAATAAAAACACTGGGACCAGCAGGTGGTAGAATGGTTATGTCACTGGACTCCCATGTAGTCGACTATGGTTTGAGTCCCAGACCTGATTGCTTAAAACTCACACTGGGCTTGTGTGCATGTGTCCCCAAGATCCCGAGAAGAGACTGGAGGAGACGGGATTGCTGTGGGGCCACCCCCCCTTGTCCCTTGGAGGGTGATTTCTCACTTTCTGTCTCTGTCTCTGTCTCTCCGGTGAGCACACATGCCCTATACCAAAAATCTCTCAACAAACAAAAGAACTATGCATAGATTTCAAGATTTTGTTTTCTCCAAAATAAACTTTAACTCCGTTTTTCTACAAACTTTTTGACTTCTTCCCATAAAGTTCTGTCAATGTGGGTAAAGCAGAAAGAAGAGAGTATGAACAGCTGCTGCGAGAATTCTTACTTTTATGCCACAGTCATAAACTGATGTTTTCCCAAGGAAAGGGACTCAAAACAAAGGGAATAAACAGGGTTCCGGACTTCATTTCCGAATCTTCCTCCTAAGATACCTCTGCTCATCTCTTGCACGGTGCAAAGATGTTCAGTGTCCCTCTTTGGCCTCTCCAGTTCCTATTTGTGTCTATGACTTGATTAGTGATTAAAACACTCAGGATTCTGCCTTTGTTTCAGTCTTGACCAACTACTTAGGAATGACTTATTTAATGAGTCAGGCTTGTTTCCTTTTCCTTTTCTTCTCTTCCTTGTGTTTTTCCCCTTGCAGGCATAGCCAGACAGGTTTTGAAGTACTAATGATGATTAGTTCATTTAAGCTAGCACAGACCAACAATGGGTTTGAAATGTTAATCAGATGAAGGGCTTATTGCTAAACAGCCCACAGAATAGCAAATGAACCAGGAAAGGAAAGCAAGGAGAAAAAGAGGCTGAGTTGAGATTTGACACAAGCATTTTCAGCTGCTGGGCCTCTTTGATGTGTGAGTGGGACAGATGTGCTACTCTTCTCCTGAGAGAACCCTCTTTGTACACAATAGTGTGCTGATTAATATCACTTCTCTCTTCCCTCGAGAGGAGGAAGGCTGGCTCTTAGTCATGCCGTCATTGGGCATCATTGGACCCTCTTCTCCATCCTGCTGGTAGGGAACTACAGTCAGTTTCTTTCCCCTTTTTCTAAAAAGCTCAGACACAGGAAACCCATCTTCCTCCCATCATTATAACCCTAAGTGTGTGCTCCATGGTGAGGTCATCTGTGCTGTCCTCTATGTGAAGGACACAGTAGGTCGAAGCATGGTGGCCAAGCAGACATACAGCAGTACTATTGCACAGAGGGGAGGAAAACCTGCTTAGGGCAAGGCGTTTTCCCTCTCTCTATTGCTGTTGTGCTCTAGAGCATAGCTGTCGAATAGGCCTTTCTGCAATGATGGAAATATTCTGTTTCTGTGCTGTCCAACATGGCCATTAGCCACATGTGCTGGGGAACACTTGAAATGTGGTTAGTGTGACAAAATACAAGAATTTTGATATTATTTAATTTTAATTAATTTAAATGTAAAATAGCCATATGTGACTTTTGGCTACCGTATTAAAGAATGTACCTCTAGAGTCAGATGCGGCCTGGCAGTTAAGATGGTTGGATCCCACA
Source organism: Tupaia tana (assembly GCA_026018925.1). Classification (NCBI taxonomy): domain Eukaryota; kingdom Metazoa; phylum Chordata; class Mammalia; order Scandentia; family Tupaiidae; genus Tupaia; species Tupaia tana. The sequence continues at coordinate 20,362,180 of JAKSZU010000020.1, read as the reverse complement.
TGGTAAATTGTGCAGTTCAAGTCCTGGACCGAGCAGCTTGAGAAACATGCTGGGCATATTTGCAGGCATTCCCAGAGTCCCCAAATGAGGGAAAAATGAAGGAGAAGGGGTTGGAGTGTGACCATGCCCTATAGGGAGTGCTTTCTCTCTCTAGTGATCTCACAAACCCTCTGGCAAATTAGAAAAACAAACCACAACAACAACAAAAAAACAAAACAACAAAACCCTCTATAGGTCTAAAACCTGGTTACTCAACATGTAAGCCAAAGACTAACAGTACAAACAATACCTTGGGCCTTATTAGTAATGTGCAGTCTCAGGCTTTATCCCACCGTTTCTGTAGTATTAAATAGATTCCATATTTAAGGATATTCCGCTTGGTGATGAGGCAGCACGGTCAATTTTGAGAAAGCTTGCTGTGACCATGTGTTGAAGGTAGGTATATTAAATCTGAAAATTTTCACCAAATGGGACAATAATGATTCTAACTTGTCAGATTTTCTACCAGCTTAAAAACTACCTTTCTTAGCATATGGTAAGAGTCATTTGTGGTTTCTCCACTCATAAACACCCTAACTAGTCACTGGGGTTTGGTGTGTGAGGAAGCAGTGGGGTTGATCCTCCCAAGACAATGGAAATCTATAAAGGATAGTGCTGGGATTTGTTAGGTCCCATACCAAACCAGCTAACTAATACATTTAGCATTTACAAAGCACTTTTATACATGTTACATTAGATTGGTATTATTTTTATCCTCATCTGATGTGTGAAGGAATCTTCTCAGAGGGGTATCACAGAGTGCCAGATTTATTGTCCAAGTATAGACCTTCTGTTTCTTGGGTCTTTTTGTTCAATAGCAAAGTGAGATGAGTGCATATTTTTTCAAAAACCTCATGGTGACAGAATTTAGAAATTCATTGAATATGAGAATTTTAAGCCTGAATATTAGTCATGAAAATAAAGCACAAGGCTACAGGCCCTCTTTTTTCATTCTTCTCTCCAGATAAATTGTCTTCTGTTTAAAGCGCCCATGGACATTTGGATTTTGTAGCTCATTTACATATAACCAGCAGTTAGCGTAATGGCTATGTTGCTGGACTCCCATGTAGTCGACCGCGGTTCGCGTTGCGGACCTGGTGGCTTAAAACTCACGCTGGGCACATGTGCGTGCGTGCCCAAGATCCCAAGAGGAGAATGGAGGAGAAGGGATTGCGGTGTGGCCATCCCCCTTGGGGGGTGATTTCTCACTTTCTGTCTCTCTGTCTCTCTGTCTGTCTGGTGAGCGCACACACCCTATCACAAAAAAAAAAAAAAAAAAAAAAAAAAAAAAAACCCTCTCCATATAACCAATTACATGTTACTCTTTTCTCTCTTCCAAGGGCAAGGTATACCACAAGAATAGAATATCACAATAGTTTTAAACAGCATTGAAAACCAATCACATTTTATTCAATAGGTATTCCAAATGTTTTTCAATGAAGAAAACCTCAGAAAGTTGTAACTCTAGTAAGTTATGATAGATCAGTATGGGTGCATTAAATTTCAGGAAAATGGGAACCAGGCAAGCCTCTTAAGTCAGAAAGAGGAAGTTTATGGGTCTGAAATAGAAGAGGTACCTATACCTAAATTAATAAATTTGCAGATGTTCTTACCTGTGGAGATTGCATAGGTGAATATTATAGTAACAAACATATTCATGTACACTCATCAGTGACAGATCAGGATTGGGCTATGAAATAAATCTAGCACTATTTGGAGATGTGCCTCACATTTGAATGATGATGTGATAGAGTGAGGGTTCTTTTCTACAATGTTCTCGACATTGTGTGTGTCAAGTTTAAATGCTTGGCAAAATACGCCATGGGTCTGACTTTGTGATACTTCTTATAGTCTTGGTAAATGTTTTAACATAAGTTAAATAAATAATTATTAGGTTTCTAGGAAAGTCATGACATATTTTTCTACTTTTTTTAATGCAAAAAAGTGTCATAACTTTCCTGATGACCCAATATTTTCCTGTACTCTGGAAACTATCTAGTAAGCTTACAAAATAGTCTGTGATTTTTATTTCTGTCATTAAAATTCAGATTGGCAAACACAGACCGCTGAATATTTTTCCATATCCTTCAAGTTTCACATCCGCTTGGGCTAGGTATGTAAAACTTGATTCAACTTATTTTGTTATTATTTGTGACTTGTCTTACTGTCTTCCCAACCTTGTTGTAACTCCACATAACCCTTTGATTAACTTATCACACTGACATTTGTAGGGGTTCCCTTACCCCAGTACAGGGAGGGTATTACCCACCAACGCAGCAGGAGTTCAACTAAGCAGAATGAGGCTTTAATTACAGATTTAATGAGAAGAAAACCTGATCTTCATCTCTTGCTGATATCCCAGCTGTAGAATGATGTCTGATTATTTCCAATACGCCGATGGTTTACATTCCATCTGTTGCTGTCACCACCACCAGTTTTGTTGGGTAGATCTCTGCTGGCTCTCCTGTCACTCTTTGCCACACTGACTCTGAGGAAAGGAATACGTCGAACTCAGATATTCTTTTTGCTTTCATAAGGGATAAATAGCCTAAGACAGATATGGCCCTAACATCACTTAATAATTGGGATTAAAAATAAAATCTATTTCTGATTTCCGAAAGGAACATTCTATCATTCTCTCAGTCTTTCTATATATAGATATAAATCTATATCTATATAGATATCGATAGATAGATAGATAGATACTTGTTATTGATACTATATATACAGGGGATTACATTTAACTTTTTGTTATACCCTTTGTTTTTATCTTGCTCCAATTTTTGGAAGAAGTATCCAGAAGATGAAAATTCATATCCTTCTTCTTTCTCTAGGATATATCATTTTCAACAAAGATTTTTTTTTTAAAGTTTGAAACTAGGTTAGACATTAGCAATATATCTGTGAAACCTGGTCATTTACTTAACTTCTTTGTGCCTCAGTTTCCTCTTCTGCAAAAATGGAGATAATAATATCTACCGCATAGGAGATATAAGTGAGATTGATAGATGGAAAATGACCAGTACAGTTCCTATCATATAGCAAGTTGACAATAAATTTTATTTAGTATTCTTAAGAGTAAAAGTTATTGGTATGGTATCTGATAGTAGAGTGGTTATGCAATTTAAACAATTAATTTTATGGCTAAGTTTTATTTGGCCAAGTTTTGTTTAAAAAGTTTTCTTAGGTGACTGGAAAGGAAATCATATCTCAGCAACTTCGATCAGCATATAATGAGATCTTGAAACACTTACGAAAACCATTTCTCACCAACAGGACTGGTTAAAGAACAGAAGCTGCTATTTTGGGCTGTACAAAAATGATACATTGACTTTCCAGTCAACAAATGCCATTTTTTGGAAACAATCATTTTACCCTAGTAACCTTATGTTACTAAATATATAAATAGATTATAGTGAAATAAAATCTAATATTGATTAGGGTTATAATTTCAAAACATAAAAATCTTAAATGGATGGCATGGAAAGCCAATGTTTTCTGATATTTATGGGCTTAATAAGGGGGTAAATATTGAACTGCCATGGCATACTTTATATTTAATATACTGGGTTTTCAAATGCTACATGTCTGAATTTTTATTGTTGATATTCTAAACACGAAGTCAGAACTTAAGACTTATTTATCTCTGTATCTAAGCTTAAGAGCATACACATATGCACATACAGTGAAGTAGTGTATTTTGCACATATTAGATGTTGAATTTATTGACTATCAGTTACTCTTGTATTTATGAGTATGTTTATTACTTTTAATCATTTTCTTCCCTTTCTTGTTCATTCAGTAAACATTTACTCAAACACCTACCATATACAATGCAGATGGTTCAGGCTTTCTTATTGTTTTTGTTCTATTCTTTTTGTAATTCATTTTTAGAAACTTTTGTTTAATTCTTCCAAGAGAGACGGATAGAGGGAAACAGAGACAGAAACACAGCAACCCCCAACAAGGTTCTTATGCTGTGATCCTTGTCCAGCTCTGGATCATGGGCACGTGTGTATCTGCTGCACTAAGAACCTTTCCATGTGGATCAGTCTTGCAGAGGATCATGTTTTACCACTTCATCACCATCCTTCCCCTTGTTCTTGTTTTGTAAACTAAGTATTACTAGAGTAGACTATACTAGAGTAGACCATACTCTAATAATACTAGAGTAAAAGCATACCATGCTTTTTAGTCTTGGCCTTACTTAAATTTGCTACTTTCACACCCCTGGTGTATATAGGGAGACTCTGGGAACTGAACCCAGGATCCTACCATGTGGCCTCAGCATCATACAGCATTACCCCTGTGTTATTGCATCTAGTCTCCACCTCTTTGACTTCTTTATTCTCTATTTTTCTTACTCTCAGCACTGCCTCCTCTTTCCATTAACCAAGAATTCTATAACTACCTCCCACTGACCATGTGTCTTCCTCTTTTAGGCTCACATCTTCAGTAGGACCTTTCCTGGATCAATAATGTACCTCCTGTGGCCAAGGCACTTTCTACTTCTGCTCTTTTTACAGAGCCTAATGCCCTGTAGGCACCCAACTGTTACCAACAGCAAGAAGAATGAAACTTCCATGGAAAACAGAAATGTGTATCTTCACTCTTTGTATAGTTCATCATTTCCACTTTATTTGATCAAATAATTTTACTAGACAGTTTTACTTTATTTTCAAAGAAACTTTCTATTTCCTTTTTTTGAGCTCTGGTTCAGTGCGGTATTGTTTGGATTCACAAAGCCAACAAAAAAGTATCAGTGAGAATCATTATTATTTAATTTAAAAATATCAAAATTGAAGTTTTATTCTTAATACATATAGAAAGTATGTTTAACTTTTGAGTTGTTTTATACTTAATATGCCAGGTTTTCAGATGCTGTATTTAATATGCCAGGTTTTTAAATGCTGTATGTTCAAATACATACATCTGAACATTTTATGAACCAGATACCTTACAAAAAGTACATGACTGCATTTAATCCTAACAACTCTATTAAATAGATCAAATTAATCCCACTTATCAAATGAAAAAGCCAAAGATCAGGAAAGGGAGTCAATGTGGATTTGGAGTTTTAACTAAGATCTCTTGGCTACAAAGCTCAATTCAGTAGTTTTCCAATTTAGTGTTTGTGTTTCTCAGTTATTTTATTTGATTTTTTTTAATGTTTAAACTCACTGGCCCCACCTGCAGGACAGTCTTATTCAGTAAGCCTAGAGTAAATCGCAGAACTTTATTTTGTGAAACTCAACTCCTCCTCCTTGATTTTCAGTTAGAAGTTAAAAAGCAAAGAATTTTACTGTAGAACAATTTGAGAATGTTTTACCCCAACCTTGTGATTCCTGTAATATACTAGGTTAAACCTTCACTCCCAAAACCCCATCACCTGAAAGAGAATATGTGTTATTGCCATTTTCCCAGTCGGATAGAGTAATTTTGCTTAGTTGTCTCAGCCCTGCCATGTTTTAAAAGGGCATAATAAAACTGTATGTCAGTTATCTCTAGTAATGACAAAATTACTTTAACATACGCCAATTACAAAGGGTACAATAACCAAATATATCATATGGTAATATTAACTATGGACTTGAGTAAGTTAGAAGCAGCTAATATATTAGGGTCATTGCACAAGAAAGGAAGAGAGCTGAAAGAAGTAGGAGATTATAAACGTACCCTGGAAGAGACACATTGCCCTTAGAGAAAGGAACAGAAAGAGTAACTACATGGGAGGCTAATGATGGATGAAGAGCCGGAGGACAAGGAAGACAGAAAAGAACATTCTGTATTATTCTGTGACTCCCAAACTCTGAGCATTGTGCCAGGTTCCTACTAAAGGTTTACTTTGCTAGTCGAATTAATAAATGAATGAATAAATCATGGCAGATTTAGAAAGAAAGTGAAAGAAAGCAGAAAGAAGAGGGTGAAGGGAGTCTGAATCAATGGTTGTGGGAAAAGGGCATATCCCTGAGTGGACAGAAAGATGGAAGCAAAAGAATATATCTGGCAGAAATGCTTCCCTTTGGGTTTGTGCTGGACAGGAAGCATTGCCATTCCATAGCACACTTCATAACAGTGTTTTGCATATGAAAATCTAGTTAAGCTAACGAGGTCCTTAATTAGGGCTTTTATTAGCCTTTAATTCCTTGCTTAAAGGAAAATGATTACAAAGCTCATCTTTATGATTTAGGAAACTAATCTTTCATTTCTGAAGTGTTTCTTTCCTTTCCTCATCACAGATTTTCAAAGAAAAAGCAAACCCACAGTATGATGTGAAACTGTGCAGGAGTAATAGAGCAGTTGAACCTGTGCATTAAGATTGTCATGAGCTACAGAAAAGTCTCCTGTATCAGACATGACCTCGTCTCTGGTTTTCAATTTAATAAGGACCTCCAGTGACTCCGAATAAAGCATGATTAAATGTCTCTGCAAATATAAATTATTTTGCATGCATTCTTAACATTTTAATTGAAGATATGTCCCTGGGCCTCTTTTCTATCCTACTGAGAAGCATCCTGTTCTTCTTTCTTACACTGGGGCATCTGTTTTCATCCAATTGAGAACCAACCCCACTCATCATTGAAGGGTGCTTTCTGCCTGTCTCTGTTTATCTCTAGCAATGGCAGGTGCCCTCTGGCAAATAAAAAAAAAAAAAGAGAGAGAGAGAGAGAGACACAATACCCAGCCCTTTGCCTTTAGTTTAGTTGACACATGATGGCCATTGCCTATAATAGATTTCAGTTATTTTACAAAACTGTGTTGTTAACAACTATGAATAAAAAGTATTTGTGCAGGGCTGGTAGATTGTGTGGTATTTAAGGGTGCTGGACTCCCACATGGCCTACCGTGGTTCAAGTCCCAGACCTGGTGACTTGCTTTTTTACTTTCCCCTTCTCTCACGCTCTCTCACGCTCTTTCTCTCTCCTCTCTCTCTCACTCTCTCTCTCTCTCTCTGGTCAAATTAAAATAAATAAATAAAGTTAAATAAAATAATTCTAAAAAATGTATTTGAGGAAACAGAAATATAAACATAGCGTTCCCAAACATTATACAAAATGAACAATGGAGTAAGGACATGATAATTAAGAGAAAGTAGAATTCAGTCCATGATTCAAGACAGGTTTCCTGGAGGGAGTGGCACACAAGCAGAAAGTGTATAAAATGGATTTGAGAACAGCAAGACTGTAGACAGGAAGTCCAATTCAGAGACTGTCACAATTTCACCAGTAAGGGGAGAGATGATTCTGGAAATAGGCTGTGACAACAAACCTTGAGCTGATGGATGTGAGGGCGCATCAGCATGAGCTGGTGTTAATTGCATGCAGAAAGACAGAGGGTGGAGTCCACCAGAGATTCCAGGTCTCCTGGCTAGGGTGGCCAGAGAGACTGTATTGAGCTTAAGAACACAAAGGGATTTCTGGATATTCTGTTTTTTGCTCTGGGTCTTGATTTACATGGACCTCATTACCTTGTGAAACTTCAAACTGTACACATATAATTTATAGTGTTTTCTTTATACTTACATTTTAAAAATTAATTAAAAAGAAGATAATTCCAGGAAGAAGCGCTCTGATTGTGTTAGATACCTCCATGCATGTGTGCAGGTGTTTTGTAATAGTGTTTTATTCTGTATGAGCTTTAGGATGCTTTATCTACCTCCTTCCACCCCCCCACCCCCCCCCCCCCGCCACCTCCCGAATCACTGCAAGTATTAGTAATAAGGGAAGTGTGAAGACTAGGCCTTCATTCATGATTTTCTACTTACCACTCCACAGAGCATAATTATACTTAGTGATCACTCTTTCCTCAAAGAATATTTGATAAATGAGTAAATAATTGCTCTGAAGCTTATCTAAGAGAGTGGGACATGAATGGTCAGATGGTTCGGGTTAAACACCTTACAAATACCAAATGTATCCTCTATGCCAACAATCACTACTTCAAAATGTCACCAGTGGAAATGGTACGATTCATTATATATATTTAAAAAATGAACTAAAAGGCTGGTAGTAATAAGCATTTAAAATAAGCATAACCTTTATGAAGAAATTTTTAAAATATTAAGGACAGACAACTAATACGTGGTGCAATAAAATACGTATATACAATCATTGGGAAGTCTCGACGTCTTAGGTTGAGAAACACCTTAAAGTAAATTTTAAGTTTAATTTGATTTCAATCAAAATTTCCAAAGGGTATTTCTTGAACTGAAAAGCTGATTTTAAAATTAAAGCTAATAATCATGTTCTAATTGTCTAAGTGTATTTATGTATTCTACGAGAGATACCCAATTGGGTCTTGAACTACCATCCACTTCCAGCTCTAGGCAGCTCAGATCATGGAAACATGCCTGCACCTGGCATCCACAGAGAGGCTCCAGGGCATGAACCCAGGACCTTCCCCTGTGGGCTCAGCATCGCAAACTATTGTGCTACCCCGTGCCACAACGGCTAGCCCAAATGATCAGGTTCTTACACACACAAAAATAACAATTTTGATTACACCACTCCATACTTAATAACTCCCCTTATTTATTTATTTTTTTTGCAAAATGTGCATTTTGTTTTCATGTAAGTATACCTGTAGCAGCAGTGTTTGCTAGCTGGGAAAGTGCTCCTCTGTTTAGGCCTACATTTCCTCAAGGTGTAAAACAGGAGAAATGGTATCTACTTCAAAGGGTGGTGAAAAGTGAAGGAAAAAGTGTGGGTGAAAAGCTCATGTGCCTTAACACTTATAAAGTACTTATCAGATAAAGCACTTGGGAACAACTTGTTCAATATAAGCTATTATAATTGCAGAAGTTAAACGTATTGACTCTTAATCCTTCATTCCTTTCGATAGAGTTCAAACCACCTCATCAATAGTTTTGCACAAAATATACTAAGAAGTACATGTTAATTGAAATGAATTTCTTATTGGCATGGTCTTCCACTGCAGTCACAAGACTGGACACACACTGAAGCCCCCTTTTCTCCAGAACCTAAGTCCAGTTGATTCTTCTGTAATTACAGCTTTGTTGCCAGACTTCTCTTTCCTTGCCAAAACTACCTCAACTCATAATTTGATCATCTTATTCTTGCTTTTACTCATTATTGTTAGGTTTTTTTTTTTTTTTCTTTTTTAATTTGTCATTTGTTTTGCTTCGGATCTTTTCTTTGTTCACTGCTCCTGTTTTTGCCATCAGTGTGAAATTTCAATAATGAACTGTAGGCCTTTCCATCAGTTGCTTTTCCTTCTCTTCTCACCTCCAAGTTCAGCCAAGCATTCTTACCTGCTGTTTCCTAGCTTGTTTATGAACAAAGACTTAATTTAAATTTGAATGCTAAGTGCCACAGACTGGAACACCGACTCTAATAGTCTCCATCAGGTTTGTGCTAGTAAGCAGTGACCTGTGATTACACAATGAGATTAATAAAGCAATGTGCAGGTCCCAACACCTTATGATGTTTTGCAAAGGCAAGATAAGTTTTACCTTAAAGTAATATACCCTACATTTAATGTGAGAAGAAGGAACAAATCAGAATGTTCCTGTCCTTTGCAGTTTATGAGGCTCTCTCAGTACACATTATTACTTTTAAGTACACTTAGACAATTTTGATTTCTCCTCTGCAATTATCAATTATCACTTAACTTAATCAAACCCTTGGATTCCTTCCCAGACCTAAATTACAATTTGCTCTTATCTTTTCCTGAAAGCCAGGAGCCCCTGGACTATGCCATTGACAGTGGGGCATCTGAGCTAGTTCAGGTTTTGCTTGGAAAATCCCCACCAGCTGCTCTGCCTGATGCTGGGTTAATTGCTTTCATTAGCTTTCTTACAATAGCTTCTTAATCAGTCCTGGGAGTGAACTGAAACTCGCATGTGGCGCCTTTCTACCATATACTGACCTTTTAAGAATACCCGCTCAGTGTTTTTGCACAACTGCTCTGGAAGTCTAATATGAAAGGTAGAAAATGCTAGAGGAAAAAAAAAACAACCAAACAACAAAAAACAAAACCTGCTTACTGATTTCCCGTATTCCTCCCCGCAAACCTGTAACCCTTAACTTGTAATCAAGACAGGTTATTCTGACTTTCTAAATTACTAACAGCCAGATCATATTCTCTTCTTCTCCTGAGGCTCACTTAGCCTTTCCTTCTAATTAATGCTTAATTAACATTGATAGAAGTTCTTGCTGAGGAAACTTGCAGTTTTTACATTTTCAGCTTGTTGTAAGCCTTTCCTTCAGAGGCTCAACTTTTGGTTTTAAAACTTTGAACCACAACAGAAGATAGATTTAAGTACATGAGACTGAACTGGTGAAATAGCATTTTATGACTTTTGACAAAAACATTGCTGCTTTTATTCTAGGCTTGGTTTTCCAGTTGTAAGGATATTTGTCCTGTCTTGAGCTGTCGATAGGTTCATGAATCTATTTGAACACAATCCTAACCTGTTTCCTGGCTTTAAGTTTTAAGTAATGTTCCTTAGCATTTCTTTGATTATTAAAGTTAAAACTACTTTTCTTGAAATTACCAGCTGAACTTGCTATTGAAAGTAGTTAGATTATATGAGAAATTGTGTGATCAATAAAATGTGGGGGGAAAAGAAATGAAAAACAACAGTAGACATCATAGATAGTGTGGGAGGAGGGTGGGAAAGTGCAGAGAGTCAGAAATAGGAGTAAAAAAAATATATATTTATACACACACACACACACATATATATATATATATATATATATATATATATATATAAACAGAAAATTATTGACGATAACATACATGATTAAGCCACTATGCAGTATATTCTAGATGGGAAATCACATTTTGTATACTGTGATGATGCTTAGGGAATGAATGTAAATTAATGAGTTAAAACAATGTTTCAGGAAAAAAATCTCATGGAAATATGTGTAATGGGAAAACTATGTATAAATTTCAAAAAGTTTTTTGAAATAAAGCAAAACAAAACAAAACTTTGAAATGTATAGACATCATTGAGAGCAAAACAACTTTAAATTTTTGGTTTTTTAAAGGAACTTTATGCAGGCCAGTATCTTACTGATGTCAAGCGAGAAAATCTCTTCACTTCCCTACAAGATGTGACATTAATTTATCATTCCTAGAAAGTGATTAAATTAAATCAACATTTGACTTTCATAAACAAGTTACCCTTGCTATTGGCCAACAATATCTTTTGCCCAATGAGATAGATGTATGCTAATTGATATTTTGATTTATTTACAGTGTTTTTATGCTTCACCATATTGAGGTAACTATAATTATGCAAAGGTTATCAAGTCAATTGAGACAAAACTCTCACCAACAAGTAAGACTAAGTCAATATATTACTCACAGATAGGTAGCTATGTAACAGAAAGTGTCTCAGCCTCAGCATAGGTGGAAGGTGCCACTGCTGAGATACTGGAGCCATGATAAGTCCCTGGGTTTAGATCCCAGGTCAATCAGAAATCCATGGCCATCCTTGTGATCCTAGCTGGCTGGAAGGTGAAGATCAGGGAATGGTGAGACCCTGTCAAAGATAACATCGTCTCTTTCACTCTCTCTCTCATGGAAGAAATAAGCTTTAAGATAACAAAGAGAGAATGAACTGGAGGCTTAGGATCTATGGCAAACTGGTCCTTTAAGCTCAGAAAAGCTGCCCACAGTGGATGAATTCCTGTCCTTGTATTTCTGGCAGTGGGCTGCAGCTGAGGGATGCCAAAAGCACTCTGACCTGGGTTTATACCCCAAGTTACATGTGGTGATACATTCAAGTCTTTCAGGACATTGCATTTTACAAAGAAAGAGGACATAACCCAACCAACCCACTCTGGACAGTTCCTCCTTCTCCTAGGACAGTGCACTTTCGGCAGATTCTATCTGCATGAGAACTACAAGCAGGTGGGAGAATGAAATGGAGGAGAAGTGGATTAGTCAAGACCATCCAGGGTCTATTTTTCTACAAGATAGTTTGTGTGTGTGTGTGTGTGTGTTGAGTAATCAGGCTTCAAAATTCTGAATTTATTTTAGGCTGTACTGTTGTTTTCAACTTTTCTCACTACCAAATAATTATTAGGAAAGTAATTGTGTGACTTTGTTGTCAACTAATAGAGACAGAGAAAGGGAGAGTCAGACAGTAAGAGAGAACAAAAGGCATGCAATAAGTTATCCTATGAGTAATGACACTGATGTTAATTTCATGTGGTGCTTTGACTTCACTGAAATATATCCTTTTCCATTGCTCATTTTGTCAGCTTCTGGATTTCATAAAATCATTCACCAGTAGGGTGTCATAATCAAAATTCCTCTCTACTTACCCCCCAGGGATCTTTAAAGAAAATTTTAACTTGATATAGAGGGCATTGTGGTGTTCCCTAGAGAGAGGAGTTGAGGCTATACAGAGATGTAGGAATGATTAGGTGGGGGATAGCTTATGTGAAGAAGATGGTAATGAGCAAAGGTAATATGCTATGAAAAAGATGTATGAATTGATACAAATATGTAATGAAAGACAATGAAGAGGGTAACAACTTCAATTTTAGGGCTCCAGTATTTCACTATAAACTGAGTTTTGTACAAGTGCAAAATTCTTTGTAGTACTGTTAAAGAAATTTTTAACTAAGACTAATGCTCTTTAGTCAGAAAGTTGATGAAATGATCATTTAAATAAAAATATACTATTTTAACTTTAAAAATTAAATCAGGGAGCCAATGATGGTGTGGTGGTTAATGACTGGACTCCCACATGGCCACCCTAGGTTCAAGTCCCAGACCTGGCAGCTTGAAAATCACTGTGGCAGGTGTACATGTGCCCAAAATCCCAGAAAGAGAATGGAGGAGGGATTGTGGTATACTCATCTCCCTCCAGGTGTGATTTCTCACTTTCTCTGTCTCTTTCTGGCAAGTGCACATACCCTATGGCAAAACAAAACAAAACAAACAAACAAAAAAAAAGAAAACTAAAAAAAATAATCAATATATATACCATTCACATATTACCTCCAAAATTTGCTTGGTACTCTACAAAGCACAGGGACCAATTCAACCACTGATATGTGTGAAAAAGGAAGGGAAACCCAGCCACAGTGGTATACTAGTAGTATAATGTTTTGCATTGCTGGGGCCACTCGTACACGTTGGGCATGCATGTGACCTGATCCTGGCTAAAGGAAAGATCATGACATAAGATCCTATTGAGGGTGCTTGTCCTTGTGTCTCTCTGAAAAGAAATAATTACTTTTTAAAGTAAGGGAGGAATCCAAGTAACCAATGGTAAGGTTTTAATACTTGGTACCATTATTATATTTTTACTTTTGAAAGAATTATTTTATTTAACTTTATTTATTTATTCACTTATTTTAATTTGACCAGAGAGGAACAGAGCAAGAGAGAGAGTTTTTAAAAGAGAGAGAGAGAGAGAAAGTGAGAAACCAAGTTGCTAGGTCCAGGGCTTGAACCACAGTCAGCCATGTAGGACTCCAGTGCTCTTAACCACCATGCCACCTGCTGGCCCCAGTACACTATTATTATCAGTAGTAGTAGTAGTAGTATTTATTGTGTATCAGGTTGGTCCATTTTGAATTATAAATTAGATTTTAAAAACTCACGTGCTTGTACTTATAGCAGAGATTTTCTTTTCTACTTTAAAAATACATAGTAATAATTGCTTATATAATGTTACTTATTTCAAAGAAAGCAAGATTAAAATATCTCAAAGAAGATGATAAGTTGTTCTACCTAGTGGACTGACAGAAAATGCAGTATTTGCTCATATATGGCATGTCTTATATAGCATCTCTAAGAGGTGATCATTCCTCTACTCTCTTGGCATGTCTGAATGGTAACTGCAATTGTCATTTAGAGTTCACCTGGTTCAGTCATTGGCTGTTGAATTGTAAGAACTGGTGAGAAATTTCAATTTACTTAGGCACTAACAAAAGCTAAATGCACATTATAGTATAAAGTTTCAATATAGTGCATTATACCATTAATTTGAGCATAATAGAATGGAATAAGCCATGTATACTACGGAGTGAGTTTCTGATATTCTAGTTTCGTCTGTCTGAAATGGCTACAGTTCATTGTACCTACTGTGCTTCTAATTTTCTTGGTCTTTGTATCAGTCAGTTCTGCTCATTCTCCTCCATCTCCCCGTGTGCCCAGAATAATTACTGGTTTGAGTTGGGATCCTTACTAACTGCAGAGCAACCTAAATCTTGGCTTCCCAGTTTCTTGGAGTTCAGATCTTTTGTTGTTGTTTTTAAATTTATTTATTTTGCATTCATTCACTGAACATCATTACAGCATACAAAATGCAATTTCCCATCCAGAATATGGGGTAATAGTATCTTAATTATACATGTTATCAGCAACAAATAATTTTCCATTTCTTGCTTCTTAAATATATTTTTTCTCCTATTTCTCACCCTCAGCCATTTCCCACCCTCCTCCCACCATGTGTCTGGTATGTACAGTTGCTTTCCATTCCTTTTTTCTTTCTTACATTTGGAGTTCAGATCTTTTAAAAGAGTCATCACCAGCTGTAGATGAGGAAGGATGATATTGCACCTTCCACTGACTTGAGAGCGAGGATGAATCCTCTTTAGTTTCATGGGGCAAGTATTATCTGGTTGTTTTAGAACAATCTCTGAGGCTGTGCATGCAGCTGCTGTCCAGCGTACTTTATTTAGCATAGTTTCTTTCTATTCTTTCTGAGAAGCTCTCCCCCATATTTGCCCATTGAGATGGTAATGGTGTGGAATTAATCCTCACTGCCCAGAGCAGAAAGAGTCAATTGTCAGTTCAGGACAGGCTGATCAGGATTTCTCACAGACAGAAACATAGACTGTGATATCTGAGAAACCACATGAAACAGCCTTCTTTGCTGGAAGTACTAGGCTCTTCCTTTTCACACCGACAGTCTTGCCTGCTGCACATGCATTGAAGTTCAGGGACTTTTTCTTTCAAACTCTCTTTCAGAATTTATTATTCTTCCTTGAGATGATTTATTTAGACTTGGTTATCAGGATTTTTAGCCCATAGCATACTCTTTGCTGTCAGATTGCTTACTGTCAGAGCAGAAAACGAGCTTGAAGTTCATCACAGATTGGGCCCATTTAGAGTAGGGTTAGCCACTCTTTCATACCACTACAGACCTGGATCTTACAATGGTAAGCTTTAATTGTGCAGAAAATGTCATTCATATTTAACAACTCTTTTTCTGATGATGTCAACTAAACAAGTTTCTTGTAATCAGTAGTACCTTTAAATTATGTAGTATTTGGTCCAGAGGAGCCTTAAATAAATTATACCCGTTGCTGAAAATTTACATTAGCAGCCAGAATGGCCCTTCCGGAAACACCCACAAGGACTCCATGGTTTGTTTCTTGAAACAGGTATTATTTAAGGGGGATCCTACAGACCAGATGTAGCATTTAAATTATTCAAATATTCAACAGGCCTCAGAAAGCTGGGTTGCATCTGCTTTTCTGCTGTTAGTCCTTCTTGAAACTT
This sequence comes from Tupaia tana, assembly GCA_026018925.1. Classification (NCBI taxonomy): domain Eukaryota; kingdom Metazoa; phylum Chordata; class Mammalia; order Scandentia; family Tupaiidae; genus Tupaia; species Tupaia tana. Next base: position 20,346,643 of record JAKSZU010000020.1, on the reverse strand, counting down.
ATTTCTACTGTTCTGTTTGCTCCTGTTCATTCTAACTATGAAGTCTCGCTCATTCTAGTTTTTTGCACTTCCTCTTCTGTTACCAAGGATCCAAATGATAAAAAGTGTATTTTCTCTGTTTTAAGGACCATAATTAAATGGGACATAGATAGATGAGCAATTACAAGAGGATTTCCTTATAGAAAGTGAGGAAGTTAACTTATATGGTTTCAAATTTTAAAATAATGAAATTCCCTGCCCTTGGAAGATTTGATCACTTTGCACATTAGCTAGCTCAATGTGAAGATGGAAATCTTTTAGAAAGAAGTACTTATATTACTTTACACCTTATCCAGAGTTGCAGCCTGGTGTGTTCCAGCATCCCTGGCCATTGTTTCTGCTGTGACACATATGATAGATGACATTCATATTCTCAGTACAGTCCCATGGGCATATCCAGATTTTGACAAAACATCACAACATTTACGGTAAAGTCAGGCACTGCAATAATTCATAGTCAACACAATTATCAAAGTGACATCAGTATCTGTTATTCCCATAGGTCCTTCAGAAAGGCTGATGTTAAGTGTAAATAATTAATTTCATCCTAGCTGTACCTCCACGCCTGTTCTTATCACTTTGGAAAGAACATAAAGTTCTCATGAGTGATAATGACATAATTAAAAATATGATTTTTAGCCTTTCTAAATTATATGTATTTTTTAATTCCTAGACTTTAATATTTTATGGTAAGTAGCAAATTACTTGCAGCCACATACCTCACAACCCATTAAGTCAAATAACTATTGATTTAGAACCATATGAGTTGGGACTGGAGACACCGTTCTGCTATTTAATATTGGGGAGATAAAGCAAGCTCTTTGAGCCTTGTGTTGGCAAATGAGCATATCACTGAGGATTAAGTGAAATTCTTTTTGATAAACATTTATGTTTTTTAAATATGTTAATGATTATACCTGACTTATTTGGTGCTTCGTGATGACATATACACACATATGTTTATTTCATTTGATATTCTCAGAACCTCTGTGAAATAGACATGGCAGATATTAATCTACTTAGTAGGCAAATGAGCAAACTAAGGCTAGCACACCTGACATTAAGCAGTTTGCTTAATGTCTGTTTCATCACCATTCTAATCGCATATACATGAATGATCCCTAACTTGAGCGTATATGCTTTTGTAAACTAATACTGAGGAGTTTAAGAGAACTTTTAGAACATCAGTAGCCATTACTATCTTTACATAAGAAAGAACATGAGAAATGAATTGCTATGGAGTTAGAAGAAATAATTTATAATAAGGTCTGGATTATAATTAAGGAAAAGCAAAGACATAGGAATACATATACATTTCTATATGTAGAGAGAGGCTAATAATTAAGACTCAGAGGAATCACTCCAGGGCCAGTTTTGACACTTTTATAAATGGGGTAGATGAGGGCATTCACACTGAAATATCTACTAAAAGCAGACTCTGATAAATTATTGACCTGACTTACTTTGCTGACAGTTTCATCTTTCTTAAGGTAGAAAATATTATAGAGGAGAATTGCAATTTTGGGCTTAATTCTAATCTCATGAGAAAACTGGCTAGAAATGTGGTAGGGAAATCCACAGAGGCATATCTTGATTTTTTCTTTAAATGACCAAATCCAGTACACAAGATGAAGGTATGGATTTGGTGGTAGTGAGGGCAGCACACCAATTGCTTGTTTAATCCAAATAATATTAACTTATAAATTACCATGAACTAGGGAAGAGCCCTCAAAATATTTAAACTTAACAAGACATATCCCTAGTCAAGGGTTTTAATCTACATTATTGGCTATGTCATAGAAGTAACTTATCAGTTATAGATGGTAATGTGACAGGAGGTCACAATAATTCATTAATGAGAGAATGAAGAGTTAAAATAATTTTGACAGGCTAAATTCTTGGGTCAAAATAAACATGACAGATAAATAGATCCTGACTCTAAGATTTTTAAAAAAATCATATGATACCTAGTGACATTAGTGATGTTGTTGATATAAATATATTTCAGTTTGATCTTTCTAGAACGAAATTTGGAAAAACACAGCAAAAGTCATAAAATGTTTGTAAGCTTTAAAATAGCTATTGTATCTGAGGGACATATGCTAAAAAATAGTCCAGACAACTGGATTGGTCTCAGAAGTATTTCATGATGGGTAAAGTCTTTTTATAAGCAAAATGAAAAATAGTGGTTGACTGGCTAAAAAAATAATTGGAATAATAATAATAATGATCGGGAAAAGCAATGAAAAGATATTGAATGATGAAGTGGGGATTTTAATGTCTCTGTATTGACTGTCATGCATGGCATTCCCTTTTGAAAAGGCAATGTAATACACTGTAAAGTTATATGTGATTCAATGTAATATAAACAAGATTATCATGATAATAAATAAATAAATAAAATTAAAAAATAATCAGGAAAATGTCTCAGAAGAGATGAATAAAATTCACAAAATCACAAATACTGAAATGGTTAATTAAACAAATTATAGCCGTACATAGTGAAATATCATGCAGTCATTAAAATTATGTGGTAAACATTTGTTGACATGAAAACATATCATCAATAAAGTAGATGAAAAACTACAGAAGACCATTTTATACTTTTTTTTTTTTTTGGAGAGGTTTTTTCGCTATAGGGCGTGTGCACTCGCCAGACAGACAGAGAGAGACATAGAGACAGAAAGCGAGAAATCACCCCCCAGGGGGGATGGCCACGCCGCAATCCCTTCTCCTCCGTTCTCCTCTCGGGATCTTGGGCACGCACGCACACGCGCCCGGCGTGAGTTGTAAGCCACCGGGTCCGGGACGCGAACCACGGTCGACTACGTGGGAGTCCAGCGACATCGCCATTACGTTAACTGCTGGTTCCCGAAAGCGAAGAATCTCCCCCCACCCCGGGAGAAAACTTACAGTGAGACAGCAGTGGTGTGGAGGTTAAGGCAGTTGGATCCCACATTCTCATCTGCACAATTCAAGTCCTAGACCTGGTGGCTTGAAAATTATGCAGGGCGTGTGTGTGTGTGTGTGTGTGTGTGTGTGTGTATGCCCAATACCCCAAGAGAGAAGAATGAAGGCTAGGAGAAGGGACTGTGGCAGAGACATCTCCCTGGAGGGTGATTTCCCTCTTTCTCTCCCTACAGCAAGCACATATGCCCTATAGTAGAAAATAAAGAAAAAAAATTAAAAGAAGAAAAGTTGCAGTACCTCAAGATGGTTATCCCACAGAATCGACAATTAGGAGAGTCAAAGAAGGATGAGCTAAGCTGTGTTCAACTATTTAAAGGATAACAGAGTGAAAGAAAATTTTTATCTCTGTAAAACGTAAAAGACTTAAGCAAATGGGCAGATAATTCAGAGAAAATTTTCAGAAGGATTTTCAAATGTTTGAATACCATGTGGCAGGCTATAGTAGAAATAAATTCATTCCCTGCTATCATAGTCCTGTCATTTTGGATCCTCATGCAAGTGATTGAACATCCTACTCAAAAACTATGTTACTTGAAAAGAGAATGTACTGACTGAAAACCAGTGAACTTAGCCAAGTTCCAGTCATACAGAGGCTAGATGCAAGGTTCTGATAATGCTTACATGATATACTTTCCCACGGTTATTGCGATTTCATTCTGAGAAGAGCCCAACCTCATGACAGCAAGACGGCTACAGCCCTTTGGAATGCCCATCCTTTATTTCAGCAGTTCCTAACCTTCCCTTCACCAGAGACTGGTCTCATTGAAGACAATCCCACCATGGAGTAGGGGAGGGAATAGGGGACAAGATTGGGGATTTGGTCCCAAGATATCCCAAGTACACCACAACCACAGTGCACCCCACTTCACCACTACCACATTGCAATATACAATGAAACAATCACAGAGTAGGGTTTGCACTTTCATAAGAATCCAATACCAGCACTGATGGACAGGAGGCAGAGCCTTTACACAGGCTAAACCTTTGTAGCCACTCCCAGTCAATGTGAATGTTAGGGAGTGGCTACAAAGACCAGGACAGCTTGCTCACTCACCCACCACCCAGCCCCCACTGCAGTGCGTGTGTGTGTGTGTGTGTGTGTGTATGTGTGTGTGGCAGTGGTGGTGGCAAAAAATAGGCTACCAACTGGCACTGGCACTGGGTCATCCAGCCTGGGGGTGAGGAACCCTGCTCTATTTTATATTCAATGGAATGGCCTCTCTCATCAACAGTAAGATATACATCACAGACCTGAATCTCTGTATTCATATTTGGCTCCTTTCCAGGAGCCAGTTGCTGTGGTTAGAGAAGTATGGGGTGGTTGTTTCGTTATTTAGCCAACTCTAGCTCACCCTCCCCTCAACTGAGGATGAGGTCAAATTGCGTCAGCTGAGATAGTAGAGTAGGGGTCATTCTAAAAGGTGATTCAGGCTACTCTTTTTTCAGGAGAAAGGATGACCAAGCAATAGGCTGCACAATGACAGACGTGTTAAAATGACAGTGACAAATATCACTTGATGAGTTCTTAGGCTTTTTAGGATACAGGATTCTATGAGACTGTGACTTAGCTTTGCAGTTGACCCTAAGATTTGCAGAGAGAAATACACAAAAGAAACTATGGAAGGAATTATTGATGACCTTCAGGAAGATATTATTGTTCTACAAGAGAATATGGGAAAGTAAAGGTGTTGAAGAGGGAAAGCGCTTAATACACAGATACTCCTTCTTTGTCATGAGATTTTGAATTTTGAAAATACTGGAAATTCTACCAGTTAACATGTATCTCTCTCACCAAGCATTTTCTGCCTTCCCTTTAGCCAGCACAATAATGGCCCTTTATCTGTGATTTCAGTGCAGGAGGTTTAGGTTACCGTAGATCAATAGTGATCCCAAATTCAGTGAGTACAACAATATATCTTGAGGGAGATGTAATTTCACATTCATGTCACTTTTATTTCAACCTATTGTTATAATTGCTCTATTTTATTCGGAGTTAATTTTATTACTGCACATATTTTTTAAATTAAACTTTATCATATGCATGCATGTATATATAGAATATACTATGGTACATGTAGACTTTAATACTATCTGAGGTTTCAGGTATCCACTGAGGGGTCTTGGAACATTCTCTCTGGATAGGAAAGGGCTAATGTGTGTGTTTTGTGCTACTGCAGTGCAAGAATCTGTGCATTTCTCTCTTCAGATACTGACACCCACACATACAAACTCACACTCTTGCCTAGAAACATGCAAAAAAGAGAAAGAAGAAGAGTCTATCTCTCTGAAACAGAACCCGTTTACTCCTGCATGAAAATGTGGTCAATTACAGATTATTAGGTTTAACAAATTACTTTCAAAATTTATATGATTCCTGGAAGGGTTAAGGCTCATTCACACACAGAGTTAATTGCTTTAATGAGATAATCAGATCACCATCTCCTTAGGGCTGCCAGCTCAGCAAAATTTCTCCTGCAAAGTCACAGTTCCCATATGAGAGTGTGAGAAGTTAGAAAGAACAAAGGTTTGCAAGCAGGTGATGATTGGGGTATGCTAATAGGCAACTGGAAGAACAGTATGGAAATGCAAAAGAACAGAAATCCAGAAATAATAGATTTAGAAAGGGGAATGGTTGATTGTACAGATAGTTTTACCTAGAATCCTGGCAACTGCTACATGGACCAGTTAAGATTTAACAAACATCTCTGCTTCCCTGAGTTACTACAACTCTTCTAATTTCCTGTCATCCAATCCTTACTCCTTTTCAACTTAAGATGTAAGGTAGAATGAAGAATAAGCAGACTGAGACATAAAGTGAGTTTTTATTTATGTGCCTGTGTTCTCTGCCTGCTTGTTTTCCATATTCAAGTATTTCAAGTTCTAAGCCCTAGGATTTGCCTCTTTTAGGATAACTGCATTGTATCCCCTAGGAATAGCAAGGGCAATGCCCTTGCATAAGGCCTTAGTTCATCCACACTGTTATGTGGTTCTGGTTGATGAACCTTAAAAGAGAGGAAATGGAGCTAGAGAAGGTCTAAAGAAGGGCAGATAAAATGATCAGAGGGATTAAAAAAAAAAAGGGTGCTGAATGAGAGCAGATTAAAATGATTACCTTTCTACCTGCTGACCTCTCCAAACACATGAAGGGCACAGATAAGATAAACACAGCCTGGATAGCCAGACCCTACCATGCTACAACCATGGACAAGACACAGAAGCTAGAGGTTATAGCAGAGATGAGTAGAAGATAATAGCTGTTTTCATAGCAGGGAGTACAGTTATACAATTCCCCAGTCTTGAGTAATAGTAGATAGTACATTTAAGCAGGTTTTGATAATGTTGTATTTGAAAAACCCATAATGCGTTTTCAAAATAAGCCAGATTGTTTGGGAGTGCTTATAATTATTGATGTAGATACTTTTCAATGGTCATTTTTAAATCCTGTTGATCATGAGCCTCACTTGGGAATACTTTTAAAGTACATATAGATTCCCAGTCTCCCCCAGAGATTCAGAAAATAAAGAAGTTCAGCCCAATTGCAGTAGTGTGTGCTGGATGGTGCTCCTCGGCAGACTGAGGCCACATGGGAGGCCTGGGTTGGATTTCTGGCCTACCCTTAAGAAAGAAGCAAACAGATCATGGCATGGTCACACATGCCTTTAATCCAGGCTACTCCAGAGGCTGAACCCAGAGGATTACAATACAGCAAGACTCTGTCTAAAACACCACACACACACACACACACACACACACACACACACACCATGAAAGTGTCTAGGAATAACATCACAAAACTTATGTTTTTAAAGTACTGTAAAAATGGCTCTAATATTCATAGGATTTAGCGATGTTGTGATGGGGAAGTTGTGTAGCCTTTGGGATCAGGCAGACTTGAATTTAAGTTCTACCTCTGTCACTTTTCAGAGTATCACACGGACAAGTTACGTACTCTTCCTGAGCTGGAATCTATCTTATAGGAGACCTTGTGTGCATAATGCAGCTGCATAAATGTTAGCTCATGTATCCCCCCACCCCAGCCCCAACTAGGTCCCACAAATTGTCTAGCACAGACTGCTGAGCCAGTGGAATGATGGATTTAGCACACTGACAGTTTTTAATACATCCAAGTGTTTGTCTCTGAGAGGAATTTTATAGAATTATACGAATGTAGGTATATCATCTATTTGTTTCTGCTCTACCTCTTCTGTATTTCCAGTTGCAAGTAGAATAATGAAAGAAGAAGTATATGTTACAGAATGATCAGGTTTCACTTACTAGATTCATGGTGTTTTCAGTTCATTTGTCGATATTTTGGATTTTGAGTTCCTGTTGAGGCCTGTATCTTCTAAGATGAGTTTATTGATACTTCTGCAAAGTTGAAACTAAAGAGAAAAACAAATCCGTGGGGATCCCAAAATGTGTGTGAACCCCTATCAGGCTGGGGTGTGCATTGAAGCAGCTGGTGAAAAAACAGAATATTCCCTACCAAGTTCAGTTTAGACCCAGAGAAATGCACAGAAAGCAGAAAACTAAGGATTAGGAGGGAACAGGTGAGAAGAGGATTCCTCAACTGGCAGGTGCAATGCTTTCACTGAGCTGACCTGGGAGGAACATGAGTGATCAGAGCTGTGGGGAGGAGCCAGGCCATGACCTACTCCAGTGCCCAGCTACCCCAAGATGCTGCTGAGTCCTGAGTTGCACAGCACTTTCAAACTCTATTTCTTCAAATGTTAGCCATGTCTTGCAGGGAAAGAGATCCGTCTTGCAGGGTGAGCAGGAAAGAATATGGAAGCAGCGATTCTGTGGTAGACTTTAGACTTCCCAAAGGCCGTTCCCAGACACTGTGTCTATTCTTCTGACTCTGTTCTTTCACACATCATCTCATGTGGACACTCACAGAGATTCTCTTCAGCAATCTTCATTGTGTACCCAATTTCTGTCCCAGACCCACATCTGGTTATTGGGGGAAGATCCACATCTAACTGGACGGAAAACAAGAATTTTTCTGTTACTTGCACATCCATGTTTAATGCAGCATCATTTATAATAGCTAGGACATGGAATCAACCCAAATGTCCAAGAACATACGAGTGAATTGAAAAACTGTATGTTATGTACTCCATGGAGTACTACTCAATCCCTTCCCCCAAAATAACGAGACCCTGACATTTGATAGAAAGTACACGAATATGGATGATTTAAGGCCAAGAGCAGCAAGTCAGACTGTGAAAGAATGGCATTATATGTCTCTACTCAGTATGTACCAAATGTCTGCACTTTGTAGCAGTAACTGAAATGTTGTAAGGTATCATTGCAGGGAGGGCAACTGTGATACTAGAGACAGTATGTAAGAGTAACGGGGGGTGAGAGGGAGTGGATCAGGGAAACATTTCAAACAATGCGTTTAATAAATACAAAAATAAAAAGTTACCTGCTGATGAGAATGTATATGGTAATGTCTTTGGCTTGACTAAGAAGTACTGTATTCATGCTGAAAAAAACGATGTTGTATATTACAAATATGTACAGTGGTTAAATGTAAATTTAAAAAATAGTAAAAAATATTAAGAAAAAAAATAATATTCCCATTTCATTGGAATTGTGGTCAATACCAAAATCTCAGGTACTAAGGTACTAAGTATTTCAGATCTCAGGAGTCCCCAGAAGTTGGGACTGGGCTTCCCTTCCCCAGGGACTTATTGAGAGGATGCTCTCTGATCATCAGCCCATCCATCTCTTCTCTTCTAAAAATCCCCAACCTTCACACACACACACACACACACGCATCACTAGAAGGAAAACATTTGGACTTGGGACTCACAGGTGAGAAGAGGTGACAAAGTTCTTAAAAGCACAGATTCATTTTATCCTATAGTTGGTTGTTATTAGTCCAATTGTCTTACTGATCTCTTTGCAAACTGAAGTGGGAGTATTTGTAAGGAGATGACATGACTGATATGACCTCAGAGTAGCTTCTGAACTCCCATTGTCTGGTGTGTGATACGGACTGTAAGTTTTTCCTCCACTCCCAAATTCTTATGTCAGGATCCTAACCCCTAAGGTGACAGTGCTAGGTGGTCGGGACTTCGATAGGTGATCAGATCTTGATGGCTCTGCCTCCGTGAGATCAGTACCCTTCTAAAAGAGTCCTATAAAGTTCCCTTACCCCTTCTGCCATGTGAGGATGTGAGAAAACAGTGATCTATTAGCCAGGAAGCCATGCTTCACCAGACAATGAATCAGCCAGAGTTTTGATCTTGGACTTCCCAGACTCAAGAACAGTGAGAAGTAAATGTTGTCTAAGTAACCCAGTCTATAGTATTTTTGTTATAGCAACCTTCATGTGTGGAGACATTATAGCAAATATATATGGATTCACAATGCAAGCCACGAGGTCCGAGACTTGAACTGCAGTCAGCCATGTGGGAGTCCAGCAGCCTTAACTACCATGCCACCTGCCGGCCCCTGATGTTTATTATTCTTAATAATTATTTTTAAAAACCTCATGTACAGTTTAAAATAGAAGCGAGTATGTTGAGCCTGGGTAGTACTGCCAGACTGCCTGGGTTCTTCACTGTCTGTGTGACCTTGGAGACATTATTAATATTTCTGTTTCTCAGTTCTTCATCTGCAAAATTGGGATACAATAGGTTTGATCCCCATTCGTGTGTATTTATAGGTTTATTATGATAATTAAATGAGTTCACACTAATTAATTAACGTGTGAGCCACTTAGAATGCTGCCTGATATATTGTAAAAGCTATGTAAGTGTTACAAATAGATTAGGTTCTTTCCTTAACTGCTACAGTAAATTCTACCATGAATGCACTAGATTTTATTTAATGATTTCCCTATTGATTGACATATAGGCTTTTTTCTAATTTTGTGTTACTGCAAATAATCCTGCAGTAAACATTTGATTGATTTATAACATGTTTTTGGAACACGTGCTACAATTGGTATGGCAAACGTTGCTATTGTAATAAATGCTTTTGAAATCACATTGAATCTAAGAATTTAATGTAATTTCTTTCTGATTTACACACTTGAGATCATTTTTCTCATCTTTAAAATGACTTGAGAGAAGCTGTATCCCAAAGATTTAATGAGGTTATGTCCCTTTTAACTGTCAAGAACTCCCCATTCTCTACACTGATATCCTTTTGAATTGTTGATAATTAATCAGGAACATCAGTGGTGAAATGTCACATAGATATCACTGCAACCCTTCGATCTGTAGCTTTAAAGGGAGACTTTTCTCCCTGTCTGCTGGCCCTGTCGTTGCCAAGTTTTCCTCTTATTAACCTTGAAGTCACACAGAACAGCCTCTCCTGTGATTTCATCATATCTCCCATCTGAAGAGATGCTATCACACTCCAAAAAAATAAATTAAAAGGCCCACATCACCCCCACACAGAGGCAGGTCACAGATTTATTTAATTATTTATTTTTTCTGCAATGGGCCTTCCTGCCTCACCTTTCACAGACGTGTCATCCAGACTTTGCTGTGGGTCTTATATTGCATCAGTTTGCCTAGACCATTTTAATATTAAAATTATTCATGAAGTTTTTTTTTCTTCGGCAGAAGTCAGTCTTCTCTGTGCTTTCCAGAAAAGAAGCTATTTGCTTCCTTAAACGTCTTCTTCAACTGTGGAGATCCTGATTAATAAATAATGGTTAACACAAATTTTTATAAAAGTTTTACAACACTCTGTAAACTGTACAAAGAATAAAAGTCTATTTATTAGATATCTATGAAAAAAAAAATTCATGTGCAGTTTTTCTTGAATTTAGCTGACCCCAGGTCAGTGGTGAAGGTTGTGGGGTTTGACTTCAGAATTTGGGATTTCCTTTTCAATATTAATAAGGCCCATGACTGCTTCAGGTCACAGATGTTTCACTGTTTTCTGTAATCTTTTCAGCCAGATGCCTATGTTCTTTACACTACTGGAAATATCAGAATAAAAGCAGCAGAAGAATTTCTAGAAAAATGTAATAATTAACAAGAATGGGGCAGGGACCAGCAGTTGGCATAATGGCTATGCCGCTGGATTCCCATGTAGTCGACCACTGTTTAAGTCCCAGACCCAGTGGCTTAAACAACACTAGGCACGTGTGTGTGTGTGTGTGTGTGTGTGTGTGTGTGTGTGCCTAAGATCCTGAGAGGAGAATGGAGGGATTGTGGCATGGTCATCCCCCCGAGGGGATGATTTCTTGCTTTCTGTCTCTCCCTTTCTTTCTGGTGAGTTCACACGCCCTATAGCAAAAACCTCTCCAAATAAAAAAGAATGGGAAGCAGGGAAGACTCAGCAGCCAGATCATGAACTTGGCATAGGATGGAGAGTTCACTTGAATTGATAAAAGGAAACAGTTGTCAGTAAGAGACATTCAAATAAATATAAGGTTCTGTTTTATTTCTAGCATCAGATGCTGAGTTTGCACGAAGCTCAGGGATAGAGGAACCCACACAGGTTTGTTAAAATTGAAAATGAGCAGTCCTTGCCTGGGTTATTATTGAACTCAGGTCCACGAACCAGAACTGAGTGAGTATCTAGGATGCAAGACTTAAGCCTCTGGAATACGTGAGGGTCAGGCCTGCAGAACAGGTACACCGGTTGTGACGTGGCAAGTTGCAACGACATTTCTTTGTTTTTGTTTTATATTAATTGAAGAGGAAAGGGAATTCCCTTTGAGTCAATTTTATCTAGTTTCTGAGTCTATGGTTTCCAAATGAATTAGGGACAGACATTTGATCTTTAGTCCCTCTTTATCACAACCATAACTAGGGCAGATCTTTCTGCAATGCTTTGTTTTTGGAAAGCTTTGAATGCTTTCTGTATGCTGCAGAATAGAGGTCTGGTTGCCCCTTAGAGAAGTTCTGTAGTCTTTTTTGTACACACAGTCATCACCGATGTCTACCCTAACAACTAAGCCTGATTTAGTCATTAAGATTTGTAGGAAGGGGACCAGCAATGGCATAATGGTTATGTCACTGGACTCCTTTGTAATTGACTGCAGTACCTGTCCCGAAGCTGGTGGCTTAAAACTCACACAGGGCATGTGTGCATGCATGCTAAGATCCCAAGAGGAAGATGGAGGAGAAGGGATTGTGGTATGGCCATCCCTTCTAGGGGGTGATTTCTCACTTTCTGTCTCTGTCTCTCTGGCAAGTACACACGCCCTATAGGAAAAAAAAATAAAAAAATAAAAACTCTCTAAAAAACAAAGATTCCTAGAAAGAAAATCATAATTTATGACACACTGAAGAACTGGACTTATCTAAGGCTTCTAGAAGTATGTACCTATGACTTCCTGACAGTGGAAGGGTTTTTGTCACTAACATCTTGTAGTAATTGGAGCTTTTCTGCCTTACGATTTTGCCCCAAATATCCCTGTCCCTCTTCCTGTCTCAGCTGTGTTTTAGAGCTCCTTTCACCTCCCTCACTCTTCCTCAAAATCAAGACAACTTTGATCTTCCAGTTGTCTCCCACTAATGATGGGAATATATTCTGTATTTTCTGGAACATTTTGATATTGTTTTAGATAATGGTTATGAATAGTTAAACAATAGTCTGCCATTTATGAATCCTAGAACATTTGCTTTTAATATTATTTCAGCTTTTATTTACGATCTCCTGACAAAAAGGATTAGAATTCATTTTCTACATTAATGAGGAGTCTGAACCAACTTTACTCCAAATTAAAATGAAAAAGGTTGCTGGTTTATTTGAAACTGATAAGATGAGCTATGAAGGCACCATAGACAAATTTAAAGATTAAGTATATATAAAAAAACCACCTGCAGAGTAAGTCTTGACCCAGGAATAAACATTTTAATCATCACCTCAGGAAATTTTGACATGCATAGTGCTTCGATTAAACTTTGTGGAATAAAACATTTTTTAAAAAAATTCTCATATACATACTGTGGTCTAACTCTGTGGGTTTTTAAGCTAATTTATTCTCTTCTCCAATAAATAATATAAAGAGAGTTACAATGTTAGATGATCCATAATGCTATAAAATGTCCTTTTTAGGTAAACTTAATAGGGGATTTTTGACACTGTATTGAATTAAATGTGAAAAGATACCATACATTGGGACCAGCAGTTAGCGTAATGGCTATGTCGCTGGACTACCATGTAGTCGACCACAGTTCGAGTCCTGGACCCGGTGGTTTAAACTCATGCCAGGCGCGTGTGTGTGTGTGCCCAAGACCCCGAGAGGAGAATGGAGGAGAAGGGATTGTGGCGTGGCCATCCCCCCAGAGGGTGATTTCTCACTTTCTGTCTCTCGGTCTGTCTGGCGAACGCAAGCTCCCTATAGCAAAAACCTCTCCAAAACAAAAAATGATACCATACATCGATGTTTGAAAGAACTGACATTCTTTCTCCTGCAAGTTATTTTACTAGTTATGTTCTGTGTTGTTCAGTAAGTCATTAGCATATTTTAGAATTGGTTTCTTTATCTGTAAAGCAGCGATAATAATAATACTTATATTGTAGGGTTTCTGAGAAGATGAAATATAGTAATTGTGAAATCACCTGGTATAATTACTATAACATTGTAGGACTTTTCAGAATAATATCTATGCTGACTTTTGATGTTTTCTAAGTTCTGCAGTACAAAGGTAACTTTGGGAGCATATATGCAAACTTGTATATATATACTCCCCCAACACACATCCATACACACAATGAAAAAAGAGACAGACTGATAGAGAGAGAGGGAGACTTAGAAATGTTAGCAGGGATTGTGCTTTAGAAAACTCTTTAGCCTTAAGAATTGTACATCTTATCACACCAGAAAAAAATTCTGAGTAACTGATTTTAGGAACATGAAGAATATAAATGTGTATGAGGTTAATTTGTGAGAGAAAAAAGCTAGGCCTGACTGTGAATTTTATCTCTGTAATGAGTACTCCTAGCTTTTGATTCACCCTCCCAGTGAGCAAGGAACTTCTTTTCCATTGCATCTTTCATTGGTAGAAATCCTGCAGCTTCCAGTGCTGTACTACAAGGTTGCTCATGCATGAATATACAGAGTACATTTAAATAAATAAAAAAGACAGAAAAATATTCTTATATCCTCCTAAGAAAATGAATTTGGAACAATCTACGATGAGTAATATTTCTCTGCTAAACTTTTGGGAAATCTCTGTTTGCATCAATGCTTTACAATGCTATTTGACCTTTAGGACTTGTAAAAGCTGAAAACATGGGCAAAGAATTGAGTTGGCAAAATGGAGGTGGTATAAGGTGGTTCTTTAAATGACTCCAAATATGCTTATATAGACTCCTTTTTCAATTCGCTTCATTTTACCACATTCAAACAGCAAATTAAAAAATATGTATAATTTGGACACTAGATTCCATATAAAAAAGTGGCAAAGAATTGGAAAGCATCTTAGACTGGCTTGGAAGAGCCTTCTGAATGTCTGCAGGAACTGTGTTTTAAGATCATATCTTGGGGACCAGCAGTTAGCGTAATGGCTATGTCACTGGACTCCCATGTAGTCGACTGCAGTTCGAGTCCCAGACCCGGTGGCTTAAACTCACGCCGGACACGTGTGCATGCGTGCCCAAGATCCTGAGAGGAGAATGGAGGAGAAGGGATTGTGTCATGGCCATCCCCCCTGGGGGGTGATTTCTCACTTTCTGTCTCTCTGTCTCTCCCTGTCTTTCTGGCGAGCAAACACGCTCTATAGCAAAAACCTCTCCAAAAATCAAAAACAAAAGATCATCTCTTGTTCTCATATCAGAGAACTGGCAAAGGATGAACTTCTTCTGTTCATTGCCAGTTTGACCATGATCCTTTCCCCTCTCTTTTTCTGATAAATATTCTCAGCTCTCATCAAAGAACATAATAGTCATGTCCATATGGCTTTCAGCAGGACAAGAGTGCAGTATAGTATTAGTTTCTCATTTTTTGGCTAGTCTAAATAGTTTGAAAGCTAAATATAATCTTATCACACAATGCAGCAACTGTGTTCCTAGATGGTTATCTAACTGATTTGAAAACATATTAGTTTTCAAATTTTGTGGCTACTCTAAATAGTTTGAAAGCTAAATATAGTCTTATTACACAACACAGCAACTGTGCTCCTAGATGGTTACCTAACCGATTTGAAAACATATGTGCATATGCAAACCTTCATGTCTATGTTTATATTAGCTTTATTCATAATTTCTAAGGTCTGGAATGTAACAAGATGAATGGATAAACAAAATACGGTACAGCCATGCAATAGGATATTGTACAGCAATAAAAATAAATGAGTGATTAAGATATAAAGAGGGCCAGCCATGTGGCATGGTAACTAAGGTGACTGAATCCCACATAGCCGACTGGGTGGTTTGAGTCCCAGGACAGCAGCTAGGAAAATATGTCAGGTATATATGTACATGTGCCCAAAATCCTGAGAGGAGAATGGAGGAGAAGGGATTGCAGAATGGCCACCCTTTCTGAAGGGTTATTTCTCTCCCTCTCTCTCTCTCTCTCTCTTTCTCTACCTCTTCCTCCTTCCTTCTCTCCCTCTCCATGAACTCTACAGAAAAAAAAAAGACATAGAGAAACTTAAATGCATACTTCTAGCTGAAAGAAGTCAGTTTGAAAAGGGAAAAAATGGCATACTATATTATTCTATTTATATAACATTGTAGAAAAGAAGCTGAACTATAGAGATGGTAAACAGATTAATGGTAACTAGGGGATTGTTGAAGGAGGAAGGGTAAATAGGTAAAGATGAAGCACAGAAGGTTCTCTAAGGTAGTGGAACAATTTTGTGTAATAGGGAAATGTTGGATACATGATACCGTACTTTTTGTCAAAACCCATAGAATTACACCCAAAGACTGACTCTTAATTTGTGCACAGTAAGACTCATCAGAAAGTCCAGGCAGTGGCACAGTGGTAGTGCAACTAGACACATACGGAAAAGGTCCTGTGTTCATACCCAAGGACAGTCCTGAGCACACTGGGTGTGTGTGTGCCTCTTGTCCAGAGAGTTGAGTCTGAGTTGGATTGTGGCATGAGGACCTTGTGGAGTGCCTGTCTCTCTGTCTTTCTGTCTTTGTCTCTCTCCTTCAGAAGGCACAAGTGGGAAAACTTAATTCTTTTTTAATCAAAGTGGTTAGATGAGTTTAGGCTCTAATGCAGGCTTGATGAGGAGTTTAACTGTACTAGAAATGTATAAGAAGCCTAACTGAAGTAAATGGGGGAACAGGTGCTTATATGAGTAAATTTGGAAACTAGTGAGAAACACGAGAAAAATGGCCAAAGGAATTTTACGTTAACACTGTACTCCACCTGGTAAGGTTGTTCCCCGGGGTGGTACAGACTAGCAATCCTGAAACCACTACACATGTATACTGAAATTGAACAATGATATTAATGGGTGAAATATGGCAATAGCTAAGTTTTTCGATGTTAGAGTTGGAGAGTTTAATATATACCGAGTGTCTGCACTTTAAATGTGTGTGTGTGTGTGTGTATATATATATATATATATATTTGTATATATATGTATATATATAGTTTTGAAACCATTCTGCTTCTGTTGTTATAGAGTTTTAAAATTATACAAAATTATAAGACATATTTTGAACATTATCTTTAAAATTCAGTATTTTGAGATTTTGAAAGTTGTTTGTAAACTGTCAAGAATTATAGAGTATGAGCTAAAATTTTTTGCTATGTAAAGTAAATGTTTGTGGAAAATGTAAAAATAAAAAAAGAGAACTAGAACAATCTATGTATGTATGAATTTATACTGATTAAGTAAATGATTAAATAAATAGGAGAGAAACAAATCACAAATCTGTCATGCAGAAAAGCTACAAATAATTACTAAGAATACTCTTATCTCTACAACACAGAGAATACTTCAAGTATTCTTCAAGTGTGAGTGGCACACGATGCCGTTCTTTCAAAGATTAAAACATAGGCAGAAGGAGAACTGTACAGTGTAACTTTACAGTGAAGTAACAGCGCAGTGAAGAAACCTGATAAATACTACACCAGCCAGGTGATCAAGGCCATGGTGATCAGTCATACTGATAACATATACTCTTGGCATGATCTGATCAAAATGGCACTTTATCTCTGTGGTCTTTCTCCTCCATACTCAAAAACTCTCCCAAATAATGTCTGTCCATGCATGCGAATATACACTAGAGAAATTCAAATTGAAGGTCAGATAAAATACCTGATCAGAGTTCCTTAAAACTGTCAAGAAATAATAAATAAAGTTAAATTAAATTAAAAAAAAAAAAAACACAAGAAAGAAAACTGTCTAGGTATCAGAAACAAAGAAAGTCTGAAAAAACAGTTTTGGCAAGAAGAGCCTAAGGAGATATGACTAAATGTGATGAGGTATCCTGGGTAACACACAAAGTAAGAAAATCCAAATAAAATATGAATTTTCTTGAACAATAATGTATCAACGTTGGTTCATTTATTGTGATAAATGTACCACACTAATTTAAGATGTTAACAATGGGAGATACTGGGTACTCCGTTCTGCATTCACAAGTTGTTTTTTTTAATTTGAAATAAAAATAAATTTGATAATTTTAGCTGTGTTATATGAGTTTTATATAGGTTTTCTTTTTCAAATATAATTTCAAAATGGAATTGTGCCTCTCTTCCTCATTAATGAATATCATTTTTATAATGAGAAACAAAAAAGAAGCTAGAAAATCCCTACAACTCCATGACAGCTTAGAGGTGGTGAAACTTTAGATTCATATTTCAAATTAGGGAAAAGTTCTCTGAACTCTTGAGTTATAGTGGCCAATTTTCTCTCACTTTTCCTATCTGGGATCACTTCCTCAATACCACTCCTCCTGTCTTTGTTATTCTTCTCATTTAATCAGTTCAGATGATTCCAGCGAGGATGCTAAATTGAATGTCCTGGATTGTCACCTCATTTACCCATAAGACAGGTGGTGCTGTGGGGGTCTCTGCTATATGCATCACTCCTCTGGGCTCTTCAGCCCTGACCCATGGAGGCCAAGCTCTTAATGAGAATGAGTTTAAGTCTCTCCTGCTCATTCAGCCCTGTCCCCACGCCGAAGACTGCCAACAAGGGAAGCAATTAGGGCCAATTGTGGTGGTGGTTGGCTGCTTTTCAAAATAGAAACCATCTCAAAATCCTTGTAAGAGCGTGCCTTACTTTCAGCTTCCTCATAGACTGCAGAGACATTTGGTGACAATGTTGAGAATTACCCAGATTATCCATGCAAGCCTGTAATAGTCCAATTACCAACACTTGTTTGCAGTCTTATTGTGAACTTCCTCTGAAGTCAGGGAAGGATAAGCCGTGAAAGAGTTGGTGGTGATGGGGGTGAGGAGGACAAGGGCGGGGGGACTGTTCTGAGAGTGAAATTGTTTTTATCAGTGACTCAAGACTCCAACAGATTAGGTGCCTAACAGAGATGCTGACGTGTTTTAATACCCTTTACCATTGTGGGGAAATAGCTTTCCATAGGCTGAGATCTCATGCCAAGCTTATGTTCATTATACCTTTGCTATATTGACTTGAGGAAAACTAGGAAGATGTTAGGTTTGTTTTCTATGTATTTTTAAAAATAGACCCTGTTTTTCCTTCATGAATTGCATAATAACAAAGCATTCTAGGAAGCTCTTAAAAAAAAAATTTGAAAACAAATGTGCTTATCTGTCACCTAGTTTAACACTTTGAACAGGTTTTCCTTGCTTTGCATTTAGAGAAATGATGACCCAATTCAGAATTAACTAGAAAGTGAGGAAGCCCTTGTTAAATTGTCATAGGTTATTGTTAAAAGTTTTATTCCTCAGGGGAAGAAAAAGAAACCAAAATTTATTTTCCCTCTGAGCAAGTTTTTCCCTTGTCAATTCAAAAAGGATTATATAGATATCTACTAAATGCTTAATTTCCATAATAAAGTCAAAAGTGATGGTTGTTCTTTTTTATTTTTAAGTGGAGCTATTAATATGCTGTTATTTGGAGTGTGTGATGTTCTTTCTTACCTCTGTCTGATAATGAAGCGAGAGCTATCATTCATGGAGACAGACGATGAGTACTCATCTTCACTCAGAATTTTTCCAAAGCCTTATTGTAGTCATCAATTTCAGCCATGATAAAGGTCTTTTGTGGGGAAACTTTCCATGTTTTCTTTTGCTAGACCCCTGTTTACATTCAAACTGCAGCTATCTTAAAATTTTTAAATATTTTCCTTCTTCTCTTATAGTCAGTGTCTTTTAACTTACAATATTAACATATATGCAGGCCACCATAGCTATATTTCTGGAGTGCTGAAAATTGTGCAATTATGTGCATAAACCATTTGCTCATCTCTTCTTTCTAAGAGCATCTGTGTTTCTCCATGACTGCTCATTTCTGCAGTTTATAATTTTCATTTTGGAAGCATTCTCTACTCTAGACCATTCTACACTGGGCAATGGCAGCTGTATCACCTCAGATAAGATTATATTTTAAAACCCTGGATTCTGCCAACAAATGCCTTAGAAGGAAGGGCTAGGTGTGTGTGCGTGTGTTTGATGGGGGTGCTTATGTGTTAATCAGGATAGTATTAATCAACTCGTATCTCTCTGATTGTTCCCATCAGGCCTCTTGCAGTTTATCAGCTCTCTGCTGGCTCAGGATTTCTCTGTCTGCTCTGTCACTGCCTTTTTTGGAGCAGTAACAGAGATGTTGGTGGACCTGCCTTTGTTCACATTTGAAACATTTGTTTTTCAAGTTAAAAGACAAGACACCTCTCTGCTGTCAATCTTCACGTTAGTGATACAGAAAAAAATAGTACTTCACAAATTTCAGTATGTCAAACAATGGCCACCCAAAGACATTAAGTCCTAATCCCTGGAAATTGTAAATGTGACTTTGTATAGAAAGGGGGTCTTTATGGATGTAATTAAGTTATAGATCTTGAAATGATGGGATTACTTTGGATTAATCCAGTAGGTCCGAACTGTTGTCACAAGTTCCAGCAGCTATGTATAGCGAAGGGTGATAACAGACACATGAGGAAAAGGCAATGGAGAGAGGCAGAGATTGGAGTGGGATAGCCACAAACCTAGGAACACCAGGGAAGCCATCAGGAACCGAAAGAGACGAGGAAGGATTTTCCCGTAGGGTCTCTCCTCCTAGAGAGAGGAAGTCTACTAGATTTGGACTTGTAGCTTCCAGGACTGTGAGTGAATAAATTTCTGTTCTTTTGAGCCACCAGATTTGTTGTACTTTATTATTGCAGCCTCAGGATACTAAAACGAACCAACAAAAACAAAGTTCTCTCAGGATGCTGTTATATTTCACAAATACTGTTCCTCATAGACTTACTATGCTATCAGAAGTTTTTAGGATCTTTATCAGCATCACTTTTGGGCATTTTCACCCCCTTTTTTCTACAGCTGCACTGTTCAATACCGTAGTTACTGGCCACATGTGGCAACTGAATAATTGAAATGTAGCTACTGGGACTGAGGAATTGAATTTTTAATTTTATTCAATTTTAATTAACTTAAATTTTTAAAACTGATACTTGATTCAGTTATTGGAAAACTTTTTAAGTAGTCTTGGAACGATTTAGTTATGTGGTTTACTTTTTAAGCTGTAAATATTTATGAAATATAAATAAATACACATCAAATATTCCCAGTGAAAATTCAGCATACAATATAGATGTGCTGTAAGTGTAATGAATATTTCAGATTTCAAAGACTAATTATGAAAAAATGTAAAATTGTCTCACTAATAATTTTATATGAAGTGCATGTTGGACTGGTAATATTTTGGATGTATTTTACTAAGTCAATATATTATCAAAATTACTTGTCTTTTTTATTTTTTTAAAATGGGACTACTAGAAAATTTTAAATTATATGTATGTCTCACATCATATTTCTTTCTTTCTTTCTTTTTAAAGAAATGTTTTGTTATAGGGTGGGTGCAATTGCTGGAGAGACAGAGAGACAGAAAGTGAGAAATCACTAGCCAGTTGGGATGGCCATGACAGAGTCCCATCTCCATTCTCTTCTTGGGATTTTGGGCACACACACACACATGCACCCAGCATGAGTTTGAAGCCACCAGGTATGGGACTCAAGTCATGGTCTACTATGTGGGAGTCCAGTGACGTAATTATCATGCCATCTGCTAGTCCCCACATTATATTTCATATGGACATTACTGCCCCACTATCTTTTTTCTCCAAACTAGCAGACTAGCAAAAAGTCGGCCTTATGAACCAAAATATTCATGCAACTTGCAATAATCTTGAAAGGACTCTGGCCACGTCTTTACTCTCAAAAATGGTCAGTTTCACTGTCCTTTTAAATGGAAGCAATCACTTTTGGAACTAAAGTCTAAAAACAAACAGTTTTTACTGCCTTCACTCATTAAACATGTGAAAGAAAATAATTCAATATTATACATACCTTCTTTGCAAAGACAATGTTCTTGGAGCCAGCAAGTGGTATGGTGGTTAACATGCTGGATTCCCAAATGGCTGATCATGGTTCAAGTCCTGGACATGGTCGCTTAAATATCACACTGGGCACGTATACATGCAAGCCCCAAATTCCAGGAAGAGACTGGAGAAGGGATTGCAGTGTGGTCATTTCCCTTGCGGGTGGAGGGAGTGATTTCTCTTTCCTTTTTTCTGTCTCTCTCTGGTGAGTGCACATGCTCTATGGCAAATACAAAGCATAAATAAATAAACAAAAAATGAAAGGAAGACAATGTTCTTGATAGTTGTTGTTTAAGGGTATTTACAGTGTTCAGGAATTAGACACTTTGTGCTGAAGTAGTTTGGTTTCCAGAACTGTGGAAAAAGATATTCTAATCTTTTATCTCATACTTCTTGGTAGTCCTAGGTAGAACAGCAATATTTTAATTTTTTTCTTTGCTTTATATGTTTCATGATTCTCTTTTAAATAAGTTACAAAATGACACTGTTAGATACCTGTATAAATGAATAATTTTATTTTAATTAAATTGGTTTAAAATGTTATTACATCTGGGTTATACAGTATTTTTAATTTCTCTATTATTTCACTAACTGTAGTCTTTGTGTTAAAGAATAACTGATTCTAGGGGTTACCATAGAGAAATATAACTCAGTAAGATCAAGAATTATAAGCAGAAAGATTTTTATCTTTTAGTCTATGTTGGACGGATTGTGGATCTGAAAGCTATAATCAATACCTAACATCTAAGGGTGGAAAATGCTCTCTTACTTGGTATTTGGGACAGTCCAATGTTATTTTGCCTCTTTCTCCACTTTGATCTTTTCTTCCACATTGTCACTATGCCTACCCAGATGCTGCTGCCCTTACAGAAGGCCTAAAACAAGAACTGACACACATATCAGTCAAATCACAAAAGCTACAGGAGCTAGGAAGAACTTAATGGTCCCCACATTTCATTAATGAGAAATAGTTTAGTCAAAACCAGAAATGGAACCAAGGATTTTGTGAAATCAAATCTGATTTTCTTCCTGCTAAATCATACTTTTCTACTAAAAATGACCTGAAAATATCCTGAATATTATGCTTTCATGTGATCTCCCATCTCTCAAAAAAATATGATCAAAATGAAAGACCAGTCCCTATAAAAATTAAGAAATGGAGAGTGTTGTTTTTTTTTTTTTTTTTTTTTTTTTCCTGATACTAGTACAATGTCTCTTGAATCTGCAAAGTGCTCTCCATTTACTCACCCTTTGTACTTTACCCACAGTGTTTTCTTTTAAGGTTATGTTTGAAATACCTTAGACATGGGTAGTTCTAGTGAGTAACTGTCCAGTGATATTAATAAAGGCCTATGTGAAGTTTCCAAGTGGAAAACTAGAGTGGTAGTCATTTACATAGGAAATTCACATACATATTCTAAATATTTAAGACTAAATATATTATTATTTACTATGGCATTCTGGCTTTCAGAATTAAATACTATTACTTTATTTTATGTATTCTGACGTAATAGCAATATTTAAGATGCAACTCGAAGTTCCTATCAGCATAATTTAAACACTTTATAAGTGCTATTTGCTCCATAGCTAAGTTTGGTTTTCAATGTTCATGCTCATGAACTTCAAACCTATGTGTTACCTTTCTCAAAATGTTTCTTTCTTTTGCACAGTAAGTCTTCCTAGATAAAATCTGATGCCCTTCCCACTTCAATGACAGTAGTTCTGACCCACACAGGTCTTATCACACTGCGTATAGTAACAGGTAAGGTAGGGTGTGTGGTCATGGTAACAGTCAGGGAAATCACACACACCCAGAGCTGTAATTAAAGGCTCCCACCACTTGTGTGCAATGTGTCGCATCCACATCTTTAGGATAATCTCCTCTTCAGGCTTTATGTTTGTAGTCTGGAAAGCTAGGATCATTCCAGGATTGATGACTTCAAGGAGTTGTGAGAATAATGTGGCATAGTACATTCATGTGTATTGTGAAACATGTTAACTGTGAAGCACAAATAATTGCATTAGGTTACCTTGAGGACTCTATTTCAATTGAGTATTTAAAAACAGTGTTAAGAGAAAGGAGCAGGAAGGGAGAGAATGATATGGAATAAAAAAAATTGTTACGGAAAAAACTGGATTTAGAATGAGTCAGACTCAAGAAGCAGCACTGACACAGCAATCTTATTTTTTCTTAAAAACATGGAGTTTCAGACTAGCATACATGGCTATTAAAAACTGTACCAGAATTTTTTTTACATATTACAGTAATAGACTCCCCCCCATCCCCCATAGGGTGCATGTGCTCACCAAAAAGAGACAGTGAGAGGGAAAGTGCGAAATCACTACCCAGGTGCACAGTCACACCACAATCTGTTCACCACTTTCCTCCTGTGAATCTGGGCATGCATGGATATAGTCCTGGCATAAATTTCAAGCCTCCAGGTCTGGTACTCAAACAGCTGTCAACCATGAGGGAGTCCAGTGCCTTATCTACCATGCCCCTGCAGTAGCAGACTTTAACAAAGAGATTATAACAGTGACATTAATTTTATCCTTAGCATTATTCAAAAAAGTTATGCATGTATTCATAGTGCTGTGTAAACATAGATTACAATTACATGTTATTATCATTATTATTTCCAAGTGATATATGTGGGAGTCTCCATTGTTGAGTGAAGCTTACATTTGCTGGAGTGAGGATCTTGCTTTAAAATGAAGGACTGTCTGTGGAGGTGATTCAGGTTAGCTACTGTTTCAATCCTTTAAATGTCTTGGCATTAGAAGGTCTTTATTTTTATGTGTAAGATTCAGGTAAGGAGTCGGGGAAACAGCATGAATCGTTTTCTTTAGTCAAAGAGTAAATATCCTGTGGTGAACATTTGTAGGAATGTTTATATCTGTTTCTTTGAATCTTTCCTGTTTAGTCATTTTCAAATATATTTTTGCATTTTATTGCTGTTATTATTAACTATTTGTTTTACCTTCTATTTTTCTTCAAAAATTTTTCTCAGTTTGTTCATCACAATAGTCAGTTAGTTCCCTGTTACGACCTCTGAAAGTAGCTGTTGGACACGTGGACATAATATGTGGATACAAGGAGTCCTATCTGATATTTCCTGTGTACACAAAGTTTTCTTCCAAGCAATAGCTAAAGCTTTTTGCCCTTTTCAAACCCTCCAAACCTCAGGAGGTTATTTTAGTGAAGTGGTGAGAAGGAAGAGTTCAAATAGGATTGATTTAATAGAGCTGTGATGGGAGAAATCTTGCAACATACTGTCTGCCTGAAATGGCCAATCATGGAAGCATTAACATCAGAGAGAGGTAAGAAGGGGAGACATCCCAAAAAGGCACCCAAATTAAAGAATGACAGCACCTCGCCATTCCTATGTGGAGAAATAGAAATATTAAAGATTGAGAAAGAACCAAAGAAACATCTGAAGGTGTCATCATCTGTGAATTACATACAGCATTAGCCGTACAGGTAGTGCAAGAAAATGTCCCCACGACCCTCTCCTCACCAGTGACCCAGGAAATGGAAAGAAAACCTTCATATTTCTTTTGTTCATCTATCGACCTACTTTGTGCAATGGATTCTGTCTCCATCTTACCTGTATTGCATTTCTATCATTACAAAATTGTATTCTTTTTAATATTTTAATAGAATAATTGGTTTGTTTCTCTTGTGCTATTAGCTATTCTCAAAGAGTATCATTCATCTACACTCACTTTAAAGCTACCTACCGAGGCTTGACAAATAGAGCTTGAGGGCAGGGACTTTCTAAGAGATTGCTGTCTAAGAAGGATGCCAGTAATGACAGCGAGCATATGGATTGCAGATCACTGAAATAGAATGTGGAATGACTAGATAGAGTGTTAGCCATGAGTCCTGCTAGAATGATATGACTGAGTAGTACTAAATATTTAGGTGGTTTCCTCTGTCCGAAGATCATTTAACCTAGCAATGTAAATCTATCCATAGACACCTGGTTGTTAGTGGCATGACATGCATTAACAACATGTGCAGGAAATTATATTTTCATCTTTTTATAAAAGTGTAACACTATGCACTTGATTTTATAGCCTGCTTTTACTGGGACGGGTTGAGAAATAAAGAAGGCATTGGAGAAAACATATACACAGGTCTTCTGAGACTTTTTCTATGACTGAGAAGCTGAGAAATGAATTGGTCAGAAGAGAGAAAAACTGAAGGATAAGTTTCTTTGATATGGTAGGAATAAACGGAACCCATAGAAAATATGGAACTGACCTTCACTTGGAGAAGGACCACCTCCTCTGCTGTAACAGCAGAAAAAGAGTGTGGATACAGGTGGTTTACAGTGACAAGGCAATGAAGAGAGTCCACGTTGGCCACCTTATCTTGTCTTTTCTAATGAAATCTGAGAGAAATTCTTCAGTTGATTGAAAATGAGGAAGGGGTTCCAGGGACTTCGATGAGTGAGAAGGTTAAAAAAATTCCTGCCAGATAAAGCAGTGCATTTTCTAGCACAGTATGGTGGGATTGCCAGAGTATTGAAGAGCATTCCAAGTTGAGGTTCATGATCATGCAATATAATGAGACCAGTTGGATTAGAAGTGTGATTTTTGCAGGACTGTTTAGCTTATAGGGTACAAGTGCAGGAAAGATTAATAGTATATTGCTGTCAGAGTTGGAATTTTGCCAGGTGACTAGAAGAGAGGGTGCTGAGAGCATTCACAAGAGTGTAAAATTGACAGACAAGCAAGAAAATGGGTACAGAAGGAAATACATGGGATATTTGGGAAATCAAAGAATGGTGACAGTAGTAGCACCAGATTAAACTGGGTAGGGGAGGGGGCATTTAGAAGTAGTAGCCACATATTTGAATGTTTGAAATTAGTTTCTAATGAGCACAAATTCCAGAGTGTGCCCTTGACCATGTACTTGAGTTGCTGAGAGGTCGTGGAGGAAAATGAAGATCTGAAGGAAAACAGAAGCAAGTTGAGTGATTCATTAATGTGGATGCTCGTTCACTGTGAATAATGGTGACAGTTATGGTGGAGAGGAGCAGTGTGGTAACGTTTTTCATGAACTAAAGGAAGTGACAAGGAGATGGGAGGTAACTGCAGCGAGGAAGGTGAGACTGATTTATCGAGATGGTGTAGATCTTAAAGGAGTGGTGGTTTTTATAAAAAGGGGGTGGTCATAGTGTGGAAGCCACAAGGGGAAGCAAAGAGGACACCACCCCCACTTTTTGGCCTTGAGATAATGGGCTAGATGAGAGAAAACACAGGTTCTTGAGGTTCAGGATGAATTTTGTTCCCAAAAGAGAATTAAGTTGCGACTAAGATAAAGATGTAAACAAAATATTCTGAGACGTGAACAGTACACAGCAGCTTGGAGAAGTGAGGAGAGAGTGGTGATCAGCTCTGACTAGGAGATGAATTAAAATATAGAGACAAGTCTAGGGTTAAACAAATATCCGGGAAAGTC
Source organism: Tupaia tana (assembly GCA_026018925.1). Lineage (NCBI taxonomy): Eukaryota > Metazoa > Chordata > Mammalia > Scandentia > Tupaiidae > Tupaia > Tupaia tana. The sequence continues at coordinate 20,319,696 of JAKSZU010000020.1, read as the reverse complement.
TAGGTTACTGAAGCAACTTTATGCACACAAACAAACAAACAAATAAAAAACATACATATACACTTGGGTGTGATAGTTTTTTTTTTTTTTTTTTTTTTTTTTTTTTGAGAGGTTTTTGCCATAGGGCACGTGTGCTCGCCAGAGAGACAGAGAGAGATAGAGAGATAGAAAACAAGAATTCACCCCCCAGGGGGGATGGCCACGCCACAATCCCTTCCCCTCCATTCTCCTCTCGGGAACTTGGGCACACACGCACACGCGCCTGGCGTGAGTTTTAAGCCATCGGGTCCAGGACGCGAACCGTGGTCGACTACATGGGAGTCCAGCGACATAGCCATTACGCTAACTGCTGGTCCCGGGTGTGATAGTTTTGATGGATCTGAGATGAGGTAATTACAGGGCTATGTCTCCAGGGGACTAAGCGCAGTGTGACAAAACTAGGCCTAGAAGTCCCTAGAGAAAGAATGGAGCTGAACCAAAACCTAATAGCCTTACTTGGCCTTATATATGAAGGGACTCAAAGGTTTTGTTTGAAGGCTGTATCATATGGATTTACAAAATCAGAAGCCACTGTAGAAAAGGGCAGATGAACTTTCGTTATTTATTCATTTATTTACCTACTTATTTACTTACGAAATAGCTGATGGCTTTCTTCCCTTTCACACTGAATGGTAGATTTGATTATAATTAGGTTGGTGGGTGGGAATTGGAGCAGAGGAAGTAAAAATTATCAGGAGGCAGAGAGTCAAGTTGAAAAAGCAGAGAGTTATCATTTTGTTTTTCTTGTCAGACAACATGTTGGATCTTTTGTCAGGGAACAGCATGGCAAACCGTGGACAACCCTATCCATTAGGGAAGATTTATACACATCATCTTCCATCTTAGACTGAAAAGAGGGCTGAAAGCTGGGACAGACATGTCTTAATGGTGCAGATTCACATGTGAATTGAGATATGCCCCTTTCTCCTCCCTCTCTGCTCTGCACAGCAGATGACAGCAGCCTCTATTAGCTAACATTTCATTCGGGGACAAAGCTTAGGCAATAAGACAGGCCACTTTATTCTTCCTCAGACTAGTTATTTTCATGTGTCAGTGACATCACACTCTCTTCCACTCCCAACTTCTTTTTTTTTTTTTTTTTTTTTTTTTTGTATCCAAAGGAACATCTGGATAATTAGAACGATTAGCCTTTTTTTATAGCTAGAATTCTTGAACATTTGTGTTGGCTGAGATAATGAAATTTCCCCTCACATAATATCCTATCTTCAGCAATGCTCAGAAACATAATTTTCCCATTTAGAGAGCTCAGTTCTCCCTTTTGGGGCAAAAACTCCAACTATCTCTGAGTATAGGTGAGGAGAAAAATTATTTCCTAAATCAACACCTGTCAGAAAATTTCTTTTCCAGAAGTTCTCTATAAATTAGTCTAATTATCATTACTACACTTGACTCCTCCCACTGTTTAGCCTGATTTTTTTTTGTTCCCTCCTTATCCCTTCTACTGGACTGTCTTCCTCTTTATCATTCAGTGCTTTCTTAGGAAAAAGTTCAAGATAACATTTAGACCAATTAGGTCTGTAGCTATTTGAAGCAGTACCATCTTTTTCTATTTTTCCCTGTTCTCACTTAAATAATTCTGTTATTGCCTATTTAGCTGTCTGTATTTAAGAAAGAGGAATATATATTTTGTTCTTTTTTATATTGCTGATATCCAGCAAAGAGCCTAGGTCAAATATATGCTTATTAGATATTTATTGACTGAATAAACAGCATATATTTTTTAATTTAGACAGTTGGTGTAGGTAAGAATCCATCATGAAACTGTCCATGAGTTTCCTTCAAACGATATTCTCTCATTTCCATAATTTCTTTTCTCACTCATGGCCAATTTTAGTGCAAAGTATTCACAGGGCACTCAATGCCTATTAAATTGAGTGGTTGGAGGTTTGTTTTGTTTTGTTTCATTTTTAATACAGTGGGTATACAAAATTAGGAAAAGTGACATCTACTAACCAATAATATAATTATCTTACAAGTTTTAAAATGTTCCCATATTATAAGAAATTGCTTCATATTTCCACTTTTATTTCCTTTTCCTCTGTCTTCTTCCTCCCCCATTATGTCTGAAGAAGCTAAATAATTTTTCTGTCACAATCTATTTTTATTCTCTTACTCCTTTTATGCAGTGTTTACTGAGCATTCCTGAGTATTATTCTTAAGATGGGTCCCTCTCCAATTGCCTTAAACTACCCATTGAATTTCAAGGTTGGATCCAGTAAGGATGCTCAAGAAATCTGATACTATGTGTTAAGGAATTAAAACTTCTGATCCATAACAGGGCCACCATTCCAAGTCTTTTTTGTCCCTCACATATTGTAAATTTTAATCATCCCATTTCTCTACAGACTCAGTGTCATAAGGATTATCCCTTCAATAGGAAATACTGAAGCTGGGGTGCTCTCCTTCAGACACGGTTTCCACAGAGTGTCTTGACTTTAGGTTTTCCAGGTACCCCAGTCTCTCCAGTTGAATGTTAGCCTTACGAACTTTCTCTATCCCTTGACATCAAACCAATTTTTCAGTTTAATTCTAAGTTTTTTTTAAATTTAATTCTATTTTAATTTCTTTTATACATTCAATCATGTATGTAACTTAATTTATAAAGTAAGGGTGATATCAAATCCAGATAATCAGCATAAAATTGGTATTCAGTGCACACGCCCCTGCGGAAATAGGATCAACCTGTAAGAACAGAAGCAGGTAAGTGGTTTTGATTTTTAAAAAGGAAAGACAGTACAAACAACTTTCCACCAAATGAAAGAGAGAAAGCCTTAATGTGCCTTCCAGTTTGAAGCCCAGAGCTGTAACTGAGTCAAGTGTGATTTGGTAACAGATGATGCTTGCCATCCCCTGCCACTTGCTAGCTCGTTTATGTTGTAAATGTGTCCAGAGAAGAATATAACTGATGTAATGAATCATTTCATGTTTAAACCCAGAGTAGATTTCAGTAATTTCTAATGTTCGCTAAGTATTTTCTATTTAAAATGGTCAATGAGGGTACATTTCAGATCTTAAATTCTCTTGGGAGCACTAGTGCTCTCATTTTAACATATATTGAGGCCTTACTATCTACTGAGTGTTGATACAGCTACTGTCTTCAGTACCCTTGAACTGAAGAAGACTATATTCTAATACAGCAGGAACAGCTATGTGAACAGACATTTCAGTGAAAGAACATGGAGAAAAAGTACTGAATCCTGGACCAGCACCTTGGTCTGGTGGTTAACAAAGCCAGTTCTCACATGGCCAACTGTGTGGTTCAAGTTCTAAGTACAATGCCTTGAGAAACATGCCGGGCACACATGCATGTATGTCCAAAATCCCAAAGGGAAGGAGAGATAGGGAAGGAGGGATTGTGGCATGACCGTTCCCCACAGTGGGTACTCTCACGGTATGGGTCTGTTTCTAATATGTGTTTATTTTTCTAATATGTGTTTATCTTTGTTCTCATGTCCTATCCTAACTAGTAATTTCTTAAATTTAATGTCAATCATTTTACATGGCAAGTATTAGAGGCTCTAGATGAAATTAGAAAAAAAATATCTTCTGCCAGGAAAAATTTCATTTTTCTTTGAAAGATGGATTAGGGAAGTATTTCTTAACCTCATAAAATTATTGCTTTACTAATAAAATTTTTGAGACATTTCTTTCTAAATAAACACTCCATGAAATTGTATTCTACAGATAGACTATATAACTGATTATGAATGGCTGTGTGCTTTATACATTAAAAAAAAAAAAAAAAGTAAGCAGGGCAGGCCCTATTGCTTAGTAATTAAGATAGCGAGATCCCACATGGCTAGCTGTGGTTCAAATCCCAGCCCTTGCAGCTTGAAAAACATTCCAGGCAATGCGCATGCATGCCCCAGAAAATCCTGACAGGGTGAAGAAATGGTGAATGAGAGATTGCAGAGTGACCACTCCCCACTGGAGGGTTTTTTTCCTTCTCTTCCTCTCAGATTCTCTGTCTCTCCACCTTTCTCTGGTGAGTATACATGCCCTCTGGCAACTGAAAAAGAGAAAAGAAAAAGGGTAAGTACAAACCTTACCCTTTAAAAAACTTAATATAGGACTGAGAATAACTAAATAATAATTTGAAGTTAAAAGTTAATTTAAAAATTAAAAATTATGGACATTTAACTTTATAACTGTCTGCTGAACAAATTTTAATGTATTAAGCTATATATGCAAATTAGCAATTTATATAAATATATAATAGTAACAATTTAAATTAATTTAAAATTAATATCTTCCTACCAAAAGTAAACTATTGAAAGCAAAATCAGGAGCCGGCAGGCGGCATGGTGGATCAGGGCACTGGACTCTCACACGGCTGACCACAGTTTGAGTCCTGGACCTGGTGGCTTTCTTTCTTATTTTCTCTCTCTCTCTCACTTTCACTCTGTCTCTCTCTGGTCAAATAAAAATAAATAAATAAATAAAGTTAAATAAATATTTCTTTTTTAAAAAATGAAAGTAAATTTTTAAAATTATTTTTAGTCAATTTAACTTAACTTTTACATGATACGAGAAAATAAATTTTAAATTAATTAGCTACCAGGTATTCATTTATATATTTTGACATTTGTTATTTTAAGCAGGTGACACAATTAATGACCACTTGAATAACTTTATAGAATTAAATAATAAAATCAGGATCAGCAAATGGCATAATAGTTACACTGCTGGATTGCCATGTAGCCAGTCGTGGTTCAAGTCCTGAATCCAGAGGCTTAAAAGTCACATCAGGCACATTTGTATGCATGCCCAAAATCCCGAGAGGAGAGTGGAGGAGGAGTGATTGTGGTGTGGCCATCACCCCGGGAGGTGATTTCTCACTTTTTGTCTCTCTGTCTCTCTGGCAAAATCTAGCAAAAATCTTTCTCTCTCTCTCTCTCTCTCAAAATAAATAAATAAATAAAAATAATTACTATTAAAATTTCAAAGAATATTGTCTCTCCATTACATGTTAGAGCTCCATTCTGCTATATCTAATCTGCCATTAAGCCACGTATTGAGTTCATAATTTCATTTTAACATAGCAATAACTGAAAGTCACAGGCAAAAAGCTCTTTGGATAAAACATAAACAATATGTATAAAAGAGCTGTAAGCAGTGCTTTGGACATACATGGAAGCAACCTTTTGCAACTTAATTTTGAGGTTGAACAACCAGTCAAAGGAAATCTCCTCTATTACAAATATCTATGCACCAAGTTTTATGGCACTTTGTTGCATGGATTTTGTATATCTTCCATGACCTTATTGAAAGTGTTGCTTATGTGATACCCAAGAAAACCCAATGATAGAAAATAAGTATCAAAGGATAAGATTTCATTAGGCGGGATTAAGCTTTGGAGGGCTAATGAATAAACATGTTTTTTCTTACTATCCAAGAATCAACCAACACCCCCTTACTGGCAGTATCAACCCTGTTGACAATGCATGAATTAGGAATTGAACATTTTGACCCAAAAAGGCACTGAGAATATTTGAGTCAAAATTTCACTCTTCATGAGAGCTTTCTTTGGTAATGTTTCCTCATATTCTTGGGCTATAGATTTCAGAGCTCTCAACCAACAAACCTGGAGTGTTTAGCACTGATTTGCTCTTGGCTGGCCCTTAACTCTGACTTTCATCTGAATTCAAAGAGGAGGCAAAGGCATTAAGCCTTTAGCATTAACCTTGAGATTGTTGGAAGATTTGCATTGTTTCTCTCTCTCTCTCTCTTTGTCTTTAGATTTCTTGTCTAGTGCTACTTAGGAATTTTCAAATGTCTTGAGGGAAAAAGTGGCATATAAAGAAGGATTTATTTCTATGAAGTTTCCTTTTTCCTTCAATCTCAGCCCCCACATCTCCTGACTGCGTTGCTAATCCTGAACTTGTTTCCATCTCCCCGTTCTCACGAGCCTGTCAAAAGTTTTGATCTCCTATTTTCTGTGCATGTTTCATTCCCGCACAGCTTACAAATTGACAAAAAGCTTTGATTAGAACAGCAGTGAAAAAAGTTGGATTTACTTCCCTACTGTTTTCTCAGGATCTTGGATCATTAAATTCTAGTCACCTTGGCTGCTCCTTAATATCCATTTGTTTGTTTGTTTGTTTGTTTTGGTTCTTTTTATAATTTATCCTCTCTCTATGGTTCATATGGGAGGGGAGGATATTAGTCTTTTACAAACTTCTGTATCACACTGAAATTTCAATATAGTGCTATGTGTTAGTTTGACTAGTGTCTAGTAGAGGAGATTAAGAAGACCTCAGGACAAGATAGGCAGATGATATATCAACAAAAGTTGAATGTCGAGGTAACTATTATAACTCCTTAGTTCTTTTCTTTTAAAATGAGCCTCGCTTATTTTTTATGGGGTTAATTATATTTCATTTTAATGGACATCAATGAGAAAGTGAAATTCATGTTAAAATGTTTGCTTTATATACACCTTTAAAAACATTTTGAGTACACTAAATGATACTATTCTTTGTTCAGAATGATTGCTCTATTTTAACAACCAACTCTAGAAGGCTGAAAATTTCTTGAAATTCTTGGAGTGGAACATAGTGTGTTTATATCTTATATTGTTTTTCTGATCATTTGGTATTGGCTCTACACTAAGACCTTTCCAATGCTACCATTTATTAGTTGCTTTTTCTTTTCTTTTATGCCTCTGGTCTAATTCTCTGTCAGTAGCATAAATGGAAGATTCATTTTATTTTATTTTTACCCCGTCTCAATCCACAGTTGAAATACAACATTGAACTGTTTCTCAAGTTGCTCCCAGACACTATTATGAAACCATTTCATCTCTACAGTTCCTAATAATGTCTTTCTGTTGCTCTTTTAAAAGGGACCTTAAAATGTTTTCCTAGTCAGTCATAAAGGGTTAGTGCTGTTGGGACCAGCAGTTAGCGTAATGGCTATGTCGCTGGAGTCCCACATAGCTGACCGCGGTTCGCATCCTGGACCCGGTGGCTTAAACTCACGCCGGGTGCGTGTGCGTGCGTGCCCAAGATCCCGAGAGGAGAATAGAGGAGAAGGGATTGCGGCATGGCCATCCCCCCTGGGGGGTGATTTCTCACTTTCTGTCTCTCTGTCTCTCTCTGTCTGTCTGGCGAATGCACGCACCCTATAGCAAAAACCTCTCCAAAAATAAAGGGTTAGTGCTGTTGCTTTCTATTTGAGGTCTGGTTATTGCACCTAATTCCACTGGGAAAAAAAAAAATTATCTTGTATCTTGTTAGGAAAGGCATTGAAAATAGTTTTTTCCATTTTTATAGAAGTTTCCTGTGAAATAAGTCCAGTCCAACTTATTTTCTTAGTCAATTTTGTATTTTTAAATTAGCTAATGTCTATGTGTATGTCTAATTAAAATATCTAATTGATTTTATTATTTAAGTAAACTGAGTTGATAGACTCTCTCTAGATTCTTTATTAAATAATGTCATCATTTATTCACCTACCTGTTCAACATCATAAACTACATTATTCCTCTATTCTAATAGTTTCCAGGGTAGTGGAGTGAATGCAATAACAGTGATACTGCTCTTAGGGAAATGTAGACCAAAGGCCTAATTACCTGAAGAAACTAGATAAGGCTGCAAAAATAAGGAAAGATATGTTTCCACCTTGAATGTGACTAAGAAGAAAGGTAGGAGGTGAAGTAAAGGAGCTGATTTTAAAAGATGCAATAGTGCTAGAACCATTTTAAAGACTGATTTGTTGCTAGTTCTTTGAGAAAACGAGCCAGCTGCTGTTCCTATTCCCTCTGTCTGATCTGCCTCTTGCAGAATAGGCCCCTGTGGGAAAAGGATGAACAAATGACAAAGGATATCCTCATTAAAAGAGAAAGATCAAAGACAAAGGAATAAAGTAGTTTGAAGAGGCTGTAGTTGCATGGTTTTTTAGAGTTGTCTAGGAGTAAAACTAACTGACTTGCAGAATGGGATTAGTCCTCCGCTGAAATGTTCATTTCACTGGGTCACAATGTAATTAAGTTTTTTCGAGAAGGATGTGTGTGTGCAGGGGAGATATTGATTAAAAATGAGTCTAATTCTTTGTTGTCCGCAGAAACTTTATATCTCTTAGCACTCCATTTCTACCATCCTCTTGGGTGTTGAAACACAAAGACTGGGCTTGAACCCCACAGTCTATTTCATTATAAACAAAGCATTCTGTGACAAGATTCTATGACAACGAGAAGAAAAGATAAAATAAAAACTGCCTATTCACACTTTTTTCTACTTTAATCACATTAAGAGGTGATCTAAGTTTCAATGTATGAAAAGACTTCAGACTTTTTTAAAGTGCATATGCTTTTTTGCCATTCAAATTCAGTAGAGATGCACAAAGCATTCCTTTATAGAAAATCAGAATACATCATATTTTCCAACTACAATTGAGAACATGCATCATGTTGAAATTTGTCTTCCCCATTTATCTACATTACAAGCTTGCTCTCCTAGAAGTGTCATCATTACTAGGATAATACAAAGTATCACAACTTGGGACCAGCAGTTGACATAATGGCTATGTCGCTGGACTCTCATGTAGGCCACGGAGTTTGAGTCCCGAACTCGGTGGCTTAAACTCATGCTGGGTGCGAGTGCATGCATGTCCAAGATCCCGAGAGGAGAATGAAGGGGAAGGGGTTGCAGCATGGCCATCCCCCCTGTGGGGTGATTTCTCAAGTTCTGTCTCTCTGTTTCTCTCTGTCTTTCTGGTGAGCACACGTGCCCTTATAGCAAAAACCTGTCCAAGAAAAAAGTATCACAACTTTGTCTTCTATTTATTTTTATTCAATAGATTTTGAGGACAGACTCCAATATCTGCCCATAGAATTTTAGTACAGATTTTTAGAATATAGTGAGAAATACGAGCTCTGCTATTTGCTTTTCAATGTATAGCTTTCTAATATTGGCTGAAGTTCCCAAGCATAAAATATCTAATTATCTATTTTTTGTTCAAGACAGATTATTTCTGAAAGACATTGATTCTTTTATTAGTACTTCTGTGACCATGTACAAAATGAAAACCTTCATATTTTGTTTCTCTAAAACTGTATTCTCAAATTTCTGTATGCCAAATTTTTCCTTCTTCTTCTTCCCTACCCCCATAGCTCTTCTTTAGTAGCAGAAGTAATTCTCAGTCCATGGGTTTTTATTATAAAACCTTCACATATTATTTCCCTTTCCTGTTTAGGGGCCTGTTCCCTATATGTTCTTTGAAGGCAGGAACAATGTTGGTCACAAGAACATATAGTGGGTAACGTGTTTAGAACTAACTCCTCTGAGCTTTTCTTTTGTTTTCTTCTCATTCAAAATCTTTCTTGAGAAAAGATTTGAAGGAAGTGAACTATACAAATGAAGGCAAAGTAAAAACAAAATATTCTTCAAGGTCCCAAGAGTAAATAAATGTAAAACACTTAAGTGTTTTTCTTTTTGATGCAGAGCAATTAATGGGCACTTGAGAAACACCACCCTGATCTTCTAGAAGTAATAACTTCCAACTAACTCATCTCCATGGAGAGGCTATGCGTGGCATTTCTGGGATGTAAGAATAATGACATAGTGTATGACAAAGACCGAGTCATTGGAATTTAGGGAGAGGGACTGTAGTAAATAAAGTTGTTTTCTGGGAACCAACAGTTAGCGTAATGGCTATGTCGCTGGACTCTCACATAGTCGACCGCGGTTCGCGTCCTGGACCCGTTGGCTTAAAACTCACACCGGGCGCGTGTGCGTGCATGCCCAAGATTCCCAGAGGAGAATGGAGGAGAAAGGGATTGCGGCGTGACCATCCCCCCTGGGGGGTGATTTCTCGCTTTCTGTCTCTAATGTCTCTTGTCTGTCTGGCGAGCGCACGCGCCCTATAGCAAAAATCTCTCCAAAAAAAAAAAAAAAAAAAAAAAAAAAAGAAAGTTGTTTTCTTAGTCTGATAGATGCATATAAATTCATTTATGCTGTTGGTTACATAACATCTCAATTTTGTTCTCTTGACTAAATCATAATGCTCTACTCTCCTCTTGAACATCTGTAACTATTTTTTGGGCTGCAACCCCAAATGTAAAAGCTGGAGACTCTAAACAAATTGAGAAGACAAATTATACGATGTTACATATTCTCAATTTTAGTTAAAAATTATTACATACTCTGATTTTCTGGGAATCAGAATTTTGCACATCTCCAATAATTTGAATGGCTGAAAGAAAATGAACTTCTACAGTCATTTCATGCATAGGAACTTATTTAGATCACTTTTTCATTGTGTGTAAAGTAGAAAAATGTATGAATAGTCAGTTTCTCTTTTTTTTTTTCTCCTCCTTGTTGTTGTTATAGAATGTTGTCATAGAATGCTTTACCTAGTCTTCCATTGTACTATAAGATTTAAAATGTATGATAAGTATAATTAAAATACTGAGGTCTTTCTTATCACATAGAAATAACTTAAGAAATGCAGCATATAGTAAAGTAATTCTCATGAAACAGCACTAGTGTCTTATCAAACTGGATAAATAGACGGTGATATTATTTACTTATGCTAAGCCATGTAAAAGTCTGCACAAAGCATAACATCCAATGTTAAATACAGGAAAACATATGAACTGGTCAGATTAATCTAAGAAAAAGTCTCTCGAGGAGAACAATTAAGCAGAGTACTCCACAGGTACAGGTTAGTTTCCATCTATGATTTGCATGGTTTTGCTTAGTTTTTCTTAAGACCTTCCCTCATTGCCTGCTCTACTTCTCATTTCTTTTCCCTTTCTCCAGTCTACTTTATCAGTTTTTCAAGTATGTTCTTATTTATTCTATTCATCACCTCATTGTTTCGGTTTCCCATTCCATTCCATTTGTCTGTCATCTCCCTGCCCTTTTATTTTTTCTTCATGAGTCTTCTATAATGTGGCCAATCTTAGGATTGCATCACTAGCAATACACTCCAGAATGTTTTTGTTTGTTTGTTTTCTTTTTTAGAAGTCAGATAAGAATTAGGACCCAATGGAAATAAACCTGGTAGGGTTCAAGCCAGTGTTCTAACTCAAGATCGTCATCCTTTAGAAGCATGGCATCTTCACCTCTCTGAGAAGCTTCCCCCATTCCTGAAGTATTGCTCAGAAAGAACAAGACTAAACTCCCTGCACATGAGAGTTAAACTGTTTTAAAGGAGAAGAAAGGCATCCATCAGTGACTTTTGCAAGACCTCTAAAACTGTGTTCAGTTTCATAGTAGCTGTTGAAATACCAGTTTGGAAATGCCAGACCTTTCCTAAGGACATAATAGGGAGAGATTCCAAAGCAGAGAATGTATCTTCAATCATACTACTTTAAAAAGTAAATCATCCTTTATTGATCTAAACTTGGCCTTTCCAAATGCATGTGTCAGCAGACGCTGGTGATTAATAGATGATAGTGAAGCCCAGCACCATGGAGCCTGATTAATGGCAGTGACATCATGACTTTTAAATATGTTATTAATGTTGAGGCCTATGACAAATGCAAATGTGACACATGTATTTTCATGGCATTTGCATAGATCCAGAGAAAAAGCTTAACATGACCTCTTTTCATGGGTTAATCATTGATTCGTAAAGCAGCATCTGAGGGCAGTGAACTCTACCTCTTCTGGCTTATTTGGGATAATATTATGTTTTTCAAGAGATCTTAAAACAGTTATGGATGCTCTCCTGTTGCGCGTTTCTAGGCTGTCTATAGAACACAAATCTACTCATAAGATTTTCAACCTTGAATGGTCTCCTTGAAATTTAGTATCCTAGGAATTTGAGTGCTATATTGAGGAAAATTAAGTCAACACTGTTAGGTATTCTCCCTTCTGTTGTCTTCCTACACACTCTCCTTTCCCAGAAAGGAAAAAGGAAATAGTAAGAAATATATCATTACTTTCTTATCAACAACCAAGAGAAAAATGTTTCAGCCTCTTCTTTTTGAGGCTCAGGTTATGAATTCTTAACACTGTATATCTTGCTGGATATAAACTTAGTTCCTCCCCGGAACCCTTACCAGGGATCCTAGAACCCCAGTTCAAGGGTCTCCCCTACCCTGCTACATAAGCAAACGACTCATTTGCAGAGTGTATGTATTTTCATATACAGAACAATCACATTCCTGCAAAATTGTACCTCCCTCTACAGTGAAGTACAGAGGCAACAACCAGCAGAGAGTCTGTCCTACATAAGGTCAATTTCAAGGGTGGCAGTTGCAAAGGGGTCCCTGAGATCTTTTACATTCCCACTACGAACTAGTGGAAGATAGAAAATATTCACAGATCTTAAGAGTCCCCCTCAGACTGAGGAAGATTACTGAGCATGCAATAAAGTTCAAGATGGTTGGAGAACAGAGATGGAGAATATGTTGAAAGCAGGGACAGATTAGAGGAGCACTTTAAGCAAAACTCCATGTAAAACACAGTGAAGAACAATGTTTATTAGGTGCCTACTTAGTACCAGATGATTTATCTACATCATTAATAAACCTCACAATTCCGTCCAGGTACTGTGAATATCCCTTTTTCTGTGAGAAATTTCAGATGGGAAGATAATTAATTTGCTATTGGATCCAGAGCCAAGAAATGAGAGAGTTAGAAATCAACTTTCCCATCATGCTTTATTGTCTTTTTCAACATATGCTTCTTTGCAGAATATATGTAAAATTGAAATACTGTTATTTGAGGCATCTGGATTCCTGAGTCATTAGCATGGAGGTACATCCTATTTCCAAAGACCAGGTCAAGGCCAAGGATATATTTCTAACATCATGATCTTTAAGCTCTTGCTTAGCTCTAACATTCTGTAGTTCTATGACCATTCTTCTCAAAGAATACTATGTTCTGAACTTTCTCTCACCCCACTGCCCTATTCTTTCACCTTCTGCTCAGTCTTCAGCTGACTTCCATTACTTAACCGAACTCTTCATTTTGACTAGAGGATACACATGATTTTACGAGAAAAATAATTGGTTTTTTACTTCGGGTGTAGTAATTGGCATTCGCTACAGCCTTGAGCTAGCTGGGGTAGCTGTGAAATTATAAACAGAAGACCTTGACCTCTGATCCTACAGAAGAACAAAAGAGTAGCAAAAAGACTGTTTCTATACAAAGAGGATACCTTCCTTGTAAAGATGGAAACAGGAGACAATGCTAGAAGGAATATACACAGCTCAAAATGCAAGGAATTGAATTTTGCAAAAAACGATCTAGCATTTTACATCAGATCCTCTTCCCTAGACTTATTCAATTTTAGCAGACCCCTAAGGGTACTCAGAAGCACAAAATGCTAAAACTAGAAAAGGATCTGAAAGATAGTTTAATCCACCTATGTCATTTTTTTTTTTTTTTGATGAGAAAATTGATGCCTAGCAAAGTTGTGACAAAAAGAACAAAAGGAAAAAAAAAAAAGAGAGAGAGATTATCAGCCCAAATGACAAACGCACCTTTCAGCTTCTCTTTAGGTTACAAGTGCAATATTGTAAATTAAGTCATATAATTTTAACACTAAAACATAAGTTGACAAACTCTTACAGAAATTTTAGTAAAATTTCACATCTGATTTTTGGTAAAATGGAGGAGAAATGAATTATTTTTCAATATTCTAATAAGACAATATTGTGTAAAAACATTAGTAAGTTATCTATATGTAAGTATCATTTTTAGGGACCAGCAGATGGCATGATGGCTATGTCACTGGACTCCCATGTAGTTAACGGTGGTTTGAGTCCCAGACCCAGTGGCTTAAACTCACACTAGACGCATGTGTGTGCATGCCCAAGATCCCGAGAGGAGAATGGAGGAGAAGGGATTAAGGCCTGGCCATTACCCCTTATTATTTCTTGCTTTCTGTCTCTCTGTCTCTCTCTTTCTGGTTAGTGCACACACCCTATAACAAAAACCACTCCAAAATATTTATATATATCTGCATATATATATATATATATATATATATATATATATACACACATATATATATGTATCATTTTTAGATGTTCTGTTCTGGAAGAGTGGCTTGCCTTTTATACATCTGTTTATGGAATCTCTTTTATAGCAGGAAAATATAAGAGTTTTTCAAGCATAAGTTTCTAAGGAACTGTTACTTCTTAGCAAGTATTGATTAAGTGAAAGGAGCAATTCAATAGGCTCAGATTAAATATCTTCCATGTAGCTCTAGTTTCTCCACTTTCTGGTATGTAAAGAAATAAAGACATGGGACCAGCAGTTAGCATCGTGGCTATGTCTCTGGACTTCCACGTAGGCGACCGTGGTTCGAGTCCTTGACCAAGTGGCTTAAACTCATGTCAGGTGCGTGTGCATGTGGGCCCAAGATCCCTAGAGGAAAATGTAGGAGAAGGGATTGTGGCATGGCCATTTCCCCTGGGAGATGATTTCTCACTTTCTGTCTCTCTATCTCTATCTCTCTGGTGAGTGCATGTACCCTATAACAAAAACCTCTACAAAAAAAAAAAAAAAAGAAAGAAAAAAAAAAAAAGACAGACATAACTATTATCAAAGGAGAATATTGGCAAGCAAATGCAAGCACCCTTTCTTAGAGGAGAGTGAAGTAGAGTTTATAAGACTAAGAACTCAGGGACCAAGACCAATTTGAAAGCACATTTTTAAAACACAGAACAACTGGGGCCAGCAGGTAGCATGGTGGTTAAGGTGCTGGAATTTCCACATGGCCGACCACAGTTTGAGTTCCATACCTGGTAGCTTTCTCTCTCTTCTCTTCCTTCTCTCCCTCCCTTTCTCTCTCACACGAAACTCATGTAAAAAAATGAATAAATAAAAGAATTCTTTAAAAAAATTAAAAATAAATAAAAATAAATAAATAAATAAATAAAAAAAAAAAACACAGAACAACTAAGGAGAGCCTAAATAGGTGGGTCTGGAGTTTGGTGACTTGTTATTTATTCACCTGGGAGAACTGCAGCAAGGAGTCTTCCTGACTCTTCTATTTTCCTGTACCTTACTTACGGTAAATTAGCAAATGGACTGGGATTTGCCTTCTACATCTATCCAGCTTCTCGCTGTGTCTCAGCAGGCCTGCCGCTGACCACCTGGCCCAAGCTACCATAATCTCCTGCTTGAACGTTGCAGTGTTCCTTTGCTGGACCCTGCTCCCACATTTGCCCTTTGTTGTCTAGTCTAGAGATCAGCGGGCATCTCTGTCGCTGGTATCAGTTCTATCACTGTATTGTGAAAGAAATAGATAAGAGGTAAATGAGTGAACATGGCTGTGTTCTGATAAAACTACAGAGTTCAGAAACCTGAATTTCATAGGATTTCCACATTTATAAATAGAATTCTTTTACATTTACTTAACCATTTAAAATGTACAAAACATTCTCTGCTTGTGGTTTGTACAAAAACAGAACAGAGTGATCTTGCTAAACATTTAGATCATAGTATGCTTCCACTAATATATACATATGTGTGTGTGTGTATACGTGTGTGTATACATATATATGTGTGTATTTATATATATATATATATATATATGTATGTGTGTATATATATATATATATATATATATATATATATATATATATATATATAAACATTTACTTTTAAGAGATTTTTGCTATAGGGCATGTGTGGTCACCAGAGAAACAGAAACAGACAGATACAGAAAGCAAAAAATCACCTCCAAGTGGATGACCATGCCTCAATCCCTTCTCTTCCATTCTCCTCTCAGGATTTTGGGCATGCACACCTGGCATGAGTCTTAAGCCACTGGGTCCGGTACTTGAACTGTGGTCAACCATGTGGTTGTCCAGTGCCTTAACCACTATACCACCTGCTGGCCCTGCACTAAAAAATAAAGACCAAAGAATTTTTTTTTCTTTTTTTTTTTTGGAGAGGTTTTTGCTATAGGGCGCGTGCGCTCGCCAGACAGACAGAGAGAGACAGAGAGACAGAAAGCGAGAAATCACCCCCCAGGGGGGATGGTCACGCCGCAATCCCTTCTCCTCCATTCTCCTCTCGGGATCTTGGGCACACACGCACACGCACCCGGCGTGAGTTTAAGCCACCGGGTCCGGGACTCAAACCACAGTCGACTATGTGGGAGTCCAGTGACATAGCCATTACGCTAACTGCTGGTCCCAAGACCAAAGAATTTATAACAACTACCAGGCCCTAAGTGATTTACCTCCGTTGCCTCCCTCACTTGTCTTCTGCTCCGCTGTCCTTACTGTGCTCCAGCCTGCTCATCTTCCTGTTTTTCTTAAACTCATCAGTTGCACTGTCTCCTTAAACCTTTGCATTTTTATTTGCTTGGAATACTCTTCTCCAGAAATCCACTTGTTTTGCTGTTTACGTTCTTCAAAGTTTTTCTCTAAAAGGACTTTGCTAATCATTCTTACTTACTATTGCCCTTATTAGTTTCCTCACCTTTTGGGATACCGATGATCTGAATGTTTGGGTGCTTAGTTACTATTGCAAACAGCTCTTCAAGGAGACACACTCCTGATGGTCCTTTTTCTTCATCTTAATCCCTAAAATACTCTAAATTTACTTATGCTATTGCTTGTTTCTGTCTCCCAAATCATAAGCTTAAAGAGGGGATGTATTTTTACCTATTCGCTCCTACTTTGTTTACATAGATAAGAATCTGAATCTTCTAGAAGGCATTCAGTAAGTATTTGAATGGTTAGTGAATAGATTCTGGTAAACACGACATAACGCAGAACTCAAGGATATGTATGTCAGTAAAACTGTTTTGAAAAATGAATATGGTCTAAAGAGGCTTATTTATTGCATGCCTTGAGTTTGACAACCAGTCCTAAAGTTGGGAGGGTGGTGATTGGATTAAGCAGATTTCAGAAGCTCAGTCATATGGAAAGGAAAAGGAATAGAAATTCTGAATCTCACATTTTGCAACTTAACTGCATTTATATAGCTTAGACCGCACGTAATACTTACCCAATATTCACTCAACTGCCAGCAGATTTAGCAGTATATATCGTTTTCCTTTCCTATTTCTTACCTCACACTCTGCATTTATGTCACCTGCAAAGCACACAGAAAGCTGTTGCAGTGTCAGTGCAGATGTGCTTGGAGCAAGCCGTTCTGTCATGCCTCACTTTACAGGGCACTGCCACTGCTTAGGACACCATTATTGACCTTGTGGTGACAGGTGCGAAGGCTGCCATCGACAAAGGAACTGGCAAACACACAGACATTTCTTTTAGCTGATTTCACAAATGAAATGAACTTGAGGTGGCCCATGCAGCTTCACCACATGCTACCATATTTACTTCATTCATCATTGCACGTGGAAAGAGAGAGAATTCACCATATGAGTCTACAGTAAGGCTTGTGAAGGCTACATCTCCAGTGGATTTCATAAGATTGCATAAGTTCAAGGTTCTCATCACCATTAATGTGATACTTTAATTGAAAGAGTCTAAGGAAGTGATTCTTTCTACATATACTATTTCCTGTGAAAATTATTAGTAGTAATATACAAAATACTAAGAGCTGTGGGCAAGGGGGCAGAAAATTTTGGTTTTGGTTCTATTGCACATCTACTTTATTTTTGCTTTATGACTCAAAAAAAGAAATACTATTAAATATAAATGGCAATGATGATAAATAGCATTTGTCAGGAATTTATTATATGCCAAGTACTTTTTAATGAATTATTTCCTTTCATTAACTTTCTGAGTTCTGTAATATTATCCTTATCTTACAGAGAAGGAAATGGTTTTAGGTTAAGCGAGGTGCCTAGGTCCTGTAGCTAGTAGAGTTAGAGTAGAAATACCAGCTCTTGTCTGCCTGATCTCAAGCCCTCACTTAGTTACTCTCCTCTATATTCCTGTGTTTTGTTTGTTTGTTTGTTTGTTTTTAGAGAGATATTTGCTATAGGGTGCATGTGCTCACCAGAAAGACAGAGAAATAGAAAGCGAGGAATCAACCCCCCCCCAGGGGGCATGGCCATGCTGCAATACCTTCTCCTCCATTCTCCTCTCGGGATCTTGGGCACGCATGCACACACACCCGGTGTGAGTTTAAGCCACTGGGTCCAGGACTCGAACCATGGTAGACTACTTAGGAGTTCACCAATATAGCCATTACGCTAACTGCTGGTCCCCCCTCCTCTATATTTCTTGTGAGAATTATATTTATTTAATTTTATTTGTTATTATTTTTAAGTATAATAAAGAGAGAGAGAGAGAGAGAGAGAGAGAGAGAGAGAGAGAGAGAGAGAGAGAGAAATGGAAAGTGAGAAAGCAAGCTGCCATTTCCGGGACTCAAACTGTAATAGGCCATGTGGGAGTCCAGCACCTTAACCACTATGCCACTTGCTGGCCTTGCTCCTCTAGTGCATTTTCTGTATGTTACAAGCTCTCTACTTAGTCTTATTTTTTTTTTAATTTGAGTAATAATTTCTCCTATGCTACGTTATTAGCTGAGATAATGGATTAAAATGAGTTGTCATTTGGTTAAACATAAGGTACAGTTTATATTTGGGAAATATTTTATCGCTGACATTTTATGGAAGATCTGAGGCTTATTCTATGCTACCACCCAAAGGGAAATACAAAATTTTCCTCACCTATTTGGAGCAGTAAAACTTGAATAATTTAGATAAAATAAGACAGTGCAGAAATACGACCACTCTTTGTGTTTAAAATTAATCTTTCTTTCTAGTACAAAGTAAACAGAGGCGATTGAGTTAAGAGGGAAAAAAAAAAAAAAACTTTCTCATATTTTCTTTAGGCTCTTCTATATAAAGTAACTATTGTAGTAAGAAATCTTTTGTTTTGTTTTTGTTTTTGTTTTTCACTTCCTTTTACTTCCCAAGACAGCTTGGGCATCTGTTTTAGTTTCTAATGGGTTATTCCGTCTTAATTATTCTTCAGACTATATTGTGGATACCCACATGATAAACACAGTTTATATTTAGATACTTTCATATGCATCCTGTGTGAACTCCTCCTTACTACATAAACAGACACACCAAAACACACACTCTCAATAATTCCTAAGAGAAAAGTAAATTAATTTTTAATAGCATCCAAGCATGTGGTCATTTTCGATCTGTCCCCCACCCCAAGACATTTAATTCGTAATTTTTAAAATATTTTCTTTGGGTATTGGGGGAAATTTTTGTATGAATAAACGTGCAAATTTTATCACCACACTATTTACTCCATCTGTAGCCACAGCTCTCCTGTCCATGTTGGTTATGTGATGGAGTTTAAAGCCTTCCTTTTGATTTAACAACTCATCCCTTAATTGCAGCCTCACGTGGTCAGTCAGAATTATAATACGAGTTAACTTATTCCTGACTTCCATGCTCTTCTGAGGTCTTATTGACCTCAAGTGTTCTACACTGTGACACTTTAGGTTCTTCTTTATATCAATATGTCTCCTTGCTTCCCATGTTCCCAGGGTCTTGCACTCTGCTGCTCTTGCTAGTTGAATCCCGTTGACTCATCCCTTCTTTTGCCATGGCTGGTCATTGATTGCTTCCTCCTGAGACAACAGGGACCACATCCACTTAACAATTGTGGTATTTGAAGCATGGGAGAGACTACTGAGGCAATATAATTAGCAGGCATGATTTTGGTGAATTTGGGTTCTCTTTGTTAAGTTGAACCAGTGAGTGTCTTACATAACTTGCATTCAGCATGAAGAAAGGGAGAGTTCAAATTCTGAATCAATTCAGTAAATGATTGCAGTAATTATATGCAGGCCTTCCAATTTGCTCAGTATCTATTGAAGTCCTTAAATTTAACATTTTATTCAATGCTCATAATCACAGGATTAGAAAGATACTCCTAGTTTTACCATTTTATATCAGGAAACAGCATCATTGAGATTGACACTTAAAATAGAGACCAGGCTATGGTCCTGAGCTTTCATCCTAGGACTTCCCTGAACTCATCGGGTGGGTACAAGTGTCTGTGATTTGGGCCAACTGAGATCTGGATTGGATCATGGCATGAGGACACTGTTGAGGGTATCTCTCTCTCTGTTCGTCTCTGTGTTTCACTCTCATTGAGAAAGAAAGGAATAAGCTTTTCGTTGAAAAGAAAATTTAAGTAGTCAGTAAAGAATAGCATGAACTGTCGTGAGAAATAAATGTATGAAAAAGAAAATCTCCTAAATAATTAAAGTTGAAGAGCTTTTGTTCGAGTTACTCCCTTTGCCCAGAATTGTTTTCTGTGTCATCCCCTTGTGAAAACCTGCAGTTATCAGCTTTCCTGGCCTAAATTAACTACAATTTGCTCCACCAAAGCTAAAATTCTGTCTCTCTCTTTCTCAGCCTCACTCTCTTCTCCCCCCTAATGTAGTTCCATAGGACTATATCTTTATTTCCTTTAGAACACTCACAACCCTGTATGCAGAACTATTATTTAAACCTCCATGATCTACAGAACCTGAACACCTTGAAATGTAGAAGTAAGCCCTGTTCGTTTTCATATCTCCTTCACAGCACTTTATATTTAGACTATGCTCTGTAAAACTTTGAATGAGTGAGAGAAACCATACCAGAATTAACTTTTTAAAAAATAGACAAAGACACAATTAAATTGCCTGCTTATAACTTCCACTGGCATGTAGAATTAAAGAAGGTCAGGTGTTCTTTATGTGATCTTTAGTGACTAGAAATGATTAGGAAAAGCAATTTGGTGGAGAAAATGCTTTTCCCCTCATGATATATACAACTGCAGTTCTTATTCTTTTGCTGTGTCATTATTGATAAAATTTTATCACGTTTTTTACAGAAGCAATCAATTCCATTTCTATTGCTGCCTGTTTGGTTGCTGTAATTTTTAAGCTGACCTCTCACTCCTAAGTCTCTATTTTGCATTTGGACCTCTTCAGATAAACTTGCAAAGTGTCTGGTGATTAGATCAGGGGGCTGGTTTCAAGCATTCTATTTTTATCTTTATCGCTTGCCTTATTGTGTCACCTTGGACAAAACACTTAGTCCAGGTTTACATGTAAGGTTTTTCACTTAAAAACCATGTCTTGTGATAAATTCTCATCCAGACAGTAGAAAGCAATTTTCCTAAGTGCTTTACTTAATTGGTTTTCATCCACACATGATCCTCCAAGGCTGTACTTCTATATCCCATCATGCAATATTGCCTCCATAATTCTCTGCCTCTCAGGAAGGCACACGTCTCTGGTAATTTGTTTGTGGCTGCTGATTTCATTCACTGATGCTTGCTCTTTATTCCCAGTGCTCTATCCCTTTTAGGCAGACAGCAATACAGCTTGTTAGGAATATGGGTTGGCCCTATGCAAGAAATACTAGCAGCAGTGCTCTAACGGCGCAATTACCTACAGATACCACCTTAGTCTGAAATTCTGGACAGTTGAATGTGCTCCTTATGTTCCAAAGCAAGATCCTTATGTGATAAAGAAGGTATAAGGTTTTCAGGATAGCAGTTTGGGGAGTATGCCAGTGGGACAGCAGACTGGGGAGATGGTCTCTCTTTTATTACTTGCAAGTAGTATCAGAGATAAACAATTTTCTATAGATGGCAAGTTCAGCCTAGGAGAGAGAAATATGAAACCTGTGGTGTGTTGTTTTTACTACTAATAAAGAGTTGGGTGCTGGGACTTGGAGTTGGCGTAATGGCTATGTCGCTTGACTCGCACGTAGTCGACTGTGGTTCGAGTTCCAGACCCGGTGGCTTAAACTCACACCAGGCGCATGTGCGTGCCCAAGATCCTGAGAGGAGAATGGAGGAGAAGGGATTGTGGCATGGCCATCTCCACTGGGGGATGATTTCTCACTTTCTGTCTGTCTCTGTCTTTCTGGAGAGCGCATGTGCCCTATAGCAAAAACTTCTCCAAAAACAGAAAAAGAAGAGAGAAAGAGAGAGAGAGAGAGAGAGAGAGAGAGAGAGAGAGAGAGAGAGTTGGGTGCTGACTCAGCAAGGTATGTCTAATTGTTGGTATAGGAATTTGAGAAAGATTGAGTTATCCTCTAGGAGATGATAATTATAAGAAATGAAAAAGAACTAAGATTAATCTTTGTCACTTAGCAGTTTCCTGAAAGATTTGTTTTGAATGAAAACATTAAGTGTGCTCCACTTCTCTGAAGTAGTTTTAGTGACTCTCTTGAGTCTCTTTGATGTGGTCATTCAGCAATCAGAAATAAGGGTGTAGTTCATAGTCACATAACAGAATAAGAATGTCAAGCTTCCCACCTTGACTTTCTTCACTCCAACTCTCACAGTTCAGTGAAGTAAGTTTTTTATTGTCAGCTGGCTTAAGGAGAGGGGGAGACAGCTGGGTTGTCAAAGACATGTCTTCTGTTGACCATGTGATTAGTAAATGAATAAATACAAATAAGCAAATAAAATTCATATTTAATATTTTTAACAGACTATGGATTCCATGGAAAGGGACTTTCTCAGGAATTGGCAGTTATAAACCTACTTGTTCCCATGAAAGCATTCTAGAAAGAAAACTCAAAATGTTCCTCAAATATGCCAAAAAATGCATGGCCTAATTTTGTGATACTATGTTTTCATTCTCTTTAAAAAGAAGAGACATCCTGATTAGGTTTATATGACTAGTAAATATTCATAATGTTCTGTGTTCTAATACTTTGAATGACTTTTAAGTACCTCTTTTTGTGAAAATGTTAAGTATTTCTCTCCAGCTCACCTGTTTCACTATTTGGGTCAACTCAACTATGACATAGTACATTCTGGTTCTGAGCTCATTCTGCGACTTGAGTGAACCAATTGATATCTTTTGTCCTAGTCCGTTTTTTGGCCCCCTTCACTATACCTTGGTTACCTTCTTTAATGTCCTCATTCCTAGAAGGTGATATTGGAAAGAACTCATTGGCACCTGTCAGATATTTGACCTCCCATGCTGATTGATGAGTCTATTCTTTAGACTAATGGAGTTATTTATTCCTGATATGTATTTAATCCTGTTCTTCAGCCTGATGGATGAGAAGGTATACTTATTTGCAAACTAACAAAATTCTTGTGACTTTTACTGATGGATAGGATAGGCATTATCTTGTGCATGGCTCCAAAGGAAAGATAAGCTCTGATAGCTAAGTCCATGAGTTTCTGATAGCTGAGTCAATGAGTTATGGTTAGAATCGAACTTGTGAATATATATAATTTAACAAAGTACTAAAGCACATATATTAAATAAATAAGTAGAAAATATTTCTTGAAACTTAAATACCTTTATCAAATAAACAAAGATAACATTTTTGTCTGTAAAAAAAATGACTAATGAAACTTGTATAGGGTTTTACAAGCAGATACCCAAATGTAACATATATTTTAATTTTGTAGTTAAAATATGAATTATAAAAATAATTTTGCTTCTTTTTTACATCAGAGGAAGTAAATGCCTACTTGACCTTAAGGAAGAGGCAAACCATCTATTTATTCTGAGTTCATATAATAATCATTTCACAAGTGATAATACAGGCTGTAATAATGAAGGAATATGTAGTACTTTCCTTACTTCAATTAAAAAGTAGTCTAACAGGTACACAAGAAGTTAATTTATATTAGAAAGTCATAAGGGCTATGAGAGGGTCACTTTGAGGATTCTGAAGACTTATACTAATGCCCTAGGACTATTTTAAGAAAAGGTTGACTTTGGACTAAGACTTAAAAGACTATTGTTGGAACTCGCAGGTAGAAAGTTAAGAGAGACAGTTAAGATTGGCCAAAAAATTTGAAACTTACTTGGTAGACATTAGAAAGCTCATGAATGTGTGGTACCAGCAGTTAGCTTAATGGCTATTTCGCTGGACTCCCATGTAGTCGACTGCGGTTCGTGTCCTGGAGCCTGTGGCTTAATACTCAAGCCAGGCGTGTGTGCGTGCGTGCCCAAGATCCTGAGCGGAGAATGGAGGAGAAGGGATTGCGGCATGGCCATGCCCCCTGGGGGGGGTGATTTCTCGCTTTCTGTCTCTCTGTCTCTCTCTGTCTGTCTGGCAAGGACACACGCCCTATAGCAAAAACCTCTCCAAAAAAAAAAAAAAGGAAAGAAAAGAAAGCTCATGAATGTGTTTGAGAATAATATGGTCAGAACCATAGTTAGCAAATTTACCTGAGAGTCCTCCATAGGTTGAGTTTAGAAATGGAGACCTCTTGAAGCAGGAAGAAAAACTATTGTATGGTTAAAATTATCTTCCTGATAGTTCATGAGGTTGCAGTTTGAATGATACACATGAGAGTGAAGAATTAGTGAGGGATGTAAGTAGAAATAGGGCAACTGGCTTAATGGAGGAAGTAAAAAGCAAGAGTTAAGGACGACTCCGAAGCTATGAGGCTATGAGCTGAGTGATGAGTGCTTAGTATTAGCAAACTTCTTGTAGCCTACCCAGTGGCTATCATAAGCGTGCAAGCATTCTCAAAGAGCCAGTGGGTAGATGTTACTTGAGATGAATCGCAGTAGCTTTTGTTTGTGTTTTTGTTTTGTTATTTTTTTTAACTATTGTAAAGCCTGTGGCAGCTAGAG
Source organism: Tupaia tana (assembly GCA_026018925.1). Taxonomy (NCBI): domain Eukaryota; kingdom Metazoa; phylum Chordata; class Mammalia; order Scandentia; family Tupaiidae; genus Tupaia; species Tupaia tana. Next base: position 20,295,163 of record JAKSZU010000020.1, on the reverse strand, counting down.
TTCATCTCCAAATTTGTAAAAATAGCTTTCGATATAAAATATTTCAGAAATATTTCCCAAAGCATTTTATATATTATCTCCATGAACATTTTAAACCTTTTTTTTTTTTTTTTTTTTTTTTTAAGATACGGGCCAGCAGGTGACATTGTATCAAAGGGCTGGACTCCCATATAACCAAAGGTGGTTCATATCCGGATCTGGTGCCTGGCAGCTCTAAAATCACACTGGATGTTTGTGCCCAGAATTCCCAAGAGGAGAATGGAGGAGAAGGGACTGTGGCATGGCCATCCCCCCCAGGGGGTTATTTCTCACTTTCTCTTTTATTGTCTCTCTCTGGTGAAAGCATACACCCTATGGCAAAAACAAAAAAGCAAGAACAAAACCAAACAGAAAAAATTAAGAACAGTTTTAAGCAAGGTTTATGACAGATATATACAGATTTTAAAAGGCCAGAGGGAAAGAGAGAAACCACCCTCTTGAAAGCTTCATTTCCAAGTTGTAAGAACTGAAGCCTAGAGAGGTAAACAAAAGTCAATGCCTACAATCACTCAATGACAGAAATTAGCTTGCGGCTCCTGATTTCAAGCCTTGTGATTTTTCCCGCAACAAGTATATTGAGTTTAACCATGTACAATTGTGATTTCATAGGTGGAAATATATAGAATGTTTGAAATTACAATCTAATAACAAAATATTTAATATGAGATTAAATATGCAACTTCTTACTAACAGACTGAAAGTTCTCTAATAAAAACTGGTCCAGACACATAATTTTACTTAGGGAGTGATTTCAGTAAGATGTGATGGGAATTTAAAAATATTAAATATAGGGAACCAGCAGTTAGCGTAATGGCTATGTCGCTGGACTCCCACATAGTCAACCGCGGTTCGCGTCCCGGACCCGGTGGCTTAAAACTCACCCTGGGCGCGTGTGAGTGTGTGCCCAAGATCCCAAGAGGAGAATGGAGGAGAAGGGATTGCGGCGTGACCATCCCCCCTGGGGGGGTGATTTCTCGCTTTCTATCTCTCTGTCTCTCTCTGTCTGTCTGGCGAGCGCATGCGCCCTATAGCAAAAAACCTCTCCAAAAAGAAAAAATATTAAATATAAAGGAAGAGATTTTTTAAAAAAAAAATAGATAGATAGATAGATAGACAGATAGATGATAGATATAGTAAAAAGAAATCTAGTGCTGAGAACTGGGTAAATTTTAAAATTTCATAAAAATGTTACAACTCAGAAGATAATACAATAATTACTATCATTTTGAATAAATTGAAATCTCTAAAAATAAAAAAGAAGTTATGGGCACAGATTAAATTCTTTATCAGAAATCAGGGAAAGCAGAGATCAGCAGATGGCATAATGGTTACATCGCTGGACTCCCATGTAGTCAACTGTGGTTTGAGTCCTGGACCCAGTGGCTTAAATCTTACACCAGGCAGTGTGCATGTGTGCCCAAAATCCTGACAGGAGAGTGGAGGAGAAGGGATTGTAGTGTGTCCATCCCCACTGCGGGGGGTGGGGGCGGTGATTTCTCGCTTTCTGTCTCTCTGTCTTTCTATGTGCCTCTCGTGAGCACACCTACCCTACAGCAAAAATCTCTCTCAAATGAAAAATATAAGATGAAAGAAAGAAAAGAAAAGAAAAGAAAAGAAATCAGGAAAAGCAATAAATACCATTGCTGGCACATTTATTTGGAGGACACTAAGCAAGATTTTGTAAGTACATTGAAGCTTGAAAAAACAGAAACTGTTTAGGATATAGGCATAAAGAATTTGGAATCATAAATCCAAAGTAACAAAATTAAACTTGAAAAAATTCAAGTCAGTGTACTTGAGAAACATATCTAAAACACGGATTTTTTGTGATCAGAAGACAGAGGAAGATTAATAGTGCCTCTGGAATAAGAGCAAAATGCTGCATGCTACTGTATAAATGTGTTAGGAAGATGCTCAATAGGCATGGGCATGGGTCCTCAGTTCACTAATGTAATCAGGATTACAGAGTTCACCTCAGTATCGGCAAAATCAGTGAATTAATCCTGACATCAAAAATGAGAGTGGAGGGACCAGCAGTTAGCGTAATGGCTATGTCGCTGGACTCCCACGTAGTCGACCGCGGTTCGAGTCCCGGACCTGGCGGCTTAAACTCACGCCGGGCGCGTGTGCGTGCGTGCCCAAGATCCCGAGAGGAGAATGGAGGAGAAGGGATTGCGGCGTGGCCATCCCCCCTGGGGGGTGATTTCCTGCTTTCTATCTCTCTGTCTCTCTCTGTCTGTCTGGCGAGCGCACGCGCCCTATAGCAAAAACCTCTCCAAAAAAAGAAAAAAAAAAAAAAATGAGAGTGGAGGGACCAGCAGTTAGCGTAATGGCTATGTCGCTGGACTCCCACGTAGTCGACCGTGGTTCGAGTCCCGGACCCGGCGGCTTAAACTCACGCCGGGCGCGTGTGCGTGCGTGCCCAAGATCCCGAGAGGGGAATGGAGGAGAAGGGATTGCGGCGTGGCCATCCCCCCTGGGGGGTGATTTCCTGCTTTCTATCTCTCTGTCTCTCTCTGTCTGTCTGGCGAGCGCACGCGCCCTATAGCAAAAACCTCTCCAAAAAAATAAAAAAAAAATTAAAAAAAAAAAAAGAGAGTGGAGACAAAGCTGGAGAAGAAAGGGGGCAAATAATTCTGGCTTGTTGAAAAAGAGCTAACAAGTGTTACATTTTCCTAATCAAATATTTATGCCCCTGATGAATATAAGTAGTACCTGCACTATGATAGACATAAATGCATATGGTTCATACTTTTTCTTACATATGCATTAGTGAGAGGATGGTCGCAGTGTGCCTTTATCATGTTGTGTGATTACACCTCTGTCTGCCCGTCCATGTCTGTGTGTGCAGATACCCGTTTCCCTCCTAATCATATTTCCGTGTCACCCTGAGACTACTTCCCACTAGTACAGAGGACACTGGCTGGGGCATGAGCCTAGGAGCTACACTTTGGCAATCAACACTCTTAAGGCCATTAGCTATGCTTTTGGATTAAATGCTTCTAGAAGCCAGTGTCCAAGTTCTCTCTCTCTAGAGGGAGGTTTTATTTCCATATCAGAACCAATTCTAAGGTGTGGCTTGAGGCAACATCAACCTTTTTTCTCTATCCCTATCATTAATTCTGTGAGCTACTGAATTTACTACAATTACATCACCAGATACTACCCTTCAAACCTTTATGTAAGTTTTGTTACCTACTCTTTCCAATCACTTGAACGTATATACCTTTAAATGATCTGTAATACTAATTTTTTTTTTGTCTGTCAGATCACTAATACTTAAGCATATTCTGTTTTGTAATAATATTTAAATAAACAGACTTTTAGCTCTGGAGGGTGAGTTATTTCCCATGGTATCTAATAGAATGTAATGTAATGTGGGGACCAACAGGTAGCGTAGTGTTTAAGGTGACACTCCCACATGGCCTGCCATGGTTCAAGTCTCAGACCTGGTAGCTTGCTTTCTCACTTTCCCTCTCTCTCTGTGTGTCTCTCTCCGGTCAAATAAAATAAATGAATGAAAAAATTAAATTAAAGGAAAAAATAATTCTTTAAAAAAAAAGAATGTAATGTAATGTAATGTTATTTATTTATTTATGTTTCAGCACTTTTTTTTTTTAAGAGAGAGAGAGAGAGGGAGATTTTTGCTATAGGGTTTATATGCTTGCCGAAGAGACAGAGAGAGATAGAGAGACAGATAGTGAGGAATCTCCCTATCAGTGGGGGGACGGCCACCCCACAATCTCTTCCATTCTCCTCCCAGGATTTTGGCACGCACGCCTGGTGTGAATTTCAAGTGGTTGAATCCGAGACTCAAACCATAATTGATTATGTGGGAGTCCAGTGATGTAAACGTTATGCCATCTACTGGTCCCTGTCTCAACTCTTAAAGAGCACCTGTATCTTTTATGAATCAGCTTAATGAAAACATATCTTCAGTCAGAGAACTGGAGGCAATACAAGTGAATTTCCTGAATGTGCTTTCAGAACTGATGGAATCCATTGTCACTCTTTTCAAAAAGTTTTAAAACTGCCCTCAGCTCTTGACAATATATTCTACCCTTTTGATCTTTAGATCTTAGTTGTTCCCTATGAAATGGTAAAGATTGGATAATAAAACTAATTGTGACAGAACTCAACTTTCCTCTGAAAGCCTCTAATGAACAACACCATGGGGGGCCTTGTAAATAATTAAATTTTTAACATAAAATGTTGCAGATGAATTGATCAGAGACAAAAAGAACCATAGGGGAAAACAAACTTGACTCTAGGGAGCCTATTAAAGGAAATATATTTATATAACTACTCATTGAAAAAGGTAGCTGGGTAAGATTTCTGAAATAGATATAAACACTTAAATGCAAATAAATAAACAAAATATTCTTTTACCAGCACAAAGGGGCAGTTAGATTTTATGGAAAAAATAAATATGTTCAATGCAGCAGCACATGGATTAGAATTAGATTGTATCGTTAGATATATGGGTTAGAATGAGATTGTACCAGAATTAGAATGTATTTTATCACCCTTAAGAAGGGTGATAGAATAGATAGAGGGTCATGATATACCACAGAGAGATGTCCCTTGCGTCCCCTCTTCACAAACTGGAAGAATAGCACTGGATAAGGCAGCACCATGTTTTTCCACGCTACCTTTGTCTTACGCTTTTTCCTTCCTCTTTACAATTCTCAGACAACCTCCATAAGGAAATTGTTTCTGATCCTGATTTGCAGCAGGAGAGTCTGAGGAACTGAGACTACATTCATATCTGAATAAATCCAAGATTTCCTGACCCTAAAGTTCAGCATTTGTTCAAGAGAACGATCTGCTTTTTTCATATGGGTATGCAGAGACAACATTTTGCGTAGCTGCGATTTCTCTTCTGTAGTAGTTCGCAACTTAATGAGCAAGGCAGGACCAACATATACAAAAATCCTCTGTTATTCCCACCAGAAAGACACAGCTAAACCCATGCACAGAGAAGAAGCTATGTGTCTATGTCTCTAGGTGTACGTTAACATATTTAACATACTCATGCAAACGTATTGACTAATAGAATCAGTCTGGAGTGTTTCAAATGGAGAAATGAACTTTGAACTTAATTTAGAAGAGAGTGAAAGACATGGTGGGACTAGAATCAAATCATTCTCTAGAAATGGGTGAGCAATAGTGTTCAGCCAGGCATTTCAACCCCATGGCGTTCATCTCACTCTACTACCATCATTGCCGTAAGGGATCTGAGGGAGTGGGCAAAAATCACCTATGCCCCTGATTTCAGATTATGCCCTTAAGCTCACTGAGGATCACCATCTGGAACCCCTATTTCCAACATCTTCATACCTCTCCATATTTTTTTGTATCTACCTGGACATGAAGATTGATTCATTTAAGATATATTAATATAAGAAAGCTATTTTGTACACCAACCTATAGAACTTCAGTGCTTGCACTCTGTGGAGATCTGCAGTGACACTCCAATCTACTGAAGCATGTCCACTGATATATAGTGTACTTTGTTTTAAAACGTGGTTTCTGTGAACATTTTTCAAGCCCTAAGACAACCTGAGAGTATCCACTGAGACTTAGCAGCTGACTAGCTTCATTCTCTTTTGATGCAGAGTCAAGTTTAAATAGAGCTACAGAGGTAATACTGGAATGCAGGAGCATTTTAGTGCAAAATGGTTTGTTTTAGATGGTTCATAATGCTTTTCACTGGCTAAAAGAGAAAATGAAATGGACTATTTCATCCGTGAGAGGCAGAGGGTCATGATCTGCTTACAGAGAGGTGCCCTAGTTCTCTCAAACTAACCTTAATCCTTCTTTTTTGACTCTTTTCCTCACGCATATACTAGAGAAATAATTTTTCCATCTATAAAAGATGAGAGCCTGAAGGACTTTGGAAAAGGAATTAGTGCCTGTGTGTATACCAGATCAAGTGGCAACCCCACGCATCCCTGTCCGCTGCCGGGCTTTTGTGACTGAGGAGTGTTGTAAGCTATCAGCCACACAAAGGGTGGGCCAGAACTGCTTTATAGACTATGAATGATTGTGCAAAATGAAGGAGGGAAAGGAAATGAGACTTTCCTGTTTTCTAGGATCAGCATTTTCCCAAATGGAACTCAAGATACGAATAAAGTGATTCATGCAGTTTAAGCCAATGTGCAATTTCGATGAGAGACGTGTGCGTAGAGACATTCTAGTTTTGTGCAGTTCAGAATGAGCATAGGCAGTTATGTGCACATTGTGGGCCAGCCAGCGTCAGAGATCCAGGATGAAATACGGAGTGAGGGGGGAAGGTGTGTGAGAGCTAATCTTTGCTAAATTATATCAGAATTATCTTCGCTTTCATGGGTGTATGATGACTCACTTTCTATCATAGTGCAAAGGGCAGCTTTGAGAGATAAATGATAAAGAATGGGGTTGTTCATAAAGGTAAGGAAAATGGCACTTTGATATTGGCAGAGTAGTAAGGGAGACGGTTCAAACTCAAATGAAGAGAGGAGGAAAGCAATCCTACGTATCTTAGGTATACCAATACTGAAGCAATGAATTAACCAAAAAGAGAGAGAGAGAGAGAGAGAGAGAGAGAGAGAGAGAGAAATAAGAGCGCACTCATTCACCAGGACTGAAAATAGAATCAAGATATATGCACTTGTGTTCTGTCATAAACCAAAATTCTAGTATCTTTTAGCTTTAGAAAGTTTGTCCATGTTGTCAATTTTTAATCCTTAGCCCCCAGAATAATTCCTTGTCTTAGGTTGGGTCATCCTAGAAGGAGGTGCCAAGACAGAATTGAAAGGATGAGAGATTTATGGTGAAAATTGCCTGTGATGGATAGATAAATGGTGGGAGGAAGGTATGGACAGGAAAACCCTTCAACTACAATGCTCAAAGGAGAGACAGAAGGAAGGATTTTGTAGAACCCGTCCTAGACTGAGGTAGTTTTGAGAGAAATCTCAGCCAGGCTTCTGGGGAAAAACAAGTTGCCTGTTAAGAGAAATTCCAGTAGAAAGGGGCCAGAGTCAGGAACCTGCTGTGCTTAGGCATTGACTGAGAGAAGCCTGGGGAGAGGGTAGCCAGAGGAAGAATGTGGTGGTTGATCCAGAAAGGCAGCAGTCAGATCCTCAGTCAATTCTTCTCTCTAAAAGGACAGATGTGAGTAACAGTCCCATGGCCCACATTCAAGTGCTGCTTACAGTTTGGCTACATTTGTTAGGCTGTTTAGAGCTGGTGTCTGTCCTAAGACCAGTCCTTCTGCATGCACAATATGCACAATCCTTCCTTATGTTCTCTAATGGCATCTTACTTGTGCCATGTATTCCTTTCCTTTTTTTTGGAGAGGTTTTTGCTATAGGGCGTGTGCACTCACCAGAAAGACAGAGAGAGACAGAGATAGAAAGCGAGAAATCACCACCCAGGGGGGATGGCCACGCCGCAATCCCTTCTCCTCCATTCTCCTCTCAGGATCACGGGCACACACTCACACATACTCAGTGTAAGTTTAAACCACCGGGTCCAGGAGTCCAGCGACATAGCCATTATGCCAACTGCTGGCCCCAGCCATGTATTCCTTAAAAAGCAGCTATCAGCTATGAGATTTCACTTGCAAAGAAACATTGATTATGGAAGGAATATGCTTTAACTCATGTTTTGGGGGTGACTTTGTAGAGGAGGAGGGGGTGCCATGTCTTTCTACCTCTTCTGAGACTTTGCTTTATCAATTCTTTTGCTCTTTCCATATATATTTTCCAAAGATAGTGGCCCCTTACTTTCTGGTTATAAATATACTCAAATATTCTTTATATTGTTTTTAAAAATATCCCCACCCAATTGCACTATATGCCTTTGTCTTATTTTGGCCCTTAAATATGGAATTACCCTGGGATCACTGTTAAACCCTCTTCTATTCTCTGTCTGGTTTCAACTACAAATTGTATGTTAATCTGTATGAACCAGCACTTCTTTGCTAAAATTCAAGCCCTTATATACAATTACCAGCTGAATGATTTTATGTGAATAACTCACAAAAAGCTCGAAATCATAATGTCTAAAACTGAATTCATTCCTTTGTTCTCAAAACTCTTTTATTCCAAAACCAAAGCCTAGTCTCACTATCCTAAATATCTCTATGATATTCTTTTGGCTCTACTTCTGATTTTGTCTTGATTCTGTCCCTTCTAAGTTCTCACCAAGATCATTCCAATAGGACCCTTCACTTTTCTCCCGGTTGTAAGCAGTGCTCATCTCTTATCCTGCATACCACCACCATCAAAATAATCTCTTGAAACAAAATTGATCGTGTCACTTCTATGTGTAAAAGCATCCAAAGGCTCAGGATAAATCCTCATATCTTAAAATGACACAGAATGCCCTGCCACCCCGTTTCACCTCCTGTCAGCCCTCCACATGCACTGTATGCTCATCTCTGTGGAAACGCTTGAGGTTCTCTACATGACATGCTTAATATCTGTATTCTTGTATAAGCCCACCAACTGAGTTTCATTATGTCTCAGCATACCCACATTCTGCCTTTAGAACTTAAATTCCTCATGATATGGGACCAGTTCACCAGATCATGACAGGGCTAGATGCCTAAATGGTGTACTTTGAAATATATCAATTTGGAATAGCAAGTTGGCGACTAAGTACGTGAGTCTGATCAGTTGAGACTTAGATTCATATACAGGAAGCATTTATTAAGTATCACTGTTAACCAGGCCCTGTGTTAGGTGATTTTATGTATAACATCTAGTCCATATAAAATGAACATTTTAACTTATAATAATTAAAGCAGTAGAGTATCAAATACGTTTAAACACCCCTCAATCAGAATTAATTCAGATTTTGTCTCTCTGTCCTTTATTTATCACCAGAAATTTGATATAATAGTTACATGAAAGGAAGAATGTATTTAATCTTACGTAGGTTTTCTTTTCTTACCTCCTTTATTCTGGTTCAGTGGCTACCAAACTTAAAGGGCTAACATGATTATACAGGCTTGTATAAATGAAAAAGTGTATGCTGTGTTTGATGGGAAATTTCTGTAATCCCCATGGGTAATTTTTAGGGGAAGCAATTCTTCTTGTATACTTTGACATACACACATAAGAACATCTAAGATTGGACTCTACAGGATTTTCTTTACAGGGAATTCCTCCTCATTCATGCACATTTTCTTTTCTATCAAAATAGCCTTTTCAAATACTAGCAACTTTGCAGCTTTACTTGACTATTCTCCTAGTCCCCAAGCCAAATGTATTAGATGCCCACTCTCTCTGCAGTCTTATTTTGGAGTCCCTATGGCTGTCTGTCAAATCTGCCTACCTATCTAGTTCATTGTTTGTAATCTTTGTTTTTCTTATTCCTTCTTTCTACATGACTTGTGATTTCTTTGAAGTTGAGATCACAAGTCTAAACTCTCTTCTTTTATGTAGGATGATGCTTGGCATGTGGTAGTTCTCAATTAAGGTTTGCTGAGTGAATACTAAATAAAAATCAATTGAAGAAGAATATGGTTTGGTGATAGTGAGGAATGAGGAAATCGATTGAAACAGAACAATAATTTCCCTTAGATTAGGTTCCATAGGTAACATAATTTGTCTAAATGGCAGGGTTGAGTAATACTGGCAGCAAATTATCATGCCTTGCTTTTTGCCTTGAACCGGTAGGATAGACACGTGCTCCTATGTGAACGGAATACTGCTGTCACTGGGCACGGTCGACTTTTCTCATTTATTAGAGGAGATTGTGCGTGGTTAGGAAAACATCACAGAGAAATAAGAGAGCTTGACATAAAGCAAAAGTTATTAAGGTTCAAGGTTACTCATTAAGATCAGAAGTAAAATATGTGAAGGGAGCACAAACATGCTCTGAATGTGAAAATCTATACTCGTATAGTGAAATAAAAAGTCGTATAGTATTGTTAATTCATTGTCAGTGTTTGTTTACACAAAACACACTGAATTTGCAAATCAAAGTCAATTTGGAGGTGATTTAGAATAAAAAGGAATATTTTTTTGAACTCGTAGAAGTGGTACCCCAGAGAACAAATTGCCCTTCAGCTATGACTGTGTTTGATTATGATATAAGATATTCTTAATCAAAACAGATACTTTTCTGCATATTAAATGAAATTTATTTTTTTTTAAGACTTTGAGGCATTCTCAGCCTAACCCTAGTACCAGGAACAAAGAGTTGAGGTGGAAATGATCTTTTAATGACATGACAGCACAGACTTTGAGCAGATGAAAGGAGATAGAAGGAGAGACGTGACCTTTGTGTTTATGGCAAAAAGTCACAGGCCATCATTTGGCTAGTTATGAAGACTTCCCCTGAGCCTTTCATACAGAAGGGAGGAGAGAGAAGATACCGATACTTCTTGTCCCCAAAGTCATGCTTTCTTCTTCCTTTTTCCCTACCCCTCTGTTCCCTTCCTTTCAGAACATCTTGCTGCATCTAGAGGTAAAAAGATCAGACCCTGAGAAAAGGAATTTATTCCTTCCCAAGTCTGGTAGTTTAGGAGTAGATTAAACATATGAGTCTCAAGGTGAAAGACTGCTATGTTTTTCTCTCTGTTTTGTTCTATTTTGTTTTAGCAATTTATTGGAAACATTCTTTCTCCTCTCTCTTCTGTGTCTGTCATTTCCTGTGGTCTCTATTTGTATGTTGATTGTTTTTTTTCAGTTTTTCTTTGCTTTCTGTTTAACAGTTGTTATCATCTAAGGTGCAGTGAATGACTTTTGAAGGTGGATGGGAGGGAAAGGATAAGGAGTGTGGAGAACGTTGTTCATTTCTCTACAAAGACTGAATGTCACCAGTCTCCTTAACTCTTAGTGAGGGAAAGAAGCCCTTCAGGGTGGGTTCACAGCTGTTGCTTCACCAAGTCAGTCCAAATCTACATCCTCATCCTCACTCTGGCCTTGGGCATTGATGATGATGACCATCACCTATTTTCTAATAGGAACTGCACCTGAGTCTTTGTGGTACCCATCCCTGGTCATACATTAGAATCATTTGGGAAGCTTACAAAAACTCTAATTTTCAGGTCGACTCCAAGATATATTAATTGAGAAACTCTGCGTGTGGGACCCAGATATCACTATTTCTAGTGCTTCAGATAATTTTAAGATGTAGTCCAGATGGAGAACCACTGGTTAGTGTCAGGATTTAGGGTTTTCTCAGCAGACAGACATATAACAGTCCCCTCTCATCTGCATTGTTGCTCTCTGCTGCTTTAGCTACCTATAGTCAACCATAGTCCTGGAAATACTAAATGGAAAGTTTCAGAAATAAACAATTCATAAGTTTAAAATTGTTCCAAGTAGCATAATGGCATCTCAATCTCATACTGTCCCAATTCTTCCAACCCAAGGCATGAATCATTCCTTGGTCCAGCATTTCATCCTGTACATGCCGGCTACCCACTAATTATTTAGTAGCAGTCTTGGTCATCAGCTCGAGACACACTCTATGTAGTTAGGTACTATCCTTAGTTTCAGGTATACCCAAAAAGTGGAGTGGGGAAGTCTCGGAACATATCTCCTGCAGATGAGAGGGGTCTACTGCAACATGATCGAAGGCAGAAGTTATTCAAGCACATCTCTTGACTTGACTTGTTAACAATATAAAACATATTAAAGCATGTCAACCTGTACTTTAAACACTTAGCTTTCTGTAGGTGTGAACATGAGGGTATGTTCATAAATACCAAGACGATAGTTTATACCTTTTTGGACAAAGACTAGTAAAACTAGTTTTTCACACTGGGTTTAAATTTGTGTCTCCACTGATGTGGACTAAGATATGGACCAAGAGGTTGTTTAGATACTAAATTGCAATATCAGAGAACTGTTTTCTAAATTAATTTACTTCTGCTATGGTTCTATACTTAGATAAGAAAAATTGGTTGACATTTCTACATTTCTGTAAGAATAATGCTACAAACCCTACTCACTTTCAAAATAATTTAAACATGAGGCAATCTGTACATGAAAGTATTTGGAGAATTATATATATATATTTTTCCCTTGACTAGTGATGACTAGGATTTGATTTTTTATTTTTTTTTTGAGAGATTTTTGCTATAGGGCCTGTGAGCTCACCAGAAGGACGGAGAGGGACAGAGACAGAAAGTGAGAAATCATCCCTGAGGGTGGATTGCCACGCTGCAATCCCTTCTCCTCCATTCTCTTCTGGGAATCTTGGGCATGCACACACACGCACCTGGTGTGAGTTTAAGCCACTGGGTCCGGGACTCACACCGCGGTCGATTACATGGGAGTCCAGTGACATAGCCATTACTATAACTGCTAGTCCCAGGATTTGATTTTTTTTAAGCTGGAAATTTATTTCCAGTTGTAATTAACTCTAAACTATCCATAAAGATAGGACTCAGGAGTCCCATACTAATGACAGACTCCATGTTCTATAACCTGACTTTTCTCATTTACATATTCCACAAATATTTATTTACAGTGGTTCATCAGTTATGGAACAAAGCTAAATAAATATAGTGCTTCATATCAGATTGTTCACAGTGTAGGACATTGTTTTTCAAAGCATGATCAGAGATACTTGGGAGGAGGGCTATGGAAATTACCTAAGATTTTAAGGATTCTAATTAAAGTTTCAAAAAGAACCCAAAAATCTTCTGCTACTTGACCCTTCTCAGGCAGTAAACAGGAATATTCATAATGTGGTTGAATTGCCATTGACATTGGTGTTCTCAAACTGTCTGTAGCAAAGAACGCATTTTATTTTTCTCTTTTATAAAAATTCCAGTTCATAACAAACTAAGCAAACTCTTAATAAAAGTGAAAAGGTAGGGAGGCCAACAGGTTGCATGGGGGTTAAGGCACTAGATTCCTACATGGCTGACTGCAGTTCCAGTTCCAGACCTAGTGGCTTGGAAGTCACACTGGGTGCATATGTGTCCATGCCAAAAATCCTGAGGAGAATGGAGGAAAAGGGATTGCTCTGTGGGCATCCGCAGAGGATGATTTCTCACTTTTCTTTCTGTTTCTCTCTGGTGAGTGCATGTGCCCTGTGGCAAAAGAAAGAAAAAAAAAAAGAAAAATTAAAAGAAAACTCCAGGGATAAAACCATGAAAAGAAAACATAGAAAATGCCATTCTTAAATTTAATTATTATTAGTACAACAGACATAAATTTCTATAAAAGCTTTTAAATTCCACTTCTCAATGTTCGCACTTACTTTGTGACAGATTGGTAAATAATTTGCAGACTAGCACTGGTCTGCAAAGCAAACATTCAGTAAAAATGTTCTTTGTTTTGTTCAGAACAGCACTAATTCTGTAAGATACCAATGGTGGAGAAACCAAAGGAAAAGGGGCCATGGTCAATTAGGTTAGGAAAATAGAGAAATGCAATTTCCTTTGGGTAAAACATTTAAAAATGTCTACTATACTGGTGTGTTTGTAAATGCAAGAGGTATAGGATGTGGGTTTTCCAAAGGTTATTTAACCATGGACTTCTTTTCAAGGGCATTGGTTAATAACTCTAGGAAATCCATTTTTAGTTAAACAAAAGGAAATGCTGATCTAGGTAAGTGTTCTCATTTTGCAGTGGAGAAAACAGAAACCAGGAGATGTCAAATGACTTGGCTTATAATCAAGCAAGTATTTAATTTACTAATCAATTAAATAATTAATTCAATTTATTTGTAACAAAAATTTAATGAGTATTTACTGCGTGTGAGGGACTTTACCAGTTTCATAATCTTCCAAATCGATAGCTACAACCATTTATTCATATAAAATGTGTGAGCATTCACCTTGGGAACCCTTGGTTCTAGTTTCTCTACAAACACTTTTATTGCTAAAATTTCTGTGTTCTTTGTTTTATATACTTTAATTGTGCTTTCTAACATTTCCCTGCTGTTTATAATTGAGGACATTTTTTTCTGGATGATGTTGGCCTCATCTTAGCCAGTTTTGTTGAGATTGAATAGTTATAGAAAGATGGCAAATTTGCTTAAACTTATATCAAAGGTTTGAAGTCAATATTTTTATTGTGCTGATTTCAGAGATAAAGAAACCGAGACATAGGAATATTAAGTAGCTTGCCCAAGGTCACAGAGCATATACCTTATAGACCTAGGATTCACACCCGTGTGGTCTGGTTTCATAGTATGTGCTATCCCAGTGGTAGGACTCTGGTGTATACCCACTTTATGACAGTAACCATCATGTTGTTTCAAGATAGCAGGAAATTACTCAAGTGAATGAGAATTATTATACAAAATCCAAGGTGTGATGAAAGGAATTTTACATAAATGACTGTTTTTTTTCATTTTTTTAAAAATTTACATTCATTCACTGTACATAATTATAGCATATAAAATGAGATTTTTCCATTCAGAATACACTGTATATTGGCTCAATCAAGCACATCAACATATGTGTTATTGTCAACAAATAATTTTCCATTTCTTGTTTCCTGTATATTTTGCCTTTTTTTCCCATCCTTGATTCCCTATCTCACCCTCTGCCATCTCCCACCCTCCTCCCACACTGTGTCTGGTATCTATTGTTGCTTTCTATGCCTCCCCCATTTTATTGTTTCACTAAATATCTTAATAAATCTAAATATTTTCAATAGCAAGCACAGCTGATATATACATATCCATGAACACAAATCTGACTTTAGGCATAAACCTCATTGAATAGAATGAACATACTATAAAGTAGCACCTAGCTGGAGCTATATAGCTTACTGCAGTCATCAAATAGGTATTTTTAATGCTTTTTTTTTTCCTCTGAAAATTTTTTTTTATTAATTTACATTCATTCCCTGAGCATCATCACAACATACTAAATGTGGTTTCCCATCTAGAAATGACTTTTATAATCATTCATCTGAGTAAAAGACACTTCCTTCATAAGATATGCTAGAGGGACTTTTCACAAACAGTAAAAGTTGGATAGGATATATCATCTTATAGGAGGATAATCCTTAAAGATAATCATAACCAGAGTTCTTACTTGTGTTTTAGGAGTTGGATATACTAGAGATTTTCTATAATAAAATAAGATCCATATTACCTGTAAGTACAAAGGGTAAAATCTAACAAATAGAATTGATTATTTAAAAGCTTTACTCCTGGGGAGGGCGGGCAGCAGATAGTGTAGCAGTTATGTCCCTGGACTCCTGCAGGACTGACTACGATTTGAGTCCCAGACCCAGTGGCTTAAAAATCACACCAGGTGTGTGTGTGTGCATGCCCAAGATCCCAGATGGAGAATGAAAGAGAAGGAATTGCAGTGTGGCCACCTTCCACCCCAGGAGGTGATTTCTCACTTTTCCTCTCATCACCTCTGTCTCTCTCTCTTCAGTGCGTGCATACACCCTAAGGCAAAAACCTCTTTAAAAAACTTTTCTCCTTTGATTCTTTTTTGTCATTCATTCATTAAAAACTATTTAGTATATCTACTGCATTGCTATGTAAGATGAAAAAAATGGGGTAGTGATTCAACATTAACTAAAACATATTTTCTGTCTGCATTCGAATCAGTCTGCTGAAAGAATAGGCTTTAAAACACATAATTAAACAAATGTGCTACATATTATCCCTACTATAGTTTATCATGAGATAGCATGCTCTAATATACTCATCAGTATAATGATGTTTTATTGAGTTCCTCCAAGATCACATGACTTGTAGATTTGAGAATTACTATTCTCATTCTCACCTTCACTTTACAGGTTAGTGTAATGGACACACTGGATGTTATGTCTCATCCAGGTCACATAGTCTTATAGTTTAAATAATGGCTTTTCCCCCAGGAGTTCATGCTTTGGAATTTGATCCCCAGTGTAATGGCACTGGAAGGTGGTGAGACCTTTAAATGTGAGGCCTAGTAGGCAGGTGTGGAACATGGAGGGATCTCCCTCATGGATGAATTAATGTTGTCTCACCAGATATATTGAGTTCTAGTGCTCATGAGAAGGGGTTAGTTTCTCAAGCCAGTAGTTGGCATGGAGGTTAAGGCAGCTGGATCTCACATGGCTGACTACAGGAATCAAGTCCCATATCTGGCAGCTTGAAAATCATGCTGGGTGCATTTGTGTGTGCACCCAAAATCCAGAGAGAAGAGTAGAGAGGAAGGGATTGCAGCATGGCTATTCCCCTGGGGAGTGATTTCTCTCTCTCTCTCTCTCTCTCTCTCTCTCTCTCTCTCTCTCTCTCCCCCCCCCCCCCCCTCTGGCTAGTGTACATGCCCCATAGAAAATGAAAAATTAATTAATTAATTAAAGAACAAAATAAATATTTGGAGCCAACAGATGGTGTGGTAGTTAAGACATTGGACTCTGACATGGCCAAGTGTAATTCAAGTCCTGGACTCAGCACCTAGAAAAATCACACTGGGCACATGAGTATGTGTGCCCAAAATCCCAAGAGGAGAATAGAGGAGAAGGGATTGCAATATGGCCATCCCCCTGAACCCCCAGGCAAGTGTTTTCTCACTTCTCTCTCTGTTTCTCTCAGGTGAGCGCACTCATCCTATGGCAAAAACATTGAACAAAATAAATAAAGAAAGAATAAAAATTTGAGAGGTTTTTGCTATAGAGTGTGTGCACTCCCCAGAAAGATACAGAGAGAGAGATAGAAAGCAAGAAATCACCCCCTGGGGGTATGGCCACGCCACAATCCCTTCTCCCCCATTCTGCTCTCGGGATCTTGGGTACACATGCACACGCGCCCAACGTGATTTTAAGTCACCCGTTCCTGGACTTGAACTGTGGTCGACAACATGGGAGCCAGTGACATAGCCATTACACCAACTGCTGGTCCCAAAATAAAATAAATTTTTTAAGGCTAAAAAAATAAAAGAAGAAGAAGGGGTTAGTTCCCATGAGAACACGCTGTCATCAGAGGAAGACGACTGCCCCCAGGCTTTCTGTATCTGCACACACTCCCTGCCCCCATGCGTCTGTCAGCCATGTTGAGATATAACACCAGAACCAGCCTGATGTCAGCCCCAGACCTTTGAACTTTGTAGCCACCAACATGTAATATTTGTGAAACAAAATAACGGAGCAGGAATCCCAACAAAAGGAAAAGGAAACCAAGAAAGAAGACACACAGGATGCAAGAAACATGGCAGCAGCTGAAAGCTGAAGAGGAACAATAAGAAACAAAAGAAGTTGGAAAAAAAAAAACTTGGTGGGGGTGGTCTATTAGACTCAGAGACAGATTTTACTTTCTCTATTGGAAATTTATTTTTACACAATTATTCATAAAGTATATATTTTTTGTCTTTCAAATGCAACAAGATTTAACACATTTAAAATTTGTTTAATGACTACAAATTCTTTTTTTATAAAGCACTAACACATTTTTTTTTAAAAGGTTTTTTTGCTATAGGGCACATGTGCTTGCCAGAAAGACAGAGAGAGATAGAAAGCGAGAAATCACTCCCCCGGGGGGGTGGCCACAACGCAGTCCTTTCTCCTCTATTCTCCTCTTGGGATCTTGGGCACGCACACATGTGCACCCAGTGTGAGTTTAAGTCACCAGGTCTGGGACTCGAACCATGGTCCACTACATGAGAGTTCAGTGATGTAGCCATTACATCATCTGCTGGTTCCAGAACTAACATACTATAAATAAACAAAAATCATTTAAAGCAAAACCCGTGGGCCAGCCAGGTGATATGGTGACTAACGTGTCTGGATCCTACATAATGGAGTGCATTGTTCGAGTTCCAGACCTGGCGACTTTGAAAATACTGCAGTCACATGTGATTATGTGCCCAAAATTCACAGAAGGGAATGGAGAATGGGTTGTGGCATGGCATCACCACTGGAAAGGGTTGATTTCTCTCTCTCTCTCTCTTCCTCTCTCTCTCTCTGACTGTCTTTCTCTTTCTGACTAGCACGTGTGCCCTATAGCAAACACAAAACAAAGTAAAAACACAGAAAATAAAATAAATTAAACATCATAGTCCCTTTTCCCTCCAGATCTATTGTCCCAGCCCCCACCCCCCTGCCTTTCCAGATATAGTCCTGATATCAGTTTAATATGAGTCCTTGCAGATTATTTATATGTCCATATGCCTCTACTCTAAATATACTTCTATGATACCCATAGAAAATATGTTAGAATTTTCCTAATATATGGCATTGTATTGACAGTATCTTTTAACCTCTTTTTTTTTTTAACAGTAGGATATCAATTTATCTTATTAGACCTACATTGTTCCTCCTAATTGCATAGCATATAACAGTTTGGAGAATACAAAATTTATTTGACTATCCAAATCATTTCTTGTCTTTGTGCTGCAATGAATATTTTTGTGGGTATTTATTTTATTTTATTTTATTTTATTTTATTTTATTTTATTTTTATGCACTGAAAAAATTTCCAAGTTGTCAACTGTAAGCTTAACAAGAACAGGGCAGTGACATTTCTCACAAGAGTCAGTACCTAAACACTGGCTATCCAGGCAAAATTACCTGCCACAAAATGTTAACATTTTGCTTTCATAGGTCAGCTTCATGAAGGTAACATACAATGCTAGGATTGTAGCATAAGTAAAGGAAAGTGGCATGCATTGCATGAAGTTTAGTAATTTATTCAGTCAATCATTCAAGAAATATTTACCAGAGATTTGCCTGTCAAGTGCCAGGCTCTGTGTTATATGTGAGGGAAACGACAAATGAGACACATTTCCTCTTTCAAGGAACTTATTAGAAGACCTCATAAGAGAGTGGTAAATGTCATAAAAGAGTGGAAATGTCTACTAAGACTTTTCGAGGTGTGATTTCTAACATGAGATATGAAAGACGAGTCAAAATTACAGCCAAATGAGATAGGAAGGACATTCCAGGCAGAGGAAACTGCACATGCAAACACCGAGAAGGAAGAGCTATAAATAGGAGAAGAAGATCAGTCCTATCAGAGCAGAAATACTCAGCTATGGTATGAAATATAAGAGGCATACAAAGTTTTACTAATGCATAATATTTATTTTAAATGTATAATTTTGATCATATCAACCACAAAGCCTTTTTCTCTTTTGTGGTAATCCACCCATATTAAATATTATAATCCAGTGCACACAATCCTTAGTCATTTATTCAACATTTAACAAATATTTATCGAGTCATGACCAAAACGTGATGTCCTAGATATTAAATTCAGATTATACTCAAAAGGACAAAACCTATTCTTCATTAAGTATACTTTTTATTCATTAACACAATTTGAAACCGAAAGATATCAAGGAAAAGAAGGCATGTAAGATGTGAAATCAGGGGCCAAATCCAAAAGCAAAAAGTTCTTTCTTTATCAGGAAAATTAAAATTCTTACAGTGGTTTACATGGTACATACTTGTGATATTTCAGAAGAAAGTTTTGTTAGAAAAACATAACACTACTAGTTTTATAAACTTAAAATTTCAGTAGGAATTTTCTTTTTTGAATTGGAATCTTTATGATCAGCCAGTTAATTTCATCATTTCAGGTGGCAATCTAAATTATGTGCATCGATAATCATTATTCAAGTAATTTGAAAATAAGCATCTTCTTTTTATTTTTTAGAGAGATTTTTGCTATAGGGCATATGTACTCACTGGAGAGACAGAAAGACAGAAAGCAAGAAATCACCCCACAGTGGGGGATGGACACACCACAATCCCTTCTCTTCCGTTCTCCTCTTGGGATTTTTGGCACTCATGCATATGCACTCAGTATGAATTTCAAGCTACTGGGTCTAGGACCCAAATCATGGTCGACCATGTGGGAATCCAATGAAGTAACTGCTATGCCATCTGCTGGCTGCAGTATGCACCAATATTTATTTCTTTTCTTCCTCTCCTCTCCTCCATCTTTTAAGGATAACTGGTTATGTTATGTCTTAGTGATTCCTAAATTTGCATTTGGTCAAATAAAATATGAAATATCTCTCCCACAACAGCCACTTCAGCAATCAAGATAATAATGTAATAATGTAATGTTAAAATATTGTCTCATTTGAAGTAAATGTAATTTATAGTACATGTCATCTACTTCATATTGTTTCCAGACAGGCAATTGGACATCTACTTAAAGGGCATGTGGAGCATGAAACTCAAATTCTAGTAAAACATCACCATGGAAAATATCAGAAAAGACAAAAATAAATAAATTAATTAAAAGTACATGTAAGAATAAACAGGAGAAAAGTTTAGTAAATTTGAACTTTAAGTTTGCTGAATAGTGTGTTCAAGTGACATAGAAAATATCTGCAAAAGTCAAGAAAGAATTCACTTGCTCATTCCACAAATGTTTAAGTGCCTACTTGGTAACTGGCACATTCTAGACATTGTGATTCAGCTTTGACTACGATGACGAAGACTGTATCTTAGTCAAATGTTAGAAACTTCTTATTTTCATTTTCCAAGGAAAATCTAAGAAAAGGACAGTATAACTGATAATTTTACTACAAATAGTTGAAATACATGTTTATTGTATAACCAGTTAAGTAGCAATTGAAAGTCCCTTATGGACTTGTGAAATTAGTGTCAGTGGATATTTTCCAGACATCTTTATTTTAAGATTCTCGTGAAATAGAGAGGGATAAAACTAGGATTAATTTTATTTATTTATTTATTTATCTATCTATTTATTTATTTTTTGTGTGAAAGGGTGTGTACATGCACACACATGAGAGAAAGAGAGAGAGAGAAAGCTCCTCCCACTGGGATGTGGTCACACTGCAAACCTTTTTCCTCCACTTGTCCATACCATCAGGAATTTAGGCATGTATGCACACTCAGTCTGTTTTTCCAAGCCAACAGTGATAGGATTCAAATATGAATTGGCCATGTGGAATCCAGTTCCCTATATACAGGGCTTAACTGCCGCCCTTTGGGGCAGGCTTGAACAAATAGGATATTTAGCTCAGTGAAGACAAAAAAAACATTTACCTTATCGACAATTATGATTTATAATTAATACTTCATAACCCAAAAGCTTAAATGCATTAGGTTTTAATTACTCTGTGGCTGATCATATTTTAAAACCTGCTTCGATTGGGTAGTGATTTCGTTTTATTCATGCATTCATTTTAAAACTTTTACTTATGTAGTTAGTAGGTGGAGTGGTGGTTAAGGTACTGGACTCGCACATGACCAACCACGGTTCAAGTCCCAGACTTCAACACTTGAAAATCATACCAGGCATGCATGCATGCATGCCCCAAATCCCACGAGGTGGATAGAGGAAAAGATATTATAGCATGGTCATTCCCTCTGGGGGGTTGTTTCTCATTTTCTTTCTCTCTGTATCTCTCTGTCTCTCACTCTCTTCTCTGACAATTGCATGTGCCCTATGACAAAAACAAAAGCATAAAGAAAAACAAAAAAATTTCTAACTGCATTGATGAAAAATTCCTTCTTAAAATCTGTTAACTTCGTTTCTGTGTTTATATTAAGCATGAACATGAGAACTGGATTTTAATCTTAAACTCTTCTATCTGTAAAAATCTATAATACCTTACCCCAACTTTCAGAGAGATTTCAGTGAAGATTTAAGGTCTCACTTGCTACCACTTTCTCCCTCATGGCATTTTTATTAGAGATATCATTTCTTTTCGAACTTCACTTTATAGAGAATAAGAACCGAAAGGAGAAAGTGGATTAGTAGGAAGCTTAAGGGAGAGAAAGGTGCTAAGATCCTTCCAGCATAAAATCAAATTTGAAACACTTGAACCTCCTAAGGGGATAGGAAGCTAGATAGATAAGGGTCTAAGGTTGTATACAGAAAAAATATCCATGGAACATCGTAAGTGGGAAGCAAAATAATAGCATGGGTGGAGGAAAAAGAAATTATTGCAAAGAGTATGAGATGGAAGAAAAGTAGTGAAGAATGATCTCTTTAAAAAATGATCACTTACACACACACATCGATGCTGAATGTTTAAATGGGTTATTTTGTTCTATTTATATCATTTGCTTCTTTCTCTTCTCTTTCTCAACACTATATTCTCTCAAGTACTGGGGTCTAATCTTACCTGCTGCCCAGCAAGTTAGGTTAGGATAAAAGTCAAAAAAGGACAGTGTCTATACTCAAAATGTTTTTGTTAAATGAAGAAAGGAAAAGATGATTGAGTGAAAAAAAAAAAAAGAAAGTCAGTTATTATGTCTTGGAAACAATGCATTTTAAATTTAAAGGGAAGGGCTCATTGTTGCAGATCAGGTTCCTTAGGAAGATGCTCTGAGACAAAGATCAAAGCTTATTGAACTATTGAGATCCACACCTGTGGGGAGAGCAGGCAGCAGGCTGACTGGCTAGAGGGAAAAATCAAATCACAATTTATTCCTAACAATGGGCTCAGCTGATTCTACATGTGGATGGGGGCCAGGACCTTGCATCCTGCATAGACCAGTCACTGGGCAAATGTTGTACCCAGAGAGGCCATGAATTTGTGGAGACTCAGCTGCTATGTCAGTGAGATTGACTAAGCACCAGGGAAATAAATACTTTGATCCTGGGGTTTAGGATCTAGACATGCACCACAACATTCCACCACTAGAACAGCTATGTTTCTCTAAAAGGCAAATAGGGCCAATAAATAGAAGAGAGGACATTTTCAGCTCATAACAAAGAAATACACTTAAATAATTTCCATCATTTAAAAATTCTTTTTTGTAAGAGTTTTTTTTTTTTTTTTTTTTTTTTTCTATAGGGTGCATGTGCTCACCAGAAAGACAGAGTCAGAGAGATAGAAAGCGAGAAATCACTCCCCAGCGGGGGTGACCATGCCACAATCCCTTCTCCTCCATTCTCCTCTCAGGACCTTGGGCACGCACACACACGTGCCCGGCGTGAGTTTAAGCCACTGGGTCCGGGACTCGGACTGCGGTCGACTACATAGGAGTTCAGCAACATGGCCATTACGCTAACTGCTGGTCCCGCATCATTTAAAAATTCTTAGAGTAGAAATATGTGAACAGAGCCTCAATAGTCTTTTTCTTTTTTTTAATATTATACTGTATTACTTAATATTAAACTTCAGATATCAAAGGGAAGGACTAGGATTTAATATAATTACCAACCCAGTCCGATTTCCCATTTTGTATTTTCCTTAAATATGTGTGTGTGTGTGTGTGTGTGTGTGTGTATGTGTGTTTGTGTGTATTCACTGAATTTGAATTAGAGCAAATATATGTATGTATGTATATATATTTATATATATACACATATATGTGTATATATATATATATATATGTATACATAAACATTAGGTTGTTGGGAAAGTCATGTTTTTCCACATTTTTCTATGCAACTATGCATCATAACTTTCCCGACAACCTAATATATATATTTAACTATATATATCATAGCTAAAATGAGTGAATGTATGTATTACAGTTTTTTATTTTGGAGAAGTTTTTGCTATAAGGCGCGTGTGCTCGCCAGACAGACGGAGACAGAGAGACAGAAAGCGAGAAATCACCCCCCAGGGGGGATGGCCACGCCACAATCCCTTCTCCTCCATTCTCCTCTGGGAATTTCTTGGGCACGCATGCACGCACACCCGGCGTGAGTTTTAAGCCACTGGGTTCGGGATGCGAACCGCAGTCGACTACGTGGGAGTCCAGCAACATAGCCATTACGCTAACTGTTGGTCCCCTGTATTACAGTTTAAAAAATGTGTTCCTAGAGACAAGCATTGTCAAGTCAGTAAGACTTAAGTTTCATTCCAACATTTTAATTTACTACCTATGAAAATTTGGTTAAATTATTTAAACTTTCTAAGCCTCGTTTTTCTTGCTTGTTGAATGGAATATGATACTTATATTTTAAAGACAGCATAAAAAATTAGTGAGATAACAGCTGTATAGTTTCTAGTATACCATGGAGGTCACATATACGTTATATTCATTCAATTATCTTCTGGGTCTTGTAACTGCTCAGTCTTCAATTCAAATAAGGTAGCAGAGAGATTCTTCCAAATGGCATTCTAATTTAATAATCTAAAATGTAGTTTTCTTTTAATTTGCTGGAGAGCACATGAGCCCGCTGCAGAGTGAGAGACAGAAATAGACGGCAAATGAGAAAGCACACTCCAAAGGGGATGGTCACATTGCAATCCCTTCTCTTTCATTTCTTCTTTTGGGATTCTGGGCACACACAGACTTGTGCCTAATGTGTTTTGCAAGTCTCCTGGTCCAGGACTCAGACCAAGTAGTTGGCCTTGTGGGATCCAGTCACGCCGCCAACTGGCCTAATCTGAAATGACATTCCTCTAAGCAATATTCTTTCTTCCTGTATCTCTTTCCCATTGTAATGAGTATTCGTTTTGTTTTGTTTAGTGTTTGAAACCTACCTATGAAAATGAAGAGGGAAATAAAACTTCATTATGTTTTCCTTTGATTGGCTTTTTCAGATATGTAGAAAACTGACATCTCTAAAGATCAAGGTAGAAATTCTAAGAAGGTTACAACCATTAGCTAATGTAAGGCTTGGGTTTTTTCTATAGATTTATTTATACCATCTCCACTCTCCACAACCACAATACATAAGAAATGGTTGAGGTTATGTCTAGAAGAACAAGTAGATATATTTTGTGGGGCAGCTTGATGATGGGTCAG
The DNA here is from genome assembly GCA_026018925.1 of Tupaia tana. Lineage (NCBI taxonomy): Eukaryota > Metazoa > Chordata > Mammalia > Scandentia > Tupaiidae > Tupaia > Tupaia tana. The sequence continues at coordinate 20,270,525 of JAKSZU010000020.1, read as the reverse complement.
GGAGATCTTGCATGGAAGTGCCACACTTTTATGGTTATTTAGATATTTTTTGATAACGAGAAGGAAATCTGATGGAGCCACTGCTCTCCTGTTAGTGAGCTATTCTAGGCTCCAATGAGTTTATAATTAATCAGTTGACATTGAATGAATGACAACCTGTGTTTTTAACATTTGACTCTTAGGGCATATTTTCATCTCATCAAATTACCTATTTTGAATGTTGTAATTTTTATTATGGACCCATACATTTTTTGTTAACTAGTAATTTATACATAAAATCAACTCTCATTTTTGCAGAAGCCAATTATTTAGTCAAATAATTAACCAGGCTCTTTAGTTCCGATTTGCCCCCCTCCTTGCCCTTTATTGGCCATTAATCAACAGCTCTAACCCCCCAAACAGGGAGGAGGGTAGGGAGCTTAGCTGAGTCTCATAAGAGATGGTTATATTTCAAGGGTTGAAAAAGTCAAATAATGAAAAAGTCAAATATAAGGCTAAAGCGAGATTGTATTTTCAGTGAAGGTTATTTTTCCACTTTAGTATTGAAAATGATATGCACTATTCTTGCTCTTAGTATTTGGAGCCAAATTCATAGTTAAAGCAACCAAAAAACTGACAGACAGTATGTATGTGTGTGTCTGTGAGAATATATTTTGTCAGCACTCTGTCTCCTTCATTGAATGCTTACAGCACTGAAGCTGCATCATTCTAATGCCACTTATCACAGATAGGTTATTTCTAAACACAGCTCATGTGCAAACTTGGTCAGGGAAATGGGACCTTATTCATCTCTGATTCTCCATTGCTTAGAATTTGTCCTATAGTCTTTAGAAACAGAGCATTGCTGATGAATGACTAAATGAATGAATTATGAATGAATTTTTAGGGACTAAAGTTAGGACACAATTTAACTCTTCTTATCATAGATGAGATACCATATTGCAGGTCAGTATTCCAAGCTGAAAAGTCGACCCATGGTATTCTGATGCCAAATTCAATTCTAGAAAACGCACCGTGAAAGCAGAAAACCTCCAGAGAAGTGCTCTGTGTGATTGAACAAAGCCTGCTGTCTGATAGCTGCCAGTCAAGTACTGGCTCCTGATGCAGTCTTGGCATCATAAGGCAGCAGACCAAGAATCCATCCAAAAACTAGAGACAAACTTGATATATGCAACTCATTCCTCATCCTTCAGCACCACTGCCAGTCATATCCTGGCGGCTACGGGGGATTTTGCTCATTTTGTAGCACCTACAACATTACTACATAAGCTTTCATAATCAGACTGTCAGAAATCTCTCGGGGTGAGTATTATACCTAGGAAAGACTGGCACAGCATGGCTAGGGACACAGCAAGCGATGCATGAGAAATGATGGCCAGGCATTACTTGTATAGTTTCTCTCTCTCGCCCTCCCTCCCTTCCTCCCTCCCTGTCTTTTTCCCTCTCTATGTAATCAGGTTTGAGAAAATATCTACACCAGTATCAGACCCCATTATTAATGTGGGCCCTTTACACTATAAACTGATTCTGGCTCCCTCCTCCCGTAAAGAAAAAAAAAAATAAATAACTGGGGAAATACTGGAATACTATCACCTTAACAATTTTTATAACCATACTTTCCAGCTTACTCCTTCGGATGGACAGGAACCCTCCCATACACACTCACTTACACAGGTGTGCATATACATATACACATTTGCACACAAGTAAATTTACATTCACTTTTGTGCATTTAGGGAAACTTGGTCTTCCATGAGCACATTAAGACAATATATAGAAGTATAGCCACTCTCCAATATCATCCACCCTGAGAAGCCAGAGAGATGATAATTCTGACTATTTTTGTCCCTGGGAAATGACTTGAGAGCAGGTTTTGGGATTCTGGTTCTTCACTATTGTGGAGATTCTGTGCTTTTTCCACATTGCCTATGAATTGCTGGGTATGGAGCTGAAAGAAAGACTAGGACAAGTACTAACACAGGATGGTCTCTGCCATTCTTAACTCTCCTTTCCTACCTGCTCCTCTGCCCTCCCCAAATCAGGACTCGGTGTAGGAAAAGCTTTGGTACTAGGACAGCATGAGCGCAGTAACAAATTCTGCCTCATTTCAGTATGATGAATGAAGAGTTTTAATGAAACTGGCCCAAACGGTTCTGGCAAGCTGCCTTATTTTTGTGTTTTAAATGGGAGTGATCCATCAACCACACGCAGCGTCTCTGTCTTTGCATCCTTCCTTGAAGTGCCCTGGCCAGCTCCCTCACGCAGTTGCCTGCCACTCTGCTCCTCTCACCTCGCTGTTCTCCCAGCCTGCTGGGTTTGACCAGTGGAGTGGCGATCCTTTGCACACGCCCAGTGTACATCGCTCATCGCTGCAGAAGGTCGAGCGACTGGACACAGAGCTCTGCACATGCTTTCTGACTTCATCCTTTCTCATCCCAGGATACTGGCATGTTAATGTGTTAAAATGTCTAGCGAGTATTAATTACGTTTGCCAGCTACTCCTTCATTAGAGTTGCGTATTTCCCCTGAGCGAGGTTGTAAATCAAACTATGATTCATGACTCTTAAAAAAAATTGGAAAAGATAAACAAATGTGAAAGGCAAAAAAAAAAGCTCCTCAAAAATAATAAATATAAACGAAGAGGAGGAATGACACCTTAATCAGACTGGCTGGGAAGCAGCAAGAATCTCTCAGCATTTTGCTAGAGTGGAAACTGGAGGCTTGGTAGATGGTTCTTCCTTCTTGTTTCCTTCTTTTTTAAAAAAAAATAGTATATAATTATTTTTCTTTATTTTTGGAAGGGTGTTTAAAACAGAGCTGTGTTGAAAAACACAAGTGCAATCTGCATAGTTGTGTGAATAACGATAGTGTGGCTGGGGTTTCATTAACCAGCAGTTTAAATAAGGAAGAGAAAAATAAAATTGGAAAAAAATTTTGAAAGGCTGGATGTTGTACTCGGAATAAAATTTTCTATCAAATGCCATCTCCTGAGGATCATGGGTCTGAAATATACTCCAGTGTCTTTTAAGACTACTTTTTAACTAATCCTAACTCATCAATGCTGTTGTAAAGATGGGCATCTCTAAAAATTACATGGTGCAATGCAAGTGAAAGTGTTTTGCAATGTCTAAAGTTATTATTAACAAATATGTATATCATTTGGAGGCAGAAATATCCATCCATCCAAATTTCAATATTATTTGTTTTATCTCAGGATGTAAGCTTGTAATGCGCACGTGCTCAGCAGCTCGGTACATGCTATGAGGTATATCTTTCACATAGCAAAAACTATCATTGTCTTAATTGGACTTTACTATTTAATATGGGAGAAATATCTGCCATGGCTGAATGATGCAGTATAGTCAACAAGTTTCATAAGAATTCAAAAATAAATGTGGATTGGGGCAGTCGAGAAAAGCTTTATGTAAAAGATAGGACTCAGTTTGGAACTTGAAAGATGGAAATGATTTCAATAAATGCTATAAAGATAATGGCATTGGGGGGTGTGGACTGTACAATAAGCAAATAAAATGGAGAAAAGTATTTGGTGTGTTTGGGGAACAGTATGGAGGACAGACCCTTGGCCAGGAGGATCATGGCCTTACGTAGGAGAAGATGAAATTGCTCTAATGACTGACTACATTGAAGAACCGGGAAAGAGCATTTTCAGGAAACCACCAACTAGCACAAATATCCCAGGTGACATATCTGTTAGTTTCTGTTTTGTTTTCTTTTGTTTGCTTGCTAGAATAACCATACCTGAGTTATTGAGAATAAAGAACTTGAAGAGAGACTCTGCCTGCTTTGCCATTTTGCCATTACATTTTTGGTTCTGTGCCGTGACAGTGAAAATAGTTATTACTGAGACCAGCAGGTGGCATGATGCTAAGGTGCTGGACCCCCACATGGCTGACAGCGGTACAAGTACCAGACCTGGTGCCTTGCTGTCTCACTTTCCCTCTCTCTCTCTGACTCACTGGTGCCTATAGCAAATTAATAATAATAATAATAAATATAATTAAATAAATAATTTGAAAAAGAAAGTAGTTATTGCTAGGCCTTGGTATTAGAAAAGAGTCACTTGAGGCTGGGATACTGTCCATATTTCCCAGCACCCGACCTACCTTTTGCCTTCCATATCTGTCTTGAGTTCTTCTGAGGACAGATGGTCAGGGGAGCATGGGAAGAAATCAGCCCATTTAAACTGGCCTCTACTTAGAAAACTTAGGTCAAGGAGGTGACCCATCACTTGAGTTCAGAAGATTGGTTTGCTGGGGATGTTGTAACAAAGTACCTCAAACCAGGTGGCTTAAGCAACAGGGACATGTTTTGTCATAGTTCTGGAGGCTGGAACTCTAGGACCAAAGGGGCAGCAGGAGTGGTTCTTTCCAAGGACTGGCAGGGAGAACCAGTTCCATACCTCTCTTCTATCTTTTGATTGTTTGTTGTCAATGTGTCTTGTTCCTTGACTTGTAGATGTATTGTTCCAATCCCTGTCTTCATTTCACATGGTGCTTTCCGTGAGTGTGTGTATGTGTCTGTGTCCAAATGTCCCCTTCTTAGGATGCCAGACATATTGGATTAGAGGTTCACCCTACTCCAATGTGACCTCATATTTACCCCAGTCATGCATTGCTTAATAACAGGGATACATTCTGAGACATGTACCATTTGACATTTTTGTCATTGTGCGAGTAGCATTGAGTGTATGATATAGCCTACTGCACACCTAGCTATATGATCCTGTGGGACCAGCATGATACATGTGGTCTGTTGTTCCTAAAATGTTATGTGAGGCATGACTGTAATTACATCTGCAATGGTCTTACCTCCATTTAAAGTCACATTCTGAGGTACTGGGGTTTAGGCCTTTAACACATGAATATGGAAGGTCCTATTTCAACCTGTTACATCAAGGACAAGCAATAGGGCCTTGTTCATCCTAGTTATTCCAGAGGTCATGCTTTTTCTCTGTAAGAAATTGTAATTATAGGCTCATTGATTAATTTTCTATGTTTGTCAGTAATCAATTAGTTTGTATTTGGGAAGAAGCAGAGGGCCAAGAAAATCTGCCATCAAACCCCCTTTCTATGAATTTCCTCTAGCTCACTGTGATAGGAAGCCTTATTCTGGTAAAGAGTGGACCTTAGTCTTTACACATAACTGGGCATTGACACAGCAGACTGTTATCTCACTAAGGCAGGCCCTCCAAGAAATAGAATTTTGTTTGTAGGAAAGGGAAGAAATGGAAGGAAGCAGGGAAAACTGAGGGAAGGGAAATAGTTCTCCACTTTTTACATGTAAGAATATGTAAGAAAAAGGTGCCCTTCCTGACTCTGTTCTGACCCACAGAGAGGGTAGCAGCACCCAGACCCTATCTACACAGCAGCTAAAACAGGGGAACATGTTCTAAATATTGTGCCAATGATTAGAAAGAAGTCATGGAATTTTCCAAGACTTCAACATTGCAAACATGATTCTGAGTGTGCTTTGTGTAAAAATAATATTTTCAAAACACATCTGTCTATTGAACGTGAAAGTCAAAACACGTGGCAAACATTTTCACAGTTTTCCACCAGGGGGTGCTCCCCCCAATAGAAAGAAGCATAAGGAAACTAGAAAATACTTGTCTGAACAGCCCCAAAGAAAATATTTGTTTCTGCCAAAATCATGAAAACAAACATTTTTTTTTTCTTTGGGAATCAAACATATTGGCTCATAAAATGAGATCTGAAGAAAAACACAGCTTCTATAACATATATGTATATATTTTAAGCTTGCCTGGAGGAAGGTAAAATTGAGAGTTGGCTGTTGATAGGTTTGATCATTTAGAAATTGAGAAATAGAGTCCCAGAGAGACTTCTCAGGCTGTTTCCAGCTTAAGAGCTTTAGAACATTAAACGCAAACAGAGACACAGAAGCCAATTCTCCGGACTCCTATAAAGCTCTTTAAAGCATGCACTCCTTCTCATGTCGACAGCTAAAACCCCTTAGAAGCTACATAGGAATTACTATTAACAAGCAAGTGTTCTAGGATCTGATATTGCCTAGGTTCTATGACATACTAATCCAACATATCATTAATCTGAGTTCTTCCTCTTGAAAGTTTTTTTTAAATGCAAATCACCAACAGCCCTACTTTTAATTTAGAAAGAACATTGCCCTATGCTGTGACATTTGAGACTCAAATATTTTATTTTCTTTCAAGTATACTTAACATTTATATTAGGAAACTTACTGCTTTTACGAAACATTGCATTTATTTTAAATTCAAGGAATAAGATAACATTTTCTGGAGAATATTTCTATAGTTCCTCCCAACATGATCAAAGAAGATTAAGAACTACTTGAGCTTGAACTGATTGCACGAATGTTATTGAAATGTCTACTGCAGATGTGAGAAGAGAACCTGATCCTCTTAAGACACACTCATTCAGGCACATGGTCCCCGCCTCCTCTCCAGACTGCTCTAGCACACACACCACATTCGTGCCTAACATCTCAGCACTGGGAAAGAAAAGGAAGAAAAGAAGAGGATTCTTTCATGGCTGATAGAGATTTTAGTTTCTTTTATTCCTCATAGAAAAATATATTGGTAATCTCCTCACAGCTCATAGGCCTGATACATTCAACATCCTGTTGATAGAAGAAAATTAAAACCATTCCTACTCTTGCAAAGATGTATTTTACAATTTTTAGAAAATTCACAGAATCCATAATGCCACAGTAAATAGCCTCAAGAAGTAAGGCTGATTTCTGTTTTGGGCACACTATTCCCTAGCAAGACAGCAATTCTCCACAGAATCATTTATATCATTACATGGAAAATTATAACCCGAGAATGTATTCTCTAATTTTTTTTTTTTTCCATTGAATTCTGCTCTCTAAAATCAGGACAAACAAATAGGTATCTAAGAGAATTAGAGAGGTGAGCGTGTAAGACTTAATTTCATATTGCATGTGTGTGACACTCTGCTTTTTATAGCTCTTGCTTAAATAAGCTTGAAAAGAAAGCCATGGATCGATGGCCTGAGATGTATCATTACTGAGAATGCAACCCTGGGATTAACTTAACCAGTCATTCTTCCAAGCAGTGAACAAGGCTCGTCCTGGGTATCTCAGACATATGCTACAGCTGGTGTGGCCCATCCTATTGGCTGTACCCTACCCTCTGTGCTACATCACCATGCGTCAGTGAGCCTGGCCCAGAAAGGCTCAACCCACATGTCTGCTACAGAAGCGGGAAAAAGAAAAGCTTCTCAGGGAGAAAGAAAGTGGCAGAAACTCCATTATAATAGGAAGAAAAATAGGGAGTCATAGTTTAGTAATGCTTTCTAGTTAGCTAGTAGTAATAACAACATCAACAACCCCCTCGAAGTGACTACTATGTGTCATTCACCTTTCATATGTTATGTTTGACCCACATATCACCTCTGAAGTATTAACTTCATTTTTACAAATAATTTCCATCATCAAACAAGTTAAGTATCTTAGCCTAAAACTAGGCAGCTAGCAGATGGATAAATTATTATGGGAACCCAGGCTTGTCTGTCTTCAAAGACATGCTCTTTCTCCCATGTCTGTTAGGTGGGATCGTCATGTACTTCTATGGTTTCTTGTCCAAGTAGCATTTTGTAGAACGGCTTAGTCCCTGGTTCTTTGTGTGACTCTGGGTGAGTCATACAGCCTCTCTGGGTGTTTGATTTGTATTGGTAAGCTGCGAAAAATACTATTATGTCGTGCATGGAGTTATAACCACAGAGTTATGAGAAGGATGAATGAGTAAATACATACAAAGCACTTTTGAGAGTACCAAGAACACACTGAACACTGCACACGACTTAGTTCTTCTAATTACACTATTGTTGAAATTGAACATCAGTATCCCTGAGAATACTTCTGAATGGGGTAATACGTCTGAATTACTAGCTCCCCCAAATCAGGTATAATCTGCATGTTGACATGTTGTTTATAGGCAAGGAGAGTGCCAAGAACTTGGGACCACACCACTTAGTCTAAACACTTTATTAGCTCAAGATATAAAGAATGGAGGCAACTCTCATCTTCCAGGAACTTGGCCAAGTGAACCCTGATGTTTATTAAGTATTCTACTAAAACTTCAGTTCTTCCCTTTGCTTCTGGCAGAATCTGCCTGATCTGTCAAATCATTTTATTCTGAACCCAGACAAGTGAAGGAAAAAAGCAACATGGTAAAATGGAGAAGAGTTGTGAGACTGTGGTGAGCCAATAGAGAAGAAAGAGAAAAGAAAAATGTTAGTACAGTATCATTTATTTATGATGTAAGTTTTCGGAAACTTTGCACAATTCGTGCTGAGAGACAAATGCTGACCCTCTGACTTTCCCATCTTCGCTGCCATCCTTGCTCCCTGAACTCCGCTTCTTTGTTTACTCAAAAGGCAGCTGGCTTCATCAGCCTTCCTGATGCTTTCTTTTGAAAATATTTTTTAAAAAGCAAAAGCCATTCACCCAAGGAGCTCTAAGGAGGTGCCGCTTCCCTGTATGTCTGTTTTCCTTTCTCTCTGATGTTTATGTGGTGGCGCTCCAGAACGGTAATGTCTGCCTTGTTCATGTTCCAGGGAGTGACCTGTCCGCCAGCCCTCTCAGCTCTACCTCAGGGAGCTGGGCTCACCCAATCACCCTATCCTCAGTCGTAGCTGCGCTCGCTGGTCACTTCTTTCAGGACCCACAAATCATTTCCTGGAGCAGCTACGGTGTTCTAGAAGCCTCACACTTTTGCCTGTGTGTGTGCCTTGTAATATTTCTTGTTAGCCCATGAGACCACACGCAGGCTTGTCTCTGAGATGCTCTAAATCTAGCCCCAATAATGTGGTCATGATGCCAGTTCTCTGTCCTGACAGTCTATAGTCCTGCAAGTATGAGCAAAAACACAGACTGTCAGAACTGAAAGGACATATCATGTCTTCCAGCCTTTATTTTCAGATGAGGAAGCAGATGGCCATGTCACTGTTATTGTGTGACCCCAAACCAAAAAACAGACTTTTTAAAAATTATGCACTGTTTTTTCCTTTGTGTTACATGACATGATTCTAGCTTAGTGCTCTTCAATTTGTTTTTATCCTTAGAACATTTGTGGCTGACTAATGAAACAAACTCATCTTATTTCTAATTACTACTAATTAAAAAAAAAATCTCTCTCTATCCTCAGTTTACCTGTAGTAGACATGGGTAGGAGTTTATGTGGTTATGATTTAAGAAATTCCTGCTGAATATGTTGCAAAGGACTGGCTGGTTTTGGATGTTCCCTGTTCCCCAACCCTAGGAAATTTTTCTAGTCTACCCTTAACATGCTTGATAATTTACAGCTTCATGAAATATCACAAAATTTTATATTTTGGGGTTTATAAAAAAAACACAGTAGAGGGACTAGCAGTTGGCTTAGTGGCTATGTTGCTGGACTCCCATGTAGTTGGTCACACTAGGCATATGTGTGTGCATGCCCAAAATCCCAAGAGAATGGAGGAGAAGGGATTGCAGTGTGACCATCCCCCCGGGGGATGGTTTCTCGCTTTCTGTCTCTCTGTCTCTCTCTGTCTTTCTGATGAGTGCACACACCCTATAGCAAAATCCTCTCAAAAAAAAAAAAAAGACAGAAAAAAAACACAATAGAATAAGATATTTAGTAAGTAATTTTTAATAGAGTTTTAGAATTTTAAGTAATACACCAGTAAAATTTCAGATTCATTAAGAAGCTCTGACTGAATTGTGTTCAATTTCTCATGAGTAGGCTACAAAGAAAACCAAGTAGTCCTGGGGATAGTTCCCTTATTTGTGGATATATAGACAGGGATGTAGCAATAAATATGTGTTTATTTAAAATAGGATATTTGCTTAAAAAAATAAAACTGTAGCTTCAGGTGATGATTCTCACATTTTCAAATGCATGGGAATAATTGTAAAGATGCTGTTGAAATTCAAATTTCTGTTCCATGGTCAGGCCTACTAAATGATTGTTATTACTGGCGGGCCCAACAATCTGCACTTTAAACAACTACTACATTTGATCATGCTACATCATGACTGCACTTTGATAAAATTTGATTTAAGGATTTGTCTGCCCAATGTCAGTTTTCAAAAAAACTAAATTCACAATTAACCATGCTTGCATATATTAATAATAGCTATTAGAGTTTTTTTGCTTTTAAAAGTGCTTTAAAATATTTTTCAAATTTCTGTTGAGGCCCTTCTGGAAATTTTGGTGATGAAAAGATGCAGATAAATATTAAAGAGTTGAGCCTTGGGACCTGTGGGAGGTGTGATATTAAGGTGCTGGACACCCACATAGCCGACCATGGTTCAAGTCCCATACCTGGTAGCTGGAAAATCACATGGAGTATGTGTGGTTACGTGTCTAAAATCCCAGGAGGAGAATGGAGAAGAAGGGATTTTTTTTTTTTTTTTTTTTTTTTTGGAGAGGTTTTTCACTATAGGGTGCGTGCGCTCGCCAGACAGAGAGAGACATAGAGACAGAAAGCGAGAAATCACCCCCCAGGGTGGATGGTCACGCCACAATCCCTTCTCCTCCATTCTCCTCTTGGGATCTTGGGCACGCACGCACACGCGCCCGGCGTGAGTTGTAAGCCACTGGGTCCAAGACGCGAACCGCGGTCGACTACGTGGGAGTCCAGCGACATAGCCATTACGCTAACTGCTGGTTCCCAAGAAGGGATTTTGACATGGATATACCCCCTGGGGGGTGATTTCTCACATTTCCTCTTGTCTCTTTCTCTGTCTTTCACACACAGCTATAGTTTGCCTGGCAATATTTCTTGTTAGCCCATAAGGAAAACACACACAGGCTTGTCTCTGAGATGCTCTAAATCTAGGTCCAATAATGTGGTCATGATTCTAGTTCTCTGTCCTGACAGGTCTATATCCCTGCAAAAAACAGACTGTCAGAACTTAAAAAAAAAAGAAAAGTAAAAGAGTTGAGGCTCAGACTATGATCTTATCAACTTGCCACTAGAGTTTTAAATGCTTACTGTAGTAGAGATGATGTGTCCTTAGACTAGGCCAGTGCAGCCACTGGGAGTTGAGAGTCCTCCTAACTTCCTTCATCTACTGTCCGTTCCCTAGAGGTCCAGACTCTCTATTCACCAGTAAATGTTTACTGCCTCAGTCTTTTCACACCCTGCTGCTGTACAGAAAGTCTGTGGAAAGCTAGAGGAGGGTAGTGGGTACAGCTCTGTTTTGATCACCTGGGAAGGCCAAATTCCATCCTCTGAATGTGCTGAAGCCTAAAGATTTCTATTCCAACGCTACCCTATAGAAGGATAAGCAATTCACAGATATCACTTTAAATATCCTAGTAGCTGTGAATTTTTTTTTTTTTTTTTTTTTTTTTTTTTTTTTTTTTTTTTTGCTTTGGAGAGGTTTTTGCCATAGGGTGCATGTGCTTGCCAGAAAGACAGAGAGAGACAGAGAGACAGAAAGCAAGAAATCACTCCCCCAGGGGGGATGGCCACACCACAATCCCTTCTCCTTCATTCTCCTCTTGAGATTTTGGGCATGTATGCACGTACACCTGGCATGAGTTTAAGCCATGAGTCCAGGACTTGAACTGCAGTCGACCACATGGGAGTCCAGCGACATAGCTATTATGCCAACTGCTGGTCCCAGTAGCCATGCTTTTAAAGAAGGAAAAATAAACAGGTTAAATTAATTTCATGAAATATTTTCTTTAACTGTGTTTGTAAGCTGTCATCATCTCAACATGTAACCATATTCAAATATTGAGATATTCTACACTTTTTTTCATCACAAGTCATGAAAACCCAGTGTGTATTTTATGTTCACAGCACCACTTGGTTTGGTCTAGCCATCGTTCAAGTCTTCAGTGGTCACCTGTGACTAGTGGCTCCTACAACGGACAGCAAAGTTCCGAGTGATTAAGATATGTTTTGGCAATTGTTTCAGAAACAACAAATAAACACTTATGCTGAATGTAACTTCGGGCATTGAAAAATACATGACTATTAATCATTCATGTAGAAACATTCTGCCAGATGACTTAAATGATCAGACATGGTTCTCAATTGCATGCTGTCAATTGCATTCTATTTTATTTACAGGAACTTATCCAAAATATGTGCTACAGGCAAAGGAAGGAAGGAGGGTAGGAAGGCCGATTGGACAAGGAATGGCCAGTAACTTAGAATAGTTTTTAAATGTCGAAGGCACTTTCTCACTTCAGGTAATAGTTACATGAATCAATAAGCTCCTATCAAGCTCAGTAGTCTTTTTAAAAATCTTTGATTTCCTATTCAAAACCATCAGAATCCCATGAGAACTGGCTGAAAAAATTCACAGTGGAGTCTGAACAGTGCAGCACGCATGCTGTTTCCAAGAGCGGGTGCTGAGATAGTAAGGAAAGGCTATTTCTGGAGATCAGATTGCTAGAGAGCTAATCAGACTTTCTACGGGCAGTGACAATGGGCAATTTATTGTGATGCTTCTCAGCTCATGGGAACAGCAGGGTGTGACCAGAACAGTTTGCCTCTGTCGCGCACATCATCGTTTCCTTTCAGGTTTTTAAAATTATCATGTTTATTTCTGCAGAAAAGGGCAAAATCACAAATATTTGGGGACACTGACCCATGCACACATGACCACCAGTTGGAGATTCTCCTCTGGACTCACCTTAAGAAAGGGCCGAGGCGCCACCTCGCATGGGCTCATGGCTACTGCTGGCCTAACAAAGGCCGCATACCAAGGGGAATTCTTTGGAGGAAAAACAGCTTTTATTTTCTCTTTGAAATTGTTGGGAGGGTAAGGGGCGGGAAATACAATGAGTAAATACAGTATTTAGCCACTGCAGGAGTGCTTTAGCTGCTCTTCAGTGTTGTTTTACATCCTACAGAGAAGAGATTTCAAAGAAATCAGATTCTAAACCATTAGCTGTCTTACAAATTAAAGCCAGCACATTAATTGGGCTAATTAAGAGACCATTAGAGCCTGCACAGTGCAGGTTCTTTCTCTTGGGCCCGTTGCCTCCTATGAAAGGTTAGCAGCAAAACCCCCAATAGAGAAGATACCACAGTACTCCTTCCTTAACTTGAAAAGGTTTTCTCAGCAAAGAGATCTCATCTCTTCCAGGATGGTTGCCTGGATTTTCCCCATCCTATTCAAATTGCCTTTTTTTATTTTGTAACTCTTTTGAAGCCAATTCTGTTTAGAGACGGATTATTCTGTGATAGTCACAGATGAGCCTTGGCATTGCCCTAAACCATGTAAAACAATCATAAAATCACACCATAAAAAAATCCAATGTATTTTTCTCTAGTATATGTAGAAAAGAATGTTTCTATGTATGTGTAACATAAGCACATATTATTTACTAGCCACAGGACTAGACACCAGAATGCAACAATGAAACAGACAGACACACATCTGCCCTCAAAGGACTTCCTATCTAGCTCAGGAGACCAGCATTAAACACAATGCCACAAAAAAATATTTATAGCCCTGACTCTGTGGGCCTTTACCTGACTGTGGTGTTGGGAGTCACGTGCCAACTGCGGGTGGAACCCCTGGGCTGGTCAGTCTGAACCATTCCACTGTGTGTATGTGTGACCAAGATCAGGGTGAGCTGGGAGACTGGAAGAATGGGATTGCTGTGTGACCAAGCCCAACAGAGTGTTTCTCTATTTCTGTGTGTGTGTGTGTCTCTTTGGTACACAAATGCACTCTATCATGAACAACAAAGACTTTTTAGTAACTGTGAAAATTCTACAAAGTCATATCAAACTTACGAATGAAGATTCCAATAGATAAATGGATGAAACAAACCCATACACAATATGAAAATGTGGTTCTGGCCATATCGTATACTGGTTCTCTCTTGGCAAAAGATCCCAGATCCCACATGGCCTGCCAGGTTGAGACAAAGCCCTGATGACTTTAAAAAACACAGTAGAGGGAACAGCAGGTAGCGAGGTAGTTAAGGAATTGAACTACCAGAGGACTGACCCTAGGAGCTTTGGACCTGGTGACTTGCTTTCTCACTTTCCCTCAGTCTCTGGCGAGTGCATGTGCCCTCTAGCAACTTAAAAGGTAATAATAAATAAAATTAAATAAAATAATTAAAAAAGTTAAAAAAAAACAAACAACTCTGGGCACATGCTCAGGATCCTGACAGGATAAACAAATGGAGGAAAAAGACTATGGTGTAATGAGGTTCTTGTGTGTGTGTGTGTGTGTGTGTATGTGTGTGTGTTTCCTCTCTCGTTCTCTGTCTTTCTCTTTTATGGACATACACACACACACACACACACACACACACACACACACATCCTCTGGCACAGAAAGGAAAAAGAAAAAAAAATGACCCAATTCACACACACACACACACACACACACACAAAGAAGGAGAATAGATATTATTTTTATCTATTAAATTGTAATGAAATATTCTTGAGACTTGTCTTACACATTTCTGAAAGCAGTGTGTAAGTTTATTCAACCACTTTGGCAAGCAATTTGGCAATATATGAAAAATACCATTAAACATGTTCACACTCTATGACAACTTACTTCTGGGATTCTGTTAGAAAGAAGTGAACTTAAGTATGGAAGAGAAAAATACAGACATGAAACTATTCACCACTTTTATAATGATTGGAAATTAGAAATAGTCATGATGTGAAAAATGAGTAAGTAGTTGAGTAAATGTGTAAAATAGTAATTATGGGTTTATGATGCTCCAGGTTCAGGCAGTTCTGGTTTAAATCCCAGCTCTGTTTTTTAAAATAGTTCACTTGTCTATAAAGTGGTGGTAGTACAACTATCTCAAAGATACAAATAAATGAAGATGTGTTATGTGTTTGTGAAATAAGGAATACAATTGGAAAGTCAGTTCATAGAAGAATGCCCCCTCATCACTGTCATCTTTACAGAAATTTACTGTTTCAGGACAGGTTGCAAATTTGATTTTACTTTCACCCCAGAACATGAAAAGTAGGGAAATTAGGGAACAATTGATTTAGAGCCTTTGTGACAGACACTGGGCCAGGTGCTTTCATTTTTATTTTCGGTTTGTTTATTTCATGTAAAGGAGATATTTCTTAAGTTAATATTAGCTTAACCTCTTCAGTATTCTAAGTACAAATGGAAATATTCTTGATAAATTCTTCATTAACTTTGTACATAAAAAACAATGCCTGTACTAACATTTGAGTGTGATTTAGCTGAAATCTGAAATCACTCTTTGCCCCCTGTTGGATGGTTGTCACATAAGAACAAAATTCTAAAAGATAATTTTATGAGATTGACTTTTTCAATACTTTCTTTTCTTTTTTTCTTTTTTAATAACTTCCTATAGGGTTTGTGCACTCACCAGAGAGACAGAGGGAGAGAGAGAGGAGAGAGAGAGAGAAATTGAGGCGAGAGAGAAATTGAGAAAGCACCTCCTGGGGGGATGACCACGCCTCAGTCCTTTCTCCATTTCTCTTTTCCTCTCAGAATTTTGGGCACACACATGTGCCCAGTGTGTTTTTCAAGCTGCTGAGTCCAGGACTCCAACCTCACAGTTGGCCATGTAGGATCCAACTGCCTTAGCCAACATGCCACTTCTTTGGCCTGACACTTTCAATACGATTTTTACTGCATTTTTTCATTCAATATTTTGCATTTCTGACTATATATTAGGATGACTGGAAGAAATTTTATGTTAATTTCTCTAACCCTCTAACCCTGTCCAGCCCAGAGAGATTCAGATTTCATTGGTTTGAGATAAATTTGGGGCAATAGATTTTTTTCTCCAAGTTTTCCAAGTGATTCTGACTGCAACCATGTGACAGTTACCTTTTTTCTACAAACTCCAGAGAGACAGAACCATAAAAGTTTTCTTCATTAGTAAATGTGGAAAATACTGGATGGCTTCTTTTCTCCTTTTATTTCTAACTAGGAGAGTAAAAGACAGACAGTAATTACCTTGTTTCTACATTTCTGTTCACCCAGGCAATCTGGACTCAGAAGATTCATGACAGACTTTTCTTTTTCCCTTTTGAAGTATCATGCATCATTTTTCTATCACCTCCTCAATGAGATAAATTCTACAATCCATGACACACTTTTTCTCCATTCTTGTCAGATACTTTAGCCTGCAACATTTTCTTTTGTTCCTCTGTCTTCATAGGCAATTCAGCATTAGCTCATCATCTTCTGCAAGGAAGTGAAAATGTTTTGAATTCTAATTCCCTCCTAGATGTGAGATGCTGTCATTAAATGATGCAAACCATTTCCCAGACGTTATGACAATTTATCCACAGATTTTTTTTGCTTGTTTGTAGATAAAAGATATTTGATGTCTCTAATATTTTAAGGCATATTTTTTCCAGAAGTTTTGCACACTGATTAAACAGGCCTGTTACATCATCTGGCTTTAAAATATATTATGCTGTTTTGTACCAAATAGATTTTAAAGTCTTGGGGCCTCAATACACTTAAAAAGTTGTCTTTATCATCCCAAAGCAGGAAAAATGTTCCCCCATTGAGGGAAGTCATTCAGTTAACAATTATTTCGTGAGTGTTACAGTGTGATAGGCCCTGTTCCAAGCTCTGGGCGTGCAGTAGACGGAACAGAAAGCACCTACTTCCTGCAGAATTTACGCTTTAATAACTATTTCTTTAGAATAAACTTCTAGAAGTGGAATTACATTTTAAAAAATGGACTTTAAGCAAGTATAAAAGCAATTTCCAGTAGATGATTATAAAGAAAAAAATAATAAAACATTTATTATATGATGTAGGTCTTAGGTATCAGGTATTTCCTGTATATTTTTTAAGAATATTCAAAAGTTATAATAATGAAATAGTGAATTCTCTATTTTTAAGAAAAGATAAATATATTTGAATAAACTAAACAAAACGTAAAGGCAAATTTCTGCCAAGGAAAAATGTGTCTAACTAATATAACAAAAGTTTATCTCAAAGTATACAGTATGACTATAAATAACTCAGAAAACACTGACTCTCCATTTAATAAGGGAGGACAAAGATTCATAGGAAAAATAAAGTAGGCAATGAATAAATGACCAAGTGGCAACTTTAATAGGAATTAAAAATATCCAAATTAAAATAAGAACAGTTTTAAGATCTATTAAACAATAATTTAAAAATATTATTAATGCTCTGGTGTTGGAAACACTGGGATTCTTCCTGGATAGGACAAAGAATGATGGAGTTTAAATTATCAATATTTCTTTTTCTTTTTTTGGAGAGGTTTTTACTATAAGGTGTGTGCGCTCGCCAGAAAGACAGAGAGAGACAGAGAGATAGAAAGAGAGAAATCACCCCCAGAGGGGATGGTCATGCCACAATTCCTTATCCTCCATTCTCCTCTCAGGATCTTGGGCACGCACGTACACACGCCCGGTGTGAGTTTAAGCCGCCGGGTCCAGGACTCGAACCGCGGTCAACTACGTGGGAGTCCAGCGACATAGCCATTATGCTAACTGCTGGTCCCAAATTAACAATATTTCTGTGAAACAATTGAAAGATATTACTTGAGCTTTAAAATAAGTTCTGCCTTGGGCCAGCAGATGGCGTGGAGTTTAAGGCAACTGTTGGATCTCACATGGCTGGCCTCCTGGTTTGAGTCCTGAAACCTACAGCTTGAAAATTACACCAAATACATGTGCATGCGTGCCCAAAATACCAAGAGGAGAACTAAGGAGAAGGAAATGCAGCATTGCTATCTCCTTTGGAAGGGGGGGGGGGGGGTGATATCTCCCTTTATCTCTCTCTTTCTGTCTCTCCTTTTTCTTTCTCTGTAGCAAGCACACACAACCTATAAGTAAAAATTAAAAAAAAACAACAAAAAAAAAAACAAACAAAAAAACTTCCTTCCTTTTAAACTAGCAATCCCATTTCTAGAAATGACTTTTAAGAAAATAAAGCTGTAGGGACCAGCAGTTAGCATAATGGCTATGTCACTGGACTCCCATGTAGTTGACCACGGTTCAAGTTCCAGACCCGGTGGCTTAAACTCACGCTGGGCACATGTGTGTGTGTGCCCAAGATCCCGAGACAAGAACGGAGGAGAAGAAATTGTGGTATGGCCATTCCTCCTGGGGGGTGATTTCTCACTTTCTGTCTCTCTGTCTCTCTCTGTCGTTCTGGCGAGCGCATGCGCCCCATAGCAAAAAAAATGAATAAATAAAAGTAAAGCTGTAATCAAAGATTTATGTATAGGAATATTCATTCTAAAACATGGTAGCAAAACAAAAAGAAACTATATCCAAGAATAATGGAAGAAACGTTTAAACAAACAATAGAACATTTACAGTAAGAAATAGTAAGTGATAATTAAACATCACTTTTCAAAGGCTATTTGACAAATGTAGAAAGGCATTAATGTAACTTTAGGAGAAAAGCACTATGTCAAATCTTACCTCTTCTCTAAAAGTATATATTTTAGGCAAAACTTGAAATACATATTTTAAAAATAGCCATAGCGATTTTCATTGGATGGTTTTTAATTTAACCTTCATAGTCTTCTGTTCTATAAACTTTTTTTTTTTAAGAGGGAGAGATTTTTGCTATAGGGCATGTGGGCTCGCCAGAGAAACAAGAGACAAAGAGGGAGAGAAAGTAAGTAATTACTCCCCCCCGGGGGATGGCCATGCCACAGTCCCTTCTCTCCCATACTTCTTTTGGGATTTTGGGCACCACACACATGCACTTAGCATGAATTTCAAGCCACCGGGCCTGGGACTCGAATCATGGTTGGCCACGTGGGATTACAGGACCTTAAGCACTATGCCACTTGCACGCTCTCAAAATGGTTATTTTTAAATGTTCTTTTTCACAAAATACATAGAAAGAACGAACTTAGAAATTATAAATACTCAGCCTATTATTAAGTTATCACTACAAATACAACTCTTTGTTCAATAAAGGTACATAAGCATTGAAGAATACTATTTTTCCATATTCTGTGCAATTTAGGAGGGTTACAGAGAAATGAAGTTTTCAATTACTGCACAGTAAATTGTGGAAGTCACAGCTCGGTAATGCAGACTCAGTGCACCCAAGAAACAAGGCAGGCCGATGAAGAACAAGATGTCTAGTTCAGAGAAGAGCCATGATCTAAACAGAGGCTCTTACAGCCAGCCCCATATGCCTTACACACTTTCTCTCATTTTGCTGAAATTTTAGAGTTATAAATAAACTATGCTATGCAGCTCACTGCAACAGACACACACACACATACACACACACACACGCTTGCAAGTCAGATATCATGGTCTCCACATTTTTAAAAAAGAGAACCTGAATCTCCTAGCGATTACTCACTACTGCCAGTCCATAAATGTCAAATGTAGGGCTAGTGACTACAAATTTTATTATTTTTACACCATACCAGGTTAGCTGCAAGGTTGTTGCTCAGGGGGAAATAATTTAGAAAATGAATGCATTATTCCTTGGTTACGTTTCTCAAACTGTGAATGTGTTAAATCATGAGAGTGATTATAATTAAAGCAAAATGTTGAGAAACTAATTATGTTACATTATTCTGTAAAATGTGCTTTTATCCATTTAGGAAATCACTGCTAATAGTTTAGAGAAAGTTTCACTGCCTTATCTAATTGTTAGAATTAGATGATGAGCATGAGTGGGGGTGAAAAGGCTTATTAAAAATAACAACAAAAAACAGATCCCCAAGCCACTACACTTAGGATTCCCTTTTGGAAGATCTGACAAAGCTCTTGAATGTATAATTTTTACAAATGCCTCGAATGATTCTTGTGCTTATGCTTCTTGGAGATAACATGTCTCTAGGCAAATTGATTTTAAACTGTATCTTCTGATACTTAAAAAATACAGACCCCAGGGTTGGGGCTGGCAGGTGGCTTGGGAGTTAAGGCACTGGACTACCACATGACCAACCGTGGTTTAAGTCCTGGACCTGGCAAATCGCTTTCTAACTTTCCCTTTTTCTCTTTCTCTATCTCTCTGGTCAAATTATAAAATGCTACTGATAAATAAAATTAAATACATATTTTAAAGATACTTTTTAAAAATACAGATTCTGGTCCAGCAAATATAGGGGGTGGCCCATGAGTCTGCAAGATTCACATACTATCCAGGTAATTCTGATGCACACCATTCTTTTTCTTTTTTTTTGGAGAGGTTTTTTGCTAAAGGGCACGTGCGCTCACCAGATAGTTAGAGAGAGACAGAGAGACAGAAAGCGAGAAATCACCCCCTGGGGGGGATGGCCACACCACAATCCCTTCTCCTCCATTCTCTTCTCGGGATCTTGGGCACGCATGTACATGCATCTGGTGTGAGTTTTAAGCCACCGGGTCCGGGACGCAAACCTCAGTCGGCTACGTGGGAGTACAGCAACATAGCCATTACGCTAACTGCTGTTCCCATGATGCACACCATTCTTTTACAAACACGATTTATTTTAATTTTTATAAAGCATTTGCTATAGATGGTATTGGGGAAAAACAAAAGTGTAAGTTACATGCTTTGTGCCCAAAGGGATATATAGGGAAGGAAACAAAATATTTAACAACAATATATTGATAAAATTGAGAACATAAAAGGTTGGACATGGTTCTCATAAAAGAGATTCATGAATAGCTGTAGAGAAACCTTAAAGAGGTCATGATTCTTCATCAGGTTAAGGAAGAATATATATAGTTAACAGGAGAGATGAAAGACTTCCAGATGGGGACCAGCATATGGCGTAATGGCTATGTTGCTGGACTCCCACGTAGTTGACCACGGTTTGAGTCCTGGACCTGGTGGCTTATACTCACGCTGGGCACATCAGTATAAGCCCAAGATTCCAAGAAGAGAATTGAGGAGAAGGGATTGTGGTGTGGCCATCCTCCCTGGGGGGAGATTTTTCACTCTCTGTCTCTCTCTGTCTTTCTGGCAAGCACAAGTGCCCTATAGCAAAAACCTCTCTAAAAAAAAATAAGAAAAGAAGACTTTCAGATTGAAAGGATCAGAAAGACAAACAGAATTAGAAAGGAATGAGACTAAGAAAAGAGAAAATCAAAAAATATATCTGGGGAGGATGCACACGTCCCCTAACATCACAGCGTGAGCATCTCAGGTTGAAACTTTGAGGGGATGAGCAATGGAGACCCCTGACAGGGCATAATGGATCATGCTCTTTTATGATACATTGCAGTGTATACATTGACATTTCAAAGGTTTAAATGCCCTTTAAAGTTGGGTTGATTTATATCAACTAAATAGACTGGTTGAGAATGTATAGACCCAGCTTTTAGCACCCTCACTCAATGGATTATGACTTTGTCTGGCCTTCCTAAACTTCTCCCCTCAACATTATGTGTTAAGGTATCTATGAAGGAAAATAAAGAGAAACTAAAGTTTGAAAATGTCTTTGTATACAGATGAAAATTCAGATTTCAAAGCCCCGTGCCAGATTTGCAGATATTTATTTTTGGAAATTTAGATTTAAGATGACGTCGCCAGATATATTTTATGCACTCTAGAGTTGATCACTAAAGCTATGAGTTAAAACCTAAATTCTTCCTAACAACATATGCATTTTCCCATGCATACACAGAGAAATTTATAATCAACATTCTCAGTTGCTTCTTCTAGACTACGAGAATGAGGAGCTTCGGGAATCTTCTCAGGTCCTTATGATACGTCTCTGCATCAGACTATTGTGTGATATTTTAATCCAAGAAAAATTCTCTAAGCCTATGTATTTTAATTTGTTTTTGTACTCCCATTGCCCCCATTTCTCATTGTCTCTGAACTCATTTGCTAAACACTTGTTCAGACCATAAGTCTCTGAAAGAACATTTACCAGGGTGGACCCTACAGTCATTTCGCTCTCCAGTGATGGCCAGTGTTCCTATCTATAAAAGATAATCAGACTTTATCCTGACCTGTGCTGAGAGGCTAAAAAACTGGTTCTCTTTACGATGTTCACTGTGTATCTTGGCCTTACTCATAAAAACAGATACAGATAATTAGCCATGACTCTAATAATTAATCTTTCAGAGACATGAACTTTGGCATACACAACTGTGGATTTAAGTAGATGCATGTTGATTTTAGCTGAATGGGTCAAATTAGTATGTGTGAAGGAAAGAAACATTTCAGGACAAAAAGCATTCCATACAC
This sequence comes from Tupaia tana, assembly GCA_026018925.1. Classification (NCBI taxonomy): domain Eukaryota; kingdom Metazoa; phylum Chordata; class Mammalia; order Scandentia; family Tupaiidae; genus Tupaia; species Tupaia tana. The sequence goes on along the minus strand of JAKSZU010000020.1, from coordinate 20,248,361 downwards.
TAAGAAATCACTTCTTAGTTGGTAATCTAAATGCTATCTTTTGTGTGTGTGTGTGTGTGTGTGTGTGTGTGACTTTAGACAACTAGAGACTTCGATAAGACTTATTAATCACTATCCACTATTTCAATGAGCCATTTTGCTGAGTTACTAATGAAAATGCAGTAGAATTTGCTAGAAATGTATTGAACATAAACATAATTAAATGGCCAAATAACAAGAGCTTCATAAATATTACTTGGGAGCTAAGGAAAGTAAATTCTCAAGAGAAAGGAGGGGCATATGTGCAGGAGCAAAAGTTACCTTTGTAATTCCAAGCGATAGACAGTTGTGATCAGGACTCTCACCTCCAATTCAAATGTTCTGGAAGCTTACAGTATAAATCTCTGCCACAACAAACAGGAGGGAGGACGAGAGGTCTGCATAACATTCCCTTTGGTAAGATGGATGCATTCAGACTAGAATTGGAATGTTCATGCTTCTAAATCAACACACACTTATGCTTCCTTTCAAGTCATAATCAGATAAGTGATAGTTGAGGACCACAGGGAACAAAAAGAAAAGTTACTCAGAAAATAATGTGTATGAACTTAAATTTTCCAGAAAAAGAATCTGAACATCTATTGAAATCTGTCCCTCATGGTTCGGCATACGACATTACTTGTCCAGCAGTCAAGACAACATATGTGAAAATGCGAGGACCTGAAATGTCTATAAAAGCTTTCATGACTTGTGAAGAAGCCATTTGTGGTCCAAACAAAGCTGCACTGAACAACTTAAAATAACTAAGCCGCAGCCCAAAATAAGACCTACTACATGTTCATAATGATCTTTACAGGGCCTGTGGGGCTTTTAGGCAATGCAAACACAACTGTTTGAAATGCTTCTTTCTGAACCACTATTTTTGTGTTTATTTACCCAGCAGAGATGTTATGGCTCATTGAGAACCAAATGGTTTGTGGAGGTGGCCATGTTTTCATGGTCAAAACAGTTCATGCAGAGATGAAAGTCTTCATTCCACTGATGTTCTCACCCTAGGAATGACGGTAGATAGGGATATAGTTTAATGCAGCACATATGGAGGAACTATAGTATGTAAATAAGAGACATTAGGGAAAGGCATAAACCCTGGTCTCATTTTAAATAAGGAGACAGGTAGAATTGTGCTTTGGCTTGTCTAATCAGAAGTTACTATTCTCTCAAGCAATATAGTAGCCTTGATCCTAAGAGCCAGATTGTACCATCAATGAGCTAGTTCCAGAGCCCTTTTTCAAGCCAAATTGACAGATAAGGAATTCCCCTCCATCATACCCATTTATAGATTTTATGGGCATCCCAAGTCAAAGGAAGCCTTGAGCCTCTAACTGGAGGTAACAGAACTTTTTTCTCTTAATTTTTAAAAAGAATTATTTTATTTAACTTTGATGAGAGAGAGAGAGAGAGAGAGAGAGAGAGAGAGAGAGAGAGAGAGAGAGAAAGTGAGAAAGCAAGCTGCCAGATCCAGGACTTGAACCACAGCCAGCCATGTGGAAATCCAGTGCGCTTAACCACCATGCCACCTGCCAGCCCCAGGAGGTAACAGTATTAACTTAGGACATTTTTTAATGCCATTTCTAACTTATTGAGGATTCCCTCAACTTTCTAATTTTACTAAGACCCTTCAGCAGCTTGGGAGGATGAACCCTGAAGAAATATAAAGATGATGAGAAAAACAGAGACCATTTTGTGGACAGTTAGAGTCTCCTGGGTAAAACATTTGATTGATCCAAAGCAGGAGTTAACTCATTTTTCATATGGCACCAAAATGTGCTTGATGTTTGAATGGATCTTCAAAGTAATAGTGGATGCAGATACACAATGAATTTGCCCAGGAAGCCCCCTTAAATTAATAGAGATGTCTTTGGAATTAGATTATTTTATAGATGTTATTTGCATACATTGTTCTTTTTATTTATTTAATAAGCATCATTTGGATGCTTCCACAAAAATTCATAGCCACTTTATTCTTTTCATCTGTATAAAATCACCTCCTAGAAAGGGAAATTGGAGTGAACACGAATGCTCCCTGCAGGTGGGGTGTGGAGAGGATGGGATAGTTTCATTTTTCTTCACCTTCACCTGCTTCACCTGTAGATTATCACTACCTCACCCTGGTTTAGATCATGATAAGTGTGTCATGCTGTTTTAGGATTTCTTGCTAAACAGTGAGGAAAGAGTACAAAATGGCAAGAGTACTGCTTTGAGACTGGAAAAGTTTTCCTTATCATAGTGAGCGGCTGAAAGTAAGATAGTAGAAGTCTTGAATATAGGTATTGTCTTAGTGCATTTTGCTAACAGAATTACCTGAGCCTGGATGAAGTTATAAAGACATAAGGGTTTATTAACTCCCAGTTCTGGTGGCTGAAAATTCTGAAGGCATAAGCCTAGAATCAGGCCAGCCTACAACATGGCTGCTAGAAACACAGAGCATGGCAAGTGACCATGGAGAGACAGCTCTGAACTGATCACTCTTTCATACTAATCAGCTCTCAGGAGAACTAACCCCTTTCTGGTGATCACCATGCCCTTTAGAAAACAAAACAAAACAAAACAAAACAAAACACCAAAAACAACAAAAAAAAAACCTCTCCAAAAAAAAGAAAGAAAAGAAAATGGAAATAATTTACTCTTGCACATTTGTGAGTCATAGTAAAAGTGTTCATAAGAAAAAGGACTAACGCTTTTGAGAGCTACTGTGTGCAGTGTGTGCAACGTGGTTTATTTTATTGAATCCTCATTAACAACAGGAAGCTGAAAGAGAATGCAGAGGTGAACATTTTTAAGCCTAAGCTTCCAGGTCTTTGCTTGCATTGCCCCCTTCCAAGGCCTACGGAAGAAAGGTTCTAGGCTTTGTATGATCATTTTGCATGTATGAAAAAGACATCCTTTTCCCAACTATATAAACTCTAGGCTTTATCATCTTTCCCTAGAAAAATATTTAGAATCACTATTTGATAGATGAAGAGACTAAAACAATTCAAGTTTAAAAGAGAAGAAACAGAGGGAGAGAGGGTCAGAATCCTGACCATGTGACTCCAAAACTTAAATTTTTAACCATTATATGCATGAAAGGCAGAAAGTAGACATTCATTAGTAAAATAGAGAGCTCATGAAAACATGATTTATATTTCTACTGATAAGGCACTTCTTTTAAAAAGAAAATGTTTAATTTTATGGCAGGGTAAACATTAAATACTTGGAATCAAGAACTGATATCCCCTCAGGGCTAGCAGGTACCATAGTGGTTAAGGCATTGGACTTCCACATAGTCCACTGTGATTTGAGTCCCAGACCTGGCAGCTTGAAAATCACACCAGGCGCATATGTATGCATGCCCCAAATCCCAAGAGAATGGAGGAGAAGGGATTGTAGCATGGCTATTCCCCCTGGAAGGGGGGGGGTAAATTTTCACTTTTCTTGTCCCCATCTCTCTCTGTCTCTCTGCAACAAGTTCACATATCCTGTGGCAAAAAACCTTTAAAGAAAAGAATTAATGTCCCTTCACTATTTTGTCCAATATTAATCTCTGTTTCCTTGAGTATCTTGCTGAGAACTTTGTCTTGCAGTGCTACAATTTGCTCTCATTTCATTGAACAGTAAGTCAGCTCCTTGGTGATTTTCCTAAGCTACTGTAAAGGACTGCGATGTTTGCTTATTACTGCCTTATTCTTCAACTTCAAGTCCACTTATGCTAGGTCGATGTTCTCTGTTAACAGCTTTGTGAGTTCTCTGTTTGCATGGTAGGGAGAAGCAAACACATAAACAAACAAACAAAACCACAGAAACAAACTCACATGACAATCTGTCCTTTGCCTTTTCTCCAATAGTCAAATGGAGATAAACACATCACCATCCACTTCAGTAGTTATTTTTAGATAAATGACATACAAATGTAAATGCTTTTACATTTTCTAATTAGAAGTTTTATATGAATACAAGAGCCATTATATCATCTGAAGGGGTTGGAAGCCCTTTAGAAATATCTGCTTCTTTCTCAAGACAATAGATATCGGCTCTAGGAATGAGCTTAGTTGGTTAGACCAACTGATTTTAAAAAGCTCTGAGTGGGGTTAGCTGGGTAGAAGCATAGCAGATATGGTGCTATGAGCACCTGAACACCGTGGCAGGTTCCAGCTTTATGCCTGCAAGCTTCCTGCTCAGCATACCAGCCACGTGTGTGCCCGTGATCTGGGGTGGCTAAAACTGGGGGTGGACCCTACTAGGGCTGCCCATCTCTCTGTATTTCTTACACGTGGGCAAAAGAAAACAATGGAAATTTAAAAAGTTGTTTCCTAGTCATAGTAACCCCAGAAAACTCACTTTAAAATGCTGTCACTGCCACAGAGGTGGGCCATAATCTGTAAAGTATGCTCACTGTCTATCTTCACTTCTGTAGAACCACGCCAGAGGCTCATTCCTTAATTCCTCCATTTTCCTATGGATACATTTTAAGAGCGAGGGCTATGTGCCAGACTTTCCACTGTGTCCCAGGAACATAGTGGTAAGCAAAACAAGACACATTTCTTCCATCATGTAAACTATAGTCTAAGAGGAAAACAGACATTAATCAAATAATCACACTAACGAATTTATTATTTCAAATTGAATTAAATGCATTGAAAGAGAGAACTGTGTTACTATAAGGAGTGAAAGCAAAGTACAAACTGAGGAGTCAGAAAAGGTTTCCTAAAGAAATGCAATATCAGCTGAAATCCTAATGAACAGGACTTGACTAGGGGAAGAAGCCTTCTAAGCGGGAGAAATATCATGGACAAATTGGCCATTTCTGCCACAGAAAGACATTCAGTATGCTTGACATGATGACCGCCAGAGAGATGTAAGATAAGAATGGACAAAGAGGGAGAGAGAAACTGTAAAACACCTCCTAGGCTCCTCCAAGGATTTCGATCTTTACCATAGAGTGATGTGAAGTCATTGAATCATTTAAAGGGTGTAATGGTTAGAAGAAGGATGTCTCTCTGATTTAGTCTACAAAATTAATTGGATGAGGCTAGGGTAGACAAAAGGAATCAAAATTGAAGAGTATTATAAACGAGATGATAGTAGCTAGGACTAATATGTTGGCAGGTCATGCAGAGAAAAGTTACAAAATTCCAGGGTTTCCTACAATTTGATGCTGAATGAGGTATGGAGAATAAAGAAGGAAAAAAAAAAATCAAGGATATCTCCCAGATCTCAAACACCTAAAGTCTCATGAAGTATTTATTTTGAGAGTCTTCAAAATGTTTATGGAAAATGCTTATTCTGAAAAAAAATATATATATATGGATTTCAAAAAGATTTTGCACCAAAGTAAACTTCTAGTAAGTCACTATAGCATATCAGACCAAGATCTAGTTTGAGGCACTAAGAAGGTTAAGTTATCAATTCAGAAAAGAGCAACATAAATTCTGCTGAAATTGACATAAGAATAAACAGTAAATTCATGGTGTTCCTTTGGTGGAGGGTGATGAAATTGTGATGTTTTATGAAACTTTTGTGGGGGCGAGGATCCAAAGAAAGCTGCAGTTTTAAAATGGATGCCTTATTTTTAAGAAAAGTCTAGAAAACGTCGAAATGATACCCATACCATCAGACCATCCATGTCGATTTGCGAGGAAAAATTGTGTTCATTCCCTTGCTGATGAGGACCAAGGATTAACAGTACAGATGATAGCCAATGCCCTTATATGTTTCAATTGGTTCAGTTTTCACAATTCTGACGGCAAATAAGAGCTGAGAAAACTTTTTGATCGTGGGTGCTAAAACTCTTGTGCCCAGGTCAGCTGCAGACAAGAAAAGAGCTTTTACTGGGAATTTTAAACAAGTGGGGTCATGGTCCTGGAGCTTTTCTTTGAAGAATTGTAAAAGAATATGACACATGACTTTACCAATATGACCCAATGGACAAAGCACAATCAAAGCAATGGCTACTAAGGGGTGGAGGTGGGTGAGTCAAAGCAAAAAGTGAACTGCCAAGGGAAAAAGGCATGGCCACAGTTTTTGGAATGCTCAGGCATTCTGCTTGTTGACTTATTGGAGAGCCAAGGTGTGATGTATCTGCTTATGATGAGAATGTTTTGAGAAAGTTCGCTGAAGCTTTGGCAGAGAAATTCCAAAGAAGAGTTCACAGGAGTCTCTTTCTACCACGGCAATGCTCCTACTCATTCCTCTTATCAAGCAACGGTAATTTGGGGAGTTTTGAAGGAAATCATTAGGCATCCACCGTACAATCCTAATTTGGCTACTTCTGATTTCTTTTTGTGTCTGAATTTTTAAAAAGCTTCATAGAACATCTATTTTTCTTTCATTAATTATGTAAAAAAAAGACTGCCTTGATTTGATTAAATTCCCAAGACTTGGGGCCAGCAGTTAGTGTAATGGCTATGTCACTGGACTCCCATGTAGTCGACCGCAGTTTGAGTCCCAGACCCGGTGGCTTAAACTCATGCCAGGTGTGTGTGTGTGTGTGTGTGTGTGTGTGTGTGCCCAAGACCCCAAGAGGAGAATGGAAGAGAAGGGACTGCAGCGTGGCCATCCCCCTTTGGGGGGGGGGGGTGTGTGTGATTTCTTGCTTTCTGTCTCTCTATCTCTGTCTTTCTGGAGAGTGCACATGCCCTATAGTGAAACCTCTCCAAAAAAAAAAAAATAAATAAATAAATTCCCAGGGCTCTTATTTTTTTAGGCATAAATTAAATAGCTGGTTTCATCACTTAGGAAAGTGTCTTAAGTTTGATGGCATTTATATTGGGAAATGGAGTTTTTAATTTTTATATTTTAATTCTACGTTCCATAAATTTTCTAAAAAGTTTAGTTCCTCTATGAATGTTAAGACATAGAGAGGAAAAGACAGAGAGACAGCACCTCCAAAAGTGTCCCCATGCTGTGGTCTACCCCCAGCTTCAGCCACCCCCAGATCATGGGCAGACACATGTTCAACATACTTAGGAAGATCTTCATGTGTAAACTCGGAATCCGGAATCCTCCCATGTGGGCAACCCTCACAGAGCATTGTGTTTTATCACTGTGCTACTGTCTGGTCCCATCATTCATGACATTTTTGAAGACCCCACATATAATACTATTTCTGGAAAGAGGGAAACCTTATGGATGAACCTGAATTCTTCACATTACTTTACCAATTTAGTAAAGATCAGAATGCTATCTCTGTGTCAGTGTTTATATCAGCTGAATAAAGATAGTGTCCGCCCTTAAAGAACTCACAGTTCCATTTGAGTCATCATCTTCAGAGCGGTTACATCTATGTTCCAAAGAAGGTGGACAGAATTCTGTTTGTGTGCACAAGACAGCTATTTTTCTCCACTCTTGGAACACTTTATTTTCAGAGAAAGCCCAATATCAGTTATGCTTTTTTTCCAGAAGAACTAAAAATGTTCTGGTTTTATAGAAAACTCAGCTACCATTATTGTCTTGAGAAAAGTGCCCAATTTTTGTGGTTTATTTCATAGAAAGGCATGGCTGGATGTAAGAAATGATTATAGAGGCGTAATGTGCCTACTCTCAAATTCCAGGCCCACGCAGTAGTAAGACATCCGCAAAGCAATAGCACTTCTTTATCACTACACCTGATAAGGAAGCAGATTCCTATTTAACTCTAAAAATGCAGGTGTTCCTTGCCTATTTTTGATTATTTCTAGAAACACACTACATTGCGTTTGCTTGGGTTTTTCTACTTTGCTGTTCCTGGCCAATGATTTGTGCTGACAGCTAAAAATATATAGTTGGGCATTTTTACTAGACATTTTCTCATGAAGAGTATCCATTCCTGGAATTTAATGTGTAGTGACCATACTAAGTACAAACTAGCTATAGGCTACCATCACAATGAACCAAGTTACCAAGGACTAGAGTACATTTCCGCTTTTCCTAAGAATTACAATTGCCTACAGTAAGAAAAATATACTTTTATTTAAAAATCTGGATATGCTTGGTGATTTTAGAAGACATCTGTATGTGTCTCACAAAACACAGCTGGGATATGTGGGAATAAATGTCAAATGATATTATTTTATTGTCATTTAAGCATGAATTCATGATTTTCATTTTGCAAAACTAATCTTCCTATTGTAAATGCAAGTCGGTGTGATTCCAAATGCTTGTTAGTTTCAATGCAACAAGTATTCAACACAATTTATAATGTTGTTGAGGGAAGGAGATTTAAGAAAGGAAATTGGAAATAATTAGGTTTCTGTACTGAAGGGGTACAGTCTACATGAAAATCACTTCAGTAACAGGTAGATATTAATGACGAACTTCATTGTCTGGCCTCAAATGAAAGGTTTAGAGAAGGAAGAATAGCTAAAATGATTCAAATTCCTGAAAAATATAGTTTATTTATGCATGCATTAAGGTTTTAAAAAGGTATCTTTAAATTACATAAGCATTTTCCATGGTGAGAGTTAATTATATTAGCATAAACACTCATTTCTATAGAATATCCTTCAATAACCATTTCTGTATAACAGTATCATAGTGTCCAATATAATTTATGGCAGTTGGCTCATACTAATATTACCTATCAGATATCAATATAATAAAATTTGTTTAAATCAAACCCTTTTCATAACAGTTGCTTCCTTAGTCCCTGTGTTTTTCCATTTTTTTTTATTTGAATACTGAATATTTCAAATTAAATTAGATTTTACTACATGTCATTCTGATCACATTCTGGTATTCTACTTCATCTATTTTTATCTATTTGTGTTGCCTCCTTAAAAAAACCAAATCTATCTGGTCTTTTGTACCTACCAAACTTTTGGCATTATAAGGTGACCAGATTTGATCTTTAAGTATTCACTTCTATTAATGGAATGCATATTAATATTCTTGCATAGCATAATTTGATGTAATCCCTTAAACATGTCAGCTTCTTAGTGGGGTGTGCAGTTAGCTGGAAAACTAGAACAAAGTTTCTGTCACAAAAAGTAAGTGACATAATAATGAAAATGTTTCATTGCTTCTGATAGTAGATAGTTAATAATGAAATACACTCATCAGCATACTGTCATTTAAATAAAAAATTAATTTGCCAAATAGAAAATAAATCTTTAATTTATGTGGGAAACAAAGAAGCTGAGTGTTATATAATAAATGCTCTATTGAATCTGTTTTCTCTTTAGGACAAAAAAAAAAAAAATCCAGAAAGGGAATAGTGATTTTTCACTTTTTATGAGGTTTGCATTTCCTCCTGAATATTTCACGATGCCTCCCCTGGCTGGGATGTCCTCTGCTTGTATTCAAATTAAAAATAATGTTAATAATAAATTATTAGCATTGGCTATGATAAGAAAATTATACAATTATCTTTGCCTTGGAGCAATTTAGAAAACCATGAAGTAGTTTTGTCTTGTCAACAGAATAAAAATATGGTCTTTTAACGTTTTGCCATCCAAGTAAGGAAACAGAAAATACTTTCAATTCTCAACGTGGCTGAACATCTTAATGAAGCCAAATAAAGTAGTAACGCCAATTTTTGATTGATTATAGGAAAAATAAGTTTGTATTTAGAAATAAGTTTATTGCTAAAAACATGATAATTTTTTTTTAATTTCAATCACTTTTTATTTTTTTTTGTCTCTTTGTATATAAGCCTGGAGATAGGTATTTATTTTTCCTTTTTTTTTTTTTTGAGAGGCTTTCTTTTTGCTATAGGGCACATGTGCTCGCCAGACAGACAGAGAAAGACAGAGTGACAGAAAACGAGAAATCACCCCCCAGGGGGGATGGCCACACCACAATCCCTTCTCCTCCATTCTCCTCTCAGGATCTTGGGCATGCACGCACACGCGCCTGGCGTGAGTTTAAGCCACCGGGTCCTGGACTCGAACCGTGGTCGACTACGTGGGAGTCCAGCGACATAGCCATTACGCTAACTGCTGGTCCCAGAGATAGGTATTTTTGACAAGCTCTTGCCCATGTTGTGCATGTCGGTTCCGAGCCTCCCAGCCAGCTAAAACGACAATCACAGGCCACTGTGCCTAGCCTATACTAGGTTGGGCGAGGAACAAAACCCAGCATCCCACGTGCCCTCAGTCACTATCCAACCTCACATTCAGTCTCCTCACTGGGCCTGAACCTTGCTTTGATTATGTGTGGTTGTTTTTAATTTAATCAGTGCTACCTCTTTATGGTATTTACAGCATTGTTTCTATGAGACCTTTTGGCAAGTCAAAGAGCTAAATTTCTCATTTTCATGTATGCTTGATATGTGTGCTTAAATGCATGCAGAGTATATAGACAGCCTAATTTTTCTGTCTTAGTTAAAACTAGTATTTCATTTTTGGAGACATTATATGTTTTTAACCACAATTTTTTTTTTAAGCATTAGAAAAGGGAAGAGAAAATAATTCTCAAATTTAACTGATTAACTGAACAGACTTTAAATGTGGGTAACTCTGACCCAGGTTTTAATCTGACTCTGATGTTTTTATTAACCTGTAACTCCAACTGGAGTTATCTAGATGAAACTGCCTTCTTTTTAGTGGACAAGCATCTCTTCTAATGAGTTTTTTCTTTTTAAACTATTTTATTTATTGTATTATTATTATTATTATTTATTATTATTATTTTTGTTTTTGCTGTAGGGCACATGCACTCACAAGAGAGAGAGAGAGAAAGTGAGAAAGCAAGACAAGCAGATGGTGTACTGGTGATGTTACTGGACTCCCATGTAGTCGACCATAGTTTGAATCCAGGACTCAGTGGCTTAAAATTCATGCTGGGCACATGTGCAAGCATGCCCAAGATCGCAAGACGAGAATGGAAAAGGGATTATGGCATGGCCATCTCCACTAGGGGGTGATTTCTTGCTTTCTGTCTCTTTCTGTCTCCCAGGCAAGTGCATGTGTCTTAGAGCAAATATTGTCTCTCTCAGAAGAAGTGAGAAAGCAAGCCACCAGATCCAGACTCAAACCACAGTTGGCTATGTGGGAGTCCAGTTCCTTAACCACCATGCCACCTGCTGGCCCCAAGACAAGCATCTCTTAATCTCCATCTTTCCCAACCTTCGACATGATCAAGATTGTTCCTTCTTCCTCATATAATAATCATTTCTCTTTCATCAGATTCTGTCCTAGAGTTTCATACATGGTACCAAACAAACCATTTTGACATTTGCTATAGGTCTTTCCTGGAATGATCTATTCCTGTTTTAAGGCTTAAAATGATATTTATAATAACACTTTTGGTCCCCAAGGGGTTGAAAGATGTGATACATTTCCTCACCCATTATGAGGATTATAGCACATATTCCTCTAAGAAAAAATAGGATAAGAAGAAAGAAAAGCATAACAAGTTTATTTAATCCAAGTTTTACATGGCATAGCACCTTCAGAAATGATCTAAAGACCAGAGAAAATGATCTGTGTTTATGGTTAGGTTTGATAAAGAATGGACAGTCATTTAGAAATGTGCATGAATGGAAGAGTGCAATCTAGGGACCAGCAGTTGGCGTAATGGCTTTGTTGCTGAGCTCCCATGTAGTTGACCATGGTTCGAGTCCTGACCCAGCGGCTTAAATTCACGCCTGGCACATGTGTGTGCGTGCCCAAGATCTTGAGAGGAGAATGAAGGAGAAGGAATTGTGCTGTGGCCATTCCCCCTAGGGGGGTGATTTCTTGTTTTCTGTTTGTATCTCTCTGTCTTTCTGGCAAGCACACATGCCCTATAGCAAAAACCTCTCAAAAAAGCAAAACAGTGCAAACTAATGGTGGTAAACGAAGCTGGGAAATAGAGCAAGGCTCGTCCAGGTCCTTCCTGGCCTGGGCAATCTGTGTTAGATTTCTGTCCCAGGGATGGGTCTGGACCCTTCTGAAATGAAGGTCTTCAAGGAAGAATGTTCCAGAATTTGTGGTTTGCTTTGAGGAAGCAATTCTAATTTCTGTGACCTGCCTTGGAGAAGAGGAATTCTGGTTTCTATAACTCACTTTGGGAGAAGATGGGGCAGAGGGGCAGAAAAGGAAGAATGAGGAAGGTCAGAATGGCCTTGCTCTGAGGTCTTTCCCATCCCATCACCGGCAGTTTGAAGTACAATATTTTGGCCACTAAGCCTCAATTGCTCCTTCAATATGCTTTCTTTCTTTCTTTCTTTTTTTTTTTTTTGAGAGTTTTTTTTGCTATAGGGCGCGTGCGCTTGCCAGACAGACAGAGAAAGAGAGACAGAAAGTGAGAAATCACCCCTTAGGGGGCATGGCTCCGCCGCAATCTCTTCTCCTCTCGGGATCTTGGGCACGCACACACACGCGCCCGGCGTGAGATTTAAGCCACCGGGTCCGGAATGCGAACCGCGGTCAGCCACATGGGAGTCCAGCAACATAGCCATTACGCTAACTGCTGGTCCCTCGATATGCTTTCTTATACACACTGACAACAAATGAAAACTAGAAGTGTTTGAGTTCAAAGAAAGGTAAGAAAAAAAGTATAAATCTAAGAAAAGGGTTATACAAACAGAAAAATAAAGATGAATTTAAGTTCTGTCAAACATTTTAATAGAATTGTTTTTAACCCATAAAGAATCTTTTCATCTACCCATGTGGGGAACCTATTTTAGTATGTTTTAATATCAGTGCTGTAATGCTTACAATATCTGCTTTGCGGGTTTTTTTGTTTGTTTGTTTGTTTGTTTTGTTTTGTTTTTTTTTGGGGAGAGGTTTTTGCTATAGGGCTCATGTGCTTGCCAGAAAGACAGAGAGAGACAGAAAGTGAGAAATCACCTCCCAGGTGGGATGGCCACACCTCAGTCCCTTCTCCTCCATTCTCCTCTCAGGATCTTGGGCACACAGGCACACACACCCAGCGTGAATTTAACCCACTGGGTCCAGGGTCGACTACATGGAAGTCCAGCGATATAGCCATTCCACCAACTGCTGGTCCCTCTGCTTTGAAATTTAAAAATTTGATTACTGGGCCAGCAGGTGGTATTATGGTTAAGGTGTTGGATTCCCACATGACCAACCACAGTTCTAGCTCCAGAACCAGCTTCTTGCTTTCTCCCTTTCTATCTCTTTCTCTTTCATAAGCATATGTGCCCGATAGTAAGTTAAAATAATAATAATAATAGGAATAATAATAAATATATTTTTACAAACATTTATAACCAATGAAGATAAATCTCATGTACTAAGAAAGAATTTAGTGAGAGAGAAGTTCAAAAAAATAAATAAAAGTTAAAGATGTACAGTGAATAAATATAAATTTTAAAAACGTATAGATAACTAACAATAAATAAACATAAGGCTAACATAAGGCTTAAAAAAAAAAAGGAAACTCTTCTCCCGCTCTCCCACCCCTTTGTACTTTTGTGACCCTCTTTGTTTGCACAGGAAAACAAATTGTGACTTTCCAGACAATCTTATATGAACTACCTCCATGTCTCTGGGGAATAGCACCTTCCTAGACCAAAAGGATAAATCTGCCTATTACCTGCATTTAGGCCCTTAAGGGACACGGTGCCGATCTCAGAAGAGTGTCCCTCTTTGCAAAAAATCCTTCTAAGCCAGCCAACATCTGCATAATATATGATTTCACTCCAGCCTCCTCCTGTTTCTCAAGAGCCTTCGCAGTGATCGTGAACTGAAAAGGGCCTTTATAGTTCACCAACAACTAACACATATTTTTAACAAATTCCAAACTCAGAATTCAATATCCTCTAAATTGGTCTGCCAGAGAGTAGCTATAATTTGTAGATAACTTTCTCATCTCTCTATTGAAAACCAAACCTTTTGACACATTTTCTTCCTCCAGTAATGCATTCAAGGAAAGGATCTGCATATGCAGATTCTAAGGAAAACATTTCTAGGCAATCTTCCTAGAACAGTAACTTTATTTATTCTTGGTAATTATATTAAATGACCTAAACTTCCTGATATTAATAAAATTCTGTGATCATCATCCATCATTTATTCTTGACCCTTATAACGCATTGCACTTACCATTTTCTAAAGAATGGACATATTTATAGTAACCTTATGAACAAGCCCATTTTGCCAAACAGAACTGTGTACCCATTCCCTGAAGTGGCTGAATTCTGCGTTCACCAGTGAAGCGATCATATGTGCACTTGGAGTTTGAAAAGATCGAGGCTAAGTTGCTGATGTGGGCTAGTCACTCAGTCAGCTCATAAAGCCTTAATTAAACAAGCATTGTGCTTTCTTAATTCTAGTATACTCAAATCTACAACATCCCTTAGGAACTTTGAAAATACCCAACAGAGCCTTAGCACCTCATTTACCAACCATTGACTCAGGCCAGTGATTTGGATGGATGGAGTTTGGATTCAATTACTTTGAAATAAGGAAACAAATAGAAGTCAATTTAATTATCATATTGCCTTTGTTGGGATGCTTTTGCAATTTAGAAAAGAGGCAAGAACAACCTATGATATACTTTATTTAGTAAGCTTTCAGATACCAAGGCTTTTGCATAGTAAACAGTAATTTTGCTGCTGGAATCTTATCTGTCCCCTGGAACAATGGCCTCATCATTCATAACACCAGCACCATCTTTCCAAAAGAAGACTCCCTGGAGTGAAAACACTGCCATGGTTCTCATAGAATCCTGTGTCTGGTAATAGCAGGACAAGTAAGATACTTGTTAGTACACAAGCTGTTGTGTATGAATTCAGTTGCATTATTCACAGGTACATTGGAAAAACTTGCTTGTGGAATCAAACAGACCAAGTTCAAATTCCAGCTCCTTTCCTTCCTAGTCATATACTAGAAAACTACTGGGCATCTATGGCCCTCGGAGTATTTTTCTTTTTTTCTTTTTTCCTGTAAAATTTGGTTAGATCTCAGGAATTTTGTTATAAGGATTAATATAATGGCAAACAAGTATAGCCTTTGAGATTAGCAGCATAAACTGTGTGGAAGGTATTTGACATCCGAATGTAACTTACTAGTCAAAACAAGAGAAGAAAATCCACATTCGACTGGTTCAATTGTGTACTCAGGGATTCTGTGAGAAGCAGCCGAAACTGTGCTAATCATTTACGCAGGTAGGAGTGTGGGAATCATGTGCCATTGGAGGCAAATTGGATGTTAGTATTGCAAACAACCATCTTGATAAATAGGACATGGGTATGAAATCAATAACATGGGATCCAATAAAAGCAAATGTAAAGTATACAAACAATTGTTCCACAGAGATAGAGATATAAGCTATAATGAATGATAAATTGAGTATAAGTCAACAATATGATGGTGTCGTATAAAATCTCAGGCACTGCTTGAGGGTATATTAATAGAGAGAACATGGACAAAATGAGAGGTAATTATTTTGCTCTACCAGCAGTCTTCAGGCCTCAATTGGATAACTGTGTTCAGCATTTGTTCCTCAGTTGAAAAAGAATCATAGATAAATTTGAATCAGTTCAGAAGAGAGCAACAAAAATGATGAAGAGCTTGGAAAATGAGATCTATAAGGAAACATTAAGAAAGCTAAGCGTGTTTAGACTGGAGGAATGATAACAGAGAAGCAGGGTAACTACTCACACATAGGAAGGAGATACTATAAATGAGAGAAGGGATCAATTATTCCCACCAGTCACTCAGAATTGAGAATGGTGGGCTTCAGCTATAATAGATAATATTTGGTTTAAATATTAAAGACAACTTGGTGAGTAAAAAGCAGTATAACATGAAAAGAAGTTAACTTTAGTGATTATGAATACCCAGTTATAAACAATGTTAAAGTGCCAGACATGGAATTATCCCTCTATGCTTCTGATACAGAAGAAAGGAGATGACTCAATAAACCTTTTTTATACTCACCACAACTCTATAAATACAACAATAGTTCATACCTCCCTGGATGAAATTATAGATCCAGTCATAATGAATTTATTTGCTTTTTCAAAAAGGGGTTAGGAGGCTAGGTGGTTATATGGTACTTCAGGAGCCTGGGTCGCACATGGAGAAAACTGTGTAGTTCAAGTCCAAACCCGGTGGCTTGAAAATCTCACCAGGCACATGCACACATGTGTGTGTGTGTGTGTGTGTGTGTGTATGCATGCATGCATGCTCGCCCAAAATCCCAAGGAGAATGGAGGTGAGGGGATTGTAATATGGCCATATCCTTTGGTAAGTGATTTCTCATTTTTCTCTCTGTCTCTGGCAAGTGCATGTACCCAATAGAAAACAAAATAATAAAAGATAATACTGCACTAATAGGAAGAACTGAGACCAATTATGTAGAGTTCCTGGCATACAGTAAGTGTTTAACAGTTTTTGAATGTAACTTCTTTGCACAGACTCAGGAGTAGCCTCTGTCTCCTACGTAAATATTAGTCTCATTGGAGCTGCATACAAGTCTTCTGAATCTATTCTTACTTTTTAATTTGATTGCTTCTTGGTTGAATAGGAATTATGTTACCAGTAAATTATACTGTATTTGAAATAGTCAAAACCTACAATTATACAGAAAATAGGTCATTAATGAATGGCCAACAGGAAAAGAGTGATTATATATAGATATGTGGGACATTTTGTCTCGGGACTGAGTGGGGGGAATCTCTGATATATATATATATATATATATATATATATATATATATATATATATATATGTGTGTGTGTGTGTGTGTGTGTGTGTGTGTGTGTATATATACATACATATATATATATATATTTTTATCTATCTCCTTATTTATACACATTTTCTTAAAGATACTACTAACTATGCTATTCCACTGAGCTCCTTTAATGGGCATCACAAACAAGAATGGAAAATGCACACTTCAGATCATAAATTTTGTAAGATTTTAGTACCACCACATCTAATCTCTAAAATTCATGTTTTACTTTGTCTTTCTTTTACACAAATCTTATTTCCCAGTCAATGTTGACCGGTTGCCTTAGTGGGTCTGTTCCTGTGTTTACTGTGACCCCTAAGAATGGTATCCCAAACCCTGAAAATAGATAGCACGGCATGCTCATCTCAAGGCATAGACTCAACTACTTAGATGTCAAATAAGTTCTTTAGGGGCTGGGGTTGTATCTCCAAGACAAGAGAAGGATCTTAATAAGGGGAGTGAATAAAGGGAAGGGAAAGAATTAAAAGCCAGAAGGAAAGGGCATCACTTTCTGCTTGGACTGTTTGTTGATCATCCTGTTTCCACTTCTCCCTACTGTGTCTGTACTTTGTACAATATGTAGGGTTATTAGTCCATTCTTCTATAGCCCAAATAGCTTCACATTTCTCTCAAAAAGTACAGATGTCTGACTATTGCCTAAAATTCCATAATCATTTGGTTTCTATATATCCAAATTTATTTTATTACTATCTTTATATTTATTTAAAACTACACCCTTTCTTTTACTGGCAAAGGTCAACAATGCATTACCTAAACTTCAATTTCTCAAACAACCCTTCTCTTCTCAGACCCTTACATGTGCTGTTTCTTAAGAAACGTTTGCTACAGGGGATGTGTGCTTGTTGGAGAGACAGAAAGCACAGAAAGCGAGAAATCATCCCCCAGGGGGATGGCCACACCACAATTCCTTCTCCTCCATTCTCCTCTTGGAACTTTAGGCACCACACCTGGTGAGGTTCAAGCCGCTGCGTCTGGGCCTTGAACCTAAGTCAGCCACTTGGAAGTCCAGTGCGCCAACCACTGTACAGTTGGCCACATGCGAGTCTGCTGTTCCAAACACTGCACTACCTCCTAGCCCCTCCATATACTTTTTTTTTTTTTATCTGAAATGTTCTCTTCTGGCCTTTGCATGCTGTCTCCTTTATATCATCCAACATTCAGATTAAATTCTTTCTCAAAATGTCCTCTTTTGCCTCACTCCTTAGGTATGTCCTTTCTATTTATCATTTACCTCTTTTTTTGAGAGAGAGAGAGAGAGAGAGAGAGAGATTTGCTATAGGGTATATGCACTTGCTACAGAAACAGAGAGAGAGACAGAAACAGAAGGCGAGAAATCAACTCCCAGGGAGAATGGGTCATGCGCAGTCCCTTCTCCATTCTCCTCTCAGGACTTTGGGCACACATGCACATGCACCCTGTGTGAATTTTCAGCCATCAGGTCTGGGACTCAAACCATAGTCAACTACGTGCCATCTTTATGCCATCTGCTGGTCCACTTCCTATTCATCTTTAACACAGGAAAAAAAATTACCTTCATAGTTCTCCTTTTAATGATAAGTTGAATATGTATTTTTTGGTTGACCTCTTTATCACCTGCCTCTTCAGATCTGTGTCTTTCAGTTGCAGCAATAAATGTCAAGTGCTTTGCACAGAACCCGGATATTAATAGGAGCTTACAGGATATACTTCTAGATGATCGACTGAATCTCTGAAATTCTTAGCCTCAGCCTGAGTGCTGGTCTCGTTCCTATGTAGTATGCTTGAACCTTTATCAATTGGCTGTAAAGCCTTGTTTTCCCTCTTGACATTGAGCGTTGCCATTTCTGATTTCATTTGTCATCCTCTAGTATAGTTGGCTCAAACCAAGAGTAAGAAATAAACTCTATGTCTATGTTGTAGGGCTTTCAACTTATTTGTGAAGTGAAAGTGACTCACATAACTTTGATTTAATAAATAATTCAAACTCCCAGGTTTTTTTAGTTTTTTATTTTCCCTATAGAGCTCATGCTCTCTCCAAAGAGAGACAGAGAGCATAAAAGTGAGAAATCATCTCTCAGGGGGATGGCCACACCACAGTCCCTTTTCCTTTTTCCTCTCAGGATTTTGTGCGCACACACACACACACACATACACACACACATACACCACCAGTCGTGATTTTATTTTCTTTTTTCCATTTATTAATTTATTTTAACATTTTTCCATGAACATTTACTTTACATATCACAAAATTTTTGCTCACACTCCATAGTTCTTAAGAGTTAATAAACAGTTTTCTAAATTTCAGAATACTGAATTTTAAAGATAATGTTCAAAATATTATAATTTTGTTTGTGATCCTATAACAACAGAAACGTTATGGTTTTAAATATTTTTGAGAAAATATTTACATGTCAACTACTCAAATGGTTGATAAGGAAATGCCCAGCACACAAGTCACACATAACCCTTCTCCATTCAGCCCTGCCTACCATGTATTCTGTGATACAGCATCTGCTAGCAGAGATCAGTCTCTTTTTCTTCCTTCAAGGTCTTTCTCAAGATAATCCTCTGGTGTGGTTGCTCTTTTGCATTCTCTTAAAGTCACTGTATCCAGGGCTCAAATCATGTCTGGCTATGTTGGAGTCCAGCACCTTAACCACCTTGCCACCTGCTAGCCCTACAAACCCTCAATTTTTAAAATATAAATTAAAATGACCAGATGTCTAAGTTTTTTAGCTTCTTTCTGATAGTTACTGATTTACAAATCTACAATAAATAAGTCATGCAATTGCTTCTGCAATAAAGGAAGAAAGTTCTCACTGGAGAACCCTCAAATTTGGCTGAAGGTATAAATGAATACCAATGAAGTTTTGCCATAGGAGATTTTTGGTCCTGGCTACTTGAAAGAATTACAATGTTTAAAAGGAAACCAAAAAAAAAAAAAAAAAAAAGAAAGAAAAAGCTTGTAAATAACATTATCTACTTTGTACCAGTTCTTCAATTCAAACATATACACTTCTTATATTATTCAGTCTAAATATATAGCTGCTACATAAACAAATGAAAAACAAGACTACCAGAGGGCTTAGGTAACTCCAAACATAAGAGGCATTGTGATATGGCTCTCTAATACAGCACCTGAGAACTAAATGTGTTAAATAATGAAGAGCTTTAAATAAATGAAAGGGTATGCACGTGATTTGTGTAAGCTCTCAATGAATGCATGTTGCAGAAGTTTAGCTAGAACTTTAGTAAATATTTGACTAAGATGAGCTGATTACAAATTTTTTAAAGTATGAAATTTATTCTTGGTTCTACAGAATGTAATTATGGATGTTACTGAAATTTTTATATGCCAAAATTTTAATGTGACTTTAGACTCAGAATACATTTCTCTAGGTCTGAAAGTGTATATGCATTTATATTAGGGTTTTTAATCTTCCTATAAAGGATACGTATTTTTATTGATCACCTGCTATACCCTACTTCTTATTCAATATAAAAGAATAAATAGTATTTTTCTTTTCTTTTGTTTTTCAGAGAGATTTTTGCTATAGGGCATGTGCACTTGCTGGAGAGACAGAGAGAGATGAAGAGAGAGAGAGAGCAAGAAATCATGCCCCAGTGGAGATGGCCACACATACCACAATCTCTTTCTCCATTCTCCTCTTGGGATTTTAGCCACATACACACATGTACTTGGCATGAATTTTGTAAGCCTCCTGGTCCAGGACTTGAATCATGGTCAACTACGTAGGAGTCCAGCAACATAACCATTATGCCATCTGCTGGTGTCTTAAATAGTATTTTTCTTATCAAAGTATACTATTACTTACCTAAAAGCATAACTGTCTATAATTCAAATCTAATAGCAAAAACCTGAAATATTAAATTAGTGCTTTTGTAGACACTTATTAGAATTCTTGATTCTTGTCATTCTGTATAGATAATTGTGCATTTTCTTAGCCTTGGTTTGTAGTACACATTGACAAGAAATAGAGCGTATAATTCGTGACAATGTATAGTGACAATTTTTATTCCAAACAATAATAGGGATAGACTTATTAAACTTGCATGCGCATATACTACATATATTTATACATATTAATTCCACATACGTGCACTAAAAAAGTAGCCTAAATAATTCGTACACTGAAGAATAAGAACATAAAGGAAAAGAGTTGACAAGAAATTCTTTCAAATTTTGGGATCAGCGGATGTGTAATGGTTATGTTTCTGAACTCTCACATGGCTGACCGCAGTTTGAGTCCCAGACCCAGATTGCTTTCTGTCTCTGTCTCTCTGATGAGTGTACACATCCCATAGGAAAAAAAAAATCTCTCAAAAAAAAAGAAAAAGAAATTATCTCAAATTTTACAGCAGTATAGTAAAAGTGCTTAATTTTACATTTTTTCTATGTTTAAACCATTGTCTTTTATCTGACACAAAGAAAGTCCAGTGTCTTCTGTTTTTAAAACATTGTATAATTAAGTATAAGCCATGCTGTTAAAAGAGTGATTGGATTAGTAACTTGCCTAAAAGGGACCTAATTTGATATTATGTATTTATTTTTATACATCGTAGTTTGTAGCAGAATTAAGACTGTGATTTTTTTTTTCTTTTTTTTTTTGGAGAGGTTTTTAAGACTGTGATTTTCAGAATGAAAGGGGAAATACTGTAGATTGAGATCTCACAGGAGTGAACACAAATGGATTTGTAGTCATATGGTAAAACCTACTTTATTCAAATGTAAAATAAAATAAAATTGAAAAATAAAATCAATTTATTAAAAAGGGATGAGGCTATATAAGCCAGCTAATTGGGCACAGAGCACCGCCATTTGTTTAGAACTGCTGAAAATAGGCTTATTCACTTTATTCTGATTAGATTCATTGGATTCAGAGGGGAAAAAATGTCAGCTCAAATGGAATTTGCATAAGGAATGGTCAGGAATGAAGAGATAATCATGGCCAGTCACCATCTTCAATAACCATTTCTCTCATTTATCATTTCTGCAGCACTCTGTATTAACAAGGTAAAGTGCTTTGCAAACAGTTGAAACAACTTTTGCCCTAAGAGTCCTTAGAACTCCCCAATTCTCTCTTCAAAGCATGTAGCAATGGAGATCACAGGACTGGGCTGGTGTCCATTAATAGAACAGCTGTGGGGACCAGCAGATGGTGTAATGGTTACATCGCTGGACTCCCATGTAGTCAACCGTGGTTTGAGTCCCAGACCTGGTGGCTTAGAACTCATGCTGGGCGTGTGTGCATGCATACACAAGATCTGGAGAGGAGAATGGAAGAGAAGCGATAGTGGCATGGTCATCCCCCCTGGGGGGCGATTTCTCGCTTTCTGTCTCTCTCTTTCTGGTGAGTGCACGTTCCCTACAGCAAAAACCTCTCAAAAAAAAGAAAAAAAAAAAAAAAAAAGAATAGTGGTGAAGTCCCAATCAGAATACCAGCACTTTCCACCATTGATAAAAAGTACATTAGAGATTAGAAAGGAAATGATAGCTTAGGTAAACATCCTTGAAACAAGTATCCTGGATGCTGATAGTGAAGAAGAGGAAGAAGAATGTAAAGAGGAGGAACCAGAAAAACAAAAAGATACCTTTTTATTTATTTATTTATTTATGTATTTACTGTTTTGTTTGTTTATTTGTTTTTTTCCATAGGGCATGTGCTCTTAGTGGACAGAAACAAAGTGAAAAATCTCTCCCTAGGGGAGGAGGGTGGCCACACTACAATCCGTTCTCCATTCTCCTTTCTTGATTTTGGGCAAGCATGCACTGGTATGATTTTTAAACCCCCGGGTCCAGGACTTTAACTGCCATCAACCATATGGGATTTCATCGCCTTTTCCACCCCATCATCTGATCTTACTAGGAGGATGAAAAGAAGTTTAAAATTAATCTGGGACCTATATCTGACTCTTGTTTGGACTGATCAGCTATCATTAACTTCTTAAACCCCTAAGATCCAGTATAGCGTTTTTTTTTTTTTTTTTTTTTAATTTCACAGGTAGATTTGAATTTTTGTTTCCTCAATAAGACTTACGTTTTAAATTATTTTTTCTACTCTCACTTAGTCAATAAAGGTTTAAAATTACATGAAATTAACTGCTTCCATCATGAATGGATCAAACAGGATTGATCATCTTGTACTGCAGTAAGAAGTCTTGGGTTCCAGTGGAGCTTACGTACCTCCTAGCTTCATGACCATACATAAGACAGCAGTTTTGATCCTCAGTTTGCCTTTGCTAAACAGATGGCCTCTAAGATTTCTTCTATTTTCATATGACTTTCTTCTTCTAAACTCTGCTATACCACTCAATAACCTGCTTTTCTCTTTAGATATAAATAATGTGCCTGCCAGTCCCTCCAGTTTAAATTTCATACAATTCACCATAACAGATAGATGATGTAAGTACACATATATTTGAACATATAATATTTTGGACACATCATGTGTCACTCCTATTTTTTCTAAAATGATATGTGAAGTAATTTGAGATGATATAAGACCCAGCATGGTATCTTAGTACTGAATCAGATAGGGAGAAAGTTACTGTATTTTTACATTACTACAACCACTTGATTATGCCAAGAGGAGTCGCAATTTGGTGCCAGTAAGACTTAACATCTTTTGGGACCAGCAGATGGTATAATGGTTATGTCACTAGACTCACATGTAATTGACCTCAGTTCAAGTTCCAGATTCGGTGACTTAAAACTCTTGCCTGGTGGGTACATGTGTGCCCAAGATCCCAAAAGAAGAGTGGAGGAAAAGAAATTGCACCCCTGGGGTGTGTGGGGGGGGATTTCTTGTTTTCTGTCTCTTTGGAGAGTGTCACATGCCCTATAGCAAAAATCTCTCTCTGAAAAAAAAAAAAAAGAAATAAAAGAAAAAGACTTTAACACCTTTATATTTCTTCTTTTTAAAACACAGAACAAGCCAGCAAGAGATGTTGTGGTTAAGGCTCTGGTCTCCCACAAAGCTCATCATAGTTCAAGTCCTGGACCCAGAGGCTTGCTTTCTCACTTTCCCTCTCTCTCTGTCTCTGTTCTCTCTCTGGTGAGTGCAAATGCTCTGTAGCAAATTTAAAAATAACAATAATAATAAATAAAAATAAATAATTAAAAAATTGAAAACAGAACAAAAACACAGTCATTATGTAGACTTAACAGCTCAAAGGTTTCAGTCAAATCATGGCAGATTATAATACTGTTATTTTGTTTTTGCAGTTTTTTTGTGTTTATTTTTAGGTGTTACTTCCATTTTATGTACAACAGTAATATAAATTTTCGACTGAAATAAATATAATTATATTAAAATGTATTTTAAAATGTTATTGATTTCTCGCTTTCTGTCTCTCTTTTTGGCAAGCACACCCACCCTATAGCAAAAACCTCTCAAAAATATTATTTACAGTCTAGTGAAGATGGTATGTGAATATGGCAAAAATTGTGGAAAAGGACAACTAAATTTGAGCAAAACTGGGCTATTGTCAATGTTCTCTGAAACACTGTGACAAACATGCTAGATATAGTGCAAGATATGTTTAATGAGCAAATTCCTTAGAATTTGAAGTGTTTAAACTCACTTTTGCCATGAAGTCCTTGATTCACTGTTAAATAAACTAGGTTTCTTAGAGCCCATGAAACTTGTAATCTTGTTCTGATGATAACCATTTACATTCTGAAATCTATAACTATATTTCAAACTGTGACAGTTTTATACACACAATTTTGGCACAACTGTCTCTTCCTTATAATTTCTAAAGCCTTTACAGACTAGAAAGTTGATTTTTGTAAATTGCTTTATAATCATTGGGTTTTGCTAGACATGGGGAATTTATATAAATTAATAACCAATAGTAAATAAACTTCCTAGGGCTTAAGTATTTTTATTTATAATAGTAAATGTTTTTAGTAATGGATTAATTTTAAGTGTACATTGTTTTTACCACATGTAAGTGTTACCTTAAGTCAACTTTTATTATCTTAAATTTTGCATTAAAAATTATTGTAGCCAAAGTAGAATTGAACAAGATTGTAATATTTAAATATTAATCCCATATACAAATTTCAAAACATCTTGTAGTATATAGTAAATATATACATTTTTATTTGTTAGTTCTCACAAAAAAATCTAAAATGTGAAAGGATGGATATATGCTTGGAATATAGAAGTGAATATAGTGTATACCTTGACTTCGTAAGTATTTACGGCATAGAGCAGGAAATGAATATATTGTGATAAGTGCTTAGAAGCACATAACAGGTATATTCAAATTTGTTAATTATGTACTAGGTTCAGAAATAGTTCTGATGCACTGACTTCATTCTATGTTTGATCTGATACTTGTAAAAGACATAATGAGCTGGTTACACTAGGCAAACGATCACATTCCTGAATAAGTGTGGTGTAACCTGAATGGACATTTAATTACACTAGTCCTCTAAAATCTATCAATAGGATAGGAGAAGAGTTTGTAAGATTATAGAATAGTACCTTACTATCTTCTTTCAATCATGTAGCACTTGCTCTCACAATAGCGCTATAAAGGCCCACAGAAATGAGGGAACACAATCTAGTAAAGGTAAGGAACTTAATCACAACTACATATATATTAGAGAATGACAATATCTGGACCTGAATATAGACCTTTCCATTGTACTGACGCTGTTTCCGTTAGTGTAGAATGTCAGAACTAGATTACTTAGGTAATTTTTCCTTTATTTTATAAATGAGAAACTCGTATCTGGAAAAGATGGATTCTATCTCCAAAGCTACATTCTGAGTTTTAAAGAAAACACCTGCAGTTAGACAAAAAACCTTAGAGAAATTACCTGACTTGCTAACTCAATATCTGGATGAAACAATGACTTGAAAGACCAAGGATGGAGCATCACAAGACCTGGGTTCAAGTTCTTCCATATTGTGAACTGTTTGTGAAACCGTTGGACACAATTATTGGTGTTCTTTTTATTTTATAGACTCTCTATTAACTTCACATGCTAGAAAATCAGGAAAGGTACCAAGTAGTCATTGCTACCTTTTTCTGTAAGATAGGATTGGAGAGCTACACTCCACACTCCAGGAGGTCACGCGTAGAGGAATGAATGTTTATAGATGGTTTAATAACACCTGGTTTACAAAGAGACCGGAAGCCAGGAATAAACAGGACTACTTTCAGAAATTCCTGGAACATTTGTTTTTATCTCTAAATGTCAGCTCATGATTCAAGTCTCTTCTTGGGTAGAATAGTCAAGCATAAAAGAGAATAAATTTTTATTTCAAAAGCAGTAAAAAAAAAAAAAAAATGGGGACCAGCAGTTGGCATAATGGCTATGTCACTGGACTCCCATGTAGTCACCCGTGGTTGGAGTCCCAGACTCTGTGGCTTAAACTCATGCCAGGCGCACGGCGTGTGTGCCCAAGATCCCGAGAGGAGAATGGAAGAGAAGGGATTGCGGCATGGCCATCTCCCTTGGGGGATGATTTCTTGCTTTCTGTCTCTCTCTCTCTGTCTTTCTGGTGAGTGCACACGTCCTATAGCAAAAACCTCTCCAAAAGAAAAAAATTAAAAAAATGAAACTTTCTGGAACTGTTAGAGAATTTTGTGATTTTTATACTTTTCTCAACTTTCCAAAATTTAATTCTTTGGTTTTTCCAGGCAAGATGATCTATTAGTTTTGTAATGATGCTATAATACGGTACCACAAACTGGGTGGCTGAAACAACAGAAACTTATTTTCTGTTTTAGAAGGTAGCTGTCCAAGATCAAGGTGTCAGCAGGGTTAGTTCCTTCTGAGAGCCATGAGAAAGAATCTGTTCGAAGCCTCTCATTTATCTGTGTGCATTTGCTGGCAGTCAGTGGTGGTCCTTGGCTTATAGAGGATCACTCTGATCTCTGCCTTCACCAGAGGCAGTCTCTCTGACTATATGTCTGTCTTCAAACTTCCCTGCTTTTTTCAGACACTCATTACATTGGATTAGAGACCACTATAATGCCTTTATCTCACTAACTATATTTGCATTGACCCAATTTCCAAATAAGGTCACAATTTGAGGTCTGGGGGTGAAGAACTCAACCCATGAGCCAGACAATGACAAAGCAGTAACCTATTGGAACCATCATGGGCGGGTCCTGGATTCATGTTCTGAGGCCCCTCAAAGCATGCTGTTTTTTTTTTTTTTAATTATTTTATGTTATTTTATTTAAAGTTCTTTTATACATTCAATCACATTATTTAGTTTGCAAAGTGAATATTCCAACATGTGTACATTTCTCCCCAATCCAATTGATAAGACTATAAAGTTATCTTCAATAGATAATGCCCCATTTCTTTGTCCCATTAATGCTACGCCTCTCTATTTTTCTCCTTAATGTCCTTCCTCAGACTCTACTCCTTTATCCACACTCTTCCCACTCTATATCTGGTATTCACAACCATTTACTGTGTTTCTATATCCTTTAGTCAGTCAGTTTCGGTCATAAGAGTGCTGACATTCAGTATATATTATATGGAGACATACAATGTCTCTCTTTCATAGCCTGGCTTACTTCATTCAGTAGTAAATCTTCCATATTCATCAACTTTCTGTCAAAAGCCAGGGTCTTTTTGTTTTTATGGCTGAGTAGTATTCCATAGAGTATATGTGCCACAGTTTTTTAATCCATTCATCTGTTCATTGGCATTTGGGTTGGTTCCATGTCTTAGCAATTATGAATAATGCCACAATAAATACCGATGTGCAAGCACTTTTCTGATTAAGAATTCTTGTCCTTCGGGTAGATACCAAGAAGTGGGATTGCTGGATCATATGGTAGTTCTATTTGTAGATTTTTGAGAAATCTCCAAATTGTTCTCCACAGTGTCTGGACCAATTTACATTCCCACCAGCAGTGTAAGAGAGTTCTCCTTTCACCACAGCCTCACAGCACTTATCATTTTTTTTTTTTTTTTTTTAAATCTTAGTCATTCTGACTGGGGTTATGTGGTATCTCATTGTTTTGATCTTCATTTCCTTTACATTTATATACATGTCGGTGGTACATGCTTGCTAAGACTGCTGAAGATTGCAGGGTGAATACTCTATTGGTGTGCCTATCTCTTTGCCACTTTCTCTCACTATCACTCTCTCGCCTAAATAAAATAAACATTATCTCAAAAAAAAAATGATTCCAACATTTTAATCTGGGGGGAGGGCATACAAATCAACCCATACATACTCCATTAGGCAAGCAAATCACTGTGCTTACCTGTCCTTGATCAGTTTAACAGTTAGGATTCCACTAGAGAAACCTAGGAAGTAGCACACACATGTGTATATGTGTGGTTAGAAACACCAAAAGAGAGAATGATTTGTTTCGAGGAATTGTTATGATATTGTGAGACCTACCTAGGCAAATCCTACAGTCTTAGGGCATCAGGAAGGACAAACTGGAAATTTGCTGGCAAGAGCTGATACTCTTGGGGGGAATTTCTTCTCCCATGGGGAAGCTTTGGCTCTGTTCATAAAGTACTTCAACTGATTGGCTCAGACCCACTTAGGATGATCCATATAATCTCCTATATATAAGGCCAGCTGATGGGACCAGCAGTTAGCATAATGGCTATGTCACTGGACTCCCATGTAGTCAACCACGGTTCGAGTCCCGGACCTGGTGGCTTAAACTCACATTGGGCGCATGTGCATGCGTGCCCAAGATCCCGAGAGGAAGAATGGAGGAGAAGGGATTGCGGCATGGCCATCCCCCCTGGGGGGTGACTTTCTGTCTCTTTGTCTCTCTCTGTCTTTCTGGTGAGTGCACGTGTCCTATAGCAAAAAAAGCTCTCCAAATAAAATAAAATAATAAAATAAAATAAAATAAAATAAAATAAAGCCAGCTGATTATAGATGTTAATCAAATCTACAAGATACTCTCACAGCAACTTCTAGGTTAGTGTCGGAGTAATTGAGCACTAGAGCCACGCAGGTGCAGAAGACTAGCAATCACAATAAATTACAAGGCAGGCCACAGAAGGTACTATATTATACCTCAGACTCAAATGAACCAAAGAAAATAATCTTGGGTGTATTGTCAAATGTTGGTGGATTGATTAGTTCCTGTTTGAGAGGCGAGATGTTCACAGTGTTCCCAGTTCCCACGCTCTTTTGTCACAGGTCAAGGCACTTGGTGTGCTTCTCCTTTCTGGTGCTGCCTTACCACAACCTCCTCTCTTCCAGTGTAAATCATGGCACTCCAGCTTCATTCCTTCCAATTCAATCTGTGTTCTCTGAAGAAGAAAATACCCAAAGCAATTTTCACCCTATTCGCACACTGGTAATCATTTTATTTTTCTGATTATGTTTCCTTCTCTCTTTCAGCCCTTTGGTAAATTACGCAGGGACCCTTTATTCTTATTCTCTCTTTTCTGTCTCTCTGTGTGTCTATGCTAAGTGCCAGCTGTCATTGCTTGGCAGATAATTACCATTTTACAAACAGTATTTAGGGAAATGACATCAGTTTCTGAATGTAGGGCTGTCATGGCTTATTCACGGGGCTTTCCTCTGTTAACCACCTTCTCTGTGTGCAGGCTGGGTGGAAGCAGTGAGAATGAAGGGGAGGGAAAAGGGAAGACCCTCCGGCTCCAAGCTTTTGGAGAACAATTGCATCCCATTTGTCACTGTTAGTCTGACAACCCTCATTTCACTCCTCCCAGATTCCCCCTGCCATATTCTGCTTTCTGTGGATTACTAAATGCATGCTTACATGAGCTCAGTGGACAAGCTCTCCTCTTTGCATGTTTCTTTTTTTTTTTTAGTTTATTTCTTGAGAGAATGAGATAGATAGAAAGATAGAGAGGCACCCTCAACAGAGTCTCTTCATATTTTGATACCATCTCTCCAACCCACTGCAGCCTTCCAGCTGGCCAGGATCATGCCTACCTGGTCTATTTCAGGTTAGTCCAGGACCCAAACTAAAGTCTTCTGTGGGACTTAAACAGCTGTGGAGTGGCACACTACCATCTGTGACTTTGAGGCTGGGCCCCAATTGCTGTCTTTATGGCTTGTTGAAGTTGGTGGATAGAAAGAAAGGTAGAAGATACCAGTCATCTGTTCTAGAGATAATATCTGTTGAGACATATGGAACTCTCTCCCTCTCTCTCTTTCGATGCTTTACATTGTTCTATTGAGTGTAAAAACTATTCTAAGATATACAGTGTATTTGTTTAAATTTCTTAAATTAATTCAATAATCTGCTTCCCAAGAATATTGGTTAAAGATGCTCTTAAATGCCTAAGATCAAGTAGATAGAAAGATACTGAGGACATGAGAAACACATTTATTAATTTGCATTTGAGGATCAACTGGTATTATAAAAAGAGCACTAGATTTCAGGTTAGGTCCTTTGCATTCTATCCTGGGCCCTTAGTTAAGAAAGATATGTCATTTACCCTATCCAACCCTCAGTTTTCTAGTGTAAAATAATAATAGCAAACTTTCTATAAATAGTATTTTTCCAAGTACTTTACCTTAGTTAACTTGTCAAAATTATGGATATGCTCGATTGCCCATATACACAAATGAAGAAATGGATACAGAGAGGTTTTGCTACAAGTTTACTGGGTTTGATTTCATTATAGATAGTCTAGTCATAGTGTCTACTTTTGGCTACTGTTGGAGATGACTAGCTCAGTGTCTTCAACAAGTTTGAGGGAAGTAAAAGGGACTGGTAGAAGAAAACCTGCTTACTAGTCAACTGAAGAGCCTTTAAAGTTATGTATATCTCTTGATCCAGGTTCTTATATTCTACCCCAAGTCTAATATTACCAAAAGAGAAAGGCTACATAATTTAGAAAAGTTTATTTCTAGGACCAGCAGGTGGCATAGTGGTTAAGGTGTTGGACTCCCACACGGCTGACCACAGTTCGAGTCCCAGATCTGGTGACTTGAAACTCATGCCGGGCAAATGTGTTTGCATGCCCAGAATTCCAAGAGGAGAGGAGAGGAGGAGAAGGGATTGTGGCATGACTATCTCCTCAAGGGGTCATACCTCACTTTCCTTCTTGCTGTCTATCTCTCTAGCAAGTGCACGTGCCCTATAGCAAAAACTTAAAAAAAAAAAAAAAAAGAATTAAAAAGATAAAAAGAACACAAAATTTATACTTTTTAGGCTAATAACTATGAACTGCCAGGTTCCTAGTCCTTCAAGGCCTAAGGGAAAAGATTCTATGATTGTAGCAAACTGAACTGAATACCTAATGCTTTGTAGAGTTGAATTATAATTTTTATTGACTCAGGGAATTGGAATGAACAGGTACAGTGAGTTCAAGCTTGTGGCAAGTCATTTGGTGCATTTTTACAGTAGGAAATATTAGCAGTTTCCAACTCACTAATTGCCAGTTTACCTACAAGAGCCTCTTTAATAAAAACGGCCCTTTAGTTCATAAAGCTATAGCACTGGTTCCTTTTTTCCCAGTGGCAGGTGTTCTTACCATTTTCAGTTCTACTAGAATTCCACATTTGCTTTCCTTCCCACCATAGACAGGACCTTCTTCATTCCTGTTTTTTCTTTCTTCTCTGTGTCTTTACATTCTGGATCACATCACGGGTAGAGAGGTTTCTGACATAGAAGCTAGGACTGAGAATGAGTTTGATATAGAATAAGTAAATAGGCAATTGGCTTTGGAGTTTATGCTTCTCTGACACAACAACTTGTAACATGATATTAAGGAGTTAAATAAGATTGTATGGGTAGAACCATAACCTCAAGAAGCCTAGGGTTTTATGTACAAAACAATGATGCCAACCCTGTGGATGTCTGGTTGTATAACCTTCTGGGAGTTACTTAATATTAACTTGTTCTTATACATAACATGGAGATAATAATTTTCTTGCAGTATTGTTATCACAAAAAGAGGTAATATCCCATATGTTGGAATTCAATGGATAGTAACCATTTTTATCAATTGTGCTTTTACAAAATTACTTCTGTGGAAAACTACAGAATCATGATTTGAATAAATATGTGAATATTCTTGTTACTTGTAACTTTTTTTTTTTACAAATTTGAAGTTATTCATGCATAATTGCAAAATATTCCCCTTTATTAAGGTTTTATATATCAGTTAAAGATAAATGAAGCAACTAAATTTCTGGGGCTTCAGCAACTGAGGTAAATGTAATGATTTTTGACTTTATGTACATCCTACAGAGAAATGAATCACATGTAACATTCTGGTGGAGATTTGGTGAAATAACCACACTAGACGTAAACACAGGCACACTCAGATACATAGATGTACGCACACAATCTGCTCACAGAAATCTGTCTCCGATTCTTCCATTTATGACCTATGTTAATTCAACCTTTCTTCTTGATCTGAAGTTCTCATTTAGCATCACTTTTCTTGTAGACCACAAAGGTAAAGAAAATGGCTCCACAACAAATAAATAAATACTGGGGGCTAGCAGGGGGCATAGTGGTTGTGGCACTGAACTCCCACATGACTGAGTGCAGTTTGAGTCCCAGACTGGGTGATTTGAGAATCACGCCAGGAGTTTGTGTATGTGTGCCCCCAAATCCCAGGAGGAGATGAAGGAGTAGGGATTGAGGCATGGTCATTCTCCTTATGGGATGATTTCTCACTTTCCCTTTTACTGTCTTTGTTTCTCTTCCACAGCCTATGGCAAAAAAAAAAAAAAAAAAAAAAAACAACAACAACAACAACAAAACTTTAAAAAACTAACAAACACTGTTACAATATCCTTTAGTACCAAGGATCCAAAAATACACTGATAGACCCCAAAATGGTTTTTTTTTTAGGCTTTTTCCATTAGCACATAAACGGGTGAGGGTTGATCATATTAGCTAGTTATATGAAGGTGTTGAAATGTCAGGCAATTGGAAAAAAATGGGAGCTGGCCATTGAAAAAAAAAGCATTAGCACAGGAGACAAACTGCCTCTTTCACACTTATGCCTGGGGTAGTGAAGCTGTGAGCCTGAGTCTAGAGCTTTAGACATTTATAATCCCCTGATTCAAATTTTCTCTTTATATCTTTTCATATTATTAATATATAATTCAATAACTAAAGGTCATAAGGTATTTTGGCTAAAACATTCTCTCAGATAATACAAAGCATCTACTGTCTGATGCAATATTTTATTGGATAGATAGTCTTTACATTAATGCTGTGACTGTAGGAAGAAAATGGGATATAAAAATAAAGTTGTTATTTATTTATACTTCACCTTATTATAGAGAAGATGTAAGGTAAAAACTAAGATAATTTTCTGGTTATGCAAGCAAATGCAACACAAAAGTAAATAACCCAGGTTTTATGGGAAAAAAATTGTACACACACACACATACACACATACTTGTATTCTAAATTTACATTTTTTTGGTTGCTATTGCATACACTGACGTTTGGGAAAACAAAATTGGATAAGCAATTGCTAGTGAGATACTCAGTTATCGTCTGCCATGATTTGAAGTAGATTATCTATGTATGAAGTTGACAGACACAAAGTTAGGGTAGGGCAGGGATCTTTTGGGAAGGAAAGAAGTCCATCACTTTGGCCCCATTCTTTCAAGCTCTGTGGACATGTTCCCACACTCTAGACCTGAATGGCCTGATCCTGTAGCCACCGGCCACATGGGGCTGTTGAAGTCTTTTCTTTATCTTTTTCCTGAGAGGTTTTTGCTATAGGGCACGTGTGCTCACCAGAAAGACAGAGAGAGACAGAGACAGAAAGCGAGAAATCACCCCCCCCCCCGCCCCCCAGGGGGGATGGCCATGTTGCAATCCCTTCTCCTCCATTCTCTTCTCAGGATCTTGGGCACACATACACATGTACCCGGTTTGAGTTTAAGTCACTGGGTCCAGGATTTGAACTGCGGTCGACTACATGGGAGTCCAGCAACACAGCCATTACGCTAACTGCTGGTCCAGAGTTGTTGAAATCTTGAAATGTGGCTGATCTAAGCTGAGAGGTACTGCACACCAGGTCTCTGGGAATTGTTATGAAAAATATACACTACCTCATTGATATTTTTGTACTGATGATCTGTTGAAAAAATATTTTATATTGAAAGATTCATGGAAAATATACATTATGAAAAAAACTATGCATGGATTTCCATTTTTTGCACCCAAATAAACTCATACTTTAATTCCATTTTCCTACAAAGCCCCCTTATATATATTGTGCTAAGTAAAATAGCCTTATGAAAACAGGTTTACCTGCTTATTTTTACTTTTTGTTTTCTTATTTGGCTACTAGGAAATTCAAAATTACATATGTGTCTCTCATTTGTTGCTTGCATTATATTTCTATTGGAAAGTATTGGGTTAGACATGCAGTTGTAAACACAGAACCCCGTGGAGCTGTGAGCAAGGGACAAAATTAAAGGGAAGTGGAGGGACCAGCAGGTGCATAGTGGTTTGGTGCTGGACTCCCTTATGGCTGACCAGAGTTCGAATCCTGGACCCTGTGACTTGAAACTCACACCAGGTATGTATGCATGCATGCCCAAAATCCTGAGAGGAGAATGCAGGAGAAAGAATTTTGGCAAGGCCATCCCCCAGAGAGATGGTTTCTCACTTTTTCTCTCCCAATCTCTCTCTCTCTCTCTCTGTCTAGCAAGCACACACACTTCATGGCAAAAATCTCTCTCGAAACAAAACAAAACAACAAGTAAATAAATAAAGGCAATTGGAGCATACCAAATTTGGTGGCGGCCACACTTCCAGCTTGGTGGGAGATGGACAGGAATGTTTTCACAGTTTTTCTTATAGATTGAATTAACCAAGACACACTTTTACCCCTCAGCTTCAGAATGTATTGTTAGCTACATCAGGGAAGATGCAAAGGAATGATGTAGAGCTGTTTTCTTTTCCTGCAACACTAAGCATATCCACAAAAGAGAAACAAAGACCAGTGGATAATCTCGATGGTAGTCTCTGTGTCCTTCTTCCTAGGAATTTACTGGGCCTAAGAAAGATCACATTCATACATTACTCTTGCCCTTTTCATTCTGCTGTGGATGGGGGCTGCCATCCCACAGGGTCAACATTACCTCAGAGAGCTGTGGGTGCTCAAAGGATATAGTCCTCTTTCTGCATCTGATAAATGATGGTATTATTTTAGTAGCTAGGCCAGATAGCTTATTTTCTGTTCCAGATCTGTCCCCACTTGTTGGCTAGGTCACCTAACCCCTCTCGGCCTCAGTTTACTGAAGTGTTCCAAACTCTAGTATTTGACAAGTTCATGAAGTACTGGGGTACTTTTGTTCTCATCTATAATGAACTCTCTGCCTTGTTCAGTGCAAGAGCCTATACCCAGATCTGCCCACCCACATATCTTCTGCTTGTTCTGCATCTCAAAACCACAAAAAGAGTAGGGATCTAATTCACTCAGAGGTTTATGGTCGAGGACCCACTTCTAGGTGGTCTCTTATTTGCCCCTGATCCTCATTCTTCATACTGGCCCTCAACTGGTTGCTATGGTAACACAAGCCCTGGAAACTTGATATGTCTTCTTTAATACATTTTACTTTGAGAAACCTATAAAAATGAAATTCCTATATAGCACCAGTATCCAATTCATTTTAATTTAAGTCTGATGCAAGTTAGAAAAGAGCCATCAAGGGACCAGCAGTTAGCGTAATGGCTATGTCGCTGGACTCCCATGTAGTCGACCGCGGTTCGAGACCCGGACCTGGTGGCTTAAACTCACACCGGGCGCATGTGTGTGCGTGCCCAGGATCCCGAGAGGAGAATGGAGGGGAAGGGATTGCAGCATGGCCATCCCCCCGGGTGGTGATTTCCTGCTTTCTGCCTCTCTGTCTCTTTCTGTCTGTCTGGCGAGCACATGCGCCTTATAGCAAAACCTCTCCAAAAGAAAAAAAAAAGAAAAGAGCCATCAAAATTATACACACACATCTATATACATGCATACACATGCATCTATATGTATGTAAACAAACACACCTATACATATGTATACACACATCTATATATGCATACACACATCTATATGTATGTATACACACATCTATATATATGCATACATACACATCTATACGTATGTACACACATCTATATGTATACATACATACATATGTATACACACCTATGTATGTATGTATGCATATATATAGATGTATGTATACCTATATATAGATGTGTGTATACGTATGCATACACATCTATACATATGTATACACACATCTATACATGTACATACACACATATAGGTATGTATACACATGTGTGTGTATATATATATATAAACACACCTATACATATGTGTACACTCATCTATGTATGTATACATGCATATATAGATATGTGTGTATATATACCTATACATATGTATATATATATATACCCATACATATATGCCTATACATATGTATACACACATTTATATATATGTATACACACATGTATATTTGTATACACAGCTGTATATGTATATACACATCTATACATATGTATACACACATCTATAGATATATAAACACATATATATATATATATATATATATATATATATATATGTTTACACACACACCCCTTTAGGAAACAAGGCCTTAGCTGTAGTAAAGAATGAGAAGGGATGGTTATATTAGAGGGATACCTGCAGTGTCAATCTACAAGTGTTTGGCAGTGGGACATTTCCTCAGCAAAGAGAAAAATCTCTGAGAGATTTAAAGATCCTATTGAAATTCACACTGCGAATTGCCTTTCCCAACAAAGGCCCCTTAAACTGAGACAGTGAATGAACACAAGTCTCCCTAACGGGGCCAGTGCTGACAGCCTTACCACTACTCTTCATATTCCAGACTCCTCTCCTGTCAGCTGCTGAGCCAGTGGGACCCTCACAAGCCTGGGGAGAGGCAGGCAGAAGGTTTTCTCAGGGCCTCGTGAACTCCCAGCTGGGCTACAAGCTAAGATGTTCACTCAATCAGATCCCCTCTGTGCTTAAACAGAAAAAAAAGCTGATTTCAAATTCACTTTAGGATTTAAAATCTATTATATTTCCCATTTGGGTTCTGTGCACACCTGAAACTCTCTTTCTTTAATCACCTTCCTCCAGCCTTCAAGCACCACTGGTGGATTGACCAGCAAGATTGCTCTTTACAGCTAATGCCACCTGGGAGTGGCTTGCTTTTACTTCTCTCCTCATCAACTCTATTTTCAGCTCTCCTCTGATTCTTTGCTCACACACCCTCTTTGACGTTTCCTCTCCCATTGGCCTTGACATATGTCTTTATAATGCTTATTTCCTTGTTCGAAGTGTATGGGAAAGGACTAGGTTGAGAGCCCAGAGATCTGGGTTCTATTTCTGGATTTTCCACATTCTCTACCCGTGACCTTGAAAAGGAGCACATTGTTCCTCTCTCCCATCTAATCAGGATGTGGCAAATATTAGTGTGCTATAATTGTGTGAGATGATAATGAGATCGAGTCAGTCTTTGCAGAGTCCCCTCAGCCAGAGATTAAATTCAGTTATTCTTGCTAGACCCAAACCTAAATACAGATATGAAGCAAAAGACAGAGGACATGGTGGTACTCGATAATATGAAGGACTGTATAAAATTTGTCACGACAGCAATCAATGTCACATATAAGTCAGAACTGTAAATGAAAATTATATATCCGGATTACTTTGAATAGCATTTACGTAGGATTTCACAAATGTGCTATCTCATTTTTAATGCTTGGGTGGCTATTATTAGGAAGATATTGTTTAAAATACAGTCCTGTTTGAAAGCTTCTACCTGCCTGGCCAGAGTGCTTCCACTGAGGCTGAAGTCTGATGAGTGTCATGGTGCATGATTCCTGGAAAAGGCAGAGGTAGCAAGTTATCAGGGCTTGCAGGTCATTAGTCACTTAGCGAGATGTTCCATGCAACCCTCTAAGCCAGACTCCATGACACATTTCTAAGTGGAACTCCACAGCTACATATCAGGAATGACATCCCCGGGGACAGGCATGTCTTACAGGTTATAGATTATGTCGAGATGTCTGTAGCCCACCTAACAGTTGCTGCAGGGGTTGCCAGCTACAACCTCCACGAGAACAAATTACAAACACTCTAGAGGCTTCATATTTTTTTTTTTCTGTCATGCTTACCAGAGGGCAAGCAATATCCTGCTCAATACAAATAGTTCCGTGCAAAATCTCTCTCTCTCGAAGTCATTTTGAAAGTACAGAAGTTAAGTTTGTGTGGATGGCAGACCTAATGATTTCCTTTTGCACTGTGATTGTTGAAGTATCTCATTTTGGGGCTAGATATGTCTCTAAACAGTTGTCTCTAAAGTGAGTTTTGTCAATTATGCATGTGAAATATTATTTTTCCCATTATGTATCATTTAAATTAAGTTTAATTCAGCAAACATTTTCTGAGGGTCTATTATATGCCCAGCATTGTGAGGAATATGTGCTTTGGAGATGAATGAGATGCAGCTGTTGCCTTCAAGAAGCTAGCAATCTAGCTGGAGAATCAGACCTCTCAGAAATTAACTCTGGCAGAATAGATGTGTGCTATAATGGTGGTAGAGAAAAAAGTTGTAGAAGCGAAAGGGAGAGAGGAATTAACACCACTCAGCTGGGTCAGGAAAACCCATCAAAGAAAAGAAATTGGGGCTGGGTTTTGAAGCATATTGTAACTTTTTTCCCCAAGAGTAAAGAGTAGGAAGAGGGCAGCCAATGAGAAAAGAATGCACAGGAGAAGTTACAAAAGGCACAGAGACAAACTGTAAGGAGCATTTGTAAAATGGCAAAGTAGAAGGAAAAAGAAAATGTGTTGAACTGCACTAGATAACAGAGGATCTGCAGGACACAGGAACATATTCCGAGTATCCCTGTCTGCATCCTGCCAGCGGGCACCCACTGAATCTTTTACGACAGGGAATGCCATTTTGGATTGTTCTTACTAACAACTGATGGCACATGGAGAATGCTCCAGGTGAGGGGAGAGACTGAAACCTGAGAAACTAATTTGTAGAGATGACGTGGATCTAAACTAAGGAAATGGCAGGGGAGATGAAGACAGGAGAAAGACGTGACGCATTTCAGAAGCAGTGGGGAGAGGGCCTGGCGACGGACTGGATTGGTGAGTAGAAGAGAGACTGGCATGGAGCCACTTAATGTCCTTTCCTGGCTCAGATGTTTTTGAAAGAAATTTAAAACATTGCAGGGGGTGGGGGTGGAGAATCAGTATTCGAAGAGGAAAAAGAAAAGTTTATTTAGACATGGGGATTTACAGTTGAGATGTTTGTGAAATGCCCAAGTACTAGGCCCTTGAAGGTGTAGAGTTCATGAGACAGACCAAGGCTTGAGGCACACATCTGGAAATTATCAGTACATAGTGGGAGTTGCAGTTCTGGAAATAAACACTACCAAAAATGACCTTATAAGATCGTCAGAAGGATACCCAGAACTCCAGTATCCTGGACTCTGTAGGGCAGGTGAGCGAGGAGGCAATGCAATCCCAGGAATCCAAAGAGAAACTCAGGGGACCAGCAGTTAGCGTAATGGCTATGTTGCTGGACTCCCATGTAGTCAACCACGGTTCGCGTCCCGGACCCGGTGGCTTAAAACTCACGCCAGGCGCGTGTGTGTGCGTGCCCAAGATCCCGAGAGGAGAATGGAGGAGAAGGGATTGCGGTGTGGCCATCCCCCCTGGGGGGTGATTTCTCGCTTTCTGTCTCTATGTCTGTCTCTGTCTGGGGAGCGCACGTGCCCTATAGCAAAAAACAAAACAAAACAAAACAACAAAGAGAAACTCAGAAAAACTGTAATCATTGAAGCCAGTTATGGGAAGCATATCACAGAATTAGAAAGCAAGGGAAATGGCATCTCTCTATTTTATATCAGCTTAGATAAACCCAGGCAATGCAAATTCAGGGCAGGAGGATGGCTCTGGGGCAGATAAACCTGTATTCTATTCCTCAATTCATTTGCTCCCTTGGGATCTTGAAAAATGACATAACATTTTTGAGGCTTAGTTGTCTCCTCTGTAGCAAAGGCTTTGTAATGGGGGTTAATTGATAAAATGTATATAAAGCACCTGGGAAAAGGTGGCATACAGAGAAGGCAGTTGACAAATGATGTTCCTCCTAGTATCATGGTGAGAAGTAGGGGAGTCTAATCATGGTGATCTGAGATGTTGTAGAGGATCCTGGGGAAGGAAAATTCAGGAAAAGCCCGCTAGGTATAAATATTGGTTTTGCTCACAGCTGTAGAAATTGCCTTTGGTGGTCAGTCAGAATGGGATATTTGTGACCGTGAGCCAGAGAGCATGATGTCAGAACCTGCAAAGGTGTTGAAGTGGGACAAGTCAGTAGCTTGCTGGGGCTCTAGCATTGGGCTAAGGACTGGGGGCACAGTGAAGTCCTTAAAGAACTTAAAAGCCACTGGGAGAAAATATATGCACAGAAATAACAATCAAGAAATTTTAGGAAACCAGCAGTTAGCATAATGGCTATGTCGCTGGACTCCCACGTAGTCGACCGCAGTTCGCGTCCTGGACCCGGTGGCTTAAAACTCACGTCAGGCGCGTGTGCGTGCGTGCCCAAGATCCTGAGAGGAGAATGGAGGAGAAGGGATTGCAGCGTGACCATCCCCCCTGGGGGGTGATTTCTCACTTTCTGTCTGTCTCTCTCTGTCTGTCTGGCGAGCGCACGCGCTCTATAGCGAAAACCTCTCAAAAAAAAAAAAAAAAAAAAAAAGAAATTTTATCAGGCTTGCATTTAGACACTATGGGGAATTAGTTTAATGGTGTGGCTGAGAAATAGGACTTAGGCTGAGGACTACCTTAGATTTGTGGAAGCACATTTTTATCTCCAACTCAGAGACACTAAAATGGCAGGCCAAATGGGAAATCTAAAATTCATACTCTATTTCTATGATCTCAGATTCCCAGTGAAGTATAAAAAGAAAGCATCCAAAGAAATCAAAATGGCAGATTTCCCTTTCAAAGACACTCCCTCTCTGTTGCCTGGTACCACCTCCCCCCCCACCCCACCCCACCCCCCACCCCACCCCCACCCCGCCATACTGAAAACTTCAGCCCAGTTGCCTCATGCTCTTCCCTACTTGCAGGTGATGAAACACCTGTGTTCTGCAGTGAGCTTAACCAGGTGCAGCTGAGGGGGAAGGTTAGTGCTTCGCATCATTTATGTCAAATGGGAAGAGGCTCCCCTCCTCTTGCTCTTGGGTGTCAACCCCACATTAAGCAGAGCATCAGGCAAGCCATTTTGAGTATGCCCTGCAGTAGGAAGGGTACGGGGTACTAAGATTCCTGGGAGTATACTTGGGCTCTATCCTATGGCACAGGTATCTGAGGGGCAAATATCGATCACAACGAGCTCTATGAGAATTGGCAAGTATGGGCACCCCCAGAGTGATAAAAAATGAGGTGGTGTTACAAGAACTGATTTGAATCCTCACTTTACAACGTGCCAATTGTGTTGCTTTACAAAAGTGTGTTTACTTCTCCAAGACTCAGTTTCTCTATTATGTATATTCTTTTTTTTTAAGAGGCTTTTGCCTGAGGGCACATGCATTCACTGCAGAGAGACAGAGACAGTGAGAGGGAAAGTGAGATATCAACCCCCTGGGGGGTATAGCCACTCTGCAGTCTCTTCTCCTCCATTCTCCTCCTGAGATCTTGGGCACACACACACACATGCTCCTGGTGTGAGTTTAAAGCCAACAGTATCAGGGACTCAAACCATGGTTGGCCACGTGGGAGTCCAGTGACGTAACTGCTACGCCATCTGCTGGCCTCCCCATTATGGATTTTCTTGTGTAAAGCTTATCATGTGATTTATGTAATGATAAATATTTGAGGTACCAGCATAGAGCTTGACATATGGTAGGTACTTAAAAGCACATACTGATCCTGACTCTGGAATAACTCTTTCAAGGTCTTGCTATGCTGGTATTCATTATCTGGCTTGCGTGTTCATCCAAAAGCCAATGAATCCCAAATTGCAATCTCCACCCTAGTTTTCTTTGAAGTCTAGATTCATTTGTTTGTTTCCCTGCCTACTTAATATCTCTGTTGAGATCTTAATCTTAAAATATCTATACCTGAACTCATGATTTTTCACCCAAACCCACCTCATTCATTATGCCTCCCCATCTTATTTGGTGTCAAATCCACCCTTCATAGTGGTACAATCCTAAAATCTCTGGCTTTTCTGACCCCTCTTTTCCTGCTCAGTCTCTACCTGTGAGAAATTCTACCATATTTTGTGGCTATACCTGTAAAGTATATCCCAAATTTAATGGCCTCTTTCCATTTTTACTGTTATCACCTTTATCTGAGATATTGTAAACACTGGCCTATAATACTGAGAGTGTTTCCTAATGGAATTTCTTCCTTTAACTATAGTTACTCTCAACTGAACAGCCAGAGTGACCCAAGGAAGCATGTAAGAATATGAATGAATCATTGTAGGTCCTCGTGCAAGCTCATACATATGTGCTCTACTAGCTCCTTTCTGTTTAAGTGATGATCGTCCAGGAGTGAACAGAGTTAGATAGAAAACCAAAGGCAGTAGTACAGGAGATATAATCCGAAGAATGAGACACAATAATTACAACAGAATGCTAGTGTCTTAGGTTCCTGCTCATGGAAGACTTCAGTCAGGTGGAAGTTAAAAGAATAATTTATGTTTTCTTCTGAAATAAGAGCAACCTGCAGGCAGAAGGAAGTAACTGGCAAAACTGGACAGACTGAAAACGTAAGAGAGCACTAATAGACTGAAGAAGGCGACAGAAGTGGAGGATGGGATCAGGAATATGGGTGGATACTGAACATGTTTCCCTGGGGAGAAATGCAGTGCATTTCAGACTTGTGAACTTGAGCTACCACAGAGAAGTTAGCTCATAAAGACCTCGTGGCCAAATCTCTAAGGTCCGTCTAGCCAACAGACCGT
This sequence comes from Tupaia tana, assembly GCA_026018925.1. Classification (NCBI taxonomy): domain Eukaryota; kingdom Metazoa; phylum Chordata; class Mammalia; order Scandentia; family Tupaiidae; genus Tupaia; species Tupaia tana. The sequence continues at coordinate 20,205,773 of JAKSZU010000020.1, read as the reverse complement.
CTCTTCAGCATCGTGCACCCACTGCTTTGACCTCTCTCCTCTTTCACCTTCTCTCCTCCTCCAGGACCCTGATTCAAGCTTTCTTGGCTAGATTGTGGCTCGGCTTGCTCTTCTAATTGGAAATGAGGTTACCTAAGTCTTAGGTTCAGCTCCACAGAGGCTTTTTGCAGTTCCTCTATGCCATGCCATTAGCGACAGTTTCAAGCTGAGGTGAAAGCATTTTAAGCAGTCCTTGTTAACTCTCCTGGAAATATTTTAAACCTGGACAGAGTTGGGATTATGATATCTTTTTGTAAACCTGGACAGAGATGAGAGTATGATATCTTTTTTCCCTACCTCTAAACTAAAGACTCATTTTCACATAAATTCAGCTTCAGGGAAAACAAAAACAAAAACAAAACTAAACAAAAAAGAAAACTAAAGTCTTGGCTGCTATTCTCAGATCACTTTATTTCCAGGACATTACCTAAAGCCTCCTGTGATTATGAAATACCTTTGAAGTAGAAAATACCTTGCATTTTCCTTTTCATCCACTAACTGGTTGGTGTTGCCAGTATAATTTTTCTCTGGACACACTTCTACAAAAGACACTTGAGCTTCCTTTGCTTATCTTCTCAATGAGCGTTCAAATGCCATAATTAAAATGCACAAATTAACTTCAGAAATCATCATATCTCCAGATACAAGTTCAAAGGTACCATGCTTTGAGAATGATAAATTGTTTTCCTTATTCTTATGCATTTCTCTATCACATTGTTAGTGTGAATAACAGTTTACAGCTAAAAAATTAGCTTTGCTGTATTGTAAGTAACTGAAGGATGTATTCTTTTTTCAGAATATTTATAATATTTTATATATGGTAAATACAAGATATTTACCCCTCCTGGAAATCCCCTTAAGTCATTGCCCAAGTCCAGTGACTGTGCACATGCCACTGTAGAACTTCTCCTTTTCTATGTGGCTCTGCTTCACTGAGTGCAGAAGTTTACTGATGTCATTGACAAAGGTGCCTTATATGACTAAGTTCTTCATTAGGTATATGCTATTGGGTATTTTGTGGCTGTCTTTGAAGAGGCAATGCTATTGCTATGAAACCTCAGTGCACAATCGAATCAATACAAACTCTCCGCATTGGCTGAATTTATTGTTTCAGTTGTGTGTTTGTGATAATAAAGACACTCTGCTCTTGGAGATGCTTTAAACTCTTGATTCTGTGCTAATAGTTGTGAGGCAGATGATTACTGGCAGAGACTTGTTTTTCATCTTTGTGAAAATATAATAGGGGAAGGACATATTTATGGAGATATGCTATAGAACAAATGCAGGAAATATCAAAGGCAATTGAGGTAGCAGGATATGTACAAGGTGTGGCAAGCTAAAGAGTGGGAAATGGATGGAGAGTCTGCAGAAATAGCCACAGAATTCTAAAATGAGCCAAAATTCTTCCACTATGGTACTTCTGGGTAATAGTAGCTAATGTTTTCCTTTTCATAAAATGCCCCAAATATCATAAATGATTTAGAAAATATAAATGATCCATCTTAGGTGTTTTTTACATTTCATTAATTCAGAGTTTTAGTTTAAAATTTGTGATGAACCAACAAACCAAAGTGCATTTGGAAAATTAATACTGTTAGTGACATTATTGGGTTTATAAGTTACTCCAGGAAATTATTTTTAAGGATTTTAGCATATGCATAATATGGAAATTCGACTAGTTATAAATGAGACTTCCCTATACAATAAACTAAATTCAGGAAGGATCTCTAATTTAGAAACACCTTGGTAGTCGTTCGTTAAATCAGTAGGAATTCTTATAGACCAAAACTGTCTTTCATCCTTAAGGACATATTTAGTTTAGACATTAACTGATTTTGATGGGTTTCCTGTCCTGAATTTGAACTCATAATTTTACCTTTGCCTTTTCATCATCATCAGCAACTTAATTATCAATTCATATTTATCAGTTCCACTAATAGCCCATCACATTGCTCATTTATTTACCAAAGAGTACTTGATGTGACTTATCACATGTAAAACTGATTTCAGAGTATTTACAGTTATTAATTAAAGGCTCTTAATTGGTGTTGAGTATTGGGTCTGCCTCCCCCTTTTTTTTTTTTTTTCTTTAATGTGGTCTGAATTGGAAAGTGTCATTGTAGCTTCTTCCTAACCCACTTGTGATTAGCTCTTGTAACATTTATGTATCTCTGTGACATTCAGTTATACAACTTCCTCCTCTAGAGAAAGATAGATTTACATCTATATAGACGTAAGTAGTCTATGGTTCTTTCTGGAAGATACAATTTAAAATATATTGCATTGTATTCAAACAATAGTGTACTATGAAGCAATGGGAATGATCTATAACTACATGCAATAATGGGAATAAATCTTTAAACATAATATTGAGCAAAAGACATCAGATTTATTTTAAGTACATAAAAGACCAAATTAACCTGTGCTGGTAAAAGTCAAAGGAGGAGGATAATGATAGGAAGAAGACAAGAGGGGAGTTTTGGGAGTGCAGGTTCAATTTCTTTCCAAATCGGATGCTATTTCCATGAGTGTGCAACGTTTGTGAGACTCTACAGCAGTGCACTTAGGACCCCTGCACTTTTGTGCATATTGTGTTTTAAGGAAAACATTTAACATCTAGATTTAGTACAAACATAACAATCTCTGATCTTGTCGCTTCAGTCAGGTTCCTTAGAGCTTTGTTCTAATGCCACTGGGAATCAGAAAAAGAAGAAATGGAGGACATTTTTTAAATTCCCTTTTTAAAAATATATCTGGGGATTTGTTAGAGAAAATAGTTTATATATCTAATAGATGTGGTGAAGCCAAAATAGAAGTACGTTCCAATTGTCTCTTGCCATTAAACCTTGATTATTTTGACCTCTCTAATCTGAAATGAGGTTATATTCTCTCAAATGTACATTTCTCTGTTAAACCATATTCACTAATGAAAATGTAATTATCAGATTTAATTAATACTTTCTCATTATTCTTGAACAATTCAGACAGTTTATTGACTTGAAAAGAAAAAAATCCCAAATAAATATAATTAGCATAGTTCTGTATACATAAGCTTATGATTTACTATCATATCTCATATGCCTATAACCTGCTATATATCAAACTTGGTTTTGACCTAATTCCAGTCATGGTTTGGTATTTGTTTTTAATCCCAACCATCATAAATTAGTCTTTTACATGACCACATTTATTGAATGCTATTTACTTAGGGGAAAAGGCTGGGTTGGGCAGTTCAAAGACCAAAGTCTTTATTTAGAACTAGAGCAAGGACTCGGAGAAAACAGGAGGCACACTGCAAACTTCTCAAGCGTGTACCTGCACCCACGTGTCATACCTCTGAGAGCACCTTTGAAGAAAAGCCTAGTTAATCTGTTTTAAATACATGCACTCAAGAGAGAAGATTTGCCAATTGCTTCTGGTTTCTAGCCACCAGAGTGACTTCTGTCCCAAGCAGGACCCAGAATATCAAGCAGATGATTTTCTACAGATTCACCGCTCTTAGCTGTGTCACCTCGGGGAGTGCGACACTGGTCAGGAGCTCAGGGAGGCTGCTTCCCAACCAGATCTGCTTTGAACTCTAGCGACAGGGTCTTGGCCAAGCCTCTCCAAGATCTCCCCCTAGGCTCAGGGAAAAAATCAGTTAAGAAATAAATAGTTTGGAATAACTGAGTCCATCTGTAACCACTGCATGCTAAAATCTCACACCCATGACCTCTTCAAGACTTGGAAACCTTCCTTTATGTCATAGTGTGTTGATTACGATGACTGGTTGGTGGGTTTTGTGTGAAGTGATAATCTCAACAAACACATCTTACCAACAAATAACGTAAAATTGAATTATAAATTTAAGATTATAGATCAGCATTAATTTATAATGCTTTAAAGAGCAGTGATTTAGAAGCAATGGGACCTATATGTATTTCCAGTCATCTTAAGTATATGAATATGTATTGGTCAAAAAAATTATTAGTGCTTTTAAATATATTGATATTCAGATTTCTTGCTATTATATATGTTATCCAACTTTTACCCTATCTTAGTCCATTTTTTGTGTTGCTAATAGAAATACCTGAGAGTGGGTCAGTTGAAGAGAATAAGGCTTATTTTGACTCAGAATTCTGGTGGCCATGAAGTCCAAAGTCATCATAACATGGTGGGAGGCAGAACTTTTAGTGAGGAGATAACAGTCTGTATACATGTGATTTTTTCTCTCTGCCATTCTGGTCTCATTTCTTCTGCTTATAAACCCTGCCAGAACTCAATCACGGTGTTCTTCTCTAATTACATTATCATACCCAAAGACCCCACCCTAGGATACCATGAAGAAATTAAGCTGTCACTTAGCACCATTACAATATAATTAATACAATCATGTCCCAACACACACATTTTTCTGAGACAGCCAGTCACTGTACACTAGGACTAAATTCCCGAACATGAAACGTTGGAAGACAAACTATTACCTAAATGATAATAAGCCCTAATAGAAACAAATCTGAGTAAAAAACACTGACTAAAAATTTCATGTAGTCAGGACCAGCACTTAGCGTAATGGCTATGTCACTGAACTCCCATGTAGTCGACCACGGTTCGCGTCTCCGACCTGGTGGCTTAAAACTCACGCCAGGCGTGTGGGCGTGCGTGCCCAAGATCCCGAGAGGAGAATGGAGGAGAAGGGATTGCAGTGTGGCCATCCCCCCTTGGGGGTGATTTTTCGCTTTCTGTCTCTCCGTGTCTCTCTGTCTCTCTGGCGAGCACACGTGCCCTATGGCAAAAAAAAAAAAAAAAAAAAAAAAACCTCTCCAAAAAATAAAATTTCCATGTAGTAAAAATGACAAAAATTGAGGTCAATATTTTGCCTTAAACTTTCATTCATTCAATGATATTGCATGTATACAGGTCTAAAATTGGGCCCTATAAAAGTTTCTAACAGAATATAAGTACTGTCTTTTATACAAGTAAATCTTTATCTTGTTTAGATCAATTGTACTATCAGTATCTGAAACGAAAGTAAAAATTAGAAAGTGTAAGGGAAGAAAAGACAATTTATTATGTTTGTTTTGGAGATTTTTTCCATAGGGCATGTGCACTTGCTGGACAGACAGGAACAAAGAGAGAGAGTGAGAAATCATGACCCCTCCTCAAGGGGAAATGCCATGTTGCAATTCCTTCTCCTCTATTCTCTTGGGATTTGGGGTACACACACCCACACATGCACATCCAGCATGAGTTTCAAGTCACCAGGTCCAGGACTTGAACCTCAGTGGGCCATGTGGGAATCCAGCACCTTCACTACTATGCCACCTGCAGACCCTGAAAAGACAACAGTTTTAAAATTATTTTATTTCTTCCATGTTAGTTTATTATCCACGCCAGTCTCAGAAAGGTTTTTGGAGTAAATCTAGCCTACTGTAGATCTGGTTCTTCGGCACTTACGTAGTCTTCATCGTTAATTGTAGGTTTCCCTCTGGGACTGCCACTTAAGACTCAGGCAGTACCCCGTGTTTCCAACATGTCTTCATTTACCAAACCACCACAGGGTACGAGAGGTTAATAAAAAAACATACTAGCTACCAAGGTGCTACTTCATTACATCTCCCTGATGAGTATTTTAGTATGCTTTCATGGTACCCATGGCTTAAAGAAATAACCATACTTTGTACATAACACAATATTTTTAAATGTAGGGACCTTCTTAGGAAACTTAGGTCCCAAAATGTCTCTGCCTATGGCTAAAGACAATCCAGTTAATTAAAATTTTATTCCTGATCCCATTTATCATCATTAACTCTAGCAATTGCCCAACATATTTAAATGAAACAAATGGTGAAGATTTAGGAAGCAACTAGCAGTTCTTCAAGACACCAAGAATAATAACTGCAGTTTAAGAAAATTTGTGTCAACCCAATTTACACGGAATAAAAATGTCATGAAACAGATCATTTTATATGAAGCATTTTGTGTCATCCTCAACCCAAAGACTTACAGTTGCTTAATGGAGAAAATGAATTAAGATTCATTATCAATAAATGAAAGCATTATCTCAATCACTTAAATGAGTCCTTTGCACAAATTGAGATTTTAGTGAGATTTATTTTTAAGAATAGAAGATAGACTTTTTAAATATTCCCCTCTGAAATGTTTTCGACATATATTCTGGGTGGGGTGATTGTTGGACTAATGATTTTGTGTGAAGAACAGCATGTGTTTCACATGTTTATTTCTCTGAGATTTCCATTTTGACTTTCTCTCATGCTCTGGTTAATGGATACTTAAAATAAAGTGGTACCCATTTTACTTTATTACTTTAATTTCTTTAAAAGTGAATTCTATTCCTCTTCTATTTCCAGTTCAAAGGCAGCATAGAGTCTTAATAAACTTCAAATGTATTTGGATAGCTGATACATTTAATGATCTCATCAACTTAAAAAATAGCAAGTAAAAGTAAGTGATCTTGAGAATAATTAACAGGGCAATGATGGGAGAGGAGAGAATTAGATGAAATAAATGACACTGTCCTTATTTCTGTCAAAATTTCCATTCAGAAAATATAATCATGATTTTCACTTTGTTGTTTATAGCTTACAGTACACTCTGTGTATCTAGCATATTTTATCATAACAGTTGAAAATAATTTGCAAATATGCATTACTTTATCCGTACTTTTTAATATCTCAATACCAGAAAGCAAATATTTTCAACTAGAGTTGTCAGGGAGAAACTATAGTCAAATACTGGCGCATGGCAGTTTAGTGGTGACCAGGGAGCAATTAAAATGGAAGTGCTCATGCTTCCTTAAGTGAGTCTGTAGTGAAACCAAGTAGACTATTTTATCTTTTTACAAATGTCTACGGTTTTACTGCAAAATACATTAATATGATAGATGAGAAAGGGTATGTATTTCCTTTATCTAATGTGTTATTATTCTTCTTAACATATTCTTACCATGAAACTTCAGTGATACACTAAGAGAGGATTTGGAGTTTTTGCCCCTAAGAACACAAGTATCTTAACAGTGAATTTGCTTAGAATTGCCAATCAAACACATGGCTATAAGAAAAGTTAGATCAACTTTTCATTAATTTTATTATTGTTTTTAAATTTGTTACAAATAACTTCCTTATTATCGGTGCCTGGAGAGAGTGTTTCCATGATATTAGCCCTTGGCCCATCAATGACAAGGTTGACTTGTCTTGAGGTGTCATTTAAGCCTGTGAATAATGTGATATTTTCTGTATTTTAAAGATGATAGCACTGAGGTAGAAAATGTTAATCTTCACAACATGTCATAACTTGTACGTGGTGAAAGCAAGCAATTTGATTTCAGACTCTGTTCTTAGGTATATGACAAATTACAGTACATTAGTATAAATGTATATATTTGGTTTTGTTGATTTTCTCATTCTTACGTATAAGTTTTTTTTAAAATTTTATTATTTTTAGATTTTTACTATAGGGCAGTGTGCTTGCTGGGGAGAGACAGAGTCAGAGAGAGAGGAAAGTGAGAAATCACCTCCCTGGAGGTGGGGGATGGCCACATTGTAATCCCTTCTTCTCTTGGGATCTTGGGCACACACCCACACAAGCCTGGCATGTTGTTCAAGCCACAAGGTCTTTTTGTTAACTATTATTATTTTCTGGGGGAGCTTGCCTTAGGGTATGTGTGCTTGACAGAGAGAAAGAGAGACAGAGACAAAAGGAAAGTGAGAAATCAACCCTTGGGGATGGCCATGCCACAGTCCTATCTCCTTTCTCCACCTGGAATCTTTGGCATGCACATGTGCCCAGTGGGAGTTTCAAGCCACCAGGTCCAGGACTCAAACCATGGTCAACTATGTGGGTGTCTAGCACCTTAACTACCATGCCACCTACTGGCTCCATATCATATATTTTAAGTGTATCTCTAATACTTTACTTTTGCATGGAGTTGTGTTTTCTTTCTTTCATTTTTTTTTTTTTTTATTTTTAGATTTTTGCCATAGGGTACATGTGATCACCAGAGAGAGACAAAGAGTGGGAGGGAAAGTAAGAAAGCACCTCCCAGGGGGAGGCCATGCCACAGTCCCTTCCCCTTTGTTTTCTTCTTGGGATTTAAGGCACCCGTATACATGTACCTAGCATGATTTTCAAGTCACCAGATCTAGGATTCAAACCATGGTTGCCTTGTGGGGGTCCAGCACCTTATCCACCATGCCACCTGCTGGCCTCAGTTATATTTTCTATCACCAGTTCATTAATATCTTAAGTTGTGCAAGGTATACTCTACATTAGGGTCATACACTCAAGATGTGTTGTCAAACGGGGTCACACCATCTACAAGTTGGGAACTACCCCAACATATACTTCAGTGATGGCAACAAGTAGGCATTTTATTGGGCAGAGAATTGCCGTTCACTTGTAAGGATTGTCAACTTCTCTTCTGAGTCAGGCTTCAGGGCACAGAAAGGGGGAGGAAATGGGTTGTGTGAGCTTCTGGTATATAGTAATTTCACAGGTGTATTCAACTATAATCTGAGTCTTTTCATTACAGTACAGCCATTACTGCAACTAGAGGAACTATTGCTGAGGAGGTTTTGTGACAGGCTCGGTTTAGTGAGGCATAAATCTGGTACTGGAGCAATTATCTTAGATTCATGTACAGTGAAGGAATGGCAGGAGTTTTAGAAGTGTCATTTTCCATTATGCACTTGGTTTCTGTCAAATAGTAACTGTGCTACCTAGTACCGGTTTATATCATTTCAGCTGCTATTTTCACGTTCTTATTATCATCACCATCAACACTAGTAATATTGTTTCTATATACTTTTAACTTCTATTATTCCTAATTTTCCTTTAAATAAGAAAAATCACTAAAGGTGTCTTGAAAATCTAATATATACACACACACACACACACATACACATATACTATATAAACTACTTAAGTTCCTGGCTTAATTGGTTACTTGGGTACTTAGGTGGTAAGAAAGTTAGGCATTGCCATTTAGATAAATGTTAATTCATATTTAACCTTTAGTGAGTACTTCCTATGAGCCAGTACTGTATTTGGTATCACAGGTACAGAGCCCAAAGTAGAATCTTTTCATAGAGCTAAAAGAGTGAAGAAGAGAGAGATCAGTACATAGAAATTAAGTATGATATGGTAAATGTTCTTATAGATTCAAGTAGCAGAAAGTTTCCTGGATATTAAGACCATGAATTTAAATAGTGTCTTGTATTATCTTTTGATGTTTCAGCAATGGAAGAAGGAAAAAATTGATTCGTATTTGTCCACCTGGTATGTTCTCAAGGTGTTCTTGCTACAGAGGCAGAGTTCAAGGTCTTTATAGCTTTACCTATAATCAAGTCTAAGGCTTACATGATCAGGGCCACTTGTATCTTCCTCCAAAAGTCCTGCTGATATGCTGGAGAACACCAGTTTCATCACATAGGAGTTGAATCTTCGTAGAGAGGTGCATAAAAAGATGGTGGAACCATAGCTGGAATATCAGCAGAGAAGTGTGGAGATGAGGATCTAATGGTTGGCAATCCTGCAGTGTGTGGGGAAGAGCACATACCGCCCAGATCACTAGTTTCCACTCCCTATTTCTGTTCTTCTCTGCACAAAGAGTAGGTGGAACTACTGACTTTAGCTACAGAAGAGTTGAAAAGAGCCTTTCCTTTTGTATGTGTAACTCTAAGATGGATGTACTCTTTTTTTTAATGGTAATTGCTGACACCAGCAGATGTCATAATGGTTACATCACTGGACTCCTACATAGTCAATCATGGTTCAAGTCCTGGACCCGGCAGCTTAAACTCATACTGGACCCGTGTACATGCATGCCCAAAATCCTGAGAGGAGAATGGAGAAGAAGGGATTGTGGTGTAGCCATACCCCTGAAGGGTGATTTCTCACTTTCTGGCTCTCCAATAAGTGCATGCACCCTGTAGCAAAAATCTATTTTTTTTCAAAGGTTTTTGCTTCTTACCTGCAGATAATATATTTATGTAACATAATCTTTACCTGTGGGGTAGAGACTTTGTAACCAGTGGAACCAGAGGCCAAGGACCATTAAGATGGCTGTCATCATTGTTTGCCTAAGCACTTTTTATTGCTGATGGTGTTATTTCTCCTTCCAAATTTTATCCCATCAGCAGTCTTGTCTTGGGATTTTTTATGGTGAAGACTGCTTGTATAGTACATTTCTACTCTGATTTTGACAGTTTGGCACAGAAATAAATCATCTAAAAACATATTAAAATCAGAATTCTTGCTATCTTAAAATATCTAAATAAGTCTCTTTTTATGCCTGGGATGTTACAAAATTGGTTTTTGGTTGTCTATTGTCTTTTTTTTTAAGCGTCTATATCTAGCTTCTATCTTTTCTGGACTTTGTGAGCAACTGCTCTATTTCTTTACCACTTCTATAATAAAATGAATAACTAAATAAATAAATATGAAGAATGAGTTTTCAACCTGGTCCTTGATGCCAAACATAATCAAATTCTGAAATGATCCAGATGTTCAAATGATGTTCCACTGCCCATTTTTATTTCGATTATAATCATGAATCAGATTTTATACCTTGAGCCTGTATTTCATTACATTACTTTAACTTAAATTTTTTGACATTTCATTATGTAAGGTATTTTTATGTTGTCACTACAGTTTCATTTTACAGTATTGGAATTCTAAACAACTAGCAAGAAAGAGATATGTCACCATGAAAATAGGCCATAAATAGGTTTGTGTTCATGGTAGACTGTTACAAAAAGCAGCTGTGTAGAGGTTTACCCAGTATTGCTACAGTCTTAGTGTAGGCAGGCCTCCGTATCTTCATTTTGAAAGTGTATCTATGTATGTATTCCACCAAAGAAAGACACAGAGAGACAGAGAGAGAGAATAAAAAACAGATACTCCCAACAGTGTCTTCACCTCTCCCTCCACCCCCAGCCTCAGGCAGCCAGAATCACAGGCATGTAGGTGAACCTTCAGCCTGTGCAGGGGTGCAAACCTGGGACCTTCCTGTGGAGCACTGCACAATCATACCTGGCCTGACATGATTTTTTTCCCCTTAATCCTGAATCTGGTGATATCCGTCTCATATAAGATCTTCTTTCCTAATATTGAGCATCTATTTCCTCCTAGTTTTCATTGAATACTAAGTCAGAGCATTCTGTAGCAACCAACAGGTATACCATATAGAAAATTCACATGTTCTCTAGTTGATGAACCATATTGCTTTAGCTATCTGGCCGGCACAGAAATGTAGCCATACTTAGGTTACTGTGAGAAAATGTCTGTGAACACACCAGAGACACCAGAGCAAGAAGCCACACAGTGACTCCAGAAATACAGGTCATTTCAGAACACGATATGAACATATTACAATGTAAGATGAACCTCCTTCTATTTTTTTAAATTTCAGCCATTACTGTATATTGATTCCTATCCTCTAATTTCCCCACAGTTTCTAACAACCTCTGATGTTTGCATGGGGGGAGGGTGGGGCAGCACATTCCAATTTCTATGTGTGGATGAATGTTCCCACATACATTTCATAGAAACACGTAGTTTTAGTATTTCTAGTAAAACACAGACACATCTGCATATTCCTTGCTGCAGCCTCTGCTAACCAGTAAATTAGAGTGCTGACTTCAAAACCTGGCTGATGGAACGCTGTGCGACTTATCAAACAGCAGGCATCTCAGCAGGTTATTGGGAAAACTTTGTTTGCCATGTTTTCCTCTAGGAAGGTTGCTGTGCTATTCTTTAGACTATTCTGTCTAATGCGATTGCAGATTATCCCAGTGGCACCCATGGGTCAATGTAGGCACAGGGACGCGTGCTGGAAAATAATTGTAATTTTTACCGTCTTCTTCTAGCAGAGTACACCCAAAGGCCAAGTGGTAAAATACCACCTCCGCTAGCCCCGGCATTCATCACTGTAATGAGCTACAAAATCAATCTGTAATTGACAAAAGCATTTTTAATCAAAGTATGAGGCATTTAGAGTCTCCAGATACTGCCTTTTTGTCTTACGTCAGTATTTACTTTACAGCATGATGGGAGATATTTGATTTTGTTCAAGCATGAGTAATTTCTGCAAAGGGATGAAGATAATGCTTTTCAGAAACTCCCTCTCATGCCCACCTTCCCACCCAAAGGAAGTGAAATGGTATAATCCCTGAGTTCCATCAGAAAGCAAGTCAGGAGGGTTATGCTCTATTATTTTAGGGGGAAGATAGGATTTGGTTTTGTGAGTAATTCTGCCAGTGCTTTCTACAAGTTGCCTCTCTGCCCTATGTTACTAACCTTTTGACTCAAATTACTATTGTATATGCAGAAACTGTAATCCAAAGGGCTATTTGTGTCCTAATCTGTTGCTTAGATCTGTTTTAGAAAGGAAGAAAAGAAAAAAAGAGAAGAAAACCAGACCTCTTAGTGCTACTATATTTTTGTGATTTTTTTTTTTTCTGGTCAAGTTACATACCCCAAAGCGCAATGGTATGTGAACATTTTAAATAACTACTCAGGAAAAGTTTTAATATGTTTCCAAATAGTGGTAATTATAGCCAAAGGCAACATATTTATGGGTACATGCAATGACTTTCTGGGCATGAGTTCTTATGTTTTTATGGAATGTGTCCCAGATATTTAGTATCAACTCTTCAGCTTAGAGACCACATTAGTATCATCTGCTGGAAAGCAAGTTCTTGGATAATGAGCCATGCTGTGCATCTCCTGAATACTCTGGCCTCTATTTATACATGCCAGAGAAGCTACATCACTATCTGGCATGGGACTAGAGTATTTTCAAGGGAAATTACCCAGAAGTTGCATGAATAACTGAACCACAGTCTGTATAGTCTGATGTTCTCATGTGTAAATGTTATGGTTAATATTTCGTGCACTGTGTGTGTGTATGTGTGTGTGTGTGTGTAAGTCTGAGACTGCTTTTCATAAATCAACTTAAAACCTTGAAAATATTATCTAAATGATTTTAACATGTCAGGAATCTTAAGTTATTAACTATTTTAAACATTTCCTTACTGCTCATTGGTTTAGAATATGTGACATCTATGTAAATTAACGAATATTGTTGATAATATTATAATATTATATTTAACAAGTGCTCAATGTCAAGCACTATGCCAGTATTTTATGTGTATAATCACATAAAATTTTCTTAATAATTCTATGAGTTAGATCCTGCTAATACTTCCACTTTATAGGTGTGGCAATTGGGGGTTGAAAAAGTGATATAATTTGTCCGAGGGCACAGGGCATAATAGTAATGGAAATGTAATCACACAAGGGCCATCTAACTTCAAGGTTCAAATTCTTAAGAGCCTAATTCATGGAGTATTAGTATATGTATCAACTCATGTTATTCATCAAGCTACATACTTAAAAATTTTAAATATTTATTATTTACATTTAATCACTATACATCTTTACAGTAAAGTATATGCTATTTTAACTAATGTGTCTTTACAGTAAAGATGTATAGTGATTAAATACACAAATACAGTGTCTTATCAGTCACGACAAAGACACTACCATGTACATTATCATCAGCAAATAACTCTTCATTTTTGTGTCAATTAAATGTATTAATTGTTTTTTATCCTGTTCCCCTCTCTTCCTTCCCCTATTACCCATTCCCATTACCCTTCCCTTACTACCTCTAGTATCTACAGTTGCCCTCCCTACTATGATATCTTCCAGTTTCTGCTATAAAGCACAGACATTCTGTATGCATTGAATGGGGACATCCAGTGCCTGTCTTACATAGTCTGGCTTGCTTCACTTCATCATGCTACATACATTTATTAGTTTCAAGTAAGCCTCTATTCAGTTGTATATTATCTTAATTTTCATCCATGCAAGCACTACCCAGTTAATTTAAACTTGTTTATTAGGATATCAATAATCATTTTACATCCTTGGTTTGAGTTGTGTTTCTCAATCCAGCAGAGTAGGTATTAATTATTAAAACTGGAACTTTATTGCCAGAGAAGTATACTAATGGTCGTGCTTTGTGTCTGTTGATGCTTTTACCAAGAAGATAAAACACATTTTTTAAAAAAGGTCACAGTAAACCAGAAAAGTTCAACTTTTCCTTGGAAAGAGTAGCAGTTTAAGGAGGTTGATATGAAAGTACAGTTGACATAAACAACACTCATTGTGATATTAAGCTATCCCTTCACCTGTTTGGGGGCAGTTTGGTGAGTCATCAATAAAAAATGAGATTCAGTATTTCTTTCACTCTAGAGATGTGCTTAATAGCAAAGTAGCAGCTTTGATCTGGAAGTTGATTTACATAACACCTTGTTCTCATGTATATGCCCATTGCTTACTAGCAGGTATCTGTTATTTTTTCAAAGTATGCTATTTTAACTAATGTGTCTTTGAAGTGCAGTATAGGCAATTCACACATATTCACACTTAAAATTCGTAACTCTCAAACTTTTACCACAGCAATAGATACCACATTCTCCTATGGTGAAAACTTGCATTTATTCAGACACTGTGTCTAAGAGCAAATGGATCACTCTACCATATTTGTTTTACATTTGGAAATATATTGAGTAATCCAAATACATGTAATTTGATAATTAGGATTTTAAAGACTATATTTTAAAAGAAATGTTGAAAGCTGGGTTTGTTTTTTCTCTTTAAAAGCTTTTAATTGGAGAACTGTCCATACTTATAGTCGATCACATCAAATCATAGATGTTTTTCAAACGTATTGTAAAGATTAGTAGTCTTTGTACTTCCTAAAAAATCTGCCTCATGATTATTTTAAAACTACGTAATTTAGTAGCCTATTCTTCTCTGTTTCTAATTACATCATTATTATGTGTGAAATATTAAATGCCTTTTATTTGTAAAGGCTCTATAATATATGTTAATCTTGAAAATACCATCAAAATAATATTCTTACTGTCTAACGCCTTATTATTATTTTTATCGTCCAGTGCCATGGCTACCTATTCGATGTTGAAGCATTTATAAATGTGTTTAGATGTAAATGTATATGAAAGTAAATATAATTACTAATGAAAAGGACTGTGAATACTATAGCTGCTGTCATAATCCAGGTCCAAACTATTCCTCAGCCTCCTCTAACAGGCATGTCTAGCTGTCTCACAAATGGATAATAAGATGACACAAGGAGATTAAAGAAAGGCATCTTAATGCCTAGAAATTGTGAAGGAAAAATCTCTTTTTATTCCAGTAAAGATAAGTAGCATGGTTCTTATTTAAAATCATTATTGGAATTGACAAGAGTTAGAATTCATGGCAACCTACTGACCTGAATGAGAGTCTCCGTAATGACATTCTGGTCAGGGTAACAATGAGAGTAAAGGGCACAGGTGATACTGTCAGTTCTAATGGAGTCTATACTAACTGTGGGACATATTACCCTTCTCTCTTAATATTCATTAAACAAATACGACACATTATATTTCCCAACACCTTTGGCCACTAAGGAATTGATCACAAGTCTCCTGAAAAATCAGTGAGTATATCAGCTCTCAATTATTCAAGTTGATGTAAGGATGCTCTCAGAGCTGAGTATAGCATGTTGAAAATCCTTACATAGCTTTAACACGTCTCTCAGATCTCCCTTCTCTGTGTTGTACTGTGTCCTGCCATTTCTAGGAACAATGTGCAGTCAAACGGATGAAACAGGTTTTCAAGAAACTAGAAAACAGATTGGGAATGAAGTTCAGGAGTCCTGTGGCCTAGTCTCAGCCTTACTGCTGTATAGTTTTTGGGAAAACAAAACAAAGACAAAAACAATTCCCTTGAGCCTTAGTCCTAATGTTTATGAAATGGACAAAATGGCTTCTCATGTGCATTTCCGTGTTACATTGGAACAGTAAAAATACACTAACAAAGATAGTACAAGTATATAAACCAAACTCTTCACACATGTCAGACTCTTTTGGAGACTTCTTTTTATGGTAATAGTAAATAAAATGCATTATTTCATTAGTTCACATCTTTTATTATTGTGCATTTTTGATGAGTGGGATTATCATAAAAAATACTTGAGATAATCTTCTATTTTACAATCTGTTGGGTTGTTGGGAAGCATTTTGCATAGAAAAACATGGAAAATTATATCATGACTTTCCCGACAACCTAATATGTTTTCTACCGACCAAATCTCTCCTATCTCCTACTTGGGGATCTTCTTGGGCAGCCCACCTACTTAGACAATGGTAGAAAAAGAATATTGATTTGTTATTTATAAGACCTGGATTCTGGTCCCAACTGAATCACTAATTAGCTATATGATCTCTGGCAAATATCTCTTTTTGATCCCAAGGTTTCTATTTAATTTAGCAATTGAATTAAATGTAGCTCTGATATGTTCAACATTAGGCCTTCTTTTCATTATTCATTCCCATGGAATTTATTTGGAATATTTGGTTTATCAAATTGCAATGTATAATTCATCTTTCCATTTTTATTCATCAAAGATTTTTTTAATTGAATATATGTTAAGTAAAAATAAAATAAAATAAGGGCCATCACAAAAGAATAGTTGCTCGATAATCTGGTTGCGATTTTGGCCATCTGTGAAAATTAGTGTTCGTTCCTACTAGCCTTTCGAAATACTAGAAATAGATCCTTGATCATCTCCTCTTTGATACTCTAGCAAGCTATTAAAGAGCTAAGAGTCAGTAAACACTATGAATGACTAGATTGGACTATCTTTAAAGACTTGTCTAGTTCCAAGACCCAGTGGTATTAACCATTAAACCTCAGCCATTCATTGTGTTTTTTCATCCTGAACTAGGTTTTTCTCGCCTTTTCAAAGACCAGAGGTTACCATTTGGACATTCTGACCTAAGTTCCATAAGGTCAGCAAAGTTCTTTTTTCAGTAGCTGTTTCTATTTCATTCATCCCACTAGTAGTAATACAAGACACTTGGAGCTGGCAGGTGGCCTGGTGATTAAGGACACTGGACTCCCACATGGGCAACTGTGGTTTGACTCCTGGACCTGAAGACTTGCTTTCTTATTCCCCCCCACCCCTCGCTGTGTCCCTCTCATCAATTTAAAAATAAATAAATAAAGTTAAATAACATAATAAACATAAATAAATAATACAAGATACTGAGGCAGAGGGTGAAATTAAATAGTCAAATATTGTAATCCCACTCCTGACAGCATTACTCTTGGGACCAGCAGTTAGCGTAATGGCTATGTCGCTGGACTCCCACGTAGTTGACCGCGGTTCTAGTCCCAGACCCGGTGGCTTAAACTCATGCCGGGCACGTATGCATGCATGCCCAAGATCCCGAGAACAGAATGGAGGAGAAGGGATTGCGGCGTGGCCATCCCCCCTGGGGGGTGATTTCTCGCTTTCTATCTCTCTGTCTCTGTCTGTCTGTCTGGTGAGCACACACGCCCTATAGCAAAACCTCTCAAAAAAAAAAAAAAAAAAAAATATTGTAGCTTGGTAGAAGTAAACACAAACTAAACCCGGGCATACTTTCTCTCACCAAGATTATCATTCTTATTAGAAAAGTTTTTTGAATAATAACATTTTAGGGATAAGTGTTTAAGCTAATGAGATCTTCCTAGCAAGACAGTAGTGGAAACTAAGCACTCTGTGGTTTTCATCTCCACTGCAACGTGAACTGCCTTCACTCTGAGTTGCCTACATTTGAGAGCAAATATTCTTCAGTTCTAGGTCCAAGAAATGCTGTGATCTCCTGGGTAAACCTCACCTCTTATACCTGCCTGTATTCTTCCTGACATGCTGTGTTCTCAGACTGAGCTAAGTAACCTGCTGCTCCTCGACGTGCTGCAGGCCTTACCTCAGTGCCTTTGCTTACACTATGCCTTTATAACCAGGTGCCCAAATTAAACTCACTCTCCAAAACCATGCCCCCCATTTAAGTTCCTCCAATAAGCTTTACTTTTTCCGTAACAACTTCCTATTAACACCATATCACATCATGTTTTGAGTTCATAGTCCTTTCTTGTAAGTCACTTGTACTTATCCAGTTGACATTTCACTTACAAGGACACTTTGAAAAGTTCATGGAAGATGAAATCAAAGTACTAGTTTATTTTGGTGCAAAATTTTGAATTATTCTATGTGTAATCTTTTTCATATACTCATGTTCCATCAACATTTTTTTTTTTTTATGTCTATAGGACACATATACTTACCAAAGAGAGACAGAAAGGGAAAGTGAGAAATAAAGTGAGAATGGAAACACCACAGTCTTTTCTCCTCCATTCTTCTCTCAGGATTTTGGGCAAGCACACACATGTACCCAGCATGATTCTTAAGCCACCAGGTTCAGGTCTTCAACCAGGAAACTGGCCATATGGGATCCAGAGCCTTAACCCCAAGGTCACCTGCTGGCTCTTCAACAACATTTTGAATACTGTTCATATAGTCTCTCTAAATGTGCTGTCTTTTTTTTCTCTTTCCTTCCAGGCTGTGGTCTTCTCCAGCAAGAAAGCTATACCATACTCATCTTTATATTTTTTTTTTTTTTTTTTTTTTGGAGAGGTTTTTGCTATAGGGTGCATGCGCTTGCCAGAGAGACAGAGAGAGAGAGATAGAAAGCAAGAAATCACCCCCCCCCCCCCAGGGGTATGGCCACATCACAATCCTTTCTCCTCCATTCTCCTCTTGGGATCTTGGGCACGCACGCACACGCTCCTGGAATGGGTTTAAGCCACTGGGTCCAGGACTCGGACCGCAGTTGACGACGTGGGAGTCCAGCGACATAGCCATTACGCTAACTGCTGGTCCCTCATCTTTATATTCTAACAGTAAACAGTACTTTGTGTTCATGAGTCACAGTTAATATTAATAAGTGACTAAATGAACGCTATCCAACCAGGAGGTTAAGGAGCTAACTGATTATGTTTAGAATGATTTTTGAAAGGAATCATTCCAGAACTGTGTGTGTACCTTTTTTTTTTTTATTTTCCCCTCATGAAAATTTAAGAGGACCCATCAATTCTTGTTGTTAATCCTATTCCCCACTTGGGCAGTTTTGTTAACAAGAATTTGCTAACAAAGCAACAGAGCAAATTCAGGAGATTAAGGGGAAAAAAAAAACCGCATCAGACTACAACACTTGGAAAAAAAAAAGTTGTCGAGGCTTGTTCTGTTTGCCAATTTGGTATAAGGAAAAGATGCGTGTTTTCATCCTCTACTAACACACCACACTATTTTCTTTATAAATGAAACAAGGAAGGAAGGGAGGGAAATAGTTCACACTTAAGATAGTTTTGGAAACAGAGTGACAAATTCACAAGTATGGTCCGTAAAGAATACCAAGCACAAAGACCACTGAAAGGCCGTGCTGGCTAGGTTGTTCTGACAGTTTTATTTATTTATATTTTTGTTTGTTTGTTTTCTATCTGAACCAGTTCCAATTTGTTGTGTTTGTGGGTTATTATTTTTTTTTTCTTTTTGTGGTTAGAAAGTATGATTGAAAAACCGCACAAGCACAGGTTTTTGAATTATCATAATGAAGTAATTAAAGACTACAAAAATATAATATCTCATTTAAGAAAGTAATAAAAGCACGATCAATCAATTTTTTGGATCCCTGTGGTGTGTGGAGAAAAGGGACAATAAAAATCTCATTACATTATCAATCTGGGCATGGCTCCTTCAAAACTTATTAAAGAAATATTATTTTACTCATTATGCTTTTCTGCCCAACACTCGAAGTTGGCCTTGTGCTCAAGTAAATGTTCAACAGTGATCCGAAAAACCAAAAAGTAATAAAAAAATAAAGAACCGGCTCTCCCCAGTACTCCTTCTTCTGTTCATATTGAACTGCTCACCCTTCAGTGCTTTGATTCCATCCAGACTGACCTAGCATGATCACCTCTGCTAGCCATAGTACACTAGTGCCTAAAGTTGTGAGCTCTGCAGTCAGACAGCCTAGGCTCAAGTCCCATCTCCACCAAGTCAAGCTGTGAACAATAGCTGTTTCACTCTTCATGTCTCAGGGTTCCTCTCTAAAATGCAACTAGAAAAGCGCTTTCTTGGAGCAATATTTTGAGGATTAAATGAAATGATTTCTGCGAATACTAACCAAAGTAGTTACCGAGAGACCACTTTCCAGTGAGCTACATTACTTATATGATCCCTCCCATGCACCCATTTTCCACAGTCTGAATCTGTATTTGTTACTCTACCAGACACTTGTGGCGTGCATCTCGTCTGTCTTCCTAATCGGAATCTTCAGGTCACACTGGAATGGCAGGTCCTGTTGCACTCACCCTCCTTACACCGTCTATCCCTAGTGTTTTCTTTCCCTTCTGAGGGCCCTCTTCTCGTGCTTTGGGCAGCTGTTTCCATATGTGTTCTCATTGGCTTCTCAGTCCCCGTTTATGCCAAAATTAGTCTCCATTGTCATCATTCCTTGTTTGGGGAAACACTTGTTTGGGTTCCCTCTCCCAGAGCTGGAACCAGTCCCACCTACATTTGAAGACCTTGGACAACACAAAACTGAGACAGAAGTCATCTCTTCTCTGCAAAGTCATAGAGAACACACTGGGGTTGAGGGTGAGTAAAGCAAGGAAGGATATGGCAGTAAATAGAAGATGAAGAAAAGAGCAGCAAAATAAGAATGATCTGGAAAGAGTGAGTAGAAGTGTAGAAGATGGTAAGATATGGCAATGTGAGGAAAGATGCAGGAATTCTCAGATCAAAACCTGGAGAAGCTTCACTCTAATGTAGTACAGAGGCTAAAGAGAGGAGAAAATATGAGAAGAATATTTTAGAAATATACTAACAGACAAATGTGAAAGCTACATAAAGTAATCAACAGAAGTTAGATAATAGGAAGGTAGATGTAATCATAAAATAAATGAGATGGGGAAGTTATTGAGAAATCAAAATTTTATAAGATATAAGGCCAGCCAGCAGGTGGTGTGCTAGTTAAGGTGCTAGACTCCCACATGGGACTATGGTTTGAGTCCCGGACCTGGCGGCTTGAGGATTATGCTAGTAATGTGTGCATGCCCAAAATCCCAGGGCGAGAATGCAGCAAGAGGGGATTACAGTGTGGCCATTGCCTCTTGGGAATGACTTTTCACTTTTCCTCTCACTGTCTCTGTCTCTAACGAGTGTATATGCCCTATGGCAAAAATCTTAAAGAAAAAAAAATTTGCAAGTTGTACTGTGTTAATATTCTGTGCTACACTAAGTCTGGAGAACTCTACATAAAATACCCTTACTAAAATAGTAGCCATAAGGACACTAGTGATAAAGCAAAAATGATTTATGTTTCATAATTTCTTCAAGCAAAAAAAAGAGTATATTTTAATTAGCATATCAAGGAATTATCAAGGGGATAGAAAAGAAAATCATATGGACTTTTAAAAGAACAACGTGAGTGAATAATTTGGAAATAGCAAATGCTTTTATTTTTTGAGTGCAATGGGTTAGGTATCCTGAGGTATTTTAGAAAAAGACCAACATACTCCCATGGTGGGCAGCAGAATAGGCCATTCATATGTTTTCTATTGTTGCTGTTATCTTCAAAGTTGTTTCCACTGTGGTTACTGGTACGCTTAAAAAGTTATTTAGTATTTTCTTATTATTGTTTATGCCTTCTAAATACAGATGTCTCCATCTTGAATTATTTATGATTTCATCCATTTTTGTTTGTGAAGAGACAAAATATTATTCTAAAAACAGGAATTATTTATATTTAGAACCTAGCCTTATAGACTGACACCATGTCTGATATTTTTGGCACTAACTCAATCTAACACCCATTGAAGTATGAGAGGTAGATATTACCCAGGGTATATTAGGCAGAGAATATTCATAGAATCAGACTGGGGCATGCCCTTCAAATACTGATCACAGGTTAGAGATGAGAGGAAAAAGAAGGAAAAAACCTTTGTGTATGTGCGTACTGCTAGCCCTTTTGTCTAATAGGTAAGGGAGCTGGATCACGCATGGCCCACTGCACTTCGTGTCCCAGCCCGGTGACTCGGGGGCTTGCAAATCATGCTGGGTATGTAGGCCTAGAATCCCTATAGGATAGAGAAATGAAGAAGAAATTGTGGCATGACCACCCGCCCCCTCTCTCACATGAGTACACACACCTTCTGTTAATTAAAATATATATATATTTTAATTATATATTATGTAACCATATATATGATAATTTATGTATGCACAAAGCTATAATCCCTCAAAGTTTTGAATCCTTTCCCATCCCTTACCAAAATTCATTAATTTACCACAAAAAGTCAGACCTCAACGAAATATAAACGAGTGTTCTGTTTCTTCCCAGATCATTTTTACCTGTCTTATTCTGTTGCTTTCAAGTTTTTATTGCACCTTCTCTTTTATATGACAAAACTATACCTGATTAGTTTGTTTTAAGGGAGTGTGGAACTTGACATCTTTGGCTCAATATTTCAATTCCTTTGTGTGTTCATTCCCATTGTTAGTATCCCTGTTTCCTCTTGGGCAATTGCCTCAAATAAACTTTAATTGATCACAGAGGAGGAGGAAGCACAATGTAATGTGTTTGAATTGCTGCGTTTGTAATGCATAGTACCATCCCCAGATAAAAATACTCCTTTTTGTAACAGCATTTGAGTGAAAGTCTCTTGCTTGATTTTGCTTAGTTTGAATACTAGAATTTTGACTCTAATAGAAAAGGACCAATTATTCTAGTTATTTTCATATTCAAAGTGCTAAGACAAATTCTCATCTTGGAATTGCATGGAAATGTCTAAATAGTTTAAGAATGACTATTAGAATTCAAAATACTATTTTTAAAATTGTATAGACAACATCAGGGAGAGAAAAGCTTTGGAATCTGACAATGTCCAGTTTTCCCTTGTTCTCTGTAACAGATTAATAAATGAAAAGTAGTGACGCTAGATTCATTTTATTTGATCTGGAATCTCTATTTGTTTTAGCTTCCAAGTGAAGATTCCCAAGCGTTCCATTCCTGTGCTGTGATGTTGTGTCTTCCCTTGGGGTTCCATAAAGATGTTAAAACCTTTTACTGTTCAGTTTTCCAAAACGCATTCACTAGTGTTGGGCTGTGTGAGTTTATTCACTCAGAAAAGCTATAGAAGGCTTCAGTTTGGTCCTTTAATCTGTGGAGGGAGTTTGAGGCTTTTATTTCTGTTCTCAGTGATAACTACCTTCTATATTCAGGTTCTGATACTGCGGAGATATTTGTTAAGACTTTTGGTGAAATAATTCTTTCCATTTAAGTTTGCACTGAAAATGGATCCCTCCCCTCTTCTTTTACTGCCTTATCTTATCATTAACTATTGCCCTGTTAACAGTAGCTCCAGATGCTTCCATTGAGTCATGACTTATTGAATGTAAAACAGACTAAACATTGCTGTGAATACTACACTGAATAAAATCTACAGCAGGGGATCACATTTCATCAGCACCGTTATTTTACCAGAAGGACACAATGTTATTACTAAGGCAAAATGATCCAATTAAAACGACCTGTAATTCCACCCCTATTAATGACCAATGTTAGTAATATTTTGGTGTATTCTTCAATGTCTCTTTTTTTCCAATTTCTTTCAATAATATATATGCATTTGTTTAATAAAGATTGAATTCCTTTAGTCTACATTTTTTGTAGGCTGCTATTTAGATATAACAAAAAATGTCAAGAACCTTTTTTTGATAGAGGTTTTTGCCTTAGGGCACATGTGCTCACTGGAGAGAATGAGACAGACAGAGTGAGAGGGAAAGTAGAAGTGACCCCCCCAGAGGGGATGGCCACTTCATAATCCCTTCTCCATTTTCCTCCTGGGACCTTGGACACATATGCACATGTGCCTGGCATGTTTCAAGCCATCAGTCTGGGACTTGACCCACGGTCAGACATGTGGGAGTCTAGCGAAATAACTGCTGTGCCATCTGCTGGCCCCTCAGGAACATTTTTTCCAGCCCATTATTCTTCTACAACATCTTTGTATGTTTTTGTTTGTTTGTTTATTTTATTTTTGAGAGAGATTTTTGCTATAGTGTACATGCACTCTCCAGAGTGTCAGAGAGAAACAGAGACAGAAAATGTTGCAATTCCTTCTCCTCCATTCTCCTCTCGGAATTTTGGGTGCACACACACACACATACACACTTTTTTTTTTTTTTGAGAGGGTTTTGCTATAGGGTGCGTGCGCTAGCCAGACAGAGAGAGAAAGAGAGATAGAAAGTGAGAAATCACCCCCCAGGGGGGTGGCCACACCACAATCCCTTCTCCTCCATTCTCCTCTTGGGATCTTGGGCACACACGCACACGCGCCCGGCGTGAGTTTTAAGCCACCGGGTCCGGGACACGAACCGCAGTCGACTATGTGAGAATCCAGTGACATAGCGATTACACTAACTGCTGGTCCCTACACACATTTTTTTAAAAAACATTCATTTATTTAAAACTTAAATAAGGCTTTTCAAAAAATAAATAAGGGCAAACCACATAGCACAATGGTTAAGTGCTATTTGAGCATGAGCCAGATCACACATGGCCATTCGCAGGTAGAATCCTGCCCACAACAGCTTAAAAAAAAAAAAAAAATCAGGCATGTGTGTACGTTTTCCCCAAATCCTATGATGGAGAAAGGGAAGAAAGGGATTGTGACCTGACCATGCCCCATTTTAGGTACAGGGAGGGACTTTCTCTCTTTCTCTTTTTCTCTTTCTCTTTCTTTTCCTCTTTCTAGCACATATCCTCTGGCAGTTAAAAAACAAACAGATGAATAAACAAATAGAAAGTAGGAGCCAAGCAGTGGCATTTGAGTACAACATGATGCTCTTTGAGGCTGACCTACCTGGACCTGAGGCTCTCATCCGGGGACTTCCTTACGTACTCCCTGCACGCTTATGCCGTGAGCCAGAGCTGGCTGAGGCTAGGCGTGCGTCATGGTCTCTAGGCATGGAAACCCTGTTGTGGGTGTTGTCTCTCATTTTTTTCCTGTCTCATTCACTCATGGAAGAAATATATAAACTTTTCAAATAAATTGCAATTTAAATTACAGCTCTCTTTGTCGTATAGTGGTTAAGCACTGGGTGGATGGAACTGGATCCTACATGGCAGACACTGATTCAAGCCTGGCCCAGTGGATTGAAAAGCACACCAGGCACATGAGCTCACATGCTCAAAATCCTGACAGAATGGAAAGGGAGGAATTATGGCATAGCCACATCCCACTGGGAGATGTCTCTCTCTCTCTCTCTCTCTCTCTCTCTCTCTCTCTCTCTCTCTCTCTCTCAAGTGCACATACCCTCTGACAGTTAGTTAAAAAAAAAAAAGTTAAAGAAAAAACATGCTTCACAAACTTCGTATATTATTAAAGGATCAGATTACATGTTTAGGCAGAACATTTTTCTTCTAGACCCAAGATATTATTCCAAATTGATTCCCCAAATAGGTCAATGACCAATTTCCAAACTAAAAGGGTCACTCCCCACCAAAGGGCAAGAAGCTAGAAACAGAAGAGGAAAAGTTAATTAGGTTGAACTACTAATATCTACCAGAATGTATGATTTGATGTTTTCTGAACGTTTATTGTGAAACTTCATTTGAGAATACCTGGGTTAGATATTCCTCAAGAAATTAATATGTTTGATAATAACCGTTGGGGACTAACGTTTTTTGTTTTTAGGTGTTTGTTTTGTTTTGTTTTTGTTTTCGTTTTTGTCTCTGTTTTTGTTTGTATAACTTATTCCCCAGAGGGCATGTGTCCTTGCCAGAGAGAGAACAAGATAGAGAAAGAGGGAGAGGAGAAAAAAAATCTCCCCAGTGGAGTGTGGTCACACTACAATCCCCACTTCTCCCTCTCTCCATCCCATTGGAATCTTGGTCATACACACACACACATCCAGCAAGCTGCCAGAGCCAGTATTATAACCATGGCACTGGCCATGTGTGATCCCCTCCCCCAAACAATAGACAGGCCACCATAGGGTGGCCCTGTGACTATTAATTTTAAAGATGAGATGCAGATTGGAAAGGAAGAAGAGGTAAATTATAGGGCTTTTCCCACTTCTTTCCCTA
Source organism: Tupaia tana (assembly GCA_026018925.1). NCBI lineage: Eukaryota > Metazoa > Chordata > Mammalia > Scandentia > Tupaiidae > Tupaia > Tupaia tana. The sequence goes on along the minus strand of JAKSZU010000020.1, from coordinate 20,179,683 downwards.
ATGATGATTGGTAGGGCTTCTTGAATTCTTCCTTCCTACCAACAAATCCTCTTTAGTTCTCTATGTCCGTGTGTGTCCCTATTTTCCCATATTACAGTAGCTAAAACATCTGCCAGATCATCTTATAAACTGAACTGTAATATCTAATGTATTTATTCACTTGAGCATTACTTCAGAAATAAGGAGGGTCTTTTTTTTTTTTTTAAATGATAGTCATTTAAATATATGGAATAATGAAACAAAGTTCTTTGTTTGGTGGTAAAAGTCTTTATACTTTTAAAACCAGAAGTTTAATTGAAATTTCACAGATGATTAGTTTATAATATAGGTTAATTATTAGTAGTAATGAGATTTGTCCCCAAGAAATTGAATATTAGATCTCTATAAAGTTCATTCCAAATACTATCTATTAAAAAGTCTATTCACAACTGTAATTGTTTTGGACTTTCTAGAGTTCATTTGTCCCTTTTTTTGAAAAGCAACTCTTCCATGCTAACCTAGAAATAAATTACTTCCAAAAATAACCTAGTATCACACAAGCTTGAGAAATAAAAATGGAGTATTCCATTTTGACCTTAGGGAGGGCTATGCGCAAAGCCATTCTTTTCCTTGATCAGCTAGAAGGTTCAGTTACTAATCTGCCTCTTCGTAAACCACACTACATCAAGAAACTTCGATTAAGGAGGCCAACAGGAAATTCTTCCTTTTGATTAAAACAAACACTGACCTGGAAGATTATGGTATCTGAGTCCTCTTCAGTGGGGTGTTTTTGATTTTGAGAATTTCCTCTGTAATTGTTTTTCCTGGATTCATGACGATGTTACCTTGTTCGGTTTCTTCTCTCTCTCTTAAGGGACCTTTCTAATCACTAAATCTTCAGTGCCTTTTTCCTTCCTCTCTCCTACACCCATTTCTGGAACATCTTATCTTCTCTTTTCCTCTCTTATTCCAATACCCTCACTTTACTTACATCCTTTTAGTGGTATCAGAGTGCTTCACTTACTATATCGATGTAGTCCTTTAGCAGTCTAATACTCTGCGATCTCCTCCAGTAATGTCAATGTTTTTAAACCTAACAACATTGGAAGTTTAATCAGAACTTCTTTATTTATTTACTTAACAGAATATTTATTGAGAACATATTAAATGTCAGGCACTGTGAGACTTATTCAGACTATGACTGAAGACAAAATTAAGAGTTTCTGTTTTCAGGGAATTGTACCCAACTAAAAAAGCCCTCTATCAACTCCTCCAAAGTCATGTGTGTAGTTTTTCTAGATGCCATCTTTCAGACTGAACAAAATCAAGAGTTCAACACAGGAGAGAGAACGGACAGACCTACTAAGGAAAGAAAAAGAATGACGCTGAGGAAGGTAATGTAGGTAAAGAAAAACAACACTAAAGAAGTGAGAAAGAATGACAAAAGGGACAAGGGCCAATGTTTTGAACAGATTTGAACATCTGCAAATATAACAATTTTAGGAGATCTTTGATCTCTGTATTTGGCAATCTAATCCCATCTCTGTTACTCCTTCAATAAAACTTTTGTAATGAACTATAGCACTCATCAGGGTTCTAGAAACAGAGTTATGTATGAGTGTTTGGTGTGGATATGTCCTAAGTGATGTGACCTTTGAAATTAATCACAGTTTTATTAGATTTTTCCTATAATGAAAGTGCACTATTATACTGTACACGTGTATCTCTTGTATCTGCGTTAAACTTGTGTTTATTCAATATGGCTGACCCTTGGGAGCCGTAAACTAAGACTGGATGCCTATGTCTGAGAAGAGCTGCAGATTAAATGTCACTTCAGGGAATGCATATTCCCCACATCAGTCACCTAAAGATGAGAACAGATCCTACATAAGTCAGAGAAAGATTCCCACATCTCTCAAGTATCTTTTTCTCCTAGGTCTGGGGTTTGAGGAGTTTAGATATGCTCGAGGAGATTTTAGTGGCAGTACAAAATTACATGTATGGGGAACCAGCAGTTAGCATAATGGCTATGTCTCTGGACTCCCAGGTAGTCGACCGCGGTTCGCGTCCCAGACCCGGTGGCTTAAAACTCACGCCGACCACGTGTGCGTGCGTGCCCAAGATCCCAAGAGGAGAATGGAGGAGAGGGGATTGTGGCATGACCATCCCCTCTGGGGAGTGATTTCTCGCTTTCTGTCTCTATGTCTCTCTTTGTCTTTCTGGTGAACGCATGTGCCCTATAGTGAAAACCTCTCAAAAAAAAAAAAATTACATGTATAGATGAGTAGTTTCATCAGCTTCTCAAAGCTATCCCAAAGAGGTTATAAGTCAGTGATCTTATTATGTTATATAATTTGTGTTAATTTCTCTTTTGTTACCCTGAGCCTTTGGCCTTTTGGAAAAATAATCTGATCTCAACTTTGAACTGGAAAATTAAGAAAAAGGATGTGCATTCTGGCTTAGGCTAGAATATTAAAGCAGGGATTCACCCTACTCTGAATCAGTGCAATACTGACAATATTCACCTAAGATAAACCTCATTGGAAAGATGAATTCAATACAGGTGTCAAGGCTGAGAGATTAACCACTTTCTGACCCTTCCAACCTACCTTAAAGCCTAACCACTTTACTTATGTTGAAGAATTAATGTTTCATCTGATCAATAGACCAGCAGTTTTCCTTACATGGCTCACCAGGTCTTTTCCACATGAGTCTCTCACCACAAACTGAACATGTTTAAGAATAAGTTAATAGTCAACCCATCCAATGTGCAAATAAAATATCTCCCTCAGTTTTCTATGAAATTTCCAAATCATTTAGGCTCACAACATTTTTTTTTCTTTTTCTTCTTTTCTCAATAGTTCCAACATCTACACCTTTATCCATGTGTTTACCTTCTTCTTTTCTCCCTTGAGCATTGAAGTAAGGGTTTTCTCATTTAGACCACACCTCAGGTTTGTCCACCACACAGAGATAACTTGAAGATTCTTTTCTTCTTTTAACTCCTAAGTGTATTTTTAACATGAATGAATGACATTTATTTGCCATTATTTTCAATTTTCCAATAAACATGTTTATATTATCATCATTTCAAAAAGAAACAAAATGAATTTTTATTTTAATTTATTTTTTTTATCGCCAGAGCATTCACGTATCAAAGAGAGGCAGAGACAGAAACATGAATAGATGGAAGGGGAGAAGTGAGAAAGCACTTCCCAGTAGGGTATGGTCTTCATTTCTCCCTTGAGATTTTGGGATTGCAAGCACATTTACCCGGCTTTTTTTTTTTTTTTTTTTTTTTTTTTTTTTTTTAATTTTCAAGTAAGCCAGTAAGAGTCAAACTGTGTGGTTGGCCATATGGGATATAGCGTCCTCAACCTCTAGAGCGTGGGACTGGCCCAATAAGAGGTATTTTTTAACACCTGAAAAAAATGTAACACTTTCATATGTTTTCTTTTTGTGCTTATTATTCTCATTTTTCTGAAGGTAGCCTCAACACAATTAGCACTTGTGCTCGGACAGGAGTGTGAAAGCTGAACCACTATGTATTTAATATGTCTGAGTGCTAAGAGTTTATGTCCTGGGAACCAGCAGATGACAAAACAGTTATATTGCTGGACTCCTACATGGCCCACCATGGTTCAAGTCCAGGACCTGGTGGCTTGAAAAATCACACCAGGCATGTGTGTGTGCATGCCCACGACCCCAGGAAGAGAATGACCCAGAACGGATTGCGGCACAGCCATCCCTGCTGGGGGGGCGGGTGATTTTCACTTTCCCTCTCACTGCCTCTGTTTCTTCCCTCACTCTCTAGTGAGTGCACATACCCTAAGTGAAAAGCCTATTTAAAAAAATGTTTATGTCCTGTAATTAGATTGATATGGGTGTCAAATATTAACTCTGCTGTCTTAGGTTGCTTCACTTCATTAATCTTAATCTATCTTGATGTGAAACTGCATAATTTAGGGACATTAATAGTATTTCCTTTGTAAGATCAAAGTATAAATAAATGAGTAAATAAACATAAGTCACTCAAGAAAGGGTTTAGCATACAGTAAGCTTCCAGTAAGTAAAAGATATATATAATAATTACTGTTAATTTAGGTGGGTGCAAAAGCAATTGTAGCTTCAGACCATGGATTTTAAATCATTATAATTAGGCTCAAACACATCTTTATTAATCACAATAGGAACCCTTACAATCCAACTTTTGCAAATGAGAAATAAGTTTATTACTATAGGATAAAAATCAATGCTTTGGGATTCAACCAACCCTTGGAAAACATCTTCTACATCCTGCGGTTGTGGAAGCATTTTCTCAGGAAAACATTGCCAAGAGGTTTAAAGAAGTGGTAATCAGTTGGTCAGTAGTCAGGTAAATAAGGCAAAGGGGGCAGAACATCACAGCCCAAATCATTCAACTTTTGAAGTGTTGGTTGTGCGACTTACAGTCAGGCATTGTCACGTAGAACAATTGGGCCCTTTCTGTTGACCAATGCCAGCTACAGGCACTGAACTTTTTGGAGCATCTCATTGATTTACTGAGCATATTTCTCAGATTTCAGGGCTTTGCCAGGGTTCAGAAAGCCATAGTGGATCAGACCCTCCCAAACAGTGAACATGACCTTTAGTTGGGTGCACGTTTGGCTTTGGGAAGTGTTTTGGACCTTCTTCGCAGTTCAGTCACTGAGCTGCTTGTCATCAGTTGTCATATAAAACCCACTCTTCATCACATGTCACAGTCTGATCAAGAAATGGTCCATTATTGTGCAGAATAAGAGAAGACACTGTAAAATGATTTTCTTTTATTATTTTTGGTCAACTCATGAGGCACCCACTTATTGACTTTTTAACCTTTCCAATTTATTTCAAATGCCTAATGACCATAGAATGGTCAATGTGGAGTTCTTAGGCAACTTCTTATTTAGTTATGAGAGGATCACTTTAGATGATTATGCTCAGTTGTGCATTGTCAACTTCTAATGGTCAACCACTACCCTACTCATCTTCAAGGCTCTTGTTTCCTTTGCAAAACTTCTTGAACCACCACTGCTCTGTACACTTACTAGCAGTTCCTGGGCCAATTCATTGCTAAGGTTGCCACTTGTCTCCACGACTTTACAACCCATTTTGAACTTGAATAAGAAAATTGCTCAAATTTGCTTTTTGTCTAACATCATGTCCATAATCTAAAATACATATAAAATAAACAAGTAACAAATCATTAGCAAAAACTATAAAGCAAAAAAGTACATTAAAATGATGTCTATAATATAACTATTTATTTCAAGATTGTATCAAATATCAGATGGCAAATTTCAACAATATAAAACTACAATGACTTTTACATCTACCTAATGTTTTTGGACTCATACTTCCTATTGTAACTATTCACTATTGACAAGTCCCTATCTTAAATATATTGCTGATTAATTAAATTAAACCTACTACTTGGATACCTAGTTTTATATTATGGGGAATCATTAATTCATTAGTTCCTTTATAGAGAATTTGCTGCTATTTTAAAAATATTTATGGTAAGAGACAGTCTTCTAGAAAAGTTGTTTTACTGGATTTTATTATTCTTACTGTGACAATTTTAACTATGTGACTAGTTTCAGAAATGGACTTCAATTTGGCCTTTCTGTGACTAAAACCGAATGGAGATTTTACTGTCTGATCCAGGTATAACAAAATCACCTAGAAGAATCCCCTTTGGGCAAGACTGTAGATGGGTTTTCTGCACCACTGAATTTCACATTTTTTCATAATTAAAAGGGGAGGTAAAACCCTCCTCACTTATATCTTAAACTCAAGAATATTTATCTATGCACATCCAAAAATACTGGCTGCCTTTTAACAAAGAGAAATGTTGGTTTATTAGACATATTTCTGTGTGTAATAAAAAATTATGACAATAAAGATGCTTCATAGCTAAAGACTTCTGGCTTTTAGAGCAGATGTTGGAACAGAACTTGTGAACAGCAGTGTTCAACTGTTTTGTTGAAGCTAACATGGAGGAATGAAGAGCTATGCAAGGAGTAAAACTAAATATACACACAATAGTAAACTTATTCTATGGAACTTGTTGAATATAATGACTTATTTTGTTAATTTTCTTGCTACATACTTGCATTCACCTTTGTTCATTGGGGAGTGTAAAAGAAATTAGTGCAAAACGAAAAATATTCTAAGGATAAAGAAATATAGATGAGATTGCTTATCATGCACACCTTAACTCTACCACAAATGGAGGCACAGAGGACCTAGAACATGAACAAGAGGGATTCTCTTATGAGGTAATGAACAGGGATTGGCATGTAAAGGTTCACACCTAATTTTATCTCTTTTAAGCTATTTAGTCTTGATTCAACTAACCTATACATTTGAGCTTTAAATTTCCATCTGTAAAAAAAAATTAAAAAATAGGGATAATAGGGAAAGTACTTTTAATTAGTAGCCATAATTGGTAGAGTATATCCCAAATATAATGAAATGATCTTTGTGAATAGAATCTCTCTCTCTCTCTCTCTCTCTTTCACACACACACACACACACACACACACACACACACACCATTCATTGAATCATCAGCTATTGTGAAGTATTTCCTCTGTGTCAGGCTGTGTGCTTATGTGCTGGGCGTTGGTGTTAAGGAGTACAGTTATGGGCACTGAATCCAGGGGGATTTTAGCTGAGGGTTAAAACCAGATCACTCCATGTGATTCTCCGATTATGATGTATTAAGCTGATCAATGTGTATTTGAATCTATGTAAATTTTGCAAAGGTACTTGCTAAGTTAATGTCTTAATTTGCATTTTACTGACAGAACCTTTTCTACTTTTCAAAAGTTTAAGTCAGTAGTGAAATTTTCACACAAACCTGGACAAACTATAATTCCAGTGCACAACATGTAAAGATGAATGAAGCTAAAAAACAAAACAAAACAAAACAAAAAATCAAAACAGACTGGCTCAAGTGTCTCGTTTTGTATGCACACTACTCATAAATGTATGTAAGACATACTTCTTTTCATGTGTCCCTAGAAAGAAGGCAATGTTTAAACCATGACATAAACATGTTATCTATTTTGCAAAAAATAATTTTCATTTAGAGTGTTAAAACATCTCAAAACATAGCACAGTATATTCTATAACCATGGACTGAATCTCCCTGGACTCTGACGTGGATAGCTGCTGTTACTCTTCCATCGAAGTGGGCAGTATTTGAGACAAGCAAGCAGTGGCAACAGAAATCAGAATGTGCCAAGCCATGGGCATTGTCAATGTTAAAGCTAAAACCTAGCGTTTATTAAACTTATAATATGTGTTAAGAACTGTAGAAAGTGCTTGAGGGGGAAAAGTGTGTTTCTTTCTGTAACTATGAAACAGGTGACATTGTAAACCTCTTGTTTAGATTAGGAAACTGAGGCTTAGAGAGGTGGAGTGACTTGTTCTAGTTCCCATGGTTCATAGTTGGTATATGTGGAATTATGAACCCAGAGCCTGCCCTCTTAACCACTGCTCCCAAGAAGCTCCCTTGAAACTAAGGTGTCTATTGAAAAACCAAGTTATCTTTCATAACAGGTGTTCTTTACACTTCACTGTATTTATTTCTACTTTTCTCATAACCTCTGTAATCATCCACTTATTGAGTTGCAGCTCACAGTATGTGTGTGGGAGGTTGCAGATATCACACCAGCGGTTTGTGCTCTTACTCACGCTTGCCAGCTGTTCTGGTACAATATTTATTTGCCCTACAAATCCTAGACTGTTCACTTTTATATAAATATAAAAAAATCCGTCAATTGACAGTTCATCTTATTTTTCTACTGATAGCACTGGCACACGAGGTATCCTTGACTTTGGGTTCACAGTATCCAAATAAGCAGAATTCTGGGCAGAGATTCTGATAGCATGGAAGTGAGACGCCGCGGTATTCGGTCTACTCACAAAAATTCCACTGAGTCTAAAATCAGTCTCACCCTCCTCCAACATTTTGTAAATTACTCTCTCTACTGTCATCAACACAGGTAGGGGTTAATGAAAGTTAAATTATTCTAATTTACTTGTAAATGTGCCGACTCAGTGTTTGAGCTCCGTGACAGGTGTCAGGCATACATGCTTCCTTCCAAAAAACCCACCTGATGAACTCCCTGTCACTAGCATTATCTCTCTATCATCTAATGCCAGATGGCAGAAAAGCCATTCACCTGCTAGGAGAGACTGAGCCTTCTCAACTTCCCTTTCCTGTGGCTCCTCCATTCTGGAAAACAATGTTACAAAATTATTCTGAGATGTAGCAATGCCCTGATCAACCATGACATGTCCTGCCTAAAGTCAAGTCTTTGAAACATACTGCTGGGCCAGCTTTATGGCTTGGTGGTTAAAGCAGGCTGTTCCCACATGTGCCTAGGGTTCAGAACTTCACGGTTTAAGTCCCAGACCCTAGGCACATGTACATATATGCCCCAGATCGTGACAGGTGGAGAAATGGAGAAGGGACTGCAGCATACCTCCCATAGGAAGAAGCTTTCTTCCTCTCTCTGTCTTGTTGCCTCTCTTTGTTGAGTGCATATGTTGCTGGTAAATTTTTCTAAATCCGCTTGAGTTCCTAGCAAAAACATTTTGATATATCCACTTCCTCCTTGTAAACCATTCCATCTTTCCCTTGATTTGTGAAATAATTATGGCTCCCTTGCTAGTTCATTAACTTTTCTTTTCCATTAAGCGGTCTGTCTTTTTTGACAGGACCTTCTGGCAGCTAAAATGCTAAATGAAAAATAATTTGGGATTAAAGGATAGTGGAAAAAAAAAAAAGTAGACTTCAATCTTCAAGATGGAATTTGCAAAAACATTACCATATTGTTTCTAGTTTCTAAGGAAATACTCAAATAGGCCAGGAGTAATTTTCTAGAGAGGTTTTTCTGAGTGGGGAAAATAGGTGCTGTGGAAGAACAAGACATTGGTGGCCCCTTCCCCAGAGACTAAAATAACTAATGATTCTGTTCCTTACTTTGCCTTGAAGCTAGCTCTCAACTCCCCTCGCATGTGCCAAACATTTTCATAGCCCTGCCTCAGCCTCAAGGTATTTTCGATATGTTTATACAATAGAAACACTATTGAAAGTCAATATGACAGCAGCATACCTATATCCTGTTTCCACATCAGTTGGATCTTACATTCAACGTTTTAAAGAGTCACTGCATTGAGGGGAAAAGGCTTTTAATTATGTTCTGCTTTTAACAGCTGTTGGGCAAGTATGAAAAACCTTTGAAGTGAGCTACAACCTTATAATACACACATCAGCAAATAGAAACCAAAAATATACCCAGTTTCTTCTATTTTTGTAACTGCTCATGTTCTAGTGCCTAGGGGCTTCATCATTTCTGGCCATTTTCTCCTGAGTTGCAAACTGCAGACTCAGTGGAGTGGCATTTTAAGTTTAGTAGATATTTACAGTAATCTCCATCTTTGGCGTGCATGGAAACGTGTTCACTCCTGGAGGAACCATTATTATGTTTAGGATTTTGTTTTTTATTTTGGATTTCTGAGTATTTGTAAGGAAAACTTAATATGTTTATTTGGGATTGTCAAAAAACTCACAGAGTACTTTTTCCTTTTCTATGCAAAAATGCATCATGACTTTTTGGACGACCCAGTATTACTTTTGTAATAACATGAGTACGTGTGAGTAAAGCTGCTCAAACCCAGATATAGATCATCTCAAAGTATGTAACAATAAAATGAAATATAGTACTGAGAAACTTACTTACCCACATTTTAAAACAATGTCTTCTAAAAATACACAGCTAATGAAAAATGAACCAGTAACTCTGCATCTCCGTGTGCCACATGGCAAAGGTATTGTCGTCCTCTCTCTCAGGAGCTCACCACACAGCCATTTTGCATCATGGCTTAAAGATCCATTTGTTTCATCCTTTTTTTTTGGAGAGGTTTTTACTATAGGGTGCCTGCCCTTGCCAGGAAGACAGAGAGAGACAGACAGAAAGCAAGGAATCACCCCCGAAGGGGATGGTCATGCCTCAATCCCTTCTCCTCCTTTCTCCTCTCAGGATCTTGGGCACACATGCACACGAGCCTGGTATGAGTTTAAACCACTGGGTCTAGGACTTGAACCGCGGTCGAGTGCATGGGAGTTCAGCGACATAGCCATTACGCTAACTGCTGGTCCCTGTTTCATCCCTTTTTAGGCGAGATCTTAAACTATTATACTGAAAGCAAGAGAGCTAATAATACTAAAGCACTTTTTTTAAAAAAAAAAAAAATTTATTTATTTATTTCCATTCGTTATTGTTATTTTTTCTTTATTTGACGAGAGAGAGAGAGAGAGAGAGAAAGGGAAAGTGAGAAAGCAAGCCACCAGGCCCAGGACTTGAACCATGGTTGGCCATGTGGGAATCCAGCGCCCCTATCCTCCACACCACCTGCTGGCCCCCCTAAAGCACTTTTTTACTCTGCTGGATAACATCTGAGTTCGTGACTTTAGTCATATTTCATTTTTTTAAACTTTATTTTATATACTTTCACTAACATCTCCACAGCATACCAAATGTGATTTTCTAGCCAGAATACACTGTAAAGTGGCTTAATCATACATGTTATCATCAACAAATAATTTTCCATTTCTTATTTTTTGTATATATATTTTTTCCCCTATTTCTCACCCTCTGTCATTTCCCATCCTCCTCCCACCCTGTCTCTGGTATCTGCAGTTGCTTTCCATTCCTTTTTTCTTTCCCACATTGTATTGATTCACAAAATATCTTAATTCATCTAAAAACTTTCAATAGTAAGTTCAGCTGATATATACATATCTGTGAACAAACGTTGACCTAAGGCATGAAACTGGGTAGAATGAATATACTATGAAATAGCACATAACTGAGGCTATATAGTTTGCTGTGGTTACTAAAGAGGTATTTTTAAATATATTTATTCATTTCAAGGAAGGCAGTTTTAGCTTTAGTAAATCAGAATAAAAAATATTAAGATAACTTTACTTAATACTTAAAGCCAGGAAATAAGTCTCATTTTCATAGAAACAACAGCCCAGTGGAATGTCAAAGCAAAACAAACAGTGCAGGATGCGCTTAGAATGATGGTATAGGAGGACGACTTGAAAGCATCAAGAAAGGTGTAACTGGAAGATAGGATTTAAGAAAGGAGCGAGGAAGCACAATGGCTGTCTTCACCTGAATGAAAGGCTGCCTTATGAGGCCTTTGACTTGTTTCTGAGCTGAGCCAAGAATGCAGGGCTGGGTTGCAGGAGCAAGAACTAATAAGGGGGAATAGCCTGTCTCAATACACAGAACTTTAGAACAAAATGATCTTTTCATATAATCAGTTGCCTCATGTTAGAAGAATGTCCCTCTTCTTGGGGGTATTGTGGCAAAAAGTATGTGAGTCTATAGAGGGGAATCTTGCGCTGATCCACCTCTGGTGGTCTACATATTACTTTTCTAGGACTGCCACTGCAAACACCACAGACTTTGGGGGATGGGGGCTTGAGCAGGTGAAATTTATTTTTTCACCATTCCAGAGACTGTGCTGAGAGCTTTGGTTTCTTCCAACGCCTTAGACTTGCAGATGGCCACCTTCGGCACAAATTCTTTCAGCTGCACATGCACATCACTCAACTGTGTATCAAAGGTTCATTTTATAGACACAAGTCATATGGGTTAGGACCCACACTAATGGTCTCACTTTTACTTAACCACTCCTCCAAGTCCCTCTCCAAATGCAACCATATTCTGTGGTGCTGGGTATTAAAATGTAAATGCATGGATATGAGTAGGTGGAGACACAGTTCAGCCTACAACAATCCTCTAAGTTCACTTTTGATTTCCAAAAGATCTTCCTGAAGAGAGAGTGGGAAAAATCAGATTATAATGAAGCTTGTTCTCGGGAAGAAAAAATCCTCAACCAAAATAAAGGATTGGGCAACACTGTCAGCACCCTCTTCTAAATTAATTCCTACCACCAGAGGGGTCTCTTGTCATCTGTCTGCAAATGCTGGTTTAGCCATAAACTGTGCTCTTTGGCTTCTGGTTGAATGTGGAGAGGATTAAATTCATTATAATATTAAATAGATCAGGTGGAATTAACTCTCAGCAGAGAGCAGCTGCTGGCTCCAGCAATGCTGTGACAGGCTCCGCCAATTACGCAATGCAAATATAATCATCTGACTTCCACCATTTCCAGGCCTTGACAAGCCCTGCAAATCTGTTGTACAATTTCTTCCGAAGTGGTTCCATACATACTGGTCTGACAGTGGGTAGCTCAGAGGCCTAAGCACAGCGTCTTTGACAGTCATCCAAGACTAAAGCTAAAATAGGAGAAGAAGTTTGGACCTGGAGTGAATGAGGGAGAAAAATCCAGGCCCACATGTTCATTTTGCTCTTATTAATACAGTCGATATTGATTTGGCTACTAGCAATGCTGCCTGATTTTTGCTTAGAGCAGCAGAGTGAAGGTGGGATACAGATATCTGAGCACCCACTCTATTATGAAGGAGGTTTAATTTTGCTGAGTTTGTGCATGTATGATTTCATAACAATATATTAGCTTGAAAGGCTCTGATGTATTTTTATATGGTAGAAAGGATTGGGAAAATATATCTTTGGTTTTTGTCAGCCTAGATAGGTCAAGGTTGAGTTGAAATGATTTAACAGAGAGCTCGCATGAAGTCTAAGTTGAGCAGGTCAAAGTGAACCCCCATACAGAGTTTTAGAACAAATGTAAGCAATATCCATAGAGAAGTTAATGAGCATATGAGAGGAATGCCTTCATTTGGAGGATTAAGTTCAGATGCTCAGCCTGCTTGCAAATTAGATCATTTAGAGAGACTGGTTACAAGACCGGAAGAAGACTACATTCATTAAAAGTTCCTGTGAATGCAGGTGGAGGTATCTATCTCAATTCTTTATCAGCAAAAATGGAGGCTGAAGGTATTCTGCATTGTTAGAGCAAGAGAAGAGGCTGCTGTGGAAACTGAGCATAAAGTCAAAACAAGGTAATGCTACCTAGAACTCCTCTTCTATAAAAATGAGTCTGGTTTTATACATACATATATATGTGTGTGTGTGTATATATTTTCATATATATTTTATATATATATATTTTTTTTCTTGTGCCTGTATGTGCTTTTCTTGGGGTTAGATTGCTTCTGGGGAGGTTACATGATGCTACTGTGTTGATATCTCAGGAGAAAATTAGAATAAAAATAAAGACAGATGGTTTGTGAAAAGAAGAGCATCACCTCCCTTTGCAACTATCTTCTTAATGCAAAATGAGTTTGTAAGCAGCATCGGAAATGGAAGGCTCTATTTTCTAGGTTCCCCCACACAAGAGAGAGTCCTCTGCAGTCCATCCTCTGACAAGTTAAGCATTCGCATGAACACAAAGGTGCTACACTTGGCAATATGTTAATAAGAAAAGTGTATTTGTTCAATCTTCACATCCTCCCCAGTAAAATATGAGCATTGTGTAGATGGCCTTTTGATGACACAGTTTTCTCTTCCCTCTATCCCATACAGCCCACACATACTTAAAACATGATTGTCTTAAGCAGGGAACAATTTTCTTTTTTTTTTTTTTTTTTAGAGGTTTTTGCTATAGGGCATGTGCGCTCGCCAGACAGACAGAGAGAGACAGAAGTCATCCCCTGGGGGGATGGCCACGCCGCAATCCCTTCTCCTCCATTCTCCTCTCGGGATCTTGAGCATGCACACACACGCGCCCGGCGTGAGTTTCAAGCCACCGGGTCCGGGACGCGAACCGCAGTTGACTACATGGGAGTCCAGCGACATAGCTATTACACTACCTGCTGGACCCAGCAGGAAACAATTTTAATAGGCAATTCCAGGAGCGAAGAATTTACAAACTAGTTATCCGGGTTTATAATCCTAAGGACTGTTCCTCAGACGTGAATATTTATTTCTATTTGTAAGCTCTTTATACTGATGGGTGTTTAATCATGAGCAGTGTAGACTGCCTTCTAAAGTTTCTTCCTTTAGCTTGTTATTTGGAATTTGATAGAAATTTTCACATAAAAAACTGTATTTTCTGACCAGTATGCAAAAGACATACTTAACCTTAATAATGCTGATTCAAGTTTTATTCATGTCTTCATTCTGGACCAGTCCTTCTATCACCATTTTTGCCTCAGAAAAATCTAAGAATTATACTCTTATCAGAATTTTATAATATATCCCAAAGAAATTAGTTCTTACCCATTTTTTTTGTGTGTGTGCTACAAAGTACTTATGAAGCATTTCTTATATCCAGGAATTGAAGAAGACACTAAAGTTACAAAGTTGAATATGATTTGATTCAGAGGGGAGATCTATACAAACCAAAGCTTATAGCTTGTTTCTATTTATTTCTTTTTAAATTTAAAAAGAAAAAAAAAATTTATAAAGGTATTTGCCATTTCTGGGGCTCCAGAAGAGAGCACCTTTCTCTGATTAGGGGAGTGAACATCTTTTTGTATACCAGTCTGTCCAGCAGCTGAGGATCAGGTTATATTTGCATGTTCTGTTCTTGCAGCAGTTCCCCAAAGCAAACATGTGTCCTTTTCCTTTGTAGCAGTCACTACCTTCCACTATTGGTTGAGGCTTCTGTAACCACTCTTTCCAATCATCACTATTGGCTACATTTGACTGCAGAGTAGACCAACTCTCCTTAATACCACTTTTCTTTATCAGTCCTCTTAAGGAATTTACTGTTAAAATCTATCAGGAAATGGTACCAATAGGTGGTGTAATGGTTACGTCGCTAGACTCTCGCATGGTTGACTGCAGTTCGAGTCCTAGACCCAGCAGCTTCCAAATCATGCGGGGTGCATGTGTGCCCAAAATCCTGAGAGGAGACTGGAGGAGAAGGGATTGCAGTGTGGCCATTCCTGCTGGGGGGGTGACTTCTTGATTTCTGTCTCTCTGTCTCTCTGGCAAGTATACATGCCCTATAACAAAAATCTCTCTCTAAAAAGAAAAAAAAAAATCAGGAGACAGGCATAATACTGGAAGAAAAATTGAACAGTTTCACAAAACTAGGAAATGTTGTCAAAGGTGAATGGAGTAAGGGAGTTCCAGGTAGGAACAAGGAAATGGTTGAGGCAGAGGGAAGAGAGAAGGGACATGGTGATATAGAGACTGAAACACACATAGCGTTTTCTCCAAACTGTCTGATGACTGAGACCATAGAGTATATCCCTCAACAAGGTTATCCTTGTGAGCTTTCCAGGTTTTTTGATACATTCTCAAATATATGTGCCATTTGCTTGAAGATGATCTGTTGATCTACTGGTAGAAAATTCAAAACTTGTCACTTTCTCTTCTCACTGTTGATCCAAGTAAATCAAGCAAACAAAAAGACTTCTTCCCATATAACCCCCTTCCACCATTATATCCCCACATTTTCTTTCAACCCCAGTATTTACTTTAAATTTTCAGTCTCTTGGGGCCACCAGCTGGCATAACAGTAACATCACTGGACTCCCACGCGGCTGACTGTAATTCGAGTCCCAGACCCAGTGGCTTAAAAATCATGCCAGGTGCGTGTGCATGCGTACCCAAGATCCCAGGAGGAGAATAAAGGAGAAGGGATTGCGACATGGCTATTCCCCAGGGTGTGATTTCTCATTTTCCCTCTCACTGTCTCTGTCTCTCTCCAGCAAGCACATGTGCCCTAAGGCAAAAATGTCTTAAAGAAAATATGTCTCTGAAAGTTCAGCAAATGACAATAGCTAACCAGAAACCAAGGCATGTTTATAATAGTGTGTGCTGAAGATAAGTTTGACCTGTATTTCAATGAAATACCTAATCTTGAGTCTCTGGAAACTTCTTCCAGGGAATCAAGATAAATAAGGGATAGAAAATGAGCAGAGAAGGATGTGGCATAAGAATCCAAAAGATGATCAAGAGGCTGGAGGGGCCTTGTCTTTTGCTTGTGTTTGCTTGTCCCGTGTTTTACTTGCCTCATCTGTGTCCTGTCAGTACAGTGCCTATGAAGGACTGGTCTTAAACCGAAGGTCAAGATAGAAATGATGTAATAGTGATGGGGCAGGGGGTCTTCTCCCTCAGCTATTGCAGTTATTTGTTCGGAGCCTACTCGGGAGTGAGAATGGTTACCCACCCGTAAATTACTTGTTGTATTTCCATTTTTAATGAAGAAAAACCATTACAAATTGAGCAAGACTATATCCAAGTATTGGAAAAGTAGAGGCATTGGAGAAAATCAGACCCACATTTAAAACCCACCTGTGTTCTTGGGAGATGACCGCATATCCCTGATTCTCCAGTCTTGACCCCTGAATGATGAGAGTAATACCTGCTTTGGAGGATCGTCAGGAGAATTAGCTGTGGCCTGATATGAATAAGCAGTCAGAAATGATGCAGTTTGTGTTGTGTGACATAATAGGACATTGTGACAGGACAAGACAGAGTCTCCTGCGGCATGATGTCCTGAGAGACACACACGTTTATAGACTCTGCCCCTGCCAGAGTCTCAATTTTCACCTCCTGAGTATACTACTTTGCAATCCATTGAGCCTCTTCATGCTCAATAGACCAAAGAGCATATTGGCTTGGTGGTAGATTTTGTGAATAAATATGAATACACTGTACTTGTATGGGTGTACACATGTCACAACATCAAACCTCAGGAGACTGTCCCATTGTAAGTGAAAGAAAATGCTATGGTGCTTTGTTATAAGAATATAAGTTTCCATGACTGCTGCACTGAAATAGTATCTGTTCACTTGGGTTTATCAGGAGGACCTCTTTGATATATTTGTTTGATCAGATAGGTACCATTTTATCATTTGCTTAATAGTGAAACAAGATCAGAATTGAATAAGTCAACGATGTAAAAAAATTGCACTTTGTGAAAATCATAAGAAAAAAGACTGAGACAGGAAAGAAACAAACAAAAATTTCAGAGCTATGAATTGCCAGGGAGAATATGACAGTAAAAACCAGAGCTGCAATTTTATTGTTTTTTTTTTCCCTTTTCCTTGACCCCTAGAGAATACACAAATAAAATCAATTAATGGCCCTTGAAGAAGAATCACTTTAAACTGTTCAATTAAACCCCGCAATGCAGAGAACAGAGGGAGGGAAAAAAAAAAAAAAAAAAAAAACAACAATAAATACGTCTTAAAAAATGGACTTGTCAGAGGCGCCAGGGTCCCGACATGCACCATTACTGACGGATCGAATCGCACTTCCATTAACACCATAATCTTATAGACTCCACAGGCTGTAAAAAAGGGATTTACTTTAATCAGGTTTGGTTAGTACTGAATTTGAAAAGCGCTACAAGTGAAATAAAACATGACCTCCACCTCTGATTTTTCTGCAGCATTTTATTCCCTAGTATGTAATTTGCTGTCCACCAATGGGTCATTTTTAATGACTGTGATCTGCTGGTGCATTTCTCTCCCTTTCGGTGGTGGAAATCCTTCATATAAACCTGCAATATTTCTTCTTAACTATTTATTTTATCTAATCATTTAACTATCATCACCACTTCCAAAATAGTTCTCTCAATCTTCTTTCATGCAAGAATCTAGTGACAGTCTAGGGTTTTCCAAAGTTTCCAAAGGACTTTTGTAAGTTTGACTGAAAATAAAAATATCATGGCCTTTGGATAAATGCTGGGTGAACCAAGATTTTCTTTCCTGCAGCTCTTCTCAGTGCCTTTACTGGGCTAATGTGCTAACGTACTCTCCAGGTAGGTTAGGTTATGCAGTATTGACAATACTTACGTGTCCAACATTTAGAACTGCTCATGAGACTTATGTTCCAGAGAAAGCACTATGAGAAACACTGACGTGGGCAGCTTTTATCTATCTCACTCAGTAAATTCCATACAATAATTTGATTGCTGCCTTTTGGTAATAAGCACTCACCAGAGGGTGGCAGGAGAGGCTCTGGCAGGCCAGGTGAGATGAATGGCCTTTAAAAGGAGACAGGGAAGTCTATAAATCTAAAAGGTGTCAGAATAATCTTTTTCACTGCTTTTTGCTTCATACTCCGGCCATCCCAATTTATCAAAAGACACTAGCTCAATATAGAGTTGGATTTCTCCTCCCTTCCTGCGCAGAGTAGGGGGTCTAAGAAGACATGTAATACACTGTCAAGAAGCAGTTTCAGTGGCTCTGTTATTTACCTCCAGTGTGTATGTTTTTCAATATTAAGATGAACTGTGTTTTGCTCAGTATAGATTTTTAATTTGTAAGAATAATAAAGGCCATGAACCATGACTGTTTTATTGGGCCACATTATACTATATGGCCTCCAATGACTGTAGCCGCGTACTAGTTACATGAGAGTCAGGCTGATTCTGGATCTCCTGGATTGAATGTAAGCTCTAACCCCCATAACTCTGCACAGTATATGTTTTCATCTACCATTCATTCCTTTCAGGATTTGATTACTTTTTTTCTTTTCCCAAAATACAATGAATTTCTTTGTTATTATGGTGTTCTTCTCTTATCAACTAGGAACCGCATAGAGCAAGGAGGCTTATGAGAGAGGGACAGATGTGGCTCAACTCTTTCCAGGAAAATTCTGCTATAGGAAGAAGAGGGTGGAAAATTCTAGATTAACTGTATGGTAATCTAACTAGGATTACCCATGTTTCAGGTGCAAAAGACAAAAGGGTACCTCAGAGGAGAAGTAAGTGAAACTAGTTTGGATGAAAAAGTACATGAGAGGGAACCAGCAGTTAGCGTAATGGCTATGTCGCTGGACTCCCACGTGGTCGACCGCGGTTCGCGTCTCGGACCCGGTGGCTTACAACTCACGCCGGGCGCGTGTGCGTACGTGCCCAAGATCCCGAGAGGAGAGTGGAGGAGAGGGGATTGCGGCGTGACCATCCCCCCTGGGGGGTGATTTCTCGCTTTCTGTCTCTATGTCTCTCTCTGTCTGTCTGGCGAGCGCATGCGCCCTATAGCAAAAAAAAACCTCTCAAAAAAAAAAAAAAAAAAAAAAAAAAAAAAAGTACATGAGAAAGGGAAGAAAGACCAGATAAATACTAGCAGAAAGTTGGAGGGGGAGGAGAGTTAAATAAATAAGATACACAAAGAATGAGAAAACAGGTTGATTGGAAGTGAAATACCAGGAAAAGCAGCACAGAGAAAACGAGCAAATATGGCAGTACTAGCGTAATAAAGACCCCAAATTAAAGAATCTAATGGAAGATTTGGTCTTAGAATTGCAAGGTTAATTCTAGAAGCATTTTAAAAAGCCCCAAAAAGCATAAAATTCACTTTAAAAGGGCTCCAATTTTAAAAGCTCCCTAGAGGCACTGTAATAGAAAAGGGCTTTTAAATGCTATTTCTATTTTTTTCTCCTGTTTTCCTTAGGGACTGTCTCAGAAGGATGATTTATTGTCTATTATATTTAAAGTGACAGGGCCAATTCTGAAGGCCTGCTGCAGTGGTACTAGCATCAAAGAACATGGGCTTGCAGAATGTACCCTGTACACAACCAGTCAGCACCTGGCTTCTGTTTGGCTTTGGGTAGCATGATGGACAGAAATAGAATGAGTGGCATATGGCCTTCTAGGATTATGAGTAGAAATGCAGTCCTATTGTTCACATTTAAGTGAGGTTAAGTAATTATTACAGGGGAAAAAAAAGGAAGCTTTCTTCTTCACAGAAGATATTTTCTTCTTTTCTTGAAAAGGTAAATGAACATAACTTCTTCCTAAAGGAAGTCCAGGATTATAGTTCCTTTAAGCCAATACGAAAGGTCTCCCTTTTATTTATTTAACAAATACTTATACAATAGCAGATGCACTATGTCCCAGGTACTCGTCTAATTGTTTTGCACAGAAGTGGGTAATAGGAGAAAGAACCTTAAAAAAGCTTAAAAAGGACTTTTTAACCTTAAAAATCTTAAAAGAGCAAGTCGATCTTGTTACCTATGATATTACCAAAGAGTTTGAATCTAAAGGCTTGTGTTAGGGTCTAGTTTCTACACGTGAGAGCTGTGAGTGAACTCCAGTGAATCAATTCAACTCCTCTGAATAAGAAAGGCATTAATACATGATTTGTTTGCCTTGAAGAGTGCTGTAAGAATCAAGTAAAGGGACCAGCATTTAGCGTAATGGCTATGTCACTGGACTCCCATGTAGTCGACCACGGTTCGAGTCCTGGACCTGGTGGCTTAAACTCACGCAGGGCGCGTGTGTGTGCATGCTCAAGATCCTGAGAGGAGAATGGAGGAGAAGGGATTGCGGCGTGACCATCCCCCCGGGGGGTGATTTCTCATTTTCTGTCTCTCTGTCTCTCTCTTTCTTTCTGGCGAGCACACACGCCCTATAGGAAAAAAAAAAAGAATCAAGTAAACAAAAGGTAATGTATGCTAATGCTTTAAATGCTCTACAATTAATAAGGTTAACCATTGCGATCAAGTTTTTTTTCCAATTATTTCTTCAATAACTTTTTTTCTAGAGAGAGATTTTTGCTATAGGGTACATGTGCTCACTAGAGAGTTAGATAAAAGGCAAGAAATCATCCCCTGGTGGATGGTCACAGCACAACCGCTTCTCCTCCATTCTCCTCTTGGGATCTTGAGCGCGCAGGCACACGCGCCCAGCATGATTTTGAAGCCATCAGGTCCAAGACTCCAACCGCGATTGACTATGTGGGAGTTCAGCAGCGTAGCCATGACACCATCTGCCAGTCCCTCTTCAATAATTTTTAGTGTGTGGTGGAACTGGGGGCCTTTTGGCCAATATACACTACCTTAGAATTATTCCAAATGCACTGATCGCAGGGTATAGTACAGTGGAATAATGCTTTCCTTTGCTTAGAGCAGTTCTCTAATTAGGACCATATGATAATTCTTCATTTATTTTCCCCTTCTTTAACATTATATTTTTCATTTTTCTTTTTCTTTTTTTTTTTTTTTTTTGGAGAGGTTTTTGCTATAGGGCGCATGTGCTCGCCAGACAGACAGAGAGAGACAGAGAGGCAGAAAGCGAGAAATCACCCCCCGGGGGGGATGGCCACGCCGCAGTCCTTTCTCCTCCATTCTCCTCTTGGGATCTTGGGCACGCATGTACACACGCCCAGTGTGAGTTTTAAGCCACCGGATCTGGGACACGAACCGCGGTTAACTACGTGGGAGTCCAGCGACATAGCCATTACTCTAACTGCTGGTCCCTGAACATTATATTTTTCTCAAAAATTATTATTTTATTTTCTTTATTCATGATTGAGAAGATGTGTGTTTCATAGAAAGAGAGACACAGAGAAAAGAGAGATGAGCATCCTCTTCAGGATCTGTGGGTATGGTCATGTTGAGAGCCCCTTCTCCTAGACCTCCAGCCCATGGGATCCTGGGCATGCAGGTGGGCCCAGTGTATTTCAGGCTGACCAGCCAGGATTTGATCTACAGTTGCCATGTGGGATCAGGCTTCTCTTGAATAGTGCTACATTATTGAGCCAGCACATCAAAAAGGATTTGTGTTTATCCTTTTTTGATTAACACAATATCATTATACAAAATCAGAAAATAATAAAAGAAAAAGAAAAGAAAGATCATTGATAATCTTATTGCCAAGATATAAGCAATGTTAGTATTTTGATCTATTTCCTTCCAGTCTTCTAAAATATTTGTATAGTGATTATTTTTCAAAAGAATTTTAAAGAGCCCTGCTTTTTGATGCCCCCTTTACCCACTTCACATTATTTTTAATTACAATAATTTATTTAAATATATAATAAGCTGGAATTACACATATTTCATTAGTTTATAATTTCCTTTCATTGGTGATTTTTCCATAAGATATTTTACGATTGTAGTACTGCATTGAGTATATTTGTATACATATTTTTATCTTTATTTATGATTATTTTTTAAAAATAATAGATTTGTATTATTAAAATTTCTTTTTGAATTAATTAGGTCTATTTAAGTCTATTTATGAAGATTTTAAAAACCTTTAATAGATGTTTTTATCTTCACTAGGAAAAATCCCATGATGGCTATCTCTTACACCTCTACCAGAAGTGAACATTATCCTCTATTCCTTGTATTTAAATACATTTACTCATATATAGATATATTTAATATAAAAATACAAGACTTATATTTTAATTCTTTTGTGACATAAGATAAATTTCAGTCTCATATACTTAAAAAAAAAAAAAAAAAATCAGTTCTTGAAGCCAGCAGATGTGGTTAAGGTGCCAGAGTGCCACATGGCTGACTACAGTTTGAGTCCTGGACCTGGTGGTTTGAAAATCTTACTGGGTGTATGTGCATTCCCGCCCAAAATTCCAAGAGGAGAATGGAAGAGAAGGATTACAGCATGGCCATCCCCCTTTGGGGGATGATCTCTCACTTTTCCTCTCTTTCTCCAGTGAGTACACATGCTCTATGGCAAAAGCCTTAAAAAAATTAGTTCTAAGAATTCTATAATGAAATATTTGAGTTTGCTTATTAACATGACATTTATACATTATTTACAACAAAAGAAAATAAGTCTTTTTTTTTTTTTTTATTTGAGATGTTTTGTTACAGGACGCATGCGCTCGCCAGAAAGACAGAAACAGAGAATAAAAGCAAGAAATCACCCCCCCCCCCCCCCAGGGAGGATGGCCACACCACAATCCCTTCTCCTTTATTCTCCAGTGACATAACCATTACATCAACTGCTGGTCCTGAAAATAAATCTTATAAAATCTGATCAAGAAAATATGAATGTGAAATTTACTTTGCATTTCATAGCATCCAAGCCAAAATAGAAGTGTATTTTTTCAATAACAGATAGAAGAAAACATCCCAATTCTTAAAAGAGACAAACTTTTTAGTGTATAACACATTCTAAAGTGAATGTCTGTAATGGAATCTTAAAGGGTACTTAATAGCATAATGGATGACACCTTTAATGGTGTAATCCAGAATTTAAAAGCTTGCTTTATTTTGAAGTTTTTTGTCTACTTTCAGTAAATTTTGATGGAGGATTAAGGTGTGTTCGTCTAGAACTAATAAATTTCCAGTGATAGACCCATTCTGATATAAAAACAAAATTTAGAATACCTGCATGATGGAGCTAAACATTTTATAGGTACCTCTAGTCTTCATAAAAACCAATGGAGTGTGTACTAATGTCTCTATTTTACAGATGAGAATAGTGAGGCTTAGATAAGAGCCTCCGTAAAAAAATTTTCTCAAGGTCATTCTGCTGGATAAAATTGGAATTAGAGCTAGAGTCAAAGACCATATTCTTATCACTAGGTATTTCTGCTTCCTAATTTCTAGAAGTACAATTGTTGAGTACAATAGGATGATTAATAATTCCTTTAACGACAGAAAGAAAAGAAGAAAAACTTGCCAGTGACTTCTACTTTTTTAAAATCAAGCTTAAAGGACCAGCAGTTTGCATAATGGCTACGTCACTGGATTCCCATGTAGTCGATCACGGTTCATGTCCCGGACCCGGTGGCTTAAACTCATGCCAGGCGTGTGTGCATGCATACCCAAGATCCCGAGAGGAGAATGAAGGAGAAGGGATTGTGGCATGGCCATCCCCCCTGGGGGGTGATTTCTCACTTTCTGTCTCTCTGTCTCTATCTTTCTGGCGAGTGCATGCACCCTGTAGCAAAAATCTCTCAAAAAATAATATTAAGGCTTACAACATAGTTCAGATTTTTCTGAAAGTCAAAAAAAAAAAAAAAAAAAAGATTTTAATCAGTTGCCTAGAGATGTGTGAATTTTTCTTTCCATAATATTTCTTCAAATATGTTCTCTCCTCTTACATTTCCCATTTGCCATTGATTATACTTCAGTCTGGAAAGGCCAAGTAGATATATAAAGATGGACATCTTGGTTCTGAACCAAGCAAACATTTATTAGCATTCTCACATTGTGGGAAATGTGCAAAATACTCTTTCTATCGCATCAAGTAGGAAATGAATAAATTGATACTGAATGTTTCACAATGTTCATTATTGTTGATATTGTTTGATTAAATATTTTGACTTTTTGAACTTATTTTCATCTCATCAGGTTACCCATTTTGAATGTTATTATTTTTAAATGCATACTTACACTATTTTAAAAAAAACCTGTAATTTATCCATATAATCAACTCTCATTTATGCAGGAGTCAACTACACCATTTAATAATCTCAACCAGACAATTTCATAATTAGATGGGCTGCCTTATGAGTTTTCATCCTTTGGCCACTCATTAACATTATGTAAGAAGTTCACAGAAGAAGGGAAAAGAAGTGTAGATGAATATTACACCAGGCCTTTTGAATTCAGTGTTGAAAAGTTACGTAATAGCCACAAAGTATGGTCTTATCTTTTGTGCTATATCATCTTCCACCACTAATAGTAATGATAAGACAACATCAGGATAAAAATCCATTTTTTAGCATATAGCTATCCCAGAATGGTAGTAAATACCAAGTTACTAAACACTATAATGAAATCAGATATTGACCTCTCTCATCTATTACCTAATTTACTTATTTTTATGAACAGGGATTTTGAAAGCACACCCAGTTATACTTGAATTCCTCTAGTTTTGTTTTTCAGAAATGCTTTTCTCTTTTTTTTTTTTTTTTTTTTTAAGAGATTTTTGCCTTAGAGCGCATGCACTTGCTAGGGAGAGAGAGGAAGAGACAGACAGAGATAGTGAAAAGGAAAGTGAGAGATAGTGAAAAAAAGTGAGAGATAGTTAGAAATCAGCTCCTAGGGGTGATGGCCACCACAATCCCTTCTCCTTCTGGGATCTTGGACATGCATACATACACACCCAACATGATTTTCAAGTCACCAGATCTGGGAATCAAACCACAGTCAGCTTTGTGGGAGTCCAGTAATGTAACCTTTACGCCATCTGTTGCCCCCCAAGAAATTCTTGATATAGGTTATACTCATACACCCTCTCTTGATTCACTTTCTTCCATTTTTCTTCAACTAACAATGTCCAAGCCTTCTTCACTACCTTAGATACTCTTAACCAATAACTTTAAACATAGTGGGAAAAGTTAAAATTTATACAGTTACAATTATAGAACAGAGAAGATATGTGACCACTTTTGTTAAAGGCACTGTCCTGAATGTCAGTCCTAGGAATGCATTGGTATTCTTGGCAGCCCTGACACATTGCAGCATCATAATGAAGCATGTGGCCAACTACAGTGTTTAACTCTGATATAACCCTGAATGATCACACTCACCAGTCAGTACTCATGGTGAAGTGGTAAACCAAGTGAAGAAGTTGACATTTATCTGTGCAGAATTATCTTCTGTTGACTTGGTTAAAAATAATGTAGAGTTTGTTTTTTAATTCTATTTCTATTATACTTTAGCTTGTCTTCTTAAATCTTGGGAAATGAATGGATAATCTTACCATATGTATATTTTTTACCCAAGTCATCATTAAGTATGTTGACAGAGATAAAGACTAGACTAGAGGGCCAGCAGATAGTGTAGTGGTTACATTGCTGGACTACCATATGACCAACAGTGGTTCATCACCTGGACCCAGAGACTTGAAACTCACTCCTGGTGCTGTGCATTCCTGACCAAAATCTTGGGAGAAGAAGGGATTACAACATGGCCATTCCCCAGGAGGGTGATTTCTCATTTTTCCTCTCGCTGTCTCTGTCTCTTTCTGGCGAGTGCATGTGCCCAAAGGCAAAAAACCTCTCCAACTCCCTTCAAAAAATACTAGAAAAGAGTCTTTCCTAGGTTACTAGTCTTTCAGAGTGATATAAACTCATATTTTTTTTGGGGGGGGGGGAGAGATTTTTGCTATAGGGCGCGTGCGCTCGACAGACAGACAGGGAGACAGAGAGATAGAAAGCGAGAAATCACCCCCTAGGAGGGACGGCCATGCCGCGATCCCTTCTCCTCCATTCTAAACTCATATTTTAATCCTCTTAGATGATTATTCTGTTAAGGGCATACCTAACTAATTTACAGCTGAGTCTATGTTTTCACATGTCTTTTTAGCAACTGCAACATTTTTTCTGCTAACTCATTGTATCATAAGGATTTATTGTTCAAATATTGGACCACTCTTTTTATTTTAGGCTTTAGATAACTTACCAGGAATTAGTATTATATCAAATCATTTTAAAATGAAGAATAGAAGTACTAATATCTTGTATTACAAACCTGTGACTACATCCTGGAACTCATAACTGCTGCTTTTTTTTTTTTTTTTTTTTTTGGAGAGGTTTTTGCTATAGGGTGCGTGTGCTTGCCAGACAGACAGAGAGAGACAGAGAGATAGAAAGTGAGAAATCACCCTCC
The DNA here is from genome assembly GCA_026018925.1 of Tupaia tana. Classification (NCBI taxonomy): domain Eukaryota; kingdom Metazoa; phylum Chordata; class Mammalia; order Scandentia; family Tupaiidae; genus Tupaia; species Tupaia tana. The sequence goes on along the minus strand of JAKSZU010000020.1, from coordinate 20,153,389 downwards.
AGGGGGGATGGCCACGCCTCAATCCGTTCTCTTCCATTCTCCTCTCAGGATCTTGGGCACGCACGCACACACGCCTGGCATGAGTTTAAGCCACATGCGCTCGGCGTGAGTTTTAAGCCACGGGGTCTGGGACGTAAACCACGGTCGACTACATGGGAGTCCAGCAACATAGCCATTACACTAACTGCTGGTCTCTTCATAACTTAATAACTTAATAGCTTCTTGACATCATGTTACTTGAAAATAAACTTAGATCCTGCTATGATGATTGCTAAGCCTTGACATGGAACTTTGTTTCCTAAAATGATGTGCACTCATTTTCTCAACAATTCTTGTCAATACTCACCTGAGGTCCTTGAGTAGTAAATTAATGAAAGACTTTGGGCTGTTATCAGTCCCCAGTCCAAACATTCTCTTGAGCTGTTACGTCAAGTTTGATTTTGTGTTCGTCAGAATGCAGAGTGTCCCACTGCCTCCACCAACATATGTAAAAATGGGGAAATGGCAAGCAGGGAATAAAGCATCTTGCTGCCAAGTAATCAAGTCACTAACAGAGGGAGGACTAAAACTCACAGGTCCTAAATGTGTTATCACGGCGCAGAGGTGCGTGAGTTCAATTGCTTCTGTGTTGTTTTCATCTGACTCAAGTATTCTGCTGTTACATGTCTTAAGTCTGTGTCAGATGTTCTCTTCATGTGTCTAAATCCTACCCTCCAAGTTAAACATTACTTTATTTCTTCTTTTTAAGTTTATGATACTTTGTCAAAAATGGTTTATTAATTGGACAATCTGGACAAGTCAGATTTGATGGGGTGGACAGGGGAGTTAACTTTGCGTGAGCCCTTAGATCCTGGAATAATTCTCCAGAACTTACTTAATGCTCATGGGAAGCAGACTCTGACATCCGGCCTGCTTGATTAGCGCTCTGAGTGCTGAAGTTCGGCTCTGCCCTGACCCTCTGGGCAGCATCAGACATCACCCTTGCTCTGCGTGGCTCTGCGTAAGTCAAGTTCAATGGGCTGCTTTGCATCTTCTAAATGCCCCGTGACGCTTCCTCCTGCAATCAGACTGAGCATCACTGCTTCCCCCAATCACCCTCTGCACTTAATTGACCAATAGAGCTAGACATACGGAGGATCGGATCGCAAACCCAAATCAGCAGTTGTCAGAAGAGATTAATTCAAACAGGAGGCAGTGAAACACTTGTTTTTTCCCTCTCTCACTCTGCACTCATTTTTGGCTGTCTGATGAGAGAAATGATTATTAATATCTCCAGCTGTGCCCTCAGGCAGGTGCCAGGAAGTTCAGTGAACTGCTTACCACTCCCCTAGCTCCCTTCAGTCTTTCTTTTAGAAATACCTTCTGGCCCTCTTGGTTAACCAGGTGGCACTGTGGTGAGTCTGGCAAGTTCACATCTCTGGGTCAAGTCCAATCTGCACACTCCTGCTGGCAGTCTCCCCCATGAGCCTTGCTAAGAGTATTGTCCTTCTCTGGCTCCCACTGTAAGTCAGAAATGGAAAAGAGGGAGTGGGTACAGTTTTGCTGTCTAAATATCTCCTGGGTATAGTTCTCAACCCGCCAGCTGACCCATCAATACATGTTCTATTTATTTATTTTATGTTTCACCCTTTTCTAGGCTGTATGCAAAATAGAAAACACATCATTATTACTCCTGAAAATTGAGTAAGGAAGAATAAAAACGCATACTGATTAAGTATTTATAAGATATTGTTTCAGCATTAGAAGCTTAGAGTTTTTTTTTTTTTTTTTTTTTTTTTTTTTTGGAGAGGTTTTTCGCTATAGGGCACGTGCGCTCGCCAGACAGACAGAGAGAGACATAGAAACAGAAAGCGAGAAATCACCCCCCAGGGGGGATGGTCACGCCGCAATCCCCTCTCCTCCACTCTCCTCTCGGGATCTTGGGCACGTACGCACACGCGCCCAGCGTGAGTTGTAAGCCACTGGGTCCGAGATGCGAACCGCGGTCGACTACGTGGGAGTCCAGCGACATAGCCATTACGCTAACTGCTGGTTCCCGAAGCTTAGAGTTTTTAAGTCAGTTGCATAGTTGCTCATTCATTAAGAACTCACTTGTTTTCAAGTAGCAGATAGCATGACTCACTCTAGCTAAAAGGAAAAGAAAAAAGGCCCATCTCTATTGGTACACTGGTAGTGTACCACTCTTCAATGATGGAAGTCATTAGGAAAACAGAGGTATTGTTCTCAGGTTAGCCTGTACATGCTGGGTACATGTGTGTCTGTGATTCTGTCTTGCTGGGAAGGTTAAGGGGAAGATCATGGCATAAGACTCTATTGAGGGTGGTTGTCTTTCTGTCTGTCTCTCTCTTTGTCTCATTAAGTAAATAAACAAACAAACCAAAATAAACCTGTTAACTCACATATTAGAGAAAGGAGAAAATCCCAGTCTCAGGCACAGCAGAGTCTAGAGAATCTACAGGGCCCACATGTCTCCATTTTGATTCACCATTTGCAGTGGCAACATTTCCAAATTATGGCGTAGCTGTTCAGAAGAAAAGAAAGGAAGAATTTCTTGCTCACCAGAGACAGAGACAATGAGAGGGAAAACAAGAAATCATCCCCTAGAGGTTGGGTTTGGGGGATGGCCATACCACAATCCTTTTTTCTTCCTGGGATTTTGGGCATGCATACACAAGTGCCCAGAATGATTTTTCAAGCCACCAGCTCCAAGACTTGAACCACGATTAGCCGTGTGGGAGTCCAGTCCCTTAACCACCTTGCCACCCGCTGGTTTCTCTTAGTCATTTTCAAAAAAGTATTGGGCCTAATTCTGACTGTTCTGCAACTGTAGCTTTAGGGTCTAGAAGATACAGATTAATTGTCATTGGAGTTTAAAACTAACTCACATCTTTAATTTGTAACCTTGGGCAAGTGATTTAATTTCTCTGGATCTCTTTTTTCACCTGTAAAGAGAAAAGGGGGTCTAGTAATAACTCTCTTAAAGATTAAATGGATAAAGTCATAGGAAATTTTGGGAACAATGTTTGAAACTTAGAGAATTTAAAGTTACTATGTGACTCTTGCTGTATTTCTTTGGTAGCACTGCTCTCGACTAACTGGGTGACATCCAGTTAGGAGGTTATTTTGTAGAGAAATTGAAGCAAAGGAACTCAATATACTGTTTTTATTTAAAAATTATATAATTTATTCATAGAGTTTATAATGGACATTTTAAGACTGGGGGAATAGTCAACTTCAGTCCTTAAATATGTTACCATGTGTTTACACGACACCATTTTCAGGGCCAGGAATTCCTGTCCCATCACTGAGTCCTGCATGTCATTTGCATCACATCACATTTGAGGGCGTACCATACTCAGTGGGAAAGGTGCTTGCTTTACTGTCTTATCCAGCAAAATGAAGATGGAATGCCATAGCAAAAGTCCCCAGCTAGTGTCATAGTTTTGTAATATAGGAGAGTGACGTCTTTGAAGGACAGTCGCACAAGAGAAGACTTTTGGACTAGGACAGCCACCTTGCAGTTAGCATGACTTTATTAGTTCTGTATCCAACATGAGCTGGAAAGCAGAGACAGCGAAAGACACATATACAATAGCTGAACAAGCTGTGAGAAAAGAATACTCAAGGCAAAGACAGCAAGTTGGTTGGGAGTAAATGAAACAGTATCCGTAGGAAAAGAATCCCCGAAACCAGTGCAACATTGCTGGGAGATGTCGTGGTTTTGTTGATTGAGTTGTTTCTTCCTTTGTATTTTTTTTTTTGTTTGTTTATTTTTATTTATTTATTTTTGTGTGTGACAGATATATAGAATCTTTTATCCTGGACATGGCAGAAAAGGCTTCTATGTTCCTGCAGGAACTAGCAGTTATTGATTGTGATTCTGTTCCCCATTGCTTGGGATTTAAATACTACATCAGTAGTGGCTAAGACATACAATGAAAAAAGCAGGATGTGGAGGCTATATGGAATACTTAGCTTTCTTCAGATTTGATTTACATCACCTACACATCTCACCGCTAACCAATTTGCAATTTTAATAGAAGTAACAGGGTTAAGTAAGACAGATTTGATTACCATTGAAAATTTTGTCACCATTTTTATTCACAGTACTCTTACAAATTTTACCTTAAAATTTTACAATATACTGGTGATAGGTCCTCATAATGCAGATTTTCATTGACCCCTCCCCACCCTAAGGGACAGGGTTATCTTCACTATTCATACATGAAAACTTCCTGAATGTGGGTCAGAGGGCATCTTCTAGTACATTACTCCAGCCTCCTTTTCTGCCTTCAGATAGTCTAGTCATTATGCAGTGGTACTTGTGTCTCTTAGCATCATATTTCAACTTACTATATCTTAGTCTATAGCAGTGCTTCTCAAAGTGTGGTCAAACTATCATTTGCTTAGAGTTGAATTATTACATTGATAGTGTATTGATGTAGTAATTGAATTACTACATCGTTTGTATTCAAAATATCCGTTTTTTTCTTAAAAATGCAAGTCCCATGACCATTGGAGTCAGAACCACTGGAAGTCCAGGAATGTAAAAATTTACAAGCTTGTTGAGTGAAAATTTAAGCACAGTAATCAGTGAGTATACAAGAACCGCTGAGAACAATCACTTGAGAGCAGTACTGACAAAGAAATACAGTAAAAGTCAAATAGTAGTCTTAAATTCTCTAGTAGATAAGTTAAAACAAATAGATAAAAATCAATTTTAATAATAATATTTTAACTCAATATATACAAAAAATTGTCTTTTTAGCACCTAATTGATATAAAAGTACGATATATTTTAAAGTTTTAAAAAAGGTTTATTATTATTATAATTATTTTTAATTTGCTATAGGCTATATGTATTTACCAGAGAGAGACAAGCGAGGGAGAAAGTGAGAAAGCAAGCCACCAGATCTACAACTCGAACCATGGTCAGTCATATGGGATCCAGCATCTTAACCACCATATCACCTACTAGTCCCCGTTTATTATATTTTAAACTAGTTTCTGCATAAAAAGCCTTCCAAAATCCATGGATTATACACTTACTGATTTCAATTCAGAGCAGCTACATTTTAAGTGCTCAATAGACATGTGGTTAGTAGCTTTTCCATATTTGATAGCACATTTCTAAAGATATGAACTATTTCTTTTTAACACAAGCTGCTGGTGAAGTCATGGCATATGTTTTTTTATTCATTATAAAACATATTCATATAATGTTCTGGTTTATGAATTAACTAAAATTAATGGTTGTAAAAATTCCACGTTCTGTTAGCTCTGTATCTATAAAATTTTAGCTAATACATTTCAATTGCATAACAAATTAGATCATTACTTCAAGTTTAATTTTTTTTTTCATTCAGGAGATATTTTTCTTCTCTTCTGTCATTAAAGGGATAATTCATTTTGAGAAAATATGCAATGAGAACAAATGTTTTCTCAGTACTATAGTAAAGGCATAAGAAATAGGCTTTAACTGGCAATAACAATAATAAAGCTTATCAAATACTTGATTTGTGCCAAATACTATGTGATACTCTTCATATGATTGATATATATATATATATATAATTTTTTTCTCATGAGCCTACCAAATGTATCTAACTACCCTCACTTAACAAACTTGGAAATAGAAACTCAGAGAAGTTAAATCATTTGCTAAAGGTCATAAATATTAAACTTCTTTCTATCATGCACCAACTAAATTGTGCGCTTTTGATGTAGTCAGAATTCCCAGAATTTTAAAAGTAGTTTGAGTAAGCACTACTAGCTTGTTTTGTTTGGTTTGGTGTGTTGTGCTCTATTTTGTTTTGTTATGTCTTCTAGCTTTCTCAAGGAGAAAATGCTTTGACCAAAGCATTTCCATATAAGGACATCGATAGGTGCACTGTAAAGTGTATCCGGTGCTTTTTGTCACTCCCTATTCATGTCTGAGCAAGAAAAGAGAAACAGTTCTTCTCGTCTTCTTCCTTCCTTTTCCCTTTTCTCTTAGACCTCTGATTCTTAGTGACTTTCTCAGTCTCCGACAGTCACCCTTTTGTAAAAGGAACTATGAAGTTTGAGCAATCTGTAAACATTATGCATTTTTTCCCCACCGCCTTTAAACACCATGCAAATGGAGATAAATGAAACCCTAACAAAAGCTCATAGCTAGTGTGTGAATAGGGTTGTATCCTATAGGGAAGATGAGGGCATTGAGCACATGTGAGGGGAAGGACTGAGAAAGGAGGTGGAAGAGTGGGAAACAGATGTCTGGTAGAGCCGCACAGGTGTAGGGGTACTCATTAGGTTCCCATAGGCGCTGTCATTAAGGCTCTGGCAGATGTTCTTGGATGTGACTGGCATAGTCACAGGGGAGGAAGTAAACTCGACTTAATGTTCAGAGCTCTGGTGTGGCACTGCCGGGCAGAAGGTAGGTGAGTCACATCTCCTTGACAGAGTGGCAGCTGCTCTTGTCTTCCTAGTTTGTGGAATCTCTTGTTGAATTTCTCCTTGGCAGCCCTATCATATCTCACAGGTTCAATTCTGCTTCTTTGTAACTGGACCTGAGTTATTAAAAAACAAAACATTGGGCCACTCTTGTAGCCTAGTGGTTTAAGTGAGTTGGATCTCTCATGGTTGACCAAGGTTTGAATCCTGACCCCCATAACTTGAAAAAGGATTGTGTGTGTGTGTGTGTGTGTCTAAAATCCCAACAGGATGGAGAAGTGGAGGAGAAGGGATTGTTCAGGACCACACTCTATGAAGGCAATTTCTCTCTCTCTTTCTCTCTGTCCCCATATCTGTCTCTGGCTAGTACTGCACCTTCTGGCAATTAAAAAAAGACAAGAAGCTCCCACACAAGTACAGGCAACCTAAACATACTCCTCATACTTAGGTGTTGCTACATAGTCCTGGACCAAGAATCCTGTGAGAGCTTGGCCAATATCAACCCAGCTCCAGAAAGATCTTGAGAAATTTTCAGCTGAAAGATATTTGCATGGGCTGGTAACATAAGGCCAGAAGTAATCTAGAAAACTGCATTTGAGACTCTGGAAATTTCACAACTGCAGTACTTATCAGAGGATAGATAAAAATAATGCCCCCCCTGAAAGTGGCATAACAGCTATTTAGAGTGTATTTTTGTTGTTTCTAAGACCACACCCTAAGAATAAAGTTGCTGCGTTTCTGTTGCTAGATCTAGATTGATTACTGAAAATGCAAAATACCACTGATCCCTTTTGTGCTATTTTATGTGTGTCCATTTAGGTCTCAGTCTCCAGGCACTGGCGAAAGCCTCAAGTGTTAGAAAAGACAGGACAGTCCTTAATGATTGATATGTCTTGTTCAAGAGTAACTCTTCTGCAAGTCTAAACACCTCTAAGATATTCTATTCCCTTTTATTTTCTGCTTGGGATTCCAAACCACTTGACATCAGTAAAATCTTAGTTGTCGATTACTGACATTTGAAAGAAGATAGATGGAGGTCTTTAAGAGACAGATTTTTGGTTATTTGCCCCACAGTTAGCCAATCTGTAGTGAATGAATCAAGGTTCTGGATCTTAGCCAAAATGACCCAAATGTCAATTAGAACCCCGGTAATCTGGTGACAGAGGCTAGCTTTGAAACACTATTAGATATTTGATAGATAGATCATAGACAGGTAGATGATAGCTAGCTAGCTAGATAGATAATAGATCTATAGATCTATTATATATTTATAGATAAATATATAGATGGGTATCTCTGTCATGGAAATTATGCAACTCTCCCTTCAGGGTCTATTTTTTCTTAGGCACTGTTAGATACTCTACCAAATTCTAGTCCTTTGGTTTCCATTTTCTAAAGCCCAGGGTAATCTTTCTCACTTTGTTCAGCTTTTTTCTGGACAGGATACACAATCATTGCTTGGAGTCCAGCTTATTAAATTTCAATCAAACAACTGCATTGCTTTCCCTAGTTCACCTTGATGGAAGCTTTATAGAACTCTCAAACCTCTTTGTTCACATGTTTATAAATATCATGACCTGGTTTCTTGCTAGAGGTGGCCAATGCACACACATTATCTCTGCATCCTTCTAGTTACACTCCCATAGTTCAAAATCACTTTCTAATCTTCAATGGATCCTGCACAACTTTTCCCCAGATGCCAGCAACATCTGCAAAATCCAAAATTCTTAGACTTCCCTCAACTCTTCCCTGTCTATCACTTGTTAAATAATAAGCTCTTCTGTGAGTACTAAAGCCCTATGGCTGACTATAATCCAGGCAATATTCTTCACCTTCCAGGGAAAGAATCTGACTAGGGGTGCCTCTAGCCTGACTTAAAGGAGGAAAGGCCAAATTTGATTTCTAGACATTTGTTTATACAAAGAAATGTTGCTGAAATCCCCTGATGGGTATATTCCATAGTACCCTGGTGCTTGCTCAGAATATTAAAGAAAGAACCAATTCTTAGTTCAGTTTGATTGGCTATAGCTTAGTGTAACTGTCTTTTTAAATGTCCTGGGTTTAATTTCCAAAACAGACAGTTTATCCTTGTTCATTCATCTCTATTCTGGGAATATCACAAATTACTTATTGTATTTTGGAGTGGGTTCTCCTTTGATGTCAATGAAAATGTCATATAATCAAGAGCTTCTTGGAACATAGATGGACTCAGATACAACCAAATTATTATTGTTTTGCTGTGTTTTTCTTTTGATAAAGAAACTCAAGATCATTATATTCTTTTCAGTTTTATGAATATTGTTACTTTTAAAACTAGGTGAGTCAATTAGTAGAAGAGTCCATCATACAAATACTATATTACACACTTTACAAAAGCACTCCCTGTCTTAATTTCTTATATTGGTATAATGGAATTACTGTCCTATTTTCTTTCTTTCTTCCTTTCTTTCTTTCTGTCTTTCTGTCTTTCTGTCTTTCTGTCTTTCTGTCATTTTGTCTTTCTGCCTTTTTTTTATTTTATTTTTTATTTTTTTGAGATGTTTTTGCTACAGGTTGCGCGCACTAGCCAGAAAGACAGAGAGAGAGAGAGACGGAGAGAAAGCCAGAAATCACCCTCCAGGGAGAATGGCCACGCTGCAAATCTTTCTCCTCCATTCTCCTCTTGGGATCTTGGGCACGCACGCACACAATCCAGCGTGAATTTAAGCTACTGGTCCAGGACTTGAACTGTGGTTGACTACATGGGAGTCTAGTAACATAGCCATTATGCCAACTGCTGGTCCCAATTCTGGCCTATTTTCGAAGGACTACCAGAATTATATTTTCAGTGCCTAGGGTTTGATCTGCAAGCATCAGCTGAAATTTGGAGCATGACTTCTTGAAAACCACTAATAAGAGTCAGTGAGATCAGTTGTCTTCTGTGGACAATCAGAAGAAACCTTGTTGTCATTATAGATATGGAAACCAAAGCCCAAAACTGGCAGTGAGATTGTCTAGTCGCAAGACAGTCTTATTTTTAATATACCAACCCTGTATCATCTTCATGGGTCATGGATTCCAGACCACATTTTAGTACCTGGGATGCATTATGAATTATGGTAATATAATAAATCCAAAGTTGTCATATTTACTTTAACAGATCACACATTGGTTCATCAAGATCTGCACAGTTCAATGGGATAATGGCTAATTTTGTGTCGTTATTTACATTTAAATTTATGGTAATGCAAACTAAAACCTGAAAACTCGGTTCCTCAGTCCTGCTAGTCTATTTCAAGTGCACGATTAGCCCCATGCGATTAATTGCGACAGAACTGAAAGCAGTGTAAGTTTCAATGTTTCCTCTGTTCTTCTCTTTAGTGCTGGAAACGTCTCCAGAAAATTCTTGCTAATCTTTTCCTAGGCACTGCTTTAATACAGGCAGATGAGAAACCCACTAAGCCATAAGACAGCATATTTCTCAGTTGGTTGCCTTTAAATTTGAGGAAAAAAATTTCCCCTTTAAATTAAAGAAATATTTAACATCCTTTACGTTTTAGTTTCAACTAAACAGAAAAGAATTCAGTCCACTGAATGAAATGACTGAAATTACTCATCAGCTAGCAAATCAGTGTAAGAACATTGCCTTATCCATGTGGACTTGTTTTTCAGTTATTGCAGGAACAAGAGAGAAAATCAAGCTTATTGTTGGTCCTTTTGACCTTCTATACAACTAGTAAAACACAACAAAACTCTCCAGTTTAGCGAAGTTCACAGTTTGTACTAGATTTTATATTCTGCAAAGTGCCCTTTTTATCATTGGCAGCTCTCGCTCAGGCTTTGAAGGGTGAATTTCCTAAGCACCTAGGTCTGATTTCCTCATTCTTCAAATAAGCAAATGGATTGTGAAATAAAAACAGTTATATTTTTATTATGTATACACAATGCTGGGTTTGTAGCGTAATATTTTCCAAACCATGAGTCACAGCCCATTATGTTGTGAGCAACATCTTCTTCATCATTATCATTGCGTTTTTAATTTGGTGTAGGGTACATGCTCTCTCAGGAGAGAGACAGGAAGCGAGAAATCTCCCACTGGGGGGATGGCCATGTGGCAATCCTTTCTCCTCTTGGGAGTTTTGGACACAGACACATATGCTCTCTGTATTTTTCAAGCCATGGAGACAGTACTCGAAGCTCAGGGTTGGTCACATGGGATTCAGCCATCCCAACCACTATGCCACCAGCTGCCCTAACAGCATTACAATTTTAAGTAAAATAAAATATAATAGGTAGGACAGAATAGAAAATAGCAAAATGTCTGAACACGTCAAAATAACTCTTTTGGTTTTACTTAGGTATATAAGTAAGGAATCATGATGTGATTCCAACCGAGGGCCGCAGTGGAGAAAATTTGACAGCTCCTGTAGGACGTGCCTCTTCAGGGTATTCCCCAGAAGACATGGCTTTACTCAGGGTACATTGTGGTGAAGGTCTTGCTGGGAGAGTCTCAGAAATCTATTCTGAATTCATGTGCGTATCTCCCAGTTTACTCTTGGCCCTGGGTAGATTAGATACCTTGTAAAAGTTAAGTGCACCAGGTCATTTTATTTACTAGAAAACAGATGTTCACATTCCATTAGATTGTAATTTGGTCAGTATTTGGAAAGGTGTTCAAATAAGTATGTGGTAATGAAATTTTGGTCTCACCCTGTGCATATGTATTTAGTACCCACTGCATTGTGTCAGGCCTGTGTGTAAAAATGCCCACATTGTTCATGGTAGGGAGAGATGTCATTAGTTGAATAATACTTTAGATTGGTAGTAAAATGTGGTTAACATTTGACAGACCCAAACTCCTACAGGGATAGAGGGTATGAACAGAAATAAATATTCTGTTTCATTTTAAAAAGGAAAAAACAGTATCTGTTATAATACCTATGGTTGTATAAGTTTTGAAAGCACTGAAAATAATTTACTCAACATCTTAATCTCATTATTAGTATCCTTTGTGTTTATTACAGAAGATGAATTTTAGCTCTAAGATGTTAAGTGACAATCCAAAATTTCTAATTTATTTAATGCCAGAGGGTGTGAATATATACCAGAAAGAGAGAAAGCACCTCCTCCCCTTTTCCTGTCAGGATCTTGGGCATGTGTGCACAATGCCTGGCATATTTTGCAAGCTGCAGCAGTTGGGATTCCAACCACTGTCAGCCATGTAGGATCTGGCTCCCTCCCATGGCACTTAACCACAGTGCTATGGGACTGGCCAGAGGGTCCCATATTTATTAAGCTGACTTAGAATGTAGATCTTCAGTTTCCAGATCCATTCCATGCCCACATTCCAAAGCATTCCTTGCAACATGAGTGGTAAAGCCTTTTCTCAAGTACCATAGATACATAAATATGGGACGAATGACATCACTTACAGTCAATTTTAAGAAAAAGAAGAACAAACATGTTAGTAAATAATTCTTGAAAAGTGTCTGTTAAAAATCAATGATCGAAATAAACTTAAAACATCAACATTTTATAAGCCTACTAAAACTTCAGGAGCTTCTGTGGTTTCACTAATTCAGTTAAAATTCACTAAGAATTGTAGTGATAATAAAAGGGGTAAGGATGCTGATTTGGAGGGATCAGAAATCAGCTCCATGCCACTTGCTGCTTTACAAAAGTTGGTGAATAAAGAAAAAAATTTATTTCATTGAGTCCAATATTGGAGAGTGGACCAGAATTCATAATCATTTCCACTGTACTGGACAAGGTAAAAAACTTATGTACAGGAGGGGATCAGTTCATGTGTACATACAGAAACAAAGGGCAAGTTACTCATGGTCTTGGGTCACAATGATCAAGAGGCCTTGTCTTTGTCTTCAGATAGGATCACGAGGAGATCTTATATAGTTTGGAGAAAGTAGGTGCTGGGGGTCATAATCACACCTTGAGGGTCAGTTTTCTTTCCAGATCCATAAGGTGGAATGGCCAGTTTCAGGGCTCTGCAGGGGACTTAAGATAAGGAAGATTAACAAGGCAGCTGATCCAAGGTGCCCTCAGTTAAGACAACACTTAGATCCTGGTCTAGGTGTGCTTGGTAATGCTTGAGCTGATAAAATCTTCAGTTGGTCATATAGGAGGGCCCTGGTGAAGTCTTTGCCCTCTCTGTCTCCATAGTCTGATATCTATAGTCTCAGCAAAGCTATTGTTAACGTTTTTTTAAAGATTTAATTTTATTTATTATTGTTACTACTTTTTAATTTGCTATAAGGCACGTACATGTGCCAGAGAGAAAGAGAGGGTAAATGAGAGAGCAAGCTACCAGAGAGTCCATGACCTTAACCACCATGCCACCTGCTAACTGCAGCTATTGTTAATTTGATTAAGCATTAAGTTCTATCTAGTGTGAAGGAGGTAAAAGGTTAGGTTCCATAAGACTCATTGCAAAAGCAACAAAGGTAGAAGTTAAAGACTGATATTTCTAAGTTTTATCCATTAAGATGGGCTCCAAGACTCTACGTAAAATAAAGTCTCTTTGATTGTCTATGGCTTGGTTACAGTAACATTTCATTCTTACTGTGTTCACCACTTTTTTTTCCTATTATTACATAAAACATTACTACAAAGAGAGGCACAGCCTACTGAATTTCTCTTAGACCCGCCATCTGATACGTTCTAGATCTTTTTCATATGAGCTCCTAGTAATTTGCATGGTAATTAAACTCATTTAGACAATACACTGCTTAACAGGAGATGGGACAGCTTCTCACCTAACACTTCATTAAGCTTCGTGTGCCAAGGCCTTTCTGGATGACAGGGCCAAGTCCCCACTGCAGTATTAAATATGTTATACATTTGTTTAAAATAAAAACTAGATAACATGATGTTGAATTAAGAAACAAATGTTTTTATCCAAGTCTGTCTTGTTCCTCTGTGTATAAAATGGAGCTTTTTAATTTTTCACTTGTACCTCAGTCCCCATTTTTCAAATCAACACGCTGTATTGAAAGCTAGTTATGGACAGATTCTTTCATTAGGAGTGCTAAAAAGGTGAACATGACAGTCCTTGCCTTCATGAGCTCATAATTTAAAAGTTTGTAGGAGTGGGACCAGCAGTTAGCATAATGGCTATGTCGCTGGACTCCCACGTAGTCGACCGCGGTTCGAGTCCCGGACCCGGCAGCTTAAACTCATGCCGGGCGCGTGTGCGTGCGTGCCCAAGATCCCAAGAGGAGAATGGAGGAGAAGGGATTGCGGTGTGGCCATCCCCCCTGGGAGGTGATTTCCTGCTTTCCATCTCTCTGTCTCTCTCTGTCTGTCTGGCGAGCGCACGCGCCCTATAGCAAAAACCTCTCAAAAAAAAAAAAAAAAAGTTTGTAGGAGTGAATAGAGGACAAAAACTTGACTTCAGTCAGTAGAAGAAACAATGTTGTCCGTGAATAATGGAGGTTAGATTAACTTGTTATTGGGTTTCCAAAGGAGAACTAATTAATTCTAGTAAATTTACTGGCGAAGGCTTTTTGGTAGTATATTTTCTTTATTTCACTTGTGTTAAATTTTATTGAATTCTTTTTTTTAAAAGAATTACCTATTTAATTTTTATTTATTCATTCATTTATTTTAATTTGACCAGAAAGAGAGACAGAGGGAAAGAAAGGGAAAGTGAGAAAGCAAGCCACCAGGTCCGTGATTCGACTGTGGTCAGCCATGTGTGAGTTCCAACGCCTTAACCACCATGCTACCTGCTAGCCCCCCAATTGTATTCAATTCTAATCAAGTACCAAACATTATTCAAAGCTTATTATTCCACTTACTCCTTTCAACATATGGGGAGAGGTGGTAAAAACACACTCTCTCTCTTAACTTTATATATAACGAAACAGAAACACAAATAGTTAAGTATTTTGCCCAAAGTTACTCGTCTTTAAAGATAGAGGCTGGATTTGAACCCAATTTGGCTTGAACAGCTTCTTGACCACAAACGATACATCTCTGTTGACTTTGATTTTTTTAATTTACTTTGACAGGTGATAAACGAGAGTTGGAACAATTCGAAGATGTAAAATAATGAGCAAAGGCTCAGAGATGTGTGTGTTTCTATCACTTTGAGCTGTCTTGTCCTTGGCCACTGGAGTCTAGGGCTTCTGATGGAATGTGGAGAGTAGGGAGCTGCTAGATGAGACTCGGGGAATGGATGAGGCTTCCTGGGTAAGGATGGAGAGGATGAGGGACCACGGACAGAGCCCTGGGACTGCTGACTTTGAGCAGGCAGATCGGAGTGGTGAAGGTGAAAAATGACTCTTGGGACCAGCAGTTAGCGTAATGGCTATGTCGCTGGACTCCCATGTAGTCGACCGCGGTTCGAGTCCTGGACCCGGCAGCTTAAACTCACGCCGGGCGCGTGTGCGTGCGTGCCCAAGATCCCGAGAGGAGAATGGAGGAGAAGGGATTGCGGCGTGGCCATCCCCCCTGGGGGGTGATTTCCTGCTTTCTATCTCTCTGTCTCTCTCTGTCTATCTGGCGAGCGCACGCGCCCTATAGCAAAAACCTCTCCAAAAAAAAGAAAAAAAAATGACTCTTGTATGTCTTTCATAGAAAAGATATGGAAAATAATTAAAATAAGGGTAATGAAATAAATATTAACTGTGAAGGGTCAGGCCCATCAAATATTTATTGCAGAGCTTCTCTTGATTCTGCTCTTACTCTGCAGAAGCCATTCAGAATGGATAAACGTAGAAAGAAGGTTAAACATCCTATGATGTGGCCAGCTCTTTGCCTAGAGAGAGCCACTTCCCACAGAGCCATCAACGTCATTCCAGTCACAACCTCAGTAGCTTATACAATGCA
Organism: Tupaia tana; assembly: GCA_026018925.1. Taxonomy (NCBI): domain Eukaryota; kingdom Metazoa; phylum Chordata; class Mammalia; order Scandentia; family Tupaiidae; genus Tupaia; species Tupaia tana. The sequence continues at coordinate 20,138,131 of JAKSZU010000020.1, read as the reverse complement.
TCAGGTATATATGTGCATGTGCAAGATCCTGACAGGATGGCAAGATGGAGGAGAAGAGACTGCAGCATGGCCATGCTCCATTGGAGGGTGCTTTCTCCAATAAGCGTACTCAGCATTTGGCAACATAAAATATAGTATTTTTTTATGCTATAATGTAGGATTCTAATAACATATGTCCTATTCATCCCCATTCAGCTGTTCTTATAAGATTTTAATACATATTCTGTCCTGTACACATGCACATATAATCGCAACCACAGTAATAGGTAGAAATGTCAAATAAGCAAGCAAACAAACAAATAAATTGTACTCTTAAGAATACTGCTAAGAGGTATTCCCTCCAGAAAGGGAAAAACATAGAAAGGCATAATTATCAAGTAAATGGTTCTTTGATTATTTGTGTTGAGTGTGTGTGTGTGTGTCTGTCTGTCTGTGTGTGTTTCAATCATAAGGCCCCAGAGTCTTTAATGTGCTGATGGAGACTGTGACCCATGAGGAAGAAAGTGGCCCATGTGGCACTTCCCAAATGTAGTGGCCATGGAATCCTTTCTGGAGTACCTTGTAGAGTTCCTATGAAATGCTTTATAAAAAGTACTGCTTTGCATTCTCTGTGCACTAATGCTCGGGTCTTGTGCATTGGGTCTACATTTGTCTGTAGTAGGAAGTAGCATTTCCTAAACTGCTTTTCAGTCATATTCTTTCTTTCTTATAAATTTCTGTAGCAGTCATGAAACTGCATGCCAGTCATGAAAAGTTATCTAATATTTTCTCTTGCTATAATAAAACTATCTCAATAATAAAGATTTTATTTTCAGCTTTTAAGAAAAATTATTTGCTAAATGCATGAATGAGAGTATAAGTGTCTAGATATATGGTAGCATGAAATTGTCGTACAGATCAAAAAGCAAACTCATTCTAAGTATCCTGCTTTCTTGTTAATTACATGTAGATATACAGAAGGAAGAGTTCATACTCCAAAAGTTAAAGCAAGTAAGCCCATGTGGCTGTCTGAAAATTTGCTCCATTTGCCCATCCATCGCAATCACATAAAAGAGACACTAAGATCTATGATACTTGTCTGGGCCTGATTGGGTGAGACATGGGGCACCTTCGATAAGGGGTAGGATGGGGGTGCAGAGCAGTGCAGGCTAAAGAAACTTTGGTTGACTGATAAAAGTGAAACACTTTGAAAGCTGCCTCTAGAGATTGATTAGATGATGAAGGAAACTCTGCCTCTTTCTCTGATAAGATACAACCCTTGTAAAGCAATTGATTTGGCAGTGGTTGTCAGCAGTGGCAGGTGCAAATTTCAGTCCAGCACCTATCTTAAGGACAAACAGTTCCTGGGGGTTGAGGCAGATGGCAATTTATCTTTAAAAGAGAGGGTGGCAGTCAATCAGAAGCATACATAATAAGAGGCTTAGCAAAGTTATGCTACTGATTTTTAATTTCAATCGATACCCCACTTTTTAGAAGTTTTTCAAGATTCGTGCTTATTTACGTGCTTGCCTTTTTTAAAAATGAATTTATGCTATTCAGGGAGAAGACATAAATTATGTGGTCTCTGAAGCTACAAAGAGGAAGCCAAGCTGTTATGTTGTGTTACTTAATTAGTCATCAGTGGCAAGTAGAATCTTGACCCTAAGACCCTCTTGCCTTAGGATCAGTTTGGCAGATACAACAAAAGTGACAAAACCTCACCTTAGAATAATGTATTTTTGTTTGTTTTTACCTTTTGTGTACTTGTATCAAAAATAGGCCAAAGAAGTCACCTAATAGGAAGTATCTAAGCTACTTATAGTATGAACCAGACATGGAGTTGACTAAGAATAAAATAGTACTCATCACTTATTCTAAATATCAGTCAATTTTCATCAGTTTACATGGATGATTCCACCTTGTACTGTCCCAGACAAACTTCTACCATACCTCTTCCAGTTAGAGAAGTGTAAGGATAGCTCCTAGTTCCACACAGGAATTGCTTTAGAAAGTCATCTAGCCTGGATTGAGTAGTACTTCATTAAATCCATGCTTCTGGGAATTCCCCAGTGTAGATTGATCATTCTTGACCGTTATCTGTCTCCCCTTCCTCTGTTCCTAATTCCTTCCAGTTACCAAGACGCATCTATTTTTTTTCTCATTTTCTCTACAATTTTTCTATTTCAGAATCTTTTACTTACAATCTCATCTCCCCTTTCTACCCACAGTCATTATCCAAGATTTACTTTTCCTCTTCTATGTCACTATAGTTCCCATTGAGGAGCTAATAACTTTAGTTGATTTTTCCTATAATTGAGATGACATTCCTTAATAAAAATAATAGTAAAATAATTAGTATATTTTAAATTTTATTTTGCATCTTTTCTAGCCTATTTCATTCCAGCATTCAGGACTCATGTTTGGGAAGAACGTAAACACAATACGTAGGCCAAAGTCCATGACCGGATGGCAATTCATTAGATTTCTAGGAGAGATGCTTCTGACCTGTTTCTGTCCCTGGGTTAGTGATTTGCTAATGGGAATATATAAAGTGTAACTCTCCTTTTTCCTTTAATTAGGTAAGCCTTTGGGAAATCTGTATGTTTTCTAAATAAAGTGAGAAAATTATAAGATAGGGGATGGTTGTAGGGAATATTGCCCAGCAGAGTTTGTGAAGGCGCTGGTGTGTTCTTAAGTGTAGAATAACCTGATAATATGTCCTTTATCCTAATAGAATTCTCCCATGTATTGAAGAAGAATATGAAGGGGAAGGCGAGGAACTAAGGGAGGGGGAGGAAGAAGAGAAGAGAAAAGAAAGGGAAATAGAATAAGAGAAGGAAGAGAAAAATGAGGAAAAAGAGGAAGGAAAATGCTAGAGGAGAAAAGGGGTATGGGGAAAAGAGAAGGAAGAGGAAAAGAGAAAGCAGAAGAGAAAGAGGAGATGGGAAAAGCGGAGTGAGAGGAAAGGAAAGAGAGAAAAAAGAGAGGGCAACAAACTAGTGTGCTCTGGAAAAGTGCGAGAGAGAGAATGGAGTTGTAACTAATGCTTCCTGGACCGCCCCGGAAGATTTACATGAACTTTCCAAGGAGTGTATACATCTAGGCTCTTTCCAAATTCTTGGCCTGTGTTGATCTCAAGCTCCACTCAACACTAGCATCCTCACTGTGGCTCTCTTCTTTCATAGCAGACCCTGGGACAATTTCTGTCTCCCAACATTCATCCTCTCAGAAGAGGAAAGAGGAACATAATAAGGGACATTCAAGAAACAGTTTCTAATGTGGGGATTGGGTATGAGGGAAAAACAAAACAGAATTTTTGTCCTGGGCCTCACAATGTTCATCCCATCCCCATTCCATAGAAGATTCTCCCTCAGTCCATGGGACAGTTTAGCCTCCTCTCACCTGGATAACAGTAGCAATATTCCACTGTGATTTTGACACCTTGTAGCAAGACCTCAGATGACGAGGGAAAGGAAGTGAACACTGTTGGAGTGCCTGTCCTATGCCAGCTGCTTCCTAATGCATTGCCATTTAATTCTCACTGCACCTTGATGGAAGCACCATCTCGTATCACATTTGCAGAAAGTAAGCCTCAGAGAATTTCTGTTATTTTTTCAAGTTTTTGCATGAGTGAGGTGCAGACACTGGACCCAGGTCATTACGACCTCAAAGCACCTGTTCTTGACAAGATGTCGAATCTGCAGTGAGGTTAGGCTTCAACGTGGGGTTTTATTCCATCTAATGAGAACTGCTAGGAGAGACTGTTGCTTCTGGTTTCTTCTCTCCAGATGCAGATAAAGGCTTATGTTCCCTCCCGTTGGGCCAAACATTTCAGCAAGGGAGAAATAATTCACCATTGTGGATTATCTTTCTGCACTAAGCTCTAGAGATTTTTATTTTTAATATTATTTTTATGTAAATAATATGTACTTGTTAAAGAAATACTAGAAAAATACATATGAACAAAAAGAGAACCCCCCCCCCCCAAAAAAAAAATAACAGACCTGATTTTACCAGCACAGATAGCTAGGGTGAAAATTATGGTGTGCATTTCTTTATTTCATGTTTTGAGCTTATTCATAACCTAGGATAAATTACCATATACATAATATTACAAATGAATTTTCAATTTTATATTATATTGTTACATAGCATAGTTATTTGTGAATAGATACACATCAATAGCATTGTTTTTTAACTGCTCCATACTGTCTCACTCTAAGGATTTCTGTAAAAGGTATTTAACCAACCCCCACTGGATGACATTTAAGTTGATTTTCCACCACATAATAAACAAAAATCCAACACCCATCTCCGCACCTACTTCTTTGTGAACATTCTTAATTATTTCTCTATTATCAATTCTAAGAAGTAGAAATTGCTTTATGAAATTGTTATGCTTACTGTAGTTTTTTCATAAGTATGGCCACATCAGCCCCAGAAAAGTTGCATCAATTTACAATTCTGGCAATGCCCTCACCAATATGAGGGGAATGATTTGCTTTTATCTTTATGAATGTAGTAGGCAAAACAATCAATTCATATGTTTGTGTAATTTTTGTGTCTTGACTTTTAATTTGCTTTGGCAATATATATTTTTATTTTAAATAATCTGTTCATGCAACTGTTTTTCCCCATTTTGTTATTCATATTTTATTATTATGGAAGGTTATGTATTTATATATCTAAACCTATTATTCTTTTCTATGTTTCCTGACTTCGTTTTCCGTGTTTATTTTCAGACCTTGGTGTCATTCTGAGGGAAGGCTTAATCATCTCAGAATTATGCAACTATATAGTTTATATAATTATATATTCGTATAGTAGATCCCTTGAAAACAACCTGGCCTGGCCAGGTTGTAAACCCTAGGCTCCAGATCTTATTCTCAGTTTCTTGCCTTACTCTCCCTGTAACTTTCTGGAAAAGGCTGATATCAGGAAGGATGTGGGTGAAACCATCCTGCTGATCCATTTAAGACTTCACAAAGCAGGGGTGAGACAGTGGAGCAGCAGGAATGCAGTGCGCTGCAGTGCTGGACCCATGTGGAAAAGTCCCAGGTGTGCATCTGGAGGCCACTCGGTATATGCTGAGTCTGTGGACAAGAGCTTGTTATCTGGATGACGGAGATTGGGGTGGATCATAATGTGAAGACCCTGTTGGTGGTGCTTCTATCACTCTCTCTGTCTACCTGCCTCATTCTCTCTCATGGAAGAAATAAACATTTTTTCTTATATTTTAAAGGTTTAAAAAATAATACACAGAGCAGGATACAAATCTGTCTTCCTCTGGTTACTTTTAGTTTAATAACATCGTGGGGATTATAGAAAAGTGGAGGCTCTATAGATTTCACCTAAGATACCTGCCCAAAGGATGAAACTTTGTTTCAGCCTCTGAAGCTTGAATCCCTGGGTTTTGCTCCTCCTAGGCCTGGGGAAGCAGGCTGCACAGCACAGAAGCATGCCTCCCAAGGCCCTGCTGAGGCTTGCCTTTGGTGGCATCTATCAAGTCTCATAGCAGGGTTCTTGTGATTGCAAGCAGCCTTGAGAAGCTCCTCTGGTGCAGTTGGCAAGCCAAGGAGGGTTTGAGCTCTTTATAGCTAGCTGTATGTCTGACCAGTTGCAGTGAGAGGAGAAGTTTGCATTCATTTCCAGTTCATCTAGATGAGGATGGATCACTCTCAGGCGAGCACTAGGTTGAAAGAAAGTTCCCTTAAAAACATTCCTATGGGGAGCAGCAGTTAGCGTAATGGCTATGTCGCTGGACTCCCATGTAGTCGACTGTGGTTTAAGTTCTGGACCCAGTGACTTAAACTCACGCCAGGCACATATGGGTGCATGTCTAGGATCCCGAGAGGAGAATGGAAGAGAAGGAATTGTAGTGTGGCTATCCTCCCTGAGGGGTGCTTTCTCGCTTTCTGTCTCCCTGTCTCTCTCTGTTTTTCTGGTGAGCGCATGCACCCTATAGCAAAAACCTCTTAAAAACAAAAAAACCTACATTCTATTTTCACATTTGATGAGACTCATTCAAGGGGTACATTTTTCCTTCTGCAAGAACAACTTTTTGTTTCTCTGAGTGTACTGCATACATCAGCAAAAACTGAATCCTTTAATGTTGTCTTGGTGTTCTTCCTTGGGAAAACAAAACCCAATCACCTGAGGATAGTTACCAAATTTGCATTAGTGCACCATGTCTTAACTGTCCCTACTCATCATCAAAGAGTGTGCAAGTAAGTTGGGCAACTCTTCTGTATTTCAGGCATCTACAGTATATGTTACATGTTTTTTGTTTGTTTGTTTGTTTTCTAAATAACAGAAACTGACTCCAAGCCACCAAGATAGCAAGAAGAACATAACTTTTGGAGTCATATAAAGATTAATCCTGAATAACTATTTCCAAGATAACCGCTATTTCCCCATTTGTAAAAATGAAAATAATGCTTCTATCAGCTGGTAATTTTAGGAGTGACGTGATTTAAGCATCTGTATCACAGAGATTCAAAAAGCCTAGAGAGTTATACAATAAATGTAGTTAGCTGTTTATTTTTGTTTGGCAACACTCTTGCCCTAAACAAGGTGTCCTTGTTAGAGACCACATTTTCCCACAAAGCAAGAGTTCTGCATCCTTCTCCATCTCCTTTCTTTTTTTTCTTTTTCAACTCCTAATATGTTAACCCTTTCTTTAACACCACAATCCACCTGCTTCCAGACCTTCTATTTCTCCAGCCTTTTGTTGTTGTTATTGGGGGTTTTTTTTGTATAGTTTCTACCAAAAAAAATAGACTTTGACAAAAGTGGGAGAAAGCAATTTTTAGTATGTCAAAGATGTATGAAATACATTTTGGGTCTTAATGAATTGGTTGAAACGGTCCCTGTTTTTTGAAAGTAAATGGTGTCAGAACTTCCTTTCTCCTGGTCCTGTCCTTTCTGAACTACTGGTTTTGAATTTGACCCTGGAACTCCTAGAACCCATTTCAAGAATACTGTAAAGTTTTATAAAATGGGAGCTCTTTGAAAGCTAGGAAATTGTCTTGTCATCTTTTATTCCAAGTGACTAGTGCAAGGCCAGGCATATTGGCTCTCAATAAATGTTGTCAAGCATGGAATATAAATTGGAGGTGCTTCACTTCTTTAAGGAATAGGAACTCTTTATATGTGAACCAGAACATAACAGAGTGGTCGTTTTAGTCAGAACAATAATATACATTAAAAGTAAGCTTTCCTGTCCAAATAAAATGTGTGTGCGATAGCCTAATATTTTTTTCTCTAAATACTATATATAAGTAGAAGAAATGAGTTTTAGGCTCATAGCATATAATAATGCTATGTGTAAACCAATGAAGAAAGAACTCAGTGTACAGATACATACTGAACGATTTTGAATTTTCCCCTGGACCTTAACACCAGCCACTATTGTATAAATGTTAGCTAGCTTAATTGAAGACTAGATATAAAAACAATTCATTTTAACTGGTAGTCTTCAGTCATTGGTCCAAGGACTTAGTATAGAATCAGCTAATAGATTTGAAAGTATGAGACACAGTGGCAAGCCTTTCAGGGGGAAAAATCATTTAACAGACACAATAATCACAAGTCATCTGTTGATGATAACATATATGGTCTTATCTTTGGCTTGATATGCACTGCATTCATTCTGAGAAGAACTATCCTGTACACCGTAAAGATGCACAATGATTAAATGTAAATTTAAAAAGTATAAAAACATAAAGAAAATTTTAAAAAAATAATAAGATAGTGAGTTATTTATTTATTTATTTATTTAGGCTTAGTTTAGAAAAGGTACCTGGACAGGGATTACCATGACACTGGCCTAGTGACACTGCTGCTGGTCTTCCTACTCGTCATTCAGTTGCCTGTGTTTATCACTTGGAGGGAATGCTTATTTAGGACCAGGTGAAAGCTATGCAAGTCTAGCAAGATGGCCTCCCTGAGAAAGGCAGATCCTAAGACCTTGGTAATAAAGAATGAAAGTGCATCTTAACTTATTCTTTATTCCAAGAACTTCATGACTAATTGGGAAACCTGGAACTTAGTATTTTCTGATATTACAATAGATAAAACCATATTTTTCTCATACGTCACTATTTTATTTCCATTCACTGTATATCACTTGCTCTATAATTCATCAGCCCTTTCTCTCTCTCTTCTTCATCCTTGGGTCTGGAGTCTGTGGCTGGAAGTATACTTGAGAAAAGGAAATGAAGGGAGGAGGTTGTGCCTTTGTACAACCCTGCTAGTTGGCTTGGTCTCATTAGAAATATCTGTGTATAACTGTGTCTTAAAAGAAAAAAATATGTCTTAATAGCTCCATGTTAAAAATTAAAGTAGTCCTAGGGAAACTTGAATGTGTGATTTATTCTACCTCTAAATGAGACCCAGCAGGAGCTCAGGACCAGACTGTGCAAAAGTTGTTTGATCAGGAAGAGAGGTAAAATGAGCAATGACTTCCTTGAGCTAAGATTTTTATCAACTCATTTGACCACAGTGGACCCACCAATGCCATCCGTATCTCAAGTTTTCTTCTGGACAGTCTGGTCAGAGAGAGGTGCTCATTATACTCTCATTGTATATACAGATCAGTTGGCAAAGAAGTAATCATTATGTGATGATTAAAAATATAGAATTCAAGCATAGAATATTTATTTCGTGCATACTATATAAAAATGCTCAGCTAGGTTCTAAGATTTAGATCATTGAAAAAGGTAAAATCTCAACTTTCCAGGATCTAAAAATTAGAGGCAGATAGATATTTATAGAAATAACTGTACTAAAAAGGCAAATGTGTTGGGAGTAAATACATATGAAATATGAAATGAAATGGTTTTATAAAAGGGATTACATTCAGGTATCACTGATAACATTTTTTTTTTCTTTTTAGTTTACTCAACTGTGCATGCACTCACTGAGAAAAAGACAGAGAGAAGGAAAGGGAGAAAGCGTCCCACTTGGTGATGACCACATCGCAAGCCCTTCTCCTCCATTTCTCCTTTCTGGATTTTGGGCACACATACCTTGCGAGGTTATGAAGGCACCATGTCCAGGGCTGAAATTGCTCTGTAGGTCATGTAGGATCTAGCTTCCTTAACCACCATGCCACCCACTGACCCTTCACCAATATCTTTGTCAAGTTTATGTTCCTATAGACAAAATATATATATATATACAAACATAGTTTAAAATACAGAAAAATATAAACATTATGGCATTTTAAAAAGCCTTGAATTGACATTGATGACAGTACATAGGCATGTGTGTGAGTCTATGTGTTATGGTATGTTAAATCTCAACATTAATCTGCATGTGTGGAAAAGTAAAGGCCCAAAACAGTGAAGTTACTGCATATATCAAAAGGTAGCTGAATCTTTGAACAGATTTATAAAAATAAGGCCCTTGTCTTTCCCTTGGTAACAGGAAGAAACAGCTATGAAATTGCCCATTTTATTCTCTTTCTACAACTAAGAGATTATCACGACATCCTAACATCTGATGTGATGTTAGGGTAGCCAGCTTGGTTGTCCAGCCTGTCCCTTCACAAGTACCAAATGGTTAGCCTCACTATTTTTAGAAGAAAGGGGGTCTTATGGAAACACCCTCTCATGTAGTCACTGGAAAATAGGGTTAAGCTTTGTGATCAATGAGAAAAATTATTTTCAGTACCTTAAATCTTTTAGTAGGTAACAGGAAACATCATCTTAAAAAGAATTATGCATAAACAAAATGTTTTTCATGACAATGTTGAGCAGATATGTTATCATCTAAGATTAACAGGTAAGAAAGCTAAGACCATTGTGAGTTTGCATGTTTCACTTTGAGTTATATAAAAAGTTAAAATATGAAGCTTATCTTTCCCTTGATTCTGTGCCATATCCCTGTCATTCTTGGGCTAACTCCAGAATTTCTTTCCCTTACATGAATACTTAATATTCTTTTCACTAATCTTCCTCACGTAATCCTGTTGACAATATTTTAACCTTTTCTTATCTACGGCAATAGACTATTTTGTTAGTAAAATTCTGGAGAATGAGGGACCAGCAGCTGGCATAATGGCTATGTCGCTGGACTCCCATGTAGTTGACTGCATTTTGAGTCCTGGACCTGGTGGCTTATACTCACGCCAGGCATGTGTGTGTGCATGCCCAAGATCCCAAGAGGAGAATGGAGAAGAAGGAATCTCCCCCCGGGGGATGATTTCTCCCTTTCTGTCTCTCTCTTTCTTTCTGGCAAGCACACGCACCCTATAGCAAAAACCTCTCCAGAAAAACACAAGTTCTGGAGAATGATGGTTGGGCATACACTAAACATAATGTCTTACTTGTTAATAAATGGACTAAAAGCAATTATGAAGAAACGTTTTCTTCATAGTATTAAGTTTACCAGTAAAATGTTCTGTAAAACTACCCATTGCCTTTAGCACTCCTTGCATTTGAAGAACAAACAAACAATTCTACTCAAATGCCATTAACATTGGTGTTCAGGGTATGACCCAGCTCATTTCTGGACAAGAAGACTTGATCAGTATTCGAGCTGCATTTTACCTCCTTGCTGGGAACCTTTTGAGATGGGACCTTGAGATGTGAATACCTGAAATCCTTGCTCTTTTTATAGTAAGAAATGAACTCCTGTGCCACAGGATCTCATTGTCCTTCAGATGTAGATGGATTTTAATTCATCATATCTCTGTAACCTGATGTTGGCCCCAGCTCTGAAATGCAAATCTCATTCCCCATGCCCCTGCAGCCTTCTCAGAGGTGACTTAAAAGAACGCAGAGACAATACCTCTGACAATCTGCTTTCAGGAGATCTGAAAGGTGAGGGCTTCTGTAATGTATGCTTTCAATTCTGTTGCCACAGACCGCTCTGACTTTCACAAGACACATATAGGCCAGAGTACATTAAATTTGATTAAAACTGGGGATTTTGTTTACACATAGGAGAGAATTTTGAGTTCACTTAACAGATACCTTCACAACCCCGATACCAATCAGTGAAAAGTGCAGGGTATGCTGCAGAAAATCAATATACCATTCGCTTTGGACATTTCAAAAGAAAGATAGAGTTTCTGAAGTTAGAAATATATTTGTCCTCAAATAATTCATTTCAGTTCTCAGAGCTCTCTTTCTAATCTTTCCTGTTGTGTGTGTGTGTGTGGTTGCGTGTTTGTTTGTTTTGTCTTTTTGGTGTACATGTGACTATGTTGATTAAAGCAAGCATTAGCTAAATGAAATCCCCAGGTCAAGCACCAAGGCTGGACCAGAAGTAGGGATTTCAAAATGTTAAATGAATGAGGACACTGTATTTGTTGTCCTCTATCCTGTGGGCCACACGACTTAGTGTCATAGGGAAACACTAGTTGCTAACATTTTTTCCAGCAACTACTACATTTTTTTTTTTCAAGAAAGTACACTTTTTTCTAGTAACTGCCTCTTCTAATCCATATGCATAAAGTATTTCAATTGTAAATGGTCTGATTACTGAAGTGTAGAGAGAAGTCTGATTTAGTGTTGAGAACATAAATAAACAAACCAAACTGTTAGGTAAGGACTAGTAAATTCAAAACAATTAAGTAATACAAGTAACACTTTTTGTTAGTGCAGGATAAGTGTACTTTAATATTCAATAGCTGCCTGTCATACTTTTTATAGACCTATTTTTATATGTGTTTGTTCACTTACAGTATTTTAAAAGCTCTGTAACACAATCACTTCTGTCTTTCAAAAAATTTTATCTTTTATTTTACAGCAATACACTTGAGAAATAACTGAATTCTTTCTCTTGGTAAATATGGATCAGAAATATAAATTGTAAAAATCTTGTTATTTAAAAAGTGCTTTATAGGAAAAGCGTAAGCCATTGTTTTGAACTGTCTGATCACTGTATTAATTAGAATCATTTCACAATTCGCTCAAGTGCCACAGCATCCTGTCTCTTAGAGAAACAACTGTACTATTTCTATCAGAATTAAGTACCATTCTGTACTCATTTTAAGGTATACACACATTTATACACATTAATATTGAGACTATGGCTTACATAGTGTGTTTTTTCTTTCTTTAAATGTCTTTATTTTTGGCAAGAATATTTGCAAAAACCACTTCCACAATGGAGGCAATTATTATTGTTCAAAGAGTGTTCAGCAGTTAATTCGAACATTAGGACAGTTGTAAGTCTCTAAATTGTTCCTTCTGGTGGTTGAATACATATTATTCAAAGTGAAAATTGATCATTTAAGGAAAAATAGAACTAATGTGCAAAATGGAATTTCTAGGCCCCATGATTCTGATGGGTTGTTTGGTTTGATTTGTGCAACTTGTCAAATCTTCATGCCTTTTGCTTGCCTAGAGAAACCCAAATGACTCCAGTGCCCCCAGTAGAAATAGGTGTGGATAGGAAAAAAAAAAAGAGAAAATCCATTCCCAACCTTTGGTTGATTAGACCAGGTAAACATTTTCTGCTTTAACATAGGCTCACCATGGAAATCCTCCTATGACATAAATCCCTTCTTACCAAAATTCTATTCAGCAAATGCATTCCCTGCTTCTATGTGTGCAGAGTCTCTGGCATGCCGTGTGCTGCATGAGACACCATACAGAGAAAGCCGGGACTTGAACACTCTCATTAAACTGCTGCGAGTTCAATGCCCAGTAAATATTTCGATTTCTATACATGAAGTGGGAAAATAAAATTTAAGTCACCAAACATTTTATGTAATTCGGCAGATAAAAATTGTGAAGTAATGTGCCCTAAGACTCAACAGAGTTATTAAAAACAATATTAAGGTACAGCACTCTTGAGAAGTAACTCCAATGAAAACTCAGAGTCCAAGAAAAATGTTTTCTTGACGTTTTTCTCAGAACCTATGAATGGGCTAGCATTCAATTAATTTATTTAATCTTCAAAGAGGCTTTTATTACTTTAAGAATTTTTCTGAATTCCAGGCAAAAACTGACCTAGATATTTTGGAGTTGTGGGAAGAGTGTCAGTTAACAACCTCTCTCTTTTTTTGAAAGATATTTTGCTATACAGCATTTGTGCTCACTGAAGAGAGAGAGAGAGAGAGAGAGAGAGAGAGAGAGAGAGAGACAAAGAGACAGAAAGCAAAAAATCCCCCTCCACTTCCCCCCACCAGGGTATGGCCACATCACAATGCCTTATCCTCCATTCTCCTCTCAGGATTTGGGGCACATGCACATGTGCCTGGTATGAGTTTCAAGCCATTGGGTTTGGGACTTGAACCATGGTCAGCCATGTTGGAGTTCAGTGCCTTAACCACATGCCACCTCCTGGCCCTATGGCCCCATGGACCTCTCTCTTCTTAAAAAAGTTTTCTCTTGTTTTAATTCATGATAGAGCATGAGAGACAGGAGTTGAGGGGACAGGGTGGTGATCCTTTGCACGGGTCATCACTGCAATTCCATTCTTGCAGTCCTCTAGCCTGCCAGGACCCTGGGCCTGCACATACACCAATGGGGCCTGGGACTGAAGGTGGATTCGTGGCTTCCAGTTGTGCGGTCTCATATGCTATCAGCTGCACCATGAAAGCCAGGTCACTAAGTCTCTCTTTCTACCTACTCTACCATTCACAGTGTTTATCCTTGCATTAGCAACCAAAAAAGATATATCAGAGGACAGGACTCTTCCACTAATGGTTAACACACAGTGTGTCAAGTGCTGTTTTGCAGGTGTCTTTTAAAGAGCCATTTTTTGGTGAGCGTTTATAAATTACTGCGTTAGCTTGCACAGGTGTTAAATATATATATTTATATATATATATATATATGTATAAGTTATTATGTATGGGGACCAGCAGATGGTGTAATAGTTATGTTGTTAGACTCCCACATAGTCGACTGCAGTTTGAGTCCTAGACCTGGCAGCTTGAAACTCACACCAGGCACATGTGCCTGTGTGCCCAAAATCCTGAGAGAAGAATGGAGGAGAAGGGGTTGTGGCGTGGCCATCCTTCCTGGGGAGTCATTTCTTCCTTCTGTCTCTGTCTTTTCGACAAGCAGATATATGGACTAAATAGGTGGCTTACACATTTGACTCTATTATATTAATTCTCCTATAAAGGACTGCATATAAAGCAAGGCACCAGTAAAAGAGCATCTACTCAATGGTCTTGGTTATTAATAGCAGTAGTACTAGAAGGGAAAAAAATCTTCATGGTAGTTAAGAGTTTTCTTTTGCCTCTAATTAGATCTCAGTAAAATCTAATTATGAACTGGATTTAAAGTGATGCGATGGTGGAGGAACAGGTGTGTACATCACACTGCTAAGTCAGACATCATGTATTCGTGCACCAAGTTAAATAAACACTAGATGTGCATCTACTATGTGCCAGGCCAGGCTACCTGCTAGCATAAGAAATGAAAGAATGAGCCCAAGAATCAGGATACCTGATTTAAGGGATTTACAGTTTTATTCTGAAGACAGATCCACTTTAAATCAACAAAGAAATAAAGCAATTAGAAACAGCGGTTGAAACTAAAAAGAACTGAGATAGAGAAAAGTGTCCTTTAGGCAAGGGAGTCAGAGAAGGCTTCTCTGAGGAGGTGACTTTCAAGGGAAGATCCAAAGAATGAAAAAGGCTATATGCAGGGTAGAGGCCCCCAGAGGACATGTAAAGGCTCAGTGGAGAAACACATGGTTTAGTCACCAGCTGTAGATCATCATATTGTCCTGCTACAAATCAGTAGTTGTCAGGATAATTGTATGCTTGTTTAGGTTTATCTTTTATCTTACTAGCTGATATCTGAGGAAACTATAAATTGATTAGTCCAATATTTTTGAAAACAGATGTCATTTGTATCTTTTTTTAAAAATCAAACAATAGCAACAAAATCCTTTACCCTTTTACTGTGAGAATTAATACAATAGAGCCTAGTGTGCAAGCCACCTATGTCCCTTACTCCTGTGAGAAGAGAGGAAAGACCTAAATATTAATATGATAAAACTGGGAGTCCACATTAGGTTAGAAAGCTTTGAAAGAGCCATTATGAGACCCACGGTAATATATTCTCTCCATTTCATGGTGTACAATATCTGGGTCATCATAAAATACCCAGAATATTTTTTTTTTTTGTCTTCGGAGAACCACATTTAGGTCGGCCACTTTCCGCTGGGATGCTAGATTGCCCCTGGGAGCAGACGTACCACGGCAGGAGGAAGACCAGAGAGTGTTTTAAAATAGGAGACAAAGGAATTGGATTCAGAGTAATACCCTCATCCTAACTTAAAATATGAAAAGTTCAATATCCCCACAAAAATCTCCTAACACCTAATAGCACTTCTAATAGCTCTTCTGAAATACCCTCCCTCCCCTCAGGACCTAGCAATCTTCCTAGAGTTATGTGAAATACATTTTCAAAAAGCATTGTCTAGTCCACTGCTTTTTCTACCTTTTCATTTCCGCACCACACCTGTAAAATTGTTTCAGCTTTATAGTCCTGTCCTCGTAAATACATTCAACTCTCAATTACCCTCACCAATGAAGGGGAGCGTTAGTGCAGATAATTGAAATTGGTGAATAATCTGCTCCATTGGGCTGTAGCCAGCTCCTCCTACCCAGGCTGGATATGTTTTTGTGGGCAGAGAAAGCAAGGCCTCTGCTCTAAGAACGAGCCTCAGCAGAAAGAGCCTGTCTCCCACCACTCTAGCTAGAGGAAGGTCAAGTCTACTCTGCCCAGAAATTTTGAAAGCACATTCAGAAACACTGCATGTCATGCCACCCCCATTATCTTCATCTAGATTGGAAACTGGGTGTTGTAGGGTCAATAATAAGCTACATAAGAGCCAGAGATGACTGGGCAAGCCGACATCAACTGGACATACCCACCTCTGTATAATTCTTAACAAACCTACAACTTAGTAGTGCTAAGAAATGACAGCATGGTCTAGCATGCCTCCTCATTTCTACCTTTTTAATGTTTACATGTTTTTTTTTTCCTTGTTCATGATAGTGTGTGTGTACATGAGAGAGAGGGAGAGAGATAACACCTCATAAAGGGCCTCAATCCCTCCTCCTTTAGTACTTCATCTCATCAGGATCCTGGGCACATGGGTGAGTCTGGTGTGTTATTGCCAGGGTGGGGATTTGAACCTCAGTTAGTCATGTGGGATCTGGCTCTTCTGCATAACACTTCACAACTGCACTACAAGACTGGCTCCAATATAGTTATTTTTTTAAAAAAAATGTTTCTTTTTTTTCCATAAGAGGCAGAGACACAGAGAGAAACATACAGGTACACTTGGTACGGTTTCATACTACAGTGCCACCCTGGTGGGATTGTGGGCACGTGCACTGGCCAGATATGGGGTTATTGGGAGCCAAGTCTTCCGTCTTTCATGTGGTTCCAGTCTGCCTTGAACTGCAAGCAGCATTACCTCTGTGTAAGAGCCAGCCCGCACTCCTACTTTACTACTGTTCCATCATAGGCTATCTCAGACAACTTCTGGTTCCTAGGTCATTTTCTCGTGGTAGCATGTCAATAGGGGCTGTCCAAGTTTTAATATACTCTTTAAAACAATAATGAATGCAACTGAAGTTCTCAAGTCAGAATACGCTCTTTGGTGACGTTCTTGGTGGTGATGAGTCATAGAAGTAGAGATCGCTGATAGGAAGTGATCGATCGAGAATCATGATTCAGTCAGAATGGGTCTGCCAGTGTCATAAACCCTGAGAGCAAACCTCAGTCCATTGTAAAGATCATCACGGCCCTGAGACGGAGCTCATGCAGACTTCACAACTGATGAGAAACATTGCCTGTTCAGCGGCTGCTCTCTGTCTGCCTTCTCTCTCCTCTTAATCCAACTTCGTTTCTCTTTTGCACACCTGACCCTTTCATTCTTCCTTGCTCCTATTCCTGACATCTGTTTTATTATCTCTCTGACTCTCGTTTTCTTTACTCCATCTCTCCTTTGTGAAATGCTTGCCTCCTTAATTTATTCCAGAAATCTTTCTAATACATCCCTTATTTTCCCACCCCGATATTTCCACTTTCCTCACTCCCCTCTGCCCTCGCATCCTGCATTCTGATTAAATGCCATATGTATAACAAGGTAGACAGATGCTTGCTGTTAAATTAAAGAGCTTTTTAATCTACCAGAACAGAAACCATGAGCTTTCTTTTTGTTTGGGGACATCAGCAATTCATGGCAAAGGGCTCAGGAATACAAATGAGAGGTTTTTTCTTTTAGCAGCATGGAGTCTCAGCATGTCTCTCTTACTCTCTCTTTATTTTACTTGATCTGCAAAGTAAAAATCTGCACATGTGCTGGATTCATAAATACCACTAATGACACTTAGATCTCTGTACAAACAGTGCTTTCACCAGTGGGGGCAGCCAGAGTACGTCCCTGACTGTCAATGCATTTTACCAATTACCCATCTATGGATTCTGTTTAAAATCTGCGGCCATCCAGGGTTTAGTTTGATGGGTTTCTCAGTTGCAGTTTCCCAAATCTTTATCTAAATTGAAAGTGTTTTGTGTTTTCCTGGCACTCTCTTTGTAATCAGATCTATCTTTGCGTAGACAGTGAAGGCCAGCATACAGCCTGTCAGACCACATAGCCAGAACTTTCCCTGGGCTGACAGCGCTTACCCTGTAGGGATCTTCCCGTGCTAGCTAGCTCAGATCTAAGAGAAGAAAAGATGAAAAGTCAGCAGTTTTAGGGCAAGGCACCCCAGATGAATACTTCACAGACCCCAGAATGATTGCGTGGGAGCCCTGGCAGAACTAAGATTCTTCTCTCCCTCAGATGGGACGTGGAATGCCACAATGAAGGGGTCACAGCTGCTCACTCTGCAGCTGACAACGTGGCGTCAAGGATAAGGATGCTGTGGAAACAGTGGTGTCCAGAGCCCTTTGACAAGCAGCGGGTGTCCTGGAGTTATCAGGAGCTCTAGGTGAGATTGCACTTAGAGTCGTGTCCCAGTCCTTCATACCTTTCTGTGCTTACAGTTGCACCAAAGGCACTTGAGTTCATCTTCCCTGACCTACCTCTCCCTGCCTTTCTCTAATGGCAAATGTCTGCTTGGTTCTGCTCTTATTTTTCTCTGCTAAGCCTGTGCCTCTTAGTTCTGCTAACTCAGAAATCTTCATGAGAAACACCACCACCATTTCCTCCTCCTTTCCCTGGTGAGGAAGATGGCACCGGAGGACTTGCTTACAAGAAACTAAGGCAGCACCGTGCCCCTTTCTGCAGACTCCAGTGCTGAAGTGCAAGGGAGGTGTGTGGGGGGGGGTCCATGTGATTCAGAGTCTTTCCAACTTGGACAAAATCCCTATCAATGTTGGAAATAGAACCAGTCCTACAATATATACCCCTGCCTACCTTGCAAAGCAAGTTGTCTTCCAGATAATCCAGAGCCGGGAATTGCTTTAAAATGGTGACATTGTTTTGAGTGTACTTTTACTCTCTCTAGCCATTTTTAACCTAACTTTGCAACTTTGCACTGGAATTGTCAACATGATTTTTTGCTACTGTGTTGTCTTCTCTAAAATGGGGCCCAGCTGGTTGTGTGGTGGTTAAGACTATTGGATACCACATGGCCAACAATGAGGTTCAGATCCTGGACTCAGTTGCTTAAAAAACACCCTGGACACGGTGCACGCATGCCCACATGTCCTGTCAGAACAAGAGAAAGGATTGCAGTGTGGCCATTCCCCCTAAACATGCTTTTTCACTTTTTCTTTCTCACTCTCACTCTCTCTCTCCTGTGAGTGAAAGCATTCCATCAAAATAACAAAGCCAAACAAAACCTCTCCGAGAGGAACCAATCAATGGTGTAATGGTTACATTGCTGGACTCCCACACCGTTGACCATGGTTTGAGTTCCTGACCAAGCGACTTAAAACTCATGCTGGGCACATGTGCACCCATGCCCAAAATCCCGAGAGGAGAATGGAGGGGAAGGGATTGTGACATAGCCATCCCCCTAGGGGAGCAGGGGATTTCTCACTTTGTCTCTCCAGCAAGCTCATACTATAGCAAAAAATCTCTGTGTAAAAAAAAAAAAAAGAAAGAAACTCAAAGGAATAGTTACAATTGAGCAGCCATTCATACTCACTTTTTTTTCCTTGTGGTGAAAAGAAAATATTTATCTTTTCTGCATGTGTAAGATTTAACATTCTCTCAAACCAAGTGTTTCAGGACTCAGACAAAAGGGATACCTACTATGGAGGTTACATAGGTCCATAGATAATTCTCAGCTGTTCAAACAAATAAATTCAACACCACAGGCCAGTTCTCCCCCAGCTTTGTGTCCATAGCACCCTGTGGGGCGGTCAAGCCATTTACCCCTTTTAATTGAGCTGACCTGGCCTTTTTCTGCCTATGCCTTTTGTTGCCTTGTTAGGGCCACAGTTAACAATTAGCACTATAATAAGAATGGATGCTGGCTACAGAACCAGATCCATTACCCAGGGAGGGACTTATGCTAGCACTCCTAGGTGCTGTGTAAGGCTAGCTTGGGGGATTCAGATTGCTCAGGATTGCAAAAAGTGGCAGGGAGGATGGCAAAGCAGAGTGCACAGTGGAATTTGTAGCTATTGTATGTCTCACAAAGAATTCTCTCTGGTCAGTCAAAAGGTCCAGGAAATCATTCCCTCCGTTTTCTAAGAGCAGCAGAATGTGTGACATGACGTGAGCTGTTGTGGGCTAGTCCTTCATTCACAGAAGGGAGGCCAGGGAAGCCCAGGAAACCGGACCTGCTTCAGGAGCATAGCAAGATGCCTTCTCCCCACTGCCGGGAGCAGCACTCTCCCTGTGGAACAGAACCACCAAGCCACAGAATCCTCTGCTCACTAAGCTATTCTGGTCGCTTTGAGTTAGCTCTCTCTTCACTGTTCCTCCCGAGAAAGCTTTTTCCACCCCCACACACTTCAGAACTTCTGTTCACTTTCAAGTTTCTTTTTTTTTGTTCTTTTGTTAAGATCATTTCTCTTCAAGCCTTTCAAAGCTTCTCTGAGGATTCTCAGAGATACAAAGGCCTGCTTTTGGATTGTATTCCTGGTTATTTCAAGGAGGTGGCTGAGAATCAGATCTGTGCATGCCTGTGTGCTCGCGGCCCCCTGCGTCTGGAGTATGTGGGCGCTGTGTGTAAGGGCATGACTGATTGATCCAGGGCAGATAACCCGTGGGGTCTAAGGCAAGATCGGTTTTCATTCTTGCACTGTACTTGTTTGTCTCTGTAACCTTATGGAAGTTATATCAACCAGTCTTCTCTCTGAGATCAAGAAAATATATTGCTCACCTGGTTTCATTTTTTTTTTCCTAGGTAAAAGGACTGCACAGCTTATTGTTGAGGTTATTATATTTCCTGATCTTTCCAGGCTCCAAGTGTAGGCACACTTCTTTTAAACACACCTCCATACACCTCTCTAAATGGAGATGTAGGACAGCAGCCGGAGTACGATCTTACAATCTCCATCCTACCACTGACGAGTGGTGCACCCATCTCCTCCTCCGACGTGGATAACGTGATACTCTCTACTTCACAGGGTTAGAAGGAGAGTTCCTGAGGAAATCTTGGAATGGACTGAACAGAGCCTGGCATCTTTGTGTCCCTTCACAGATATGAAGGACAATGTCCTTGCTCTACAGGCAACTTTGACCCAGGCTCACAAGCTTTGTCAATTCTTCCAACACCAAGGTGTTTTTCCTGCCTCAGGACATCGAGGTCTTTCAACATGCTGTTTTCTCTACGCAGTATGGTCCTTTCCATTGCCCACATTCCTGCCCCAGCACTATCTCTTGTTCAGCTTTTTCTCATTCTTCAGGACTTACCCACAGGAAGGACTTTCAGGATCATTGAATCAAAGCTATGTTTGCCCTCCTGTTATTAGCAGATCTCAGTATCTTGTTTGTTGTTTACGGTGCTTACTAGAGTTGGAAATGATTGCTCGTCTCTTTAAATGGGCATGGTCATTCCCACCAGACTGTGATAGTCTTCTGAGCAGTGATGAGCTCAGACTACTGACTATTGAATTCTCTTCCCCTATTCATTCATTTAACTTAAACTAAATCAGGGTTTACTGATAATGTACTTGTCTAGACACTATCACTCTCTCCTTGGCATCTATAGTTTAGTTGGAAACATTTTAAAATATATATTACATCAGGAAAATATTTAATATGCTGGATATTGATAAGTTTCAAGTAGAACAATAAAGCAAGAAGAAAGGATAGGGAGTGTTGGGATAGCAGTTGCAATTTCAGAGGGTCACCAGGGCAAGTCTCACTGTGGACAGGAACAGGCAGAGAGCAAGAGGTGGAGAAAACAGAAAGCCCAAACATCCCGAGGTGGGAGATCACCTGGTGTCTTTGAAGAATAGGAAGTGATTCCTTAAGGTGGAATGGAGCAAATCATGGGTCACTGAAAAGACATGGATCCAAGAGATAACTGTAGGGAGGAGCTGAGCTTCTGTTCTGTGTGGACTCAGGAGCTCTGGAGGAGGAAAGGAGTGCGTGCTTTGGGTTTCAACAGTATCATTCTTCCTGCTGAGTTGAGAGTAGCTTGACCAAGGACAGAGCAGAAACATAGAAACCAATTAGGAAGCTATTCAAGCATCCAGAGGTAATGGGAACTTTGTGAGTACTTCCAAATAGATAAATATATTTGTGCACGTTCTTAGGAGACTATGAGTCTCTAGGTGATTAGTACAGGTGTTGGCACACCCGGACTAGAACCTGAGCTGCTGATATGCTCCTGTGTTCCTTTGTATTCAGGTGACGATGTATGTACTATCCCCATCTACCTCCAAGGTACTGAAAGAGGGAGTGTTGGTTATGATGGATGTAGCCAGAGGGAGTTATGATATAAGACATTCTGCCAGCGTTGCTCTAAAGCAATGCCTTGCTTTTGATCTGTGAAACAGGCATTTCTTTCTCCTTCATCACTTACCAGAAAAATGAGCATCATTTATAATACAGAGGGAAAAAAAGGAGACCAGAAGAGGTGGGAAAAAAAGAACAAGAACGTGCCTTCAGCATATAGTCTCAGCAAGAGCCATTGGTCAATGAGGTTCTGATGCAAATAAATTATCTTTTTACTTTCTTATCCTTGAACCCAAGGAAAAATCTCCTAGGGTTTTCACCACTTATAAATGGCTTTGCCTAACTTCATAAGAATTCCCTAAATATTTAACTACCAGCATAGTAACTTTAATCAATAACAGCATGTTCAAGAATAACTAGGTCTTTGAAATTTCTGGACCATAAATCCACTTAAAAACAAATACTAATGAGTGAAGACCTGAGACTGTGTTTAGACAAGAATGTTTCTAAACAACTGATGTGATGCAAAATGTTCTTTGGAGTTTAATAAAATATAAGCACTAGATACATGAGGTTATCCAAAGATGAAAGAAAAAGTAAAACTGTTGGAGAAAGGATAACTAAGTACTATTTTTAAATTGATGGTACTAGATCTGCGATACAGTAGTAAATCTGGCCAGTTCATTGCACACAGCTTTCTCACCTCCAGATTTAGGAGAACATCTGTAGGGAGTGTGCAGGGAGATGAGGAGGGAGGGAAAGAAAAAAAGAGAAGAAAGAATGCAAAGTAGATGTGCAATGATTGCCAAAGAGTGACTTCAATCTAATCTCTGCTCCTGTTTTTTCATAGCTCAGAAATTTTATCTTTGGATTAGAGTGAGTATTTCTGGGCTAAAAAATACATTTTTAAAGTAAAAAATGAGATTTGCAAAAGTTGTTACTGCCAGCATCAAGGAAAAAAAAATATGAAAGGCAAAATTGAGCTGTTAAGCCCTGAATATCAGAAAAAAAAAAAAATTCTTTTTTTTTTTTTTTTGTAAATGCCTTTCTATTTAAAGATTGAACATGGCAAGTGTGATGGTTCAGTAGCATAGTGTGTCATGAAAATAGCCAATCTTACCACAATAATCAGAAAATTTTTATTAATCCAGGCTTCCTCAACAGACTGGGAAACATTTCCTAAAGCTTTTCTGTTTCCATTTCTTTTCCATCGGCTTTGGTACCAATTTTCTAGAAGATGGTGATAGGTTGTAAGAATGCTCTCTGTGGGAATGATTGAGCACTACTCCAATGCTGATGATGTTTCTGCCAAGCTGCCGTATGTCTTAAGTTTTCCAAATAGACATATAAAACATAATATATAGTTCTGTTGTTTCTTCCCAAAGCCTGCACTTGCAGAATATTTCTGGTGATACGCATCATGGGTCAGTACTCAGTAACACCCTAACTACTGTAAGGGGTTTAAAGATGTGAAACAGTAGGGAAGTGTAGAGAAAATCATGCTTTAAAGGAGGATTATAAAAGAACAGGAGGAGAGAGAAACAGGCATGAGAGCAGTGAGAATGGATGGTGCGTGAGAAGGGAGATGAGGAAAGGAATACAGAGTATTTTTTTCATTTGATTTTTTTAATCCTTCAACATTTTTCTGAAAGTATCAGTATACTGGGTCAAATACTGAGCTCTTTCTTCCCCCCAAAATATCAAACAGAAAAATATAAGTAAGTGATACAATAAAGGAGAAGAAGGGTTTTAGAGAAACAAAAGGCAGGGAGAAGACAAAATAGAAGTATGTAAGCTAACAAAATTGAAAGATGCAAGCAACTTGATAGAGAGGGAGGGTTTACAGTAAGAAGGACTGGGAGGCAAGGGAAGAGGGAGAGAGAACTCTAAAAGAAGCAGCTGATAAAATAATACAACAGGGACAGAGGCACTAAGACAGCTGGGAACAGTTTGACAAAGGTCACAGATGCCCTCTGGGCTCCCAGATACACAGGAGCTGCAGTGGACTGTCAGGCAGATAAACAAGGGAGCATGGGCTGGAATGCAATTTACAATGCGCTTGTCATCTGGGAAGGGAGCAGAGATGAATCGCAGATCCCTCTCAGGTTGTCAAGACTTAGAGGGAGACACGCCTGGTCCTCATTAGCAAGCAACAAATGGAAAAGGATGCCACCATTACCAGGATTCCTGAGGGGGTCTGAGCCCAGGCCGCATTGCCTCTGGGCTAGCATGAGGGCCTGTATTTTCTCCCCAGTGGAGTCTGTGTACTGGGTTCTGGCTCACAGGGAAACAACATTCTTTGAAAAGTGAAGAATTTCTAAGCTAAAATAGTTGGTGTTTTAGGTTATAATACACACACACACACACACACACACAGAGTTATCGGACAGAGTGGACTTTTTGATGGAGAGGTAACTCTACATACAGAAAATTTTAGATCTATGAAAAAATGAATGTAGTGAGCAAGATTATTTTAATTAGAATTTTTCCACAGTTTTGTTAGAAACAAGCATATTTAAGAGAAGTCTCCAGTAAGGGAAAATGTGTGGAAACTAACAACAGAGAGTAACACTCAACAGGGCTAAATTGTTTTCGGTTTAGCGCACATATGCACTGCCTTTCTGATTCCATAGATTGTGGATAAACCGTAATTCTCCTCTTGAAAGAGAACTGTGAATTTCCCAGATAAGAGGCTGGTGAAGCAGTGAGTGCCTCACCCAGCACAGGCAGCTCTTAATATGAGTATGATTTCGCATCCTGTGTTTTAAGTGGGTCACATTTTTGGCAGTATGCCTGGTGTCAGGGCTGTAGCTCAGACCACCAGTGTTTGATAGGATGACCATGTCCTGTTTAAAAGCCTGTGAAATACTTTCCATTGTCCTGAAAGGAATAATGGACCGGAAATAGATGTTAATTGTTCCTCAAAGGTAATGCTTTTGAATTTCTCACAATCAGAGTTACAGAATAACCCATCATCTGTGTAGAACTATGACAAAATTGATTTCCAGGGATGGTGCTATCTTTTGTTACAAATGGAAGCTGTTGAGTAGCTGGTCAGACTGTGGGGTTTGAGACAAAGTTTAAGCAGAATTCAGAATGTGTGTCCGACTTCATGTTCTATTCAAGTAATGACCTGTACACTTAAAAATATGTGTGTTGGGACCAGCAGTTAGCTTAATGGCTATGTCGCTGGACTCCCACATAGTCGACTGCGGTTCGCGTCCCGAACCCGGTGGCTTAAAACTCACGCCAGGTGCGTGTGCGTGCGTGCCCAAGATCCCAAGAGGAGAATGGAGGAGAAGGGATTGCGGCGTGGGCACCCCCCCTAGGGGGTGATTTCTCACGTTCTGTCTCTGTCTCTCTCTGTCTGTCTGGCGAGCACACGCGCCCTATAGCAAAAACCTCTCCAAAAAAATAAAGTATGTGTGTTCCCTAAACAGCAGTGACAAGCTGGAGACTATGAGCCACAAGGTGTAGCAGTTACCAGATCCGTCCCCCCGTAAGCAGTGGGAGCGATGGGACAGCAGACATTGGCATTTTTGTGGCACGCTGCCATTCTGCTTGTTGTTTACCCTGTTCAATATTATCTTTGTGGTATCTCGGGTCATCGATGGCACAGTATATTGAACTAAGAAGAATTAAATTACTCCCTGTTTTCCCTTTGTAAGAATGACAATATTTCAGTAGCACTTTGTGCTTAACGAAATGTCTAACTGTGCATGCATGTATGTGGGCATGTGTGTACACTCACACACGTGCACACTAAATACAGGTACCAGTGTAGTAAAATGGATATTCATAGAACATAAACATATTCTCTTTTAAGCATTCGTGTTATAAGGTTAGAGAAAGACAAAGAGAAAAAGGTAGAGGAAGAGAGAGAGAAGAAAGAAATGGGAGTCTTTTGCTTAATTATCTGCAGAATGGAAAAAAAAAGTGTAGGCTTGATGCAAGATAGTGTCTATATTTACAGGACATTAGACATCTTAAGAAAATTGGAAAAAATTCTGAAAATGGTTCATACATAATACATAGGATAGATATTTCTAGATACACACTTGTTTTCATATATAATTGGCTTTAAATTAATTGATAAGTATCATTCTTGGGTCATAATTATGTATGTGTAAAGTACAACCAAAATTTTCCTACTTTTAGGGCTGCTTAGATGTTGTTAAAAGTCAAATGGGCATTCCAGAATCATCTAATTTTAAGGCTTTGTGAAATAAGTGGGATAGAATGACTGAGCTGGAATGACTCCCTCTTCCTTTGAATCTTGCTCATCTGCTGGAGTGAGACAGACTTTGCTATACTTTTCTAGAAGCGTAGAAACTGACACATTGCCCTTATCTCTGGTGCATCTAAGATGACTACCATGTAACAACTCATTCAACATCTCAATTCTGCAGATTAAGTGATATATACACCAGCTCAGCCTGCCTTTTGTCCTCTCAGTTTCTGAATGAGTTCTATGAATTCTGCTGCAGAAATGGGGCACAATCTCTGCTGAGGTGAGCTTGAGTTTTCTCTTTTCCTTTGACTTTGGAACATTCAAGTTGCAAGTTCTTGTTTTTTAAAAAAACTTACAAGTTAATGGAGGTATAGGAAAGGGAATAAGTGTGAAAAATAATATATATATATATATATATATATATATATATATATATATACATACATACATACATATACCTTTAGATTGGAAGAAAAGAAGAGGTGTTTTGTTTTTTTGTCTCTTTTTCTGTAACAGCAAGCAGCAACATAGGAAAACTTGAAAAAGCTGAAACTACAATAGGAAAGAACAGGTCAACAAAGCTGTTAAAGAAATAGAGAGAAATGGATAGAGAAGAGGGAAAAAATATAGGAAGAGAAGCAAAGTATGTAAAGTAAATTGAGATGAGTAAATAAGCCTGAAAGAGAAACATAGAGGACAAGAGGTGAGTGGAAGAGGGAAAAGATGCTGAAAGTCATGGTCCTAAATATGATTGCATGAATTTTTCAAAGATCAATTAAATGAAAGCTTATTGTTGGGGCACAATTAAAGTCTATAGTAAGAGAAGATATAATATAAAATAAACTAGGTTGGGGCTAGCAGGTGGTGTGACTGTTAAGGTGCTGGACTCCCCACATGTCAGACTGCAGTTAGAGTCTTAGACCTGGCAACTTGTTTTCGCACTTTCTTTCTCTGCCTTGCTGTGGTCAAATCAAATATATACATATACATATACATATACATATACATATACATATACATACATACATGTGTGTGTCTATATGTGTACACACATACATATATATGTATATAACAACAAATAAGTAAATAATTCTTAAAAAATAAAATAATAAACTAGATTAACTTATTACAAGGAGCTGAAAACATGTAAAAATATCTGGAAATAAAAAATAAGCATGAAAGACAAATTGACCTTTCACCATTCACATTGCTATTCCACTGTGCCTTTAGATGGATTTCTTTTTATATGCAGAATATATATTTTGACTTTTTGTACATTTAAATAAAACTTTGAGCAAAAAATAAAGAAAAAATGTTTAGAAACATCCATGTACCTTATGGAAATAGCAATATCAGCTCTTATTTAAAATATCACCAGTATGTACTGTCTTGACAATTACTTACCCTATGCTGACAGGATACAAACTTCAATAAAGAAACGAGAAATACAGGTTTATTTATTCTACATGACACATATTCTTTTATCTTATTTATTTATTTATTTATTTAGAGATCTTTGCTATAGGGCATGTGCATTTGCCAGAGAGACAGAGAGAGACAGAGAGAAAGCAAGAAATCACCCCCTCAGGGGGGGTTGGATACTCCACAATCCCTTCTCTAGTCTCCTCTTGGGCTTTTGGGCACATACGAACATGCACCTGACATGAGTTTTAAGTTTCCAGGTTTGGGATTCAAACCGTGGTCAACTACATGGGAGTCCAGCAACGCGACCATTATGCCATTGGTGATCCTGACATATATTCTTTATAACTAAATAAGTATTTGGAAAACCTATTCCTTACTAATTTTTACCCATCACTCAGGCTTATCTTTCTGGAATTGATGTAATGTAAACCAATCACAACTTTCTTAATTTGGGAGAAGGAAATCTGGGAAGGGAAGAGGTTGCACTGTTTGGAGTCTGGGAACCCTATCATTGTTATCCCAAGGTTTGTCTCCATCAGCACTATTCATTGGCTTTCCAGGGTCTTAGGAGCACACACCTGGTTTTGGGTCAGCAACAGAGGGACGCTAAGAAGTGACTATAATCCTTGTTGGTTCCTGATCTGAGGACTGTAATTCTATTTCACTAACTAAACTGAGGAGTTGATGTGTGTTTGAGAGAGGGAGAAAAGACAGAGAGAGGGAGGGAGAAAGAAAGGGAGAGAGTGAGAGAGACCAGCTCTGAGTTATGAACTATTTTTTCATGGAATTCCGTCTTCTATTGGTCTTCCAAGCCAGGAAAGTTTTAACTGGACTCTCTGGAACTATCCCAGTCTTTCCCTTTTTCCCTTGAGGTATGACTTAAGCAAAGGCAGTGTCTTGGGGATGAGTTGGTGAGTTGGGAAGATAGGCACATTCCCTTTGTGAGTCGTTTGCAGTTAAAGTACTATTAAATTACAGTATACTATTACCACCATTCATCTTCATGAAGAACTTTTCTTTGTAACCAAAATGTCTCACTAATATACAATACTCTGCTTCTTCTTGGCACTATATAAAGATTCAATCTAGTATTTTTTTCTATGCGTATATTAGCCACACCCTCTCACCAATATTTTGTTCTTCCTACTAGGAAATTATGAGCTTGTGTATGAGTGTGTGGGTTTGTATAAGTGATAAGGGTTTACTTGTATACATCACTCTGGAAGGAGCTCTAGAGTTTAGAGAATGCTGGTTTCTCTAGGTAAATGTGTAGACATTGCTAAAAGAAGGTGAAAGTCTTCAACCATAGTGAGGAGCAGGTACTACCTCTTTTGGTGTTACATCTTTTTTTAAAGTTTTTTTTTATTTGTATATATTTTATTATTATTCATGCATTAAATTACTATATATCATTTATATTGTGAAGAGACTTTACCCAGCATGATATACACCTCAGTCCAACCCAGTTGAGACCACCATACACATCTTCATCAACAGATAATAAACCTTATCTGTGTCCCACAAGTGTCTTACCTCTTCATCCCCCCCGCCCCAAATTGCCTGCAGTCTTCTCCTCTCACACTCTTTCCACTTTGTCTCTGGTGTCCATTCCAATTTTTAATACTTTAATGTTCTCCAGTCTTTCAGTCTCTACCATAGAGTGCAGACAGTTGGTATATGGTAAGAGGAAACATACAATGTCTCTCTTTCATGTCACAGCTTACAAAAAGGTCTGACTCTGTTTATAAAATGGCAGCTCTTAATGTTGATAATAGCTACACATGCCCTACAGAAGAGTTTTGTTTGCTGAAAAGAAAATTTCCAGATTTTTGGATAGACCTCAGGCCATGCCCTTTTTCAGGCAGCCTCTGATTGGTCTTTGCCCATTACATCTCTGCATCAGGGGCTCCCTCACATCTAACATTGTTGACTTGGTTATAGTGGTAAGGAATGGGCACAGGAACCCAGAAGTTGGATAAATACACTCCTGACTCTCATTGCATTTAAAGAACAGGTATTCTGGGTCAGGTGTCATACCCTTTGAACTAAAAGGAAGAAGAGAACACATTAGTATTTTTTAGATGAGTGTGCTTGTTATAAATGGATATTGCAGTGGGGAACTATTAGCAAACTAAACTTTTTTTTTTTTTTTTTTGAGAGAGATTTTCACTATAGGTCACGTGCGCTCGCCAGACAGACAGAGAGAGACACAGAGACAGAAAGCGAGAAATCACCCCCCAGGGGGGATGGCCACGCCGCAATCCCTTCTCCTCCATTCTCCTCTTGGGATCTTGGGCACGCACGCACACGCGCCCGGCGTGAGTTTTAAGCCACTGGGTCCGGGACGCGAACCACGGTCGACTACGTGGGAGTCCAGCGACATAGCCATTAAGCTAACTGCTGGTTCCCTAAACTTTTGAAGAACATTACAAAAATAGAAGAATGAAAATTAACAACCTGTAGTGAAAGAGAAAAACTTGATTCAGTCAGTGAAAACATAGAAAAGAAACTTCCAAAGACTGTCAAGAGAGAAGACTCAAAATTAGAGTTGGGCTACAAGGCTGCATGCAGTAGGCTTGGTTCAGAATGAAAATGACCTTAATGCAAATTTGTAGACAGTTCTTAATAAAATTGGATCTAATTTTTTAAAGAACTAGTCTACAAACATATCTCTTGTCATAAAGTATACAATCAGAAACTGGATTGGGAAGGATTTGTCTAGATTGTGTGTTGTAATAACCCAACCCTGTCATCTACCTCCCCCAAATCATGCAATATTTTCTTCAGGGTTGTGTGAAATTGATTTTGTGGAACTTGAGTACTAGTCAGTAGATATTCTACTTACTGTGTGACCCTGTAGAAACCTCAATAATTTGTCTTGGGACCAGCCCATGGTGTAATGGTACATTGCTGGACTCCCATGTTGTTGACTGTGGTTCAAGTCCCAGACCTAATAACTTAAAACTCACTCTGGGCATGTCTGTGTGCATGCATGTCCAAGATCCTGAGAGGAGAACGGAGGAGAAGGGATTGTGGGGTGGCCATTTCCCCCTGGGAGGGGGGGTGTGATGACTTCTCGCTTTCTGTCTCTTGTCTCTCCAGCAAACACATGCGTCCTATAGCAAAAATCTCTCTTTCTCAAAAAAGAAAGAATAAAAGAAAGAAACCTCAGTTTATCTCATCCTCACTGCTGAAAAAATTTGAGATAGATGGCAGTGCTGCTCATCTGACAGAGATGACTTGAGAACTAAATGCATAATACCATGGTCTAAATTCTAAGGTGTGAAATAATGATGCAAAGCATAGAAAGCCTTCAGAAATAGGCACCATATAAAGTTCATATAGGATTGCAAGCTTGTCTTTCCCTTGTTCCGTAATTTATTCTTTAGCCTATTTTGTATTATAGAAGTCTATGAAGTGTTTGGATGATATATAATTTGATTGAGAAAGGCTATAGAAAAGAAAGATAATTCATTTTAAACATATATAATCCATGAGCCTTTTTATTTTCCTCTTAGTATGCTGCAAGAAAGAAAAGTGATCCTTCCCTGATATACAGCATTAGACTTAAAAGTCAATGGGTGTGGTTCACAGGGATAAGAAGCCAATTGATATTTTTATAATTTATGTATTAATTTGAAAAATATTTTCCATTATTTGATCACGAGTAATCTCAAATTAATTGCCGTCTTTTCATTATCAGGGAAAATAAAAGGCTGAATTTTGTCTCTTGTGAAGGTGAAATGGAAGAGATGGCTGCCCTAGATTGGCCTTTTATAAAATGTTAAGGGATGAGCCTTAATAAGACAGAGTGAAGGAGACAGCGAGCAGATCTCACCTCCTCCCCAAGGTCGTATTCCACCCTTACGACTCTCCTTCTCAGCTTCCAATATGCAGAGCTGGAGCGAAATGGCCTCAGTGTGGTCTGAACTTGGAACTTTTTCTAATTAAATTTTGAAGTGTTTAGTGTGTTTTCATTTTGGTTTTCTAATTTGATAGGTCTCATTTGTGTCATTACTATGGATTTCTTAAACCCTTGCTTCGGTTATTAATTTCTCAATTGTCCCATGCCAAGTCGTTACACTTTGGTGTACACATAGCAGAAAGGAGAACTGGAGAAATTATCTAGGGAACTGAAGTCCGAAGCAGGAGTGTTTAAAAAAGCTTCTGTTTCTTAAATTGCTTGAGTGGTACATTGACCCTCTACTTGCTTTTTTTCTAATTGACAGAGGGCATTTGCACTCACCAAAGAAAGTGAGATGAGAGAGAAGGCCCTTTCCAGGAGGGCAGTGTGATGTCATGACCCATCTCCTCCATGTTTTCCATCATGTCAGGATTTGGGGCACACTCAGATGCACACCCGTTGTCTTTCTCACGTTTCTAGGGCTGGGATTCAAACTGCATTCAGCTCTGTGGAGTTTGATTCACTCAACCACTAGGCCACGGTGCTGGCCTGACTGTCCGCCTCTCTGAAGGCAGGAATCCTTGACTTGGTAACTGACTCTTGTTCTAAAGATTTGGGGGAAATCTGAGCATGAGGCATTTACCATTTCAGTGTTGATTCATTATTGCAATCAGAAAACACCCTCTCATGCCAGGAAGGCTAGTCACTTTTGGTGAACATTTCCGTCAATTCTGAAAGACACTGTCACTGGCACCTTTCTTCTATTCAGTTCCTCAGGATAATGCAACAGAGACTTGGGGAAGGAGAGTTTCCCTGCTCATCTAATCCTCAGAGGGGTCCCTTCATAATGGATGACAGGCAGAATCCCAGATCTCTGGGACAGAAAATTGGGCTGAGTATTGCTTGTATGTAAGTCTTAGAAACATTCGGATTAGGTTTCCTTGCTACTCTGAGGGGAGAGCTAAGTGGATACTGCAGCAGGACAACAGCAGAAGCCTGAGAAATTGAACAAACTTTTATCTCATTGTGTCTTTGAGTCAATGCATTCTTGGTGCCAGGATCACCGCTGTCTATGGATCCTTTGATAGGAAGAACATGCCTGATCTTTCTTTGAGGAAATGAGGACTTCCCCAAGTGACTTGTATGAGTGAGGGCCATCCTGTTCTGCAGTGCCCACATGGGACACTAGTTCAGAATGGAGGCTCTTGGCGCTGTTGGGAGGAGGGGTGACCACGGGTCTGGGACAATGTGGCTTCTGAAAAGTAGCTTTCTTGAGTAAACTGAGCCTCAGAAAGTGACTTAAGGATCCAGAAAAAAAGACTCTTTGGAAATCACATATCAAAATAGCCTTATCTAGGAGCGGGAATAAGACGGAAGGAGCAGGAATAAGTGGGATAAGAACTGAGGACTCAAGTTGATGCATAAGTATGTTACTGTGTAGCAGCTGATAATCATCAGAGGACCTTGGTTTGCATACATTATACTATAATTTGATAATTACTAAACTTGTATACACCACCTTATTACTCTTCTTAAGTCTACAGAATGATAAAGTATTATTTATATATCATACATAAATACCATATAATAAGAAACAGTAAATGATCAGTTTCATCCAGAGATTTAGAAGAAAATTCTGCATTAAAAATTGTTTATGTACTACGTTAATAAAGTCATTCTTTCCATACTTTATTAACTTCCATTTTTTTTTCCTGAAAATGGTCAAGCTTCTTTTATATAATTTCAATGTTATATGGTGTTAGTACTTTAAATGGCTACATTGCTAACAATCTCTCTACTCTCAATGCAACTAGCCTAGGTCAAAAGACAATTAAGATTAGTCAATGGTAAGTTGGCAGAACCCAAAAGGCTCTCTCCTGAGTATGAGAAAGTTAATTGGATAATACCTCCATATTTATCAGAGGCTTACAGCACAAAATACACAGCACATTTGCACATAGGGAGCTTTTCAATTTCTCTTCCTCCATGCATGCTTTAGAAATTCAGTCCAAAAAGATTGGATGGTTTTAGGCATTATCAAGTTCCTGTAATTGCCCTCAGGCACTATGCTGGATGCTTGGATACAAAGATGATTAAGACACAGAATCTACCTCTTATCAAGAAAAACAGACATGAGAAGCATTACAGTGGTAGGGAGCAAGAGTCATTCATAGAGGAGGCTCAAATGCAAGGGTAGCCCAGCATAGAGATACACTTTCAAATCTAAAGTCCGAGGTAGAAGAAGTAGAAGGAGTAAGGGAGGACTTTAAAACAGATGAGAGTCTTCTCAAATATTAGGTGACTGATTGCCAATTGTGGAGTTGCAGATGGGAGGTGAGAACATGGAACAGGAAATGTAGAATATTTATTCAAGTTGTATCTCCATGAAAGGAAGAAAGAAGATAGAAGAAAGTGAAAAGGAAGGTAGATTCTTCTCCAAGAAAGAATATTCCTTTTTTTTTTTTTTTTTTTTTTTTTTTGAGAGAGAGAGATTTTTGGTATAAGGTGTGTGCACTTGCTGGAAAGACAGAGAGACAGAAAGTGAGAAATCACCCCCCAGGGGAGTTGGCTGTGCTGCAATCCCTTCTCCTCCATTCTCCTCTTTGGCTTTTGGACATGTGTGCCTATGCAACTGACATGAGTTTAAGTCACTGGGTCTAGGACTTGAACCACATTTGGCTACGTGGGAGTCCAGTGACGTAACCATTATGTCATCTGCTGGTCCAAGAAAGAATGTTCTTGAGTATACTTGTATTCTGAGAGGATGAATCAATCTAGGTAGAAGAGCAGAAGAAAACAGCTGGTGCAAAATGACTTAGGCATGTTGGAAAGGGAAGATTTCAATACAGAAGGGAAGATTAGCCTTTGACAGGACTGACAACCAAATGCCTGAGGCCAAATCAATTGCAAACCTGTTGACACACATTTGCCACCTCTTTGTAGCTACAACTTGGACTTCCAGTACTGTTTCTAATGTAACCTAACGATGGAGTCTGTAACAAGGCACCACATTTGTTGCTACAACTGTCTACCTAATGCCAATTTCACTGCCAGATAAAGAAAGTGATCACTTTTGACTGCAGATGTAGGCTTATTGATATTCTCAGAGAATGTTCATGGCAGCACTACAGTCTAAGGATCCACATTAGGTGCTTAAAAATAAGTTCACAGAAGAAAAATAAACTCCCTCATGATACTCATGCCAGAAATCACAGGCAATTATTGGATATACAAAACAAAAAGGAAGTTGAACCTGAGAAGAAGACAGATATATACCTTTCAAGGAAGGGAATGTCTCAGTGTGGAGAATGCTATGCCCTAGCTGTGAAATGTATTCTAAGAAAAATGCCTGAATTTATTCAAACTCAGAGCGCATAGTTTATTTTACAAAATGCCAGTTGGCTAGATGAGGAGAGTCGATATAATTTCCTTTAAAACAGCATGAGCCACATGAGACCTCAATTACAAACTATGTATCTAAAGCTGTCATTTTTTGGTTTGGAAAATTAACCCTGTGTGGGTCAGGCACTGGGTTAATGGGGCAAGTGCAAGTTCTACAAGAAATTTCCAGCATGGCATCGGTTTCCCATACAGAATAATAGGATATCATGAAATATTGCTGGACTATAAAATGCTGATAAATCCTTAATCAGAAAAGATATTTCATGGTCCAGTGCAATATTCCATAAGGAATTGATTTAAATAAATGATTTAATTTGTGGCAGAATTTTTCAAAGCCTTTACAATGAAATTTGTCATGGTAAGTCATCAAGAGGAGGATTTCTTTCACAATAGACATCTAAATTTCTTAAACATAGCTGTTTTGTTTCTTTTTCCCATACAGATCCCAAGCAGCATCTTGTAAAATACTGTCCTGAAATGTAGGAAGCCTTGCCTATGTTATCCTTGCCTTCATATGGATTGCCAGTTTACCCTACATAGGGGTGTGGTTTCTTTTTTTTTTTTTTTTTTTTTTTTTGCTGTAGGGCTTGTGTGCTTACCATACCAGAAAGACAGAGAGAGACATAGAGACAGAAAGTGAGAACTCACCCTCCCAGGGGGAATGGCCACACCACAATCCACTCTCCTCCGTTCCCCTCTCAGGATCTTGGGCACTCATGCATACGAGCCTGGCATGAGTTTAAGCCACTGGGTCCGAGACTCGAACTGCGGTCAACTACATGGGAATCTAGAGACATAGCCATTATGCTAACTGCTGGTCCTGGGGTGTGGTTTCTATTGGAATGCATTTGTGTGTTTATCATGAACATCAAAGCCTAAACAATTTTATATTAGTCATATGAAATTGCTAATATTTTTAACATTTTGACCTATAAATATAATAATATATAGTAGAACTACATAACTTACAAAGTAACCATTGTTCTTGTAACTAAAGGAGATTAGTATCACAAAATGGGATAGACACGGGGGACCAGCAGTTAGCGTAATGGCTATGTCGCTGGACTCCCACGTAGTCGACCGCGGTTCGAGTCCCGGACCCGGTGGCTTAAACTCACGCCGGGCGCGTGTGCGTGCGTGCCCAAGATCCCAAGAGGAGAATGGAGGAGAAGGGATTGCGGCGTGGCCATCCCCCCGGGGGGTGATTTCCTGCTTTCTATCTCTCTGTCTCTCTCTGTCTGTCTGGCGAGCGCACGCGCCCTATAGCAAAAACCTCTCCAAAAAAAGAAAAAAAAAAAAAAAATGGGATAGACACTATCTAGTGAATTTTTTCTAAATAAAGATCTAATCCAGATAGTTCAAACCATTGTCAAGAAACATTTTCTCCATCACTGATTT
This sequence comes from Tupaia tana, assembly GCA_026018925.1. Taxonomy (NCBI): domain Eukaryota; kingdom Metazoa; phylum Chordata; class Mammalia; order Scandentia; family Tupaiidae; genus Tupaia; species Tupaia tana. Next base: position 20,101,997 of record JAKSZU010000020.1, on the reverse strand, counting down.
TGAGTTGAATCATGCAAACCACAGTCCCAAATTCTCACATAGTTCATGACAACATGGTGAATTTCCTTGCCTTTTTGACTAGTGACTACAGGAAATCTTCAAGTGAGTAAAGACAATTGAAGTTGAAAGCAAAGTTAGCTGTACTGAACAGCAAACGAGTGGAAATCTCAGACTGTAAGGCAGCCGGCTACCGGAGTCTGTTCAACCCCTCCTTCAGGCCAATGTCCTGAAGACACTAATACCTCATGCAGGGTCTCGTTCTCATTCAACTTCCTTCTGCTTCCATAATAAACCCACTTGAAAATGGGAAGACCTAGCTTCCAAGCAGAGTTTGGTAGGTGGATTTTTACAAGAAAGTATCCATAACCTAGAAAACATCCTTTTTCTGTTTCTCAAGTTCAAGTTTTTACGTTTACCAAAGCAATTAAACTTAAAAAACAAAACGGTAAATTCTACACATTAATCAGTTTAGGTGCTATCCAAAATATTAAAGTTTGTCTCTGATTTCTTTTTCTTTTTTTTTTTTTTTTTTCCAAACAGTATATATACATTAAAACTTGGGAATTGTACTACCAGAACAAACCAATGGCCCACTTAGTCTAGACTCCCGTCTCTAACAGTATTTAATAGTAACTGCTTCATTAGAAGATGGAAACATTTGATAATGCTCTCTATGAAGTAGAAAAAAATCTACCTCCTGCAGAATGAATTATTACAGATAGCAATCAAGTGTGGAATGAGTCTGATTTTAGGCAGGTAGCCCCAAGTCTTTAATCAATACCCTATAGTATTATTTTGAAATGTGTTTTTGTTCTGGTCAGTAGAGAACCCGTAGTGTAGACCTCATCCTGAAAGGAACCATGCTATCAACCAAAAGCTATGCAATGTAAATACACTGATTTTTAGAAAATTTCCTGGGACCAGCAGTTAACGTAATGGCTATGTCGCTGGACTCCCACGTAGTCGACCGCGGTTCGCATCCAGAACCCGGTGGCTTAAACTCAAGCCGGGCGCGTGTGCATGCGTGCCCAGGATCCCGAGAGGAGAATGGAGGAGAAGGGATTGCGGCGTGGCCATCCCCCCTGGGGGGTGATTTCTCGCTTTCTATCTGTCTCTCTCTGTCTGTCTGGCGAGCGCACGCGCCCTATAGCAAAAACCTCTTAAAAAAAAAAAAAAAAAAAAAAAAAAAAAACTAAAAAAAAAAAAAAAAGAAAATTTCCTTTTTTCTTTTGGACTTTGGTGATGGGTTCTCTGTCTTATTCATTTTTGCAATTTCTTCTCCTGGCACAATTCCATAGAAATAGAATGTGTTTGTAGAATTGCATCAGATGTGAATTACTCTTCAATGCAGAGAAATATCCTCCGATCCGGCACTTCATGTTACATTAGCTAGTGTGAGTATATATAAGTATGTATGTAGTCAATATTAAATGTGCATATATATAAAATTTTTACATACCTAAAAATGTATATATACTTTTTGGTAGGTTCACTATCAACCTTAAGCTTAAAATTCTCTATTTCTATAACTTCATTATGAGTTAAGAGATGTGAGAACACAACAAAAGAGAAGGGAAAGTTATCTCAATCCATATGCATACAGTTTAGGCCATGATAGAGTGCTTTGATTCCCATCCTGAAATGTGTTCACATTATTATCCATCCCCGGGAGCAGACAATTCAATTAATTCAAAACCTATGCATTGGGTCTGACAGACCCAATGGTCTTTTGGGGGGATATATGTTGAAAATGTCAACTCTGTAATATGGTAAAACTTGATTTCTCTCTATTAAAGACACCACAAACCGTTTATTGATTTTTTAAAAAAGAGAAGTAAGAAGAAGCGTGTACCAATTGAATAGGAAGTCAGACAATCCAATTACAGTTATGAAAGTGAAGCATTGGGGCTGACAGGCCCACTGATTGCAAACGACTGCCAGAAAATTCAAGAGAATAGTTACCCATCCACAGATACACACACCTGAGGACGTGCCTCCTGGGGCAAATGAAGTAGCTAAAACGAATAATCACGGAAGGCCAAAGGCCAACATTTTATTACCTGTTTATTATAGCTGTATTGAACTGTAATATATATTTGAAAGTTCACCAGTGGTCAGTGGCCTCTGAGGGAATTTGGTTTCAATTATCCAGTACCATTCAATGATCTGACCATCAGAAATCTGTACATAAAATAAAATTATTATTTATTGTGCTTGATAAAAACTGACCTCTTCTAGCTCAGCAGTAGTCTTCACTATGTGGCTTAAACTTTATCCATCATCATCCAATATTTATTGATTGTTCATTTGATTTATAGTGTCATATAAAGATGCTTCAATAAAAGCTTGTTGAAATGAATCACAGAAAGGTTTGATCCTTAGATACCAAGAAGAGTAGGAATTTTGTCAAGTATATAACCTAGTAGTAATCATATTTCTGAAAGCCACATGAAGGGCCTTCGAAAAGTTCATGAAGGGGCCAGCAGATAGCACAATGTTTAAGGCTCTGGACTCCCATGTGGCCAACCGTGGTTCAAGTCCTGGATCTGTTGGTTGAAACTCACACTGGGCATATGTGCATGCATGCCCAAAATCCCAGGAGGAGAATGGAGGAGAATGGATTATGGTGTGGCCATACCCCCCTCTGGGGGGGTGATTTCTAACTTTCTGTCTGTCTCTATGTGTCTCTCCAATGAGTGGACATGCCCTATAGCAACAATCTCTCAAAGAAAAAAGTTCATGGAAAATGGTTATGAAAAAGTAATGCATGGGTTCTTTCTTTTTTCTTTTGCACCTAAATTAGCTGATGCTTTATTTCACTTTTTATGAATACTTTGAAGTATTTTCATATGTGACAGAATTTAACAACCCCCTATTTTCTCTACCATTTGCAAGGTAAGAAAAGAGAATTGAGAATACAGAGGGTCCTGAGAGTGATGGTGGGGAGTGGAGAACTCTTTGAATGACACTCCTTCTGGATAGTAGGAGAACATTCGAGAACGTGGCCTTATAGAAGCCATCCTTAGACAATGCGAGATTTTCTTTCTTAAAGCAGAATGCCTCCTTTCCCATGAGTGGTGTGTTGGTAGCTGCTGTAGAATACAAGAGGAACCTCTTAGGCTTCTTACCCATTGGGTTGGTTGGACTCCATTTGCACAGTTAGACAAGCCTGTGTCATACCTTCGGTCTCCCTGGAGTGGTGAAAAGCTTGTAAGAATCTTTGGTAAGAAATAGATAGATATAAGTTTGGTTCCTAACCCATCCCAGTTCAGATCTGTTTTCCCATTAATACAGAAAATCTGTGGCTGCCATGGGACACAGACAGGGAAGAGAACCAGCTCAGAGTTTAGCAAGGTCCTTTAGATCCAGGAGCCCAGTGTCTCCACATTGAATTAAGTAGACCCTCTGCTTCCTAGCGATGGCTACAATCGTGGGATATTTTCACACTCTCCATCTGTTATTGTGCAAGGCACTATGAATTGTTCATTCTTTGAACTCAGTTCATAACATTGCTATAGTCATAACAGATACTGCAGGGAGCTAGAAACAAAATCCATGCTTTTTCCATTTTGTGACCATGGTTCAGAGATACTTTATCTGATTATCCTACTATAACTTTTCCTTGACCTTTGTACCCATGGTAGCTGCCTAGCAGGAATTTACCTTTTGTTGGCATGCCGTACCAATCACTAACACTTAGTTTTCATACCACTTACGTTCAATGACAGAAGTTCAGAATACATTTTTTTTTCTAGAATGTAAAGGTTAAAACTGATTAACATCAGAAATTATGTCCATTGTAAATAATTCAACTGAAAAGGCTTAGATAGTAAAACAATACAACCACAACTTAAGTTTCACTCAAAACAAAAGAGAATTGCAGAGAATACAAAAAAGAAAGAAACATAAGGAATTTCAATGACCCTTGTGATTGCCTAAAGATTTGTGTCTTCTTTAGCTTAAAATTGGGAAATAGTGAAAAGGTAATACGTAGAGAGCTTATTTAACCCCTCCTTCTGAGAGAAACAGTTTCCATAACAACTGCCTTTATTTCTTTATTCATGTTTCCATGTTATATTTCCCTGTTACTCTTACGACGTCCCTTGCCATGACAACAAATAATGTACAAAAGCCAGACTGATCTTGTTGGTAAGTCATAGCATCTTTTGCTTTGCAAAAATGAAAGTGATGAAAGTGTTATTCTTTCGAGCGATAAAAACATACAAATAATATTTGGCTATGTAGCATTCAATTAAATTCTAGAATATATTATTTTCTTCATATATATATATATATATGTAACGACTTTTAGATATGTGTGTGTGTATATATATACATACATATATATATATATATATATATATATATATGTAATTGCTTACTCAGAAATGGTAAAAGTAAATAATACTTTATAAATTAAATATTTATCAGAAAAAAGAGCTCACTTTACAGCTTTTATTACTTAGTGCTGCACAGAAATATTTTTCATAATGGTTGCTGTCTCCACAGAATTCTATCTCTCATATTAGCAGAAGTAAGAAGAAACAAAACTATCCAATGTCGGATGATTTACAAAGTCTATCAGCACTCCTTAAAAATATATATTGTCACCCTTTTACATGAGAAAATAGCCATGTAAACCATAGCAAAAATTCTAAAGATAACAATCAGAATTTGAATCTATTATAGTTGATTTGGTTATGAAGTCTAATTCACTCTAGACCACCTTGCTGAAAACCATGTAATTCTCCAACTATTGTAACTCACACCCTTCTGGATATTTTGCTTTTTACAACTAGCTTAATTAAGTCATTAAAGTTTATGGTATTTTCACTTGTGAGTATTTGGAAACTATCATTTCTAAGGTGAAAGTTGGTATACAAATATCTTTGTCATTAGCCTCTTTCCTCAGCCTCCAAGTCAGAAAAGCTGATGAATCAACAAAAGGACATCAAAGATACCCATATAAAATGACCCCGTTTAATGATGTTGCAGTATAGGTGGAAAAGCTTAGGCTGTAGACATAAGCACAAAGTGGAAAATGCTCAAACACGAAATAGACTTCTGTTCAGACCATATCTATTTTGAAGATCAGTTTAACTCATTTGATAATAAATTTCTAAAGAAAAAAGTGGTGTCAAAGTTGAATCTCTAAGCAGATGACACAAACGAGCTTGCAAATATGTGCTTCTTAATCCCTCTTGCTTAGCGTTATCACAAAGGAGAACACGTGACAAAGCCCAAAGAGATAGAAAATTTGACACAAAATTATAGGCAACCCACACATTTTGTCTAGGTACACTACTGTGTTGCTAACTGAAATACCTGTATCTATGATATTTATAAAAATAGAGGTCTTGGAGGCAGCAGTGGCATGGTTGTTAAAGCTCCTGGATCACACATTGCTGACTGTGCACTTAGAGTCCTAGACCCAGCAGGCTGAAAAACAAGCTGGGAATGTGTGCTGGTGTGCCCCAAATCTGAAGAAGAGAGTGGAGGAGAAGGGACTGTGGGATGGTCATCTTTCCTGGGAGGGGTGCTTTCTCATGTTTTCTCTCTTTCTCTCTGTTTCCCTAACTTCTTTTCCTCACAAACCCCCCAAGACTCCATCATAGGGACCCTACCATTAGCCTCTCAATCACTAATCTACTCCCCAAAGCCCTTCCTTTCCACACAATAATTGAGTAACATTGCATCCTCATAATCCAATTACAGTTGCTCAACATGTATTTTAAAGGGAAGCATACAAACTGTGGTACACTTACAAAGCATTTCTATTTATTTGTTAGCCATTAATTTAGTTAGCTATCAGTCATCCAGTCTGTTAAGACTAGGAAAACAATTTTTTTTAATTGCTTTTTGCTCTTGAGGAGAATACATTGTTGTGAGAAGACAGTCATACAAATACCCACAGGGTCACTTCATATGTGTGGATTACAATGGACCTTGAAAAGGTACAAAGGCTGCCTGGGTCCTCTCATGGTTTCACAGAAGAGTTGACTACTCCATGTAGAACATGCTCAGGAAATATGTGTAGAAGGGATGATTGTGAGGAAATATGGTTACATCTGTGCATTGTCCCTGTTGTCTCTCCTCCAGAGACTTCATATCCTTTTTCAGAAATATAGGAAGACCTGAAGATAATTGCTGATTGTAGTGGCACGATAACACTCAGGCCCTGGGGAACTGTGGCTAGAGTTCCAGAAATAAACCTGACTTCATACGTTTTTAACCTAGATTCTGGACACATAGGTGTTTTAACTTTGGCAAATCTCAAAATAGAAGAATTTAATAGTATATTCCTTTCTCTCTCTCTCTCATTTTTTTTTTTTTTTATATAAGAATTTAGCCACAGGGCATGCATGCTCATTGGAGAGAGAGATGGAGAAAAACAGGAAGAACAAAAGTGAGAAATCCCCCCCCTCCAGGGGGATGGCCACATTGCAATCCCTTCTCCTCTTTCTCTTTTAGGGATCCTGGGCATGCATATACGCATGCCCCATGTGATTTTCAAGTTGCCACATCCGAGACTTGAACTGAGGTTGGCCATGTGGGAGTCCAGCACCTGAACCACCATGCCACCTGCTGGCCTCTCTTCTTCATCAGGGCAATTAAACTTTCTCTTGAATGAATGTCCTGCAATGGTTTGACAGATGATTCTGCTTAGTGCTTTATTTTGCTGTATTTGTTGTGACATTCTCATTTCCTGCTGAAAATGTGAAAACAAACAAACAAACAAACCTTGTATTCATGAGGAAAAGAAAATGTAAATTTACACTTTTTTTTCAGGTGCTAAAAAAATTATTTTTAGGATAGAGGTAAGCATGCTTACACATTTGTGAAAACAGTCTTTACAAATAAGATCAAATAGCAGATGGTGATGGTTGGAACAAATCAGCACTGCCCTGTGATACATGTGTCTGTACGGTCATAAGAAAGTCGAAACTAATAATTATTTTGTTCAAGATAAAAACTAGTATGCTTTTTAAAGAAATTATTTTTATTCATGATAGATACAGGAATAAAAAGATGGGAGACAATGACAATAGATAGAAAAGAAGAATAAAAGAAATTACAAGATAAATATTTCAAACAAGGCTCAGAAAATAAATGAAGTTTAGAACTTCCTACAAAAGAAAAAAAAAAATTTGCTTTCTAGGAGGCATCTTCTGAGAGCTCCACCATGAAAATGTCCTGGGAACTCTTCTTTAGAGGACATCAACAATATGATAAAGGTGTGGACTAACTGTCCAGAAGTTACAAGCAGTTGTAATTTAATCTACAAACAGATTAAATTATGTTGCAAATATTCCTACACAATTTCTAAATTCTAAGAACGAGCCCGGGAATAGTCTTGCTTCTGAGAGAAGATTAGGGACATATATGTGGATAAGGAACTGGCAATCTGGACCAAAGAATTTGCTCCACATCCTGCCATGGTTGTGTTTCCAGAAGAAAGCAATGTGCTTTAGAAGTGTACCCTGGCCCCAAGGCTACAGCTTGCCTCAGGTACAGCTCCATGTTTAGAATGATAGTTAGAGGGACACTGCAATGGGAAGAGCTTGAGGTTGCACTGGAAGATACCGGATTGATCTGTGACATGTTATGTTTTAAGATGGCAATGATTAACATTTTTAAGCGATTAAGTACAAGACAAGTGTGTGTGCTCATTTAGAGGGAGGGAACAGAAACAGAAAGTGTGGACTAAGATTAATAGATACATTTAGAAGGAAGAAAACAAATTTTAACTGTTGTCACATGAATTTTCTTTAACCATCTAACATCTATATAAGATGTACTCTTTTGTCCTTTATATAATGGTAAATTTAAAAGAAAAAGTATTCAAAAAGATATGATTACATCATAGCTATTTCTTCCTTTTTTTTAAAAGAGAGACTTTTTTCTATAGGGCGTTTGTGCTCACCAGAGAGAGAGACAGGAAGCAAGAAATCACCCCCTGGAGGGATGGCCACACCACAGTCCCTTTTCCTCCATTCTCCTCTTGGAATCTTGGGCATGCATGCATATGCGCCGCTGAAAGTATTAAGCTGCTGGGTCCAGGACTTGAACCAGAGTTGACTATGCGGAAGTTCAATGATGTAACCATTATGGCATTTGCTGGTCCCCGTAGTTGTTTATTCTAACAAGTTAAATGAAACACTTAAAAAAAAATCACTTCTCTGGGACCAATAGTTGGTGTAATGGCTACGTCTCTGGACTCTTATCAAGTAGGTGGTTCAAGTCCCCAACCCAGTGACTTAAACTTATGCCAAGTGCATGTGCGTGCGTGCGTGCACAAGATCCCAAGAGGAAAATGGAGGAGAAGGGATTGCGGCATGGCTATCACCCCCGGGGGAGGGTGATTTATCGCTTTCTGTCTCTCTGTATTTCTCTTTCTGTAAGCTCACGTGCCCTATAGCAAAAACCTCTCAAAAAAAAAAAAAAAAAAAAAATCACTCTTTTCCAATAAGCATACCTTCAAGAGTTAAACTTATAGTGTGCCTTATACACTTAATGTCTTTTATTTTCTCTCCAGAAAACCCTCCGATGTTGGATATGTAGGATGCTTACAGAACCTAGCACACACACGGTGCAAGCTCAGTTCAAAATTCATACCTCAAGTGGCAACAATGAAGTTGATGGGGAGGCTGGGTTGGGAAGGGTTTAAGAAATTAAAGAGTACAGCCCCCACCATAGGGGTTAAAGTAGCTAGATCCCACACTGCCAACCGCATGGCTCAAGTCCTAGACCCAGCAGCCTGAAAACCGCACTAGGTGCATGGTTGTGTATGTACAGAATCCCAACAGGATGGAGAAATGGAGGAGAAGGGATTGTAGCATAATCATACCCCATGAGGCTTTGCTTTCTCTCCGCCCCCTCCCACCCCCATAGGTGCAGGCACCCTCTGGCAAATTTTAACAAATAAAAAATAAAGAAATTAAAGAGCTCAAAAGTTGGTATATCAGAGCCTCTTCAGAGTCACTGGAGCCTAGGCTGTGAACATCATCAATAAGTTAACCCTACATATGCATTTTTGAAGGAAGTCATATAGGATTACCCGAGGAAGGTGACATGGGACATTCTTACTTCCCAAAGCCAAGATGGAAGTTGTTCTTTCCTGGTTAGAGTGCAGCTTTCATGGTTAGAACCTGCAGAGTGGAAAGACACGATTGATTAAATATGTTGCTTCCCACCCCAGCCATCCACAATTTATCATTTCTAGCTACTGTGATTATTTTGCATTCTGCACAAAGATGGCAATCTGGCAGGTTTGTGAGCCTTGAGACTCCAACAGATTGGGGCTGAATTCTCGCTTGTTTGTCAAGGCAACAGAGCATGCTCCTGTCAGTCAATATGCCTTTTCTTGCCTTGTTGAAACCATTTCCACTTTATGCTAGTGTCAGTTCCATTTCCCAGATATGGCTCCAAAATATTGTAACAAAAGTTGCTATTTAATTTGAAGTTGTTTTGGCAGGTGAGCTCTGCTGTTGTAAATTGTAATTCTAAATCTCTGATTTCCAGAGGAATGTGCCCTTGTTGAAAAATGAATGCTATTTAACTTTTAAGAAAATAAAAGAGTATGCAGTCAGCCAATCATTTAATCAGTCTGATGACAATATTTCTTGAGTAGCTCGTATACACTGAAACCATAATTTTTTCCTTGGAGAAATACAGAAAAAAGTGTTGGTTCATTCCTCTAAGCAAGTTCTCTATTTGAAAAGGCAGGGTATATCTAAATAGTTAAGCACATCTTTATCATTAACCAATTTTTGTTAGACAAGAATAGCAACAAATAAAAAATGTCAAAATATGGCATAAATAAAAATATTTTTTTATTTTTAAATAAAAATATAAGTTGGTGGGTTAAGGTTAAGGACCATATGTGATGATGGTTTTACTACCAAGTTTTCATATTATATAACACAATGTGTTTTCCAAATACTATAAAAGAATGGATATTAAGAGATATATTTTCCTGGGTCCAGCAGGTGCTGTGGTGGTTAAGGCACTGGAATTCCCACATGGCCAACCACAATTCAAGTCCTGGACCTGGTGGCTTGATTTTTCACTTTCCCTCTCTCTCCCTCTGTGTCTTTCTCTGGCAAAACTCATGTGAAAAATAATAATCATTATAAATAAATAAATAAATAATTCTTTAAAAAACATAAAAAAGAAATACATCTTCCTGGGACCAGCAGTTGGCGTAATAGCTATGTCACTGGACTCCCATGTAGTCGACAGTGGTTCGAGTCTTGGACTCTGTGGCTTAAACTCATGCCGGGTGTGTGTGTGTGTGTGTGTGTGTGTGCCCAAGATCCTGAGAGGAGAATGGAGGAGAAGGGATTGCAACATGGTCAGCCCCTCTGGGAGGTGATTTCTTGCTTTCTGTCTCTCCAACTTTCTCTGTCTTTTTGCAAGCACACGCACCCTATAGCAAAAACCTCTAAAAAAAAAGAAAAAAGAAATACATCTTCCTTTTACAATGGAATAAAATGGTATATATTTCAAGTAGTTACTTTCTAAAAGCAACTACATTTTCCTTTTGTTAAGTAAGCATGCAACTACCAGGAGGCCTACTGAATATACCAGCTGACATGGCAAGGCAGAGGGGGAGCGATCAAGGTCACAGCACTATCCCCTTACCTTGTTGGGGCGGCAGTGAAGATGTGGCAGCTTCCCACTGTGTGTTCCAGCCTGCTAGACCATTGACCACCATAGTCACTGAAGAGTGCCAGGATAGCAGAGCATCACATGTGCATTGCGTCTGTCTGCATCCTTGTCCTACCATAAAGGTTAGGATGACGGCTGTCAAAAGCAACTCATACCTGATAAGAATAGCTCCATTAACAAATATTGCTGTTGGGAAGCATGAAGACAAGGAAAATAAAAGATGGAAAAAGGAAATAGCTGTATTTGGGGCTATAAAAGTTTTGACCAAGAATCTTACCTTCTTGAAATGAATCTAACCAGTATGATAGATGGACCTCAGCCTTGAGCATCATTCTATCATTCTTATTCGTTTCCAAAAGCATGCTTCTGCTCATATACTTCATATCTGTGCTTCCTTATCTTTCCTGTTTACCAATGCAACTTCTCCTCCTTCATTCTTATCCATTTCCCACGATGAACCTTCAGTGAGTTTATGTATCTTCTGAATCTGTCTTCTGAAGTCAGGACTTTAAATGGATGGTTATGAGAGGCGAAGTCATCTCAAATGTCAGCTGGTACTAAGCGATGGGGATTCTTGGCTAAAAGGGAGTGAGTTTCCCCAGGCAAATCAATCTTATATAGCCATGTCTGAAAATGCCAGGACTTGGAGCTGGCAGGTGGTATGGTGATAAGGGTGCTGGACTCCCACATGGCTGACCGTGGTTCAAGTCTTGGACCTGGCAGCTTGCTTTCTCACTTTCCCTCTCTCTCTCACTCTGTCCTTCTCTGGTCAAATTAAAATAAATAAATTAATAAAGTTAAATAATAAAACTTAAAAAATAAAAAGAAAATGCCAGGACTTTGGGAAATATTCAACATATAAAATGATCAGCAAATATACAATAAAAAGTGGATCAGGTTTACAAATTCTTCTGTGAAGTTGGAACCCTGAAAGGACCATGTGAGTTTGAGTGCTATTGAGATTCAAGCACTGTATTGTAAATATTTCCTCTCCAAGTGCTTATGTGGTGGTAGTGAGGTGTTTTATAATAATGGCCTATACTAATATGTACATTTTCATTTAGAAAGTACTATCAGATGTATAATCTCCTGCTGATTTTGATGATCATACCCCTGTGTAATAGGTAAAGTAACCCTTATTATAAATAAGGGAATTAGCCTCAGAGAAGTTCCCTGGGTTGGTGGGTCATGTTTAGAATTATATTTAGTCATTGCTCACTGATCATCTTAGAAGTAGTAGGCAATCGCTATATACTGGCACCTGGAGTGTCTTTCAGTTAATGTCCATAACAGTCCAGTAAGATTGGTGGTCTTGTTTGCACTGAGCAGATACATTTCAGAGCATTTGACTTCTGTTGAGAATATGTGATTTTTAAGAAAAGAGCTGAGACTTACACCCAGGTATGTGAGTCCACATCTACTTCAATTTATACCTATTATGTTAAACATAACATGCTAAAATGCTACTGTGATGTAATATTTGGACCATTCAGTCAATCACTCAAGTTCTATAAGTTTGTACTGATTTCCTTTTATACCATGTCTAAAAATATTTCCTCATCTCTGAGCGAGGCAGCAGGAAGCCTACTGCACTGTATATGGAGTGAGAGATGTTTACAGGGTGATAGAAGATAAATAGATATACAGAGAAAGAAACAAAAAGATAATTTGTTTTTATAAGCTTAAAATAATTATTCTTAACCTTCCCTGAGAAACGATGACTAGAAATAACCAGGTGACTAATGGTTGAGTTTGATAATATTTCATAAAGTTTTATAAGGTCCTTGGTAGGTGTTCCAAAGACAGATATAATGAAAATTGATATTTCACAAGTTCCTGCCTGTTCATAATCAAATTGTGTCCTTCAGATATATAAAAGCTCACCCTCAAAACAGTTTCTAGGTATTTTCCTTGACAAAATAAATTGGAAAATAAAATACTGGCTGAATTTTAACTCCCTGCTGGTTTAGAGAAAGCTTAATTAAAATGTGTTACCTTCTAGAATTTCTCATCAGAGTCTTGGTGAAACAACAGTGGAATTTCAGTCTTTCCTTTTCTTATCTTCCTTGCCCTCTACCCAGCAGTAGGATATGATCAGAGCACTGGACTAAGTCCCTATCTCACTCATAACTTGGATGCCATGCCTGTCTGGCAGACACATGTATAAGTGGTGAGAGTGCCAGACCTATAAATCAGGGAGGCATTCCTCTCATTCCCAAGATGAGGGCACCCTCAGAGTATTTTGGCTCTACCAGGTCAGAAGAATCTGCCCTTGAGGCATGGAAGATATTAGTAATAAGAAGCGTTTCTGAAAACTCAAGCCAGAGTTCATGAAATGCTGCCTACTTTTAACACTTTCAGATAGAAAATAATTTCATGCTATTTTGTTGAAAAGCCACTGATGGGACCAGCAGTTATCATAATGGCTATGTCGCTGGACTCCCATGTAGTCGACCGTGGTTCGAGTCCCAGACCTGGCAGCTTAAACTCACTCTGGGTGCATGTACATGCATGCCCAAGATCCCGAGAGGAGAATGCAGGAGGGATTGCAGCATGGCCATCCACCCTGGAGGGGTGATTTCTTACTTTCTGTCTCTTTCTCTCTGTCTTTCTGGCAAGTGCACACGCCCTATAGCAAAAAAAAAAAAAAAAAAAAAAAAAAAAAAAAAAAAAAAGTCCTTGATCATGAAACAGTTTTCTAATGTATAAGTTATTCTATCTTATAAACTAGTTGCCATTTGTTACTCTTGAAATTTAGTTTTATTTTTCTAGGCAATAATTGTATTCCAGAGTGTTAAATTCTTTTCAGGTTGCACATCTCTCTGTAATTGTTTTCTCCTACAAACATCACTTGCTGTAGTCACAGAGGTTTTTCCTTAACACATATCTAGGTCCCTTTAACTATAAAACAACTAATCTCTAGTTTTTACCTTTGCACAGTTTTATTTTACAAACACATCTGGCATCTGTTTACACATATTCTTAGTGTGTCTAGTGTAAAGTAGTCTCTCTCTTGGGCATCTGCCCATGGTCATGAAGTAGGGCTTTTTGCAGAAGATTGTAATGACTTGAGTAGGATCAATAAACAGGCTAGAGTTGTGTACAGTAGCTGTTTGACTATAGCTGATAAGAGGAGATGAAAGAGAAACAGACAAAAAAAGCTTACTGTGTTGAATTCTGAGAAATCTGACCACAATAGATTTGGTTTCAAATTAAGTAGAAATAGAGATATCTATTAGAAGCTGCAATATCATGTTAATAATAATCATGTCAAAGTAAGTCACTGCACTCTACACGGAGTTGTCTGCCTATAGCATACACTGTTATTCACGATCTTCATGCACTCGCTGTAAAAGAACGAACACTGTAGCCTAACTGTACACGTGCTAAACTAAGGAGGGCATTATGGGGGTGCTGAGAGGGTTCTGCAGAGGAGGTGAAAGAAAAAGGGCAAGGTCTTTCAACAATCAGGACAGCACATATTGAGAACCTACTCTGGACACTCTTGGAGACTTTAGAAGATAAAAATGGATTCCCTGCTAGTGACTTCATAGAGTTCTTTTAAAAAGAATATGGAACACTGCGTTTATAAATAGCCTTACACCTTTTATCCACGTGTTTTCTGTTCTTTTTCATCAAATACAGGTCAGATAACTTTTATTGATCTACTCTAGAACCTCTTGTGTGTGTGTGTGTGTGTGTGTGTGCGTGTGTGCATGTCTAGGGAGATAATAGAGTTGAAATAAAGATATTTGTGTTTATATTATACTTCCTCCTTTGGTCTTTGAATCTCTCTTAGGCAAGTCCCTTAATTCCTCTGAACCACAGTTTTTCTCATCTTTAAAATGTGCATGCCGTGCTCCACCTATCTCATGGGATCAATGTAAGAATGAAGTGAGGTCATGCTTTGAGATGTGAAATCTACATAAATGTTCACTGTTATTACTGTTTCCTAACATGATTTTTACAGATGGAATTAACTTCTGGTTATTTGGGTGGTCACTTTTTTCCTTAATTTTTTTTTTAATTGTCAGAGGGCATATGTACTCATGAGAGAGAGAGAGATAGAGAGAGAGAGAGAGAGAGAGAGAGAGAGAGAGCAACCTCCCTCAATAAAGCATGATCATGCCACAATCCTTTGTCTTCCTTTCCTCCATCCAGTCAGGGTCTGGGGTATGTACCCATGCCCAATTTGCTTTTCAACTCGCTGGGCCCAGAATTCTAAATGCAGTCTGCCATGTGGGATCCGGGTCCCTAAGCCATTAGGCTATGGGACTAGCCATGTTTTTATTTTTAATAGACCCAATTATTGCATGTATTTATGGGGTATAGTATTTTTTTTGGTGTACAAATATAATGTATTTTGATCAAATCAGTAAAATATGTGTATCTTTTATCTCAAACATTTGACATTACTCTGTTAGAAGCACTTAAAATCTCTTCTAGCTATATTAGAGCATGTAATAAATTATTTTTAACTGGTGCCATCCTACTGAGCTATAGAGCACTAGAATTTATTTCTTCTAAATATTTGTAATTATGTATTTATTAACCAACATCTCTCCATTGCCACCCCCCTCCCAGTCTTTAGTAACAACCACTGTTCTAATTTCTCTTTATATGGGTGATTACTTTTGATTGGATACAAGCTTTTGTTTACTTGATTTGGTGGTAGTGAGTAGACTGTTGAAAGTGATGGTGTTTTAAAGCATTATTTGTGTGAAATATTACTGAGCAACTATTTTGTTTTCCCTCTGTTCATTTCATGACCTATGTTAAAATGGAGACTGGAACGGATCACAGCTCCAAATACCACGACTCGAGAAAGGGCAAACAAACCCTAGGCAGCATGCTTTAATGTAAAGCAAGATGCATTTTCTTTATAAAGTTGTGGCAGGATTAATTAAAACAAAATTTAATGAGCTGAAAAAGACTTTGTACTCTGTGGACATAAATACTAAACATCTAGCCCCAAGCTATTAGTATTTAGAATGCCCTGAAGGTCTCTAAATTATTAGCAAAAATTGGTGTGGTTTCAAACACATCATAGCAGCACTTAGTTTTCAAAATTGAGTATGGATGGGGATAGGGTAGAGGAAAGAGGTACTTACATAAACTATTGTGTCACTGTGGAGAAGAAAATACCTACAGGAATAATATTTTTGACATTTAGAAATCAATGTGTGATTTGATCAGATGAGCTTTACTTGGAGAAGACCAAGCATCCAAACCATCCAAATGCATTAATTAAACTCAAAGAAGTGGGTTGATATAATTTCATGGGATACAGCGTAGGAGGAGACTAAAAGCAAACTTCATAAGTGTCAGATAAGTATGTCTTTTTTCCAAGCAAAGTTAAACATTAAACTCCTACACTTCATTTATTTATCGAATTTAGTCTCAGGATTTTAAGTACTCAAGGTGTTATTATCATCTTAAGGATATAGCAACAATGCCTAGGAATGTAAAAATGACCTTGCCAAGGGATAGTTGTAGCTGCCAAGTTCTGTAACTGCATCTTGGTATTTGTCTCTTCTAACTCTGAGTAAAATCGTTTCTGTCTACATTGGCAGATTTTTTTAAATAATAGGGAGATAGTTGCCTTTTTCGACTAATTTCAGTAATGACCTCAGAGTAGTGAAGAGGTACCTTGTGAAAATCGGGTTTATTTAACTCAGGATAAGATACTGACCTGGGGACTGGCATCTGTGTCCTGACTAGAAATGAATGCAGCTCTGCTCATCTGCATGACACACCCTCTGACTGGCAATTTGGTAACCATGGCATGCCAAGCTATTTGTAAAATGCCTGTGCTTCACATCCCAGTGGATACGCTGGAACAGCCAGTGCAGCTTTGGTAGACTGAAGACACTTTGCATAGATGGGTAATCTTTACACAATCCCTCTCTGAAGAAATGCCTGAGAAACCATTTTAGTGCTGTCATTCTCATTGTTAAACCATATTGGGCATGCGATACGTGTTTTAAGCAAAAGCTTTTACAAACAACTGTGCATTTAACTACAAAGCTATACTTTTGACTGTACCTCAAGAGATCTCAGACAAATACCTGTAGTATGTATGCATTTATAAAGTTGAATTTTTTTCCTTATTAAAATGCACTGGATTTATGCTTCCAATATCCTCTTTTGAGAAACCAAGTGGACCACAGTAAAATGGAACTCATTTCTTGATGAAAACAAAAAGTGAATTATTAAAAATATTTCTATTATAAAGATGTGTACAAATAAGTAAGAAAGATAAAAATGCATGTCAGATGTTATCCTGTGAACGTCTGGCTATTTGATCTTCATGAACTAATTGAAAAAGTACGAAGACCTTGCCTCGTTCGATACTTAGATTCAGTAAAAGACCACTAAAGCACAGTTTAGAAGTCTCAAGCTTTTAATCTTTTCTTTTGATCTTTGGGGTGGATAGAGAGTAGGACCAAAAGCCCAGTTTGGGGTAAAAATGTAGCCTTCATATTTTTTCAAGTGGCTGTTAAACAGAGTCAAGGAAAAGATAGACAACTATTAATAGCTGAGCCTTAAAAGGACCCCAAATCTCTTTAACCTATAAGAGAAATAATTTTGTGAGGAAATGTTTTCATAATCTGAACACTCAGAACCACTTTTCTTTGTTATCAAGGAAGCGTTACAGAACTAAAAGACAATGGAAACACAGCCAGAGGCAGAAGGGGGACTAGTATAGTCTAAAATATTATTCCTGTAGGTATTTTCATTTTCACAGTGACAATGACAGGGGGACAACATAATAAAAAGACAAACTTTGAGGCTTCTATGAACTGAAGTTCCATCCTGACTGCACTGTTTTCTAGCCAAATAATCTTGAGCATGTTACTTAGCCTCTCAGGCCTAGTTCTCTTATCTGTATTGGGGCCAACAATGTTATTTTGCTGAGTAATAGTTACAACTAACTGGTACTTGATTTAAATATTTAGTGCATGTTTAATATTATTATTCTTCAGTCTAAGTCTAGGTCTTCCTTACAGGAGTGTAATGTTAAGACCCAATTCCAGCAAGCACCACAGAGGGGAAAACACCCACCGCTCTGTCCTCGGCAATGTGGACAGACTACTGAATCGCGACATGTGCAGTCTTTTCTGGGTTCTGATGACTGAGTAAATTGTTCAAATCAAAGTGATCAATTCATCGGCACAGCAGTTATTTTCTTCTTTCTTATGAAAACAGCAACACCTAGGTTTAATTATTTTTCAAAATGCTGTGGGTTTTTTTTTTTTTTTTTTGGAGAACTTTTTGCTATAGGGTGTGTGCACTTGCCAGAAAGAAAGAGAGAAACAGAGAGACAGAAAGTAAGAAATCACCCCTCCCCACAAGGGGGATGGCCATGCCTCAATTCCTTCTCCTCCATTCTCCTCTTGGGATCTTGGGCACACATGCACACACCTGGCGTGAGTTTAAACCATTGGGTCTGGGACTTGAACCATGATCGACTACATGGGAGTCCAGCGACATAGCCATTATGCCAACTGCTGGCCGCCAAAATGCTGTCTTAGAAGCCATTAATTCACCTGCCAGGGCAAGTCATAGTCAGGAATTAATTCAACCTCAGATGCAGGCATTCCTGACACAGGTTTCAAAGAAAGTCCTGAAACTCTGAGCCCTATCTCTATTCTGTACTAAGAAAACATGATCCTAAACCCCAAGCTTCTTTTTCTATTTGAAAATATACCAGACAAACCCACTCTAAGAGGTCAGACCCAAGAGCCTTCTGAGAAGGAGCAGGCCCTCTCCCTGTCTTCCCACCCCTCTGTCCTTTTTCTTTCCATGGGTATCTCATCCTGCTACTTGGAATATAGAGTAAAAGTAGCGGCTGTGTAAGGCAATAAACATAAATGATACCTGTGGGTAATAGGTTTAAAATTGCTGTGTTCCTAGGTAACTGGATATAATTACAAGTACCCTGGACTGCACGGGGCTATGGTACAATCATCACTCTAATTTCTAGAATAAGAGGGCAAGACTACAGAGGTGTTGCCACAATTGAATAACGTGAGAACAGAGACTTTGCTAGAAAGATAGCAGTAGTTCTGCATATTGTTCTTAGTGTTCATTGCACATTGCAAGTCTGTGTATTTTTAAGTATAAAAGCAAACAAATCTACGTGATTAAATTTGTATAAGTTACCATACATCACCATTATAGTGAGGCTACCGCAGGGCTCCTCAGTAAGTTTAAAAAACAAAACAAAAAATGTAAGTGGAGAAGTAATGAATAATATCCCTGTATTGTAGCAGTGGGCAGGTTACCATACATTTTGGAAGTAATTAAAGACGATCCAGTTGTACTTCCAGCCTAATGAGTGATTCTGCACAGCCTCTCAGCAGGAAGGCCCCTGTGCGCTCTGCGCATTTCCACAGTATTTACTGGGGTAATGAGTGTTATTGCTGCGGTGTAACAGCAGGGTGCACTGCTCACTGCGTTTCCCTGAGAGCTTTGCCATAATTAGAAGGCAAAATGTGATTGCTGTTTTGCTAGACACCAATCATGATCTATTCCTATATTATTTCATCGTAATTACCAAATGACAGAGTGCTAGCTCCCAGGGTACTTACTTTGGACAAGCAAGAAAGTTTTTTTTTAATTAATTAATTAATTCTATTTATTTATTGCCATTGAGGCTTAATGACATTATTTCTAATTTGGTTATAGAATGTATAATTGGAAAATGGTTATTGGCTTATAATCACTGACTCATCTACCATCTTTGCAGTCCTATCTGCTGGGCCTTGGCAGCGAAGTTGCCATTGTCTCAGCCGTGTGTATGTGTGTGGTTTTATTATTATTATTATTATTTCTTTTTTTTTTTTAATGAGCAAAAGAGTCAGAGAGAGGGGATAGAGAGAGACAGAGCTGATGCCATGATCTACCCCAAGCTTCAGTTAGCCCCAGACCATGGGCGTGCTCATGCCCCCCCACACTAAGGAGGTTTCCAGATTTGACCTTCTCCTGTGTGTCAACCTCACAGAACCTCGTGTTTTCCCCCATGCCACAATCCAACCACCAGAGGCAGTGTTTCTGAAATTTCAGAATGAAGGCAGGAACAGGGCTGTGGCAGGATAAAGGATAACAAAGGCCTGACATGCATGAGCATCCTTTCAAAAGTATTTGAACAGTTTTATTTGAATATGCTGCATCTACATGACCCTGTTTTGTTTCTAAGGACAGTGCAAGTAAATTAATCATGGAGATGTATAGTAAGCAGAATAAAGCCTCAAATTGGCCAATATTTTAATTTTACCTTACAGGATAAAGGTACAAAAAACTGCCTTGGTTTCAAATATTTTGATTCATTGTGCACATCAGTCTCTAAAATATCCCATGAATTGTGATATTTCCACTTCACAACCCATTGCTATTTATCCTCTGGATTTAAATTTGGGAAAGTGTCATTCACCTCAGCACAGGACAAATACTACAGATGGGGAAGGGTGGGGCCTGATGATTGTAGTTCTGTGTGGCTCTAACCTTACAGAACTTTCTCCTGCCTTACAGAGAGTTGTGGTAGATGACATGAGCTCTAAGTGTGATTGCCCAAGTACAAGTTCCAGACTTACTACTTATGAGCAGGTGCTTCATAGGCAAATATCTTAATCTAAGTTTCAGTTACCTCATTTATTTAAAAAAAAAAAAAAAAGAAAAAAAAGTAGGGACTAGCAGGTGACATGGTGGTTAAGGCTCTGGACTCCCACATAGTCTACTATGGTTCAAGTCCTGGACCTGGTGACTTGAGAATCACATCGCGGGTGTGTGTATGTGTGTCCAAAGTTCCAGGAGAAGAGATTGCTGCATGGCCATTCATGCTGAGGGGTGATTTCTTATTTTCTTTCTCACTTTCTTTGGCACCCTGTGCAAAAATGAAAAAAGTCTTAAGAAATTAGTAACTTAAAAAATAAGGAAAAATAGTAGTACTGTTCATAGATCTGCTATAAGATTTTGTGAGAGAGTGTACATTCAATGCCTACTAAAATGCTTGCACAGAAAAAGTTTTCATTAAATGTCAGCTGTGATTATTATTCAACTCAAGGTTCTTCCATCTCCCCAAATCATAGAGTCAATGGAATTTTTTTATTTGAGGCAATGTCGAAAGCAAGCAGAAAACTGACACAGCCACATACACACATGTGCGTGCACACACATACACACACATATACTGGACTACTTCCACAAACTTGACCTGAAATATCTTATTTTCTCAGTTCTCCACTTTCCACACTAGATAGACAATAGGTTTAAAGTCCAACTATGATAAAAACAAAAAAGGAAAAAACCTCAGGTTGGTCAAACAATAACTAAGAAAAATTCACCCACTGGTATTTAGAATATTTCATGTAGAATTAAACTCAGTAGTGGCAGCCAACTGAGAGAAAGCATTTATGAGTAAAATCAGTGAACTATGCAAAACACACTTTCTCTATGTTTGTGTGAAGAGTGTTCAGGTTTCTCTTACTTTTAGAGCTTCTCTGAAAAAAGGATTTTAAGTGAAATAATACTTACCTATTTTCCCCCATGCACTATTTAGTTCTCCGGTAAATTTCTCCACTTGAAACTGCTTTATACCATCAAAGGTGTTGCAACTGAAAGAATTCCTCCCTTTGCTATATAGCACAGAGAGCCTTAGAAAGTGCACCTGTCAGAACAGAGAACCTAGAAGTCTACTGAGCTCCTGGGAATAAACTGCAGCAGTTAGTATTGTGGGAAGTAAGAATAGGAGAGTGAACCTGCTACATTAATGTTTCTGTTCAATGCTAGACCTTAGCCATTTGATAGAAAACCCACACTTGTGTCGAACTGGGACACCTAAAGAATGACTCCGAATTCCTTGTAATTAGTGCTAAAACTCCCCAGGTAAAGAAGGCCCCGCTGACAGCAAACAGCACAAGAACTGGGTGGCAAGTGATCTGATTTGCCACTGTGATACACTGGGTGGCTCAGAAAGTTGGTAAGATCCAGTCATCATCCCTCAAACTCCCTATCTATGGGTTTCACCAACCCATATGACAGTGCTGTGTAGATAATAGTAAGCAGATTAATTATTCAGTAAATGAGTTATATTTTTAAATCCAGAGAGTAGATTCTTGGACTATAAATTAAGCCTTTTAATTATTAAGTGAATCAGTTACATATTTAACTCCAGATAGTAGATGCTTAGAGAGTATTACACTAGCACTTTTATTGTCTTTATAAGACCTGAATAGAGAAGTAAATTAAACAGACCAAGATGGTAAGTGCGGAAAAGAATTCTTACATGTAGAGAGACCGGGCTTGGTGGGTGGTACTCCTGCAGAGCTGTTCCTTTGTATGGCTTACTTCTGTCGAGGTAGGCCACACAGCACATGTGGCTCTGCAAATCTATTCCCTTCTAACGCTGTGTCTCCATCATTTCACCATGGCATGTTCGTCCATCTTTGTGAGCACAATTTTTTATTAATCAGCGAAACGTTTGGGCCTTTGAAATTGAAATGGATTTCAGTCTTCTTTATATATTAATTATTGATAAATGGAGCCTGGGAGACAAGGAAGAAGCTTGGCGTGATTAAAGACAGATAGTTTTTAATTTTATGTCTCTTGCAGTGACAGAGAAATTTAGTTTAATAGGAGTAATTTTTCAAAGGAGATGCCATCATGAAGGAGGATGTATAGAAAATGGGCAAAGCGTGCTAAAGATGAAAGAGCTTGTAGGAGACATGGACTGTGTCCATAGATTACCTAAAAGTTTCCTAGAAAGCATTGCCGTGAAGTGGGGAACAAAGCCTCAGAAATTTTATATATACTTTTGCTGATATGAACTGTAACCCGAGAACCAAGAAATTTCTGTTGATTTCCTATCTTTTACATTATTTTAGATTCTCCTCAATTAAAAAAAAAGTCTCAAATGCCCTTAATTAGATGATGAATGGAGAATCACATAGAGAAACCATGAGATATGGGGGAGGAGGTGGAGACTTCAAGCAAATAAGAGGACTGAGTAATAACCTGTTCTACCATTTGTTAGTTTGCCTTGAATCACTTAACCTTCAATAGTTTTTGTTTCCTCAAGTGAAAAATATAGATACTGCCTCTTCCACCTTCCATAGGTGGTTCTGGAGATTAGTAGAAGTTACCTGAAATAGATTCTGAGGCTCTTCTTAGCTCAGAAAATCTTAGTTATTTTCTAGTAAAACAGAAACAGTTCTTTATAAAGGCAGATGGGACCACCATACGTCCATTGGTGATCAATTATTCCATACCAGCATATTTCTTTTTTATTCTCCAAATGTTTGACTAATTTAATTTAAGGCCACAAATATATTCAGTCCTAGGGTGTTCTAGGGTCTACAACTTTGAGATTGGAGAATTAAAAAGAGCAGGAGCTCATTTTCATGGGCTACTATGAAATTCAAGAGGTGCTAAATCCCACCCTCTGTTTAACACAATGAACCCCCCACTGTTGTGTTTCGAAGTGTCAAGGAGGAATGGGAAAGCATTATGTTGGAGAATGTAGGGAAACCTAAACAGAAGAGGAGGAACAGGTCTTGCTTTAGTTGAGAAGTGTGAAAGCAGCACCAGCCTTAGCCTCTACCTAGTCTGCGAGTCTCTGAGTCTCTGAGTCTCCGTGTCTCTGAGTCTCCGAGTCTCTGTAGTTCAAACTTGGCTGTCTGATGGAAAAGGAAGAAAAAAATCCCTAGATAAAACTCTGCCTTGCCTAGTTTAGTGATTATTTCTTAACTGGCCATCCTTATTAATCTTCCTAAAGCCTTTTCATTATGCTTTCACCCTACTCAAAAGCCCTCGATGGCCCTCACTGGCATCACACGGAATCCATTTTTCCATCTCCTTTTGTCCTTCCCATCTCTTTCCCTCTTCAGCTCATTTTATATTTGGATACGTCTCATATTGCCAGCTTCCTTAGAGTGTGAAACCTGTCTTCTACAATTATTCCCCTGTAACTCGCATAGACTAGGGGATCAATAACTGTTTCTGGATTGATTGTACCTCTATAATTCACCTCTCGGTTTTACAGTTTTACATTTTTGTCTTATTTTTGTGTGTCAGTGATTTTCACATCGGATTATGATTCTTTATTTTTGGTTGTTGCCTTGATTTTATTTTATATCCGATGCAGCCATCACCGTTCGATTTTAAAGTGGTGTTTGGTAATTGAGCAATACTAAGATAAAAGTTTTCTTGGCCAAAAAAGTCAGTTTTTTTTCTTAATGAAGTGTACAGTATATATTATTACTTAACTTTTTTTTTTTTACGCTTCCTTCTTTTCTAGCTACTGAACGTGTATGTGCACACACACATATTCTTAAACCTAGTTGGGGACTGTTTTACTGTTAGGGCTAAATTCTGTGTAAGACCTCCCAGCCCTGGTTTTGCTGCTCTGGGCACCATAATCTATACTGGTATTGACAGAACTGAGCCTAGGCCATGCATTTGTTTATAACAACACTGGCAGGTATGCATGAGGGGACGTCAAAAAGTTCATGGAAATCATACAGAAAACTGCATGATTTAAAAAACATTATACCAAAATAATTCATCTCTCAATTCCAATTTTTTATGAACTATCAAGGTACCTTCATACTACAACTAAGGACTTTATGACAGCAACAAATGTAGCAGTTGAGAAAGACTAAACCCGCACATATAATGAGGCACGCATGCAGCTCAGACACAGAGGGTTTATAGATACAGTTAGTTGAAGGCAGGCTGACAACTCATGGATGGAAACAGGCAAGAGATGAATTGCCCTCTGGTCCATTCTCAGTTTTTCTCTCTATTGTTCGGATTCTGCATATCTTTGATTTGGCCCACCTTCTTCTTGTCCCCTGCCATGTACGCCAGAATTGGTTAGGTCTTTGTACTGAGTTCTTATTACTATTTTCAGAAAATTCTAATTCTTTATCACTGTTTTGCCAAGGAGGCTTTGCTTCCTTCCAATGCGCTTTGCATAAGGCTGGCTGCCAGCCTTCCTTATTAGGCCAGAAATGGCTGTGCTGTGCCCCAGTTCACCCTTGTTTCCAGTGTGAGGATGCTGGCTTCGAGCCAGCAGCATCTGGGCTCTGCTTCATTTCTTTTCTTTTCTTTCTTTCTTAAGTCAGGTTGGGGTGAGTTGGAATCTGAACTGAAAATACATTCTACCATTAGACAGATAGGCCCAGGCTTTTTTGGTCATAGAACAACCTCTCCGCTATAGGTCTTTATGCGTTGGGGAGGGAGACCAGTGTTCGGGGGTTCTGGTAAATTACTGCGTTTGGTACTGGTGCACATGCATTGAAAATAAACTCTTTGTGAATTATTGAGGTGAGTCAGTTCCTAAGGACTCTCAGACTTTGAAGATAGAAAAGCAATCATTACACTGAATACAACCCCCTGATGCTGAATGAAGAGGCATAGCCCCCAAAAGAAACCTCAACTTAGAAGAAGAAAGGGAGGGTATTTGGCTCACTGTCAGTTACAGGTTCAGTTTTAAAATGCAGATGAGAGTTACCCCAGGTCCAAATGACACATTGTAAGCTTCAAACCTGAGTACTTTATCACTGACTAGCACTGGTAACCTATACATAATGCAACATTTGTATGAAGCCTAGTGAAACATTGACTCTGACTCAGTAATTTCAAGCACAATTGGTTGCTTTCATTCTTTAATTATTCTCACTGATTTCAAGAATTAACCTTAACTTTAAATTATGTCAGCTTCTGGGAACCAGCAGTTAGCGTAATGGCTATGTCGCTGGACTCCCACATAGTCGACCGCGGTTTGCGTCCCGGACCCGGTGGCTTAGAACTCACGCCGGGCTCGTGTGCGTGCGTGCCCAAGATCTCGAGAGGAGAATGAAGGAGAAGGGATTGCGGCGTGACCATCCCCCCTGGGGGGTGATTTCTCACTTTCTGTCTCTATGTCTCTCTCTGTCTGGCGAGCGCACGCTCCCTATAGCAAAAACCTCTAAAAAAAAAAAAATTATGTCAGCTTCTGTTTTTTAGATTTGTGTTACAATTGAAAGCTTACCTACATGTTCCATGGTGGGGGTTTTTTGTTTTGATTTTCTTTTTCTCTTTTTGCTGAATACAGATATTCGTTCCCAGTTATTACTGTCATAATGACTCTGCTGAAAAATAATAATATTGGAGGCTGTGAGGGTCTCCAGTCAAGCTTTTGTGGGACCCCTGATGCCAAGGCAAGATTTCCTGGCCAAAAATCATATCTCAACATAATCAGCCCCAGAGACTAGAGGAGAGTGAGAAAGAAAGAGAAAGTCAGCAGGTCTGCTAGGAAGGTTGCAGGCATTCACGTCTAAATGGCCTCCAAATGTACCATTTTGCCCTAATAACATAGGATTAGAAAAGGAATATAATTGAGGTTTTATCAGTGTTCAAATAAATAGCTTGGCTGCCACTTCTTCTTAGTACTTTTTCTACCTATATAGCTATAAGCAAAAAAAGAGTTTAAGTAGATTAAAAAAGGCAAATTTAGCAATAGGCCGATGACTCTTTGCGGATATCTTTTCACTCTTCTGTGCTCTCTTGTAATGGTCTCCCTTGAAAGGCTGGTTAAAATATTCTTCTTTCTGTTTCTAAAAATTGACCAAGCATCTTGACCAAGAGTGAGTTTAAGAAATTGTATATATTTACCCAGGGCATATCAGTGCACGTTTGAGGGGACAATGACATCTGAGTGTGACATATGTAACACATGGGGACATGCGAATATTCACAAAGGAGAGGCAAGGACATTGACCCATATGGCATTTTGTTCTTTTCACTACTCACACTTTGTCAACTTCCTCTTCCAGCCAAATGCATTTTCTCCTTCTACAATTTACCTTCTCTTTATTGCATCTCCTTCCCTTCCCCCCACCGCTCACTTCCTCCAGGTTCAAACTCCCTGGCTTTCCTTCCCTCTCATTCCTGCGTGGTCCAGCTTATTTCTGGGTATACAGCCCTTATAACCATTCTATCAGATTAATATATTGGTCTATTAACATGCCCGTCCTTTATAATTTGATATGTTCCTTGACCTTGCCTCAGTCTTATTTCTGTTGCCAATAATTAGTTTAACGTATAGGACATAGTAGATGCTCAATGAATACTTGTTTAACTAGGGAATTCAGATAATTTCAAACCCTCTGGAACTGTTGTCTCACTTAATTCTCTTGCATTTACACTTACTTGTTTTATTGATGTTCTTTGATTACTGTGACCTTGGAAGGTGACGCTGGCACCTGTGGTGGGTATCACATGTGTATTAAGAAAATGGGTCTATTTATAATTTTTTTCCAGGACCATTCTACCTATATCTTGGTAGGCTGTGAAGCACTCTCCTATATATTTCTCTTTTTTTATATTGGCCTGCAATCTTGTGCTTCATAGAAATCATAGCTACTAAGTTTAATTTATTCACATGGTTTAAAAAAATTGTTGTTCAGTTTAATAAAAAGAAAGTTCTGTTGTTCCTGGCATCTGCAGTCACGGCCACAGTCATTGCAGGGCCTGAGTGACAGTGCGTGTGGACATGCACATGGAGAAGCACTCGGGCTTCCTCAGGCTGCCGGGGCTCTTACTCTGGAAACCTGGAAAACCTCCAGGACTTGGAGCAGGAGCCTCAGAATGGATTCTTCATTACATACATGATTATCCCTTAAAAATAAATCAGCCATGTGACTTTGGACAAGTCACTGAACCTTCCAGAGATGGTTCCTTATCCTTCAGGGGAGGGAATGATACTGACTCTGTGAAGTTGTGGGGGTAATTATGAGGTAACAGGACGGCAAGTGCTTCATAAAGTCATAGTATAGGTATGGTCAGCCCGAGGGTCGATATGAGGACTTCTGCACCGAGGCACTAAATGTCCTCGTAGAGCACTCTCAGGTTCTGAGGAAAGACAGAACAGATTTAATGACTTTCTGTTTTGTGCCTGACACTATGTGACAATGAAGTGAATCTATGTGTATGGGGATAAGACACTTCTTTTGTGGAACATTAGGAAATTTCTTTGCTGAGTTTTCAGGTAATTCTTCATAAGCATAGCTCACTTATAAACATCCAGCCTGAAATCCCAGGGTTTTGTTGGAATTTTTTTTTTTCTGTGCTTCCTAGGTGCTAAGAATTGATTAAGCATTAAGTGATGATAGGCATGTCTCAATACTTTAGTGAAATTTTAAGGCTGTTTCTTGAAATCAGGAATGTTCCTTTTCCTTTTGGAATGTGTGGGGAGAGACAAAGTCAGGTCCTTTGAATGAGAGTGTTACAATGTGTGCCACTTGGTAACTGATGTCTGGCTGCTGATTGCACAGAAATGGAGCAAATTCAGATGTCACCATATTCCAGTCAGGCACGCCAGGTTTGGGACCTAAGGAAGAAAATAAAGTTAAATCCTCTCTCTCACCATCTTTCTGTAGTGACTGCTATTTCCTGGTCTCTTACTATCTGAATTATAAAAGTGTACTATTGTATCCCATTGGCAACAGGGCAAGGACACCTCATGTTTTTCCTCTAGGTGACTTTTTAAGTTCTTTTCTATCATGTTACATGCTTTTGGTTCTCTTTTGTGCGTCTTTAGCATTGATCATTCTGACGACTTCATTTCGAGCACAGTTTAATGTCATTTAGGTTGTATACACCACCGCCTATATTGAGTTAACAACCTGGAGTAATTAAAACTATGAAAGCTGTGAAGGCAAAAGTGGAATGGAAGCTAAATTGGGGGCAACCATTTTCAACTGTATAAGGTTTTGTCACACATATTCTCTCAAGGAGAACAATATGAAGCAACTGAACTGCCTGTAGATAGGACAGAAATTTCTAAGTATTTATTTTAGCATTCAAACTCATAAATAATTCATGACTGAAGACAACATTTTGATTATTTAGCAATGTTAGATCAAAGAAACAATTTGTTCAGTGTGTGTGTGTGTGTGTGTGTGTGCACGTGCCATTGTATGTGCTAGGTTAGACACTTTGGAGATTAGAAAGGTGAATTTAATATGGTCCCTTTCTTCATTCTTGCACTGTTGAATTTTTTTTCCCACCGTGCATTAAAGTGGTTATTAGGGCCATGGATGGTTACCGCCCTAGCCAAAGAGTAATACGGAAAGAGCAGAATGCAGAAGTCTGAGCCACAGCTGTCTGTCTATGCTTAAAGTTAAAAATAGGGCTGGGATGGATCATAGTGCAGTCGATAGATCAAAAATTGTTGGAATGATAGAAAAGGGATCTAAAATACTGGAGGACCAGAGATCTGAAAAATAATTTCCAGAAGGAGATGGCCGTAATGAAGCTTCAGGATAGCTGAAAAGAATAAAGACTGGGAAAACACTTAGTCTTTTGTCAAGTAGAAAGATGTTGGTATCTGTGAAAAATAATATCTTCTATATCTCATGAATTGCATTGTTTGATGAGAAAACAGAGAAGGTAAATAAATTGTTTTGAGAATTTTGGTGTTAAAGGGAAAAACACGGAAGCAGCAGAAATGCCATGACGGTAGAAGACTACGCATGCACTGTTTGCTGTGCAGTGGACGGCGGTGGGCAGCGTGATCGTAGCAGAGGTGTGTTCGGGAGTGAGTGTGTGCTGTGCGTGAGAAGAGAAAGAAAGGCAGAAGAGAAGGGGAGTACAATAGGGGGTGTGCAAAGGATAATGGGAAGACAGTTGTAGGAGGAGAGATGTGGACTGAAGTTATAGACATTTAGCATTTTAAGGACATTACAATAGCTTTGGGATTATGTAGAGTGTTCTTTTCTTTGAGAAAGATCATGAAAGGACAATGATATTTAATAAAATGGCAAGGCAGCTATTCTTTATAAGATCTACTGTGTGAGATATTGGGTCTCTTCCTTTTTCATAGTTTATTTATTTATTCTACAAGAGAGGGAAGGGAAAAGAATGGGAGATACATTGGCTTTTATAATTAATCCTAACTACAAACAAAACAAAAAGAAAAAACCAGCAGTAGAATGCTATTAAGTACTACAATCAAGAATCAAGAGATAATAAAGCACATTCTTTCATGCAGCTTTTCCCTTCTTTAGATAATCCCTTTCTTTGTTTTTGATTCTAGAGTAATTTTTACACTGAAGAAATATATTTGAAAGCACTGTTATCCAGAGTAAAAAAAATTATTTTCTTTCTTTCTTTCTCTTTTTTTGCATGGCATGATTCATAATGAAGATATCAGGAGTTACGTGGAGGGTTTGAGAATGTAGATATTCAAAATAAAAAATCTCATTTCTCTTTGATAACTTTACTAAATAGAGTAGGAAATAAAACTGAAAGGAGTTTATTTTAATTATTAATTTACTACAAACTAAAATTATTTAAGAAGCCAGAGACAAATAGGACTTTATATCTTTATTTTTAACAGCTTTATCTTCTCCAGAAACCATTAGTGTATTTGAGATATCCAGCTTCGTATCATTTTATCAGATATACCTATTGACCAAATTTGCCATCAACAAGTTTTGTAGGGAAAGCAAATAATCAAGCATGGGCATAATCCCCAAAGCTATCAAATTTAGAAAGTATAGGTATTTACTAAAATAGTCCAAGAGTGAAAGCCTTTTCTGCCATCCTTCCAATAATCCACCTCTAGCAACTTTGGGTCAAGCACTGTGCTGGATGCTGTAGACATTTTTTTAAGACACTCAAAATGACATGTGGATTAATTCTTTCTACATTTACTTACGCTCTCTGTGGATTAGAAGATGTTTTAGAACTCTGAGATGCTAGTTACTAATATTTACTATAAATATTATAGAGATTAAAATTAAGGGGGCCTTATGGTGGAACAGTGGTAAAAGGTGATTCTCTATGAAATTTTACATGAGAAAGGGTAGATCATAGTGTTGGAATCCTGTAGGGTTGTTGTCTCTGTTTCTATCATTCATAGAAGAAATAAACTTAAAAATTGGGGTATCAGGCTGGCATGTTGGCATGGTGATTAAGGATGCTAGACTCCCACATGCCAATCACAGTTTAAGTCCCGGACCTAGCATCTAGCTTTCTCACTTTCTCTCTCACTCTGGTCAAATAAATAAGTTAAAATAATTCTTTAAAGAAAAAGAAAAATTAGGGTATTGAGAGGTAAGGAAGAATAGAGAATCAATAACTACATTAAACATGGGAAATCAGAAAATTTGATTTTTCCATTTCAAAGAGTATAAACAAAATACAGAGACAACAAAGCACAAGATATGTCTGAGAACTGCATGTAGTGAACCTTGAGGAAAGAGCAGATTGTGGTAGAAAGTGACAGGAGATGAGGCTGAAACTCTGGGAGTGGGGTACTTTATATGATTTGGGTCTAATACATTCCGTGGTATTTTTGGAAAGAGGGTAAGAATTCAACCAACCCAAATGCCCACAAACAGATGAATGAATAGAAAAACTGTGGCACATATACTTTATGGAATACTATTAAGCCAGAAAAACAACAACAACAAAACCTGGCTTTTGACAGGAATTGGATTGCTGGAGACCTTGCTCCAGCCGGAGTGGGTTGAGACTCGTACACAGGAAGGTGACACAGGCGAGCAGAAATTCAGGCTGAAACCTCAATGCTCTTTATCATGTTCTCAGCCGACTACAGTCAGAGCAAGCTCAAGACTGTAGCCGTGATGGATAGGAGACGTGTGTATTTATTATTGAAGGAGTTTTACAGGAGTTGGATGGGTGAGGGGAAGTAAGTAATAGATTTACTCTAAGAAACAGTGTATACAAAGTATGGAAACAATAATCATAAAACATGATGCACTGTTCTGTTTGATCAGGTGAAGCCAAACACAGTCCTTAGAATGAAGGAGTCCATTTGTCTGGTGTATTTTCTTCTTAGATCTTGATTACTGAGAAGGGTCTTTTGAAGAGGGGGCTTGCAGGAAGCTTGATAACTTCAGTCCCAGGTCAGCTTGATAACTTCAGTCCCAGGCCAGGATGGCAGCATTGCTGATTACAAAGGCCTAGATAGAAATCTTGTCTTTTTAAGTAAAGTCATGGCTAATATATGCTAACGTGAAATATCTATATTGCTTTTGGAGTAATTTACAGCTAAGAGGGTGAGCCTATTGTCTACATGGGAAAGGAATGTGATCTTGAGAGCAGCTTATGACTGACCTAAAGGTTACTGTGTACTTGGGACCCTCTACGTGCTGTTCTATACAATGGCTGTGGCTTGGAGAACGGCAATCTCCCCTTGTCCTGAGATCAAAGGTGGCTCATGGCCTTTGTTTGGGGTATCAGTACCTCGCGGATGAGTCCCTAAGCCTCCCCAAGCTACTGAGGTCATTTCACCAATTTAGTAGCTTTCCATTAACTCAAACTTTTCTAATGTTATCTATGTAATGCAGCATTCTTTATTGACATTTTCCAGGCAGGTAGAGTGAATCTCAAACTTCCTGATCGTCGCTGCATCTTAGGAAACTGCATTCCTTGAGGATCACTAATTGGCTTTATTGTAAAGTTACAGTAAGGCTGGGGGTGTTATTTTGTCCTTATGGGGTACCGTCAGTAAAGCTCATGGCAGAGAAATTAAGTGCAAGCCAGTATAGCAACACAGTGGAGAACTGGAACTCGTAAACTGCTGACCTTGCTCACAGTTTCTTCCCAGCCCAGTCCTTGCTTTAGGCATGGGAGGCAGCTTCTTTATCAGCTTGTGTTGTCTGCATGGTCCCGACAGTGGATGAATATGGAAGATTTACTGCTGAGTGAAGCAAACCAGGTTTTGAAGGAGAGGCATTGTATGTCCCCACTTAATATACTGAGTGTCCACACGCTATGACTGAAACTGATTGACCAAAGGATATAGGAACACAGTATATAGATGTAAATGCCAGATATAGTGTGTGTGAAAGAGTAGGATCTGAGAAAGGACATTTAGAAGAAAAATAGGGAGGCAATGTATTAATGGGACAAAGAGATGTGGTATTATCTGTTGAAGATATTTTATAGTTTTATCAATTGGACTAGGGAGAAATGTTCACCTGTCGAAATATTCATTTTGTAAGCTAAATAATGTAATTGAATATATAAAAGAAAATGAAATAAAAAATGTAAAAGAAAAGAAAAAGGGAGGCAGAAAGGTTGGAGGATGAGAGAAGCACATACAGAAGTACTTGAAAAGAAGTACTCGTTGCAGGGAAGGGACGGCTATATATGTATGTATATTAGCCTGTTTGTGATAGAGGATCTGGAAGAGATTCAAGGGAGAGAGACATGTATTTAAGGATCATAGACCAAAATAGTGGTAGGCCTTGAAATTCCCAGAGTAGAGCAGATTTAGAGATGTTTTACTTTACAGATAAGAGATTTTACTTAAAGTGGATGACAAGAAACCATTAGTGACATGAGAACAAGTATGATGGCCCTGAAGGGGTTCATGATATGGACTACTTAGATTTTTCCATCTGCCTCATCTGTAGCTGTATGAGAGCACAAAGCTCCAGGAAATGGTCTAACTGGTACCAGAGGAAGTTGGGAGTCAAATATAAGTTGAGCTATTTGCCTAGCAGGGCAAGCCCCAATAGATTCCAGGACTGATAGTATTCTTTAAATAACATTAACATTGGCTCATGCCAGTTAATTGGGAAACTGATGTGCAATTAAAGTAACCACTTTAAACAATTGGTCATTTGTGATGATTAGTATGCTGTGTACTGTGATGAGCCAAAATAGTGAATTTTGAGCATTAAGGTGTAAAATATTTAAAGAGAACAGTAATCAATGGGAGAACTTTTCATAATAAATTACCACCCCAAAAATTTATTAACTTATATAGTAATTATTACCAAATGTTTTAATAGGTTTGAAAATAAACCTTCTACTGACCTAAGATGAATATTTATTTACTCTAACTGTGTAGAAATAAATTTCTAATATTGTGTGCTTTCAAAATGATAGAAAATGGCAAAATAGTCTTTATCCCTGTCTCCCAAAAGAAACAATAACGATATAGGCCAGTACCATAGATAAATATTTCAATGCTGAGATAACATTCAAATAACCATTGTTTTTAAGGATCAGCCTTACACAGACATATATGTAAATAAGGCAATTTATTTGTATGAACTAAAAAAGAAATAGCTACCCATGGCTCTAAGTTAAGCTTCTGCTTATGATATAGCCATTTCCCAGCAGGCGAAGCTCTTGCTAACCAACAGAAAAACTGCACGATATTGTCAGTAATACAATGGACTTTCAGTATCTCAGACTAAGAGAAAAAGTGTCATTGGTTAACGGTCTCATAGAGAGGTAATTATGGGAATAGATCTGGTGTAGTGTATCTCCTAGTCAGTAACCTAGAGTAACGGCCCCTATTACTATATCAGGACTATTTAATGCAACCACAGAGTTCTGTAGTCAATTCCTAGATGGGCCAGGGGGACTGAAGGCTTGTCCAACGGATTGACTCTTACTTCGACCTAAAAAGAGATACTCGTTAAAAGGTATGTGGGAGATAAAAAAGTCACAGTGAAATACTTCTGAAAATATTCTTGAAAATTTAGGATCATAAAAAACACACAGGATTAAGAAAGGTACCGCATCCATGTATATTTGATGTTATCTGGCTTTGCCGTTACTTTCATTTACACAACGCATTTTGCTATATCCTAGTTTCGCTTACAAATTACTTTCCTGGGATTATTTTTTTAGACTTTATTACAAGACTAACTCTAGAAAAGAAGCTATTTATGGGCAGAGAGGGAGGCGATAGCCATTGTGGCGGTTATTGTGCTAATAGGAAATGATGTGAAAGGTGAACTATCTGTGTATGCTCTCAGTGCCGTATACATTTTTAATTTCTCCCACACTATTTTGGCCAGGAGAAGAAAAAGGTTAGTACAAGTTAAGTCCCTCTTTCTAGACTAGAAAAGAACGTGTAAATGTAATATAAACATAGACGTAAAATTTTGCTATTCTGCCTAAGGGTCCCTACAAAACATAGGACCAAGTCAGCAATACCTGGCTAGTTGGCTACAAACTGTCCTAAATGCTTCTAGTACTAAAACTCACATAAACTGAGTTAGCACCATATAATATTTTTAGAGATGAAATTCAGCTCTTTGTTTCTTTTGCTCTCTACACCCACTTTGGGAAAATAGAGTGTCCTGCCTGTAGGATACTTGTTCAGCCTAGCTCACTGGTAAGGGGCCCTAGAGACTTGATTTATGGATAATGCAAGAATTCTTGGGATGACCACCCCAAGCTTAGAGTTTATTTCTTTTTCTACTATTTGTACTATCTATGTATTGCTGAATTTGTAAAGTGGTTGATAATACTTAGTGGTTAATGTTCAGTATATTAATATTTTTAAAATGTATGAAACATATGAGGTTATGTTTTAGATATTTCATTGTCTAAGAGGTAACATTAAAATAAAGCTATCAACATTTTAAACTCCATACCCCACTGTCTCGTTTTGTGTCCTCTATGAAAATCAGTAAGAGACCAAAAACTATTTAAAATATCTACAGAATGAAAATACATGACGACTCTGAATCCTAAAAAGGCTTTCTAAGTTTCATAAAAAACAAAACACAACACAGTACTTTTGAACCTAGAAAATTCTTTAAGGAACCAGAGTCTGTCAGGAATTTCACTTCTGAGGCCATTAAAGAGACTTAGTTTCTGGATTTCTTATCATGGATTGCATCTTCCTCTGAGAAGCAGTAGAAAGACTCCATTTTCTTTCCCTTTTTTTTGAGAGTTTTTTTTTGTTTGTTTTTTTTTTTTGTTTTGTTTTGTTTTTTTTTTTTTTTTCTATAGGGCACATGCACTTGTCAGAAAGACAGACAGACAGAAAACAAGAAATCATCTCCCCAGGGGTATGGGCACGCCGCAGTCTCTTCTTTTCCATTCTCTTCTTGGGATCTTGGACTCACATGCACACGCACCCAGCATGAATTTAAGCCACCGGGTCTGGGACTCTAACCACGGTTGACTACATGGAGTCCAGTGACATAGCCATTATGCTATCCGCTGGTTATAAAAGACTCTATTTTCAATATCATTGAGAATTGTGCCTATGTACAGGGCTGTGTCATTCATATTATCTAAAATAAACACCTGGTTGAGAATATTTTCTTCTTACATTTGATAAAGGCAATAAAGGATAACATTCTTTTTTCTTCCCCCTTCTTCAGTGAACTGCTCCATCATAGATAATCTAGGTTCACCTTTTGTCAATTAAGAAAGCGTTTTGGAAATCTGTCTTCAATTTTATCCTTCCTTATTTATTGTTTTAATCTCCTGTTTTTCTCTTTCTTTTAGGTAAGTCCTGCTGCTTTCTAAATTACTTCAGAATGTCCTTTAGCAAAATGGTAAAATGGTAAGTGAATTTCTCTTGTGGTATGGTTTTATTTTGCAGGTGCAAAGAGATTATGTGGTTTTTTTAGAGCTACATTTTTGATATCAGGCAATTTCTTGACTTTTATTCATGAAAGTCTAGAAAGCATTTGGTTATATTTAGGGTAGCAGTTTTCTGCTTGATACTTTGATAGAGTTTGCTACTTTGAATTTTCAGTGTTGTTCATAACATATAACCAAGAGACTTCTGGTATCTTTCTTAGAGGAAGTCTGCTCAACTTATGGTAGGCCTTGAAATTTTGCTGGTCAGAGGTTACAGATAGTACATGATTGGTTTTGAAAGTTAAAGAGTTTGCCTTTCTGAGCATCGAATTTAGAACCCCGTAGGTAAATATTATTCCAGTGACATTAGATAATAAAACCTTTGTTAAAAATGCTCTATGCCAAAGCTGTCAAAGGAAATATGAAACGTGAGAGTGAAAAATGAAAAGTAAAAGTTCACAAAACCTGTCCGCTTTGTTTAGTGTTTCAGAGAGAAGGGTATTAGCACTGCAGTCTTCATCTGCTGGAATTAGCTTCATGGTCCATTAAAAGAAGCACAAATTTAGCTTTGTATATTGCAGTCCTTCATATTCAGAGATGACGCAAGTTGCAAGGAATTTTGATTCATCTTCCTTAAGATGAGAGTGTGTATAACAAGCTGAAATTATGACTTCTTAGTGTTGTCAGCTATTTTATTTTGTGTCCTTGGTTTTACTGCTGTGTTGTACATAATTATACTCATGCTAGAATCATATTCTGTGCTGTTTCAGGAGACCATTTTAAAAGATTTTCTCATGAGGTTGAGCATTCATTTGATGGCATCAAAACAAAATAGCAAGCATATGAGGGGGGATTTATTTGAAACTATGAGAAACAGAATGAGAGAGCTTTCAGTGTACAATCTTTTAGCAGAATTTCTTCTTTTAAACAAGGAATGTAAAAGGAAACCTTTAACTTTTAGGTACTAGGTCATGGCCATTATTAACTCATAGATTGTCCACTTCTATTTCATTAAATAATTATCATTATTCTTTCCCTACTTGTATTAACAGTTCATATCCAGAAACTGGAAATCATTTTTCCATTGTAAAAAAAGATATTTAATATAATATATTATTTTGTTTGGGGGTAGGAATCTGAGGAGGTTATAGCATGTGGCTAGTATATCCTGGAGTTGTGCAACATAAAAATCTTGGAACCAATAAGGAAGATCCCAAGGTCTTAATCCCAAAGTTCCCAAAGATGGCACTGGTAAAAATAAATAAATAAATTCAGGTTGTTGCTTCTTTTAAAATGTAAACTTTCACAGCTTAGATAATTAAGCTTTGAATAAATTTCTGTATATATTATATAGGGTTAGTAGAAGAGTAATTAATTCTAGATTCTCATAGACTAGCTAGGTGAAATTAGATATTTTGAAATTATCTTTATATATCATTATCGTAGAAGAAGCTAAGCTGCACAGTTCATTGAAAGCTCATTGTAGTCAAGGACTTTCTAAAAGACCATTTACTTTCTTAATGGAAATTATTCCTCTTTTGTTCAATTTCTTCATTTAAAAAAATCATTTTTCTGGAAATTTATACCAAGTTTTTATGTAAGCATTAAGTTAAAACTGATTTAGTGCCTTAATATTGCTTCCATTTTGGTTGGAACATAAAGTATTTTTTTTAAAAAAGATAACTTTGTAAAGAAATACACATTTTGTAATTGGTAATTATCAACAATAAAGATTCTGCTTGAAAATATTCATATTTTGGGACCAGCAGTTGGCGTAATGGCTATGTCGCTGGACTCCCATATAGTCGACCGCGGTTTGAGTCCCGGACCCGGTGGCTTAATCTCACGCCGGGCACGTGTGCGTGCGTGCCCAAGATCCCGAGAGGAGAATGGAGGAGAAGGGATTGTGGCGTGGCCATCCCCCCTGGGGGCTGATTTCCTGCTTTCTATCTCTCTGTCTCTCTCTGTCTGACTGGCGAGCGCACGCGCCCTATGGCAAAAACCTCTCCAAAAAAAGAAAAAAAATATTCATATTTTTATTCTCCAAAGTATCCTAAGCCATGATGTGTAGAAGACATTAGGTATTTGTCAAAACCTATGTAGAAATTTACAGCACAAAAAGCAAACCTTACATTTTTTAAGTTTTTAAAATGACAATTTACAAGGTTGGCAAATCCAGATCAAAATGCAGACTGTGACAAAATTCTCTAAATATGTTATAAATGTACAAAACAGCCTCATTGAAGAGGATGAGAGAAAGAGGAGGAAGAAGGTATAATGGTTCATGTAGTAACGGAATGCATTTCACCAATGTGAACTTATTCTTAGCTCTGTATAGATGCAGATGGCCTATGTATAAATGAGCAGATACTTTACAGATGAAAAAAATGTGTGGCAAAGTATTAATTTAAGGAAAATAAAAACAACCTGAGCTATTCTTGTATCATGGTATCTATCATGATGTGAAACAAGCAACAATATAAAGACCCTGGTGGGTGCCCATGATTCTTTATTGCAAGTCCTCTTGAGGAAGGAATCTAACTGAATGAATTAAATTAATAAGGAGTCAGATAAATTTCCATAAAAGAACATGCTATGAAACTTGCTGTTTGCTTTATAATGATGAAAAATGTGTTTAAACTTTATAAGATGCATTAGTAATACTTAAATTTTACATAGAGATTTGTATCAAAGTCCATAGGTGGGTTATACTATGTATTTGTGAATGGAGTTTGTTTGTCTCAAAATACATGGAATTTTTTTTACTGGAAATTATGAAAGAGGCCAAAAACTTATGCTTGATTCCTGACAGCAAGCTTCTTTCTGTGTTCTTTGCAGAGAAAAATGGAAATCTTCTAGTAAATACCTATTAGTGCCAGTGAAAAGGATGGTTATGGTCTGGTTTGTAATTTCTGTTTTCGTAACCGTTTAATGCAATTGGAAGATAATAGTAGGACAGTTCACCCTTGGGGCTTTCTATAAAGTTCTGCAATAGAATCGGTTCCAGAACACCATTCCATGATGTCTAGGATTGACTTCACAACATGGGTAATGAAGGATAGAGGCAGAAGAGGACTAAGTAGAAATGAGATCTCATTGTAGAAGATTTTAGAGGAAGAGGTTGTTTTAAGAGAAAAATATTTGATATGTAATAGTATTTTTGTAATTTCAAAAAATGAAAAAAAAATTACGAACCTTTGTATGTAGTTAACATTTGTAATGGCCAAGAAAGGCAAATGCTTTAGTTTTTCAGTAATATGGAAGGATACATGCAGACTCACAGTTACTGCTCCATTTAATCTTTAGGCATTTTGGCCACATTCACAGTGGAATAGCCCACATCAGGACCTATAGCATGTGATCTTCGCCTCATTAGTAGAACATTTTAGTTATTTATATTATATTAATCAATATGTCTGAAACTTTGCACCTCTTCATCATCCTTACTGGCTAATGATTTGCACTTTATATTCCTCAAAAGTGGAAGTAGAATGGTGTCAGTATCTTTAAAGATACATCTTTGAAATTTCAAGTAGAAATAGAAAATATTTTCATTTCATTCAGTTCTCAAGCCAGTAATGAATATTAAAGATTTTTTTACAGTGTAGTTTCCAACAAAAATGGGAAGAATAAATCTACATTGTAAAGCCTGTTAGAATTCAAAAACTTAAATTCATTTAGAAGAGTAGAAGCGAGGAAAATACACAATTTATCTAGGTTAATTTAGTCATTGTAATTTAATAATGCATTTACCCTGAGCTTCCTGGTGATAGAGGCAATACAAGCAAATGCAATGGATTACAAAGTTCATATTATTAATAAAAGGTAATATTTCCTTTAGGAGAAGCAAAATTTTTCCTGTGCTATATTTGGAAAGAAATCTTATCCATTATTGGAAAACATGGGAATTATTGTCTTTACCAATAATATTATAAGGATGTGGGGAAATGCCATTTCATGCCTTGTTAAGCCACAAATCATTAGAAGTAGCTCACAGGTGGTATCTTACATGGATGTAAACGTCATGGTATCTGATGCTTTTCTGATGCTTAACTTGATGAAATCTTGTAGGAGACAGTAGATGATATGCTCTTAAGGTTATATTTATGACATCGCCTCTTACAGAAGATGAAAAAGTGTCACATTGAAATCCATCTTTGGTTAACAGGTGGAGGAGTGCGTTCCTGTGGTCATGATTATTATCATTACTGTTGACGAGGAGTTGTTTTTGTTTTTGATTTTGTATTGTTTTGTTTTGTTTTTTAAATGAGGAGTTGTTTTGAAGAGTTAGGAAGCATAAAGTTCTCTTTCAGAAATAGAGGTTTTAAACTCTCTCATTGTGTTTAGTTTTTTTTTTTTTTTTAAGAGAAAACCATTACAACATATTTATTTCAAATAGACAAATATTTGAAAAGGATGTTTGGTTTTTCTTTTGAAAAGGAGTTGATGACAAAAAGAAGTGATGAATTTTTGCAAGGGTCATATTCAGGGAAATGGGAGGATGGTAAGGGTCATTCGACTGGCAGTTCATTAACTTTCAGAGTCTTCCAGGCTCCTGATGATTAGTATTAGTACAGAAAAGTAAGTAGCACCTCTAACCTCAATTATTTTCACCCATGGCTCTCTCTTTTTCTCTATTATTTTTAGGAACTGATTTCTGTTTGAGATAAGTTTGAAAAAGAGAATTTCCCAATCCAGATGCAGGGTCATATGACTTTTGATAGAAAGGGATGTTTTACGGAATGGTGATGGTGGGTTTAGTTGTGGCTCTTCGTGTGTCATATTCTGCTGCTTCCCAGCCTCTCTCATTTCTCTTTTATAGTTAGAATATTGCTGTAGAGTGCCACCGAATGAACGACCACCAAAGCCAGATTCAGTTTAAAGGGAGTCTTTATTACTTGGCCTGTGACTACAGCCTTAGGCTCGGGGGCCGAGAGTCAGAACTGCAGCCCCAGCCAAAGTTTGGGGTAGCCTCTTATAAGGGTCGGTTGCCAGGTGTGCAGGATTCCCATGCGAAAGCAGTTATGGAAGCTGAATCTAGCAGGTTAATTGTTTCTGAGGGGCATGGGGTTTCCATGCAAGCAGTTACATTGCTAAACAAAAGGGTTTCAGGCTAGTTAGCAAAGACAGTAGCAGGTACGGGATGTCGTCCTGGCTGCGGTTTTCTATATGGGAAGAACAAGCAGGTTTACGGAAGCAGACAGCCACGTTAGGGTAAGGGAACAAAATGGACGAAGAGTTGCTCATGCACAAGATCTAATATGCGGCCTTCCACAGTATCTCTTTGTTAAAATAATTATTTTTTCTCTGTGTGAGATTCTGTTATTGGATGAAAGGTCATGGTTCTCATATGAATCCTGGATAATAAATACAGTGCAAAATGGATTGAAATGCATAGAGCAAAAAGACTTTCCAATTAAAAAACACTTGGCCAAGTTTGCACCAAACAACCAACCGTATATATAGACTCTGATTTCTCTTCACTTATAATTAGCTGCCATGGAAAGTTAATTACTTTCAGGATCAAAGGAAACAAAACTAGAAATAAAATGGAAGAATTCCTTCTAGATTTAAAGTTTAAATAAATGTTTGCCTTAGGAACAGACCATATGCTGAATCCATCCCAGAGGGAAACAGACTTAAGGTTCTGCAATACATATAGACCAACTTTAAAGTTCATTGCAGGTGAGCAAAGAAATAAGGCACATTTTATTTCCTTTGGGAATATCAACTGGGAGATTTTGTAAGGCAGTAGCAAAGCTTCTTTACATATCGTTATTTGGTTTTATCGGTAGAGCTGAGAAAGATGGTACCTTTTGGAAGATTTATTCTTGAAATACCTTCTTCTGGGAATATCGCTAAAAACTATCATTTGATTTCTGATTTCTGTGAAAAACAGATCTTCCTTATTACAAAGGCGATTACAAAGGCTAATTGATGGTGAGAGGACAAAGTAGCACTATTCACGTACTTGGCCAGTATTCATTAGGTCATGGTAAATACTTTTTTGGTTTATTTGTTTCACTTTTCAACCTTAGTGTACTGTTTTCTTTTGCTTTTGCTTTTGCTTCTACTTCCCCGCCCAGTAATGACTTTAAGCAAATCAGTGTAAGAACACAAATGGAATTTCTGTAATCACATATTTTTTTTCAGTTTGTTTCTAAGAGCAGGTTATGATCTTTTGTATAATGCCTTTTGAAATAGAATGAGCAGTTTCTATGATGTTTATTGGAAAATTAAGAGGACATATGCCCCAAGTAGCTCTCATCCTTGAATAGGGAAATGTGCGTGGGTTCAGACTTTATTGCTGAACTCTCTCCCTGATGCTAGGTTAAAGTGTTCATCCCATCTTGGATTAACACCAGTGAGAGTACAACTAGTCAGTAGACACTCACTCACCATCGGCGCCGTCCCCAAAGATTTCCGGAAAACACCAGTGTCCATTCCCAACCCATTAGCTATACTCCCTCTTCTTGATCTACTCATCCCATTAAACTTCTATTTGACTGAGTATTTACCATGTGTCTAGCAGTGAGTGCCATGTTTCACACTTACCTAAACGTTTTCTAATAAAAGTTACATGAGGTGGGAACAGGTATCACTACCATTTTACTCAGTAGCCTGGCTGAGAGGGTCCACGTGGCTAGGATGAAACTGAATCCAGACTTCAGCCAGCTCTGTCAGAGTCCAACACCCGTGCCTATGATAATTCTTTTGTTATTTTCCTCTGATAACATTTCTATTATGTTTAAAAAAATCCCTAGCATAAAACTTACCATCTTAACCATTTTTAAGTGTACAAGACAGTAGTGTTTCATCACGCTCATTGTGCTACTAATCTGTAGAACACTCCGATCTCGCAAAACTGAAACTGTACACTTTGAACAGCTCCTCATTTTTGCCTTCCTTTTCCATCTCCTGGGTGAGCACATTCCACTCTCTGTTTCTGAGAGTTCGTCTACTTTAGATACCTAATATAAGTCTAATCATGCACTATTTGTCTTTTTGTGACTGGCTTTTTTCACTTAGAATAACATCTTCAAGACTCATTCTTGTTATAACATACGAAAAGATTTCTTTCTTCTTTTTTTTTATAGAAAGCAGAATAATATTCTACTATATATGTGTACCACATTTTCTTGTGTTTGAAACATATGCAAACATCTGTTTATTGATGGATGCTTAGGTTGCTTCATTTCTTGTCCATAGTGAAAAATGCTGTTATTTCAATTATATATATATATTTCAATTATATCTATCTATCTATCTATCTGTATATGGTGATGGTAAAGATCAGGAAGTAGGTTTCGTTGTGGTTCTTTGTATGTCATATTCTGCTGCTTTCCAGTCTCTCTCATTTAGCAACACTTAGGTGTTGTGTATGTATGTGTGTGTGTGTGTGTGTGTGTGTGTGTGTGTAAGTGTATGAGTGCCCCAAATCTGGAAAAGAGAAATGGAGGAGAAAAGATTGCAGTGTGGCCATCCAATGGCTATCCAATCCACACTCAACCCCTACCCCTAATAACCACCACACACACATACACACACACACACACATACACACACACATATATATATATATACAAATACATACATACAACGTATACATAGATAGATAAACACATAAACAGATACACACACACACACACATACACAAACACCAGAAAGTGGGATTATTGAATCCTGGCAATTCTAGTTTTAATTTCTTAAGGAAACTCCCTGCTGTTTTCCATAGCAAATCTATCATTTCACATTTGCATCAATAGCAGTCAAAAATTCCAGTTTTTCCACATGATTACCAGCACTCGTTACTTTCTGTTTTTCTTGATATTGGCTATCCATATGGGTGTGCAATAATGTCTCTGTGTGGTTTTTAATTTGCATTTTCCTGATAATTAGTTATGTTGAACATATTTTTATGTAATTGTTAGCTATTCGCATGTTTTCTTTGAAGGAATGTTTATTCAAGTACTTTGCTCATTTTTAATTTTATAAAAATAATTTTAAATGGTGTATATTTAAAGTATACAACAAGATGTACAGATAGTAAAAAGATTACTATAATGAGAAGTTAACATATCCATCTTTTTGCATAATTACCAATTTTTGTTTGTGTGTATGTGGCAAGAGTAGCTAAAATCTATTCATTTAGCATGAATTCCATACACAGTACAATTTTATTCATATAGTCGTCATGTTGTACATTAGATCTCTAGATGTGTCTTTCTTATGTATGTTATTTTGTATCCTGTGAGCTATATTTCCTCATCCTCTTACTGCAACCCCTACCCCTAATTACCACCATTTTGTTCTCTATCTCAGAGCACTTGAAATTTTGTTCAGATTTCACGTATAAATGA
This sequence comes from Tupaia tana, assembly GCA_026018925.1. Lineage (NCBI taxonomy): Eukaryota > Metazoa > Chordata > Mammalia > Scandentia > Tupaiidae > Tupaia > Tupaia tana. The sequence goes on along the minus strand of JAKSZU010000020.1, from coordinate 20,057,607 downwards.
GATCATGGAAATTTTTCTTTCTATGCTACACAGGAGCTTTTAAGTTTGATTTTGTCACATTTATCTCTATTACCTTTATTTTTGGTGTCATACCTAAGAAATTCTTGCCAAAGTCAATGTCATAAAGTTCTCCCCCTATGTTTTCTCTTAGGAGTTTTATAGTTCTAAGTCATATATTTAGGTTTTGCATGTGAATATACAGTGTTCCAGTGCATTTGTTGAAGAGACTATCTTTCTCTAGTACGTGTTTTGATGCCTTTCTCAAAAATCAGTTAACCACAAATGTATGGATTCATTTCCAGATTCTCTATTCTATCCCATCAGTCTATATTTGTCTGTCTTTATATCTGTACCAAACTGTTTTGATTATTGTAGCTTTGTGATTTTACACATCAGGAAGCATATGGTTTCTAGCTTTGTTCTTACTTAAGATTCTTTTTTCTATTTGAAGTTATTTGAGATTCCATGTAAATTTTAGGACACATTCTCCTATTTCGGCACAGAATGCAATTGGGATAGCTTTTGCTGGAGATTACATTTAATTTGTATACTGTTTTATAGTATATAAATATTTAAACCATATTAAGTCTTCCAATCAATGAATACATGTATCATGGTATATTTTCACTTACGTGTGTGTATTGTTTTCATGTGTTTATAAAGGGTTTTCTGCTCACTAGAGAGAGATGGGGGTGATTGGGTTGAGAAAGCACCCCCTGTATTGGATGGCCACACTGCAATCCTCCATTTTTCTTTTCCAGATTTTGGGCACTCATTCCCTTACACCCAGAATGCCCTTCAAGCCACCAGATCTGGGACTCAAACCACATAGTCAGTTGTATGGGATCATCTGCCTTAACCATTATGCCGCCAGCTCTCCCTGTTATTTGTGTATTTTAAAATTTCTTTCACTAATGTTTTATAGTTCTCAATGTACAAGTCTTTGGCTATCTTGGTTACCTATATTCTTGATTTTTTTTATATTACTGTAAATAGGAAAAGGAAATATTAACTTCTTTTACAGATTGTTCATTATGGTAGTACAGAAACAGAATTAGTATTTGCATATTAATTTTATATTTGCAACTTTTAGAAATAAATTACTATTTCTAGCAATTTTGTGTTTGTGTGTATCTGTGTGCATTTGTGTGTATAATCTTAGAGTTTTCTACTAATAAGATCAGGTAGTCTGCAGACCCAACTTAATTTATTCCTTTCCAATTACATTTTACTTATTTTTCTTACCTAATTGCTTTGGCTAGGAGTTCCAGCACTCTGTGGAGCATGGATATCCTTGCCTTTTTTCTGATCTTGGAGGAAAAGTTTTCAGTTTTTTACTGCTAATCATGATGTTTTCTATGTTTTTTTTTCATATATGCCGTTTATTATATTGTTCATTTCTTTCCATTCATAGTTTGTTAGATGCATTTATCAAGTAATTGTGGTACTTTTTTCAATATTTTTTCAGTCAATTATGGGACCATGAAGTTTTTTCCTTCATCTGTCAAAGTGAGTCATTATATTGATTGATTTTTGAATGTTTTGTCATCCTCACATCTCAGATATAAATCCCTCTAGGTCATCTTTCTGATCTATTATCAGGGATATTGGTATTGTTTTCTTTTAGTAATTTTGTCTGACCTTAGTATTGGGATGATACTGGTTTCATAAAATACATTTGACAATATTCCCTCATCTTCAACTTTTTGGGATTTGTGCAAGATTGGTCCTTTTAAATGTTTGGTAGAGGTTAGAGATTTCCAGTAAAATTATTTGGTCCTGGGTTTTTCTTTTTTGGATTATGGATTCAATTTCATTACTCATTACAAGTCTGTTTAGATTTTTTTTTATTTCTTCATGATTCAGTCTTAGTAGTTTTTATGTTTCTAGGAATTTATTCATTTCTTCTAGGTTATCCAATTCATTGGTACATAATTATTTTTAATAGTCTCTAACAGTCTTGTTTTTTTGGCACCATTGTGATGTCTCCTCTGTCATTTCTGATTATTGTTATTTATGTTTTTTTCCTCTTTTCCTAGTTTAGTTAAGAGTTTGTTCATTTTCCTGACCTTTTTAAAAAAATTAGTTTATTGACTTTTAAAAAATATTCTGTTTTCTATTGTGTTTCTATCTTCTCTGATATTTTTTAATCTTATTTCTGTTCATTCTTGATTTAGTTTGTTCTTTTAGTTCTTTAAAATGTAAAAGTAAGTTGTTGATTTGAGATCATTTTTAAATTTACTGTTTACTGCTCTGAATTTCCTTCTTAGTACTACTTTAGGTGCATTCTGTGAATTTTGGTGTTTTTTTTTTCCTTTTCCTTTTCATTTGTTTTAACATATTTTTTATTCTTTCTTATAATTTACATTTTACCTCTCAGTTGTTCAAGATATTTTTTTTTAATTTTCACATATATATGACTGTTTTTCTTTTGCTATTGATTTATAATTTCATTCCATTGTAGTCAGACAATATATTTGATATCATTTTAGTTTTCTCAAATCTGTTAAGACTTGTTTTGTGGCCTAACATCATCTATCCTAGATAATATTTTTTCTGCTGTTAAGAAGAATGTGTATTCTGCTGCTGTTGAGTGGAGTGTTCTGTATGTCTGTTAGGCCCAATTGATCTACAGTGTTTTTCAAGAACTTTATCCTTTATGGATCTTCTGTCTGGTTGTCTTTATTCATTATTGAAAGTGGGATATTAAAATTTCCTATTACTATTGTGTCTATTTCTCCTCAATTTTCTCAATATTTGTCTTATAAGTGTCAGATGTTGACATTGATGCATATACATTCATAATTTTTATAACTTCTTGGTGAATTGATCTTTTATCACTATATGATGCCCTTCTTTGTCATTGTGACAGTTTTTGACATAAAGTCTATTTTTCGTGATATAGGTATGTCCACTTCTCTCTTTTGGTTATCTTTTATCATTCTTTCAGTTTCAGTCTATGTGTTTCATTAAATACAGAGTGATACTTTTATAGAGAGACTATATTTGATCTTATTTTTTTAGTTTTTTTAAATTATTTTTTCATCTATTCAGCATCTGTTTTTTAAGTGAAGAGTTTAAGCTATTTGTATTTAAATAGTTATTAATATGTCATTGTATTACCATTTATTTATATTTTTACTGTATGCTTTGTTGCTATTTTGTTCTTCTTTTCTATTTTGTCAGCCTCCTTCATGTTTCATTGATTTTATTTTTTCTATTTTAGTAGCATATTCTGATTTCTTCTCATTTTCTTTTGTATACCTTATATAGGCACTACTTTGTGATTCTTTGAGGATTATAAACACCATCTTACAGCTAAAAGAATCTATTTTATGCTAATAAGAGCTTAACTCCAATCACATGCAAATCTCTACGTCTTTATATATACATTTCAACATTATATTACTTACATCACAAATGACATTTTAAATATTGTGCATCTATTGACATAGTTTCATAATTATAACATTTGTATGCTTTTGTCTTAAATTCTATACCAATGTGAGAAGTCATTCATTCTCACACTCCCAATTCAGTATTATAGGATTCTCTGTTTGTCTACATATTTACTTCTACTAATGATATTTATATTTTTGTATGCTTTCATGTTGTGGTTCAGTGTCCTTTTATTTCAACTTGAAAGATCTTATTAGTATTTCTTGTATAACTAGTCTAGTGATAGTAAACTCCTTTTGCTTGCATCTATCTGGAAAAAAAAATCTGTTTTTCATTTTTTTCAGGGATAGTATTGTAAGAAATAATATTCTTATTTGGCTGCATTTTTTTTTACTTTAGTAGTTTGAATATATTATCCCATTCCTCTCTAGCCTGCAAGGTTTCTGCTGGAAGAAATCAGTTAATTTTCCTATGGAGAGGTGTCTTGTACATGAAAACATCATCTTTCTCTTTGCTTTCGAGATTCATCCTTTGTGTTTGATTTTTCACAGTTTGGTTGTAATGTGTCTCAGTGTGAGTTTTTTTGGATTCCTCTTAATTGATTAAGGTTCTTCAATTTGAAGCCTATATCTGTTTCCATATGTGAGACATTTTAAGACATTATTTTGCCAAATATGCTCTCGCCCCCTGCTTTCTGCTTTATCTATTATCTAAGACTCCTATTATGTGTATATTGGTATGCTTGGCATTAACCCATAAGTCTCTTGGGAGATTTCTTCACTTAATTGTTTTTAAAGCTATAGGATTTGTGTGCTCACCAGAGTGAGACAGCAAGAGAGGGAAAGTGAGGAATAAGTCCCCAGGGAATGGCTATGCCAAAATCTCTTCTCCTCCATTGTACTTCTTGGAATTCTGGGCACACATGCACATGTACCCAGTATGTTTTTCAAGCTACTATGTCCAGGACTCAAACTGCAGTTGGTCATGTGGAATCTAGTCATCTTAATCTTTATACCACCTTCAATCTTTTTCCTTTTGGATCCATTTATTTGATAATTGCCTTAAAATTCACTTATTCTTTCCTCTCTTTGATCAATTCTGTTGTAGAATCCTTCTATTGAATTTTTCAATGTAGTCCTTGCATTCTTTAGTTTCAGAATTTCTACTTGGTTCTTTTGCACAATTCCTATCTTGTTGATATTCTCCTTCTGTTCATGCACAATTTTTCTAATTTTCTTCAGTTATATTTTGTTCTCTGTAAATAGACCATTTTTGAAATGTTACTTTGAATTATTTCTCAGTAATTCATAGCTTTAGGTAATCCATATTTTTAAGAACCATGTCTGTTGATTAATTTTGTTCCTTTGGTTGCATAATATTTCCGTTTCTTCCATGCCTTAGGATGTCTTGCCAATCCTTAGGTATTTAGGAAACAAGAAAAGCTATCTCCTTCTCTCTTTGCTGACTCACTTCTACTTCCGTAATCAGCCTGACTAGAGTCTGGAGAGTTCTCAAACCTTTTTTGGGGGGATATGTTTTCTCCAAATTTGTGTGTATATTTTCTCAATTACAGAGTTTACTATTCTCTTCCTCGGGAGTGTGTAATCTCCTCTCTGCTGTCCACACTCCTTCAGGTTCTCTGGGTGTTATTCTCAGCACCACCTGTGCATCCCAAGTCCACCACTCCCATGTCACTGTGAGTTAGGAAAGGCAGAAACCAACTCCTCAGTCAGCTCTTCAAAAAACTGAAACATTGGATACACATTCTGCTGTTCTCTTCACCCCCTGAAAAAGCTGCAGTTTGTTCATTTTCTCTTAATCATATTGAACCGTGTTTGTTTGAGGGAGAAGCAGTTGTGGAGAATAACGTTTCCTATCCATTTCAATCCAGCATTTTTGACTGTGTGTGTCTATGATGAACTGAGACTTCCTAGCTGCCTTCTCGAGTCCTCATAAAAGGCATTTGGGTCTACTGGGAGACCAAATCTTGGGAGATTTCTTGTCTTTTTGTTAAAGCTTTAGGGTATGTATGCTCTCCAGAGTGAGACAGAGAGAGAGGGAAAGTGAGAATATAAAGGTGATTGACACCAACTTGTTAAGCCGGTGTCTCTGTGGGAGTGCCAAGTCTGCCGCCTTCTATTCTGCCATCTTGCTGAAATCACTTCTCTCTTCTGTAACATTTTTGTTATCACAGCAAGACAATTTTGTTTTAAAACATAAAATCAGCCTGAACTAAAAACAGTCCTTTGTGCTAATGGATATAGTAAACATGTTACGGAGGGTTTGCTTTAAACATAGGCAATTAAAGGCAAAGTTAGAGAGATGTGGGGTTTTTATGTTAGAAGGGCAAAGATAGTAAATCATTTATAAACCTTGTTCAAATTGGGACCAGCAGTTGGTGTAATGGCTATGTTGCTGGACTCCCATGTAGTCGACGGTGGTTCGAGTCCCTGGCCCAGTGGCTTAAACTCACACCAGGCACATGTGCATGTGTGCCCAAGATCCCGAGAGGAGAATGGAGAAGAAGGGATTGTGGCATTGTCATAGCCCCTGGGGGCCAGTAAAGTGTTTAAATCATCTAATTCTATGAAGAAAAACCTAGGATGACTTTATAAGGAATTCATTCTGGACAAAAATGGAGGCCTATTTGACCACCTATACTTTCAAAATCTTCTAGATACCTTCTAAATGACTTATAAGAGAATTTTATGTTTAATAGGTCTTGTTTATTCTTTACAGTCTGAAATGAAAGACTCAACATTATTTTCCATTTCCCTTCCCTTTATGTCTCTTCAACATCTTGGATTCACCTTGACTAAGAAAATAATTAGGTCCTTGCCTAAAAATAATAAACTCTCACTCCTCTTGCCCATGTTACAGTGCAATCCAGGGTTATGCTGGGTTTGAGGAATTATTTTCAATAGCCTTAGCAGTTTTCATGGAAACTGATTAGTGACTCTTTGAATACCTAGTCACCTTTATATTCTGCTTAATCTTAATTTGGTCATTATTATGTTTTTTGTTTTTTTTTTTTTTTTGGAGAGGTTTTTCGCTATAGGGCGCGTGCACTCGCCAGACAGACAGAGAGAGACATAGAGACAGAAAGCGAGAAATCACCCCCCAGGGGGGATGGTCACGCCGCAATCCCTTCTCCTCCATTCTCCTCTTGGGATCTTGGGCACGCACGCACACGCGCCCGGCGTGAGTTGTAAGCCACCGGGTCCGAGACGCGAACCGCGGTCGACTACGTGGGAGTCCAGCGACATAGCCATTATGCCAACTGCTGGTTCCCGGTCATTATTATGTTTTAATCAGGAGTTATCCTGGAAATATTTTACACCCAGATTAGAATTGTATGTAAAATTAAGAGAAAGGAAGAACATGAAAAGAATAGAGACTGATGAAAATAAAGAATTGAAAAATAGTGAAATTCAGTTTAATCACATTAAATGAAAACTCCTCGATGTTCATTATCCTATAATTCTATGGTGTTTATTTAGGTGAACGATAGTCTTGCTAATATTCCATCAGACTATTAAAAACCACATGAGGGAGTGACCTTTATAGTTATGTAACAGCAAATCTTTCTTTAGATAAAAAATATCTGAGGGCCTGAAGAGTCCCTTACCTAGATTTCCTCTATATAAATCCATCGCTTCAGCATAAGTACATGCACAGGACAAGTAGTCCACCGCCCTACCCCTCATTGATTACTATCCCATTCTGTTTTGTTTTGCCTATATACCCAGTTATCACTGGTAGATAGGAAGAGGTCACTCTTCTTTCTGTTTCAAAGATAAAACACTTGGCCAGAGGAAACAGATAACAACATTTCTGGAATAAATCCCCAATAAATTGGATAAAGAATAAAAAATGCTGAGTTCAGTAATTTGGGGATGCTTGTGTTCTAGATCTAACTTTCCCATTGTGTGCTTTTGGTAATAACCTAAGACTTCGGTGCCTTTATTGATCTAAGTATAGACATACTTTAATGTCATAATAATGAATTTTATCACAGAAAAATAGATACACAAAAAGGAATATTGCTGTTTTAAATCTCTCAATTCACAGGCAAGAATTATGAGGTATTTATACTTCTGTGACCTGCTTTCTTTCTTTCTTTATTTCTGAAATCATATTACGAACACCTTCCTTTGTTTATGTGAATATAATTGTCATCATTCTTTAATGTATACATCCTTTCTGTTTGTTTATTTTCATAATTTACTTAAATAATGTCCATTTATTGGGCATTTAGATTGTTTGTTTTATTTTGTTATCCATAAGCACTTCTTCGGCGAATGCCTTCAGACTTTAAAAATTTATCTCCATACAGTATGTTTCTAGAATTGACAATATTATGCCAAAGGATTTTCACATTTTAAAATACTTGTCACAAAGTGTGATAGAAAGAAAACGGTAAAATGCACCATCATTAGGCACAAAAGGAAACACCATAACCAATAAATACATGACATTGTAATGGTTGAGGAAATAGAAATGAAGACCATGGTAATACACACTACTTTATACTCACTCAAAAGGCAAAATTTGAAAGTCTCGTATTACCACATGTTGCATAAGAGTCATTGGATCTTTTAGATACTTCCATTAATAGCTGAAACTAGTACAACCACTTGGGAAAACAGCTCCCTTTTGAATTATATAACTGAATGTTTGCCTGTCTTATAACTCAGCAACCCCACCCCCAAATACATGAGAGAATTCATGCACATGTGCAAAAGTATAGCTATGCAAAAACATTCCTGTTAGCCAGGTGGTGGTGCAGAGGGGATGCTACGTAAGGTTCTGTGTTCACGGCCAGGGTCCAACCTGAGCATGCCAGCATAGGTCTGCCCCAAATCCAAAGCTGGCTAAAGCTGGGAGTACTGTGGCTTGAGCGTCCTGTTGGGGTGTCTGTTTCTCCATTTATCTCTTTATCCTCTCTGTCTCTGTTGCTCATGGAAGACACAGAGGAGGAAACCTAAAAAAAGGAAAAGATGTTCGCAATCATAAAAATCTGGAAATATCCCAACTGCATATCAATTAGAGACCTAAAGAATAGACCATTGTATCTTCCCATCAAAATATGATGTAGTGGTCCATATAAATTAACAGCAGTAACATGAAACACTATAGTTTGCATGGGTTTTTTTTTTTTTTTGAGTGTACATTTGAATAAGATAGAGAGGCTATTATGATGAAAAGCAAATGAATGTGGTAGTGGTACAAGAACTCTGCTGGTGCTTTGTGTACATTACTGTCCCAAAAATTCTAGGAGGTGAGGCTACTTTTCTCATTTTACAGATAATGAAATTCTGAGAGGTTAGTTAAATGGCCCAAGACCTAAGAGCTAATGTAGCTGCACTAAGAGTCTGCTTACCACCTTGATCTGAGCACCTAATCACTGGGCCATGTGGCCTCAATATTTCCACAGTATTATCCCACTTTTATACTATGAGAGTGATAGAAATTGTTGAATGGGAAATCTTCATCAAAGGTTATCATGTCATGAAAGACCTGGAAGCCAATTACAAAATGTTTCATAAATAAAATAAAGGGAATTAAGGTAGTTAGGAAAGACAAAGAGTGACAGAGCAAGAACAATTTAGTTAGCACGATTCTTTTCCAGTGAACCATTATGCATTTTGAAAGATTTAATAACATGAAATCACAGGGAAGCAAGAAGGTTTCTGAAAGCAAGCCTACAATAAGGAGACAGTGACATCTGTGACAAATGAGAGCGTCTGAAAGATGATTTGCAGATGCAGAAAAGGCCTTTGGAAATAGCTGTCTGGTAACATAGTTTGAAAGACATACTGACCCTCTGAGCCATAGCCTCATGGTCATATTTTTCCATGTTGGGGTTAAGACCCAGTGATAACCCATGGATCTGAAGAGTTAGTGGGGCCTGCAAAACAAATTGTGGGTTTTATTGTGTGAGAGGAAGGACCTTGCAGAACCAGGAAAGGTCGTAAGAGTTCTGAGGGCGAGTGACAAGTACCAGAAAAATCACTGCTCTAGAGCATAGAGTAAGTATTTATTACAAAACAATATGCAAACTCGAAGCAAAAGAACAACATCAAGGAACTTCAAAAAGTATTTTTTTTAAATATCAAATTCAGCATCACCCTTTGGACATGATCACATGACACATATACACATTCATATACAAATACATGAATGAAAATATGACAAAAACAGTGGAGAGTCATTCAGATGGAAAACTTCTTAAGGCTTATTTAAAAGAAAATTGTATTAAGAATAGCAGAATGTTATTGAATGAATTTAGAAAATGGGCAAGACTTGGGACCAGCAGTTAGCATAATGGCTATGTCACTGGACTCCCACGTAGTTGACTGTGGTTCGCGTCCCAGACCCGGTGGCTTAAACTCATGCTGGGCGCGTGTGCGTGTGTGCCCAGGATCCCGAGAGGAGAATGGAGGAGAAGGGATTGCTGAGTGACCATCCTCCCTGGGAGATGATTTCTCACTTTCTATCTCTCTGCCTCTGTCTGTCTGGCTAGTGCACGCACCCTATAGCAAAAACCTCTTCAAAAAAAAAAGAAAATTGGCAGGACTTTACTCTGCAGTTTTGTTTAGTCTTCTGCATGTAGAATATTTTTGATAGTTACCTAGGGAGTTAAGAATCTTTTACTTTCCACCATGCCACATAATCAATGACTGCCAGGAAATGATAGAATGAATCCTTAACATGGGTATCTACAATACATGTCTCCATTAATGAGGCAAGAAATTGGAGACATCTGGGACCAGCAGATGGTGTAATGGTTGCATCCTTGAACTCCCACATAATTGACCATGGTTCCAGTCCAGGACCCAGTGGCATAAAACTCACACCGGGCACTTGTGTGTCCATACTCAAGATCCCAAAAGGAGAATGGAAGAGAAAGGATTGCACTTTGGCCATTCCTCTTGGGCAGGGGTGATTTCTTGCTTACTGTCTTTCTGTTTCTCTAGCGAGTGTACTCACCCTATAGCAAAAACTTCTCTTGGGACCAACAAATGGCATAATGGTTACGTAGCTGGACTCCCACATGGTCAACCATAGTTTGAGTCCTGAACCCAGTGGCTTAAACTCATGCCAGGCATGTGTGTATACATGCTCAAAATCCCAAGAAGAGAATGGAGGACAAGGGATTGTGATGTGGCCACCTGGGGGGGTGATCTCTCAGTTTCTGTCTCTCTCTGTATCTCCAGCAAGTACATGCACCCTATAGCAAAAATCTCTCCAAAAAGAAAGAAAGAAAAAAGAAAAAAGAAAAAAAAATAATCTCTTAAAAAAAGAGAGAAATTGGGGACATCTTATCTTTTATTATAGCAAAGGAATTATGATTTTCCCTAGGAAATTGTGCTAAAATGTCAGTCTATCATGCCTCTTTCAAGATTTATTGATCATTCTGAACAGGATGATAAACAATAGGCTGGTGTAGAACAGGTGACCTGGTTTTAAAAATTAAGGTCCTTGTAGTCTGTTGGCCTAGAATCAAATTCTGGTTTGGGCTTTAATATGTAGGTAACCATAAACAAGATTCTTTCTGGTTTACACAACTGTAAAGGGAAATAATGGATCTAATTTCCCTATATTTCAAAGATGTAAGGATTACCTAGGTAATGTACATAAAGTAATATGCCTCCCTTGCAATAAATATTCACAGACAGTGGATATTTTAGTGAAAAGAACACTGGTCTAGGGGTGAGCAACCCAAAGGCCAAATGGGACTTGGTCTCTTCTCTTTGCCCTTCAGTAAATCACAGTCTGTCAGGGCCTCCATTTCTCCATCTACAATAAAAGGAAAGATTTACATGCGATCTCCTTCTAGTCCTCAGATTCCATGTTCTACCTGCTTACCTGGGCCCAGCAGAAAATGAGGCTTTTTGACATTGACCAAGGCAATATTCTCTATCCTTCAGAAAATAACTGAATTTCGTGGCCATGATTACAAATAGGAAAAAAAAAAGATTATTTAAGTATCTATACCATTAGTCTAAAGCTCTGCAGACATTTTACCAAATGGACATCTTTCAGTAGCATTACTGTGTAGCTTCGGGGAATAGTGGCAGGGATAACCATTAACACACAATGGAAGCCACACTGGGATCCAGAGTCCCACAGTGTTTTTATAACTCTCTCTCTCTTTCTGTCTCTCTCTCTTTCATTGTCAGAGGGCTCATGTGCCTTTCTAGGGAGAGAGCGACAAAGAGAAAGAGAGGGGGAAATCTCTGATTTGGTGTAGTCAGCCCAATGTCTTTTTTTTTTTTTTTTTCTATTTCTCATCAGGATTTGGGGAATGCACACACATGCATCCACCATGTTTTTCAAGACACTGGGACTGGGATTCAAATTGTAGTTGGCTTTGTGGGATCTGTACATTCCAATGTACAGGCCTTAACCCCTGTGCTAAGGGCCAACCCAACCACCCACCTCTCAATATCCCTTGCCAACTTGCAGTTTAAAGCAACTCAAAAGGATCTTATATGGGGAAATATGATAGTTTATGGAGTTTATTTTTTTATAAACAATCCCATATTAAATGGTCATGAAGGGGAAATTCAGTAATAGAGGGGAAAAATTAAGAACCAAAGTGTCTACTAACCCAACACTACTTTCCCACAAGTAGTAACTTTGTGATCATGTCAGCTCTGTAACTGATTTAATGGACATTCACTATTCTTTATCTCTGAGAAGTTAGTGTATATGTTGAGAATAAAGAAGTAGGAGGGAGCAGGGCAGGTCGGTGGGACTGGAGTTCGTATAGACTAACTCTGTATAAGGGAAACAGTTGGACTTCAGTCTGAAAGTCTGAAAGGGTATAGCAGTGAGGATGATGTGATCTCCATGCCCCCAAAAGGGGTTGTTCCCTTTTACTGGAAAACAGAAAACCCCAGTTGATTACCTTTATGCTGACAGCACTGAGGTCATTCGCTGCTTACCCTTCAAGCAACTATTAGAGATAATCAGGCTGTTCACATTATAGGATTTAGATCCCATGATGTATTGGGTATTTATTTAATATCTTTTCAGTAAGTGGGAGTAACAGGGTAGAAAAGAAGAGGTTCATAGTCCGATTAATGACATGGTGGTTAAGTTGGCTGGATCCCACATGGCCAACTGTGGTTGGAGTCCCCAATTAGTGGCTTGAAAAACACACTGGGGCCAGCAGGTGGTATAGTGGTTAGGGCACTGGATTCCCATATGTCCAATTATAGTTCAAGTCCCAGACCTGGCAGCTTAAAACTCACAATGGGTACATGTGTGTGCATGTCCAAAATCCTGAAAAGAGAAGGATTGTGTATGGCCATCTCCCTTAGAGATGATTTCTTACCTTCTCTTTCTGTATCTTTCTCTGTCTCTCTGGTGAGCACACATCCCCTATAGCAGAAACTTTCTCCAAAGACAAACAAAAAAATAGAAAAGAAAAACACACAGCACATATGTGTGCATGCCTAAAATTCCAAAAGCAAAATGAACAGATTGTGGCATGGCCATCCCAGCCATCCACCCTGTGCTTTCTTACATTACCTCTGTGTCTCTGCCCAATAGGTCAATAAGTATGCACACATCATAGCAAATTAAAAAAAAAAAAAAAAAAGTCCCTCTGGATCATGGTTAAGGAAATTTTTGTTTTCCTGTCTTTTCAAGCTAAGTAGAACCCAGATTCTACCATGTTACAAACTGACAAGATCCATTTGTGAGTGGGCAACAGAAGAGAGATACCACTCCTTCATTTCTGACCCATTCCAGTCTGAGTTCCTGGCTTAATTGACCTCTTTTATTTCTTCTTGAGCTTTCTTCACAGAAGCACCAATATCAACCATGGATACAGAGGATCTTTGACTGGATCCCTGGAGAAAGGATCCTCTTTTCATGTTAGTTAAAAGTCAAATGGTAACAGAGCAGAGGATAATGGAAAATGCGATTTCCTAAGGGAAGCCCATGACTTCCACAGAGTTTTTCTGGGACAAACTGTATCTTCTTGATTCATAGGGGAAAAAAAAATATCATCAGTAATAGACATGACTGATTCAATAACCAAATATAAATAGGCATTCCATTCTTAGGTAAATACAATAATAGAGATTATTGTAAATTCCTAGACAGTGGTAGAGAGGCAGTAGTGTTATATTGCTGTCTGTTTTTACTCACTTAGATCTTGTGCACTTATAAACTTGCACAACAAATGAAAGAAGAACGATAGAGATATTCAGCAAAAGAAAATCAAATACAAGAAAAATAAACACACATGTAATTTCATAGAAAGTTGCATTTTACCAAATGAATGGAAAAGTGTTGAGATGTTACAAGTAGAGAGTAGACAGAGTGGTAGATGAGATGAATAGGGCAAGCTTTCCTCTTTCACCTGAACTTAATTCTGGGTACTGGATGGGAATAGAGGTATACTATCACTGAAAAAAAAAAAGAAGAAAATAATAAAAAAGCAAGATTGTCACTGTAATGAGTTGGGTCCCAGGGAAAAAGTGAAAACTCAAAATTGTCTGCAAAAGTTGCTAATTTGGAATGCTACTTATACATGGGTATGTTGGTTCCTGTCTTTCTAAACCCTTGGGAATTTGGAGTTTTCCAGTAATTGTACTTTCTGTAGAGATGGTTGGTGATGTTTATCTTATTACCATACTAAGATCAATTAAGCAAAAAGAGATAACCCAGTAAGTCCACCATGTGCAGTATGATAGACTGTGGCATCATCCAAGACAATTTTCATGAATCCAGCTAAAACCCAGACATCTCAGCAAAGAATATAGTCTAGGGATTTATCATGCTCACTTTTTAAAAAAATCCTTTAAAATATCCTTTTACATTTTTTTAATTTATTTTTTAGGAATTTATTTATTTGTTTATTTAATTCCATTTGTTATTATTTTTTAATTTGACCAGACAGGAGCAGCGAGAAAGAGAAAGGGAAAATGAGAAAGCAAGCCACCAGGTCGGGGACTTGAACAGTTGTTGGCCATGTGGGAATCTAGTGCCTTTATCCACCACACTATCTTGCCAGCCCCAAAATATCCTTTTTTCATTACATTCATGACTTTCCCATTTTCAACCTTCTCTCTTCATTGTCAAGAGTCTATAATTCTAGACTAATCTTAGTAAAATAAATAATACAAAATTACATTCCTCATGACTTCCATTTTCATTTAACTAGGTATTATTTGTTTTATATAGAGTTCATAAGTATCAAACTTAAATTATATCCTAAATTTGGTATACTATGAGTTTACTAAATTAATATCAGTTATAATTCACTTGCCTTCTGGCCTGCAAAATCAATGTGAACTATGAAGCCTAACTTCAGGTTAAGGGGCTCACTATCTTACTTAAAATGTTTATGTTTTAATTTTTTCAATCATTATTATATTTCTCCATTAAAACAAATTTCTCATAGGTTTATCTTTGAGTATGCATAAAGAATCAAATTTTAGGGACCAGCAGTTAACGTAATGGCTATGTTGCTGGACTCCCATGTAGTTGACAGCAGTTTGAGTCCCGGACCCAGTGGCTTAAACTCATGCCGGGTGCACATGCGTGTGTGCCCATGATCCCGAGAGGAGAATGGAGGAGAAGGGATTGCGGTGTGGCCATCCCCCCTAGGGGGGTGAGTTCTCACTTTCTATCTCTCTGTCTCTGTCTTTCCAGCGAGCACACAAGCCCTATAGCAAAAACCTCTAAAAAAAAAATCAAATTTTATTTATATAACAATTTTTATCTTTTTCTTTTTCAATGAGTTCTAATCTTAAAATTTATTTTTTGGGGTATGGTCATTGGGCTGCTTCTATTAAAAAAAAATTAAAAATCTGTTTAAGCCAACACATACCTGAGTATACTTTGCCATTTCCAAAATAAAAATAGTTTTATTTGTGTTGGGACTCCTATTACGTATTTTAACTTTTGACTTATTATCTTAGTCATGTCGGAATGAAAAATGGTTGTCTCTAGGGACTTCCATTATGTCAGATTGAAAAATCATCTCTCTTGACTGCTTTGGGCAACTGCATGTTCAAAGCCCTTTTGCCTCATTTCTCACAGTGCTCTGTATGGATATGCTGTCTTCCTGTTTTCGGGCCCATTTCCATTGCTGATGACAAATCTCATACTCACGGGTCAGACCAGTTCCATGTGTACACAATAATCCCCAAGCAATTTGCAATGATTTATTCATAAGTTTGATTTATTTAAAAATATTTCCATTACCTAAAGCTATCTACTCCCTGAAATTTGAGTTTGTATGCATGTGTAGCTATGAATTAGAATTACTTTATAGACACACCACACACACACACGCACACACACAAGGACTAAGGCCATATAGGAAAAGAAAGACTTCATTAAAAATGTATGGTAATTGGTGCTTAGGAAACACCATACTGCGTGAGCTTTCTGATCTATTCTGTTGTTAATCTCAGCCTTTGAAAACCATTAGACTGTTGAGTTACTCTTTGGAGGACTACAGAGTTCTTTCTAGCACACTTGGGACACATTTGGTCCATCCTGAAACAGTGGGAGAGTATACAGTATGATCTCACTCTCTCTCCCAGTGATCTTACTGCCTCTGTGTCCATGATCTTAGTAATATCCTCATTCTCTTCATTTCTTTAGCCATTCATAGCAGACACAGAGGCCGGGAGACAGAAAGATCTGTGGAGAGCTTTCTCTTTCTGGCGTCTCCTTCTTCTCATTCACCCGTTCACACTAGCCGAGTGTTAACACAGTTTGTGCATTATGTACCTGGCCTGTGGGTCTGCCTCGGTATCCTATCTCTGCCTCAGGCCTTGTCAAATCTTTCTCTTCTGACCTTCCTGACCACTTCAGCCAGAGGGATCTCTTCATCCTCAACTTTTGATGATACTTCCTTTGCATCACTCACGTGGCACCAGGTTATTCTACTTTGTAGTTCAGTTACTGGCATGCAGATCCTATTAGCTTTTCTAGATTGTCAGCTCCTTGAGAAGTAGTGTCCCTTCATGCGCTGAACAGCACTTAATTTAAAGCTTTGTGACCATTGCTGTTGTTTTTCATGATCGCTGTTCCGTCAATGAGTGTATCAGGGAAGGCCAGGAAAGCAGGGATAAATTAATGAGACGTTAAACAGAAAAATTTAACTACAATGCTTGTGTGATGGAATGCCCATCAAATGTAATGATTCATTCTTGAATTTGAAATAAAGGAAGCGTGTGTATTTAAAGGGCATTTTAGCTGGTAAAAAGTCACTGAGGCATTAAACATTATTATAGTGACCCTAATTACTGAAAATTGGCATTTCTGTTTAAATGGCACTCTATAAAATTAGATTTTTCAATAACATATTAGACGAATTCAGTATTCTGTATGTTCAATTTGAGGGTCTTTAGAATGGAGAATAAATAGTACAATAAAGCATAACATTCCAAAAAATGTAACTATTGATTTGACATTATATTTAATAATAAACGAGTAACTGAGAGTTGTGAGCAAGGAATTAATAAAAATAATTTCCTGTTTTCTCCTTGTGTTGCTCCCATAGAATTAAATTTTATTTTTGATTAATCCTCAAGAGTTAATCTAATCTGAATACTTTATTTTATGTATGGAAAAAAAAAATATCTGAAGCTTAGAGATGCTAAGTGGCTCAGATGCCAAGACATGAAAGTCAGGAAGACAGGAAGATGTGTGGGAGGAAGGTGTCATATGGTTTGAATAAAGAACAGAAGACATGAGCCACAACTATTTTACCACCTACACTTTTGGCTAAATATATTTTATAAATGTGTGGCTATTATATGAGTAACAGCAAATAAGCAACTAGTAAAGCAAAATCAAATCTTACTTCTAAATATCCTTTTGTTAGGACACACAAACACAACAGCACACACACACACTTGTTTATGGTTTTACTCATGATCAAGAAGGTGTGCTCATGCATGAGAGAAAGAGAGAAGCACCCTTGGTAGGAGGCAAGGTCTTGTCACACAGCAATCTCTTTTCCTAGCCTTCTAGCTCGTTAGAATCTTAGACATGTGTGCATACCCCTGGTTCATTTCAGGTCAACCAGGGGATATGTCTGTTTAGTCAGCCATGTGGCTTTCAGCACTGCAGTTCAGTTACCTACCAAGTGCAGCACCAGGCTGGGCTAGGCCACGTAGTTTTTATATATATATAAAAAAATACATATTATATATAATATATATTATATATATATATATATATATATATATATAACATATATATAGAGAGAGAGATCATGTGCATAAGGATCATGAGTTTTTTTAATGTTATCCTTATACTTTTAATTTATTTATTTAAAACAATTTTTTGAGTTACATTGAACAACATAGACAAGCTTCCTGCTCTTAGTAGGTTCGTACTCATGGGAGAAGGAACAGGAAGTAAAACTCAATAAACAGGTTGTTATATATGTCTGACGTGTTGAGTGTGAGTCCAACAAAATCACATAAAGAGTGACAAGAGCAGGGCATGCTACTTGAGAGAAGGTGATCAGGACAGGAAAGGGTATCTGATACAATAAAAGACATAAGAGCATTCAAACTTCGCTCACCATCATACATGGTAGAAGACGTTATTTCTCATGGGAAAGGTAAACTTACCTGAAGCCAATATGTGATTTAATCCAGTAATCCCACATGTAGAGATGAGAGGACTCCAGAGGTTATGAGTTTGCCCTCAACACCAACCCTGCCATAGGACACTAGCATGTATGACAGATCTTGGAATGAGAGAAAAGCTGATATAAGTAGAGGGCTTGTTTACAGGATGATATCAAAATAACCTATCCAGTCACTTCCTAGCCAACACTAGCCCCTCTAGGTAACAATGAATCCCATCTATCAAAAGAAGATTGATTCCAAAATAGTACCTTGTGTAGAGTTTAAACCTTTTAAAATATTAATTTTGAAACAAATTTGAAATCAAATCTGAAACAAAGCAACCTGTACAATCAATGGCCTGACCATGTTTGTGCCATCGGTAGGGTAAGAAAAAAAAAAAAAGCAACTTTTCTTCTTCCTTTTCTCTTCAACCCATGGCCCTCTTTCTACCATGGCACAGGACACGTTCTGATATGTATATTTTTAATGAAATAAAATCCAGAGACAGGCTTTTATGCATATTCATGGACACTTGATTAATAATTGATGAGAAAGCCTGGGGCAGGCAGTTGAGAATAAAAAACATTTAGCAGGGAGCAGAGTAGGAGAGGGAGATCTCACAGTAGCCTCAGTCCTGAGGGGAATAGAAGCAGAGAGAAAAAGGAGGAGGAGGAGGAGGCAGACACAGAGCGGAATGTCATCGATGCAGTGTAATTTCCTTGATTTACATATTTAATTGCTTCCTGTCTTTAGCAGTTGGGCTGTAGAATTCTGACACATTTTCTGAGAAATTCATCTGAGGGTTGGAGCAACTGTGCTGGCTGGGAAGGGAAAACTGGGCCTAACCTGCTCATTGTCCTTGGAGAAAGGGCCAGAGAAGGGTCATGGCCATTTGTTCTTGGATTATCCAGGGCGTCTAGCCACCAGATTGACTTCCGAAACTTGGTTTCCACAGCAAGATATTGTTGTGATTGCAAAGAATAGGGCTGTGTCTCGGAGACCGTGAATTGTATAATTAACGAAAAACATATTTACCCTAATGTCTCACTAAATCAAAATGTCTTGCTTTTATAAAGCCGTTTAAGGTTTACAAAACACTTTCACTTCATTCTTATAACAAGTCTCTGTTATGAGCATTATCATCGCTGTTTTTCATAGGAGGGAACTTACACTTAAAGAAGTTTATTGGCCATCCAAAACCCCAGAAAGACACAAGCCAGGCTTTGAACATAGTCCCTCTGGATTTTAGTTTAGGGCTATTTCTACCATGCACATGGCTCTCATGTCAGGATGCAGTCACACCAAGCATATGTTTGGACACTACAGATCTTGGCTTGAATTCTGGTAAGATCACTTCATAATTTAATGATGTTAAAAATATTAAGCTCTATTTTTTTTCTTTCATGAGAGAGAGAGAGAGAGAGAGAGAGAGAGAGAGAGAGAGAGAGACAGGGAGGATGATAAGCACGGCCTAGTAGAGTTTTCATGTCATAGTCTACCCCCAAATCATGGACATGTATGTGCATGCCTGCCATGCTCAGGTGAGTCCATGGGTCTAGCGTGTTACCACTCTGCCACTGCCTGGCAGGATTGTTCTGTCTTACCAGGCTAGGTAAAATGTCAAACTTGAAAGTGTTACATGAAAATTCATTCTTAGCAAGAGCAGTTACATTATTTTGAAACCTTAACTGAAAACCTATAAACTTTTTCAGATTAGGTCAATGATATAGGAAAGGTGAGCACTTCAATTCTCTTGACAGCTTGAAAAACAAAACAAAACCCTTGGAATTTCACAAGAATATTTGGTGATCTATCTTCCTTCCTTCCTTCCTTCCTTCCTTCCTTCCTTCCTTCCTTTCTTCCTTTCTTCCTTTCTTCCTTTCTTCCTTTCTTCCTTTCTTTCTTTCTTTCTTTCTTTCTTTCTTTCTTTCTTTCTTTCTTTCTCTTTCTTCCTTCCTTCCTTCCTTCCTTCCTTCCTTCCTTCCTTCCTTCCTTCCTTTCTTTCTTTCTTTCTTTCTTTCTTTCTTTCTTTCTTTCTTTTTCTTTCTTTCTTTCTTTCTCTTTTTTTAAGAGAGATTTTTGCTATAGGTTACGTGCACACTCTAGAGAAACAGAGAGAAAGAAAACAAGAAATCACCCTAGGGCATGGCCACACTGAAATTCCTTCTCCATTCTCCCCTGGGATTTTAGACACACACACACACACACACACACACACACACACGCAGGTGGCATGAGTTTTAAGCCACTTGGTTCGGTAGTTGAACCGCGGTCAACATTGTGGGAGTCCAGCAACATTACCATTATTTCATCTACTGTCCCCAGTAATCCTC
Organism: Tupaia tana; assembly: GCA_026018925.1. Classification (NCBI taxonomy): domain Eukaryota; kingdom Metazoa; phylum Chordata; class Mammalia; order Scandentia; family Tupaiidae; genus Tupaia; species Tupaia tana. The sequence continues at coordinate 20,037,254 of JAKSZU010000020.1, read as the reverse complement.
TTTCATTTTCAGAAATGCATTAATATTTGAGCAACTGCTCATATGGTCAAATTATTGAAAGTTACATAGAAAGATAGGAGATACAAATTTGCTACGAAACAAATGTCTGTGATGAGAAGTGGCAGGAGAATTTGAGTGATCCGAGCATTTATTTTCATTATTGTGCTCCTCTTAGACCTAAGTAGCACACTGTACTGTTTTTCTGCATACAGAAGCTAATATTCTAAGCTCAGTTCATGTGGAGTGTGCAAGTAGGCCAGGCCCATGTTAATTCATCATCATGATTTTTCCTATGCAGAAGATAATCGTTTATTTATAATCTGGGTGGTGAAAATTGAAGTAATATTTAAAAGACAATGGCAATTCTGGCCACTCAGTCTCATTTTCTGTTGTGAAGGCAATGATAAATAATAAACGAGCAGTTGATGCATATTTTAACAGAAATGAATCATTGCATAAATGTTAACTACTTATTTATTAATACTTAACTACTGTATATGGTACTTAATGACAAATACAAAAACAAGTGATTTTTTTTTCTTTCTCCCCTTGACACGCTCAAAGAAGCAAAGAAAGTTCACTCTGTTTTTTTTTTTTTTTTTTTTTTTTTGCTATAGGGAATAGTAAGCATGTGCTTGCTGGAGGGAGGGAGGGAGGGAGAGAGAGAGAAAGAGAGGGAGGGAGAGAGAGAAAGAGACATCTCCAGTAGGGTCCTCACCCTGTGATCCCTGTCTGTCTTGAGATCATGTATGTATGTACATGCTCAACATGCCCAGCAAGGTCTTGGGACATGAATCCAGGTCCTTTCCCATGTGGTCTAGTTGTACCATCACTGGGCCACCATCTGGCCCCAAAAGTTCCATTTTTTAGTAACTTCATCCACCCTATCATTTCAGATTTGCTTGATACCCAGGTTTCAGTGGCTCCTCCCAGTGATGAAATAATCCTGTCCCATTTTAGATGTCTTTTAAACATTTATTCTACACTCCTTTAGTCCAACTGTGAGACCACTTGTTTAGTAATCGTGTCATTACTGGTTTCCTGTTCTCTACTGATGCTATAGAACTTGCTTATATTTATCATTCTGGATAAGGCTAGTTCTCCTACTAGTCATCTCTCTTTTTATAGGATCTTCAGGGTCTTCTGGGATGATTTTTTTTCTTTTCTGACACATTATAAATTTCATAATGTAAATGAAGACATTGGCTCGACACTGAGAATTTTAACAATGAAGAAATTCTAGCAGAAAACAAAACTCCCTTTTGTCACAACTTATTTCAGGAAGAGTTTTCCATCCCTTGGGACCTGGTTTAGAGTTCTATTTTGAAGTGACACTCTAAGCCTTTGCAAATTATTTCTCCAACTTTCTGTAGCTGAGTGGCTTGCGTTTTGATGACAGCAGAATCCCTGTGGTGGTCCTTTCTCCAACATGAGTGCTTATCTGGTTCTTCCAGGCATTGCACAGTAAGCCACAATCAATGACCAGTTGGAATTTATGCATCTATGAGTGTGTCTTAACTTGTACAGCACACTTTAATATAAGTTGCAAATTTTCATTTTTAGTATATATTCATTTATACATTAGTATAACCTGAGAATTCTTTTCTTTTTGGTCATACCTCTCCTTTTCTTGCAAGCCAAATATTTATAGTTAACCTCCAACTTCTTATAATTTTGCCCTTTCTTACTTCATTTGGGATCATTTACGCTCCCTGCTACAGATAGTCCACAGACAAAACACAGAATCAAAAGAATTCTATAAACTAATGTTTGCTAAACATGACTGTGCATCAGAATTACATTAAGTGCCTGTGACTTTCCACTGAATTTCAGATTTAGTATATCTAAGCGTCGGGTCCAAGCATCTGCAATTTTATACAGGTCCTCGGGTGATTCTGAAGGATGAATAAATTTCAGAATCACGGCTTTAAATGGCTATATTGTGGTTTCACACATAATGACTTGAGTTTCCTTGCAAACTTGAATCTTCTCTGATTTCATTTATAAAATACTTTTTTCTCTAAAAATTCACTTATCTACAGATAATTCTATTTTACTTTATATTTCTTTCATATTTAAACATGGACTATGCAAGGTTGCTGGCTAACAAATGCAAATATTATTGGACCGACTTATTGTCTTCAGACTCACTAAGAATACTTATTTATTTTGGATGTTTTTGCCTTAGGGTGTATATATGCACCAGAGAGAGAGAAAGAGACAAACACAGTGAGAGGGAAAGTGAGAAATCACCCCCCACAGAGGATGGCCATGCTGCAATCTCTTCTCCTCCATTTTCCTCCCAGGATCTTGGGCACACATGAACATGCACCTGGCATGATTTTGAAGCCACTGGGTCCAAGACTTGAACCACAGTTGGCTATGTGGGAGTCCAGTGACATAACCACTGTGCCATCAACTGACCCCAAGAATATTTATAATGATTAACTAAAACATAACTTTGTGACAATTGTTAAAATTAGTTATGTGTAATAAGTTATATTTCTAAAGGGCATCTTTTATTTCTCAATAGGAGTAAAACTAAGGCAGGGTATATATTGAGCCTACACAGAAAGCAAAACAGGAACACTCATTTGGACATGAGTCAATGAAACGGGACCAAGGAACATACTAACGTAGCTGAATGTGCTGGCTTCCATATGAAAAAGGCCCCTGAGCGTGTCATCTAAGTGTGATCTTAGCAGTGTATTCCTTGCGGAATGGAATGGCATTATACGTAGTAAGAAAGACTCGGGCCTCATTTACCTCTTGGTTGAAAAATAAGAACATTTGGTCTACCATCTACACAACAGTCTCAAGAATCCCAAGTGATAGCCAATGTAACAGGCTCATAAATACTTTCTTGAAGTGACTCTCTGGGGAGCACTGCTGTTGGGGTTAGGCAAGTGTAGGAAATAAAAATAGAATGCAGTGGGGGATACGCCAGCACTCAGGAATGGAGAGGTAACAGACTCATGGAGATACAATAGACAAGTAGTAGTTGCACTAAGAGCATTTTGCTCTGTCCTACTGTGGTTCCCTGAAGGCTGTGGTCATCTTCTCATCTTCATACTTCTTATATGTGTCTGATTTCTGCTTCCCTCTGAATCCTGTGGCCACTATTACATCATGTCCAGATCTGCCTGCTTTAAGAAAAAACAAATTGCATAAGGAAACTCTGTTTCTTTGTCACTTCCACCTTCATAAGATGATGAAATTTGCATTTGGTAAACAAATATAAACTAGCTATATCTCTTTCATATGTTCATGCACTAATTAAGTTGAGGTAGAATGTTCAACCACTTTTCATTCATACTTTCTTTTTGTCAAAATACTCTTTCTATTCATATACCAAAAATTTATTGATCGCTTTTTTTGGGACTTTGGCACATATGAACTAGAAGTCATATCAAATACCCAGTCAAGTTTTGTCATACATCTATTTTATAGAGGAACACCTGAGGACAGAATTGCTAATATTAATGCGAACAAATGAGCTCTCAATAGGAATATTTTAAATATGCATGCAAAAGGATATTTCTGTGTAGGAACAGGATTAGACAATGATTTCTCAAGTCCCTCAACTCCTTCCAAAAGGCAGATGCCTATTACACCCTGGCAGTCCCAGCTGGGATGATGAGATAAATGCAGTTGAACGTATGTAACATATGGATTTCTACATGTCCTCATTGTACACTGCTGAGTGAGCTAACCGAGCAGGTCCCAACTATGAAACTCAGAGTACAGCATCACTCAGAAGCCTCATCACTGTAGTAGTCAGTAACAGGGGCTCTGGCATCCACTCACCTGGGTCTGTATTCTGTCTTCAACACTATGGATATGTCACCTTGGGTAAATTACTCTCTGCTACCTGCCTCAGTTTCCCCACGGGTAAAATGGAGATGATAGCAATACATACCTGTTTCATTAGTATGTTATGAGGATTAAGTCAATACATGTAGTGTTTTAAACAGTACATTTTGAACAGAGCTATCTTTATTATTACTACTCATGTCTGAACTAGACTGCATATGTCTTGTGAAGAAGTATGTTTGCCTCTTCATATTCCTCATAATGGCAGTCGCTCAAATGATGTATGTGAACTTAGCAGATCTCATCTCATGGACTTAGAAGACATTGATTGTGTCTGTCCTTTGGCTATCTAGCATGTATTTGTAGCCTTCCAATTCCAGCTGTTTAGAAACCCTTCTTTCTGCTGTGCATCCTATGTTTAACAAGACCTGTCAGGAACTATAACAGAACAAAGTGAAAGTTAAGAATTATGTTGCTGATACCCTGTGGTTCTCCATTTTTTAATTATGAAAACAGTAAATAATACTTATTGTAAAATATGCTTGGCCAAGTTCTCTAAACAGTTGTATATTTGTTCCATTGAGTCAAATTAAATATATGAAAATGTGCCTATGGCTAAATGTGACATCAAAAGAGTTGTGACCTTTTATTAAAAAAAAAAAAAAAAAAAAAAAAAAAGGATAATGAAGTGAGAGATTAGCATTGGTGGAAGGTGCTAGATTGACTGCCCTAGAGGCTGAAATGTTTTATCTGGGAAGTGAAAATAGTGTGGTAGCTTTAGCAGCTGCAGAAAGTTTCCTGACAAATTGGCTCCTCTGCAGGGACGCATAAGAGTTAAGTGAATTTTTGAAAAGTTGAAGATTCTTCTTAGATAAACACCACATATTTCAGACTTATAAGTATGTTTGGTATGGGTTCGATTTAGGAGAATTTGACTGAGCAATGTCATCTTATGTTTTTAAAAATTATGTATTATTGGGACCAGCAGTTAGCGTAATGGCTGTGTTGCCGGACTCCCACGTAGTCGACCGCGGTTCGCATCCTGGACCCGGTGGCTTAAAACTCACGCCGGGCATGTGTGCGTGTGTGGCCAAGATCCCAAAAGGAGAATGGAGGAGAAGGGATTGCGGTGTGGCCATCCCCCCTGGGGGGTGATTTCTTGCTTTCTGTCTCTCTGTTTCTCTCTGTCTGCCTGGCGAGCGCACGCGCCCTATAGCAAAAACCTCTCAAAAAAAAAAAAAAATTAAGTATCATTTTATTATTTTGGAAGACATCAAGTAGTATTTATTGGACACTCAAATGGTCAGAGCAGCATGCTCAGAACCAGAAAAGATATTCTTCTCTCCATCCAAGAAATGTATGGACTCAAGAGAAAAGACTTAGTCTTGTTTCATTCTATTTATTCTGGTAGGATAGGAAGGTGTGTGTTTGTGTTTATATGTATGTCTTATCACAGAGGAGTGCGGTTTATTGTATATGTTTAAGATAAAAGAATCCCTTTTATCTTTTTTTTTTTTTTTTTTGAGAAGTTTTTGCTATAGGGTGTATGTGCTTGCCAGAAAGACAGAGAGACAGAAAGCAAGAAATCACCCACACCCCCGGGGTGGATGGCCACACCACAATCTCACTTCCTCTCTTTCTTTCTATCTCTAATCAAACTGGAAAATAATAATGATAATAAATTTAAAAAAAAAGATAGCAGGAAATCAGTGAGAGACAGAAAGAGAATCAATATTATTTTCCAACAACTCCAAGGTAATCAGTATAATCTATAATATCCACCCTTAAGGAACTTGCGATCATAATATACATGTTATATGGTAACAATATAGAGCCATATGTAGTAAGTGCATTAAAAATAAAAATTTACAATGAGTCATTGCCATAGATGAGAAGCATAAGGTTGAGGTTGAATAAACTCATGGTAACAGATAAAGAATAGAATTGTGAACTACTTTTGATATCTCAGATTAAATCATTTAATGTCAGAGAAGGAAAAGAGAATCAAGGTCATGCACTAAGACTTCATCCTACCCATGAAATACTATTGGTTCTTATAACATGACCAGGTGGTGAGGTAGAGGTGAAGTGGCAAGAATGTTTGTTGTGTTCCATTTATGCATAGCATGGTAGAAAAGGGAAGGGTGGGAGGAATAACAAAGTTAAGATGGTGAGGAGGTTTAGTCATCTGTGTTCTACAAGCCAAAGCTAAATATAGGGCATATAAATATAAGGGATAATGGATGGTGACAGAGATATAATGCAATTTGTAGTCCAGAGAACAGAACCACTTGAGACTGGGAAAGAAAGAGAAGAAGCAAATGTTCTACTACTAAAGTGAAAGGCATGCTCAAGAAATCAGAAGAAAGTTACAAGGTAGAGACTCATAAACCTACATGAATCTCAGCATGATAGACCAGGTAAGACCTTGCAGTTTAGTTAGACCAACTACAGGTTGAATGCTGTAATATGCATTGTGATAAATCTTTGGTCTCATTAGAATCTGTTTTGTTGTAAATCACTTTCTCATAGTGTGCTCAAAATCCTCTTTCATCTAGCTTCCACATAATTTAGAAATTGTGGAGTCCTACGGTATCTATCAAATATTTAGAAGTAGAAATAAACCACTATAAATTACGATAAAAGTTAAGACAGGAACCAGCCAGGTGGCATGATAGTTACAGGGACTGGATCGCACATGGCCAATTGTGTGTCTAAGTCCCAAACCCAGTGGCTTGAAAACTAGAGTGACTGTGCTTGCATGCATGTCTGAAATCTTGGGAGGAGAAGGGATTGTGGTGTGATGATTCCTCCTCTCCCTGAGGGATAATTTCTCACTTTCCCTCTCTCTGTCTCTCTCTGGTGAGTGTATGTGCTCTATGGCAAGAAAACATACAAAAATTTTAAGACAGTAACAAATACTCATATCATATCTATTCTTGTAAATTGGTAGTTACAGAAAAAAACCCTAAAATTTAGAAAATTTCTTGATGTTTAATAGGGCAATTAATTATAACTGTACATAAAAAAATATCATAAGTTATTTAATTGATAAGAAGCCAGATCACTGAAACACTGGAAGAGCACAACAAGACCATCAATTTGTAGAGTTGAGTCCTCAGTGAGATATGACTACTGAGAGAAAAAAAAAAAAAAGATGGAAAATTGCTGGGAAGAAAACTATGGTGAAAATATTGAGAGTGTTATGTCGGGTTCATGATATACTAAGTCTAACAGTCTGATATCAATGTAATATGTAGTTGTGATTCATGGTACATGACAATTATCCTTCATGTAAAATACTATATCTTTCCCAATACCCCTGACTTAATCTTCTAAGCAGCAAATTTTAGATTTACTATCTACATAGTTTGTGCTTAATTTGAGACATTTTTTATACCTACCTTCATTTCATCTCTTGATAATGTCATAGGGATATAGGAAGGTAATGTGGAGTATTATAAAAATCACTAGACTGAAAATCAAAAGTTGAGTTTAAGTTCAAATTCAGCTTCTTATAACATTTTTTTAAGTCCCTACATGTCACTCTTAAATGTAAATGAGATCATTTAATTAGGTAATATTTGAGTTTTCTGTTGGATCTAAAAGGCTACAATTGCAAATTTATTACTCATTGGGTAAATGAGAACTTTAAGATGAATTGTCCTAAAGTGATATCTTTTAAAATCCCTATATTGAAGATACAGTAACTCTGTTCTTCCTGGTTACCTGTCTTTTCATAAATTCAACCCTTTCTCTTCTAAAGTACAAAGATGTAATTTTATAAATGGTCACCTGAACAGGTGTATAAGCACTATGATATGAGGGCCATATCCCTTGTTCAGTTTTGGTGATTGCTAGAGTTCATTTTTTAGGAATTGTCTTCTTACCTCGCATGGCGATGTGTTCTCTTAAGTAAAGGCCTTTGCTGAGAGGCGAACACTGGAGGCTGGTCTGAATGGTTCACTACCTTTCCATGCTTTTGTGCATTTATGTGTATTGTCTCCTGTCTTTTCATTTCCCTTGCCTGTTTTGTGTTGTGATGATAAAAATGTATATGGCTCTGTAGGTATAACAATAGCAATGGCTTTGAAAATATCAATTTTAAAAGCTCTCCTTATTTCCGTGCAGAACACATTGGACTGATGACTATAGAGGATAATCTGCAGCAGTTCTTTGTCCCTTTTCCTGTGCCATAACATAGCTTTAGTCCATTAACTGGAGTTCGAATTCTTTCTTGAAATGTTTTCATTTTCATGCACCCGCCTGTGCTAAGACACTCTAGTGTGAACGCTTACTCTAGTTTTCCTGTATCTGCGATTCCCCTGTTCAAAGTGCATGCTGATATCAGGTGGTGAATAATTTATCACAATTTGACAGGACTTCCAAAGTTCATGGGAAATGCGATTAAAGTACAAGTTGATTTTGGTACAAGAGAATTTTGAAAGCCGTGCATTTTCCATGAACTTTTTGAAGGTCCCACTTGTATGATTGCATATAAGTTATTAGAGACCTATAGAAATATTTTCAATTAGTTATTTATATCACGTCAGATTGGAGAAAGGAAATTTCCCTAGCAAGTACTGGAGTTGTATTGTCATTCTTTTAGTTTTTTATGGTTTTCTTTTGTTTTGTTTTTTTAACGATGATTTGTAACCTCTGCCAAGGTTTCTTTCTGTCAATTGCTCTTTTACAGAAAAATAGATTTAAGCCACCAACTATTTTTCCACTATTCAGAGATGGTAAATAGTAGAGATTGTTGTCTGTGAAACATCGTCATGTGATTATCAGCTTTCACTATTTTAATTCCTTGAGAAGAGTAATGTCGATAACATAGAGGTCTATCATCACTAGTTATAGCTAGAACATCAGTGGTTAATTGTAGAATAATGTATTCTATTTCCAGACTGTCTGTAGATGTGACCTCTGTGACCATAGCAAAGAAACGTATGCATTGGTTCATAAAAGCCACTCGCTATTTGAATTTATTGGCAATTAATTTGTTTTCATTTCTGACACTGTTGCAATTTTATGGGTGACAGTTAATTTGGAATAGTATATAATTACATTGTTTTTAATTCTATAATAAACTCTAGTAATATAGCTCAGTACATCAATCAGAACTTTGCGGAAAACCTAAATACAGTAGGATGTAGGGGAATTCATTTCCCATATATTTTTTTCCAGAACAGTTGTTATTCATACTCTATTTTATTCTCATTATAGAGTATGTCTTGTAGGACATGCTTTAAGTCTGTAGACAAGGGGAAATCATCAGAGTGTGGCTTCACAGAGATTGTGTAAACTTTGTTTAGGTTTTCCATTGTTACAATTTTGTGCTGCCTGGATTTCTCTTTTAATTTTAAGTTTGAGCTACCATAAAACCTCATTGCAACACTCATCTTATATCTCTACATTGTACGTAGCTTTTATATGAAACTCGAGACAGACTAATTCTCTTGACATAGACAGAAACTTATATTTTCCAAAAAGTTTTGTGACATTTGAAAATACTCTACAAAAATGTCAGAGTTTGCTGGGTTCTAGTTTTATCAAGAAACCTTGGTCTATTCTCACACAGGCTGACCCCAGGTAGAAAGTATTTTTTAAATGAGCTAATGTAACATGTAGCATGCCTGAACAGAAATAAGCCTCGTTAAAATAGAATTCAGCAAAGGGAGCTGCTTCTCTCCTGCTGCCTGTTCAAAACACTTGAATCTTAACTATAATACAGCACTCCTTTCCCACCCTGTGAGTGTGTGCGTGTGTGTGTGTGTGTGTGTGTGTACCTGGAGGGATATATTAACTTAAAGCTTGTTAGAACAAGAAAATAATGTATTTAAAATGAATGAATTCATGCTCTCTTTTAAGACTGGCTTGCATTTCGGGACCAGCCGTTGGCATAATGGCTATGTCTCTGGACTCCCATGTAGTCAACCGTGGTTCAAGTCCTGGACCTGGTGGCTTAAACTCACGCCTGGTGCGTATGTGTGCATGCCCAATATCCTAAGAGGAGAATGGAGGAGAAGGGATTGTGGAGTAACCATCCCCCCGGAGGGTGACTTCTCGCTCTCTTTCTAGTAAACACATGCACCCTGTAGAAAAAAAAAAAACTTTTCAAAAAAAAAGAATGGCTTTTTATAGTATACATTTATATGCATCAAATTACTTCTAAAGATATAATTTCCAGTTACATTTAAGTGAAGAACCAGTGATAGCCCTTCCTTTTAACTAAGAGTAGAGTTCTACCCCATGATTCTGCTTTACTCGTTCTTTTTTTTTTTCTTATATGTCACTAATTGTCTCTACTTGGTATATGTTTTCTAAACAGTGTGGTGTGTATGTATACACACACTTACTCTCTTGTTTTATTGTCACAGGATGTTTGCACTTTGTGTGTGTTTGTGACAGAGAGAGAGAGAGAGAGAGAGAGAAAGCATACTCCATTGGAGCATGATCATGCTATAATCCTTTTTCCTTCTTTTCTCTTTTTTGTCAGGATTTGGGCCATGAACACATATGCACCTGGTGTACTCTTCCAGCAACTGGGGCTAGGTTTCAAACTGTGGTCATTCATGTGGGACCTCACTCACAAGGCACGGCACCTAACCACTGTGCTACAGGGCTAGCCCAATATTCTTTATCTTGTAATGAGCAAGTGGTGATCATGATTTATGTCGTGAATGATTGAATCAAGCTATCTTTTTACACATATCATCCAAGAAACTTGGGCCAGCTCATGGCATGATGGTTAAGGTGGCAGGATCCCACATGACCAACTGTGGGGTTCAAGTTCCAGACCTAGCGACTTGAAAACCATGTCAGGCACGTATGTGTGTGTGCCCAAAATCCCAAAAGGAGGGCGAGCTGGAGCAAAAGGAACCACATCCCCCATGGGGGTGCTTTCACACTTCACTTTTCTTTCTGTCTGTATCCAGTGATCACACATACCTTTAGGCCAAATTTTAAAAAGGACAAAAGAAACTCTTTGATCTCTCTTTTCATTCCCTTCCCACTCTGCCAATTATTATCCCTCAATGGGTAAAAGATCCCTTTAAATTTGCTTTTTGAGGTTCCAAACCCCAAATCTTGCCATGGATTCCCTTTGTATTTTTTTTCTTTTTTTGGAGAGGTTTTCGCTATAGGGCGCGTGCGCTCGCCAGACAGACAGAGAGAGACATAGAGACAGAAAGCGAGAAATCACCCCCCGGGAGGATGGTCACACCACAATCCCTTCTCCTCCATTCTCCTCTCGGGATCTTGGGTACGCACGCACACGCGCCCGGCGTGAGTTTTAAGCCACTGGGTCCGGGACGTTTACCGCTGTCGACTACATGGGAGTCCAGCGACATAGCCATTACGCTAACTGCTGGTTCTCCCCTTTCTATTTTTGAAAATCATTATTTATTGAAAGAAAAAGCAGCACAAGAAAAACATAAAATGATGTTTCATCAATGATATTTCCTGGTCAAGATCATCAGGACATGATTATGATAATCTTACCACATCAGGTTCTTGACTTGAGACTCATCTGTGAGTTTATGAACCTCCAGGGGAGAAAAGAGACCAACCGATCTCTAACTGACCTCTAATTGTGTTTTGTTAATGTGATCATTTAAACGTTTCTTTTTCTAACACATTATTTTCATTAGCTAGTGCATCTTTTTATGATCTGATACAAATTGTTCTTTTCTTCTCTCTGCTTTTGAAATGGATACTGAAATTTTAGCAAGGTACATAAACATGAATTGGTTAAAGAAATCTTGTATTATGTAGTATATTACCTACTTAGTTTTAAGCTAAACATTTGACAAGGCTAGTGCGTGTCTTGCAGGTGGACAGTCATCTGAACTAGAGATTGTTTGAAGACCTACAGGAAGCCACTTCAGTGACACTAAATACTTTTGCCTGCAGTTCTTATGGCAAAAATTAGGGAGAGGCAGAAAAGAGATCAACTGTGTCCACTGGGTAGAGACATTTTATTGCTTGAGTTGGTGGCTTTTTTCCCATTTATTCGGGATCAGAAGCATGCCCTAGAATGTCTATGAGTAGGTAAAAGGAAAACGTTTCTACCTTAATTCTTTTTAATGTCCTCTCTCCTACTGAATTTCTTTACCCTCCCTTTAGCTCCCCTTCATCCCTTCCTTGTCCTTCTCGTCTTGTCGATTTCTCTCTCCTCTTTTGCCCTCTTTCTTCCTTCTTCCTCCTGCCCATTTGAATCTTCCAGTGAACTCTTCTTTATATTTTCTATAAAGTGTGTCTCCAGAGAGACAGAGAGATAGATATATAGAGACAGGGATTAGAAAACACCCCTCAATGGGGTGTGATGCTGCAAATGTTTCTCTATTTCTCTCCTGATAGGAGGTGAGGCATTTATACATACACACATATACCCACACCCTTTTCCTTCTTTTCCTTTCCTTTTCCTTTTCTCTCTTTCTTTCCTCCCTCTTTCTTTCTTTCTCTCTTTTTTCTTTCCTGTTCTTCCTTCCTTCCTTCCTTCCTCCCTCCCTTCCTTCCTTCCTCCTTTCCATTCCTTTTCTTTCCTCTTTTCCTTCTTTTCTTTTCTTTTCTTTTCTTTTCTTTTCTTTTCTTTTTTTCTCTCTCTTTCTTTCTTTCTTTCTTTCTTTCTTTCTTTCTTTCTTTCTTTCTTTCTTTCTTTTTGCCATAGAGCACGTACACTTACTGGAGATAGAGAGTGAGAGAGAGAGAGAAAGAGAGAGACAGTGTGAGAAAAGATGAGAAATCAGCCCTCAGAGGGAATGGCCATGTTACAATCCCTTCTCCATTCTCTTCCAGGGACTTTGGGCATACATGCACGCATGCCTGGTGTGATTCTCAAGCTGCCTGGTCTAGGACTTGAACCACAGTCAGCCATGTGGAGTTCAGTGCCTTAACTACCATGCCACTTGCTGGCCTCCACCTAGTGTTCTTTTCTTATTTTACTTTGCATTTCATTTTATTTTTTAAGGGTTTTTGCCGTAGAACGTATACACTTGCCGGAGAGAGACAGAGAAAGACAGTGAGTGAATGAGTGAGAAATCACCCCCTGGAAGAGATGGCCACACTGCAACCCCTATATGCACACACACATATGCACCTAGAGGAGTGATTTTCAAGTCACTGGACCCAGGGCTTGAACAGCAGTCAGCCCTGTGGGAGTTCAATACCTTAACCTCTATGCCACCTGCTGGTCCTTTCAGTGTGTTTTTCAAGTCACTAGGTTCAGAATTTGAACCAAGGTAAGCCATATGGGATCCAGTATTCTTACACTAGGCTAGGGGGCCAGCTGTAAGATAAAAATTATGAGAAGGAAATTGGCTAGTGATGGTTCTCACTCTGGTCACACATTAGAAACACTTAAGGAGCTTTTCACAATGCCATTGATTGGACACCAACCCAGAACAATCCAGTTAGAATGTAGATAAGGGGCTAACATTGTAGTTTTAGATAAATCCCATCCGGGTATTCCACTCTTCATCCAAAGCTACAAATCTCTGGTGTTGAAGTGTCTGAATGGGGGAAAATACACTTCATAGATTCCACAATTTTGACTTAATGCAGATACAGAAAATATTGTGTTTCAGTCAGAGTGGATTTTATGTAAATGTAATTCAAATGGAATAAAGTAGTTGGCTGGTTCCCACCATGTGGTTTCCTGCTGTGCCCTTTGGAGACCACTGGAATCTGACGGCAGCTTTAGCTCAGAACCTTGTTTTAGCTCAGAAACAAGTACATTCAGTGGGTAGGCATGTTCTTCCTCTCATTATTTTTGGGTGCTTCTGCCTTCCAGATGCCATCTTCCTCATATTGTGGCCTCAGCTAGCAGACTTTTATGCCAAACATAGGTGGCTTTGGGCTGGCCAAAGGGAACTGGCAGAGATGATGGCCATAGCTTTTCAGAGTCTTGCATAACAAATTGGAACTTAAAAACAAGAGGATAAGAGGCAAGGCTAGCATTGCCAGAAAAGCAGTGGATTACCAGTTAAAATCAATTTTGAATAAACGATCATTTTTTAGTGCAAGTATGTCCAATGCAATTTTATTTTTTTGGAGAGGTTTTTGCTATAGGGCGCATGCGTTCGTCAGACAGACAGAGAGAGACATAGAGACAGAAAGCGAGAAATCAGCCCCCAGGGGGTATGGCCACGCCGCAATCCCTTCTCCTCCATTCTCCTCTCGGGATCTTGGGCACGCATGCACACGCGTCTGGTGTGAGTTTTAAGCCACCGGGTCCGGGACGCGAACCGCAGTCGACTATGTGGGAGTCCAGTGACATAGCCATTACGCTAACTGCTGGTCCCTCCAATGCAATTTTTGAGGCATTCTTAAAAATATTGTTAATAGGAAATTCAAACTTAAGTGGGTGTCATATATTCTTGTTTGCTAAATGTGGCAACCTGGCCAGGGCACTGAAAAAAGAAGACAACAGGGCTGACAAATGCTCAGACACTGAGAATAATAAACAATAAGAATTCAATGATGGAGAAACTGTGACTGTTAAATGAGACTGGAAAGTAGAGACCTATGAATTAGTTTGACTTTTCCCACCTTTGCAAACTTCTTTGCCTATGATTTTTTGATGAAAAGAGGGAGAGCGTCTTCTATTTTATGTTCTTATTTTGGGCTTATGTTTAACTCATCAAGAGAAATAGGAGTTTCTGTGCCTTTCCTGTGGCAATGCAAATTTACAAATAAGCACTTCCCAGGAAGGCCATAGAGTTACAGGCTTGTGGCCCAAGAGATCTCTTCAAGGGCAGGTATATTTGGTTCAATTCACATTTGTAATCTCTGGAAAGTCCTTAGCACTGGGCTGGGCTGTACTGAAAGCAACTGTAAAAAGTAGGAAAGGAGTCTTTACACAAACAAATGCTCTACCATAGGGTAACAAACGTCTACTTTGTTAACTTATATAGGAGGAGCATTTAATAACCAAATGACCAGTGCTGGATATATATATATATATATGTGTGTGTGTGTGTGTGTGTGTGTGTATATATATATATATATATATATATATATATATATATATAATTTAAACCATGGAATAAATGGACCAGAATTGTCTTTTCTTAATCTACCTTTCCTGTGAGAAAGATTGAGCAATTTCCAAAGGCGGGTTTATAAATTAGTTAACTAACTGCTTTAATCTATTTTCTGATAGCCATCAGTGATTTTCAGTCAAATACTGCCATGGGTTGAAATCCATAATGTCAATCACTTGAACATATTTAGGCAGAAATCTATATTATTGTGGTTACCACAAGAATTGTGGTGAGGTAAGGAAGTATTCTGAGCATGTTCAAGGAGACAATTCCCAGTTCCCTTGGTGTGATCCTGCTATAAATATATTTTTTTTCCTTTAAATTAATCGTTGGTTAAAAGCCAGAGATGTACTCTGAAAATTTTACACAGTTTTAGTATTCTCTTCTCCAGAATGGACAAAGAACTGCAGACTAGGTAAAAACGTAATTATATTAAAAGAATAGGCATTTCCATTCCCTCTGTGTCTCAAGCAATATATATATATATATATATATATATATATATATATATATATATATATATTTGCTAACTTGTATTGATTGCTTTCAGCAAACATAAGGGGCAGATGATTGGGAGTGTGCCCATTAGCCACAGGCAGTCTTAGGTCAATAATGCTTGCCTAGAATTCTAAGATGAGGTTAGAGCCCTGACTGGTGAGCCAGGTAAGTGTTCATCTAGGAAATGAGGATAGCATTCTAATTCAATGATAAAGAATTTTTGGAAATGATAAATGACAATTTTATATGGAAGGTCTTTGTAAGTGATGATTCACTTTATAAATGTAATGCATTGATACCACCTCTGGGATTAAAATAAGAAAATAATGCATCCATCCACTAACCATTAGGAAAGTGAAGGAGTAAGTGTCATGCCGTGGTTCTAGCCCAGATCTATAATCAAATTTCTGATACAGCCATATGATGTATTTATCTTAGATTGCTAGCCATGATTAATCAGAATTTATATTTGTTGCCATTTAACTCTTGCATTCTGATGTTTAATCTAACAGAAATTTTGGCAAATACAGAAAATATACAAAAAATTCACAGTCTGAATTGCATTATCCTGACATATGTTAACGCTTTTCTACATTTTTGCTGTCTTTTATCCTGTGTATATATGTGCACATAAATACAGATTATATTTAATTCTTATTTATACCACATTGTTCAATCTTCATATATAATGCAATATTATAGGTATATGTGAACTTTTATATCATTTGTAGTTTGAGTTTATTTTACATTGTCAGGAAAATTTTATTCCTAAAAATAGATGTTTAGGGCCAGCAGGTGGTGTGGTGATTGGGGTGCTGGACTCTCACATGTCAGATCATGGCTCGAGTCCTGGACATGGAGGCTTGCTTTCTTGCTTTACCCCTCCTTCTCTCTGGTAAGCATGCATGCCTTATATCAAATTTTGAAAAAAATTAAAATAAATTAATAGTTATTTTTAAATGTAGGTATTTAAATCTATATTTTTCCATTTTGTCATTGGTCTAATATTTTATTTTGATGAGTCTCACTGCAATGAAGAGACACGATAACTTTTCTGACCTTCGGGAAAATTAATGCCAAATTAATTTTGAAATCTGTCTATGTTTACATAGCACAATATATAAAATGTGACAAGTATTTGCTCAGATGTCTTTATTGGTAGTGAGCACATTGATAGGGTGTAACCTAATAGAGTTGGTAATCAACAGAGTTCTCTAATATTCTCAAAGAGGGTGAGGGATATATGGCTTTTTCTTTTTTTTAAGAGAGATTTTTGCTATAGGGAGCATGTACTTTTTGGAGAGACAGAGAGAAAGGAAGTGAGAAATCACACCCCAGGGGAGATGGCCACACTACAATCCCATCTCCTCCATTCTCCTCTCAGGATCTTGGGCATGCATGTACATGTGCCCAGAGTGAGTTTGAAGCCACCAGGTCCAGGACTCAAACTACAGCTGGCCATGTGGGAGTCCTGTGATGTAACCATTATGCCATCTGCTGGTCTCGGGATATGTGTCTTTATTCTCATAGCAATGAATATTGGGAATATATGTAATACTTTTAGCTTTTGCTGTCCGTAGATCACTGGGCCATAAGGAATCATCAAAGGGCTGAATAGAGTTTGAATTTACTGTATTCTATAGAGTGATTTATTATAAATAATTCCCATGGAAGAGTCATTTGAAATAGGAAACAATAAAAAGGTGTGGGAGAGATCTCCTTGATTTGATGGCCAGCGAAAAAAATATAACTCTATCTAGATTTATATCTATATATGTCATCTAACTCAAAATGCTATCTAAACGCTAAAGGAGGATTATTAGATAGAATGGTTTAATTTTTCCCCTTTTTACAAGATAGACAGAGTGTGTGAAATCCATGAAAACCTTGTGAATAATAGCGATGGATTTTGTAATTCAAAAGGGATTCACATTTGAGCTAAAAATGGGCCTGTCAAGCCATTCAAATGGTAATTGTCAATCCTAAAATTCAGGAAAAAGATATAAACCTGTATTCACACACAAACACATATACACATATACACTTATATCTCTCAAACTTTAAATGATATATTTATTTTTAAACTACCTGTAATATCAGCCAAAAGACAAATCTCAAACTAATAACTGTGCTGTATTGTAACTGACATTTCAGGTATTCCATCTGACAACTTTCTCTACATTTTGGCCGTTGAAAATAAACCAATATAGAATCTGATCCCTGAGGCAAAAAGTAAAAGGAATGAGTAATTCAGAGTATAAAAAAAATCTGAATTTAAAATCAAGTTGATTTTAGATTAACAGACTGCACACACACACACATGCACACACCCTCCTAGGACATTGTTTATTTAAATATTTTACACAAAGATTGTAATTTGTAGTACCTAGAATGAAAAATAAAAATTGATCTACCAGGGAAATAAAATTAGAAAGAAAAAGCAAAGGTAAGACTTATTCTTTCAATATTTACCAATATTGAGGTTGCAATATGTGCTGAAACAGTGATACTGGACCTTGTTCAAGATAGGTAGTCAAGCAGGTCTCTTTGAAGAAGTAACTTTTATTTAGACTTAAAGGACGAGAAGTAACTAAACTGAGACTTAAAGAATGAGACCTATCAAGGTATTCCTCCCATTATCTTTGAGTACCTTGTTCATTTTCTTTATAGCATTTGACCACACATTGTGAATATGATAATTACTGTGTCTAATGTTCTTCTCTCTCTTTTCTACATAAAAATGTAAGGTCTTGCAGAACAGATCTATCAACCTGAGTGAGTATGGTAGGGATGCAAAAGTGCATTGAGTGAGTAAAGGTGAAATGGAAGAGACAAAAGCCATGCAGAAGTTTCTCCACGGTCTAAGTAAAATCCTGCTTTTCTACACTATGTAGTCAGCATTTGGAATTAAAATATGTGAGCAGAGTCAATACAATATATTGGAGACAAAAACCAAAGAAATTTTTGATAAATTGGTTGTGGCAGGTAAGAAAAAGGAAAGAAGAAAAGATGTCTCTAAGTTTTCTAGCTTAAATAACTCAGTGAGTGACGATGCCTCCTCTTGAAGTAGCTAATATTTGGGCAGAAGACTAGTTTGGAAATGAAACTGAATTCCATTTGGGATATTTAAATTAAATATATCTATGAATCAAGTTAAGATAACCAAAATGTGGTTAGATATGTTTGCCTGGATTACCTACTTAGGGAGATTTGACTCATTTCCAGGTATTTCTTAACCATCTACAATGGTTTAAAGAACAATAATTCACCTTCATCTTCAAGGTGATTATTATTATTATTATCTTTAGAGAGATTTTTGTCATAGGGCATGTGCACGTGCCAGAGACACAGACAGAGACAGGGAGATTCAAAGCAAGAAATCAACCTCCAGGGGGAATGGCCATGCTACAATCCCTTCTCCTCCATTCTCCTCTTGGGATTTTTGAGCACACACACACACACACACACACCCAGCATGAGTTTTCAGCTGCTGGGTCCAGGACTTGAATTGTGGTCAAGTACATGGGAGTCCAGGAATGTAACCATTATGCCATCTGCTGGTCCCATCTTGAAGGTGATTATTGATTAGAATGATAAAGGAACAGTAGAGGACTAAAGCAAAATTAGAAAGTAAACTTGATGAAACTGAGGTTCTATGATCCTAGGAAGGGTTTTAGAGAGGTCCTTCAATTTTGTGAACTGACAAAGCATGTTTACAGATATAATGTTTAAGGCAAGAGAGTTCCTCCACTTTCAGGTGTCAATGCAGGGGTGGAGAAAAGAATACAGCACAGAAAACTTTATTTCTATAGGGATCTGCCAGATACAAGACTCCCATCTTCATCCAAACAGAAAAACTACTTTGTTCCTTCTGACCTTCCCTCTGATCCTAATGTTCAGCCCAATTCAACTTTCTTCTGGTTTACTTCACACCTTATAGGGCAGATGGTACCAAGGTCAAACTAGTGGGAGTTACCAAGCATAAGAGGAAACTGGTGACCTTTCTGTCCCTCCCTTAATCACTCTGCAGCCAGAGAGCCATGTCATGTTTATGGATATACAGAACTTGTATATAGGTGCTGGTCTGTGAGTTTGGGATATTGTTGTTGGAACGCAGGTGACTCCTGACCTTATTCTGTTTCTTTGAACCAGAGGAGGGAAGTTAATCAAACAACAAGGTAACAAATTTTGACTGGACAAGCTCATGCTCTTTTATGTGGGGAATAATTAACCTATGAAAATCACTGATGCTGGACAATATTAAGCAGGTAATTTAGGAAGACTCTTAAAGGGGATTGAACATTTATATGAATATAATTAACAAAGGCAGTTTTAGAATCTAGAATAATAGCCTGTACATCCATAAGTCTTGGTTTAGAGAATAAGCTGCTTAATCTCAGAGAAGAACCAATTCACATTGCCATTGTAGAAAATAAGCATCTTATATATTAAGCCTTATATGCTAAGCAGCATGTATTAAGAATGGCTAGTGATGGGATGCTCTGGTTATAAGAATATTTTCCTTAAACAACGAATGAATATCCCCATTTGTTCACTAATTGTTCCTTTCAAAAACTTGAAGTTGCTATTCGATAAACAGCTGTTGCCATTTCTAGTAAGATTAGGAAGTGACTTGCTAAATTTGGCCATTGCAAAAATATTAGATAAATAAAAATTACTACAATGTGTATCATGTTCCTGGCTCTGATCATTAATGGAAATGAACAGAATCCTGAATAAAACCATGTTTTTTTCTAGATAGGTAGTTTTTGGGGGCATCTCTGAAAAAAATAAAAAATGAAAACTATTCTACTAGGATGTCATGAAAAGCACAGACATTGACTTGACTTGAAAAAGATTTAAGTGCTACACAATTTATGAAAAGCACATTTCTTCAAAGGGATTTTTGCTTTTTGGGGACAGGGCATATAGCTGTAATCATTCTGCCTGACCATATTTAAGCTGAGCCATTAAAAATGCTATTGCTTCATCCAGCTGTTTTAGGACAATTAGCCATGTGACAGCCAGACGGGAGAGTAAGATGGCAACAGCCATTTCAGCGCCTACATATGTCTCTCCTTACTTGGAAAAAAGACAAAATAACTCCAAGTGACTAACACTGGTGGAATATATTAAACTACCCTCCTTCAGAGTAGTCTGTCAGTTTGGCTGAAATCTGAATCATCTTCCATCAGAGATCAGCGAGTGACAAGCCTTGACTGTTTTAATATTGTTTAAAGATGGATTAATTGAGTAGCCTAGAAAATTTGAATGTTAATGTGGCAAAAGTCATGATTCTTCATTTTTAAAGTTCTTGAGGAATCACAAATGCTCATTGGCTTTGAAATTAGGGCTGAAGGGGAATGTGTTTCAAAAACTTCTAAATAGATATTATTTCACAGTGTTCTCCCACCAAAGCAAAAAGGAAAATAATCATTCAAATGTTATTTACTGAACTTCAGTGTCATTCAAATGTTATTTATTTAATTCATAAGCGTGAGTATGGACTTTCATCTTAGTTTTGTTGTTAAGGTTCAAATATAGGCACTCTGATGAAAAAGGGGTAGGTTCCTTCCTGTCCTTGCCATCACCCCAGTTGGCCTGTGTCCCAACTGGCTCTACATTATGATTCCTTATTCTTTGAGTTTGGATTTTCATCTAGGCTTCCAAAGCAGAAGCCCTTTATACATTTCTACTTTAGCCACACGAGCAGTTTGTAATGGATGTGGAAAGGCAGCAGCCCATCTCTGTAGACATCGACAAGGCAGTAAATAAATTTTCCTCTCTGGGTCTCTGCCAAAAGCAGTCATCATCCTGCAGTCCCTGCTCTCCCAGCCAAGGAAAGTCACACAGAGCATTAGTCTCAGTCTCGAGGTTATTGTACAGGGAGGGCAAAGAAAGTGAAATGAGGAGAGAAGGAAGTAACCTTCAGCCTGGAAAGTCATCCCTGAAGAGGGGGAAAGGAGGGTGGGAGGAGACTCCCTGACTTCGGTATCTGTTTGAAAGACTGCACAGCAGTGTCCTCAAAACTCCATTCCACAATCCCTTTGGATCAGACATATTTTCAGCCTTCTGAATGCTATTTTATGATTTGTGTCACTTAGATCTTTCTGTTTATTCTACGTTTAAAATGTTACTAGTAACTACAAGGGTACTTCAAAAAGTTGATGCAAAAATGAAACTAAAGTACAAGTTTACCTTGCTGCAAAACAATTTTGAAGGCCATGCATAGTTTTTCTATAGTTTTGGACCATTTTTTGGAATACCCTTCTCTTATTTCTGAAGCTCCTTGTGAAGGTTTCATTTCCTCTTCCATCCAGAACATCTCACTTGTTTCATCCCTTTTTCTTCCCCTCAGCAGGTAAAGAATTCAGTCTTGCTTTCTGCATCAGAGTAGATGGATAAGACATTTGGTCTCGGTGTACGAAGCGAGTGGTATTTTTATCCTGTACTCAAATCAGCTTCTGTGATCCGGCAATACATAATGTGGCTATAACAATCCTAATGCCTCCAGACATTAATGTCGCGGATAGCTTCATGAGGCACAGAAAAGCCAAAACCTCTGCCCTAGACGTTGCCTTGTGTCCCATGGGTGAAGGGCTTCTCCTGCTTCAGCTGGAACCAAGTTTTATAGAAGATGGATATGGATCATCAAATGAGATTTTCACAGTACAGTAAAGGTGGATCTAATTGCAGCCAAAGCCAAAGGGTTGTATCAGAGAGCTTGTTGCAAGCAAGAACTAAAAGGATCAAACTGGGACTGTTCCTGTGAAGAACTAGCCAGGAGAATGCTAGGATCAGAGAGCCTCAGGGCATCACAGTTATACAAAAACAATGCTTGGGTAATGCCCAAGGGCATTTAATTACATTATTATAATTTATATTATCAATAGCAATACTAAAGTAAGGCAGTTTGGTGGAATATTTTTTAAAAAAATCAAAGATCAAATAAATATTCATTTTTCCCATCTCATCATTTTGGAAAGAAAAAAAAAGTACAGCCAACCATTCCTGTTGACGCAAGCCCATCCCTAATCGTCATTAAACACAGAGAGAACAACCGGCCCTCAGGAGCAGTGCTTGGAGATAACTGCATCCGGGCATCACCGCTCTCGCCCCTACAGAGTGTTTATTCTGCCCTGTGGAGAACGCTGCCCCTGACGTTGGGTGTTTCTTAAAATCAACCTTATTCATGTATGTGAAGTGAAAAAGCCAAAGCGAGAGGTATACTTGCTTGTGGCTATAGCTTTCTTAGTGCTCAAGGAGAATTTCTGTGTGCACTAGAATGAATGAATGATAAACTGAATAGATATATAAAGGAACGATGAAGTCCTTTGTTGAAGGAACTATTTTAAAACTAATTTGCATAACTCTCAGATGGATAAATGCCAGCTAAAACCAGGGTACCATGCAAAAAAAGTAGACTTCCTGCTCTTCCTTTTCAACTTGATTAATAGCTGAACCAGCAGTCACTTAAAAATTTCCAAAATGCTAAATTGAGAAAATTTTATTTCTGAAATGTAATTGAGTCACAATATTTTTCAGGTGAATTACACATTTCAAGTTAAAACAAATATCCTATACCTTTCGATGAAAAAAATAATCTCTTACAAAATTGGAGGGAAAAAGGGAAAAAGAGAGGGAAATAAGGCTGTAGAAGGAGGCTTATCACTGGCTGAGTCTCATAATGAGAATGCTTATTATACCACAACTGGAAAAAAATTGGATGACAACTTCATGTTCAGCTTCGTTTCAGGATAGCATCTTTAATATTTTCAAATAATCTAAAAAATGTAAGTACTTTTATTGTTCAATAAATAGCTGATACTATCAAACTTTAGGAAAATTAAATTAATTATAGCAATTTAGCTTGTTTTTGATTTGCACATAGAAAAATGTTTTTGTTTTTTTTTTTGAGAGGTTTTTGCCATAGGGCGCATGCGCTCGCCAGACAGACAGAGAGAGACAGAGACAGAAAGCAAGAAATCACCCCCCGGGGGGATGGCCATGCCGCAATCCCTTCTCCTCCATTCTCCTCTCAGGATCTTGGGCACGCACGCACACGCGCCCGGCGTGAGTTTTAAGCCACCGGGTCCGGGACACAAACCTTGATCGACTACATGGGAGTCCAGCGACATAGCCATTACGCTAACTGCTGGTCCTGAAAAATGTTTTTGAAATGACAAAAGGAGATGGAGAGAAAGACCATCAGAGACTTAAGATAAGAATGAACAACAGTAAAGTTGAAAAGGAAAACAAGAAAATGAATAAGGCAGGGACCAGCAAGTGGGGTAGATAAGGCACTGGCCTCCCACATGGCCGACTGCATTTCAAGGTCTGGACCTGGTGGCTTCAAAATGACTCTGGGCCCTTGTGTGTGGGTATACAAAATCCAGAGAAGAGAATGGAGACAGCGGATTGTAGTTTGGGCATCACTCCCTCCCCCCAAGGGGGTGGGCGTAGGTAATTTTTCACTTTCTCTTTGTCTCTCTTTGTTTATAGTGAGTTTATGTGTACCATGGAAAAAAAAAAACTTAGGAAAAAAAAAGGAATAAGACAAATTAGTGCAGTAATATATCATTACTCTCTAAAACAGAAAGGTTGAGAGTGTAAAGAAAGAAAAACGGGGACCAGCAGTTAGTGTAATGGCTATGTCACTGGACTCCCATGCAGTTGATAATGGTTTGAGTCCCGGATCCGCTGGCTTAAACTCATTCCCAGTGCATGTGCATGCGTGCCCAATACCCCGAGAGGAGAAAGGACGAGAAGGGATTGCAGGTGGCCATCCCCCGTCGGGGGTGATTTCTCGCTTTCTGTCTCTCTGTCTCTCTCTGTCTTTCTGGTGAGTACACACGCCCTATGGCAAAATCCTCTCCAAAAACAAACAAACAGACAAACAAAAACGAAAAAGAAAAACCTAAAAGAGATAAAAGTCCAAAGAAGTAAAAGTGAATGTAAAAAAGGATATGTGAAGAAATGTGTTAGGGAAAAGAAAAAAACAATAATAATAATAACCATACCCTGAGCCAGGTACTGGTTGAATCCTTTTATATGTACTTATTGTTTGATACTCAAAACAAGCCTCTTACCATGGTGATGGTCCCACTATCAGCACCCAAATTTTACAGGTGAGGAAACCCAGACAAAGTAAATCCTCTTGTGAAAAGCTAGGGTTCAAACCCAGAGGGTCTGATTTCAGAGCATGTGATGTGGAGTACTGTACTGCGTAGCCTTTCAGAACAAACAAATGATGAGGGACAGAGACAAGGACCAACAAGGAAAATGCAAGGATGTGGGAGGTTCTCAATGTTTGGTTTGAGTATAAAATTATTTCCAGGCTTGAAATGTGTGCCATCAGCCCTCAGCAGTCTTACAGCAAAGAACGGAGGCTGAGTCTGTTAGCGGCAGTAAGGGGAGTGGATAAATAATTGATTAGGCACAGCGTGCTCTTTGTGTGCAGATCTATAGGGAGGAGAGGGGTCCAAGAGGCAGAGCCAGATGGTGAGCTGTAATGTGCTTATATTAATAGATGTCTTCATTAGATGACATATTCACAGGAGTCCGGGGCAAGTGCCTTTCAGCCATTACCAGGAACACTCAAGGTCTAGAGATGAAGGTGACAGTTATCTGGAAGACAAGAGAAGTGGCAGGTCTGATGTTCAGAGGAAGAGATACAGAGCATCTGTAATAAGAGAAACAGCTGATATTTTAAAGACAGTCCCTTGTCCCTATGTGAGTCCATCTCCAAATATGTGAAATAACAGGATTCTCCTACCCCCTCCACCTCCATCTTGCCTCGCTGACAACTCTCTCCTCACCTCTCTCCTGTATTTCTGTCCTCAGGCGGATCACTGATCTCCACTTTTTTATACAAATTACACTTTCTCCCCTCTCTTCCTCTTGTTGTTTTTCTTTAAATACCCTTATGAGGACGCTTCCTGGCTATCAATTCCCTGGCCATAAACTCTGGTACTTTTTTCACTAATATTATTGCACTTGGTCACACCTGCCAGTAGATTGCTCCTATATTAACAGCTGATGGTCAGCCCAAAATTATTAAGCAAATATTGATACAGAAACTCTTTTATATGTGAATGAACTTTGGTAATATTAAATTTAAATACCATTGAAATGTTGGTTGAACGGGTGTTGAATATTTTAAGGACTTTGGCTCTTTGTGCTCCCTATATAGACAGAATGCAGGAATGCATATATACTTATTACCCCTGCATAGATTAAATAGTTTGTCGTAACTGGAATTCTATATTGGCCAAATCTGAACAGAATTTTAGCAGAACAATACTTAATTTATACAACTACTATTAGTGGCAAATAATGATGTACTCAATTACTATCTGGACTTTCTCTACTCCCCAGGAAAAAAAATATGTCACCACCAAAAGAATGTCAAACTTTTACAATGTTGGTAATAGCATGTAATTTATTGATACTTAAAAACTACAGGGTATTGTGCTAGTGCTAAATGTCATGAAATTAAAAAAAATATGTCAAACAGATTAAGCTTTAGAAAAAAATGGAAACTAAAGTAATGACTCTTTAGATTGATTCCTTAATTTTTTTTATTTCAGTTTCTTTTATACATTCAATCACATAAATCAAAGTCTTCACCATTAAGGGTTATTTGGATTATAGGGTTAGGATAAAACTATTTCCACTCTTGCCTAAGCCTCAGTTAGTTTCCAGCACTCTTTTCAGCTTAGCCAGACTTCCTTACATGCAGATTGTTAACATGTTTGGAGCCAGACGTGCAGAGGCAGTGTGGATGTGAGCAGGGCTGTACACAATGTTTTCAGAGGGACTCTCATCAGGATTGGGTTGCTCCATGGTAGGGACATCATTCTTCTGAGCATCGTCCTAATATCAAGACTCAAGATACCCTTGGAGTAGAGGTGAGAGGCATTCAACAGCAGGGGAAAGCCTAATTTTATCTCTCCAGAGTTTTAGATGGATATGAGATTTTGCTTGATTTCTCCTAATTATTCAGAAGGTAGTTTAGTAAAATACTTTCTCTTGCTGATAACAAGACTCAAAATTCCCTAGCACATCTGACCTAAGTGGAAGCAACTGGAAGGAAATCTCTGTCTATATTTTGCACCATGTTCAGCTCAAGGTTTCAGTCCATTTCAAAGTACTATTTTATTTGCACAGTGATTTATAGAATAGGTCTAGAAAGCTTTTGTAGCCATCAATAATTTTCTAAATTAGAGAAAACTTTTGACTAGGCTTCACTTTTTAATTTCTGAGTAATTGCTCTGCATCATGTCATCAATGAATTGTATCATTTCCCCTCCGGTTTAGCTGTGAACCCCCCTACTCTATTTGCACACAGACTGTAGCTGTTGATGCCAGATTCTGTATCTCCTCTCCTTCTCTTGAGGCTATTTATTTCCACTTCCATTCAGAATCTCGTTCTGGCCTTAATAAAAAAAGAACTGTAAAAGTACTTTGAGACATCAGTAAGAAAATACCAGACTTTTCCCACAAATGTGTTGTGCCTATTCCCAGACCCCTTGTCTAGGATCTAGTTCTTCCATCTGCTACGTGGATACTAGGTAGTCATAGGAGGAAGAAAATGTAGTGGTTGAGCATGGGTTTTGTAGTCAAGAGCACTTTGGTTGAGATTCCCTCTCTGCTACTTTCTAGCTCTCTGGCTCAACTAGCATAGGTGAAACTCTATTTCTTCATCTATAAACGGGTAATAACACCACCTCCTGAGGCTAGTGGTGAAACGTGACCCACTAGGAGGCAATCCCAAATGGAAAGTTCCTAGTTCAAGCGTGGAGACCTCACAGGGTAGAACCATGCCCATGATCCAGGACTGGCGGAAGGCTGGGGGTGTATCCCAGTGAGAAGACCCTGATGGGAGTATTTGTTTTCTCTCTCCATCTCTCTCATGGGTGAAAGAAAATAAACTTGAAAAATCAAAACTTTGTACATAATGAGCACATGTGCATAAGTGCCCCACATCCCAGCAGGATGAGAAACAGAGCAGAAGGGATTGGAGTGTAACCATGGCCCATTAAGATGTGCTTTCTCGGGGCCAGCAGTTAGTGTAATGGCTATGTTGCTGGACTCCCACGTAGCTGACCGGGTTTCGAGTCCCGGACCCAGTGGCTTAAACTCATGCCAGGCGCGTGTGTGTGCATGCCCAAGATCCCAAGAGGAGAATGGAGGAGAAGGGATTGCGGCATGGCCATCCCCCCGGGGGCTGATTTCTCACTTTCTGTCTTTCTGTCTCTCTCTGTCTGTCTGGCAAGCGCACACGCCCTGTAGCAGAAACCTCTTCAAAAAAAAAAAAAAAAAAAAAGATGTGCTTTCTCCTCTCTTTCTGTCTGTCTCTCTCTGGCAAGCATACATACCCTCTGGTAAGGAACAAAACCTAAAATATAATACTACTTTCTCATAGAGCTACTGTGAGGGTTAAAGGAAATAATACATGTAAAAGAGTTGATAACTTTCCTGGCATACAGAGAGCTACAGAAACATAGTTGTTATTAGTACTGCCATTTTTTCCTCCAGTCTTTGCTCCCTGCTCTACATAAATGCTTGTACTCCAATATTCAAATAAATGTTCATTAAATACCTACTATGTGATAAGCCCATGGCAAGATTTGAACTTGACTCCTCAGTGATATATGTTTATTTGCAATAGTTTAAACTATGAATATCTATATTTTTAGTTTCTTTTTGATAAAACTGAGTGTAAAGTTATTTTCTCTTATTCTTGAAAGGTTTCAGAAAAGATCTCAACCAATGCCTGAAGGACTTATTTAAAAATTTATTCTAAGGTGCTCTTCTCCAAGGTCAACATCTTGGTATTTTACAAAAGAACAAGATGCTTAGACCAAAAACTGATTCTTCTCTCCTTTTTGTTAAAATTAGAGTCAACCAAGGGGCTAATCGCTGAATGCTAATGCCCCTTTAACACACAGCAATGAATGTAGCTCTGTAATTATGTTAAGTGAGTAAGAAACAATTTCTGTAAACATACTAATTGGCTAAAATTTTGAGGTCAAAGTCAATTCTCTAAAAAATTGTTGAACTATGAAATTGTTGTCAGGCAAATATTTTAGTGTTAGATTAAAAATTCATCTCTGGTAAATATTTTATCAATATATTATAGTTTTTGTGTGACAGTATTACATACAAATATTTACCTGTCAAGTATTTTGACAGGTGAATGTTAACATGCCTGAATAACTAACTCTAAGTTAGAATTGACCCAATATAAAACCCCAAAACAAAAATTAAAGCAAAAGGAAAGAAAAAAACACAGAATCAATAGTTTCTTAAAAATCAACATGCAGAGGGGCCAGCAGATGGCATAATGATTACATCACTGAACTACTACATAGCTGACTGCAGTTCAAGTCCTGGACCCAGTGCCTTGAAACATGCTGGCCATGTGTGTGTGTGTGTGTGTGTGTGTGTGTGTGTGTGTGTGTACTCAAGAACCTGGGAGAAGAATGGAGGAGGAAAAGAGATTGTAGCATGTCCATCCTCCCTGGGAGGTAATTTCTCATTTTCCCTCTCCCTGTTCTGTCTCTCCCTCTCTCCAGTGAATGCACATGCCCTAAGGCAAAAACCTCTAAAAGAAATCAACATGGAGCAATTAAAAGAATTTATATTGGGCAATAAGACAGTAAGGTAACCCTCCTAATAAGCCATTTGGAGACTGTCGAGAAGTGTTTAGATTAAGATCTCCTAAGGAGAAAATGGAAGTTATCATCATATAATCCAGGAGACTGGAGAATAAGAAGCATGATAACAATTATTAATGCCTGGTGAATGAGTCCTTATTAGTAGACATGATTATAAAGAAAGAGGGCACAAGGCCAAGCATAAACTTTTTTTCTCAATGTGATGAAAATATGAATGACAAAAAGAAGACAATTTTATCAGATCAGTATAAACATGTTAGATAATCTCTTTGGAAAAAAAAGTTCTTGTAGAAATAGATATAGGAAATATTAGGCCTCTCATTTTAGAATTGAATAGACTTGTCACAGGGTTTCTAATTGTTAAATTACTTATTTTTATTTAAATATGAGCATGAAATTAGAATTCAGACCAAATGAACATAGCTTGAAAGAAGGAGGACCTGGCAGTGTGACACGGGGTTAGGCTTCTGTCTAATTATGATAATGTATCTGGGAATGATTTATATGGTGTGGGACTAGCAATGAGAGACAGCACAGTCACTGATTTAGAAATTTTCAATCTAGATTAGAGAAAACGGCAGTGAAAATTAAAATCAGTGAAAATTAAAAAATAAATTTAAATGCAAAGCAAAGATAAAACATCAAATGGGCACAGGAAACAAGAAAAGAAGTCCCTGCTAGGGACCTGATAATGATAAGTACATTGGCACTAATGCTTCGTGTTTTGAGAATAGAAGTAAAAGAACTGGTGAAATACGCCTTGGGTGCTAACGGGTCAAAGGAGCACACTGTTATGGGAAACAGCTCAGGGATGGAAGAGGAAGCACCGAGAGCGGCTCAGACGGGTCAGCTCTTCACCCCAAAGCAGAACCTTTCTGCCTACTGGACAATGTTTTCCAGTCTCTAGAGAGAAGATGCTGGAAAAATTCACACTCAGTGAAAAAGGTCACTGATGCCCTGAAAACTGTAACACCAAGTTTGCTTGCCAGGGTGAATGATAGGTACACATGAATAAGCTTTTATTAGAAACAATGAAAGAAGGTGTGCTTACTTTCAGAGGTGCCACTCTGATGTGAGCAAATCAGGCTGAAAAACTCACCAAGAGAGTCGACACAGCACAATAGTAGCAGATGGTCTTCATGGAGCATTTGCTATGCCGAGCGCAGCTCTCTACCACACCTTCATCTTCCCAGCAAGCTCTGACAGGAAAACACGACTGTCATTACTATTTTGCACAAGAAGAAACTGAGGCAGGTAGAGGTAGAGTGCTTTTTTCCTTTTAAGCTGTGTTTACATCCTGGTGGCTTCAAGGCAAAGATAAGACTCATAAGAGTAATGTTCCGATGGTAGGGTATGCCAGATCCTGAATAGGAACCCAAGGCTTTGTTTTTACAATGTTTTTCTCTTTTTCCTGTTGAGCTGTCTTTCCATTTAATAATTTTCTTTTTTGAAATCAGTGAAAATTAAAAAATAAATTTAAATGCAAAGCAAAGATAAAACATCAAATGGGCACAGGAAACAAGAAAAGAAGTCCCTGCTAGGAATGACAACCGAGGCCAGTTAAAGTGGTTCCTGGGAGATGCTGTCTGTCCAAGGCACCCTGGGGCTGTTTATGGAAGCCCAGAATGTAGACCTGCCTGTGCTCCTCTCCCACCCGGCAGGGCTGACCCGGCGTGTAGACTACAGCACACACACCTGATGTTGCCCTTGTTCCCCTTGCCCTTCCTGCCTCGTTCCTTGTTTCTCATCACAGAGGCAAAGGAGCATTACCTGTCATTCAGGGACATTCATTAAACCGGTGTTTAAATAATGAAGCTAGAAGTGCATGGTGCGTTTAGGACACGAACAAACCAAAGGAGAAACTGCTCAGCTTGCCCACAGAGGAATTAAATAATATTTGAATTATATTGATGTGATCATCTCCCCCGTGGGAATAATTTCTTCTTTATTGTTATATCCCTAATGATTAATACCGTGAATAGCATTATAGGAACTTGATAGATATTTATTGAACTAAACTGAACAGGTGAGAGGAAGAATGTCGCATACTTAGCAAAAGACTTGAGCAAAAGGCATGCTAAGAAGTGTATCTGTAGTATATTTCTGAAAACAAAGCCCTTGGGAATTTTCTAAGGTGGGATTACTGGAAAATAAAATAATTAATAATAATAATAATAATAAATTAAGGCATTATGTAAAAGAAAGTAAGATCAAGAACTTAAAAGGACAAACTGATCATGTTTATGAGGAGCATTGAAAATCATACTCTCTTAAGAATCTTGGGACTGATAAGGACATCCCCCAGTGACACTGGGAGACCTCTGAAGAGAGACAGAGAAGAGCGAAAGGCTGCCCATGGTAGTGTGATGTGGCACCTACAAGGCTAATGCTACTTTTGGATGCACTCTTTTTAAAGCATTTCATCATGGAATAGAGGGTGACAGTTCCACTCTCAATGACATTCATGAGACCTCTTCTGGAATGCCCCATTCTGTTCGGTCTGTCTGACTACCAAAAATAAGTAGACAGATTGGAAAGAATCCAAAGAAGAGTTTCACAATTGATTAGAAGAGAGAAGCTGACCTACGGAGAAAGTTGGAAAGAATTATGTCTATATGGCTTGGCTAAGAAATGTATATGTGCATGTGTTTCAAAGCCAGAAATATCTAATTGGAAAAGAAATAATTTACTCAGATAAAAAGAATACAGGTAAACCAATCAGTGAAATGAGTTTTGAAATAAGAATCTAGCCTACAGATTGGGTTGAAATTGGATGGTGGTTAATGACATCTAGATGACGTTCACTTGGAAGTGGTGGGTGCCCTGAAGGGAAATGCTGAAACGCATCTTCTGAGCATATTCAAAGGAGGAGAGAAGGCAAGATAAGAGATGAAAGGTCACTTTTGATACTTTCCCTCTCAAATCTCTCACATTCCACATTGTAGTTTGTGTTTCATTAAAATAACTTGTCCCTTCCCCTTATTTTAAATACCCTTTGGAGAAAACTAAAGTGATTGTAAATCTATGTTTACTATATAGATATTCATAAATACTGTCCAGAAATATTGACCATATTAAAAATGGTTGTGAAGGTAACTCAAATATCTAACAAATTCAAATTAATATGGGCAAAGAATATTAAATGTTAAGACTTTATGATTGCATTTGTGGAAAATGCACATATAGAGTAGGGTGTTGTATAGGAATCTTGCAAAGAGGCTCTGCATTATGTTTTTCATTATGAGCTTGGAACACCCTATTCCTTTTGTTAGATTGTCCTTTCTAATACCTAGCCTCCACCTCACAATACTAAGACCTATAAAAACTACAAGTTCAAATTACGCAAAGGGAGGCAGAGAGCCTAAAGGTGTATGTAAAGAAAGAAAGAAAAAGATGAACAAGATAATAGTGAAGTAGAGAGGCAAGGACTGGTTCAAGTAATGAAGTCCACAACAGCATTATATGTTAGGCAGTGATGCTGTTGTTCTTTATACTCTCATCTGTGACAATTATAGACCATAAGGAAATAATTTGTATTCTAGAAATGGTCTTTTGTATCATTCTTGAAATTATCCAGTTCAAAAAACTTACTCTTATCAGAGAATCGACAGTTGGAATAAAAATGTTCAATTGCTTTGTTTCCTTTCCTGGGCATAAAATCAAAATGCCATCTTTTCTCACCCTTTTCACTACCCTTTGCTGAAATACTTTCTGTGTTTATTAATCTCATTAACCTCCACTACAAATTAAAAAGCAGAAACAGAAATAGTGTTCTACTATCAGGCTGCATAGTGGTCACACTCATTGAAAAGTAGGCTTGGGGGACCAGCAGATGATGTCATGGTTACGTCGCTGGAATCCCACATGACTGACTGTTGTTTGAGTCCCAGATTCAGTGGCTTGAAATTCATGTGGGGCACATGTGCGTGCATGCCCAAAATCCTGAGAAGAAAGTAGAAGAGTGGGGGTTGCAGCATGGCCATCGCCCCTGGAAGGTGGATATTTCTCACTTTCTGTTTCTCTGGCTCTCTGGTGAGCACATGCACCCTCTAGTAAAAATCTGTCTTAAAAATAATGTAGGCTTTGGGAGGCTAATTATTCAGTATCATATTGATAGATCCTGTGGAAATTTCAAATGTCTAAGAAAAATACCCAAGGGTAGTACTAATCTTACCAACTGTGCTCTTAACTTGAAATTTCATACATATACAAGTCTGTGAATCTATCTTTTGGCTTTAATAGGCAATCATTATTTCATTCTCGTTTAGGAAACTGTTTCCACCATAATAAAAACCAAAACAAATTTATGTTAAAATTGAGGGCATTTGGAATTAATATTAATTATGGTTTCTTCTGTTCAGTTTCATCTGTTCATTCATTTATAAATTTCTTTTTTATTCTCCAAAAGTAAATCAAGTTTTGTGAAGATAACCATGAGGTAGACTTGTTTTCTATTATTCACAAATTATAGTCTGTTAGAGAAAACAAGCTGGAACAATTCATAAAATTCAAGGGTAATGTATTTTTTAAAATCTTTTTTTAAATTATTTAATTTTGGGGACCAGCAGTTAGTGTAATGGCTATGTTGCTGGACTCCCACGTAGTCGACCGCGGTTCGAGTCCTGGACCCGGTGACTTGAAACTCAACGCCGGGCGCATGTGCGTGCGTGCCCAAGATCCCGAGAGGAGAATGGAGGAGAAGGGATTGCAGCATGGCCATCCCCCCTGGGGGGTGATTTCTCACTTTCTGTCTCTCTGTCTCTCTCTGTCTGGCGAGTGCATGCGACCTATATCAAAAACCTCTCCAAAAAAATTATTTAATTTTATTTATTCATTCATTTTATTTTTTAATTTGACCAGAAAGACATAGAGAGAGAATGAGAGAAGGAAAGTGAGAAAGCAGGCCACCAGGTCTGAGACTTGAGCCATGGTCAGCCATGTGGGAGTCCAACGCCCTTATCCACCACGCCACCTGCCGGCCCCATCATAGGTAATGTACTGTAGTGGGAATTGGTCATGAAAAGTGCAATACTAAGGAACAATAGATACATTCAAGTTTGTTGTAGAAAGGCTCCCCATGCCCGCACCTCCCCAAAAATGTTTCACTGTCATTATTTAAGGTGGGAGGACAGGTGTTAACGCGTGACGGTGACCAGTGCGTGAGGAAATGTGAGCGATGACGCTGGGCGGGGAGAAGGGCTGTCTTGTCTTAGGGAGCAGCGGCGTGTTTACTGAGTAGAACACAGAACACCGTTATCATCTGTTCTTCACTAAATAGCCTTAATTTCTTTGTTGACAGCATTCTAATCTACTTTTTGAAGTAGGTTATCCATGGGCACATGTGAATCTATCGTTTGGCTTTATTGGCAATCGTTATTTCATTCTCTTTTAGGAAATAGTTCTCACTATAATAAAAACCAATAGGCACCCCCACTCCAAAAGCTCAAAATCCACTAAAGAATAGATAAAAAAAACAACCAGAGGATTGGAGAGATAGGCAGGTAAATGAAGGAATCAAAAATTTAGTACAATAGGGGTTAGGGATTGGCTTAAGTAATAATCAGTAGTTTTGTTTAACTTTTTTAAAGGAACTAGAAATCCTATTTAACACTTTTTCCCTCTAACACCTTTTTTAAAAAATTCAAATTATTTATTTTCTCTATGAGAGAGGGAGAAAGAGAGACAGGCATCCTGAACAAGGTCTTCACGCCATGAACCCAGCCTCAGCCAGTCGGGTCACAGGCATGTACTTTCACACCTGGCTTGCACAGGGAGACTTCAGGGTATGAACCCGGGACCTTCCAATATGGCTTCAGCACTGGGAAGCATTGTAATACTGCTGCGCCACCATGGCCAGCCTCTTATTTTAACTCTTTCCATCACAAAGGAGGATGGAGTCTCACTCCCAATGCCAACAGCACTGTTTTCAACATGGATTTAGGGACCTCCTTGCCCTGCATTGCCATTTAACTCTTTTTAAATTTTTCTTCTCAATCGGATTGAAAGTTTTTGCAGGCTGGAATAAGTCTTACACAAAACTAAATACCTAGTAGATACCAGAAGACATACGCCAACATTAATGAATTTGTGGCATCGTGTTTTTTTTTTTCCTTCTTTGGTTCCCCCTCCCCTTTTCTTTCGGAAGCAGAGTTCTCACCTCTATAGGAAATCAGGTAGGCAAATCCCATCCCATTTCACACATATTTTGATCTACTTCATTTAGTTTCTCCTGTGATACCTTTGTGCCCTGAAGACCTTATTAAATCTGGTCTGTGGAAGCTGGGCATGGGGTCTTAACTTTCCTTTTAGAAGTATTATGTTTGCTGGCACACCACTTTGCATACAAGGGATGCTCAACAAATGGCAAGCCTGCTGATAACAATCTCTTCCTATCTCAGGAAGAAAATCAAAGAAAGTCTTGGTTGATTATGCTGTCTTTAATGCTTTTATAAATGTTATTCCTTTCAATCCTCTGTCATCCTCTGAGGTGTTGTTTAGATATACCCTTTGAAGCAACTTGTTCATGGGCATTTGTGAAATTACCTTGTGCCGTCAATATTGTTCTGATAAATATTTCATTTTCCTTTAGCATCAAATTCCTTTAGACTCATAAAGTTTTTTTTTTTTTGGTCCTTTTTTTCTGAGCCATAATATTGCTATAGATTTAGCAAACATTTGTACATATTCTTCTTCCTCTCTTCACACATGTGTAATAAAACTCAGCTTTTATTTCAGCTCCCAGGAGCCCCAGTGACATTGGATCAGCTTTATACAATATAAAGTTCATCAGGTTTAAAATTGAAGCTTTTCCTCTCCTCCCTCCCCCCCTTTACAAACAGTCTTTGTGCCATATCTCCAAGAGATCAGGTTAAAATCTTCCTACCCTTTGCAAGAAACTATTACTTTTGCAACTGGGTAAAGAGAGGCCATGGTGTTCCTCCTGGGCACTCAGAAAAAAGAATCTCATAAGGCTGTGGGGGGAGCAGAAAACCTTGGCGATGCTGATCTCGTCTTTATTACCACGTGTCCTTGCAGGACAAGTGCACTCCAGCACCTGCCTCTGTTCCACAGTGTGGGAAAGGTGCTGATAACGCTGCAATCACACTCAGCAAAGCTAAACAGTCACCAAGTGCAGTTCCAGATCTGTAACTCCAACCTCGGGGGTAAAAGGTTGCTGCATTTGCCCACTGCAATGTAATACAAACTGTCTCCTAATTGAACTTCGACACCCTCTTGTTGAACTCGGGAAGAATTTATGTCAATGAACCATGGGAAGACTTGAAGATTTATTGTGATCTAGGGGTAACTGAAAATAGATACTCTTGTATATTTAGGCATGTATCAATATAAGACAGTCATTTGAAACAAGGAAATAAAATATTGATGTAGTTGGAGAAGAGGAATATAATTCAGTGACATTGTTGCTATTCCAGTGTTCGCCTCATGACTTGACTGACAGATAAAACAGTCTTATGTCAGCTCGAAGTGGCTCCTCATCTCTGAGACGTTCCCTTTGCAGGAAAATCTGTGGCAGGTCCCTTCAGGTGCCTCAGTGGGAAAGAAGCATGCAAGATTACAGAGATAGAAGTACCTTCTACACCTTCAGCTTTTTATTTCGGTTATTTTTCTTTTATTTTCTGTTCTTTTTAGTAGCGTTGATACTAATACTAGGCTTATTTTTTAAAAGAAGCTTATAAGTTTGAGACCGGGAGTTGGCGTAATGGCTGTGTCACTGGACTCCCATGTAGTCGACTGTGGTTCGAGTTCTGGACCCTGTGGCTTAAACTCACATCAGGCACATGTATGTGCGTACATGCCTGAGATCCCGAGAGGAAAATGGAGGAGAAGGGATTGAGGTGTGACCATCCCCTCTGGGGCGTGATTTCTCACTTTCTGGCTCTCTGTCTCTCTCTGTCTTTCTGGTGAGCACACATACCCTATAGCAAAAACCTCAAAAAAAAAAAAAAAAAAGGACACTACTAAGTTATAGTGAGTTTCTGCAAATCAATTTAAATATTTAAATGAGCTATTACATAGTTATAGATTAGGCAGAGGAAAGAATGCTGGAAAGAGGGTTAGACACAGGAAATACTTTTTTTAAAACATAAATAATACCTTTGTACTAAGTGGAATTTAGGGATATTTGTCTTCATTTTTACAGCCTTAAAATGTGGTTAAAGCATATGAGACTCTGAGCAGAATTTTAATTTATCTTTCTGAGCATTACTTATCTAAATAGAGTCTCACAAATTCCTGTGTAAGAGACACATGTGAGTGGTAATATCATTAGGACAAAGGCGTAGGGTGATCAGGGACTGGACTTGAAGCTGAAATGCACATGGGCCCGGAACTATTTTCGCTCATACTTAGATAGTACATTTAGTTGGCATAGTGTGGGTATGGATCTGACAGAGACACAAAATAAAGTCATTGGGAAGAGCTTAGAATGTTCAGGTCCCTTCGGCAAATGATGATTGTATGTATTTCAAAAGTTCCCCAAGGAGTAGGTAACACTGGCCTCTTAAAATATGAAAGCCGTGTTTAACTAACATTTAGGACAAGTTAGTTACTTTTCAATTAAGAATTTGGCAAAGATGATGAATCAGTAGGAGCTAAGTGATTTTATTATAACTACCTGGTTAGAAATAAATGAGGGGAAAGAAAAAAAAACACTCACTCATGAACTAATTCAAGAGGCTCCATACACCATTAAGTAGATAGCTACACAGATATTTAAGGCCCCAACTGCATTGTTTCTGTGTGTTATTGTCATCCTGTAGCAGGAGGTTCAAAATTACAGTGTTTAGAGACCAGTAGATGGCGTAATGGCTATGTTTCAGGACTCCCATGTGGTTGACCACGGTTTGAGTACCAGACCCGATGGCTTAAACTCACGCTGGGCATGTGTGCATGCATGCCCAAGATATCCTGAGAGGAGAATGGAGGAGAAGGGGTTGAAGCATGACCATCCCCCAAGGGGGTGATTTCTCTCTCTCTCTCTCTCTCTCTCTCTGTCTTTCTGGCAAGTGCTTGTGCCCTATAGCAAAAATCTCTCAAAAAACAAAATTATAGCATTTAATTGGCTCAAAGACTTTCTGTCACCAGGAAATGGCTGTAAAAAAAAAACAATGTGTGTCTTCTCTAGGATACCATTTAACAGGTACTGGCAAGTAACAGAATGCCAGTACGAACTACACCTGGTGAATTTAATTCAATACAAGGAAACTCAGTGCCTTGAGTTTATTCCTCAACACCCTTACAATGCACACAGCCTCCGTTTTCCTCCTGAGAACAGCTTGCTGGCTCATTTGCTTGTACTGTTCTCCTGCTTTTCTGATCCCTAACATAAGAACTACTTAATGTACATCCAAGGCTATGGCAAGTTCCTGACTTTATCTCATTAATCTTCTTAACTAAACAAAACCCATTTACCTTCTTGATTCACCTTTATCCTTCAATTAAGAACTTGTTTTCTTACATTCAGCTCTTTTTCCTCAGTTCGACCTCAGTAGAGTCAACCGTCATTCTTCCTCCCCTAGTGCTCTTTGTGTCCGCCGTCAGTCCTGTAGTTGAAGAACAGAGTTTTCCCCCTTTTACTGACACATAAAAAGCCAGTCTTTTGTTGTAATCCAGCCAATGTTGGTCCCAGAAATTTGAGCTCCATGCTATGCCATGATGTTAATATTAACATTAACTTATACTAAAATACCAACATTCCTTAATTCTGCACTTAAAAAGAGTAGCATGCCAGCACCTGCTCCTGTCCCATAGTGTGGGACTCCACTACCATACTTAGAAAAGCTAACCTGTCATCAAATGCGTTTCCAGAGCTGTTAACTATTGTATTGTTGGAAAACTCATGACCTATTTTTTTCTGTTTTCCTATGCGAAAATGCATCATGACTTTTCAGACAAGCCAATACACCTGCAAGGTTGCTGCATTTGCCCGTTGTCTTGTAATTTACCTTACGCACTCTCCTATTGAAGTCAGGAAGAACTATGTTGATGAACAATGCTGTTGGATTAAGGATGACTCCAAATTCCCCTCATGCACTTTACTTACCTTCTGAAAATCTCTGATCATAGAAACAAAGAGAAAACTGTGGGTCAAACATCTGGGGAGCAGATATCACAGAAAGATCCTGGGAGTGGAGGATGATTGTCCATCCTGGGGGTTTTTCAATTCTTTGCAACATACCAATGGAAAGGCAAAGCACAAAGTCCTTGATGACTATTCAAGCTCGAAGCTCACGTTTGCTTTGAGAGGACTCAGAAGGAGCAGGCCCAGTTGCTAAAGCCTATATTTTGTCCACTTCTTCCCTTCTTGCAAACATTCTCTCCACAGCTATGTCATTTTCATCCTTAAAAGATGAATTAAAATAGGCATGAAGACATCTGTAGGAAAAAAAAACTGATTATTTCCTCTGCTCTCTTACTTTTTCCCTACTCTGGGCCTACTCTGGCTGTAATTGGTGGGGTATGCCATTCATTTAGGATATGGAGAGAAGCAAAACCACATTTGAGAGGAAACTATCCCCAGAAAGTAACAAATTGTTATTGTTAAGAGAAAAAATAAACCAAGAGTATGTAAAATAAAGAGAACTGGAAATAAAAGTTGGGGAGATCTACCCAGAGAGAATACGTAAGGATTCGCCACTGCTCCTGTGGGTTCCTCCTGCAGCTCAGTAAGAGTGTCCACCTCTGCCCTAGCACATCCAGCTCCGGAGTGCGGGAAAGCAGGGTGTGCGTCCCTTCTCTCCACAGTGAGAATTTTCACGTGCTCTCCATCTGTCTGCTAGCCTCAGTATCTCATTTATGGTATTTATTCCTTATCCTGGTCTCTGATTCTTTGTTACATACACAGGAGAACTTTCTTTGGTACATTTTATTTCCTCATTAGTCCCCTGCAAATTATTCATGATTATAACTTGAATCCAACCTTCACTTCAGAACTTTCCCCCAGTTAATCTGTTGTGTTTTGTTTCCTTGATGATCATGAAAACAACTTAAATTATTTATTGTTTCCCTTAATAGAATGTAAGGTGCATAAGGACACAAAGCTTGCTCACTGCTCTGTCTACTACTCCCAGCTCCCATCAAAAAAGTGCAAGGATGGGACCAGCAGTTAGCGTAATGGCTATGTCGCTGGACTCCTACGTAGTCGACCATGGTTCGTGTCCCGGACACAGTGGCTTAAAACTCACGCCAGGTGCGTGTGTGTGTGTGCCCAAGATCCCGAGAAGAGAATGGAGGAGAAGGGATTGCGGCGTGGCCATTCTCCCTGGGGGGTGATTTCTCGCTTTCTATCTCTCTGTCTC
This sequence comes from Tupaia tana, assembly GCA_026018925.1. Taxonomy (NCBI): domain Eukaryota; kingdom Metazoa; phylum Chordata; class Mammalia; order Scandentia; family Tupaiidae; genus Tupaia; species Tupaia tana. The sequence goes on along the minus strand of JAKSZU010000020.1, from coordinate 19,996,898 downwards.
TCTCTGCCTGGCGAGTGCATGTGCCCTATGGCAAAAACCTCTCAAAAAAAAAAAAAAAAAAAAAAAGTGCGAGGATCCATTTGGCATGGGATGGGATGATGGATGGATTCATTCATTAATTAACTAATTCATTAATGTATAGTTAGATTTTCCTAGTCAAAAAAAAAAAACCAATATATTAGCACAATATTCTGGATTATGTCCCAGTGTAGCAGTTCTATAGCACATAGTTTATTTTACTTTTATATCATTGAATCTGGGGACCAGCAGTTAGTGTAATGGCTATGTCACTGAACTCCCATGTAGTCGACCGCGGTTCGAGTCCCGGACCCAGTGGCTTAAACTCACGCCGAGCGTGTGTGTATGCGTGCCCAAGATCCCGAGAGGAGAATGGAGGAGAAGGGATTGTGGTGTGCCCCCCGGGGGGGTGATTTCTCGCTTTCTATCTCTCTATCTGTCTCTGTCTGGCAAGTGCACTCGTCCTATAGCAAAAACCTCTCAAAAAAAAAAAAATACTATATCGTTGAATCTGTTTTTTCAACTAAGGCATAATTGGATTTGGGATAGGTCTGATTTATTTACTTAATTTCAGATTATGACTATATGAACTTTTAGTTTTGTCCCTATTTGCCCAATTCTTACATCCATTTTCACTTTTCCTTCTTTTATAATTATATATAATTTGTTTACACTTTACCACTTTAATGGTGACATTGTTGATTATTATTCAAGACCCAGTGGTTTACCTCCATTTTGTTGTGATGCTTGTATAAGTTTTAAATATATATGTATGTGTGCATATACATATCCTCAATCCCTGTGTATCATTACAGGATACAAAATGAACTTTCCCAGTTTGAATACACTGTGTATTAGTCCAGTTAAAGATATTATCATACACATTATTATCAACAGATACTTTTCCATTTTTGTGTCCCTTAAATGTTTTGTTCCAGTATATACTGACTGTTCCAGTATATACTGTCCACACTCTATGGAAAAGCTGAAAGATTGGAAGATATAAAAGAATAGAGAACAATTTGTGGGTACTAGAGACAGTGTAGGAAGAGGGTGGGAAATGGGGGAGGGTGAGAGAAAGGACTCAATCCTGTAAAACTTTGTCTCATTATATTATCTTTCCCTAGAAATCAGCATTTGAAAGATGCTACATAGAAATGAATTAAATTTAAACCTTTGATCAAAATGCTCCATGACGGGGTGCACATAATTTCCCTATCTACAATGGTATGTAGATATTCACTTGAAATAGCATTTTCTTTGCCCTCAATTTAATAAAAAGTCCTTTAAACTTTTTATATATTAAAAATATAAGACCGTTTAAGATTCTAAATGTTATCTTGATATGTGCTAGCTTTCAAACAGTAAATAATTACTTTTAAAGCAGAGCCTAGTAGTCTATGTATAATTTGAGTGAACCAATTCACCTCAATTTAGTAATGTCCTTGAGGTACACAGAGATCTCATTCCTTATCACCATATCCTGACCTTAACTAATCATGTTTTACATCTGTTTTCCTTATTGACAATGGCTGGAGGGATGTACCTCCTTTCCTCAGCCCCATATAAAGGACTTAATATATAAGACTTGTCATTTCTCTTTGATTTTACTTTCCCATTGCAATAGTGAATGAAGATAGCTTGATTAAATGTTACTTACAGAAAGTGAAACAGAAGCATTCTGTTGACTAATGGCCACTATTCTTGTCAACTGAATTTTTTTCCAGAATCCAGAGATTAATTTTGAATTTTATTTTCTTTTGGTTCTTCTGTCTAACCATGTGAAGATTAGAGTAAGTAGTAAAATACATTTGCATGAGATATGAGAGGAGTGAACGAGAAAATCAAGAGGTCAAGATAATTAATAGTATTTCATAACTGGAAGTTGGTAATTCTTAAAATAGAATAATAAACATAATCACTCAGGACACACTGAACTGTGTGTTGCTTGGATTTTTATGTAGATTTTAAAATTGCCTATGAGGAACTTATCATTGAAGGCAGACACAATGATAAGGTCAAACTATTGCCAAATGAGAAGAAATGCATTCAATTTGAGAACGTCCTGAGAGAGAATTTTTCTGACCTCTCTATTTAAAAGTATTGTTACTGACCTCTGCCACTGTCACCCTATTATATGCACAGCATATGAGATACATGACTGGAATGTAAGTTGGCACCATCTCCAATTTCCCAACAGTTCAAGAAATTTGGAGTCGGGAAAACTTGTTCTAATGTCTTTAATAAGTTGTCTCTCAATGTGGCTTATAATTTTCCTCAAATATAAAAAGAAGAGAGTAGATGACATAGTCTCTATTTTATTTTGCCTATTGTTAAATTCTAGGGCAAAAGAAATGCAGCACTGCCCAGCAGTTTGCCTAGGTAATCATCTTCCTTCCATATTCCTAAAAACGGTGTAAATCAAATAAGGCAAAACCTGGCTTACTTAGCATTCTAGTAACTAGACATTTCTGTTAACTAATAGAGGGCAAAAACCTCTAAGTTGCATTATTTGAAATTCCATGTGGAAAAAACAAGAGATAAATAAATATTCTAATATTGAAAATATAGGGGACCAGCAGTTGGAGTAATGGCTATGTCATTGGACTCCCATGCAGTTGATCATCCCGGACCCGGTGGCTTAAACTCACACTGGGCACATGTGCATGCGTGCCTAAGATCCCAAGAGGAGAAGGGATTGTGGGATGACCATCCCCCCAGGGGGGTGATTTTTTGCTTTCTGTCTCTCTGTCTCTGTCTGTCTTTCTGGCTAGCACATGTGCCCTAGAGCAAAAACCTCTCCAAAAAAAAATAATCATCATCATCATCATCATCATAAATAAGGAAGAAGAAAAGAAAGAAAATATCAATAGCAACTTTCAGGTCAGGTGCATTTTCTGTTTTTATTTCTCTGTCTTTTTCTCTCTGACAAGTGCATGCACAGTCTTGAAAAAAAAAAGGCAACTTCCAAGCTTTGACAAAATTGAACTTGATTTGTTACTTCACTATGGATTTAATATTGAAATACTACAAAGTGCTAAAAAGAATTCTATTTTCATAAATTTAAAATGCATTCAGTTCACTCATAATGTTAAGAATGTTAAAATCTTGGCAGGCCCCTTGGACTTGTGCTTAAGAGAAGATAGATCCCACATGACCAACTGTGGCTCAAGTTCTGACCCTGGGGACTCGAACATGTACAGAATGCGTGTGTGTGTGTGTGTGTGTGTGCACGCGCGCGCACACCTGCATGCTCTCAAAGCTCTTAGATGATAGAGAAATGGAGGAGAGGAACTGAGACATAACTCTACCCCATTGGGTGGCACTTTCTTCATCTCCCTCTATCTGTCTCTGTCTGGGAAGTACATGCATCCTCTGGCAATGAAAAAAGTAAGAGAGAAGAGTATTAAATTCTGTTTATTAAAAAATATTTACAAGTAAGGCTTATGAAATGCCGTAGCTACTAATCTGTTTATATAATCTGCCCATGTTAGGTAAAAACTTATTTTTATTTCAGTTTTTAAGTTGTTGAACCTGAAGAAGAAAACAATGAAGTCATGGGATAAAGCTTCAAGATACATAATTTTCCTCATGGGTCTTGAATCACATTTTCACTCCGGGCTCTCTTGCTTAACAAATTGTCCTTTATGTGACTTGTTGGCATTTATTATAGCTTTATGTCTAAGTGGCAGCCTGTCCATCCATAAAATGGGAGTACGAACACTCACTTCAGAGGGAAGTCATGATGATTAAATGTAAAAATGACTGTATAAAATTATGTAAATTAGTAAACTATTAAGTGTTATTGAAAATACAGAGACATTATTTCTAAATGGCTTATACTATATGAGCCCTAATTACTGAAGTCATGTGTTTGCAATTCCCTTCTTTTAAAGTGTAATTAAGTTGCCTCTTCATAAAAATTATAAAATAAATTTATGTATCAAAGCTTCATCCTATATTTGCGGAGAGGAAGCTTTCTGCTTAATGCATTGTGACTATAAAGATAACTATTGAAAAGCAAATGCTTTTTTATTCAAAGATGCATTTCTAATAGATTAGGGGGTTTAGGCAGGAAGACTATCTTTCTCATTCCTTTTGTGTCTATAGTTCTGAACACAGAGCAGGTGCTCATAAATGCTTGCTGATAGGAAGTTGTGGGGGTGACCCAGAGGCAAAGGAAATTGACAGCTCTCACAGTCCAATCAGCCCCATTCTAAGCCTTCCATCCTGCGAGGGCTGGAGAGTCAGTCAGATTATCTTCCCCTTGTCTTACTTCAAAAGTCTGTTTTTAATAGTTGTGTGTGTTCTTTTTTATTCATTTCTTCTTTTTACATCTCGTAACTATCCAGACTTCTTTAATCCATTATTTTCTATGCATGAGAATTAATTAATTTATTTATTTATTACATTTAATCACATATATCTTTACAGTGAGAATTTTTGTTCTCCACTGACATATAGATTTGATGAATTAACTTTATATAAAAACTTTTAGGCCAAATCAACCATCAAAGTAAAATCACATGCTGCAAGTCACTATGTTTTTTAAAAATAAATATTCAATATTTCAAGGATTCAAAGGTTTGCTTAAATTAACATGATCGTTCTCAGTCAATAAAAAATAAAATACTAGCTGTTCAAGAAATGGCAAGTACTCTTCTGTTTCTAGCCCAATGCAAAGCCTTTTACCTGTACATTATTTTACAATAATTCTTTGGAATAAGTATCATTACTTCCAGATATAAGAGTGATTGAGCAACTTCTCCAAGGTTGCAAAGTAAGTAAGGTAAGACTCTGGGAATTAAACTTGTCAGGCCTCAAAGCCCTTGTTCTTAACCACCATCCTCTCTACGGCCATTACTCTGAGGACATTGCTCATCCAGGCGCTAGAATAGACTTCTTCCTCCCTAATACTTTCCTCTTAATAAAAGCCAGAATGTTCACTTTAGTCCTACTTTCATTTAACTTGGATTGTTTATTTCATAGTGAATGCGGATAAGACCAGTTGGGAGGAATAAAGATATACCACCATTATGTCCTATTACGTTTAGTTTTTGTGTAATGAACTGCCTTACAAACTTACTTTGACTAATTCATAAGCTTCTCATTTAACTGTTATTCAGTGACACTACAGTGAGAAATGGAAAAGTACTACAACACCAGCAGCTATAAGTGCTAGTATGCTAAAGAAGCATGCAAGCAGTACTTAACTGTAGCTGTTGAAATGAGGAAGGCTTCAGAGACATAGGAGGCACAGAGCAGTGCATTGGCAATCTCATAGAAAGAGAAGGGAATTCCAAAATAAATGGTTGGCGTGATCATAGTACAGTATCTTCAATATGCCTAGCACATATTTAAAGGATGGTAAATGCTACAATCTACTTAAGTATAGCACCAACAGAGAGTTGTGGGGAGAGGCCAGCTAGAGAGACACCAAGTCATGGAAGCCTTGACAGCGACAGTGAAGTAACTTACACTTACTTTTATAAGCCAAAAGGAGGCACAGAGATATTTGGTGCCAGTCATAACTATGTAAACTGCATTTTAGGAAGAGAGCCTGCATGTAGCCCTGTGCAAGCAGATTAGAGAAATGAGAATGAGGACGTTTTGCACCAATACAAAGAGGACAGGAAAAGACTCTTCAGTGGCAGAGGGGATGAAAAGGAATGGACAGAGGGAACTAGCAGAAATAAAACTGTGCAGCACAGTCTGATCATTGTGCCTGCAGAAGCTGAACATCGCCACCCTGGGCACTGAGTAAACCTAGTCTTTCTGTGCCTTCGTACTGTTTGTCTCCTACCCCAACAATAGCACTTGGATCACCCCTCAGAGAGGTGGTGCTCTTTTACCAGGACATCATTTAATAGTCATTGGAACATACGTTTCTCTCAAAGGAAGAGTTTGTAATGGTGAAATTACATGGAGGACTTCCTGTGTAGAACAGGATTTTAATTTTTGGCTTGAATTTTCTTTCTTGTGTCTCCTACATTACATCATATATGTACACCTAGTTCGGCATACCCTTTCCTTAGACAAAGGGCAAAAGAAAAGGCAACAGTTCCCAGACCCTGGCCAGTTCTATTTGTCCTGCTTGGTTTATTAAAAACACTGTGCACAAAAAAGTACAACAGAAGACTTCTTTTTTACAGAGTTTTTTGCCTTAGGGCACAGGTGCTAGCCAGAGAGATAGAGACACAGGAGAGACAGAGACATTGAGAGGGAAAGTGAGAATTCCCTTCCTCCCCGGAGCTGGGGGATGGCCATGCTGTAATCCCTTATCCTCCTTTCTCCTCCCAGAATCATGGGCATGCACGCACACATGCTCAGTGTGAGTTTTAAGGTCCAGGACTCGAACCACAGTTGGCCATGTGGAAGTCCAGTGGTATGACCACTATGCCATCTACTAGCCCCTCTGTTCTTGAGCTTTCAGCCTCCACCGTGCTCACTCCATGGCTCCTCCCACTTCTTGTGTTAGCCTCTTCCTTTTTCCACATAGTAAATCCTAGTACATCATGAAGCACTCATAGGCCAAACAAAAACAATAGCTGTTTTCTATTAGGCATTAGGCATCGTATAATCTTGGAGGACCTGCTTCTGTCTACCTCTCCGGTTTCTTATTTGTCTATTTTGACTGGAATGTCTGCTGTTTAGTGTTATTTTAGATAATAATCTTAATAAGAAATGATTCCAAGTAGCCAGCATTCACTACAGAGAGAAGGTAGCCATAAAAAATCTTAAGGGGAAAAATAATTAAGTTAAGGAAAACAAAGAGGGGCCATTTTAAAGAGTGACTATGTGCTGCGTGTCCAAGTTATGTAAGTTACCATAAGCACATCCTTTCAGAGCAGTGGGCTAGGATCATAGACTTCCCTATTAGTATGTAATTCACAATGTTAATAGCACCCACAAGAAAAAAATGTCAACCGAAAACTAAGAGAGAATGCTATATATTATTGTTAAACAGATGTAACATTTATTTTTTTCCTTCTTTGCCCCTCCCTTCTGTATTCTAAGACTAGGAAGATAAATAACAGCAGTTTTAATACTATTGACAGAAGTCTTTCTGTTAGGTAAACCTGCTTTCTCGACAAATGCATCATGGCCATCAGGGACAGTGAGAGCAGGATTGAAGATTCATTAATATATCCCCATAAGCAAAGAGCAAATGAATCCCATGCCTGTCTCTCGGAATACTAGGAATGACTCACTCTGCCAGCTGTCTAGATCCCTTCTGGCTGAAAATATCAGAACTGGAATTGAATGACCTTATTAAAAGAACAACAATCCAGAGCTACTGTATGTGTTTATATTGTAACATGGCATTGTATCTAATTGCAGATGTACTGCAAAATATTCACTTTATTTAGATTATTATGTGATGAGGCATCTGTTCTGTGGGGAAATATTTTATTTTGTGTTCCGACTGAATTTTGTGGTTATGAAAGTTACAGAAGATGTTGATACAGGATGACACTTTCATTGGGTCTTTATTTCTAAATGCAATATTGGTGAAAGATGGCAGCCTTAGAAATTGACTTATTTATTCTTTCCCCAGCTACTTTCAGTTAGACTAAATTCAGACATATTTCTGTGCTTCATCTTTATTTTGGAGAGAAAAGTCCTACATATGAAGGACATAAGAAATGCCATCTAGTCCCAGTAATTTTTCTGCATCTTGTTTATCTATTAGGTGTAGAACATCTTGTACATTAACCACTATTTGATCTAATCATTCTCATCTATTTCTCGTTTGCTTCCAAAGACATTTATCAAATGAGAGCCTCCCTAATATTTTCCTTAAAAATCAAAACAATGAAATACATTTATATCTCAGCCTACTGTATTCTTTCATAAAAAGTAAAGCAAGAATTATGTTCTTCCTCTGTTCACTCTGTAACACCAGCTGTTCCATGTTGATCACTTGGGTCCACAATCCTACCCTCTCTTTCTTCCCTTTTTCCTTGCCTCATAGCACCGGTGAAGAACTGACACACATTTTTCTAATTAAGATAGCACATTTTGTTAAATGCAGACAAAAAAGCTAAATAGATGATTGAGTGATGGAACTGTGATAATATTCTTGTTTAAAGGTTCCTAAAATTATCATGCATTGCATTTGTAGCTATGATAAGTGTCATAAGGGATAAATATCAGATGCTGTGGGAAGAGAGTATAGCATTCTACTGGGAAGAACAAGAATTAAAGACACCCAAGTGATCTTTTTTTAAAGTGAATGTGCATTTTGGAAACACTGATATTGCTATAACAAATATTTGTAGAGCTTTTGGTTAATGGCATAAACCTTTCTCATTAATATTCAGTTTCAAACTAGGAGAAACAGCTATGAAAAAAAATACTCCTATTTGTGTTTGTTTGATTGATTTATTTTCGCTAAACAATATAAGCTATATAATAGAGAGCCAAGCTACTTTTTAAAAAAAATAAAGTAGGAGCTTTTTTTTTGTTTCAAAACATTTTGAAATCCATGCATAGATTTTAAATACATTTTCAATGAACTTTTTAAAACATCCTCTACACAACAAAACTTGAAATATAATATCAAGTTGAAGTCAAATTATCTGTCATTAGACTAAGTGGGAGAGAATGTTCCAGAATAGGAAACAACAGTTTGAAGGCTCTGAGGCCAAAAGTAAAAGGCTGCATTTCTGAAAAATATAATTATTAATTGACACAAAGAGAACAAGTGGTACTGAGTAAACTTGTAGGAGCAGACAGGTGCCAGACTATGCTTGGTCTTGCAGTACACGATAAGTATTTTGGTGCTTATCTTAAAAGTGATATGGTACCATTGAAAAGTTTCTTTCTTTATTTTTTTAAATTAATTTCTTTCTTTTATTTTCTTCTATTTTTTTCTTAAATTCAATCACTGTATACCTGTAGAGCATACAAAATGAATTTTCCCAGCATGAATACACTGTATATTCATCCATTCAAAGATATTACTATACACATTACCATCAACAGGTAATTTCCCACTTTTGTGTCTGTTGAATTTTTTTCCCCTTAATTCCCTTCTTCCTACCTCCTCCCATTATTCACACACCTCTCACACTGGCTCTAATATTCACAGTTGCTCTCCTTGACTTTACACCTTCCAATCTTTCAGTTTCTGCCATAGAATACAGACATTAGTATATATTAAGTGGGACATGCAATGCCTCTTTTTCATTGACAGACTTGCTTCACTTACCATTCAGTCTTCCATATCCATCCACTTTCTATCAAATGCCAGGGTCTTATTGCTTTGTATGGCTGAGTAGTATTCCATAGTATATGTATGACACACTTTTTTAAATCTATTCATCTGTTTATGTGTCGATTCTGTAACTTAGAACTATAAATAATATAGCAATGAACATGGATATGCAAATGTTTCTCCCTCTGAATGTCTTCTTCTCCTTTGGGTAGTTTTAGGCTGGATAGTCGCCAGGAAAACAAGGACACCAAACCTGCTGGAACAGAATTTCAAGGGAGTTAAAGTTTAGCCTTAGGGCCAGCAGGTGGCATAGTGGTTATGGTTCTGGACTCTTAACATGTCTAATTGTGGTTCAAGTCCCAGGCCTGGTGGCTTGAAAATCACACTGGGCACTTGTGCATGCATGCCCAAACTCCAAGGAAGAGAATGAAGGAGAAGGGATTGTGCAAGGCCATCCCTCCTGGGGAGTGATTTTTCACTTTCCTTCTCACTGTCCCTGTCTCTCTCCTCTGGTGAGCACCCTAGGGTAAAAAAAAAAAAAAAAAAAAAAAAAAAGATTTAGCCTCAAGTTTAACTAATGAAAACAGAAAACAGAATCAGTACTAGTAAATTTATAGTCCAGACTAGCCAAAGAGGTTTAACAAAGCCAGACCCCAGGCTTCCGGAGGAACCCTTACTTCTGATTTGTGGGGTTTTGAGGATATATGCTCAGGGGAGGACCCTGTGATTGGGGGTAGGGGAGCAACAGTAATACTGTGAAGCAGAGAGCTGGCTCCAGCCCTCCCCAGCATTTGTAGTTGTAGGTAGTACCAGTCTTTCCTGTGACTTAGAAATAAAGCTTTCAAGTATACGATATTCCAAGTAATAGACTTGTCCACATCAAATGTTCCTCTATGGGAAGCCTGGGCTCTTCTTTTGACCTGAGAAGGGCTTGGAGCTAAAGTCTTATAATTTTCTGGCATTTAATGCCTTAAACTTGGACCTTTGCTGCTTTCCATGGAGTTTTGAGGAAGCTCTGGATTTCCTTCTTGGAAAAATTATCTCTTATCTCACAGCAACAACACGCCTAACATGTATTAAAAGGATTACCCAGGGTGCGGCTTGGAAACAAAATCAAGATGGCAAGAATCAACAAGGAGCCCATGACCTTTGCGAGAATCAGGCAGAAGGTTGCTGTAGTTTGATTGGTCATAAATGTAGAACATGTAAATGAAAATTAGGAGATGGGTGTAGATGTAAAATTGGCCAGACTTTATAATGGACTGGTTATGAGTGGTTGGGAAAAGGGCATTAGTTACATGGTAGACACCTAGATTTCTAGTCTGAACTGAACGTATGGTGCTACCTTTCCCTGAGAGAGAATATTTGGGAAGATTCATATTTGGGAATCAAGATCATGAATTCAACTCTGAAAGTGTGGGGGCAGCCATTATATGGGATAAAATTCAGACAAAAGAGCTCTTGCTTTTAGAGCAGGCCATGTGGAACAAAGCCACTGGCAGAAGAAAGGGAAAAAACCAGCCATACACCTGACTAATCACAGTCAGGGCAAGATGGAAGCCTAAAAACAAAGGTGTCTTTCTCTTATTCATTGCACCATTGTTACCATAGCTTCTCTTCAACCTCTTAGAATTGTCTGAAATAATTGCCTTCAGGGCTGACATTTATCTTCTGAGTCTCAGCCTTCAAGTGTGTGTCAGTATAGAAAGCTTCCTAGAAATCCAGTTACTCTCGTGTTATGTAAGTATAGATTTACAGTAAGACCAGGTGTCACAAGTTAGTAGCTTCATTGAAGATGTCATTTTTCTCCATGCTATTGGTCACTCTCCTCTGCCTAACTACAGGATTCCATGAACTTGAGAACTCTAAGGGCAGTGAAAGCTACTGTCTGTCTCCTTTATCCCTCAACTCTCTTGTCTTGCCGCAGCTTCATCACTTACTAACACCAAGGATGAGAGTTCGTCTTCCTGTAGGGAACAAGGGATTGTGTGCAGTATGGACCAAGCCATCCCTTTAGGGTGCTTTCTTATAGTGTTATGTTCCCTGATGAGCTGTGGTATGTATATGTGTACATCATCATACAAAACTATACGCGCATCATCATACAAAACTATACCGAATGTATATTAATATGACTCCTTATCTAAGTGGAATGATTACTTTTCTGTAATGCAATTTTCTCGATTTTAATGTATTGTTACATTCATTGATGATAATCTTATCTAAGTCTCTTTAAGCTATAAGAGCACTTGAACAGACAGTTTAAGATATTTATTTTCTCTGTGTGATGTTTAAAATCTTGATTGATTCTGGTAAGATGTGTTTTGAAATAGATATTTCAATAACTCAGTGGTAGGTGTCAAAGCACTTATATATTAAGTATATTGTTCAGGTATCGCTTTCATTTAATAAAAATTAGAGTTTTTAGTGAACAAAATTTCAATTATATTAAAACATTAATTGCAAAGTATACATTTTTTTTCAATGTAGCATACACAATTTTTAAACAGTGGTTGAATTTATGATCTATTAAAAATACAGTGTGACTTATTTACATTATATTTATGAAAAAAGTGATCATCAGTTCAAAATTTTAATGTATCTTTAAGTTATTCCATTTAAAAGGACTTAAAAGAAGCTATAGCACAAAAAATAACTTAAATATTGAGTCTTTTTTATTTTTAATTTCTTTTCCTTGTGGAGTATAGCAAGGTCCCAGAATAGGTTGCCAGTCAAATGTCATCTTCTACCCACCTTAACTATTGCATAGAAAGATAAGATCAGAAACAGCATTTATTCTTATATGGTATATAGCCACTTTCTTGGTTCAGGTGAACAGGTCTTAATTAGCAGAAACTTCCTAAGTAGCTTCAATAATAATGTTCTCGCCTCTCCAAAATTCAGCAGACAGCATGTGAAGTTCAAAGCAAAGACAGTTTTAACAACCTCAAATCTTCAGTTTTGAAAGGAGATTCAGTGAGACATCATAACTCACTGAACCCCAGTCTTCAGGAACAGAGAACAGACAGGAAGAAAGGGAAAGTGTCTTTTGCATAAGTGTTTTTCTTTTTCTTTTTTTCCCCTATGGTTGCTTCCAAAGAAAGTTGATTTTATTCTTGATTTGGGCTATTGACAATTAAAATGATATATATAAAAACTTGTTAAGGATTTGAAATGTAGAAGGATAGATGCTTATGGATGTTAAACACATTGAGTTGGAGAGTCTGCCTGCAGCCTCTCTAATGGCTGACTATCAAACCTCAGACTCAGGGTCCTTCAGGAGGGTGAGAAAACATATTTCCAGTTGGACTAACACTACTAAATCCACCAAATGATAGCAGAGTATCAGAGTAGCATAATCCATTCTGAGAAAAGAAGTACACAAACACTAGTATCACTGGTATTTGAAAGAACACTTTAGACTATGAATGATGTATCAACTTGAAATTCACAAATCAACTTGATTTATCACAAGTTTTGTTTTCAGGCAGGTCAAATCATATTCCACACATGCATCTTAATACATGGTATGCCTTTGTCATTTTAGTGTGGATGCCATCCTTATTCTAACTAAGCCAGCACTATAGTGGGGACCTGCCTCTGGTATACATTATGAAACTATAGAGTCTTTTCATAGGTCTTAAGAAGGTACTGTTTGACCTTACTTAATTTATGCACTTTCTGTGGTCAGAAGCAGATTAAGACTTTTGAAGTAACCAGCAGGTGGCAAAATAGGTACATTGCTGGACTCCCACATAGTGGGACCGCAGTTTGAGTCCTGAACCTGGTGGCTTCAAATTCACACTGGGCTCCTGTGTGTGCATGGCTAAGATATCGAGAGGAGAATGGAGGAGAAGTGATTGCAGAGTGGCCATCTCTCCTGGGGAAGGGGGGGTGATTTCTTTCTTTCTGTCTGTCTGTCTGTCTCTCTCTGTCTCTCTGGCGAGCACATGCACCCTATAACAACAACAACAACAACAACAAAAATCTCTCTTAAAAAAAGAAAAAAAAAAGACTTTCAAAGACAACCCCTTTCCCTTATGACAACCCCTTTCTCATTCCAATACAGTATATGATTTCCTTTGCATCTATTGCTGCAGATAAACAAAAAAATCTGCAGGTAGGAGAGAGATCTAGCACAAGGCTGCAAATTCAGTTTTATTTTAATCTGCTTCCTTAATTCTTGCCTTCATTATTGTCTTGAAGTTAAACCTTAATATTGTCTCCCAACACATTTCTTCCCATGTGCAATTTTCCTACTGATTCACTTTCTTTACCATCTTAATTTTTCACTTTTTGTTATATCACCTTTAATATATCTAGTTGTTTTATAAGCAATATGGGTATGCAGTATAGTGTTGATCAACAACTTACCATTTTCACAAAGCTAATTATATGACCAAAAATAAATAACAACTCTAAAAGCAAGTGCCATGGGAATTTACCCCAAACTATGCCCTGCAGTTTTTAAAGCATGAAGTTATCCTAAGTTCTGTCTTCTGGATAAGAGTTTCAGATGATCTATGAAATTTCTATTTCATATCAGGGATAATAAATAAGATTCTGAAGGATCTTAGCCACTTAGAAATTTTAACTTGAGTATTATTTAAAAGACATTTAAAAATATAGTATTTTAAATATATATTTTTAAAGTTTAAGGGCCAGCAGGTAGCATGGTAGTTAAGGCACTGGATGCCCACTTGACCAACCCTATGGTTTGAGTACTGGACATGGAGGCTTGAAAATCACCCTGGCACATATGCATGCATGCACAAAATTCTGAGGGGAGAATGGAAGAGAAGGGATTGCAGCATGGCCATCACCCCTGGAGGATGATTTCTGACTTTTGCTCTCTCCTTTTCTCTCTCTCTCTCTCTCTCTCTCTCTCTCTCTCTCTCTCTCTCTCTCTCTCTTTCTCCTCTTTCTCTGATGAGCACACAAACCTTGTAGCAACAACTTAAAACAAAAAAAAAAAACAACAAAAATAGTATATGGCTTTACATTTGGTCGCTTCTCTAAATCTGGTAGGAATGATATGGCACAAATGATAGGAAAAGGGATGTAGAATAAGATTTGAAGGAACTAAACAAGCAGGAATGGAAGTCTGATTTGGTTAGCCTGATGGCTAATTCTCCTGTCATCACCCTCTCCCATGCCACACTGAGTTTCCTTTCCTCCCCTTCTTTTCTTCTAACTCCCCATATTCCCTGCATCCTCCCCTTCTTTCTTCTTTTCCTGCTACTCTTTTTCTTTCTTCTCCTCTCTCCCCCTTTTCTCTTCTCTTTCTCCTCCTACATCTTTTTTTTTTTTGGAGAGGTTTTTTTGCTATAGGGCGTGTGCGCTCGCCAGACAGACAGAGAGAGACATAGAGACAGAAAGAGAGAAATCACCCCCCAGGGGGGATGGTCACGCTGCAATCCCTTCTCCTCCATTCTCCTCTCGGGATCTTGGGCACGCACGCACACGCGCCCGGTGTGAGTTTTAAGCCACCGGGTCCGGGACACGAACCGCGGTCGACTATGTGGGAGTCCAGCAACATAGCCATTACGCTAACTGCTGGTTACCTCTCCTCCTACTTCTTATCCTCCCTTTCTGCACTCATATTCTCCTCTCAGTAGTACTGAGATGTAAAAATGGTTTTCCTTACAAATACAGATTTCTGACCTGCTCTTAAAGAGCTTGTGCATAGACCTTGTTTTATTTGACCATTATTTGACCAGAATAGTTTGAAATGCCCTAAGTTAAATTGCAAGGTGATGGCACAAGGCAACAGGCTGCTATTCTGAGTTGTGTTCTTGTTAACTACCATTCTCCATAGGAAGATGTTTCCTATTGACCGAGAGTTCTCTATTGTGTATCCTGACACAATTGTGGTTTTAGTCTCCATGTGTAAACTAATATTTTGTTTATACATTTCTAGACAAAATAGAATTGTCTAGAAACCTAAATCCAACAGACTGTCCAGTGACCTCCCCAAATATCTGCAAATTCCTAAGGACTTACGATTTGATTGTCACATAGAGCTCCACGCTTTTCCCTCTACTGAATTCACTCAGTTTGCAATTTAGCTCACCCTTTAGCAGCAGATATTTTTATCCCACAGTGTTAACTCACATGGTGGGGGGGTCAGAACAATAGTTTACTCTTATTTTTTTCTCTGAATTAAAAAGACATACAAGCTAACAAAAACCAACTTACACATGATATGCGTTCCCTGACTTGTGCAAGCAGCAAGATTTACATATCAATGTACAAAATAAAGCATTAAATAGGATGTGACATCTTTGTTATCAGACATTTCCCTTGTTATTTGTGCAAATATGAGATATAGTCTCTTAATTTGTTTCTCAAACTTTCTATTTTCTCTCTCCTTTCTTCTCTTTTCCTCTTCACTTTTCTTGTATTTTCTGCCCTCTATATTATGCTCTTCTCACTCCCTTTCAAATAGGAAAACTAATAGCATTTTTTAAATGACAAAGAACAATCATTTATTGGTTTATTTCGTCTTTGCTAAACACATTAGTCTTTCATCATTTAAATATATGACCTCATTAGAAACCATTTTAACACTTTTTCTTTCTCCTCCCATAAAAATACAGTAAGTGATTTACTTTAAAAAAAAAAAATACTATGAACAAGCATTCCAGTTTTTTTCATTCAACTAGTAAGTTTCTCAGTGACAGCAGTTTGTACAGCAGCAAGACAATAGGATAAGACTGTGATTCAAATGATCTTCCACTTAAAAGTGTTAAGCCCTGGAACCTTCCTTCTGTAATCCTCTTTTCTATATCTTAACTTATTTTCAACTAAAGCCACTGATTTAAAAAGTATCGCATAGTGAATTCTGTCTGCTCTATTAGTTTAAATGAATGCCATTTACCTTTAGCGTTATATTCAGAAAAATACCTAAAGGTCTCCAATAATTTGTAGTACTGCACTAGATGACTACCCTAGACACTTCTGACAGAAGTAATGTATTAGTTAAAGAAATGTTTCCTGGGACCAGCAGTTGGCATAAATGGCTATGTCACTGGACTCCCATGTAGTCGACTGTAGTTCAAGTCCCGGACCCAGTGGTTTAAACTCATGCCGGGCGCATGTGTGTGGTGCGTGCCCAAGATACTGAGAGGAGACTGGAAGAGAAGGGATTGCAGTGTGGCCATCCCCCCAGTGGGTGATTTCTAGCTTTCTGTCTCTCTCTCTCTCTCTTTTTCTGGAGAGTGCATGTGCCCTCTAGCAAAAACCTCTCCAAAAAAGAAAAGCTTCCAAAACGTGCTATTAGAACCTACGCAAACATGGAAAACATTGACAGTCATTGTTCACACAGTTTTCCTCTTTAGGCAGTCCTTTGCCATTGGTCAGCTTCCACTAGGTCAGAGTCAGGCAGAAAAGTGTCAGAGCATCAGACTTGCCATCTCTTAAATTGCTACAGTTTTCTCTTTTTTACTGTAAGGTTGTTCTGAGCCAGGCTTTACCCATGACAAACTGGCAACACGAGCATGTTTATTGTGCGCTTCTTCAGGCGTTCTCTGAGTTAGCATCTTCTCTCTGGCTTCCTCATGTGCAGAAGAATTCCGTGGAGAAAAGCTAATTGCATAGGGGTCTTCTACTTCAGGTTGGCCAAACAAATGGGCGGTGTATACCTTCACACTGCCGACCGCTTCACTTTTAAAAAGCTGAACATCTTTGTCATACAGTACTGCAGCTTCTGGAAGTAGGGTGTGCTTGCTGTACCAGTCTGGCAGAAAACTCTTCTCACATACATTAATGCTTGCTGAATGTAATTATGGTTCCACCTTCATTTTGAAAATGCTCTCTTCATATCTGGTTCGCCTGAAGAGGGATCTCCTGATGGGTAAAAGACAGAAATATCATACACCAAGTGTGGATGGTCACCCTCTGGATAGTTATCAGGGATGTAAACTGTAAACTTAAATGTGCCCTCTTGATAAAGTCCACACCGTATGAATATTACTCCAACCTGTGTTGAAGCAGAATGGTAAAACGACTGCACATAGACAACTGTTAACTTCTACTTCACAACCCAGGTAAATTCAGCAAGAAGAGAGTATTCCAAGTAGAAAAGTCTGTAAGACACGTGTGTGCTATTTGTTGACTGTGCTGCTGGGGAAGGAGATGTGGGTTTAGTTATGGGCAAAGCATTTTCGGGAATAGAAGGCAGCTGTTTCTTTGGCGCAGTTCATGGAGAATTGGTTTCCATGTCCCCTGTTAATGTCTTCTCTTCACCATGAGATTGTTTGCATGCAGAACTTGTAGACATGGTGCAAAAAGAGTTTATAATATGTACTTCAGACAAAGAGTTTCTGTGATCAGTGTCATCAAACTTCGTCCCCAACATACATTTTGCCTATCTCAAGGTGGTGCAAGGCGGGAGCCATCTCCTGGGCTTTCAGCTATCTCCAAAATGGCTCACGGCCTTAAGCCCTTCTCGTTGTTTGGGAGGTGGGTGAAGGGGGGGTAGATGAGAGACTGCCAGGCTCAACAATGCTTCCACCTCAAGTAGGGCTCAGGGCCAGAGACCTGAGAAGGGAGAGCATGTCCTGGCTGGGGCAAGACTGGCCAAATACACCTAGTTTCCTCGTGGTGGTCTGGTCCAGATCATGCCACAACTAATAGCATTTTTAATGCAAAAAATAGTTCACCTTTCCAGGTCCTGCCTCGAAACACTCTTTTGGGTAATTTTTTCTGCATGTCTCTGTTTTTCTGAAGCTTTGAAATTATTTCTCGTCAAGGTCTTGTATAACCTGTTTCAGACTCTATTGTTGTATTTTCTTAACTTTTTTTCCCTAGAATAATAAAGATTACTTGAGATATTTCAAGTGGGTTTTATCCCCTACACTCCAAACGCGCATTTTTTATCCTATAGACCCTACAGTGTTAACATATTTTAATAAAACACAATCCTTTTGCTAATGAGAATTATATCTGCACAGTGATTGAGAGCTAGCTTGATTTTAATACCTTTACTAAGATCATATATTGACCCAAATTTTTACTATTTGTGAATGAAAGCTTCCTTACTAAGCTTCTTCTCCAGTTTTCCAGTTGACGTCAAATGAAATCCCAGCCAGATTATGTGGGCTATTTTTGCTGGATACCTGTCTTAATACACTATTGTGTTGCTAACAGAAATACCTAAGACTGAATAAATTAGAAGAAATAGAGGTTTATTTGACTCATGATCCTAGAGGCTGGAAAGTCCACAGTTGTAAGACTGGCCAGCTATACCACAACACAGCCGATAGACACAGAGAGGATGCCGGGCACATGCAGGAGCTTCTATTAGCTCCTTACAGTCTAGTTTGTCTGGTTTCCTCACAATATTAATATATAATTATTCTTCTGGGTTTATTGTTTTCAATGTTTGCTGAACTGGGCACCTAAATAGTGCAAAACTCTCTTTACCTGCTTCCACATGCATAATACATTCTAAATCTGTTGATTATTTTTCATGCACTCACTTAGAACAGGTCAATCAGTTCCTACCTAGTATAAAACTATGCAGTATTTTGGGTGAAGCAGATGGCATAATGGTTATGTCACTGGACTCCTATGTAGTAAACTATGGCTCAAGTCCTAGACCCAGCAGCTTAAAACTCATGCTTGGGGGTGAGTGCATGTATGCCTAAGATCCTGAGAGGAGAATGGAGGAGAAGGGATTGCGGCCTGGCCATCCCTTCTGGAGAGTGATTTCTCATTTTCTGTCTCTCTGGAGAGCACATACACTGGACTGGTGAGAAATGTGTACATGTTGGAATATTCACTTTGGAAGCTAAGCGACATATGCAATTGAATATATAAAAGAAACTGAAATAAAAGTAAATAAATAAAAGCAAAATGGAAAAAAATAAATAAAAATTAAAAAGTAGTGTTTTATTCGGAGAGAGAGTAAAAAACAGCAGTGATATAAAACAGCCCACAAAAGCACAATTTGGGTTTTTAGGTTTTATAGTATAAATTCACTTTTTGCTTAGTTAAATGGATACTGAGTGAAAATGAGAGCTCAGAATAAAAAAAAAAATAAGAAATAAAGGGGTGAGAGAGGAGAAATATTCAAGATCAAGACACTTGACTAAAACTGAATGAAAAAAAAAATCACACAAAGAAATTTAGTTTCTGCTTCATTCTCTCCTTCTCTGTCATTCTGTCATCTGTACTCCTCTGCTAACGGAGAAACCCAGAGCTCCAGAACGAATTATCTCACCCTCCTCCCATGAATCCTAACTGACACTGTGAGGGCTCCCACTCCTGCCCTGTCTCCACTGTGGCATTACTGTCTACCTCCCAGGAGAGCTGAATCAGTTCCTGCTCTCTGCCTTTGCTTCTGGTCATGCATGGAAGGATGAGGAAGGCATTAAGGGTGAGAGGGGAGGTCATGATGGAAGATTAAAAAAAAAAAAAAAAGATCTGTGGAAAATTATTTATGGAGAAACTCTTGCCCTTGAACATGTGGAAATGAAAGGGAGATGGAGGTGGTCCGGGCATTAGGTCTGGTCAGGCTAGAGTTCTGGGGAAAGATGAGGGAAACTTCATTTCCATCATACTTGTTAAGCAGCTTGCCATGTATATTTTCCTAGCATGTTTAATGTGTCCTTGGCAGGGGAAGCTGATGTCAGCAGCAATCTCAGCACTGCACTTGGATAGGGGTAAAGCCTGGATAAGGGATTAAATTGGAGGCTCACTAATGAGATGAAGGACAGAAGACAGATGCATATTGACTGATAGGAATGGGCCATCCTTTGGATTTAAGTAGAAGAAGGTAACACAGAAGGATGTCAAATTCATATAACTCCCAAGTGACACAGTGATGCCATTCACAGCAGTGGGTCATTTTCTTCTATGACGTCGCGTGTGAGTACCCAGGTAGGGAGGAGGAGGAGCTCTCCGGAGCACAGAGCCACATGGCAGGAAGCTCAGTGAGAGGTCAAAGGACCCCATCACGACAACTCCGAGACTGCCTTTGTTTAGGATTGAGCCATTCTCTCCACTCTCTTCTTCATCTATGTTCCTGTGCCCTTTCTCTACAGTCATTTATTTCAGTAATAGTTTTCTCCTTGTGCCTCTTCATTGCTTCCCTTTCTGCTGCTAACTATTCCTTGCCCATTCATAGCTCCAAGTCAATGCACTTTTCTAGAACCAAAGGATTTTTCACAACTGCTTAGGTTTATCTCTCTAACTCCCCACAGCACCTTTAGCAGGACTGTCCTCAGCCTGCTGAAAACAGGCCCTAAACGACACGAGGAACAGCTGTTCCCAGTCAAATCCATAAGATGTAACTCTTCCTGGGCTAAAACTTTGACAACAGATTTGGCATGAAAAGGTTAAGGATTGGGGCAACTTTAGATCATCTGATAAACTCACAATTTGCTAGAAAAACAATTTCAGAGCCTTGAGTTAAGGATGGCATTAGGAGAGAAAAGCAAAGGAAAGAGACCAGAGTGGAAAACAGAACGGCAGTGTCAGCAGCAGAGAGAGGAAGAGGCAGGAAAATAGAGTTGGTGCGTTTGGAGGGCTGCATCTTTTCTCAGAAGAGCCAGAAGAACAGCACATCTCTTCTCAGCTTCTCAGCTTCTCAGCTTCTCAGCTGTTGTAAAATTAAAAAATAATACCAAAAGGTAAATGTGATTTTTACAATGGAAACCCTGCCATACATATCTTTGCCAGATGAGGTCTCTCTAAGAGAACACATCATATATGAGACAGGGCAACACTGAAACCTGTTCACTCCCCCTGCTCATGAATGGAGCACCTCAATTTCAGCAGATTGGAAGAAAGCTATTGGAGATGTATTATTGCAGTGAGTACCACTAGGTTCTGTGTCACAAACTTCACAGCCGTGGAAGGAGATGTGGAGAGGGCCAATACAATTGAGACTTTAGGGATTTGTGGGCTTTTAGTGAAGCCCTGCTGCTTTAAAAGCAAATGTCATCTCAATACCAGTGGAGGTAAAGGAGCTGTTAGGATGTTATTCAGGAAAGACCACCACTCATTATGACCCACACAAGGGGTTACTCTATTTATAAGGTAAAACAGAGCCCCCTTCCCTCCTGCCCTGGCTTCTGGTACTAATTTACCCAACTGGAGCAATGAACTAATGTAATCAAGCTGCATAAATATCAGGAGAAACAGACAAGAAAGAGTCACTGACAGAGAAATGGAACTGCAATAAAACAGAAAGAATAAGAGACAAGGGTGAGTTTGAGAAAATAAAGGAAAAGAAATGCTAAAACAGAGTAAAGGGACCTAATGGGTAACAATCTGGTAAAGGGAGAATAAAAACAGAAAGTGGGATTTAAAGCAAAGGAGAAAGTCAGATTTATCTAAGTGTCTGCTGAGAACTGATGGCCTCACGGTGGTCTCACTATCTGCTGCCTGAATTGCATCATTTCCCATTTGTTCTTAGGAACATTGAGAGACCAGAGTCATTTATTTCTCAACAAATCTAACAGATGCACACGGGGATACTTCATAGACCTAGGCAACCATTTTTCCCCTTGGAAAGGACTGAGGAGAGAAAGGATGTGCCCATTCAGTGAACAATGATTTAAACGTGTTGGGAGGGAAAAAAATGGCATCCTTTCTTGGGACTGGGGAGGGAAGGGCTGAAGGAGCTTATCAGGAGGTTTTTTAATGACTCAGGTGCATTTTGTTCTATTTTCACCTTCCTCAGAGGCCCTCAATGGCGGGCAAAATATTAGATCAGGTAACAGGAGAGACAGGTGTTTAAGTCAGCCACAGACAGGCACGGGTGACTGTGGCTTTAGCGTTGTGCAGCTCTGCTGCCCCCTAGTCTCAGGATGGCAGACGCCGTTCCTGTGGGTTGTCAGGACAGTGAGTCTGCACTCTGGCAGTGTGGCCATCCTATTGAGCTGCTGTCCATTCTTACACTCTTTTTGCTGGCTACACATAGAGAAAGAGAGGAAGAGAGGACAAGAATGTGGACAGGGAACACAAAGGAAGACAAACCAAAGGAAGACATTTTTAACTACATTTTTTAAAAAGTTTACCTATATTTTTTCTGTAAGAGAGATAGATAAAGAGAGGGGGGAGAAAAAGACAGACAGGCACGTCTGACAAGGTCTGAACGCAGCAATCCAGGAACCCAGATCACAGGCACCCACACGTACCTGCATCTACAGGTAGGCCTCCGGATGAAAACCCAGGACTTTCCCATGTGGGTCCAGCATCACAGTGTGGTTTTACTGCTGTAAGTGTCTGGCCTTCTAACTAAATATTATTCTACACTGGCTACCAACTCCAGTGACTCAGTCCTATCTTCCTTTTTTCCTAGTATAGTCTCCCAGATTGCTTTTCCCTTTTTTAAGTCACATGCTCAACTTCACCTCTAGTTTCTTGTATCTTCCTCGTATTTTTTTTTTTTTATTTTCTCTCTCCATAGTCCCACCTTTGTAAAACTTCAATATTTATTTAATCCCAGTCCAACGCGCTGTGAGGGATACAACAAAATGTCTCACAGGGCTCTGATGTCTAGGAGCTTCTAGTCATGTTGGTGAAACAAAACTAAAAAGCGTGACCGAGTTAGCACACAGCAGTGTAATGCTAAGTTTTGTGAGGGAAATATGAACTGAAAAGTGCAGTTGTGTTGTTCTCTGTGCTTCTGGCTATGAACACAACTGTCCAGGATCCTAAACTGCAAAGCGGCTCTGAGCCAAGGCTTAAATCCATTTCACTCAGCCTGTGAAGGATCACTCAGGGTTTAATGTGTCAGCAAAAAAGAGAGAGCTTGGCACAAATCCTCTGAAACACATCAGCAGGGCCAGGCAGAGCTTCGGAGCTCACTATGTGCCAGGAAGCCCCTAGGACTGACTGATGGACGATCCTGTCTTGTTAGAAA
Source organism: Tupaia tana (assembly GCA_026018925.1). NCBI lineage: Eukaryota > Metazoa > Chordata > Mammalia > Scandentia > Tupaiidae > Tupaia > Tupaia tana. The sequence continues at coordinate 19,973,784 of JAKSZU010000020.1, read as the reverse complement.
AGTTCCTCCGTTTCTCTTTTGTTCCTTCTCTCTTTTCTATAGATTAAAGAAGAAGATGGGAGGATGGCTGTTATAATGAGCAAATAAAGAGAAAATATTAATGCATGGTACCTCATGCAAGTGTTTTCTCACACACGTGCATTGGCACACACGCGTGCTATACACATACAGTATGACGGGTCGTTTTTCCCATCTACCTGATAAGTGGGTGGATTGTCAAAGGCATTTGACATCCAACAGTATTGTGTTGCCTTCAGAGTTACGGACCAAAGCAAATACAGGGAATCCACATTTTTCATGGGAAGAAAGAAAGTCAGTTCTATAGGTAGACCAGAGGAGAAAAGAGATCAAGCAGTTCTCACCCACTTCTTTCTGGTCATGGTTCTAAAATAAACAGGGCAAAAGAAAGCCAGAGATATGTTAGTTGCCTCATTCTGCCCTCTCCCACCCAAGTTTGGCACTGCTGTCTCTGTAAGCCTATCTTGAGTGTTTAATACAAAAATCAAATCTGGGTGGATGGCAAGGACAGGGCCCAGAGCAGATTTTGCTGGTGACTTCAGGAGGAAGAAAAAGACAGATAGGCACCCACAGCATGGTCTGCACTCAGCAATCCAGTGACCCAGATCATGGACATGCACATGTACTGTGTCTACAGGGAGGCCTCAGCATGAAAATCCAGGACCTTCCCGTCTGGAGCCAGTGTCAGTGTTTTACTGCTGTTCCTGTCTGATCCTCGAACTAAATATTATTCTACACCGGCCACCAACTCCAACAACTCAGTCCTATCTGTCTTTTTCTCTAGCACATTCTTCCAGATTGCTCTTCCCTACCTTATATCGTACACTCTCATTTATCTTCAATTTCTTATATCTTCCTCATATTTTTAAATTCTTTTTCTATTGTTCCACCTTTGTGGAACTTCAATGTTTGTTTAATCTCTGCTCAACATACTTTGAAGTCTTCGAAGAGGAGGATAGCTCCTTTTCCTGTCCTATTCTAAATTCCTATGGGTCTTTAGAATTCCCTAAAACGGCTTCTAATTTTTATAATGACTATATCATTAGATCCATGATGTTTTGTAAATAGGCCCAAATTTTTAGCATGTGGTATGATATATAACTAAAGTAAAAACCTTAAATTATATTCTGTCATCTAATCTCTAACATTGGATGATATTAATTTTTGCTGTAGCTTCATAATTATTTCACTCGACTGGATATATTTGATGATATTAACATTTCGTAGCTTTATAATTATTTCACTCAACTGACAAAGTCGATGACCTGCCTTTGTCATGCTCCATATTATACGCCTATACCACATAATTAGAAGTGGGTTGAATTGGTTCAAAGAAATTCCATTATTCTCAATCCCAAAATAGAACCTCAAATCATTTTTAAAAATTGAAAGCATTTGGGACCAGCAGATTGCATAATGGTTACATCATTATACTCCTATGTAATTGAATGAGGTTCAAGTCCTGGACCAGCTGACTTAAAACTCACACTGGGCACACACGCGTGTATGTGCCCAAGATCTCAGGAAGAGAAAGGAGGAGAAGGGATTGTGGTTTGGCCACATCCCTGGGAGGTGATTTCTTGTTTTCTCTCTCTCTGTCTCTCTGGTGAGTGCATGCACCCTGTAGCAAAAAGCTCTCCAAAAAAAAAAAAAAAGAGAGAAATTGAAAGCATTTGAGTAGCTATACATTCCCATGTTATTACTTATTTATATATCTTTATATAATCCATAAATTTTGATGATGCTTAATAATCTCTCTTAAATAAGAACCAATATTTTCTTTTTGTAGTATATTTAAAAGTAAGAATATCCAAGTTTGGTTACCTTAGATCTACAGTATTTTTCTAAATCCAGTGAAGAGTGCTATAAAGAAGCTGTTTGTTTGTTCTTAATAGCTGTGCTTATCCATGCATTTTTGCAGTTCACCTACCAAATCCAGTGTAACTATCCTAACCTAAGGAAGCTAAGCTCACCTCTGCTGCCCCTCTAAGAAGGATCCTTGAGATGTTCTATAGAAGGTCTTTGGGTCAAACAGCTAAGGGATCAGAATCATCATAATTGGGTCCAAAAGGATGTAAGAAAAGCAAAGATTTCCCTTTCCTGAGAGTAAGACTGAACAACCACAACCACCAAAAAAAAGAAACACAAAAAAACAGAGGTTAAGAAAACTCAACAAAAGCTAACATGTATCAGTAAAATTAACTCTCTGTTCAAAATATCCACCTTTATAAAAGCCCATGGGAGAGACCAGCAATTGGTGTAATGGCTGTGTCGCTGGACTCCCATGTAGTTAACCGCAGTTCGAGTCCCGGACCAAGTGGCTTAAACTCATACTGGGTACACGTACATGTGTGCCCAAGATCCCGAGAGGAGAATGGAGGAGAAGGGATTGCAATGTGACCATACCCCCTTAGGGGGTGATTTTTCACTTTCTGTCTCTGTCTTTCTGGCCAGCATGCACGTCCTATAGCAATAAATAAACAAATGCCCATGAGAATTGACTTCTGGTTAACAGATTCAGTCTCCAAGAAAATCTCCATGACTCTTATATGAGACAGATTGCTTTTTAAGATGTTAGATTGAACTATATAAATTGCCATTCTCTTAGGTTACTAAAAAGAAAAAAAAAAAGGTTAAATATTGGAAATTTTATGATTCAATTGGATACTCCATTTACTTCAGTATATCTTTTCTTTGTATCACACCCTGTAATGTCTCACTAATACCTTACAGAGTACAACAAAGACTCTGAAATGGGAAACCCACGAATTCCCAGCCCAACAGATGTTATGCCTTCCTACCCATAGCCGATCAAGTTCTTCTCTACAGATATTCTCTGCATGCAAATTCTGCCTCTGAAAGATTTGTTTTCTTTATTCCTTTCTATCTTTTGTAATTCTCTATCTCATCTATCTGTTGTACAGATTCCATGCTTCAAGTTTTTATACACAATCCATATTAAGCAAGTAGATATTGAAAAAAAAAATTCTACTTCACTGAAACTTCTTTTCCCTTAAGTGTATGATATGAGCCAATATAAATAAAATATGATGATCTCAATATCAGTATATATATAATATACTGATATTGTATATATATAATATATATACATATATAGTAGACTATATACGTATATATATATATAAAGTTTAATAAGCCTTTACTGCTTCAGAGGGGAGTGACTTTTGAATACTTGGCTAAATCTTAAGCCATTCCAAGAAAAAATATTTATTTATAGGCTTGTTGGGAAAGTCTTGACACATTTTTTCATAGAAAAACATATAAACATATGTCATGACTTTCCCAATGACCTAATATTTATGTAGGTTCTTCCTACCTCCAGTACCTAGAATAGTTCTGAGGCCACGTTAGTTAAATCAACCCTTCTCCAATAGTTTATTTCTTAGTAGTAAATACCAAATGCCAATCTATTGTAGACACTGTGAGCAGCCTTTAAATAGCAACTTTTCCTTCCAACTCTCTGGGTCTGCAATTTGTGAATATATATTGCTCCAGTAAGTACTGGTTATGGATCATAAAAGGAAGAAAAATAACACAACAGCAATCAGCCAAACTCTCCTTCCCAAACCTGCCTCCAGTGCTGATTGTTCCAAATCATTACTTACCCAATCAGTTTGTTAGTAAAGTGGCTTGCCAAAGACACCCACCAGGCACACAGGAAAAGACTACTATTGGAGACGATGACACATCATCATAACAACAGTAGCAAATGGCACTGAGTGCTTACTGCATGCCAGGTGCCATTTTAAGCACTTCAGAAGTCTTAGCTTAGTTGAGCCTCAAACTCCTATGAGGTCTGTACACTTCTAAAGTTGAGCAAATTAAGGCACAGACTAAGCAACTTGCTCAAGTAGCTAATAAGTAGCAGTGCCAGAACCACACTAGTGCTGTCTCCTTCTGTAGTAGGATTAGACACTGCCTAGAGAACCTTCACCTATCAGTGAGTCCTAATTCAAGCTCATCGTTCAGTACTCACAGAATATCCAAGATCGTTCAGTGCTGGCTGGTTGAGCGAGGATGGTAACACAGTTTCTTTGTTCATCCTTGACTTCTGACCAGTGAGTTCCAACTAAACTCTACTGTGGTTCATGTACAAGATGAAAAGAGTGAAATTCAGGAGGAAAAAAGAGGCGTTCCATTTAGACCACATGTATAAGGGGTTCATTATTTTTAAAACTCCACTCTTGAGCCTATGCTTTCTTTAAGTGATAAGAGAAATCTTACCATAACACTAGGTTAAAAAAAAAGGAAAAAAAAAAGACAGAAAGGGAACTATGAGGCTTTATTCTATACCTGGCCCTACCTTTCTTTGGAGCTCTTTCAGGTTATAAATATGCACTATTCGTGCGTAATTTTTTTCCACTGGCTGTGGGTTTCCAATGTTCTTTCAGGGAGAGGACCAAATGTCCCACAATTGGAATTTGTCCAAGTGTAAGAGGTATTTGACCTATACATTTTTATAATGCAGTTCATTTTTCTAAAGGACCGAGGAAAGCAGATATGGTTTTAACACAGACACTAGTGAACACATACCAAAGTTGAGTTGTTTTATTCTATGTCTTACTGAAATTTTATTAATTAAAAAAAATACAAAATCTTTAAAATTAACAACAACAAAACTATTGTAAGTCTAGCTTTGGCTGCTATTTAGGTCTTGATTTCTTAGGAGATTCTTTAATTTGGACTTATTTTTTTTTTTTTTTTTTTGGGAGAGGTTTTTCGCTATAGGGCGCGTGCGCTCGCCAGACAGACAGAGAGAGACATAGAGACAGAAAGCGAGAAATCACCCCCCAGGGGGGATGGTCACGCCGCAATCCCTTCTCCTCCATTCTCCTCTCGGGATCTTGGGCACGCACGCACACGCGCCCGGCGTGAGTTGTAAGCCACCGGGTCCGAGACGTGAACCGCGGTCGACTACGTGGGAGTCCAGCGACATAGCCATTACGCTAACTGCTGGTTCCCTAATTTGGACTTATTTTTTAACTGTTCCATGAAAAGAAATTGAACTGTGTCGACGTTCCTACAGTCTGGCTGTCAGAGAAGAGGCGAAGCTCCCCTGTTCTCCCCCTCTGCCCTGCTCTGCGTGCTCTGCTCCATGCACCCCAGCACTTTCTACGAGGGTTTGCATCATTAGTCCGTTCCAGCCTCTTACTTGTTCTCTCTTCCCTCTCCCTCTTTTAATGCTCTTTCCTTTCTCCTCTCCCCTCTCTAAATTCAAATTCCTAGAAAAAAGAAACCATAGAAATACAAACACAAGGGATTTCAGGGTGTTAACTTTATTTTCTAATTGTTATGTTGTATTTCTACTTTTTTTGCAATGGAACCTATGGAAAACCAATTGGTTTACTTCAATGTCTTCGTCTATAGAGAGGGGGTCAGGGTGCTGCTCTTTGTCTTAAGAGATCAATTCCAGATGTTACTCCCTAGAAAAGAAAGCCCAGGTCTGGGAAGAGCTGCATTGCTCACCATTGGCTCCTGAGCCAAGCCAGCGCACAGTAAGCCAAGCCAGAGCACAAGGTAATGAAGCCTTGCCCGACTGTGATGACCGGTGCCCTAATGAGATTTCTGGCAATGAACACACATCCTGCATTTTGTTTTATTTCATTTTAATTGAAAGCTTAGGAAACGCTTCATGCTTCATAAATGTTCTGTTATCTTCAGATCAAACTATTATACTGGAAAACTTAATAAACAAATAGATAATGGTACTGCTGAGTTGAACAACATTTCTTATTCACATCTCACTGGCTTCACGGTCCGTCCGTGGACCTTCGTTCTTTTTATTTTGTTGCTATTGTTGTCTGTATTTTTCAGACATTTATTTTCAGAAAGATATGATCTGCTGCAGAAAACGGTGATGAAGCCCAGAATGGCTCCTTTTTCACCTACTTTGCATTTGATTTGTTTTTGATCAATATGTAATCTCCTATGGTTTACACTTTTTATTTTTTTCCAAAATAAATAACCACGACCAGGATTACTTCAGGTTTTCCTTTTCTTTTCTTTCTTTCTTTCTTTCTTTTTTTTTTTTTAAAAAAAAAAGCAAAAACATGTTCTTGAAAATGTCTGCCTCCAGTTACATGTGTGATGTGTCATTCTAGTTTATGTTCAACTCTTAATGACGACCCAATGTAGGCGGCATTTGAGCTGTGGCTGATAGCCAGCAGATGCTCAGCATCTCAGGATTTGCCATGACACCCTCTTTACCTTGCTTCTTTTACATAAGTCATCTTCAAAGTTTAAGACTTAAAACAAATAGATTAAACATACACAATGAGTCGCCTATAATAAGAATGTTGTAAGAAAGGAGATCACAACAAATTGTTTTTTTTTTTTTTTCTATTTAGAGAAAATTAGTGAGAAAACTTTTACCTATTTCCTCAAAGTCCTTGAAAGGCAAAATTCCTACATAGGAAAGAGAGGAAAATAATTATCGTTGTGGTATAGGAACTATATTTCATTTAGCATTGATTGAATGTAAAGAACTTAAAATATCATCTACCATATGGTAAATACTCAAATAATAATTATGATGGTATGTATCCCATGTGTTTAAACTATAGATGGCATATAACACTACTTATTTAATAACTATTAACTTTTTACATGAGTAAATAAATAATGTTGTTTCCAGTAAGTCCCAGAAAGTGGTAGGCAGTTTTCAGAGTTGGCCTCCTCTAGTTAGGCTTTCTGGAACCCCCTGTTTCTGAGCTCCATTAACACAATGCTGGTCAATTAGAAACACGTTCAAGGCACCAGGAGATGATAGGGACTCAAGATAAGGAGAGCCTTGCCTCCATGGACTACTACAATAAGCTTATATTTGTTAAACTAGAACCAGGGCCACAGTCCTCAGATCTCCTGTATTAAGTCAATGCTATATTGAGTGGCTAGAATCTGACATTTTCCACATGACATCAGTAAATGGAAGTTCAAGGGCTGAAAAAGAAGAAATAAACTGGAAAAGCAAAGACCAGTAGACAATGTTTATAATTTCTTGTGTTGGTTGGGGACTGAAGTCATCTCTGTGCACCTGTTATTAGTCTGATGGTTGCTTATTTAAGCAGTTGATTTTGAGAACTGAGATAATAGTTATTTAGTAGAATCCAGAACATGTAGCATACGTTCTGGACTGTTAAGTGTGGAAACTAAGGTCAGAGGATTCTAAATATAAAGGAAAATGTGGATGAAATTTAGAAAAGCAGAATTAGAAGTGGTTAGGACACAAAACAGCAGAAGGGCTCTGTCTCCCTCAGTAGTTATCAATGAATGACAGACACTTTGATTCCCATTATCCTCTGGATAATAATGAGCTGGGGAGAACTTCCATACTAAGACAGTGCTATGACCGTGTGAATGGTCAGCACCTCCCAGGCTACAATCTGCATTGCTCACTGGCCCTCTCTCTAGCTTGGCAAATGCCAAATAAGTAAGATGATTCTTTTATTTGCTAGAGTGATTAGGGATTTTATGAATAATGATCAGGGTTTAGGAAGCATTGGTTGGAGTAACACAGATTCATGGCTCCAATAGTTCATCATTTAAATCTGTGACCTGTTTCTATATGAAAAAGTATGAGGTTAAATTACACTAAGACAGAAACATTACACTTGCCTCTGTTCTACCATTCCGTCTCTTCCTGTTCTGTTTTCTCATAAGAGTAAGTAAATAGAGAAGAAATGAACATGAGGAATAGATAGGTGAGATTGAGCTTCATTTTTGGTATGTACTTTATATAAGTGACTTCGTTTTTTTCTTGACGATAAAAGTCCATTAGCCCTGAGATGAACTTATAAACAGTGTAACTATGAACCCAGAAAAGAAAATTCTTGCCAGAGTCATGGGTAAATGTACCCACTTTTCTGAGAAACAGCTCAAGCAACGAGTAGCGAAGGAGAAAGCACAAGGTGGAGGTGTGTACAAGCTGGAAACCTATAAATGTATTTGACCTTAAGTGCATCCTTGAGGTGAGTGGATGTAGGACAATGTCTAAGGTGTGTAGGAGAAGGAATAGGGGTTAAAAATTGTGAAGCCTTGATCTGGTGTGTTTGTTACACATGTGGCTGTGAATAGATTCGTTGTCCATATGCAACAACACAATAAGAGAAAAGAGAGGAAATGAATGGGAAGGGTGAATGAGGCTCTGCCTTTACTCGTATTTCTGTACTAATTAAGTACAAAAGTGCTCTCAACCATGTCTCAGCAGTCATGTATGGATCTCACCAGGGAAAGATGCTTTGCAATTTCTCACAAAAGCCAAGTAAGGAAGGTAGGCTGTGAGAAACTTACAATAAATCTCCTCATTAATGAAAATCTGCTTTTAAGGCGATTTGCTTTGGTTCACAGCTTATTTTCAAGATCAGGATTAATATTAATTGTAAATTTATGGAAAGTGCACATACTTAAGAGACAGCAGGTTCTCTGTGAGTAGCAGTGTATTTCCTCAGGGGATACATGACTTGGAAGAATGTGGCTTGCATGGCAGGTTACATAACTGGCATGATTATGGTCTGTACATGTACTCTGGATGTCCAGACAGCTGTGTGCTTGTACGGGTTTGCATCTTCAAGCTGAGATGCAGTCCCCTGGGCTCCATGAATATTTGCATCAGGAGTACACTATGGCCTTCATCTTCCTGTGCTTGGTAATCATAATACCATCTATATTAACAGTAAATATTTATCAGACATTTAATATGTGCTATGCCTAGTTTTACTCATTTAATACTCAAGTAACTCTATGGGTCATATTGTATCACTATCTATGTTTTAGAGAGGAGAAACTAAGTCCACTGAAAGGATAAGAGACTTTCCAAGGTCACAGATAGTAAGTGCTAGAGTTACATCTCAAGTCCAGACAGTATGGCTCCAGAGTCTAGAAGCTTGACTCTAGGGCTACCCTGCCTATGTGTACACGCTAGAACTGCGATTGTATACCTGTTATATTAGTAGTGAACTGTGTGTGTATATTACAAGTATTCTATATAAAAGAATATTTAGCCAATATAACTTTGTATTAGAATGATATAACACCTACCATAATTCATCAATTCTAAGCACACATTTTACTCACAGATTAATATTTCTGAAGTTGAATTGCATCTTAGAGTTGATAATTTAAAAAAAAAAAAAACATTATCTTGTAATTTAGTTGACTGTGTTTCCCTTTCTTGGTGACTCATGAAATAACGGTATATCTTACATCAATTATGTCTTACTGTTGATAAAATATGGAAGATGCTTTTTAATGTCTGAGTGCAGTAAGTAAGAGGTGGTACATGAACACAGATAACAAAATGTCAGCAGATGCATGTATCTTTGCTCCTTGGAGAAATTCGATCTCTCTTCCCTGACTCAGAAAACACAGGCTGATAGGGGAACAAGCATGGGGTAATATCATTAAGAAAATCAGAGTATAAAACAAAAAATAAAAGCAATGACTAATCGAGACTGTGTGGAGAACAGGGAAGTACAGTGTTAAATGAGCAGCGAAGGGGTGAATATTTCATAAAGCAGAAAAGTGTAGAAGTTTAGGAGTTGGAGTCACGTTCACCCCAGTCAGAATCTCTATTTCTATCTTTACTGAACACAAGTGGGCATGTTGCTGTCCTATTGGTGTACCCTGTCCTGGAGGAAATGTGCACCCTACGCTCTTGAGCCAAGGAAGATGCATCGAATTTCAGCCAGAAAGCAGACGTACTTATATACACATCTACCAGTACTTGCGTCATTCATATGCATATATTTCTAAACTCAAGGAGCTTAGTTTTCTAATTTGGAAATAAGTCTACCTTTGAAGTGTTCTTATAAGAACAAGTGAAAATGAATGCAAAGCTCCTGGTAAATTTAAGTACTGATTAATTTATCTTGGCAACTGATGCTGAGTCAGGATCGTTGTATTCTGTGCCCTGTGCTTTCTTACTCAGTTATTTAATGGTATCTGATATCTCACTATACTGTGTTCTCTCAACATTCCTGCAGCATTAATCATATGCTCCCCCTGCAGAGTATTTCCAGGACCATCAACTACTTTTCACAAGAGGTCTCTAACTCTCCTTTTGGGCATTTATTCTATATAGATAGATAGATATAGATATTATCCATATAATATATCTCTATATATTATGAATATGAATGAGAATTCATGAAAGCTCTCATAGTGATTAAAATATAGCTACATGTTCTATTATAACTTTCAAATTATCACTCCATCTCTCTGTCATCTATCTATCTAGTCAGTAAATTATCTGCAAAGTAATGTTCAGATAGTATCTATATTTCAGGCTCAACATCCATATCGTAATGCCCACTTTTATCTAGAAACAAATATGAAATATGAACTTGCCCAGCAATTTCACAACTTTGTTTCCTTATGAGGCTGGAGTGGGAGTCCATGTGCACAGATCCTAGTCTATGCCTACTACTGGAGTGGGCGGGACAAGCTGTGGAATTTAAGCATGCTTCTAATGCTAAGGGTTAAACTGTATTTTAACCAGGGCATAGTACATGTGACTTACATTATTAATTTTTTTAGAGGTTTTTGTTACAGGGTACATGTGCTCACAAGAAAGACAGAGAGAGACAGAGAGACAGAAAGTGAGAAATCACCCCCCCCCCCCCCAGGCTGGATAGCCACACCACAATCCCTTCTCCTCCATTTTCCTCTCAGGATCTTAGGCATGTACGCACACACAAATGCCCAGCATGAATTTAAGCCATCGGGTCTGGGACTCAAACCACAGTCGACCGCGTGGGAGTCCAGCGACATAGCCATTACACCAGCTGCTGGTCCAAATGTCTTATATGTTTTAACTAAAAAAATCAGAACTTGGAGTGACTCAGTGTTTTACTCCATGGTTAACTCTGGTTTGCTTTCTTTCTCACATTGTCTGAGTTGGATAAGATGGGGAAGCAGACCATGAAGTTGACTTTTACTTCCTGCTCCATTTTCTGAAAATGAAAAATGGGTGAGTTCATCAAATTTAGAAAATGTAACCAACTAAAGAGCATGCCATTCTTAGGCCAGCAGGTGGCACGGCGTTTGAGGTGTTAGATGACCTGTGGTGCTGTCTGAATCCCTACTTGCAATTTGAGAAATACATCGGGCAGGTGTGCGCGCATGCACAAATCCCTAGAGAAGGGCAGAGAAGGGACTGGAGCATGGTCAGCAGCCCTGGGGGGTGAGTTCTCACTTCCCTTCCTCTCTGTCTCTCTCTAATGAGCACAGTGAGAATACTTACCCCATGGTTAAAAAAAATCTTTAAAAATCTGAGGGAAATAAAGCATACCATTCTCTTTTTTAGGACTTAAATAGAATGAAGAATTAATACCGAAGTGTTATTTATTATTTTATCAGTCTGTATATTTAAACACAACCTTATAAATTTAATGTCCAGCTCTTGTCTCCATAGATTTGCTTAGACCTGGGAATATTTAAGATTGGATGGCTACCACCAGGAAAAATATGCACAGATTGCTTTTGATACCATTGAAAATTAAATAACTTTACCTGCCATGCAAAAGGCACACAAAAAATACAAGTTTAATGACTGGATGACTTTCTGACTTGAGTCCAATGCTATATCTTGTTACACATGTAATTTATTCTAAATTTAGTACACTATGTTAGACCTAAACCTGACTTGTATATGCATATGCACATATCAATCTTAAAATTCTGTATCTTTTACAAATAACATTATTTTAAAATTTCATTGGAAGATGCAAGTACTCACCAGAGATAGGCAGAGAAACAGGAAGAGAAAGGAGTAAAGCACCTCCCAACAGAGTGTAGTCATGCTGCCATCCTTCCTCCTCCATTTCTCCATCCTATTGGGAGAAGGGACACACATGAGTACCTGGTGTGTTTTTCAAGCTGCTGGGGCCAGGATTCGAACCACCATGTTGGTCATTCTGGATATGTTTTTCTTAACAACCAAGCCATGGACCAGCCTTCAAATTATTTTCTTATCTCCTTGGAAACTCAATGGTGGTGAGAAGAAAAAGGTTGTGATTTGAGAGTATCATCTCCGAATTTAAATCCCAACCACATTGCTTTTGTGTTGCATAACTTTGAGCACCTTATTAAGTTGACTGAATTTTAGAATCTAGGTTTATAAAATGAAAATGATACTTCCCAGGACTTTTATGAAGATTAAATAAATTTCTATCATGTCATAGAACAGGAACTCAACAAATGCTGCCTCCTTTGCTCTTCTCTCTAAATTAATCAGAAAATTTTAGGTTATCAGTCTTCTGCTTAATCTGGGCACAGCTAATTAGTAAAGAATAATTTTGAAAAAGAAAAAGGAAAATATTATGCCACCTTTTAATTAACCCCACTGTATTATGCTCTGTAGTTGGCTCTTAAATCCCAGCTTACAGACATAGTTTGTGAAATGCACCGTGGCAATATAAAATGCATGCTGTATGATGCTGTTCATCTTTATAGCACCTTGACAGGGTTACCTCCCGCTGTTCTGTGTCAAAAGTTCAGGCATACCAATCAACAAGAAGGTCAACTAATATTTCCAGGTCAAACTGTTGGTTAAGACATAAGTCTTTATTAAAGAAAAATCTTGTTGCAAATTACAGAAATTGTAAAAGTGTATTTTCTGCTAAAAAAGCAGAGATATGTAATTAAATACTTCCAATGTTAATGAAATCCTCATTAGGAAGTAGGGGATCAGAGAACTGCCTCATGATTAAGTCAAACATTCCTGTCGAGGAAGAACATAAGGAGGCAAGACCACATCCACTAGTCTTAGAAAGAATATACTTGAAAAAAGCGAAGTATTAAATAGAAAAAAGTCCAGAAATAGTCTGCGCCTGCACTTAGAGTTCCTGGTGGGGGCAGATGTGCTTTAAGGGCTCAGGAGGAGGGCAGATGTTACCAAACACAACATTAACGCATTTATATCAGTCTATTGGTTTCAAGGTGTGCTTGCTATCCCTACTTTACAAAAAATTAAAATGGGACCTACCATCAAATAAGATATTGCCTGGAGTTGGCACTAAACTCAGACATTCTGATTCCGGGTCCACAGCAATATGCTCTACTCCCAGGCCCTGCAAAGGCTTGCTGGATGACATTAGAATGGAAAAAGAAGAGAAAAAAAAAGACAATACTTATCCATTCAGTAGGTCTTTCAACAAATATTAAGAAGTACCTGTAAGTACTCAACAAGACTGAGCAACGTATTAGAAATCTTTTTGGGGACCAGCAGATGGCATAATGATTACGTCACTGGACTCCTATGTGTGATCAACTGCAGTTCGAGTCCCAGACCTGGCAGCTTTAAAAAAACAAATCACTCCAGTCACACATGTGTGCATGCCCAAAGTCCTGAGTGGAGAATAGAGGAAGAGAAGGGATTGTGGTATTGCCATCCTCCTGGTGGGTGATTTCTCACTTTCTGTCTCTCTGTCTGTTTCTCCAGTGAGAACATGTGCCCTATGGCAAAAATCTCTCTTAAAAAAAGAAAGAGATCTCTTTTATGGGGTCTTTATATCAAGGCCAATGTATTATTGGACACTTGCTAACAGGGTCATTGGTTCACAAAAATCCATAATAAATTAGAAACACAAAATTGTTTTAGGAAGTGATTGATAACAAGCAAAATTAAAATGAAAGATCTTCACTTTTCTTGTCTGTTTTCTTTGTCTTGATATGTATTTAATCTTTGTATTTGTTTACCTCTTATAGTAAATAGTTTAACCATCCTTTAATTAATATATATATATATCTTATTTGATATGAATATATTACACGCATGTATGTACATGCATATGTCTGTCTCTTTGTCTCTGTATATATGTTCATATAAATATATATATATATACACACATACATCTCTCTCTCTCTCTCTCTCTATATATATATATATATATATATATATACATATATATATATACACACACACACACACACACACACACACAAACATTACACACTGAGAAATTTTAATTGGAGTAAAAACTAAATTTTAACTTTCAAGATATCACATAAGCAGTAGTGAATTTTGTGTAAATTAAGTCAATGAATGTTCGAGAACAAACATCTGACCTGATAGCTAGAATGAACTGGACTGCGATAATGCATTCCAAAGCCTTAAGGTGCTCTCTGAAGGACCTCAGCGATTGCTGAGGAGATGCTGGGCAGTGGGGAAGGCTGGAATTGATGCTTCTCTCTGAGGATCTGGGGATCCTGACCTATGGGGTATATTTTATAAGACAAAAAGGTGAACTACTCATTAGAAGGTTTGAAAAAAAAATTAAGCTTCCTGAGAAATCAAATCCAGTTCAAGTGTCCAAAATGTCACCATCATAAGTAACAAACATTTCCCAAACTTGGGTATATAAATAAACGTTCTGTTTGTTTAAGACCCATGGCACGTTGTATTTTAGGAGCCTTTCAAATATCTTCTCTGTACTTCCTGCCTATTCTATTCTGGACATAGTGTATTTCACAAATATGCCCTTAATTGTCAGATGGATGCCAAACGATGTTATTTTTGTTCTATAAACTGTTACAAGCCTCTTCTCAAGCCTGGAAGTATTTAAGCAATCAAATCCTTCCTAAATTCATACTGTTGCAGTCTCATGTTACCCAGTGTAGTGATCTTTTGCTTCTCAAGGATTTGGAGAAAATAGTTTATTTTAGTTTCTGCTCACTTCTGTCTTCCCTCTCACACCACTGGAAACTTTTTCTCTGAATAGTGTGTTCTATTATATTGTCAGCATTCCTTCAGGAAAACTACAGTTAGATTTGCATATTTTGTCTTCTGTTCTCTTCTTCATTATGTCTTTGAAATTTCCTCATTTATGCATCCCTTTCCAAATTCTAGTTGTCCAATTGAAATAGACTTTCGTGCTCTTGGGCCTTCTCCTTAGAAAAATGTCTCTGGCTACCCAAACTCTGTTAGGTTGACATACCCAACGTCTTCTGCTCTCTCTGGATAATGCCCTACGCCATCCCTCAACCTCTCTTCTGTCCAGGGTTTGCAACTGTTACTTGTTCATTGATTTATTTAATATTATCAGTTATTCATCTAAAGTTGGTCAAGCCATAAAAAAATAACAAAACTGTGACCAAGAAAAGGGCATGGGACCTCTTTTCAAGGACATTTGAGTATGGTGGAAGAGAGTTTCAAGTAAACTTTTAAAAAATGGCAGTATGATGGGTTATGATAGAGTCAAACCAATGTGCTTTAGTAAAACATAACAGAGGCTCTTAAACTTGATTCTGAGCATTAAGGAAGGTTTTCTCAGAGGCATAAAAGGGAACAGACGAGGGAACAGCACGTAGCTTGGTGGTTAAGCTGCTGGACTCCCACATGACTGAAAACGGTTTGAATCGCAGACCCACAGGATCGTGTATGTGTGTGTGCCCAAAATCTTAAGAGGAGGGTAGAGAAGGGATTGTTATGTGGCCATTCCCCTCGGAGATGATTTCCTACTTTCTCTCTCTGGCTCTTTCCAGCAAGTAAAAAAAAAAAAAAGTCAAGTGGAATAATTACATGGAAGAGAAAGAATATTTCAAGAAAAAGAAACAGTACCATAAAAATCTAAAAGGGGAAGAAAACAATGATATTTGAAGGACTAATAGATGTTTGGTAAGTTTAGAGCTTATATAGTGGGGAACACAGAGTGATAGGATATGAGTTAGTATACAGCTTCAGTAGAACCATATTCACTATTTTAGCAGTCTCCACATTGTCTGTGTAACAGAATGAGCTACTGAAAGATTTTAAAAAGAAAGTGGGTCTGGCCCTTTAACCTTGTCATTAAGGGAACTGGATCCCACATGACCAAACACAATTTGAATCCTCATTCTAATGGCTTAAAAATACCCCAGATGTGTATGTGCGCAGGCCCCAAATCCTAACAGGATGGAAAGATGGAGAAGGGATTGTGGTGTGCCCAAGATCCACTGGTGTGCTTTTTTCTTCTCTTTCCCCCTCTTTCCGTCTCTCTGTCTTTCTCTGGTGAATATGCACATCCTCTAGCAATTAAAAAAAATGGAAGGAGGCAGTGAAATTAAAGAGTGAGCTTAAAAAGATAGCTCTTCCTGCAGTGTAGAGGATAAGTGGAGAGAAAAGGACCGGGCGTAAGTGTAAAACACACACACACACACACATTCTTTTTACAATTGAAATATATTGGCTATAAACCACAAGTCTTTTGTCTCTTCACTTTATTCTATAGTAGTTTGTGTCTCTACTTAGAAATGAATCGAAGATAGAAAAAGAGACTTGGTTTCTATAAGCAGTGAAGATTCGTTGACCATCCCCTTTCTTTTCACTCTTATAAAACCTTATTACTCAAAACATGATCCATGGAGCAGAATAATCAACATTTCCTGAGAGATGTTTAAAAATGTGAATAGTTGAGCCAGCCCTGTAGTACAGTGGTTAGGGAACTGGATTGCACACGACTGACCCAAGTTTAAATCCCAGTCCCATTGGCGTGAAAAACGTGCCATGTGCATATATACATGTGTGTCCAAAATCCTTATGAGAATGAAGAGTGAAGGAGAAGGAATTGAGTCATGACCATGCCACATTGGGGGTGTGTGCCCACACAATCTCTCTCTGGCTAGCAGACATGCCCTCTCACAACTAAAAAACAGTGAATATCTATTCCCATCCTGATCTACTAAATTTTAATCTGCATTTTAACAAGTTCCTCAGCTAATTAGTATATACATTAGTGTTTAAGAAGCTTGTGATAGAAACCTGCTGTATAATGCCTCAACTCTTAATATTTTATTTTATTTTATTTTATTTTTAGAGAGAGACTTTGGCTCTAGGGCACTCACTAGAGAAACAGAGAGAGAGAGAGAGAGAGAGAGAGAGAGAGAGAGAGAAATTACTCCCTGGGGTAATAGCCATGCCACAATCCTTTCTCCTCCACTCTCCTTGTGGGATCTTGGGCATGCATGCACATGCACCTGGCTTGAGTTTTAAGCTGCCGGATCTGGGATTAGAACTGTGGTCAACTACATGGGAATTCAGTGACATAACTATTACTCCACCTGCTGGTCCCTCTTAATTCTAACTCTGTCTTAGAGATTAATATACGTTTATCAGTGAGATTAAATATAATAACTTATATAAACACTGAAATGCCTTTCAACTTTATATCTTCCAGTATAATAATTGATGTCCCCAAATTATTCTATATTCCATAGCAGTTCTGACATTCAGGTGGACTGATTACAAATTTTGGGAGTTGGAGAGATGGAGACCTCAGCAAATTAGAGTGTTCCCAGAATTTATCTCTAGAATATTGTGCCTTACAATATTTAAATTTGGTATCAGGTCAACCTGTACTATATAATTTTAGTACTTCTTGGTACTAAAATTTTGCCTGTGGGTGGTTGCTTCCAATATGTACAATGATTCTTCTTTTAATTATACTATGATAAAATATTCTCTTCAGCAAGTATTTTCATTTAAAATGTTTTTCTTTATTAATTATAGAGCATATGCCCGAGAGAGAGAGAGACAAAAAAGAGAGACAGAGATGAACCCACCACAGGGTCTGGTCTCACCATGATCCGGTTCCTTCCATCTCCACTCATCGGATTCTAGGCATTCTCAGGGATGCTGATGTGTTTCAGGCTGACTGGGCTGAGGATTAGCACCACAAGCACCTACAGAGATTAGCATCTCCTGAGCAGGGAGCATGTGAACTGCTGTGCCACGGAGCCAGCGCTAGCAACTCTTTTATTTATAAATTTTCACCTGACATCACTCTGTCTGCAATGCCTGTTTTCTTTTCCATGTTTCACTAATGATCATTTAAGAGAACTATGCAATGATAAAGGATCAGGCGACTATAAATAGTTTGTGTAAAAATGCAAGTTTTGGAATACTTACTGAGTCTCATCCTTTGTGTCTATAACTACCACCCTTTGCCTAGTCCAGAGAGAACTGATTTCAGTGATTATGACCTCCAAGGCTCCTCCAATTCTCAATCACTAAAGATATTCAAGGATATGAAGAGTTACACAGCCACATGGGGCAGTGGAAATGAAGACTGGCCTAAGGTGGGAAAAATCTGAGTTCTGATATTGGCTACATTATTAATTAATTGTGGCTTCACAAACATAATTCCTAACCGAGCCTAAACGTTCTTATCTATTATAGAAAGTGGGCGCTTCAGAAGAATCTCTGCCTATTTTACGATTCCACATGCATTTCATTTATCTGAAAACTGGTAATCCGTATGTGCTGCATAATGATGGGAGCACTTGGGAGAGCATAATGTCCAATTAACCAGCACACTGCCGTCTCCCAGGCATCCCGAATTAGTGGCAAGACACACTCTTGCATGCAAGCTGCCTCTCTCAATCACGTTCCTCTAAGTGGCAATTTTTGCCAAGTCTAACCAGCACTTTCTTTGACTTGTTGCTGATATTTTTTTCTTCCAAGCTAACTGAAAGATTATACCTTTCCTGAAGCTTATGCCAGCTGCTTTTATCCCTGTCTTAAAAATCAGGATAGAAATGTCTCTTTGGAGTCTGAGTCATTGACTCTATCAGTTAAGTTCCGGTAGCACCATCCTCACACATGTGCTTGCCGATGTCTCTTTTTCTCTTTTGACTAAAGGCCTGAAATTGAAGCAAACTCAGAATTGCTCAGCCCCCTTGTCCTTCGCCCCTGAGAGATTCCGAGGAGAATCTCTGTTTTTAAAGGCTTATTCTCACGGCACCAAGGCTGCCCAGTAAGACCTTAGCAGCACAGTCGTGCCAAAGGCCCCTTTAATCTTTCCTTCCCTAGCATTGCATTTCTTATTTATGTTTGTTTATAATGATTTCACTTTGAGTAGTACTATTCAAATATGACCAAAATTGAATTTGGTTGAGAATTTTAAGTTCAGTAATTTAACACAGTTTTTTGTTTTTTTTTTTTTTTTTTTTTTTTTTTTTGCCACAGGGTACATGCACTTGCCAGAAAGACAGAGAGACAGAAAGCGAGAAATCACCCCCCAGGGGCTGGCCATGCTGCAATCCCTTCTCCTCCATTCTCCTCTCGGGATCTTGGGCATGCACTCACATGTTCCCGGTGTGAGTTTAAGCCACCGGGTCAGGGACTTGAACTGCGGTCGACTACATGGGAGTCCAGAGACAAAGCCATTACACCAACTGCTGGTCCCTTAACACAATCGTTAACAAGTAGAAACCTATTTTGACTGCTTCCTTTGCCCAGGCTGAAAATAACTACGGATTTCTATGATTTTTTTTTTTTTTTTTTTTTTTAGATATCATGGTTTTCTTTCTCTTGGCCGTTTAACACTAGGAATAACCACAACAAAACTTATCATCAATGTTATATCAGCCAGCCCTTCTACATAAGTCATATCATTTTATCCTCAAAATTAGGAAAAGAGTAATACTCATTATTGGACAGGGCTTTGACTGCACCGTCATTATCTGAAGATTAATCAGAAAACTATGGAACTGGGACCAGCAGTTAGCGTAATGGCTATGTTGCTGGACTTCCACATGGTCGACAGCAGTTTTCGTCCCAGACCCAGTGGCTTAAAACTCACGCTGGGCGTGTGTGCGTGCGTGCCCAAGATCCCAAGAAGAGAATGGAAGAGAAGGGACTGCAATGTGGCCATGCCCCCTAGGGGGTGATTTCTTGCTTTCTGTCTCTCTGCCTGCCTGGCGAGCACATGTGCCCTATAGCAAAAAACTCTCCAAGGAAAAAAAAAGAAAACTATGGAACTAAGGTGGATCTCAAGTAAGCTAACAGAAGCCCTAAAAAAGATGACCTGGGAAATAGCAGTTAGTGTAATGGCTATGTCACTGGACTCCCATGTAGTCAACTGTGGTTCGAGTCCTGGACCCAGTGGCTTAAACTCATACCAGGTGCGTGTGTGTGCGTGCCCAAGATCCCGAGAGGAGAATGGAGGAGAAGAGATTGTGGTGTGGCCATCCCCCCCCCCAGGGTGGTGATTTCTCACTTTCTGTCTCTCTGTCTCTCTGTCTCTTTCTGGCAAGTGCACGCACCCTATGGAAAAAAAAAAAAAGATGGCCTGGTACCATAAATAGTTCTGCCTGGCAGAGAGGATTAGAGAAGATATATTAAAAAATTTATAGCATAAAATAACATGGACTTTTTCAGCCCAGCACTGTAAACAGTAGAGATTGCAAAAGAGCAACCACACCAGAGGATTATCTTGAGAAAGACCTTGAAGGAAGAAAAAGAGACTGATCTCTGCTAGCAGATGCTGTATCACAGAATACTTGGAAGGCAGGGCTGAATGGAGAAGGGTTATGTGTGACTTGTGTGCTGGGCATTTCCTTTTCAACCATTTGAGTAGTTGACATGTAAATATTTTCTCAGAAATATTTGAAACCATACTGTTTCTGTTGTTATAGAGTCACAAACAAAATCATACAAAATTATAAGAAATATTTTAACATTCAGTATTTTGAAATCTTGAAAGTTGTTTATTAACTGTCAAGAACTATGGAGTATGAGCTAAATTTTTTTGATGTGTAAAGTAAATGTTTGTGGGAAAATGTAAAAATAAATAAATAAATGGGAAAAAAGGAAAAGAGTAATTAATCTCCACATAAGTAGGGAAACCGAGGCTAAAAAAAATGCCATCTGCCAAGGTTCCCCAGCTGGCAGGTGGCAGAGCAGGAATCTGAATGTGGACTATCCTGACTTTGAGTTCTTGGTTCTTCCCCCCTGTCAGATGTTCTCTCCTAATGTGGGTGCACACTTGGCTCATCTAACAGGTTATCTCCTAAAAGGACAGGGTGCAATAGAAGACTTAGTGTTTATGGTAGAATCTTATGTCTCTAATTTTTTTTTTTTAATTTGGTTTCTCTTTTCATCCATTCTAAAACCTTCAGCCCATCAGCGAGCTTTAGAAGTTGAACACATTTTACATTTTACCCATCCCCTAGGGTAATGTTTTCCGACTTCTGGCATGATTGAGGTCTTTCTGAACCCCAGCTAGGTGGAGCAGTTCATAGTGTGCTGGACTCCAGCGTTAGATAGCAAATGGCTGACCAAAGTGTGGATCTCAATCTGAAAACACTTCAGGTGCTGTCCCAGCCACCCATGATCTTCAGAAGCTGGAGGGCCAGGGAAGGCATCCCAGTGTGATGAGATTCTGCTGGAGGTGCATTCTCTCTCTCATTGGTGCGGTGCTCTTTATCATGAAAAACAAAATTCTGGAATTTGGGCATAGAATAGCATAAGGCAGGGCTCAGTGATCTACATTTAGAAGCACGCACACCCCATTGGAGAAATATTACAAAAAACCACAAGCATATCTGTTTATTTTCTATATCCTAAGTAAAGGGTAAAATAACCCTAGGCCTAAAAAATAAGCCACGGGTGAATCCTATTGTCCGCATTCGTCACTCAAGTGTTCCTCTGAACAAGGGTATTTTATGATACAGATATGAATTAGTATTACTGGTGAGATCAAATGCTTTCCTACCTCTTCTTTTAGAATATGTAGGTCATCCCCATTGACCCTGCACTATACTTTATTTTCCCCATGGGCTTTCCTGAAGATAATGAAGACACTTAACTTTTTGGTCCCAGGGGCTTTTCCTGAGGTTTCGTTATATTATCCTGCCAAATTAAATATTGTCTTTCCTTCATTTGGAAGATTGCATTAACTTAAGCAGAATTGCTCTGAATCCTGTCTCCACTTCTTGTTGACTGCATCACTTGGGCAAGTTACTTATCCATTACCAGTCTCAGTTTCTTCGTTTGTAAACACAGACGGGAGAGTGTAATGCTTATGTTATAGAAATGTTGTACAGAGGGAAGAGTAAATGCCCCATGTGACCCATTCACATCAGAGTACGCATGGGAGTCCCTCTCAAAGTTGTACAGTACACAACCTCTATAAACTGGCCCTCAAACAAACTAATTTATTACAGAGTTTGCACATTTCTGGTATTGCCATCCCCACATAGTACCTATTATCTAATATTTATCTTCACCTTCAACTATTTCTGTCTGATTTGATCTTAAGTTCTTGAAATCTATTCACTAGTCACTTGTTAAGGTTAGTTCTACTGCTACCTCAGCTTGACTTTTTGATGATGGACCCCCCCCCCCATAACTGTGCTAATTATGAAAATGACTCTAATCCTATTTAAATTGTGGATTTACTTAAACCATGCCTTTTCTTTCACCCCAGTCTGTTTATAACAGATATGCCTTTGTAAGATGGTTGGTGGTCAAGGGTGCTGTCCATAGCCACAGGACCGTTCCTTCCCTTGCAGTACTGGCCGGCCTGCACAGAGACTGTGCTGACAACCTTGACCTCATTAGCACTGCACGCCAAGAGGCTGAGCATTTTGCTTTCATTGTTTTAATAATGTGAGAATAATTATGAAGATGCAGCAAGAGCAGCACTGAATCTAGAAATTTCATTATTCTCATTAGTGATGCAAATCAGAAAAGCATGCATAAGAGAGGGTGCATTAGAATACTCTCATGGAAATGATAAATCTAGCAAATAGATTTCAGAATGATAGGTGGTATATGAGTGTGTGCATGTGGCGTGGAGTGAGAGCAGATAAAAGAGAACAAGAAACTGAGACAGAAAGAGACAGAGAAGGAATTCACTCTGGGAAGAGGGGGATACAATCTAGCTACATGATCAAGTGAATAAAGAAAAGTATATAGTAATAAAATCTATGACACCAATTTAGTATTTAGAAAGCAATGGGAATGAACAAAGTACAACCATGTGTGTTATTTTGATTTAAATGAGGGACTTTTCTAAGGCTATCATAATTGAGGAAATTGCCCCCAGATTTGGGTCCTCACTAAGATTATGGGGGAGAAAGTATGTCTGCCATCAGGTATTCAAAAGGAACTTGGGACACAACATACAAAGTGATATATACAGCTATAAAGTCACCTACTCACTCACAGCTACCTCGAGGCAAATTGAGCACCCTTTCCACACCTCCGTTTTGGTTTAAACCCTGGTGACTGTCTCTGGCTTCCTGTTAGTGTAGTTTACCAGCGGCAGCAAAGAAAGCACTTAGCTTCAGAGGTGGCTCACCTCCAAGGATGATTCTGTCCTCCTCCCTGTCATTCCAAGTCCCTTACCATTAGCGTGTAGCCTTTGCTAGGTGTGACTTTAACATTCTATGACTGCAGGGTAAAGATATACCAGGAACCCTACCACTTAGTGGCCTTCCTTTCTTCTGTACCTCAGTTGCCTGGAGTCACAGACTCATTTTATGTCTAGTGTATGGGCACATAGATGTAGATAGCAGAAGAGAGAGTAGTAGAGGCTGCGAAGGCGGGGGTAGGGAAGTAGATATTGGTTAACTGAAGCAAAATTACAACTAGGTGAGAGGAACAATTGCTAATGTTATAAAGACAGTGGGGGGAATAGTTAGCAACCACTTACTGCACATATCAAAATACCTTAAAGAATATTTTTAATGTTTCCAATACAAAGTAAAGACAAATGTTTAAGATGATAGATATTCTAATCACCTGGGTCTAATTATTACACATCGTATTCTTATACTGAAAAATCACATAGTAGCCCATAATTTATATGCCAATTAAAACAAACAAACAAAAAGACTGATTTCAGTCTTGTTCCCTTTCAGAGGTCCACAATCACTTTAACTTCTACTTTTCACTTCTATTCAATCTGCTATTTCTTCCTCCATAAGCTCTTTTCCTTTAGCCATTTTCCCATTCTCACACTCTGTGAGTATCTTTCTGTCTGTATTTGTCTCTCTACCAAAGTGGACCCTACTGCCAGGCAGTTTTGTTCTTCATATGCCTATATTCCCATGTTTTTCCATTTTTCCTTCTGGGAACTTATACTTTCTCCTTGACAGAAAGTTCTCTCAAGTTCTCTATTGAGAACAGCAGAGAGGTATTAAAGGTTTTTGTTTTTACTTTCTTTTCTTTTTTTTTTTTTTTTTTTGCTATAGGGTGCGTGCGCTTGCCAGACAGAGAGAGACAGAGAGAGAGAAAGCGAGAAATCACCCCTGAGGGGGGATGGCCACACCGCAATCCCTTCTCCTCCGTTCCCTTCTTGGGATCTTGGACATGCATGCACACGTGCCCAGCATGAGTTTAAGCCACCGGGTCTGGGACGCGAACCGCGGTCTACTACGTGGCAGTCCAGCGACATAGCCATTATGCTAATTGCTGGTCCCTGACTTGTTTTGTTATTAGGTTTGCTAAAATTCGCATTATCTAACTTTTATAAAAATCATAATCCAGATTTATACCATTCTAAGGTATTGTAAAATATTTCATTTGCTTAGTTAATGTTTAATAAACACTTGGTAAAATCCATGTAATAGTTTAGGTGCTAAGGTTATGCGACCAGAACTGAGCAATCATATAACACCTGCTCACAGTTGGTCCAAAGGGTCAAAACTACAAGGTGTGAGGGGAGGAGGGAAAAGAGAAAACCAGAAAGAGGGAGGGAAATATTAAATGAGGCCCTGAATTAACCTGTGACTGAAGACCTACTTACAGACTTTTCAGTTACATGAACCAATGAATTTCTTTGTAAGTGACTTTGTGTTTGAATTCTGTCATTTGCAACTGAAAAAGTCTTGAATAAAGTAATATAGTTATTTGCATATACATATTAGCATCCTCTATGCAATCATAAGCTGCTTGAGAAAAAAGACAAGCTTATGCATTTTGTATCTTCCAGAATGCTTTGCACATTGTAAGTGTCCAATAAATATTTATTGAATGAATAAACCATTTATAAAAGAGCTTAAATTTGGATTGATGCAGTCTTCAGACTTCTCTGGAATGATCTGGATAATGAACAACATCACATGGCAGAAATTTTTAAAATATCCCCTACCTCCAAGTTGAACCCTCATCCACCCATCTGCCATCATCACTTTATCTGTATCTTCATTCAGCTCTTACTTAGAGAAGAGTATAAAGATACCTTGGTGGCTATATTTCTGTTGCCAGTAGGGAGAATCCAAGTTCTGAATATAGTGCAGCTGAGATGGATGAAAAATACTGGCACTTTTGGGTTTTATTCATTCTTGATCCAGTCGCAAATTCATCTGTGTATGGAAAGCATTTCTCTCTCTCTCCCTTTCTCTCCCTCTCTTTCTGTCTCTCTCTTCCTCTCTCCCCTCTCTATTTCTCTCTCTTCCTCTCTCTCTCTCTCACGCACACACACTCACACACACCCCTCAAAGATGAGAAATAAATGAAAAACCAACAGATGCCCAGGGCACACATCTGCAAGAAAAGCTCACCATGACTCAGAGTTACAGTTTTCTCTATACCCACAAAGATAAGTACACAGAGACAAATCTTTTCATTTAGGTAAAGGTCCCCTGTGCCTGCCTGCAGTCAGAAAAGTCAAAAGGACCAAGAACTCTTCCCTGAAGCAGATAGAATGTGAGTGGGGGCAAATGGAATGATATATTTAAACATTTAGCAGGAAGAAAATCTTAGACAGTCAAGACAGCATCCTTATTAATTGTCAATTTTAGAGGCACTGTAGCATACAGCCACTTTCTCCTGTCTTAGTACATGAAAATACAAGAGAATTTGGGGTAGGGGGAGCAAGGAAATCATCATTTTTTTCCCTCAGGGTGTGCATGTGCGTTTTAATTATCCCTCTTGAGATTCATCTTTGCATGGTTTAGCCTCCAATCTGTTGCTTGCAGTTTTGTTTTCGACAGCTTGCATTATCAGTAGTTGCCAGTTTTGTTTTGTGTTTTGTATTTTGAGGGGGTGGGGACAATCATAGTAGCCACCCAACTGTCTATACTACTCACTATTTGGAAGAAGCTAAACTGCTTATTATTTAGGAAATAATGAACTAAAGCTCATGAACTGTTCATGATCCTGCCTTCCGTGGACAAGAGCTCAAGCTGCTGAAGGCCAGAATAGAACTAGATTTCTGGGTTCTATTTGAAGACCATGTGCTGGTTTCATATTTATAGATTTCTTTTTTAAGAAAATAACCAGATTATTGCCAAAATACATCCAACCATAACAGTAACTAAGTCAGCTCAGTGGCAGAGTACACACCAACAACCAGCCAACTACTTACATCACAAGCATAAGTTAACAGTCCTTTCCCCAACAGTAAATGCTAAATATGCAGCAATCTACATCTGCCTATGGAGATGGAGAGCTTTCTAAGATATTGATGTGCAGAAATTCTCCCAAACTCCTGCTGTGTTAACAATGCAAATCATAACTTGATTCAAAACAGGGTGTGTTCTTAGAAAAGCATAGCTTTCATTCTGAGAGATTTCCTCAGCAATGTGGCAGAGACAGGAAAGAGAGTTTGTGGAATAATGTGTGTTATGAAATGAAAAGATGAAAAACATCCTCGGACTTAGGAAGCTTCACAGGAAATGGCACGGTGCATACGGAACACAAGATGCATGAGCTTACGGTCTCACAGAACTGCAAAGACGCATGCAAAAAAGTAAAGTCATATAGCAGAAAAGGGAGGGTGTGGAGATACTAGTGCATAATATTAAAATCTTAAATACACATTAAATACACAACATGTCATGTTTTGGTTTAGCTTTTTGTTATTTTTATGAAATAATACAAGAAACACTCTTAAAAAAAAAAAAAAGAAGAAAAGCTAGAAGACAGCACTTTAGCAGGCCTTCCATAGCTTACCTTAACTACTGGGTTAGAAAATTTCCTTCTTGTCATTTTTCTGTGCACTTGTATATTCACAAATGCATCATATATTTTAGGCATGCACTAAACTTTGGTTTATTAATTATTTTGTTCAGATAAAGAAGGGAACAGAGAGAGACAGAGAGAGGCATCCCCAACAGGGTCTGTAGGCCACAGTCCACCCGGCCTCACATGTGTACATACACAGCCAGTGTACACAGGGAGGCTGGACCTTCCCTTGTGGGTCGAGCATGGCGGAATGTTGCATTACTGCTGAACCACTATCTACCTGTAAAGTGCTGACTTTCAACTTTGTTCAACTAGAATATAACGCCAGGTCCTCTCATGTTCTCTCCCATTCCTCATCTTCATCTCTAAGTCAAAACTGAGAAAATACTGTGTGAATAATAACCGAGACTGAGGGCCAGAAGGTAGCATGGTGGTTAAGGTGTTAAGGTGTTGAGATCCCACATGGCTGACTGTGGTTCCAGTAGCGGACCTGGCAACTTGAAACATGCCAGGCATACAAAAGTGTGTGCCCGAAGTCCCAGAAGATAGGAGAAAAAGAGATTGTATTGTGGCCATGCCCTTGGAGGAGTGATTTCTCATTTTCCCTCTCACTCTCTCTAGCAAGTGCACACACCCTATGGCAAAAACCTTAACTAACTAACTAACTAACTAAAACTATCTAACTAACTAAAACTAACTAACTAACTATAACTAACTAACTAAATAACAGAAACTCCCCACATCACTCCAAGTGGGACATATACTTTCAGGGGTGTGAACACAGTCCTCTGAAATCCCTGCCTCATGCATTCTGGTTGTCACTCTGGTCCAGCTGGAGGTGGTTAAGAACAGCCTAGTTCCCAGTCTCCCCTAGATGGTGGCAAAGAGTCAGTGGAGAGAGCCTGAGCTGTCTGTAGTGTTTACTCCACAGAGTACCACTCCACAAAGCAGAGGCTCTCAGGCCTTCCCCTTCATATTCCTTCTATGTGGCCTAGTTTAGAGACATTCCCCTTAGAACATCTATGTACTTACATTAGTCCACTCTGACTACTGTAACAAAATGCCATAGACTGGATACCTTAAAGAACAGATGTTTATTTTCTCAAATTCTAATGGCTAGAAGTTCAAGGTTCAGATTGATTCCGTTTCTGGTGAGGGCTTTCTTTCTGGCTTATAGAATTTTGCCTTTTCCCTCGGTCCTCATGACTTCTCCTCATGCCGTGTGTGCACATGGGTATGACAGAGATCTTGTGTGCCTCTTCTTACAAGAACACTCATCTTATTGGATGAGACCCCACCCTTTTGGTCTTATTTAACTTTATTTTCCTAGAGGTCTCATCTCCAAATACAGCTTCACTGGGGGATGAAGTTTTGACCCATTTTTGTCAGACCATAACATTATTCTTATATACTTATTCTCCTATACTTTCTGAAGATGAATTTGGGAGAAGTATAGGAAATATTTGGATAAATGAGGGGGGAAAATGAAGTAATGGAACAAGTATGGGGATAATGCCATACTTTTTTCTCTTCTTTTATTTTCTTTACATTCAATCACTATCTATCATCACTCCCTACAAGATTAAATTGTCAAAAACTAGGGAGGTGAGGCAATAAATAAGGAAGTTTACTTGCCCACTGAGTGGTGTGAGTTGAAGAATCAGGGAGGTGATTAATCAATATAGTCAATTAATTGCAAAGACAGAACTAAGGTTTTAAAAAATCCGTTTTCACTGACCTAGGCCTATTCTAACAATGGTCTGTAGCTCGGGTGTAGAGTAGATAAGAATATTAAAGCACAACACATTTAATGATTAGACAGGAAAGACCATCTGTTAGAAAAATCACTCTGGAGGTGCTTGCAATGGAAATTTTGTCTTTATGAGTTGAGAATATCTGCCAGACAGGTAATGGAGAGACTAATTAAAGATCAAAGGTGATATGAACAAAGGACAAGTTTATAGGAATTACAACTACTTTTTCTCAGAAAGACGGCTATCTCAGGTTACATGACTTGAACTTGCTGCGTGGAGATGGTCAGGTGGAATTATGGGGATAGAGGTGAGAAGATCAGTAGCACAGGGCCACGCTCCATACGCCAACACCCCATGATCATGTCCCCCCTGTCGTCTCTTCTTCACTTACAACTGCTTCTGATTAGGACACTTAAAAATAGCAACAAGCATGAGCTATGCCTATATAAGGAGAAATCAAAGCATTCATATAGAAATGTTAATAAGTATGAGTTTATTTTGGTGCAAAAAATTTAAGACTGTGCATAGTTTTCTTTTTCTTTTTTTATTTCTTTCTTTTTTTTTTTTTTTTTGAGAGGTTTTTGCTATAGGGCGCGTGCGCTCGCCAGACAGACAGAGAGAGACAGAGAGATAGAAAGCGAGAAATCACCCCCCCCCCAGGGGGGATGGCCACGCCGCAATCCCTTCTCCTCCATTCTCCTCTCAGGATCTTGGGCACGCACGCACACACGCCCGGCGTGAGTTTAAGCCACCGGGTCCGGGACTCGAACCGCGGCCGACTACGTGGGAGTCCAGCGACATAGCCATTACGCTAACTGCCGGTCCCTGCGTAGTTTTCTTTTAAAGTGTATTTTTCCATAAATTTTTGAAGACTTCTGATATTACTGTTTCCGAGAATTATTTCAGGTACAATAAAAACACTCTAGAAGTAACACAATTAAGTATTTCCATTAAGAATGCTAAAGTGTTTTTATTATAGGTAAATCAGGATCTTGGTGCCACCAAATAGGTGATATTAGAATCTTTTCTAATATGATATATGAGCATGGCATTATATAAACATCCTCTAACATACACTTATGAAAAGGTAAAACAAACACACACAGACACACACACAGAGTTAAAGTGAATTTTTATCTGGGTTTAACGTAAGTTCTGATTACTAGCCTTCATTTTAATGTCTCCCAATTATCTGCTCAAATAGTACAGCAATATATCCTTAAAATGGAAAAGCCACAAATGTGGCAGTCTGACTGTTGTCTTTATCTCCCCTCTCTTTGGCATTAAGAACTCGTACTCTAGGGACCAGCAGTTGGTGTAATGGCTATGTCACTGGACTCCCATGTAGTCAACCACAGTTCGAGTCCCGGACCCAGTGGCCTAAACTCATGCCGGGCGCATGGGAGTGCCTGCCCAAGATCCCAAGAGGAGAATGGAGGAGAAGGGATTGCAGTGTGGCCATCCCCCCTGGGGGGTGATTTCTTGATTTCTGTCTCTCCTTGTCTCTGTTTTTCTGGTGAGCGCATGTACCTTGTAGCAAAAAAAAACACAACCAACCAACCAAACAAACAAACAAAAAAAAAACAAAACTCTCAAAAAACAACACCAAAAAAATACAAACTCTTACTTACTTTAGATAGATAGATGATCATTAATAACTAGGCTTTATTTCCTGACTCAGCCCTCCCCTCAAGGTGATCAGGGCTCTGCAACCAAGTTCTAGTCTATATAATGGATTCAAGGTCATGTAAACTTCTTGGAATTTCCCTTAAAAGGCAGCTTGTGCATGTTCTTTTTTTTTTTTTTTTTTGAAAGGTTTTTGCTATAGGGCGCATGCACTCGCCAGAAAGACAGACAGAAAGTGAGAAATCACCGCCCAGGGGGGATGGTCATGCCACAATCCCTTCTCCTCCATTCTCCTCTCGGGATCTTGGGCACGCACACACACGTGCCCAGTGTGAGTTTAAGCCACCTGGTCCGGGACTCCAATCCCGGTCAACTACGTGGGAGTCCAGTGACATAGCCATTATGCTAACTACTGGTCCCACTAGTGCATGTTCTTCAACCTTGTCCCTATCTGCCTAGACCCTTTCTCCTTCCTGTGACTAGAATGTGAGTCCATTGTGAAAGTGGCCATATTGGACTATGACCTGACCTTAAGACCTTAGGCTGGGAAGCCACAACAGGGGAATAGAGAGGAGCCTGGAACTTGGGGAGCAAAACTTCTCTGCCAGTTTACAGTAACTCTGATTTTTGCTGCCAGGGAAACAAGCTTCTATTCTGTTTACAACTCTTTGATCAAAAGCAGAGACAAATGCTAACTGCAGCGCCATGTTGCCATCCAAAAGCAGATCTATCGATCTTCTTCTAAAACTACAACTGATAAGATTAGATGGAAAGACGCCATCAGGGATGAACCTAAAACAGAAGACAACTACTCACCTGAATGTGGGTGGAAACAAATAACTTTCCATTCTTGTTATCTGTCTTCTGGATTAAAAACAAAACTGTTTGCATCAATGTGACGTTCCTGTAATTAAGCAGGTGCTAATGATCCCAACCAAGTGCTCTCCTTTTCTTCTATCACTTTATACCTGCCCTTCCTTCTATGTCCAGTTTCAGGCTGTAGCTTCCACAACATAAATAGGTGAGATGTACTAAAAGACAAGCTGTGATGTATTGTATTCTGGAACGTGCAGTTGGTACAAGAGTTAGGTAAGGGAGTGGTATAGAGGCAGGAAATAAATTTATTTCAGCACATCCCGGAGACTCTGGTTTTGTGAAGTATTTTACTTGTTCTTTGGGTCAGACCATCAAGCACTTGAGATAAGGCACAATCCTATTTCAATTCACTAGAACTATACACAAGGAAAGATGAAAAGACATCAGGAATTAGGTTGAAAGTTGTGCATATCAACTTACTATTTATCAGTGAATCTGAAAATTTGACCAATATGCAAGTGAACAGAGAGTAAGGACAAGGGCAATCTACATGTGATATCTGATAATAAACACTGAACCTGAATCAGTTTGCCCTCTATTCAAGGATGACAAAACAGAAACACAAACACATTGAAGAAATGATAACACAGCCTAGAAAATAATGCAACCTGAGAAAGAGCATTAACTTGAGACAAAAGAAGTGGACATTTGGGACCAGCAGGTAGTGTAGTGGTTAAGGTGCTGACTCCCACATGGCCAACCTGATTCAAGTCTCAGACATGGTGGCTTGAAAATCATGCTGAGCATGTGTGCATGGATGCTCAAAATCCCAGGAGAAGACTGGAGGAGAAGGGATTGCAGTGTGGCTATCCCCCCCAGGGGGAATGATTTCTCATTTTCTCACTCACTGTCTCTCTCTCCACTGAGTGCACATGCCCTGTGGCAAAAGTCTTAATTTTTTTTTTCAAATCAATTTAAGCAATAATGATTGATAACAGTAAACTTGAGAATTTTTTTTCACAGCACATGATAGTACATTGTCTTCCTGAAAAAGGAAATAAGTGCTAAGAAGAGAATGGCTTGAGATGAAAAGACAGAAGAATATTTGACAAAAAGTGAAGGAGCAATAAAGGATTGATTACAAAGACATCTTCAATAGTTAGAATTAATATCTGAACTAGATAATATGAAATAAGTCAATAAAAAGTCAAATTGACAATGTGGTAGACAGTGGGTCAGCCTGTAACCTGGTGGTTACAGGAACTTGACCCCACACTGCTGACCGCATGGTTTGAATCCTAGACTTGGGAGTTTGACATACATACTGGAGGCATATGGGTATGTGCCCAAAATCAAAATAAGAGAGAAATGCAGGGCAAGGGATTGAAGACTGACCATCCCCTATGGACGGGTGTTGTCTTGCTTTTTCTTTCTCTGTCTCTGTACCTCTCTGGCAAGTGGATGCATTCTTTGGCTGAATTTTAAAAAGAAGAAAGAAGACACAAAGAGGAGAGAAGGAAGGAAGGAACAAAGGAAGGAAAAATAGAGAGAGAAAAGGAAGGAAGGAAGGAAGGAAGGAAGGAAGGAAGGAAGGAAGGAAAAGAAAGAGGAGTGAAAGGAAGAAAATACAGTAGACAATTTGAGAAATTCTCACATAAAAATGAAGGAGTTGGGGCTGACTCCATGGTGTCATGTTAATGCTTTACTCAAGAGAAGCTGATCTCACATAGTGACTGTGGTTTCGGCTCCCAGCCTGGTCAGCTGTAAACATGTAAGGCATGCACTTAAGAGCCCCGGATTTGATGGGTTGGAAGACTGGGGCACGGGGATTGAGATGTGACCAGATCCTGTGGAGGATACTCTTCTCCCTCCCGCTCTCCTATCTGGCCTGTGCTCTACCAATATGGGGGGAAATATGGATAGTCAGAAATGTGAAGGAAAAAAAATGTGTGAAAGGACCCCCAAAATAAAAAGGCAGGAAATGTTCTCTTACCTGGGTGAATAACTAAATGGATTCATCAGGGAAAAAAAGTGAAAACTTTGTTTTCTTTTTAAATTTTGCCAGAGGGTATATGCACTTACTGGAGAGAGACAGAGAAAGAGAGATATAGAGCATATAAGAGAGAGAGTAAGAAAGCAACCCCATGAAAAAATGGCCGTACTGCAATCTCTTCTCCAGTATTCCCTCTTTTGGGGATTTGGTGTACATGCCCACTACCTTTTTTAAGCTGCTGAGTCTGGGAGTTAAACTGCACAGTTGGCCATGTTAGACTCAGCTGATGTAACCACCAGGCCACAGAGTGGCCTAAAAACTTTTGTTAAAATAGTGATTATAGACAAAACTGAAACAGACTTTGTAGAGCTTAAAAATGATGTGAGAAAACAGATTAAAGAGACTGCCATAAAAATCAACAAAAAGATACCTTTGTCTAAAAATTCACTGAAAATATTCGTAAGTTATAAAACTAAGGAAAAAATTAAGAATAACCAAAGGACAGGGATTTGATTGTTTATTACCTTCTCTGCAACGCTAAAGCCAGAGGAGGAGGAAGCAGTGTCCACAAGACATCCAGTGCAACTAACATTTGGGATATGTTTATTTCCTCACAGAAATTTTCTCTTTTAAAGATTTTTTTTTAAATGTTTTCCTCAGATATTGAATGGCTCAAGCAATATAATATCGGGGCCAGTGGATGGCATTGTGGTTAAGGCACTGGATTCCCACATGGCTGACTGTGATTCGAGTCCAGGAACTTCTGGCTTAAAACTACACCGAGTGCAGGTCCATACATACCCAACATCCTGAGGAAAATGGAGGAGACAGGACTGCAGCATGGTCACCTCCCTGTGGGTGACTTCTCACTTTCCCTGTTTCTGTCTCCAGTGAGCACACACACTCAGTAGCAAGAACAATATATCATTTTGAAATGACTTTAAAATGTATACCAACTGACCAAGAACTTAAGCAAAAGTAAAAAGTATATCATAGGGAAATTCCATGTAAAATAGATTGGTAGGAATTTTTACCATTAATAACAGACCTAAATAGAATACATTAAGTTACAAAACTTATTTCATGAACTTAAAATAATTATTAAATATAAAGCATTTGGAATAAAATTATAATTTAATATTTGTATATGAAACTTGTTATTATAACAAGAACAAGAAGGAAAAATGTACATTGAAAACATTCTATACTCCTAATTTTACAATAAGTTGGCTCATGAACACTATTGAATTATTAACTAAATAGGTAGAGAAATACAGATTCCGGTAGTGAAAAGTAACCAAAAAATGCACCACACTAACACACTCTTACACCCACCAACTTCAAGATAGTGGTTCTTTCTAGGGAGTGTGGGGTTGAGCTTTGGCTCTATTTTTAATGGTCTGTGTCTTTAAGAGAAAAATCTGAACCAAGTAAAGCAAATGTTAACATCTGTTAAATCTGACAACAGCATTGGTGTCTGTTGCTGGTTGTTCTGCTTTCTGTAATTTCCCATACATTTGTAATATTTTACATTTTAAAATATTAGTTTTGGAAGTTGTAACAATAACCACTAAGTATAATTAAAAACAAAATATGTGATGGTATGTCACTGAAAAAGAAAACAGCAAGCTACATACTATTACAAGAAAGTAATGATAAAACAAAACAAAGAGAAACAGATTCTTAAAACAAGATGACAATAATAAGACCATTGATATATTAAGAGAATTGCTGCCAATTCTATCAACTTCTATATTAAATAACTAGTAATAATGGTAGTAATATTAAGTATCTATGACTTCTTAATATGTTTCTGGAATTGTGCTGTATGTTACATGCTTAATATATTGCATTTCCTTTAATTCTCCTAACAATTCTGAATCAAGTATTATTATCTAAATTTCTCACTGATGGAGCTAATAAAAATAATTTAACCAACAGTTAAATCTTTTTAAAAAGACAAAAAGTTAAAGGAAAACATGTTCAGACTAGAAGATGGTGTAATGGTTACATCACTGGACTCCCATGTAGTCAACCTCACACGGGTGCATGTGTCCATGTGCACAAAATTCTGAGAGGAGGATGGAGGAAAAGGGATTGCAGTGTGGTCATCACCTCAGGGGGTAATTTCTCACTTACTGTCTCTTGTTCTCTCTCCAGTGAGCATATGCACCCTATAGCAAATTCTCTTAAAAAAATAAAAAAGAAAGAAAATCCTAGATCAGAGCAAAGTAAAAACTTAATTTCATATATTGTTCACTAAGGGTATAACAGTGTGCCTTTAGGTACTAAATAGCAAAAACCCAAGAAGTCAATAAAGTGCTAGACAGTAAATTATATATAAAAATTAGGAAACCAGCAGTTAGCTTAATGGCTATGTCGCTGGACTCCCACGCAGTCAACTGCGGTTTGCGTCCCGGACCCGGTGGCTTAAAACTCATGCCGGGCACGTGTGCGTGCGTGCCTAAGATCCCGAGAGGAGAATGGAGGAGAAAGGGATTGCGGCGTGACCATCCCCCCGGGGGGTGATTTCTCGCTTTCTGTCTCTAATGTCTCTCTCTGTCTGTATGGTGAGTGCACATGCCCTATAGCGAAAATCTCTTACAAAACAAAACAAAACAAAAAACTATGAGGACTAGCTGATGGTGTGGTGGTTAAGGCAGCTCAATCCCATATAGCTGACTAAGCAATTCAAGCCCTGGACCGGTGGCTTGAAGAGTACACTGACAAAATAAATAACTGAAAACATTTTAATAGATTCATATATTGTTATAACTTAATTTTTACCTTTGTTGTATTTGTGCCAGGCTAAAGTACAGTTATATAATATTTTTTAAAAGGGCATTTAGAACCAAAATTGGAAATTCAAGATTTTGATGAAGGCCTTAGAGGTGTTACTTAGAAAGAGGATCAAATTGATGTGATCTTCTTTATCAACAGAGAAAAAAGTACTAGAAACAAGAATGAAGACTGACTCCAATGAGAGAAAAGAACAGTTAGTGTTTTATTTTTTAAAAAGCTTGGAAATTTGGAAGCAAAATTGTCTCTGTAAGAGTTCAAAATGCTATATTATACATTAAAGCATTTTAGGAATGTTTATACCAATATTCGCCAGGCTTATAAAACCAATTTAGCATTGTCTCATACTCAGATTGCATGGAAAATAAGTTTTCTATCTTTAAGAATATAAAAACTTGGGTGAGTAATAGATTGAGAGTTTTATGCTTATGAGCATAAACTGTGATTGTTTACTGTTCCTTAACAATGATGAAATCACTAAAGGCTTCATAGCAAGACACAAAACCCTGGGGAAGCTATTAAGAATTCAGTATTAACAGTTCATGAAAGAAAATGGATTCCACTTACTAAAATGGTTTTAAAATGTTTTCCGTAAAATGCAAATATTGCAGCACTGCGAAGTTGGACATTTTACATAGGTTTTATTGGAATCTTTGTTCTCCCATAGTGCAATTTTTTTTCTCAGTGGAATTCATAGACTATAATGTGTAGTTAGTAGTGGGCATATAATAAATTTCAGATAATTATGGAAGAAATTTTTAGGATTGAAAGAGTCTAAGCCTGAAAAGCCATTTCCAGACCTACTACAATTGGCTAATAGTACTCTGGCACCTAAAAATATGCAGTAGATCGTACATTGGTCCAAATTGGAATATCTCTGTCACTTCAACCAGTCCCATATCTTCTTCAATGTCTTATTCTGTCCAGACATTTTAATGCCCTTAGGCAAACAGTAGAAATTCATATAAATCTGACTGAGCCCAACTGTTGCATAATTTTTTTCTGAATTCTCTCCTTGTACTGTCAGTGGGAAGGAAAAGAAAATAAGAAAGATGAAAACTAAAAACTGATAAAAGGAAAGTGGTGGGAATAATTAATCCATACTTAGAAAAGACCAGCAAATGTTGTGTTTCTTCACTTGATTTTTAGTCATTTCAGAATGACAGTTAAGTGAAGAAAGTGCCAAGTTCTTAAATTGCTCTTGGTTTAGCTTCTAGGGAGTATTACTTTTTTGCAAACAGCTTGTCAGTGCCTAACCAAAATGGAGAGCTAGTGTTTTGGGAGCGGGAGAAAAACAGCATTCAAAGACAGACTAGGGATTTCTGTGTTGGTGTTCATTATCATCTGTCCAATCGTTATCAATTCTTCATTAAAGCTAAGTAGTTATCTTTATAAACACTAACATTTTTTTTCTCTGATTTTGAATTATCCCTTTTACAGAACTCCCTAGTTTTTACTTAGGGTAAATACTACGTTGCTCAAACTGAAAGGTCTCTGTTAGATAGGATTTATTGAAGCTTCAGAAAAAGAAAAAAATACCTCAGAAATCTTGTTTTCTTTCCGCTGATGCCTCTCTTAGTCTGCGTGTCTGTCTCTGTCTCCCTTTGTATATTTGAATGTGTTGGTCTGAATGTGTATATCCATTTTTCTCCTTCTCTCTGTTCATCTTCATCTTTTTTCCCCTGCAGCCTGTCCTTCCCACTACCTCTTCCCTGCTAATGAAGGGAGATTGATGGGTTTACAATGCATTCAAAGTCACTACTAGAAGCACTGTCTTGAGTCCAATTCAGAGAATGTGTCTACCTGGATGTTTCCCTCACACTTGGCATATTAGAACCCACACAGATTGTTGTAACCGGCCATTCTGTCCTGACCCCGTAGATCCCCTTAGGTATCTCACGTCGTACTGCAGAATTTAGTGTTCCAGGCCATTACATTCCACAGAATGGGCCAAGGACGTGAGCATTGATTTTCAATGGTCACACATGCCAGTGCAGTCACCTCTCTGTGTCATCCTGTGTCCTATTTTGTTTCAGGGCCAAAAAAAAAGAAAGTTTTGAACTTGACAGTGGGAAAAAAAAAAAAAAATACAGAGGCTTTTTTTTTTTTTAACCCCAAGAAGGGAATATAAATTATGTAGAATTATGTCACATCAAGAAAAACATGTTTAAAATAACCTGATATGAATATTCATCCATGGCTTGACAGAAGGATAGTAGCAAGAATTTGCAGCTTATCGCTAATGGAGATATCTTTCAACAAATTGCATTTTAAAAGAATTTGTGATTATGTCTGTTGGCCAAAACTGTCGGAGACTTTTTCTTGTTTTGTCTTTCTTTTTTTCATCTTGGCATTTTAGATGCCCTGCTTCCTGCTGAAGTGAAATTCTCTCTAATCACAACAATCCCAGGCAGATGACCTCACTCACACCAGGACCTTGCAGGAGAACTCATTGTAGATGGAAAAAAGCACATTATCATGGCAACGAATTACCCTTTGTACAGTAGTTTCTTTATCCTCTCAATAAAAATGATGCTTAACTTGTTGTTATTCCTCCATCGTCAATGTTTGAAGAACAGCCATAGCATTCTGTCCAGCCACATCCAATTCTCATTCTGAGAAATGTTTCCTTCTCTCAGACCACCCTCCTGTCCTCACTTCTACCAGTACTTTCCATTTGAACTCTCTGTGATGCCAAAAATGTTCTGTATCTGCCCAGCCCAATATAATAGATGCTGGACACAGGAGGCTTTTAGATTATTTTTTATATTTTATTTTTATGCATTCAATTACTGTGTACAACAGCTTGCAAAATGAATTTCCCTAGCACAAATACACTGTATATCTTTTACATGAGAGTGAGAGAGAAATATAGAAAGATGAAGACCTTCAATAGAATCTCATGCCATGGTCTTCCCCAGTCTTCTGAGCCAGCCAGGACAATAGGTGCATTTGTATTGCACATGAAGGTTGACCAGAGAACTGAACCTGTGATCTTCCATACAGATCCAGGTTCACTTGAACAGCATGTTCCTGCTACACCAACCCTACGTAGAGCTTTTGAACACTTGAACAAAGGAATTTTAATGTTATTGACATGTAACCAATTTAATTTAAGCAGCCGTGTGTAGCTAGAGGCTAGTACATTGGACAACACAGCATAAAACCTTGAAAGTGTTAGCAGAATTCCAGAGTGCAAAACTGTTCCAAAATCCAAAACTTTCAAGCCATGTGGGTGTGTAAGTCTATACATTACACATACTTTTAGGCTCTGAGAACACTTTATTTTAACTTTTCTAATCATCGCAAATCATTCATCATTTGTCAGTAAGTCTCAGCCTTTCTAGTCAGCTGTTACAGTTGCAGAGGACACAGGAAGATAAAATGTGACATTATTTTTAACTTCACTCTACCGTTCTTTGAGTAGCTAAATACAGGTACTAGGAAGCACAATTACATTTCACATCAAAATGATGTGAATTGAACAGGAGCAGTCATTTCTGAGGTGAATTTTTTTGTGTGTGAAATTACAATAAAACTGATAACCACACTTTCTATTCTTTAACTTGGTATTACCAATGTTTAAAATGAATTAATATCAATAACATAGCTATTGCTGTTTATATATAAATCATTCTATGCCTAATAAAGAGGTTAAGATATCCCTTGGTTGTGTCTATGTAACACTGGAAAAAATTATTTAATGCAATCTGGTCAAAAAATGAAACTTAAATTGTTTATTTTAAGCTAATGATGATAATAATAGTAGAAAGGATTTTTTATTGAATGCTAATTAGGGTCAAGTACTTTCTGAAGTATTTAATTTTATATACATTACTTATTTTATTTCTCAAAACAAGCCTAAGACAGAAGTATAATTTATTTTTTTCATAGCTATTGTATTTATAAATGAGACAGAGAAGTTAAATAATTTTCTCAAGGTCAGACCAACTTGGTACTCAAATTCAAGAAGCTTAACCACTGACATTGTAAACAATTAACTAGTCTACCTCATGCATTGGTAAACAGCAAATCATATTTATACTTAGTGATGGGTTTTCAACAAATAAAATCTAGTCACAGCAGAAAAATTCTGATGACATGGTCAAATTCATTTTTACTGTATTTCCTCCTTAAAGCAATTACAGGTTACATTTGTACCTAGATTAACCAGAGCACCAAGATATGGAAACTGATAATTACCGATAATTAAGAGGTCATTGAAGAAATACTGTAGGACAAACCAGTCTTCTATTGGTAATAATTAAAATAGAATCTCTCCAAGATTTAATAAATACATGTTGAGAAAATATTGCATTCTTTTCCTATCCTTTGCTAATTTTTCTCTTTGTAATATACCAGTCTCTTCAGAATGTGTTTTCTGGAGATGATATTCCATTGACTTGAAAGCCTTTTAATTTTTTCTTCCTTTTCCCTAGTTTAGCCATAGGATATGGGTTTGCCTGAGAGAGAGAGACAGACAAATGAGAGAGAGAGAGAAAGAGAGAGAGAGAGAGAAGAAAATGAGTAATCACCTCCCATAGGGCATGACCAAGCCACAATCCCCACTCTTCCATTTTACCATGCGGATCCTGGGTACACACACCATGGCACATTCACATGCCTGGTTAAACCCTCAAGCTTCAGGCCTAGGACTTGAACCACGTAGATGGCCATATGGGAATCAGCTCCCTCAGCCTCCACACTACCCACTGGCCCTGGAAAGTCTTTCTGAGGAAATATAATATATCCCTCTTCTCCAAGTATTCTTTTTTTTTAATTGGATTTTTTTCCCTGTAACATTTCCCATAACTCCCTAAGTTTTTAGATTTCCTGCTGAAAATAGCCATCTCTTACTCAAGGTCGAGAGAGGCTTTATGTCAACTTAGATGAGTCTTTCTTTCCACTCTGGATAATCTCCTATAAACCATTTTATGGGAATGCCATGTTCAGGATTGGCCTTTGAAAAGAAGCTGCTTCCTAAAAGCTTGTTTTTAGAAAACTTAGGTTTTATATAATTATAGGTATGGAACTGGTAGTAATTAAAGGTGACAATCCTAATTTCACTTTCTGTGTAAAACAGGGAAGTATCAGTTTGAAATGGCCTCAGGGACCATCTTGAATGCTTACGCTAGGATTACTCAGCCCTCTTTAAGCTCCTCAATAATAGAGGACAGTCACTACTGCATTGGACAGATCACTTTGTTTTTAACGTCTCTAGTCATTGCAATATTCTTTCTAAAATGATATACTTCTTTCCTAACATTTCTAAGTTGAATGTAATTCTTTTATTTGTTTT
Organism: Tupaia tana; assembly: GCA_026018925.1. Lineage (NCBI taxonomy): Eukaryota > Metazoa > Chordata > Mammalia > Scandentia > Tupaiidae > Tupaia > Tupaia tana. The sequence goes on along the minus strand of JAKSZU010000020.1, from coordinate 19,932,787 downwards.
TGAGAAGTTTTTGCTATAGGGTACGTGCACTCGCCGGAAAGAAAGAGAGAGAGAGACAGAGAGACAGACAAGAAATCATCCCCCAGGGGAGATGGCCACACCTCAATCCCTTCTCCTCCATTCTCCTCTTGGGATCCTGGGCATACACACACACACACCTGGCGTGAGGTTAAGTCACCGGGTCTGGGACTCTAACCATGGTTGACAACATGGGAATTCAGTGACATAGCTATTACACTAACTGCTGGTCCTAGTTGAATGTAATTATTTAAGTTCAAAAGCAAGTCTAATATCTTTTCTATGTGACAGCTTAAGTATTTACAAACAGTTCTGATATATTTCCTAATTTTCTCCTTCTCTGGGCTAAGTGTGCTATTTTTTTTTTTTTAAATCCACTTTTATTCATCTTCAGAATGTCCATCCACTTCACTATTCTGAATGGTTTCCCTTAGGGTTAACTCAATTGATTAGTTTTGCATTTTCTTCCTAGAATCAGATGTAAAATGTTAGCAGTGTTTGATCAACCCAAACAGTCTAGAAAGAGGATTTTTTTTCTCTGTACTGGATGCTATGTCTCTGATAATGAATCTTCAGGTCATTACATTCACTACATGAATGAGCATTACTGTCATTTTAAAAAAATCTTTCTGAATGTTTTATCAGTTCCCCAATCATGAGAAACCTGGTGGCCACATGGTTATCAGAAAACTAAAATGATGACCTGAGAGATGGCCGCTACACCAAGGAGAGCCATGGGCCAGGAGGCTAAGGTTTTACAGCTCTTTAAACCATTGCACAGAAAACCAGACGAGTTTTCAAAAATGATGCCAGAGCACTAGAAGCAGCCAGAGTAAAAAAAAAATGAAGAATTCAAAAGTAATGAAAGTAAGACTTCACTTAAGAAAATAGACGAGCTAATGAAAATAGGTTCTAATGTTGAGTTGAACACTCAGGGCATCATTTGTTCAAGGTATTCACACAGACCACAGTACACTGACATTGGTGCCTAGGAAAGACCTACTCATAGAGAACGTGCCATATTGTGATGCACCAACTCCGAGGCAGTGACTTTTTGAGGATAAAACAAGTGTTTTTACTTTTTAACTTTAAAATACATTACTCTGGCAAACGTCCTGGAAATCCCAACATTTTTCTCGAAATCATCATGTTGAAAATGAGTGAATTCGCCAGGCGCATGTGCGTGTGTGCCCAAGATCCTGAGAAGAGAACGGAGAAGGGATTGCGGCGTGGCCATTCCCCCTGGGGGGTGATTTCTCGCTTTCTGTTTCTCTGTCTCTCTCTGTCTGGCGAGCACACGCACCCTATAGAAAAAACCTCTCCAAAAAAAATTAAAAGAAAATGAGTGAATTAATGAATAGTTTCATGATTAAATTTTGCATTAAAAGGACATTGCTGAGAACTACAGAAAAATAAATATTCCTAATGGACATTTGATATTTCATTTTCATTCAAAATCAAATTCTATAAAGTGAAATAAATGATTAAGAAGATAAAAAAGAAAATTAAAATGACCACTCTTGGTGAAGTTTCCCTTATTCTCACTAATACTGCTAAACTTTCTAAGCCTTTGACTATTGTTTTTTTGTTGGGAGCCTTCAAATTTCCTTACATAGTTTACAGTTTAGCCTTGGTTATTGGTTCTAAAACCAGATTTGTTTAGTTCTATCACTTGCTATCCAAGTAAATAACCAAGTTACCTAAGCTCTCTCTGCTTTATGATGATGTTGTTTTTAATCTGCAAAGGGGGCAATAATTCCTCCTACTTCATAGGGGTTCTAGAGTAAAAGGAAATAATACATAAAATACTTAGTTCAGCATTCAAAATGAATAATCAAGGAATGTTAGCAATTGTTAGTAAATTGTGAACTTATTTAATGCTATTGTAGAAGTACATAATTAATGTCAGACTTATAATCATTCCAACCTGGATCATGGCTTCATAGTTTTCACACACTGAAGTTCAAAGAATTGAGAAAACAAAGCCGAGTAACTCTCCTTGGAGGGTTTCTCATAGCTTATGATAGCGTTCAAACCAAAAGAAGTCTTCCTCACGATGAGTATAGGGACTCTCAGACCACAATATCTTTGTCTCCAAGTTGGCCCCATGGCCATGTAGTTCATGTCTGAGTGACTTGCTGGTTCCACCTTTCTGAGAGATTGGTCATACAAGTCGAAATCCTTCTTTATTAATTGGGACAATCATCTGTGCTTAGGGGTGACCCTATAAAGGTCACCTGATAGAGAAAATGGCCATAATAATAAGCAAGAGGTATGGAAGAGGGGATTAGTAAGGCAAGGGGAAAATCCAGATTTCAAGTATTTGCTGATTTCTGTGGTACAAATACTCTCGTCATGGCTAATTTCAAGCCACCAGCATGAAGTCGTTGAATGTAAAGTAACTAAACATAGAGTTGGGAAAAGGTGCAGAGTAGTAAAACATTGTACATATTTGCAACATAAAATATACTTAAATAATCTTAAGACCACAGATAATAGTGAAATACCGTAAACTAATTAAGGGATGATGAGTTTTGATTGCTTATTTCCTGATTTATGAATATAATTTATTTAATTATAAAACCATATATATGTATGTGTGTGTGTGTGTGTGTAAATATATATATACATATATATATATTAAATGGCTGTCAGAATTGCTTGAAAACGTTAAACTTGGCTCTCACAAGCTTATACAAACCACTCCAGCACACCACTGCTAACAAGATGAGACCTCGTAAGATTTGGCTTCTTTCCTTACAAACTAATTTGGAAAATGATGCTTTTACATGTGAACCAATTAGAGGATAATGCAAGTCATTACAAACTTAAATATAAAATGAGTAGGTGTAAAGAAGACAGGTATTTCAGACAAGTGAGCTCTCAGGCATACAAAAGACCAAGAAAGTCTTCTGCATTTTTACAATAGTATCAATATTCTACCTATTTTAAACTTCCCCAAATATGCTCTATAGTACTTAAACACAAATCTAGGCAAATCAGGTTCTCTTGTGTTAAAGTGAAATAACATCTTTCACTGTAGTGTGTTCTGAAGATCTCTAATCGTTAGTTGTAACAAAGGATCAGAAGATTGTTTAGGGTAAGCTGAACTGAGAATTACTGGGTCCCATAGATCAGGTTAATAATTCATACAGTGTGGACTTGGGGAGAATTATTTGCTGACTGGATTGATGGACTATTAGAAGTAGTCGATGACTGCCCTTGGGAGACCTTGAGAAAAGTGATCGGGAAAAGTGGCACTTGGGTTTAATAAACTTCAGGCTGCTCAGATACATCTCCTAACTAATGGCTTGTGACATCAATAGTCTGGGCCTTGGCCAGCAGTGATACCCAGTGCTGTAATTGTCTTGCATATAGAGTGTCTGTTTCTAAAGAAAGTTGTTGCTGTGTTGAGAGAGTAATTACAAAGCTGCCAGAAGGAAGAACAGTCACCTCACCAAGCTCACCATGATTTATTGGATGTATTTGTACTCTTAAACGGATCTGCCTTTTTCTTCCTAGAATGTTTTCACACCTCAATATGAATCTCTCTTCCCCTGAGCTCACCTCATTTGTGTCTGAAATATTGATCTGCTTGACAAAGGACAGAGTAGTATAATTGTGTGTGTGTGTGTGTGTGTGTGTGTGTGTGTGCATGTGTGTGTAAAAGAGGGAGAGAGACAGGGAGAGAGCATGAGAGCAAAGACAGAATACATGTGTGCACACAGTATTCAATGGCATAATTCTCTGATATTACTTTTATGATCTAGGGAGTTTTGGCACAGAGACTGTCCTTTCTCCTTGAAAGTTATGCTGATCATTTCTGTCTTTGAGAAACAAACTCCATTGTGAGATTGAGAAAGCCCTTCAGTCTTCTCTACGACATTTGTCCATGAAGTCTGCTATAAAGGATGATTCATGAAAGCATACCAATGCAAGAAAACCATAATGTTTGTGACAAATTCCTTTATATCTATTGCTGATCAGCAGTTTTAGAATGTAGTCCCCATGGCAACCTAAATACTAAATGTCTTATATTACACAAATCCATCTTGTTAAAGTTGAGAAGTTTGGAAGATTTTAGTTACCCATCTCCCCTTTAAAGAAGTAATTATAAGTTGCTTTTAGTTAACTTAAGCATTTTCTCTCTCTGAGCAAATATTTTTACTTTTCTACACTTGTAGTCATTTAAGAGCTGTAGATGGCATTGGTGACCATCACATTTCTGATAGAAGTAACAATTTTGCATCTGCATCTTACCCTTTCTCTCTTTTCGTAAAGGGAAATAATTTTGTACCACTCACTTTTCTTCAAAATTTCCAACTGCGGTCACAGAATCTGGTTCCTTTGTTGTAGAAAAATTGCTTACACTCTTTGCTAAAAGGGCCAAGTGTTAACGCACTCGCAGACATTTTATGCCATACTCAGTTATCACAGGCAATTCGGGGTTCAGCACAGTTGTCAGGAAGAGCTATTTGACAATTGTTGATGTTGTTGTTGCCTGTAAGCATAGAAAAACAAAATATGTAGGAAACAGATTGAAACCACAGGATACACTAAAAAATCCTTTATTTTCAGGAGACCCAAGAAGATAACCTTTGTTTCAGGAAAGACTAGGGATATTCTTGTCCCCAGGGCAATGGAATAAGTCAGGTGACCTCTCTTGGACCTTTTTCCTCTCTGCAGTGACAAATATTATGTGATTATGATGCAATTTCGAAAGTCTTCTTATCATCACCTTCCTAACTATGTCAGGTCTACCTCTACCCAAATTGAACTGGCCTTACATTCAGCATAAGCTGTAGAAAAACATGATCAATATTGTTAGATATCAGGACTTTTGATTCTGCAGACATATGCTGGGAAAAGGTGAGTACAGAAAAATGTATTCAACCACTTAACTGGTTTTCTTGAGGTAATGTATAAGAAGAAGAACATTGAGTATTCCATAATTAAGGCTTCATTTAAATTTTGAAAAAGCATGTCACTTAATTCTACCATAATATTTGCTGTTATCACCCAGGATAGGAATGCGAGGAGAATGAAATTAGCTGAGATAGAGAAAGCTAAGTTTGGAGATAAAATTTCTTCTCCTTGAATAAAGAAATGGTAGCAGGACTATTTCCAGGAAAAGTGATAAGTTTAATTTGACTTAATACTTGAATAAGTGACTCAGCAGGTGTGTTATATCTGAAAATCACTAGATTTCATCAGGTCATGTCAAACCAATGAATAAACAGAACAAAAAACTTACAGAATCTGTATATTCAATAAATATGTTTGAGCAGCAATCATGAGTAAAGCATTTAGAAGAATATAAACAGTTACTATTTTCAAGGCGTATATCCTAGTATATAATTAAAGTAGTACTTTGAAAACTAAGGTCAAACAGAAAGTAACCCCCACAAGAGGAATACGTAAAATACCATTAAACTTCAGCATACAAAGCATTCCCGTCTGGTTTGAAAGAAGAGGAGGAGAGTCCAATTTTCACAAAGGTGATGACATTTATGCCTGACCTTCAGCCCTCCAGTCTGCTTAACAAAGCACCAGGGCTTTCTGGCATAGGGAACAGATGGGCAAAAGTAGAGTAGAAGAAGCAAGCATAAATTTATATGTGAGCGATAAGGAAGTTAGGTTTTCATGGTTACCACTGTTTTCTTGTTAGCACAGAGAGTGTATGAAAAAGATTAGGGCCAAATTATGAAGGGCTGTGAAATGTCAAGTTTGGGTTCAACTCTGAAGACTAAGAGTTCTCAACCTTTTTCACCCTCAGTGTACATGACAGATGACATTTCAACACGCGGAGCATGTCATAGCAAACGTTATATACAAATAGCTATTACTTTTCAAAAGGGCCATATTATCACGGAAGTAAATAGTGATCCTAAAAAAAGAATAACCATAGTTCTTTCTAATTTTTAAAGCGTATTTTCAAGTATAATTATTTTAATAATTAATAATGGCAAGTTACTTTTGACACATGGCAAAATAGATAACAACCCCTTAGTATACTGAGGTAACTGGATTGTGGTATACAGGCTATGAAAGTAGTCTATTTCAAGCAAGAAAAATCTCTTCATTAGAACAATATTTGAGAAATATTTTCCAGTTATTAGAAGCTAAATAAATTTGAATACAGAAGAAAATGGAGAATGGAAAATGGATGAGAAACTACTGTCTAGTTAAATAATAATGAAGACTTGAACTTGGAGAAAAACACAGGTAACAGAGAGGAGCCTGGAAAGTTTTGAGTTATTATAGGACAATGACTCTTGAAGTCTAATTGAATTAGGTTGGAAAAGGGAGTTTTGGTGGGTGGTAGAAGTCAGGAGAACAACCACAAATTAAGTAAAGGTTCACGTGGGAATTTGAGGGGGAAGATGGTGCCATTAAAATAATGATGAAATCAGGAGGAGGAATAAGTTTAGGAAGTAAGAAAGGAAGTTCAGTTTGGTCTAAAATGAGTTTGGAGGACTTAAGAAATCCCCATATATTCAATAGGTTAAACTGAAATATTATAAAGCTAGCAATCCAGACAGAAATGAGAGTCAGAGTTTGTGACTGGAGTGTCTTCATGATGACAAATAATTCAAGCCGTGAGATTATTTATTACCTCTTGGTGATTAGTTTCTTGGGAGTCACTTACATGTAGAGTGCCAGAGGAAGAAATCTACTCAAAGAAGATTCAGTCATAGAGTTAGACAAAATAAACTAGAATTCTCCACAAGAGAAATTCTGTCTGAGAGTGATCCATGATACTAAAAGCTACATAAAACTTGAAGAAGAATTTGAAATAAAAAATCTGATGGATTTGGAAAAAAAAATAGATCAAAAAGTAGTTAGCATAGAAGTCAGGTAATTATTAATAAGCATGAAGTAGGAATTACAGGCTGATTTCAAGAAGTTCAGTAATGACTAGAAGTAGAGACAATGACCCTATGCATTTATCAGGATGGAGGTACTGTTATAATACAGGGTTTGAGAAAATTTTAAGAGAATGTAGCAAAAATATATATAATTATAGCAGTGGAAAGACAATGAAAAAAGTGTGAGTCTGATCTAAGGACCATGTTATATTATGAGGGACAAGAAGGAATTTGGGTAGTCTTATTGGCTAGGGTACATCATGAAGTAGATAAATAGGTTTAGATTTGTGAGAGATATGCAGGAGAAATATTGTTGGGAACCCAAATAGGCAGGAGAGGTCTTCAAATCACACTGTAGTTCTCACTTCATTGAGACAGGAAGGAAGCAAGAGGAAAATGGAAAGCAGGGCTTATGGCAGTAGTGTGGTTAAGGAACTGGACTCCCTCATGATCCACTGCAGTTTGAGTCCTGGACCCAGTAGCTTGCTTTCTCACTTTTCCTTTCTCTCTCTCTCCCTCTGACTCTCTCTGGTCAAATTTAAAAAATAATAATAGTAAATAAAATTAAATAAATTATTCTTAAAAAAAAAAAAGAAGCAAGCAGAAGGAGAATAGGAAGTATTGGGCTAGACTGCAGTTTTATGAAAGGTTTGGCCAGACTTTTGAGTGTTCCTTAGTCCAACGTCATCTCATCTGAAGACTCCCACATGCCGCTGGAGTGGACCTGCATGAGTATCATCACCATTCTTAGTCTTTGGCTGAGAATGAAAAATGTGGCTTTGGAATAAGTGTGGTGGTGAATCGAGGATACAGCAGCTAGGGCTGTGAGTCAGCTCTACTTTCTGCAGCAGGAGACTCTAGCAGCCCCTTATCATGGCCAGCACACTAGTACAAGGGAATGTAGTTCATTTCAGAAGAGGAGCAGATGCAAGGGGTCTTCAGATAGTTCATAGAAAATGTGTATTATTTAAAAAAATGCATCATTTCAGTTGTTTCCTTACACCAAAATAAATGTATGCTTCGGTTCTGTTTTTCCACACACTTTTTGAACTCTCTTATACTAGGATTAGTCTGACCAACTGTGGTTATAATGGTAAGAAGGCGTAAACCATCCTGACTACTCTTTCTCCTGACTCTTTGAGTCCAAATGAAAAAGAACTGATACTACTAAAGGGGATTTTATTAAATAGATGGTCTCAGAGGAGCATAACAATTTCTAATGTTTAAGAAGCTAGTCTCAGGATGAGCACAGTATCTTGAAAGTGGACTGGAACAGAGAGCTGCCATTTGTCTCAAGTAGCACAATTAAAATCAACTGAGATTGCAAGTATTTGTTCCATGGGATTTGCTAATAACTGCTGAGTTTCCTTCTGCAAGTTCATATCCAAGTTTGGTCACTTGCTGTTCATGTTATGTTTGATGTGTTGCTTAGTTTTTCACTCCTTCAGTTTCTTCATCTACAAAGTGGGAATACCATAGCTTAGAAAGCTATTGGGAAAATAATTTAGTATTTTTTTAATGCACTTTACTTTTTGCTATAACATTGCCATTTTTCTTTTTCCACTACAATTTTAGTCTGGACTTTGGGTTGCTTTCTCTCTCAATAATGAAACTACAGGGAACCAGCAGTTAGCGTAATGGCTATGTCGCTGGACTCCCACGTAGTCGACCGTGGTTCGTGTCCCGGACCCGGTGGCTTAAAACTCACGCCGGGCGCGTGTGCGTGCGTGCCCAAGATCCCGAGAGGAGAATGGAGGAGAAGGGATTGCGGCGTGACCATCCCCTCTGGGGGGTGATTTCTCGCTTTCTGTCTCTATGTCTCTCTCTGTCTGTCTGGCGAGCGCACGCGCCCTATAGCGAAAATCTCTCAAAAAAAAAATAATGAAACTACATATTTTTGCTTCCCAACTCAATCCTTTATTATTTCTCATTCTCAACCTCTATTGTTAATGTCATTCCACATCACTGTTACAATGAGCACTGACATCAAATATACCATTTCTTACTTCTCTACCAACATTATCTATTTTCTGTGTCTTCTTATAAGCTTACTAATTTCTCACTTTCCCCCATGTCTCTCTGTCTTTCTCTGGCAATTGCACCCAACCTATAGCAAAACTTAGAGGAGAGACAGAAGATAAATTAAAATCATAAAATGAACTTTATGTATTTGTTTATAAACTCTCATTATACTAAAATTAGAAATCATTTTCAATATTTGAAGTAAAAATTAGTATTAGTCATATCTTACTTAGGATGAAGAAGATTTATAAAAATAATTAATGAAGGACCAGCAGTTAGCATAATGGCTATGTCGCTGGACTCCCATGTATATGACTGCGGTTCGAGTCGGTGGCTTAAACTTACACCAGGCATGTGTGTGTACATGCCCAGGATCCCAAGAGGAAAATGGAGTGGAAGGGATTGCAGCGTGGCTATCTCTCCTGGGGGGTGATTTCTTGCTTTCTGTCTCGCTGTCTCTCTCTTTCTGGCTAGCACATGCCCCCTATAGCAAAAACCTCTCAAAAAAAAATAAAAATTAATGACAATACTTCCTAGAAGGAAGACATGGAGAAGAGAGAGGAAACTAATATTTACTAAATATCTGACATTTCAGGCATTACGATTGGCAACATACTTATGTTCTTTCACTTAATTACACCAACAACCAGATCATGGAGATATTGACCAACCTATTTTATACATGAGGATTTTATGATCTAGACTGAGGTCGTCTAGCTATCAGCACCTGGTAGACTTAGTCTGAAGTCAGCTCTGACTAACTTTGTTGTCAATGTTCATATAAGCCGCATTACTTAGATATAGTGTGGCACATTAAACAATTTCCATCATTCAGAGCTATATCTTTTTAAGAAAAGTTAACTGTGTTTTTAGTTTTAAATATTTTGAAATCAGGAAGCTTAGAAGACCCGATCACACATGTCTTTGGTGCTTTTCTTAGTGATAAGTTACAGAAATGAATGGATGGAACTAATAAAGTATAGCATTTCTCTGTTATTAAATTCACTATCTAGAAGTAGGCCTTTGGACCAGATTAGTTCAATAATTAGGTAATGTATATCAATATCTATATTATCTTTTTTGCATTATTTATTTATTTTTAAAATGTATTATTATTATTATTATTATTATTTATACATTCAATCACTATACATCATTTAGATTGTAAAGAGACTTTACCCAGCATGATATGCACCTTATGCCAGCCCAGTTTAGGATAGTATACACATCCTCATCAACAGATAATAAACCATATCTGTGTCCCACAAATGTCTTACCTCTCTATTTTTTCCCCAAATTTCCTTTTATACGCTCTTCTCCTCCCACACTTTCCTTCCACTTTGTCTCTAGTATCCATAACAATTTGGTTTTTGCTACATCGTACATGCACTCACCAGAGAGAGAGAAAGAGAGAGAAAGCAAGAAATCAGCCCCTAGGCGGTATGGCCATGTCACAATCCCTTCTCCCCCATTCTCCTCTCAGGACTTTGAACATGTATGCACACGTGCCTGGTGTCTTTCCCAAGTCTATGGGTCCAGGATTCAAACCATGCTATCAGTCATGTGGAATCCAGCCATCAAAACCACCACATATCTGTCCCACAATATACACAATATTTATTTAATAAATAGTTTATTTTTAATGCCAAAGATATTGCAGAAGAAACTAAGAGAAAAGTTAGAAAGAATGACATAGCTTATTAGAGGAATGATAAATTCTTTGGAGGGTCCATCTGTAGTGGCTCAGTTAGTTCTATGCTGAGCTACAATGCTGGAAACCAAGTGCAACTGATACCTGGAACATGCCAGGCATCAGTTTGAGCACCCAAAATACAATGAGCTGGAGGACTGGCAGAGGATCGACATGATCAGACTCTGTGTAGGGTGTTCCTCCCCCTCTATCTGTCTCATTTTTGTGTGGGCACATGGGTTCTATCATAAATAAATTTTAAAAAATTCAATTAAGAAAAGTAAATCTTTGAGTGCAATAGGAATGTAAGACTTAAAATATAGATTCCTATGTGCTTCTATGTACACACACACACACACACACACACATAAATATACTCCATTTACCTCCCAAAAGAGAATGGTGTCATTTGATTCCAAACCTGTCTTTAAAGTTATTTTGACATTTCAGAGATGTGCTTGATAACATTACTTATATTTCTTTATATTTTATACATTTTTTTTCCATTTGTATCAACCAACTAAGGACTCAAAGTGATATTAAGAAAAGCAAAAAAGAAGAATGGAAAGTTTAGCAAAGGTTTTTTAAAAAAGATATTTAGTAAAGAACAAGCTCTGCCTTTTCAATGACGACTGTCTCCATTTTCTCCTTGGTCAAGGCCAGTCTCTATAAGCTCTTTTTAGCCCAGTTTATAAATTGCTGTTGACTCTCGTAATGGAATTTCATAAATAAGAAAAGATGACAGAAATTACCTTACTACTGTAAAATGAATCAATACATTCTGAATTTTGACTTCCAAGAGTGTTCAGGGACATGTCATTTACTCTGTGGAGGACAACAGGCATTCTGGGTGAAACTGATACTAATCCGAATCCCTTTTGTTATTGAGTTTTTCTGCTGTTAAAAAAGTAAGTAGTGTATAATTCATCATGAGAGTAATGTTCTTTTACAACCACACAAAAAGTTTGCTGTGAATCCACTAGTTGCTGGTCTATATGCTGTAAGACTGAAGAGTATTTAAATAAAATTTAAAGGCTATTGTGTTGCCATCTATGACAGTAAATTTCTCTCACATGAAATTTTACCTCTCATCTTTTATATGGCCTTTTCTTGTAGTGTTTTCTTTTATTAAGAAAAATTATATTTGAAATCACTGGTGGAATTTCTAGTCAAACAGGTTAGCTTTATCATCACACAGGTCCTACGCTTCCTAGAATCTTCATGCAAAAATGTGCTAGGATTATATATTGCTCAAATTTTGCTAAAAGGCAATTTACTTTCATATCAAATTGCCTGAAATGTGGTCAGACTTTTTGTGTTGTAGTATATAATTTGATGATTCTGTCCCTGTTTATAGAAACATTACTGATTTATTCACAGGAGCTGGTAGTTTGAAGACAGTGCTTGGTACATAATTAACTAAGGAAAAATAGATTTGTCATAAAATTTTGTGTCTTGGATTTAGTCATTCTCGCTGCCTGGGCTTCATCCAGAATTCCTCTGAGTATAGTCCAGACTAGAATTAGCTCAATAAATTTGAAGAATTGCTTCAATTTGGTATGTCCTTGTAAGATTTCCTCCAGCCCCAAGTTGGTGCTGGGTTGAGGTCCTCTCTGGAGTGCTGTAGGAGCTTGTATGTTGTCCCCCACTTCTCCTGATTGCTGAGTGTTATGGATTTCTCAGGCATCCATAGAACTAATGACTCTCCAAAACAATGGATAGTTTATTCAAACTAACCAAAACCACATTATATCAGTCATGGTGTAAACTAGCTGACCTTGAGCTACTATAGCAAGATATAATCTCAAAGAGTCATATAACATTTTGGGAATCCAATAAGACTAGAAGGTCATTTTATAACAGTAGGGTAATTTATGCCATTGTCCTTACTCAAAAATTTAAAAAAATTTAGGGCTTCTGGGAAGTAGTGTAGCACTGCCAGCATCTTTTTATTTTTATTTTTTACTGAGAGAGAAAGATAGTACCCTCAACAGAGCCTCACACCATCATCTTCTCCCTACAGTTTTTACTCAAACTCTAAAAAATGTTGACATTAGATTTATTCATATATTACATCATTGTTTTGGTGGCATCTGAGGGTCTCAGTCATAAATCAGTAAGATGCAAATTTACAACTTCAAAGTCTATAAAATAAACATGTTTTGAAACGATCCATGAGAGCGCATAGTTAATAAAAGAAGAAATATTTATCAAAAAGTTTATAGTCTTTTTAAAAAACTATAGAGTGGCCATGCTCACTAAAGAGAGAGAGAAAAGGAATGTGAGAAATCACACCCACAGGGAATGGCCATGCCTCCATCCCTTCTTCATTTCTCCCTTCTGTGGGGATTTTGGACATGCATGCATATGCACCTAGCAGGTTTCTTGAGCTGCCAGTCTGAAACTCGAAGTGTGCAGTTGGCTATATATAATCCAACTACCTTAAGCACAATTTCATGGGCAGGCTTCACAGTCTTTTTTAAATGGAAACTTGTATACCTAGGTTTTAAGAAGTGTGCAGAGTGCCCTATTTGCTAGTACAATAGACTGAACAAGTGTATTTGTTTTTTATTATTGCTGTAGCAAATTATGCCTAATTTAGGGGTTTAAAACATGAGTCTATCATCATAGAGTTGTCAGAAATTTGATGCAGGTCAATTTGATGTTGGCAGGGGGCCAACTCTGGTGGTAACACAGTGGTAGCTCAATGCTCTGTAATGCTGGAGGTCATGTGGGAGAGAAAGATCTGATTTCCAGGTCAACCGACTCATGCCAATCTTGTATGTGCAAACTTTCATGACCCTGGCTGACTGGGAAGAGTGTGAAGAGGACTGTCATGTGAGACTGTTGATGGTGCTCATCGTTCTTCCTCAGTCTCCCTCTCATGGAAATGTTCATTTAATTTAATAGAAAGATCCTGGAAAGACTACATTGCTTCCTGAAAGTCCTAAGGAAGGATCTGTTTTCTTTCTCTTTCTGTCTTACGGGTCCATCATTTCTCTATTTTGAAAGCCAGCCATAGCAACTTGAGATCTTTTCACATCATGTAACACTGAACTCCTCTTCTAAAGTCAAATATCCCTCTGCTCCTTCCTTCTTCCTCTCTCTTCTGTTTTTAAGGATCCTTACAATTGGATTGGGCTTTTTGAGATAACATAAGACAATCTTCCCATCTCAAAATCCTTAACAAAAATATGCACAGTGTGTTTTGCTGTGTAACATAACATATTCATGGTTTCCCACTGGAAGATACGAACATCTCGGGACCAGCAGTTAGCATAATGGCTATGTTGCCGGACTCCCACGTAGTCGACCATGGTTCAAGTCCTGGACCTGGTGGCTTAAAACTCACGCCAGGCAGGTGCATGCCCAAGATCCTGAGAGGAGAATGGAGGAGAAGGGATTGTGCCATGGCCAAACCCCCTGGGGGGTGATTTCTCGCTTTCTGTCTCTCTCTGTCTGGCGAGCGCACGTGTCCTATAGCAAAAACCTCTAAAAAAAAAAGATATGAACATCTTTGGGAGACCATTCTTCTGCATTCCATAGCAAATAAGCATTGATATAGACTTTATAGAAATCACAAAGAACACTTCCCCTAAGTAATCACTCTCTCCAGCTGATCACTTTCTTTAATACCAGTAAAGGCATTGTGTAGAGAATGCACGCTATCATTGTGCATGTAAATACCTTATATGTAACTGTCCTTAGCTCTTTTTAGTAGTGAGTTTTTTCTCTCTTTCATTCAGCACTAGTTCACTCATAGTAGTTGCTCAGTAAAATTCATATTAACAAACTTAGTTACAAGTGAGGGTTGTCTGCTTAATGTCTTTGGCCCTGGAAGAGAACATTATTTACTGAGTTCAGGATAAAGACTAGAATAGAATAGATAAACGTATTGAATTTATAGGTTCTAGGTACTTATCACAGAGTTGACTTCAGTTCTCTCGTGGAGACTGTATTAGGTAACTGCTCTTGCGCATCTGCATAGCTGTCCTTGACGTTTATGTAGCAGGCCGCAGTTGGAAACCTTGGCAAAAGTTTTGGTTCCGGGTATATGTACATAAGAGTTTTTCATAGAGTCTTGTGATAGTTATAGGCATGTGTTCACAAGTGACCTTCTTCCTTTACCCTCCCAGATCGTTTGCTTTTCTTTCCTTACCTTTGCTTTCATTTCTGTCCCTCTTTCCTTTTTCTTTGTTTCTTTCTTCCTGTCTTTCATTATTTATTTCATCTTAACTTCTTTCTTTTTAAAATTAGGTAGGATTTGACACAGGTAACTCCAGTTTGGTTCTGAAAACTTTCTCAATTCAAATGCAGATCATGTATATCGTTTTTTAAATTTTATTTTATACATTTAATCACTATACATAACTTAGATTGTAAGATTAATTTACACAACATGAGTAGACTTCACACCAGTCCAGTTGAGGATATAAGACACATTATCATCAACAGATAATAATCTATTTCTGTGTCCCATAAATGTCTTGCCTATTTTCCTCCTTACTTTCTTTCTTTCTTTTTTTTTTTTTTTTGGAGAGCTTTTTGCTATAGGGCGCGTGCGCTTGCCAGACAGACAGAGAGAGACAGAGAGATAGAAAGCAAGAAATCACCCCCCAGAGGGGATAGCCACACCGCAATCCCTTCTCCTCCATTCTCCTCTCGGGATCTTGGGCACGCACGCACACGCGCCCGGTGTGAGTTTAAGCCACCGGGTCCGGGACTCGAACCGCAGTCGACTACGTGGGAGTCCAGCGACATAGCCATTACGCTAACTGCTGGTCCCCCTTCCTTACTTTCTTTTCTTACATTTTCTCTTTTCTCCCACTCTCTTCCCACATTGTCTCCAGTATCCATAACTATTTTCAGTGCTTTTATGTCTTCTAATCTTTCAGTTTCCATCATAGAGTACGGACAGTCACTGTCTATTAAGTGGAGACATACAATGTCTCTCTTTTGTAGCCTGGCTTGCTTCTCTCAGCAGTAAATCTTCCATGTTCATTCACTTTCTATCAAATGCCAGGGTCTTATTTTTTATGGCTGAGTGAATCCCATAGAGTATATGTGCCACACATTTCCAATCCTTTCACCTGTTTGTAGACATTTGGGTTGGTTCCATGTCTTAGCAATTGTGAATAATGCTGCAATAAACACAGATGTGCAAGCACTTTTCTGACTGATCATTCTTTTATCCTTTGGGTAGATACCCAGGAATGGAATTTCTGGATCATATGGTAATTCTATTTGTAGGTCTTTGAGGAACCCCCAGATTGTTCTCCACAGTGACTGGACCAATTTACCTTCCCACCAGCAGTGTAGGAGTGTTCCCCTTTCACCATATTCCTTCCAGCACATAAGTTTTTTTTTATTTATTTTGCCATAATGACTGGGTTTAGGTGTTATCTCATTGTGATTTTGATTTGCATCTCCTTATGATGAGAGATATTGAGCATTTTTTTTCATATGCATTTTTGCTCTTCATATATCTTCCTTAGAGAGAATTGTTTATTCAGCTCATTTTTCCATCTTTTATTGGGTTAATCATTTGTGTGTGTGTGTGTGTGTGTGTGTTTTGGGGGGTAAACTGCTTGAGTTCCCTGTGTATCCTGGTTATCAGTCCCTTATCTGGGGTATAGTTTGCAAAAATATTCTTCCATTCCAAGGATTGTTGATTTGCACTAGTTACTGTGTCTTTTGCTGTTCAGAAATCTCTTAATCTGATGTAATCCCACTTGTCAATTTTTGGGATTATTGCCTGTGCTTTGGCTGTCTTATTTAAGAAGTCTTTGCATACCCCAATGTCTACCCCAATGTCTAATATATAATATGTATGTGTCTGTGTGTGTATTTTTTTAACCCTGATTGCATTTTATTTGTACCACTCTTAGGATGCCTAGTGTAGTTTTTTGTTTTTGTTTTTTTTTTTTTGAGAGATTTTTCCTATAGGGCGCGTGCGCTCGCCAGACAGACAGAGAGAGACATAGAGACAGAAAGCGAGAAATCACCCCCCAGGGGGGATGGTCATGCCGCAATTCTTTCTCCTCCATTCTCCTCTTGGGAACTTGGGCATGCACGCACACGCGCCCGGTGTGAGTTTTAAGCCACCAGGTCCGGGACTCGAACCGCAGTCGACTACGTGGGAGTCCAGCGACATAGCCATTACACTAACTGCTGGTTCCCTGCCTAGTGTAGTTTTTTTTTTTTTTTTTTTTTTTTGGAGAGGTTTTTCGCTATAGGGCGCGTGCGCTCGCCAGACAGACAGAGAGAGACATAGAGACAGAAAGCGAGAAATCACCCCCCAGGGGGGATGGTCACGCCGCAATCCCTTCTCCATTCTCCTCTCGGGATCTTGGGCACGCACGCACACGCGCCCGGCGTGAGTTGTAAGCCACCGGGTCCGAGACGCGAACCGCGGTCGACTACGTGGGAGTCCAGCGACATAGCCATTACGCTAACTGCTGGTTCCCCCTAGTGTAGTTTTTAATGTACAAAATCATCTTTTTGTTTCATTTGATATTGAACTCTTCAAAAGTAGAGTCAGGGACAAAATTTATCTAAATGTAATTGTATCATTTGTATTTCCATAATACCCTGCTCTTACATATTCAGTTTTTCAGAGCACTATGACATGCTGCTCAGACCACTCGTCTTTTCCAGCTTCATCTTTTTGCTCATGTACTTTATTGAGTGAGGTGCAAAATGCTCAGGCACCTTAATATACCTATGCCATCAACTTACTTTTTAGGGTAGTGTCTCTCTTATTACCTAGTCAAACTCAGTTGCAGTTTGCTTTCTTGTTAAAAAGAAAATACTTTCAAAGTATGTCATCCTTACCGGGAGCAGAGTGGGCACAAGCCATTTCGTTGTGTCCTCCCTCTCATCCTGCCCTTCAAGGCCTCCGATGCTAGAAGAACCTCAATGATTTAAATTGCAATACAGCGCGAGGAGAAATAAAATGAAATCAGTCTTCTCTAAGCATTGGTGGGGGAGCTGTGGTGGAGCTCTGACATGCCAGCCTGAGTGGTTATTGTTGACCCATGCTTCAGCTTCTCAGAAAGAGCGAGAGCCAAAAATGTACATTCTTACTCCTCTGCATGGTAAGTAAAAATAAACCAAAGCATGGAAAGATGAATTTAGACATTTTAAATAGTACATTGAAAGGAAGATGGCCTGAGAGTGATTGAGAGTACAGAAATCACTTGGAAATCTTGCAAAACTACTGATTCTCTTTCAGTATGTTTAGGGCAAAATTGAAGATTCTGTATTTCTAAGAAGCCCCAGGTGATATGGATGCTGCTGGCTCTCAGGTACACCAGCAAACAGAGCAACACTTATCCCATTTTGTATTGATAATACAGCCTCCAGTATGCAAGATGGAGTGAGCAGGGCTCTCTACCCCTATCATCTCAATGTTACAAAATAAGGGAAAACATGCGTGTGGCTACACATGAGGAATGTAAGTGTGTTCCTCTCATAACTAACGAGAAGCAGTTTTCTTGTTGGTTTATTTGTTTAAAATGATCTCAACCAAACTGCCATCTTCTTGCCTCTGTCCCCTAGCTAGAAGTCCAGCCATACGCCACCATGCCTGGCTCTTTCTTAGACCATGTCTCACCGCATTGCTTAGTCCAACCTGGAGCTCATGGTCTTCCTGCCTCAGCCTCTCAGGTTGCTAGCACATCCCACCATGCCTGACCTTTTCAGTCAAACCAGGAACTGAGTCTGGGCCTCTCCTGTGGCCACAGCCTGTGGACCACAGTATCTTAGCAGCACATGCCACCAGTGCTGGGTCTGAAGCAGAATGTTTTAATGACTAAAGTGCAGGATTCAGAACAAGTCTCAGCTGAGCTCCTGACTTATTAGAGAAAGCTATGCAAACCACCTCACCATCCTGTCTACTATCTTTTTTTTTTTTTTTTTTTTTGCTATAGGGTACATGCGCTCGCCAGACATAGAGACAGAAAGTGAGAAATCACCCCCCCCCCCAGGGGGGATGGCCACGCCACAATCCCTTCTCCTCCGTTCTCCTCTCGGGATTTTGGGCACACACGCACATGCGCCCAGTGTGAGTTTTAAGCCACTGGGTCTGGGACACGAACCGCGGTCAACTACATGGGAGTCCAGCGACATAGCCATTACGCTAACTGCTGATCCCCCGTCTACTATCTTTTATTTCCAAAATAAGCACTTGGGTATGTGTTCCAGTAATCTTTTACACATGCTGTCAGTACCAAGTGATCATTGTTAGGAGAGAGCAGTTACCAATAGAAGCATTGTTACTACCGCCATTCCTATTCTAATAACTGTCCAATTCCCTCTCATTGCTTGTACTTGATTTATCTTTAGCCCACGTTCTCCTCATTTTTTTGGTGTTCTTCTCATCTGACCATGTGATGTATTATTCAAATGCCCAACTCCTTTTATTGCTAATTATATATTAACCAGGTTCTGACTTCATTCTTTTCTGTATTGAATCCTGGTCCAGGCATGACACTGACAAAAAGGATTCCTAGAGCTCAGAGGAAATTTTGGCAAATGACAGTTCTCTTTTAAGGCTGTTAGTCTTAATGGAATATTTGATCAGATGGTAATAACCCCTGAGATCCTTTTATAGCAAACCCAGGGGCAAAATATATATATTTTTTAACAGTCTCAATGACTTTTATTTATTCATTTAAGTTTGCAGTGAGGTCAGTTCTTGAAGGCATTTCATGATGACAATTTCTTCAAACATGTTAAACATGTGTGATACAACCTTTTTTCTTCTAATTTTACCTATTTCTGTGTATAGAAAAGTTTTTATTATTTAGGAGCACGTTCAAATTTATCTCCTCAGCTTTCATTTAGGAGTGAATACCTACTCATAAACCCTAGGATAGCTCCTCCTTGAGCCTGAAGAATCAGTAATACGGCTCCTCAAATATATTTTCTCCCTCAGTTTTCATACATTTGTGTCCTCCATTCCAGTCTCTCCTCTCAAAGATGGCTTGTGCCTCCATTCCAGTATCTAATGCTTAAAATGTGTTTCCCCTCAAAAAAAATATTTATCTTCTTTGTCGGTTTTATACAATATTATACAATGTTTCCTCTGTTTCAAACCCAAGGTTCAATTAACAGTATGAATGAGTCGGCAATATAGACATTTCCAGGATGATAATAATAATAAGTGCTAACATTTATTGAGTTCTTTGTTGTTCCAGGTACCAGGGAAAAATGCTTAGCATAGGAGTTCTAATTTAATTCTGGCAACAATCATGTGAGGAAGCAACAACTAATACCCTCATTTTGCAGATGTTGACACTCAGGTTTTAGAGATGCTATATAATGCTGCTCAAGGTCATATAGAAGTAAGTCTGAGTCTCTAATCAGAAATAAACCTGTCTCATTTCAAAGCCTGTGCTCTCTTAATCCTCGAGCTAAATTACTTTGGCACAAGTTTACTAATTCTGGATCTGGACATTGCCACTGGCCAAACAGAAAACACATTTCCATCTCAGGTGCAATGCCCTTTAATGTTCAACACTTCTTTCCGAGGCCTTTATTAGAGCTGAATTGTTCCAAGTTCCACCACGTAACGTGTGTGAAGTTAACAGTAAACCTGTTTCATTACACCATCAACCTTAATGAGTATGTTTATAATAATGGCTTGGAATTTATTTAACCAAAATAATAACTTCATTTAACATAATGACTTGATGCATAGACAACATCGTGAGTTACAGTGTTCTTGCTGCTGTTTCCAGAACATTTACCATGTGGCTAATGGGAAATCACCTTTGTGATCCTGCAATACCTGTTAATGCCTTGTTTCACCTCTGAAGCCTGATCTCTTTATGTGAAGTTAGGCAGCCATAGTGAGTTAAATAGGGACCAAGTGAATTATTAATTATTTTAATGGCATTGTTATGGTTGCTTTGTTATTAAAGATTTTCCAATGCTATAATAAGACATTCATAAAACACATCCTTCCGAACCTTTAGAAAGTGGGTTTAAGAACCGAAAGATCAGAGTTGGGAATGACATAGGTCAGCCAGAGTTTGATGTGTTTACATTAAAGGATACCTTTTTTTGCTTCAAATCTTTTCATTTATGAAGCCAGTATTGGTTGTAGGGATTTAGTAGAAAAACATGTTAATTCTCTAGCTTTATTCTTGTGCATTATTGTCCATCTTTGGTCAGCAAAAGGACTATTCAGATTCTTAGCAAGTCAGTAAGATAATTGAAGAGGTGTCCGCAAGTATCCCTCATGAGAACATGTTTATTCAGACACTGTTCAGAATCAAATTTACACATTACTCATGAATAGATAGAAAACAGTCTCTTTTCTTTTTAAGAGAGATTTTGCTAGAGGGTGCATGTGTTTTCTGGGGAGACCAAGACAGAAAGCGAGAAATCACTCCCCAGGGGAGAGAGCCACACCACAATCCTTTCTCCTCTCAGGATCTTGGGCACAGTTGCACACTTACCCAGTGTGAGTTTCAAGCCACCAGGTCTGGGACTCAGACCACACTCAGCCATGAGGGAGTCCAGGGTTGTAACCTTTACAACATCTGCTGGTTCCAGGAAACATTTTCTACCTAAATAAGGTGAACTAGCTTAACTCAGTCAGCTGATTTAATCAAGTTAAATATGGCAGAGATTGCTAGTTTTCCACTAAATTATGTACTTCTTCCCTGGGGATAGAACTGTAGGTGGGAACATGGCTACTCATTTGGATCTATTATTTCCCATTTTCCCTTTCAGCAATTAAATATTTTCTTGTGGGATATGAGTGTCGGTTATAAATGCCATTTCTTGGTATGGGCCCGAAGACATCAGTTGTGTGCTCCTCCATGCTGAGACTTTTCTCACAAGTGAAAATATGGAAATGTCTAAGACCTCATGGCAACTAGATAGACAAGGATAAGATGCTAAGGCCAAAGGACCCCAATAGAAGACACTGAAATTCTTGGATAATTGCATGCAGCAAAGCTGCCCACCAACCTGGACCATTTACCTTAGGATTGTTTTGTAAGCAATTGACAAACATGTTTCTTTTCTTTTTCTTTTTTTTTTTTTTTTCTTAAGATGCAGTTTAGGCCCCTCCTCCCTTTTTCCCCCTAAATACAGGAGCTTGGCTTTCATTTTGACTAAGAGTTCATCAGTCACTTGAAGAAGTTTGACTAAAATGACCCAAATCATTCAGTAAAAGAATCAATGTTAAGATAGCCACAGCCTGAGATCTTATGGAGAACAAATCTACTTCACAAAATCAGTTTAGGTATGGAAATCTCATGGGAATGCCATGGTATTTTAAGGGGCAATATAAATGAGATAAAAGAAAGTGTTTGTCTAATTTCAAATATTCCCAAGCTGCTTTCAAGTAGGGAGGTATTGGAATATTTCTCAGGAAGTACAGTTAGAAATAAATAAAACCTACGCTTTGTTATAGAGATGAACAGAACTGATTTTCTATGTCTGGATCATACCTTCACATGGTTAAACAAGAAATACTTAACATAGCATTGCTTCTTGAAATTATGAAACTCAACACTTAATTTTTCAAATAATATTTAATGATCAATTACCATATACTAAGGTTCAATTAATGTTTTAAATTCCTAACATTTTTCATTTTATACTCAGTGAAATGACCTTGCCAAGCTTAAAAAAGCCAAAGTAACGTATTTTGAACCAAAATATCAACATAGGACATAGGTATCAAAGGTTACAATTATTATTAGATCTTTTTTTATAAAGTAGAATGAGAGTACCTCTCATCTATGTCATCCCTCCTGATAATAAGTGTTAGTAGAGAACATGTATAAGCATGTTGAAATAGTTTCCAAAAGCAAAACAAAACTACATATGAACTCTAATTACAAAATATGCATATTTTTCTTCTGAAGAAAAATGTTTAACATTTTCAGTTAACTTAAATCAAAAAAGATAGTGATTTCATGCACTAGGTTGATTGATTGTGTGTGTCTTCTGTTTTGTTGCCAAATATTAATTATCAGAATAAAAAATGTCAATATTCCTTTGGTATGTGCAAAAGTAGAAAATCATTTTAAAAAATCACTGAATACCAGGTTGGAAAGTGTAGAAATCTCAAGATGGTGATCTTTCCTAAGTCCTTTCCAAAAATGTTATGCTGGGACCAGCAGTTAGAGTAATGGCTATGTCGCTGGACTCCCATGTAGTCGACCGTGGTTCGCGTCCTGGACCTGGTGGCTTAAAACTTACACCGGGTGCACGTGCGTGCATGCCCAAGATCCCGAGAGGAGAATGGAGGAGAAGGGATTGTGGCATGGCCATCCCCCCTGGGGGGTGATTTCTTGCTTTCTGTCTCTCTGTCTCTCTCTCTGTCTGTCTGGTAAGTGCACGTGCCCTATAGCAAAAAACAAACAAACAAAAAACAACAACAAAAATGTTATGCTAAGCTTAAAAGAGCAAGCTGAATGCATGAAACTATATATGAACATAACCCCAAAGAAAAAGTAAAGCAGAGAGTTCCATAAATATTAAATTGAGTTTGAGTAGTGTGAGTACAAGTTGAAATTGTTCAGAATCTCCATTGGAATCTCCTTAAACTCATCAACTCACTGGGGCCTGATATGGGATGTTAGAGTCTCTATCATCTGGGAATCTTAAATAACTAATAGAAATCACTTTGGCTGAGTAAATAATCCATAATATTCTTGTTTGAACTCAAAATCAGTCCATTTTGGAAGATCAACTTCCATGAATAGTTACTACTCTGAGTATGATACTATTTTCCCAATAAAGAGTTTAAGCAAAGGTCAAGGCAACTCATTTGAATCAGCTTTAGATTTTTAAAATTCCCAAAACAGATATTATCACAATCATTATAATCTTGATATGTGTGTCTCCATATCAAAACTATACCTAGATTAAGAGTCCATCACAATTCTGTAAAAAAGAGGTGGGACCAGCAGATGGTATAATGGTTATGTCACTGGATTCCCATGTAGTCGAACACAATTGAATTCTGGACTGGGCAGCTTAAAACTCATGCCTGGTATATGTTTGTTCATGCCCAAGATCCAGAGAGGAGGATGAAGGGAAGGTATTGTGGCATGGCCATTCCCCCGGGAAGTAATTTCTTGCTTTCTGTCTCTCTCTCTCTCTGTCTCTCCAGAGAGCACACACACCCGATAGCAAAAACTCTCTCTCTCTCTCTCTCAAAAAAAAAAAAAAAAAAAAAAAAGAGAAAAAGAAAAAGAAAAAGGGAAAAGAAAGAAAGCAAAGAAGTTATCAGTGAGAAGACTATTAGCCAAAACCAAATATTGCAGAAATTATCATCTTACTTAAATAACCATCTCCGAAACATAGAGTGCTCTCCCACTTTGGCAGATAAAGAAAAATAGACTGATTATGTGTTGTTTGATAAGTATTCTTATTTAAATACAATAGGATTTAGTATAAATTTTTAAAGCATAAATGAATTTTTCAGAAGATGCAGATAACTTGTGGCAAGCTGGTGACATGGTGGTTATGGTGCTGGAACCCCTCATGGCTGACTGCACAGTTCAAGTCTCAGAACTGCATCCTGAAAAACACACTATTTAAGTGTGCATGCATGCCCAAAATCTTGAAAGGAGAATGGAAGACAAGGGATTTCTTCATGGCCATCACCCCCAGAGGGTGCTTCTCATTTTTCCTCTCACTCTCTGTCTTTCTTTGGCAAATGCATGTAACTTATGGCAAATTAAAAGAAGAAGAAGGAGAAAGAGAAAAAAAAGGAAATAGAGGAAAAGAGAAGAGAAAGTGGAAGAGGAAGAAGAAAAATAGGTAACTCAGAATCATTAGGAAAACTGAAGAAACAAAATCAAGCTGAACTCCCAAGAATAACTTCTAAAATCACACTACAGAGCTGGGCCACCACGTGAGCTGCACTGTTTTCTATGATCTGTATTCTAAGAAGCTGCACGCATCAATTAGGAAACTGCTATCACAGCCCTCTGCTCCAAAACTCAAACCATTCTGTTGCTACTGAGATTACTGGCTTCAAAGGTTTCAAAACTCTGCTTTCTTTACCAGAATCCTAACCAAAAATATGGATACCGTCTACTTTACCCCTTTCAACATCTCAGTTCTCAGTTAAAGTCTTCATGTGTTTATTGATATAAGTAACAAGAGCACTACTAAAAAAGCGCCTACAAAACACTTTTTTATAGCTTTTTTAGCATTTATCTGCTTTTATGACGCATGGGTAGCTCTTTAGCAAACTATTTATTATATGTACTACAGAGCTTTAGAATAGGGGCTTTGGCATGGACATCCCTGCTTCTGCTCAGGTTTCCAGGTGGGTTCTATCAAGCAATGGCAGGTAGACATTGGAAGACAAGATATGGAAGAAGCTTTGGGTCAGAGAATGCTTAAGAAAATCATTGTTGAAGATACCTGTTCACAATTTGAGACCAGGATACATATTTGATTCTTCTGTTATCTAGGTGATTTTTAAAAACCACTGCACAATGTTCATTTTATTTAGCTTCAGCAAAAACTGAATTATCCACTTCACATACCTATGGAAAATACATTTGTAAGTTTTTTATGGGACCTGGGACCTGCTAGCAGGAAGGGTGGTGGTTAAGGCACTGTATCCCACATGAATGACTCTGTGTTTCAAGTCCTGGACCCAGAAGCTTGAAAAGCATTTAACATGTGCATGTGTGTGTGTCTAAAACCCCAAGAGAAGAATGGAGAAAAAGGGATTGCTATGTGGCCATACTGCCTGGAGAGTGATTTCTTAATTCTCCCACCCCCTTGTCTCTCTCCAAGCACATGTACCCTTTGAGAACAATTTTAAAAATTTATGAAAAATGATGTGGTTTATATATGTGTATATATATATACACATATCCATCCATACATAGAGGCTCAAATGAATTCAGTTAACTGAAATTTCCTGAGCCCTTGTTAGTTATCAGGCACTGCGGAAGCTCTATAGAAAAAGATATTATGCTTTCTACGAAGGAGATAACTACTTTAACTGAATTGAGTTCAATTATAGGAATTCATAGTAAGAATATTATCTCCTGGATCCTGGTAAAATTGTACATGTTCTCCCAGTGCCACGCTAAAGAAGTCTCCTGTGCCCCAATACAGTAAAGTTTTTTTCATTATCACTGATCTCTGCCCTGTGATTTAATGGATTCTGAACTCAGTCATGACTCCAAATATGAGATCAAAATAATGTAAAATATAGTGCCTTAAGATAGCATCTCACATTTAGAGAATGTTGCTCTTCTACTTCCAACTATTGGAAGACTCTATTCTAGATATTTGATTAAATCAGAAAATACAGCATAGTGTGTGTCCACATTGCGCCTTGCCCCTTCTGCAGTGTTTAAGGTTGTGCCATTTGGCTCCGATTATTTTCTAGAAGTTTCTTGATTTGTGTTCAGCCTAACATGCTGAATTGTCATTAGTTCTCAATTAATACTTGAGGAATTCAATGTCCTTCATCATAATTCTCACAACTACTTTATCTAATTCAATTTTTCCATGCATCACTATAAAATTTATTGTCATTAGCATTTCAGTTTGTTGCTGGCACATAGCAGTTGTTCAATAAAGATATATTTTAGTTAAAAATTTATAAATAATGATTTCTTTCTCCTGAATGCTATGCAACAGTTGGCTTGACCTTGGAGCAGTTGACTGTGTGATGGTCAGAAATGGCATCTACCCCTATGATCTTTAATAAAATAAGTTTGAAGATTTCCTGGCAATTAGCACCCATGCATGCTGACATATATCATCTTTTCTGTGACTGTCCATGTCTGCAATGCCCCATTTCCTTCCTGCCCTTAGGCATGTCTGTCTCAATAACCATTTGACTACATCGGAACTGTAATTATTATCTTTTTGACTCAGATAATTGTGCCTGCAATCTTCTTGTTCTGCGAAAAAGTCCCTCAGATGGTATTTAACAATAGTGTTTGTAACAGGAAACAAATTGTTTCTGGGGAGTGCTGTTTACCTTTTTTATTTTCTGCTTTGTTAGCAATGCAGAGATTTCATTAGCAAGGAACAAATGAAATACAAAGACAGCCAATCCTACACACATATGCACACGCACACACACCTGCATGCACACAGACACACACACACACACACAAACACACACACACACACACACACACACACACCACAAGATAGAAAACACAGGGAACCAGCAGTTAGCGTAATGGCTATGTCGCTGGACTCCCACGTAGTCGACCATGGTTTGCGTCCCGGACCCGGTGGCTTAAAACTCACACCGGGCGCGTGTGCATGTGTGCCCAAGATTCCGAGAGGAGAATGGAGGAGAAGGGATTGTGGCGTGACCATCTCCTCTGGGGGGGTGATTTCTCGCTTTCTGTCTCTCTGTGTCTCTCTGTCTGTCTGGCAAGCGCACGCGCCTCATCTTCTCATGAAGAAGAATTAAGGAATGAGAATTACCTTTAAAATAATGAAGCTTATTGATGCAGAATTAGTTGAATAAATATAAATCATGTTCTAAGTAATTGGTGGTCCAATCACATAATGGAATTATGTTTTTAATCAATGAAGAGAGGGAGCTAAACTTCTAGTATGTCATAAATGTGATAAAATTGAACCCTGGTATCTGGAATAGATAATTACAAATAAGGTTGAGATTATGTGTATTCACCTCTGTGAAAGTTTCAAGCAAAGGTAGAAAAATTCAGAAATATGGATGCAATTACTAAGGCTCTTTGAGAAAGAGTATTCATTGTCTATCCCATGTTGAAATACATATCTGCCACTTCATACTGAACAACATGACCAGAAAACATTGACGGAGACATATAGTACATCTCAAATATCTTAACTAAAGAGAAGGAAGACTGCACATACTAAAGAGAATTTAAGGAAAACATACAGAATTTCTAATGCTAGGTAGTCTGAGAGTAGCTGTTTCTTACTAGGGATGATCCATTCTAGTTAGCAGGTGTAGGACTCTGAGTTATACTAGAAAGTAGTTCCCAAACCTTTGAGGATGCGTCCCATAAAATACAAAGAGAAAGAATTTAAAATCTAGCAAAGAATTCCATAGTAAGAAATTCAATAAGCTGGTGTACAGAAAAAGAGAAAATCAAATAAAACTATCAATCTCTGGCCCAGTCATACTTGTTTATAACTGCTGCTTAGTAGGCAGAGGCCAGCCACATGGGAGGTCCAGGTTTGATATTTGGCCCATCCTTAAAGAGACAGGTAGGGTGACACATGCCTGTAGTCCCAGCTACATGGGATGCTGAGGCAGGATACCAATATAATGAAATTTTGTCAAAACAAAACGATAAAAATCTATTGATTTCTAGCTATGACAATTCCTAATAAAACTTACACTAAAAACATTTTTATTCAAATAAGGGAAAATAAATACTAAAGATTAAAATATTCTTCATTAATGGAAATCTCTGCTATTTTTGTGAACTATGAACTCTTCATCATTAGAAACATAAAGCAATGACCAAATGACTGATAAATATCAGTCCATTAACTTATTCAATCACACTTTTTTTTTTTGGAGAGGTTTTTGCTACAGGTTGTGTGCCCTCACCAGAGAGACAGAGAGAGACAGAGAGACAGAAAGCAAGAAATCATCCCCCAGTGGGGGGATAGCCACGCCACAATCCCTTCTCCTCCATTCTCTTCTTGGAATCTTGGGCACGCATGCACACACGCCTGGCGTGAGTTTAAGCCACTGGGTCTCGGATTTGAACCGTGGTCAACTACATGGGAGTCCAGCGACATAGCCATTACACTAACTGCTGGTCCCAGTCACATTTTTTTTTAACAAATATTTATTGGGCTTCTATGTATGTGTCAAGGGATGTTGAGCTCGAAATATATAAAATATATTCAACTCAAAAAGCTGATAAAAGGTCTGAGTTTAGAGCAAGAATGTGAAATGCAGGAATTAATCAATAATGGCTGAGCCAATTCTAAATGTATATGTCTTTAGCACCTGAATTATCTACATTTTTACAACTAAGAGGATTTTCATCCAATCTGTGCACTAGGGTAAAACTCAACACAATGCTCCCGATCGTCTCACTTGTGGCTTCCTTTTCACCTTTATCTTATTGCTCAGTAGTTACTTTTCCAGACAAATTGAGTCAGGAACATTGCTTTGGTGTTCTCGTTTGCATGGGAAGTTGTCAAGCCTGATCTGACCTGCCTCTCCATCAGGATTATAAAGGTGACGGATAGTCAATTTCAGGGATTCATGATCCATTTTACCACGGCGCTTCACCTTGCAGCTAAGTAATACAGCTGTTATAAAATCAGCCATAATCACTGCATCTTACTCAGCCCTGCCTCAGCCATAAATACTAGTTTCATAACAAAAAGGCAAATGGAACAAGAGAGGAGCTAGAAGAAAGATGAAGGCAAATGTGAAGGTTTATTCATAGTGACTAATGGGAGAATGTGTTTATGGTTTTATCCCCTATTCATTTTTCTGTAGAGAGAATGGGAACATATATCATAGATCCAAGAAGTTTGCCTGCAGTGGATTCATCAAAATCAATTACAAACATTTTATTAAGTACTTATCTGCACTCAGAACTACTCTTCAACTATAAATATGGAACAAACCATTAAACAAATTGCAGACATGAAGACCTCATAATTTAATATACACATAGCTATACGCACATGCACACACACCAAACCTCTTTTGAAGGATGGATATACAGACAATGGTATAACTATTAAACATGGAGAGAATGGAATAGAGTAATAAAAAAGCCTCAGAGCCAAAGTTTATTATTTTCCTTATTTGTTATTGAACCATACACTATTCTAAGTATGAAGGAAAAGTAATGGAAGCAGAGAAAAGTTGGGACCTCAAAGAGCTTACAATTTAGAGAAGGATGATGGAAAATGAATAAAGCAAAATATGAACTACATAATTTGTGAAGAATGGTGAGGGCTAAAAAGGGTGTGTGTTGGGGGCGGGGGGATACAAAAAGAGAAAAACATAGAAATGATCAACTAAAGGGCAATTTTTAGATACCTTGGTATTTCAGATACTTCCTAGAAAGGTGAAAAATTGATTACAAGCCTTGAAATATGTTAGAGAATAAGCCATCCATATGATTGGAGATGAAATTGAAAGTTCAAAAACTCTAAGGTAGGAATAGGCCTGATATGTGTTAAAATCTATGAGGAAGCTGGTACTGGTCATTGCAGTTTGAACTGGGAAGACAAACCCAGAGAGGAAATGGCAGTCCAGATAGAAAGAGCCCCTAGGGCCTTTCCTAAGGACTTTAGCTTTTTCTCTCAGTGAGATAGAAAACCATCACAATCTTTGAGCAAAGCAGTGACAAGATACAATCTATTTTTTTTTTTTAAGAGAGAGATTTTTGCTTTAGGGCACATGTGCTCACTGGAGAGACAGAGAGACAGAAAACAAGAAATCACCCTCCAGGGGAAATGGCCATGCCACAATCCCTTCTCTTCCATCCTCCTCTTGGGATTTTGGTCATGCATGAGTTTAAGATGCTGGGTTCAGGACTTGAACCACCTTCAATTATGTAGGAATCCAGTGACATAACCATTATACCATCCATTGGTCCCAGATCCAATCTAAATTTTAAAATAATCACTCTGATAGATGAAAATATACTGCAAAACACAATTAAAAAGCAAGAAAGCCTGTCAGAAGACTACTGTAATATTGCAGGTCAGAGCAGATGATAATTCAGTCATTTCAGAAAGGGAGACAGACAATAAAATAGAAAATCTTAACTATATATTAGGTTAGAAATAATGAAGAGGTATTGAATAATACAGTATGGGGTAACTTCTTTTAAATTTTAATTTTTTAAAAAAATTTTTGGAGGTTTTTGCTGTAGGGTGCATGCACTCACCAGAAAGAGAAAGACAGAGAGACAGAAAGCAAGAAATCACCCCCCGGGGGGATGGTCTCGCCACAATCCCTTCTCCTCCGTTCTCCTCTTGGGATCTTGGGCATGTACGCACACACACCCAGCATGAGTTTAAGTCACGAGGTCCGGGACTTGAAGCACAGTTGGCTACATGGGAGTCCAGCAACATAGCCATAACAGTATGGAATAACTTTTAAATACTACTTAAACTAGGGTGGTAGCCATGATGGTTGTAAAAAGTGATCAATTGTAGAAGTCTTCGAAAGAGATCCAATAGGATCTCATGACAAAATAAATGTGGCATATGAGAAAAATAGGTCAATGAAGATAGCGAGTTATTTTGCTTTAGCAAGAATGGTATATTAGTCAGGGTTCCCTAAGGGCATGGCACTGATACATGAGAAGAGACTTATTAGAAAAATCAACTAATTCAATTACTACACTGAGAAGTCCCACCCACACCAACCATCTGAAACTGGAGATCCTGAGATGCTGTTTGTGTGGATCCATCCAAGTCTGAAGACCTCAGAGGCAGGGAAGCTGATGATGTAATACTTAGCCTGAGGTCAAAAACGTGAGAACCAGTGGAGGCAAGGGAAATAGGACATTAATGTGAAGCCTGGAGTCTGAAAGTAGGTGAGCTTGGAGTTCTGATGCTCATGGTATCTTGCTATCTCTCTTGAAGGAGACGTATCAGTCTTCTGTATCTGTTCTCTGGTCCTATTATTGATTGAATTGTGCCTGCCCACACTGAAAGCAGATTTTCCCATCTTATTTACTCAGACTGGCAGGCCAATTTCTTCTGGAAACAGCTCCAATTGCCACTCTCAGGATCATGCTTTATCAGTTTCTAGGTATTCCTTAGTCTTATCAAGTAGACACCCAAAACCCTCATAGATGGTTTTGCGAACAACTTGAATGAAGAGCAATAAAGGAAAGGAAGGCTTGAAGAAGATAAGAGCACTATTTTAGACATCAGATATCAAAATGGAGATACTGATTACGGAGTGGAATCTGACACTGGCTTTCAAGGGAAAGACCTAGGATAAAGATTCAAATTTAAGAATCATCAACATATTAAAGCCATGTGTCAGGATGAACTCTTCAAGGTAGACAGAAAAGAGAATTTCATCTTGAAGCCCTGATCACTCCAATTTTTAATGATTCTCATTTGAGAATAGTATTGACCATCTTTATATCCTACCTCTGCAGGTCATTAACCCCTCTAGTTATATATTTGTTTTTTTTGTTTTTGTTTTTGTTTTTTAGGTGAGCTATTAGGCATAAGCATACTAAAGAAGAAAAATGGGGTAACACAGATAAATAAGATGTGATAATATTAGTAACAGTGGCAACAGCAAAAAAGGAAAGACTTAACTGTTATTTATTATTTACTAGACGTCTGACACTGTGTTGAACATTCCATGTTTGTTTGCTTTCTTAGCTATCCCAGTTCCACAGATGTTGAATTAGCTCCATAATTATTATCTCCATTCTGCAGATACGGAAATGGGAGTTTGAAAGTTGAAGATGTCTTTAATATCACTCACTGAGCAATGTTGATGTAGTTTCAAAGCTGGGCCTCTTCACCTATTGTAATTACAATGTAATGAGTCTTTTCATAGGAATCTAGCATATTTTCTCTTGGTTTTGTCAGTAAGAGTTATTGTTGTATTTCACATTAAGATCACATGTTGTGGGTTCTTAAATAGGGAGGGGGAAGGGATTTTAATTAGGCAGAACTAGATTTGAATCTACTTGCTCACTGTGTGAGGAATTTAACCTTCAAATTTGACCTTCAAATTTCTTATTAGCAAAATGAGAAGAGTAATCCTTCCTAAAGATACGTTGCCACAGGATGACTTAAAGATAAGATAAAACCCTAGACATAAACTATCTGGTATAGTTTCTTGAACAGGACAGACACACAAGGAATGGTACTCATCCTATTACTATTCTCACTAGTATTATTTGAGAAATTTGTTGCTTCCTACCTCTTGACCATTCTCTCCAAATACTGCGCTCCATCTGGTTGCACTTTGTCCTGTGGCCTAGAGCTGAGTTTAATCACTTCCCTTTGCACTCTAGTACTCTGCCCACCCCCACTCCACCTCAGGAAGTTTCCAGATATCAGACCTGATGTAACTCAGTTTTTCCCCTATTACACCCTATACTATGGCATCTTTCATTTGCATGGAATTCTAAGCATGTTATAAATCTTCGTAACAAAACTGTAAGGCCTATTTACTTGGTTATAGAGTACTTCAGAAGGAGAACCA
Organism: Tupaia tana; assembly: GCA_026018925.1. Classification (NCBI taxonomy): domain Eukaryota; kingdom Metazoa; phylum Chordata; class Mammalia; order Scandentia; family Tupaiidae; genus Tupaia; species Tupaia tana. The sequence continues at coordinate 19,899,999 of JAKSZU010000020.1, read as the reverse complement.
AGGTCTTTGTCATCATTTTTTCTAATACTGAATTTTACCAAGATTATATATTGGGTACTCAAAACATATAATACAAGTATTCAGTATTACTAATGCCCTCTAGAAGCATCTATTTAAAAAACATGAATCTCCTAAGTCTTATACCATTGAGTTGGAGTGTACCTACCTTTCTATTAAACCTACATAACATACCAAATAAAAATAGTTTCATAAACAAAATCTCAGTTGGATACACAATTTCCAGAAAATTTGTTTTACCATATGACTATTTGTTTACCTCCAGTTCATGATTAATTAATTAATTAGGCTCTCTCTCTCTCTCTCTCTCTCTCTCTCTCTCTCTCTATATATATATATATATATATATACATAAATATATATATGTATATATATATATACATATAATTAATGAAAATATTGTAGAGGTTAAGAAATTAGATTTCCCATGTTGTGACTATCTTCCTTCTTTCAGCATTTCCTAGACTGCTAAGATTACATTTTGCTCTTCTCTTTGTTAAATTTGAGAGTAAACAATCAACTCCCCCAGGTTTTTCTCCATTCCATACACTTTCATTATTTTTTTATCCTAGATTTTCTTATAGTTTATTTGTTTTGAAATGTATCATTGCCCTTTGCCATCTCCCACTCCATTTCCTTCAGGTTCTCATTTCATGTTCTAGTTTGTTTTATTGGGATTTTCTCTATGGGTTTCTATTCCTTTCCAGTGTAATTTCTCCCCTGGGCTATGCAGTCTCCTGTCTTCTCTCCTGTAGCGTTTTCAGTATTCAGTGTCAAAGTCATAGGGACATAATGTAGCTTTAAGGATCTCTGTAAACTACAGTAGGTTAACCTTATGTTACTTGGTATTTTACTGTACAATCTTAGAGAGGAGCAAGAGACACAGGAAATAAGGGATAAATATTAACAGGTACATCTTTGTCAGAGAAAAATAAAAGGATTACTACTGGGTTCTATAACTTGATAGGAACAAATGAAAAATACTCAAATAAGTTGTTATAAAGAGTACATAGTGGCAGCTCTATGGTCTGATGGATAGAGCAGCCAGATCTCACATAGCTGAACTGGCAGTTCGATTCCTGGGCTCAGAAGTTTGAGAACATTTAGTATGTGTGTATGCATGAACAAAATCATGAAAAGAGGAAGAAATCAAGGAGAGGGGATTACAGTGTGACCATTCCCTACAAGAGGTACTTTCTCCCTCTCTCTCTCTTTCTCTCCCTTGCTATCTCTCTCTAGTCCTCTGGAAAAATTTAAACATCAAAAAGTGAATACAATTTCCTAATTAATTGATAGAGACTTTTTATAAATATTTTAGTATATAAACTAAAAAGTATTTTTCTGGGTACCAAAAATGGTCTGCTGCAGATAGTCAATGTAAAGAGAAAATGAACCCTAAGTATTTGAGAAAATGATGAGTTCTAATACCTCATTGTTGATACAAGAAGAATCAGGGACTCATTGTAAGTCTGTAGTATGATCCCAGTGCACTGTAGATAAGAAACAGATGATGGGCATCGTTAGAAAGGTTATGGTGAACCAAGGAAAAATGCCTCTGATGCAACTGAAATACATAAAATACATAAGACTGAGCTAGTGAGCTTGAGCACTCCTCTGTTTAATGCAAGAGTTAAGAAACTCCCAAATAATAATAATAATAAAGATATCCTTTTTTCAGTTTAAAAAGAAAACATTGAGTTTATGTGCAATATTACATAAGAGATTATAAGTTTCTTTTTCATAAAATGTGTTCTGTAGAATACTAGTTACACTAGTGCCTACTAACTAATCTGAAAATTAGAACTGAGAATTATTTGGGCTACTACACAACTTCTAAGAGGCTTATACTATTTATTTTGTAACCTACAGAAAACATGTGGTATACTTAGTTTCCCAACCTCACAGGATCATGGACTTCTAGTGCATGAAACATCTTACCAGACTAAAATTCTACTGATAGTCTTTGTACAACTTTTTTCTCATAAATTAGAAAAAAATACTTAAAACAGGAAAAGTAAATGTCAAGACTTGCTGACACCACAAAGTGTTAAAAACTGAAACTATACATAAGATCAAGCAAGCTTTTATTAAATATTTATATAATTCATTCATAAAGAAATCTAAGTTGCCGAGGCATATTTTAGTTTTTTTGAGAAATTTCAAGATCAACTAATCTTCCAAATAATATTCTTGGCAATTCAGGAAATCTAGGAAAGTTATTTTATTTTGACCAATGTACAAATATTTATTGTCTAATATTTTTACTTAAATAAAGTGTCTGAAGCTGGATCTCTCAAGATAGAAGTTTGTGTAATTTAAGAATAAACACTACAAAGATGTTTTGTCTGGAACTAGGTAATTTAAATGCTATTTCTGGTATAAGAACAAAGTCATGTGTTAGAAGAGAAGGCAAAATCTACAGTAATTTTAAAAATAAAATATCAAGGGACCAGCAGTTAGCATAATGGCTATGTTGCTGGACTCCCATGTAGGTGACTGCAGTTCGAGTCCTGGCCCCAGTGGCTTTAACTCACGCCAGGCGCATGTGCGTGTATGCCCAAGATCCCAAGAGGAGAATGGAGGAGAAGGGATGTGGTGTGGCCATCCCCCCCGGAGGGGTGATTTCTTGCTTTCTGTCTCTCTTTGTCTTTCTGGCAAATGCACGTGCCCTATAGCAAAAACCTCTCCAAAAAAAGAAAAATAATAATAAAAAATAAATAAATAAAATGTCAAATGGTAGAGAACAGTAAAATTTTGTTGGCTTGTAGACCAGGATCCCTAGGACAACAATGTATTTCTCTAATGTAGGTATTTTTGAAGTTAAAATTTGAGATGCATTGGCCTAGAGTAAGAAAACAAGAGCTGGGACCAGCTGTTAATGTAATGGCTGTCGCTGGACTCCCACGTTAGTCGACCGTGGTTCAAGTCCCGGACCCGGTGGCTTAAACTCATGCCGGGCGCCTGTGCGTGCACACCCAAGATCCTGAGAGGAGAATGGAGGAGAAGGGATTGTGGCGTGGCCATCCCCCCTGGGGGGTGATTTCTCTCTTTCTGTCTCTCTGTCTCTCTCTGTCTTTCTGGCAAGCGCACACGCCCTATAGCAAAAAAAGAAAAGAAAAAAAAAAATCCTCTCCAAAAAATGAAAAAAATAAAAAATAAAAAACAAGACCTGGGAATACTGAAAGCAGTTTGAACATAGTTTGAATAAAACTCCCGGAGAAAAAACATTCTTTTCACCCGTTCCCAAGACATTTCTGCCTTATTGGTAAGTTCCACATATCACAGTTGATGGGGATATGTCACACATGGCCTTTCGAAAGAAACAACTTTTATAGTGAACTTAAACTGAACTGCATTGATTCAGAAGATCACAGGATCTGTTCTCAATATTAGAAAAGGAGTGAGATGCTCTGCTTGGTATTATCATGTCTCCAATGTGAACTTAATTCAGATTTAATGCAATTACTCTGTGTTGATTAAATCTCAAACTGTTATTAAAAAACTGAATTATTGAGGTTTACCATTTATATAACAAGTTTGGCCTTCTACATTGCACCATAAACCTTAATCATTATGTTGGCAATAATCGCTTCGTGGTTATTTAACATAAATAATTACTTGAGCTACTAAAATGAGATGATGCAGCATTACACTGTCCCCCAACTTGTAGGATAGCATTGCTATTTCTGCTTGAATTACTTAACTCTTAACATGCAGTTATTTTCTCTGTATCTATCTAGTGAATACTAAACAGAATACCGTTCTGACTCTTGCCAGTGAATCTTTCTCTGTCACATCTCAGTGTCACTAGGTTATGCATTTAGTACTGTCATCCAGCTCTTAAGGTTCTTTTCTTTATCTTAGAATAGGGACTTGTTGGGACCAACACAAGGGGTAATGGTTGCATTGCTGGGCTCCTGTGTACCCAAACCTGGTCTGAGTTCCAGACCCAGGGCTTAAACTCACGCTGGGTTCATGTGTGTGCCCTACTGCAAAAATCTCTCATGAAAAAAAAAAGAATTAAAAAAAGGTAGGAGCTCATCAACATAAGCAGTCCTTTGAATGGCAAAGAATTATGATTTGGAAAATAGCTCTTTTTTTTGTCATCTTGGTTATAAATTATGTACACTATACCCCAAATCTTCACTAAAACTAAAAAAAATTAACATCCTATCAGTATAACTTTTTGTGTTTTCCTTTTGTTTGTTTAATTTTGGAGGTGACTGCATACTTAGATAACAAATACTTGTGGGTTTTTTGTTTGTTTGTATGTTTGTTTGTTTGTTTCGGAGAGGGTTTTGCTATAGGGCGCATGCACTTGCTAAAAAGACAAAGACAGAAAGTGAGAAATCATGCCTCAGGGGGATGGCCACGCCTCAATCCCTTCTCCTCCATTCTGCTCTTGGGATCTTGGGTATGCACGCACATGTGCCCGGCATGAGTTTAAGCCAACAGGTCTGGGACTTGAACCAGACTACATGGGGGTCCAGCGACATAACCATTATGTTAACTGCTGGTCCCCAAGGGATTTTAAGGAATCGTTTTTGATCTTAACTTTGGCAAAAAGAAAAAATTAAAAATATGGTGTCTGGGCCTCATTGAGTTTACCATTTAATGCAGAAGGTCATGGAATCATTTTTCTTATCTTCTAATATTAAAGTGTAAAACTTGAAGAAAACATTTCCTAGTTTTTCTCATCTCATTGTGGGTCATAATTTATAACTAATTTATCATAATAATGTTTAATTTAAGATTAATATAAGGTATAATATATAGCCCTCAACTGTTTTGATCTAAGGTCAAATTTTGCAAATGAGCTTGAGTCCCTTCTCTCAGCTCCCCTTGCCAATTACAAAGCAGACACTCTCCTTTAGAGATGCAGTGGAGCCCATGATACTTAAGATTTCTGTTGCTCTTGTCACATTTTCTTTTTTTTTTTGGAGAGGTTTTTTTGCTATAGGGAGTGTGCGCTCGCCAGACAGACAGAGAGAGACAGAGAGATAGAAAGCGAGAAATCACCCCCCAGAGGGGATGGCCATGCCGCAATCCCTTCTCCTCCATTCTCCTCTTGGGATCTTGGGCACGCACGCACATGCACCCAGCGTGAGTTTAAGCCATCGGGTCCAGGACTCGAACCGTGGTCGACTATGTGGGAGTCCAGCGACATAGCCATTGAGCTAACTGCTGGTCCTGCTCTTGTCACATTTTGATGCTGAATGAGCCTGAGTGTAAATTCTACCTCTGCCACTCATTTATTTACATGGCTTTGAAACGCCATTCAAATCTATGAAACCCTGTCTTCTCATCTGTAAAATGTGTACAGCAATGCCTACTTTGTAGAGTTGATGGAAATATCTGAGGTAATGCATGTAAGCCACCAAGCACAGTGACTGGTACATTTGTTCTTTCTCGATAAATGGCATCTGTATTACTCACTGTGGATGACAGATTTACTACACAGGCAACCTATAGGTATAAAATGATTCCTGTACACCAGCAACATGTCAGGGTATGTGTTTGTTGTCCATTTGTCTTAAAAGGTTGCATGAGGAATTATCAACAAATGGCACACATGCTACCACCTCACCGTTGTGTACCCACTGCAGGCATTTTCAATCAGTCACAAGCAGCCCAGGTATAGCCTCATAATCTTTCTCAAAATAGTGTTCCAGGCAGCTACTACTAATCAATTGCTATTGACATGAAAGATGAAACCTACTTGCCACCTAATATCTAAACAGAGAAGTGAGGCCGATAAGAAAAGTATGCTTTAAAAAATCAGGGGAAAAAAAAAAAAAAAAGGAGAAGGCATTTAGGTCAAAGGCACCACAAACTGTGATGCAGGGACCCCTCAGGGAATGGTGAAATAGTAACTAGAGCAACCTGGAGCCCCAAATGTCAGAAGGGGAGTGTAAATGGGAGTGTAAACGGGCAAGTCTACCAATGTGTAAGTGATTTTCCACTCCGGATGTTGTGCAAGTACCAGCCATCACCAGCTCACTTTGAAGGGCAGTGGTGGGCATAACAATTTGTCATGGATTCACCTCTGTTTGGCTCCGTATCTCATGGCAAAATAAACAAATAAATACAAGCCAAAAGAAGAATCTGATGGATTTCTTCAAAGGCAGTCTTCCGATGGACCTGACATTGATTTAAAATATGAGTCTGGGGTGAGTCATCATTCTAATTCTCAGATTCAAACATAGCTAGACCTGAGTTGTGCCTCTGACACGGCTCTCTTAGACTTGGACCGACTGAACATGAGCTAATCCTCCCACGTGGGGCCCGAGATTTATGGTGCATTTTTAGGTTTGATAAAGTCACACTCTTTTCTCTGAAGAGAAGTCTTCTTGTCTTAACTATGAACTCACACATAATGAATTGTAAGACCAAACACATAACCATTTAAAAGATGCTGTAAGAGATCAAAAGAGCAATATTTTACAAAAGAATGGAAAGCCCTTGCTGCTGTGGTGGTCTCTGAGCCTCTCAGAACCAATCAAATATCCATTTCCTTGCAGCTGTTCAGATAGCAAGAGTTAGGGTTCATGACCATGCCAAGTGGAATATCGAAATAGAACTCCTCTCTGGCTGCTCTAAAGTCCAGTTAGCTTTTACTGTGCTATTTAGGGGACTGGATTGTACACTATCTCTTTCAATCTTGGAATAAAGTCAGCTGATAATACAGGATCACTCTGTGCATGCCTGAGTGTCCCAGACTTTGGGAATCAAAATATATTGAGATGGGTAGTCTGACACGGCCTGTCAGAATCAAGGTCTCTGTGGCATGGATGGCCACAGTGGGTCGTACCTAGGTTGTGATTAATGAAAAATAAGGATCCTGACAGTGCCACTTAAGGCTAGATCCAGTTGTTTTGTTTGGCTGGGATGATAGGCATACAGTGCATTCACTCTAACAGATTTAGGTTGCACGGAGGAAGACAGCGGTAGCTATAACTCTGATTAACTTTAAAATATTGCAACTTCTGGGGAATGGACTGTGGCAAAGAAATAAAAAAAAACCACTCTGTAAGGTTAGCCCACATGAAAGCATTCCAGGTTCATGTCCAGAAACCTCCCTAAGTATGCCAGGTGCACCTGTTCCCATGAACCAGGGCTGGCTGAGCCTGAGTATGGATTGCGGCATTGAGACCCCACTGAGGGTGCTTTTTTGTATTTGTTTGCCTTTCACTCTGTGCATGTGTGTGTGTGTGTGTGTGTGTATGTGAGAGAGAGAGAGAGAGAGAGAGAGAGAGAGAGAGAGACTGACTCTTGCTCGTGGAAGAAATAAATAAAATAAATTTAACTTATTATGGCTTCTACAGATGCCTAGAAATATTTTTTTCCTTTTTTTTTTTCAAAATTTTGCCAGAAGGTACCTGCACTTTGCTGGAGACAGGGAGAGAGAGAGTGAGAAAGGACCACCTATGGGGAATGGTAACTCAAAATCTCCTCTTCTCCACCTGTCCTTCCCTTTGGGATTTTGGGCATGCATGTCCACACTCCTGGTGTTACTCTCAAGCGCTAGGACAGAACACAGACTGCACAGTTGACCGTGAGGGATTCACTGTCTTAATCACCATGCCATGGTCTGGTTACAGCTACCTAGAGCTGTAGAGCAAAAAGATTTTACTGCCTCTTGATTTTGTCATTTTCAGCTTAGGTCAGCTTAAGGCAATCATAAGTTCCACAAATATACTAGTGGGTTTTATTTTTTAAATTTGTCTTACAAATAAGCACTATATACTTTATTCTTTAGATTACATCTGAAACTCTAAATTCAGTTCTGGACATCCCAGAAAAAATGGGATAGTGACAAAGGGAGTTTATTCAACAATGTAGTCAAAATTATAAAGGAGCTCTCTTATAAAAGATATTAAAGTAAATAAAAATATTTAGCTTATAGAACATTCAAGGAGGATAGATATTTTAATATTGCTGATGTTACACCAGAAAAGAAAGATGTTACCTTCTTTTATATAGCAGAGCTAGTGTCCATAAGTGACAATTATTAGGGAAAAAATATTGTCCAAGTGTAAGGAAGAACATTTTCATAATCAAACTAAGAATGGAATGATGATTGCCATCTTGCAAGGTAGGGAAGTCGTTTTCAATAGAAGAGATTTGAAGGCCAGTGCATGGTCTGGTAATTAAGGTAGCAGATTAAGGCACTGGACCATCCATCCCTGTGGTTCGAGTCTCAGACATGGCGGTTAGGGAAATACACTGGGAGTCTGTGTGTATTTGCCCAAGATCCCAACTGGATGGAGAAATGGAGAAGGGATTGCAACATGATCATTCCCCATTGAGAGCTTTCTCTCCCTCCCTCTTTCTCTGTCTTTCTTTCTATCCTCCTCTGGCAAATGTATACACACTCTGACAAAATAAAAAAAAAAAAAAATGAGGTGAAGAGTGCCTTGACTACCCATCAGAGACATTCCAAAGTATCACTATTTTCTAATGATACATGCCTCAGAATATTTAAATAGAATAAAAATTCAAGAAATGTACATAGATTGTTGTCCTGCCTCCAACTTAGAGACAAGATAATGTGAAGGAGACTTTAAAATTTAATACGACATATGTTGGTGCGTATAAGGAATCTGTTCCTGGTGAATTGAAACTACAGTTGGGTGAAAGGCACAGCAAAAAGGAAGAAAGAAAGAAACGTCTGTTGGCTGTTTTCCAGAGTTGGTGGCTAGTGATGAAGTATTGCTTCCCGTCAGCAGAGCTGCTGCCAGCTGGCATCGAAAAGTGATTAGGAGCAGAATGGTCCAACATGAAAAGAAATCCAAAAGTTTCTATTTAATGTTCTAAGAAGGTGTGTGTGTGTGTGTGTGTGTGTGTGTGTGTGTGTGTAAATAGAGAGAGAGTAAGGTAAAGTAATTTCTAAGAAAGAGGCAAATAGCCGAAGAAGGTAACTCAAATTTTAGAAAGGGAGAGAATTAACAGTAAAAACGGAAGTCATAAAAGATAAGAAAGTGCATCCAAAAGCAAAGAGAAGTGAAAAGGAGGCCAACTTTAGTATGGCTCAAGAGGCAAAAAAAAAAAAAAAAAAAAAATCAGTCTATGAACAAATGGGCAATTCTGCTTCTTCCGGCAAACGAACTCATTTGAGAAGTAGCTATGCTGGGACTCGGCTACAGATGCTTACTCAGCAAGTTCACTTCAGGGTTACCTATCAGTCCTGTTCTAAGCAGAATTGGGATGTTTGATGCTTGCCTCTGCCCTATCCTACCTTTTTAGATAGGCCATTCACAGCTCAGAAGCAGGTCCTACCAATACCCCATGGCCAGGGTCTGTCCTTTGTGGAACTACAGCTCCAGTGGGAGTCCTGGCATCCTGACCTTCTTCTTCCCTTAAGGTAGTGTGTTCTTGGCCTGTGCTCCACAAGTGACTATTACCAGAGAAATCTCATTTCTACCAAACATACACTTTATTTCCCATATGCTGCTGTGACATGCCTGTGTCCACCTGTCCATGATCTGTGCTAATGAAACCAGATTAGATGAGACCTCAGAATGTTTCTTTCCCATCCACACAATGTAAAATTGAAGGAATTGTCCATAGAAATGTACTTTATCTTATGAAGTCCAAGCCAGATAGCTGCTTTCACCATGGACTTCAAGTCCAGCCAGAATGAAGTTGATAGGTCTTAGGAGAAATGGGTGTGAGTTTTTGTCACAATAGGATCTAAGAAATTGCCATCTCTCCTCCTAAATCTACCTCATCTAGTTTCAGTAATATAATCTAGTCAAGCATTGGATTATGTGTCTGAGTGTTTTTTTTTTTTTTTCAACAGCAGAGAATTATGAAAACACCATTAAAGGTCTATCACTTTGAGTTTTCCAATCTCCACTGTGTCATGCACATCCTTGTGCATGACTTAATTTTAAAATGGGAGAAAAAGAAAAATTATTGCTAACATTATGATGTTGAATAAGGTTTATAACAGCAATAATCCCCCATGAAAACAGTTGTTATCATAGTTAATGCCCATTTTGTCAGTGTGTTAACCTTCCCTGGCTCTGCCTCGGGTCATTAAATGGCCAATCATTTGATAAGCACCCGGAGCAAGCAATTTCAAGGGAAATGTTGCTGAGCTCATTTGCTAAGTAAAGCACCTGAGATGACAGTGATAAACACCACACACGTTCATGTACACACATGCATCCCTACATATACTTTCCCTAAGACCTTCCTTTAGGAAGATCCTGCTCAATAATTACTCAGGGGACAGTCAGAAGAGTTCCACCTCCCAATGTATCTGTTTTATTTACCTGGGCCACCTCAAACTTGGGCTCTCAGACATCTGTCCATTATTTCATTTCAACTGACATTATTGTTTAAAGGGTGTGCCTTTTCCCACTCTGACACTCAAGAATAGATCATGTGTTGACAATGCTCAAAGGAATAACTTTAAAAAAAGCAGTAACAAAACAGTTAAAAGAAAGGGTAAGATAACTGTACCATCCAGGGGTAACTGTCCCTTGGACAGACACGAAATTGAAATAAACAATTTCTATCATTAATTTATACAGTTTCAGAGCTTTATGATGTTTCACACACATGAGCACTTTTAATCCTAACACTACCTTAACAAGTATGGTTAGCAATCCCATTTGAAGGGTGAAAAAACAGAATGGAACTCTGGCTATTTGACTCCAGATCCAAACTCTTTCCATAATACAATTTATTAATGCTCATTTCAAGTCAAAACAGGTGAGATTCCTGAAAAGTAACTGGTTCCTATCTCACTTGCACTGCATGTGGTGTTCCTTACCAGACTAGACAATAGTTACTACTGTTGTAGTGGTTACTGATATTTGTTAAACTCACCAACTTAAGGGCCAGAAAGGCTTTGTCGAATAAATCTTATGTGAGCTCAAGTTTTCAAATTTACAAGAAAGCAGAATTCTGTAACTAATCAATAACCTTATAACAGATTTCTTTTTTCAAAAAAATCTTCTTATTCTTGAACATTGGATATAGCTTCATACTCTGTTTAGAAAATGTTGAAAATCATGCATAGTGTTTTCATGGTATGCACTTTCCGTGAACTTTTTGAAGACCTCATAGATCTTCAACTACTTCCCTTCCAGGCAGAGCTATGTCAATTCAATCTCATTTCAGAGAAAGAAAGAATGTAGATATGTTATGTAGGTTTTGACATAATTAGTCATTTCATTAATGAAATAATTGGGCTTCCTTAATCAAAGGTGGAACTTCTTCCTTAAAGCTTAGTTTGAAGAATCAAATGGGCGTTAACAGTAGGAGGCACAAAAATTGGTTCAGAAGAGACAGGAAAAATTTTAATGAGGAAGAGCTCTTTTCTCATTAAGCTTCTAATTTGGTGAGGCTATATTCTATTTTTAATTTTTCCTTCCCATCATCGTTTTCGCCATAGTTAACACTGTCAACTGCTCATATCAGATGAGTACCATACAGAACGCATGCCAGACAATGTCAAGAAGGAAGCAGGGTTATTTGCCATGATTATGGTTCATCCTTGATTCTTCTGTATTGACAGAGAGAAACCTGAGAATAAATTCTATACATTCACAGATAATCCTACACTCTCCATTACCCATTGCCTTCAAATGTCTCAGCAACCCACTATTTTCAGACTGGGAAAGCCCAATTAGGATTTAAAAACCATGAAAGTACTGAGCTTGATGTCCCACCACAACTCTCAAATTTACACATGAACTGGTTTAAAGTTATGAGTAAATTTCAGACTCACTCTTTCCCAAGTACTTGAAATGCAATAATAGTCTGGTAGAGAAAGTAGAAAGCTGGCTCATTAGCATACACTGATCAACTATCTTTACAAATGGCTCTTTTTATCATCATTTTGCTGTCCTGGATTTTTTTTCTTCACTTCACGTTCTAGCGGGCAGAAAGCCATAGATCTTGGTGTTCAGAGTCATTACTTTGCTATCTCTTCATTTTTGCTATCTCTCACAGATGGAACCGGCCCAGTTTGAGGATAAGTAATAGCAGAACCTAGACTTTGTGCAGATTTAGTATCATAAACATACAGAATAACCTTCTAGATGAATTCAGTGTTATGAGAGGTTCCTTCACACTAACCTCTACTGAATGTTGTCAAGATCAGCTGCAGGTTGTCTGCATATAATGTGGTCTATTTTGAAGGTATAGAAGCTTGCAAATATATATTTTTCTTATACAAGAATGGATTCAAGGTAATCTCTATAATAATATAATAATGCTGTTCTCACTCCTTTAAGTTACGGCCTTTTTTTAATTTTTTTTTTTTTATTTTAGTGGGGAAATAATAGGGAGGTACCTAGTTGAAGAGTGCTTGGTGTGTTCTTTGAAACGTGTAATATTTAATCATGCCATGCCATCTGTGTATTCAGAGTGAAAAATGTTAACACTTGCTTTCAGGGGAACGGGTGGAAACAGGAGTTATGATAGAACGTGAGGATCAAATGAAACTGGACAATGTTACTACTGTTATAGTGGTTACCTTGTCAAAAGCTACAACCATACTCAGAGTAAAGGCACTGAGTGGGAAAAGATGAGGAGTAATATTTTCCTCTTTGACCTCCTGCTTCTCCTTAATAGCTGCTTGGGACATTAATTTTGGGTGGAATTTTCTCACTGTGACAGTGCAAAAATGAAATGGCAAAGTCCAATTTAAAATCAAGCCTCAAAAGAGGTGTTACCTAAAGTAATCATGTGCTGAAAGAAAGAAGGCAGGCTGTCCTGGGGAGAGGAAGTTATTATCACTCCTTGGCCTTGCAGGGGCCTGTGGTCAATGAAAAAACATCTGCATACAAGTCAGACATCTCTGGTGCAGGAGGACCCAGCCCAAATGCAGACCAGCCCAGACTGCCCCACAAGTGTGTTAGTGTGACCTGAATCCATGTTTCACAGAAGGGAGGGAAACAGGGCCTTTGACTCTTCATCTCTATTCTGGAAGTCCACAGAGTGGAGCTATTTCAAAATCATTTTTTGATTTGAGCATCTGGGCACACAGTTCTTTTGATCCCTCTTCTCTTTAGTAAAATTCTCCTCGCTGCCTGGAGCTTTTCCACTTGGCCTCTGCACATCTTTGCTCTCAAAACCCTAACTTTGGTTATGGCTGCCTAATGGGTCAAGGCTTCCACTTGGTCTTCATCCTTCATCAGAACCCTTCATAAAAGTGCCCATAAAGACATGAGCTCAAACAAACAAAAAACTACAAAGAATTAGGCGATTAACACAAATATTAAGACATTGGTTACCTCTTGGGGGAGGGATAATTAGGATGAGGTGGGGACACAATCTGGGCTGAAAAAGCAGCCTTTTAACTTTTTTGCTGTATTTTATTTTATCACCTAATCAGTAATTGCACAGGTATTTGCTGTAGTGATTCATTAAAGCACACGTACATGCTTAAGAAACAGTAACAACAAAAAACATGGATTCGTAAAATTATAATTTAATAAAAGCGTGGAACAACAACCATCGTTGTTCATCGCTTCCCTCCTTCTCCCTCTTGTCAAATGCTCAGTTCTTTAAATTGAAAAGAGCTAATCTTGGTATGGAAAACTGGAAAACTTATATACCAATGGGCTCCTGCCTCAGTTTGGCCCCACGGTATTGTCTGAGTTTCTTTAAGTTGATTTAAGCATATCAATTTGCATCAAATCTCCCAAATATCTCCTCTCCCAAATATCTCATTTCCCAAATATCTCCTCTCTTAAAAGGAAAATCTCTTCCAGAAGACCAGAATTATAATTTGTGGAAAAAAATGGGGTTACAGTTTATTTTTAAATAAAAATTTTGAAATCCATGCATAGTTTTTTCATAAAATGCTTATTCCATGGGCTTTTTAGAGACACCTTGTACAGAGTCACCAGGAAAGTCATGATGTATTTTTCTATACAAAAATGCATCATGACTTTCTCTATGACCCAATATATATGTACATATGTTTTCATACTATATTTGTACTTTCATAGACATATTTTCACTTTTACTGGGACCCCAAATCAAGAGAAGGAACTCAAGATTTGAATCCAGGTCTCTTTTATTCCAAACATTATTACTTTTTCTCATAACATAAAGGTTTCTCAGGGAAAAAAACGAAGCCCCAATATTACGTGGGGGCTCAGTGTATGGGGAAGTAGTAGTGTCCTGAAAAAAGAAGTTGATTAAATAGAAGAAGCCCCTGTGCATGAATAATGATGACTGAGTGAGAGTCTGGATTGGTGTGGCAAAGCCATGAAGCCACGACTCGTCTGTGTTTGCCCCTCAGTTACATAACGAGAAGCAGGGGACCTACTCACCTGATAGATTTATTGTTTCATCAGAAAAAAATCTATAATCCTGTGCAAATATTATTATCCCTTTGTCATTATGTGTATGACTTTTCTAGATCAGATATTTAATAAAGAGAAACTACATATTTCTCTTTTCCATATGTACTAAACAGCCTTCCACAATGAAGTCATCAGATGTATACTCTACGTAAGTTCACTCGGGCATCTTAGCTATTGTTAGTCTGAGTTCCACAGCTGATTAGAGTTTATAAACCCTAACTTCCCTGCTTAAAAAAAAAAAATCTATTTAAAAATTACCAATAGCTGACAAATATATGACGGGTGAAGGGGAGAAAAAAGCCCTGTTGATACATTTTATTTTTAAAGTCAGAAGCATTAGGAAACATTAAAATTAAGACCGCTTCAACATTTTAAAGAGTTTTTCCTAAGAAGTCTTTATGAAGGTGCATTAGCCACTGCAAATTAGGATTCTTCATGTACTATGCAGCAATGAAGAGAAAGGAAAGAAAGAAATAAAGGCAAACATTCAAAGACAGCCCGGAGGCTAATTAATGACATGCCTTTGTATGGGCTTCAGTAGAGAGCAATACATTTATCAGTACTTTCTTATTTTCTGCTCTTTCTGTGAAGAATTCTTGACTTTAATTTTTATACTACCAAATCTTGGTGAGGCAGGAATCACCTAAAATAGCTCATTAGTACCTGGTTTCCTCCACCTATGGACAGCCAGAGTAAATCTAACTAATGTATGTGTGATACACTTTTCATCCTGTGGACTACATTTTAATAAATCAAGTATGATGTTTTAATAACTCCACACCCCAAACAAAATAAAGAGAAGGAAATATCTACCAGCCTTGAATGCATCTAGACCACTGTGTTTTACGTGAGGGGAAGCTGAGGATGTGTGGAAGAACTTCGGAAACCATGCCCTTTACCACAAGACATAGATAGATCTGGGGCGTGATCGGGCCCCAGACCAACAGCGTGTGCTCACTGGCAATGGGTATAATGGTTTGTGACTGAATACAATAGGCCTTTTCAATCAGAATCTTGGAGTTTACAGGAGTCTCTTAGCAATATCTGCCTGCACCCCCTGTGCCTTTATATAAAGCCTGAGGCAAGTAAATGTAAATATATTCAATACAAACACCTTCTTTACTAGTATTCTAATTAAGAGAAGTATTTGAGAGTGAAGATTGATATACAGAGATAATAGACATACAGTTAAGGACAGTTATCAAAAGGCAGAATTTGATGTATTATGATCTGCTGTTTTTCTTCAAAGGAGGTCATCCCCTCCCCATTTTATAACCTTTTTTTTAATTAATATAAGAATGAGAAAAAAATACACTGCTCTTTTCTCCCAGATTACTCTGCAAGGCTTGCTAACATCACCACTAAAACTCATTTCTCATATTTTCAAGATATATATACATACACACATACATAACATTAATAATGCCAGGGTGCTTTGCATTAAGAACAATTGCTATATTTTAAAAATTTTAAGAGGGTGGGCCCCATGCCTGGTAGTTAAAAAGCAAGATCCTGCATAGCCTACTGCATGATTTGAACCTTGGCCCTAGCACCTTGAAAATTACTCCAGGCACCTGTGCATACTTGCCCCAAATCCCAATAGGATGGAGAAATGGAGAAGGGATTGCAGTGTAATTACGTCCCATTGACAGTGCTTTCTCCTGTCTGTCTGTCTCTGGTCAGCACACATGCTCTTGGACAAAATATTTTTTAATTATAAAAATGAACTTGGGAATGCACAGAAATCAACATGGAGCTAAAGTTAACCAGCCACTTGGTAAACTTGCTTCTAATTCCCATTCTACAGTTGAAGAGTTAGAATAAGCTTGTGTCTTAACTAAGGTTACACAAACAATACGAATAAATAGGAAATGACTGTTGAACCAAAGAATTCTTTAAGAAGTTCTATTCTTTTTTTTTTTGGAGAGGTTTTTGCTATAGGGCGCATATGCTCACCAGAAAGACAGAGGGAGACAGAGAGACAGAAAGCGAGAAATTCCCCCCCTCCCCCGGAGGGATGGCCATGCCACAATCACTTCTCCCCCATTCTCTTCTCAGGGTCTTGGGCACGCATGCACATGCGCCCGGTGTGAGTTTTAAGCTACTGGGTCCGGGACTTGAACAGCAGTTGACTACATGGGAGTCCAGCGACATAGCCATTACTCCAGCTGCTGCTCTATTCTTTGTAAAGATTCAGGTTATCCCTTTCTTTTCCTTCTAGAAGCTTGATCTCTGCAAGGTGAGCATTTGTTCCTTCTTTGTTCACTTTTCTTTGCACTCGGCATGTGATACGGACATTTTCGACTAATGTACCTCGCTCTTACGTGAACTCTAAAATTTTGTTGACAGGAACTAAGTTATATTCTTCTATATATTCAGCAAACCCAGTTCAATGCCTGCAATGAAACTGACTCTTAGTCAAAGTTGTTGAATTAAATGGAACCATTTTAAATAGTCCATTCCACAGTGCATTTTTACTTGATTTCATATATCCAAAAATATTTACTCATAACTTCCAGGAATATATTAAATAAATTGAAGTGTAGTATTAATATCTTTCTGTCTGAGGCTAAAACTTGGCAAGCTCGACATATAAGGCATTAATTCATTTTGTGCAAATTAAGCACTTTCATAGGTATGGCTTTATTTTCAACAGTTTTATAAGGAGTAATGTAATGACAATATCTGTGATGAGCAACCTAAATCCAGGAAGATAGAAGTGATAACTCATCCATATCAAGACATCCTGAGGGTTGCTGAAAATAATAAAAAATCATTTAAATTATTTACTTCCTTTAAAATTAAAAAAAAAAATCTACCATAGGGCTAGCAGCTGGCATGGTTGTTAATGTGCTGGATTCCCATATGGTCAACTGTGGTTTGAGTCCCAGACCTGGCAGTTTGAAAATCACAGCAGGCATGGGTACATGTGTCCCCAAGAACCCAAGAGGAGAATGAAGAAGGGATTGTGGTATGGCCATCCTCTCTGGGGAGTGATTTCTTACTTTCCCTTTCTCTGTCTCTCCCTGGCAAGCACATATGCTCTGTGGCAAAACAAGACAAAGCAAAACCTACTCTAATTGTCAAGAATATCATACCATTGAGATTAGTTGAGGCAGATAAGGACATATCTGCTGAGATAGTGCCCACAAGTAACACAGAAAATGGTCTTGAATCTCTGATGATCCCCCATATGGCTGTCAGTGGTCCCACACTTCCCTCTTAGGCAAGAAACCTTTTCCCCCTAGGAGGACTACCATATTTTAATGAAGATGGAGTTTCATCTTCACTACTCTTCATGTTCTTTATTTTTAATGAAAATCCACTTATTTATCTTTTAGAACTGCCTGTGTCCTGACATGGGTTATTTCTTCTCAAGGCAGTGCCATATGTCCGGTTGGATCACTCTGGCAATCCCCTCTGCATTGATGTGTATGAATATGTGAGGATTTTTTTAGAAGAGGCAGCTTATGACTTCATATCAAGTATATTTTTATATCTTATGTGTGTGTGCATATATACACACACACATACACACACACATATATATTTTATATATACACACACATAAAATAGATATATACATGTATTTTATATATATAAATAATGTTATGTGTTATAATATATACACATATATATACATATTATAACACATAACTATATATTTATATATACAAAATATGTGTGTGTGTGTGTGTGTGTGTATATATATATATATATATATATACACACACACATATGTGTGTGTATAGGAATACACATTTTTTGCTGGTCATAGCCAAAATAACATGAATTATATCTCACCTCAAGCAAAAATGTCTGAGGGTTCTGAGACAAAGTAAAAATTGCTCTTTTATGTTTTAGTGGACCAGAGACAAGAATGTGACTCATTTAAATAGTCATAAAGTAGCTTGAAAGTAGGGTCCATTTATTTGTCTCTACCTTTCATAGCTTCTTGGAGGATATTTTTGAAATGAATAATTATTCATTGATTAAATACATTGACTACTAAAGACAGAAAGTAATCACTCTCAGTTATTTACTAATTTAATTTTAATTTCCAGGTTTGATCTTGGGACATATGCATGATCATGCTGCTGTATGTCCTCGGGTCCCTTTAGGTTGCCTGTCGTGCTGCTGATCACACACCCTGCATGAAATCACACAGCCTCTTAGAGCAGCTTTAGAGAGGGGATCAGCAGGTGGCATGATGATTAAGGCACTGGACACTCCATCATGGCCTAACACAGTTTGAATCCCGGACTTTGTAGCTTTCTTTCTCTCTCTCTCTCATCAAATTAGAATGAGTAAATGAATAAATAAAATTAAATTAATAACTTTTAAAATAAAACAGCTTTAGAGGCTGAAAGGAAGGCATGAATTTCCCAGGCAGATAGCTCTGAAAACTGCTCTCTGTACAGACTGTGATTTCTCTGCTGAGATGGCCTCTAGATTGTTCTAGAAACAGTGAAGTTTGTAGGAAATATTGGACTGAGAATTCAGAGATAGGGATTTTATTCTTTATCACTATAGCATTATTTTTACAACTCAATTAACAGCCTCGAACAAGACCTTGAATAAGTTACTGTGATTTTCAGAATTTTCAGTGTCATATTATGTCTGAAGTCTTCGATTCTTTATCAACAATAAAGTTAGAATCTTATGATGATATGGCCTATAATTACGTGGATTTAGACAACTCTGTAGCTCCACGAGTGTAACTATTATGTTCAGAAGCTGAAACAACAGAGTATCATTAGTCTGCTAGCACTGAAAACTATTTTTGAAGATTTCAGACATGCTAACTATAACTTGGAAACCATTCATAGCTCAATAAATGTTTCACAGACTTCAAGTCAAAATTTAAAATAATGAAATAGATATGTGTCATTAGTGCCTCTTTCCCTGTTATGACATCCCACTAGGCATCAGAATGGGACTCTCTTATGTTGATTCTTTTCTCTACAATGGCCAAGCACTGTTATTTCTCTACACAGTGACTTCACAAAGTGCCTGTTAGAACACATCTGTCAATAGCTTCAGGTAATGGTCTATTAATTGACATTTCAATAGAACCTTTATGGAAATACATCATCCTAATACTCAAGAATAGCTCTGTCCTCCAAAATTACAAGCTAATGGGGGACCCTTTGGGATTTGAAAAAATGCAGAGCCCCCCAATTTATTAATTAATAGCATATAGTCATGAGTCAACCATTAAGATTACGTCCTCTTCTCCCTGACCCTAGGACTTCAGCAATTCTGACTTGACTCTAGACAATAAATAAGTCAAGGAATGAAAACATTTAGGAAATAGTAATGTCATTAAAAAGCATTTACTGATTTGATTTTAATATACACATTACTTGAAGCAATTTTTTTTATAGTATGTATACTTTCACAGCTGATTGCTGCCTTTGGATATCAGTCTTAGCCTAAATATAAGTGTAAATTACTGATGATAGAAATACTTTATTTTCTTTCTCCATTTATTCACACCTGGTTGTAAAAAAATTCTCAGTTACATTTCCATTCATCTTCATCCCAGGAGGGTGTCTTCACTGTTGCTGCCAAGTTTGTCCCACTTAGCTAAGACTTCAGGACAAAGCTTGCCAGGCTCATGACAGTTTACAGCCAATGGGAAACTGTATACAATATGACAGGAGATGCATTCTAGCAGCAGTTACTAAATATGATCAATGAAACACAGAGGTAGAGTAAACAAGACAATTGAGTATGAATGCTACAGTATCTAAGATGCACAGTCTATCCCCAGTGTCTCACAACACTCCTACCCTATTCTGCCTCTCTATTTCTTCCTTCCACAGCCCATCCTTTCTCAGGCTTGCTCACCATTCCCTTATTCCTCCTTTCATTTTCCCAGACCAGCTCTGTTAACTCCAAGTCCTTCTTCATTCTTTATTTTTGGATGACTTGCTTGCTCTTCACACAAATGCACAGTCATTGGGCTGTTGGGTGAAGAAGAGTGGGATATTTTCCTTGCTACAGTAAGGTAGGAAATGTTGACAATAGAAAACCCGAGATATTGGTATTGGTTCCATGTCTTTAAGGCTCTTCTCAAAGGACTTTTCCTCAGGCTAAATGTGCCCTCCTCTGTGCTCTCATAGCTCTGACTCATCTTGCAGGTAAGAGATGTAATGTCACAGATTTGGTGAGTCTTCCCCTTTAGACTACAACCTTCTTCAACGTTGGGCATTGATCTTTGAATATTTGGTGCTTAGCACTACCCCATAACATAGGAGGTGCTCAAGCAGCATTTCTTGAATTTCACTGACCTTTCTGGGTCACGTCATTAAACAGTGATCATCCAAGTTCACAACTTTTTTTTTTCCTCATAACCCCAAGCCAGGAGCCTGACAGGATGAAGGTACTTGCTAGTCTGGTAGACTGGCTGGGGCTAGGTCAAGCTCCCTGCATCTCTGCAACCTGAGAATAAAAAACTTAGAAGGCCAGAATTGCTTTGAAAAGGACAGGGGGGCTGAGTCAGATAAAGTAGAAAATGCATGCTACAAAATAGCAAATGTCAAATGATCTATGATTGGCTGGGATTAAAGAAAATCTGATGACTCATTCTACCTGATGTTTTATTCACTATGCCTACCTTTGCTAGCTCTGATTGGAAGCATATTCTGTCAAATGGGCATTTCCAAGCCAGATTAATTTTTCCAGCATCTAAAAGTCTCTTCGGTGTCTAGTTTAGAGAGTTTATCCTCCTAATCAGGGTTAGAGGAGGGGGGAAAACAAGACCTATCTACTCCTTCCATCTGCAGTACAGAGAGAATGTACACGGAAAGGTGAATTATATTCTGGACCTTATTTCATTACCAGCTCCTGCCAATTATGTGGTGGGAGGAAGATGATGGTTCATAGAATTTTATAGATTTCTGAGCTAGAAGTCACCTCAGAAATCATCCAACACAATTCCCTTATTTTACAAATGAGGAAACTGAGGTGAGGAGTGGTTAAGTGGCATGTGCAGGAAGGTGGTAAATGGCAGAGGAGGGCCAGAATCCAATTTTCCTAACTACCAAAGCAGGCCTCGTCTCGCCACCTCTATCAATGTGGAGAAGCAAAGAGTTTAGCATCACCTCACTCTCCCTTCACGATGCATTCCTTTGCTCCCTGATGTACCCATTCTTCCACTCAGTATAATGGGACCTCTGACCTCGTGACTCTCTCAACTCTTCATTTTTTAAAATTTATTTTCAGAAGAGTGACTAACACTGTACACACACACACACACACGTATGTATATATACACATACACACACACACACTTTGTTAAGCCTTAATACTTGAGGATTTCTAAACAAGACTTATAAAGGTTTTGAAATATATAAAGAAATAAAAGAAATTCTCTATTACATCAGAGCCCACCTAACTTGAATTGACATGACATCCTTTTAAAAATAAAAACAGTATCTGCACAAAGGTAGAAATTCAAAGACACAAAAAAAGTAAACTGTAAAATATGAGATTTCCCCCCCACACCCATGGTCACACAACCCAGTAGAAGTTGCTATAAAGAGCCCCATTGTTTTTTAGACACCCCACTGTTAATCCTCTCAGCAGAATATTTTTTAAATGAATATGTCTATATCCTTGATTTATTATTACACGCTATACACATGCTTTGAAAAACCACACTATAACTCATAGAGATGTTTAATGATAATATATAAATCGGAAACCACAACATCACAATAATTACCTGTGCCAGCATAGGTAATTCAATGAATGAACGTCTGGAGAGGCAGGTAGGTAGGTAGGTAGGTAGGTAGGTAGGTAGGTAGACAAAGAGAGGGTTGATAAAAGTTCTGACAGAAAATTCATCCTATACACATTTTTTTGAAGTTTACTTCTTTATTGTTTTCATAAGAGAGTGTGGAAGGCAGAGAGAGAGAGAAAGAGAGAGGGAGGGAGGGAGGGAGGGAGGGAGAGAGAGAGAGAGAGAGAGAGAGAGAGAGAGGCATGCACCTGCCATAGGGTGCTCATTCCATAATCTACCCCCGGTTCTACCAGCCAACATCACAGGATGCTCTCAGGGAGGTCCTGGGACACAAATCCAGTAACTTCTTCGTTTTTCTAAGATTTTTTTAAAGAATTGTTTTTTCTTTTTTTTGGAAAGGTTTTTGCTATAGGGCACGTGCGCTCGCCAGAAAGACAGAGAGAGAGAGAGAGAGAGACAGAGAGACAGAAAGCGAGAAATCACCCCCCAGGGGGGATGGCCATGCTGCAATCCCTTCTCCTCCATTCTCCTCTCAGGTTCTTGGCCATGCACGCACACGTAAGCCACTGGGTCCAAGACTCGAACTGCAGTCAACTACATGGGAGTTCAGAGACATAGCCATTACGCTAACTGCTGGTCCCAAGAATTGTTTTATTTAACTTTATTTATTTATTTGTTTGTTTGTCTGTTTGTTTGAATTTGACCAGAGAGGGACAAGAGTGTGAAAGAAAGAGAAAGAAAGTGAGAAAGCAAGTCACCAGGTCCAAGACTCAAACTGTGATCGGCCATGTGGGAGCCCAGAGTCCTTAGCCACCACACCACCTGCCAGCCTCAAGTCCAGGAACTTTACCACATGAGTCCAGTTGTATTCCGTTGCACCACTCCACCCCCAGGCTCCAAATGTTTTCTTATTCTCTAGCGTAACATCACCATACATGAATCTACTTTGTTTTTTTATACCTTTATAGCATTCAGCTCTATACCTGCACAAAAATTTATTTAAGCTCTAAGTTTATTCCAGGTTTTGCTGTTACAGATTAGAATAGCCATGCTTATATGTGTATTTCTACACACACACACACACATTTTCTCTCTTTTGCAAGAATAACTATATTAGTATAGTAATTAAGTTAAAGGGTTTGAGCAATAAAACACTGAATAACTATTTTTAAATAGGGCATCTAAATGTCTAAAGGAGGAGAAACTTCAGGAAACATAAAAATGAAAAAAAAATGCTTTTATTGTAGTTTTTCTCATCATCTCTCTGAAGAACTGAAAAAAGACGATTCATCTTCCACCATGGTTTTACAGTGATCTTTAGCAGGGGTGTTAATGTGATTCGTTTCCACAAGGAGAGGTGTATACCTGGGTTTTCTTAGCTTAATTATCATTACCTGGTATTCAAAGCTAACAAAACTACATCCTAGGCCTGTGATAAATATTAAGATTATAAAGAATCTGATTTAAAATGGCTACTTAGGATTTACATGGAGCATTCAGGAAAGACACCAATCATTCACGTACTATAAAACAAAGAACAGTACTCTCTATATGAAAATATCTTCATGCAACAGGCCTTCACTGACTGGGATGTGGACCACCTGGTCTCTGCTCAGGGAAGGTGCCTGCCCAAACAAGCCAAGGGCTCTTAGCAGGAAGACAGATAGCATTTCTTAAAGGTTTCAAAGTGAGGACAGCAGAGTTGCCATCCGTTTGGTTTTGAAAAAGAGTCAGGCTCCCTTCGCTCTTCTCTTACTAGCTTACTAGTTACTAGTGCAGCACCAGCAAGCTTAGAGCAGCAGCCCAAATCTGATCAATAATGTATCCGTCTGTTTCTGAATCAAAGGCACCATGGTAAGGAAAGGAAGGCACAGCATAGCTCAAATCACAATGCACACCAGCAGGAGCCAGACAGTGGAGAGGGGCCTGAGATAGAACACAGACAAGAGAGTATCTGGGCAGGGGGCTGGAGCTGGGAGCTGGGGAGAGACCCCGTTGCTAAAAACAATACAGTTTTATTTTGAAAGGTTGCAGCTTCAAAAGACAAAGGAGGCTTATAGCTCTGGGGGATCAGCATCACAAAATATATATATATATATATATATATATATGTGTATATATATATATATATATATATATATATATATACACACACACACACAAATACATATATATTCTCAGATATATTCATATATATATATATATATATATATATACACACACGAATATTTCAGAAATACAGAGTCAAATGAAGCAAAAGTCCTCATCAGTTTTTTTTGATAATTCAAAGAAAATCCCTGCATCACCTGAAATTTCCCCGTGTCTCTTTAGCCTCGTTTTTCTAGATAATGTATCAAGTCTCTAAGAGTCAAAGCTTCTCAGTTCACATACTGAGTTCCATCATTTGAACTTCTAAATCATGCAGAATGTCTCCCAAGCATTCCATTTGACTCTACCATTTCCCGAACTCTCCCTCCCTATCACCTGCTCGCCATAAAGGTTTAGAATCAGAAGTTAGAACTGGAAAGGTGAGAAGTAGAAGCCATCTCTAGTGTTGCATATGAGGAACTAAGAGCCCAGAACTGGCTACCTTAACTAACATCGAGTAATGAGGATGAGGTCTCCAACCTCTTTAATGACCACTGCTCTGCTCACTCTCTAAGCTATGCACTCCACATTTCTATTCTTGCTGATGGGAGAAAATAAAAAGCCAACCAATAATTCATTACTGCAAAGATGCATTTATATCTTTTTACAAGTGGATTATCATATACTAAGGAGAACAGGAACTAATATTTTTTTAAATGATGTGATTTTGGGCCAGCAGGTGACGTGGTGGTTAAGGTGCTGGAGTCCACATGGCCAACTCTGGGATTTGAGTGCTGGACCCAGCAGCTTGAAAAACATTCCAAGTGTATGTGCTAGTGTACCCAAAATCCCAAGGGGAGAATGGAAGAGAAGGGATTACAGCACGGTCATCTCACTTTACCTTTCTCTGTCTCTCTTTGTTCCTCTTCAGGGAGCACATATGCCCCATGGCAAAAATCTAAAGAAAAAAATGATGTGATTTATCTTATTCCACATACTTTTCAGTCCATCACTGTTTAAGAAAATTCACTTTTCTTGGTATAAGATGTGTAGGCACATGTCGCAAAGGGCTTAGTTTTGTATCATCACCGGTTGGCATCTCTTGCATGAATTCAGAACAATTGCATGGGATTCTAGTTCTAGACTGAACATTTCCATGTGTCAACCAAATGTCTACATTTATGTAATTTGCTTGTTTATTGTCTGTTCTTTAGTAGACTCTAAGACCGAGGGCAAAGAGCAAGTCTGCCGTCCGTGCTTTTATCAGTTAAAGTAATACTAGCTGCCATAGTATCATTTATCTCTAACTGAGCGCATGTCCAGAATCTATGTTCTTCTTGCTGCTCTTAAAGTGGTGACTGCACTTTGACCCTAAGGTTCTACCACCCTCAATTAGCTCCCAAAGACAACGTGGTAGGAGCAAGGTTGGGAAAAACCACAAAGCACAGGAGGGTGGGGGGTAACACTTTCTCTCACTTTCCATTGTTAATAGTCATATATCCACACCCAGCACAAAGAAAGCTGGAAATGTAATCTAGTTGTGCCCCACAAAAAGTAACTGGGTTCAAGGAGTGAGCTAGTAGCCTTTATCATACTGCAGTTGGAATCCAAAGCATCTTACCCCCAAATATGGCACCTTAGCATATTAAATATTTTAAACTGAAGGAATTTAAGAAACAGCACGGTCTGACTTTCTCCTACCCTTTCTCTCCAAAGAAGGACATAAAACCTAGGAAGTATTCTCTGATCTTCCCCCTGAAGCAACTCATAAGAAACTCATGTGAGAATAGCTCTCCTTATACACAGAGAAAAACAATATTCTCTGTTCTGAAAACAGAGAGTACAGCTGATTTGTACAGACTGTACAAATCAGTTTTCCTAAATTTCTTCCTGTTTATTACTCTTTGATCATTCCTTTCTGTCCTATCACATTTCTCTACCACTGCCCATCCTTTATCAAACCTAGCATAAAAATACACAGATTTAACTGTTTCTCTTTGTCTTCTTTTCCTTATGAAGTCTCCTGTGTCTGGTAAAATTTGTATTAAACAAATCTGTACTCTTTTTTTCTCGTGCCTTTTTTTAAAATTTTTTATATATTTATTTATTTAAATTTTTTTTGAGAGGTTTTTGTTATAGGGTGTGTGTGCTCGCCAGAGAGACAGAGAGAGACAGAGAGATAGAAAGTGAGAAATCACCCCCAAGGGAGGATGGCCACACCACAATTCCTTTTCCTCTATTCTCCTCTCGGGATCTTGGGCACACATGCACATGTGCCCGGTGTGAGTTTAAGCCACCGGGTCCGGGACTCAAATCGCGGTCGGCTACATGGGAGTTCAGTGACATAGTCATTACGCTAACTGCTGGTCCCCCTTTTGTGCCTTTTATTATAGAGGATTCTTGTGAATCTAAGATAGAGGAAAAGATATTTCTCCTCCCCTATTCTACAGTATAACCAGAGCCCAGAATGTAGTTGGCATATAGCATAACACACAATCAAGTAAATGATGAAGGAATTTTTGAAAGAATAAATATAGTCCACCCTTTACCTCTGCCACAATCCTATAAGTTAAGTAATTTAGAGTAAAATACTTAGCCAAATAGAAATGGGAATTCATTATGACTCCATTTATAAAGAGGGTCTTATTACTCCTCAGCTCATTTGGTTTTTCTCTCCCCTCAGCAATGATCCTTAACTGAAAATAACTTGATTTTTTTCATTAGCCAGTTTTCATGAAAGTAAGGCTTATTAGAGCTGCCTGATGCTATTTTTTTTTTCTTTTTTTCAACTTGTCGTAGAGTTGACTTTATGGGAGCAAAATGGTGAAAACAATCTCACCACCATGACATAAATGGATCACTTGACAACCTATACTCACAAAATGTAGGCTAGCTGCATTCATGGGTACAGTTTGGAGTATGACTGTTACTTTGCATCCAGAAAAAAAAGCGAAGAGACATACTATGAGTGCACAAGTCAGGGAAGAATCTATCTTAGTGTCTGAATATTCGGAGCAGACCCCTGAACAAACTCCTGATTCTTACCCAGCCTCATGTGCAGGAGTTTCTTCAGTCTCTTTCACCTGTGCCCTCTGACTCCATGTCAAACCCAGGCCTTTGCTATTTTGTCTTCAGCTGCACCAAGAGAACAGCAGGTAAATGTCCCCAGAATAACAACTGTGTAGTTCAACAGCTGCCTGGGGTCTGGCTTCCTGCCTTCATTAACACCTTAAAGACTTAGTGTTGTAGCTACAGCCTTTGAAACACAGTCCTTTCCAAGCTTTCTATCCTTCTTCCACCTTGGCCTTTACAAGTCCCCTATGTGTTTTGCCTCCTGTTTGCAACACAGACTCTGGACAGCTGGCAATGTGTGTGTGTGTGTGTGTGTGTGTGTGTGTTTATATATAACAGGTGCTTCAACTTTCTTGTCTATACAATAGGGATAATTGCCTCTCTCTGAGGAGTTAGTGTTAGATAAGGAATGTGAATCAAATGCTCTTCTACAGAGCAGTCCACTCTGCACTATTCCTCTATAGTCTTTTACCTCACTCCCATGTTATGGACATTTTATCAGTTTCTAGTTATTGATACACAAATTGTTATACTTAAATCACTCTGTTCTGAAATGAGTTCATTTTTATGCAGGATCATTTTGACCAAATTCTCTGTTCAGGTTTTCTAATTACTAGAGCTGTGCTTTCCAGTTCCATAACCTCTAACCACACATTGCTACTGAGTACTTGAAATGGGGCTATTGCTCTAAGTGTAAAATATACAGATTTTTAAAAGATTTAATAAAAAAAAAAAAAAAAAAAAAAAAAAAAAGAATATCAGGACCAGCAGACGGCATAGTGGTTGTGTTGCTGTACTCCCACATAGTTGATCATAGTTTGAGTTTCAGACCCAGCACCTTAAAACTCATGCCCGGGGACCAGCAGATGGCATAATGATTATGTTATTGAACCCCCACATAATGGAATGTAATTCCAGTCCCGGACCCAGCAGCTTAAAACTCATGTCAGGCTCATGTGCATGCATGCCCAAGATCCCAAGAAAAGAATGGAGAAGGGATTGCAGTGTGGCCATTTTTCCAGAGGGGTGATTCTCACTTTCTGTCTCTCTGTCACTCTCTTTCTGGTGAGCACATGTGCCCGATAGCAAAATTCTCTCTCAAAAAACAAACAAAAAGAAATTCATGCAGGATGCATGTGCATGCATGCCCAGAATTCCAAGAGGAAAATGGGGCGGGGGGGGGCAGGGGTGGATGGCAGGTCTGGCCATCTCCTCCAGAGGGTGTGATTTCTCGCTGTTTCTCTGTCTCTCTGGTAAGCACACATGCCCTACAAAAAAGTAAAGATAAAAAAGGAATTTGAAACATTTTAACAACTTTTTGTATTGATTTAATGTTGACGTAATTATTTAGGTACATTGGATTATATAACGTATTATTTAAATTTTACTTCTTTACTTTAAGTTTTATTTTTACTTATTTATTTCTTGAGAGACAGAGAGAGAAAGAGAGAAGCACTCTCAGCAGGGTTTGACAGCAGGATACCCCACCAGCCTTCCTAGCCAGCTGGGATCACAGGCACAAACGCATGAACGTGGTGTGTATGAGTCAACTCCGGAGCCGAACTTTGAGATTCCATATGGCTTCCAGCATCCCAGAGTGCTGCCCTACCACAGTGCCCCTACAACCTGGACTTTGCTCTTTTAAACACACATACTAGGAAGTTTTAAATTACACATGTGATGTGCATTTGTGGCCTGCATGGCTTTTTTGCTGGACAGTGTTAACACATAGATATTTCTAACCAAGTTCTACATTCCAAATTTCTCCTGTAACAGAATCCTCTTCTTTCAACTCAGTGTTCCTTTTTACAGCCTGGCCAGCATCGAGCAGATCTGTTTCCTTCATCTGCCTTGCTTATGGTAAGATTTCTTTTAAAATAAGAACTGGAAATAGATTTTTTTGTTTTGATTTTTGGTTTTTCGGTTTGCCAGAGAGCATGTATGTTCACTGGAGAGAGACAGATAGAAAGGGAAAATGAAAAGGCACACGCCAGGGAGGATGGTCATACCGCAATGCTTCTCCTCCATTTCTCCCTCTCTTGGGGATGACACATGTGCCTGGTGTATGTTTCAAGGTGCTGGGTCTGTGCCTCAGACCACTCAGTCAGTCCTGTGGCATCTAGCTCTCTTAACCACCACACTACAGGAAAGCCCTAGAAAGGGTATTTTAATGTTTTTGCAAAACTTTGATTTTTATGATGTACTTAAAATAAAAGTGGTTAAGCAACCTAATTGTAGCCATTGACCTAGAAGAAGAAGAAGCTGGACTTTGAATTCGGCTCATTATTAAAAGTCTGATCAATGGGAATTAGGCAGAAAAGGGGAAGGCTTGGTTTTAGATTCAGGTATTACATAGGTCCGAATTCTTGCTCTGCATTCACTTTATTCTGTAACCCTAGGCAAGTTGCTTGAGCTCTCCAGAGTCTGTTTTCTCAATGATAAATATTTGTTTGTGAAAAATAGACTTAAATTATGTAAAGTGCTTGACATATAATGAGGCTTTAATGAGTGGTCCAAATATTATTACACATGACAAATCATACTGCTAGTAATATGCTAGGGTTACTGAGACTAGCTCTGGCTGGGGGCACATGCTAGGGACATAACTCCTACCAACCTTTCATAAACACGCTCCACACCATTTGTGCTTCAACTTTCCATTCCTATTTCCATCAGCCTTGAATCGTGAACTTTATTTTCAACAGACGAGTATTATATCCAGATACAAAAAACACCAAGGACACCATTCTAAAGGTTAAAAGATCGCTTTCAGCCCATATTTTATTTTAAACATCATATTTCATTAAAGGAGCCAACCAGTTCCCTAGACATTAGGGGGGAAAAAGACAAACACTTTCAGCCAATATGAGAATTCTTCACAGTCTTCATACTCAGGAGATATGAATAGGTTGGACTTTGCCATAATTAGTATGGCTACCCTTCAAGAAACACAGAGTAACTTTCAAAAGGCAAGAGAATTTGTCTTCCTTAATTTTCTGAACTCTAGAGGTAGAAAGATGAAAGTTTTTTTCTTCAAAGTGCTTTTGGAGTCATGGTAGCAGGTTATGGGATTGCTGACTTTCAATAGAATATTCCACTTTCCGAGATTTCTGTATTATTATTCTAGCTGTCAACCTAAAATAGGAAGACTGAGGCAGAGTAAGTCAAGCACAGGAAGTTGATTTGAGTCGAGAACTTGGGATGATTCACTCTGGTGACACAGATTCTCCTTTCCTAGAATGTTCACACAGAAATGGCTGTCAAGAGGAGTAATTTATATAACAAAGAAAAGGGCAAGTTGCTTGTCAAGAATTTTCTTAGGTCTACTTAAAATAACACAGATAGGCCAGCTTCACAGCTTGGTAGATATGGCAGCTAGATCCCACATGACCAATCACAGATTGAAGTGGGTGTGTGCCCCAGATCCCAAAAGAAGAGAGAAATGGGGGAGAAGGGCTTGTGGGATTGTGGCATGACCTTTCCCCCAGGGGTGGAAGCGGGTGCTTTCTTCTCTCCATTTCTGTCTGTCCCTTGCTCTTTGGTGTGCAAATATTCCCTCCAGCAAAATAAATAAATAAATAAATAAATAACAAAGGCAACTGATCGAATATACCTTATTCTTTATATACCTTATGACCCCCAGAACATCGTGATAAAGAAAGAGTGTGGTCATATCCTACCTTTACACAGCTCAGTTACGGTGACGTAAAACATGCCTTGGGCGGTAACCCCATCGGTGGGGGTATAGTCAAAACCTCAAGCTCATGCCTCTCTGGGGGTTTTAACAGGCCTAGAGTTCCATGGATTGCTCTGAGCGGCTTTTAGGTCTCACCGCCAGTCTGTGTATGAGGAAAGTAGGTGGAAACTAAGGCAGGACTTTTCCTGTGACTCAAATCTGTCCAAGAAACCGCAGACCTGCCTTTGAGACTCACAAGGGTAAGATGAGTTTTGGAGCCATGGCCTCCGTGGGAGACTGCGAAGAAATGGTGACTTCTGATCATGGGAAGCCCAGGATCTCTGAATCTTCCCTCACTATCATCTGTGCTCTAAAATACAAACGCTTCTCTGTTATAATAACTGAGACAAATTAGGCTGTTGTAAAAGATAATGAGATCAGAGGGTCGAGAAGTTTCCTTAGTGTTTAAATTCTATCATACTGGGATAAAATAGATTCGGAATTCAGAAAGGTAAAATTCAATTGGTTTTCAACCATGGGAGTTCATAAAGCCAGCACTGGCTTGATTTATTATTATTTTTTAACTATTGCCCAAGACTTTTGTGGCCTACTAGCCTCATCTCAGTCAAGCAACAATTTAGAGGCAGTCAATAGTCAGTTATAAGACACACAGTGCCTGTCTGGGTATTTAATGAACCTTGAGAACAAGAGTTTGTGTATAATGTTTTTTGACACTTGAAATCCTTTCCTTCTTTTCACCAGAGGCAAGTTCCTGGAATTTCTCAAGGTCCAGTTGAAACTGATCTATTTAGGAAGCTTGCCACTCACTCAATTGTCACCTTCCTTTCCCACCAGCTGCCACAGCACATTGCAACTATTTCTTTCCCAGAGGCTTTAGTGATGTGCACGTGTATCTGTCTCTCCATGCAGGGCATGGGGCATTCAAAAGTAGAATTTCCTCACTTAGCCTCGTATCCTATGCACTGCTCAAAATGCCTGTGGTAGGATAGGTATGCACCCTGCTTATTTATTTATTTATTTATTTTATTTATCTACTTACTTTTTAATTCAACCAGAGAAAGACAGAGAGAGAAAGAGAGGGAAAGTGAGAAAGCAAGTTGGCAGGTCTGGGACTCGAACCATGGTTGGCCATGTGGGAGTCCAGTGCCCTTAACCATCACGCCACCTGCTGGTCCTACACCCAGTTTTTTAATTAATTATTTTTTTATTTTTGCCATAGGTGCTTGAACTCACCTGAGAGAGACAGAGAGAAAGAGGGAAAGCAAGAAATCACCTCCCAGAAGGAATGGCCACACTACAATCCCTTCTCCTCCATTCTCCTCTTAAGATTTTGGGCATACCATGCAGGTACCCGATGTGATTGTCAAGCCACCAGGTCCGGGTCTTAAACCATGGACAGTCATGTGAAAATATAATACCTTAACCACCATGCCACCTACTGGCTGCTGCACCCAGTTTTTAAGTGGGTTTATACTTTTTTCTGAAAGCCAAGGCTGTTTTTGACCACATATTTGCCTTAGCACCACGAGGTAAATTTCTCTTTTTCATTCTTTTTCTACCCCAAGCCCAGATTCCTTTCTTAATGCTTAAAATAAAGCTGATGTTAATGCCTCAGAGTTAGAATATTACTCACTATTCCACCTCTGGAAGAAGGTGTACTATTGAAGCATAAGGCTTTAAATGGCCATTTTAAAAATTTTCTAATATTTTTCCAGAGATCATGTGTACTCACCAGAGAAAAACAGAGAGGAAGGAGGGAGTGAGAAAATACCTCTATGGACGGTCACAGCACAATCCCTTCTCCTCCATTTCTCCCTCTTTTGGGATTTTGGACATACACACAGTGTGTTTTACAAGCCACCAGGTCTGGAACTCAAACCACACAGTTAACTATGGGAGATCCAGTCATCTTAACCACCGTGCTACTGGCTGACCAAAAGGCTTCTCTTAAACCTTAGTGGGTCAATCAATTGATAAACTGATCAAATTTCTCCCAGAGGAATCTTTTAAAATATGCAGACCAAAAATGTGCTGACCTTAAGGAATTTCCTGTTATCTTTACTTGCCTTTCTATACTATATGACAACTAAAGAGTTTATTATTACATTCATGGTCTTTTTCTTTAGTTCACATTAAACAGGGCAGCCATTTTGACATCATTTTAACTACACAGAAGTTGAGTCATCTTTCAGTTGTCCCTGTTACAATCACTTGAGAAAACTGATACCCTTTTCTCTGCAGAATAGAGGATAAAAGCATTTTAAATGATCCATCAGTTCAGTTATGGTTGTTATTATTATTATTATTTTCTCCACTATGTCTTTTTTTGTTGTTGTCCTTTAAATTTTTGATTTCAGTGTTTCCTTCAGTGTTTCCCTATAGGTCATTAGTATTACACCATCTAAGGTGCACACAGTACAGAACTCAGTTGCCGAGTCCTTTGTGATGCATTCTCAGAGACAGAAGAGAGAGCTCTGTAATCCTGCTTTTATTTTCCCAGGTAGCTCATTGATGCCTGAAACTGTCAATCTAAAGATTTAATTCTTTAGTTTAAGTCTAAGGCCCTTATTGGAGGAGACTCAAAACAATATAACGTTTTCCCTGCTTAGACCTGCCCAATGCTATGTGCCACTCCCATGGCAGGGTCCTATCCATTTCCTGTAACACTTAGTATTCTATTTGTCTTTTATCCCCTAGTAGATTGCTAGTTTCTTGAAGGGAAGAGTCATTTTTCTTCTTCTTCCTTTGTCCTACTTTTCCAAGTTACATGTTACAGGTATTTTTAAAAAGTAGTTGTAAGATGGGACCAGCAGTTGGTGTAATGGCTATGTCACTGGACTCCCATGTAGTCGACCACAGTTCAAGTCCCAGACCTGGTGGCTTAAACTCACACCGGGTGCGTGTGCGTGCATGCCCAAGATCCCAAGAGGAGGATGGTGGAGAAGGAATTGTGGCATGGCAATCCCCCCTGGGGCAGGGGGTGATTTCTTGCTTTCTGTTTCTCTGTTTCTCTCTGTCTTTCTGGAGAGTGCATGCGCCCTATAGCAAAAATCTCTCCAAAAAAAAAAAAAAAATAGTTGTAAGATATGGCCAGCAGGTAGTATGATGGTTAAAGTGCTAGACTCTCACATGCCTGACCATAGTTCAAGTCTCAGACTCAGCAGCTTGGAGATCATACCAAGTGCATGTGCATGTGTGCCTAAAATCTCAAGAGGAAAATGAAGGAGAAGGGACTGCAGTCTGGCCATCCCCCCTAGGGGATGATTTTCATTTTCACTGTCTCTGCTCTCCAATGGGCACACATGCACTATGGAAAAATAAAAGAAAATTTACAAGTAAATAAAAAAAAGACTAGTTGCAAGAAAGAAAATGCATAACTTCACTCTGTTAGATAAATTAACAATCATTTGACCAAAACTTACAAAGCAGGAGTATATGGAGTCTGTTATATCTGTACCCTAACAGGTGACACAAATTTACTGGAGACATTGGCTGTACATGATTTTGATGGATCTGAGTCCCTGGATGTTTTACTACATCACCATTTTTTCTTCTTTGGGGCTTTCATGACAATCAGATAGAACTGATGTAAATAACTGCTTTCACCAGGGCTTCCATTTATGGGGATGCTATCACATTGAACATTCTCTTTACTATGCTAGGCAGTGGGTATAAGTCATCTCATGTGCAAGGAAAGTTGAGTCAATACCCAAAGAGCTGTACACACACCTCTGCCTCTAACTCTGCACCCTGTAAGAGAACCTATTGCCCTGAACCAGCAATATTTCTTGTATATAATTGTCATTCCATAAACATTTTTCACATACGTACATGCACACATGCATGGAAGAGGAATTGAGAAAGAGTCAAGGAATTTAGTCCTATAGCATCAGTGCTATTATCCACACAGAGAGAATATAGATGAATCTTAGTGAATTTGAGTAAGAATCCTATGATCACACAGGTAGAAAGTAAAGGAATCAGGTTCTTCAAAAACCAGTGTGGTTCAGCTGCAAAGCCTAAGAATTTTCTAATATATTTTGCATCTACATTAGTCACGTTATCCAATAATGCAAATAATCTACACATGTATTTAAAAAAGAAAAAAAAAAAAGATGTCCACGTATTTCCCTTCCTACTATCTGTTTAGACTTAGTCTGTCTCCCCTCCCCACCTTTTGTTGATTTTCATTCTTCAATCCTGACCTTTGTTTTCTCTCTTTCCTCCTCCTGCTCACTCATCTCTTCCTTCTTCCTCATTCTTTATCTCTTTTCCACTCTCCCTTTTCCAATTCTATTAATGAAAGTAGATAATAACTTGTGAATTCAAGTGGAACTTCATTTCTGAAACTGCACACTCATGCTGGAACCCATTAAGCTCGATAGCGAGAAATGAGAGAAATCATAATTATCAGGCCACTAAAATACATGAAACATAAAATTTGTCAGGGAAAGTAATTGAAATTATTGGAGCAGTTGGGCCTGGTGCTGAGCAGACCCTCAGTGATAATGGGAAGGTTACGGGCGATGTTTAGCAATGCTGATGAGGTCCAAGGTGACTCCACGCCACCATAGTCAGCAAATTTATGCTCGGCTTCCATTAATTTGCTAATCCATCTCTGGAAATTGGGAGAGTGGTGTGCGGGAGACCACTTCAAATGTCCAGCAAAACAGGTACTAAAGACTTTTTCTTTTCCTTGTTTCTCTGTGGATTTGTTTCCTTTTATTTATTTTTTTAAATTTTCATACTTTTGACTTTTCTCTCTGTAAGCATGCCAATTTTCTCCTTTTATTTCTTCCCATTATTCTTTTTTCCCTTAGTTTCTTTTTCTCTCCTTTCCCATATATTCTGAGTGCTACTTTGCTCTTTAAATCTATCTAAAATTATTTAACAATTTCTCTGATTCGGGAGTAAAATGCATTCTTTACCAAAAGTGGCTCTGTAACTTGAAGATCAGATTTTTTCTTCTCCTGACCAAGGCTGCCTGCCACTGAGATGAACCACAATCCAAAGCTGCACGTACAATTGTTCCTGTCATTATTATTATTGAAACAAACACTATTACTGCACATGCTCAGCTGACGTTTGACAGAGCAGATATGAAAGTGCAAGAAAGGGGAAGAGAATGGCTTTTGCTCTACCAACTTTAAAATTTCCAGTGTGTGTCTCATCTCAGCAACTTAAGAATTCTAATTAACCAGGGACCAGCAGTTAGTGTAATGGCTATGTCACTGGACTCCCATGTAGTCGACCGCGGTTTGCATCCCGGACCAGGTGGCTTAAAACTCACACCAGGCGCATGTGCATGCGTGCCCAAGATCCCGAGAGGAGAATGGAGGAGAAGGGATTGCGGCGTGGCCATCCCCCCTGGGGGGTGATTTCTCGCTTTCTGTCTGTCTCTCTCTGTCTTTCTGGTGAGCACATGCGCCCTATAACAAAAAACCTCTCAAAAAAAAAGAGAAAAAGAATTCTAATTAATCAGGGCTGAATATGTACTGTGCTTTCCGTACAGGGGCTGAGATACAGAAAATACCCTCCGGAATAAGTTCATATGGGATGAACCAATATATTCAATACAGAAGAGTGAGACATTTCTTATAAAGACATCTAAATCATGCTGAAAACTTTTAATGAAATCTCATAGCTGGCAATAGTTACAGTCACAATAAATGTATAGATAGCTGACATGATTTGATGTTTTTGTTCACCAATGTTATATGTCTTTTGTGTCTCATTAATGACAATTTGTTTTTATAACGCATTTTACCACTTTCTTTTTTAGAGAGCGAAATTTTTGCTATAAGGCCCACGTGCTCACCAGAGACAGAGAGAGAGATAGAAAGAGAGAAAGTAGAATTACCACCCAAGGGGGGGTGGCCAGACTGCAGCCCCTTCCCCTCCATTTTCCTGTTGAGATTTTGGCCACGCACACACAAACCCTCAGTGTGGTTTCCAAACCATTACTGTCCATGTAGGAGTCCAGCACCACAACCACTAAGTCACCTGCTGGCCCCGACATTTTCCCACTTTCCAATGTCTTGTTTGGTACCCACAGATTAGATGTAGGTAAGGTATTTATGTCTTGTAGCTAAAGAAACTGAGACTTAGGAAGATTAAATGGTGTAGCCACATTGCTTGACTAGTGAGTGGCAGGTTTTGTGGAGGGTTCAGTAAAAAATGGGCAAACAAGGGTTCATAAAGAGGGCGTAAGATGAATCTCCCCTAACGACATAAGCAAACTAGCTCAGGGTAAGGGCCCAAGAAAAAGTCAGAGATAAGCTATTATTTTTAAAGTATTTTATTTAACTTTATTTATTTATTTTAATTTGACTAGAGATGGACAGAGTGAGAGAGAAAGTGAGAAATCAAGCCACCGGCTCTAGGACTCAAACCACAGTCAGTCATGTGGGACTGCCTTAACCACAATGCCACCTGCTGGTCCCAAGATAAGCTGTTTAGAAGGAAAACGATGTCCCAGACGCCCCTCCCCCCGCTGACACCATCCTGGCAGTCACCTGGCTAATAGATGGTCTGCCTTCCTCAGAGATGACGAGTACCCCCTGTGAGCTAGAGTTTGCAGTTTGTCCTTACCCTCTCCCTATGGCTGAGACCCTTTGCACCAAAAGGTACAAATCTACACACCTACACAGGTTTGGCCCAGGTACCCTCACCCATGCTCTGAACTCTAATAAACTTAACTTGTGCACATGCTCACGTTTCTGTCCCTGGGAAATTCTTTTACCATTAGCACACTGACCCCACGACACTTGTGTCTCCTATCCTTTGATTCTGTTTGCTTTCCACGGTGCCTTCTGTCTAAGTCTGCTATTAGAAAATTCTGGGGTGAGGATTAAATATCATCATGGTTCTTGGCGAGAGTTCAGTGACCTCATTTGGACTAGCTCTGCACTGGAGTCTGTGTTTCTCAGTTTATGCCTGGCCAGAGCACCGTACAGGGCATCCAGGCTGACAGCTTACTGGTGCCTGGCCCCTCTGCTTACAGACGAGTGGTTTCAAAACTCATTCATTTGTTGAGTAGCTCTAATTTTCTTTTTAGAATTATTTATCTAATTTTATTTATTATTAGTTTAATTTGACCAGAAAGAGAGAGAGAAAGTGAGAAAGCAAGCCACCAGGTCTAGGCTCAAACCACTGTTGGCCATGTAGGAGTTCAATCCCTTAACCATAATATCATCTGCCTGCTTCGGCTCTAATTGTTAAAAACGTTTGTTTTTGTTGTTGTTACTGTTTTAGGTTTTTGCTATAGGGCACGTGCACTGTTCAGAGAGAGACAGAGCAAGAGAAAGAGAGAGAGAGAGCCCCACCGGGGGCAGGGGGGAGGATGGCCATACTGCAATCCCCTCTCCTCCATTCTCTTCTCAAAATTTTGGGCACACATACACATGTGCTAGTGTAATTTTCAATCTACTGGGTCCAGGACTTGAACCGGGAAGTCAGTCGTGTGGAATCCAGTACCTTAACCTCCAAGCCTAACACATCCTACTGCTGGCCCAAAAAAGTTATTCTTTTTTTGTTATTATTCTTTTTTTTAATTATTCAGACAAAAGCCACTGCCATTTAGTAGTATTTCAACCTTTAGATTACTCTGGACAAATCATACAGTCATTGATCCCACACTATTTGTTATCTTTGTGCTTCGAGAGTGTGCTTAGGGAGAGATGGTCTGTTCTTTCTCATGCAGGAGCTATCTAGGTAGACTCTGTGTGCTAGTAGGTACCAAAAAAAAAAAAAAAAAAAAAAAAAGTGAACTCTAAAGCCAGATTATCTGTATTGAAAGTCTCCATCATTTTCTGTCCAAGATATGCAGGTTATCTAAGTTGTCTGTTCCTCATATTTTTACATGCAACATACACATAGGAATAGTGCCACCACACCGGGGCTTTGGCAGGATTGCATGACATGAAACAGGAAGAACTTGAAACATGGCATGGCACTTATTTAGCAATAACAGCTCATTCGGACTAGCTACTAGGACATTGGTAGGAGTATTTCAGGATATCTGGCACTCTCGTGTGCCGATGAGGGTTTTCTTCTCTGGATGAAAACTGTGAATTCATTAGCTGGGTCATTCATTCATTTATTCATTCATCCGAAATTGTCTGGGTGGCAACCATGGGCCAGGTCTATGCTAGCTCTGGAGATAAGAGAGGGAACAATGCCAGTTTAAAGGAGATCCCATCTGTTTGGGAGATGCAGATATTCACAGAGATAATTGTGATTCAGAAAGACAAGTGTTACAATTTTAATATGTACAAGATGGGAGCACAAAGCAAGACACACACAGCCTACCTGGCGGGAGCTGGCAGTGGGTTGTGGGGTAAAACAGACTTTCCAGCGGGGACTGTCGGAATCAAATTTTGGAGGACAAGTTAAAACTGGCTGTGGGAAGAGAAGAAGGAAATGAAGAAGATGCTGGAGTTTCGAATGGTAGATGTGCATGGACAAAGGCACAGAGGCAAGAGGCATTTGAAAGGAACTGTAAGTGTTATAGCTTGGATGGTGTAAAGATGTCGGTCAGAGAGAGAAGGCTATAGGGAAAAAGAAGCCAGGATCTTATAGGCTCTGTTTTAAAAAAGAGAAGTCTGGCTTTTACCTTGATCTTTTCTTGGCAGCCTCATTACATGAGAATAAATTAAATTCTGAAGAAGTCTTCTTTGACATGTGCTGCTGTTACAGAGGGTCTGTTTGAACAATAAACAAAGCAGGACTTTCCAAGGCCCTGCATACAGCCTCAATCACAAATACGCCAAGAGGAAATCAGGGGACACCAGGAGGGTGCAGACTGCCTGGGAGGAAAATGTGGGCATTGTTTCAGATTCTTTGGTATAGCAACACTGTGGTAGGGGAAGCTATTGAAAATAATCAGAGGAAGTTTTCAAGATTTCCTAATGATAGCTAGCAATAGAAAAGAAAGAATGAGGGAGGGAAGGATGGAAGAAGGAGGAAGGGAGATTAATGTTGAAAAGCTGAATGATTCATACTTTAGAGGTGCTCCAGAGCAAATGGTCGATTGTAAGACAGTGCACTAAAATTCCCTTATCACCTTTGTATGCCCAGTGTCTGTTATAAAACCATTGGGATATATATCTCCTGGGTGTCACTTAAGGACAATCTGTGCTTACTTTTCTAGCATTTTCCCTAATATCCTGTTAGTCATTATACTCAGAAAAATGCTTATTTATTTTTTATTCCAACAGAAAAGAAATGATGTCTGTAACATGAATGCTCCATGACTGAGTAATATGCCACTGAAAATAAGGAGGTTTTATTTTGTAAGGGGCACAAGAATAATATCAGACTAGTCTACATAATTGTTTTTTAAGATTCTGTGCAGCACATAAACATATAAACATGACAAACTAAACAAAAATTGTTAATTCTAAGCTCCAGGAATCGAAGTGTCATCTTGTGTTCACAAATTGCCAAGACGAGGGTGTTATTTTAAACCTGAAATTATCTAATTAAAGTATCTGCTGATCTGTTGTTTCATAGAGTGTCTCATGTTTATTTTAGTACTCATATAGTAAACTCCGTTTTGTCAGTGCAGTACAGACTCGTATCCTGAATTACCTCAACTATAGCCAAGAGGCAGAATTAGGTTCAGTCCGTATGGCCAGAGCACTGGTGACAAATCATCTACATTTGGGAATATATTTTAAACAGCATTTGTATTTTAGGCCAGTCAGTGGTGTGGTGATGAAGGTGCTGGATCACACAGGGTCAATTTTACAAATCAAGTCTGGGACCTGGCACCTTGAAAAACACATCAGGTGCATGTGCATGCATGCCCAAAGTCCTGAGAGAATGAAGGAGAAGGGATTATGGCACGTCCATTCCTGCTGGGGCATGCTTTTCCTCCCTCCTACCCAGAGCAAATGTACACTTACTATAGCAAAAACATTAAAAAAAAATGTATAAATAACTTACACTGCATGATACCAAATGGTATAAATACTTTGTTCTTGGAAATACTGAATAGAAGCTCAAAAGAATCCTGTTTCTTGGCCTAATAATACAAGAAGACAATTTATAGTTTTATTTATAAGTGTAACTAAAAGAAAATTAAAATTAAGGGAAGTTTAACTTTTCTCTCCGTTTCATTTTATGGCATGTGGAAGGTACTAATGCTTAGTAGAGAGCTAGAAAGAATTTTTGTAACATTTATTCTAACCTTTTATTCAACAGATGAATAATCTGTATCCCAAAGAAGATGACAAATTTGCCCAAGGTCTCACTGCTAATTAATGGCAAAGCTGAGACTCAAATTCAGCCCTCCAGTTCCCTAAGCCATTGTTCTTTCTACTTCCGTTGGCTTTCTGGACTTTACTCTTCCTAAACTGCTTTCCTTTAAGAGATTTTATGACTCTTCACATTTTTAAAGTGCACTTTGGTCTACTCTGTCTAGGAGAATATAAACAATTTAAAATATCCTTGCACGTTAATTTCAAATTGCTTCATTAAAAGGTTTCCGTTATTTAAAAATATACCACAACTAATATGAATACAAATCTGTTCTGAGTTTACAAATGTGCAATTTCTCTCTTCTTAGCACTCCCATACGGAGAACATGATCTCAATGTGGAAAACTTTCAACAGAGAATTTTAAATTCTGACGATGCTCAGTAACTATGTCAATTAACAAGAAAACATATCTCTGAGTCTGTCCTTTGAGCACTAGAAGCTCTTTTATGCTTGGATGCTACTGGAAAAACTGCTCTTGGACAAAGCAGTTCTGAAGCATTTGAGTAACAATGAAATTTCACAGGGAGAAAAAAATAATAAAAAAAAAAAGAAGGTTAGAGCTGGGAGCACATCAGAGAACTAATTGCTAAGAGAGCCACCTTTATATACACACTGCAGTAACTCACAGAGAGATCATTTAGAAAGAGAGAATCAACAATTTTGTCCTATAGACAGTGTGTCCTCCAGGATAGGGAAGATAAGGAGGGAAGTCCGTGGTTCTGGAGGTTTTCCGAAAGACACAACTGTGTATCCATCACTGGAAATTATGTGGGCAGTCTGTCAGTGGGAGGAGGGGACAATTCAAGCTTTATACTACCAACTATGTATCATTCTTTTCCCCAGTGGGTTTTTCAGTTTTGTCCTTCTAGACCTTTTTATTCTTTGTTTAGCAGCTTCATGGAAGTATAATTGGCACATAGCAAACTGCATACATTTAAAGTGTACTAGTTGATTCGTTTTGACATGTGTACACACTTGTGAAACCATAGCACAAGTTAATTAGCATCTCTATCACCCCCAAATGTTTCCTCACGCCTCTTTGTGAGTTCTCCCTTCTGCCCCTCTCTGCCTTCTGTTTCCAGACGAGCGTTGATCTGCTGCTGAGGCTATGGATTAATTCAAACTTGGGCGAATTCTAAACACATGAAATCATACA
The DNA here is from genome assembly GCA_026018925.1 of Tupaia tana. Classification (NCBI taxonomy): domain Eukaryota; kingdom Metazoa; phylum Chordata; class Mammalia; order Scandentia; family Tupaiidae; genus Tupaia; species Tupaia tana. Next base: position 19,857,622 of record JAKSZU010000020.1, on the reverse strand, counting down.
TTGTATAGTCTTTTTGTGTCTTGCTTCTTTCACTCAGTGTAACTATGTGAGATGCACCCACAGTGTCCCAAGCATGGAGTCCATTCCTTTGTCTTCTGTAGTGCTATTATACCAGAAGGTTATGCCACTTATTGTTCATCTGTTCACCTAGGTTGCTTATAGTGTGGCACTATTACAGATAAAGTTGATGTGCACGTATTATGTGAACAGATTTTTGTTTTGTTTTGTTTGGGCTAGGGAAAACACCTAAGAGAAGAGTATGAGACAACATATCGTAATAGGCAGTATTTCTTAACTGGGGGTCAGGGAGATGGGTTAACAGTCCCATTTTAGTTATCTTTATTACTATGAGACCTTAAGAAAATCATTTAAGACTCAGTTTACTTCTGAATAAGATAACACATTTGGGTAGGATCAACCTTCTCAAAATGTGTTCTTAGAAACATGGTGTTTCAAGGTTTTTAATTTAGAAAACTGCTATAGTCAAACATGGTTAAGAAAAATGACATATTTTATTTTTTTCTGTAGAGTCACAACATATTTACCACAGGAGAGGTGCTGAGAGTTCTTCGAGACCTCTGTTTAACTTTGGGTCATCAAGCGTTTCCCCCAATTTTTTACCCAAGAATGCTTTGCAGATTAATTTTCTAGAACTGCACCACGTTTAAGTCTCCTTTGGAAAAAAAAAAAAAAAAAGGAATGAGATGACAACCCTGAAATACTTCATCTCTCAAATTCCCGACAGCCTCCACATTCTGTTAGCTTTGAAAGATACTGCATTCACAGAGAAAAGCATGGAAGAATGGAAATGAGAAGCTGGCTTGCCTAACTTCCTGTCCATGGCTTTTTTCCCGCAGTATCAACACTTATCAGTGTGTTCCTTGTGCCATTTTATGACAGCAGCTCTAAAGCTGCTACCACAGGCTGAGGGACAGCAAAGTCCTTAGTACTAATTCTAACCAGAAAAAGGACATTAGAATTTATTGATTCTTGGGAACCAGCAGTTAGCGTAATGGCTATGTCGCTGGACTCCCACGTAGTCGATCGCGGTTCTCGTCACGGACCCGGTGGCTTAAAACTCACGCCGGGCGCGTGTGCGTGCATGCCCAAGATCCCGAGAGGAGAATGGAGGAGAAGGGATTGCGGCGTGACCATCCCCCCTGGGGGGTGATTTCTCGCTTTCTGTCTCTCTGTCTCTGTCTGTCTGGCGAGCACACACGCCCTATAGTAAAAACCTCTCCAAAAAAAAAAAAAAAGAATTTATTGATTCTTCTAGTTACACTCCTTTCCTAGGCAGGGCTTGCCGTACCGATGATTCTGTAGAACGTGACGAATTATCTAGTTAAGTAGCTAGAGGAATGTGCTTTATACTTCCTGGTGAGGTTTGTTTAAACCGAAAACTTCATTTGTAAATAGCGAGACTTCTTCATACAACAAAATAAAACATGGGAAATCTCGAAGTGCCAGCAAATTTCTCTTTCAGTCTTTGTTGCAGGCCAAGTCTGTCCTGCTCCCCACATCAGCAGGTGGAGACGATGTCTGTGAAGTCTGTCTGAGACTCGCTCATTTAGACATTTTCATGGAACCAGAAAACAGTACCTAGAGAATCCCAAAGAACAAATGAGAGGAAATGATTCCCTTGTTTCTTACCCCCCATTCTGTCACAAAGACAGCAGGGGACTTACTTCACACAGAGATAGTTGCACACCTCTATTTCAGATAAAAGGCAAAAGTCAGTAATTTTCTCCTGAGTGCGCCTAGCGTTACCTTTAATTTCTCCAGGACAATAAAAATAATGACATTCTGAACAGCATAAAGACTGAACTTTTTTCTAAATACGTTATAGGACTCAACAAGGAAACTTATTCAGCTTCAAGGTTTGGGGAAATGTGCCGGAAAGACTATTAAATGTATTTCCCTGTGTACATACATTAGAACTGTAATTGGTCTTAATGGTATAAGAAGGAGGAAAAAAAAAAAGAGAGAAGAGATGCAAGCATGTGAAGTGTACCCTATGCAACTTGGACTATTCATAATTTAAAAACAAGTTTAAAGGATTTGAAATCCAGTCACTAAGATGTTCAAGCTTAAAACCTACTATTATCTGACATGCACTCTCAAAGACAACTCTGCGGGCAAATGTAAGTCCATTTCTCTGGTTTGAAACAAGGTTACTGAGCTTCTCCTGTCGACGGATGTTTGAGTCCATCAGACTGAGAAATGGATTTTTAGGAACTCGGCTGAGTGTCTTATTATCAATTTCTCCTTTCTAAAGATGTAGGGCATATGTCCATTTATTTTCCAAATGAACTCTTTAACTCTTTTCAATAATAAATGGCTTGAAATAATTGGTATCATTTGATAATCCTTCTGATGAAAGCTGAATCCTTCCACTGGATAATTCTGACTTTGCTCACAATAAGGGAAAGCATGCAAAGGATGGGGGAAAAGGTAGCGGGAGGTTATTCTATTATCTCTTTTTAATATTCTAGGCTGGTTTCCACGATTAAACTTGCATGTATTTTACTTAATGCAAAATAAATAATAACACCTCTTCTTTCCCATTCACTTTTCTCATCTTGAAAAGCTCTTGTTTCTGGTTGCTATGGTGATGGTGCCGCTCTGATGTTTGTTTAAGTGGCACACTTTCATCTCACTGACTTGAAGATGGATACTAGACGGGCTAGAAATAATAACTGAAAATACAGCCTGCTGAAATAAAGGCCCCTTTCTGGAACCACAGGGCAGTAGCCCTGATAAGAGAAATTGTCCTAATAAGATTAATGAAGGGGAACACGATCTTTCACTTGGAGGTTTATTTTATTATCTCTTTCAATTGTGTCTGATTTTGTTATGTTTGATTTAGAAAAGAATAAGAAATAGTGTTAGGAACAAATTTGGAATGTTTTAACTGAAGTCATTTGTAGGAAAAGATTGCTATTGGGCTTTAAGGGGACCTTTGGAGATGAAGAAGGGCTGGAAACCTTTTAAGAGAAATCTCATTTTCTGTCATAAGATGAGCGAGAACAGATGAAGGATATTATTTAGAATCAAGTTGGCACTTCCTACACTGTCCCTAAGTCTGTAACTTTGGATAACGCACTGAAATTGGTTTTGAGTTTGTGGCTGCAATAAATGTCATGATAGCTTCATTCAGAAAATTGCTGCACAACTTCAGGGCCGCCCATGTACACAGCTCTGCCATATGAACTCGGGTGCGCGGTGCCATAATGAGAATCATTTTTGATGAATGTACATTCACAAAGGCACTCTCTCTTGTTATCTACCACATTGAACTCTGCAGCATTAGTTTTTGAGATCTAAGTGCTGGGAGAGATTATGTTTGTATCCACATTTTATTTTTTTCAGTTCTGCTGCTGCTAATGTCACCTTGGCACAGTATTAGAGAGGTTAAAGAATGGCTTTTGGAATAATATATGCTGAGTCTCAAGCTTCACCACTTTACTTTCTACGTGATGTTGGGCCAATGAATTAACATTATTGACCAAAGTGACAAACCTACTGGTCTTAGTATTAAGCTTGACTGGATATTAAATCAAATGTCTCAGGCTAGTCCTGCGCCCTGGTGGTTAAGGCAGCCAAATTCTGCATGGCTCACTGCACTTCAAGTCTTAGGCCTTGCGACTTGAAAAACACTCTGAGCACATATATGCTGGGCCCAAAATCCCAACAGAGTGGAAAAATGGAGGAGAGAGATTATGACATGACCTTGTCCCATTGGGCATGGTTTCTCCCCTCTCTTTCTCGCTCTCTGTCTCTCTCTGGTGAGCACACATGGCCTCTGGTGATTTAGAAAAAAAACAAAAAAGAATGTGTCCTCTGTAAATGTCCTCTCAGTTTTAATAATTACAAATTATAAAGTCTTGGGTTTTGATTCATTCAAGTACACACTTTCTGTTAAACTTGTTAGGAGTACTATCATTTAAGTATTTATCTAGGGAACAGCAGTTGGCGTAATGGCTATGTCACTGGACTCCCACATAGTTGACCACATTTCGAGTCCTGGACCTGGTTGCTTAAAACTCACACCAGGTGCATGTGTGTGTATGTCCAAGATCTCTAGAGGGAAATGGAGGAGAAGGGATTGTGGCATGGCCATACCCCCTTGGGAAATCACAGAAAGTGATTTCCCACTTTCTGTTTCTCTCTCTCTTTCTGGCGAATGCATGAGTCCTATAGAAAAAACCTCTCCAAAAAAATAAATAAAAAAAAATACATTTATCTAAACAAATCTTGGGTAGTGGTGGTTCCTAGAACTGGTCTAGCTGTGAGTAAAATTGGTTTTGCCATGAAAGCTTGTGTGCGAATTTGAACAGGTTCTTTAATTTCTCTACTCTAAAGTGTCCTTATTGACCAATTCAGTAAGATAGACAATCTAAAGACCTTTACCTCTTTCAATTTGATGACTCTTCATGTATTATTCTTGGTGGCAAAATAACACAATGGGAATTTCCTTAGTTTAAGATTGAGAATCAGCTCTGTCTTTGATGGCTGGAGAAAACTAGGGTGAGATGTTTGTGAGGGGCTGCCCATCTGGTTGGCATGTGTGCGTGAGCAGATCGCTGGATTTTATGCATTTCCTAGTTCATGAAGTTTTGTCTGAACAAGAAAGCAAGAAAGAATCTTGTCAGTTAAACTTAAACAAACATAATAAAACAAGGTGGGGGTGCAGAAGAAATATAGTTCTCAAGTCGTTCCTTGGTCTGATGCCAGAAGCAGCAATAATAATCTATAAACCACATTTGAGTGTGATAGAAATGACTGTATTTATAACCATCTCATTTTTTCTCTCAGTTTTAATTATGTCTACATTCTTTCTTATCTCTAATCCTCCAAAAAGGTCATACCTGTTCACTGTTTTTATCTGTGCATTTTGTGTATCTATTTGTCTACTTTTCTCTTTATGTAAGAGAAAACAAAACATGGAAAAATTTACACTCTAGATGACTGGAAGATACTTTGCTTTTCAATTTTAAAATGCTCAGTCTAAGAATATTCTCTTCTCTTTTTTCTTTCTTCCTATACTAATTTACCTACCTGATGCATTAAAGATTTACCCAACAATTCTTTTCTTCATCTCTTTTGCTTCTGCCTTCCTCGAAGTAGTCAAGGATATCTCCAGCACACATCCATAGTCATTCTATGCTCCAGATATACTAATCAAATATGTTAAGACTTTAATGTAGTAAAAGAGTAGTAGAAGACTCGCCCATAGATCAATGGTTAATGGAACTGGATACCACATAGCTGGCCATGGTATGAATCCCGGTCCTGGCAGCTTGAAAAACATACCAGATATGTATGCATGGGTGCCCAAAGTCCTGATAGGAAGGAGAAATGGAGGGACAAGGACTATGGTGTTACCACGCCCCATTAAGAGGTGCTTTCTCTCTCTTTTTTCTTCCTTCTCTCTGGTAAATGCATGCACCCTTTGGCAGTTAAAGAAAAAAATATATAAAAGTAGTAGAACAATGTATAAAAAAGAAGAGCATCAAAGAGAGCTAGGAATTGACTGATCTGTGGAGTTAACTGAGGCAAGTGAGAGAATACGTATGTCCTCTCTTATTTAGTACCTGTTTTTTGGAAAAGGTACATATAAGTCATATCATTAAAAATTGATTGAGACATTTGTTCCCTAGGGTAGCACTAGAAATTTGATTACACACTTTCTGTGTAACCTAGAGCTGAAGTGGGAATGTAAGCTCTGCTTTAACTCCTCCTGTCTTTGAAAATGCACTTGATTTTGAAAGTTGAGTTTGAAAATCACCAAACCAGGTTTTTTTTTAAATAGCATGCCATCATTATAGCCTCTCATTAGAAGTAAAGTAAATATGGTCTATATCAATGGCATTCAAGTGTTTTTGACCATGACTTCAAATAAAAGACATTCTACATGTATATAGGATATACATATGTATACACATATATAATAGATATATACACACATACATACATACACACGTGTTATATTTCCTTTCTTTGTGGAGATATTTTTGCTACAGGGTGCCTGTGCTGGTCAGAGAGACAGAGACAGAAAGCAAGAAATCACCCCCCAGAGGGAATGGCCACACTGCAGTCCCTTCTTTTCCATTTTCCTTTCGGAATTTTTGAGCATGCACACACATGCACCTGGCGTGTTTTAAGCCACTGGATCAGGACTCAAACAGTGATCAACTTCGTGGAAGTCCAGCGATGTAACCACTAATGAAAGAAATTAAAGAACCTGTTCTAATTTGTACAAGCTTGTATGACAAAACCAACTTTACTCACTCTGCTGGTCCTACACACGTGTTATATTTCAAAGTTTCACCAATCAATTTTGACTCTTTATGAATGATATATTCTATTTTTCATAATTTCTTATTCCATTTAAAAAATAATGTTAAAATTCACTAAATTTATTTTTAAACCTACCAATATGCCACAATATGTAATCTAAAAATACACAGTAGTAGGTAAATAGTTGGTCAAGATAAAGAATAAATAATTTCATAAATAACTGACAGAAATCAAGATTCGAAGATTTTTGTTTTTGTTTTTGTTTTGAGGTTTTTGCTATAGGGCACGGTTGCTCACCAGAAAGACAGAGACAGAGAGAAAGTGAGAAATCACCCCCCAGGAGGATGGCCACTCTACAATCCCTTCTCTTCCATTTCCTCTTGGGATCTCCGGTATGCACACACATGTGCCTCATGTGATTTTAAGCCACTGGGTCCAGGACTCGAACCGTGGTTGACTACATGGGAGTCCAGTGATGTAGCCATTACACCATCTGCTGGTCCCAAGATTTGGAGCATTAAAGATTCAAACTAAGCAAATCATTCAAGTAAATCTAAAAAAAAAAAAAAAAAAAAAAAAAAAAAAACAGAGATAATTTCTAATCTTAGATAAGAAATAGGAGGTTATATGGCCCCATGGGAACTCTCAATTAAGTTAGAGCTTGGTGCATGGTTGAAAGATTACATCTGCTGGTGATGCATTATCTGGTTTTTGGGCAGAAGCCTGGAGGGACTCCCCTACACCTTAAGGCAACATGTAGTAACCACTTGGATTTCCTCAGTGCTGAGTCTTCAAAAGAGTAGCTAGAAATGACAGAAAAGAGCAGGTCATGCTCTTGAAGAAAATCAGGAGAACGAGGCTGGTATGAAAGTTCTAATCAGCCTGGATTTATGGCAAGAAATCAATCAAGAGCTGTTGTGTAGAAGCAGGGTCTGTAATCTTGAGACTTGTATGGGCAAATTAACCAGGTCTTCATGATAGATTGGTAAAGGCTCTAGCTCTGACCTGACACTGACTTGTGGAGTTACCCTAGGGTAGGTCATTATATTTCTCTAGTCCTCACATCCTCATCTGTTTAATTCAGAAGTTCTTATCCATTGCAACCATTGTGTGATTTTGTAATGGAAGGTGTAAGTCTGAGCACAGAGCAGAGAGGGTTGGGCCATTCACTGAAAGACCAAAGATCAGAAGCATAGGACAGAGTTGCAGACCTATAGAGGCTAGTGAAGGAGAAAAACAGACCTAAAGGTCAAAATACAAGTAGAAATTTTAGACTAAGAACATGAAAACCCTGTTAAAATAATCCTATTACGAGGTTATCTCTTCTGAGTCTAGAGCTCATTATGAATATCTTCATAAAGGAGAGGATGAGACTGATTTACCAGGGAGAAAATTGCAAATTGGGTAAGCCTCTAGAATGAAAGAAGAGTGGGAGTGTAATTCCTATTGTTACCATTTGAGTTGGCCCAAAGAAAGAGGATACTATCTCTGAATTACATAGCAAGTTTTCCATAAAAACTTTCAAACACAAAAGTTTGGATTATCAAGATGTTTACTGTTTAAACAAAGATTTGACTCTTTTTCAAAAGCAATCTTTCATAGGATAGTAAAAAATTGTATCACTTAAATTACAAATATAGATTTTTTATAGGCCTGCCTAAACAACACACAATTTGAACAATCTATAATGAAAATTAATAAAGCCAAAAAGTATGATAGAGGAAATCATTAATTTATTTGTTTATTCACCAAGTGTTAATTGAGCACCTGCAATTTTCAGGGGCATGATATTAGCCTTGAGGCCAGAAAGATGAATAATATTGAGCCTCTGTCTTCAAGGATTTCACAGTCTAGTAGAAGAGACAGATGTATAAATAGATAAATTGCAATACGATGTGATAAGTGCTTTAATAGAGATAAGAAATGATTAATATAAATGAAAACCAAATTAAGCGCATTAAGCTCTTCTCAAAAGAGGGAAAATTTGTTCTTATAAAATATTATTATTAAACTGTATTATTCTTCAATTCCCTAAGTGATATTTGAAGATAATGTCTTGCTCTTTTCTCTTCTAGCCCCATTAGTTTTCATTTTTACTCACTGAGGTAGGTGTATGCAGGCATGTGCCCAGGTGGACTTTGTTCTATCTGCCTCTATTTCTTGTAAAAGCATCAGTCATTTTTATAATTAACATAAAAACTATAGCTAAGAGAAAAAAATTAAGACAACAAAATAACAAAATGTCCTCTTTTCTCCTCCCACCAACTCTAGACCGCTTTTGGGCAATAAGACTATATTAATGAAAGAAAGAGAGAGAGCAAGCAAGTAATGGAAATGTGAAAGGCATGAAGGAAGAATGATAATAATTACAGTAGCTAACATTTATTGAGGCTTTTTTCTATATGCTATATATGCTCTAAGTCCTTTACAGCTTTGATCACTTAAGACCTTTTGACAAGCTCATGACACAAATATGTTATTTCCTTTCTCCTAATCAGAAAGATGGAGCACACACAGATTAATTCATTTGCCTAAGATCATACAACCAGGATATACAGAATCACAAGCTATACTGGGCTATGTTGAAAAATGTTACTTCTCATTTTTTTCCTTAGAAAATTCTCAACCATTTTTATGCTAAATGTGTATGTTAGCAGAAAAGAATAGAGCAGCAGGAGAAGGAAATGAATGAAAAGCGCTTTGTAACATCTTGCATCTTCCTCTGTGGTTTCTGTTTGTTGCCTTATCTTGCAGGTGGTATAAATCATGACTGTAGAATTTTCTAGAAGAGCAAAATTCTATTGGATATCTATGCTTTTTTTTTTGGGGGGGGGTAGTGTTTGCTTGTTTTTTGTAAAAATCTTTCTCCCTACCTCCCTCCTCCTCCTAAACCAAGTAGAAGAAAAAAAGCAGCTTCCTACTTTTATATTCTGTGAAAACAGAGTTAATTGAGAATAGGATCACCTTGAACAAAGACGGCCATAATGCTAATTGTATTTTGTTCTAGTTCATTTTCACAATAATCACAAATATTAATTGAACCACTGCTTCATCCCCACTCTATTCATGAGGAAAACTGAGGCACCGGTCAGTTGACTTCTCTTGTGGAAGTGGTTGTCGATTTGAAGTGGAAGGAAAGTGAAACAGATAGGTCCTAATTAACCTTACCGCTCTAGTGCAAGAGAAAGCTCTTCCCTTTAACTGGTCATCACGAATTGAGCAAACGCGTGTGTACGTTCCTGAGATCCATTTGGAGGCACTCCTACTGTTAGCAGCTTTCTCTGGCGACTGTGTGCCCCTCTACTGCCCAGGTTGTTCTCTTTTTGGCCTCTTATCCAGATATGAAAATATTGTATTTGTGTCTCAGGGCCTGATACTGACGACTGCTTGATCATTAGCCATCTGAGGTCTGAGATCCGTGATGTCCCAATGGCCTTCATGCTGAACCAGGAAAGTATTGTTTATTGGGCACTGAAAGAAGCCTTAGAGATCATCTGGTCACTCTCCCTTCATTGTATCAATGGGAAGCCTGAGGTCAGAGTTTACCCCTCAAGCAGATCTTTTTCTTTGACGCCCTCAACCACCAGCTTTAAATACAGAAGAACTGTGTGACTTTCAGAGGATCTCTGAGCTCTCCCTTTCCCCTTGGATATTCTTTTAAAAAAAAATCTAATAAGGATCTTCCTGCCTTGAGGATTGTGCTAATGATAGCATTTTGCCTGCTAATGGCAGTTTTTCCCTATGACTGAGCACTGGACATAAAATCCAAGACCAGGATCCAAAACCTGCTGATGGCACAATGTGGCTGCATGACATAGGGAACTTGATTTAATCTTTATGATTTTCTGTGTCTACATCAAGAGTAGTGATGAGATCTGTCACACACACCCAGAGTTGTTGAAAAATTGATGAAATGACAACCACAAAGTTCAGGATATTTTCTCTGTTCATAATCTTTCATTGACATTTTTTTTTTGACTTCTCATTTCCACTATGATGGAGTTCCAGATCCTTAACATGGTCTCTTGCATGGTCTCTTTTGTATGCCTTATCCTTCCTGATGTTCTTGAAATCTTTTAGTTTGTCTACAGGTCTATGTTCTGTCTTGTCTTGGATTCTGCTGTTTTACTTCTCCCACAGTCTACTTAATTCAGTTATTAGGATTCTCATTTCTTTGGGTATCCTAGGCTTGGTTATGTTATCTGCTCCATGTCCCAAAAAGCCTATTTTGTTTTCATGGTGTTCATTATTGTCATGAGCATTGGATTAATATCTCTGCTCCTCCCTAAATTGCAGATGTGATGATATTAGAATCCATGCATATCCTATAAGCATCTGTGTCCCCACAACCTAGTGAAGTAATTGGCACCAAGTGTCAGGGTATCTGTTGACTTTCTGATTATTTATTTGATGTATACATATAGTGTATAAATGTGTTTTATACATAAATATGAAAAAAGGACTATACAAATATTAGGTGCACCCCCTAATTACCGAGTGTATGGTCTGCAAAACAGGGCTGAGTAAGTAGGATTGGTTTACCTAGGTTAAATAATTGCTGAAGCTATCAGACAGCTATCGGTAACTATTCACCTAGATATAGCAACTAAAGACACTCAAGGCATCATTGCATTAACCTTTCCACTTGAAGCAAATAAATTATAGCTTAGACTTCTCAGACATTCCCTCAGGCCTGTGAACTAATGACTTGAACTCATTCTGTTCCAACTTCTAAGTCCATGGGAAGCCTCATTCAGCTCTACTTTGCAACAACAAAGACTTTCATCTGCTCCTATCTGCTTTAGAGTGGTGGCTTCAAATAAGAATGCCTACCAATGTAAGCTCCAATCATACCTATAAGTCACTTTCTGGCCTCTTTGTCTTTTTACCATTCTATCTGAAGACTTGCATAAAATGGAGAACAGTGTTAGTAGCCTACTCTGTAGTTATATAGTGTCATTAATTAAGATTGATTCCAGTACACATCATAGATGGCCTAAAATAATCATCCCATTCTTTTAACTACACTTATTTAATTTTCTGCATAGCTTTTGTCTATTTTAGAATTGTGTTTCATCTGAAGGAATAAAAAAAGCCTAATAATAAATATCAGCTGTTTATGTAAATATTTCACTTACTAAAAACCATTTACTTGGGCTTAATATGATACTGTTTTGCTTATGTTTCACACAAGTTTAGCAGATGTTGATGGTTTAGATTTCATTTCTCAGTCACACACATGAATTGCTGTTAAATAAATGAGGCAAAGTATATTTAAACAATCTGGATTGTTTGTACACAAAGAGGTTCATGTATACTAATTCAACAGTTTAATTTACAAGGCAATAGATTATTTTCTTCAAATAAGTGATTACTATTTGCTGAATTGCCACATCAGCACCTACATTGCCACCATTTCACCTGGTGTGTAGACTGATACTGAACTTACCTGTTACTACTGTAGTCAACCATTACGTTACCTAGGCAACGGGGGATATTCTGCTTTCAAAGAAAAAAATAGAAAGCTTTCAAAGAAAAGTGAAACAGTTAAAAAAAAAAGTATGGAGACTCTTTTCATCTGAATAGCCATATCTTTGAGAGATCCTACTGAAAAGCAGCCCATTGTTAACTGATGTGACCAGATTACTGAGTACAGAATCCATGTTCTTAAAGGAGTGTGTGTGTGTGTGTGTGTGTGTGTATTTTCAAAAGTAATGATTCAGGTCCTATGAATTATCTGTCTTTCTGCAATTCTACTCTTCTTTCCCACTTGTTTAAAACTCCTTTTATCTTAGTGGAAAGCAAAATACAATTGCATAAAAAATTTTACTTCAATTCTGAGACTTTGTGTTTACTGCAGATTTTAAAAGATAAACAATTTGGTTTTGGAAGAAACACTTTCTTTCACAAATGAGGGTTGTGTTCACACAAGATAAAACTGAAAAGAAAGAGGCTAGGGAAAAGGGAAAAGAAAAAGATTTAAAAACAAAAATTATTTGTATTTGTTTTGTTTTATTATTTGAACATTTTAAAAGGATCTGTGAAATAGAAAACATTTTTGTGGATGAGATTTTATTATGAAATAACTGCACTCTCATTTTATGGAACTAAAAAGGTGAGGAGGTGCATCGAGCTATGAGAGGTTCTTTCTCCTTTGGAAGGTAGAAACATCTTTTAATCATGTTGCTGCGTTTAGCTATTTTCAATGGAAAACTAGGGTCACAAAGGATCACAAAGGGCAGCAGGGGCTGCTCCTTCTTTCCTTTTTTTAACCCAGGCACAGAATTTATAGGAAGAATCCTGAAATTGTTAGGATTTTTAAAATACTAACAGGCAAAGTAAATTATTGGCATTTTTGAAACTCTGTTCAACTTTGACCCACAGGCCTTTTCCTTTAAATACCTCTCACCTCAGTTCTGTTTTCCTGGTTCTTAACCACTTGACTCTCTTGGTGCTACTATTTCAACCTTGCTCTTCATGCCAGGCAAAAACAGGCACTTCTCTCATCTTCAAAGATGTCTTCTCTCTCCTAGCCTATCACTTTGCCATTTACGTTGTCTCTGATTTCATGCTTAAATGGCTCGCTAGACTTTGAACATCTCGAGGACTATGACTGATTTTTTTTTTTTTTATCTTTGGGTACACCTACTAATAACCATGAGCAGTATAGACTATTCAAATTGAGTGTTCTTGTATGTGTTTCATGAAGAAGCAAAACATTATTTCATATTTTAAAAACACATTGAATTTTAATTCTGTCATTCAATACAGTTTGGTGTTAACCTACAAATTTCAAAAGCATTCTTTCTCTGTTTATATTCAAGACATTGTTGGATGGATGAAGACATAGATGTGGACACACACAGATATAGAGAAAGATATCCTATGGCATATCCTGGGACACATACCTTTACTCTGATTTTCACAGCCGAGCTATGTAACTTCTGTCAGGTAGTAGAGTGCTAAAAGTTTCAACTAATCAGACATCTGTGAGCCCGTCAGTTACAGTGAGCAAGTGTACAGACTACACTCTTTTTATATTTCATATGTTTTGTTGACTATTTTTTAATTTAATTAAATTGATTTATTTTAGGTCTTTGCCATGTGATGCATGTACTCACTGGAGAGAGACAGAGAGGGAAAGTAAGAAACATGACTTCACAGCAGGATGGCTATGCAGCACTCCCTTCTCCTTCATTCTCCTCCTGGGATTTGGGCATGCATGCACATGCACTCAAGGTGATTTTCTTTCTGTTTTTTTTTTTTTTTTTTTTTTTATGTTCTTTTTTTTTTATTTTGCCTTAGGGCACATGCATTCCCCAGAGACAGAGAGACAGAGACAGTAAGAGGGAAAGTAAGAAATCACCCCCTGGGGGGATGGCCACACCATAATCTCTTCACCTCCATTCTCCTTCTGGCTTCTTGGGCACACCCCCCCCCCACACACACACACACACACACGAGCAAGCACCCAGCATGATTTTTAACCCACCCAGTCTGGGACTCAAACTGCAGTCAGCCATGTGGGAGTCTAGGGACATTACTGCTATGCCATCTGCTGCCCCACCCCCTCCACGTGATTTTCAATCTGCCAAGTCAGGGACTCAGACCACTGTCAGCCATGTGGAAATACAGCACCTTAACCAACACACCACCTGCTGGCCCCTACTATGTTGGTTTTTTTTTTTTTTTATAGGCTTGACTTGAATAAAGATAAATAAGATCTGAAGACTTCATATTGGCTTTTAGTTTTTGTTTTTTTGTTTTGGAGAGGTTTTTTCGCTATAGGGCGCGTGTGCTCACTCGCCAGACAGACAGAGACAGAGAGACAGAAAGCGAGAAATCATCCCGCAGGGGGGATGGCCATGCCGCAATCCCTTCTCCTCCATTCTCCTCTCGGGATCTTGGGCACGCACGCACACGCGCCCGGCGTGAGTTTTAAGCCACCGGGTCTGGGACGCTAACCCTGGTAGACTACGTGGGAGTCCAGCGACATAGCCATTACGCTAACTGCTGGTCCCGCTTTTAGTTTTATAACTAGGAATAGACTCTTCATCAGCTCTCATAACTAATCTATGTCCCAGTTCATGCTCGAATTTTGCAAAACATCAAATTTAAGTTCACCAATCCATAATTTTTCCCATTCCTTAAAATTGGGATTTCTGTCCCACTTTATTGTCTATGATTTAATGCCCATTCTTTTATATTCTTGCAATAAAATTTTTCTGGGCCTGGAAATTTTGAAGACATTTAAATTGCCCAGGTAATAATTTACTACCACTTCATCTGCCAGCACTTTAATTCGTTTTTACAATGTTTATCCTATCCTTTCTACTGGGAAGATTTAGTTTCTTGCTAGATAAGACAGATGAAACTTGGGAGTTGAAAATCTTTCCTCTTTCATTTATTGCTGGGTCACTATCTTCCCTAAGTCACAAATATTTCTGAATAAACCTTACAAATTTACACTCTTTATAAAATTTGTTTTAACATAGCTCATGAACTTGAGGATCATTCTGGCCTTAAACCTTCTTGACACTGTGTTCACATGTTCACAGCATATATATTATCTATTTTTGTATACCTTTTATTTCTTTCATTTCATGACTTAAAATATGAACAGGAGTTTCTTGTGCAAATTATGTTAACTTAATCATATCCTTCTTTTATGAAAATGGTGATTCAAACTTAATTCGTGTAATTTCCCATTTTTTTAAACTCCCATTTTTTAAAACAGTTCTGATTTTGGGTGGAAGGCAAAGTCTATGCTAAATACTCTATACAAGATTACTGTTTTGGGAAACTTAGTCATGTGTGAGGACAGCTTTATTTACCTCTGACGGAGACATGGGGGCAGTTATTCAGGATGCTGCTTTGTTGCATTTCTCAGTTTTGACAGAATGTCAATCCTACTCCCAACTGCCCTATACAAGCCCATACAGAGAGGGTAGCAGATACAAGCTTCCCCCCATGTACTTTTTATAGAGTGTAAATTCAAATTCATTGTTCCTGGATGGTTTTAAAACCTCAACAGAGAGAAACAATCATTTCCTGATGAGTCAAACTACAAAGTGTTTCTCTAACAGAATCTCATTTTGATTTATTATCAGGTACATGAGAGACATCGCAAATGTAAGAAACATTCCTATAGAATTCATTGCATTGCTTACCCTTAGCGTATCGGCGAGGCTGTTATCATATTTCTGTGTTCTCCTAGTAAGCTACTTCTGCATTATGTAGCTGGATGAGTTATGATTTTTCTGTACACTTGACTCTTGCTTTGCTTTTAAAGAAAGTTAAGATACAAATTTGTGGCTTTCATTAAAAACTGTGCAGTATAGGAATTCATGCCATGTATTTTGGTTTTAACTTTATTTCAGGCTTAAACTTATTTGGTATATCTGCATCTTATTAAATGAAAACATATTCTTTTAGTAATGAGGTAAGATTAAAATGAGAGAAATGAAATAAAATAAAATGGAACCGGCCAATGGTTCTTTTTTGTTCTAGTACAACATTCCAGTGGTGTTTCCTCCCAAGGTTCTATCACTTCTTCCACTTGATGCATCCAGTTTCTTAATGATCACAACTGAGATCATCATATACATGTGTTGTGAATTCAACTGGCAGATGGAATTTTCTTGTTTGGTCTACGAACTACCTTATTAACACATCAGGCTATCCAGAGGGTATCAGATCAAATGCATCTGAGCACTTTCCACATTTTTTCTTCCTCGGCCTTCATCATGTCTTGTCAAGAATTGATCAGATGTTCCACTCTTGGTACAAGGACATTTTCATAGAAGTATAGTAATTGCAGTTTCTCATCACTCCTCTGCTTTACCTTTGTGCTAGTCCTATCATCTCTTTGAGAAGAATAGCAACCATATCCTCCATCTGCAGAATTCTGTTAATGATATCACTGCTGTTTATTTTTCTTTCATTTTTTCTCAACTAATTATGCCATGTGGATTAATTAAAAAGCTCGAAAGGAGACAAAACAATGTATTTATTTAAAATACACCTGTTTTGTGAATTTCTTGATGTTGGCTTTGGAGAAATGTAAAATTATACTCACAAAACATATTTTATGAGTCATATTAAATTATACAATGTTGAAATTATTTTTTTTTCAATAATCCAAATGAATGGCCAATTTAGAAACAGTCAGAAACTACAGTAAGCCTGATCTCATTTCCTTATTTAAATTAGATAACTATTTTTTCAAACATGGTCCAGACTCTCCAACCTTAGAGAAATTTAATAGCAGTATTTTATTTTGGTGATTAGTAATAGGTGCAATTTTGATTTCCATTTACTTTCTGCTTTAAGGCAGCCCCAGTTCAGCCCTTCCTTGAGTGTGGAGGGCATTGCATATGGAAGCCATCTTGAGAGCTGTCCACCATCTTAGAAACCTTAGGCTTCACTTCCTCATTGAGCAAACCATTTCTCAGAAATCATGTGACCAACTGTTGCTAGGCAATGGGAGATCCACCCACATCAATGATTGGCTCATACTGTTGTATCTTATTTCAGGCAACCAATTGGTGCCCACCAGCCTGTATTTAAAGCACAGTTTGCTCTGCAATAAACAAAGACTTGATCAGCACCTCATCTTGTCTCCACTCTGTGTGTATCTGTGGGAATCTTGCCAGCCTGAACACAAAGAGTCCCCTTTTTCACCATCCTCACCCAGGTACCCGTTCGACTGTCCTGCGGGTCGGGGCACTTGAGGATCCTGATACTTCCTTTAATATGGGCAGGAGAAAGGAAAGATGAGGTAGAGAGAAGCCCAGGAGAAAGGAAAGATGAGGTAGCAAGAAGCCCAGAATGAGAAAAGGGAGCCACTTGAGGGAGCAGGGGTGTATTCATTGACCATCATGTAATGTTGATGCCCTTGCCTGTCCAGAAGGTAACTCTGAAGATAATTCCCAAAAGGAAGCTCCAAAATGCTTTGTACCCAGTAGGAACATTATTGGGCCATTCAAGGAAACTAAGAAACAGCAATTGTATGGGGGGGGGGGGTTTGTCTTCATAAACCTATATTTGAATGCTTGTGAGTATATGTATCCATGCCATTGCTTTTATAGTCATCTCAGTCAACTTCAAAAACTTGGCTAGAAATGAATAGAGCCACATTTTACTAATTGCTCCTTCTGTTGTTACAAGGCAACGGGCAAAACATGGGGCAGAAATGGGAAGGCTTTTGATTTTGTGATTTCAGGATCAAACTTAGCACTGGTGCTTTTGAGTTTGGACATTCAAGCTACACCTTTCAGGCTTTTTGACATTGTGAAGTAACAATCTTATGAAAAATCAAAGGATGAAAAATTCAGCACAAGTGAGGGTTGGCTCATACATTTTAAAGGCAAGTCTGACTTGAATATAAATGTAAGGGTGCAAGTGAAACTGCTAGTGCAGATAAGAAGGCTACTAGAGAAATATAAAGGGGGAGATATCCTGTTTCTAACCCAGGAGGAAAACAACTTGATCTCTGATATCTGAATCTGCTACATGGAAATTTATAGTGAAAAAGAAAACATCAAAATATATATCTGAATTATTTGGTGTAAATTTTATCAAGTAATCCAAATTCTCCTCAAAAAAGATTGTCAAAATCTCTTCAGAAATGAAATGTGATATTTTTTCCTTTTCTTTTTTTTTTTTTTTTTTTTTTTTTTGCTAAAAGTGAATACTTTAATAGAGATGGTTTTGGAAAACAAACAAACCTTTTTTTCCCCTGCAGCCAGCTGGTGGCATGGTGGTTAAAATAGCTGGATCCTATGTGACCAACTGACCAACTGAGCCATTTGAGTTCTGAACCCAGTAGCTAGCTACCCCTAGCGAGTATGCATGCATGTCCAAAATATCAACATCAAGAGAAGAACAGAGGAGATGGGATTGCAGCATGGCCATCCCCCGCCCCCCCCCCCCCCCCGGAGCAATTTCTCACTTTCTTTCTCTGTCTCTCTGAATGCATGTACCCTATAGCAAAAAGTCAAAACAAAACATTTTTTCCTTTATTCTGAGAGAGTGTATACATACTCACATGAGCGGAAGAAAAAGAGAAAAAACATCCTTCATAGGGCCTAATTATGTGGCAATCCCTGTCCTTCTTCCTCCAATCTCCATCCATTCAGGATCCTGGGTATGTGTTCCCACAGTCCAGCAGACTGCGACAGGGGTCAGGATTCCAACTCTAGGCTACCGTGTTAGGTCTGGCCTCCTTGGCAGCACTTAATTGCTATACTAAGGGCTGCTCAAGCTGTTTATTTTAAACACTTTTACTTCCTAAATTGTTGATATTAAAGTAATGCATAAATTGTAAGATTAGAAATGTGTATTTGTATCCTATATCATTTTATTTGTTTATGATTTATTAAAGTACTGACCTGTATAATTCTAATGAACACTAACTTCATGGAGACTTTATTGACCTTTTCTAAAATAGGCATTTTGTTGTATTTGATATAAGGTAAGCTTGCTAGATTAATTTAGAATTTTTATCATCAGATCTCATTAAATAAGATCTTAACTTTGTTGTTGAGAGTTAGCTTCTAGGATGACTATCACTGCTGTTTAAGGAAATTGTTTTCTACCTAGTACACTCACTGTAGATAATAAAGCATGATTGGATCCTTGGTGATGAAGAACATATAAAAAATGCAATGTACTATTAAATTCAACATCACATTTTGAGCAAAATCAAAGGCAAAATATTAAGCACTCAGAAGTCCAAAATCTCCAGTTTTATAAGCACTGAAGTGGCATGCACTATCCATTAAAAAAATGCCATATATTATTATAAACATTTACCAGGAAAGGAAAAGAGTGAGAAAAATACAAGTTTATACATGTAGGAGTCTATAATCACCATATTAATAGATTAAAGAAAAATGTTTGGGCATGCTGAATGCTTAATTTTAATGCTCCTTGAATCTACCATTCACTATTTATATTATTCCACTTAGATAAAGTCATTGCACAATTTAAAAGGAAATATAAAAAGGAAAGCATATGCACAACTATAGAGCAGATATAAAACATTTTATTATATCCATTCCCAGACTATTCTGACTTTATTTCCCAGGAACTCTTAAGACTTTGGATCAGCCTTCAATTATTGACAATTATTGCTCTATATTATAATTACATATTCCTTGTTTACTTCTTAAATATGGGAAGGTGTCTGAGGGAAAAGCCAGCCTATGTCAGTATCCCAGTCCCTAATCTAAGTACCTCATCAGTGCCGGTCATATAGTCAGCAGTTAGTACTTCGTGGTGTGAACTAAAGATCCCGAGAGGAAAATAGAGAAGGGATTGCGGCATGGCCATCCCCCCTGGCGGGTGATTTCTCGCTGTTTCTATCTCTCTGTCTCTCTATGTCTGTCTGGCAAGCACACGCGCCCTATGGCAAAAACCTCTCCAAAAAAAAAAAAAAAAAAAAGAATTGCTTAATTTTATTCATCCTCATTATTTTCCTTTTTATTTTAATTTGACCAGAGAGAGAAAAGAAAAAAAAGAATAAAAAAAAGAAAGCAAACCGCCAGGCCTGGGACTTGAACCTGGCATGTGGAGTCCAGCACCTTATGCACCATGTAACTTGCCAGTCCCTCAAATGGATAATTCTTAATCTCATTTTCGGGGAAAATCCTGCATCAGGACCAATACTAATTAGTCTGGATCTTGTCCTGCTCCATTCTGTATTCTGGAGAGTGATGAGCAAATGCAAGAGGCACTCGGGTGTCCTTGTGCTATGTGTTGTTTCAGTGCAAGTGTTGGTACTGCTTTCAGCTCTGTTTATACAAAACTCCAGAAGAAGCACAGCATCTCATGACCTGCTTGGATCTGGCAGCATTTTGCACCATTGCCTTTAGTGAATAATGCACGTGTAGGTTTCCGAATTGTCAATAAGAGCTTGGAGCCCATAATATAGAAGTTTGGATTATTTCCCCCATAGCATATTACCATACATTTATTCTCATTGAATGAAGCTCAAATGCTGATACTCCACTTTCATGCCCACTTACTCGGACTCACAGGAGTCTTCCTGAACACTATCCCTGTCGTCTCAGCATTTTCTCACCCACTGGAGCTTACTGTTGTGTGAAAATGTGGGAATTCCACTGTCTATCATCTCTTGAACTTCATTTTTTAAATGCCGTGAGTAATACTGGTTTCAGTGCAATGCCTTAGTTGCATGGTGAGTATGAATGGGGGTTGGTGGTGGAAAAAGCATGTGGCACGATTTTGAGTCTTCTTAATTCAGAGCAGCTAGCCTTTTATTTTCCCCTTGTCCTCCCCATCTGTCTGAACCAACAGGTAATTCCTCGGGCATATCTGCCTACTTTTTTGCATCTGTTGGCTCTAGGCTGCATGCACTCTGGGTTAGCCCACTTCTGTCAGAAGACGGGTATGTGCCTCTGATTGCAGGAACCTTGACCTAGCTAAGGTTTTTGACTGGATTTTGAACTTGTTGCTTATATTGAAGTATAATATTGAGAAAATAGATCAGACTGGAGAGTCAAATACTTATGTACATCCTGTCATTTCCTAAACACAAGGAATTTAGTTTGAATTTCTTCCTTTATTTGCAAAGTATAAAATCTATCACTTACAGGATTTTTTGAAGAGTCAATGAAGAGCGTACTATAGATCGTAGTGGATTGTATGGTGTATCATTAGGTATCATAGACCTCAGAATATTGTATTTTCTTCTTTCCATCATTTCTGATAGCTGTGTATCCGTCGACCTGGATCTCGTTATTGTCTCCCCCTTGCTCTGGTAGAAGCCTCTTGTCCTTATTGTGCTTATCTGGCCTCTTAGTCCTGCCTTCTTGACTCCTGAGTGTGTCATCCACCAGAAAATTCCTGGCCACTGGGGTGAATCTCAGACCAGACTCTGCCCTCATTCAATGACTTTTTAAAAGAAAGCACCTTCCCAAACAGGCTTGAGAAATTCTGAGCCTCAGAATCACATGCTTTCCTCTTTTTTGTCCACAGCATGCATACCAAGTACTTGGCCATAATTCCCTCTTACATAACAATCAGCGACTAGTGAGCATAACACTCCTGCCCAATTTTAGGGCATGACAAATAGCACAGTAAGGACCTTTGAATCATTTCCTGCATAGAGATTTAGACGCATTACTGGCCTGGGCTGGAGCGTTCCCCATGATGACCTGAGCTGGGGAAAATCTGAAGGGCACATTGATATTTTAGCAGGAGGGGAGTTATGAACCAAAGGTCAGCACCAAAATAACAATCTGCAATTAGAAGAGTGTACTGAGAGGCAAGGAGACAGGGATACCGGGTTTAGGTTGGCAGACAGAAATCAAAATGAGATGAAGTAGTAGAGCTGAATCCACAGGCCCTGAACAATTCTAGGATATTAGGGAGATCACTTTTAGCAACTGTGACAAATTCAGAGGCCTAGAGGAATTTGGGAGGGTTAAACAGCATACCCTGAGCCGTAGCCCTCGCTATCTGCTCCTGGTATGTAAACTGTACACTTAAAGAGGTGGAAAACGTGGGAAAATATACAATGGTACATCATTGGGCACCTGTGGATTTCACATACATTAGCTTTACATCTCAAGGCAAAAAATATTGACATACTTAATAAAGAAGCCTTAGCTTGAATTTCTCCCAAGTCAGACCCTGAGAAAAATATGCAGGTAGAAACCAATAAAGGGGCCATTAATTAATAAAGGGGCCATTAATAAAGATCTAATTGCAGTTATGGACTCAATCCCATTAGGTACATTCTGAGAGGCTATGTAGAAAATACCTTGGAATTCTCTCTCAGTGGCAAAGTGAGATAATTATCCAAAAAGAAACACATCTCTCCTAGGCTGAGGTTCCTCCTGGAAGCATGAACTTCCCTGCACCATCCTTCTGTATCACTTTTTTATTTTTTATTTTTTATTTTTTTTGATTTTTATTTTTTATTTTATTTTTTTTTTTTTTGCTATAGGACGCATGCGCTCACCAGACAGACAAAGAGAGACAGAGAGACAGAAAGCAAGAAATCACCCCCCAGGGGGGAGGGACACGCTGCAGTCCCTTCTCCTCCATTCTCCTCTCAGGATCTTGGGCACGCACACACACGTGCCCGGTGTGAGTTTAAGCCACCGGGTCCGGGACTCGAACCACGGTCGACCACGTGGGAGTCCAGTGACATAGCCATTATGCTAACTGCTGGTCCCCCTTCTTTATCACTTTTAAGAAGAACACTCCTCTAAGTAAGGAATGCGGGCAGAGCACACAGGTTATCCATGTCGTGAAAGCACTCGTGGAAGCTGCTTCAGATAGCCTCCAAGGCCAGCTGCAGAGCTGATGGGTGGGACGAAAGGAAAATGTAATGATTTCCCCCAATCTGGTGAATTCACTAAGGATTTATGTTCATTCACTTACATCAAAATACTATTTTGTCACACTTTGGCCACTCAGACCCAGGTCCTGTGGAGAAATTATGTTCATACATTTCCGTCTTCTCTAGTAAAATAAACGTTATGTCAGGACAGGAACTAGCCTTTATTTTATTTGTCTCTTCACCACCAGAACAGTGCTTTGCTGAAATGAAATGAGATGAATTCAATTCTAGTGAAATTGGAAAGCAACAGTTCTAAGATCCCCTCTTTTCCTAAAAAAAAAATCAGAGCATTTGCTAGTTGTAATCTGCTTCCCTGTGTCTATTTTTGTAATGCCTCCAATCCCAGTGGATCCAAATACACTGAATTAGCAATCACCGTACAACACATTTAGCATCCTTAGAAGCCTCTTTGCCCGCCATTGGAACGCAGCCACTGGGAGAGAGCACAACAGCTGTTCGGCAGCTACAGTAACACAACATAAAAATTGATGATGAATAACCCAACTGGCATGTGTCTCCCATATAACAGGTCGCATATTTGCAATCTCAGAGTCGCCTCTAGATCACATTTGGACTTCCCCTATCAGGAGTGCACATTAATATTCTGAAAGTAACTAATTATTTTTAGGAAGATAAAAGCAGTTCATAGTGCCCTTTAATCTTGTCCGTTAGAACCAAAAGTGAAAGTGACTGGCCACATAAGGATGACATACTTACTAGGAAACTGGATGCCCAATAAAGCATTTGGGGGGAATGTACTCTGTGCCATTGAGAGTGATGACGGTGATACTACAGATAGGCGGTGGTTACTCTGAGTTTACAAAGATCCTGGGCATAGCATATTCTTTCTTTCTTTGTTTCTACCTATCTATCTATCTATCTATCTATCTATCTATCTATCTATCTATATTTATTTATTTAAAGAGAGATTTTTTTCCTATAGGGAGCATGTGCTTGCCAGAGACAGAAATGGAAAGTGAAAAATCACGCCCCCAGGAAGACGGCCATGCCACAATCCCTTCTTCATTCTTCTCTTGGGATTTTGGGCACACATGCCCACATACCTGGCATAAGTTTTGAGCCACCGGGTCCAAGACCCGAACCACAGTCAACTACATAGGAGTCCAGTGACATAACCATTACGCCATCTTCTGGTCCCGGGCACATGCTATTTAAATTAAACTTCATAACATACCCATTTTGCAGATGAAGAAATGAAGACACAATTCATCAAGATTACATAGTAGTGGGACCAGCAGTTAGTGTAATGGCTATGTCGCTGGACTCCCATGTAGTTGACCGTGGTTCGCGTCCCAGACCTGGTGGATTAAAGCTCACACAGGGCGTGTGTGCGTGCGTGCCCAAGATCCCGAGAGGAGAATGGAGGAGAAGGGATTGTGTCGTGGCCATCCCCCCTGGGGGTGATATCTCGCTTTCTGTCTCTATGTCTCTCTCTGTCTGTCTGGCGAGCGCACGCGCCCTATAGTGAAAAACCTCTCAAAAAAAAAAAAAAAAAAAAAAAAAAAGATTACATAGTAGTAGCCAGGGGATTACAACCTCCAACCCTGCTTGTCAATATTGCAATCCTATGCCTTTTCCACCACTCTGTACTACCTCTGCCTGTAGCAAGACAAGAGGTTGTGGAAGGTGTGATTACTGTGGAAGGGAAGTGTGACCTTATCACTTTCTTTTAAAGAGCCGTTTGCAATGTTAAGTTTAGAGTTCTGTTGACTCAAAAGAACAGAAGTGCAGCCACTTCAGCTCCTGTCCTGGAACTCCTGCTTCCTGCTGTATGATCTTGTACTTGTCACTTTCTTCTTAACTTGAGAATTTCAATGGCTTCCCTGATAATTTCCCTTCTCATTGAAGTGAAACTCCCACAGGCTCATGCTTTATACAGTCTAAGGCACCTAACAAAAATAAAGAGACTATTTTTCATTGAGGACCAGAAACACGCAGAGTTCTTCACACATATTGTTTCCATTTACTTCTCATTTACTTAGGTGATGTAATCGATCCTGTTTAACATGGTCGGGGGAAAGGGTATGGAAACTCAGTGAGTTGCAGTTGTTTTTTGTTGTTGTTGTTGTTGTTATCACATAGCTCCTAAGTGGGAAAATAATAGAAACTTAGATCTATCCGACTTTGAGCTCTGTCCTGTCTTCAATACATCTGAGGTGAATTCCAGTGTTTTACAATTATATTGTGAGATAGGAATGTTTAGCTGAACCTATACTACCTATACTAACACAGAGCATTAATGAAGGTAGAATATCTGAAATGTTCCAAAAGTCATGGTGAATTTGACATGAAGATTAGCTAGTTCAAGTTTTGGTAAAAAAGCAACAGGTTTGCCATTACTTCTCCCTGTTTATGGTCATCTGCCTTCATCCACCTCATTCTCTTGTCTCAATATTTTTCTTTAAAAGGTTTTTGCTGTAGGGCACATGCACTCGCCAGAGAGACAGAAAGTAAGAAATCACCCCCCGGGGGATGGCCACCTGCAATCACATATCCTCCAGTCACCTCTAGGGTTCTTGGACACACACACATGCATGCATACACACACACCCATTATGAGTTTAAGCTGCCAGGTCCGGAACTCAAACCACAGTCAACTACGTAGGAGTCTAGCAATGTAACCATTATGCCATCTGCTGGTCCCAGCTCTTGTCTCAATATTAATGGCTTCCCTCATCATCACACATTGAGTGGCTGCATCAAGCACTGGGGAAGAAACAGAGACTACCCACAGGGAGGGGCAGCAACAAGCAAACAGACAAGTCCAGGGGTTCTTTTTTTTTTTTTTTTTTTTTTTTTTTTTTTTGGAGAGGTTTTTGCTATCGGGTGCGTGCACTTGTCAGAAAGACAGAGCGAGACAGAGAGACAGAAAGTGAGAAATCACCCCCAGGGAGAATGGCTACGCAGCAATACCTTCTCTGTGGGGAGCCAAGAAGGAGACGTGAGGAACATATAGGATGTGACCACTAGATGGAGACCAAAGTTATTGTTCAGACCTAACCTTGGGTGTCTGAATTGTTATGTGCAGAATGTTCCAAGTATTGTTGCAACAATTTGATAAGCTCAGCAAGGACTTTTGAGTCCCACGTTAAGGAAGCCAAATGTCTCTGTATAAAACACAGCAATAAACTTAACTCGTGGCTGACCAGTATTGACTGGCAGTCCTCCTGTTTCTATCCTGTCTTCTTGTCTTTTCTTTAATCCTCGCCCCCCAACTCAGGAAATGTTCACCGTAGGCAGATCTGACACTTTTCTGAGATTCTCCTCTGGGGATCTTGGGCATGCACACACATGCGTCCAGCATGAGTTTAAGCCACCAGGTCCGGGACTCAAACTGCGGTTGACTACATGGGAGTCCAGGAACATAGTCAGTACCCCAACTGCTGGTCCCAGAGATTCTCATTATGTTCTCTAGCTAGGGAAGTTCATCAGAGTGCTGAGAGCCCAGGACCTTGGACAGCAACTTCTCTTTCTACCAGTGAAAACGACTTGCTAACCCTCATTCACAGTAAGCATCATATCTGTGACAGGGTTTGAAATATTATCTGTCATCAGAAGTATTTGCAGAATTTATGAACAAGCAGAGTGGGTGGAGGACCTACCAATGATGATATGACAGGGGCATGCAGCAAGCAAATGACAAAACTCCCACTACTGAGAGGTAAAAGCATGGGATTTTGGATCTGACCTCCTGAAATCTAAATCTGGCTCCAAGTCATTGTTGGGTGACCTTAAATAAGTTGTATTTTAATCACTGTGTTCTTGATTTCCTCTCTTATAAAATAGAACTAATAACAGATTCTACCTCTTGCAGTAAATCTAGAAATTTAAATAAGGCATTTTTTTTTTTTTTTAAACTACATAGTACTTGGCACCTAGTAAACACTCAATAAATGGTGACTGCTCTTAGTAGAAACCCGGTCTGGGGTTGGGAGGTGGCATGGTAGTTAAGGGCGCTGGACTCCCACATGACTGTCCCTGGTTCAAGTCCCAGACCTGGTGACTTACTTTATCATTTTTCTTCTCTCTCTCTCTCTCTTGCTCTTACTCTTGCTTTGTCCTTCTCTGGTCTAAATAAATAAGCAAACAAAAAAAGTTAAATAGAATAATTCTTTAAAAAATAGAACAGTCTTGTGACAGCTAAATGAACACTCTTTCCTGAAGTACACACTACCATGTTTACACCTACCAGTAACACAATCAAAACCTAGACCCTGTATTATACAACCAAAACAGAATCCTGAATAATTTGAGATACCAACTATTGTCAATGTATTCTTTCAGTACTTAGTGTTGTGTGATAATATTTACATAGTTCAGTGCCAATGAAAAAGGACTAAGCAAAACAAACATATATAAGCAAATAAAAATATTTCATGTTTTGGGTTCTAATATATGAATGTCTCCATTCTATAGTTTATTAAAATTCACCAAACGGAGAATGTGAAACTCCTTATCTCAGCAGGATATTGATTAATTTCAGTCAAAATATTGGGGCTAGTAAAGTTATGGAGAATGGCAGTATGCTCATCACATCCAGAAAGGTTTGTTATTTTTAGTCTTCTTTGTGTAATAAACCATTCTATGCAATTCTTGCATTTAGTTTTCCATACCATCAACCTGTGGACTTTAACTTGCTACCTCTTGTTCAGGAGTGGGGAGTACATTGGACTAAAAGCTTAGTCATCTTCTGAACCTAGTAAGACGTGTGCACCTTTAGAAGGCACACATTTTACCATCTGGTGGGGGGATGGCAGTTATTTCTTTCAAAAGCCTTTTCTCAAATGATCAGAAAAAAAAGAATTGTTTTGAAGATAGTATGGGTTAAAACAAAAATGTAATTCTGAGCTTTTATTTTATTTGTGATCTCTTCATCATTAGGTGAACATTTTGTTTTACTCTGAATCAAAAGTGCATACATTTCTTGGGACCAGCAGTTGGCATAATGGCTATATTACTGGACTTTCATAGAGTCAACTGTGGTTCGAGTCCTCATGCTGGGTGTGTGTCCGTCTTGAGTGCCCAAGATCCCAAGAGGAGAATGGAGGAAAAGGGATTGTGGCATGGCCATGCCCCCAGGGGGTGATTTCTTGCTTTCCGTCTCCCTGTTTTTCTGGCGAGCGCATGCGACCTATAGGAAAAAACCTCTAGATTAAAAAACAAAACAAAAACAAAAACAAAAAACAACAACAACAAAAACTGCATACATTTCTCTAGAAACTAAATTCTTCCTGAGTTCTTTGGACATGGAGTGACTGGTCATCCCTACTGAAAATTCACTACCACTCTGGGTAACAGCACTGCTCAGTGGATGAGAATTGTTTTAGAGGACTTGACTTATTCCACCTCTACTCTCAGGAGGTCTGCAAGTCTGGGTTCTCTGGCCCACCACAACCACACCTATGACTCAGCTGTCTGAGTTTATTAAGATCATAGGTCCAAATATACAACCTAATTGTCCCCTGGTGTGCAAAAGTAAAGGACTGCTGCAAATATCAGTGGGTGGCATTATATGAAATGACTTCCTAAAGCAGACAATGCCTCTCCTAAGCATGTCTGGACTTCCCAAACTGCAGACTGCCTTCCCCTGCAACACATGTACACTGTTTATTAGGGGAGGATATATAAATCAAGTGAAACTTTGCAGAAGTATTGCCTTCTTAGATCTGGCTCTCACATCTGACAACAGTCTAGTTCTCTGTAGTTAGCTGATGTCAAACTGCGAGAAGTCCTGACAGAGGGAATTTCTGGGGCTTAAACCCTCATTTCTGTTTATGAGTCTTATCTGTGTTTCTCTCTGTATTGGCTTATGCTTTGTCCCTTTTAATTATTTAAGTCCTAGACATTCTTCCAAACCCAGATTATTCACCTATCCGCACCTGTTAAAGTCTTAGCTTCCCCTTCTATTCTCTGAACAGTTATTGTATTTGCCTTTTAGTTTCATAATAAAGCATTTGAATATATAGCCACTGTCTTTGTCAGATCAGGCTGCTGTAACAAAATACCATAGACTGGGGGCTTAAACAAGCATTGATTCCCCACAGTTTGGGAGGCCAGAAGTCTGATACCAGGGTACCAGCATGGTCAGGTCCTGGTAAGGGCCCTCCTCCAAGGTTAGAGATGGGAGTCCCTCATTGTATTCTCACATGATAGAGAACTCTGGTCCCTTTGTGCCCTACCAAGGACACTAATCCCATTCATGAGAGATTTACCCTTCCATGCCCTCATGTCCATATACTATCACCTCGGGGGCTTAGTCTTTAACACATGTCAGGGTCACAAACGTTCAGTCCATAGCATGTACAAAAAGTAAATTAAAGATGGTTACAGAACTGATGGTGGTAGAGTTATAGATAGATGCTATTGGGAAAGTTAATATAAAAAAATAAAAAGAAACAAAAAAAGGAAAGAAATTTCATTCAGACCAGACCAAAAAAATAAATAAATAAATTGGCAGGCTTATGGAGTAATAATATCCCTGTCACAGGAGGTATTTAAGAGTTGACTGAGCAATGGATTATGGGTCCCATTTAAGAGGAAACTCAAGTATTAGGTCATATAAAGAACACTTAGTTCTTTGAAATAACACCACTTTTATAATTTTTAACTTTTTCTTTTTATTTACCAGAGGATTTGTGTGCTCACTAGAAAGAAACCAAGAGAGAGGAAGAAAGCACTCCTAAAGGGGAAATAGTCATGCCACAATGCTTTTCTCTCCATTTCCCCATCCTGTCAATATTTGGGGCATGCACATACATGTGCCCAGAATATTTTCCAAGCTCCTAGGTCTGGGATTCAAACCATGTGGTTGCCCATATGGGATTCAGCTTTCTTAACCACTAGGTCATGGAATTGGCCCACTTTGTATTTTTCAAGGGAGAGAAGGCTCAGTAAGACTAGAGACCTGACCTTATGTTGCTGTATTTTAAACAGCAAGGCATGGCACAGCAGGGGCTACTTAATTCCAATTTGATTGATTATATTTGTTTTACGAGTTCATTTCCTCCTATATCAAGAGGTTCAGCATAGCACAGGAAAGACTTCAAGAAATGGAGGAGAAGCTCACAGAGATGTCACCCAAACTGACAGAGGATACCAAGTGTGCTTAATTTATAACTCTCCCCTCAGGTGATAGCTTTAATTACTTCTTACCAACAGGAAATAAGTCTAGGCCTCTTGTTTGCAACGATGTTAGATCTGGTTACAGGCAAAAGTGAAAGTGTGAAAAATACAACCTTGATTTGATTCTACTCGGGAGAAATAGTTGTATTTTATTTTGAAGTTTGTAAGTTTGTCTTTGAGGTTTCTTGTTTTTTTGTTTTTTTTTTTTTTTTTTTTTTCCTAAGAGTGAAGAGAGATCAAACATTAAGAACTCTACCTTACCATACTTTGTCATGTTTGTTGGTGTTCCAAAGTGTTACACTCTTTTTTTTTTTTTT
The DNA here is from genome assembly GCA_026018925.1 of Tupaia tana. Taxonomy (NCBI): domain Eukaryota; kingdom Metazoa; phylum Chordata; class Mammalia; order Scandentia; family Tupaiidae; genus Tupaia; species Tupaia tana. The sequence continues at coordinate 19,827,487 of JAKSZU010000020.1, read as the reverse complement.
TTTTTTTTTTTTTTTTTTTTTTTGGTTTTGCTATAGGGCACACGCACTCACCACAGAGAGAAAGTGAAAAATCACCTTCCAGGGGAATGGCCATGCTACAATCTCTTCTCCTCTCTTCTCTCAGGGATTTTGGGCACACATGCACACACACCTGGAGTACTTTCTACGCCATCAGGTCTGCAAAGTCGACTATGTGGAATCCAGCTGCCTTAACCACCATGCCACTGGCTGACCCACAAGTTATACTCTTTATGATTAACACTTAGAACAGTCCTATAAAGGAATTATTGGTGGGACCAGAAGATGATGTAGTTGTTATTTTGCTGGACTCCCACATGGTTGATGGTGGTTCAAGTCTCAGATCCATTGGCTTGACCAATCACACTGTGTGTGTGTGTGTGTGTGTGTGTGTGTGTGTGTGTACCTGAGATCCCAGGAACAGATTGAAGGAGAAGGGATTGTAGTATGGCCATTCACCTGGCTAAGTGATTTCTCACTTTCCTTCTCATTATCTCTGTCTCGCTCTCTTGTGAGCACATGCATCCTATGACAAAAACTTCTTTAAAAAGTCTTGGTAATAAGTTTTATCTTGTCCCTTTTTTTGAAGAAACTAAGACTCAAATAATTGGAGTGACTTATTAAAATCATGCAGCCATTAGTAAAACATAATCCCAATCTTGTTACTCTTAAAACCTTAATGACAGTAACAGAATATTGTAATTAGCATCTTTATATACCACAAATTCCAAGAATTTATAGATGAGTTTAATATAGGCAAACGAATTTTAAAATGCAAATATTTGAATTTGTGACACAAAATCATTTTCTGTAGTTAAATGTTACTAGAATAAGGGACATACTTGTTTATACATCCGAAAGCATTATTACATAGACTTCAAGGACTAAGGGTAAAATGAAAAGAAATGTGTTAATGTTTTAAAAAATCACAGATAGCAATATCTTATGCTTTGATTATAAGAGATATTGTAAGAAAAGATTGAAAGGCAGAAGCACTTGTGCCCAAAGTGTTAGCATGTTGGAACTGAGCCATTTTAAAAGTTAGGAGAATATGGGGCCAGCAAATTAATAAATCCATGTACTGGTTAAGGCAGTGAACTATGGCTAACCACAGTTCAAGTCCTAGACCTAGCTGCTTGAAAATCACACCAGGTACATGTGCATGTATGCCCAAAATCCTAGAAGGAAATGAAGGAGAAGGGATTGTGATGTGGCCATCTCCCCAGAGTGGGGTGATTTCTCACTGTCCCTCTCTCTGTCTCTCTCCAGAGAGTACATGCACCCTATGGAAGAAAAAAAAAGTAGAGGGAACAAAGGGTTGATTGATTATAGACCAAACCAAGATTATGAATTAGATTAAATGATGATGGGTGAGTGAATAAAAAATTAGGAGTTTTAAGCTGTAGGCTACAAAACAGAAGCCTGGAAGTAACCATCTAATTTTTGCATGATAGGATCTTAGGTACTTGACAGAGTACCAAGGCAGGGAAGAACCAGCTGCTCAGTGCGTGACCACTCTTTGCCCTCAGCTGCCCACGCTATAATAAGAAATGGGCTGCAGTGCTCCCAAGAGCAGGTATATAACCTCAGTGATGCTTCTAAGTGGCCATAAAGAAGTTGGCTAAGCATGAAATTTCATCATTAAAGTTTATGCTTTGAGTTGGGGGGAGGGGAGAAGAAACAAAAATCAAGAGTAGAAAAAAGGAAGAGGAGGAAAAATAATAATAGCATATTTGAGAAGGTCATGTCATTCCTAGGAAATAGTTTTTTGGGGAGGAAAAGATGATTTTTGTTCAAAATCCTATCTGTGCTGGGTGGCTCTTTTCTGTCACTCAGAAAAAAAGAGGAGAGAGACTGAAAAGAGAGTCTGCTTGTCGAGATTTGAACATGATGGGACGTCTAAGGTTTTGAATTAGAGTGAGGGAATGCTGACAACATTCTCCACACGTACAGGGAATAGTACTCCTGTTAGGGGAGTTGAGGGGGAAAAAATGTTAGTTGAAAAAATAGTTTGTATTTATATAGTAGCAGGATTATGTTAAATTGTTTCAAAAATTTACACACTAGTACTCAGATGAAAACAAAAAAGGTCTTTCATTTTCCTATAATTCCAGTCCACTGGCAGTTAGTGTAGAGTGGGGAGGACATTTTTAACATTAACCATCTCTTTGCCTCCTGTACTGTATAGAATCTGTCTAGAATACCTAGGTGCCTTGTAAATCCTGCGTGTCACATTTCCCTCACCTTTTCTCACTACTGCTTAACGGCATCTGGCTCCATGGTGAAAAACAAGAACATCTTCATATGAGACAATAGCTATGAAGTAGATGGAAATCTTGGATTGCCAAGAATGGGGCTTGCCTTAGTTCATTTTGTGTTGCTATTGCAGAATACCACAGACTAAATAATTTATAACAAAAAGAAATTTATTTGACTCTAGTGGCTGGAAAGTTCAGAAAAAAAAAGAGGGTCAAGCTCCTCCTTTTTACAACAAACCTACTTCTCTTTTTTTTCTTTTCTTTTTCTCTTTTTTTTTTTGGAGAGGTTTTTTGCTATAGGGCACTTGCCAGACAGAGTGAGACAGAGAGACAGGAAGTGAGAAATCACCCCCCCCCAGGGGGTTGGCCACGCCGCAATCCCTTCTCCTCCATTCTCCTCTCGGGATCTTGGGCACGCACGCACACGCGCCTGGCGTGAGTTTTAGCCACTGGGTCTGGGATGCGAACCGCGGTCGACTATGTGGGAGTCCAGCGACATAGCCATTATGCTAACTGCTGGTCCCAACAAACCTACTTCTGTGATAACTAACCCACTCGCATAACAACATTAGCCCATTCATGAGGGCAGATCCTTTAAGAACTAATTACTGTTCATTTGTCCCCATCTTCCAACTCTGTTGCATGGGGGTTAAGTCTGCACAAATGAACTTTGAGGAACATAACAAAACCATAGCAGGGCTTATTTCTGCAGTGGGTGATTTATCTGGTCTGGTTTTGGACGGATGGCCACAGAGTTCTCTGTTCCTGTGTGGCCTTTCGGGATAATATACTGACAACAACTGCAGTCATCTCAATCCCATGCCTCTGGGACTGTATCTGCCCTTTTAGCACTCCCATGTCAACTCAACGAAATGCACAGAAACATCTGGACCTCTTGCATGTCATATAAAAAAGATGAGAGCCAGGAGACCTGTCTTAGATCGTCTTTCTAATCCATTTTCTCCACGAGAGCAGCAACATTCTCCTAGCATGGGAGACTGGCATCTCCCCACAGTTTTCTCTCACCAGGCAAATAAGTGAGGGGAAGTGGGCAGACTCTCTACTGGGGCTAAGTTTCTGCTCGACCTTGCAGCCCACAAAAGTAAGAAGGCACTTCTCTCACCTGTCTACTGCCCCTTCTCCTTCCACAGTCTGTCAGCCGAAAGGGGCCTCTCTCCTCATTTTCCTCTCTGAAAGAAGCCTCCTCCAGTTTTATCATCTCATGCTCTAGGGACATTAAACCTTGTGGCTAATGGTAGATGAGGAGCAAGATGAGAAATCTGCTTGGAACTAGAGAGTACATAGGGAGGGATATTTACAGGTCATTACATTTTACAAATCATTCCATTTCTACCCTATCATAGATTAGAATGTTCTAAAATTCAAGACTTACTTGCCACTCTTGGAGTTCTGAGGAAAGGTAGACTATTTCACACAACAATACATATCCATTTTATAAGGAAAACTTCACGCCAGTAAAATTCAGATGGCTTTGCATGAGGAAAAATATTCTTTCTCAAAATGAAAGTAACAAAAGCCAAATACCACCAAAAAAAAAAAAAAAAAAAAAAAAAAAAAAAAAAAAAAAAGGCAATAAATGAGGGTAAGTATTTAACTCTGAATAGGAATGTCATATTTCACCCCAAATGGGACATTTTCAATAGTGCATCACCCCTATGTCCATTCAGGTGTTTCTTCACACACAGGGAAACATTCCTTTACATAATTGTTCTCTGGGAGTTTAATGATTTACTTTCCATAGAGTGGTCTCAGTTTATTCAGCTCAGTACAGGCAGCAAGATTCATCTAAGTTCTGTGTTTGAGAAGTATGATGAAGAGGTAAACATCTCTTTCAACTATTTAGTTCATATATTTTCCTAAAATAATTTACTAACACAACACCGAGAAGTTGAACTCAATGATTCCACTACTGTGTATCTCTTAAGAATGAGAAAGACTTATGAAGAGGTAAAAAAAGAATTATTAGTTACTGAGGCGCATACCAAAATTCACTGCTGATATTCCAGAAACACAAATTCAGTTTTTATTTCAATTTTATTTAGAAAGTTATTTGATTCCAATAAGACTTAAAATTAACAAACATATCAGAAAACTTTTTTTAATTGCCAGAGGGCACATGTACTCTTTAGAAAGAGGCAGAGAGAAAGAGAGAAAGTACCCCTCTGTGGGTCACGGTCATGCCATAACCCATTACCCACTTCTCCATTCTGTCAGAATTTGGGGCCTGTACGTGGACACACGTGGCATGCTTTTTATTCCAGGAAGGCTAGGATTCAAACCATGTTGACCGTGTGGGATCAAGCTTCCTTAAACTCTAGGTCTTGTGACAGTCCCAGAAAGTATTTTAATTATCAGTTTCTCTTCTGGACATCTGACATTGTGGGTGTGTGTTTATAAATGAGTCAGATACACATATTTACCATTTAGTATATGGTGTCCCAGAGATTGTATTTTTTGCTTACTTGTTCAGTTCCCAGTAATAAATTCTTAAGACTTTGAGATAATAGGCATGGTTATACTTCTTTGGTGCATTCACCATGTGATATTTGTTTAACGAAAATGGAGAACAGAAAGGAAAAATATTCAGGACTTTTTTTTTTTTTTTTTTTTTTTTTTTTTTTTTTTTTTTTTTTTAAGTTTTTGCCATAGGTGTGTGTATTTGCTGGAGAGCTACAGAGAGAGAACTAGTGAAAGGGAAAGTGCGAAATCGCCCCCCCCCCCCCCCCGCCCCAACCAGGGGGAATGTCCACACTACAGTCACTTCTCCTTCTGGGATTCTGGTCATAAATGCACACATGCCTGGTATGATTTTCAAGCCACCAGGTCTGAGATTCGAACCACGGTAGACCATGTAAGAATTCAGCACTTTAACCACCATACCACCTGCTCCCCTCAGAACTTGATTTTTTAACCATGACCTGTGTATATATGTTCTGGAAGTACTTTCTGTTCAAACTATCTTTCTTTCCATTTGGGTACCACTCCCCTACAACTGCATATTTAAAATCCACAGTGAACACAGATAAGCCCATAAAGACATCCAATATTCTTATATATTTGTGCATTTGCATTGGTCAGGAGAGAATCAGTAATGTTTTCTTCCTGTCTGAGGTGTTTAGTGGTAAAAAATCCCTTAATGGGCTCTCATGGCATATCCACAATTCGGCAAACCCTTGTCTCCATTTTATATTCAGATGGCCTCCTCCTTGTTTATTTCAAAATCAGAACAGAAAGCCAGTCAGGTAAAGAAAATCCTTACAAAGTACTGTTCAAATACAGCTGCCTCCTTCTTTTCTTTGACCTGGTGTTTATTAGCTTCTTGGTTTTATAATGAATTGATAAGGTGTTTAGAGACATTAAAAATGCTCACGAGTCATCACATACCAAAGCACACTCCACTGGCTTTGTAGGTAATGTGTGGTATAAACAGAAGATAGATGAAAGGAGTGAGTCCATGCCAGCCATACGATCTGAAAGTAAAAAGCAAAAAAATGTGGTATTTAATTCCTTCAATGTCTTGAGAATCCATCACTCAGACAGAACCCTTAACAGAAATCTAATTCTCCAGTTGCTGGACAAAGTTAATTAATTTGCAAATATATTTCATCTTCTAAGTGACGGCGTTGTCTACTCTAGGCAGTGGGGAAAGTAAAGGCTGAAACTGGAGCATCAAGTGCTGGAGGCTTCACATGACACGACTCCAACCCTGGGGACTTGAGGTGACACCAGCTCATTACATCTCCTCCAAATGAGCTCCTTGTAAAAGGGAAATATTTTGATTAAGGTAGTGAGGGGGGCACTTGCAATGCTCTCCATGTGCTGCCTCTAATTGCTGTGCTCTGTTCTTAAGTTTTTTCAAAGGACTGGTACCAGCAGGGGAAGAGGCCCTCCTGGCTTTTGTCATCAACCCCAAGGTGGGATGCAGAGTTGTTGCTTTTGCTTTTTGATTCTCCTGTTGGATGCTCTAGTCTTTGCCTTAATCTCCAGTGTCTTCATTTTGGATCCCCATATCCTTACTGGAACTCTTCCAAATTATTTTAGTTAGTGACTTGCATTGCCAAGATTCCAGTGAGACTATGAGGTTCTAGCTCGGGCCATTATTTTTCTGTATACAGATTTCCAACTGTGAGGATACTTTCTATGTAAACACATTTTGTCACTGGTTTATATGCCTCGATAGTGTCAGCAGAATAATTACTGTGTCAAAACTGGAAGGACAAGAAGAGGAATAAAAGTCTGCAGCCAAAGTGGCATCAGATCCTGCCTGATTCCCGACCTGCGCAGTTCTGTCTTTTACAAGGCTGGACTCCTGGGCCCAGCTGCTGGCTCAGCAGCATTCTAGCTCATAGAGGACAAAGGAGGAGACAGTGATGATGGGCATAGTGAACAAGGGGAGTGTCTGGGAGTAACACTGAAGATTTATAAAGAGAAAACATCATGCAGCAGCACCTTGTACACCACACTATACACTGTAGCTCATCCTCTAAATACAATGGGATGTCCCTGAAGGTACTTACATAGGGGTATTAAATATTTTGAATTATATTTTATTTAACTTGTTTCTTTTCTTTTTTTTTTTTTTTGGAGAGGTTTTTGCTATAGGGCGCGTGCACTCTCCAGACAGACAGAGAGAGACATAGAGATAGAAAGCGAGAAATCACCCCCCAGGGGAGATGGCCACGCCACAATCCCTTCTCCTTCATTCTCCTCTTGGGATCTTGGGCACACACGCACACGCTCCCGGCGTGAGTTTAAGCCACCAGGTCCGGGACTCAAACCGCAGTTGACTACGTGGGAGTACAGCGACATAGCCATTACTCTAACTGCTGGTCCCTAACTTGTTTCTTTATTCATGATAAAGAATTTGCTTCAATCCTCCAGCCTCTTAAGATCTTGGGCACTCATGTGAGTGCCTGGTTATGTTTTAGGCTGAACCTAGGTGGCTATTGGAATTGTGGTCACCATGTAGGATGTAGCTTCTCTTGAGCAGTGCATTAACACTGTGCCAAGGAGCTGGCCCTGAACTATGTCTTGAAAGTAATTTATGGTTGGGGCCAGCAGATGGTGTAATGGTTACATTGCTGGACTCCCATGCAATCAGATGTGACTCAAGTCCTGGACCAGGCAGCTTAAAACTCATACTGGACGTGTGTGCATGCATGCCCAAAATCTCAAGAGGAAAATGGTGGAGAAGGGATTGCCACATGGCCACCAACCCCTGGGGGGTGGTTTCTCACCTTTTGTCTTTCATGCATCCTATAGCAAAAATCTTTCTTAGAAAAAAAATAAAGCCATTTTATGGCTATTGTACAGAGGATAAACAGGTGAGAAGAAAGAGTAGGATCTGGTTACTGTTATGAATTCTAGTCAATGAAGACAGTGGGGTTGAAAGGTTGAAGGACTGAAGATTTATAGTGAAGACAGACCAAACAGTTCTTGTCAAAGGATCAAATGTGGAAGATAGGAAAATGGGGAATCAAGATGCCTCCTAAGCTGTAGGTTTTGAGTAACTAAGTGGACATGAGTAACAGAAAACTCAGTCCTTAGAACTTGGGCCTTCACATGCTCTTACTAGTTCCTATCCAAAGGGTGGGACACACTGACCCCAAATCTCAGTTTGCTGCCCAGATCCTTTAAGCCAACTTTCCCATCACTTTCTTTTTTCTTCTTTTTCCTTCTCTTCCTCCCCATTTTTCTTTCCTTCCTCCTTATTCTAAAGTTATGTATTTATTCTTTCTAGGAGAGATAAAGACAAGGAGGGAAAAAGAGGGAAGAGAGTGAAAGACAGACAGAAAAAGACAGACACCCCTCAACAGGGTATCTATATTACTATCCATTCTAGTTTCTGTCAGTCCTTATCGTGGGCACATACTCTCAAGCTCAGCATTCACAGGTAGGACCCATAATGAGATCGCAGGACCATCCCATGTGGTACCTGCATTACCACTGTGCCACCACCTGGCCCTCTTTCTCTTTATTTCCTTGAAATCTTATTGCCCTCTTTGTCAATTTGCACTGGCGATGATACCCCTTTTCCTCCATTCTGGATCCCCATGTACTGATTCCTGCACTGGGATTTGCACCATCCCCAAGTTCCTACAGGGAATACTCTTGTTTTTGTATAGACACTCCCTCATATCTACTGCTGATGGGAATCCCAGCCTCACACCAAACACCTGCACTGCCTTTGTGGTGCTCTCATTTTAGAGTCTGGCTCCATTCATCATGGTTCTATTTCATTCATTTTCTGTACCTTCCCCTGCTAAGTCTTGAAAATGGGAAATGTAAGTACAGAGAGATACCAAAATCTGCAGCAAAATTTTACAAAAATTCCCCCTCACAGTGAGTCCAATATCCTCAGAAGTACCTACCCTACAAATTACTCCTCCTCTTTAGCTATCCTTAAACACCATAAAGTTACAAAAATGCCAATCAATTTATTTGAAGCATTTAGGCCATTATGTATCCAGAGTGGACAAAAACAATGGCAAAGACTATATTCTAGAAATAGTTGTACAATAAGGAGATTCATAAAAAAAAACAAGAAATAAATTTTTGTAAGAGAGAGAAAGAGATTAAAAAGAGAACTGTGTGTTTCTTTTCACGGATCAGAGCTGCTCGTCTTGTTAGTGGGCATTCATTTGGAAATTTTAAGACTATATCTCATTTTCTATCTTGTAAAGTAGGATAGCAAAAGTACTGTTTCTTGCCATTTAGTAACTAGAGATTTATTTCTAAGATAGTTTTACAATACGCCAATCAAATGAATTGCAGCTAAATATTCATTTTATTCAGGTGTTACAGGTCCAGTGAACTAATGAACCAGAAGGCTATTTGCTTTCTAGCTTCATACAAGAGTGTAAAATTTTCCTGCCAAAAAAAGGGTAAAAGAAAAAAAAGGGGAAAAAAATAAAAACACTGATTCAAAAATGGTGTTAAGGGAATTTGTAAGGCAGTTTTAAAAAAATGATCAATCACCTCCTGTATTCTAAAAATGAGGGGTATAAAGCAATTTTTATAATTCTAGATAGCACTAAAAAGCTTGAAATTGCTTCATTCTTTTAAAAGAAAACATTATTCTAGCTAAACTTTCCACCCAGTTGTCATGGCAACCTTGCCATTTTTCTACCACGAAGAGACAATTAGATATTAACCTGGGCATTTAGAAAAAGGCACTCCTAACTTAGAGAAAGACTTGTTGATTTGTGTTTGGCTGAGTAGGCCAAAGAATTACTATTATAATTCTTCCCGGAGCTAATACACTTGGGCTTTGTATGCCATTGTCTCAGAAAGAAGTATCTCTGATTCTTGCAGATAAGCCAAATACGCATTCAAGGGAAAGGGAACATAAACTGGGCTGTGTTAACTAGTACCCCATCAGCTGGAAAATTAGAGAAAATCCCATTTGTGCTTTCTCTGCCATAAATCTTTACTACAGTACCTCTTACCACTGTAGAGTCATACTACAATGGAAGAGTAGCTTACCTGAGATCAAGTTGGGTAAAAAGTGGCGGAGAATTAGATCGCTTATGTTTTTACAAACAAGTTATTAAATCTGTATCCCTAACTCCCTCATTCTTTCAAATACATAACTTCTGAGAGTCAGCACGGGAAGCAGTAAGTTGGAAACCACTAGAGCATGCATGAATTATTTTTTTTATTTGTTAGGGGTTTTATCCAACTGGCACCCTTTCATTTCCCATCAATTCAGATAATAAAATTCTGTTTAAAAATACTTTTCTCTTTATCATTATTGTAGTTTTTTTTTTTTTTTTTTTTTTTTTTTTTTTTTTTTTTTTTGTACTACCTAATGCTCAAGGTAAAAGAGGGGCATAAGCATGTATTTAGGAAGACAAAACTCTTTTAGATGAAATGGAACTCATAAAACCTATCTGAGGCATTGTTCTCACAGAGCATTTGTTTAACTCTAAGACCGTGTTATTTCTCTGGTTAATGTTGACATTTACATAGACCAGTGCTATCTCCAAAACATGTACCATACAAATGAGGAACATGGTGAGATGCATTAAAAAATGTGATTATAAAAGAACGATGACTTTTGTTAGGAAAAAAATAGGACTTTTCTATTCAATGTACTAGCCAAGGAAGGGATATGTTTTCTAATTATGCTGTCATTGTGCAAAATATTTAGGGAGCTCTTCTCCTGGAAATCGCTTCTTGAGCCTCTTGCATGTTATTTCAATTGTCCTAAGAGAAGCAAATCTGTATTTTTTGAAAGCAAGCCAAGTCTATTAAAAATGTAGATATCCAAATTCTGGAAACCATTTTTAATTAAGCTTTCTTAAAGTCTTTTAAAGAGCAACAAAGATTGTGTATGTGTGTGCATCAGGGTAGGAAGCCAGGGGGTGTAGTCCTGCGTTAGGGCTACTATAAAAATATCACAGACAAGTGGCTTAAGCAACAGAAATTATTTTCTCACAGTTCTGGAGGCTGGATAGCTGAGATCAAGGTGTCAGTCCATAGTGTTGGTTCCTTCTGAGGGCCGTGGGGGAAGATGTGTTTCAGGCCTCTCTCCTTGGCTTGTCGATGGCCATATTGCTGTCTTGCCCCCATTTCTTCACATCATCTTTCCTCTGCACACATCTGTGTCCAATTTTTTTCTTGTAAATTATATTAGATCTGAGTAAGATAATGACCTCATTTTAATTGAGTTACTGCTTTAAAGACCCTATCTTCAAATGCAGTCACATGATGAGGTACAGAGGGTGGTGGTGAGAACAACACATGAGTTTGGGGAGGAGAGCACAGTGCAATCTGTATGGTAGATATGGCTTCTGAACAGAATGTAAAGGCGTCTCCTGTGGGAAGTTCCTGTGAAGGAAGACACTCCTTGGATGTTGCATCTTTACGTTTTGCTGTATGACAAACCATCCCAGGAAGTAGTGGCTGAAAAATAGCAATGTATTATTTCTCACAATTCTGTGCACTGTTCAGGGGACTCTTTTGCTACTTTGACCCAGTTTATTTGTGTGATTTCCTTAAGATGAGAATCCTCTACATGGTAAAATATGCTACGGAATCATTCACATTGTCTCTCAGTCGGTAGTAAACAGACACTCTTTTTCTCTTCCACAGGGATTCTTTTTCTCCAGTAGTCTAGAATAGCTTCCTTGAATGTTGGGAGGGACAGCGCTCCAAGAGCACAAAGGCTGAATTTCTAAACCCTCTCTCTATTTGTTATGATTTTCAAGTCACTGGTCCATGATGGTCAACCATCATGGGGGAATCCAGCGGCTTAACCACCACACTACCCGCTGCCCTTTTAACTCTTTTAAGGCCCAATCTATGGAACTCATAGATTTTCATTCTAGCATGTTCTTTCACACAGAGTGAGTCACAGGCTACCCCAAGATCAAAAGACTGGTAATCTTGATGTGTGGAACTACAAATAAATGGTGACTATATGAAAATTGTCATGGATGTGTAAATACTGGTATGTTTGTTAAATCACCAGACTTCAATTTTAAGCCATAGTTCTGAGTTCCATTAATTTTGGGAGGAAATGGGGAAAATAGTGGCACAAATAAACCCAAACAGAATTTTTCTTACTTCCCATTATTTGTCTTCAAAAATATTTTATTTCCGCTTTACTTTTAAATCTAATTAATTTTGATTAAACATCACTTAAATCTTTTGTCATTGTTGTTAAGGGAGATTCTTGCTATCAGGTGCATGGGCTCACCAGAAAGATAGAAACGGAGAGACAGAAAGCAAAAAATCACTCCCCAGGGGGAATGGCCACACTGCAATCCCTTCTCCTCCATTCTCCTCTTGGGATCCTGGGCACCCATGCACATGTATCTTGAGTGAATTTTAAGCCTCTGGGTCTAAGACTTAAACTTTGCTCAACTACATGGGAGTCTAGCAACGTAACCATTATGATCTGCTGGCCCCACCTAAATCTTTAATAAAATTATTTTGCATTCTTCAAGCACACACTGGCCAGATAATGAAGGCAACCTGGGAAGTAGCTGAAAAGTAGAAAGCAGAAGCTCTTAGTGAAGCGTGTTAGTTTCTTTTGTGTACCAAGGCACAGAGACATGGAATTACTCAGGTGATAAAGCCATATTGTAAAGACACAGGAACAAGCAGGGGAAAACTAGAACCTCTCCACTGAGATGAACCAGGCTATGCAGAGATCTGACATATCATCATAGGCACACGGTGCATAGCATTGTGGCATGGCAACTGTATTAGTTTCCTAAGAATGTTGTAATAAATGATCACAAATATGGTAGCTTAAAACAAGAGAAATAAATTATCTCACAATTCTGGAGCCCAGAAATTCAAAATCTAGCAGGGGCATAAAACCTCTGAGAAACTAGTAGAGAATCTCTCCTTACTTCTTGCAACCTCGGATGGCCACTCCAGCATTCCTGCACTTGTAGCTACATCACTCCACTCTTCCACTTCACTTCTCCTTCTCCCTGTGCCTACGAAGTTTCCTGTTGCCTTTCTCTTATAAGGATACTTATAAGGCCCAGATAATATAGAATAACCTCCTTTCAAAATCTTTAACTCAATTACATCTATAAACACCCTCTTTAAAAAAAAAAAAAACCACTAAAACAAAAACAAACAAACAAAACCAGATAATTTACGACTTCCACGCATTAGGACTTGATATTGTGGGTGTCTGTTATGTGACCTACTACAGCGTTCACCACTCTCGGGCTTTCTTCACCTCCAGACCTGACCTGTTGCAAAAAACAAATAACACATAAGAAAGCAAGGGACGTGGGACCAGCAGTTAGCGTAATGGCTATGTCGCTGGACTCCCACGTAGTCGACCGTGGTTTGCATCCCGGACCCGGTGGCTTAAACTCATGCTGGGCATGTGTGCGTGCGTGCTCAAGATCCCGAGAGGAGAACAGAGGTGAAGGAATGGCGGTGTGGCCATCACCACTGAGGGGTGATTTCTCGCTTTCTGTTTCTCTGTCTCTCTCTGTCTGTCTGGTGAGCGCACATGCCCTATAGCAAAAAAACCTCTTAAAAAAAAAAAAAAAAAAGAAAAGAAAGAAAGAAAGGAAGGAAGAAAGAAAGAAAGAAACATGAGAGTGTTCAGCTGTGCCAGCCTGCCCTGTGTTCTCACTCCTCACCAGTCCCCATACAACAGCACTCTACTCAACCATCTTCTTTGTAAGTATGTGCAATTCACAGTCATTTAGGATTCAGAGGCCCTTCTCCGTTGTACAAAGATAAGAGGATATATGAGAGAATAGATTTTTTTTTTCTGTGAATAAATCCCCTCATGTTAAAATACCTGAATTGATTCTTCTACATTTTAGTTTAGGAGTGGCAGGAGCAGCTAAGCTTAGCAGATAGAAGAGCTCAACCTTTACCTGAGTTATGACAGAGAACACAGAAATGCACACTGATGCCGATCTTTATGGCAGCCACACCAATAATCTCACTCTAAACTCCCACATCCAAGACACAGTCTGGAAGGGCAAGGATGTCTCCATGCATTTCTAAGGGCAACTGATCCTTCCTTAAATCCGCCTTTTTACCAATACCTAGCTCACATGAAAAGTACACAGGAATAGTATTTCACATGTAATTGGAGAAGGGAAAATAATTTCAAGTCTAATATGAGATAGAATATATGCTTCATAAAGTCAGGAATCATTGGATATTTACATTTTAAGTGCCTAGACCAAAATCAGGGATACCTAGAACCTTGCTAAAACCCTGATTCACAGGATTGTCCTGTGGCCCAATGGTTAAGGAAGCTGGATCTCATAAAGTCTATTGTGCGGTTTGAATCATACCCTCAGCAGCTTGAAAAACATGTATGCTCCAAATCCCCATAGGATGGAGAAATTAAGAAGGGATTGGCTAATGACCATGTGCCATTGGGGGTCCTTTCTGCCTCTTTCTCTCACTCACTCTATTTATTGCATGTTCACACAACTTCTGTCAAAATAAAAACAAAACACCTTGGCTTAAAAGACGCCACCAGACACAAGAGATTGAATAACATTTCCATCAAGCACATTTCCCTAAAATGAAGTTAATGATTTTAAGTTTGTGGCTACCAATTATCATCATGTACTAACGTAGCCTATTAGCTAAGGCATGAAGCAATTGTAATACTTTCTTTAAAACACCTTAACTAACTCTGTAGTAACTTTGCTATTGCATGTAAGTCAAGGGGTGTTTGATAAGACAATCCTCTAAATGCTGTAATTTCCATATGGTGGCTTATTAAAATATTATTTCCTAAGCCAATTGTTCCAGAAATTCTGATTCAATAGAGATGTGCTGTTCAGATGACTCAAATACGGATTAAAAGCTAAATATTCAGAAATACTGTTCTCAGCTACATTCCAGAACTTCCAGTTTATGGCATACTGTATTCTATTATAACCAAGCCAATATAGGGGTCCTACTTAATAGGTGGCCTAAGTGATACGGGAAAATATAACCATGCTGCAAATGATGTGTATCTCATTTGTTTCTCTGACGTTTTGAAGAAATGAGTCATGTAATTGTAGGCAACCTCGTCTGCAATAATAATAAGATTTATTATTATTATTAAAACAAAACATCTAAAATTGAGCTTTCATCAAAAGAGAAAATGTCTTTGTCTTACAACAAAAAGAAATGGTGCTCAATCCTCCTTGATGTTTGGTTCACTCCCAGACATCTGTCATTTCAGGATCCATGTCATATTTCTCAGCTCCACTTTGTAATCCTATATCAAAGAAAAGAGCACGCTGGCAGCTTCTAAAAAGATTTGAGACACACATACACACAAAGGGACCCAGAGAGATAGCAAAGCTTTCGTTGGTGGAAATGAGCTATCTGTGCGATCACCATGTTTCCATCCATATATCTAGAGAGCTGTTTTCTGTGACAGAAAGCTGTAGTTTTTTAATGAAGATCTGTGTTTAAATTTCACTTATGTGCTTTATTTTTATCCAAGTTAACCAGGTTCTACCAAATGAAAATAAAAATAAAATCAATATTAAGAGAAAAGTGCTGAATATTTTTTTTTTCTTCATGGGGATTACAGAACAAGGTTATACTTTAGAACTTGAGAGTAACAGGTTATTTGACAAGATCCTAATGATTGGATTGTCCCCAGGAAAACTAGGACAGAATTGGCCATGCTTAGCCAACTCTGCTTCTAGCTGAGAGGATCAAGGTCTTTAGAAGTGCCTGGACTGTCTTTTTCTTCTCTGCAGTGAGGAACATTGATTACTAGCCTGTACATGCTTCCTGAGATGACTGTTTCTGGGTTAGTCTTTGACAAAACATCTGGGAGCCTGAGAAAAATGCTAATCCAAAATGTACCACTAAGATTGCTGAGAATACAGACGTACATGACAGAGCTTTAGACAGGTCATGTTTCAGGAGAAACGTTATTTGAAGACAATTTAAATTGTCCCTTTTTAAAAAAAATTGGCATTATTCAAATGATACTTTGTCTTTCAAAGTCACATTTCGCTCTCAATTGTGGTTTTAATCAAATTTCGTAGCATTTACTTCAAATAAATTATAATTACAGTAATAAAGCCCTAGAAAAGTAGATATTTTGGATAAAACTGATGTAATTATGTCAAAAGCCATTGACAAAAATAGAAATTAATGTGTCCAATGACATAAAACTTTAAAAAATTGGGTGAAATATGTTAAATATGCTATATTTACAACAAAAACAAAAATAACAAAATGAATACCTTGAAAGTAGCGATTGTATGTCAAACTTTACATGGATTTTAAAAACTTTTGCACCACAATAAACTTATACTTTAATTCCATTTTCCACAAATTTTTCAGCCTCTTCATATTACACTTTTATGATGGATATTTTAAATAACTTTGGAGGAAAATACATTGCCTGAAACTATTAGAAGGCTAGATACTACACTTGAGAAGTATTCATTGAAAAGCTAGAAAAAGACCAACACACATAATCCGAAATATAAAAAGTTAAAATTAATTAAAAATAAGAGCTATAAACATATAAAGTGATGGTTTAAAAAAATAATAATAGGAAAGTAATAGGCACAATGCACAGAATTAGAAATAAGGAAAGATTAGAAAGTCCTGAGGGAAAAAGTAGAAGAAAATAAATCACTTTTTAAAAACTGCATTAAAATTACTTTGAAAATACAGGTAAAATATATTTGATGAAATCGTTAATTATCTAAGTCTAAATAAGAGTGTACATAATGTCCGGCTAAATCACGGTGGTGCAGCCAGCAGCTGCTGTGCAGTAAGAGAGCCATGTGGGAGGCCCAGTTCAGACCTGAGGTGACCTGAATATGCCACACATGCCTGTGATCCTGGCTGGCAGGGAGGGTGGAGGCAGGACTGCAGCATGGTGAGAACTGTTCACGGTACTGGTCTCTCTTTGTGTGTGTTTCTCTCTCTCATAGAATAGATAGATAAACATTAAAAGAAACCACATACGTCTAATCGGATAAATTAGCAAGAAAAGACATTGAGAGGGCCAGCAGGTAGCATGGCAGTTGAGGTATTAGATCCCACACGCCCAACTCCACAGTTTGAGACCCAGGCTCTGTAGCATGAAAAACACACTGAGTGTGAGTATGAATGATATAATGCCTGCGTGCCCCCAAATCCTGAGGAAAAATGGAGACGAGATTAAGGCATGCCATCTCCCCCCCCCCAGGGAGTAATTTCTCACTTTCCCTCTCTCTCTGTCTCAGTAGTTCTCCCATGAGTGCCCATGCAATACTATAAAGATATTAAATTAAAAAAAAAGAAAGAAAGAAAGAAAGAAAGAAAGAAAGAAAGAAAGAAAGAAAGAAAGAAAGAAAGAAAGAAAAGAAAAGAAGAGACATTAAGAAAGGTGTCAAGGAGCCAACTATCAAGAAAGAGGAAAGCTAGGAAATGTTTTTGGTGCTATCTCTCAAATCTTCAAGGAAGATGCTTCTCATATGATAAATGAGAAGACAACCACCTTTTCTCTTTAAAAAAAAAACACACACAGAACTTAAAAACAATCATTCAAAAAAGAAAGAAAATATCATTTTGCCATATAAATATTTAACAGCTAGCATTAGGAAAATATAATAAAAATAAATATAGTACTACATGAGTAAACTATTACACTATAAACAGATAAGGTCTATTTTAGAAATCCAACTTACCTTATCTGCAGGAATCCAAACTTCCACAGGAAGTAAAATCTTCTATAATCAGGCAGTGGTGACTCCTTCCAAACCTGGTCTTTCATCATTTCCCATATAGATGCTTCCTCTCTATCTAGTCATCTAATGTGCCCAGTGAATTTGCACTTTTAATCCCCCTACACACACATCTTTGTTCATGTAAGGATTTCTGTCTGTTATCGATGGTCCATTCCCACTCTTCCCTGCACGGTGAAGGTCCCCTGCCTGTTATTGATGGTCCATTCCCACTCTTCCCTGCACGGTGAAGGTCCCCTGTCTGTTATCGATGGTCCATTCCCACTCTTCCCTGCACGGTGAAGGTCCCCTGTCTGTTATCGATGGTCCATTCCCACTCTTCCCTGCACTGTGAAGGTCCCCTGCCTGTTATTGGTGGCCCATTCCCACTCTTCCCTGCACGGTGAAGGTCCCTCTTCTCCCAACTCCCACAGCGCTGTTTCCTTCTCTGTGCTCCAAGGAGTTCAACGATCATGTCACTCATTATGATTCCTATTTACAGTCAACTCATGACATTCTGTGTCATTAAATTACTCTGACCTTGAGCAACTCAATCTCTCTGGAATTTACTTTCTCTCATCTATAAAATTAAGCAATGAAATTCAATAATTTATTCAACAAATATTTTACTAATGATCACTTTATACAAGGCACTTTTCAATGTGCTGGGTACTCAGCAATGGAAAAAAAATAGAAATAGTTGCTTTCTTTTGTGGAGAGGTTTTTGCTATAGAGCACGTGCACTTGCCAAAAATATAGAGAGAGTCAGAGGGACAGAAAGTGAGAAATCACCCCCCCAGGGGGGATGGCCACACCACAATCCCTTCTCCTGCATTCACACACGCACACGTGCCCGGTGTAAGTTTAAGCCACCAGGTCCAAGACTTGAACTGCGGTCGACTATATGGGAGTCCAGTGACATAGTCATTACGCCAACTGCTGGTCCTGAAATAGTTGCTTTTAAATCAGTTATTTTCCTGTGAAGAAAGACATAATATTAGCCAAATAAATATGTATACTGTATAGTGATTAAACGTTGAGTATTATGCAGAAAACAGGCAAAGTGTAGGAGAATTGAAGGGCCAGGGGCAAGGTAGCAGTTAGGTTGCAACTTTAAATGAATATAACCATCTTAACTCCAATGTCTCAGTTCGCATGAATTTGTATTTCCCTCAAGAAGATAGTAAGTTCCGGGACAATGGAGCATCATTAGTATCTGTTGTTTCATGTGAAGAGAATAGTATAGTAAATAAAAGTTTAGGTTTTGGAGTCAGAAAAATTCACATGCTTTGTGACCCAACACCCTGCTTCATCTGTCTGGGCCCTTGTTTCTGCCTCTATAAAATGATATCTACCTTATACGATTGTCATAGGGATGCAATGAGAGTTCACATTAGTGCATTGTCTGACTTTACATAAGCACTCAACAAATAGAAGTTATTATTTATTATAAAACCTTGACACAATAGGCATTTATTAAATAACCATAGAATGAATATGCTAACCAGTAAGATGATATATACTTTCATGAGCAAATCTTTCAGAACCTTTCACTTTCTCAGAAGTCTTTTATTCTCATATGCTATATATAACAAAATTCTAGGTGTTTAAAAGGTAGCTATTGGAACAATTGGCAAAATCTAAATAAGGTCTGTAAATTAGATATTATTATACTAATGTTACTTTCCTGATTTTGATAATTATACTGTGATTATGTAGAAGACAGTCTTTGTTTCAGGAAATTCACAGCGATGTGTTTATGAATAAAAAGGCACAGTGTCTACAACTCACTTTCAAAGGATTCAGAGTATATATATATATATATATATATATATAAAATATATGAAGTAATATGAGAAATCTTGCAACGTGTTTGTAATTCTGATATTGTGTCACAACAATATATATAATTAAAAAATGTATTGTTGGGACCAGCAGTTAGCATAATGGCTATGTCGCTGGACTCCCATGTAGTCGACCGCAGTTCGAGTCCCGGACCCGGTGGCTTAAACTCACGCCGGGCGCATGTGCGTGCATGCCCAGGATCCCGAGAGGAGAATGGAGGAGAAGGGATTGCGGCATGGCCATCCTCCCTGGGGGGGGTGATTTCTCGCTTTCTGTCTCTCTGTCACTCTCTGTCTGTCTGGCGAGCGCACGCACCCTGTAGCAAAAACCTCCCCCCCCCAAAAAAAAAAAATGTATTGTTGAATGAATTAAAGCTAAGGAACAGAATGAGGACGTATAACTGGTATAGCTGGTTCCCTGTACAGACCTTTTCTTAGAATTCCTTTTTATTTTTAAGCTTTCACCATAGGTGCATGTGCTTGCTGGAGAGAGGCAGAAAGAGATAGCAAGAGAGAAAGTTGAGCAATCATTCCCCTTGGGATGGCCATACCATAATCCTTTCTTCTCTATTCTTCTGGGATCCTGCACACATGCACAAATGTCTGACATAATTTTCAAGCTACCAGGTCTGGGACTCGACTCATGATTGGGAATGTGGGAGTCCAGTACCTTAGACTCCATACTACCTGGTGGTCCTTTTTCTTTGAATTCTTAAAGGACATATGCCTTGGAATGTTTGTAAGCTAAAAATTGAGGGGGAAAATAGTTTTATGTGTCTCAAATTTAGGAATTACTATGGTCTAAATGTGTCTCCCAAAATTTATTTGGTAGAAACTTAATCTTCAATGCAACAATGTTGGGAAGTGTAGCCTCTTGGGAAGAGTTTAGGATATGAGGGCCCTACCCTCATATGTGAATGAATGCCCTTATACACTGAGCTTTGCGGGAGTGGGTTCATGCCCTTCTATTCTGCCATGTAAGGACAAACTGTTTATCCTGTCTGTTTTTGCCCTTCTGCATGCCACCATTGAAAATGTAGCATGAAGGCTCTCACCAGACACTACATGGTGACACTTTGCCTTCGCAATTCCCTAGTCTCTAGTACTGTGAGAAATATATTTCTGTTCTTTATCAATTTCCCAGTCACAGATATTTTGTTATGGCAGCTCAAATGGACAAAGATAGGCACCATTTCATTGAGATGCAAATCTCGTGCATATAATGAAGATTTTAGCAGATTTTTTTAAAAAAGTAATTTTGGATCCAGCTATAATGATGAGTCCTGCTATGATACTGTGCTCCATAGACTGTGATCACATGGGAGTCTGGATTCAATTCATGGTGCCATCTAATGGTTGGGCATCTTGATATACACCATGATCCTAGCAACATGGGGAGGCTGAGATAGGAGGACAAGAGCTTTAGGCTGGTGTGGGCAAAATGGTGAGACTGTCTTAGAAAAAGAAAAGCTAAGTGTGGTAGAGCATGCTAGCAGGCCCCAACTGGGAGACTGAGACAGGAGGATGGCTACATGGAGGAAAAAAAAGAAAAGACATTGATTTTTAATATTGCCACCTACCATTATGTAAAACTACATTTATAATATGAGGTCACATAGGTAAAATAGATGTCATGTTACAATTGATAAGCAACATCCCCATTTATATATTTGCAACTGAGAGAAGATGGAAGGAAACCCCATGGATGCTTTCCTTACTTTAGCTCTCTGTACAGAGTTGACATGACTCACTGGGAGAGTCACAAATTCAACCATCAGGGGTTTCATCACCAGCTTCTCTTCAGTTTCTTTAAATAAATAAATAAATACTTTCAGCCTTAGAGCCTCTTACTTTGGGCTATTATCAGCCCATTAAAATTTTATATACTTTTCTAATTAAATGCAGAACTTGTTTATGCAGCAGATACTGTGAGAAACCATGGAGATGGGATAGCTAGATTAAAAAAAAAACATATAGGGAAATATCTATATCTGTTTATATCTACTTAAGAAGGTCTGTGCAATTTATACTCAGTTTACAAGTGTGTCTGTTTTGTTAAGTCATAAGTCATGAGCTCTTGTTTTTCTCTTTTCCTGTTTTATTGTTTTAAAACAGCCAAACATACATTCAATCAGAAGTACACACACATCCACCCACATACACACATATATTTTCTCTCTAGAATAACCCCTTTTCAGTGAAAGAAAAAAAAAAAAAGCCTAAATAAAAGCCCCTTTAATCAGTTACAAGAGTGCTGTACCAATTACTTCCCTACAGGGTGACCTTTTCATCTTTTAATGGCATTTTGGAATAAAATCGCCCTAACACGTTGGGAGTGTTATGTGTGTCACATTTCCAATTCTATTTTTTCTCTTGTTGGCACTGAATAAGGCCTAATGTATTCATGACCTAATTAGAGTAATTTTTGAATAATAATGACCTCCTGGGGGAGACTTTTTTCTTGGTACTATTCAGACACATTAACTAGAACAAGTGTTTCTTAATTTTTAAGTGTTTCTCTGGTTATTGGAAGTATTTTTGCTTCATTTAAAATGGAAATTATATAACAGGAATCCCTAGAGGAAATGAGAAGCACTTTGTTTTAGTTTTCACGATGCTCTCTTCTCTTGAAAATGCAGTATTCCTGTTATGTTGTTGACGTTGCTGTGTTCATTTTTTCCTTCATTCTCATGGATGTGACTATTCAAGACATAGCACCATGTTCTAAAAAAAAAAAAAAGCGTAAGTGATTCCGACAGTCCTTCTTGCAGTTACATTTCTGGGTTTCTGAATTTGTGGCACAATGACTTCCGTCTCCCTTCTTATTATTTTATTCTAAGATGAAAGTAAATAATAAGGGATACATAAACAAATAGGTATATTGACTCATTTCAACACTCATGGATTACTCCCAACTCTTGCAAAACTTGTATTTATTTTGCTTTAGTTAAAATACAACTCACATTTTTATTGTGTGTACACATTTATCACCCAACTTCCTCCAAAAGACCAACAGAACTGACACCATCATGAGTCACTTCCTCATCCCCTCTGAAAGTCCACGCTGTCTGCCCATCCCCTTATCTGACTTGACTTCTCTCCCACTCCCATACCCTCCTGCTATTCTGGAATTCTCAGTCTGTCCTAACTAGAATTCCTGATATTTCTGAACTCTCTTTCTATCTTTACTCTTTAATGAAAATCTGATCCTCATTGGAAGATTTAGATATTGTCCTATCTATCTTAAATAGTGATTCCTTTTCCCTCCATACCCCATCTATAACAGATCCTTGAGGTTGAGTTGAGATACTTGCTTCTTGCTGCTGCTTTTAGACCACTTTTCTTTCTCATTCAAAATCCTAAAATTCTTAGCTCCTGTATGGTTATTATCTTTTTTTTTTTTAATTGCAAGGTATAGTGTCATTTTGTTGTTTATTTTTAATTTTTTAAATTTCATCTTCACATTTAATTGTACATCTCCATCGCACACAGTGTGGTTTTGCAAAAACATGTCTTTATTTCAATCATGTAACAACCTTCTCTTCTCCAGATTATAATAGCTGGCTTATTCTCTTTTTTTCTACCTCTATTGCTATGCAAAATTTAACCATACCAAAAACATAACCACTAAAATCTTTACTATAATAGACTCTATTTCTTACATTTCAAACTCATTTGCTCTCATATGTATACTCCCGCAATGCTTTGGCCCATCAGGCTCAATTCTTCTATATTGAGTAACATTTTTCCCATGTCTTCTCTTGCCTCATTACAACTACGATGCCATTGTTCTTCTGTATAATCATCCCCTGCATACGTTCTCACCTCCCAGCCCCTTTCTTCCTTTTTCTTACACATGAAACAAAACCCAAAACCTAATAGAAAGAAAAATACTGAACCCTTTTTTACTTATCTGTCTAAATAGCTGAATTTGGCCTGGTGGGGGGTGAAGGAGATCACACCATTCTGTTAGCTAACCCTAATTTAATTTTATGATCAAAAATATCAAATGGGCTTTCAATACTACCCAATAAGAATTATATATTTTTCTAGTCAATTTTCTCTTGTACTCACTGAGGTGAATATTTCAAACCTTCTCTTGCTCAATGATCTCCTCATTCTCATTCTCTCCCACTTGGGTCTAACCCACATATGCTCATTTGTTTTGCTTATAGTGAGAACAAGCATTTTGTTTAATATAAAAGGAGTTTGGAACTATGAGGTCTACAGTTGGTTTCCAAGTCTGGCTTGGAGATGCAGAGGTTCTAGACACAGATTTGGTCCAAAATAGCTATTTAAACTCAGGCAAGTCATTAAACTTCCTACAACCTCTTTCTTCAGCTATAAATTGAGATACGTGAATCTCTTAAAGAAATAAACAGATATTTAAGCAGATTCTTGTCTTATGAGTCTTATAAACACCATACCAATCTTCCCTGTCAAACTCTGCAAGTTCCAGTGACTAACAGCATGGCGAGGATGGCAAGGGAAAGACTCTGGAACCGTGAAAGTGGGACGATTGGGAGGTGGAAGGAATGAAGAAGCCAGAAGTTTAGAAGTAGAGTAGAAAGTCCACAGGTGCCCCAATAGACAATTACTTTTGGATTAAACTCCACTGACATCATAGGCTATTACAAACTCATTTTAATATTAGATATAGTAATTAGATGTAATTCTCAGGGCCGTTAGCTAGGGAGGAGACTGTTCTGAATGTTATATCTGTTCTATAAAGTTGGGTGATAATGTAACTAGCCACAAGAAAAAATATCAAACATTTAATAATGAAACAGAGGTAGGGACCCTATAATGTCTCCACAGTTTCAAGCTGAGAAAAGTTGTTACTATTAGAAGTCTGAGTGACTGAATACTACAGACTCAAGAATGGTTACAGAGCCATGAACTGCTGATGCTAGGACATAAAGTACTTCATACAAATTTTGGGACCAACAGGTGGCATAACAGTTACATTGCTGGACTCCCACATAGTTGCCGGTGGTTTTCATCCCAGACCTGGCAGCTTAAGGCTCACGCCAAGCACATGTGTATGCATGCCCAAAATCCTGAGAAGAGAGTAGAGGAGAAGGCATTGCAGCACAGCCAACCCCCTGGGGAGTGATTTCTTGCTTTCTATCTCTATCTCTCTCTACCTCTCTGGTGAGTGCATGCGTCCTATAGCAAAAACCTCTCAGAAAAAAAAATTCAAAATGTGAAACCTCTGAGCAAATCTTAAAGTATGTCCTTTCAATGGATTCCAAGAGTGTCTCTTGGGTGGGCAAATGGGACCCTTTCACATGTCAGGTGCCACTTTTGCCAGCTCTGTCCCCATGTGTGAGCAGCCCTGCAGGCCAGAGTACAGAAGGGATTTCAGGTGGCACTAGCCTCCTTGGCTGGTATTCTTGTGCAGGGCACCACACACATTCATAAGCGGGCCCTGGCAGCACGAGCCTATTATTTATGGATGTGTTAAAAAAAGACAGTAATACTCAAGGTAAATCATAACCTATTAAAGCAAATATCCCAATGGACAAATAATTGCTTCCCTAGTGTTTGATGTATCTATCAGAAGTGGAATACTGTCTGCCTAGAACAATTTCATTTAGAGCAGGATTTCCTACATTGTTAAGGGCAATTGAAGTTAATTAATTTTATAATTATATACTGCTATGGTTTGAATGTGTGTGTCCTTCCAAAGCTCATGCTGAAACCTAATCCCCAATGCCACAGTATTAAGAGGTAGGGCTGTCATTAAAAGGTGATTAGATCATGAGGACTTTGCCTTCATGAATGGGTTTAGTGTTGTAGAAAAGGAATTGAAGGAGGTCATGGTGGTTAAGGTAGTTAGATCCTAGATCCTACATGGCCTATTGGATTAAGTCCTGGACCCAGAGGTTTGAAAACCAGGCCAGGCACACATGCCTGCATGCCCAAAATCCTGAAAGGAGAGAGAAATAGAACTGATTGTAACATGATGAGTTGATGGGGGGTGGAGTGCTTTCTCAGCTTCCCTTTCTCTCCAGCACACACCTTGTGTCAAATTAAAAAAAAAAAAAAAAAAAAAAAACAAAGGACTGGAAGGAGTCTGTTGGTCCCTTGGGTCCCTTCCTCCATGTGACAAAACAACAAGGCACCATCTTAGAAGCACAGAGTAAGCCCTTGTCATTACTAAATCTGCTGGTACTTTGGTCTTGGACTTCCCGGCACCCGTAGCTATGAGAACTAAATTTCTATTGTATATAAATAACCCAGTCTAAGGTATTTAGTAATAGGAGCCCATACTAAGGCCAACATTATTGCCATCGATAGGAAATGGAATTTTTTTTGTTTGTGAAATCATGCTGAAACAACTGGATATATCTGTATGTGAAACAAAAAAAAACAAACAAACAAAAAAAAAAAAAAAAGAAAAAGAAACTCTACCCTTAACTCACAACACAAACAAAAGCTACTTCAAGAAGGAGTTTAGAACTAAACATAAAGCCACAACCACAAATATTCTTAGAAGAAAACATGGGAGATCATGAGACCTGGGGGTTATACAGAGATGGCCCTACACAGGACAGAGGAACATTAACTATATAGTGATGAGTAATTTGGGTTTCATCAAAATTGAAAACTTCTGTTAAATGGCACCATTAAGAAAATAAAAAGGCAGACCATGGGTTGGGGGAAATGTTAGCATACATATATCTAACAAAAGACTAGTATCCAAACGAGCTAAAGAATTCTGGCAATGGACTAATATACATGTAATCAACAAAATAAAACTAATGGATAGGGACCAGCAGTTAGCGTAATGACTATGTCACTGGACTCCCATGTAGTCGACCACAGTTTGCGTTCTGGACCCAGTGGCTTAAAACTCATGCCAGGCGCATGTGCGTGCGTGCCCAAGATCCTGAGAGGAGAATGGAGGAGAAGGGATTGCAGCGTGGCCATCCCCTGTGGGGGATGAAGTCTTGCTTTCTGTCTCTCTGTCTCTCTCTGTCTGGCGAGCACACATGCCCTATAGCAAAAAAAAAAAAAAAAAAAAAAAAAAAAAAAATTTTCTCAAAACAAAACAAAACAAAAAACTTATGACTAACAGACTAGAGCAGCAATTCTTAAAGACAGTCAGAATGGCTAATATGTTTATAAGGAAGCAATTGTTATCATTTTTCATAAGAAAAATTAAAATTAAATTTATGAGATCATATTTCACACTGACTATAATGGAAAAAAGGTTTATTCATAAGAATGTGGAGTAATAAGAACTCTCAGTTAGCAGAGGTAGAAAATGGCATTATCATTTTAGAAAACATTTTGGTAACTGTTTATAAAGTTTAACATTTACATATCTCGTGTTCAGCAATCTCATTTCAAAGAAATAAAAATGAAGATTTTAATATTTTTTGTCATAGGGTGTGTGTGTGTGTTCACTGAAGAGAGAGAGAGAGAAAAGAAAGAGAGTAAGAGAAAAAGTGAGAAATCATCCTTTGGGGGGTATGGCCATACCACAATGTCTTCTCCTCTGTTCTCCTCATGGGATTTGGGGCACACACAAACATGTACCCAGCATGATTTTCAACTTGCTGTGTCCGGGACTCAAAATGTGGTTGGTTGTGTGAGAGTCCAGCATCTTAACCATACACCAACTGGTATTTATCTTTTTTTAAAGTTAATTTTCCCATGAGAAAAAGAGAGAGACAGAGGCACCCCCAAAAATGTCTTCAGGTCACAATCCACCCTCAGCCTCAGCAAGATGGGAAAACAGCAAGGTGTGCATGTACACTGTGTGCATATGGGGAGACCTCGGGACTCAAACTTGGCACCTCCCCACATGGCTTTAGCATTGTGTAGCATTATGTTACTTCTAGAAAAATATTAATTTTTGTCAAGAATGTTCAAAATAGCATTATTTATAACAGCCCAAAACTGGAAAAACTCAAATGTTCACAAGCAGGGAATGGGTAAACAAGTTTTGGTATAATTCTACAATGAAAAACTACGCAGCAATAAGATGGAACAAACAATAAAACAGAGAATTTTTAAAACATTTATTTTAAGCAAAAGAAGCCAGGAACCAAAGAGTACGTATCATTGAATTTCATTTAAACAAACTTCTAAAATGAAAAACTAATCTATAGTGATAGAAAAGCAGAACAACAGTGCCTCCATGTTGGGAGTAGTACTAACTGAAAATGAGCATGAGAAAATGTTGTGTGGAATGGAAATATTCCACATTTTGATGGGATGTGGGTTACACAAGTCTCTACATTTGCGGAAAACTCATCAGATCATCCACTTCGGATCTGTACATTTTACCAGACACAAATTATTCCTGCATTAAAAACCATAAAAATAAAAATAACTGAAGCAATTGTACCCTTTCCCAGATGCATGGAGGTCATTCTCTCTCATATCATAGATTCTGATGGCTTTGTCTAGATACTGATCTACCTTAAGAAAAACTTACCTGGCAGACAGGCTATCATGCTTCTCATACCTTCCATCTTGGTGAACCATCTTAAAGATCTACACCTAGGGCTGTAGGCAAATTCCATCCTCCAAAACTTCTGGAAGATTGGTGATTTTTGACCCTTTAAGAAATGTTTCTTTTATATACTAAAACCCCCTCAACACAAAATCTCTGGCTACAGTAAACCTTGAGGGAAAATGAATGTGTGGAAGTGTGGAAGTGCTCACATATAAATTACAGGCAGACTTTGACAGTTCAGTCTTATAACATTCTTTGTTGTCCATAGTTCTGAGTTGCTAGAACATCTCTGCTTCTCAAAGACAAATTCTCTAAACACATCTTCATGCAGGCTTGTTTTTGCCTGAAGTGTGCGTTTCCCAACCTCATGAAGGAAAGGAGAATTCAAAATAAACCTTTATAAATCAGTTCATTGTTACTCAGTAAGTATTTGAGTATCTGGTCTCTGAAAGACATGGTATGCCCTTTAAAAATGTCATAGCTTCTCATTCCAAGGCGTTTTCTACCTTGACCTCTTGTATTAGTACCACATGTGTGACAGAGAAGTCTCAGGAATAAATAAAGGAACTCTATGACCATTTGAGACATTTTAATTGCTATTGAACTGTGCTACTCAGTGCTCTTTTCTGTTGTGAAATTCAAGTGTTATTAAGCTGACCCAATCAATCTCAGTTCACTTTCAGAGGGGCTCTAATACAGTCCCAGGGAATGAGAACAATGTGCCTCACTGTATCCTTCACTGTGATCTCCGATGACTGAACGATCAGGGCTGTCTGTGCGTAATGATGTAAACAAACTTGCCAAGGGGTCTTGAAACGCTAGTTATGAATGTACAAAACAATTCAATCAGGGTCAGCAATACCCTCAGTGACTTTGCTGCTTCTCTCCAGAACTTTGCATTTTGTACTTAACTTTGCATCCTACATGATGCAAATAGTTGATGCAAATAGTTCTTACTACCCTGCTCTCCTAATATAAGCTTATTTTAAAATGGGACAAAGCAAGTTTTAAAGTGAAAGTATCCATCACTAGCCAAATCTAGTCAGTTCCTGAATTTAGATATTGAGAATTCGGATAGCAAGATTGGGTAGCAAGAGACAGAAATGTATCTGAATCTATCTCGTTTCTTTGTTCTAGACAGCCAGTTCAGAGCAAGGCACATTTTTAAATATATCAAACTTCCATTTTGCTGATCTTGTGAAGCGAGAGTTCAGATAACTAAGGGGAAAGAATATATGGCTTTATGCTTCCCCTTTAGTTTTATTTTAAGATGTTTCAAAATACAAATTAGCCTCAATTCATCATGTGTATAGCTATAAGGGCCTGAGTATTTATGATAGAGTCTGAAATTGCAATCATCTCTATAGCCCATAGTTTAATTGCACTGGAAAATTCACTGTCTTAATAGAGTTACAAGAAGTGCACACGGATTATGAATTTATGGATGTGGATTATAACTATATGCATTTAAGAAAGGAAAAGGCACAGATGGTTGGGCTCCATAAACTACTTCATTGGTGTCTCAAATAAGCACAGGTACAATTCAGGCAGGTGAGAGAGCAACAAAAGAAAAGCAGAAGAAAAGATGTACAGATAAATTCATTGGATTCTGATATTTCAATAAGAAATTAGCTTTTGAACTTTTTTCTCTTTTTTTATAGTAGGAATAAAAGCTTATCTTTCCTTGTTACAATTCTCTCTTGGATGAATTATACTCACACCAAAGATCAATTTCTAAGGACTCCGGTGAAACTATTTGTAAGCAGACATTGAGAACACAGAGCTTCATAGCATTTACTGAAAATGAGTACATTTTAAGTGTGTAAGGCCCTCAAATTGTACTCAGAATCTTTTATTGACCTAGATGTGTATGATGTGTATGCTGCTGGTCTCAGGAACTAGGATAAACTCCGTCTGTTAGGAAGAAAGTTAGAAATATGTTTCCACTGTTACAATCAGGTAGACTGGGGAAGAATAAGCTCAGAATGATGTAAAGGAGACACACAAACTGGGAAAGTCAGATTATAATTGATCTTCACTAGACCCTTGGCTAAAGTCAGAGTTCTACCTGCGAATTGATGAAATCCACTGTCCACAAGTTGACTGGTGTTGTAAGTCATTTATAGAAAGAGGATGTACAGAGAAGAGATTCCCAGTCTTAAAATATCACTGACAGTGAAAGGTTCATTAATAATGAATTACTAATAAGGAAGTCTGGTGACTGACTGTTCTCTCCTGTGCAATCTCATGTTTGTCATTTGAGAATTAAGAGATTGAATGGTTTTCAGGTAAAAGGAATGGTCAGAGGAGCAGCAAGGACTGCTGAGCATTGGTGCTAAGGCAAGGACACATCTAAGCATGGACTGACTCCCCCAGTGGACTCAGTTCATCTGAACCAGTATCCCACAGAGGTACTGGGCTGCCATTGTGGAGGGACTTCATTCCTGTTCCATTAAAGGGCTTAGAAGGACACTAGAGTAAATAAACTGGGAAGGACTGTTTTCATGGGAGCATATTTCTACCTTCACATGCACATGTCTATTAGCTTTATATGAAAACACATATCAGAGTCCAAAACTCATTATGTCATGTACACTATTTTTTTTTTTTTTTTGCCTATTTATATGTGTCAGAATCTAAGTCCCAGAGATACAATAGAAAGATGTTCTTGGAACCAACAGTTGGCATAATGGCTATGTCACTGGACTCCCATGTAGTCAATCGTGGTTCAAGTCCCAGACCCAGTGTCTTAAACTCATGCCAGGAGAGTGTGTGTGTGTTTCCCAAGATTCAAAGAGGAGAATGGAGGAGAAAGGATTGCGGCATGGCCATCACCCCGGGAGGTGATTTTTCACTTTCTGTCTCTCTGTCTCTCTCTGTCTTTCTGGCGGGAACATGTGCTTTATAGCAAAAACCTCTCAAAAAAAAAAAAAAAAAAAAAGAAAGAAACATGTTCTTTTGGGAACTTACATCATAGTTGGCAAATTAACAAATAAATTAATATAGACAAAATAAAATTATAAGTAATAATCAGTGCTGGGATAAGAAGTTAGGCAGGAGAAAATATTTTGACAGATGATAGGCTTGTTAGAGAAGTCCTTTTAATGAGCTGACACTGACAAAGAAAATAAGAGGATAAGACTTGCAAAGTTCTGGAGGAAAAACATTCTAGAAGAGAGAAACGTCACATGCAAATGCCTTGGGGTGATAAAGTGATGTATTTGAGAGCAATAAAAGGCTATTTATTAATAATGACAGGGAGTGGGCAAGAGGATAATTGCAGCAAATGATTTTATTTATTTTTTTTTTTGGAGAGATTTTCGCTATAGGGCGCATGCGCTCGCCAAACAGAGAGAGACATAGAGACAGAAAGCGAGAAATCACCCCCCAGGGGGGATGGCCACGCCGCAATCCCTTCTCCTCCATTCTCCTCTTGGGATCTTGGACATGCACGCACACGTGCCCGAGTGAATTTTAAGCCACTGGGTCCGGGACGCGAACCACGGTCGACTACGTGGGAGTCCAGCGACATAGCCATTACGCTAACTGCTGGTTCCCGCAGCAAATGATTTTGAAGAGATGAGCAGAAGATAGGCCACACTAAATCTTGTTGTCTGTGATATGGACGCTAGCTGACTGTGTTTTAAAATGGGAAAGAGACCCATAAAAGTTATGCCAAGCAAGTGGCATAAACTGACTTTAATTGTGGAAAGAATAGATAAATCAAGATGAGTGGATTTTGAAAGTAGATGAAATAAAAAGTGTTGGCAGCTTGAGTGAGAACAAAAGCCTGGGAGATGATGAGAAATGATCAAGATCCATATATTTTGGAAGGTAAACTAACAAGTTTTGTTGATAGATAGCTGTAGTTTATTAATAGATGTATTTAGAAATTGGAAGTTATTGGGGTGAGATAAGATAAATCAGTATATTTTTAAGAATATATTATTATATATAATCACAAAAAATGTATGAGACAGCATAAAGAACCCGTATTTTCCATTAGTTTTTTTAATCTTATTTTATTTCAAGTTCTTTTAAACATTCAAATATGTCATTTAGTTTGCATTAGTTTTAGTAATTCTCAAATGGTCAATCTTCTTTCACCTAATCCCTCCTCACAATTTCTTCTTTCATATTATTTTGGAGCAAACACCAGACATCGTATCATTTTGTCAGTACCTAGATAAGAATTTTAGCATGTATATAATTGGTGTTTGAAACCACAGATCTGGATAAAATTATCTAAAGAGAGAGTGAATAGAGATTAGAAGATGGATGAGATTAAGGTTTTGGAGCATCTTAAAATCAGAGGTCAGGAAGAAATTCCAGTAAAGAATACTGATTAATAAAGGCAATTGAAACAGGAAGTTAAACTGGAGAAAAGTGGTATCTTGGAAGTAAGTAAAGCAGTATTTCTATTGTTTGGAATATCGTGGAAAGGTTGAATAAGACACACCCAAAGAATTGGTCATTGAGTTTAACAAAGTTCAAAATCATTGTTAATTTGACAAAAATGGTAAAAAAAGAGTGGTATTGTTTTTGCTAAGATGATAGGGAAACAATTCTTGATTGAAGTAGGTGGAGGAGAGAATGGCAGAGAGTAAAATTTAGCCAATAGGCATAAATAACTCTTGAGATACATTTATTGAAAAGGTAAAATGAAAAATGGGCTGGAAGTGAGAGTGAGACAGCAGGTCAAGGCACAATTTTACTTTCCTATCATGGATGATATTACCACATGTTAATATTCTGATAAAAATCTGTAATCGAGGGAAACATTGATGATGTGGGAGAGAAAGGACATGTGCGAAGAGAAATCCATAAGGAAGTGAAAGGAAAAGCCTCCCGTGCACAAGTGCAGGGCTTGGCCTCAGACAGAGCAGCGACAGTTCATCAATTTTAGCAGGAGGAAGGGCAGAATATATTGATCCAGATGCAGGCAGGTTGGTAGATTTGCAGGAAGACAAGTGAGGGTTATTTCATTCAGCCTGCTTCTATTTTCTCAATTAAACAAATATTGAGGTCATCAATTGATAATGAAGTGAGTTAGGTTTTAGTGGACATTCGAGAGGAAAAGAAGAGAAGTGGTCCTCTGAAAAAATGAGAGTGACTTTAACTTGAGAGATCTTGTAGACTTGCTGGCAGTGCAAAGCCCCACTTTAAATATATGATCAAAATTTAGGGGACCAGCAGTTAGCGTAATGGCTATGTCGCTGGACTCCCACATAATCGACCGTGGTTCGAGTCCTGGACCCGGTGGCTTAAACTCACGCCGGGTGCGTGTGCGTGCGTACCCAAGATCCCGAGAGGAGAATGGAGGAGAAGGGATTGCGGCGTGGCCATCGCCCCTGGGGGGGGTGATTTCTCGCTTTCTGTCTCTCTGTCTCTCTCTGTCTGTCTGGAGAGCGCACGTGCCCTGTAGCAAAAACCTCTTCCAAAAAAAAAAAAAATGTTTAGAGGTGCCAGCAGGTGATGCAGTGGTTAAAGTGCTGGATTCCCACATAGTTGACTGTGGTTCAAATACCGGACCTGAAAGTTTAAAACTCATATCGGGAATGTGTGCTGTGTATCCAAAGTCCCAGAGGAGGATTGAGAAGGGATTGCGTTATGACCATCCCCTCTTGGGGGGGGGGGGGGGCGGTAATTTCTTGCTTTCTATCTGTCTCAGTCTCTCCACTGAGTGCATGTGCTCTATAGGAAAACTCTCTCTCAAAAAAAAGTTTAGATCTTCCCTCTCAGTGTGAAAATGATTTACTTTCCGAGATATCCTAAAATGAGGCACTCTCTCCAGTTTATATTCACCTTATTGTATGGGAAATATATTTGATAGATAGATGATGCATATTTGTTTATTTTTATTTATATATATGTATGTGTGTATATAAATGTATTTGTTTTAATGAATATAGATTTGTAATAACTATCAACACACTGAATGAAATTAGATAGCCCCAATTAGTACATCTTAATTAAAATTTAGAGTATGTGTACATTTATGTGTGAGAAAATGAGTAGATATTATATGACCCAGTGCAAAAATTACCTTCTTGTCTCCTTCTTTGACAATCTAGGATTAATCTCCTCAGATTTAGCAAATAAAAAAGGGTGTCTAATGACCCTAACATCTTCTTACTTTATCCAGTTATTTTTCATCTTAAAAATTCAAAGTAGATAGATATACAATAAGACACACACACACACACACAAAGGTGTGTGTGTATAATATATATTTATTTATTATATATAAATTCAGAAAAATAGACAAATATTTGTGAATTCTGAAATATGTGTGTGTGTATTATGTGATTATGTGTGTGTATATATATATATATATTATATATATATATATGTATATATAAAATATATACATACAGGATAATAAAAAACTGTTGAGGGACATTTACTTAAGGCTTAAACGATAGACTTGTCTTATTCTTAATAGTTGAGAATTCCATTGCACATACCACCTTTTCATATCCTCGTATCTGCTGATTGACTCTTAAGTTAATTCATATATTGACTATTGTGAATAGTGCTACAATAAACACAGATGTCACTTTGACATACTAATTTCTTTTCTTCTTATGTTTATTCACATTTTGTTTTTTCTTCTTTCATTTTTCACATTTTACCATTTCACAAAAGGTCTTAATTAATATAAATCATTTCAATATCAAGTGCAGCTGATATTTTTATATCTATGAACACATGTCTGACTTTAGGCATAAACCTCAATGAAGAATGAGCATTCTATAAAGTAGCACCTAGCTTGGGCTATATATAGCTTATGCAGATATTAAATAGGTATTTTTATACATTTTTAATTTCAAGAAAAACAGTTTTATTTTTAACACATCAAAATAATAATAAAAAAAAAACTGTTGAGAGACATATACTTAAGGCTTAAATCCATAATAAAGGCCAGGATTCCATTCAAACAGTAGGTAGATAAACCTATCAACAGTTCAAGAGAAGACAAAAAATCCTTAAATCTGGAAAACAAAACATAGAAGAAAATCAGTAAAGTTTTAGTCAAAAATCATAAAATTTTATTTCATCAGTTCAATCTCATGTAATTAATCTCTCTTCCGTGGTCTGATCTTTCCATTTAGATTCTGGAAGTTAATATTCAATGTTATTATTTATCTTTCCAGTCTTGTCCCTACCATTAAGTTGGCCCTTCCCTTGGTTATTTTTGTACTCTTATTTCTTTGTGTCTGACTTGAGTTTTCCTGGTACAGCACTCCCTTCAGAACTTCTTGGAGAGCTGGTCTGGTGTTGGTAAATTCTTTCAGGTTTTGTTTATCCAAGAATGTTTTTGTCTTCTCTTCCTATATGAAGGATAATCTTTTTATTTTTTTCTTTTTGGAGAGGTTTTTGCTATAGGATGTGTGTGTTCACCAGAGAGACAGAAAGAGACAGAATGCGAGAAATCACCCCCCAGGGGAGATGGCCATGCTGCAATCCCTTGTCTTCCAGTGTCCTCTTGGGATCTTGGGCACACACGCACACACGCCTGGTGTGAGTTTAAACCACCGGGTCTGGGACTCAAACCACAATCAACTAAATGGGAGTTCAGCGACATAGACATTATGCTAACTGCTGGTCCCATGAAGGATAATCTTGTTCAATATAGTATTCTTGGTTGAAATTGTTTTTCACTTAACACTTTGAATATATTTTTCAATTCTTTCCTTCCTTGCATTGTTTTTGATGAGAGGTCCAACAATTGCCTGATGGGATATCCTTTGAAAGTAACTTGATGTTTCTCTCTTGCCAATTTTAGTATCTTGTCTCTCTCTGTGTTTTTGGTCAATCTGGCTAAGATATGCCTTGGAGAACATCTTATTGGGTTGATTCTATTTGGGATCCTTTGTATTTCTTGAGTCTGGATATTTGAGTATCTCTCCATGTTTTGAAAATTTTCTTCCAGGATTTCATAGACTAGATTTTCAATGCCCTTATTAGTTTCTTCCCCTTCTGGGATACCAATGATCCGGATGTTTTGGCATTAAATGGTATCCAATATTTCTCATATATTATTCTCATTTTTTGGTTAATTTCTCAGTCTTTTTGGTTATATTTTTCGAGGTCAGAGGTTCTGTCTTCTACATCTAAGATTTGATTTTCTGTATGATCTAATCTCCTTTTAATACTTTCAAGGAAGATTTTGATTTCCTGAATTACAGCCTTCATCTCTTAACAATTCTATTTGATTCTTTTTTTTTTCTTTTATGGTGTGTATTTCCTTTTAGATAGGGAAAGAACTTCCTTACCTCCTGGAACTCATTGTCTCTTTTCTCTTGGATCTTCTGGAGTTCATTGTCTCTCTTCTCTTACATCTCTGTTAGCTTTATCACTATGAATATTCTAAATTCTTTTCTTTTTTTTTTTTTTGGAGAGGTTTTTGCTATAGGGCGCGTGTGCTCGCCAGACAGACAGAGAGAGACATAGAGACAGAAAGTGAGAAATCACCCCCCAGGGGGGATGGTTACGCCGCAATCCCTTCTCCTCCATTCTCCTCTCGGGATCTTGGGCACGCACACACATGCGCCCAGCATGAGTTTTAAGCCACCGGGTCCGGGACGCGAACCGCGGTCGACTACGTGGGAGTCCAGCAACATAGCCATTACGCTAACTGCTGGTTCCCAATATTCTAAATTATTTATCTGACTTTTTCACGAGTTCCCGGGTATTGTCTGTGGAGGATGAGGAGTTATTCTTTTCCCTTGAGGGAGAAATAGTTCCTTGTCATCTCATATTTCTTGTGCCTCTATGGTGGTTTCTGGTCATCTGATGGATTATACTCTTTTTTTCTCATTTTTGGAGTTAAATCTGAGAGTTCAGAGGCATGCAGGAGGTGTTCTGCAATCTCTCTGTAGTTCTATTTTTTTTTTCCCTTTGTGTAGCAGATTCCATGGGAATTGAGGATTACTTTGACCTAGATTTTGGGGTCAGGAAGTTGACATCTGGGCAGAAAATTTTCAGTTGTCCTAGTCCCTGAAAGGGGCCACTCAGAGCTCAAATGTATGTGGCTTGTGACTGGCTTTTCCTACTAGATCTTGGAGTCAGGAAGATGATGTCTGGGCAGAAAATCTTCAGTTAAGCTATAAACTTTTAAAACTGTCAGTCTCACTTTAATTTAGGCATGTTAAGATATTT
The DNA here is from genome assembly GCA_026018925.1 of Tupaia tana. Classification (NCBI taxonomy): domain Eukaryota; kingdom Metazoa; phylum Chordata; class Mammalia; order Scandentia; family Tupaiidae; genus Tupaia; species Tupaia tana. The sequence continues at coordinate 19,790,526 of JAKSZU010000020.1, read as the reverse complement.
CTGTACCTAGTTTATCTTTGTAGTCACAAATTATATGTATTACTCTCTGAACACATGACAAGGATTTTAAGACTTCTCCATGTAGCATTCTGTCCACATTGTATGTCTCAACAAAGTTTTGTTGATTGAAACAAGAGCAGGGGTTAATGGAGTTTTAGTACCATTATATTATATACCCAATGATGATTTCAAAACCCTACAGAGATTCTTCTCAGGTTTTGACTGCAGTTGCCACTTACTTATTTCTGGCACAAGGTAGGAAATAATCATTTCATGACAATTCATGTCACAGTTCTATTTTAAGCACCAGGATGCAATCCAAAGTGATCATCCTTTTATTGTTGTTTTCAGGATGAGACTGAGGCTGCTTCCCATTAATCTGCCTATAAAATTTGCAACAATAAGTATGTTCTGAGTTAGATTCTCAGCTTTGCCATTAACTAGCTATGTGACCTTGAACATATTCTAAGCCATTATATGCCTTGGGTTTCCTATTAAAAAAGGAGGTGGTGATAATAAATAATTTATAGGGATGATACAAGGATTAAGTGAAATAAAGCCTGTAAAAGAGTTTAGCACAATTTCTGGCCTCACTACTCTTTTATAAACTTTCTGTGCAGATACACAAGAGAATTTTAAGGCCTCAGGATCCAAAAGGCCATTTACCCCAACTCACTCCCCTCACAACAGAAAATGAAGGTCTAAAGGGATGAAGTGACTTACCTATGTTTTAGATGCTGACCGGGACAGTTGCCCTCAACAAAAACTTCTGATGCCCTATTCATCGTGGTTTCTTTTTTTTTTTTTTTTTTTTTTTTGGAGAGGTTTTTGCTATAGGGCGCGTGCGCTCGCCAGACAGACAGAGAGAGACAGAGAGATAGAATGCGAGAAATCACCCCCCAGGGGGGATGGCCACGCTGCAATCCCTTCTCCTCCATTCTCCTCCTGGGATCTTGGGCACGCACGCACATGAGCCCTGCGTGAGTTTAAGCCACCGGGTCCAGGACTCGAACCGAGGATGACTACATGGGAGTCCAGCGACATAGCCATTACGCTAACTGCTGGTCCCATCATCGTGGTTTCTAAACACTGGTTTGTTCACTAAATCAAGGTGGAAACATCAAATGTATCATTGCTCATTTTTAATTTTGTGAACTGAAGAGCTATTAATAGCTTGGGGAACTCAGAGTGCCTTTGCAGTAATGAGCCGTAAGCAAAAGAACCTGAGTTCTGAATTTGTTCAAAGTAGTTATGCAGCCTTCAGAACTTCCTCTTGAATTCTAGTCAGGACACCTGGCCCCATTCTTAGCCCTGGAACATTGATCTCTGTGTTTTTTTTTTTTTTTTTTTGCTCCCCTACTTCACAACCTGGCAAAGCATTACTTCATTCCCAAGCAATTATTGAACACCTTCTATCTGTCAGGTGCTATACTAGATGGAACTGCCCAAGTTTCTGGAAAACCAAAGTCGTTTGTTTTTGTTTTTCTTTCTTTCTCATTCCCAGTTGTATCTCAGCCCTACAGGTCTCTGAAAACAACACATTGTTCTCTCAGACTCTTGCCAGATAAATTATTTAAAAACCTTATTCATTGGTCTGGTTTGAGAACATAATATTCTCCTTGAGACTCTGACTGATCAGCATATTTTAGAGGAAACTAGTTCTCAATTATCTTATCCAGTAAAAACTCCAAATGGGCTCTTGGCAGCAAGAGATAGGGTAAGGTGGGAAGAGGGAGAAATTGCTACTAAATAATAATTCAATGTCTTGCTTCAGTTTGCATAAGACCCTAGCTGTTTTCTGTCCTGCTTCCCAGAACTCACTGAGGCAGAACATCTAAGGATTGTGATGCTGACTAATTAGAAAGCTCCAGAGTAGAGACTACGACCCAGGGACCAACTTGATGTCATTTCCAGTCGCAGGACAGGAAAGAACATTCCACAGACATGTTATTATGTACTGCTGAGATCAAACGAGACTCGGGTTCTAAAAATTCATGAAGACAGATGATTTTTAATGAGAGTTTTTGTTGATTTTCATTAGTGATTGCTTACTGACCCAATTAATGAGAAGCCAGAACTTTAGTTGTAGAGGGAAATAAGGAGAAAAGTCAAAGCAAAGCTATAGAAAATGTTATTCAAAAATCACAGGAAGGGAAAATATCTTTTAGTCATGGAATCAATGTGCTATTAACTGTGTATATTGTTTTTTAATTATGCATTTGCCAGTCTTTGGTAGTTTACAGAAGTCAGGATCTTATAAAGGTGGAGCCAAAAAAACATAGACATGGCCTAAAGAGTATAAGCCAAAATAAATGGTCTTTAGTACAAATTATTTCAGACATAGGAAATGTTTATAACTAAGAAACAAAAAGTCAATGATACCTTGTGGATTGTGCTCTTGTAAGAGCCTGGATGTATGTGTTTATTTTAATCAGCTTCTTATTACTCATGCATGGAAGGGGGGATCGATGTTTTGGGGAACAAGGACCGTGGTGCATCTGTCTCTGCTCTACCATTATCCAGCTCTGGGCATCTCCAAGTACCTTTCTGGGCCTCAATCTTCTCCTCTCTAAAATTAATTCATTGTCTTGGAAACCCATTGACATTGACTGTAAGCCTGTAAATGTGGATATACTTCAATAGGAGCCTCTTTTCTATTATCTGTCTTTTCCCAACTGCCCATATGTAGCTGTAAATTGAATAATATCAATATATTCACAACTTCCTCTCTTGTCATACCAGCTAACTTTCTGTAATGCAAAGAAACTTATTTGCTAAGGCAACAAACTACTGATATCTTAATTTTTCATTTCTTTTACTTTGTTTGTTGTTTGAGGAAATGGACAGAACATCAGAATTAAGAAGAGCTAAGAAAGGACACATTTATTTGAGAATTAGAGCTTTAAGAGCCACAGGAGAGAGACTTGTATAACAGGATGAGAAGGATGAATCAGGAAAATGTGATCAGCCAACACTGGAGTGTGGGATGCGGGATAAAGTATGACAGGAGATCTTTAAAACTTATCTGCCCTCATGAATATTTATAACTCTAGTTTCATTCTTGGTTATTTGAGAAGCTACTTAAAGGACTTCTAGAAGCTGGATAGGATTTCCTATCTAGAAAAGGATTTTATGGAAGGGTTTTGGTTCTTCTGGCCCCACTTGAAATGTTCTACTAATTATTGAAATGTCTTTTCAATGTTTCTCAGATAGTATTTAGTCTTTTTTGTGTGTGTGTGTGTGTGGAGAGGTTTTTGCTATAGGGCACGTGTGCTCACCAGAAAGACAGAGAGAGAGAGAGAGAGAGAGAGAGAGAGAGAGAGAGAGAAAGCAAAAAATCATCTCCCCAGGGGGGATGGCCACACCGCAATCCCTTCTCCTCCATTCTCCTCTTGGGATCTTGGGCATGCACATACATACGCCTGGTGTGAATTTAAGCCACCGGGTCCAGGACTCGAACCACAGTCAACTACATGGGAGTTCAGCGACATAGCTATTACCCTAACTGCTGGTCTCTGGTCCTATATGTAGAAAGGAACATGAGACAGTTTAGGTTTATTAGGGTGTATACAAAGCTACTTCAAAATGTTCACAGGAAAGTGGAATTGAAGTATAATTTTATCTTGGTACAATAAATTTTGAAATCCATGCAAAATTTTTTCCTAACACACATTTTCTTACGTCTCTCCTACTTCTCCGTTCAGTTTCTTACATGCCTTACTTTGAGCTTATCCACACAGCAAAGATGGAAAACAAAGATGTGGTATTACCTTCAGGGTAGGAATACCACAAAGCTGTGGTCTTTACCATACAGGCTGGTAACTCTGCCGATGATGCTCTGAAAGTAGCTGACAAACCCAGCTGCAATAATCTTGCACAGGCGTGCACACATACAGCAGCGTACCAGCACTACCACAGGTCTTTTTCCACTCAGCCTTTCTATAAATAAAAGAGTTTCAGGTGTCACTGGGAGAAGGCAAGTTTTATAGACACAGACATGGGGTCAAATATCCCATAGATGAGGTACTTTATGCATCTGTTTATACAGCATTGTATACTTTCCAACATGTTCTCATTTATTATTTTATTTGATCTTCTTCACAAGCCTGTGAAGCAGACAAAGCAAAAGCCATGGCCCCAGATGAGGCATCAAGCTTACAAAGGTTAAACCAGTGCCCAAGTCACACACTGCTGTGACAGAGGCCACAGTAGGACTCTGGACCTTGGGTTTATTCCCTTTCTCTGTCAACTGTAAGATGTTCTCCCTGGGTAAGTCCAGCCATGGTCAAAAAACACTGCTTAGCTTTTCACTACCCCTTGTAGGCAATGATCCCACAGGATCAGATGATCTCTTTCTCGGGTTGCCTGTTCTTTCTCTATACATTCGGCAAGGGTCAGTTCGAGAACCTTGGAAACAAGGAAAAAAATACAAATTAAAAAAAAAATCTTTCTTAACTGAAATCAGTTCTTTTAAAATATGCAACTATGTATTAGGGGACTATATTAATCTAGATTACAACTCATAACTGAATAAAAGTAATTAGCCCTACTTTACACAGTTTACATGTGGGAAGAGGGAGGCATAGAATACTGTCCACAACCTCTCAATTGTTTTCTTCCATCTCTACTGTAGTCATCGCCACCAAGTTTTTGTTATGTGACTGTTGGGAAAAAGAATACACTTGTTCAGTTGAAAATTATAGTGCAGCCAGTTAAGGCCGATTGTCTGATATTTGGCAATGGCCTTTGTTGTAGTCTAAAGTATGACCTTGACACTATTTGTTTGCTTACAAAATGTGAAGATGTGTTAATTTCCTATTGACAAAAGACACTGAATAAGATTTTACTCCACTGACTTCATTCAAAATTATTTATTTGGGAGTAGAAACTCAGTTCAGAAAAAAATATCAGTATTAGTATTCTCTTGTCTCTTGATTGTATTTCTTGATATATTCCGTACATTCAGTAAATTCAGTATATACGTATATTCAGAATATACTTGGTTTAGGGTAAATCCATTATAACTTTGTCAACATTTTTTTACCAAGATATTGCTAAGTATTTTCTCTCTTTTTCTATCTTTTTTTTGGGGGGGTCTCTAATTTAATAATATAAATCTATTAGAAATCCTGTGCTCATTGAAGTCATTGGTACCCTCCACTGAGAAGCCAGGGAGACAGAACAGCCAAGTCCCAGACTACACAACACAGTCAAAACAAACAAACAAGCAAACAAAAAACAAGTTAATTGGACCCTGAATCCTGGACAACCACTAAGTTACTCAGGAATAAGTAGTCATTAGTTTCCACAATGCATCCCTGTAAAATAAAAATTAGGTTACGCCTGAAAATCAGCTTGCTCTGAAACTACAAATTCATTGGAAGCAAATAGTTAAAATAGAAGTGGGTCTCATTCAGTAAATAAATATCATGAGAATTCCTTTTTAGAGAACAGACTTTGTAAGTGGGAGAAATATAAATTGTTTATTTCTTTTTCCTCTTTTCAAAGAATTTGATATGTACAAAATCACCAGTAGTCATTACGGGAAGACCTTTTTCCCAGGTATTCCCCCTGAGTGTCTGAACTAGTAAATGTTACAGGGCTATAGCCTTGGTCATAGTGTCCAGGAATAGTAGTTATTGTCTTCTTCCAAGTGCCCATGGGCGCTGATCTCTATGCTTGGCTCTGCACCCATCAATTACTCCACTCTGCCTCCTTGTTCTTTATCTGTGTTCTGTTTTATCCTTCCAAATAGAATTTTAAAACTTTTTGAGATTAGGGGTTTTGTCCATACACATCCTCACATTAAAGGGTTTAAAACATATTTATTTACATTGTGTGGAGTTCATGTCCATTGTTTAAATGCAAATCTTTGAGTGGCGAAAAGAGAAAAGGCAGACTCAGAGCTGAAATCTGGCCCTCGTCATGAGGAGAATGGGTCAGTTAGGCCCAAGGTAGGCATCATCTCCTCTTTACACATTCCCTTGAATGACAACACTCAGCATGCTAGTTGCTTGGATAGACAACATAAAACTCTGGGTCTGAATAAATGCATCACTTTTAATTTATTTTACTACCTGCTTTATTCTGACTTTCTTTTAAAGAATCACTTTATTTTAACTTCATTTATTATTATTTTCTAATTTGACCAGAGAGAGTGACAGAGAGGGAAAGTGAGATAGGAAGGCACCAGATCCAAGACTTGAACCATTGTCAGCCATGTGGGAGTCCAGTGCCTTTAATCACCACACCGCCTGCCAGCCCCATGCTATTTTTCGTTTGTTTGTTTGTTTGTTTGTTTAAAAATAACTTTTGAAGTAGAATACCATTCTGAAAATTGTGGTAAAAGTGGCTACCTTACATAGAACAAATGTATTTACATTTGCTAAGCAGTTAGTTCCATTTCTTTTTTTTTTCTTTTTTCGGAGAGATTTTTGCTATAGGGCGCGTGCGCTCGCCAGACAAACAGAGAGAGACAGAGAGACAGAAAGCGAGAAATCACCCCCCAGGGGAGATGGCCACGCCCCAATCCCTTCTCCTCCATTCTCCTCTCAGGATCTTGGGCATGCATGCACACGCGCCCAGCGCGAGTTTAAGCCACCGGGTCTGGGACTCGAACTGCAGTCGACTACGAGATATCTGTCTTAAAGTTACTCTTTAATGCCAGATTGCCACATGCTAGAGCCATGATTTCTTGGTTGCTGAAAGAAAGTTTTCCAGTAGTTGGATCTGTGTATAAGTAGAGAATTGATAGCTAGTGCAAAGTACACAATCAAGCATTCTACTCAACTTGTAAGCAAACAATTTTGTGGGTTTCCTGTTTCAGAAGATTCTAATGGTTCCCAGTGCCTATTCCTCCAATTCTTTTTTATAAAATAATTATTTTTAATTTAACTTTTTATTTATTTGTTTTTATGTATTTTAATTTGATGGGAGAGAGAGAGAGAGAGAGAGAGAGATAGAGAGAGAGAGAAGTGAGAAAGCCAGCCACCCAGCCACCTGGTCCAGGACTCAAACCACAGTTGGCCATGTGGGAGTCCAGCACCCTCAACCACCACACCACCTGCTGGCCCCCATCCCCCCCATCCCTCCAGTTCCTCAAGTCCACTCTTCTTTGCCTAGCTATAGATCCATCTAAAAGCATTTATTAAAAATACTCTAAGGAAAGTATATTTAAATATTTCTCATTTTAACTTAAAATGTATATGTTACCTGCTGAATGTTATGTATGTATTTGTATTTCAGAAATTTTGGGGACTCTCAAAAGTATCTGGTTATTGAGTCATACTGAGTTACTTATCCCAAGAAGAATTAGGAAGATAATTAAAAACAGAGAATAGACTTCTAAATTTATTTTTAACTGACAGAAATAGGAAAACAGAGAAGAGAGAAAACTGCTCCAAAAAACAGTAGTTTTTTTTTTTTTTTTCTTTTATTGGGGAGGTTTTTGCTATAGGGTGTGTGCGCTCGCCAGACAGACAGAGACAGAGAGATAGAAAGAAGGAAATCACCCCCCAGGGGGGATGACCACACCACAATTCCTTCTCCTCCATTCTCCTCTCGGGATCTTGGGCACGCACGCACACATGCCCGGCGTGAGTTTAAGCCGCTGGGTCCAGGACTCGAACCGCGGTCGACTACGTGGGAGTCCAGCGACATAGCCATTACGCTAACTGCTGGTCCCCAAAAAACAGTAGTTTTAAGGTGTTTCTCTGGGGCCAGTAGGGGGCATAGTGTCGTAAAGGTGCTGGATTTCCACATGGCCTACCAAGGTTTGAGTTCCAGACCTGGCGACTTGAAATCACGCAGAGAGTGTGTGCATATATGTCCCCCAATCCCAGGAGAATGGAAGAGAAGAGATTACAGCCTGGCCATCCCCCTAGGAGTGGTTTCTCACTTTACTGCTCCCTTTCTTTCTTTGGTGAGTGCAAGTACCCTATCACCAAAAAGGAAAATAAAAAAAAGAAATAAAAAAAAATGTTTGTCTGAAAGTCAAGAAAGAATCAGAACAGCAAATTGGAGAAATGTTGGTGACCTGCTAGGAATGAACAAGAGAATTTGTAGATATTTACCCTCTAGGTCTTTTGATGCCTTTTTTTTACTTCTTGAATTTTTGCTTTAAATGTATATTCCCTCATTTTAAAAAACACAGGTAAATTATTTGTCATAGGCTTTTTAAAAATATTCTTATCATTTTCTTATATACCCTTTAAGTTCAAAATTTGTCTTCATTCTTTTTTTGTATTTATAACAACATTCAATCTATAACTTTGGATCCAGAAGATTAACTAACCTTTATCTCCTTCTTCACCTTACTATAAATAAAAACTAAGCAAACATCTGAGTATTTTTCTTAAGTGTTGCTATGCCTATATTAAAGAATTAGTCATCCTGCTTAGTAACGAGGATCACTGAAACAATTTACATTTTTTACTTTTTTCTTTTTAAGAGAGATGTTTGCTATAGGGCACATGTGCTTGCCATAGAGACAGAGAGAGACGGAGACAGAAGCTGAGAAATCACCCCCAGGGGGGATAGCCAATCCATAATCCCTTCTCCTCCATTCTCTTCTAGGGATTTTGGGTATGCACAAACACGTGCCTGGTATGAGTTTTAAATCACTGGGTCTGGGACATGAAACACATTTGACTATGTGGGAGTTCAGTGCCATAATCATTATGCCAGCTGCTGGTCCCTACATTACTTTCTTAGTTTTAGTATTCCTGGAAATATCACTTGATGTTTTTTACACTGTCCTATGTAGATTTTTTAAATTCTAAGATATCAAATACACAAGTTGCTTGTGCCATTAAGTCATTTCTATTTTAAATAGTGTAAAAAAAAATCTTCACTGGAGCCAAAAAATATTATACCCAACATATCTAGGATGATTATAAATTGTCAAGCTTCTGAGTTTTCAAGAGGTGCCCTTATGAGATAAGTTTAATTAAGCAAGGCATTCTATTAATCATTTCTAATTACTCATGCAAATCACAGACGCTCTGGCCTGTGGTTTAATAGCCTGATTTGATCCCAAATGCAGCTGAAGTCTTTACCCCAATGGGTATTTCAATGAAAGCGTCTGCACTGATCTTGTTACTCTATGTAGATATGATAATTGTTAGAAAACCATAGCTTGCTTGGTTAGGTGTTACAAGTGTTTTAATTGTTGAATTAAAGAGGCAAAGGTAAACGAATGCAAGAGAAAATTGTATCACATGTAGCAGTAAAGAGCAACTGAATCCTCGGGCAGTTTGTGCACTATCCATGGTGCTGACCCAGAGCTAGTCTTTCCTCTTCCTAGACACAATTTCTCACTCTTCAGTCCAAAATTGATGCTGTCGAAAAGTTATCCTGAGTTCAGTAGCATGATTTACATAAGTAAATAAAGCACATAGAAGAATACCAAACCTGTTCCACTCAATTCCATATTTCTTCTCTATGCCAGGGGTTCATAATTCAAGGATGAGGTTAAAAAGATGCAGTTTATTTGCTGCATCAAAATTCATGACAAAAATACGATGGGATTATTTTAAAATACTTTTTAATTTAGAATCTATAAACTTTGAGAATAGTAATATTCATATGAGTGAAACTTAACTATATATTCATTCTAAAGACAATACTTGATACATATATAAATTCAAGGGTCACTTTGTAATAGTTCCACAACCCTCTGTGGTTACATGGCAAAGGTTCAACTCTGCACTTTTTTCTTTCCTGTTCTATAGCAACTTTACATCTGTTTTGACTTAGATGGAAATACTCAAATCTCCGGTACACTAAGGAAAAATGAGTCTCTGTGTCTGTCTTCAAAACACACACACACACACACACACACACACACACACTCACAGTAAAACTTCCCATAAATCTGCATAGTCAATCTTTATAAGCCTAAAATGCCAGTCAGCCTCTACTTTCCTTTACCTATTCTCTTTCAGAAAGCACCTACTTTATATAAACTGTGTCTTGGTGTCCCCTCGGACATTCTCTCCATCAAAATCTGCTGTCACAAAATGTCTTGCTAAATCAATTTGTACTAAGGTATAAAGGACAGATAAAGTTTAATTTGCATTTGAATAGCCTTCACTGTGTTTCTCTAAAGGAATTAGGCTCTGACCTGGAATTTTAGGCATCAGCAAATACAGATAACAGGAGAGTCAATTCAAAAGAATTGAGCCCTCCTACTACCCATGAAATTACAATAAATGTGTATTCACTTATTCATCCACCAGAGAGACAGTGTAATCTAGGACTTAGAGACTTTGGCCAGAACCCAGACTGCTTGAGTTCAAATTTGGTCTCAAGCACTTTTTTTTTTCTTTTTTCTTTTTCTTTTTTTTTTTTTTTTTTTTTTTTTTACCTGTGTGACATTAGGCATGTGTTTTGTTTCCCTATATACCTCCGTTATCCCATTTAAGGGGTCTGATTAAAATGGGATGAAGATAATGGTGTCGATGTTGTGGAGCTGTAGATTGTAAAAGTCCATGATGGATAATAATACACATAGCCAGTCAGTGTTTGCTCTGTAAGTACAAGTAAGGCTGGTTCTGAATCTTTGCAGCCTTTCAAAAAAGAACACTGGACTTAGGTCCCTGGAGATGTATTGTTATTTCTGGGATGAGACTGCAGTGGTATCACTGACTAGGATAGATTCGGCAGAGAAGTTAGAAGGATGTTTATTAGACAATAAGCCAACTTGAGACACATCTGAAAGGGGAGGTCCTACTGGGGCGTTTTCTCTATATATGAATTAAAACATTTTCTTAAACCACAGTTCTTCATGACTTTGAGTAAGTACCATAGAACAGTTCAATGGATGTCAATACAGTACTCTCTAAATTTGTCATTTCTACCATCTGCTTTCTCATTTTTCTCCTTTTGATCCTTTCTTCTCTTTTTATTCATTCTGTTACTGGCTAACAAAGTCCGACTGCTTCTTGCAGTAAAGGAAACAAGAGGCAGAGGCTGGAAAGGAAGGGAGTTTATTTCTATAACTGATTACTGGGAGACAGTCAGCAAGTACCTGCAAATTATCTCAAAAAGTTCAACATGTCCTCAGTATTTACAGGTACAAGATACAAGCACATGCAAATGCTTCCTCACCACAGTCAGAGTCAATTGCATTCCCCTGAGTAACTATCCTGATTCCAACAAATTTTCATTTCTGGTTTCTCATCTAACCATTCCTCAAACAGACATCCCTATTTATTTCTCAGCACTTGGTCAGATTGTTCTCATTAGAGCCTTTTTTTTTTTTTTTTTTTTTTTCTAATCCAAAGTTCTCTTTTGTCTATTGAGGCTCCGATTTTTGGAGTTTACTTCCAAGTTCCATGAGAAGAACAATGGTAGAGGCCTTTCTTCATTCCAGAATGTCTATGGTCCTGCCAACCCTCTAATTGGCTGGATTCACATCTATAAATATTACTTGGTAGGTTGTGCTCATCATCTGTTTCAACGTAGAGTAGAAGAGAAGCAGTGAAGGTGGGATAAAAGGTAAGATCCACATTTTTGATTCATGAAGAACAAAGGACAATTGTATTTCTAAAGGAAGCTTAAGTATTAAAAGCTATTTCTGATAAGAGAAGGATTAAATTGCCTAGGGAATTTGCAATAAGGCCAGTTTAATGATCTTTACCAAAGTAGTTTCAGAAAAATGGTGGGAATGAAAGCCATATCTCAGGGACCAGCAGTTAGCATAATGGCTATGTCACTGGACTCCCATGTAGTCGACCGCGGTTCGTGTCCCAGACCCAGTGGCTTAAAACTCACGCTGGGCGCGTGTGCGTGTGTGCCCAAGATCCCGAGAGGAGAATGGAGGAGAAGGGATTGCGGCGTAGCCATCCCCTCTGGGGGGTGATTTCTTGCTTTCTGTCTCTCTGTCTGTCTCTGTCTGTCTGGTGAGCGCACGTGCCCTATAGCAAAAACCTCTCCCAAAAAAAAAAAAAAAAAAAAAAAGAAAGCCGTATCTCAGTGAGCTGAGAGGTGAATTAGAGGTGAGGAATAGAGTGAGCTGTGCAGAGAAGGAGAAGAGCAGATAGCTTGTCCAACTTCAGAGGATGGTTAAGGGTCCAGCATAATGGCTATGTCACTGGACTCCCACGTAGTCAATCACGATTTGAGTCCTGGACCCAGTGACTTAAAACTCACACCGGGCACATGTGTGTGTATGTCCAAAATTCCAAGAGAATGGAGGAGAAGGGATTGTGGTGTTGCCATCCCCCCGAGGGTGTGGGGGGGGGGATGACTTCTTGCTTTCTGTTTCTCTATCCCTCCAGCAAGGGCATGTGTCCTATAGCAAAAATCTCTCTTAAAAAATAAATAAAATAAAATAAATAAAAAGTATGGTAAAAAGGGGTCAGTGTTCATTTTAATGCCTAGGACATTGTTACTCCCTCAAAAGCCTATCTCAAAGGTCAACTACTAGCTGGTGGTAGTTGTTAAGGTGACTGAACCCCACATGGCCAAGTGTGCATTTCATATCCTGGACTCAGTGGGTTGAAAAAGCACACTGGGAACATGTATGTACATGCCTAAAATCCCGAGAGGAGACTGGAGAAGAAGAGATTGTGGCATGGCCATCCTCCTGGGGGTGCTTTCTTGCTTCTCTCTCTCTTTCTCCAGCAGGGTTGCATGCCCTATAACAAAGAGAAAAGAAAAAAGAAAGGCTTTCTCAAAATGATTAACATATACAGGAAGGCAAGTAGGCGGGATGAAAAGGTCATGGAACAGCATACCACAACAGAGTAAAAAGGGGCATTGCCAATCATATTTGTGTATCTGTGTGTGTGTGTGTGTGTGTGTATGTGTATGTGTATATATCTAGTGTGTATATATATATGTGAATATATAGTGTGTATATATAATCTGTGTGTACATATAGTGTGTATGTGTATATATATATATGTATATGTATAGTGTGTGTATATATAGTGTGTGCATATGTAATGTGTGTATATATAGTGTGTATATATCTATATGTTTATATATGTAGTATGTGTACATATAGTGTGTGTGTATATGTAGTGTATATATAGTGTATGTGTATATGTGTAATGTGTGTGTACATATATACATAGTGTATGTGTATATATGTGCGTGTAGCGTTTGACATATATATCTCAAAAAAACCCTAATAGAACAAATACGGAGGGTGCACAATATAACGTAATACCCTTTGTAGAAGATGTTGAATAAGTTAATGTCCTTGATTTGGTTTCACACGTTGTATAAATGCCTTGAAAAACCATGCTGTTAAGATGTACAAATTAAGTGTAAGTGAGAAATTATTTTTAAAAAGTTATTAAAGATTAAAAAAAGACAACCCAAAGTACCACCATTTGAATTAACCCCTAACAACTACCCAAATGCCCACCAACAGTAGAATGTATAGACAAAAAAAATGTGGTTCAATCACACATGGTATTCAAAACTTCAGTGAGACTGAACCACCTGCAACTGCATGCAATGATCTGAAAGAATATAACAGGCGTGATGTTAAAATGAGATAATGTTTTAAAAAGGCACTTTGTCTATGATTTGTATAGGCTCTAGAACTAGAAAAACAAATCATGGTGTCAGAGTCAGGACAATTGTATTTTGGGTGGTGAAGAAGTACAGGAAGAAGGTAAAGGGGACTTAGGGGATACTGGGAATGTTGTTTCCTGTTTACTTAGTTTTTGGTTGTGTTGAGTTTGTAAAAATTCATCAAGTTGGACATTGTATTATATGTAACATGGAGATTATTTAAAGTATGTAGGAGGATATGCATCAATTATATATTGTACAAATACCATACATTTTTTAGAAGGGACTTGAACATTCTCATACTTAGGTATCTGTAAGTCTTGGAACCAACTGTGAATACTGGGAGATGACTGTGTGTACACACACACTCACACATACACACACCAACTTTATTGAGATAGAATTTACATGCAATTCACCAATTTAAAGTGTACAAACAAGTGATTTAAAAAAATATTTAGAGTTCTGCAACCATCACCTCTCCATTTGTGTGAAGAGGTAGTTGATGAGATGATTACTACCAACTTGGGCAGTATCAGTTTCAGAGAAAATAAAAGGAGGAATTAAGAAACAGTGAGCAATGAATATACAGAATCACTAAGTATCAGTAGTCTGGCTGAGATTCTAGAAAGACTGAGACAGGGAATCATGGTCAAGGGCTGACTGAGTGGAAAGCAGATTTGCCTTTAGTTTCGTTACTTTGGTTTCGTCAATGTGTTGCACCCTTGTTGTTTAAGGAGGAGAGATAAAGCACAGAGGGCGATCAAGTGTACTTCCCCGACTCCTTGCAGAAAGCCTGAAAGCTGCACAAGACAGTGCAGGGGAGGATGAAGCAATGAAAGCGGCGGTGCTGAAGGACAGTAGTGGGAGTCATTAAGTCTCACAACGAAGGAGAGAATCCTTTCTCTGAGACAGAAGTGAGGAAAGACTTGATAAAGCATTTGGCTACTTAGAAGTTGTAAAGAGGTTATAAAGACGTTTTGAGGAATAGAGAAGGTGAAGAAGCATGTACCTTGTGACTTTCATTTACTCTTTGTAGAGCTGAAGCCACAAAATGCCCCAGACTAGAGTAAATATTTAATGAAGAAGTTTTTAAGTTCAGAGAGTTTTCTACACTAGAGCAGCCTACTTGGGAAAGAGGGGAAGTTCAGTGTCTACTTAGGTTTGTTCCATCATTGCCCTCCTCAGGTTCTTCCGTATCTGCATGATTGATAGAACAGCCACTCATGGGATCAGCAGTTAGCATAATGGCTATATCGCTGGACTCCCATGTAGTTGACCACGGATCACGTCCCGGACCCGGTGGCTTAAAACTCCCGCCGGGCGCGTGTGCATGCGTGCCCAGGATCCCGAGAGGAGAATGGAGGAGAAGAGATTGCGGTGTGACCATCCCCCCTGGGGGGTGATTTCTCGTTTTCTGTCTCTTTGTCTCTTTCTGTCTTTCTGGCGAGCACACGCGCCCTATAGCGAAAACCTCTCCAAAAAAAGAATAGCCACTCACTGGATATGTGGCAGTTGAGCTCTGAAAATGGGACTAATGAAAGTTGAAGTGTACTATATGTTTAAAATATATGCCAGATTTTTAAAAAGCTGAACACACACAAACATACCACAATATTTAAAAAAATCAATGAAATCATTTATTTATTGATTACATGTGAAAATAATAGTATTGGGTATTTGTTTAAATAAAATAGATTATTAAATTAATTTTATCTATTTCTTTTTGCTTTTTAAAAATGTCTCTACAAGAATACTTTAACTTACTTGAGTGGCTTCCTTTGTTTAGGGATTTTTTTTCCTAGAAGGTGTGTGCACTTGCCAGAGAGACAGAGAAACAGAAAGTTAGAAATCACACCTCCTGGGGACCAGCAGTTGGCGTAATGGCTATGTCGCTGGACTCCCATACAGTCGACTGTGGATTGAGTCCCAGACCCATTGGCTTAAACTCACGCCAGGCGTGTGTGCATGCATGCCCAAGATCCCGAGAGGAGAATGGAGGAGAAGGGATTGCGGCGTGGCCATCCACCCTGAGGGGTGATTTCTCACTTTCTGTCTCTTTGTCTCTCTCTTTCTGGCTTGCACACATGCCCTATATCAAAAACCACTCCAAAAATAAAAAAGAAAGAAAAAAGAAATAAAGGAAATCACACCTCCTGGAGGAAGGCCATGCCACAATCCCTTCCCCTCCATTCTCCTCTCAGGATTTTTGGGCACGCACACACACATGCGTGGTGTGAGTTTTAAGCCACTGTATCCAGGACTCAAACCATGGTCGACTACTTGGGAGTCAAGTGATGTAACCATTATGCCATCTGCTGGTATCTCCCATAAGAGTCTAATTTGACATTGCTTATCTAGATCAATGACTATATCTATCTCAGTTCATCTTTCTTACAGCTATTTAGAATAAATTTCTCAAATACCATGTTAATGTGTGTTTTGGAAACCTCAGAGAAGTACTTACTGGCCAACTTGGTTTTTGCAAATTTAACTCTCTTGTATCAGAGTATCGATTTTCATAACAATATTTTTTGTTGTTGTTGAGAGATTTTGCTATAGAGTGTGAATGCCAAAGTGGCTTCTAAATGGTAGAAAGAAATGGTGTCCTTAGCAAACCCTGAGGCAAAGGGCACAATAAGAATGAAAGCAACCAGAGCTGGCCCTGTAACCTAGTGGTTAAGGGAGCTGGATCTCACCTGGCCAACCATGGCTTGAACCCTGACCCCAGCAACCTGAGAAATGCTGGAATCATGTGCAAGCAAGTCCAAAATCTTTATGGGTTAGAGAAATGGAAGAGAAAAAGTTGAGGTGTGACCATGTCCCATGGGGGAGTGCTTTCTCTTTCTCTCCCAAACCCCATTTATTTTTCCTTTCTCACTTTGGTGAATACATACACCCTCTCAAGATTAGGGGAGAAAAGAAATGATAGCTACCATTTAGTGAGAACCTGTAATATGTTTGGACCATGGTAGGTGTCATACCCACATTGAGAAACAACCAACTGGGATAAGAAGATAGTGCAATGGTAACATCTCTGGACTCCCACGTAGTCTACCACTATTCGAATCCTGGACCTGGTGGCCTAAAACTCACACCAGGTGAATGTGCATACATGCCCAAGATCCTGAGAGGAGACTGGAGAAGAAGGGATTGCAGTATGGCCATCCCCCTGGGGGAGGAGATTTCTTGCTTTCTGTCTCTCTTTCTCTCTCTCCAGTGAGCACATGCACCCTAGAACAAAAATCTCTCCTCCCAAAAAACAGAAAAAGAAAAAGAACCAACAAAATGAAAAATGGATTTCCAAATTGAGTTCCCTTGAATATTTCTGAAGCCATGTTTAATTTGTAAAGTGAAGCCTAAATTATCACTAATTCAATATCTACATTTAATACATGATTAAAAATGTTGCTACATATGCTAGTACATGTAGCTTAAGGGTCAAAAATTGCCATTTTATATTTGAAGCAAACTTTCTGAGATTAATTGCCAAGATCATAAAATTAATAAGTTCTCAATCTGACCCACTTCATTGTCTATCGTCTTTCTACAGTACTCCATCATGAAGGCCAGCAATTCCTCTTTTACATGATCACTTGGAGGACTAGCTGAGTTTGAAGGATGTTGTTCTTAGAGTTACACCTTACTTTATCCTTGTTCTTTATTATTATCTTCATTATTATTATTATTATTATTATTTTAAAAAATATGTTGTAGGGGCCAGAAGGTAGCATGGTGGTTAAGGGTGCTGGATTCCCACATAGTCAACTGCAGTTCGAGTCCCAGACCTGGTGGCTTTCTCATTTTCTTTCACTCTGTACCTCTCTGGTCAAATTAAAATAAATAAATAAAGGTAAATAAAATAATTATTTTTAATAAAATATATCATATATTGCCCTCTCCATCTTCCTGGCTCAGCACCACAGCTAGCTGGGGCTGTAGGCACACAGGACTTCAGGCTGTTCTTTTCTTACCTATACAACTTTTTTTTTTTTGAGAGGTTTTTCGCTATAGGGCGCGTGCGCTCGCCAGACAGACAGAGAGAGACATAGAGACAGAAAGCGAGAAATCACCCCCCAGGGGGGATGGTCACGCCGCAATCCCTTCTCCTCCATTCTCCTCTCGGGATCTTGGGCACGCACGCACACGCGCCCGGCGTGAGTTGTAAGCCACCGGGTCCGAGACGCGAACCGCGGTCGACTACGTGGGAGTCCAGCAACATAGCCATTACGCTAACTGCTGGTTCCCTTACCTATACAATTTTAATACACCTCTCCTGGTCTCACTTTCTCTCTACCTTTCTAAATTTCACCTTTCTCCATTTACTTACTGTTGTTCATTTTCTATCCCACTCATGTCTCTTGTTTCTTTCTTTCTTCTCTCATGAGTACTCACATTTTTATCTAATAGAGGAATATTATGACCTTGTGTTTGTCCCAAGTCTCTGCAGTTGTCCTAGAATGGTAGCTAGTAGTATGTCTGAGTAGGGCTTGTACTGTTTCTTCTAAACATTTTTGAGCAAAATCAAATACTGGTTGGGGTCCAGAGAGAAATTTGAATTAAGCAAAAGACTCAGCAAACAATTTTTCAGAGTTAAATTTGAATTATTTAGAATTGCTTTCTGGGGAAGTGGCATTTTGTCAACATGTTTAAAAATATATAACCAGGGATGTTGTAGCATATTGGGACTAATATATTCTTCATATCATGTCGTTTTGTAGCATTTAGCTGAACATTTCCATAGATGATGCTGCCATACCTTCTGTCTTTCTTTTGAGAAGTAGGAAGAAATAATATTGTTTAAATATTTGTTGTTAGATTTAGTCATACTCCAGACATCTTGTAGGTTTGGATGGAATTGTGACATTGCGTATTATAAAACCAATTGCTTCATAAATTATCTTCATTTACAATTTACAGTTCTGCGCATTTGATTATTAGTGCAAAGTGTTTATTCCTTCAAAAGCAACAGTTCCTTGGGTGCACACTCAAACAAAGAAGTGAGATTTTGTACATACCTTTAAAACAACAACAACATTTTACAGCCTCTGAGCTGTGAAATATGGGGCTCTCATTAGCTGCACTGAGATTTCCCTGCTACCACTCCAGCTGTTGACTATTTACTACAGGAGCTGGTGCTAGTGGTAGGCAGAGAAAAATGCTCATTTAGTGAGAGCTTTGCAGGTGAAGCTTTCTTTGAGGTTGATTTGAGCATTTGCCTATAATGAGAAAAAGCTATGCATTATTCAAATCATGAAAAAACTACAAGAATCTTCCCAAATTGTTCAGTGTTTTGTCAAATAAAATAAGTGCTAGTATTTAGAGGAAAATTCCATTACACTAATTGACTTAAAAAATTCATTAGCTAACACACTTTTTTTTTCTTTAAATGATAGATACCAAGAAATCCCATGTCTAATTGTTTACAGATACATTTCCGTACATTTGTGAAGTTTTCACTCAGGGCCAAACTAAGCTGTGGCTTCTAGTTGCAGTTATTAAATAACTTAGTTTCTAAAATCTCAGATGCATTTAATTATAACAACAACAGTCCTCTTCATTCCATTGATGTCTGGGGATAAATTTTTTGAGTAGTATTATTTTCCTAATGTGAGGTATGCTACAGTGGCAAAAACCTCAGCTCAAAAGAGACAAACCTGGGTTCAAATCCTTGCTTCAGCACTTTACAGATAAGCAAATTTAACAAATTTGCTGGCCTTTCTTGGTCTATTGTCTCACTTCATATTCAGGTGCAAGAGCTCAGTCAATGGATTGATTGAGTCATCTTAATCACCTGGGTCGTTAAATAATTACTCAGAAATGGTATATCTGAATAAACTAAAGGGTGACTTTCTTTTATTTAGAATTATTTATTTTATTTATTGTTATTATTATTTTTTTAATTTGCTACAGGGCATGTACACTCACCAGAGAGAGACAGAGAGAGAGTGGTAAAGTGAGAAAGCTAAACAATCCACCAGGTTCAGGATGCAAACCATGGTGAGCCATGTGGAAATCCAATACCTTAACCACCACACCATTTCCCCTCCCAAGGGTGACATTTTTATCTCTTTTTAACTTCATATTTTAAAATGTTTTCTATTATTAAATATATATTATTTTTAATAAGTACAATAAGGATTATGCAAAAGTACTTTTGAAGAAAAGGCAATAGACACTAAGGAATTATTTGGAAAGGTAAGACAAAGTAGTTAAAGAATCAGTCAAGGAAAAGGACTATCTAGTCTGTGTCTAGCTGCTGGCATTTCTTCTCACCTCCCAAACTGAAGTCTCTGAAAACATACTCACCCAACCACTGGCACACTCCTAGTTTTTCCACTTGCATAGCCAAGAATACAGAAGCCGTGTTGTGAGATTTTCAATTTGATCGTCTCACATGAGGGTACTGGTGTTTTCAGACTGGAAACAGCATGTTACTGCTCTTTGGCAATAATGCATTAAGTACAGATGGGTTTGTTTTTAGCCAAATATGGATCATACAGCCAACAGATGTTTAGATATTGCCAGTGGTCTGTTTAGTACACAGAGTTCTATGAGTTTCTATTTTGTTCAAGAAAATCTCGTGGATCTATGTAAAAATCTCACAAGGATGTCCAGCCTGCCAACAAAACAGTAGACAGAAATTACTAGAATGCTGACAGAGGTCTGCAACAATTTTTTTCTTTCAAATTTTAATACCTAATTAATTATAATGAGGATAATTAGCATATTTTAAATATATCAAAGTTCTAATACATTCTGGATCTTTCAATGGAGAAATAATTTCTTCTAGTCTCATCAATAATATAGTTGGTGATAATATTTGGTATATTTTAATGTTTTCTTTAAAAGCATGTATCATGTGAAGAGTGTGTAGAGCCCTAGGACAGAACATCCTTAACTCTATCCCCAAAATGTGAGAAACAATGAACATCAAATACTGTATTTCTCATTGCCTAGAATTTATTTTCATTACTATTAAAGATATTAAGAAACCCAGTGAAAGGGCCAGATATATTATCTAAAAAGTAAAAAAAAAAAAAAAAAAAGAGAGAAACAAAACAGGGTCTGATTCCATCAGATTCATTACTGATTTAATAAAAGACTCACATATAAATAAAACATAATTTTATACCATTTTCTATGTGCAAGAGCTTCCCTCCCACACACCCTCTGTAAACATTGTGTTAGCTCTTGAAGCAAGGAAAACCATTTATCTTCACTCTGTATTTTAGGGATACTGCCACCAAGTGGTGGTAAGAAACTAAGATCACATTGCAAGCTCCAATCATGTATACTTACTCATTTTAACAAATACTGAAATGGATAAAGTTAAAACAGCTTAAGCAATCATCAAAACCAACACATCTTAAATTAGTTTAAACTCATAAAGGAAAATGAATTCTTTTAGTTTATGCAGGAAAGATCCAGATTTTGTGTTTTCTGAAGTTTAGAAAATTGTGGGGGAAGCTCTTAATGATATAAAATTGAATATACAGAATTATGTATGAAAGGAAATAATTATTTTGAATTAGAAATCAAATAATCATCAATTACTTAGGCGTGGAGATTCTTGTCTCTATTTCTGAAATCTCTTTAGGTACTTTTCGCCAAAATGCTCATAGAAAAATACTTCCTGTTTGCACCTTGAACTCCCTTCCCTTGGTCATTCACTTGACATTAGCACGCAACCCTCAACACTCATTGGGATCTCTGCAAAGGACGAGTTTACAAGTTTAAATTGTCCTGGTTTTATGATAAATCCATCAAAATGTGAGTTTATGGCATTTCTTAGCACTGTGAAACTGTCCTACAAAATGAAGCAACTGCTTACATTATTTCTCAACTCCAAAATACTTTCATTATTTTCTACCTAAAAGCATTGTTATAAATATTTATAGAAACCTCATATTTCATGGTGTTAAACATACTGATAATTATTCCTTTGTTCCTGAGCTTTGGGCATTTCAGTATAGTATCTCCAACACGGCAGCCCCTTACAGAGTCCTTTTTGCTTTCTAGCCAGAAAGCGTTGCTTCTCTTTTCACATGGTTGGCTTATCAACTAAGCTGCCTGGTTTTTACCTGCAGGACTAAGGCAATCTTCTGAAAGGACATGGATGGAGGGGAGGGTATTGAAAAGGAGGGAGTAAGGAAAAGAAACCACAGCCCAGAAATTTCTGGAAAATCCAAGTTTGATTCTGATTAGTGGTATTTTTATTCTGATGTTGAAGATGTTAATGAAGACAAACTATTTTGTTGGCTAAGTTATTTCTTGTAGAATCTTAGCAAATAGCCTCAACTCTGGTCTGGGTTTTGGTGTCTCACACTGGCAGTGTGAGTGAGGTTTTGAGCACCACAGTTCAGTTTGCTACTGACCACACCACCAGGCTTGACACTAATTACCTCTTAAAGTTCCCCCCTCTCAACTCACTGGGAGTTAAGTTTTTGCACATGAATTTTAAGGGACAGATTAAAACCATAACAGGAGTAGACTCTTAACGTTTGTTGGTGGATGAAAAACTGAAATAAACTAGTTTTTATCCAAGGGTTTTTGAAATGATCAGTTTCATAAAGAGTCTCTTTCTTTCTCTGTTTTTGTCTTCTTCTTGCCCTGGCCACTACTGCTTTAATGACACTTGTAGGATCAGATAATAGAACCCCTCTTAAGATATATGTAAACCAACACGTGAATTTCGCAAAGGAGTTTGTCCTTGCTGTGTCCCTTGTAAACAGAAAGGAGATGGTAAAAACAAGCCAAAGAAGGCAAGGAGTTACTTTTCTTCTTGACTTCAGCCAATGCAGATTTCTAAAAGGCACAGGGAGGGGGTCCAAGCAGCCAAACAAAAGCCTAACAAATAGTTTTCCACTTAAAACTGATTTTGAATATTTAAATTTGATTAAAAAAAGGCAGGAATTAATGAGGAAAGTAATAAATTTCAGAATCTTTTTTCATTTAAAGGCAAGGTTAGCAAAGGCAATTTGCATGTAAATCAACATTTACCTGACACATGCACTTTTCAGGGCTCGAATAAACTGTGACATGTAAAAGATGAAAGACGTAGGACGTGTGTAAAAATCTTTAAGAGGTAATTGGCAGACGCTTGCAATAAATATTTATTAAGCAAAGAAGTGTCCTTTTTTGTTTTTCTGCCACTGTGACTCCTGCTTCGTCTCGGTCCTAGTCCCACTTTCTCATTAGCTACGACTTCTCTTTTATGATAGGGTTCAGACCACATTCTGATGGTGGAGGAGGGAGGATGAAGGAGCCTTGGGAAGAAGGCTTTTTTTCTTTCTTTTTTTTTTTCTTCACAAGCTGCTTTTTGAAGCTGTGGAAAAAGCCTGGGACAAAGGCGAATGCCTGAAAATTTTGAAAGGCGAAAGAGCATAAATTAGAAGACGAGCTAATGTCAGATTGCTTTTGCTGCTCCTTACTGTAGCCACCTTTTAAATTACTCCCACGTTGTCTGGTGGGTACCCTAAACTCAAATAGCCTCTGTATTTGAACACTGCTCCTGGGCCATTACATCACGAGGGGAATCAGGCATTCAGACAATGATTTTAATGCTCCGTGAATGGCTTCTTCAAAACATTGGGTGAGAAGGAGAAAGCAAAGTTCGAGGTGACCCTTTCGCCCTGTGCCTTGCTGTAAAGGGGTTGACCTCTTGAATGGAGTCCTAGCATAAGACTTCCGACAGCTCACCGAATACAAGCCCTACCAAAACCCTACATGCCCTCGCGAATTGTCTTGAGAAACATCCTTTTTGTCTCTGGCCATTATTACCCTTCTTTCTTACCTTTTTTCTCCTGTTCCATTAGCTCTTTTATCATAACATCTTTTTCCATTACTTATTTATGCCATGATTTTAAAACATGCTTTTATTTGAACAATAACTTTGAATCATTCCTTTTACATAGATTTATTCTAAAACCTCTCCTCACCTCATTCTTGAAGTCTTTCCAACAAATGACATAGGAAAGAAGTTCCTATGAACTAGTGCCTTATCTTGCCACATACAAATACAAGTCTCCCTCTATTCCCAATATACCGAAAATACAATTTAGGTTAAATATAATTTCTCCATGTAATGAATAACCCTCCCCACTCCTCACCCTCCTGGGATCTAAGAAATGATCAATGCAATAAAGAGCGAAGTTTAGAAAGATGCGCTATTGTACTTTTTTATTTCCAACATTATAATAACATTTTAAAAGTGATAGGATACATTTTAAATGAATTGAAATATTTTGTGAATAAGCTTATTCAGGCATCCCTGGAAGTTACTGGAAATGCAAGAAAATATCATAGAAACAAAACTGTAAATCCCTGGTTTACATAGTAGAACTGCTCTACACTGACTAGGGTATACTTTTCACTTAGCAGCTGGAAACTGGAAGTGCCAGGAACAGAAGGAATCTTGACTGTGCTAATGTGATCCAACACACTGACCCCAATGCTTATCAGAGTTGGTCAGCTGCCATTTAAGTAATGACATTCTTATTGTTCATGTCCTAGTGGCCCTACCAGGCCTCTGTAAACCCCAAAGGTCTGTTCTGATCTCCGTTGGAAAAGTACCACCTACTAAGTCTCAGTGTGCTTTAATGAGGTATTTATAAGGAACTCTTCCCCCTTTCCTAGGCTTAGAGTACATACTTCTTACAAATAGAGTCCATTTCAATTGCTATCTGAATGTTTACCTTTAATATCTCTATAAGGATTAAAACAAACATTGCTGATTAAATGTTAACTTACTTTAGGCGTTTACTGTGGGCATAGCAGACGTCCCCATTATGGTCTGTATGTGAACAGTACTTAATGTGGAAATTACTTTTAAAAAAATTGACAAGGAGATGGAATAACTCATTTCAACATTTCTGCAGGTCTCACCTTTTGGAAAGCTTATTACTGAATCAGGGAATGTGAAATTACATGTTCAAAACTCTAAGCTGCCAAAAAAATACAGTGTAGCACTTTAGAATACTAAAAGATTTCACTTACTTTATAAAACATTGCATAATTTATACAATGTAAATTAAAGTCCTCTTGAAAGTGGCATTGTAAAAGGATGCGGCCAAGTAATTCTTAATAGATTTTCTACCATTCCGCAACATAACTGGACACTCGAACAATAATAAGTGTCACCAGCAGCTGAATCTTTTCATTTCCAGCAAACTTTCATTTGTTTCCTTTGTATTTCTTTTAAACCCGCAGCTTATAGTACCTTAGCTTTATTTATTAATAGTTTGGCTGAAGGTTCCCAAACTCAGGTGAGAGAGAAGAGGGCAAGATAACAAGGCTTATTATTCCAAAAGCCAATATATTTTCCAAGTCTTTTGATTTCCTTTCCTGTTAGTTTCTCCTTTTGTTCACTTTCACCTATCTCACTGCCACGACCTAGTTCAGAGCACCATCATCTATTACCTGGGTTACTGTAATTGTACCCTAACTGAATGCACTGCATCTAGTCCTTTCTCTCTCCACCTATTCCCTGCACCAAAGTAATATAAAAGCAAATTTTGATCATCTTGTTATTTCTCTGTTAAAGCCCTCAGAAATAACTTCTCTTTACCTTAAGGGTCTCACTCCCTAGCACAATTAGAATAGATTGGGGAAGGGGAGGAAGAAGGACAGAAAGAACATGTCCATTTCCTTCATCTTATCTGCATGACTCTTAGCCATGTGACAGCTACTCTTTCCTTTAAGAGGTTGAGTCTATTTCTCTCTTTCTTAGTATGAAGCAGAGCATGTAAGAAGCTTTGACCAAGAGAATATGGTGGAAGGTGTGGGAGTTCTGAGCCTAAGATTCAGGAGGCCTGCAGCCTTTATTTTTTATTTTTTATTTTTTTTTAAATATTTATTTTGTTTATTCGTTCATTTATTTCTTAATTTGACCAGAGAGAGACAGAGGGTAAGAGTGAGAGAGAGAGGAAATGAGAAAGCAAGCCACCAGATTCAGGACCTGAACCCTGGTCAGCCATGTGGGAGTGTCCAGCACCTTAACCACCACGCCACCTGCTGGTCCCCTTTATTTTCATTGTCATGGAATTCTGCTTTGTGGATGTTGTGTGAAGAAGTCAGTTAGCCTGGCTGATTGAAAGGATAGGAGGAACGCAGGGGAGAAAATGGCATTCCTGGCAGAAGACTATGGTCATAGACCACCCAGCCAGCAGCCAGCACTGACACTGTTACACATCACATGCGATAGTGTGGATCTGACCATGACTTTAAAGTTCAGGAAACCCAGAGAGGTTACAAATAACTAGACCACAATCTGAATGTACTCTTGGAACTGGGACTTTAAATCCAGATTCTTTCTCCCATGTCACCAACCCTTAGTCATTATGCTGCATAAATATTAATTTTAAATATTCTACATATTATATTTCAGACTGTTCCTCATTTAATTTTTGACTATGTGATCGTATTATTGATTCTTAACGTGACTGTATCAAATTACTTCATGGCTTAAACCATAATAAAGAACATGCCCTGTATCATTTACCACAGTTCGCAGGACATGTTAAGTCCTGAAAAGGGTGGCTATTATTCCCATGCAGATAGAAAATCTGTAGTTTGGGGGCTATAAATTTTATTTTTTCAAACATTCAAAGGTCAATTTGGAACTAAGAAGGGTGAGGAGAGGAGGCAACTCCAACTTTGATTCCATTTGGTCTCAATCAAGTACACTGCTAAATTAAGAAAGCTGTCTTTCTCGTGTGTGTTAGAGCCTAGGTTTGAAAGCCATTCTGTGCAGGTTCTGACAACAGTTTCACCAGTAAAGCACAAGACGATGGCCACAAAGTGAAATATTCACAAGGAGGTGTAAGTCCTGGCATGGAAGGGAAAACGTTATTCTTGTACCAAGACCTCACATCCATAAGCTCGTATAAGCTTTACATAAAAAGCTGACAAATACATGGACGATAGCTAAAGTTGTGGTATTCATTATGTTGAGGAATACATAAGATGTGCTTGAGTTTGGCCATTGAATTAGCAGGAGTTCAGACGTGAAGCAGCACAGGGACCAGCAGTTGGCGTAATAGCTATGTCGCTGGACTTCCACATAGTCGGCCACGGTTCAAGTCCCAGACCCGGTGGCTTAAACTCACACCAGGTGCATGTGTGCATGCCCAGGATCCTGAGAGGAGGATGGAGGAGAAGGGATTACGGCATGGCCGCCCCCCCCCCCCCCGGGGGAGGGCGATTGGGGGGGGGGATTTCTCGCTTTTTGTCTCTCTCTGTCTTTCTGGCGAGTGCATACGCCCTACAGCAAAAACTTCTCAAAAAAAAAAAATAAATAAAATAAAATAAAAAAAAAGTGAAGCAGTGTGAAGGCCCAAAGATTTTTACCTCTTCAAACTCTAATGTTTACCTGGAAACTTTAGCAAGAATCACACTTCCAGAAAAGGATGGATCTAATTTACTATTTGTGAGATAGTGGCCAGTGAAGTACTTTTATTTCTTGGCTTATTTTATATATGGCGGAAAAATCATTCTGTTCCTGAAAAGAGCTTCTGTTTCTTTATAGAATCAAGTCTACCATCTTCAACATGGAATTCCAATCCTTTATGATAGATGTTCATTCTAATTTCTGGATGTCTTTCTACTGTACATTTCATTTCCTCACTTCTGTGCTTCGTTCATACCTATCTAGTGAGTTGTCAGAAAAGTCATGACTTATTTTGCATTATAGAAAAACAGGAAAAATATGTCATGACTTTTCCAATGACCCAATATATCTGCATTTTACTTTTCTGTTCTCTATACATCATTTCATCTCTTTTAGTAAAATAGCAATCTTCTTTTTCTCCTTTGTTTTTATTTTTTTTAAGTTTTCCAATAAAACTGTTACAAGAGGATCTCTGGATCAAAATACAACAGAGATTTTTTTAATAACATTTGGAATTAATGATGGTAACTGCACCATAGATGTGTTTGGGGTATGCTATAGGCTGAAGGTATGTGTTCCTTCTAAATTTGTTTGTGAAACCTGATCCTTAATGCAATAGTATTAAAAGGTTGGGCCTCTGGGAGTTGATTAGGTCATGATGGATGGGATTAGTGCTTTTATAAAAGAGGCCTGGGGGAGCTTATTCACCATTTCCACCTTATGAGAACATGTAAACTCACCACTTATAAGCCTGACTTAATCTTAACTTTCCCAGCCTCCAGAACTGTGAGTAATACATCTCCATTGTTTAGAAATTACCCAGCCTAAGGTATTTTTAAATAACAGCCTGAATGGATTAAGAGATGAGTGATTGGGGGCAGCTGGGTGGTGTGGGAATTAAGACAGCTGGATCTCACATGACCAACATCGAGGTTCAAGTCCTGGACTGAAAGGCTTGACATGCAAGGCATGTGGACTTGTGTGCCCAGAATCCTGAGAGGAAAGTGGAGGAGGGATGGCAGCATGGTCATCCTTCCTTGGGTTGGTGGGGGTGCTTTTGTACTTTCTCCCTCCCTCTCTATCTCTCTTTGTCTTTGTCTCTTTGGTGAGTTCACACACCCTATGGCAATCTAAAAATAAATAAATAAAAAGAAGAAAAGAGATGAGTGATTGAATGACTTATTCTGCATAAGGACTTAGAACAGTGTCAGATATATATTAAACATATATACTATATGAATGTCTACTATTTACAAGTGTTAATAATGTACAAGTGAATTGTAGGGATAGTTGTACAGTAACAATGATATTAGACTATCAGTAAATCAATGTAAATAAAAAGTGAGAGAAAAGAGAGAATAGTATACAAACTGGTCATGCATTATATTTGCAAGCATGCTAAGTAGTCTGAAAGCAAGGTCTAAGACAGCAGGATTGATGAAGTACATGTAAAGAAGATTAAAATGGAGCTGCCAAAATTCAGCTGACCTTAGAGGATTGACACATCGGGGGAATAAAAAGACTACATTGCAAGATGGAGAAAATGATCTGACTTCCTAGGTCTTGTCTTGTCGATTATTTGGGTAAATTACCAGAATAATTGATTAAAATCCTTCTCAAAATCAAATGCAATGCAGAAGTGAAGTTTGTTAAACAAGAACTGATGTTTAAAGAAAGAAAGGATAAAAGACATAAGATAACCAGAGAGGCTAGAATTTCTGTGGAACTGAGGCATAACGAAACTTGTAAATAGAATTTATTTGGGGATTTTTATCCACAGGAACACCACAATAAAGCAGCTATCTACCCTTGTCATTGCCACCAGAGGTAAACCCCCTGAATATTCAACTGTGAATGTTCTGTGTGGGAATCTATATGTGATGTGTGTACAGGTATGTGAGTGTATCATTCATTTATACACTGAATATTGGATTTTCCTAATAGTTCTTTGTAGTTAATCCCCAAATCTCAAAGTTTAAGAAAAACTTCCTGTCTAAAGATCTGTAATAAATTACAGACTCTGTTAATAGTGACTATATTATTTTAGAATTATTTTCATTTAAGTTAATTAATTAATTTTATTTTAATGTGACCAGAGAGGGACATAGTGCGGGGGATTGGCAGTGAGAAAGCAAGCTGCCAGGTCTGGGACTCAAACAACCATGTGGGAGTCCAGCACCCTTCACCACCACGCCACCTGCTGGCCCCAGCAATGACTATACTTTCTTTTCTGATGCTACCGTGTGAATATCAGCATACTTTATCCGAAGCAGTCCTTCAATGATCTTATGAAAGGGACAGTGGGACTATTTTAGTTAAGTACTAGACTTTGTGGCTTCCTGCACAGTCTTTATATTCTTCACAGAGATTATCACAATGCCACACATAGGAAAGACATTTGATGGATTTAGTGATTTAGTGAATTACTCTAGGTCTTGTCTTGTCGATTATTTGGGTAAATTACTAGAATAATTGATTAAAATCCTTCTTCTCAAATCCTTCTTTTACTCTATCAGTGCATTCCAAGAAGATAATAGTTTTTTTTTTTTCAGTAATACAGTACTAATATTTACTCTTCCCACATAGTCATATGATCACCCATTTTTTCTTCTAAGAAAATATGCCTTAATGAAGGATTTATATTAATCTATATTTAATCTCATCTGACTAATTTGAAACCACTTGCCAGACTGTCAAAATCTTTTTGAATCCTGGGAACCAGCAGTTAGCGTAATGGCTATGTCGCTGGACTCCCATGTAGTCGACCGCAGTTCGTGTCCCGGACCCGGTGGCTTAAAACTCACGCCGGGCGTGTGTGTGTGCGTGCCCAAGATCCCGAGAGGAGAATGGAGGAGAAGGGATTGCGGCGTGGCCATCCCCCCTGGGGGGTGATTTCTTGCTTTCTGTCTCTATGTCTCTCTCTGTCTGGTGAGCGCACGCACCCTATAGCGAAAACCTCTCCAAAAAAAAATAAAATCTTCTTGAAACCTGTATCATGGCTTTCCTCTCCTGTCTTGTATCATCTAGTAAATACCAGCCATTTTTCTGAACATTGGTCTAAAATATTAACTACACAGACAATAGTATGGATAATATATGAGGGCAGGATGCACATTCCTACGACCCTTGCTCTAGGCTGCGATAAGGAAGGCAGGCAAGCCACTCCATCCTCATAACGCAGTGGTTAAGGGAGCCGCATTCTACATGGCCAACCAAAGTTTGAATCCTAGCCATGTTGGCTTGAAAAACACAGGGCACATATGCATGCATGCTCCAAATTCCTATAGGATGAAAAAATGAGGAGAAGGGGAGCATGACCACATTCCATTAGGGGAGTGCTCTCTCTCTCTCTCTCTCTCTCGTCCTCTGGCAGTTAAAATGAAAACAAAATAGAAAATCTATTTTATGAAATAATAGCTGAAAATTTCCCAAGAGTTGGGAGAGATACAGATGTGCATATTTGGGAAAGTCAAAGAAAATCAAACAGATTCAACATAGAAAGATCTTCTCCAGGCTAACCCAGTAGTGCAGTGGTCAAAAGAATTGCATTCCTCATGACTGACTGTAGCTCAAATGCAATCCCCAGGGACTAAAAAGCATGCTGGACAGGGATGCATGTGTCCCAAAGTCCTGGTGGAATGGAGGAATGGAGAAAAATGATTGTAGCATCACTCTGCCCCATTGTTGGATTCCTTCTCTCTCCCTCCCCCTGCTTTCTCCCCCTCTCTGGCAAGTACATATGCCCACTGGCAAGAAAATAATTTTTAAAAAATGCTTGGTTCATTCTTTTTGGAAAACAGTGTGTAGCATGGTCTACTAATTGTCACAAGGATTTGTTTTCCTTATTCAAAGTCCAGTCTATCACTGTCCTATCTTATCAATTTTGTACGCAGCCTAAAGCTTGCAAATTAATGGCTTTACTTTAAACCTAAATTGTCATTAGCAGACAAGTTTTCTAGAATACACAGTTGTCATTAAAACAAACAAAATGGTCTGGTGTGAAAATAGATAATAGAATTTAATTGCATGTAATTGAATGATATTTTATATATATTAAATTTGCATGGCATTTGTAAACACAAATCATTTCCTAGAACATATCTGGTAGGTTCATGTGTGCTTTAATTAGATTTATGAATTTCAGAGTCACCATGTCTTTGTAAGTAGTGGGACATTTGTATATTCATTGCTGGCTCTAAATCTTTCTTTTTCTTCTCTATGTTTTTCTTTGCTGTTTTTTTAAATGTTGATAAGCCTCTTCCTCTTATATTTCCAATTTGTTTGTCATCATAAAAGTTTTATTAGCCCTAAATGACACAAGTATTCAGGGCAAATTCCATTTGCTTAGGACTTATTACATATCAGGCAAATTACGTGACTTTTTCTCATTTAATTTCTCAGCAAGACTATGAGGTAGGTACTCAGAATAAGAGAGGCAAGTTTTCTCAGAGTAAGCACCATACAAACTATAAAGCTGCTTTTAAATTCAGGCTTAGCTCAACCCACAGAGCAGGGTAAATACATGGTCTTTTCCCTTAATCAGTTTTCAGAATATGTAATGAGTAGTTGTCCTAGCAAATGTCAAAGATTATGAATGAGTGTTCTTTTTAAATATTGTTAACTTCTGGATTTTAATATGCATTGCAATCTATTATAATCAGATTTTTAAAAATTTTGGCCATGGAAGCCTCTTAAGGAGGCTTATGTCCTTTTTTTGATATAACTGTAGAGTCTTTAATATCATCCTGCTTCCAGGTACAGCAAATCTTATCTTGTAAATTGCTCCAGACCTAGAATGAGTCATTTTTTTTCATGACCAGTGCTTTCATCTGCTTTGTTTTGTTAATCAAATCTTGCCTTTTCTTCGTCTGCCATTGGATAACATATGAAGGAGGCCCTTGGCACATGTGGGTCACCTGATGGTCCCCTAGCTTCCAGTACTGTAAGAAATAAATCTTTTTAAAAATAATTTCATAAATTACCCAGTCTCAGATATTCTCTTAGAGAAACACAAGGTAGACTAAGATGCCACTCTAATGAGCCTTTAGTAACTCCCAACTATAATCCATGGTGCCTTGCCCA
This sequence comes from Tupaia tana, assembly GCA_026018925.1. Classification (NCBI taxonomy): domain Eukaryota; kingdom Metazoa; phylum Chordata; class Mammalia; order Scandentia; family Tupaiidae; genus Tupaia; species Tupaia tana. The sequence goes on along the minus strand of JAKSZU010000020.1, from coordinate 19,758,524 downwards.
GTAAAAACCCAGTAGATGGGTCTGCCCTTCAAGGAGGAGGCAATGGCAAAAGAGCACTGCTGAAAATGCTGCCCCAGAGCTGTAGCCCAGCCCAAGCCCAAGGTGCTCTTTCACCTACAGGAGATCCTTAATACCTTCTGTCTCAGCAGCTCCTCTCATTCATTATCCTCCCTATTCCTATGGCATCTCCAGGATTAGTTTCTGGGGGAGACTCTGTTAACCCAGATTCTCAGTATTCACAGATGTTTACATTAAGGTGAGCAGTTTTCCTTATCGTGAAGGAATATTGAACTGCAAAGATGTACATATTAGGCTTATTAAACGCTGAATGAAGGAAAGACAGAGGGAACACCTGTGTATGATGCTTTGGGTACCACGTGTAAGAAAGGGAAGAAAGAAAGGAGTTAATTATTTGAGAACAGCTTAGAAATAGGAAGGTTGTCATAATGGTTTAAGTATAAATTAATCTGGGAGGTTGGTAATTGCCATCTGTTTTTAATTCCAAATAAAGACTTGAGGACTACTGTCTTTATTTCACAGAAGCAGAGGATTGTTAAGGGTTTCTGACCTGTGATTACACATTAAAGCAATAGTTTTAGAAACTGAGCGGAAGCTTAGGGCGAAAGAGAAGTGTAGGAAAGAGCCAGGTAGAATATTTAAGGGTTGCTGACAGAGTTTAGATTGGGGTTGGTAGGGACTGGAAATGACAGCTGACATAAATGAATGAATGAATGAATGAATAGAAAAGATAAAGCAACATAACTCACAAAAAGAGTATCAAAGGACTGAAAGACTAACTGGACCGGGAGAACAAGAAGAAGTCAGGGGAGTTGAAGAGAATTATAAAATTTTCTTAACTGTGTATGGCAAGGGTGAACGTTGAGGAGATCATGAGCCCCTGTTTAGATATGAGTTTGAGGTGTGATTATAAAAGCACAGGTAAATGTGAGGAAGGAACTCAGAAAAGCAGGAGTGGAAACTCACTGAGCACCAAGTATCCTTGCACCAGGAAAGCTTCACGTCACCTGCCTTCTGCTCTTCTGCTGGAACGTCACAGGACTCTGGGAGGGCCTTGGTCTCTAGCCCGCATTTCCCAATCGAATGGTCTTCTCAAAGTATTTTATACAAATAAACCTGGTAACAGGGAGTCGACTTTGCCAATGTAGTTTTCTATTCTTTACTGGATTTGGGGGGAGGAGATTGTCCTCTACGTTTCAGAGACAGTGAATCGGGTTTACTTCTTATCCCCACTACGTTACTGTCAAGTTGAAATCCAGTAGAGTCTGATCATTTCTCTGCAGATTAAAATTGCATTCCTTCATCTTGAGTGTGAGTGGATGGCTAAGTCAAGGGTCTCTACATATTTACGTCTTCATGTCTCCTAAGTACTAAATTTAATCCCCTTACCGAATCTCCAGACTCTGTTTTAGGTTATTTCATGTACAAAGTGTAAACATTAAAATAAATGTCCTGTGTATTGCTCCTGCTTGGTGTGCAGGGATCCTAAACTATTTCAGATGCAAGGTCTTGGTGTATTTTGAATCTTGAGGAATGGAGTTGAGGACTGTCACTGTCCCTCTACGCTCTCCCCAGAAGAACCTGTCCCCAGCAGGCTGCTTCCTCTGTGACAGCTTTCAGGCCTCCCAGCTGCATCTGTCCTTGGCTGTCTTCCTCTGCCTGCCGCCTGCAGGATACTTTAGCCATGTCAGCCTTGGAACTTATTCTCCTGCTCTGGCCGTAGAGACATTCTCTTGTTCTCTTACCTTTTTCCTACTTTTTTTCTTACTTTTTTTTGTGTTGTGTTTTTTGCTTTCATTCAATTTACACATTCCAGAGCTGTCATGCTGGACTGCCCCTCCCCCCAACAGCTGTCAGCCCCCCTACAAGGAGACAGACAGAGCAAACAAGAAACAAACAATGTATGAAGAGAAATTTCAGAGTGTATTCAGAGCAACGTGCTACTTCAAAGTCAGTACTGAGGTCCCCCTGGAGCTCATTACTGTAGTTGGTGAGATAAGGCAGGGAGGGAACAGCTCAGCTGGCTCCCACGGGATGGAGAAAATGGAAAAGGAGGAAAAAAAAAAAAAAGGCTCTCAAGAAATGCAGTTTAGCTATTTTTTAAAACTATCAACCTTCTGTATCCGTCATAGATGAAGAAATAAGCCTTGCGCCCTCTGTGGTCCCTACGAACTATTCATGCCACCTAATATCCTGCTGACACTCCAAAAAGCATGAGTTCTATAGAGAATTTCATTCCTATTATGGAATAGTACACTGAAGGTAAAAGAGAGGGGAATGGCATGGGGAGAGGCTACATTGTTATAAAATAACAGTAACTTAGAGGGGAGGGATTAGAGGAGAGGGGAGGAGCTAAGGTGACCCTCTTTCCCCCCAGCCTCACACCATAGCATGGAGAGCCACCAAGGCCGTGTGGAAATCTTGAATCTAGCCTTCATTTTCAGGGAGTCAGTTTGTTTTAGTAGCAAAAGGTATAGCTATGAGAAGATATTTTAGGCCAAAGTGGCCCAGAAGAAAAAATTATATTCCAGTAATAATTGATCTTCCTATTTTTGAGCATGTACATGCCTTTACTGTAGCTACTAAAGCTTTATACATTTTTCTTTATCCACTTGTCTTGCTCAACAGATTGTCATGTTTAAGGTCAAGGAAGAGGATTTTTGTATTTTGCTTTTTTTTTTGTTTACTTTTTTATCTTCGAACTTCTCAGAGTCCACAGTATAAAAGATACCAGATGAAATGGCTTTTGAACTTACAATGTTTCATTGCCATCTTATTCAAATTTCTTTTTTTCAATATATATGTGATAAAATTCTTTTCTTTGGGTATGTAGTTTTATGCATTTTGATAAATGATAAAAGATTACCACCACTACAATCAAAATACAAATAGCTCCATCACGTACACACATGTGCACTTGCACTCACTCTTTACCTACAAAAATCACTAACCTGTTTGTTGTCCCCACATTTTGGCTTTACAATATTGTTGTGTAAATCAAATAATCCAGTACGTGACCTTCGAGTCTGACTTCTTCAGTTACCGTAATGCACTTGAGAACCACCCATGTTACAGTATATATCAGTACTCTGTTCATTTTTAGTTCTTAGTAACGTCCCATTGTACGGCTATACTACAATTTATTTATCTGTTTCCTAGTAGAGAACACTTGAGGATATTTCTAGTTTGGAGAAGTTATAAATAAAAGTACTATAAACACCAAGGTGAGGGGTTTTGTATGAACATTAGTTTTTCATTTCACTTGGATACATGTATTAGAAGGGACTATATAACTTATCATTGAGTGAATTAATGAATGAACTCATCAATATGCTGGGTTTTGTTTCCCCTCTATAGTCTATTCTCAATTTCTTTCTTCACTGTGCTACTAACATAACAAGGCTGGTTCTTCCAGTGCTTATTTCATGTAGAAATCTAGTTTCTGGGATCAATAACTTAGTATTTCCACTGGAGACTTCACTTAAAATGTAAAAATGATTTAATGAGGGGTTGAGTTTTTATTTACAGAATTCCAAGGACACAGAACTCTTAATTCTTCTTTTATGCTTTTTTTGAGCTGAGCAGATCTGAGCTCCCAATCACGAAAGGGTGAAGAGGCTGGTACACTCAAGTGCATCTCAGCTTCCAGGAGAGAATTTGACCCTCAGTTTCATTCTAAATTGGGGCCAGCTAATTCTCCCAGATTGTTAATCCTGGTGGCCTCTTATCTCCCCGCTACATTGGTAAGGAAGAGTAGCCTGTGATTCTCCTGCCTCTGTGCGTAAATGGAGAAAGAAGGATGGGTGGGGCACGTTACAGTAAAGGATATCACTAAACTTATTACTATGTAAATGTGATCAACTTTAAATCAGACACCCATGCGCACAAGCCAGTTCCCCCTATTAATCATATATGTGGAGTTCTAGTAAACAAAGCTGACCGAAATGATTGCTAATTTTTGTTCTTTGAAACTTTTCTTCCCCACCAAGCAGTACTATGAAGATTAGCTTTACCCTGTATGAGCACATCAAAGTAGTTTATATTTAAAAAGATTTATAGTATGTTAATTTAAAGTAGAATAGACATCATAAATTAAATGTTATTCTACTCTCACCCCCCTTTTTATTTAGTTTTTTTGCCTTAGGGCATATGTACTTACTAGAGAGAGAGAGAGTTAGGGAAAGTAAGAAATCACTCCACTGGGATTATGGCCATGCCACAATCTCTTTTCCTCTGTTCTTCTCTTAGGATTTTGGGCACACATGCACATGTGCCCAGTGTGAATTTTTCAAGCCACTGGTCTGGGCTTGAACAGTGGTCAGCCATGTGCAAGTCCAGCATCTTCACCACTATGCCACCTGCTGGCTCCCAGAAACAGGCCACACTTTAATACGTATTATCAAGATATATTTTATCGACCGTGGTTCAAGTCCTGGACCTGGTGGCTTGCTGTCTCACTTTCTCTCTGTGTGTCTCTCTCTGATCTAATAAAATAAGTAAATGAATAAATAAAATTTAAAAATAATAATTCTTTAAAAAATATATTTTGTGATAATAGTCTTCATCGTGACCTTCAGAGTTATAATCATGAGGAAATCAAATGATACATGAGAAAATGCCTTAATATTAATGTTTACATAAGAACCAATTTTAGAAATGTTATCATTACCTTCAAATAGCTCTGCAGTTCCTAACCATTTTTAGGTCATAGACCATTTTATAAATCTGATATAAACTATGAGTCTTTTTCCAGACAACAGTCCATCTACATGCCTTAAAACAAAATTTCACTTACAGTGTTAGGGAGGTGGCAAAATCAATGAAGCCTATCCTTAAATCCTTTAGTTATCTGTGTCCAGGTTAAGAACTGATCTTTTATTGCATGCACATACTTGTTTGACTTGAAGGAAGAGCTATATTTAAAAGAATAATTAGGTGATCCTTTCAAAGACAAAGAGAGTATCTGAAGCTAGCCCTTGACCACCATATTTATTTTGAAATCATGTGTGAAAAAAATGATTCAGGAGAACAGCACAGTCCATTTTACCTATAGATCTGGTAGAACATCTTCATTAATCCTTATGACAGTGCCTATAGAAGAGGCTCAAGAAATATTTGTGAAAGTAAAGAAAGAAGAAAAGGAGGAAGGAAATTAAAAAAAAAGATGAAAGAAAGCATTGAAGAGAAAAAAGCAAAGACAGAAGTAAGAGGGAAAGATGTCTTGCAGTTGGACCTGGATAGTTAAAGTAGGGGAGGTAACAACAACAGCATCATGTAGAAGTAGCCAGGCCATGGGTTTTGTTTCTCCCCATAAATGTTGGAAGAATGTAATGAAAAATGGTGGAAGGGTTTCTTGAACACAGCAGGCTGAACTGGAATAAAAATCTAGTCCTGAGCTCATTGTCCCCATACAGACACAAGGTATATCTGCTGCAGTTTTGATGGGAAGGACTCATTCTTTCTACCCTAATTTGAGTGGCAGATCATACTTGATCTAATTAGAAGCAAACTTTTTTGTTGTTGTTTTTAAGAGAGATTTTTACTGTAACCTCATGTGCTCACTGGAGAGACAGTGACAGTGAGACAGAAAGTGAGAAATCACTCCCCAGGGGCAACGGCCATGCCACAATGACTTCTCTTCCGTTCTCCTCTTGGGATTTTGGGCATGCATGCACACGTGCCTGGTGTGAGTTTTAAGGACCCCCCAGGTCCAGGACTCAAACTGCAGTCGACTACACGGGAGTCCAGTGATGAAACCATTACACCATCTGCTGGTCCCAGAAGCAAGCTTTTGATAATACCAACCATTCCTTCCTCAGAGTCGCTCTTATCCTTTTCATGATAGTGCTATCATCCTAATGATTGATTTTGCTAGGCCACCACTGTCCCCTGTGCCTGCCAGAGCTGTTATCGCATAAAAACAATTGAGGCAGAGAAAGGAGTTACTACCACCTAACAGTTTCTTGGTTTCCTTTCACATCTCCCTTCCCTGCTTTAAATCCCATGCCCCTAACTCTTCTTTCAGCTTTTTGAGAAAGAATATATAGTCACTAAGTCAAGCCGGTCTGAATTTAAATTCTAGTTCTATCACCAACTACATCATCTTGAAGAAAGCTTTTAACTTCTTTGAATCTCAGGATTATAAGGATTCTTGAAGTAGCTGTGTATGAGTCAAATGAGTATACTGCTCCAGAAATTCTAAGCCTTTCTCCTGGGAGTAAAGCAGTCATGTCTTTATCTTTTGCAATGGTAGTAGAAAGAGCCAGAGGCGAAGGGACAGAGAATGCCAAAGGTAAGGAGCAGAGAGGAGAAAGAGATGGTAGGAGATTCCAGGGAGATAGTGGGTACATGGTAGAGTCTGAGTCCAATGACATCTGCTAAAGGAAGGAAATAAAAAACAAAATTCTAGTGTCCACAATTCATATCAAACATGATCTCTGCTACCTGCCCCAGTGTTGTTAATATTGACCCCAAATGTCTCTAGGAAAAGTATTAACATCATGGACTCTTGGTGGCCTTTCTTTTCAGTTCCTCTTTTTTTCCTTCCTCAATATTTAAAAGTACTTCAACCCTTGTTTACTCTTTGGATAGGAGGAGGAAAGATGTAACTTTTCAAAAACATATATAATCCATGTTTTTATTTACTGCATAAGGTCCTGTGCTATTTACTTTGAATACCACTGTTCTCTAATCTTTGGAATCTAAATTTAGGCATTTGTATGCTACAAAGAAATCCCCCTGTGGTTTAATGTCTTTAAACTGTGTATATTTATGCTCTTGCATCCATTTTAGTTCCAGCAAAACATACATTCATAAAATGCTTTGCTATCGACACAGTATTTTTATAAATATTTTTACATCAATTTCATGAAATTCAAAGTTCAGAAAGGGTTAGCAGCTTGACCAAGGTCACACAGTCAGTTGAGCTGTCCAAATATATCCTAGGCTAGCTTGTCTCATTTCCATGCACAAACTCATTTTCTACCTTTGGTAATTCAAAGAAAAATCAGTAAGTTAGTTACATATTTAATATATGTAACTATATATTATTAAATTCACACTCATGGAGTCTTCTAAGCATGTTCTGTTTTATCTGTCCTTGGCATTTCACTAATTTTCTCAGCATCTTTGTGAGTTCAAACAGTAGTTTTCATTTTAAAAGTAGAAAAAACTAAGACATGGTGAAGTGTTCAGTGAACTGAATATTTCTGTGTCTCAAGAAATCTTCAGAATACTAAGGGACACATCATTTAAGCATATAATTCTGGAACTAGTATCGTCTCTCAGAGAAATTACATATCTTGGTAATTTTCATTCAGTTCTTTTAAAATCAAACAATGAAAGTGTTTGTGAGATGTATTTGCTGTTGTTTTCTTTCTGTAGGACAGTTTGAACCACATATCATAAATAAGGTATGAGTATTCATTACCTACTTTTCTAGGCACTGTTCCAGGCACCAGTACATGTAGCACCTTTATGAAAACATCAACTGCCACAACCTTAAAAGAAAACAGACTTGACTTACTTACAAATACATGTGAACTAAGTTCCAGAATAGTTCTTTCATGAGCTAAACACATACTGTTCAATTATCTTCTACAATATTAAGTAGAGAGGTGCTAGTAGCATTTTTCTATGTATCCAGTTAAATTATTAGACTTACAATTAAGATACTCAGAAATGCAAACTCATACTAAGTAGATAATCCTTGCTAGGCAACAGTCCCTATTTAGGGAAGACTTTTGCTTCTGCAGTAGGTCCAGTCTCAGCACCTTCCTGCCTTGTCACAGAGGCTGCCACTGGGGACCACCACTGAGGCTGGGAATAGACTTCATGCTGAAATCTATTGACAGTTCCTATTCCAGGGGATATGCATCTGTGGAAGAAATCAAAAGGGGTAAAAGACACCAAGGAAGTCTAACCCACAGAACTGAAGGAGACTATGAGCCCCCAAATCGGGGCTAAACCTGCCTTAGATACTTCATAATGGTCTGAAGGACCCTTCCACCAGGGAGCCAGGCCCCAATAGTCCTGATTTTCAAGGCTTAAGAAGGAAGTGAATTGGGTGGGCCCAGGAAGGCCCCTCCAGTAAGATTTTGCTCCAGTTTGGTGGCTGAGCTACCTTTCTCCATGATCTTTCTGATGGTGCCATCCTCCAACTGGATCCTCCTTGCCTTTGCTCTGCATTCGCCTATGGAATAAGAGCTTTGCATCAGCTTTGTCTCTGACCCAGTGTCCTTTCTAAATTCTCCTGCCTGAATAGATATCACTGACACGCCAGGGTGTCAATCAGTAATATCATTCCCCGACTTGGACAACCTGTGCGAACATGGCTGGATCTACTTTCTGACTTACTATTCATCCTGCTTTTGAAACTCAGTAATTCCTAGGCTGATTGCCTAGGAGTTTTCTCTCTCTGCCACTTTTTCTTGCCCCTAGCTTGTTATGTTGACATTCCTCATTCTCCTGCTGCCCCTTTCACATCACTGCAGACCCCATCTTAACATAGCTCTCTTCCTTTCACCAAGGTCATCAATCTTCCTATATTCTCTAAACTCTTCTTTTTTCTTACTACATATATTTTCTGCCCCCCTACAACCTCTCAGAATTCTTCATGTTTTTGTGCCCTCTTTTGCAAAGTTGCTTTCCATATATCCCTAATCAGACCCTCTTTTCTTCCTCTGTAATTTGAAGGACTCAAATATTTGTATTTCTTATCCTACCCTGAACTCCTTTATCACCCTGCATCATACTTCTTCTTTCATACCCATCCACCAACTCATTCTTGCAAGATTTGGAACTACCTAAATGTGGTAGAACTGCAAATGTTCTTATTACTATCAGAGAGTAAAAAGAGAGAGGCATTTTCCTCCCAAGTGAGCTAAAGAAGAGAGGATGAGACAGGATGAACATGACCCTACATGTCCCCATGAAGATATTATTGAATGTAGAATTATCTTCCTCCTTTCCACTCTTCCTTCCTTCTTTTCTTCTTCTTTCTTTCTTTTTCCCTGCCAGAGGGTACATGTGCTCTCCAGAGAGAGAGAGAGAGAGAGAGAGAGAGAGAGAGAGAGAAGAGGTACCTTTCAATAGAGCATGGTCTCATACTACAAAGCTGTGGTAATCAAAACAGCATGGTATTGGCACAGAAACAGACAGGTGGATCAATGGAACAGAATAGAGTCCCCAGAAATAAATCCCCAAACATGCAGTCAACTGATTTTTGACAAGTGGTACCAGTCAATCCAGTGGGAAAAGGAAAGCCTCTTCAGGAAATAGTGCTGGAAAAACTGGATTTCCACCTGCAGAAAAATTAATGTGAACCCCTACCTCTCACCTTTGACAAAAATCAAGTCAAGGTGGATCAAAGATCTAAACCTTAGACCTCAAACTATAAAACTGCTCCTGGAAAACACTGGGGAAACTCTGGGAGACATTGGGGTAGGCAAATACTTCTTAAATAAGACCTGCAAAGCACAGTCAGTAATCCCCAAAATAGACAAGTGAGGTTACATCAGACTAAGAAGTTTCTGCATGGTGAAAGACACAGTAATTAGTGTGAATAGACAGCCCTCAGAATGGGAAAAGATTTTTGTAAACTATGCGTCAGATAAGAGTTTGATAACCAGAATACACAAGGAACTCACACAACTGTTCTGAAAAAAGATGATCAACCCTAGTAAAAGATGGGAGAATGAGTTGAAAAAAACATTGTCTAAGGATGACATTTGAATAGCCAAAAGACATATGAAAAAATGCTCAACATCCCTTACTGTAAGGGAAATGCAGATCAAAACAACAATGAGATACCACCTAACCCCAGTAAGAATGACTAAGATGAAAAAAAAAAAAAAAATGACAAGTGCTGGTGGGGGTGTGGTGAAAGGGGAACTCTCTTGCACTGCTGGTGGGAATGAAAAGTGATCCAGCCACCGTGGAGAACAATTTGAAGATTCCTCAAAATCTACAAATAGAACCACCATATGATCCAGCAATCCCACTCCTTGGTATAACTCAAAGGATGGAAGAATTCTTAATTGGAAAAGTGCCTGCGCAACAATGTCTATTGCAGCACTATTCACAATTGCTAATACATGGAACCAACCCAAATGCCCACAAACAGATGGATGGATTGAAAAACTGTGGCATATATACCCTATGGAATACTACTCAGACATAAAAAAAACAAGACCCTGGCTTTTGACAGTAAGTGGAGGAATATGGAAGTTTTACTGCTGAATGAAGCAAGCCAGACAATGAAGGAGAGACATTGTATATCCCCATTTAATATATAATGAGTGTCCACAATCTATGACAGAAACTGATTGACTAAAGGATATAGAAACACAGTAAATGGATGTGAATACCATATATAGTGTGTGTGAAAGAGTACAGTCTGAGGAAGGACATTTAGAAGAAAGAGAGATAAAGCATTAATGTGGTATTATCTGTTGAACACAATTTTATAGTTTATCAGACTAGGGAGAAATGTTCACATGTTGGAATATTCACTTTGCAAGCTAAATATTATGACTGAATGTATAAAAGAAAATGAAATATGAAAGAAAGAAAGAAAGAATACTTAGGAACAAAATAAAAAATAATAGAGCATGGTATTGTACAATATTTTTTCTTCTATTTATCCTTGTGATAGGATTTTGGACTCACATGATTGAAAATCATATGGGCACAGCATAATTTTCAAGTTTATCCATTGCACTACAGAGCCAGCTCCATCCCTTCTTTTCCAAAACAATTGTTTTTTGAGTACCTATTTTCTATTAGTCCCTGTGTGGCTGAGTATCAGACATTTATGTGTGTCAAGTAAAGTGCAAAGCACTGTACAACTACTTTGTCACTGAAGTCACAAAAGAACCATAGAAGACAGGTGACTTGGTGGTTAAGGGTGATGGACTTCCACGTGGCTGACTGTGGTTCAAGTCCTGGGCCTGGTGGCTTGCTTTCTCTCTCTCTGTCTCACTCTCTCTCTCTCTGGTCAAATTGAAATAAATAAATGAATAAATACATAAAGTTAAATAAAATATTTTTTTTAAAAAAAAGAACCATAGAAATAGGTATGGCAATACCTACCTTAAAGTAAGGAACTATGATTAGTCAAGTTAATAGTTGCTAAAATTCACACAGCTATATTCTTTGCTTTAAGTTAGGATTGAGTATGGTGTGCATTACATACATGTTTATTTATTTGTTTGGGCTACCTAAACAAATCATCTCTTATTTCTAAGAAGATGAGTAGACTTCTAAATGACCAACATACAAAACGCATGTTGGTAAATCAGGAACCAACTCTAGCTTGCTTGTTCTAGGATATTGTTATGCATGCACATAACAAACTTATTATTACCTAAGTATTGCATTTGAAGGCCAAAAGAGAACACACACACACACACATACACACACACACACACACACTTTTTTGGTATAAGAAAAATTACAATTCTAAATTGAAAAAGTAAAATATGTTACCAGAGAAACCGTCAAATTAAAAATGGAGGAAGCGGGTTAGATAAGCCATTAACAAAGAATCTCCATTTAAAATTTTCTAATGTATCTGATTGTGAAATGATCTTTTCAGTTACTCTTTCTTTGGCTATGGCCAATTCCAGGAAATTCACAGACAGAAACACCATACAGTCCTCTAGAATGTATCTGAGAGATTTTGTTGCTTTACTTTCTCATTCTGTAGTCAGAGATGCCTTTCCTCTTCCCTGGGCTGATAGAAGGGGATACATTCAAGACACTCAGGAAGCCGCAGGACAGAATATTTAAATGAATTCAATTTATCAGACAGCTGTGTTCGGGCTCCCCCTAGCTGCCTGGAACAGGATTGTCCTCACCTATGCAGTTTGGCTGAATGTTTAAACTCAGAATACTGCATAGAAGAGCAAAGATTTTTATCTCCTCTCTGCCTTCCTCCTTCACTCTTCCTAATCCACTGTTATTACTTTCAACCCCACAGGCCGAAGTGTATGTTAAACAGCCACGGTCAGAAGAGGGTACTCAAGGCAGAGAATGAAAAGGCAAATGTCATTGTGGGGATTGTTTTTAGAGATGCTTTATGAATGTCTGCAAAGATAACATCAATTCCACTTGTCAATATCTTTATTGGTGTTTTCCCCAAAGGGACCAGGTTGAATGTGCTCACTTATTAAACCACCTCGGTCTCACATGTAACCTCTGCTGTTTTTATATGTAATGTCAGTCCATCCCTATGTAACCTGTCGGCAGAGGGGGTGGAGGGAATCTGACAGGAAGAGTCACATCCTACACAGAGAAAAACAGCTACCTGGCAGCCGCGGAGAGAGATGTCCCCAAGGTCTTCCCACACATCTAGAGCGTCTGCCAAGCAAGAGAAGCTTTAGGAATGAGGAAATTAGAGATGTTTGAGCTTTTCTTTTCTTTACCAAAGCCTACTGTTACTGTTCCTGCTGAAAGATAACAGAAGACATCCCCAAGTGGCTTCTGCAGTCCTCAAAGCTCTGCCTTCAGGGCTCTGACATTTCAGTGTTTCTTTCTCTCTTGAATTCTGTTATGGCACTCGGGGAATTACAAAGTGCCAGACAGATGTAGCATAATATACTGGCTACAGTGATCCATATTGTTGCCCACGAAGTGCTGCTGAATAGGGGGAATGGAGCCACTGCTTGTTTCTTTGAATGCTAGTAAATGAAGTCTTTGAGTCTACAAATATTAATTCAGCACCTCGTGGGTGCAAGGCACTATTTTGGGTAACAGACATCCAACATCATTCGCTTGCTTGCTCTGCCCTCAAGGACCTTGTCATCCAGTGGATAAGATGGCTCTACATGTGTAAGGGGATGACCAGGCATACTGGGACTTGGCTGGAAATACAAATGAGGTGCTAGAGGAGTGTTAGTGGGGGCACATCCTTTACTGTGATGGAGATCAGGTCATGAGAGAGGCACCAGGGGCCACTTCACAGAACATCTGAATGGAAATTAACATGAGGGATAGGGTTTTGAGCAGCCAGAAAACAAGATTACAGTCCATTATGGGAAGAAGGAACTATGAAGAGAGGAGTAGAGGTGGGAAAGTTAACAGAGCACTGCAGTGGTCCTGCATGGGAGTGAGAACAACATGGATGGAGAACTCCAGAAAAGGCTGGGAGGGAGGTGGGACTAGGCTAGGAAAGACCTTGAACCCCATGTGGATGGGTTTCCATTTATCATGAAGGCATTGTGAACCACATGAGTGTTTCTGCATGAGAAATGGGCCTCATTAGATTGATGTTGTTGGAGAAAGTATGAAGTCCATGGGGACTGGATGCAGTTAAGGAGAATGCTCGATGCAGCAGTCCATCCTAAGAGAAAGAGGAAAAGAGTTGACCTGGGGCAGTGGTGCCAGAAGTCACAAGAGTGGACAATGCAGTTCAGCCTGGGTGTACTCTGATAGTCTGCATTATCTCGGGACCACCCCAGAGTTAGATTTTGCTTTTACTGTGCCACACCATATTAATAGCTGACAACTGCAATCTTCTCTGGTTTTATGTCAACTTTCCCTTCAAAAAATGTATATAAAATAGCTTTCTATTAGTAGTTCCCACACCTAGCACACTCAAAATCCTCTTTCCTGCTCTTAACATACTTTATGCTGAATGATATCATAGCCTACAGCAAATCGTCTCATTTTTTCAATTCAGAAATATTAAAACCAGTCAACAGAAGCATGTAAACAAAACAACCACAACAAAACCTGTACCCAGAATAAAGTTCCCTCTGTGACTAGTGGTATAAAAAAATAAGCACAGGTGTTCGGAGACACAGCGCATAACCATCAGTCACCTTTGCCTCCCCTACTCTAGCCTTCTAATGTCACACACGAATCGACAGTAGGAAAACCCTTTTCTGTCCTTCCACTTTCTATGAAGTACTGTAGAGCTATAGTGTTAGGCAACATTTAGATAATTAATGCATTTCTGCTGTCATAATGTAATGATTTTGCCAGAATGTATGTGGGAAAATGTGAATGGCTTAAACACATTTATATCTCCAGAAAAATTGAGAGGTTATGTCAAAATAAAGCATCACTGTTTAATTTACCTTTTTATTTTTTCTCTAATTATTAGACAGATTTCAAACTCTGCTGTCTGTCTGAATTTGAGACAGATTAGGGTCATTTATTTATACCTAATTCCAATTAGAATACATGAGCTTGTCATTTCTAAAATAAATATGATTTAGTATTAGCATATCATAGATTTGAAATGATGCAAAACTCTCCCTTGCAGGTTCTTTTAAACAACGCCATCAGTGAAAACAGGTTTAAGGGTCAAAAAAAAAAAATATTTGGCTATCAGGTTTTCTTGCAGCCCTTCCTGTCATAAGCAGCGAGGTCAGCAAAAGTGGAAGAGCCACTTGGAGTAGCCGACTCTCGATGCTTTTATTTTGGAAAATAGAGCGTGTGCAGGCAGATCCTATAAAGAGAGAGAAATTTCTTGGGCCTCCTTCTGTTTCATGATTCTGTGGCTCCTGGTGGCTCCTGGTGGCTCCTAGCGGATCCCAGGTGAGGGCATTTAGGGCCCCTGGGAGCAGGTGAACCATCTCTGATGATGTCAACAAGTGCACACGCATAGGAAGGCCTAGTAGCATCAGGTGGGCAAGAGAGAAGTGGTATCATCATTACTCAGCTCTTTGTTTTCCTTCTTGTATTAGACTAACTGCTCTACAGATTCCTACTCTATTAAGGTTAGAGAGGGTTTACCTCCTTGCCCATTCTGAAAAGCATGGTCAGTAATGGCTCTCGGATCATCTTGTGGACTCTCAGCAAGGCATCCAACTTCCTACTTCAGTTTTCTTTCCTCTGGATTCTGGGTAGAGTTCAGGTGAGCAAGTCCCACCCTGCCAGTTACTTTTTTAGGAGAGATAGGTGCAGGACCTGTGCAAGTGTCATTGTCTCTAACCAACAAAGAAAGTTGAGCTGAAGGGTACTGGAAGCACAGGGCAGGAATGAAGGAAGTGTTTGCCATGTGTTCGCCTATGGAAATCCCCACTCTAACAGCTACTTTGTTTTTTTTTTTTTTTTTTTTTTTTTTTTAATCTCTACCGAGTAACACCAGCAAATTAGCATAATAACATTACCCAGATGCCTTTGCAGTTGTTTTCTTTCAAAGGTTGGTGTAACTGAGGTTACAGAATGTAATAGATTAAGAAAAAGAGAGGGAAAATTACCATATTTAATATTGTTTTCACAGAAATTGACATAGTTTATGGCGCCGAGGAACGTAATGCAATTTGCTCCTCTATCCCTGCGGGAAAGACAAAGGGTGGGTTAAAGGGGAGCGAGATGGAACGTGTAGTTACAGAGATGACGTCGCTGCTAAAGGGGCAACTCTCATAGCACTTCGGGCTCCGGGGCTGGCACAAATGACGCCAGGTTAGTAACCTGTAAAATCTGCGTGTGGTCAGAATAGCATTTCAGCGAAATGAAACTTGGGACCATTCCTAGATAATAGATACATGAATGTGTGAGAGAAGACCTTGATCACAGGGCCTGATCTGTGCCATGTGCAAAATCAGAATTGCTGGCGAGGAACACCAGGGACAAGCACACGCATTGCCTTCACTCTATTACACACATACCAATTGCTATAATATTGAAGAAAATATTCATAAATCCCTTTTCCTTCCGCTGCTTTATGCTTCATCGCCTTTTTCCCATTTGTGGTTTATAGATGGAATGAAGAAAAAATGTAGAAGGCAGATGGCGAGGAGTCAGGATGTCTCCTAGAGACAGGATTGCAGAGTGGCTAAGAGGCAGGCCTTTCTCATCAGGAAACTGAATTAATTCCGGGCTCTGTCTTATACTAGCTGAATGACCTCAGTAAAGTTTCTTAATTTCTTTTAGCTTCATCTGTAGCATAGAAATGTTTTAAATGATGACAGGAACTGAAAATAAACAAGTTCAATTGCCACTCAGAGGTTGAGTGTCAAAGAAAGCTGATTAAATAGGCTAAATAGTTTGGTGTTACTCTGTTGAGGCGAGGGTGATGAAATTGAAATAGAACAATCAGAATTAAATAAGTGTCAATACAAATCATGTTAGTAAGGTATGATATCCAGGCAAATACATGACAAAAGGCATACTAAGTACCATGGTTAACACAGTTTAAATCCTTGATACCGACTTTGCATTTATTTTGGCTTGTTCCAGGGTGCTAAGGAAACAAAAATAGAAATATGTATAAAGCAGACAAAATCAAAGATGAGACGTTTGTCATCTGACCCTTGGGGGGACCTAATGAGCAAAAATAAATAAATACATGCGTAAATAAGAGGGGAATTGAAACAAATGATCCCACTCTATTATTAGGTTATTATTGATATAAATCAATTAGGACTTGAGAAAGAAGATGAATGAAAAGAACACAGAAGGTGAAATAAGTGGAATGGGAAGTGTTCTGACACTACTTTGCCTTTTTTAACTGGCTAAAAAAAAAAAAAAAAAAGGTTCTTTCCTGTGGTCTCATTCTTTAATTTTGGAAGAAGGTCAGGAGGGGATCCTAGCTGGAAAAAATGTCATAGAGCCTGTGCAAATTGTTCGCTTCTTAGTGTGAATCCCACAGACTGCTGTTAAAAAAAAAAATGCGGCTTAGTGGAAAGAACTCCAGTCTGAGAATCTAGCTCTGGTTCTGTCTGTTCCTTCTTTGCCAATGGAGGCAATTCCCTATTTGTAGTTTTCTGGTGGAATAAGAAAAACTAGAACACAGAGGGTGAGGATGAGCTTGTTTCTTAGGCAGCATTGCAAAGTTGTCTGTGGATCAAAAGAGATAGACTGGGGACCAGCACTTGGCATAATGGCTGTGTCGCTGGACTCCCTTGTAGTCGACTATGGTTCAAGTCCTGATTCCCGTGGCTTAAACTCATGCCAGGTGCGTGTGCGTGCATGTCCAAGATCTCGTGAAGAGAGTGGGGGAGAAGGGATTGTGGCATGACCATCGCCCCTGGGGGGATGTTTTCTTGCTTTCTGTCTCTGTGTCTCTCTGTCTTTCTGGCGAGTGCTCATGCCCCATAGCAAAAACCTCTAAAAAAAAAAAAAAGGAGATAGACTGGTATTCTTTATTTTTTCAATTGTTTTATTTAATTTTATCCATTATAATTATTTTATTTTATTTTATTGAAGCTAACCAGAGAGACACAGAGAGAGAGAAGGAAAGTGAGAAAAAAAACTGCCAGGTTCGGGACTCCACCAGCTGTCAGCCATGTGGGAGTCCAGCCACCTCAACCACCACGCCACCTGCTGGCCCCAAGACTGGTATTCTTTATTTAATTATAAAGCACTATGTAAATATAAGGCCATTCTTATGATATTTATAGTCTCTTATATTATTTAAACATTCTAATAATATTTATTCTCATGGTATCAACTATAGAAATCATTCTTAATTTACAGTGAACACTCTGGCTGAGGGTAGATTAGCTGTGCTATTCTATTCTACAGGAACACTATACTATTTTATATTACAATACAGAGATTGTGCTATACTTACTATACACACACTGTATCACTCAGGTTCACAATGTACATGTATGTCATTTAATATATTCAAACAGATAATATAGGTCAGACTAAATTTTGCTTTTCCACAACATTTCCACAGGTTTTCCTTGATAAAATTTTACAATTATACTGCCACAGCCTCCATAGATATAAACCTCCAGTATTCCCGCCCCACCAGGCTTAAGAATTACACCTATTCATAAGCAATGGACTCTTTCAATAAATAATTAATGGTTACTTAACAGACTTTAGAATTTGTCTGCCATTGTTTTGATTACATTAGGTTCACAAGGTTATTTTTTGAAGAAATGTGAATGACATTTACCCTACACAGCAGTGATTCATTTTTGTCTGTTTCTAGAAAAGCTTTTGTTTCATTATCATGCAGAAAAAAAAATGGAGCCTGAAGAAAATCAAAACAAATCTGATTTCAGAATACCTGAAGCTTTGATTAAACTATCTTAGAGATGCTAAGTCCATTTAGTACTTACATAATATTACTTATTTATGATTTTGATTTATGTGAAACTTCCAGAGGGAGTTCTTATGTGAAAACCATGCTTCATGGATAATATTCATGAATCAGCATTAAACTGTTTGCTTCTTTTACTATTATCTTGGTTTCTTGTAGCTATGTCTTTCAGAGGAGATTTAAAACCCCAGACAGGGCCAACCATTGGTGTGATAGTTAAAAGTGACTGGTTTGAGTCCTGGACTCAGTGGCTTGAAGAACATATTGGGCATGTATGCATGCATGTTCAAAATCCCAAAAGGAGCAATGGAGGGACCCGATTGTGTCATAGCCATCTCTTCTCAGGAAGGTGCTTTCTCACTTTCCCTCTTTGTCTCTCTCCAGCAAGTGTATTCACCCTCTAGCAAAATTAAAAACAAACAAACAAATAAAAAGCTAGACCCAAGGCAAAACTTGACCACAGGAATGGTTGAGGGTCTCATGATACTTCTGAGAAAGTGGCAGGGTTAGCATCAGTGCCTGGACCGTTCTCAATTTGATATTTGTATTCCCAAGATTCCTTAGAGGACAATTTTTGGTTTAAACTGTCTTGCTGTTTGGCTACCATTGTTAAGCAGCTGCCTTATTATGCTCTCCACGTGGCAACATTTCTATTGAAAACTAAGAGAGAATTAAAACATCAGAAGGGGGCAAAAAACAAAACAATACCAACAATAAAGAGGCAGTAGGAATGCAATTAGAGAATGTGGTAGTGAGTTTCTTAAGGCTGATGTTCAATATACATCCCTTGGAAGAGAATAATGACCCAGGTTATTTTTAGAAAATCTTATTTTCTTCTCCGTTGTGGATGTTATCCAAGACTCCATGGAATGGTATGATTCTTAACCATGAATAAGAGGGGTCCCTCTGTGAGTATTATGCTTTAGAGTGGCACCCCAACCCCACTTATGCCTCTCCTAAAGGGATGAGGAACCTTGGAGGCTAAGATGACGTACCCACCCAGGTCTATGCCATCCCTGTAGACTATGATTCTGGCTCAGATTAGTTCAAATTTTTTTTGCCCCAAATAAGGCTGAGTATGCTTCCAGGATCTGTGTGGAATGCTTTCAGGTTCTGTTCCTTTCAGGGCTGACCATACCACTAGTGTGTACATCTCAAGGTCAGAGGGGTGGCCAGGGGCACTTGTTAGAATGGGGTGTAGATAAAGCTTACATGTATAGTCCAAGGATGTCCACATGGATATGGGTCTCCTCCAGTCTTGACCAAGTCAGGAACAGAAGAAAACCCATAGTTCGGGGATTGGGACCCACTTTTCTTTGTGATAACATGTCATGCTCCAGAGCTCTAGGTGATCTTCAAGTTCTAAATTTTCACTTGAACTCACAAGTCATTATGAAGATACCGTGTCAAAATGGGAGGATTAAATATATGTTATTATCAGCCTGTAATCTTGATAACATTCTAACATTTGGGACCAACAGATGGCACAATGGTTATGTCGCTGGACTCCCACATAGTAGACTGCAATTCGAGTCTCAGACCCGGCAGCTTAAAACTCATTATGAGCATGTGTGCATGCGTGCCCAAGATCCCAGGAGAAGAATGGAGGAGAAGGGATTGTGGGGTGGCCATCCTCCCAGGGGGGTGATTTCTCGCTTTCTGTCTCTCTGTCTCTCTGGTGAGTGCATACACCCTATAGCAAAAATCTCTCTTAAAAAAAAAAAAAACAAAACAAGCAAATATTGAAACATTTACCTATATGGCATGTAGCTTTCCATTTTTACTGCTGCCCCAGGCACTTGATAAAAGACCTGCCTGCCATGTGGTCACGTGGTCCCCTAACACTTCCCTTCCCATTGAAGATAATCGAAGCACTGCAGCAACACTAAGTAAAACTTTATTATTTCACTTCAATATTAGCTTTTTAAAAAAAAGAGAGAGAAAGGGGAGAGAGAAGCCATTCTATTTATTTTCTGGCCACAGTACCAGAAACATTGTACTCATCCTCCCCCAGGAAGTTAAGACTCAGAATGCTGCTGCACCTTCCTTTCGATGGAGAGATTCTACATGAGTCCACAGGAGTGGCTACTCTACTTTCCTCTGTGTCCTCACTACTAGTCTTACTTTCCAAGTTTATCCTAGGCATCCATTGAGAGCATGCCTGTGAAATGTTCGGGAAGAAGTAAAGACCACACTGTTGTAACATATCATTATTGTCATATCTTAGCACCACCTTACTTCCTCAGCGACTTCCCTAAGCTGTTACCCTAAGAAATTTAATCTGCCTCTTCTATGCCCAGCCGTACAGTCAAAATTTTGTATGTGTAGCACCCTCTTTCTCCTCTGCCTTAAGTCCACCTTCCTCATATTGAAGCAAAAAAAAAAAAAAAAGATGCAGTTGAAACTTTCCAAGAGAAAATAAGAATAATAGCTACCACGTACAGGGATCTTATCATAACATCCATAGGCAAAGCATTATCACAATGTAGGTATAGGTATTTTGACCGTATTACAGATAAAGAAATTGAAGTTGATATAGTTTATGTAACTTATCTAAGTTGATAAGATTCAGAGTAGGGTTTAAACCCAGGCATTCTGACTCCAGAGCAGACTCACTAATCACTCTACAGTACTGCCTGCGGGATATCAGATTGCTTCTCTTTCTGACTCCACCAAAAATCACCTTCCGCAGCCTCTGCCTGCTTATTTTAAAAAAAGATATTACTGGCTCTGGGATAGTTTGAAGACTTGCAAATGTTCAAGTGGTTATTAAGCTTCATCACTGTTATTTTCTTGGTCCTATTATGGTCCCTTTTAGGACTAAATTAAAATATACTGGCTTCTAGTTTACCAGCCATCAGATGGTCAATATCTTGGCCAAGAAATAGAACTGTGGGGGGACTGACGTGCACATTACAGTGTATATCTGATTGCTTTACTCAATCTCTATGTTTCTGACTAAGAAAAGCCAGCAGTCAAAGATATGAATAGCTGCATAAGAATTTACATCGCATTTTTATTCCTCACAAGTCCAAATGAGAAAATTTATAATTCACCAAAATCCTGTCTTAGTACTGGTGCATAGATGTATATATGCTCACCTGTTTTACGGAGGGACTTGTTTGAAGGTCATCAGTGTCTCTTGGTACCATAAGAACAAGTTTGTGGTAAAGCTCTTTGTATTTCTAGTCATTAGTGTTCTCTGAAGACATACTCATATTCATTTAATAACTAGGGGTATCACAAAGGTATCTTACTACTTGATACCTTTCAAAACCTCACATTTTTAAAACTCTTAACTCACTTCAAAATCACATAGTGAGGGACCAGCAGTTAGTGTAATGGCTATGTTGCTGGACTCCCATGTAGTTGACCGTGGTTCGAGTCCTGGACCTGGTGGCTTAAACTCACACCGGGCACATGTGCGTGCGTGCCCAAGATCCCGAGAGGAGAATGGAGGAGAAGGGATTGCGGTGTGGCCATCCCCCCTGGGGGGTGATTTCTTGCTTTCTGTCTCTCTGTCTCTCTCTTTCTGGCGAGCACACATGCCCTATAGCAAAAACCTCTCAAAAAAAAAAAAAAAATCACATGGTGAAATGAACACTTTGAAACACCAAACTAAAGAAGACACATACCTTCTATCCACACCAAGTAAAACTTTAGGTTGCTAGAGGCTGTCCTTTGCTGTCCTGACTGTCTTTCTAAATGTAATTTATCCTAGCAGTCACCTTGTTCACCAGTTTCCGTCTAATCATTTTCATTTAACAGAGTGCGTTGGCTCGGCCTCCACCCAAACAGCAGCTATGTACAGGCTGTAATGTGGTTTTGCTCTACCCAAACACTCTGTGATAGCTCTAGTGACTTCTACTATACATTAATAGCAGCTTCATTCATCATGTCTCACATGCCCACTGAAAGGAACTCAGTCCTCATTCTCAGATGGGGTGGGATGAAGCCAAGAGCTTCTACTACTCTCCTTGGATGTTTGTAGAATACAAACCAGTGGCATTCCAATTGTAGATAAGACATGCTAGGGTGTAATTCCCCAAGGGGATCTATACAACTTTCATTTGAAGCAGAAGGTGATAGTTTTGCTCTGGGAACTAGAACTATCCTGTTTGGATCATTTTGTTTTCAGAATAAAAGGCATAAAGCCTGGGGGGCTAATGGCAGACCAATGGAGCAAGGTAAGAGTTTTCATGGGAAGGCAGGAGGAGTCAAAGTTTAAGCCTAAGACCGTTAACAGTTCTGGATACACCACTGTAATGTGCCGGAGGAAAAGGCCATCTGCAGTGGTGCTGCTGCTGGGAGACAGTTAGGGGCTGGATGTGGGTGTCCATCATCCAGATGGTGAAGTTTCCCCGATGACTTGGTAGCCTATCCAAACACAGTTTATTTACTACCTTGGCCCTGAGCTTCCCTTTCCTGCCTTGGATGAACCATGTTGCTTCTGGCTAGGACAATGTCTTAGCACTGCTGTTGCAAACTGAACATGAGACTGAGGGACCAAGAAAGATAAAGCTTTTCTGTGTTAGACGTTTGAGCACGCCTCTGGGCCAGTAGGGGACTTCTACGTTTAGTCCTATTTGACAGATGTACAGCTTACCTGTGAGAATGACTGAGTGCAATGTGGAGTTTTTAAGGTCAGAAGAGTGTCTTGATCACAGTTGAACCTCCAGGTCTCACAAAGAGGCTGTCACACAGTAAGGTTCAATATATATTTGTTGGATAGATGAAAGACTGGCTATATGATTAAATACACTGACCGACTAGGCAATTTCTGCCTTCTTCTGCATTAGATTGAGACCTTGTTCCTGATAGGATCAACCATGTAGTGCAGGAAAATTTGTCTCTGCAAGATACTTAGACAATTTTATCAGGGATGATGATCCATGAACTATAAGATTTTCAAAAATAATCTGAAACTCCAATGCCAAGACAAGGGAAAAGCATAATTAGATGACAAAACTTTAATGCATATGCAACATTTCAGAAACATGTCTATTATATGTGTAAGGCAAGGTTGTTTTATTCCACTAATTAAGATTGCCAAAACAAATTCACCATGAAATGATGTTTAAATGCTCTTTTTGTTCCTGTTCTTTTTTTTTCAGGTAAGTGAAAAGATATCTTCTGAAGTGTTCTGCAGAAACTGTACAGGTGGCAGTTCGTTTAGAAGAACGAGGAAGGTAGGAAGCCTTGAAATGGTGATATTTCAGCTGTTCACATACACGAAGGCATCTCATGGGGCCAGCAAGGCTGTTGTTTTCTCTTGTGTGGCTATACCTGTTTAGGTTATTATAACTTGATATGGGATAGACGTCAGAGTCTGTGTGAGTCCTGTGTTTTGGTGTATCTGCATTAGAGAGGCACTAATAGCCTAATGCAAAGCTGTGCCTACCTTCAGCAGAAAGCTCCTGGTATATGAATTGCTTAAATTGAAGTATCATTCTAAAAGGGTTCTATAGTTACCTATATGCACAGATATTACAATTTAGACTATGTAGTACAAGAAATGTGTATATATTCATACATAAGTGATATATAAATGTAATTCTGTTTTCCTTTATAACTCTCTTCCTCCTAAATATAAAGTATCTTACTTTCCATGTTTATAGCATTTATATGCTTAAAATATATTTGTATCCTGTAGATTTCCAATCTAATTGACAAGTCAGTTGAAATGTGCTACAGATTTTAGTAGTTAGATAATTTAGTTTACCAGATGAGCTCCAAGAGAATGAGTGACTGGCAAAAAAAAGGTGATTTATAAAACTTCCATGTATCTACAAATCCAGATTACAATCTAATGTCTTTTGACACTTGATATGAGGACAGATATATAGGAATATTAAGCGAAAATACTTACATATTAAGTGAAAGATTTATGAGATTATGTTATTGCAGCATATTTTAGACACATAATTTTTAAAAATACACTACATTGGTTCAAAGACTTGATTTATACTCTCAAACTCAGCCATTCTATTTTCAAAAGTGAAATTGGTTTTAATGAACTTAGTATTTCAGAATTCCCATCAGGATTTTATTTTTAAATGATTTTTTTCCTATCAAAAATAAATCACTCATTTTCTGAGTATTTATTGCTAGCTTCTTAGGAAATGTTAAGATATGTCTTATAGCTTCCTGCAGTTAGCAATACAATGGTCAGTAAGTTTTAATATTCTAATGTATCTTCAAGTTTCTACATGCTGTTCAAAACATAAATATATGCAATGAAATGTAAGTCACCAACTATGAAAATGTATTTTCCAGATGTTGATAAATAGTAAAAACAATTAAAAACTAATCAGATATGGACCCTGTTCTCAAGCAGGAGATGCTCGAGGGCTCAGTATTCTAGCAGATAGCAAGACACGATAGATATTGAATAGCATCATAACTAATAATAATAACAATAATAATAAGTATACTTATTTAAAAAAAGAAATATGCATAAATATAAAGGCCCAAGGAATTATTCAAATTTGAAAAACTACAACACAATTACTTTCTAGTTCTTTTCTTTATTTACCTATTTTTCCTAAAAATAACTGTGACATCTAAAATATTACAACATTTTAGGTTAAGATAAAAAAACTATAAGGAACCAGCAGTTAGCATAATGGCTATGTCGCTGGACTCACATGTAGTCGACAGCAGTTCGAGTCCCAGACCTGGTGGCTTAAACTCACACCAGGTGCGTGTGCGATTGTGTAGTGGCCATCCCCCCTGGGGGGTGCTTTCTCACTTTCTGTCTCTCTTTCTCTCTCTGTCTTTCTCGCAAGCGCATGCATCCTACAGCAAAAAAAAAAAAAAAAAAAAAAGATAAAAAACAATAATAAAAAGGACGGGCTTCTGGGATGGTGGTTAAGGTGGCTGGATTTCATATAGCTGACTGTGTGGTTTGGTTGGGGTCCTGGACCAGATGGCTTGAGCATGCCCAAAATTTTGAAAGAGAGGTGAAATAAAGGAGAAAGGATTGTGGCATGGCCATTCTTCATGGTGGTTGCATTCTTGTTTTCCCTTTCTTTCTTTCTGTCTCTCTCCAGTGAGTACATGCACACTTTGGATAGTTTTTCAAAAAACTCTAAAACAAATTTTTAAAATAGGTCATCAAATACATAGGAGAAATAAAAGTTGAAAAATATTTCCATTTAAGTCAGTTTGTTTTTGCCCTATGGGGAAGGCAGGAGCTCAATTACAGAGGATTTAAAGTTTTAAAGTTCTAAAATCATAGCTGATACTAGAGAATATATAATTTAGCAAATAATATGATAAATGAGGTAACATGCCTGTTTGCTGTGTTGTGAAGAGAACATGACAGGCTCTCCTGCCCGTACACATGCCCCCTCATAGTGGACTCCCTCTGTCTTAACAAGTGCCTGATAATTTATGTAGAAATGAGCTGATGGAGGCATCACTGAGCAAGTCTTAGGAATTTTTCTTCCTCATGATTACCCTTCTAGTTTAGCCCATTTCAGAATGTGTAAATGGGAGGAAGGGAGAATCATGGGGAAAATCCATGAGTGCAGGTAAGTTGGAACATTCTATTCATCACAAGTTCAATCTCTCTGAATTTATATCTCGGTTTATTAATCCTTTATATAGTCCAGAATACCTTCAGATATTCTCCCCATTCTCTCAGTCCGTGAGAGTCACTTCGTGACTACACTTCGGTTATGATTCTATTACGTAGACATAGTGATTTCCCTTGATAACTTAAAATTTGTAGAAAAAGTTGTTAGTAATATGAAAAGCACATTTAACTTTCTATTTGTATTTAATTACACGCTATTTTACCCTGTATTTCACTGTATAAAGGATCTGAGGGGCTCAAAAGGTATAGCAAGGAACAATCCAGCCTTTTCACATTATGATCAAAAGACTGGGCGTGCCAGGGTCATGGCTTTGGTTGATTTGAGGACTTATTTTTTAGAGGTTTTTGCTATAGGGCGCATGTGCTCGCCAGAAAGACAGAGAGGGACAGAGAGACAGAAAGACATCCCCAAGGGGGATGGCCACACCACAATCCCTTCTCCTCCATTCTCCTCTTGGGATCTTGGGCATGCATGTGCACACACCCGGCATGAGTTAAAACCACTGGGTCCGGGACTCGAACCACGGTCAACTACATGGGAGTCCAGCGACACAGCCATTACGTTAACTGCTGGCCCCAGATTTGAGGAATTTTTCACAGAGCAAGGTGATCTATAACTAATCCAATCAGCTATTTCAATTGAAGATTTAGGTTTAACAATCTGCACAACCTCTACTTGATGGATAGAAAGATGGGTTAGGGAATTATAGCTCTTTTTCCTGCCTTCAAGAATATTACGGCTTCGAACTCCTTACTGGTTTCTTTGGCTTGATTCTCTGAAGTTCAGTCTTTAGTTACGGAACTGATAACTGCATTTCATGCTTCTCTCACGGAACAAGAAAGAAAGGTTACTCTAGCACTGCAGGCCTTCCTTTGAAGGTCAGGTGGAACTGGGTTTGAATGAATTGGGTCAGATGAGCTTTTTATGTTATGAGTATAGTTGTCCACAGTATTTTGGCTTCTCTACTAGCTTGGATAATCAGGACATGACAATTATAGCACTTGTTTCATGAGGTATGATAATCATGTCATGACTTTTTCATGCTTCATTCACTGTTATGATTTGAACAGCTTCATGCTAAACACTGGTTTATAGAGTTTAATAGTAAGTCATGGTATTATGAAAACAAGGTAGAATAGCAAGAGTAATATGTGGGGTTGAGGATGTTGTAGTCATAGATGGATTATTACCATGACATCTAAAATGAAGACTGTGTAATTATAACATGGGATTACAAAAACAAGAAAGTCAGAACACTGGTTGACAATTGACAGAATGTAGTTGAAGTGTATAAGAGATTTTAAAGAAAAATTAAGAAAAAATGGTTTGTTTAACCGAGTATGTATTCTAGAGAACTGCATAACTTTGCTTTTCTTTTGTTACTTACTGAATTCCTGGTGAATGTCCTCATTTTTTTCTGTTTATGATTTGACGGATAGTCTTATTTCAAGCACTTCCTACATTGAAAGTGGAATTGCTATTAAAACTCACTGCATGTAGTTGTAATTCTAAAATTAGTAAGAAGGCATTGTTCTAAGCCCACATGGACTTCCTTAGAAGTTAGGGCCATCTACTTCACATATTTGAATCTGGCTACTTCACAATTGACACATACTAATTTAGGAATTCAAGTGCCAGTAGTGATCATTTTTTAGACTTCAATTAATGCTTCTGAAAACAGTAGTCTTTTCCTCAAAGGAAAAATAACCTCTTCTGGAAAGTGAAGTAACAGCGGAAACAAGTTGAAATGGTTTCAAGGCTGTGTGCAGCATCCCGTTCTGATACAATTTTCAAAGAATGAATTTTAATGCACACAGCCCTATTAGCACAGGATTGGATTCCTAACAAATTGATTGGACATGCAAAAAGAGTCTGTGTCCTAGATTTAAAGCCATTACACAGTCTTAAACACAGCTGCACAGCAAGCTTTTATTCTAGATGGACATGAGCAAATCGAATGATTCTGAAGGTGAATGGCTGGTGAATTTCCTATCATGCAATTTTTCAATAATGACAAGTCTAATGAAATCACTATTGTATTATTTAGCAAGGGAATATATGCTCTATTTTGTATAACTATCAATGACTACTTAAGTGTCTACAGCAGTATAAATATACAATATTTAAATAGAACCATGGTCACCCATAATTCTTTGGTTGTGAGGAGGTATTTGCTACCTGCTAATATCCTTACCCAACAAAGGATAAATATAGTCTATGTTTTATCTTGTAACCTTACAATGTTTGTACCAGATCTTTCCTAAATTTTGGCTTCTTGCTATCTCTAAAATATGTTGTTGTTGTTGTTGTTTAAATTGTTTCGGGGCTGGCAAGTGGCATGGGTGGTTGAGGTGCTGGACTTTCACATGGCTGATCACGGTTTGAGTCTTGGACCTGGCAGCTTGTTTTCTCACTTTCCCTCTCTGTCTTTCTCTCTCTCCACATTTCTCTGGTCAAGTTAAAATAATAATAATGATGATAAATAAAATTAAATAAAAATAATTCTTTAAAAAATAATCAATTGTCTGCTTCAGTCAAGTGTTTCATGAATTTCCTTCCTAATTTTTGATGCCTCCCATTCTATATCCAGAAATATATGCTTACGTAAGCATTATACATTTTTAAATGTTGCTTTTGTAAATTAACAACTATGCATCATGACTTTAAATGTGGACTATGTAAATGTCAGATGGAAAACAATACTTTTACGCTATATGAGGGTCAGAGCAGAGAGCTGTGTATACATTTGTAAAATGTAATTCTAATCAATAAATGAGTATTAGTAAAAGGCAAGGGCCATGAAATGATGATTGTTTTTGTAAAATTCAGTCTCAGTACTTAGTCTATTTACGGGAAAATGCATTGTAAATGTTCCATTTTGGTGTATAACTTTATTTTTGTCACTTATGTTTTCTCACTTAGAGGACATAAGTAAAAAATCTGTGTGGCTACAAATTATCAAGTTGCCAATGGTCTTGCAGAAGTAGCCAAGCAGTCTACATAGTTTGAGAAAAGCCTGCATGAGTCTCTGGAAAGGAGAATCTAGGAGGTGGAGATATATATGTATGTGTATATATATATATATATATATATATATATATATATAATCATGAGTCTCTGGAAAGGAGAATCTAGGAGGTGGAGATTATATATATATATATATATATATATAAATTACCGTTATTGAAAATCTGATTGAACCAAAGAGTCAGTTAACAATGTAGAAAAACAGAAATAGCAGCTTTACAGTTCAATGTAATTGTACCAAGGGAGATCAAGCCTTTCTTTTTTATTAAGATGAGCCTATTCTGAGCAATTAATGCAATTAGTTAATAAATAATTCCAGTTTTATGTCTCAAGGAACTTAACTTAAGGGCAATTGTTAGTAGCCTACAGTTAGAAAAGAGTCTGGCATTCTGAGAGAGAGATACTGAAAGTTAGCCAACTGGTGCTGATTGTTCTAAGTTTATTATAAATATAAGTCAATACCAGATAGCTTGTTTACAAATTAAAAGAAAACAAAATGATAGGAAGTTGAGAGCTTTGTAGAGTGTATCTATAAAATTAATACATTTTTAAAAATTCTAAACATTAGCAGATGTTTGTTTTATGTTTAGAAATTATCCATAAAAATGTGATGAGTAATATATCTGGTCAAGAAAATTATAGACTAAATTGTGAACTTTTTTTGAAAATGATTTATTATTTAACATTTATTAACATAATCAAAAGGAAAATGATTTAGTCTACTTCAATAAACATTTATGGACAAACACTGGCCCAAGGATATAAAGACGGTCCTCATCTTTGTGGGAGCCACCACAATGGGTAAACAGATCATTTTAGTGTTGGGTAAAATACAGCGATAAAGGTGTATAGGGATTCATGTGAAAACAATAGAGGGAAGGGCCTTGCACCAGCCTGTATGTCAGAGGAAGACTCTTATGCATTGGGACCAGCAGTTAGCATAATGACTATGTTGCTGAACTCCCATGTAGTTGACCGCGGTTCGAGTCCCAGACCTGATGGCTTAAACTCATGCCAGGCACGTGTACGTGCATGCCCAAGATCCCGAGAGGAGAATGGAGAATGGATTGCAGCATGGCCATCCTTCTTGGTGGGGGGGTGATTTCTCGCTGTCTGTCTCTGTCTCTCTCTGTCTTTCTGGTGATCACTGGTGCCCAATACCAAAAACCTCTCAAAGAAACAAACAAACAAACAAAAAACAAAACCTCTTGTGCATTGAAAGAAGTTCTGAGGCTTATCAGGAAGGATCTGAGGAAAGGATCATCTATATGCATTTCTGTCCTGTTGTAGTATATATCATAAATAAAATCTACAAAATAGTTAGCACGTCCTTACCCTATTTTAAAAGACCCTCTCATTGTTTTCTTTTGTCCCTTTACCTTGAGTAGTTCTTTTGGTCCCACCACTGGGAAGACAATAGCAAACTAAGAGAGGTCTCTTGTTATATTCTTGGATAATCTGTTAGTGTTCAATTTCTTTATCCTTCCAGAAATAATAGAGATTAAAAAGAATCTGTTATATCAAACTATCTTTTCCCATGTAAATTAACCACCTACACACATACTCACAAACTTTCAAAAGCAGGAGGTTCTACTGAGTCCTCTGAATCAGTCCCTTCTCTCCCTTCCTTTTATTTCTTTCATTGGAACCTTAGAAAAGAATAGCGTTGGGACCAGCAGGTGGGGTGGTGGTTAAGGGTACTGGATTCTCACTTGGCTAACCATGGTTCTAGTCCCAGACCCAGCAGCTTGCTCTCTCTCTCTCTCTCTCTCTCTCTCTCTCTCTCTCTGTGTGTGTGTGTGTGTCTATCTCTGCTCAAATAAAAAAAAATAATAATAAAGTTAAATGAAAAAAATCATAAAAAAGAAAATACTGTTAATAACTTTTACTCTTAATAGCATATTCCTCCATAGAATGTCTTATTTAATCCTTACAATAGCCCAAAAGATGAATGCTATGTGGTTTTGTTTTTGTTTGGTTTGGTTTTCAGATAGGGTCTTGCTGGGTCACAGTCCATTTGTCTGTCTCTTCAAGAGCTGGGACTATGGGCATACTTGGCCATACTTGGCTTTTTCGTACTGAATCTCACTATGTTGTCCTGTCTAGTCTCAAGCTCATAGTACTGCTGTCTTGAACTTCCCCAGTCACTGGGATTGCAGGTGCTTACCACCATACCTTGCCTTTATGTTGAATTCTGAATCAAACCCAGGTCCCCTATGTGATTGAATCCCAGCCTATAGACCACAGTATCTTAGCAACATGAGTCGATGGGGCGAGGCCCACTTTCCCTGTTTTATACATGGGAAAACAGAGGTACAAAGGTTAAGTACCTTCTCCAAATTTGTTCACCCAGCAAACTGTAGAGTCACTTTATGAATCCAGCAAGTTTAACTCAGGGGCTGTACTCTTAAACTTTGTTCAATATTGGTCCCTTGTCTAGTCACATTCCATAAATATTTAATATGTCTATAATGCACAAGACACTGTGTGGATGTATTTTTTTTTTTAATGACTTGTAGCATTTTACAGAATTTAGTGCACTTTCAGTTCATTATTTCATTCTGATCCTCAACACAATCCTATGAGTTATGCCAGCGAAGGTAGCAAAACTTTACAGATGGAAAACTAAGACTGAAAGGGTTTGAGATGATCATGATCAGTGTCTCATAGTTAAGAAGCAACGAGGCTCAAACCTGGATCTTTTGTTCCTTATCTGTAGTTCATTCTGAGACCCATAAAATAAAAAATGCTAGAACTATTATCCTAACATATAGAGATGGGGTGAAGAGGAAGGCTGATTATGCTAGTGACTTAAAAACTTACAGGCTAAATTAGTGAAAAAACTTGATTCCGGGATCAGGTCTCTCCATATTACAGCCTTTTCCTCCACCACATCACTGAAATTCCGAGTAGGTTACATGGCAGGCCTTTTCCTTGCTAGTAGGTTGTAAATTGACCTAATGTCTCATTTGGTTTGAGTAAACTAGGAAACTGGCTGCTCTAAGTCATTATAAAAATCAGAACAATAGCAGAAGCTTATGTACAGCAGATGTTTTGTTTTCAATGTTCAGTTTCATTTAATGACCCCCATTTCCCTGAAGGGCATGTGCAGGGAGCTAGATGATAACAAGCGATGTTCACTGGAAGATCTTGCCCTGATTGAAGTTTTGCCTGCATGCTGGAAGGCTACCTCCCAGTAAAAGGACTCTGGAACCAGCTAATTATATGGTTGTAGGAACAACATAAAAAATTATGGATCTTCTATTTCCAAAGATAGATGGATACACATAGAGCTGATTATATGCAGTAATGAGAAATCTATTGTTTGCACTGGATGTTAATCCAGTACTCATTTCCTAGTCCCATGTAATTTCTCATTTTCTTCTACTGAGTTTTAGTCCTTTTCTGGGCTGTCTTAGAGGAGCCATACTAAAGCAGGGAGTAGTTCACCTAGCCCCATCACTTAGAATTAAGTCATGTTAGGCAAATTATTTAAACTTTCTTTGGCACAGTTTTCTCATTTTTAATATGAGAATAGCCATTCTTAAATTACAGTATATGTATGTTGCCTACCATATAAATGATGTTCAATTAATAGTGTATCATTATCATTGGGTCATCAGAAAAGTCATGACCTATTTTTCTGTTTGTTTTTTTTATGCAGAAACGCATCATGACTTTTTCAACAACCCAGTATTATCACTGGCACATAATTTGCATTCATTTTTTATTTGTTTGCATGCTTATTCATTTGTTTATATAAATTTATTCAAAAATTCAAATCAATAGTATTTTCCAATAAGTAAAGTTTATTGTTGGAAGCCATAGTTCACTTTTGTATACTCCTTTCCCTTCTCTAGAGCCTATTCACCCAACATAGTAAGATAGGTAAGATGGTAAGATAAAAAACCACAAAGCTAACAACCCAGAAATATCTCTGTATTAACTTTGGCCATGCATTGAATGGTCTATGAATTGTGTATGAGTGAGACATTTAGTTTCCTTGATCTCAGTTTTTGCGTCCGAGATGAGAATAACAATCCTGGTGATATTATGACTTACTGTAAAATTTAGATGAGACATAAAAAAATACATAGGATAATATATGGCTTATGGTAGATTTCCTCAATATAGATTGGTGACTTTTTCTTTCTACTGCCCTATGTACCTATGCATGTCCTACTCAACTCTTTCACCCTCCTAACTGTGCCATATCACAGAACTTTTCATCACAGTAATGTCTAAATAACTCCCCAAGGTGGAGTCATACTGTCTGTATAGCAGGAGACCTTACTAATAATGAAAGTTTTAAAGTGAATAGGTGGAGCCAGGATTCTTGCTGCCTTCTCTCTCAGACTTTATATTCCAGCCATCCCAGAAAACTCACCATTCATCCCTCTTTCAAGTCACTAAGACACTGGAGTATGGTGTTTTCTTTTCTCAAAATATATGCCTCCCTTTCTCTTCCTGGATCTTCTTTTCCTTTGCTAAGACCCTTCTTAAATGGTACCTACTTACTCTGAGAAGATAATTGGCAATTATGCACACATGCACACATGTAGAGCCACATATGTCACTTGATTGTTTATATAGATTTAATCACACTTAAAGGCAATTGTGCTAAGATTCATGACAACCAGAAAATTTAGGCATCATTAACATCATTTAACTCTTTCTTGGAATCCTGGGTGAATATTATGAATTTGGTTTTCTGGACATTGTGGAAAAAGGCTGTCGGTCATCTCCTCTGTTCATACTTTACCTGTCTCAGATAGCTTCTGACCTTTTCTAGTTTATGTCTACTATTATAACATATCAGAAGCTGAGCAGTCAGTTGGCTAAGCTTTACAAGAATTGTCTATTTAAAAAGTCAATAAAGTTCCCAACAAGTCTTAATGCATGGCTTCGGAGCAGATGTTTATGGGCTCTCTGAGGCCTTTGTTGGAGACTTCTGACAGGCTGGAACTTTCTGGAGATGTGAGGGGTTACTGTATAGGTTAGGCTCTACTTTGTGAATGAGTAAAGATGCAGATATAAACAGAATTTAAATTAGAAGTTAAGCTCAAACTCAATTAAGCTATTGAAAAGATAACATCAAACA
This sequence comes from Tupaia tana, assembly GCA_026018925.1. Taxonomy (NCBI): domain Eukaryota; kingdom Metazoa; phylum Chordata; class Mammalia; order Scandentia; family Tupaiidae; genus Tupaia; species Tupaia tana. Next base: position 19,724,767 of record JAKSZU010000020.1, on the reverse strand, counting down.
TTTAGTTTGCATAGAACTTTGCTGTTATGGTGTTGAGTGGTAAAGGGCTCAGCAGTGAAGAACAATGAACAAAATTGCCAGATTATCCTCTTATACTTCAAATAAATCAGCTAATTGTTTATTTATTTGCTTAGCAGTTACTGCCTTGATTATAGGCCATTAATGACCATTAATAAATAAAATTGTGTTTTCATTTCCCAAAGTAATTTTGAATTCCATAAATCTTGCATTTCTCATTAAAGATGCTTAGTTTTATACATGCTAGATCAACAAATATGATCAAGACCTGCAGTGCAACTTTAAAAGTCACATGGAACTTTAGAACAAAATAACAAAAGGATAATTTATCCTTTCTTACTCATTTTCTCTGATGAGAATATTTATCTTCAAGTGTTATGTTACTGGCAGAATTGAAAATTGAGAAAAACATTAAAATATATTAGCCTTTTACTGAGAATAGCAAGAGTAATTGGAATGAACATAAATAATTTATGGTACATTAAATGTCTTAATATTTATTATATTTGATGTAATTGGATGTTATTCCCACTTCATATAAAAAAAAAAAAGAAGCTTAAAGAATGAAATAATTATCCTGGCAGAATTCTATCGAATCCTTGACTTGTCTGCTAATTGACCTTGTGATCTAGGACATCTTAATTGAAATGTCGAGCTTTTTTTTTAATCTACAACTGGAAAAATGATATAATAATTTCCAAAGTTATCTTGACAACTAAAGAACATTGTAGGTAATGTCTGGTATACAATGGAGTCATTTGGTTAATAAGATGATCTTTACCTTCTCTATTGAAACATGTTTCTAGTTGTATACAGATTTGTAAAAGAAAACAACATAATACTTGTAAAATAAAACAAAACATTAAATTATAATGGAAATTTCTGTTCTGACGAGTTCAGAAAATCAACAGGGTTTGAAAATGTTGGCCTTGAGCTGGCTCCATAGCCTAATGGGCCCCATGGCCTACTGCAGTTTGCATCCCAGCCCTGGTAGCTTGAAAAACACACCAGGAGCAGATTCTGTCCCAAATTCTAAAGCAGCAGCATATGTTGTTGCTTGTATAAAGCCTAGTCATAACTTTTAGACAAACTTCCTAGGTGCACTACTGGTATTAGTGCTACCATTGTACCCTGCTGTGTAACTAAAAAAAAAAAAAAAAAAAAAAAAAAAACAAACTTAAACATTTATCAACTGTTGATAAAATGTTAGTTCCTAACCACTTGTTAAATGTTTAAAACTTTTGAAATTTAAGCATATTTGCCATGACATAAAATAAACACTAGACTAAAAAACATATTTAGAAAAAGAAAAACACACCAGGACATGTACACATGCATGCCCCAAATCCTGACAGGTTGGAGAATCTAAAGAGAAGTGACCACCATGTGACCATGCCCCATTGAGGGGTGCTTTGTTCCTCTCTCTTTCTCTCTCTCAGGAAAGTGTATGCGCTCTTTATCAATTAAAAAAGAAAAAAAAAGATACAGTCAGCTTTTGTACCCACAGGTTCTATATCTGAAGATTCAACTGGCCATGCCATGATGAAATAGGAGGAGATCAAGTTCCGGACCCAGTGTATTTAAAAAAAAATCTCACACACCAGGCACATGTGCATGCATGTCCAGGATTATGAGGGGAGAATAGAGAAAAGGGGATTGTGGCATGACCATCTCCCTGGGGGATGATTTCTTACTTTCTGTCTCTCTCTTGTCTCTCTGGAAGAGCAATCACCCTATAGCAAAAAAAAAAAAAAAAAAAAAAAAAAAAAAAAAAAAAAAAAAAAAAAAAAACTGCTTTTACATAAGGGACTTGAGCATACATGGACTTTGATATCCATGGTGAGTCCTTGATCCAATTCCCTGCAGATACCAAGGGGCAATTATATATTAGACTCATGGTAAGACATACTCTAGTAAATATAAATATCTTGTATTTGGAGAGACATTGTACTAAACATTAGTGAACCCGGTGCTAATTGACGTAGGTTACATCAAATATGTATCAAGTAGCTAAACTATTTTCACATCTCTAATTCATAATTATTTATAGGCTGGTAGAATGTGAAATGAAAATAACACCCCATTGGGAGTCTGAAAGTCTTGATTCTAGTTATGTGCCATATCACTAACTGTGCAACTTGCTTGACTTCTTTGGGTTTAATTTTACTCATCTAGAAGATATAAAAGATGAGATAAATAACTTCTAAAGCATTTCCCAGGTGTAAGGAGATAAAACTCTCAAGCTTTGTTCTATGGAAGTTTGATGAAATATTTGATTTCCTTTAAAAAATGGTTAATTCTCGAATAAGCCTTAGAGGTACTAAAAATTATCTCATTCATTAGAAATTTGACAAAGCATGGTACAATAACATATTAAAGGCTCTGAAATGTTCTGTACTAAAGATTCCCTGATTTACTTTCAGTTTTAATTAAGGTTAGCAAAAATTAACCAAAGACATCTCTCCTTAACTTTTTGAACCATAATACCTTTTATTTTGGGAGTGAGGAAGTGAGAGATTAAGAAATGCACAAGGCATCCAAATCATTCAGAGAGCAGACATTAGGTAGCTTTAGAAAACACTGATTTTTATCATTTTAACTTTTTTCTTTTTTTACTTTGAGAAATAACAAAACTGTGAAACCATAAGTAAAGAAATGTACCTAGATGGGGTTATCTACGTGTGCAACTAAGTAGATTTGAGCACTCAGCATTCCCATCTCTTCAAGTACTTCACTGAACAGTCAAGAGAATTCGGACATAATTTGTAGCAATGAGTGCTTCTTAGGTCCAATACAGCCTCCTTTCCCAAGAGCTCTTCATTTGCAATAGTGGGTAGCTTGGATAGTGTAGCACCCTGGGAATAAGGAGACACATCTTTGGGTCTTGCCTCCCCTTCAATTCTACATAATTTGGGGGATAAGTTATTATATTTAACTTCTCAAAGTATACAATCCCCCATTTCTGAAATGAAGATATAATTACCTATATCACATCTTGCAATTTGTAATTACTAAGATAAACGAATGTGAAAACAACTCATAAAGGAATAAAGCTCTATGCAAATGGAGTCATTATAATAATAAAGTTTGTGCTCCAGAAGTATTTCTAAAATTACATACACACACACACACACTTAATATCTTAAAATAACAAGCCTGGAAAATTAGGAATTGCTATAGAATTGTAGAACTAGAAGGACCACAAAGCATTGTACTCATGGCTCTATTTTCCAAATAAATTGTCAAGTCACAGAGGACCCAAGTAAGTTTTCTCATGCCAACCAATCGACAAGCCAGACTGGGTCCTGACTCCTTTGACTCCAGACCCTTTATTCCCTGAGTCACACACTGGCACAGTTCTATGCCAGAGCCTACCCACCCTTGTTTTCACAATTGATAAAATCTTTAAGTCATTTTTAAAAAATCATTATAATTCTAGGGACCAACAGGTGGGTGGCATAGTGGTTAAGAGCTTTGGATTCCCATATGGCTGACTGTGGTTAGAGCTCTGGACCTGGCAGCTTGCTTTCTCTCTTTCTCTCTCCCTTCCATCTCTCCCTCCCTCCCTCTCTCCCTCCCTCTCTGGTCAAATAAAAATAAAAATAAAAATAAAAATAAAATAAATAGATAAAATTTAATAAAAGAATTCTTTTGGGACCAGCAGTTAGCATAATGCTATGTCGCTGGACTCCCATGTAGCCAACCACGGTTTGAGTCCCAGACCCCATGCCTTCAACTCACACCAGGCGCATGTGCTTGCATGCCCAGGATCCCAAGAGGAGAATGGAGGAGAAGGGATTGCAGTGTGGCCATCATCAAAAAAGGTGATTTCTTGCTTTTTGTCTCTCTGTCTCTCTCTGTCTTTCTGGCGAGTGTACACTCCCTATAGCAAAAACCTCTCCAAAAAAAAAAAAAAAAAGAATTCTTTTTTAAAAAATCACCATGATTCTAAGGAAGGCAGAACAATCATTGCCCTGGAAATGTTATATTTTTTAATTATTATTTTAAAATTTAATTTGTTTGTTTCAAAATTAACTCCATGTTTCTCATTACATAATTTCTTTTAAAAATTGGCCATTTATTTGGTTATTTGCTGTTTTCTCCACTCTTTTTGGTGCCAAGCTGTAACTGTATACTCTGCACATTTTTAGTGTATTACATGTTTTTCTCAACTTATGATAAAGCCAGAATGTGATCGGCTCTGAAAGTGGATTCTAGTTGGGTTATTTATCAGCTATGTATATTGCATTTCTTTAATCGAGTTAGCCCTTTGGAACATAAAGATGTACAACTTGTAGTTGGTGGATAATTTGGTTATAAATAAGTCACATGGAATTTCCATTTCGGAAATGTGGTACAAAACATACTGTGACATCTTGGGTTTATTTCTCACTGCTGCTAAGAATAGAAAATGTTGCAATAAGCATAAACTGCAACTCAGGAGATGTGGGATAACTTTAGAATATTTACCTGATGGCAGAGATTAGCTCTATTAACATGTTAGCATCAGAAATTCTTTCCTTTGAAATCTACAAAGTGATCTTGACTCTTTGAAAGACTTGTTTTCTATGGAAATTTGGGATCAGATAGACACTTCCATTTTTAAATAGTTCTTTTTAAGGTGTTCTTTTCTTTTTTCTTTTCTTTTTTTTTTGGGGGGGGGGGGGGAGGGAGAGGTTTTCACTATAGGGTGCATGCACTTGCCAGACAGACAGAGAGACAGAAAGCGAGAAACCACCCCCTGGGGAGATGGCCATGCCCCAATCCCTTCTCCTCCATTCTCCTCTCGGGATCTTGGGCACACACACACATGTGCTCAGCGTGAGTTTTAAGCCACCGGGTCTGGGACGCGAACCGTGGTCGACTACATGGGAGCCCAGCGACATAGCCATTACTCTAACTGCTGGTCCCTTTTTAAGGTGTTCTTGAAGATAAATTCTTCCATTTTGTTTTCTCTTCAACAAAAATCTTAGCCAAGCTCCAGCTCTCCTCTTTCCATGAGAAAATATGAGCATGACATGGTTGTATTTTGAGAAATTCATGTAATGTTTTAGCAAATAGTTCTTTAGAAATAGATCAATTCTCCTCATTAAAATATTCATTTTACTTGAACTTATTAGATTTTAAAGACTTATAAGTACAGTATTTTTATTTAAGAGTTGTTCATTTAATTTTGTTTATTTTTATTATTTTTAAATTTGATGATGGATTGAGAGAGAGAAAGTGAGAAAGCAAGCCACCAGTTCTGAGGCTCAAACTTCAGTTGACCATGTGGGAGTCCAGCATTCCAATCACCATGTCACCTGCCGGCTCCAGTATTTTTCTTTGTAATTGCCAGAGAATGCGTGTGCTCATAAGAAAGAGAGAAAGAGACAGATAAAGAGAGAGAGAGGGAGAAAATGCCCTCCAGTGGTGGTTGAAAAAGCAGACTTTTGAAAAAGCACACTATAATCCTTTGTCCTCTATTTCTCCTTCCTTTTGGAATTGAAGGCATGTTCCTACTAGTTCCTTGGCTGTTTTTCAAGTTTCTAATGCTGCGGTTAGAGCCGGTTGTTCATGTGGAATCTGGTTCCCTTAACTACTAGGTTATGGGTCAGCCTGAGTGGTATATTAATAGGAAGAAAGACCGTACTGAACATAGCTAGATTTGTTTGTGATTTCTCCTTCAGTACTAACCCAGCTATGCAGTTTATGCAAGGTAACTAATCTTTCTGAAATTCTCATTTATAATGTGCAAAAGAAGGCAGAATCACTTGTTTGAAGTACTCTGGTAAACTATGGAATTGTAAGTCCATTCTAAGATCCAAATTTACCACCTTATAAGTTATTATAGGGAAACAGTAAGTAAATTCAATAGAATGTGTGTAAGGTCATTTTGTTTTGTTTTGTTTTTTTCCTCCAAATTGTTGCTATTAATTCACTCCGAGTAAAAATGAAATTCTTATTTTATGTCAAGAACTAATATCATTTTGCTGAATTTGCATGTGTGGAAAATGGCTATTGATATTAATTCATGTCCTCTTCTGAAAATAATTACATCAGTGGGGAAGTCTTGGGTCTTATCACCTGTCTTCGGTTAGATTACCTGGGAAACAGACTACAAGGCAGAAACTTTATTACAGATTTATTGGGAGGACTATCAGACTACACCTGGGAAAAGAGAGGGAGGCAGGACGGGGCAAAGGTGAACTTTGATGTAGCTGCAACAAAGACCATTCTACAAGTCATCTGGGAGCTGGAGTGGTAGCCTCAGCTTGTTGCAGTTGAGGCATGGATAGTAGAGGCCCCTTTAACCAGCTTCTGCCAAGTGATTTGTCCCTGGGCTGATCTCATATCAACAACTCAGCTTTGATCTCTGTGGTGGTATTTTGGACACTTGGGAGCAGTACAAGATAGATCAGACCAGAGTGGGAGCCCATGCTGTTGGACTGAGGCATGCTTTCTGTTCCTGCCACATGGCCATCTTGTGCCAGCACCTGGGGTGACTTATGACAGAGTGGCTAATGTCAGGTGACTGGCTCACTTCTTTTGCCCAGTTTTGTTGATGCCTCCTATTTGGTAGCTGCTTTTTGTGACTTAAAGTGCCACCAGGTGGCATGGTGGTTGTGGCACTGGATTCCCATATGGCTGACCACAGTTCAAATCCTGGACCTGGCAGCTTGCTTTCTCTCTCTCTCTCTCTCTGTCTCTGTCTCTCACGTCTCTGGTCAAAATGGAAGAATAATGATAATAGGATAATAAATAAAATTAAAAATAAAAATTCTTTAAAAGAATGTGAATTAAAGTTCTTCACAACTTGTGGACTTCCAAAATTTTATCCACATACTTCTCTAGAAGTCTTTGAACTCTATCTTTAAATTATTCTCCTCGCAGACCCCTGATCAACGAGCTAAGATACCTACTGCTTCTTTTCAGTTCCAATGTATAATATTTTTCTCTCAGGAAAGTTTTATTTTCATGCAAAATATATAATCAAATCTACAATTCCAACTTCCGTCCATTGAAAGTATTTGCCTTTCCTGTCCTTAAGATGCACACTTGCATGGCACTGTAATGCATCAGCAGTCCATCTCCAGCTTGAACTCTCCCCCTGAGATTTCCAAGCAGATTTTCCCCTCAGTGAACTGGCCACAGAGCACTAACCTCCACCCTCCCACACTTACACGCTTACCCATACAGGCAAACTGAGGAAGAGCTCTTCCTGCAGCTCGGTGGATGACACAGGTTCTGTTCCACCTGTTCATGCCCCTTATTTGTATTCTCTGGCTTTATTCATGCTTATCCTAAATTTCTCATGTCCATCTTGCTATGAGTTACTTCCAGGACTTTCTATGTCCATCTTGCTATGAGTTACTTCCAGGACTTTCTATGTTACAACAGTGGTTCCAACAAAAAACCAGCTCCTGATGTGTACCTCTGACCTAGGGGTCACTCACCACCAGGCAACTCCACTTCAGTCAGGGATCAGAAGTTTTCCAAATGGTGTATGATTCTTTGCTTATATAGCATGGCTTTACTCTAGAACTGGAGGCACCTATTATTATTCTTTTGCTATTGGGGCTTGCCATAAATTTCATAAATGTCATGAATGTCTTCCTTATGAGAGATACTTCAAATACCATGGGGTCCAATGAGGCTTATAATTGCAGTGACAGACTTGAAAACACTGTAGCCTAGGTTTGCTCCAAAACCTTTTCCTATCCTGGACTTTTCTCATAGCTGGTAGCTTTCCACATCACTCAATAATTTTTTTTTTAAGTGTGAAATATTCTGCCTTAAACCGAAGAGGTTTAGCAATCATTATGCTTTACAAGATGTTATAATGTGTCTTTCTTTGAAAAGGATGTATTTTTAAAAAAAAATTTGCACATTCAATCACTATATATCACTACAAATTATACAGCGAATTTACCCAACATGCATACACTTTGAAGGGGATGTCTTGGCATGCTAAAGATGACTGGACTAGTAAAACTATCACTGGTATGGTATGCACACGAATCGTTATAGCTCACATGTCTTACCAAAGCCTCCAACAATTGCTTTTGAGTCCATTTTAAATAACATTTTCAAAATAGTGAATAAATGTCATTTGCAGAATGTCCCCATGATTCAAATCCCTCTGGAGTATATTATGATGAAAGATTTAACCAATCCGTTGATAAGATTATACTACGCTTGTCCTTCTGAAATGTCTATGCAATCAATGGCTACATATCATGTACCCAAGATTATGTTATTATACTCTAACAAAGATGTAATGTCTGGTTTGGCAACTGTAGTTGGTCCTGTCATTTAGTTGTTTTCGTGGTTTATTGTCACACTTCAAAATCCTTCTAGTGTTTGTAGAGGCTAGATTGGCAAATATATGGAGATATAATGAGAACCACCATTTCTCTGGATAATTTAAAGGTCTTTACTTCCATGAGGCAATAGTGATTATAATTTTCAATTTTATTGGAGTAAAGACAGATTCAGAGATTTTATATGGCTTTCTCTTTTATGAAATCTCTTAGTTCAAGGAACTGTGTGGAGATTCTGTCAGCTACTGTGTGTGTCCATTTCCGCTATGTACAGAGAACTAAGTGTGACCAGATCTGGGCCAGGATGTCCCTTGATAATTTGGACCACATATGCCACTGCTCTAACATGAGAGCCATTGCAAAACTTAAGGTCAATGGACAATAATGTCCACTTGAATCTTTGTCTAGGAGTCCTTGAGATGTCTAGATATGCCAATTTTATCATTCATAATTATTTAAATAAAGGGTAATAGGCCATAGGTAAGAGCTAGAGTAGCAGGATGCATCCTGATGGGAACCCAGCCTATTCTTCTGTCAGAGAGAATTAGGTCTGAGGACTTGCTTAGGTCTAAAAACTGGGACTTAGGTAGGTATGTTTTATTAGAGCAGTCACTCACAGTCTTCTGATCTTTCGTTTCCTGTTTTCCTTCCTGTCTTATTTTCTGCTCTCTTTCATTACTTTTCTTTATTTCTTTCTTTTGTTTGCTTGTTTGTACAGGCTGGACAATACCTATGTTGGCTATGCATCTATCATGCCTCTGGGAACGTTGTGTTCTATTAATCATTTTACTATCATTGCACATACTATCTTGCTTCTGATGGTTATGTACTCTTACCTGATACTTTGGGAAACCAAGCATCTTTGTTGCTGCTGGAGAGCCCAGTTATTTATTTACTATTATTTCTTACTATCAGCCCTGGCCTACAGAGAACAGCCACAATGGTGCTTATTGGTTCTGGTGCTTTCTTACCAGTGAATCCCCTATTACTTAGATAAAGAAATTTTTAGCTAAGCCCTTCTGTGGAATACAGTCATCTGGTGGGATTTCTGGATGTAGGTTGTAAAGTCACTTTAGTATGCCAATTTTTTAAGCTTTTCCACTGTTTACCATGAACGATTTAACATTTCTATTTCATTTGTATGAACTGTCACTTTATCCAGTCTTCCAGAGTTATCCTGGAATTTATGCCAGTGTCATCACTAGATTTTTGAATCCTATATTATAGGAGAATGCTTCCATCTTAATAAAACCTGCAATAACCAACTCGATATCCCATTTTTATTGATCAGTCATTTTAGGATCCAGTTGCATATATACTATATTACAGGATCCAGGTCCATATATACAACCCTAGCTCCTGCAAGCATGAGAAGTAGGCCCTGACTCTTCTGAAGAGTATCAACACTTTATTTCCTTTAATAGGTTCAGTAATTCCATGACCAGGTTATGTTGCAACTTAACAAATGGTAGTAGCTCTCAGGGGTTTTGTTGTCTTTCAATATAGCAGCCTCTGCCTTGTTTTTCAAATGAGAGATGGTCACTAGCTTTTAACAAGAAGCCTTCCGGGGGCTTATAGTGATTAGAGGGTCCTGGGGAAATCAATATTTTTGAGTGCATCAAGACAGATATACCTACCATCGTTCTAGAGTCTCACTCCTGATCTTGGTAGCAGACTCACTGGTTGGAAATTCAACTTCATTTAGAGGCCTGCTACATGTACAATTAAGCCTTGGGTCTGGTTCTCAGCTTTTTCTGTCTCTTGACTAAAGGAGAAGAGAGTTTAAATGTTATCAAGAAGGCCTTGTGGTGTTCACACTTCGCCTTGGTAAGCAACTATTTAGCTTTTCTTGTATTTCCCCAAGGCAATGATGGTCTCCCAAAAGGGATGTTTCCATGGTTCTTATAGTTATGATTTCTTCAAACTTCTTAAACACTTGTAGTATTGCGTCTACACTGATGGAAGGAATAACAATTGCACTGCCACCACACACCAGTGACTGTCAGTGATCCCGCTGATCCCAGTGATCCCAGAGACTCATTGCTAGCAGACCAGGGAATAATCCAAACCTACGATCTTGTTTTGGGACCAGTAATTAGCGTAATGGCTATGTCACTGAACTCCTATGTAGCCGACCGCGGTTCGAGTCCTGGACCTGGTGGCTTAAACTCACACCGGGTGCATGTGCGTGTGTGCCCAAGATCCAGAGAAGACAGTAGAGGAGAAGGGATTGCAGCATGGCCATCCCCCCTGGGGGGGTGATTTCTCACTGCTTTCTGTCTTTCTGTCTCTCTTTCTGGTAAGCACATGTGCCCTACAAACAAACAAACAAACAAACAAAAAAGATCCTGTTTTAACATCTCTTCCCAGCTTACTTCTCGTATTAACTGTCTTATGTCAGGTTTCCTGACAATAAAATTCTGAGACAGAAAATGACTTACTGAAGTTTTGGGGAGGGCTCTTGGAAACAATACCTGTGAGAAGTAAGAATATAGGACATGGAAGGGGTAAAGCGAACATCAGTGCAGTACAACACCATCATCCAATAGTGAGGGCTCTCTGGAGCTAGGATGACCCTCTTGTCCCACCTGATGCAAGGGGACCAGGCCTTTATATCCTTCCATCGACTGAAAATTGGATCAGGCTGCCATCAGGAAAAGAGTAAAAACCCTGGGTGAAGCACTTCCCTTTAGGTATTGCCAACTATGGAGAAAGACGTGGTTATACCCCATCAACAATCAAGACTCCAGGCACCTGTTAGTGTGATTGCCTTGGTTCTAAAGAGTTATCAGGGAAGTGCACTGCTACGGTTTCTATACTACTCTCTGTGTGTTACATTATGTATTTTTTAAATGTGTTAGTGCATTAATTTTAATATATTCCCTCATAGAACTTTATTATCAACCTAGCAGAAAACTACTGAAAATGGACACATTTCTAAATAAAGTCACCCATTCTGCTCATATTCAACATATACATGAATACTTTTTTTAACCTATTACAACTTTTCAGTCATTTCCCTATTGTTCTGACATTACCCAAATAGCAGGCTCCAGGAATTAAACAGTGTGGCTCAAAGGGAATGGATGAGGTTGTACGCTGTGGGAATCTTGCTGGCTCACAGCCCCCTGATGTTCCATAAGTACTTTAGTGTACTGCTCTGCTGCAAAATATTGACTCTAAAACACCTCTGTTCTGGAATAGATCCACCCAGGAAAAAGACCTTGATCCTCTGTTTCTTCCTTAACATTGAATAGCGATTATGGTATCCCCAGCTTTTGTGATGATGGTAGTGTTTGTTGGGGTGCTTTTAAAGGGGAGAGGCATGGGAGTAATGTTTGAAGGTAAGATAATACTTTGATAATTAGGAAAATTGGAGAGAAGAGTCATTTTTCTAATGTTTAGTTTGTATAGCTATGAAAGTAAGAAATATTTGTTTGTAGGAATCTTGCTTCATAGTATGGTGTTACAGAGGAATGGTGTTTAATTAACTAGTGATTTCTAGCTTCTCATCCAATTTTCCCTTTTCCTATACAGACCAGGTAACAAAAACAAACAAAAGCCTACATAGTCAAGTTTGAGAAATTTACTCTGAACAGTGAGATGCATTTTCTCCCCAAAGTCTTTTCTTGTGCACAATTTATTAGTGTAATTGACAGAAAATATGGATCATACTTTTCTATAGTCCTCTCCCTAAGCTCCCTCATCATTTCACAATTAATTGAACAACTGGGCTTCAGTATTTACTCATTTGATGCAGGTTAGTATTTAAATCCTGAGAACTAAAATGTAAAAGCATGAAAGTCATGCTTCAGGGCCAGCAAGTGATGTGGAGGTTAAGGTGCTGACTGGCTGTGTGGTAAGAGTCTCAGACCTCACAGCATGAAAATCGTGGCAGGTGCATGGGCATATGCACCCAAAATACCAAGAGGAGACTGGAGGAGAAGGGATGGCAGTGTGGCCACCCTGCCCCGAGGGAGTGATTCTTCACTTTTTTTCTGTCTCTCCCTCTCTGTCTCTGTCTCTCTCTGGCAAGTATATGAGCCCTATACCAAAAACTGAAAGAAAAAATCAAATAAAAAGTCATGCTTAAAATTTCATGTCTGCCTCTCTGGTTCAGGTTTCCACCATACCATCTTCTCTTCAGTGTAGTAGATGGCTGGTATATGTAAACAGTATATCATTGTGCGTGTGTGTGTGTGTATGTGTGTGTATAGTGTATGTGTGTGTGTGTGTGTGTGTGTATGCCATCAAACAAGTAGTAAAGGCTGTGCTCATAGTGTTGTGACTAAGGGAGTCAGATCCCACATGGCCAACCACAGTCCAAGTCCTAGCCCTGGTGGCTTGAAGAACACACTGGGCATTTGTGCATGAATGCGCCAAATCCCAATGGGATGGAGAAATGGAAGGGAAGGATTGGAGTATGACCATACCCATAGTGGAATAATTTCCTATCTTTCTTTCTCTCTGGCAAGTGCACATGCACTCTGGAAATTAAAATACAATAATAATATATTTGCATTTTAATCTGTCTATCTGAAGTCAACATTAGTGTTGAAAATTACCTTATGTCATACGTTATTTATTAGAAGCACTAAAGGGCCCTGGGACTAAACGATGTGGTAAACACTTAGAGTTTGCATGCCTTTCCAGCCCTTCTCCACATCATGCAGCTTAGGACTGTCCTCCTTGCAATGCACTCACATCCTGTTTTTCAAATCTTTTATCTCTCTTCTCTTTCTTCAGACACACTGACACATCTGAACAAAGTCTTTGAATAGGAGCGTCTTGTCCCATCCTTCAGCATTAAGCAGCTGTGAATAAGAACAAGAGAGACTACCATGGCCTGGTTCCTAGCTGGGCAGGAGTGGGGATGGGGTAGGTAGATTAGGGGCAGGCAAGATGGAAACGACTCCCAAGTTAGATAAAATGTACTTGTTTGCTCCCCAGACAGAAATGTTAGGCTAACATGGTGTCAGACAATTAGCTAACATAACTGCACTTAAAGATTAGATAACTATCTTGAGGGTGAATCGTACACAAAGCAGATGGAAGTCTTCCAGTGAGGCTGCTGGGCTCCAAGACCAGACTGAAACATGTTGAAATAGGGAACATTTAGTTTCTTTTGGAAAAACAGAGCAAAAATGTGCTTCTCCTGAAGCAAAGAACCAGAGTTAAAGTCATACTTTTACAGAGTAGGGTTTCTGGTCTTGCAAAAGGCTGAAAAAGGCTGAACCTGACTGTTGCTTAAGGCCATTTGTTCATCCAAAGTCAAGTGCTTTAAAGGACCATGGACATGGCAGCTAAGGGAAGGTCTTCCCCTAGAACTTACAAGGAAAGTTCTTTGGACACCTTGGAAATCTTTTCCTTAAAACCTTAAAGTGAATTATAGTACACACCACAGTTTTATTCATTGTTGTGAAGATCCTCACCAGTGCATTAAGGCGCAAAACTAAATAGATGCTATAAAAATTGAGAGGTTAATTATCAACCACAACAAAGCATCTTTGATTATTTGTAGGTGCCTGCATAGAAAAATTATAATCAGTAAGAGATTTCAGTAAGTTTACTAGGTAAAATGTCAATACATAAAAATCAACATTATTTCTATTCAACGGAAAATACAATTACCTTTAAAATAATATCTATAAAAATAATAAAATATGTTATCTGAGGAAAAAAATCAACAAAATATGTGTCAAGCTTGGTGGAAAAAAATTTAAACATTTGTTAAAAGGGATGAAGAAAGCATAAGTAAATCAGGAACTAGAGTGTATTTATCCATTAATAAAAAGACTGAATAATGTAAATAGAATACGCTACATTTAGTATACGTCTCATCAAATATCAACAAGGTTTTTTTCAAAATTTGACAAATTATTTCAAAAATAAAAAAACTATATTTAGGAGGGCAAAGATCCTGTTTTCTTTTTTTAAGGTTCCACACACAAGCGAGTTCAAACAGTATTTTCCTTTGTCAAGTTCAGAAGAGCAGAGAATTACAATAGTGGTTGCTGGGGCATAGGGAATGGGAGAAAGGGGAAGATGTTGGTGAAGGGTACGAAGTTCCATTTATGCAATATGAGTAAGTTGTTAAGGTATAATGTGCAGCACGGTGACCATAAGTCATAATACTGTATTGCATACTTATAATTTTTAAAGTTTACTTATTCCATGAGAGAAATAGAGGTCCAGAGACAGAGTGGTACAGAGACAAAGACACCCCAAAAGGGTCTTCACCCTGTGATCCACCCCAGACACAACCAGCCATAGTGATGGACATCCATGCAGGTGCCTGCTGTATATAGAGAGATCCCAGGACACACCTGGGACCTTCCTCTGTGGCCTTAGCATTGCCACGCATTCCCTTTCTGTTACACCACTATAGCTGACCAATATACCTGAAGTGTGGATCTTAATGTCTTACCACACACATACACACACACACAAATGCTAACACATAAAGAGAAGAAGGGGTCTTCAGAAAATTCATGGAAAATATGTATTATGAAAAAGCTATATGATGGATAATAATATTTTGTGTGTCAAAATAAACTCATTCTTTAATTCTGTTTTTTGGAAACTTTCAAATACCTTCATATATGAGACAATAGATATGTTAGTTAGCCTGATTGAGGTAATCATTTCACAATGTATCTAAACATCACACTGTATTCCTTAAATATATACAACTTTATGTCCCGGTTATACTTCAATAAAGCTCAGTTCTAAAAAATGAATTCAAAGTGCAAAAGTTCAAGAATATCTGATGTAGTTTTGAAAACAAATAAGATGGCATTCTGAGGAGGGGTGCATGCTCTTGCAAATGTCAAGACTGATTATAAAGCTATAGTTACTAATACAGTGGCATTGGTTCAGTGACAGAAACATAGGTATGTGGGTTCGTTTTTTGTTTGTTTGTTTTTTGTCAGAGAGTGCATGTGCTCACCAGAGAGAGAGAGATATGGAGACACACACAGAGAGAGAGAGAGAGAGAGAGAGAGAGAGAGAGAAAGAGAAGCTCTTCTCAATGGGGTATGATCACATGGTAGGACCTTCTTCATTTCTCCATCTTGCCTGGATTTGGGGCATGGATTGAATGGCGTTTGGCCCTTTGGAATACAGTTTTCTTAACTATTGGGCCACAAGCCTGTCCCTGGATTAGGATTTTTAAGACACATTCAGTTGTACATAAAAAATGTGAAATGATACATTTTAAAAATGTTTTTAGACAGGGTCTCACTGTTGTAATCCTCCTGTATCATGCTTTGAAGTCATTGGGATTACAGGCACATGACATTAAGCCCAACCACTAAACTATACCAGAAATCACCCTGAGCCTATGTGGTCATGTTTTTAATCCTGGAAGTAACTAAAAAGTTTTCAACAAGTTGTGTGAAAAAATTGCTTACATAAAAAAAAGATAAGATTAGATTTTACGTCATATAATACAGTAAAATGAATCCTACATAATTAAAGGCAATATTTTAAAGCCTAAAGAAAAGAAAAATATATATTTATATTCTTTTTTTTTTTTTTTTTTTTTTTTTTTTTGGAGAGGTTTCCGCCATAGGGTGCGTGCACTCATCAGACAGAGAGAGAGAGACAGAAAGCGAGAAATCACCCCCCGGGGGGATGGCCACGCCGCAGTCCCTTCTCCTCAATTCTCCTCTCAGGACCTTGGGCACGCACACGCGCCTGGCGTGAGTTTTAAGCCACTGGGTCCGGGACGTGAACCGTGGTCGACTATGTGGGAGTCCAGCGACATAGCCATTACGCTAACTGCTGGTCTCAATATTTATATTCTGATATAAGAAAAGATTTTTGAAACAGGACACAAAACTTCCTAGCTATAAAAGTAATTTTTGAGACATTTACTACCCTCAAATAAGACACACCATACACCAAATTAAAATAAAATATAAGCCACATGACCAGAGGTGAAGCAGCGATTAGCAAAGGAATCCCACATGGAAAGGTTCCCATTTCAGGTCCAGAGACCTCCCTGAGTACACCAGACATGCTTTCCTCTGATCTGGAGCTGGGGTGGATGGTGATGTGGAGATCTTGCTGGATGGTCTTTCTCTCTCTCTTTTTCTCTCTCCTGCCCTCCCTGTCTGTCTCTGTCTCTCTCCCTCATGGGAGAAATAAAAAAAATAAACTTTTGAAAGAAATATGCAAGCCATAGACTTTAAGAATTTTTCAGTTGTGCAGACCTATCAAATTTCAATACCAGAGAGCATAAATCATATAAATCTATTTTAAAAAAGGTATGTAAATCCCGTGGAACAATGTCATGTGTAGGCAATTTTGGGAACAAGAAAATGGAAAGTTTAATAAACATAAAAAAAAAAAAAAATTCTCAGGCCAGCTCTGTGGTCTGGTGTGTAGGCAGCTGGTTCCCACATGGACAATTGTATGGTTTGAGTCCCGGGCCTGGCAGCTGGAGAAACACAAAATCCCCAAAGGAGCGAGAGATGGAGGAAAAGGGGTTGCAGCATGACAGGAGCCATGTTTTCTCCTCTCCTTCTCTTCTCTCTGTGTCTCTGTCAAGTATTCATGCCCTCTAACAAAAAAGAAAAGGAGAAAGAATTTGCTCCACTCTAATAGCAATTGGAGAAATAGAAGGGAAAATGTTGAGTTAGCTACCATTTCTCACCCATAGATTAGAAAACTAATTTAAAAGTCTGATAACATTACCAAATGTTGATGAGAATTTAAAGAAGTGGAGACAATGTGTTGCCAGGAGGAAAGTCTTCTGTTACAATCACACTAGATAGGGATTTGACAGTTTGACAAGAAGTTAACCAGGGTGTGTCCAACATCTTATAACAGAAAGTTCTAGATACAGCTATTTAGGTAGAGAAACACTCTCGAGTGTGCACAAGGAGACATGTAGATCATGTTCCATTTGACATTGCTTATTTTAGCAGAAAATTTTGACTGCCCTAATGTCCATCAGAGAGGGAGTAGATAAATCATTTGTGGCATATGCATACAATGGGATCCTGCACAACTGTTAAAATAAGTGAACTGAAGCAGTATGCATCAACGTAGAGCAAACACGAAAACAAGTTGTGGAATAACTTGAAGGGGGTTGTATTAATCTGCTCAGGCTTCCATAACACACTACCACAGACTGGGTGGTTTAAAATCAGAAAAGGATTTTCTCACCATTCTGTGCAGGAGTCCAAGGTCAGGATCTCAGTAGGTCTGTGAGGCCTCGTTCTTCGGCTTACAGATAGCCCTGCGTTGTCAGTATGTCCTCACATGGTCTCTCTGTGTGTGCAAATCCCTGGTGTCCCTTTGTAGGTCCAAATCTCCTTCTGTTATAGTGACACCAGTCAGAGTGAATTAGGGCCCGCTCTACACACTCATTTGAACCCAGTCGCCTCTTTTAAAGGCCTCTCTCCAAATATAGCCACATTCTGAAATATGAGGGATTAGGGGCACAATATATATCCTTTGTAGGATACAACTTATCCCATAGAACTTAAAAATCTTAAAAACACGAAGAACATAACTACATTTTACTAAGTTAAGTTTACTTAAGTTTACTAAGAGTAAAACTTGAAGATAGTGGTTACCTATGTGATGGAGGAAAATAAATGTTATATCTACTAGTAACATTTTATTTCTTAAAAAAAAAAAAAAAAGACTGTCTCCATGGCCTAGTGGTTAAGGGAATAAGATCCTACATGGCTGACCATGTGGTTTGAGTTCCACCCACATAGCTTGAAAAACATACGGGGCATATGTGCATGCATGTCCCAAATCCCAACAGGATGGAGAAGTGGAGGAGAAGGGATTGTGGCATGACCATACTCCATCGAGGAGTCTTTCTCCATCTTCCTCTCTCTATTTCTCTGTCTCTGGTGAGTACACACATCGTATGGCAAAATTAAAATAATATTAAAAACATCAGAAGCTGAGACCAGCAGATGGCATAATGACTACATCCCATGTAGTCAACTGTGGTTCAAGTCCCAGACCCGGTGGCTTAAACTCATGCCAGGCACGTGTGTGTGCATGTCAAAGATCCCAAGAGGAGAATGGAGGAGAAGGGACTGTGATGTGGCCATTCCCCCTGGGGGGTGAGTTCTCACTTTCTATCTCTCTGTCTCTGTCTTTCTCACGAGCACACACACCCTATAGCAAAAACCTCTCAAAAAAAAATCAGAAGCTAATGCAACAAAATATCATAATGAGTATATCCAAATGAAACTTACAGATGCTTTCATAAAATCATTCCCTGAATTTTTATATCTCTAAATATTTTTCATTAGAACACTTGAAAATGACCAGTGAAATACCCATACTGAAACAGTGAAACTATGATTAAGGGGAGAAAGGAAAAATATATGTTTAAAGAGTCCTCACTAACTTTTGGGATCCAGTAACTCAGTCTCCATGTGCAACCCCAGATATAAATAAAGTAAATGTACTCTAAAGATCAGTAGAAGGTATCCTCTCAAGGTTTAGGGCAACACTCTTCTATTTTCCTCAGAATTTTATGTCCTCATCTTTCACCATTTTATGAGAAATAACATTTGATCTGCCCCTCCCCTCACTTTTAAAGCAGCTTGTAAAATGTAAATATGTGAGAGGATTTAAATTGTAAAGTGACAGTGTATTGGTTAATGCTTAAATGTTGAAATCAATGCTTCTGTTTTGATTAGGTAAGAGGTTTGGAAACAGGAAGTCATAATGCATTGATAGTAAAACCAAGTCGGAAGTATTAGGTTTGGGAAGAAGGGCACGAAAGGAAGCCGAACCTCTCAGTAAACAAGAGTTAGCAGCAGTCCTCTTCAGAACTATAGGCAGTTGCTGTGTTTCTATGCACTGTACCAGAGAAAGTAGACACTGAGCACAAGTGCCTTTGGTGACTAGCATGGTTACATGGGCAGGTATTATCCTGGGAACTAACTCAGGGCTGACCTAAACCATTGATAAACTGTGCCCTCTGGCACAGTATCACCAAGGGCACACTTCAAGGTCATCCTGTGCCAGGATTATCCTCCAGAGAACTCTGTAGGCCAGCACAGTTAATTACGCTAACAGCCAAGGAAATTATATTGGCCCACCATGGCCAAGTAAGATGAATATCTTTCTTTCTTAGTCACAGGGGGATGTTAATGGTATTTTTATTAACTCATGACCTGTTGACTGCTATTAGAATATAGATTGTATGCATAAACCAGGTTGGGTATTGCAGATATGATTATGGAGCAATTACTGTGGCAGTCACTGGGATTTAATCATTATTGGCAAAGAGAATGTGTAAGATGTGAGGCTGCTTTTTGGAGCTCTCCAAGAGGAAATGCTTGAGATCAAAGTTTATTTTGTCTCTTTGTGTCTTCTTGAAATTGCAGCTTGTGATTTTTATGATTATACTGGCAAACAAAGGGAAGTTTTAAAAGAAAAGAGAACTATAAAGGATAGAGGATGATTAGGGCAATCTTAGATTTTGGCTCAAGGTTGAACACTTTCCTTGTTGAAATTGTTCTGGTTAAAAATATATGCAGGTCGCTAGCAATTCTATGTGTGCAGGAATTCCTAATAATCTGACCAGATGATATTCTGATCTATCACTTCAGTAAGTGAAAATTCACTTGTGCAATTATGTACAATGTGATATGAAATATAGCATTAAGTACTTTAGCTATGCTCTTTAGAGTCACGTATTAATGGTAATGCCATCAAGGTTGCCAAAATGTCTTCAGAGTCGATATCTAAGGATGCTGATTTACATTCTGCAAAGTGCATTATTTATTCTGCAAAGTGCATTATTTATAATCATAACCCCACTCCCCCTTAGTTGAAGCAGAGTTTATGCAACCCCTTTTAAACTGCTGCCTTTGCATGTAGGGTGAGATCAGAAGGGACAAATGGTACCATTAACACAGTAAATTACAGTATTAACTGACTTGACTGGAACCAGAAAATACTATATGTGAAATATTGCCATCCTAATTTAGAAGTCACAAGTGGCTTAGATGAAAAAGTGAAAATAACAATAATCTGCCCTTGTAGGTTCTTCACTCAACTAAATGTTTGAACTCTGTGCTGGAACTAGTTCTGTATGAACTTTAGACAGTCTAGTTTCACACTGGACTATCTAAGCGCACACAATGGGAGACACTGAAAGAATGGGACTAGAACAGAGCAGCAGTACTGAGAAGTGGGGCTGCTGCTTTAACAAATACTTGAGTGTGTGGAAGTGCCTTTGGAACCAAATAGTGGGCAGAGGCTAGAAGTGTTTGGAAGGGCTGGCTCTGAAATTCCTGCATTGCTATAAAAGAAGCATTAAGGGCAGTTTTTGTGAGGGCTCCAAAAAAAGAAGAGAGCTGTAGGGAAAGTTTGAAGGTTCTTAGAGATTGCTTAAGTGACCATAATCAGAATTTGGGTAGAAAGGATAGATGGAAAAGGCAATTCTGATGAGGCTTCAGACAGAAATCAGGGATATCTTATCAGAAACTGGAATAAACTCCATTCTGTTTACAAAGCTGCAAAGAACTGGTAGGATTGGATGTATGACTGAGGAGTGATGAACTAGAAAGCTGGGAAGAAGAAAGATTCGAGCCAAGCATTCAAAGTGCCACATAGCTTCTTTTAACAGAACATTGTAATGGGAGAGAAAATTGTAATGTCAGAGAAAAGGAAACAGTTTATAGAATTTACCGCAGAGATGCAATGCTCCATGATGCTGGAAACCACATGGAAGATCAGGGTTTGGGCTCTGGTGCGACTTGTACTCTTTAGGTGTGTGCATGTAGTCTTCTGGTATGGCTGGCCGGAAGACGTGGGGAAAGGATCACAGAGTGAAACCGTATTGAGTACTTGTCTTTCTCTCTTGAAACTAAATGCACAAATCAGCTTTTAAAATTGGGATTTATAGTTAAAAGAGAAACAGAACTTAGGGATTTGAAGGATTCTCAGCCTAGCCATGTGATAAAAAAGAAAAAAAAAGAATTTTTTGGAGTAGAATTTAATGGTGTGGCCAAATAACCATTTGATAAGGTCCTTAGAGTGAATAGATTAAGCCAAAGGCTATTCAATAGGCCAATGGGAGACTGACCAGAAGTCATCACATTAGCTATTACCATTGTTATTCCTCCTTTCCTAAGCCCAGAGTGTCAAGGCCTGAGGGGGTGGAGGGAGAGGCAAAAGAAACAAAAAAAAATCTAAGGAACAGTTGTTTCCATCTTTTGAATTTCAGTCTTAACAGGAGCAGTAATATTAGTAATACAAATATCTGAAATTAAAAAAATTAAATAGTCCTGGGACCAGCAGTTAGCATAGTGGCTATGTCGCTGGACTCCCACGTAGTTGACCGTGGTTCAAGTCCCGGACCTGGTGGCTTAAACTCACACCAGGCTCATGTGCATGTGTGCCCAAGATCCCGAGAGGAGAATGAAGGAGAAGGGATTGTAGCGTGGCCATCCCCCCTGGGGGGTGATTTCTTGCTTTCTATCTCTCTGTCTTTCTCTCTGTCTGGAGAGCGCACTCACCCTATAGAAAAACCTCTAAAAAAATAAAAATAAATAGTCCCAACATTTGGATAAGTATTTCCTTGACAAGTTTGTCTTTACCTCTTTTTTTTTTTTTTTTGAGGTTTCTGCCTTGGGATGTGTGCATTCTCACTGGAGAGAGACAGAGACAGTAAGACAGAAAGAGAGAAATCACCACCCCCTCAGGGGGTATGGCTACCCACAATCCCTCCTTCTCTATTCTCTTCCTAAGATCTTGGGCCTACATACACACATGCCTGCCATGTTTCAAACCACTAGGTCCAGGACTCGAACCATATTTAACCATGTGGGAGTCTGGTGACATAACTGCTACACCATCCACTGGCACCACTGTCTTTACCTCTTTTATGTTACTTATCTTCTAGTACTTATTACCAAGCAAATGAAAAATTCAAAATGAAGAACACAGAGAAAAACAATAGAGAGATATAAGGCATAGACCCCATTCAGCCCTAAAAGAAGGAAGTTGATTTTATACCAATTGAATGGCTTAAAAAAGAACAGTCATCTCATAATTATTTTAGAGTCTGTTAACCTAATTAAGTAGACTATAATATCATATATAGACATAATTTACTCTCTCATGCTTAGTTTTATTTACTCAGCTTGTCTGCAGCCCTATGGGAAGCCTTTTAAAACAAAACAGTCAATGATTTCACCTCGTGTTGGAAAGGTAGAAATGAGGAAGGCTGTCGTGTCTTCAGCATGTTTTTGTACCAAACTGAGAAAGAGTGCAAGAGGAATTTAAAATTGGCAAGAATTTGTTTCAGAGAAAGGATCCTATTTATTCTAGCTTTTATAGATCAGGTCTTTCCTGTGGCTGTGTGTGTGTGTGTGTGTGTGTGTGTGTGTGCACTCTTTTTTTTTTTTTTTTTTTTTTTTTTTGGAGAGGTTTTTCGCTATAGGGCGCGTGCGCTCGCCAGACAGACAGAGAGAGACATAGAGACAGAAAGCGAGAAATCACCCCCCAGGGGGGATGGTCACACCGCAATCCCTTCTCCTCCATTCTCCTCTCGGGATCTTGGGCACGCACGCACACGCGCCCGGCGTGAGTTGTAAGCCACCGGGTCCGAGACGCGAACCGCGGTCGACTACGTGGGAGTCCAGCGACATAGCCATTACGCTAACTGCTGGTTCCCGTGTGTGTGCACTCTTATGCATGCACACTCAGGTGTGTACACATGTGTGCTTATATGTGTGTATTTCACGTTCACAAGATGTCACACCAAAATTCTGAGTATATCATTATGGTCTTTGGATCTGGGCTTGCCTGTGCCATCACACCCCTCATCAGTATGGAATCTGTGCTGAATGAATATTGTCTTGAATTGAAAACTTCAAGAACTAGCTCTAGCTATCTGCAGTAGGGCACTTTTCTGATTCAATATAAATTGCCTTCCCGTTCCAAAAAAAAAAAAAAAAAATAGATTAGTACCATAGCACTTTCATCATACCAGAGTGTCAAGTCTGTTATATTAATGGTTTTTGCATTTAAATAGTGAAAGTGGATTCAACATAGGGGAAATGAGTTAGCAGCTAACCAGAAGAAAGACATCTTCTATGATGAAGTGAAGGTATGTCATTGCTCCCTGGAGTGAAAACTCATAGCAAGTCTGTCCTCTCTGTACTCAAGGACCTGCCTTTGAGGAAGTTACCCATTGTAAAAAAAAAAAAAAAAAAAAAAAAAAATGGGTGTTTAATTTCTTTTTGTGACTCTAAGTCTTTGGTTTCTGCTGAAAATTCTGATACTGGTATGCTTAAAGGGCACTCTATTAAGACTCATTCTTCAGCTCCTATACACCAAAAACCAAGCTCAAGGGTAACAGTTCATTAGCATTAATTCCAAGTAGACGGTAAGTGACAAATCAGCACAAGAGCAAAAGGAAAAATCGTCTCTTTACTTAATTTAAATCACTAGGATTCTGTACTTCCATTGTGGTTCAAACTGCTCCCATGCCTGTCAAGTTTTATTAAAATTTTAAGTTTCTTTGCTTGTACCTTTTCCTATGCAGTAAATTATCCATTGATCATTACCTTGTGAATGCATTTAAAACTGATGTAAAACAAGGACAGACTGGACTTTAGGGCTTATAGCTTCGAGTCATCAACTATCAAGAAGGTACATGTTGGTTGTTTAAATAATCAGTGTACACGCTTTAATAACCATTATATTTATCTGTGATAAAAATGAAGATACCAGGATATGACAGCACATAGTTTGGCAAAACAAATGTTTAGAATGTTTTCCACCAACCCATCAATTTCTTTTTTTTTTCCTTTTTTCTTTTTTTTGGAGAGGTTTTTGCTACAGGGCGCATGCGCGCGCCAGAAAGAAAGAAAGAGACAGAGAGACAGAAAGCGAGAAATCACCCCCCAGAGGAGGAGAGCCACACCACAATCCCTTCTCCTCCATTCTCCTCTTGGGATATTGGGCACACACGCACACGTCCCTGGCGTGAGTTTAAGCCGCCAGGTCCAGGACTCAAACTGCGGTCGACTACATGGGAGTCCAGCCATATAGTCATTATGCCAACTGCTGGTCCCAACTCATTAATTTCTTTTGTCCTTTTTTGAAACCCCTCCACAATAAAGACACACATAAACAAAATAATTACTAAAATAGACAGAAAAGTTTATTCATTATGGTACCCCTGCTGTGTTACAAATTGCCCCATATCTAAACATTTGAGTGTGAGAGTAGAATGTAAGCCTGCATTTATTATTTGTCCTACTCACCCTCCAGAATGACTTCTCGGTCTCCGAAGATTGACGTGTCAGGTGCTTGTATTGTGTTACCTTGAATGACATATGGAATTTTGAAATAATTGAACATCTGGATGACTTCACTTTCAGTTCATATCTGTAAGGGCTTTACCTTTTCTTTAATAGTTCTTATTTCGTAATTACTTCTTAAAGTGTAACAAACTTTAAAAAAATTAACAAATTTTTATTGAAGTATAGCACACATACAAAAAGGTGTACAGGTTATGAGACACCTTGCATTTTTACAAAAAGAGCACATGAGGACCAGGCCATTTCCTGGTGGTTAAAACAATTAGATATCACATGGCTGACCACATGGTTCAAATCCTAGACCCAGCAGCTTGAGAAATCACACAGGGCACATGTGCATGCATACCTAAAATCTCAAAAGGTGGGAGAAATGGAGGAGAAGCCCCTGGGAGTAGGGGGAAATGCTTTCTTGTTTTCTTTCACTGTCTCTCTCCTGCGAGTGCACATGCCCACTGGCAAAATTAAAATAATAATAAAAAAGACACACCCATGCAACTGTTACTTAAAGCAAGAAGAAATACTTGACGGGCCCGGGCCCTTCAGGAATCCTCTCTCTTTCCTCCCAATCACTTTTTGTTCCTTGTTTATTCTGACTTTGCTGCAATAGAGCAGTGTGACCTGTTTTTTTTTTTTTTTTTTTTTTCTTTTTTTTTTTGGAGAGGTTTTTGCTATAGGGCGCGTGCGCTCGCCAGACAGACAGAGAGAGACAGAGAGACAGAAAGCAGGAAATCACCCCCCAGGGGGGATGGCCACACCGCAATCCCTTCTCCTCCATTCTCCTCTCTGGATCTTGGGCACGCACGCACACGCGCCCGGCGTGAGTTTAAGCCGCCGGGTCCGGGACTCGAACCGCGGTCGACTATGTGGGAGTCCAGCAACATAGCCATTACGCTAACTGCTGGTCCCATAGTGTGACCTGTTTTTGAACTTCAGATGTGTGGAATCATACTCAGTGTGCTCCTTTGTGTCCAACTTACTTCACTCAGCATTATGTTTCTGAGAGTCATCCATATTGTTTTAAGTGTCAGCAGTTCATTCACTTTCATTGCTACTTGGCATTCCATTGTGGAAAATACCAAGACTTATTTGTCCTTTCCTGTACTTATGGACAATTGCATTGCTTGGAAGCAACACAATGATGGGACTGTCATAAAGGCCGTGAACATCCTTGTACATGTGTTTGCAGTTTATATATGCGTTTATTGGGGAAATGTCTAGAGTAGCATTGTTATGCATAAGGTGTGATGAATTCAGCTTTGTTAGATAACATCAGACAATTTTCCAAAATGTTTTTTTTTTTTTACCAATTTACACAACAACAATCAGTGTATTTAGAATTTTAGTGTCTCACTAATAACTTGCACAGACGGTATTGTCATTTTTAATTTCATCCTAATAAATACAGGTGGATGCGAATGTTGAATAGTTAGCAGTAGAGCTACACTGTGTAGGAGCACTCACACATTGTCTGCATCTAGCCATCCCTCTTATACCTAAGAGATCTATATTTTCCATAGAAACTGATTTCTGTAACAAAACAAAAACAAGAAAAGAGTTCAATCAATTTACCAATTTATACTCATCCAAAATAATGCTGATTTGTATTGGATTGTCTTCAAAATTACCTTGGCACAAATAGTATTTATCAGACAATGTCAACTGCGCAGCATTTAACATACTTAGGAATTCTGCAGATTTAGCAGATAAGTGCAGCATGATTTGCTAGACTCCTCAAGGCTTCACTGGAAACTGTTTAATGTGGTCTAAGAAGTTTAATAATCTGATAGACATTGATGATTAAAATGCTAATTATGCCATGTGTAAGCATTGTGGATTTGGACAAATTACTCAGTCTTCTCAAATCTCAGTTTTTAATCTATAAAATGGGATAATAAGAAGTAATTTTCAACGCTGATAGGAAAGTGAAGTAATATAAAATACCAGAGTAGTTGACAGCACGGCAGAACCTCCATCTAAACCTCACCTTTTTAGGGAGTCTCTTCTGACCCTCCAACTGGTTTAGGTCCCCCTGCATGCTGTTTTTGTAACACACTGTATTTTCATTTCAAAATTTTCTTCTGGTTTATATCTTTTTAGTCATTTTTATAATCATTTGCTCTCCATAAGCTCTACAACTGTCCTCATCTCTGTTTTAACTTGTAGACTTGATATTTACCATAATGCCAGACATATATTATAGTTCATAATAAAAATATTTATTTAAAAGGAATGCATTATAAAATAAATGATATTTGCTTTCCTCCACCTCTATAGACAGTGAGAATATAAGGTAGAAAGTAGAATGAACTGAGGTCTTTTTTATTCTACAAAAATTAGAATTCATATGTTCAGAAAGTCCAACCTTCCTCACAGCAGTCATGTCTGGAGCTAAAAGAGATTCATATCTCCATAATGCCAGCATAGCTCAACTAATTATTAACAGGCCTCTGGAAGGCGTTCCATCAAAGCATCATGCCCTCTGTACAGAGTATCATCAAACGTGGTGAATCTGCGAACAGATGAATGGATTGAAAAAGTGAGGCAATAGCATTTCCATGAAATACTCTTCAGCCATAAGAAAACAACAAGACCCTGGCATTTGATAGAAAATGGGCGAATATGAAAAATTTATTGCTTAGTGAAGCAAGTCAGGCTATGGAAGAAAGACATTGTATGTCTCAACTTAACATGAACTGACTGTCCTCACTCTATGGTAGAGACTGAAAGGTTGGAGAGGATAAAAGCATTGAAAATAGTTATGAACACTGGAGACAGTGTGGAAGGAGGATGGGAGAGGGAAAGAATGTAGGAAAAATATTAGGGAGAAAAATAGAGAAGTAAGACATTTGTAAGACACAGAAATGGTTTATTATCTGTTGACAATAATGTGTATAGTGTTCTCAACTGAACTGATCTGAGGTGTATTTCATGTTGGGTAAATTCTCTCTACAAATTAAATGATGTATAGCAATTGAATGTATAAAATAATAATAATAATAATAATAATAATAATAATGTCAAGAATATGTCTTTAAAAAGGAGATATAATTTTTGGCCACAGTTTAAAATCACTTGGCATTGGAGTCAGTAGGTGATATGGTGGTTAAGGTGCTGGACTCCAACATGGCTGACCTTGGTTTGAATCCCGGACGTGGTGACTTGCTTTCTCACGTTCTCTCTCTCTCTTTCTCGCTATTAAATAATAATAATAATAATAATAATAAATAAAATTAAATAATTCTTTTAAAAAATCATTTGCATGAACTGTGGCAAATGAAGCAATTTGTTTAATTTTTCTTCTAAAACAAAGTTTAACAAAGTATTCTTAAAACTGCTCTTCTTCTATGACCAAGTTAAAAGACTCATACCAAAAACAGGACATTCCATAAATAAGCTAGGAAAAAGACCCTATGACCCCTAAGTACATGTTGTGGAAGGAAATATTATTTAGGGTAAATACTTAATGTATTTGAGAAAAGCACACTCACATACCACAGACACAACAATCCCTCCTCTATCTTCTCTAAAAATTACATTTTATAAAAGTCATGCCTGATATAAAGCCCACTGTAAACTCATTTCCAACATGTTTTTCTAAACGTTATGATGGGAATGATAACATCTCTCACTGAATAAAATACAATACATGTTTCGTAATATTACAGTTAGCTTCTCCAACCCTTCTGCTGATCCTATGCAGCTCTTAGGAAGCTAAAGCTCAAGATCCACTTAAAGAAGTGGATTTTTCCATGATGTTGTTATTATAGGGACTTTCTATGTGACTTCAATAAACTTTGGCCTTAGTACAACTCTGTTTAATAATATAACAAAAAATAGGAAATTGTAGTGAAGACCATCTAATACAAATGTATGTATAATTTTTAGTCTCCAACAGTGAATTCCTGTGATAGTGTGTTTTTAAGATTCTATATCTTTTTAAGATGGCTGCCATAAGTTCAAAGTCAAAGAAATGTCAAAAGTATGCCTGAAGTCTCTTTTTGAGTATTTTTTCATTGTTTGTTTAGTGAGAGCATGTCTATGGCACAAATGGACAACTGTCATTCCACTGACAGTTATTTACAACTTCATTGACTACAAAAGTAACAGAGCTGAACCAAACAGAGTCACTGAGTTGAAAGGATAGAGCCAAAGACAAGGGAAGTTGGAGAAATAAGCTAGATGTTAGCAGCTAATGGGAAAGTTGTGTGCAGTCTGATGTAACATTTGTCACTTGGCTAAAATAAAGCTTATTTCCTTGATAAAGTCATTGGAAACACATGGAATTATGAGTTTTTATTTGCAGGGTAATTGGTGCCCCATTCAATTAAATGTCTTTCTTGGCAACTGCAGTTAAATAGATAAAGGCTGAAATATTACTTGTGGTAATCAATCCTCAAGAGAAGAAATCTTTGAAAAGGTGATTTGTGCATTGAAACTGTTAACAACAATACTTGAAAGAACACGCTCAGAGAAGCTTTGCCTGTACTTCACATACCAGGTGAAGTTTGAAAAAAAAAATGTATTGGATTTCCTTTTTTGTTTGTTTGCTTATTTATTTTTTTTTAAAAGACTACATTGGCTGAGACATATAGCATACAAAATGGTAATTAAGAATATTACAGCAGCTCCAGCTGGCTCTGGAATAGCTCCCAATAGGTAGGATGACATTTCCACCCCTAAGAATCCACCCTTTCAGGAAGTTCAGAGCAGTCAACCTTGATTCCACCACCATTTGATTAAACAACAGAGAAACAGCAAATAGTAAAAAGTCACTTCTCTTGGGTCAGCTTAAATTGGCAGCAAATCTAAGAAAAGAGAGTGATAAAAAAGGAGATTATGAACTAGTATAAAAACAACTTGTCAAATCACATTCTTCAAAGTGAGCATCTAATTGGTCCATGAGCCTTCTAAATGTAGAAATCTCATTAACATCTCCACAGCTGAGTATCTTGAGGATGATTTGAAACACAATTTAGTTTTCATTTAGAAATATGCCCAAGTAACAATTGAGATAAACAGCCACCTGTCTGCAAATCTTTAGGTACAGTTTTATGTGGTGACAGAAAGCCTGAGATGTTGCTAGGACAAATGGAAGAAAACCACTGAAACATTGTTACTGCCTCTTGGGAGTTTATAAGGTAGTTGAGAAAATGGAAGTTGTTTACCTGGAACAACTAGGTAAAAATGCCACCAGGTGGTGTATGGTTAAATATCCAAACGAGAATGCATACGTATTTGTAAATATATTGTATGCCTATTATATATCCACACATACATAATCAACCCTCTCTCTCTACATATATGCATTATGTACGCACAAATACATAGATGTAAGTAGACAGAGAAAGTCAACTTGAGGAAAGAAATGAGGACAATTAGGTAATGATCCAAAGGAAAGTACGGGGTGAGGGAGAGTCTCTTCAAAAGGCTCATGGAAAATGCATATCAGGAAAAACCATGTATGGATTTAAAAAACTTTTTGCACCAAAATAAACTTATACTTTAATTCCACTGTTCCATGGATTTTTTTGAGGCCCTGTCTATTTTATTCATCTTGCTAGTTAAGTGTAAGCAAATGGTAACTTCAAGAGACTTGGTTTTCTTTTCTGTGTGATGAGTGAAAAGACTTATTTTATGAGTCCTCAGGCTCTTTCCAATTCTTCTGCTTTAGCTTTCTTCGGCATGTGAGAGATTACATCATTACGTGTGATTGAGAGGTTGTTTTCCAATTTGAGAGGCTCAGGAAAATGGGAAGATTCATAGGATTAAGGAGAGTGATTGCTAATGAATCTCTACTCTGGGTGAGGAGTCCATCATCCCGGACTATAGCCCAGTTTTCCCATGAGCGACTTGAATGACAATAGCAAATTATTTTTCCTCCCTGGTTTTCAGTTTTTCTATTACATGAGAGCTTTGGACAAGGCAATCTCTAACATGTGTTCCATTTCCTATGATGCTTTGATTATGTATGTCAGCTCCATTTATCTCATCTGTACCCTCCGCTGGGGTGGAAGCCTGTAGCAGTGGCTGTTCTTATTAGATACCACTAGGCAGAGACAAGTTTTAGGACTCTTTATTGCACAATAAGTTTTCTAGACATCAAGTGTCAGTCTTGTCTGTCCCTTATTACCTCGTGATTTATCATGTCCTCTAACTTCACATTTCAAGCAGTTCTCTTTTCTCCTTGTTGCTTTATCTACTCTTCACTTCTCTACACTTACTCTTGTCTCCTTTCAACCTATTCTTCATCACCACATTTTCCCTCCAAAATCTTCTCAAAGGCTTAAACGTTATACAAATGTATTTTTAAATCTTCATATGAAAGGTCTATGATAATTGTAAGTCCTTATTCATTATTTTTTTCTATTTTGGTCATTCTCTTAATATGGTTTGATCAACACTGCACAGTAGACTACTAGAAAGATGGTTCTTCTCATGAGCATCCTTTCTAACTGTGCTAATTGAAGGTTGATATTTATAAACGTTACATAGTATTTAATGGTCTATTAGTATTTGGAGCTGACACATTCTGTAAACGATCTGACTGTATTAGTATGAGATGTTTAAGAAAATTAGTTTTAATTATATTTCACCTCTATGCAAGTTAAAAATAATAAAAACTAAAGTCCTCGCCTTCATGTATAATATCTTACTTTATTGTATGATAATTATACTCTAATTATATAGAAAGTATAACTTGGTTGTATGGTTCCCTCTGTTTTGAAAAGGAATTTTTTAACCTTCTAAATATTTTAAATCACATAACACATTCCTGGAACATCACGTTAGAATTTGCAATTATACGTAGAAAACCTTAGCTT
Source organism: Tupaia tana (assembly GCA_026018925.1). NCBI lineage: Eukaryota > Metazoa > Chordata > Mammalia > Scandentia > Tupaiidae > Tupaia > Tupaia tana. The sequence goes on along the minus strand of JAKSZU010000020.1, from coordinate 19,693,300 downwards.
TCATTTCCTAAAGTCTTCCTCCAGTCACATTGTTCTGAAGCTGCATTTGCTCCCATGGCTAATACCGCTACCCTGGCTACACCGGAGACTTCTGTATTCGTGACATTACAGACGTACCTTTCATTAGATTCTTCTTTCTCCTGACGTTTTTCTTAGTATGGTATACATGTATTCCCCTACTTGTTGACATCTTCTATTAGTTCCTTTCTCCTTTATTTTGCTGATATGCCCCCCCCCACTACTGAGAAGTTACCATTGGAACTACTTTAAATCATCTAACTCCATATCTCACTATTTAAATATCTATCCATCTACCATCTTTATCTATCTAACTATATCTGTTTATCCCTCCATTCTTCCATATACCCAGTGAACTCATCCATTCTGAGCTAAAACCATATTTTTTATATTGGGAGTTCCTAAATATTCCACTTAGCCTGTATCTTTCTATCCTCATATGATGATAGAAAGGAAGCTTTACTAATTATTAAATCTTACTGTGCTCAAAACCAAATTTAATTTTCACTTTGAAAACTATTCAGATATCTGTTATGCATCATTTTTAAAAGAAGATTTGAGATGGCTTTCAGGGCTGTGTGTACAACCTCATTGGGGAGCGGAAATAGGCCAACTTCATGGAGGGGAATTTGGCAATATTTATCAATACCACAAATGTGCATGTCCTTCAGCCATAACGTCCAATTTGATGAATCTGTCCTAGGAATACACTTACATGTGCACTACATAATATATAAATAAGTTTATTTATTGTGGTATTATCTGTAACGATCACTGTAATTACAAATGTTGAAAACAATTTAACATACAACAATAAGGACTAATTAAAGAATATATTTCATCCATAGTGGGGCATAATTCACCAATGAAATATATTGAAGAAGCCATATAGTGATATGAAATAATTTTCAACATATGTTAAATCAATTAGAATCATATGTATTTAATATGTATTAAAGAAAAAAAAAGGAGAAAAGAAAATAGCTAGCTAGTAAGATAATCATAAGTCATTTTAATATATATGATGTTACCTTTATGTATCCTTGTCTGTTTCTGGAAGAATATACAAGAGACTGAGTGTATTTGATGCCAGAGGTTATGGCTATCAGAAAGAAGAGGGAGAGAGCTATTTGAAACTGTTACATTTTGAACCATGCTGATATACCATATCTTCAAAACTTTAATAAAAATAAATGAAGTACCTAAGATACCATAAAAGTAAAGAATTGAAGCAATGACAAGTTATTATAGAAAAACATAAAAGATAATGAGATAAAGGTAATGGTAAAGTCAATACCCAAAATTTCTACTACAAGGTCTTACTCTTTTAGGAAGTCCAGACATTTCTATTTTGATTCCTTGAATGATATATAGTTTCTACTTACAATAAAAAAAAAGAGAAAAGTTGAGTCATTTCTTAACTAGGAGCTGAGACACACAAGGACTCTTGAAAATAAGGCATACTGTGAGATTTGTTCCAGATCCTGAAGAAATCCCTAAAATGAACACAATTCTAAATTTCACAAGGCTGATTGTTACTTTAAAGTTTTAGTGAGGTATAATTGGCAAATAAATTTGTAGATGTATTTAAAATGTACAATTTAGTGATTTTATATATGTATACTCTATGAAATGATCACCCAATCAAGTTAATTAACACATTAGACAGGTCACATCGTGATCTTTTTTAATTCTTTTTTTTTTTTTTTTTTTTGGTGAGAATGCTAAACTCTACTCTCCTGTGCAATTTCTAGTGTACAATAAAGTTTTATTAGCTATAAATCACAATACTGTAACTTAGACCCTCTGTACTTGCTTGTGTTATAATTAAATGTCTCCCCATTTCTTGCTTTCCCTAGTTCCTAGTAACTGCCATTCTACTCCCTGTTTCAATGATGAGACTTTTCTTTTTTTTTTTTACATTCTATGGGTGATGCCATGCTGTATTTGTTTCTTTCGGTTTGACTTATTTTACCTAAAATAATGCTCTCCAGGCTCATCCATGTTGTCACTAATGGCAGAATTTCCTTCTTTTCCGTCATACGGCTAAAAATTTCCATGCTATGTTTGTGTGTTTGTGTATGTATGTGTGTGTATCACATTTCCTTTACCCTTTCATCCATCAGTGAATGCTTAGATTGTTGCTATCTCTAGGCAATTATAGATAGTGCTGCAGTAAACATGAGAGGGTAGCTATTTCATTGAGATGGTGACTTTCTTTGCTTTGGATATATATTGAGAAGTGGGGGTACTGGATTATACGGTAATTCTATTTTCAATTTTTGAGGACTCTTAATTCTATTTTCAATTTTGGAGGACTCTCCAAACATTTTCCGTAAGGGGTATATATTTATATTCCCTCCAGCGATGTGCAAGGGCTCCCTTTTCTTTACATCCTTTCCAGCACTTGTATCTCTTGTCACAAGGCTGAATTTCATTATATCCTCAAAATAGTTCAGTAGCATAACGCCTGAATGCAGTTCAATAAAAGCAAAGGCACAAGGGGCTAGACAGTGAGACATAGATTCACAGCTCTGTAATAACTTGATTAACCTCGATGGGTTAATAAGAAATTTACAAGTCTTTTTCATATTGGATTGATATTCATTAGTGAGCCATGGTATCAATTTAGCGAATCACAACTGATATTTCCAAAAGGAGAGAATATAAAATATAATGGAATAGAATAGAGTATCACTGTTACAGCATTTGGTAAGAGAATTTATTGAAATGTGTTTGTGTGCATACGCAAATGAAAGTCATTTAGTTCAGAGAGAAAAGAATGGACTACATATTTTACTAGGCATCCGTATAGAAAGATGTAGAAAACTTGAGGCTATTGTATACCAATAGTAGTGGACATTTATCAAATACATATTCTCTTAAGCAGACCTGTATTTCACATTTTACATGCAAGAAGGCCTTTTACAATAATACCGCAGGAGAAGGAACTATTAATAATAACTATTTCAAAATGAGGAAACTAAGGATAAGAGAAGCTCAAAACTTGCCAAAGATCTCAAAGTTTACACTGGGAAAAGTCAAAATTGAAGGCCAGGTAAGCTGATTTCTGAATCTATACTAGGAGCTATTATGCTATAAAGTTCTTTAGAGCAAATATGTTACGTATGATGGAGCATGGGACAGTTTATAAACTTTAACTATTGCTTAGGCCAGTGGTCCTCTACCTCTGCCAATATTCACCCTGCAATTTCTCAGATCACTCCTTCTTTGGGACAGTTCACAACACTCTCCTTGTGTTTTAACCGTAGAAGACCCTATTCCCAGGCTCTTACTCTCTTCTGATCGAGGCCAAATGTAGCAAAGAATATCTACCTCCGGAGTCACTGCAATGTTGTCACTCTCTTAATAGTATTGAATTTCTTTCATTCTTTTTAAAATCTTTCTTTCTTTCTCTTTCTTTCATTTTCCAGAGGGTATGTATACCCCCCAGAGACAGGGAAACGAGGAAAGTGAGAAAGTATACTTCATGGGGCATGATCACACTGTAATTTCTTCTCCACCATTTCTCCCCCTTTGAGGATTTTAAGCACTCGTTCACACACACCCAGCATGTTTTTCAAGTCATGGGGTTCCAGAATTCGAACCATGTAGTAAGCCATGTGGGATCTAGCTTCAGCACACCACACCATGGGCTGACCCAACACTGAATGTCTTAATTGCCTCTATCAGATCAAAATACCATGGAACTGTACTTATCCTAATTCACAGAGAAGCAAACAGCTTCCAAATGACATATGCTAATATTCTTCCTTGAACTCCTTTACCATTTTATAGCATCCTAACTGTCAACTGCTTCTCTGTGAATTAGGATAACACTAGCTGTCAGTGTTGAAAGGATCAAAAGAGATAACATATGCAAAGCAATGTATGCACATTGCCAGGGAAGTGGCATGAACCCGGTAAATGGGAACTTTTAAAATTAATGTAACAGAATAGCATGTACATGATAATTTAGTAAACAAGTATTTGGAATACCTGTGTTTAGTGATTTATTGGCCAAAATGGGCTGCGAGGCAGGTCCTCTATTAATTTTCTTATCTCTTATGGTTTTTGTCTCTCAGTCTATAGTTAGCTTCCAAGTTTGAATTTATCATTCTTGACTTTACCTTCGACATGCCCAGTCTCTCTAGTCTGACATGTTCTCTTCACTGTGGACAATGATTCTTTCCATTTAAAGTTCTACCCAGTACTTAACAGTCTTCAAAAAACTCCCTAGTTAGTTGCAGTTTCATCAGTAAATGTAGCAATTTCACTGTATACTTGTATGTCTGTAGTTGGGTTTAGTTCTAATTTTATCTTATATACTGAAAACTATGGAAATATTCTCTGTGATATGTGGTTTCACCTGAGTTTATCCAGTTTTCCCATTAAACATGAATTTCCCAGAGAATGGTCACGTTTGTTTGTTAGTTATGAACAGCAGAGATACACTTCGTAATTCTCAAGTCTTCTTGAGATGGATATATGTGGTATTACAAAACCCCATTTTTCTTATGATCAACAGACACCAATATTATTTTCAGATGACATATTCCTTTTTTTTGGGGGGGTCGGGCTTTGCTATAGGGCACGTGTGCTCACCAGCCGGAGAGAGACAGAGAGACAGAAAGTGAGAAATCACCCCCCAGGGGGGATGGTCACACCGTAATCCCTTCTCCTCCATTCTCCTCTCAGGATCTTGAACATGCACACACATGCACCCGGCGTGAATTTTTTAAGCCACCAGGTCCAGGACTTAAACTGGGGGTTGACTACATGGGACTCCAGTGACATAGCCATTATGCTAACTGCTGGTCCCCAGATGACATATTCTTATAGTCTTCCTTGACTCCTTTACTTTTTTATACTATCCTAAAAATCATGCTAATGTTTCCTCTTCTAGCATGAGAATGACATGCAAAATAATATACTATTTTTATTTATTGCCTTGATATATAGTCTAATTTTCATTTTTAGATATTTTATGATTATTTTAAGAAGCTTTGTCAAAAGGTTGTATAGGCAGCATCTATCTCAAGAGGCTTTAGTAATATTATCTTGGCTCAAAAATATCATGTTTATTGACTATTTCTCTAAACAACAGAAAGACTTTTGTTTATAATGAATACTTTCAGTGTTGCATTACATGTCTGTAAGATTAAAAAGGGTATATGCAAAATAAATCTGATAATATCAGCTTGGCTCTGTCCCATTCCCGAAATCTCAGCACACGTAAGCTACAAGATTGCTTTCTCAGTATTCAATTTCTCAGAGGAGCACGTAGTCAAGACATGCATTAGACTCTGCTCTTTAAAAATAAAGGGATTAGCTTTTGCTTCTTCATACCTAACGATATCGGCCAGATCCCCAATTTGCTTCAAATCTTCCCCATCTTTTCCATGTTCTGCATTCCCTCCAAAATGTATAAGAGTTTAGTGCATGGAAGAGTCACAGTGATATAGAATAGAACATGAATTTATTTGATTAAAAATATTTTTTTAAAAAAAGCAGCTCAAGTACTTTATAAACTATGAGACTTCATTCCACCACCCTCTCTCTGGAAACACTCCCACTGAGGTCAGTGGGAAGTCGGCTCAATTGAAGAGAGAAAAATCCAATCCAAACAGCATGTAGAAATAACTTTGCTTGTAATCCCTGCACTAACACTGGAATCTAGCCACTTCTGATTAGGATGAAGGCATATACCAACACTGCACAACAGGTGGAGGGGAGAAATCTACTATTTACAGGGTTTTTTGTTATGTTTTATACTTTGGGCTATAGAGAGCTCAGGGAAGGTTGCTTTTTCTCAGCACAATATAAAATTGGAAATAAATACGTTGGAATGTAATTTGCTAAAGGCAAAGTGTTCTGTTAGAGCACATGATTCTAGCATTATCATTTATATGTAGCTTATATCTAATATCTTAGACTATTTTAGGTGCAGCTTATTTGTACACTTAAGTTCAAAACCAATAATTATTTTCCACTAAAGATTAAGAAACTGTGCAGTATCCACGGATAACTTCACTACTTTTGCCTATTTGTAACAATATGTATATTTTTAAAAGGTGATATACCTTTATAGTGAGAGAACACCCGAAGCGGAAGGGGACCAGTGATCACAGCTGTCTTATCTCTCCTCCAGGGGTTTCACCTTTCTGTCTGTTGCAGCCTCAGCCTCATCAGCTGCTAGGGGAGGAGAAGGGGAAGGAACACTTTCCAGCTGAGATGGCAGCTGCCACTACCTCGCCGGTGCCCTCCAGCTTTCTAACCACAAGGTGGAAAATTTTCAAGGGGAAGTTTATTAGAGAAGTAGAAGAAAAAACAAAACAAAGCTCCAAGTGAAAGACACAAGCATAACGAGACAGACACATTTCCAGAGAATAGCTCTTTTAAATCTCATGTCTAGCCCCAGATGACGGGAGGTGACCTGGACAAAGCTTCTGTCAGACGAGCCCAATAGGCTTCAGCTCTTAGCTCTTAAGTTTGTTGGTCTTGACCTCAGTGTTAAACTGGAAGCTTCTCAGGACCCAGGGGGACTCTAAATCTTCTCCACCAACTTGGAAAATGGATACTATTCTTCTTACTTGTTTTCACTTCTTAGTTTACTTCCGTCAGCTCCTGTGGGTTCTGGTTTAGGAAGAAGAAGAAATGGCCCTAGTTAGCCCGCGATGCTTTGATGTTAGCTTTCTGAACATAGGGAATTCACTGTGATTCCATCCTCTATTTTGTTACATAATCTAGAAATGTCCAAAATTATTTCTTTGCTTTTGACCTATTTAGAACTTCCTGTCTAGCTCTTCTGAAACAAGTTTATCATCCAAAAGGCAACCTGGATTTAATCCACATCTTACGTTCACTTTCTTACCTGTACTTGTTAGCAGTCCCCTGGCCTTCTTATCAATAATCACATCCCTGGGCACTGAAAATAGTCAATAAGAGCTTCTTCTCATATACGACCTTGCGAAATTATTGACCCAGCCATCACCGTTTGAATTCCTTCTGAGAAACACTTCCTACTATGACTACTTCAACAGATTCCTCAGGTAACTCATTAAGTTTCCTATTAGATTTAACCTACCAAAATTTATAACTTTAAAAAAAATAAAGGATGTCCTGCTCCACCACTTCGTCTTTCGAGATTAAATTATAACCTGGTAAAACATGAGGTACGACAAGTAGAAAATTGAATGATTCAATGCAAACATGAAATGTGGAAGATTCCGTAAGTAATTAATTATAAATATGGGCAAATACTAACACTGAAGACGGACTGTCCCTCTCTGCTCATGTGCCCTTGATATAGAAGAGTGGACTCAATCATTTTACTTCCAGAAAGGCAACTTCTCTCTCTCTCTCTCTCTCTCTCTCTCTCTCTTTTTCTTTTTTGCCATAGGGCACATGCAGTCACCAGAGAGAGAAAGTGAGAGAGAAAATCACCCCATCTCCCCCTCACCCCCAAAGAGGATGGCCACGCTGCAATCCCTTCTCCTTCATTCTCCTCTAAGAATTTTGGGCACACATACATACATGTGGCATATTTTCAGGCTACTGTGTCCAGAACTTGCCATGCGTGATCCAGTACCTTAATCACAAGCACACCACATGCTGGCTCCAAGAGTCCTCTTAAATTTCCTATTTTATCTAACATAGAAAGTTAGACAAGTGTCAGACCTGAAGACTTGGGGATATATTTGTGTTGATCCTACTCTTCATCATCTATATCCAATCACTCACAAATCCTGTAAGTTTTCATCCCAAGGCTTGCCTTCTCAGTCCTCTTAACTTTAGTTCACTGGCTACAGCATTACCCCTGGCCTCTACGATGCCTCTTTTCTGACCTCCCTTCATCCTGTATTTTGTTTCTTGAATTTACAGCCTTCAGTTTAACCTTGTAAAATGCTGCATTTATATTGATCCTTTAGTTATCTGCATGCTCCAAAGGATTATTTTAAATTGCTTCAAAGGATATTTACTATCTGTTCTTTGCCCTCATCACGTTTCTCAATATGCTTACTAATAGCATAATTATAATCTTTGTGACTCTGCAAGCCTAAAATAACATACCTTTCAGTACCATCTTTCAAGTTTCTTTAATCAAACACCTTTTGAATCTGTCCAAATGCAATGTTTCTCATCCACACTGTGAAATTAACTCTCTTTATTCCCATGATTTCTTCTAAGAGAAATGCTACATCCATTAACAGCATACACAAATCCTATCCCAGCTAAAAGTAGTACTTTATCTTCAGACAACGATAGGGTCCTACTTTACTCATCTTTGTATTTTCCAAGCTTAGCAGAAATATGCATATAGTAGGCTACGAAACAAGAATAAAATAATCTGTGAACACACAAATTAATACGGACACTCTGTTGGTTCCTTAACTGCTCCCTAAAAATATTACTTTGGTCTCTCAAATACTTCTAGGGTGGGAACCAGCAGTTAGCGTAATGGCTATGTCGCTGGACTCCCACGTAGTTGACCGCAGTTCGCGTCCTGGACCCGGTGGCTTAAAACTCACGCTGGGCGCGTGTGCGTGCATGCCCAAGATCCCGAGAGGAGAATGGAGGAGAAGGGATTGCACAAAAATCACCCCCTGGGGGGTGATTTTTCGCTTTCTGTCTCTGTGTCTCTCTCTGTCTGTCTGGCGAGCGCATGCGCTCTATAGCGAAAACCTCTCCAAAAAAAAAAAAAAAAAAAAAAAAAAATACTTCTAGGGTTCTTATTTCACTCCCTAAGGGTGACCTCCTTATTCTTCTGTTAACCTTCAGAGCTAGCTTACTACTTTGTTAAGTCTTGTCTTACCGTTTCATCATATCCTTCCCCTGATTTGTTCTAACTAATTGGGTTGTACCACACAATCTGGCCCTTGGTTATGTACTCTCAAGATTCTTTCACTGTTTCAAAATATTTAAATTTTATTTCCAAGCTGACAACTCTATACTGTCTCAAGGACAAAACCTGTGTCTTCTGTATGCCCACAAATCTATCAGAGCGCTAGGTTTATGAAGGGAAACAGTTGTTGAGATGGGCCTCCAGCTGAATGAAGTCAACCTTCACAACGTTTAAAAATAGAATATTGACCTTGCCAACCAAGAGCATATTAGCCAAAGCATATGGATCACTTTTTCCACAATCACAGAGACTAGCAGCACTTCAGGCTCGAGTGACAATGTGTCCTTGAAGTGACTGTTGCCGGGCTCCATTCAGAATTCTAGTTGGGTAATACCATAATCACGAAAGAAAGTCTTAGGCAACCATTCCCAACATTGGACTTTGCAGTGGCTGCACTAGAATATTTGGAGAACTTGTTGAAATACAGGTCAAGCCTGTATTGGCTCATGAGACAGTTTACAACCTTGATCTCTGTGTCCTCCAATCTGGACTTTTTTTGAATTACCATTAAATGGATTGCCCCAAGTTTCTATTGCTGGATGAGGGGTGGCAGCATTGTGTGGTGGCCAGGAGCATTGCCCCTGGAGTCTGGCTGCTGGTCAGCTTCTCTCGCCTTCATTTGTTAATGTATACTTGGTGTATACGTGTGTATACTTGGTCAAGATACCAAATTTTAGCCTCAGTTTCCTCATTTTAGGAAGGGGCTTTTAAGTGCCTGGGTCATAAGGTTGCTGTCAGATATAATTTAGAGAAGACACTTAGCACTGCCTGGCCCATAGTAAGAATGAAATAAGTATTAGTTATTTTTGCTACCTAAGATAGTCTAATGATAATTTTAGACAATACAAATAGCTAATGTTTATTCAATTCAAACTGTGATTCTACGTAATCTATAGAATGATTGCTGAAATTGCCACATGATCATATTTCACTATAAGCCTTTATAAAAATTACAAGTTTCTATCTTCAGAAAAGTTAGTAGGTTATGAAGGTTTTAATCAATTATGAAAAATATGATAGGCTATGTTTTAACAGATAATAAGAATTACATAACTTGATTTTTTTCTATGTTTGCTAGACAGTACAAAATTAAATAATTACCGTATCCATATTTACGGGGGTGGGTGATATAATTAAATTCTTATTCGCCTCCATGAACTTGTGGTTTTATTAATTTTAATACAACAATCCTACTGTTCTCAACCATTTTTTAAAAAGAATATGCTAGTTTTAAGAAGTATATCGTTGTTTAATCTCCTTAGCTTGTCAGAAGTTAGCAATTTAATTATTTTTAAACTTAATTTCAAAAAGGTAATGCATTTATCTGGTTAGAAGTATAATAACAAATTGTTTTTCATTACTGCCCTACTTTTCCCAGCTGCTTCTACCCAATCCAAAATAGCCATTTCTGTTTATTTTCATGTATATGTATATTTCAAATTTTCTTGATGTGTATAAAACAAAGATGAATACATATGATTTGATATATTTTTACATAAAAAGAATATTCTGCGTAATGATTTGCACCTCTGTTTTTTAATCTAAAATATTTTCTAGAGCTATCATATCAGTGCATACAAAGCTACTGCATTCATTCTTATAACTGCATATTATTTTATCTTATAGGTTTTTGTTAGGCATTTAGCTAGTTCATTTAGATCATTTCCAGTCTTGTGATTATAAACAATAGTGCTGTGAGTAACCTCATACATTAAAGTCTTTTTGTATATGCCTCTGTAGTTGTATAATAAATCTTCTGAATTAAGATTGCTGTGTCAAAGAGTATTCATTTGTAATCTTGATAGATATTATCAAATAATGCTCAATGAGAGAGCATACACGAATATATGAAAATGTTCTTTTAAAAACTCACAGAGGTATCATTTTCTTATTTTTGGATCTAGTCAATTTGATCGGCTTACAAAAAGTGAGGAAAACATCTTTGCATATATTTAAATGTCATTTTTTATAACTGTCTATGTAACCTTTGCCCATTTTTCTATCGGATTGTAAACCTTTTTCTTATCAATATCTTGGAGTCTTTTATTAATTAGAGATTAGCTTTTTATGGTGAATTGCAAGTGTTCTCCCCTTCCTCCAATTTGTCACTTGTCTTTGGAGAAGTTCTTATTTTAAAAAGTTGCAAAAGTTTAGTTATTGCCTGCCATTGTCCTAGTAATTGTTCCCATGAATTTAGCTAAAGGCAGTGTATTCTAGAGCAGCGGGTTTCTGTCTAAGCTGCACGAAGCCTCAGGGTTCCATAGGGCATGTCTATAGAGTTTCATGAAATACAGTATATCAAAGCTTCAGAGTTAAAAATGCATGTGTTCCAATGCCATCAGACCATGCTGAAAAGCTGTACCCAATGGAGGAAAGTCAAAACATGAAGATACCCAGAAATGATCACAAGTTTAAAATTTCTATTCTAGTGAATAGAAGCTCTGCACTCTGAGAGAAAGGAATTTTACATTCATTTCATTTTAAATCGTCTACTTTGGTGTTTGAATTTTCCCCTTGACAGTAGTTTCCGTTTTGGTTGTTGTTTTGTTTTTAAGAATGTGAGCTTTTTCCCTTAGAGGGAAATTTATAAAGAGCCTCGAAGTTGAGTTTCTATGAAATCAGGATGTAGGAAATGGGAAGCCCTAATACCTCTGCTTTGTCTTTATCCCTACCATTTCTGTTTCTCATCCTCCCATGTGTAATATGTTCCCAGTGCACTCAGGAGAACGCTAGGCCCCACTGATAGAATTTAGAAGTCAAGGCTTTAGTCTACCTCCTTATTCTAAGAATATTGGGATTCTGCCTTTCTCAAAATGTGTATAGGATCTTTGTGTGTCCTCATACTTGTCTACTCTTGTGTAGTAGAAATTCCTTTGAATGCATCTCAAATATTGTAATTATTTTCTTAAGTTACTTTTTATTATAAATAGAGATAATATTTCTCTAGTAATCAGATTTGCAAAAATTTCTAGAGGTTTGGTGGTGGAGAGAATCTTTAAGACTGCTACAGGAAGCTCCCACTAGTGGAAGAATTGCTACTCTGATATCTCTAGCCCACAGTCACATGGTCTAGATACACAGAATTAATCAACCCACAATAGGTACTTCCACTTTGCTCCAAGTCTTAAGTGTTGGAAAGTTTCTTTTCTTATTGAAACTTTCTTTGTCTTCTGCCCACTGATATAACATTGGCTCTCTTGAACTGTACAAAGTAAGCTTCACTTTTCTTCAACAAGGACAAATATTTGAAGACAGTGACCATGCTCCCTCCTTCCTGTTTTCCAACTTGTATTCTTTCAAATAAACACTTGTTGTTTCTTTCATCTTATCTCAAATATGGAAATGGTAATAAAATCCTGATTACTGTGGTCTACACCTGCTTCAACATATTATTTCTTTAAAAAGTGGCAGTGCTGACGTGACATAATATTGCATGTGGAGATGAGCTGGTGCGGAGGACACGAGAATGGCTAACTCATGTGATTTGAATAGTTATTTCTCTGTCCTTTCCCTATTTTTCTCTTTGTGCATCTTTAATTTGCCTTGAAATCAGAATTATTCCAACTAGTTATAGATCAGGGCATGAAGTTTACTCTATATTGACCTAGGGTACTTTTGCCTTTGAAACTAGAAGAGTATCTAGGGATCATAGAGTTCCACTGTCATTCTAGAGACAGGGAAAAGTATAACAGGGTGTGCAGAATGGGAGCGCTTTCAGAGAAGTTCACATCTTCCTTAAGTGATGTGCAAGGGGCCTCGGAAGGCCTGCAGCCCTGTGTCTCTTGATATTGTACTATCTGTAATAGCCCCGTGCCCTCAGTGCCATCAGTGGTAAACAGAGTAATGACCATGTAAAGCTAGCCATGTCTTAAACCCCAGAGTCTGTGAGTATGTTTTCTTAGAGGGCAAAAGGGAATTTGCAGATATGATTATAGCCCAAACACTTGAGATAAAGAGATTATCCTGGATTATCCAGGTGGGCCCAATCTAATTACATGAGTCTCTAAAACCTTTCCTGATTCTGGTCTGAGGAAAATGCGACAAAAGAAGAAGGATCAGAGATAGGCCACCTTGCTGGTCTTGAAGGGATGATAAGAGGGCAGGAGCCCAGGAAGGAGGACATATGGAAGTTAGTGAAAGAAGGAAACAGATTTTGCCCTAGAAGTTTCCAGAAAGAAATGCAGCTCTGTCAACACCTTTATTTTAGCCCGAAGAGACCCATGTTAGACTTCTGACCAACAGAACTCTAAGATAATGAATATGTGTTATTTTCAGCCCCAAAGCTTGTGGCAATTTATTATAGCAGCAATGTAAAACTAATATATCAGCCATGCCCCATACTAAGCCACATGTGTTCACAGGATTTTAAGTCCCTAACATTAAAAATATGTAGTATGTACAAAATAATAAGGAGCCAAATTTCCCTTGTTCGATAGACATATCCTCATAATGAGCAAGGCTCTTTCAGAACTTGCATTAATAACTTAGGGTATCATTTAGTCATGATTCCTTCGGCTTGTTAGCTGTTATCCTGTTGATGATGGCCTAAATCTCCTAATGGAATTGTTCTTCTACTGGGAAAATGATCAATTTATATTAATCTTTCATATTATCTCTTAGAAAGCATGTTTGTGGAGTATTTTGGAACTCTTTTTACACCTGGGTTCACATGGCACTGGCTTTCATAATAAAGGCCAATTTATTTTAAGCATGTTTCTAAACCACTTAGAGTTTTTATTAATTTAGTAAATGCTTGGAGACAGCATGACTTTCCCTAAGACGTTGAGAGCAATGGAGACTGTTTGGGGCCTTTTATTAAAATATGGAGTTTCACACATGCACTGTCACCTGAGTGCTCTTTCATGAGCTTGGAGCATTTGGGCCTTACAAAGTAAAAAACAATCCTTATTAGTTATTGAATAATTATATGCCAGGCAATGGGCTCGATACTGAATATATATTCTTACGTCTAATTATCAGAACTATACAAGAAAATTATCATGAAACTCTGTTTCACAGCTAAAGAAACTGAGATTCAGTTAGAATAAGTGACTTAGGTAAGTTTAACAAACTATAGCTGCTGAAATGACACTCACACAATGGCCAGTCTGACCCCTAGGCCTGTGCTCATTCTATTCCTTTATAGGATTTCCATGAAAGTGTGCATCTTCAGTCATGCCTTGCTTGAAGTGTCTTCAGCCTATTTCACCAATCTATAATCTTGAGAATATGGTGGGAACCCAGGAAACTTTGAGTGAATGAATGAATGAATTATTGAAGCATAGAGAGAGGTTGAAAAAGAACTTGTACTTGGAACTTCACAACAGCATCTGGGAAAAAAGGATGTTTAAAAAGTCATTACAACTGATGAATCAAGCTAAAAAAAATTAAAGGTAAAAACCAAACTTTTAAAAACATGCGTAATGCTTTGTATTTGGGTTTTACCTTTTCTTCTGATCATCACACACACAAACACAACAATGTGCTTTGTGGATTTTTCTTTTTTTTTTTTTGGTTAGGTTTTTGTCACAGGGCTTGTGCACTTGCCAGAGAGAGACAGAGAAAGGGAAAGTGAGAAATCAACCCCCAGAGGGCATGGCCACATTGCAGTCCCTTCTCCTCCATTCTCCTCCTGTGATTTTGGGTGTGCTCATACACCCAGTATGATTTTCAAGCCTCCAGGTCAGGGACTCAACGCATGGATGACCCTTTGAAAGTCTAGCACCTTAACCACCATGCCCCTGTGTATTTGTTTTTAAGCATAGCTCATGCTTCTGTAAGATAGACAATGTCTTGCCCTCACTCAAAATATGTAAATAAGGAATTTTCTTTGGAAAAGGAGACAAATGTATGCTGTAAAGTGAGAATTTAATGTTGTCTTTAGATTAGTCCTTGACACAATGCTGAAACTTTAAGTCACTGTAAATTTGGTGTGACAGGTAAGCTCTAAATAAATTAAAGAAAAAAGTATTAAATTGAACGTTTGTCATGCTATAGTTTTCAAATTGTGTATTTTTTGATTATTTAGTAGCCGGACTCCTTTTTGTTTTAATGACAGAGTTTAATTAGACCCTAGCATACAAAACAGATCACGACAGAGGATCTACTTTAGATGAAATGAAGATGAGGGGCAGAGAACCTCTTACATTCAACTCTAATTCCTAAGTCACCTCTGTTGAAACACTAGTGTTATGTAAAGTCCAATATGAAAACTACCCTAGGGATCAACAGAAGGCATACTGGTTATGTCTCTGGACTCCCACATAGTCGACTACAGTTGAAGTCCCAGACCTGGCGGCTTAAAATTCATGCCAGGCACATGTGCATGCATGCCCAAAATCCCGAAAGAAAAAAGGATGAGAAGAGGATTGTAGTGTAGCCACCACTCCCCATCTTCCTAAGGGTGATTTCTCTCTTTCTGTCTCTTTGGCGAGTGCATGCACCCTATAGCAAAAAATCTCTCTTAAAAAAAAAAAAAAAGAAAGAAAGAAAAACTACTCTGTGAATGGTTCTACCCTCTCACAGATTTAAAACTCCAGTGAGCACTTGGACAGTGCTGCAGGATTTGTAACAAAACTTTTATTATTGGAGACATATCAGTATATTTTATCAACAGGAATACTTGATATTTCCAAGGTCATTCATTTTAAGAAAATACAAAGATATAATTTCCTAAAGATCCTAGGAATCTAAGTGACATGACCATTCCCACATAACTTTGGTTTAGTACACTTGGGAAGTTTTTGAAGGTGGATTCTTTCCTATAGGTAATGTATCTGATATTTAATATGGGCAAGGAATCCTATAGGTTTGTCTTGTTCACAGGAAGGTCTAGGTATCGATTTGTTGGACAGAGACTTGGTTGAGACTAGACTCATTGTTCTATGGTAAAAAAGCATCAACTTCAAATATGAACACATAACTTTATAAGAGAATAATTAACTGCCCTGGTCTTCTATTTCTTCATTCTTTGTTCAATATTGAAGTAAAATAATAGGGCTTAAGGCTGATTTTTAGCTATAGCTTTCACAGATATTTTTGCTAAGTACTGGAAATTTTTGAGACAACATCCTGCTAATTTCAGCTGCTACTTATTGAGCAATTTTTAAATGTCATAGAATCGTGAAATGACTTTATTAAGCATTATATCACTTGATCCTCACAACAACCTTGACAGGAATTTTAATTATTATTTTGATTTGAAGAAAATAAAATGAATTAGATCAAGTAACTTGTTCATAGTAACCAGGCTTGTAAATGTTAAGGCTGGAATATTAGGTCAACTCCTTTTGGTCTAGAACTCTGTGATGCAAACTTCCTGCTAAGAGTTAGCACTTTTTCTATTTTTATTAACTTTGTTATAGGGTTTGTGCACTTGCCAAAGAGGGAGGAAAAGTAAGAAATCACCCCTTTCCTAGGGAGGATGGCCATGCCCAAATCCCTTCTCCTCCATTCTCTTCTTGGGATTTTGGACACACATTCACATATGCCTGGTGTATTTTCAAGCTGTCAGGTACAGAACTCAAACCAAGCAGTTGACCATGTGGGATCCTGCTGCTTAACTACTGTGCCACCTGCTGACCCCATAATTTTAAAAGAATTCACAGTGTTCTATTTTTTACTTAAGCCATGCTTCAAATTACAATTATGCCAAGTGACAATGAATGTACATCTGATAATTTATCACAAGAAAAACTTACTCTACATTATCTCAATTACAGAAGTCCCAGATGTTGGTAAGCAAATTACTTACCTTTATCTCTACCTGATGTTACACACCATTTTACTAGAACCCAGAACTCTTGCCACTGGGCTGTAATACAAACCCTGACACACTTCTTTATGGACCTTGAAAAGAGACTTTATTTTTAAGAGAGGTTTTTGCTATAGGGCATGTGCGCTTGCCAGAAAGACCGAGAGACAGAAAGCAAGAAATCACTCCCTGCGGGAGGATGGCCACACTGCAATCCCTTATCCTCCATTCTCCTCTTGGGATCTTGGGCATGCATGCACATGAGCCTTGTGTAAGTTTAAGCCACTGGGTCAGGGATTCGAACCACAGTCGACTACATGGGAGTCCAGCGACGTAGCCACAAATGTGAAAAGCCAGCTATGTCATTAAAGTCCACTTCATTTAATCTTTTACGGACCAGAAATCTATGGCATGTGTTTGCCAGTCTCCCTGCCATTTCCATGGATGATGAAACTGCCACAAATTTCACTGAAACACAGCAAACCTTTCAACTGCAATTGCAGCAGAACTGTGATGGGAGTGGAGAGCACCTCTGGGAGGCCAACGGGAAGATGGCTGTGCATACCGAAGAGAAATGGCAGCAATACTGTGGCGGTCCCTAAAGAGGCAGCTGCCTGTTGTGCTGTTCAATGCCTTGCATGGAAAGGCGAGGGATCATTATTTAAACAAGTTAGCTCAGGAGGCCAATACATTCCCACTGCCTTACATCATTGTGGATGGAAAATATGCCCACTGGAGTCAAACCAAACCAGATACTGCTTTTTAGATTCCCTCTTGATACTTAACGACCTGAAATCAGGGCAAAGTTTATTGTGCTAATCAAATAATGAGAGTGGTGCCTTTCCCGTCATTTGAAAGTATCATACTAACAAAATCATCAAGAAGGAAAGAGATGCTACACAAGAAAACTAGATGATCCCAGTAAGCATGGCCTTGTTGGTTCTTTCCTTCTCTCCACCTCTGCGAGAATCACAAAATCTCTCTCCTCTGTCTTCACGTACGGAAGAGCATGTGGGTGGTGAGCCATCTGTGAAGCTCCATCAGGGAGGGCTGGGTAAGTAAGTGGTGGAAAGAAGCCAGGATCTGAGATGTGGTAGGAACAACTTGCAGGGCGTTTGAAGTGTGGAGTTATTTCACTGTACCCTGCAAAAAGCATAAAAAGAGTTCATCTCTGCAGGCGTATTGAGCTGTCTTCACATAAAATCCAAGTCCAGGTTTGAACTCAAACCTTCCATGTGTCCCCTTTCACCTACCTACCCTCCATTTTATTTCCCTAAGCTTTGTGAAGTCTTTTGTCCGTCTTGTTTTACAGAGCCCCTCCCAACCAGGGCCACCTCCTTGCCCCTTGGAGCCATACAAATATTTGTAGTGCTCCCCGGAGTTGACCTCCTTGCCTTGCTGTGGTTAGCACAAACACCGCTTGCAGCTATTGTAAGCTTCCTGGGTCTCCAGCTCCTCATTCACGAGAGGCTGAGAAGAAAGTATTCTGACTGCAAGACTCACCGTGCTAAATAGAAAGCAACTGAATCGTCATGACAGTCTTCACACAGTCTTGCCAAAGTCTAACAGACAGTCTGTTTTCTTCTCTTTTTTTAATTTCATTTTTTTCAGGCTTCAAAACCATTGCAACTTATGAAAATTAGTCTGTATGCTATCCCCAGTAGGGCCTAACAAACGAGTTGCTTAAAGCCTTGGAGTAAAAGGGAATATAACCACAATCACAACATGATTTTAAAAAGAAAATAAAACAGAAGTCAAACATAAATTCTTTTATGCACGCTTTTTTTTTCTTTTATGGTTCTTTGAAAAAATCACAATGATTAGGACAAATATTACCAGGATAAAATGAATAGCAAACAAGAGGCACTTACCTATTTTAGAAATAATAATAATAAAAAATGTTCAAAAACCTGTTATGGCACATCCTATTTAAAAAAAAAAAAACAGAGGCCTCATTTTAAATGGAGGTTTGTAAGTAACTGTGAAATTCCTCACATAATTAATTCTGTAATAAATATTTGGATGTATACATTGGCTGGGAATTTCTTTAGAAAGTAGCTGTGTTTCTGAAGCAGACCATCTCCAGTCATGAAAAGAACTGGTCCAGAAGTGTGACTTGGGCTATAACTGATAAGAGGCCACTTTCTCTCCTTTACCAATGATGGTCAACTATTTAAACAACAAATCCTGGGAACAGCAGTTAGCGTAATAGCTATGTGGCTGAACTCCCATATAGCCGACCGCAGTTCGTGTCCTGGACCTGGTGGCTTAAACTCACGCGGGCGTGTGTGCATGGGTGCCCAAGATCTCGAGAGAAGAATGGAGGAGAAGGGATTGTGGCATGGCCATCCCCACTGGGGAGTGATTTCTCACTTTCTTTCTGTCTCTCTCTGTCTTTCTGGCGAGCGCACACGCCCTATAGCAAATAAAACTCTCAAAAAAAAAAAAAATCCAAACCAAAATAATAAACAAAAAATGCTAGGAGACAGCTTTTTTTTTTAAAAAAAAAAAAAAAAAAAAAAAAAAAAAACCCTATTTGTTCCAGTCCTCGAATAGATAGCTGATGGAATAAAATGGCTATATACTAAAACATGATGGTAAAAGTGGTTGTGGTATTTTTTTCTATCATTTGATGGACATACCATGTTGAATTTATGATGAAGTGTCTTTTTCAAAAACATGTTTTTTAATAAGCATTTGATTTAATTTATAATTGGATAAGAGCATTCCTATATTGTCTCTAAATTTCTGCAGCTTTCAAATGTGAGGACCTTAGTATTTTTGAAGGAGAGAAAGAAAAATATGAAGAGAATAATGATGCACTAGTTTTTCTTCAGAGAACTGAGAATCTAGGTTCCTTACAACGTATAATATTAAGGAACACTTTTTTGACAAAACACAGAAATAACACCCTGGTATGGGTGACTGGGAAGGGCAGCTTTTCTCCATGGAGTGTTCTATCGGTAGGAATGAGAGGCAGACTGCTCAAATTCCCAGAAATGTCAACTCTGCTGCTGGAGCACTGAGCTCATGCATCTATTGGCCGAACTTTTTCTTTTTTTAGGTGGGATTTGCCAGAGCACTTTCCCCTGATGTGACTACTGAAGATCTGATTGAAGATCTTGAAGTTTGATCATTATGGCCAACTCTGATTTGAAATATATCTGGAACTGTGTTATGCCCTTTATGGTTCTTTTTCTTAAAATAATGAGGGAGAACACATTTCTGGGACACCATTATTTGCCTCTTAGTGTTGTATTTCCTTGCTGAGGGAAGGCTGGGAAATGCAGACTTTCCGAAAGGCTTTCAATCAACAACTGGATGGATGGATTCTGCTACTGTGTGCCCCCTCTAGCACTTGCTTTTAATTTTTACATCTGAATTATGAAATGCCACCTCTACTAGCTACTGCCAGGAGCTGAGAACATTAATATTGATGTCCAGAAAGGTTGGGAGTGCAGCTGTGGGATGATTTAAAGATGAGAATTATCAGGCACAGCATCTGAGTAAATAAATTCACTATACAATTTGCTTCCCTTTTTACCCTCGATTTTAAAAGGAATCTCTTTTTAAAGAAAGGGGAAAAACTCAACATGTGATCTGAACCCTCCAACTCTAGCATTGATGTGTCCCTTTTCTCCTCCAATTGCACTCACATGTCAACATAAAGAGGTATGATTGTAAAGGCGAAATGCAACAAAACGTGTGTTTCAGCCCCAGACAACATAAATAGAAAGAATGGGAGGAGTAACGGACAGGGGAAGGGCAGATTTGAACACTAGATTAGTTCTTCTGCAATTTTATGTCTAGTTATAGCCACATCGATGTACAAAAGGCAAACTGTTGCTTGTGATGTTTGGTTGTTTGGCAACCATCTGCTGAGCCTAGAGCAAATTTCACATGAAAACCCAATTTCAGTTGTGACCTAAAAGGAGGAGAAATGCGTGGCTCTGAGTGAATTCCACTTTGAATGTCTAATCGCTCCCCTTGGCATCGCAGAGCAGAGCTCACAAGATGGGCACCTAAGCGAAACTAAAGCCGCAAGAGGCAAACACAAGCACTTAGTCCCTCTCTTCACCCTAAGATTTGCACAGCTGTGGTAGTGTTCACAAAGGACGCTTAAGCCCTGATGTGAGGCGTGAT
The DNA here is from genome assembly GCA_026018925.1 of Tupaia tana. NCBI lineage: Eukaryota > Metazoa > Chordata > Mammalia > Scandentia > Tupaiidae > Tupaia > Tupaia tana. The sequence goes on along the minus strand of JAKSZU010000020.1, from coordinate 19,672,481 downwards.
CGCAAATCTGCTGAACCAGCTTCTGCTCACAATAGAGCAGCGATTTGCTGCTTTTTTTTTTTTCCTGTTCTCAAGCATTGCTCCAACACATACGGTTTTATTTTCCATCAAAAAGAAAGGTTAGGAATCCTCATGTAATTAGGGGAAATCTAAGGATAGTTTTTGTTCAAGGAAATAAAATTAAAAAATGCATAATGAAGCCAGCTACAGGTATGGTGGTTAGGCAGCTGGATCCCACATGGCTAACTGCATGGTTCCAGTCCCGGACCCAGTGGTTTGAAAAACACTGGGCACATGGGACCAGGACTTAGCATAATGGCTATATCACTGAACTCAAATGTAGTCTACTGTGATTCAAGTCCCGAACCCGGTGGCTTAAACTCATGCCAGGCACGTGTGCTTGCATGCCAAAGATCCCAAGAGGAGAATGGAGGAGAAGGGATTGCAGCGTGGCCAACCCCCCTGGAGGGTGATTTCTCGCTTTCTATCTTTCTGTCTCTCTCTGTCCTTCTGGCGAGTGCACGTGCCCTACAGCAAAAACCTCTCCAAAAAAAAAAAAAAGAAAGAAAGAAAGAAACACTGGACACATGTGCATGCATGCCCAAAATCCTGAAAGGAGAATTGGTAGAGAAGGGATTGTGGTATGATCATTTCCCAGAAGGGTTCTTTCTCAGAATCCTTCTCTCTCTCTGGAGAGTGTATGTGCTCTCTGCCAACAAAAAACAAAACACACACACACACACACACACAAGAAAAGAAGGCCAAGTAGACTTGGTTCCAAATTCTCATTCATTATTTTTTTTCCTCCATCTTCCCTTTCCCTTCTTCAAATTAAATAAGGGTAGATTACAATGTCCCTGACTTCAAAGGGCCTAATAAAGTCAAAGAGATAAATACAAAGCAATTGAAGTAATATAAATATACTGTAGAACAACAGCTTGAATAAATTAGTGCTTAGATGTACACATGCAAAATGTCTTTAGAATGAAAGGATAAATCAGAAATCCCTTCCCAGACTGGGAGGTGATCATCTTGAAGGATGGGTGTATTTCAGTGATGCAAAACACAGGGTCTGAACATTGTAAGCAAACCCACCATCACTGAACACCTTAAGTTTGCTCTGTCCTTGCATTGCCATGGTTCATGAAAGACAACTGCAGGCCCCAGTGCAGCCTCACGTTCAACTGGACTGCTGAGTGAAATGGAAATCAACAAGAGGCTAAAATGATTATAGACTGTCCTGTTAGGAGAACATCAGTGTCTGCTTCAGCACGTGTAGGAAGAACTTCTATCATATCACTTGGTAGGCCAGTGCTTCCCAAGCCTGACTGTTCATGTGAATTACTAGAGCTCAAGTTAAAACATGGCTTCTAATTTAGCAGTTTGGGAATGGGTTATGTGTCCACATTTCTTGTTTTTTGAGAGATTTTTGCTATAGGGTATGTGTACTTGCTGAAGAGATAGAGACAGACAGAGAGAGAAAGTGAGAGATCACTCCCAAAGAGGATGGTCATGTTATAATCTCTTCTCTTTCATTCTCCTCTCTGGGTTTTGGTCATGCATGCACACCTGCTCAGTGTTATTTTCAAGCTGCTGGGTCTGGGACTCGAACCATGGACAACTGTTTGAGAATCCAGTTCCTTAATCACTATGCCACCTCCTGGCCACTGCCTCTGCAGTTCTAACAAGTGATGTCAATAATGCTGGTCTTTGAAACATGCTTCAAAAAGCACAGGTATAGGACCAGTAGCAAATTTCTTCCAATGGCTCTGAAGAACATCTGTATCGAAGGGCTTTAGGTGTATGCATGTGTGTGCTCTGCAGTGATGACAGGAGGACTAAGATGGTGAGCTAGATGTCTTCTGAAATCAGGTACTGGCTTGGGAGAATTGTACATGGAGTCTATAGCATTTGATATTTCAGTGCCTCTCACTAAGCAATGGCATCTCATTTGGGTCAAAATCCAGAAGTTTGTACATGGAGCATCTGTGACACTTGTATTATTCCTTTTTTTCACCTACAATCTCAGCAGAGGTAAAACTTGGATCGCTTTATTAGATGAATTATGACTAAAAATTTTATTTCCTTTTCTGTAGCAATAAAAATGTGTTCAAACCCCCCTCAAAAATCACTGCTGCAGGTCTGATGCAGTTTCCAGGCCTTTCACAAGTCTGTATAGGCCTCATCACAAGGGATTCTGTTTCAACATCTCTTTCAAAGCCTGGTTGCACAGCTTTTCCAGGAGTTTCTCTCACAGAATAGCATTTTTATTGCTTGTCCACTGCTTAAACATTCAGTGGTTCAATGAAGATTGTTGAATATCTAATACTTTATGCAAAAATGCTTTGGGGAGTTAGAAAAATGTGTAAGATCTGCCCAGGCAAACCTGAGTTCAAATTTCAGATCTACTATGTATGCCCACATGACGTTTTCCAAGTTTATATGACCTAAGCCTCACGTGTGTCATCTGTTAAAGAGGGTAATGTTTCCTATTGATATGTAAGATTATACTTGACATTGCATGTGAAGTCCTAAGTATGGGATAAAGAAGGGGTTAAAAAGTGAAATGGTGACAACTATTGTACTGTTATAATGCCTACACTAAAGAATATCAAAACCTAGCTCTGGATCCTAGGTTCTATAAATACTTCAACATCTCATTGTCTAAAACTTATACTGAGATTTAAAAAATACTCTGCTTTAGAGAGTGTGCATGGAGCTGTGTGTATATGTAGGTGTGTGTCTGTGTAGAGGTGTGTGTGTGTTTCCCATTGACTGCAGAGGCAGACACATAGTCTCATAACCTTGGTTAAAATTCAGTGCCATTATTTTATCTGAGAAAAAAATGACTGGGAAGGGAAAAGCTTAAATTTAGGAAATAAATGATGGTGCCAAAAAGAGCTTCTAGAAACATGGAAAACTTAATTACTAAAGGCTTACCTCATTTTTTACTTCTTCCTATAATTAGACTAAAGCGTATGTTGATATTTAAGCAGTAAATGTTTATTTTGGCTTCAAGTAACCTTTTTTTAAAAAAGAATTATTTTTTATTTATTTTATTGAGCATTATTACTATTTTTTAAAATTTGCTTCAGGGCATGCACACTCACCAGGAGGGAGAGAGAGAAAGAGAGAGAGAAAGATAGAGAGAGAGAGAGTGAGAAAGCAAGCCATAAGGTTTAGGACTTGAACGGTGGTCGGTGTGGTATATTGAACAACAACAAAATGGTATAAAGTGGTCACCACACTACCTACTGGTCCCGTAAATGAACCTTCTAAAGAAAACAGATTTCCCATGGTGAGATGTAAAGCTTAATGAACTTCTAAAATAGCATTCTGATAGGGGCCCGACTGTGGTACAGTTTTGGCGGTCCAGTGCTGGACTCACAGGAGAAGGGTCCTGGCTTCACATTCCAGGATTTCTCTGAGCATACTGGACATACTGGTGCCTGTGATCCTCGCTGGCTAAGACTGGGGCTGGATTTTGGTGTGGGGACCCTATGTGGGGCCTCACTTGTCTCCCTCTCTCAGGAAAAAGAAAATATGAATAAAGTTAAAACAGAGTTGTGATAGCCTAGGAGAACAGAAACATGCTGTTCGTCCCGCCATATTATCGGTAACATCTAACCTGAGGTGCCAGAGCCAACATTGGCACTCAAATATTTATTGAAATTAGTTGAACTAGATTTTTCACTCACGGTTAAATATTTATTTCCTATTAAAAAAGAAACTGCATTTCAAATTATAATCTTTGAAATAATTTAAAGCCAGAATAAATCCTAAGGCTCAGCTAAGCAAGCTTAGTTAGGTTTTACAAGGTGCCAGCATTTTTACCAATAGAATGATGGCTAAAAATGGGACAACTGAGTAGGTGGGGGCTGCATGAACCTGATGCTCTGTGATTAGAGTGTGGAAGAATATTTATAAAAATGGATAAGCATTGTCAGCATTGCTGCTTATGATTCAAAGGCAACAAAGGTCTTCTAGAAAGACCCTACACTAGATGTGAGAACTTGAGAAAATTATTCACCTTTTGTGGGCTTCAATTTTCCCATTGTAAAACTGGAGGATTATATTAACATACACAAATTTCATTCTGTCTATAAAATTGAATTGTTATTATTTTACCCTTTAATGGGTTAGGTAATTTTCATTTACTATTTCTATCCTCAAATCATTTTTTTAAATTAAATAACTATCTAGATCCTACACCTCTAGATGACATTTCTAAATCACAGATGAAAATATGGTAACTAATGTTAGTGACCAATGTTTATTAATAATGTTCATAAATGCTATTGTTATTATTTTCCCATTTCACTGGTAAGGAAATACATGCAGAAAAGGTCACTTGAAGAAGGTCATACGTGGGACCAGCAGTTAGCGTAATGGCTATGTCACTAGACTCCCATGTAGTTGATCGCAGTTCAAGTTCCGGACCCTGTGGCTTAAACTCACGCCGGGCGCGTGAGCGTGCGTGCCCAAGATTCCCAGAGGAGAATGGAACAGAAGGGATTGCAGCATGGCCATCCCCTCTGGGGGATGACTTCTCACTTTCTGTCTCTCTGTCTCTGTCTGTCTGGCGAGTACACGCGCCCTATAGCAAAAACCTCTCCAAAAAAAAAAAAAAAAAAGGTAATACGTCTAGAAAGGTGTGAGACTAGAATTTGAAGATGAGCCTGTTTCTTTTAGATAGTCTTTGAACCCTTAACCTGTGCTGACACCTTTGAAGTTTTCTGTAAGTTTGGATGAGCAAGTCAAGACATGGAAATATGCTTTAGCAAAATTTGTTCCTGAGATAATGAGTAGATCTTGTTTGTCTTAGCAGAATAGAGGTGCTGGGAAATAACCAGAAATAATAGAATGGTGCAAAGGACAGAGGGTGACTTATGGAGATGGAGCCCGGTGGAAAGAACAGACGTTTACAATGAGGCAGAATTGAGCTCTGAACACAAGTTTTACTATTTCTTGAACGTGAGATCTTGCGTAGATCATTTACTTTGACTACACCTCAGTTTCTTCATGTGTAAAATGGTTGTGATGTTATAAACTTTGGACGCTTATTGTGAGAATCAAATTAGATAAGGGATATAAAGTATCTCGTGTCTCTATTTTCAGAAGAAGGGCGAAGGAGAAGGTTACAGGAGGCTCGTGTAAGATTGGCAAGGGTAAAAATAAAATGTTGCGATAGTGTCACCAAAACATCGTAGAGTTTGTTTGTTGTTGTTGTTCTTTGGACATCTGGTCTGAGAGCTCCTCCTTTCTCAGTCTGGTTTATGAACCCCTGATGCCAGGCCATTTCATGGTCTGCATTCCCACGATAGCCGGTTGGCACTAGGCCCACAGTAGCAAAAACACACTACATTCTTCATGAGTGATATTTTGAGGGGATCCCTGCTTCTCTGTCTATTGGAATGGGATAAAAAGAGGCTAGAAAAGAGATTAGCCAGCAGGCTTCTGAGGTGGAGAGAAACATTTCCATTTAAAGCTATGGAGTAAGCAGTTCAGAGTCTGTATTGATTTGCTTTTTAAAAAGAATATTAATTTCCCTTAAAAAATGTGGGTGAAAGACTAAACAAATTGGACCTGGGATTTATTTACTAAGATGCAGTCCCTGATTATTCTCCTGTTTAAATCATCCCACTGCCATACTGCAGGCCCTTCTAAACATGAATATTAATGTTGCCTGCTTCTGGCAGAGGCTGGTGGATGTGGCATTTCATAATTCAGTTGTAAAAGTGAAAAGGGTCTCACAATTCAATTCCACAGCCTGTCCTGTGCCAGGTAGAAAAAAAAAAAAAAAAGAAAATTAAAGTATACTAAAAAGGGTTAGAAAAATTAATAATGTTTTTTAACATTTATAGATTTATTTCTTCCATAAGCAAAAGAAAAAATGATACTGAGACAGCACCTTCAACAGTATCTTGATGCCACAATCCACCATCAGTTACAGTCAACCTGTGTCATGGGCATATATGTGTCCAGCATACTTAGTAAGGTCTCCAGACTCAAACCCAGAACCTTCCCAGGTGGCTCAGCCTTGCAGAGAATTCTGTTTTATCTCTGCACCACCATCCAGCCCCAACAATCTTTATAAGTGATAACTAATTTCCTGTAAGGAATTTCCAGAACTTTATTTGGAGGGAAACAAACAAACAAAAAACCTTACTGTCCAGTTTCAGTTCCGATCACAATCATATTCGTCTGGGCATAATTTTAATAATTTTCTTGTTAAGTTGTTGTTGTTAAATTCATCCTTTTGTTCATTAATGCAATAAATAAATATTGAATGACCAGTATTTACAAAGCTGGCATTAACAATGAACCAAGCAAAATCTCTGCCCTGAGGAAACTACTCCTCTTGGTCAAGTGGAGGCAAACAACAAAAGGTCAAGTTTTAATTAGTTCATCCAACTGATGATAATTGAGTAGTAATATAAATCAGATACTGGCCTGAGTACTGGAATTATCTATCAATAAATAATCCTGAGTCTCTCCAAGGGAACGCTCAGTCTAGCAAAATAACAGACACCAACCAACCAATCAACAAAGGAACAACCAGAATGATAAAGGAAGTACTGAAGAGTAGTAGCAGTTAGGGGAACATGAGGGGGGAGGTATTTTAGCATAAAAAGCATCGTATGCAAAGGATGATTGGCAAAAGAGAATGTACAGAGTGTTAATGGAAAAATGAAAGAAAGTCAGTGTAAGTGTATCAGTAAAGGAGTGGAGTGTAGAAGCCAAGGGGAAGTGGTGTAGGAGGTTGGAGAGGGAAAGCAAGTTCCAGATTGTGTGAAACAAATATGAAATGAAGGAATTTAGCTGATCTCTAATTATAGGATAAGCTCCTTGAGCATAGGGATATAGCTCAGTCTGCTTTATTTCTGTGCCCGTAGCACCTAGTAAAGGGTGAATAAGTACTCACAGAGTGAATATATAAAACAGGTTTGTAAGAAAGTGGGACAGAGTGTGAAGAACAGGGATAATTCAAGCTGTTTTTGTTGTTCAGAAAAAGCATTCTAGTTATGTGGAGTATGTGCTCTTGGGGAGCAAGGATGAAACTGGGGTGATTTGTTAATAGAACATTGCATTAATCCTGGCAAGAAAAGATACTAGTCTAAAGGGAGGTGGTAGCAGTGAGAATGAGATTTCTCTGCCACTGGAAGTAAAAACACCTTTGCCCATCTCCTTTGTAGTCTTCATATTGTGTTTTGTTTTTGATTTTTGTTGGTTGGTTGATTGATTTTTGAAAGACTTTTAATTTCTTCTTTTTACTTTCCCCTTTGAAGTGTTCCTCCACCTTCTAAAAACAGGCTTGCTTGGTCCCAATATCAGCGTCAGGTACCCAACAGACACTGTAAACAGAAGTTGTGTTTTAGTAACTGAGGATTATCTTAAAGAATTTACTCTTCAGTTCCACTAACATTCTTCTTTTTATGTATCTCATTTAGTTTTAGCTTGGTATTGAGCTGTAGGTCAGAGTACTTACATTACAACCTGTAAGATCCAAATGCTTCTTAAAACTTTTTCAGGCCTTACTTTGCTCCCACACTGTCTTCTTTATTAGTTGTAGAGATTATTAAACAGCAAGTACCTCTCTATGCTCCTAAAATGACCATTTTGCCTTATATCTGTGTCCTCTTCGCTAGTTTACTCTTGATTTCCTACTGATAATATCAGCATTCCTTGTACTCCCTGGCAATTGTAAGGGAATTTTAAACGCTTTGCCATTGGAAGTTACTTCTTATTTGAAGTTCAAGTTGAGAAAGAGTTTCACATTTCAGATTGCCATCAACTTCTCTATAGAACCTTTACAAAAATGTCTTTGGAGATGGTTGTCACTATATAAAGCAAATTATTAGTTCCATAGGAAAAGAAAAGTTCTACGGGGGCTTAACGAATCTTGTGAATATCTCCCTTTAAGTCATTTTTAATCTCTCCAAATAGTTAAATATGCAATGCAGATGATACATGTGATACATGATTTAACAGATATATCTCACATCTTACAGTAGTTTAAAGAAGGAAATGATTTCAGTAATCCCTTTAATGGACAGGATATTTGGTTACTAAACTCTCTAGGAAAGGAAATTGTGCCGGAAGTCAAATACAAAAAAAAAAAAAAAAAAAAAAAAGGCACAGAAGGGAGAGAAATAGAGGGTTCAGTAAGATAAGGCCATTAGGAGTAGTGTCAGGAGATGGAATAGAGAACTATGCATAGATTACAGGGCGGAGGGCCTTGTTTGAAGATTTGCTATTACTTAGCTAAGCGACAGGTGTAAAGTGAGGACTAAAGTAGTGCTTTACGAGAGAGAGTCGTCTTTATGTGCTCCAATTATAGATATCACAGAAAAGCTCATGCAAGAGAGCCTGTCTTTGTAATGTCCCTTGACAATTCCGTGTGAAGGACCTTCCGCTTAAATGGCAGGGCAGTGTGTCTAAATGTGTGGAGGTGTGGATGCAGCAGGACACGCTGAGGGCTTGAGCATGAGCACTTCTAACTACTGTGCATGCCCCTCCATTCTGGATTCTTGGCAGGTCTTTCATCTGGTGAAGCCGGATTATGCAGGCAGTCTATGCAAGAAGTCAAAATCTTAGTACATCCAAGAAACCAGAGAGAGGAGCTAGAGGCCAGGTGGAGTCAGGAAAAGTATAACGCAGTTATCAATGTGACTGTGCCCTTGAGTTCCCTGACATGCCTAATGCTAGACCTTGACTTACACATCAATGTTGTCTTTCATCAGATTTTCTTTACTGCCCATTCCCCTTTCTCCTCCGACTCCTTGGTAAATTTGCCTTTCTCATAAGACTTCATTCATTTATTTATCTTAATTCACATAGTTACCGATTTCAGCCTTGGAAGACGCTAGTTCTGCATCTATAAAGAGGTCATGCTTGTGTTGTGAGTTTATGAGTGTTCTTTAAGGTGAGGAGAGGTCAGGAGACATGACGAAGGGATGTTTCTCTCTTCCTGCAGCTGCTGCTCTGGAGGCCTGACCGTTTTACTCCTTTGTTGCCAGAATGCCCTGTCCAGACATCTTCCCTGAGAAACAAGTGGCCCCATATCTCTGTCTGGATTATAGGCAGGAGGAAGATGGATGAAGACAGAATGGGGAGCTGGGGAACAGGAAGGAGGAAGCTGGAAAAGGCAGAGGATGGAAGGTGGGGCTGGTGGGCAGCACCACTGGGCCTACTGAAATGCTTTAGCTTGTCACTAAACAGTAGAGGCCAACAATTTGCATGACATGATTAGTACAGGAGGGCAAATTAAACAGTTATTAAAGAGAGGCAATCAATTGGTACCTGGCAGTAGGCTGTGAGAAGATCTGTCAGGCGCCCTTATTAATTGAGAAATGCCTTCAGGGGAGCCCTTTCTAAGTATGCTTACTTAGTTACACAGAAGGCCCAGTTGCTTAGCTAGTAGCTGTCATTATTATTAACAGTAACACAATAATAACAATAACAATAATGGCAAATATTTTCTATGAAGTAATAAGTCTTCAGTGTATTTTTTAAAAATTTTTATTGTTATTATGGGAAATGTATCTCTCTCGTGCTGGGTTCTAATTACCATTTTTATGAGTATTTTTTTTTTTTCACTAAGGCAAAAGAGTTTGTTTATGAAGGGACTTTTCTCCTCCCTGGACCACTGCTCTGAAGCTTAACTGTTTTTAAGAGAAGCACTCCAGACTTAAAGGAGGCGATCAGTGGGATGATGCCTTCTCCAGTAATGAACAGAGTAGCAGCAATGTTCAATGCTCAATGGCATTTGAGCTAAATTTTGAGCATTCTTTCATTTGTTTCATTTGATCATAATCTGGGCAATGACTAGTTATATTAGCAAGAATTCCAGCATCAGGTGAGAAACTAGACTGCTCTTTTGCAATTCCCTCTGACTCTGATCATCAATAATTTTTTTTAATTTTATTTATTTTTATTTGACCAAAGAGTGAAAGAGAGAGAGAGAGAGAGAGAAGAAAAGTGAGAAAGCAAGCCACCGCCAGGTCCAAGATTTGAACCATGGTTGGCCAGTGATCATCAATAATTTTATGTGTGAAAATGCCATATACAGAATGCCCAGATGATCAAGAGAGAGCTGTGCTACTTTGGGAAAAATAGCACTGCTGGATTCATTCTTTGAATAATAATACCTTCTTTTTTTGTAACCTTTATTTATTCATTTATTTTAATTTGACTAGAAAGAGACAAAAGAGAGAGAGTAAGTGAGAAAGCAAGCCACCAGGTCTGGAAGTCGAACTGTGGTTGGCCATATGGGAGTGTCCAGCGCCTTAGCCACCACACCACCTGCTGGTCCCATAATGAGAACTTCTTTTAGTGAGCCTCCTCACCCTTAGCAGGTAAGTGCAATGTCAGAAAGATACTACTTTTATCCAGCCTAGTGCTTGAGTTAAAGACAAAAGGGAAGGTTGTTTTCCTGCCACTGAAAGACACTGAACATCTCAGGTAGAATATAGACTCCAGATGTGCCTAGCCTATGAAGGAAATTCACTTCCAGCAGCTGAGACCCAGAGTGGGTTGAAAAACTTTAGGCAGGTGTGTTTTGAGCAGACATAGGGGTGTGTCTTTGCATCTCCTCTCCCTCTCCCTCTCCCTCTCCCTCTCCCTCTCCCTCTCCCTCTCCCTCTCCCTCCTCTTTCCCTCTCTCTCCCATATGCACACAGGTACATAGTCTTCCCTCTTTGCCCTCCATCTTTTTTCCCCTATGTTTCTCGAAGGCATGAATTAAGAAAAACTTTTTTACTCCAGTTTGTGAGCTCCTTCTTTTTTTGCCCTTTGCCAATAGATAGAGATATCTAGGCCAGTGCTTCCCAACTTTGTGCGTACCTGGAACCTTGTTAAAATGCAGGTTCTAATGCGACACACCTAGGGTTGTACATTGCTAACACATTTCTAAGGGATGGAGATATAGTTTAGCCAGTGGACCTCATCTGGAGCTTGAAGGGCCTTTTACTTGACTCCTTCTGAAAAAGGACTAGGAAGTATCATGATCTCTCTTTCTTCTGGCCTCCATAAGAAGGAGAGTAAGAGGGGAAGCTCCTCAAGCCAGTATATATGGTTCACAAATGGAGAAAACAATGGTGACTGCTGCACTAGGCCTTTTCTATAGCCTAACAGGTGCACTGACTTGGGGAGGTCAGAGGCAGAGAATAATTCATAATTCTATGAATCCAGTAAACAAACTTGTCAGTGAAAGTGGAATAAAGCTCTAAAATTTGAGATTCTATAAGCCCACACACCTAAGAAGCCATATTGGTTAAAGAGCTCAAGGCACATGTTTTTCTTGATAGTAAGAACCAGTTCTCCACAAAATGCTTGCTAACCACCTATAGGAAATTTAACAGTGCATATTATATTCTGCCAATAATTTTATTTCTATCTCCAGAAAGTACTTACTTCTTTCTATGGCACACAAAAGAACTATGACAAAATGGAAAAACAAAGATGGCAAAGGGGAAAAAAAGTTATGCCACTTAGATTTCAATTGTCACTCTAAGTGGCCAGAGGAAAGAATAAAGAAACATAGCTTTAAACTAAGATGGTAGTTCTATTGTTTTGTTTTAGTTATATTTTTAGTAATTTATTTCTTTCAGGAGAATAGGAGATACAAAAAGGCACCCTTGACAAAGTCTTGTAGCAATGTCCTTCAAGTCCTCCAGCAAATCAAGATCTTGGGTGTGCCTCCACCTGCTGTACGTCATGTCCACTCTGGATCCCAACTTGTGGTTGCCCATGTGGCTTCCAGTACTGCAGAGCAGTATGCTACTGCCTGTGTCACAGGGGCTAGGCCAGAGCTTCTACTGCTCAAAAATATATAAAGGAGGGAATTTTATACTCAGAAGGGGATAAAAGCATATGCATGGTTGAAATGTTCTTAGAAACATGGAGTGAAAGGCTAACTCTGCAGGGCATGGCAGTGAAGCAAACAGTTCAAAGGACAGTATCATGTGCTTTGCTTCAGAGAAGCAGTTTTGTTATGTTGCCTGACAAAGGAGAGTGACTATGTTAAAAAATGAGTTTTCTATTGCAAATAATTTGTTCCTAGAGATACAATTCTGGTTTATTAAACGACATGGAGAGCAAGAGATTGATTTTATATTTATCTTTGGATCCCCAGAGCCTAGCATTGGCACAAATAGATGATAAATAAATGCTTGTTGAATATAAGGATGGATACATGGTTATGTGCCACTTAAACTTTTATCTCTGATCAAATTTAGTAATATTAAGTATTATTGAACATAAGAGATAAGGAACTGGAAATTATTGTTGTTTTAAATACATACAGATGGAACTATTACTTTAAAATAGGATTTAATCTGTTGATAAGAGTGGGTATTAGAATAAAATGGAGAGATGTGGATTAAAGAAAAATAGAAGTCTATCTCCTTAATATTGGTACTTTCCTTTTTCTTAAGATTTTTGCTGTAGGGCATGTGTGCTGACTGAAGAAAGACAGAGACAGTGAGAGAGAAAGTGAGAAATCACTCTCTGGGGGGATGCCCAAACCACAATCCCTTCTCTATTCTCTTCATGGAATTGTGGGCATGCACACATGTGCACCCGGTGTGAATTTTAAGTCTCCGGGTCTGAACCTCAAACCACTGTCAGCGATGTGGGAGTCCAACACTTTAATCACTATGCTACCTGCTGGCCCCAATATTGGTATTTTCAATGATCATAGATATCAATGAAATAGAAGAGAAAGAGGATTCTTATGTTACTATGGCAAGAACAAGGCCATAATATTTAGCCCCAAGCTTACTGCTTTTTTTTAAATTTAACCATTTATTTATTTTTAAAATTTACATTTAATCACTGTACATCTTTATGACATACAAAGTGGTTTATCCCCAGCATGATTATGGTGCATATTAGTCAAGTCAAAGACATTACCATTGACATTATCATCAACAGATAACTTTTCATTTTTGTATCTGTTGAATGTTTCATTTGTTAAACATATGTTTTTCTTTTTTCCTGATCCTCTTCCTCCTAACCAGTCACGTACCTCCTTCTATACTGCCTCTAGTATCTACAGTTGTCCTCCCTGCTAACATACCATCTGATCTTTCAGCTTCTGCCGTAGAGTGAAGACATTCTGTTTACATTGAAGGGTGACTACAATGCCTGTATTTCAGAGTCTGGCTTGCTTCACTTAACATTAAATCTTCCACATTCGTCCAACCCAAATGTCTAAGAATAGATGAATGGATTGAAAAAGTGTAGTACGTGTATACTCTGGAATACTACTCAGTCATAAAAAAAAAATAATGAGGCTCTGACATTTGATACAAAGTGGACTGGTCTGTTTTTAAGGAAAGAGAAGTTTCAAATATCTATGACCGAAACTGACTGATTAAAGGATGTACAAACACAAGAGATGGGTGTGATTGCCAGATGTGGTGTGTGTGGAAGAGAGGGGCCTGGGGAAGGACATTTGGAGGAGGGATACAGAGGCAGAGCATTGACGGAACGGGGAGGTGTGGTGTAATCTGTTGAATATATTTTGATCAACTGGACTGGAGAGAAATGTTCACATATTGAAATGTTCACTTTGTAAGCTAAATAATGAGATTGAGTGTATAAAAAAAATAAACAATTTTAGAAAAGGTGACTACTTTTTTTAAGTTTATTTCTTCAGTGAGAGAGAAGGAGCACCCCCAATAGGGTCTTCATGCCACAATCTTCTGCCAACGTCTGTCAGCCCCGATCACAGGCACATGTGCACATCCAGCGTGTGCGGGGAGGCTCTAGGACTTTCCCAGAGGGGTGCAGCCTTGCAGCGTTATACTACTACTGGGCCAAGGTCAGCCCCCACTTAAGACTTCTCAACATCCTAGATCTTGTTATAAGACTGTAGGCTAGAGAAATTTCAAGAACATTCTTGGATATAAGGTAAATGAACCAGCCCAGGTGGCAATGATTCTTACTACCTTGTCTCCTCCACCCACTTTCCCATCCCAAATCAGAACAAGGAGGCAGAACTAGGATACGAATCAATGAAGATCACCAGCAGGAGCTGGATATAGCAGCGTGTACCTGTATTCCCTGGGACCCTCGGTGCCCTCTTTGGTAGCAGCCATTACAAATACAATGCATTTCAGTGTAAACACATGCCGGGGCATGTTATCCATAAAATGGCAACTGTAAGAGGGGAAGAATGAGGTATCTTTGAGAAGACACTTAATAATGCCCTCCCCAAACCTGGATTTACATCTTTTTTTTTTTAATTATTAACACAAAATTTTATTTTATTTTTTGTTTTTTTAGTTTCTTGTTCTTTTATACATTCAATCACATTATTCAGCTTACAAAGTGAATATTCCAACATGTGTCCATCTTTAGAAAATATGCAGGTGTTTCTCTTTAAACCAAAAAAAGAAAGAAAGAAAAAAAAAACAAATCACAAAACTTCAATATTTCACATGTTGTCTATTATCTCTAAGTTTCTGCTTTCTCATATCTTTGTGTGTCCCATACAAAAATATTTCTTACTTGTATTTCAATAAAGCCAGGGAGGAGGGATATTTGTATATACACACACACACACATATATATAGTATATAATATATAAACGATGATATATTATGTATATATATTATGTATGTAATTTTTTTCAAAAACTTTATGAAAAAAATGTGCAAGTTTGTTTTGGTGCAAAAAATTGAAATCTATTCATAGTTTTTTTTTTCATAATATGCATTTTTCATAGACTTTTTGAAGACCCCTATCCAAAAAGGTATATTTGAGAAAAATTTTATTCATTCCTAACTGCTATCTTTTGAATTTCCACATTAGCCCAGTGCTCGCCAAGCACAGGTTATTAGCATGGTTCCCTGTCCGATACAGCTTTTACTGAGGTCCCAGCAAATACATGACATTGCTAAAGGATACAGGGTTAATTGCCAGCCTCAATGCTTATGCACAGAGGGAGACAAGCATGTCTTACCAGCACACAAATACATGAAAGTCAATTTACCCAGCTAACAGGCTAGATGTAGTTTAGTTTTTATTCTCCTTTTCCGAATGTGCGCTAACAGATGGAAGGGTTAAGGATGTGACAGTTGGCTCAGATTGAACATATTCTTTTTGATTCTGGAGTGTTTCTAGCTTCATCTTTAAAATTTGTTGCTTATTTCATTTTCTTTGTTTGGAGGCTTGAGAAATTAGTCATTTTCTCAGGAAAATCAGATAGGGAATATAAATCATTTGATCTCTAAGTCATTCATTTTAAACCATCTCAAATTTCTTTTTACTTCCCAAAGTTCTTATCGTACACTGACTGAGGAAAGAATGAATGGCTACACTCTTCTTGTAGATAGACAGTTATTCACATAATTTAAAACTCCACCAGACAAGTAATTATACATCATCTGTCCCTTGGTGCCTTCTACAAGAAGGCAGAGACAGAGGCAGTGTTTCAGATGAGGTGATGAAAGGTGCCAGGGTACCATTTCTGTAGAGATAGATCCTTCTGTGTTTCGTTACAAAGGATAAAAAGTACTTCCATCATGGGGTTTTTAGTTAGCAATTGGACCATGGGCACCATGTATGAGAAAAAGATGTGACTAATATTCTTATCTCTCTTTAACAAGACTGGACTAAAACAAAGTGGAAAAAGGGCAGAAAATAAGAAGAATATATGTCAATTGGTTGAAAAATTAGGATAATTTAGATCACTGTGGCATCTGCAAGTCACATAACCTCTTCATGCCAAATATTAGCTGTGCAAGACGTTTAAAGTTTCTGATTCTTAATAATGTCTTTGTCATCTGTAAAGTGAGGAAAATAATAATTCTATTCTCTAAGATTAGGGGAGACAAGGAAGGATAGTTCAGATTTAAGTGACTTTAGTTCAGTGTCTGGAACATAACAGGCACTTATTAAATATTATCATCATTGTTATTTCATTTGGGTAAAGTTTTGAATTGGATTAGGGATTCTTAGTTTTTATTACCAAGTATCCATCTTGTTATTTTTTTTAATCAAGACCTTGCATTTGAGAATATTTTCATACCCATGGTACTACATTAATCAAGTAGTAATTAATTGTTCTCCTAGTTTTAACTGTTCCAAGAAATACAGCTATCAGCTCTTCAGATGTTGGTGATAATGAGTGTTACCACACTGAGTTCATATTCCAAGTAAAAAGAGGGTATTTTTACTACATTTTATTAAACAATTCAGTCTTATCTTGGATGAATATGAGATGATTATTAAAATATCTGTAGAACCTAAGTTTTCAGAAATCCTGAGCAGGAACAACTATCCTGAACAGTAATTTTTATAACCTAAAACACTATGATCCAGGGATGAAGATTCTCAAATGCCAGGCGGTATCAAATAAAGATGTGTGTGATTTTAGTGACCCTAGGAGGTATCTGCACCCTTTCCCAAATCTCATCAAATGAATGACATCTGGAATTTAGTGAGTAATTTCAAAATCTAGATCATAATTAATACAGCAATAGTAGGAGAGGCAATATTTTAACCAGCTTCAGTTAACAAACCTTTACTGTAGGCCAAACTACACATTTATACTTATAAATGAAAGGTTTGAGCTAAGACTGAAGGAAGAGGGGAAAAGATACTTGAGCAGGGTATACCTGAGTGATAGAAGACGATGAAGAAGAATAAAAATGAAGAACCAAGGTTAGCAAACTTAAACCCATTCATTTTTACCCCCAGATGTGACCAAGATTCAAGATTATGGATTAAGTAAACAAGGCTTTTTCTTTTTTTTCTTTTTAAAATGTTTTTTGCCGTAAGATGTGTGTGCTTGCCAGAGAGAAACAGGGAAAGAAAAAGTGAGAGATCAACTCCCAGCAGGTATGAACATGCCACAATACCTTCTTCTCCATAGTCCTCTTGGGATTTGGGGCTCACACACATGTGCCTGGTGTGATTTTCAAGTCACATGGTCCAGGACTCAAACCACAGTTGACCCCATGGGTGTCTGGAGCCTTAACCACCACACCACCTGCTGGCCCTAACAAGACTATTTTCACTTTGAGCAGATATCAAAGTGACTTGTGACTTTTTGCCCCAATTTACATAGGTAGGACATTTTAAGAAAAGCCCACCCTTGCTTTTCTAAATGTCAGTTGCCACAGACTTTCTGTCTCTCTCTGTCTGTCTGTCTGGCAAGCGCATGTGCCCTATAGCAAAAAAAACAAACAAAAAAAAAAAAACAAAAAAACAAAAAAACAAACAAAAAAAAACTCTCAAAAAAAAAAAAAAGAGGTGAAGATAGAACCTCCAAATATGAGGTGTTTGCAGAGCTTCTAATAATCTGATGTGTTTCCACCGTGTGCTGCTTGTGGTGATATTTCCAGAGGCAAATGCTATAAAACAGGTACAGCTATGATTAGAAAAGACTTTGTATACAAGGCTAGGTAACTTATATTTTATCCAGATTATAAAGGAGAGTTATTTGGGGCTGAACTGTGTCTTCTCTTTCCCCAAATTCAGATGTGGACATTCTAACCCCAGTACTTAAGAATGATACTGTATTTAAAAATAGGACCTGTTAGGAGTTCATTAAAATGGGGTCATTAGGGGGACCGGCAGTTAGCGTAATGGCTATGTTGCTGGACTCCCACGTAGTTGACTGCGGTTTGAGTCCTGGACCCGGTGACTTAAACTCACGCCGGGCGCATGTGCGTGCGTGCCCAAGATCCCGAGAGGAGAATGGAGGAGAAGGGATTGCGGCATGACCATCCCCTCTGGGGGGTGATTTCTGCTCTCTATCTCTCTGTCTCTGGCTGGCTGGCGAGCGCACGCGCCCTATAGCAAAAACCTCTCCCCCAAAAAAATGGGGTCATTAGGTTAGGCTCTAATTCATTCTGATGATGTTATTCGGTTACACAGAGATACATCACAGGTGTGCTTGCATAGAGGAAAGACCACATGAGGACACAGAAAATCAGATGACCATCATCAAGCCAACAAAAGAGGCCCTAAAAGAAACTGGACTTTGATCTTGGATTTCTAGCCTCCAGAACATTGGGAAAATTAAATTTATGTTGTTTAAGCCACCCAGTCCAAAGGATTTTGTAATGGCAGCCCTGGAAACCTAATTCAAGGGTCTTTATCATCAAAGGAGGTATTTTAAAGTAAAGGATGGTATGTTTATACCAGGCCCTTACAAGCCTAAATATGTTAATATGTTAACCCTGCAGTCCTTTAATCATCTCAACAATCCAAAGTGGTTTTGTTGTTTTAAGATCTCTGTCTCTCTTTTTCCTTTGCCTTAAAAAAGAAAAAAAAAAAACACAAAAGATAATTTAGTTTGCTACCTTAACTAAGGAATCAAAAGAAACAGACCATGAACCCCAGCACATTCAATCCATATTTAGTGCCATATTTATTCAGTACACTACACAACTTTCCCAAGACAGAAAAGGAAGTGATTTTCCTCTGGCACAAAGAATAGAACTATGAAATCTGTAATAAATAGAAATCCTTTTACCTTTCACACATTTTCATAATTTCCCCTGCTGCCTCAGCTAATTAATTATCAATTCTATTTGTGTTTAGACAAGGGGGCTCGTCTCCTTCACAGCCCATCTGCTTCTTGGTAACCTTGCTGTGAAGTCATTGCAAAGCAGAGTTGCTGATAAAGCTATCATCTCCATGGCAACCTGCTGCTATGTCAGAAACACAGGAATGTGACCTCACTGCAGTTGAAAGGAGAAATCAAATTGGTGTCTATTGACTGAGGTGATAAGAGTTTTTAATCAGACACACAGTTTTTTTTTTTTCTTTCAGAAATACCAGAGAGAAGGTTCATTCTAGAGAAATGTTACTGCAACAACCTTGTTTCTAATTTCTACATATTAAATGGCATTTTAATATTAGGAGTACATTATGCATGTGAAGTTGGTAATACTTGGGTGAAACATCCTATGTAAATACAATAGTGATCCAGAGAGGGGTTTTTTGCTCCATAAAATATAAATTTATTTCTTTTTCAATTGCTTTTGCACTTATTTCTGTTAGTTCCTTTATAATTAAAACTGACATTCAGTACTGACAACCGCACAGAACCGACAATCCATAAAGTAGAAACCATTGTCTCCATTCTGCAGATGGTGGGATGGAGGCTTAGTGTGGTGGAGGTGCTTGCCCAAGATTACACTGCTCGAGTGGTAGAGTCAGGTACTGAGCCCAGATCTACCCCTACAAAGCCAGGGCTCTTTACCACTGCACTGTCCTGCCTGCCTGTGTACTGTCTATCTCTCAGCATCATGTATTTTCTCTCAACTGTGTTGTATTTTCTTTTTGTTGGAAATAGAGTACCCTGAATGAGAATCTAATTTCATGATTTTTTTAGATTGATACATAATAATTGTACATACTTACAGGGTATAGTGTGATTTTTCAGTACATGAATACAATATGTAGTGATCAAATCAGAGTAATTAGCATATTCATCATCACCATAACTTATCATTACTTTGTGTTGGGAACTTTCAAAATGTTCTTTTTCAGCATTCTGAAATATACATTAAATTTTTGTTTGTTACTCTACTGTGTTACAGAACACTAGAACTTATTCCTTTTGTGTAATTTTCCATCTGTTAACCAAAATTTTTCTATCCCTCCCCCACCCCTTCTACCCCTTCCTAGTCTCTAATAACTACTATTCTACATTTTCTACATTCTCCTTTTTTTTTTTTTTTTTTTTTTTTTTTTTGAGAGGCTTTTTTCTACAGGGTGTGTGTACTGACCAGAAAGACAGAGAGAGACAGAAAGCAAGAAATCACCTCCCAGGCGGTGTGGCCATGCCACAATCCCTTCGCCTCTATTCTCTCGGGATCCTGGACATACACGCACATGCACCCAGCCTGAGTTTAAGCCACTAGGTCCGGGACTCGAACCACCGTCAATGACATCAGAATCCAGCAACATAGGCATCACACCATCTGGTGGTCCTGTCTACTTTCTACTTCTGTGAGATCAACTTTTGAAATTTCCATATGAGCAACAAAAATTTTTCATTTGCTTTATTTGATTTAATACAATGTCCTCCATGCTTGTCTGTGTTTGCTCACATGACAGAATTTTATTTTTCTAATGACTGAGTAGTATTTGAAAAGTATTCTATTGTATAAATATGTGTTTTAGTTTGTGTTTGTACACACATTTTATTTATCCATTCATCTGTTTATGGACACTTAGATTGATTCCATATCTCCATATCTTGGTTATTGCAAATACTGTTGCAATGAACACTGAAGTACAGATATCTCTATGACATCCGGATTCCCTTCCCTGCTTCGGATATATGCCTGGTGAGATTGGCTGTTCTATTTTTAGTTTTTCTAGAAACTTCCATACTATCTTCCATAATGACTGAACTATTCTATACCCCAACATAGAGTGGGAATTTTTGTGTGTGTGTGTGTGTGTGTCATTTTGATGATAGCTACTTTAGCTAGGATAAGATAATATCTCTTTGTGATTTTGATTTGCATTTCATTGATGATTAGTGATGTTGGTAATTTTTATATGCTTTTTAGCCATTGTGTATCTTCTTTGAAAAATGTTTTTTCAGATCACTTGCCCATTTTTGATTGGGTTATTTGTGTTGTTGTTGTTGTTGTTTTTGTTTGGTGAGGTTTTGGGTTTCTTATATTGATATATTCCAGTCATTAATTTCTTGTCAGAAGACTGCTTTGAAAATCCATTCTTCCATTCTATAGGTTGTTCTTTCATTCTGTTTATTGTTTCCTTTGCTGCACATAAGATTTTGGTTAGATATAATTCCATTTATTTATTTTCGGTGTTGTTGCCCATGCTTTTGAGGTCTCATCCAAAAACTCATTTCCCAGACCAATGTCCTGAAACATTTTCTCTGTGTTTTCATCTCATAATTTCTAGTTTAGGTCTTACATTTAAGTCTTTAATCTAAATCTCCCCCTGGGAGAGTGTTTTCTTGCTTTCTGTCTCTCTGTCTCTCTGTCCTCTCTGTCTTTCTGGCAAGTGCACATCTATAACAAAAACCTCTCCAAAAAAAGAAAAAAAAAATACATGTGGGAGCCAGCAGGCGGTGTGGTGTACGGGGCACTAGATTCCCATGTGGTCAAACACGGTTAAAGTCCCAGACCCAATGGCTTGAAACTCACACTGGGTGCATGTGTGCACATGCCCAAAATCCTGAGAGGAGAATGGAAAAGAGAGACTGCATCATGGCCATCCCCCCTGGGGGGGGGAGGGGTGATTTCTCACTTTGTTTCTCTGTCTCTCTGGTAACCACATGCTTCCTATAGCAAAAATCTTTCTCAAAAAAAAAAAAAAAAAAAAAAATATATATATATATATATATATATATATATATATATATATATATATATTTGTGTGTGTGTTTGTGTGTGTACATACCCAACATTTTGACATGATAGAGAAATATAGGAGAATGGATTTTGTGGTGTGACCATGTCTCATGGGGGGGGTGCTTTCTCTGTCTCTCTCTCTGGTGAATACTTGTGTTCTCGGGCAATATAAGACAACAATAGCAATCGCATGAGCCATTAATAGCAACAGAAAAGTGTAAATGTTTTAAATACCCATTTTATGATTTCACTTGCTTGATATGATAATTTGGGAAAAGTCACAATTCCTTAATAAATCAGCAATCTGCTGGGGGGCCCAACAGATGTCATGAGGGTTAAGGTGCTAGACTCCCATATGGTCAACTGCAGTTTGAGTCCTGGATATAGTAGCTTGAGAATCACACTGGGCATGTGTGTGTGAATGCCTGAAGTCCCAGTAAAAGAATAGAATGGAGGAGAAGTGATTATGGCGTGGCCATTTCTCTCAGGGGGTGATTTCTCTCACTTTCCCTCTCACTGTCTCTCGCTGGTGAGCACAAAAACCCTATGGCAAAAACCTACAAACCAAAAAAAAAAAAAAAAAAAAAAAAAAAAAAAAAAAATCAAAACAAGTGAAAAATCAGCCGGAATTTTTTTCCATAAGGAAAAGTCGTATGTTATCTGTTTTTTTAATGGCAGTTAACAAATTGTAAATTAAGTAATGCCATGATTTAGTGATGTTTCTTTTGTGCCCTATCCGGGTTAATTTCTTTAATGTCCAACTAATGATATTTTTATTTATCCTGTAAACTTTCTACGATTGGTTTATTGTATATCTTTCAGCAAAGATGACTCACCTCCTAGAATGATATTTACCAAGCTTGAGAAAGTAAGCAGTTTCTTCCTTACTGATTGCATCCATTTGTATAGCAGCCCATATACTGAAGGGGAATTATGACGTGTAGCCATGGTGTGTCTTTCCTAGAGAAATAGCTAAACACACAGTGAGAAGGTGAGTTCCAAAATCGACCCACAGGAGCTATTACCATAAGTTCTGATCAGACTGTTATTTTCTTCCTTGGATGGTTGGTTAACTAGTTACTCAGTTGTATGATGCAGACAGTAAATATTACAACCTGGAAGTACTGCATCTCTCCAGCCGTCAGAGAGCAAAGGCAACAACATTTATCGTGCATTTGTTGTGTGCATGTACTAGATACTGGTAAGAGAAAACAAAGAGAAGAATGTGTGTAGTGTGTAAACTGTGTTTACGATGTTACCAGAGAGAGGCACCAACGAATCCCTAACACCACAAGAGAACGGAGTCACAGGTCATGCCAGCTTCGTGTTTCTGAGTCAAGTTATGAAAGAACTAGTGTGGGAAGAAATAAAA
Source organism: Tupaia tana (assembly GCA_026018925.1). Lineage (NCBI taxonomy): Eukaryota > Metazoa > Chordata > Mammalia > Scandentia > Tupaiidae > Tupaia > Tupaia tana. Next base: position 19,649,750 of record JAKSZU010000020.1, on the reverse strand, counting down.
ATATACCCAACTATTTTGACATTAGATGGCAATTTTGTAAACAGATGATTGGAAAGTAAGAATATAAGAATAGCATTTTCTAGGTGTTTGTTCTGTATGCCAGGCATCGTGCTAAGCACTTTTCCTTCTTTAAATCAGTTCATCTATTCCAAAACCCCAAGACATAGTTTTATGGTTCATTTTATAGGTGAGAGAAGGTTAATTTGTCCAAATCAGTAAGGAGCACATTGGCAAATTTCAGAGCCTATTTATTATATAACTTACAAGTTTATGGCAAATGTATGCTGTCAGAAGATCAGATAGGAAAATGGCATAGCCATAACACAGGTAATAATCAGCAACATCTGGTCAGAACAGGTCAAATCTTTATTCTACTCTCCTTTTTTGATGTGCCCTAAGACATTGCAGGATGAACTGACTTTCCTATAGCTTTACCCATAATCCTTTCAATCCCTTCAAATTTAAAACTGTCCTTTTCTTGTAACACTGAATGAATATCTGCCAGCACGTGTTGTTTGAGCGTACTTTCCCTCTTGGAATCTTCCACCTTTGAACACTATTGATTTTTAGGAATTAACTGAGCTGTATAGAAAGACTCAGCAGAACTAATATATTGATAGAATTGATACATTTTATTTTTTTTTATCCACTTACCTGAGTACTTAAAACTGCAGTTATTTATAGACTGTTGTTTAGGCATCTTTGCTATCATATAACATCCATTGATCTGTAACACTTGTATGTTTTCCAGTATAAATAATTCACTCAGATCGCTTGCTTGTATTGTGTTCTCATTTGTGTCTGGGAGCATTAAAGAAGGGAAATACTTGGGAGAATTAAGGTACTTCCACAGGATGTCCTTGAAGGTATATAAGTTCTATTTGTGTAGATGAGAATGGGAATTGCAAATTGGCCTTGAAGTTTAGGTTGTAAATTGGAAGCAGCTGGAGGATCTTAAATACTGCTTATCAAGGACATCATATGAACTAAAAGAAGTGTTTTTTTTTTTTTTTTTTTTTTTAGCTTTTCTTTGTCTATAAAGCTCATTTTTATTTTTTTTTGAAAGAAAATTGCAGAACTGGGATCAAACTATATAAATTTGCATAACTTATTTTCTTTTTTTTCACACAAGGTGTCCCTGGAACATTAAGCAAACATTACAAATGAGCTTCATTTGGGCCAGCAGGTGGGGTGGTGGTTAAGGCATTGGATACCACATGGCACACTCTACTTTTTAAGTCACAGACCTGTTGCCTTGAAAAATATGTCAGGTGTGTGGGGGGTGTGTGCTCAAAATCCTGAGAGGAGAATGGAGGAGAAGGGATTGCAGTATGGCAATCCCCTCTGAGGAGTGACTTCTCACTTTCCCTTTCTCTCTGTCTCTCTCTGAGCACATGGGCCCTATGGGTAAAATCTAAAAACAAAACAAAACAAAACAAACAAATAAAAATCCTTAATTCATGAATTTTATTCACTACATAGTGATTTGATCTTTTTTTTTTTAATGGATTTGGTTGTTTCTAGGGTTTTGGTTTTTATTGTATGGTTTGTTATGTTTTATTTTGCTATTTAACCTCTTTATACACATATTTTTTTAAATTGATGAGTATCTTTGTAACATAAATTATTAGAAGTAGGGTTGTTGACTCAATGGATATGTGGATTTTACATTTTTATACATATGGTAAAGTGCATCAATTTAAACCTCTACCAACAATGTATCTAGTGGTTTGGTGTACTTGAATGTTGGGTTATATCAAAATTTTAAATGTTCACAATTTTGATGTGTAAGAAATCAATTCCAATTAATTTTATTTAATTATGAATGAGCATGGACTTTTTATGATTATTTTATGCTAATTGAATATTTATTATTTTGTGCATCTATGAATTGTTTATATGTCTTTCACATTTTTGTATTGAATTATTTAAAATTTTATTCATAAAATTGCTTTACTTATTTATTAAAAATTTATCTATTGGGAGCCAGTAGATGGAATCGTGGTTATGTCACTGGACGTCCACATGGCTGACCTGGGTTAGAGTCCCAGACCCAGTGGCTTGAAATCATGCTAGGTGTGTGTGTGCATGTGTGCCTAAAATCCTAGGAGGAGAATACAGGATAAGGGACTGTGGTGTGGCCATTTACTTGGGAGGTGATATCTCACTTTCCCTATCACTGTCTCTTTCTCTCTCGCTCCAATGAGTGCATGCACCCTAAAGTAAAAATCCTCTAAAAAAACAGAAAGTTTATTTCCTGGGAGGGAGACCATAACAGAGTCTTCACACCATACTACTACCCCTAGCCCTAATCATTCAAGATCACGGCTATGCCTGTGCACCCAGGGAGACCTTGGAAGCAAACCTGAAGTCTTCCCCGAGGACTTTCAGCATGTCCCTGCTTACTGATGGGTCCATAAAATTATTTTAACATCCAAAATATTAATCTTTAGATTGTCATATGAGCTAGAAATAGTTTCCACAGTTATCATTTTTCTTTTAATTTGATTTATAATAATTAAGGAAGTGTCAAGAGTTCCAAATTTTTATCCAAATTTTTCAATACTTTTTATGACTGGTTTTGATTTTCCACTTTAAGTATTTTTATAACATTATATATTTTCCTTTTTTCTCTAGATAATCCCTTTCTTTCTATTTTACATTTATATGTTCATAAATTTTTGTCCTACTTGGACCTTATTTTTATGTAAGGTATAAGAAAGAAATTCAACTATTTTTAAAAGATCATTAGCCAATTATCTTAACAACATTTGCTAAATAATCTACCTTTGGCTCATCCTTACCATATACTAAATTCTCTTAGGTATTTATCTCTATGTATGACTTCCATTTTCCATTGTTCTTCCAAAAATATGGCCACTACAAACTATTTAAAATATTGTAGTTTAATATGCTTCAATATCTAGTAGTATCAGTTCGCTTCATTATTATTTTTCACAGTTATCCTGACTTTTTATGTGTTCTTTCTTTACATAAAATTTGAGGGACCAGCACATAGCATAATGATTATCTTGCTGGACTCCCATGTAGTTGACCGGAGTTCAAGTCCCAGACCAGCAGTTTAAAACTCACACTAGGCATGTGTGCATGTATGCCCAAAATCCTGAGAGGAGAATGGAGGAAAAAGGATTGCTGCATAACCATCCTCTTAGGGAGTAATTTCATGCTTTCAGCCTCTCTGTCTCTCTGGAAAGCACGTGCACCCGATAGCAAAAATTCCGTGAAAAATGTAATAAATATAAATAAATAGATAAAAATTGACATGTTCTTGTACATTGTTGAGACTTTTCTAGAGAAAGAATATATTATAATAATGTAGCTTTATCATCCTATACTAATATATTTACTTCCATTTTTTCATTACTAGTTTCACAGAATAAATAAATAGAGTATATTTGCAATATATCCTGTTTGTTGTTTTCTTAAATACCTCTGTAAATTCTGAGAAAAAAAGTACACGGCTCGTCAAACATCTAACATGTATTCCTTTTTATGACTCATTCTGTTTTCCTGATGCTGTTTTATCTTCTCATTTAACCTTCGTGATTTAGAAATTCCACAGCATTGAATTTGTCCTTCCAAATTCTAGAGACCAGCCTTTGAGCTGAGCAGGGTTAGTGACACCGTATTTGAATAATGGCTCATATTATAAACAGTGTAGAGCAGCTGCCTCTCGCTGCTCCTGACTGGGTGTACAGTCATTACTAGTGCAGGATTGAGTGATTTGGATAAAGTTTGCTTAAGGATCACTGTCATTATATATTTATGAATAACAGCAAACACTATTTAGGATAAGCCATTCCCTGAGAATTGACATGCCACATCAGGGACTGGATGATAGAATTCCTAGACGTGTGTTTATGGCACTAACAATCTGTTTCATGAGCCAGCCTCTGCAAGCTAATGATCACAGTCACTAACCATTCTATTCTCATTTTAATGAAAACTTCAAAGAGAGGAAATAAGGAGAAGAAAAAAAAGATGATGGATGCAATATGTAGGCTACCTGTAAACCACTAAAATCCACTTAGTGTGATCTAGAAAAATAATAGACATAACCACGTAAGCTTCTAGTAGGGTAGGCAAGACATTGTCATTTTAGTCATATGCTCCCCTGTATTCTAATCCTGTCTTCCCAAAAGAAAAAAGGAAAAAAAGAATGTGTCTCTGATAAGACTAATAAAATCCTAATGCATTTTCTCTATTTTTCTTGTTGCTGGTATGTTTTAATGGGGATTACAATCACTTCAGACTTCTGAAGCTATTCAAGTAATTTTTTTTTATTCAAGTGATTTTTTTTTATTAAACTGTTGACTTTATGATAGAAATTTTTTTATCTGGGGACCAGCAGATGGCATAATGGTTACATCACTGGACATGTAGTTGACCGTGGTTCGAGTCCCAGACCTGGTGGCTTAAACTCATGCCAGGCATGTGTGTGTGCATGCCCAAGATCCTTAGAAGAGAATGGAGGAGAATAGATTGCAGCGTGGCCAACCCCCCTGGGGAGGGGGGTGGATTTCTCATTTTCTGTCTCTCTGTCTCTCTCTCTGCCTTTCTGGTGAGTGTATGTACCTTATAGCAAAAACCTCTCAAAAAAAAAAAAAAAAAAAAAAAAAAAAAAGAAAGAAAAAGAAAAAAAAGAAGAAGAAAATGTTTTATCTGGAGTGAGAGTTAGCTGACTCTATGAGGCATACAAAGGATTAAATTAAACTCTTGTCATTGACCAGACTCTATAGCTTTATCAGAATGGGAAGCCAAAAATCCCATCTTCCTCTTCCTCAGTCTTATCTTCTGTCCTCCTGTCAGTCCTCCTACTACCAAGTCTAGCATTGCCAACTTGATAAGGCAACAAATGGGCTTGATCAGAGAGCAAGGGGAGTGGATTTGTGTATGAGTATTTATCAGAAGTGTCATGTGTCTCACACATGTGTTTTGTCCACTAACCACAGACAGAGCTCCTGGTCTTGTAACTTTTATTACCTTCAACCTAATGATGTTGTGATATCACCTGCAAAGTTTTTGTTGGTGTCGCCTTTAAAAGCAAGAGTACTACTCAGCTATTAAAAAGGATAAATTCCTGTCATTTGAAGCAGAATGGACGACAGTGGAGGAAATAATACTAAATAAAATTAGTTGGGCCCTGAAAGACAAAGGAAAGAAGGGAATGAAGTCCTTCTTTCTAAAAGCTGGGGTCACCACAGTGGCAGGGAAAGCGGAAAGTGAGGGCAGGGACACTGTATAAGATTGCCTAACACTACACAAAGACAGCATGGCATTTTAAACTAGAATGGCTATGGGCTTTTTGGTGCTGAATATGATAGAGAATTTTGAATCTTGCGTGATGGCTGTGTGGTTGTGAGGTGCTCTAACGAAGAATGGGAATCACTCATGAAAATTATATATAATAGCTTCTCAGGAATAAAAAGGATTTGTATATTTAATTGAAAAATGAGAAAAGTGTGGACTATTTGCATGGAGCCAAGATGAATTAGCAGGATATTTTAGAAATTCTTAGTCTCTTCTGCTGAGAATTTTGTCAAGAACCTGGCAGTGTCATCAAAGGAGCTCTCCTGGAGTGTACAACCATGCTGCGTCTCATCTAGCAGAGCTGTGAAGCTGTCTCTGGGAATCCTGAGGGAACTAAGACTGTCCTTCAGATGTCTAAATCCATTTCAAAAACATAAATAATGCAGAAATAAACAAGAAAACAATAACTTTCTATTGTCTATCTGGTACTATCTTTGCTAGTCCCACAATGTACCCTATGGGAATGAGATATTCAAGAAACGTTGGGTTATCAATTTAAGGTGATTTAATAGACAGCAGAGCTGTTACATTACTGTTTCATTCTCCACATAGTCTAACTCTAGGAAATCTGCGTCATCTCTGTTTTCCGCAAGCAAAAGGTACATGGATAAGTGAAAATAATCATGTTACTATGGTTTCATTCATCATTTTTCTTCATTCTTAGAATAAAGATGAAATTTCCTAACTGGGAAACAAAAAGGTGCTTGCATAAAGGTTCTTGGCCTCTACCAGTATCTCTAGCCTTATTTATTTCCTGCCAAGCTTTTCTTCACTTTCTGAAACCCATCGACATTTGCTTTCATTGGCTCCAGGTACTCCTGTTTCTTGCTGCTGTCATCACAGGGCATTTGCATATTCTATACCCTCTACTTAGTTCCTTTTTCTTTTCTTTTTTGCTTTTTACTGTAAGAGACTCTTTAGGTCTTGGGTTAAGTATTAATTTCTTGGAAAGGCCTCTTGACTGCCCTGAACAGTTAAAATAGTATTTGTAGATTTGCAGAGCACCATATACTTAGCTTGCTGGCATTTGTCTCTCTTGCATTTTCGTATTTATTTATATGATTGGATCAATGACTACTCATTAATTCTGAGTGACTTGAGAAGGGAAACTGTCACGTGCTTTTCATTGTTGCATCCCTAGTGCCTACATTGATTTCTGACATACAGAAGGTGCACAAAGAAAAAAATGATCAAATGTTGACTGTAACTCTTATTTGTACTGTCATAAATAATGCCCAGACAATGGAACAATGGTAATGTAACTAGACTCCCTTGGGAAAGATCCTGGATTCATGTTCCAGGACCTGCCTGAAAATGCTGAGTGCATGTGCATGCTTGCCTATGATCTGTGCTGGCTGAGACAGGGAGAGGATCATGGTGTGAAGATCTTGTGGTAAGTTCATGTCCCGTTCTTCCTTCTTCTCTGTCTCTGTATTTCTCTCTTTCATTAAATAAATAAATAAACATTTAAAAGTTTCTAGAATTTTTGGAGAGCAGAAAAATCTCCTGTAGATATGTTACACTGGCTTAGCTGAAAAGAGAATATATGATAGGGACCAGCAGTTGGTGTAATGGTTATGTTGCTGGACTCCCATGTAGTTGACCGCGGTTCAAGTCCTAGACCCGGTGTCTTAAACTCACACCGGGCGTGTGTGCGTGCGTGCCCAAGATCCCGAGAGGAGAATGGAGAAGGGATTGTAGTGTGACCATCCCCCCTGGGGGTGATTTCTTGCTTTCTGTCTCTCTGTCTCTCTCTGTCTTTCTGGCTAGTGCACGCACCCTATACCAAAAGCCTCTCAAAAAAAAAAAAAAAAAAAAAAAAAAGAAAAGGAAGAAAGAAAGAAAAAGAGAATATAGGAGATAGAGGCTCTTTGCTCCTATTTTATTACTGTTTTTGTAGTTTTTGCTATAGGGTACATAAACTGTTGAGGGAGAGAGAGAAAGAGAGAGAGAGAGAGGAGAGAGAGAGAGAGAGAGAAGGTGATAAATCATCCCCCAGAAGTGGTAACCACTCTCCATTTGGAATTTTAGGCACACATTTCAAGTGTTCTCAAACCATCAGGTCTGGGACTTGAACTGTGAAGTTAACAATGTGGGATCCAGTGCCCTAACCTCCACACCATCTGCTGTCTAACTGCTCTTAAAGTATATAATCAGCTGAACTGAATGAATGACATTGATTTCAGGGATAGTTATTCCGGATGAAGATAAGCAATAAACTCTACTTATTGTCAAGAGAACACTTCAAAACCTTCAAGAAAAGAGCAACAAAATAAACCTATCAAGAATCACAGAATGTTAAAGGTGGAAGGTATTTTCAACATGGTGTAAAAATGGTCTTTTTACTTTAAAAACGAGGAAGCAAATAGTCTAGCACTGAAGAACTGAGACAAAATTCCAAGGTTCCTTACATGTAGTATACGCTCTCTCGGTCACACCATTCTGCTTCTAAAAACTAATAGCGTCCTGAGATACTTGAGCTTTAAGAAAGAATTTTGGGGAAACAAGTCAATGGAATTTATATATTGTAAAAAGAAAAATTTGTAATTTTTTTCTTGCCATGTAATACAAAAAAAAAAAAAAAAAAAAGGATTGAATATTATCTCTGAAATGAGGAGAATGGCAGTATGGCAGTCACCCAAAAAAGCTTTTACTGTTTCTACATTATTTGTTTCAGTACATTAAAACTGTATTTATTTATTTATTTATTTATTTATTTATGTATTTATTTATTTATATGTGAGAGCAGGCTCTCTCCCTGATCCTTCTATATGAGAGACAATAAATAACAGGGACAGGATTTATAGATCAGGATCCCATTCTAGATATTGGCCAATCATCTAGTCAAGGATTTCCTGGGCCTTAGGGAAAGCTTTGCTTCTGTAGCAATCCAGTTTCAGGGAGTTAATTTATACCAGGACTTTTAGCATATTGATCTACATATAGTTCTTCTGTCTTCAGCAATCTGATATCCAAAATTCTAAAACCATATTATTTTTGTATTAAATTCAAAGACTTAAGCATTGAGCTTGATGATAATAAAATTCCTCCCAGGCTGTAAAAACTGAACAAATATGTATGTAAAGGATAAAGGGAGAAATACAGAAAGAGAAAAAAAGTCAACCATCCTATCTTCTAAGTTCTCATACATATGTGGAAAACAAAAAGATGACCTCCTGGAAATAGACAGTAGAAATGTGATTACTGTATGCTTAGGAAAGATGAGGAAGGACAAAGTAGAAAGATGTTGAAAGATGTGGAAGGCGTTTTCGACATTATGTAAAAATGGTCTTTTTACTTTAAAAATGAGAACGCAAACAGTCTAGCACTGAAGAACTGAGACAAAATTATAGCCAGATAAGAACAAGGTCTAGGGTTATATAGGACAATAGAGAAACTATAGTTAACAATAATTCATTGTGTATGTCAGATCAGCTAAAAGATTTTTTGAATTTTTCCACCACAATGTAATGACAAGTGTTTAAGACAGTGGATGTGCTATTTATCCTGATCTGTTCACTGCACGTGATATTCATGTACTCAAAAATTATACTATACCAGGGCCAGCGGATGGCATAATGGCTATGTCGCTGGACTCCCATGTAGTCGACCACAGTTAGAGTCCTGGACCCGTTGGCTTAAACTCACACCGGGCACATGTGCATGCGTGCCCAAGATCCTGAGAGGAGAATGGCGGAGAAGGGATTGTGGCATGGCCATCCTTCTGGGGGGTTATTACTCGCTTTCTGTCTCTCTGTCTCTCTGTCTTTCTGGCAAGAGCACATGCCCTATAGCAAAAAAAAAAAAAAAAAAAAAAAAAAAAAAAAAAAAAAGCCAACACACACACACACACAAAAAACTCTAAAAAAAATATATATCTATTTCTTGGTTCCCTCATTTCTTTTTTTTTTTTTTTTTTTTTTTTTTGGAAAGGTTTTTTTGCTATAGGGCGCGTGCGCTCGCCAGACAGAGAGAGATAGAGAGACAGAAAGCGAGAAATCACCCCCCCGGGGGGATAGCCATGCCGCAATCCCTTCTCCTCCATTCTCCTCTCAGGATCTTGGGCACGCATGCACATGCGCCCAGCATGAGTTTTAAGCCACCGGGTCTGGGACGCGAACCGTGGTCGACTACATGGGAGTCAAGCAACATAGCCATTACGCTAACTGCTGGTCCCCAGTTCTCTCATTTCATAAGATGTCTAAATTCTCTATGTCCATTTTCCAGCCAAATTTATGAATTCATGCATATATTTACATATAAAAATATGTCTCATTTCTGTATTTGTGACTCCTGAATTTATATAACAATCTGCTCAATTTACTAATGCTGTTCTTAGTGATATGGTTCTGAGGGCAACTTTTCACTATTAAAGGGATTCCATAATCTCTCACCTTCATGTTTCAAAATGACTTTCCAGAAGAAAAACAAAAGAAATCAATCCCTGATTTGTTAATGGGAGGTCCTCTTTTATCTTTGCCATGTCCTCATTCTCTTTCTCTTTCCTTTGACAAAGCTCAAGGGGCCAGAAAGGTAGCATGGGACAAAGAGAAGTTCTATATTATATTGAATCTCTGATTTTGTCTTGGGTCAACTTCAAAGATGCTGTCTCTAGAGGAACATAAAAGAAACTCTCTGTTTACACATACACACACACTTTACAAAGTCTGTCTTTAGTATAGGTGGCAAACGGACCTCCAAGTGTTTCCAAAAGTTGATTCTTAAAATGCACCTGACACTGAAAGATGAAAATGGAACTGGAAACACACTTTCTGCCAGGGAAATGTCACTAGCTTGGCACAACTTCCAGGAGAGGTCACATTTAAAGGAGAAATTGTTTCTCTAACCAGCAAGACAAAATGGTGCATATTTAAGCATGGCCAGTGAGAGTCATTTTCACAAGATAGCCAGATTTCTCTATCTAAGGAGTTAGGAAGAAGGAGGACGAGTCTTTTGAATATATTCATGTTTGTCGTTAGTCCTTTCTATACCCTCCTGCCAGAACTAGTAATTTTGCATTAAATAGCTCAACTTAAAGGGTCTAACAATGAAGTTATTCTTTAATAACAGTATTAGGTTTAAGTACTTACTATGAGTTTCTGAACCAATTTCTTTGGTGTATACACACACACATTCCATCTCTGTAATCACATTTACTCTTCACATTCATTCTATGAGGTAAATAGTTTTACCCTTTCCCATTTTTCAGTTGAAGAAACTAAGGTTTATGAAAGTCATACTATCTATTTAAAACCTGTGCGGTCCATGGTAGATTTGGGATCTGAACATGACCCCAAGTACATGTTCCACAATGCCACATGCAGTTTGTCCTCTATCACCAGGTGACACTTACTTTCAGGCAATGGAGAGTGATTGCTGGAAGAGGTAGACTGGATATTGTATGCCCACGTGACACTTCCAAACACCAGGTCATAGATCAGTGAGTAACATTCCTGGAAGAATCATGCTGTCGCCGTATTGGTGCCAGTGTCAGCACACAGAGAAACGGAGTTTCATAATTAGAATACGTATATGCAAGGATTCAGTCTGCTTCTCACTGCAGCTAAGATTTACCTTTGCTATTGAGAATTTCTGTTTGTTCTCATCACTAATGTCAGTAATTCGTACTGCTTCTCAAAGAAAAGGAGAGGGAGAGAGAAATGGGATGTTTTATCTAGATTCAAAATCAGATTGGACTTGCACAGATATGGACCTGGAGGTATTATATCAGTTAGTGACAATAAATAAGAATGTTGGGGGCCAAAGTTAAAGGCCATTAGGTTGCATTGTTCATGCTGAGGTGAGTCTGGGAATGGCAGGTGTGAGCAAAGGATGGCTGGCACAGTAGGGTCCTAGGAGATGGTAGATTCAGAAAACATTCCGATCCATAGTTGTGCCCTGAGCTGTGTCTAATGAGTATGGCATTCTGAAATCTTTGGGCCGAGCAGATGAAAAACTGTGGGTGTTAGGAGTAGGTTCAGTTTTGCTTTCATGCCTCATTGTGTAGCTCTTAACCTGTTGCAGATTGTGTTTGAAGATGAAGGACAAAAGTGTAACAGTAGCTTCCTGACATATGGGAATATTTGTTTCTGTGTGCATTTTCTACAAACCAATGTCATTTCTATGACAAATTCCCCAAAATGCAGTAAATAATTTAGAGTGTTAGTATCACTGTAACAGCAGGTCTGTGTGGGCTGGTTGTAGATTTATATCTAAAATGAATGACGTCTTTCAGAATGAAGGATGGGTGTGGCAGAAGACACGGCTATCTGTGCTCATTTGTTGTCGGGCTGTGGCTTTGTTCCAACATGCCAGGGCAAGCATGCTTGACCATACCTGCAGCTGGCGCAAACTGTGTCCATGACTGGCATCCACCTGAAATCATTTAGAAGAATAAATATGGTTTCATCTTATGCACATAAGCATTCACATCTCAGAGAGAGAAAGGAAGGATTTATGCCAGTAGATGGTTTTTGTTATGTAGACCCTCTGTTTTATTTTTCTCCAGATAATAAATCACCCATCAAACTTGGGAGGAAGAGATATATGGCGGGATAGGCATTTCCTAGACACAATTCAGAAAGGAATCAGAATGCCTAGTTACTTCTTAAATACTTTATTAAATATCTTCTTTAGGGATCGGGATCAGCAGTTAGCGTAATGGCTGTCGCTGAATTCCCATGTAGTCGACCATGGTTTGAGTCCCGGACCCGGTAGCTTAAACTCATGCCAGGCATGTCTGCATGCATGCCCAAAATCCTGAGAGGAAAATGGAGGAAAAGGGATTGCAGCGTGGCCATCCCCCCTGGGGGGTGATTTCTCACTTTCTGTCTCTCTGTCTCTCTCTGTCTTTCTGGCAAGCGCACGTGCCCTATAGCAAAAACCTCTCCCTCCATCCCCCCAAAAAATAATCCTCTTCAAGGATCAGCAGATGGCATAATGATTATGACACTGGACACACCAGCAGTTTGAGTCTCAGATCTGGCGTATTAAAAATCATGCCAGGTCTGTGTGTGTGTGTGTGTGTGTGTGTGTGTGTGTGTATGCGTGTGCCCAAAATCTCAAGAGGAGAATGGAGGAGGGACCAGCAGTTAGCATAATGGCTATGTCGCTGGACTCCTATGTAGTCAACCACGGTTCGAGTCCCGGACCCGTTGGCTTAAACTCACGATGGGTGTGTGTGCGTGCGTGCCCAAGATCCCGAGAGGAGAATGGAGGAGAAGGGATTGCGGCGTGGCCATCCCCCCGGGGGGTGATTTCTTGCTTTCTGTCTCTCTGTCTGTCTCTGTCTGTCTGGTGAACGCATGCACCCTATAGCAAAAACCTTCCCCCCCCCCCAAAAAAAAAAATAGAGGAGAATGGAGGAGAAGGAATTGCACATGGCCATCATCCCTGGAGAGTGATTTCTCATTTTCTGTCTCTCCAAAAAGTATACATGCCCTATAGGAAAAATAAATAAATAATAAAAAATCCTCGTCTTTCAGTTCTACTTTTACCTTACTTTCAGGAGTCTCATATACTACAAATACAAGTCCTTGAAGGAGGAAGCTATGTCTAAAGGGCTGAATATCTCTTAGCTTTCAGCTCTTTAAGCTAACAATACAGCATTCTTGGTTCTGTTAATGTCAATTACCATTAGCTGTCCTATCAACAGTTACTAAAGTTTTATTATGCTCATTGCCTCTGTTTTTCCTTTACATCTTTAAAATACTTTCTTCTATCAGATTAGTGAAGTTTTGGAAAGAAGCAGAAGTAAATTTGTATTTAACCTGCCACCTTTTATTAGAAGATTGCATTATTCTTTAGTTTTATCTTCTAATTCTTAAGCTTTCTTTGGGAACCTTGCTATGCTATTTCATGGATTTCTCTAAATGTTGTGATGGCAAAATGGAGAGTTTAGATGAGTGTTTGAAAATGCATTCCATTCCTAACTGGCCAGATATGCAAGCCACTAAGAGGCTGTGGATGAATTCGGACCTGCTGCATACCTTATTCTTTAATGGACCAAAATTTCAGGGGCTAGACCTGGAATCGGAAATTGTCTTCATTCTCAAATATATATATTCACCCTCTACTATCAGACTGGGATATAACTGGCTATTTTAAAAATTATTTCTCTTATTCATATTGCTATCTAATCCTCAATTTTAGGAGAAAGCATTGAGGTCATTGCTTTGACTCTGAGGATAACTTGATTCCACCATGTTCTTTGATCCTTTGCATGTTATATAAGAAACACTTGGTAAATTTGAGAAGTACAACTTACCCAGGAAAAATTACACTTGTAGAAATAATATAAGCTAACATTGCACACAGTAAAGCTTATTATAATAGAAAAGTGACCCAAAAATAATATCTTAGAGGAACACAGGGGAAAAATAATATCTTAGAGGAATAGTGGGGAAAAAAAATGACCCAAAGAAAATGAGACTTAGTAGAAATAAATGGAGTAAGATATATCTGAGAGCAGCTAAAACTCTACACAATAACACTTGTTACTGACTAAAAAAAAATGAAAAAACAAAATATACTTGACGAAATTTAGATCTGCAAAAATAACTTCACAAATTGGGTTTAGTAGAAGTCATTAATTTAGGGACCAGCAGATGGAGAAATGGTTACATCACTGGACTCCCATATAGTCAACCGTGGTTCAATTCCTGGACCCAGCAGCTTAAAACTCATGGTGGGCACATGTGCATAAGTGTCCAAGATCCCAAGAGAAGAATGGAGGAGAAGGGATTTCAGTGTGGCTATCCCCCCCAGGGGTAACTTCTCGCTTTCTGTCTCTCTGTCTTTCTGGCTAGTGCATGAGCCCTATAGCAAAAGTATCTCTAAAAAAGAAAAAAAAATAAAAGAATTAATGAATGTCCGTATGTACATTGCAATGTACAAAAACCCCACATGTGAAATACAGAAACTATAATTGATGAAATTCAATATAAAAAAAGACTTTGGTCTTTCAAGTATTCATTGTACAATTTACACAGAAAAAGCACTAATCACAATAAAGATAATTTTAACTCTAAAGAAAAAATGAAAATGAAAAAACATGAAAATGGTTTTAAAGCATCATGTAAAATATTGATCAAAGAATAAACTAGTAAATAGTTTTGTTCAGAAAATACAATTTCAGGACCAGCAGTTAGCGTAATGGCTATGTCGCTGGACTCCCATGTAGTCGACTGCGGTTCAAGTCCCGGACCCGGTGGCTTAAACTCACACTGGGCGCATGTGCGTGCATGCCCAAGATCCTGAGAGGAGAATGAAGGAGAAGGGATTGTGGTATGGCCATCCCCCCTGGGGGGGTGATTTCTCACTTTCTGTCTCTTTGTCTCTCTCTGTCTTTCTGGTGAGCACTCATGCCTTAAAGCAAAAACCTCTCAAAAAAAAATATGTCGATTCAATCTTGAGTAAAATATTTGTGTATATAACAAGGATTTAAAACATCTTTGCTGTCAAAAGCTCACATATTCTTAGCACATTCTCAAACTAGTATTCATGCCTAGAACAAGTTTATTTTTTCCATAAATAATGGGATAATGAGACACAGGTAGAAAGGTATAAGAATGTATGGATTAATTCAATATAGCACTGAGGTCACAACAAGCTGGAACCTATGTCAATTTGAGTCAATAGCCTGGCTCCCTCACTCGACCTCTAATCCTGTTTTTGGAGAGACATAGCCCAGTATTCTCATATAACTGGAGTTCAATTTCAATACATATTTGTTGAAATTATTGTTCAACCCTTAAGCACTTTTTTTGTGGGGGGGTAGCTCCGGTCATTGTTCTTTGCCTCATGGTATGTTTGTGTGTTTGCTGGTTCTAATTACTTTCTCCTTTCGGCCTAGTTCTTCCCCTAGCAATCTAACTGACGACTATTTCCTGATTCCTGGTAGATCAAAAAGGTCAGATGAAGTTTGTCCAATTTTAACTTCCAATTTAACCTTTTTATTCTTCTCCTCTAACAGAGCTGCCTTAGAACTTGTTTTTCCTTTAATCTGTTTTCTGAAGGTCATCCCTTACATAGTATCCAACTTTGCACAAGATACAAGGGGATGTCAAAAAGTTCGTGGAGAAATGGAATAACAGTCTCAGTTTACTTTGGTGCAAGACAATTTTGCAATACATGCATAGTTTTTTTTTTTTTTTCCAGAATATGCATTTTCCACTCTTGAACTTTTTGAAGATTGCTCATACAAAATAGGTTAATAATCACATACCAATTTATGATAATAGACAAATAATCTCTGAACCTGTACATAAAATTACTACCACTGTCCTAAGGGAAATTCAGGAGGTGGATTCTGTCAGAGCAGATCACAGAGAGATGTGCGGCCTATTCTCAGCAGTGAGGCACCTGCAAAAAGCCCATGCTGGACAGCAAAATTATTGTTTCTTGGGCTAGCTTTTAATGTGGCTTCATTTTTTGTTTGAAATACAATCCCAGGACACAAAGGATACCTGTAAGCAAAAGCAAGCATATAAACAAATCTTATGCAAAATAGCCCTTATTTGAATTATGTCACTGTGGATTATCCTCATTGTTTTGTCCTTCCATTCCTGTGAATCTTTGAAGATTGGTTCTTATGTAAAACCTCTTTAATCCTGCAATAAATATGTACATATTAAGAATGTCTCATGGAAAGGAGAGAAGGTATCCTAAATATGTATATTTATGACTGCAATGTAAACCAGGGTGGATTTAAAAAAAGTAGTTTGATTGTGAGAATGTTTGTACTGTGTTGTTGGCAGAAGGAAATTTTAAATATGTAATATTTTTAAACAATCAATCCACAGTTCAAGAAAAATAGAGTACCTAAAAATATTAAATTAGAAAGCATTACTTTTCACCTAATAGAATCATTTATAAGAAAACAGTGGCCAGGTGATAGCACAGGAGTAACACAACTGAGCCCAATGGGGAGTTCCTAAGTTCACATCCTGAGACCTGCTGAGCATGCCAGGTGCACACACAGGTGCATACCCACCATCCAGGGTGGACTGTGACATGAAGATTGGGCTGAGGGTACCTTTCTCTTTCTCTCTCATTTGGAAGAAAGAGAACTTTTAAAGAAGAAAGACATATTTATAAGAAAACATAGTTTTCATTTTAAAGATGTAGTAAGAGATCATAGAGTATCTGATGTTAAGATGAAGAATTTGATGGGACCAGAAAATGGCATAATGGTTACATCACTGGACTTCCACATGGCTGAGCATGGTTTGAGTCCCGGACCCAGTAGTTTAAAATCCACTCCAAGGACATGTATGTGTGTGTGCGTGTGTGTGTGTGTGTGTCGTGTGTGCCCAAAATTCTGAGAGGAGACTGGAGGAGAAGTGATTATGGCATGGCCATCCAATCTTGGGGGTGATTTTTCACTTTCTGTCTCTCTGTCTCTCTCTCTCTATACAGCAAAAATCTCTCTAAAAAAGTAAATAAATATAACAAATCAAAGAAGAAATTGAGACCTAAGTAGGTCAAATGGCTTATCAAGGCCCAGGAAGCTAATGTATTCTTTTAAAAAATATTTCTAAGACGTAGACTTATTGCCCATAAAAAACATTTTTCATTTAATATGCATTTGCTATAGATAATATTTAGTAGCTTACCTGTGTTATGTAAAGCAACACAAAGTGTATATTTGGTGAGTTCTCTCAGAAAGTGAATGAGAGAAAGACGTGTAATTAAATTTACTAGCACATCTAATATATATGAGGCGTTATACTAAGTTCTTTATTGCAGCTTTTAGAGTTGTGCAACAATGAAAAAATTCCTAGGTTTACTGATAAGGGCTTAGTGTTGAGTCTGTATTAATTGCCAAAAGTCCTGAAATAAATATTGGAGTTGTGATTTGAACTGAACCAAAGTGTTGAGAGTTATTTCTCCATAATTCCAATATTTCTGGGTGTCTTCTGACCCCTAGAAGGATATTTACATTACAGACAATCAGAAACTAGAGTTGTTAGTGTCTAGAGTTCCAAATAGACCTATTGAGAAAGTCCCCTGCCTTTTTAGTATAAAGTTTTATTGTATTTCTATTATTTTAAACATTCAATCTCTATGCATCACTTAGCTTGCAAAGATAATTTACCCAACATGAAATACACCCCAGACTTGTCTTTTTCCTGGATTTGCTGAATTTTCAGGTTACCAAAAAAAAAAAAAAAAAAAAAAAAAAAAAAGAAAAGAAAGAAAGAAAAAAGAGAATAAAACAAGAAAGAAAGAAAAACTAATTTCTCTCCCCAGTGGGGACGATGGGCAGGTTGCCAGCAGTCCCTTCTAAAATTAGGAATTTCCTAAACTTCTAGATTCAGTGTTTCTGGACTGTGACACGGACCCGGGTGTAGGACATGTGCCTGAGATGGCGTCCCATCCTTACCACTGAACCTGGGGGCGGGAGCAGAGGGGAACTTCTGTGCCGTGAGCAGGCTCGCTTTCTCCTTACCAAATGAATTTATGGAAGTATGGGGAGAAAACTTCAGAAACTGCTGACCACATGACACACAGTAGTTCTCCAAACCGTAAGCCTGTCTGTCAAATGTGAGGAAAGAGATTCAATTTCTGACAAGCAGTGTTCACAAAGCCAAATCATTTATTTGTGGGGGAAAAAATGTATAGCATCTCTTATGCCCATTGGTCATAGCCTAGATTCCAAGGGACTCATTAAAAGCCTACAGAACAAAGTAACAGGCATTAATAAGATACAGTAACAAAGAGAATGATAGCTACTTACTAATTTAATTTAGTTAATTTGCAATTTCATTTATTTCTAAGAAACAATAATTTTCATTCCGAGGAAAGCACTGTTTGTTAACATTTAGGAAATTATTCCTTGAGCATTTTTCAGGTACTCCTTGTCAGGAAGGTGGCTACCATTTCTAACCAAATGCACATTTTCTGTCAACTTAGCTGTTAAAACAGCTACTCTCTCCCACCATTCTTTTTCTTTCTTTCTTTTTTTCTTTTGGAGAGGTATTTTTTTTGCTATAGGGTGCGTGCGCTCGCCAGAAATACAGAGAGAGACAGAGAGACAGAAAGCAAGAAATCACCCCCCAGGGGGGTTGGCCATGCTGCAATCCCTTCTCCTCCATTCTCCTCTCGGGATCTTGGGCACGGACGCACACACGCCCGGCGTGAGTTTAAGCCACCAGGTCTAGGACTCGAACCATGGTCGACTACGTGGGAATCCAGCGACATAGCCATTATGCTAACTGCTGGTCCCTCTCCCACCATTCTTGACACACACACAAAGTTATCCGCTTTTATTGATGCTTTCAATTATTGGTAAAGTGTAATCATCTCTATGACACGACCCAGCTGACACCTAAATAAGATGCGTATATTAAAAACTTTCTGACCTTTTTTCATTAACACACTGTCTATACTCATAACAGTTGCAGTTGTTCTTTTGTGAATGGCTTCATCTTTAATAGACTCTTCCAGCATGGTTGCCTTTAAATCTGAAAAGATAGAAGCAGGAAGCAACACCCCTAGGCAGGACACCGAAAAGCCTATGGAATGGTACATTCAGAAACGGCACAGAACGTGTACTGGCCCTTCAGGTCGCGAGTTCAGATGGTTCTGTCGGCTGTTTTCTGACTGGACATACGACCGTGCGCCTGCTCTGGCCACACCTGTCACTCTCCACTGCTACCCCTGGAGCCGGGCTGGGGCGGGGGCAGTGTCCACCCACTGGCCTGGCCTGTCCTAGTTACTGTGCCCTCTGGAGCACTGACTTGAGGACAAAGGAAAGAAAAAAGATCTATGTTTAGACAGCCGAAGGGGATGCAATTCTCTAGTCTTTGCAGTAACAACCACGATAAAAAGAAGATGAATATGAGGAGTAGGAAGATCTGTTTGGGTGTGAGTGAGAGTTTGTGTGTAATTTCTTTTCACTAAAGCGGTCTCTGGCATGTATCAAACCATGGCAGACAGAAGTACTCTATTCCATGTCAAGAGAATTAACTGGTTTTTCATTGTGGAAAGATTAAAAAGGAAAAAAAAAAATAAATCAGAGCTTTAGAAACAAAATGGTCCCAGCAATTCTTTGTACTTCGTACATACCTTTGTGCCATACGGGTGAGGCAAATTGAAGATATTAGATCATTAATTTCCAGGGTATCCTTGTGAGGGAGGACAATGGAAACTAATTATCCTTATGTTACAGATACCGGGAGAAGTAAAGCGACCTCTCTGCAGTCTGTGTAATTCATCCAGAGAGGAACCCCGAGCTGCAATTTAATTTTACAATGGTCCACGGTCTGAGCCTCAGCTTGTCACTGAGCATGCTTTGCTGCTTGGTGTTCTGTGATCATTTCTCATATTCAGCAAGAGTTCTGAAGAGCGGTGGCAAGGTTTAGGTAAAGAAAGGAAGGACTAGGCTGGGACCAGCATATGGCATAATAACTATGTCGCTGGACTCCCATGTAGTTATCCGCGGTTCTAGTTCCAGACCCGGTGGCTTAAACTCACGCCGGGTGTGTGTGTGTCCTAGATCCTGAGAGGAAAATGGAGGAGAAGGGATTGTGGCGTGGCCATCCACCCTGGGTGATGATTTCTCCCTTTCTGTCTCTCTGTCTTTCTAGAGAGTGCATGCGCCTTATAGCAAAAACCTCTCCAAAAAGAAAAAGGGTTAGGTAATGCATGTTTTCTCAGAATCAAAACTAAGGAGAGAATTTACCAAGTGGCTGATCATAGAATAAAGTGATACTGTTGGTGTCTGATATTTTCAAGTTAATTTTAGAAATATCATGGAAAAGACATTTCTCTGACTCATCAGAGTCCAGCTTGATAAAGTGGAAGAGCGACCTTGTCATGCTTGTTAAAATTGTCCTTCTATCACCACTTAACCAATGTCTCTCCATCCTCTCCTGAAACAGACCCTTCTCAGGATACAGAAGTTTTCTTTCAGGGTTAGGGGAAAGAAGAAGGCAGGATAGAATTTTATTTAAGTCTGTAAAAAAGACCAAGAATTGGAACCAGTAGATGACGTAATGGCTATGTTGCTAGACTACCATGTAGTCTACCATGTTTCGAGTCCTAGACCTGGCAGCTTGAAATTCATGCCAGATGCGTGTATGTACATGCCCAAACTCCCAACAGGAAAATGAAGGAGAAGGGATTGCAGTGTGGCCATCCCCTCTGGGGGGTGATTTCTCACTTTCTGACTCTCTGTCTCTCTCTGTCTCTCCGGCAAGTTCACATACCCTATAGGGAAAAAAAAATAAATAAATAAAAAAATAAAAAAAAAAGGACCAAGAATTATGTTAGGTGATTTTTAAATTATTGAAGAGAATTTTATAAAACAGAACCACAGAAAAAGGTAATTAAACAGCATAGCCAGAGTGCTCCCGGAGACCCTGAAGAACGTACAGGTGGACATAAATATTATTGATGATCAATACGCAAAAAATAAATTTAAGAAAAAAAAACTATGCTCTCATCCAAAGGTGAAATGATCAGACAATTTGCATGTATAATTAAACTGGGAAAAAGAAGTTGGAACCAAAACTACTAAAGGGAATTGCAGCTTTGGCATTGCTATTTACTGTGCTTTGCTGAATGGACTATGAGCCTATATACTAAACCTTCTGGGCTAATGCACACACCAGCACACACTCTCTGATGCTTTGTTGCTTATGCTCCTAGTTACTGCATAAAATCTTGACCGGCCATGTTCACCCAAAAAGCACACTGGAAAAACAGCTGGTTATGGTCACACGAGATCTTCTCAAGGTAGGGATGTGTTAGGTTCTGCATCAGGATCAGTAAAGTAAACACGATGCAAGACCTTGGTAATGAGAGGTAGGGAATGGAGAACCCTTGGCACTGGGAGTTCAGTAATCAATCAAAACAAGCAATTCTCTTGAGCAAAGGCAGCGGCCACAGTGCAACACGAAGAAGCACTTGTGGAGGTAGCGCTCAGGGCAAGAGAAAAAGGAAAGCTCAAAAACATGTTGCCAGTGAATGAGAATGTCAGACCCCGGAGTATTTGACTTTTCATTGTTTTTGAGAGCCTGGTGGAACAGAAATTCACGTCGTCCATGAACCATGCTAACCTTTTCTTCTTTTTAATACATACAAATTCAGAGCGTAGATGAGGCGAGATTGGCTGTTCAAGGCCCCAGGGCTTGGACTCTTTAGTGAGAGTGGTCTCTGAAAGCCCTGCAAAGAGCCAGCGTAAAGTGGGGTTTTCATCACTTACTCATCTCCTGACATCTAAACACTCAATTTCCTGAGATTTTGTAAAAGCATAGTGAACATGCATTGACATTCTTAGTCACATACTCACTTATCAATCAATAATTATTGAGCAACTGCTATGTGTTAAACCAAGGCCAGTATAGTACAGGTAAGGTACAGAGAGACATAAAAAGTACATCAGAATCACTGTTCCTGAAGCTGAAATAAAATTTAGATTGAGTTTAGTGCCATGAAAGAATTAGAGGGACCAGCAGATGGAGTAAATTTACGTTGCTGGACTCCCTCACATTTGACCGGGGTTTGAATTCTGGACACGGGGGTTTAAAACTCATGCCAATGCGGGACCAGCAGTTGGCGAAATGGCTATGTCGCTGGACTCCCACGTAGTCGACTGCAGTTCGCGTCCCTGACCCGGTGGCTTAAAACTCACGCCGGGCGCGTGTGTGTGCATGCCCAAGATCCCGAGAGGAGAATGGAGGAGAAGGGATTGTGGCGTGGCCATCTCCCCTGGGGGGTGATTTCTCGCTTTCTGTCTCTCTGTCTCTCTCTGTCTATCTGGTGAACGCACGCGCCCTATAGCAAAAACCTCTCAAAAAATAAACAAACAAATAAACAAACAAAACTCACGCCAATGCATGTACGTGAGTACTCAAATCCAGACAGGAGAATGGAGAAGAAGGGATTGCAGTGTGGCCATCACCCCCCTGGGGGTGGTTTCCCACCTTTTGTCTGTCTTTCTGTCTCTCTAGTGAGTACACACTCCATAAGATAGATAGCAAAAATCTATCTTAAAAAAAAAAAATTGAAGCAAAGTGACAAAGAATTAGGCAAAGGCAAGACAGTTCTCTAGGGTAAACCAGAGATGGCTCAAGGGGGAAGTGGCATTGAATTTGAGATTCTAGCAATGGTCAGAATACTCCAAGGAGCCTCAACAGCTTCAACAAAACAGAATAAGGACAGGATAAGCATGGTTACGTTAACTTCAGTCATGTGAGTCCCTGCTCCTTTAATTTATCCATTTTATATGGTTATATGTATTCCCTCTCTGTATTATAAAATAATTTGAAAATGCTGAACATCTAACAATGCGTGGATTGTATGATTTGACAGAGAAAGACCATAGGGAAATTCAAATGTGACCACTTCAAATGTATTTTTCTTGGCTTGGTTTTCTTAGCAGTTACCACTAAGAGCCATCCGTCTTTCAATTCATTTCAACAAATATTTCCAACCATATTACCAAGATCTCCCAAAGTCTTTTTGGGTTTGATGGGTCTTGGCATGGCATATGTATATAATAAAATCTGCTTTCTGATTTGGGCAATGGTTGCTCTTCAGGTTTTTCTCAAACGTCTTGGTAATACTCCATATACAGATATGCTCTCCAGAGGAGGTAAACTGAAAATTATCTAATAATAATATGATCTAGATAGCCCAAGATTTCCTCCCGACCCTTCTTTCTAGCAGCCAGGGATGTAGTGGAAGTAATTAAAGGAGACGATTAGAAAGTATTGCACACATACACTAAAGTGATGGCTCTTTTCTGTGTGATTCCGAACCATATTTCAACCTCCAGGTAGGTATTGCAATTACCTTTAGCATAAAGAAATCAAGACTGAGTATTCCTACTACCAGTTCCTTGAATCTGCTCAAGTCCTTTAGGCTGATGCTGTACATTTGATCATTTTCCTCAAAATCCACACACAGGGCAGCACCACAGGCCAGTGCAGTGGCACAGGGGTTGCACAATACTCCATGATGCTGAACCCACACAAGAAAGTCCTGGGCTCAGCTTCTGAGATCTTCCTGTCTCTGTCAGGCATGCCCAGGGCTGTGATCCAGCGCAGCAGAGAACAGGGCTAAATCTCAGCTTGAAGACCCCCTCTGTCTCTCACTCTCTCTTTCTTTCTCAGTTTCTCTCTTGTGAAATAAGGAAGCATTCAAAAAAAATGTGTCATTACACATTACTTGCCAGGTTCACATTGCTAGATATTCAGTAATAGCAATGTACAATTATTTGGCAGAACGTCTTGATTCTGTATCTCAAAAATCTGAGTGTTGGGGTATGTCTAAGTGGCTAAAGTCAGTGCATGCTGTGCTCTGGTCTAGATCAGGGGATTTTTCTTTAGCCTTGGAGAAACAATAGGATGCATCGGTGGGTTGGTTGGTTTGGGCCACCTCCAGTTCCTTGCCTACCCTCCCGGCCCCCTATTTCCCCCACCCCAACCCCAGAGGAGTTTTGAAGGCCTCTAAAACCTTGTAGACACACTGGGAGTCAACAGGTTCACTCTTTTCTTTCATGAACTAGTCAGATGACAGAGAGCTAACCCGGATCCCTTTCTGCCGGGTGCATGGTGAGTCAGTCTGGTAATAGACCACCTAGTAGGAACAGAGTAGCCCTGCTTTTTGCTTAGGGATAGCTGAAAGAGTGCCATGGGAGTAAACATTTCAAGGGGCAAAGTTTGGAATGTGTTTCTCCAGAAAGATACTGACATCTACCCCCAATCCCGGAACACCTTTCCAGCCTCAGCACTTTGCAGTGCTTATCAACACATGCTGTGATATGTAGCAAAAGCGAAGGTCACAGGAATTACTTGAGGGATTATGTTATCCTACTTCTCGAAAATCCTTAAAAAGGTAGAAGACAGGGGCTTTGCGTGGCTAAGAATGATAAAGCTACTTTGCTGTTGAGAAAATCATACACAGTTCTCCACCCCATCACAAAGAATTAGCATCAGGCTGGAGAAAGATAAAATCCTTTCTCTTCCCTTCTCCCCATCATTCCACTTGTTCCACATACATGTGTGTATATATATATATATACTTTTAAATGATGGTTCATATTTGAAGCCTCGTGCATGGCTTGTGTGATAACAGCGCTTCCCTGCAGGGTGTCATTGTAGACAGACCTCACCACTGTGCTCTCTCTCATTTCCTTTCCTGGTAATCTCTAGACTTCATGGATTACACATCAGAGATCATTTTTTAAAATATATATAAATATAATGAAGCTTTCTCTAGTACAGTTTATTTTTTACCCCTGTCCCTTAAACCTCTATGGTTGATTGTGTTTCTGATCAAAAATATTCACGCTGTCATCCTTTCGAAAGATGAATTTAAGAGATTAAATTAAAAAGAGGAGGAAGGAAGATATGGTGTAATTGATAATTAGGTGAACTTCACTCTATCCTCTTCAGGATAACTCTCTGGTCTTTGAGCTAGATTTTGGAGAGTAATGAGTTTTTATCTGAAACCCTCTTTGTAGCCAGTTGGAGTTCTGTTCTCTCTTCTCAGTGTGAGCTGCCATTAGCACAAGGCCTATCAGTGGTAATGGGCCAGCCATTCACCCCTGCTCCTCAGACTGCACTCACTGCTGACCTGCAGTGTGAGTGCCATTGAATAATGAGGGAAGGATCAAATAGAAGCTGGTCTCATCAGTCCCCTTACAGCCAGGAATGGGCACATTTTCACAAATTGTTCTGGGATAGCACCTGAATTGCTGTCAGGTAACTGGATAAATTAGAGAAAGAGAAGAAACACATTCCTCTCCCAAATGATGCAGATAACCTTCTCTGGTCTTGACTTGTTTCGTAGAGCTATTACTTTAAAATCTTATATAACTTTAATTAAATGTAAGACAATGCCTTGGCTTATGTTGAGCACTGGGCAGGCACCCTCTGTCTAACGTGAAAGAAAAGGCTTCTTTCATTACACAGTCAGACCACATTTCCCATTGCCAAAAGACGTGTGAGGGAACAACTTTAAGGTCATTGGGGCTCTATAAGAAATATCTAAAGAGCATTTTTCCATTTTGACCTGAATTTTTGTTGAATCACAAAGAAATTTATAACTAAGAAGATTTAAGCAGTAATGTAGACTGGAATTTCACTACTGGTTAAAAAGCATGAGGTCTGACGCCAGATCATTTGTATTCAAAACCTATCCCCAACATTATTAGCTATAGTCTTAAGCAAGACACTTTACTTCTTGGGGTTTCAGTTCCTACATTTCCAAAACAAGCATAATAATTGCACCTCCTTGGATGAGTTGCTATGAGGATAGAATACTTATTTAGAACTGAAATGTCCAGTTTGTGTTCACTCCCTGGGGATTTCTTTTGTTGTGATCTCTGATTTTAAAATAATGCATAGGGCTAGCAAGTGGTGTTGAGGTTAAGGCACTGGGTCCCACATGACTGACTGCATGGTTTGAATCCCTGACTCAGAGGCCTGGAAATAACACTGGCCGTGTGCACATATATTCTCAAAATCCCAAGAGGAAAATGGAGAAGGGATTGCAGTGTGGCCATACCCCCCTGAGGAGTGATTTCTCACTTTTCCTCTCTCTTTCTCTTCCTCTCTCTCTCCCTCTCTGGTGAGCACACACACACATCCTCTAGCAGAACAAACAATGCAGTTTTATGTTCAATTCTTATGTATTTGACTGAGAATTTCACAGTGAAAACTTGAAGATACTGAAAGTGGCATTCCTATGAACTGTATATCCAGGGGCAGATGGCAGGTCATGGGCATCATGTGGTTTTCCCATAATATAAATGTCAGTCATGTAGTTTTAGTTCAAGATCCAGATGTGTCTCCAGCCATCCAGCCTTGGAAAACCTTCAGCTAGTAGACTTGAGGTACAGAGGATAGGGATCATTACTTACCTCAATGTAGTTCTTCAGATTGCCTTAATACACTGATAATACTTTCTAGGCTCTAACCATCTTAGGATTCAGTCATTAATCCTGAGTTTCATATTTGAACCCACATAGAAATCGAATTCTAAATTCCTGATCTTTCTAACTTCTTGATCCAGTAGTTATTCTCTTATTAATCCTTTCCCATCCTTCAGACTTGGACATTTATTCCCTAGATATTAACTTCTTTCTCTCCCTAAATGTTATGTAGATTCTCCTTGTAGAGTCACAGCCAAGCACATTCAGAGATACGTTAGGGTAGCCAGACTATGGCAGCCCATTCCTCAAGACTTTTCTTTGTGGGCATCATTTCCTTTGAGTTTTCTTTGACTCCTTAGCACAATAGAGATATTTTAACATGGATATGTGTGTATCTAAACCTTTGTACAACTCCTGTAAGGATCTTAGGTCAACTGGGTTGAGGCTCTTTCTTCACACACATATTCTACAGTCATGTACTGTTCATATGGTGGTAGGAGAGTGGCTTCTTTTTCACTCTGATTCCTCTACGTATTCCAACATTAATAATTACATCTGTACAGTTGATAAAACTACAAAACATCTTCAACAGATAATACCACACCTCTTTGTGCCATTAATGTGATAGAATGTATAAAAGAAAATGAAAATAAAATAAAATAAAAATAAAACTGTGAAAAATTTTTTAAAAATTACATCTGTAATTTAAAAAAAATGAAACTAGGTGATCCCTCTAGCCCTGATTTTGTATAGTAATAAACCATCATTTGGCTTTGTTGCTATTTATTTGGCTTCTGTTTCATGTCATTTTTGTCTCGGGATTCCAGCCAACGGCATGGTTTCTTTCTGGACATTATCGTCAAGTAGGAAAACAAAATCATGTGACTGTGGCTTACTTTAACACAACGGGAGTGTTTAATCCTACCACATGGAGGGGACATTATAGGGAAGGTTGCCAGCTCTGAGTTAGTAATGATATGCTCTGACATTGGAGTAAAGGAGGGTGCTATATGTACAGGGAAGGTTCTCTACCCAGACGTAAAAGCTATATATTTTCAAATTACACAAGAAGTGGTAAACTGCAGTGATTTGGAAATTACAGTTTTTAAGTTAATAGTGAGGTGGGCTTATGCTTTATTTTTAAAAGAATTCTTATTTCAGAATTTATTTAAAGAATGATAGTGACTATTAGAGAAGAATAATATGCAATTATCTCTCCCTTTACCTTCCACTTTATTCAGCTACAAAAGATCAGAAAAAGCAAATCAAGGTCATTCTCTAAATAATGGATCTTTGATATTATATAAAAATATGATATAAATACACCATCCAAAATTGAGCTTGAGTATAAAGAGCAGGCACATATCCAACCAATTTATTTAGATCAAATGGGTATTGTGAAAACTTTAAATAAATAACTGATAAGAAAGAAATACCTAGTAATAAAGAATGCTAAAATAAGATAATAAAATCTCATGTGAACCCATGGGAAATATAATGTTACAGCAGGAGAACTGACAACAAAATTAAACTAATAAATGAGAACTATATAGTATATCAATTCCATAACTGCAATGAATGCACAATTTTGCTTTTCCAATAAAGTGGCTTATTTATTTATTTTAGGAATAGGAATAAATATTGAGAATTTTTTAAATCCAGAGTTATTTCAAGTTCCTTTGAAGAAGTAAAATAAGTGGAGTGTAACTGACTTTCTAGGGACTATAGAAAACCTGTATATTTTAGGTTTCACAGAAGCAAAGGTGAGGGTTCCCAGCTCAGATACTGGCTTATTTTCAGCAAAACCACAAGAATATCAAATAATTTGGGCCTTGACAAGAAAAAAATCTATAGACTTTGCAGTCAAAGACCTTGATTTTCTGGTGAGGAAGTAAGATGTTTGGACATAGGAAGGCTTTGTTATTATGCCATATTTTTTGTTTAGTATGCAAGAAAGTTTAGTACTCAGTGTATAATTTGACATTGCAAATACAATACAATAAAACACACACTTTGCAAATTGTGACAATCCATGGCAACTAGTTTAGCTAAGAATCACCAATTGGTGGGTTCAAATGGCAGACAAAGTTTGTAGGAAAAATAATCAAATTCTATGATGGGATGTGTGAGTTCTGTATTTTTGTCTTACCTTTGCCAATAAGATTCGATGCCAGGCCAGACAGTGGCATGATGGTTAAGGTGACTGGATTCCATATGGCTAACTGCATGGTTCAAGTCCTGACCTGGTGGCTTGAGATACCGAGTACCTGTGTGCGTGTGTGCACAAAAGCCCCCAAAAGAGAGAGGGATGACAAGGGATTGTGGCATGGCCATCCCCCGTGGGGAGTGCTTTCTTACTTTTCTTCTCTTCCCTCTGTCTCTTTGAGGAATGCATGTATCCTCTAGCAAATTAAAAAAAAAAAAAAAATGTCTTCTTTAACTAATTATATGTCAAATATTCCTAAGAGGAAGTTGCTACCATAAGATGTTTGTAACTCTTTTTCATATGAAGAAGTAATCTATAGAGAGGTAGGGATATAACAAAGATGGCTAACAAAGTCTAAAATGCTCAACTCTTTGACTCTGGCATACTCTACAAAACAGACTAAATTCATCTCCATTATATATAATCCAACATTTGATTTGTAATGTCTACCTTATTTATCTCCAGTCTCCAAACTCAGTCATCTTAATAACTCAATTCCTGAGAGAGGATTAAGAACCTTACATCCCTAAAGTTGGTGGAATGTCATGTGGCAAAAGGCTAATTAGAAGAGCCTTGATAGACTTCAGAGGAAAGTGTTTCTGTGCGCCCAATACCTCTGTGGCTGAGCCTGAGTTCCAAGAGCCTTGGAGATAATTCTGAAATGTTTTGCCATTTGGGAAATTAAAATTTTACAGTGACAAAATTGCATATGTTAAAAAATAAAGGCAAAACAAAACCAAAAGAATGACTTCAATTAATGGGTCAGCCTAGGGAAATGGGTTTTTTATTTGTTAAGAACCAAGGGACCGAATAAAGATCCATCAATATACAGTACCAGGTAATTCTAATTAACTACTGTAAGCAAGGCGTTTGTCTCACTTAGTTTAGGATCCACAGGGGGAAAATAGCACTTCCTTCTTAATGTACAGGCATTATCTAACATTCTACAAAAGAATCTTGTTTTCCCTTGAAATCTTTGATTGTTCTTTTCTAGCTAATATTTTTATTAATCAATACTTGATTAGATATTTTCACTTTTAAAGTACTTTAAAATCTTAAATTTTACAATAAAAAGATTGTTGAAAAATATCATTGTTTTTAGCAAAGTATAAAATATATAGAAAGAAGCTAGAACTAGGAAGGATAAAAAATGCGGAGTTTCACACCATGTGGAAATGGAAAGAAAAACTGTGTCACCTCATCGCCAATTTCATCTAGCTAATCTCTCTTTTGCCAGTTTTGAATCTTTATTACCTTTATTGAGATAACAATTAATTAAAACTAAATTATCAAAAATTAGACAAATTAGTCATTTAATGAATTTTTATAATTTCTCTCTATCCGTCATACACCGATGCATTTTTTATATAAATAGAGTGAGCACTGGTATTTATTTTATAATTTTCATTTGCCATACCAAATATTTTACCATTTGTGTAAAAATTGATCAATGTTTATAGGCTACAAACATCTCGTTGTGTCAACATGTTATAATTTATTTAACTCTTCAGTAATATGAAATACTTACATTTTTTTCCAAATGTGGTTGTGTCTTTTTACAACATAAATTATAATACTGCAATGATCACTTTTATATTCATACTGAATTATTTTCTTAAGATAAAGTCTAAGAAAGAAAGCACTGAGTCAAAAGATATTATTTTCTCATGGCTTTTTTGCTGCGTATTTTTTCTTATGTTTGCTGCAAACATGACTCAACTAATACATAATGCCAGTGGCAGGGAATTGGTGTATCATTTCACTACACATTACCAACAGTGAAAGTTCTGATGAAAAAATTGATATGTTATTAAGTGCTTTTGGTGTTTCAGGATTACTTAAAATTTCCATTTCTTTGACAATTAGACAGTTATGTTTAAGTTAATTGGAGCTGCCAGAATCATTAAAGTTTGATTCTTTGAGTTTTTCAGGTGAGTATAAAATTTAATTCCAGGGACTTCATAAATGAAACTTGTTATACAGTGGTATATCACCAAATAAAATTACTTATAAGGTTCAATTGCCTTAGTTACTTATAAAATGTACTAAAAGAACCTTGTTAAAAGAATGATCTCATTTTTAAAAGGCTCAAAATGAATTCATTATAACAAAGCATGCCTACAATATTTGATATTTTACCTGCCTTTGATTGAAAAGTTTATTTATTTTTAGTTTGCTATAGAGCACATGCACTCACTGGAGACACAGAGTGAGGGAAAGTAAGAAATCATCCTCCAGGGGGGATGACCACCCCACAATCATAACTCCTCCCTTCTCCTCTTGGGGTTTTGGGCATGTATGTCCCGGTGTATTTTTCAAGATGCTGGGTCCTGGACTCAAACTGCAGAGTGTCATGTGGGATCCAGAGCCTTAGACTCCATAACACCTACTGGCCTGAAAACTCGATGTATTCATGGCATTTCACTGATTCTGTTATCCATGTGCATGGTCTAATTCTTCTACCTCTTCCTATCAGAAAGGTCACTTGGTTGTTTTTTTGATTTTTCTCTGGTTTACTGAACTCTATATGAGAAATAAAAGGAAAAGATTAAATAGTTTGCAGGAGACCTTTTTATAGACATTTTAGTCAGAGCTAGAGAACAAGAGATCACTTATATCATAGTAGTGATATAGTTTTGAGGGGGATGTTATATTATTAATTGGACCAAAGAAAACATCCCCTCTATAGTATTGTTGTTCAACGGTCACAGAGTCCAGGCTAGACTGTCTCCATGGACTGAGGCTTATCACCGTTCAATAGTTTTCTCCCATTTGTTCTTTGTGTTTTCTTAATGTTTTCTTCTTCTTTTTTTTCCTAATTTTTAAGTCATGATTCCTAGTTTGCAAATATTCATTGCACATCTTTGTGGGGGTACAGTATGGTTTTTCAAAACATGCATACAATGTGTGATAATTAAATCAATGATATAAACATATTCATTGCTATCACCCTTGGACATTACAGAATGTACACATTTTAATTTTATTTTATTTTATTTTATTTTTTGTAGAGGTTTTCACTATAGGATGCACTCACCAGAAAAACAGAAAGTGAGAAATCACCCCCTAGTGAGAATGGCCACGCTGCAATCCCTTCTCCTCCATTCTCCTCTCAGGATCTTGGACACACACACACACACACACACACACACGTGCCCAGCATGAGTTTAAACCACCAGGTCCGGGACTCGAACCGCAGTTGGCTAAATGGGAGCCCGGTGACATAGCCATTACACCAACTGCTGGTCCCCAGAATGTACACTTTCAATTACAGTTCTACTAGGTTTTTTTGGTTGTTGTTCTGTTTTGTGGGAAATATATGTTGAGTTGCCAGCAACATGTTTACTCAGTTGTGGTAGAGTCCATAACCTATTCAACTTGTGTACTTAGACTTGCATTCTTGTGTCTGTTGCTCATTTTTTTTTATTCTCTCCAAACCTCCCTCCCCAACCCCTGGAGCTTCTGATACCTCCCATCACTCTCTCTACTTCTACACCACTTAGTACTTCAGATTTCTCTATAGAGGGCAGACATTAGGTATATGTTAAGTGGGAACATACAGTATTTGTCTTTTGTAGCCTAATTAATTTCACTTAGCATTATGAACTTTCATGTTCATCCACTTTGTATCAGATGATAGGACTGTGTTGTTCTTTATAGCTGAGTAGTATTCCATTGTGCACATGTGCCACAGTTTCAAAAATATAGACTGCTTCATGAATTTGCATCTCATCCCTGTTCAGGGGCCATGCTGATATCCTCTGTACTGTTCCAGTCTAAGACTGGAAGACGGCTTTTTGAAATATGAGTTGACCTTTCAATTTAGCCTAATCTCACCCTAAAGGTAGCAATTCTGTGCTCACATTTCAAAAATGTTTAAGGTACTGCTGAAGATGAAGTCTGATAAGCAAATTTTTGTACAGTTCTGCTTGCTCTCTCATTTTTCTTTTTCTCTTTTCATTTTAAATAATAAAAGAAGTAAGCCTGGAAAGGTCAAATGCTTTAGGTTTTGTCAGGCAGTGTGGGATTTCTCCAGTGAAGAATATATCCCAATTCCCTGGAATGTCAAATTGAAGCTGAGTTGGTCACTAGAACCAGGTCACATGGGATCCCCTGGGAGGATTGGCCCACTTCCCTTCTTAACATGCACAATTAAAACTTGAAGCTATAGATTTCTTTGACCTCAAATTTGTTTAAAAAAAAAAAAAGAAAGGAAAAAGGAAAGACTATTATAACATTTTTCACCTCTAAGAGTGTTCAAGCCAAAGATTTGAAAACTGATTCTCTAGAGAAAGATCAAGAAGAGAAGCAGATGAAGCAAAAATGGAGTATCTTACTGTTATATGTTCTTAAATTCAGAAGTTGTAAGTAAATGTCCATTGTTAGAAAATTGCATGTGATTGATCAATAATGCCATAGCCAACATAAAGGTCTAATGATTGCCTTAAAAGTATTCAACTTGGATGCCTAAGGTTATTATCCTGACCATCTACAGGATTTTTGTGTTAAAAAGTTTTACAAGTCTTGGTGTTTTGTTTTGTTTTGTTTTGTTTTCCTCTCCTATAAATTTGAAGGAAGATGGGAGCAAAACGTGATTCTAAAAATGTGTTATAAAGACAGGGTTCGTGTCTTAGCTGCCTGTGACAATGCCTAGAATTAAAACTGAAGAAAAATAAGTTCTCAGTAAATGTTTATTGAATGAATAAATGAAAGATTAATTGATTTTGGTTAGGCTTAAGTTTTGTCATAGATATGCTGAGTGGTTTTGTCCAAATTATTTAATAAATTTGTGTAGTTCGTTCCTCTTAGAATCCCTGGGCACTTTAGAAAGATTAATAATTATTGATCCAAAGAGTGTTACTAATTCACCTAGGAACTCAGTTCATTAATATTGTCAATTCATTTGTATATTACCATTAGTATTCATTTTTGAAATTGTGATGGTTGCTATCATACTGCTACCTGTGATTTTAATCAGACATCTCAACACAGAATGTTTTGAAAAATATTCTGAAAATCATTATGATCAACATTACTATTGCTGTTGTATTAAGGCATAAAGTGATTATATCATATATATTTCTAGTAATATGAGAATTTGTTTAGGGATCTGCAGGTGGTGTGATGGTTAAGGTGTTGTAATCCCACATTGACAACCATGGTTTGAGTCCCAGACCTGGTGATTTGCTTTCTCACTTTCCCTTTCTCTCTGTCTCTCTCTTGTCAAGTTACAGAAATAATGATAATAAATAAAATTAAATAAATAATAATTTTTAAATGTCTTTAAGCCACACTGTTTGAAATACCTACTATGTCTCAATTGTTTTTGAATCATTGTGAATAAGACTACAAGTCAGATAAGATCACTGAACTTGTATTCTACTTGAGGTTGGAAGTGCACAAAAAATAAAGAAAGTAGAAAGGTAGAAAGCATACAATGATAAGTTCTTAGGAGAAGATAAATAGAGTAAATGTGAAAGTGATGAAGAGCTATGAGTTATTTTAGATTGAGTGATCAGAAAAATCTCTCAGAAGAGACAGCGTCTGAGCTGAGCCTGGAGGTCTAGGGAGGAACCAGTGCCAGAGTCCTAATGCAAGGATGAATGAGAGGTTCTAGGAACAGCAATAACTTCATTGTGGCCAAAACACAGACAGCAAGGGAAGATTAATAGATTTGTATCAGGATGTGATGCGCAAGGAAAAAGGCAGTGAACTTTTCCTTTGTCCTTTAAATTTTCTTGTTTTCTTAGTACTCTAAGAGAAAGAAAGCTGAAATGTAATCTGAGTTTGAGAATGTATTTCTAATACATTGGTTCATTCTACTTCCTGTAAGTGCTATTTCTAATACATTGGTTCATTCTACTTCCTGGAAGTGCTGATGCCTCTGGCAACTGACATTAAGCAACAGGCAGAGTCCTGTTGTATGTGAACGTGGATATGCTCTGGTTTTGTAAACAGGAAGTGTTCGGAGAGAAGACTGAGTTCTGCAGTGTCCTTTGTGCTTTTTCTTGCATAATAAAAGCAAAATTAGGCTAATAAGGTGGTGAAAAATAGACTATGAAGAAATCAATATGTCTCGGAAGATAATAATGTGTTCTAACACTTTCTTGGTTGGCATAAAGAGGAAGACGTAAAAATAAATGCTTTTTTTTTTTTTTTTTTTTTTTTTTTTTTGGAGAGGTTTTTTGCTATAGGGTGCGTGCGCTTGCTAGACAGACAGACAGGGACATAGAAACAGAAAGCGAGAAATCACCCCCCAGGGAGGATGGTCATGCCGCAATCCCTTCTCCTCCATCTCCTCTCAGGATCTTGGGCACGCGCACACACACGCGCCCAGCATGAGTTTTAAGCCACCGGGTCCGGAATGCGAACTGCGGTCGACTACGTGGGAGTCCAGCAACATAGCCATTACGCTAACTGCTGGTTCCCAATAAATGCATTTTTTTAACACCAGGAAGGATGAGTTAGGATTCATAAATAGCACTAAATACTAATTAAAGCATTAAGAAGATACACATGAAATATACATTTTTCATATATATTTAAGTCTTTCATCATAAAATTTAAACACAATATTGGAAAAAATGATATAATATATGTACCCATTACTTATTTCTGAAATTCTCAAAGTTGTGCCTGTGTTATTTTAACTAATCCCCACTTCATTTTTGTCAAAGTATGAACTTTATAAAGCAAACCCTGGATGTCACAATTATTTCACCTATAAATACCTCAATATAATTCAATAATGGATACAGCATACTTTAAAAACTAGACCTCATAGGTATAATCTCACCTTAATAAATTAAATACTTTTAAAATATTAATAACCAGACCATATTCTAATTCCCTTGTTGTCTTAGGCATTTCTTTTTTTTTTTTTTTTTTTTTCGAAATAGGGCACGTGCACTTGCCAGAGAGACAGAGAGACAGAAAGCGAGAAATCACCCCCTAGGGAGGATGGCCACACCGCAATCCTGTCTCCTCCACTATCCTCTTGGGATCTTGGGCACACATGCACACGCACCTGGCATGAGTTTAAGCCACCGGGTCCAAGACTCGAACCATGGTCAACTACGTGGAAGTCTAACAACATAGCCATTACGCCAACTGCTGTTCCCTAGGCAATTCTTTTCAGTTTTTTTTTTTTTTTTTCAAATCAGAATAAAAAAAGTCTGTACATTAAAATTGGTTTGCCCCTTTCCAAAGTTTCTATTTTGTAACAGCCTCTCTCTCTGAACTTTTTATTTGTGGGGAATCAAGCCATTTGTCTTGGGAAACGTGCCATATTCTGAATCTGTTTCTCCTTGCTATTGTTTAAATCATTCCTCTAGTGTACACGTTCCTCTACTTGGAGTTAACTAGATTCAGAATCAATTGTGTTTTTTTTTTTTTTTTCCAAAAAATAATTTTACAGTCAATGCTTGTTACAACTAAATTGTATGTGAAGGTAAGCATCAAATAAACGGCCATCACACTTAAATGGTGCCAGGATTGACTACAACCTTAGGTGCTGTCAACCTGGCCAATCTAGTATAGGCTTTCTCATCAATATGCAACCTAATAGTTTTCATATCCACTAGCGAAGATTGATTGCTTAGAACAATTATTTCACTCAGAGGTCTAACATATATATGTAAATATACATTATTATATTCTACTTCTCACCTAGAATTCTTTTGCAAAGAAGAGATTGTCCTCAATTATACTTAGCTATTTTAAAATACCATTTATAGAATAAAATAAGCTACCTGAGTTGTGCAGTATAGATAGAATAGTGGTTTATGTGTCTATTTGTCTATTATCTAGTTATTTTAAGATGCTACCTCTGACTGAGGACCGAGGGAGGCTACACAGAAACACTGGTGTTTGAATTGACTTTCTTTCTTTCTCTCTCTCTCTCTCTATTTTTTCCACATTTCTTTTTTTTTTCTGCCTTTCCTTATTCACAATAAATTTCACAGTTCTAATGTCTATAGTTTGACAAATTTTACAGTTGTACATACACATGTAATTTTTATTTAAAACATCACGTTTACCTTACAACCTAGTTTTCTGATGTTTTCCAGGCAATTCTACCTTTCTCCAAAGAAATAATAACTTAATGATTTCTGATCTGTATCTCCATAAATTAGTTTGGACCCTTCTTGGAGCTCATATGAATTAAATCATATAGTGTGGGGATCTTTTTGGTGGAAGTGGGCAGATATCTGGCTACTAATTCCTGAAGCAATGTATTTGATAGTCATCAGTGTTGTTAAGTGCATCACTGGTTCATTCTTTTCTATTACTGAATTGTATCAGTATTTTATTGTATGAACATACCATAATCTGTTTATTTTCCACTTGATGAACAATTGTTCTATTTCTTGTTTTTGCTACTAATGAGTAAAGTTGCTATACACATTTCCTTGCCAGTCTATTATGTGGACATCCGTTTTTAGTTTTCTTGGATACATCCTTAGAAGTATGACTTCTAGACCTGCAATGAATCGATGTTTCACCTTTATCGAAGTATGATTTAATCACGCTAAAATGTCCATATTAAAACTATATGCTTTGGCCAGTTTGAGCATGTTTGTGTATCCTTGAACTCATAACCACAATCAAAGTAAACATTTCTTTTTTTTTTCCTTGAGAGGTTTTGTTTTTGTTTTTGTTTTTCCTGCTATAGGGTGCGTGCGTTCGCCAGACAGACAGAGAGAGACAGAAAGTGAGAAATCACCACCAGGGGGATGGCCACACCAAAATCCCTTCTCCTCCATTCTCCTCTAGGGATCTTGGACACGCACACACATGCGTCCAGCATGAGTTTAAGCCACCGGGTCCGGGACACGGACCACGGTCGACTACGTGGGAGTCCAGCAACATAGCCATTACGCTAACTGCTGGTCCCAAGGTAAACATTTCTGTCACGTCCCAGAAGCATCTTTGACAATCAGTAATCCATTTATTGCTCAATACCACATCCCCAGAAGCTAATGATCTGCTTTCTGACACTGTAGACTGGTTTGCATTCAAGAGTTCTATGTAAGTGGAAGCACACAATTTGTATTTTATTGTGTTTGAGTTCTTTTATTTAGCAGAATGATTTTAAGAATAGTTCATGTACTTGTGTGTATTGATAAGCTATTTCTTGTGTATTACTTAATAGTATTCCATTATATAGCTATACTAACATTTTCTTGTCTATTCACCTGATAACCAATATTTGAGTTTTTCATAGTTTGAGGCAATTATAAGTAAACCTGCAATGAATGTTTGGATAAACATCTTTGTGTGAACATTATTCTTTTTTCCTCTTACATAGATTCTTAGGCATTAAGTGACTGGGCTACATGGTGACATATGTTGACATTTTCATGAAACTATCAACTTTTATAAAAATTTGTAAAACTTATCCCAAGCTGGTTTGGGCATTCTCAGCAGGAGCATGAGAGTTCCAAGTGGTATACATATCTGCAAAAACTTAGGTTCACCAGGATTATTGATAATGGTGGTTGTTTTTCATTTTTTCCATCCATATGGCGGTATATTCTTTGGTTTTGATTTTCATCTCCTCAATGGCTACTTATATTAAATATTATTTCATGTGCATATTGATTATTTAAAGGTTTTGAAATCTTGTATTAAATCTCTAATAGCACTGTTGTCTTTCTTATATTGGGTTGTTGGGAAAGTCAGGACATATTTTCACAAAGAAAAAAATACGTCATGACTTTCCCAAAAACCCCCAACTGAGTCTTTTTAAGTTCTTTATATATACTGGATGTGAGTTCTTTAACTGATATATATGTTATAAAGATATTATATCAGTCCATGATTAATCTTTTTGTTTATTTAATGGTGTCTCTGGAGAGCAAACTTTTAATTTTGAAGTCCAATTTACCTTTTTTTTAATGGCTCATGCTATTGTATACTAAGAAACATTGCTTACCACATAAATACAAAGATTTTCTCCTAAATGTTTCATAGTTTGGGGTTTTACGTTTAGGTCTGGAATCCAATTTGAGTTAATTTTTGTGTATGATGTGAAATAAGAGTAGATGTTCACATATTTCATATATGTGATTGTTTAATAAGAAGCCTCTTCTTTCCTCATTGAGCTCAATTCATGATTTTATCAAAAATCAGTTTATATGTGTGTTCGTCTATTGCTGGACTCCATTTTCTGTGCCCTTTATCTGTGCCTATTTTTTCAAATATCCAAACTACATTGATTTATGTAGTTTTATAGTAAGTCTTGAAATCCAGTAGAATATATCTTCTAACTTTATCATTTTTTTATTCTTTTTTAAAAATGAATAAGGAAAAAAAAAAAAAAAAAAAAAAAAACACTTTGGGGGCTGCCCTGTAGTCTAGTGTCTAAGGGAGCCAAATCCCATATGGCCAACCACAGTTCAAATCCCAGACACACTGTCTTGAAAGACATGCACAGTGCATGTGTGTGCATGCCCACAATTCTGACTGGAAGGAGAAATGGAAGAAAAAGGATTGCAGCTTGACCACACTCTATTGGGCAATGCTTTCTCCCTTTCTCTCTCTGTCTTTCTTTGGTCAGTGCACACATCCTCTAACAATTTAGAAAAAACTTCTTTAGGCATTCTTGATTTTTTGTATCACCATACACTTTTTTTAAAAAAATATTTATTCATTCATCCATTTTATTTTGACCAGAGAGAGAAGAGAGAGGGAAAGTGAGAAAGCAAACCACCAGGTCCAGGACTTGAACCGTGGTTAGCCATGTGGGAGTATCCAGCACCTTAACCATTGTGCCACCTGCTGGCCCTTCACCATACACCTTTTAAAATTAACTTTTTCGTATTTACACCACCAAAAAAACTGCCAAAATTTTGGTTGCAGTTATGCTGAATAAATATATCAACTTGGGAAGAATTTTCATAGTAACATTAGTCTAGAGTTTGGTCAATTAATTTTTGACAAAGCCATTGAGTTAATTAAATGGGAGAAAGGTTTATAGAAAGTTTTTATTTCGTTTTGGTTTGCTATAAGGCACATGAGCTCCTGGGAAGACTGAGACAGAAAATAAGAAATCACATCCTCCCCTGGGGGGATGGCCATGCCACAATCCCTTCTCCTCCATTCTCCTCTCATGATTTTGGGCACATGTACATGCACCTGGCATGAATATTAAGCCACTGAGTCCAGTACTTGAACCATGGTCAACTACATGGGAATCCAGCAACATAACAATTATGCCATCTGCTGGTCCCAAAAGAAGGCTTTTTTAAAAAAATAGAATTATTTCATTTAACTTTATTTATTTATTTATTTTAATTTGACCAGAGAAGGACAGAGTGTGAGAGAGACACATAGGGAAAGTGAGAAAAGAAGCCACCAGGTCTGGGATTTGAACCATGGTCAGCTATGTGGAAGTCCAGTGCCCTCAACCACCACACCACTTGCTGGATTAAAAAAAAAAAGGGGGGCTTTCTAACATATGAGTCTGGAACAACTGAAAATATGCATGAGGAAAAACGACTTTTATTTCTACTCCATACCCTAAAATTAATCTGAACTGTTCATATATTTAAAACAAAACCTAGAAGCTAAAACTCCTTAAGAAACTGTGAAAGAATAAATTTATTACTTTGCAGAAGGCAAAAAATTGACTAAGTCACACAAGTAAAAACCATACTAGAAAATAAAAACCTGGGAACCAGCAGATAGCATATTGGTTATATCACTAGACTCCCAGTCAATTGTGTTTCAAGTCCTGGACCCAAACTCATGCCGGGCACATGTGCGTGCATGCCCAAGATCCTGAGAGAGAGAATGGACAATAAGGGAATACAACATGGCCATTCCCCCTATGGGGTGATTTCTCCCTTTCTGTCTCTCTGTCTTGCTTTCTCCAGTGAATGCCCACACCCTATAGCAAAAATCTAAATAAATAAATAAATAAATAAATAAATAAATAAATAAATAAATAAAGATGAGAAAGAAATGAAAAGTCTGATAAGTTCATGATCATTAAAATAAAAACATCTTTCCATCAAAAGACACCATGAAGAAAATGAGTAGAGGTGTGTGCCACAGCACTAACACAACTGGATCCACCCTAGAAATACCCTGGGTTCTCCTGGTTCACGTCCTGGGGTCCCTTTGAGCATGCAGCATGCACATGTGTGCCTGTGATCCAGACTGGCCAAGAATAGGGTGGTAGCGGCATGAAGACCATGTTGGGGAAGGAGATCTCTCTCTCTCTCTCTCTCTCTCTCTCTCTCTCTCTCTCTCTCTCCCTCTCTCTCAGAAGCAATAAATGAATGCTTTCCAATAAATAAACAAATAAATAACTGAGTAACTGTTTAAACAGAGAGCATCAAGAGCAGCCCAGTGCGGTGGTTAAGGTGGCTCGATGCCACATGGCCAGCCTCATGGTTGAGTCTGAGACCCAGCAGCTTGAGATAATGCTGGGCATGCTACCTTGCGCACAGGCATGCAGGCCTGAAATTCAGAAAGGAGGAAGAAATGGAGAAGGGATTACGGCATGGCCAATCCCTATGGGGCTGCTTTCTCACTTTCCCTCTCACTCTCTTTGTCTCTCTTCAGGGAGTCCATGCACTCTCTGACAATTTTTTAAAAAAGAAAAACATAAATATAAAGAAGGAAAAAAAAAAAAGAAAGAAATAGGCAAGTCACAGCCTGGAAGAAAATATTTAAAATGTGTATCTGACGAGTAAATTGTATCACCAATAGAGAAAGGACTCCTAAAAAATCAATAATAAAAAAGACAAATAATCTAATTAAAAATGAGCAAAAGTATTGAACAGACAATTTACAAAGGAAGATATATGGATGAGAGTAGGCCTGTGAATAGGTGCTTAACATCGTTAGTCATCTTGGAAATGCAAATTGATAACCCAATAAAGAATCTAAATCGAAACCCCAATGAGACATAGTTTTACATCTTCCGTTAATAGTATGGCTAAAATTTCCAAAGAAAAATAAAAGACAATATAAAATGATGCTGAGGAGTAGCTTTAATTTCATATGTACTAGGAGAATGTAAAATAGCACTATCGTGTTTGAGAACTGTTTCTCAAAACCGTTATGAACCAGGCAACCCAGGGCCTTGCTCCAGGCCACAGATAAACCCAGTCAACTCTTTTTTTTCTTTTACCAGGAGCTGGTTAATACTCCTCTCCTTTTGTATACTCCCAATGTCTGTTAAGGGAGATTTTGACTTTTAATAACGGGGCAGGGGTATGGGGAGTGTGCCTTAGTCCCCATCCAGAGAACCATGCTAAAATATGCTCAGGTTCTACCTA
Source organism: Tupaia tana (assembly GCA_026018925.1). NCBI lineage: Eukaryota > Metazoa > Chordata > Mammalia > Scandentia > Tupaiidae > Tupaia > Tupaia tana. The sequence goes on along the minus strand of JAKSZU010000020.1, from coordinate 19,608,034 downwards.
TTTGAAGCCCTGGGAACTGAAGATTCTGAACACTTTGGGTACATTAACTACCAGCTCGTGTCTAGCTGCAGTTCAGGGTGACTCTTTTATCTGTTTATCACTTTTTTTTTTTTTTTTTTTTTTTGAGAGGTTTTTGATTTAGGGCACGTGCACTCGACAGAAAGACAGAGAGGGAGAGAAAGCAAAAAATCACTCCCCAGGGGTATGGCCACGCCACAATCCCTTCTCCATTCTCCTTTTGGGATCTTGGGCACGCACGCCCACGTTCCTGGCGTGAGTTTAAGCCACCAGGTCCAGGACTCGAACCGCAGTCGACTACATGAGAGTCCAGCAACATAGCCATTACGCTAATTGCTGGTCCGTGCTTATCACTTTTGATATGAGGTTCAAAATCAAGCAGGTGACCACCCTAGGCAACAGAAAGCCCTAAAATGTGGAAGAAAAAGGTAGGAGGAGAACCAAGCCAGAAGAGTAAGGAGGAAAATGGATAAACGAATAAAACCACCTTTTATGAAAGGAGGCCTAATTACTACTGGCCTAATTTATACTTCCATTGTGATTTGCTGAATTGGCCATTTTCCTGCAGGATTCCCGTATCTGCAATTGTGCCACTTCCTGTTTTTTTTTTTTTTTTTCTCACCGTGACTTCCACTGGTCCCTGTAAAGCTTCATATCGTTGATTTCTGATTAGTTCTTCCATTTGAAAATGTCATTTTGAATTCAAATACCATCCTCCAGAGTGCTGCCCTCCCTGAACCTTCCTGGGTTTCATTTGCAAGTTTGGGAATAAACTCGCTATTATCATTTCATGGTTGGAAATATTAAATATGCAGTTTGAAATGCATAATAAAATTCCCTAAACTATTTCAAGGCTTCGCACACATTAAGAACAATTGAATGCATAGTGTCCTCATTATTTAAGGTTTAGAATTCTGATTTTTCAAAACAACATCAGACCCTGATATTGTACAGATAATCATTTACACACTGCAAGAAGGATTTCTATCAGACCCAAAGCAAAAACTCAGTGTCATCTCTGTATAAAGCCAATGTTAGAGAACCAGACCATTTGATAATTAGAAAATAAGAATACCTCCAAATCAGTGTTACTCAGAGATGTTTGTTAAATAACTTATCAGAACTGCCAAGCTAAGATTTTACTTTGTTGCAACACGTGAACCGTTTTATGAATTATGCCATATTTTAAATATGTGAAACATTTTAATTTACATCTGATGTTTAAAATGAGTTTTCTCAGTGAGGAACAGTTTTGCATTGCACTTAGACTAGCAACTCCATTTGTGGAATCCAACAACAGTTTTCAGTAAAAAGAAGAGATTGTCTCGTTCACCTCAAATTTTGTAGTGCTAGACTGAGAGCCTTCTGCCAGCTTTGCCTCATCTATCACAAATACACATAGATACTCACAGAGCGTTACTCAATACCGGTAAAGAAGGTCCACAGGAGGCGTGGCACTCTCAGATACTAATCACAGCTAGCATTCATTGAGCATTGTGTACTAGACCCTGCTCTAAGTAACTTCTGTATCCATTCGTTCATCGCAGGAAACCCAGGTTATAGGACAGAAAAATGGCAGAGAGAGGTTAGATATCTTTCCTCATAAGTGGGTGACATAATGGAGAGCTGAACCACTCGACCCTAAGCTGGGGTTTATGCACTTAACCATGGCACACCAGCCTTTTGAAGTAGCAGCCTCTGGGTCTTAGCCTGGGGAAAGCAATTTTGATGTCTTAAAGTTGAGAGAATAAGGAACCTGAGTTAAATAAAGATTGGTAATACCATTTCAATCTAATAACGTAGGCATCACCCTGGCATTGGTGAGGACAATAGGGAGCATTGGAGATAGGACAGACTCAAAGAACCCAGGGAGGGATAGTTACACTGACTTCAAAGCACATAGTTATCATGTGGCAAAAAGGAATAAATATGAAGTCCCCATGACAGGATCCCAGTAAGTTAGATCTGGAACGTGCAGACATCTGCGACCTCCTAGCTATGGTGGAAAAGTATATAAAGCGAGACCAAATGAAGTCTGTACATCTTTTTGTAAAAAAGAATTATTTTATTTAACTTTATTTATTTACTTAATTTGACACGAGAGGGAGAGAGAGAGAGAGAGAGAGAGAGAGAGGAGAGAGAGAGAGAGAGAGAGAGAAAGTGAGAAAGCAAGTCTCCAGGTTTGGGACACGAACCGTGGTAAGCAATGTGGAAGTCCAGCACCCTTAACCATCACACTACCTGCCGGCCCTTTATCTGTTTATTATTTTTTTTTAATGGAGACTTTTGCTATAGTTTGTGTGTGCTCACAAGAGAGGCAGAGAGAGATAGAGAGACAGAAAGTGAGAAATCATCCCTGAGCAGATGGCCACACTGCAATCCCTTCTCCATTCTCCTCTTGGGATTTTGGGCATGCTTGCATACATATCTGGCATGAGTTTCAAGCTGCCAGGTCCAGAACCTGAACCTCAGTTGGCCAGGTGGAAGTCCAGTGACATACCTATTACACCATCTGTTGGTCCCAGTAAGTTTACAGTTCATATAAAGAGGTGAGAGGACCTATCTTAGTCTTTTGTTTTCATTAAACGTAAGTTTAAATACCTCACGATTTAATATTAATTATGACAAATTTAATTACAATGAAATTTTGCAATAGAATAAGTAGCTGTATACCTTAACACTCAAATTTTAAAATCCCAATATGATGTGATGGTATTTGGAACTAAGGCCTTTGACAGGAAATGAGGCCAGAAGGGTGAGTCCTTCATGAATGGGATTGACGTCCTTACAGCAGGAAGCCTAGAGAGCTCCTGCCTCCCTTCTATGTGAGACTGCAACAAGATAATGGCAGTCTACCACCCAGTAGAGGTTCTGCATCAGACTCCAGCCATGATAGCCCAGACTTCATCTATAACATGAGAAATAAATATCTATTGTATATAAGCTGCCCAGTCTATGGTACTTTGTTACTGCTGCCCAAATGGGCTAAGACAAACTAATACAACCTAGGCAAATAATTACCCATGCTGTGGGGTGTTTAGGTTTTTCTAATTTTTCATCTTTATATATAATGGGGTATTGAACATCTTTATGTGTAAATCTTAATCTATAGACCCTTTAGTTGGATTTGTAAAATTGGATTTACTTGATCAAAGCTAATAGCTCTTTCTAAAGCTCTCATACATTTTGTAAGAGGCACTTTCTGAGTGCTGGTTTATTTTCCTTTTTTGCCAAAAATGAGATAATGACCATGTGAATAACATTCAGAGTAGATGAGGTTAAAGAATCCTGTGATGCCTTTCGAATGTTTCTTGGTTTAAGAAAATTATTTCCCACTTAGTTTTCAAAGTGAGATTCAGTGACCAGGCTCTTCAATCTTCCTTTGCCAAGAAGATTACCTATGGAAATCCAATACAAAACCTTAAACAAACATATGAGAAACCTCTTATTCTTGGCGAACCACTGACATCATAGATAGTCAGATACAGGAATTACTTATGTTCTTTCTTTAGGTATCCACTAGAAATTGGGCCAAGAATTTTACAGCTTTACACCTTCTAGGTAAATATAGAAAATAATTTGTGTCAACACTGCCCAGTGTTCTTTTTAACCCTTATAGAAGCCTCAGACCATGGAAACTATCATATCATATAACATCAGCATTTACAATGAGATCAAGTTATGCTGCCTATCTCATAGATGAGAAATAAGTTAATATAAATATCATTTATTTATCCTTACTATGAAGACAATAGCTTTTAAAATATTTTATAGATTTAATAATAATATCTCTCAAATTTAGATTGTTTTTTTAAATCTCTTCTTTTTAAAAATTTATGTATTCCAAGTATGAGAGAGACAGAGACAGATAAACACCACCCCCAATAGGATTTCAGGGCCATGATCCACCCCCAGCCTCCAGTCTGGATCATGGGCATACATGTGCCCAGCATACTCAGGGAGTTCTCCACAAGCAAACTGGTAACCTTCCCAGGCGAGTCTGCCTCACAGAGCATCACGTTTCACCACGGCACCACTGTCCAGTCCCCTCCATGTCTCACTTTTTGGGTATGTGCACCTGAGCTTCCATGACTGAGTGACTTGCCCTAAATGCTCCAAGATTTACTAGACCATGTCTGATTTTTAAATCTACTCATTTACTCAGAATTGTTCTGTCTCAGTAACTATGTGAACTATAGCTAAAGTAAGTTTTGAATCCAAAAAAAGTACAATTTCCTTTAAACTAAGGAAGCCTCCTCCTCCTTCTTTTCCCCCCTCCTCCTCCACCTTCTCTTCTTCTTCCTTTGACAGTGGCATGTGCACTCATTCACCAAAGAAATAGAGGGAAAGTGAGAAAGCACCTGTCATAGGATACAGTCATGTCACAATCTCCTCTCTATTTCTCCCTCAGTTTGGGGATATTTAGGCACACATATAGTCCCAGAGTATGTTTTCGAGATGCAATGCCTGGGACTCAAACCACATGGTCAGCTCTGTGGATCCAGGCATATTAATCAATAGGTCAAGGGCTGGCCCAGAAAACCTTCTGAAAGGGAAGATAGTTTAGTTTCCTTGAGTCAACTCTATATCATGAAAAATCAGAACATTTCTCTTACCCCAAAAGTTAAAAAACTCCTCCTTTTTCAAATTTGAAAACACTAACACAGCAATGAGTCCAGAGACTCAAGTGACATTATTGTATGCAGACTGGTACTTTCAAAATGTTTGTAGTAGAACACATTGATTTTCTAGAATATGAAAATGTTAAAGAGTATGAAAACTTTAGGTTGAAAAAAAAATTCTAGGTAGGAGAATATTGGCAAACTGATATTATAAAGTAAATGTATTGGTTGTACTTTTTTTGTTTGTTTTTAGATTGTCTGGCTATAGAGTGTGTGCATTTGTAAGAGAGAGACAAGGAGAGACAAGGTGAGAAAGCATTCCCTGAGGGGATGGCCACATCATAATACCTTCTCCTCCATTTACCTCTTAGGATTTGGGGCATGTGCACACAGGCACTCAGCATGATTTTCCAGTAGGCACGTCTGGGATCAAAGCACTGTCAGTCATGTGTGAATCTAGCATCTTAACCACACCACCACCTGCTGGCCCCTGCTCTATTGGTAGTTTTAAAGGGAAAAGAAGCTGGGCCTCCAGGTGGTCTGGGAATTAAAGTGGCTGAATCCTACTTGATTGAAAGTGTGGTTCAAGTCCTGGACATCTGTTTGTAAAACACTCGAGGTTTGTGGGCCTACGTGCCCAAATCCCAAGAAGTAGAGGAGAAAATGTAGTCATCCCCCTTTGGGAGGGTTGCTTTCTCACTTTCTGTCTCCTTCTCTGTCTCTCCCTGGTGAGCATAGGCTCCCTGTGGCAAATTAAAAAAAACTTTTTCTTTAAAAAAAAGAAGAAGAGGAAAGAAAAGAAGGGGAGGGAGGGTATCTTAGTTCCTAAAACCATGAAACTGAATAGAAGCGGTATTTTGGATTGAATGTTTATATGTTCCCTCTAAATTCATATCTTAATACCCTAACCTGAGGTTGTATTTGAAGATGGACCCTTTCAAAAGAAGTAATTAAGTTTAAATAAGCTCATGAGAGTGGAGCCGTTATATAATATTGGCTTGTTGGCAAAGTCTTGACTCATTTTTACATAAAAGAACGTATCATGAATTTTCCAGTGACCCAGTAGTACTATGTTTTTGTAAGAGACACCAGAGTGCTTTCTCTCACTCTCATCCCTTTCTGCATCTGCACTTGGGAAAGGCTATGTGATGACATTGCAAAAAGGTGGCCCTCTACAAGCCAGGATGAGAGCCCTTGCAGAAACTAACTCAACTGGTACCTTGATGATGGGTTTCTAGCCTACAGAACTTCCAGAAATTAAACTTACCAGCCAGACGCAATGGGTCAGTGGTAATGTAATGCTCCCTGATGCTGAGACTGTATAGGAAGGTCCAGTGTTCATGTCCCAAGGTGTCCCAGTGCATACTGGGCAGGTGCACATGTGCATGATTCTGACTGGTAAGGCTGGGGTTGGACTCCAGCATGAAAACTCTGCTAAGGGCGCCGTTCCCTTTTCTTTTTCTCTCTCTCTCTTTCTGTCTCCCTCTCTCATGGAAGAAATAAAGAAATTAACTTTTAAAAAATAGAGGAACATACTGCTTAAGCCACTCAGTCTCTGGCACTTTTACGGCAGCACTAGCCGACCAGTGCTGAAAGTTCCATAGCACAGAGAAGAGTCTATGATTTGGGTTAGGGCTGTGATGATTACACCTTACTTAGTACTTCCTTGTATCCTTGTATATTGTTTATAGTTTTGAATTGTTTTGTAATTATCTTGAGTGCCTTTTTCTTTCAAAGTAGTCTATGAGAATGAAAGAAAATAAATTCACATTTATTGGACACTTAACATGTGCTAGGCACCATTTCACATGTGTTTTCTCATTTAATCCTTAGAAACATATTGCAATGTAAGTATTAGTATCTCAATAGTTAGAGATTTAATAATTCATTCCCACGATCACTTAGCAGATTCAGGATTCAAATCCAGCATTTTTTAATTTTTTTTAAAACCATGGCTTTCCTATTACATGATATTCAAGGTCAGTTGGACAGCAGAAACCACTGAGGCTTTTCAAATGGAGAGTTGATAATACTGGAATAGAAGATTTAAAAGGTCAAACAAATGATGACGAAGCTGCTTAGAGAGGAACATGAGCAAGACATGGCTACCACCTCTGAGCTGGAGGCACCAAGGATGAAGTTGTTATGCAGGAGGCTATAGGAGTAGAACTGCTGGACGCTGGAAGTTCCCCTTCCTTGTTTTATGACAGTTGGAACCATGGAGAGCCGGTTGTCCAACAGGAGCTAGAGTTGATCCCTGGACTCAACCCAAAGCAGAGAGATCTAAAGAATATTTCTTCCTTTTCTCCTCTTCTGCCCTTCACTCTTTTATGAGTCAGTGCCTCTCATTAGCCATACTTCCAGAAGCCAGAAAGCAAGGGGACTCAGGAACATGCTCTGGAGCAGGCAGGAAAAAAAAAAGAAAGGGCTCCGATGGCAAGTAAGTACATCGCCTGAGCAGTCTAGGACATGTTGCCATCGAAGGGACAGAAACTCTCAGATCCTATATTTATTTTGCATTTCTCTCACATTTCAGTGAAGTGTTATGTGCATATTTATGTATGAAAGGCCCTCGCTACTCATTTAGATTTCATTTTACAAATGATAAAACTATGGCCCAAAGGGGTAAATTTATTTAGTAAAAAGTCAAAGAGTAAGTCAATAATAGAACAAATCCAGAAATTCTGAATCTGTCTCTGCTACAGGTATACCTTGTTTTATTGTACTTTGCTTTATTGTCCTTTAAAGATATTAGATTTTTTTTTTCCAACTGAAAGCTTGTGGCAATAGGTCATTGAGTGAGGAGTCTATTGGCACCTTTTTTCCAACAGCATGTGGTCCCTTCTTGTCTCTGTCACATTTTGGCAATTCTTACACTATTTCAAACCTTTTCATTATTTTTCTATCTGTTACAATGATCTGTGATGTGTAATCTTTGGTGTTACTCTTGTAATTGTTTTGTGATGCCACAAGCCAGGTCCATGTAAGACAGTTAACTTAATTGATGAATGTTGTGTATGTTCTGACTGCTCCACTGATGGGCCATTTTCCTGTCTGTTTTTCCTTGGGACTCCACATTCCATGAGACACAACAATATTGAAAGTAGAGGGACCAGCAGATGGCATCATGGTTACATCTCTGGACTCCCATGTAGTTGACCATGGTTTGAGTCTGAGACCCTGAGCATGCATGCATGCATGCCCAAGATCCTGAGAACAGAAACTGAAGGAGAAGGAATTGCAGTGTAGCCATTTCCCACTGGGGGGGTGGGGGGTGGGGGAGAGGTGGGGGGGAGTGTATGTGATGTGATTTCTCAATTTCTGTCTCTGTCTTTCCAGCAAGTGCACACACCCTATAGCAAAAATCCCTCTCAGAAAAAAAAAAAAAAGAAAGAACAATTAATAACTCTACAATGGCTTGTAAGTGTTCAGATAAAAAGAAGAGTTACACATATCTTATATTCAATTAAAAGCTGAAAATTATTAAGCTGAATAAGGAAGACATGTTGAAAGGCAAGAGAGACCAAATCTAGGCCTCTTGCACCAAACTGTGAGCCGAGTTGTAAGTGCAAAGGAAAAACTTCTGAAAGAAAATAAAAGTTCTATTTCAGTGAGTGAGCACACAAATGATAAGAAAGTAAAATCTCCTTACTGCTGATAGGGAGAACGTTTCAGTGGTCTGGATAGGTCAAACTAACCACATTTCCTTAAGCCGATGCCTAATTCAGAGTGAGAGCCTACCACTGTTTAATTCTATCAAGGCCGAGAGAGGTGAGGCAGCTGCTGAAGAGAAGTCTGAAGCTGGCAGATGACGTTTAAGGGAAGAAACTATCTCCACAGGTGGAAGTGCAAGGTGAGGAGCAAGTGCTAGTGCAGATGTTTCATGTTATCCAGAAGGTAACTGATAACTCCCTAGGATAACTAATAAAGCTGATGGTGCTGAGCAACAGATTTTCAATGCAGACAAAGCAGCCTTACACTGGAAAAAAGATGCCACCTAGAACTTTTTGTAACTAGAGAAGTCAGTGCCTAGCTTCAAAGCTTCAAAGACCTTGTTTGGGGTTAATGTAGCTGGTGACTTTAAGTTGAAGCCAATACTCATTTACCATCTTGAAAATCCTAGGGCCCTGAAGAATTTTTGTAAACCTATTCTGCCTGTGCTGTATAAATGGAACAACAAAGCCTGGGTAACAGCACATCTGTTTACAGCATGGTTTACTGAATATTTTAAGCCCACTGTTGATCCCCACTGCTCAGAAAAAAAGATTCCTTTCAAAGTGTCACAGTTCATTGATAATGCACCTGACCACCCAAGAGCTCTGACGGAAATGGAGAAGGAAGTTAATGTTGTTTTTATGTCTGCTTACACAGCATCCAGTCTGCAACCCATGGATCAAGAAGTCATTTTGACTTTCAAATCTTATTATTTAAGAAATACATTTTGTAAGCCAATAGCTGCCATAGATGGTGATTCTTCAGATGGATCTGGGCAAATAAATTGAAAACTTTCTGGAAAAGATTCATCATTCTAGATGCCATTAAGAAATGAACATTAAGAGACCAGCAGTTAGTGTAATGGCTATGTCACTGGACTCCCATATAGTTGACTGCGGTTCAAGTCCCGGACCCAGTGGCTTAAACTTATGCCATGCGCATGTGCATGCATGCTCAAGATCTTGAGAGAAGAATGGAGGAGAAGGGATTGCAGTGTGGCCATACCCTTGGGGGGGGGGGGGGAGTGATTTCTTGCTTTCTGTCTCTCTGTCTCTCTCTCTGTCTTTCCGGCAAGCACAGGCACCCTATAGCAAAAACTTCTAAAAATAAAAAAAAAAAAGGAATGATGAACATTAAGATTCATTGAAGAAGGTTAAAATGTCAATGTTAACAGGGTTTTGGAAGACACTGACCTCCAACCCTCATGGATGACTTTGAGGGGTTCAAGACTTCAGTGGAGAAAATAACTTCAGCTCTGGTATAAATAAAACGATCTAGACCTAGAAGTGGAACCTGGACGTGACAGGATTGTAGCAACCTCATGGTAAAATTTGAATGAATAGGGAATTGAATCTTATGGATAAGCAAAAACAGAGGTTTCTTGTGATGGAATCTCAAGATTCCCGGTAAAGATGCTGTGCACTTCATTGAATTGACAACAGGGGATTTAAACTATTATATAAACTTGGTTGCAAAGCAGTGACAAGGTTTGAGAGGATGAACTGCAATTTTGAAAGAAGTTCTACTGTAGGTAAGATGCTATTGAACAGTATTTTGTGCTATTAAGGAATACTTTCTAAAACAAAGAATTGATTGTTGCAGCAACCTTCATTAGTATCTTACTTCAATAAATTGCCTTAGCCTCCCCAACCTTCACCAACTACTACCCTTAATAAGGCAGCAGCCATCAACATCGAGGCAATACTCTCCACCATGATAAAAGCCACTTTGGACCAGTTACAGTGTTGCAGGCAGTAGGGACATTACTGCTTAATGCTAGGGACCATATGCCAAGGCCCCTGGCTTGCATCCTGGTTGTACCTAAACACACATCAGGCACATGAGCAGTCCAGGCTGGCTATAGGGCTGGGGAGAAAATAGTAACATGAGGACCCCATCCAGGGTGCCTATGTTCCCCTCTCTCTCTCAATTTTATGAAGAGAGAAAATAAACTCAATAAATACATTACTTAAATTAAGTAGGAATCACTCCATAAACAAATGCCATGTAGACAACATTTAGGATTTGGAGGTTTTTTTCCCCCCCTTAAGTCATTATGGTTTTAGAATTGTCCTTGAAGGATCACTTCTGAATTTGATTATCTCTTCTCTCTATAAATTAGACGTGGTAACTAGAAAAAATCTCTCTGATCCAAAAGATAAATATATTTATTTTATCTCATAAAAATTTATGCAATTGCTTGTATACCCTTCTTCTTCTATTTCCCAGTAAACACAGAAAAAAGGTATAATTCTATTTCCTAAGAACTTGTCCTGGATAAAGGAAAAAAAAGACAAATAAGCTTCCTCTCCTCTCTTCATGTACTCCTAGCTCACCAGGCCACAATTTCTTAATTTGGAGAACATTAATTGTCTTAGCTCTTAGCTACAAGAAAAAGTGAGAAAGTCGGGGAGAGAGGAGCAAAACTAGGTGAATTAAAATAAATTCCAATCTTCTAAGTCTTTTCTCTAACTTCCTCTTTCTCTTTCTCCATGGGCCCCATAGATTTTTATCAATTCTGTCCTCAAATTAGAGTTTGGAGTATTAAAAATTTTGAGGAAACAAGTATCCAGGTTATTGTACAACTCTTTGTATGTTTTCAATTTCTTCTCCATTCCATCAGACGTTCCCCTACATGCTTAGTTGTTCTTTTCTATGTGACAGCACAGCATCCTTTCTGTTGTCATTGACAGAGAGCCCATAGTTCTCTCTATTGTCTGTGACTTTAGGAATATGTATTGCCTTCCTAACTCCCACCATCAGAAAAATACACCCAGCTCTCCAATCCTTTCTCAAGTGTTGACAATCCATTTCTCACTTATATGCTGAGATAGGAATGTTTGTCTAAGGAGAATGAATCTATTAGTCCTCTATAATGCAGATTCCAGGGGTCACAAGTATTAGCATATCTGTTAATGTCACCCCAAAAAATCATGTAGTGAATAGTCATTTGAATAGACTGCAATGGCAACATCCACTCCCCAGATTGTGCAAGAGGTATCTTTGCAAGCACATCAACAATATGGTCTTGGCCAATTAAGTGAGGATATAAACAAGATATGTGAAAGCTCTGTTCAGATTACAGGACAGTTCTGTCTGGGGTCCCTCAATCTGTATATCAATATCTAATTTCCAAGTTATACAAATATCCAGATCCATTTCTGCACATGTCTTGGAAAGCCTGCATGGTCTCACTGCAAAGTCATCCAATATTGGGCCCAAGAGTAGGCACACAGGAATAGTGGTTAAATTTATAAGAACAGTCTGATAGTCACAGAACTGAAATCACAGACTGCTGATTTCCTCCCTTTCCAGAGTGATCGACTCCTCTCTCTTTTTTTTTATCCAAGAAGTAGGTATATAAGAACTATACCTCCTTGTTGTCTAACTGTCCTTCACATCCCACTGAGTTGTCTGAATTCACTTTCCATTTTTTTATCCCCACCACATACAAATATAGGCTATGTCTAGAAAGAAATAAAAGTATCTCTTAACAGCTAGTAACCATTGTTCATGTAAATAATTACATGATATTAAAGTGTTTACCTCAAGTACATATACATATGAAAATCAGATGTTTGCATTCACCAAAGCTTATCTTTCATGAAAATCTGCAAGAGCAATTTTATTAATCAAACTTACAAGGTGTTTATTCTTTAAATTATAATGGTGAATTTAAAATGCATTAACTAACAAGGTCCCATGAGCACACCTGCTTGTGCTGAAAACAATTATAATTATTCTCTTTCTAAAGAAAAGGAAAGAAATAACTAGCATTCATCTTAGTGAGGTGCATTCAGACCTACTCACCGTGTTACACATTATCTTGCCCTTTCACTCTGCCTTTCTGAGATCATTAAGTATTAAGACTAAAGGGAGTATCTAGTCCTACAACAATTTAAAGGAGGTTCCTAAATCTTGAGTGATTAACTGTTACACCTGGTCATATGTCTAGTTAATAACAAAATGAGGTCCGGAGTTCAATGATTCTGAATCCTCATGACATTATATTATTTACCTTTTCAAAACAGATGTAAACTTTGAAATGTTCCATTTGATTTCTTGACCTGACAAAATTCAATTAAACAAAGACTTGAGATTATAGCACATTTTCTCTTGTTTTGAGACATGTATTTATTTTATTTTTTGAGAGGTGTTTGCTAAAGGGCGCGTGCGCTCGCCAGAGGGAGACAGAGACAGAACGTGAGAAATCACCCCCCCTTGGGGATATGGCCACACCACAATCCCTTCTCCTCCAGTCTTTTCTCAGGATCTTGGTTGGGCACACACACACACACACATGCCTGGCGTGAGTTTAAGAAACCGGGTCCAGGACTTGAACAACTGTTGACTACATGAGAGTCCAGTGACATAGCCATTACGCCAACTGCTGGTCCCTGTTTTGAGACATTTATTTACAAGACTGTGTGGGCCATGGATCAACTAGTGGAATCAGAAGCAGGTCTGCTTAGTAAACCTGACCATTATTACAGTCTCTGTAATGATCGATTTCTTGCCAATGACTTAACTTCTTCCATTCTTCAGGAACCACAGATACTCTGATAATCAGATTCTTCAAATTTATGAGTAATATCTGCAAAATTCTTTATGATATCTGCAAATTTCTTTACAAATCTCTTTACTCAGTATGATTTATCTAATAAAAATTTCATTAGTTGGATATAACGCTTAAGATATTTTCACCTTTCTAAACATCATCTTCATACATTTTGGTTAGTTTTGTTTTTTTAAAATAGGGAAAGAAATTATTTATGAAGTGATTTTTTTTTTTTTCTTTCGGATACTTCAATAGAAAACAACAGAAGTAAAGTGCCATACAGATGACTGGAAGTCAGCTAAGTTCTCTCAGTATCGTGCAACTTGCTACCATGGGTCAGTTTACATAATAAATTTATACCTCAGGGACTTAAAACATTTCATACATCAAATAATGTTATGTTGATTTGTGAATTGCCAGAACCACAAAGGCAAAATTTATAAATGCAGAAATCAATTGGTTTCTAGAAGCTGTCAAACATATTTTGGCATTCACCTGAAATGACCACATCTAGACTGTTCGCACTACTTTCTTTAGTGTCTCTGAGAGAAGTAACTCTTTAACTCCAGGCCTGTACTCCAGTCATGCCATTTATGACCTAACATAGCAGGAAGAATATTCTCTTTTCCCAGGCTGTTCTTCCTTGTCCTGAGGTCTTTTTTTTTTTTTTTTTTTTTTTTTTTTTTGAAATTAATTATTTAAAAAACAAAAACAACAGAAGAAAAAAAAGAAAAAAGAAAAAAAAAAAGAACCTTCAATGGGGAATGCCTGAAGCTGCAACACAAATAATGATTATTCCTGTCAAGGTTTAGCTGTGGTTGCTAAGCTACTGGCCTGTTCTGAAAAACCTGAAAAACCTTGAAGTATGGGACACATTAGGAGCTCGTTAGGTCCTGGTGACTGTGGTAAATGTACAATTTGTCTCTGTGCTAAACACACTTCAAAAGTAGCAATAAAAAAAAAACCACATGGCTTAAAATTTGTGACCTTTCTCTTTCTTGTTTTGTGTCTCCTCCCCCTCACCCAATATCTTATCGTCTGGTGTGATTACAAAAGCAGTGTTATTGAAAAAAACAAACAGAAGCATTTTGCAAAGGAGAGAAACAAGATACATTAGCTTAAAGCTTATGACATGTAATGAAGGTGTTCCCAGGGAGAACCATATGAAGGGCTGAGGGAAAGTTCTGTGATAATTGTTTACAATGCAAGCTGCAGGGCCGTCAACTCATTTTCAGAGCGTACCTAGAGTGTCTGTGTATCAGGCTGCAAAACCTTTCAGGAACCCATGCAGCACTTGGCTGTTTTATCTTTCACTTGGATCCATTTTCTGTTTATCCCCTTAAGATTATTTGTCCTAGCCATAAATCTTAGAATAAACCTAGTGACTTCTATTTGCAATTCGAAATTATGATATGTGGAGAATACCATGTTCTTTTGCAGGCCAAACTTGGCTAGAGTTTTAGTTCAGCAAATCATCTCTATTTTTCTATTTCCGTGGGTGGCTGGGTTCCCCTTTCTCCTTTCCGTTGCTGTAGGCATGTTTCCAATCACACTATTTACTGCCCCTTGTCACAAGTTGCCACTTCCTAAAGTTTTGACAAGCTGAAGTGTGTTAGTGAGGACAAGCTAATGGAGAAAGTGGGTTGGCGGAAAAGAGGAAAAGGGAAACAAAAAAAAAAAAAAAAAAAAACAGGGACAGCAGGGATAAAGAGTGGTGACAGGAGAGAGAGGTGGGAAAAAAAGGTGCTAGAATGCATCTCTAAGCAGTCTTTAGCTACTGCAAAGCTGGCAAGTTGCCGAGATGGGAAGTGGCCATTGTGGGTGTTCTTGAAACCACCCAAATAATTAAAACAAGACCCATCTTGCATTTGGGAATGAACTCCTAAGCCCTGAAGGAAAGGCTTTCAGAAGAAGTTCAGTCACATTTCCTGTGCCAACTTCATAAATCTATTCATTTTAAACCAGGTTGGTCTGCAGTCTGAGATAAAGGATACCATTTGACTCTCAGAGAAGTTCCTAAGATGCTTAGATCTGAACTGCTTCAAAAGCAAACTCTTTTTTGCTCTTGTGTCAATCATTAATAGGATTTCAAATTGCATTTAAAATCTCAAGTAAAGAATCATGCTGCATGGGGCCAGGATATGGCATGGTGGTTAAGGTGCTGGAGTCCCGCATGGCTGACTACAGTTCGTGTCCTGAACCTGGCAGCTTAGAAGTCATGCTGGGTGTATGTGTGTGTGTGTGTGTGTGTGTGTCCAAAATCCCAGGAGGAGAATTGAAGAGAAGGGAGAGTGGCATGGCCAGTACATATGTAGGTGAATACATATATCTTTTCCTTTCTCAATAAGGATTTTTCTGCAAGACCATCACACAAACCCATTTATATTACTTTGTTTCTCTCTACTTAGCCCTAAATAATGCTCTGGACTCTCTCAAAGCACCTTTGCCTTCTTGTCCAATATTCAGATTTCAAAATATTTTTCTTACTTGCCCATGGTTCTTTGAAAAGTTTCCTCTCATAGGTGACATATTCTTAAATTAACAAAAGTTTCCAATGGAAAAAGTATTTCCTTAGTGAGGAACTAAACCAAACCCAACCAGAGAGAATGCATATTTTGAAAGGTAGGAGTTGCCGGTACCATAAAGAAAAAAATACTGACTCTTTTCTCACATTTTGAGCTGTATTTGTCATTAAATGTAATATTTTTATAAATAGTGAGGTTTATCTGGTTTTATAAATCATTCACGATTATAGAGAACAAGGTTAATGTATTATATTAACCTGATATCGTATGCTAATAGATGTCATTGCCAAGGCCCAGGTGGAGATATGCAACTTGAGTTTGGTCTTTCAGTATTATTCAAATAGGACCACTTGAAATTACTTTTGGAATTGGTACACAGATGTGGAGAAGGATTTTTTTATTTTATTTTTTTTCTGTTGATAGGGAGTTTACTGAATTGAGAAGCTGCAAACCTGTGACTAATAGTTACCATTCTGGAGAAAGTTTTCCACTCCAACAGAGCACCCACAGAGAAAAACAGAGGTGAAAGATAGGCAAGGTATCTTTTTATTATTTGTCTGAAGTTGATCTTATTGATGTTTTCCATCAGAGAAGGAGATGGAGAAAAATACAAAGAGAGAGACAGGCAATTCCTCAAGCATCTTCACGCTGCTACCCATCCTCAGCCTCAACCAGCCAGGACCATGGGATGCACCTGGTATGCAGGGAGACCTTGGGATTCAACCTGGGATCTGCCCATGTGCTTTCAACATCACAGAGCATTGCAATATGACCATGGCCCTGTAGTGAGCCTGCAATAAGAGTCATAATAGCAAAGAATCAGGATCCCAGTGTCCAAAGCCCTGATTCCTCCAACGCTCTGAGCCCTGCTTCACTAGTCCATCCTCACCTTGCCTCCCTCCTCCACAGCATTCCCAGTAGCAGAGACATTCCCACCAGCATAGGATCAGGGTACTTCAAAAAGTTCATAGAAAAATAGAATTGAAGCAAAAATTTATTTTTGATGTAAAAAAAATTAAAACATATGCAGTTTTTTCATAGCACTCATTTTCCATGAACTTTATTTATTTATTTATTCATTTATTTGTTTATGCCATAGGGTGCATGTGCTATCAAGAGAGACAGACAGGCAAAGAGAGAGAAAGTTAGAAATTACCTCCCATGGGGTGACCACGCTACAATCCTTTCTCCTGCATTTTCTTCCTGGGATTTGAGGCATGCGTGTATATGTACCTGGCATGATTTTCCAGTTGCAAGGTCCCATACTTAAACTGTGATCACCCATGTAGGAGTCAGCCCTTAACCACTACACTACCTGCTGGCCCCTCCATGAACTTTTTGAAGACCCACTCATATTTTTCATCTTAAAACTAGGCAAAAACCTACAATTTTATAGCACTTCCAACTATTAACTTATTTCTCCATGAAAACTCTTCAAAAGACCACTGACTCCAATTATATGTACCCCTTTCTTCTTTTTAAGTTTCAATTGTCTTTAGTTCATAAGAGTAATATATTTTATGTAGTAAAACCTATTAATCCAGTTTAAGGATTATAATATCAATTCTATTTTAACTGTCCCTTTTTATCCCATTTCATTGCCTTGTCAAGAGAAAAAAATAACTATTATTTAAATTTTATGAATATCATTTTTTCCTTTTAAATTATTTTTTTTAAAGAATTATTTTATTTAACTTTATTTTTAATTTTACCAGAGAGGGACAGAGTGAAAGAGAGAGAGAGAGAGAAGGAAAGCAAGTCTCCAGGTCTGGGACTTGAACCACCATCAGCCATGTGGGAATGCAGTGCCTTAAACTACCACGCCATCTGCTGGCCCCACTCCTTTCTGAATCTTAACAATTTCATCACAGATACTGCTGCATAAGCAACATATTATCTTCTTTGAACTACTTATCTCCATTCAGGCTTCTGTTTCTGGATCTTCCCTGACACAGTACTTATGTTGGTCATCAGCCATTTCCATGTTGTGAGTCTCTAGAGTGAATTCTCAGTCATCAATATATGTATTTTTTTTTAAGAGTGAGAGATTTTTGCTATATCGTGTGGATGCTTGCCAGAGAGAGAGAAAAACAGAGAAACGGACATTGAGAAATCACTTCCTATGGGGGATTGCCATGCCACAATCCCTTCTCCTCCATTCTCCTCTTCGGATTTTGGGCATGCATTCACACGTGCCCAGTGTGAGTTTCAGTCTACTGGGTCCAGGATTTAAACCGCAGTCAACTATGTGGGGAGCCAGTGATACCATCATGCCATCTGCAAGTACCTGGTTATTATTACCTTGACAAGATAATTAAGAGCAATCAACACAAGCACTTGACTTGCTTCTCTTCTGAACAACTTTCTTGGTCTCTGTACTTTCCTTATTAAGTTTTCTACTTATCTTATTCAGTGAAACTATCTGGTCCCTATTCCGGTCTTTTTCTTTTCCTTTTTATTTATTTAAACTTCCTTTCCTTTAACTTCCTCCTCCTCCTCCTCCTCCTTATTTCTTCTTCTTCTTCTTCACCAGAGAGAGACAGATAGAGAGAAATAGAGTGAGAAAGCAAGCTGCTAGGCCCAGGACTTGAACCACGGCCAGCCATGTGGGAGTCCAGCACCTAAACCAACACCTGCCAGTCTGTGTTTTTATTTTTCTAACCTCTCCAAATGTTGGACAGTTCTAGGGCTCAGACTTTTCTTCCACTTATCTACATTCACTTCCTGGGTGAGCTCAAATAGGCCACATCTATAGAGTTGATATTTCAAAATGTCTATCACCAACAGTAAACTCTTTCCTCAACTCCAGTGCTGTTTATCCAACTGACGATTCTTTGACTCAGTTGGACTTTCCGAGATCTTTATGTCCTCACTCTTCCTCAGTCTTTGCATTTTAGGAAATGATAATTTCATCTTTTTAGATGCTCCATCCAAAACCTCTGAAAGAGTTTATTCCTTTTTTCCTTCATACGCACATTCTAGCCACTAGCAAATTCTATTTTTTACCTTAAAATATTTTCAGAATCTGGGACCAGCAGACGGCATGGAGGTTAAGGTGGCTGGATCCCACATAGTTGGCTGTGTAGTTCGAGTCCCAGACCTGGCCACTTGAAAAAATCATGCCAGGGTCATGTGTGTGTGCACACGTACCTGAAGTCCCAAGCGGAGACTAAAAGAGAGAGGATTGCAGTGTGAAATTCCCGGGTGGGGGGGAGGGGAGTTGATCTCTCACTTTCTTGCTCTTTTTCTTTCTCCAATGAGTGCATGCACCTTCTAGGAAGCTTAAATAAATAAATAAATCCAGAAAAAAATCACTTTTTACTATTCTACTATTGAGGTATAAGACATCACCTTCTCTTTTTGGACTATTGCTGTGATCAAACTTCTCTTTATTTTTGTCATTCTCTGTATTCTTTTCTTCAGATAGCAGACTGAGCGATTTTTTAAAAATTGAATCAGGTCATGTTATGTCTCTATTCAACATTTTTCCATGGCTTTCCATCTTCCTCAAATAGAAGTTAAAATCCTGAGCTAGGGGCCAGCAGGTTCTATAGTGGTTAAGGTGATAGACTCCCACATGGCTGATCATGGTTCGAGTCCTAGACCCAGCAGCTTGGAATTTACACTGGGCATGTGTGTGTGCATGCACAAAGTCCTGAAAGGAGAATGGAGGGGAAGGGATTGTAGGGTTGCCATCCCCCCAGGAGGTGGTTCCTAATTTTCTCTCTCAGTCTCTGTATCTCTGGCATGTGTACATGCCCTATAGCAAAAATCTCTCAAAAACAAAAGAATAAAACAAAAACAAACAGACAAAAAAAAATAAAAACACACTGAGACAGGTGGTGGTATGATGGTTAAAACAGCGAGATCGCACATGGCTAACTGTCTGGTTTGAGTCCCAGACAGCCTGGGCACATATGTGTCTGTGCCCAAAATCCCAAAAGGAGAATGAAGGAAAAGGGATTGCAGCATTGGTCACTCCCCCTGGAGGGAGCTTTTTCACATACATACACACACACCTCTCTGGTCAATATAAGGGCCCTGTAGCAAATTGAAAAACAAACAAACAAACAAAGTAGTTTACAAACAAGTAAAAGCCTTACCACAGTTGATTATGTCTTTTGTCATCTTATACTAGTTCCATATTTGACTTTACCTCTATACAGTTCCCCACATTCCCTCTCCTCCAACCATTAAGGGCTGTGTTCTATTTCCCAAGTGTGTCAGATCTATTCCTTACATATCACCTTGGTATTTATTGTTTCTTTCACATGATATAGTCTGCTTTAAGACTGCCTCAGGACCCTCTCCTATTTCATTCATATCTCTGCCGTAATGCCTCCTTAACAGAGAAGTTTTATTTGATAACCCTCTCTAAAAGTCACTCTCTCTACCCTGCATCATTTTCATTATAGCTTGAATGAACTTTGTCTATGTAAGTAACATATGTTTATATATTATTAATACATAATATGTATTATCTGTTATTGTTTATTGTCTAACACAAAGGTTTCTATTCAGGGACCATTAGCATTTGGGGCAGGATAATTCTGTTATGGTGGTCTTCCTATGGGTTATATGACGTTTGCTATATCTCTTGTTGTCCTTACCAGTGTGACTAGAACCAACAGTGATAGTGAAAACTGTCTTCAGACATTAAAAAATGCTCCTATGAGAGGCAAAATCACCAGCAGTTGAGAAACACTAGTCTAAACCCAAGTTAGTTTAAGCTTTGAGAAAGCAAGGGATTTCTATCTATATCATTGACTACCATATGACAAAAGTAGAGTAAGTATTTAAAAATATAAATGCAGGACCAGCAGTTAGCGTAATGGCTATGTTGCTGGACTCCCAGGTAGTTGACCGCAGTTCGCGTCCCGGACCCAGTGGCTTAAAACTCACGCTGGGCGCATGTGCGTACGTGCCCAAGATCTCGAGGGGAGAATGGAGGAGAAGGGATTGTGGCGTGGCCATCCCCCCTGGGGGGTGGGTGATTTCTCACTTTCTGTCTCTCTGTCTCTCTCTGTCTGGCGAGCGCACAAGCCCTATAGCAAAAACCTCTCAAAAAAAACCCCAAGAAACAAAAAACAAAATAAAAGCAAATAAAAATGTAAATGAATAGGGACCAGTAGTTGCATAATGGTTATGTCACTGGGCTCCAATATAGTCGACTGTGGTTCGAGTACCAGACCCAGTGGCTTAAATTCACTCCGGACGCATGTGCATGCATGCCCAAGATCCCAAGAGGACAATGGAGAAGGGATTGCAGTGTTTCCATCCTCTCAGGAGGTGATTTTTTGCTTTCTGTTTTTCTGTCTCTCTCTGCCTTTCTGGTGAGCACACGCGCCCTACAGCAAAAATTAATCTCTCTCTCTCTCTGTCTCTGTCTCTCTCTCTCTCTCTATATATATATATATGTATATATATGTGTGTGTGTGTGTGTATATACACACACACACACACATATATATAAACAAAAATGTAGCTTTCATTCACTCATCACTTGTGAGTCATCCCAATAATCTTTCCATTAATACGAGTCAATAAATTCTCTTTTTAGGGACCAGCAGATAGCGTAATGGCGTAATGGTTACATCACTGGACTTCCACATGGCTGACCACAGTTGGAGTTCTGAACCCAGTGGCTTGACATTCATGCTGGGTGTGTGTGTGTGCCCAAAATTCCAAGAGGAGACTGGAGAAGAAGGGATTCTGGTGTGGCCATCCCCTCTGGGAAGTGATTCCTCACTTTTTATCTCTTTGCCTCTCTGATGAGTGCATGCACCCAATAACAAAAATCTCCCATAAAAAAAAAAAAATATTTTAAAAAACTGTTTAAAATGGCCTTCTATATTTTACAAATAAAAAGTTTATCAGAATACTTAGAAAACATAAGAAGAAAATTTGAAAATTTGACTATATAAAGAAGTCTGTTTTTTTTGTTTGTTTGTTTTCTTTTGTTTTTTTTCCCATAGGGTACATCACCTGCCAGACAGAGACTGAGAGAAACAGAGGGAGGTGAGAAATCACCTCGGGGGAATGGCTGTGCTGCATTCCCTTTTCCGCCATTCTCCTCTTGGGATTTTGGGCCTGCATGCACACACACCAGACTCAATTTTTTCAAGCTGCTAAGCTCAGGATTTGAACCAAAGTCAGCCATGTGGGAGGCCAGTGCCTTAATCACCATGCCACCTGCTGGCCTTGAAGAAATACATTTTTAAGACTACAAAGATCATTTATTTAAAATAACTACATTTAAATTTTTATTTTAATGAACCAAAATAAATGTAGTATGGGCAAACAGTTTTTAAAAGTGCAAATTTTCTAGAGATAAAGTAGTTAGTTCTCCAATGTTAACAATGTAGATGCTCAGAAATATCACTCATTACTCTTCTCAGTAAAAACCCTTGGCATCCTTATAATTACACGCTTCTTTGAGCACAAAGATGTTAAAAAAAAAAAAAAAAAAAAAAAAAACAGCTTATCACTGGCAACTCATTCTCTAACTCTCTCTCTATCGAAATACTGACGCAGTGAAGTCATTTTGGAGATGCATACGTCACCAAATCAGCAATTTTGCTTCTCAGATGTTCACAGTTTATTAAAGGGGACACCCATGTAAAAGAGAGTGATAGTAAACTGAGAGACGCTTTACATAAAGCCACATGTCTATATCTATATCCATATAGCTATTGAGAAATGCAGGCACGGAGGACAAAGCAGTTAACTGCACCTGGGAAGCTGGAAAGGCAAGTTCAGAGAGGTCGCATTTGCCCTGGGGTTGTCCACAATGGATGGGTGATGGACGAATAGGTGTTTACCTGGTGAATAAAGTAAAGAAGACTCTTCTTGGAAGACAGAGCAGCATGTGAAAGGCTCGGAGGTATGATATAAATTTGATACAGAAAGAGAATCTAGAGGGATTATGTGTGACTGGAGTGAACAATGTATAAGAAGAAAGACTGAGAAAAGAAAAAAAAAAAAAGAGAGAGAGAGATAAATGAGGCCGAGTTGTAAAGATCCTTATACGTCTTGTTACGGTGTATGCGCTTTATCCTACATATCAGTTGGGTCTATCCCAGTTTTGTAGGGAAGAAAGATCTATGCTCAGACATGTACTTAGGAAGACCGTACTCATCTCTGTAGTTAATATATGGCAGGGAAGGCAGAAAATGAAGTGTTAAATAGTAGTCTACCACAGTCTTCCAAAAATGGAAAATAAGAAATTGAACTAAACCAGTAACACAGCATTGCACGGTGAAGGGTGGATCTGAGTAATATTTATGTGAGCAAATCCACAAATCCCAGTGATTGATTGGTATATAAAAGAGAAAAGTAAAACTTGTCCTTGATGGGACCAGTGCCATGGAACGGTGGTAATATGCTGCTTAAGAACGTAGAATCCCACAAGGTGACCTTGGTTCAAATCCCAGGCTTCCTCAGACTGAAACACACCAGGCAAACACGTCAGTGCCAAGATCCAGTTGGCTGGAGGACTGGAGGAAGGAGATGTGGTGTGACCTGACCTTATAGACGGTACCTCTTTCTCTCTCTCTCTCTCTCTCTCATTCTCAAACTCACATACATGTGTATATGCTCTATCATGAATAAAGGCAATAAAGTAAAAGTGCCCCTGAGGTTCCTACCTTGGGCAATCTGAAAATGAAAGAACCGCTATAGCAGTGAGCACATGGAAAAAGAGAAAGACAACCTGTCCATGAGATCCCTTCAGGGTCAGAACAATGCTTGTTCAGTCTCTCTTCGGGTTGCTTTGAACACTGATCACATTTATTCAGGTGGGAAATTCAGGTGGAGCAGGAAAAATATTTAGCATCTTGGATATCACTATACAAATATCA
This sequence comes from Tupaia tana, assembly GCA_026018925.1. Lineage (NCBI taxonomy): Eukaryota > Metazoa > Chordata > Mammalia > Scandentia > Tupaiidae > Tupaia > Tupaia tana. The sequence goes on along the minus strand of JAKSZU010000020.1, from coordinate 19,584,738 downwards.
TATTTTTTAAAAGACATTATTGCTTTGACATCTTGATGCTGAAATCACAAGGCACACTCTTAAAATATCAGCTGTCTTTGGCGGAATCCTTTTAAGGAAATGACTCCCAGCTTTCCATGTTTATGAACTCCTTCATGGACAGTCACAGCAACTTCTTTTTCTGGCTTCCGCCCATCTCTATGAGTTCTCCACTTTTATGTGTGTCTCCCTCAAACCACATTACATGTGAGACTTGTCAAGGCTTAGGTGTGTGCTCGTTAGTGAGTTAACACTGCCACCTAGCAACCGCAGAGAGCTTTGCCTTCTCACAAGAAAATTCCAACCTGTCCCTCTCCAGGCCTAAGTGCCAGAACTCCTACCTTGAAATGAGCTTGTTTACGATTAATTAGCATCGCAGGTGAAGAGCTTCTCATTTTTACATCAACATTTCAGCATGCTGTGCTAAATGTTTGGAGTGTCCATCACCGAAAAGTGCCAGGGAGAAGTCAGGACAGCTGTGTGTTTGTGTGTATGCTGTGCGTGCACGTATGCTCCACTTCAGAGAGGGGGAGAAGAGGAGGGAGGGAGAGAGGGAGCCTGCAGAGCAGAGAGGAAACACAGCTGGACGTAGGCAGGAGAGAGCAGCAAATGCTGGAAGAATGTAATAGCTGGCAAGAGTAAGCGTGGTGGGGGGAGAGAAGATGTAGAAGAGTAGAAGGGAAGGGCAGGAGGGGGATTGTATGGGGTGAGGGAGAAAGGAAAATGGGAATGTCTTGAGTTGTCTAAGAAAGAAGAATATTCTCAGAATTTGTTTCCTCTTTCCCCTCATTCTTCTTTTCTTTTTCTCTTCCTCCTTTTTCCTTCTCCTCCTCTTCTCCTTATTCTTCTCACTTTTTTTCCCTGTACCCTCCTTTTTCCCTCCGTCCTCTCTATTTTGACTGAATATATCACCTCAAGCTTGCTAATCTTATTGCCTATAACTAATATTCCTTAGTCAAAACCTATGTTTTTCCTCCTGTGCCTTTCTTGAGTTTTAAGATAGTGTTTTATGTGCTTCTTTAGTTTTTGTGCATATAATACGTGAATGGAAGATGGACAGTTACTATTAAACTCGTCTAGAGGGACCTTGGGGTCCTGAACTTCAAACTGAAACTACTTGTTCTCAGGGTTTTATAGAGATCACAGAAATGTGCCCTTTGCGCATCTAGGTGTCTTGCAAAGTCTTTTCAAAGAGCGGATCTTACACTGTACTCCGAGCTGGGCTCCAGGTCGCTGTTTCTCCCTGCTGCCCTCTGCCGTGATAGTTTGATGTTCAAAAGTCTTTAAAGGTTTGCTTTAGGGATATGTTTATACATCTGAAAGAAAGTGCCCAGGTCTTGATTCCTATGGTGTTTTCTTACCCGTAGCAGCCCTCCACCAAATTCCCGAGTAATCACTACCTGACTTTTCCTTCCTGGCTGACTGCTTTTGTCCTTTTCTTGCTCTTTCTGCTGTGTACACTTCCTCCAGGATAAACAACCTATTTCTTCAGTTATGTAACATTCACATCTCCTGCTTCTCAGAATGTGTGCATCTGCGAGTGGATATCTGTGTTGGTCTCAGGCAATTATGAAGTAGGGACCAGTTCTGTTCCAAAGACCTGACACGTTCCCAGTGAAAGAGTCTAGTCAGGGACACGATTTAGGTAAATCAAGCCATCTGGTGTGGCTACTTCCTATATTGACCATTTCTTATCCTCCTCCTATAACTGTTCTGGATCTTTTTTGCTGTCCTTAGGGGATATTGTGTGTGTCATTTCTTACCAAACTAGATCATTACTTCACTCTTCTAAAAATTGAGAAACCCACGGGCAAAATCAAGTAGAGAACAATTATTTTCAGCAGACTATACTGTTTCACACATTGTTTTCTTTTTTTAATAGGCTTCTATATATTTGTGTTGACTTTCTACAAAATTTATTTAGAAATTTCTTCTGAAAGAGAGAGAGAGAAAGAGATGGGCACCCCAGAAGGGTCTTCATGATGTGATCTGTCCCCAGTGTCAGCGGACTGGAATCACGGCCACACGTACATGCTCCTGACATGCTCAGGAAGGACCCAGAACATGAACCCAAGACTTATTCCAAGTAGAACTGGATGTGTTACGACTTTGCCGCCTCCTGGCTCCTCCTTTAAAAAAAAAAAAATAGCATTTAATGATACCTCTGTTTAAAGTAAGGATTGACCCATGCATCTCCTTGTGACTCTGGATGGAGCACTGGGAAGCAAATCTATATGCCCTCATATTTCCCTACTGTGTCACTTTGCTCTTAGTGAGAAGGGAGCCTCTCTCCACGCTGGCCTCCTCCCCATCCCTGTAATCTCCATGTGAAAATTTTCATGAACCTAACCTCCTATAACCAGGGCTGTGGTAAGACAAGCTGGCAGCAGAGTTGCACTGGGCAGCACAGCAGTAAGAATTAAAATCGTTCATCTTCTTTCTTTCCATTGGCAGCCAGAGGAAACCTGGGTGGAAAGGTTATGAATTGCAGCTTCTCCAAGGCCACTACCAAGAGAAGAAAGAAGGTTAAGGAGTTAGGAAGGTACTGACAGGTTAAGATATGGGTCAGGGGTCTGTACCTTTTTCACGGCAATTCTGCACTTGGATAATTTATACCTCCTTCAAATAAATGTATTCCATGATTTCAGTCTGCTTTTCAAGCAATTTGCTTTCTGAACAGTTCTATGTAGATTTAACCCCTAGTTAAGCGATTTGGACTATTCTTTCTGTTGATTGAATCTGGTGGCTTTGCAGATTAATTTACAAAGTAGACTTTACAAAATGCTTCGGAGTCAAATTTATTGATTTAAATTACACTCTTAGATTTTTGAAGGGATTTTCAATATTTCGGATTTCTGGTGGGGGAACACAACTAAACCTCTTTCTTATTTCCCCCATCTCCAATATTCTTAGAATTCTAAACACCATGTGTCTCAGCGCCTGTAAAATGCTCAGACAATAAAATGTTTATAGTTGAACTCCACTCAGTGAAGTGTGTGTCTGTTATGAAAAAGGATTGCTAGTTGGAGCTGGAAATTTACAGCAGACACCAGCGTGAAGGCACACTGGTGCGGATCACACGAGCACATGGAGCTTTTCTTATTGAATTATGCCAGTGAACCATTTATAATAAAGATAATACAGAATTCATGGCGAAAGGCTTCAAATATTATTTCACACATGATACTAAAACCAAGAGTTAATTCTACTCCCTTCCCCCCAACCTCATACAGACATCAGGGCTTATTCTGAAACATTATAATGAAAAGGACTTTTACTGCATTTTAGGATGCCTTTGCAAAAATGATTTGTTGTACTCTCTTAAAGAGGGCAGCTGTAAGCATAGAGCATCAAACTGGGCATCATTCAAATATCCGGGGTCATTAGTGGGTTCTTTCTTTATGTAAGCCCCTTAATGCTCCTGAACTTCCTATTCCTAATCTATGAAATGGAAGAAGGTTGCTTTGAAATCCTTAGTTACTAATGAAATTACAGTTATTTGTGCTCTTTTCTGCAGTTTAGTTATGTTTCTCACATCAACCTTATCCTCTACAACATGTGCATACATAGCACTTTTAAATGCAGATGGAAATGTCTCTCCAGTTATAGAATGAAGGTGCTATTTATCTCAAAATTTCTATAGCTCTGATTACCTAAATATACTAATAGGAAAATTGGAGTAAGAAAAAGCAGTAACTAAGCAAGATGTTCTCAGAGCACACTAAGAATTGACACTCCAGAAAATATACTAACCACCCTATAATTACGTAGGGAACCACAAAAGGAAACTGGGTGTAAAAGATTGCAAGTTTTTTTTTTTTTTTTAATCCAAGTTTTAGTCCTTTGCCATGACATTCACAAAAGGTAAATCTACAAATAGAAAAAGATAGTACGCTTAGTTTACAAACTACTTTGGATACATATTTTCCTTGCTTTCTGGTTTGAACAGTATTCGAAGATTAATATTCAGAGCCAAAAGGTGGCGCACTGGTTTAGGTGTTAGACTCCGACATGGCTGATCGTGATTTGAGTCTTGGACCAAATGGCTTGAAAATCATGCCAGGCATATGTGTGCGCATGCCTAAAATTCTTTTTTTTTTTTAGAGTTTTTTTTTGCTATAGAGTGTGTGCGCTCGCCAGACAAACAGAGACAGAAAGCGAGAAATCACCCCCCAGGGGGGATGGCCACACCACAATCCCTTCTACTCCATTCTCCTCTCAGGATCTTGGGCACACACACACACACACCCAGTGTGAGTTTTAAGTCACCAGGTCTTGGACGCGAACCACCGTCGACTATGTGGGGATCCAGCGACATAGCCATTATGCTAATTGCTGGTCCCAGCATGCCTAAAATTCTGAAAGGAGAATGGAGAAGGGATTGCAGCATGGCCATTCACCCTGGGGGAATGATTTCTCACTTTCCCTTTCTGTATCTTTCTCTTGGCAAACACATACACCCTATGGGGGAAAAATAATAATCAAAGAAGAAGACTAGTAAGACTAATATCCACTGGTTTCTCACATTTCTGCAAATGTTTTTTGCAGAGGTAGTGACTGCCTCTGTTTCAGAGATTGGGATAGAATCTCCCTCTAGAGCAAAAGGCAGGTGTGGTCAGTATTCTCTATAAAAAAAAAAAAAATAATAATGTCTCTCTCCAGGGCAAAGGTCACACAGGTTTACTATTCATTATAGAAAATTTGAGTTCCCTAGGCTTCAAGGTTTTGTAGAATGTCACCTACCTATTTAATTATAACCTAGCCCTCTTCAAGTCACCCCATGAGAATAGAGACTTAGGGAAGTGCACACAAGCTATTAATCCGGTTAACACTCTTGCCATCAGTAATACAGTTCTGTCTCTCTTGCTCAGGCATCTCATATCTTCTGTCAGCATTCCTATAACTTAGGCAGACTAACTTGTTAGTTGTTGAGTACAATTTCAAACCCTTTATAATTTTTTTATTTAAAGAATTATTTTATTAAACTTTATTTTTTTTAATTAATTTATTTTTTTATTTTAATTTGACCAGAGAGGGGGAGAGAGAGAAAGAGAGAGAGTGAGAAAGCAAGCTGCCAGATCCAGACCACGGTCAGCCATGTGGGAGTCCAACACCCTTAACCACTATGCCACCTGCCAGCCCCAAAACCCTTAATAATTCTTAATAAGCAGCAGCTTCTGCTTGTCTCGTGGTCTTTCCCTCTGTCTAGATTGAGTTCCCTCCCTGTTACAGAGTGATGAGCTCCACACGATGTTGGCAAGCAGTGCACACTGTGCAAGATTACCTGCTAGGCTGGATCTGTAGAGGCAGCTGCTTGGGGAGACCAGGTAACAGGATCCAGAAGTGCAGGAACGTTAATGTCCTATGAGTGAGCTTTGTCAGAGGGAGAGAGGACACGAGGAGGGAGCCTACAGATGAATCATCTTCTCTCTCTCGAGATGTGCTCTTTCTTATCGCTTTTCCATTGACTGTTCATTAGGCCAGCTCGATATGTCCCTTTTTACATGTGTTTCTCCTCCTATTTGCCTTTTCCTTTCGACTTCATTTCAGTTTCCCTGAGATTTGATTCCTCAATAAATAGTAGTGTATAAGCTTGTGACACAGGCTTTCTTTTCTAAAACACTCTGATTAAGAGAAAAGTTTAGGATACTTGCACCTGAATGCCTAAAAGTTTGTAGCTGACACATCTAATTAACAAAACTGTATTAGCCAAAAGCTATTATGTGTGCAAATAGGTTAGCTTTTCTTGTGAGTGCTTTAAACATGAGAAATCTGGCACAGGTCAGTATATGATGCAACTTTCTGTCAAGGATAGTTATCTTAAAGATTTATGTTAATCTCCCTATAATTAAGAGGTCTGTCAAATGATTCTCTTTGTCCATACTTCTCTGCAGCTTTTATTTTTCCTGTACTATATAATTTAGCATGAGACAAACGGCTATATAAAATAGAGCTATACATTTATAGAGTGTCAGGAAAAAATAAAGAAAATACTATGAGAAAAAATTGATAAGGCCAATGATTACCTTAGATAAAAAGATCAGGAAAGGCTGTTTTCAGGAAACACTTCCAATCTGAGGCCTGAAAGAGTCTTTCATTCAAAGGAGGTTTAGGGTTGGGGGACTAATGAGAGACAGCATGTTGTGAAGGTCCCCCAAACAGTGAGATATCCCAGAGAACAGAAAACAAAAAAAAAAAAAAAAAAAAAGAAGAAGAAGAAAGAAAGAAAGAAAAGGAAGATCTCTATCCTACTGAGTCAAGGGTGAAGGGCAAGAGGTCAGGTGAAACACAGAGAGACCAGGTCCCATAGGTACGAAATTGGAAATCTCCTAGGGCTTTTAAACATGATCCTTATACGGAAAAGCTTCACACTTGCTTTTGTGAAGAAAATGAAGGGGTGAGATAAGAAGTGGGTTTCTGAGTTAAAAATCCATCCCAGTGGTCTGAGAAACACAAGAGACCGTTGCTAAGGTGAAGGCATAAAGGATGGGGCAAATTCAGAGATTTGGCTTTTAAGAAGCCGTAAAATTTGCTATTGATTGTGTACAGGGGAGTGAAGAGGAAGGGAAAAGTCCAGTTGGCTTCTAGGCTGCTGCTTGAGCACATAGGTAGGTAGATGGTGGTGCCATTAGCTGAGACAGGGAAAATGGAGAAATGGACAAACTGTGTTCTTGTGTGTCAAATAAGCTGAGATGAAGCAGAGGACAAGAGTCAAGAATTTAGTATTATTGGGACCAGTAATTGGCATAATGGCTATATGGCTGGATTCCCATGTAGTCGTCTGCGAGTCAAATCCTGAGACCCGGCGACTTAAACTCACACCGGGCACATATGCGTGCATGCCCAAGATTCCAAGAGGAAAATGGAAGAGAAGGGATTGTGGTGTGGCCATCCCCCCTGGGGGTTGATTTCTCACTTTCTGTCTCTCTGTCTCTCTCTGTCTTTCTGGTGAGTGCATGCCCTATAGCAAAAACCTCTCCAAAAAAAAAAAAAAAAAAATGTAGCATATAAAGCTGACATTCCTTGAGACATAGAAATGTCAAGTGGACAGATGATAAACACATTTTGAATTTAGTATAGACTGGGCTAGAGATAATAATATGTTGTTTATCAGCATATAAATAACACTGAAAATATGGAAATGATTTGGAAAAAAGTGTAGAGATAGGAGAGAAAATATAGACTCATTGAAGTATAATAGATGCTAGGTAAATTACCTCACTCCTTTGAAACTTAATTCTATCATCTATAAATGTGAAGGATATGATATATTCTTAAATTTGTGTGTGTTTTAGAAGAAGTCATGTCTATCTGTAAAATGCAATGTAAATCAAAAGAACTGAATATATTGTGGTTATTATTGTAATCATATTATTATTTCTCTTTGGTACTAAAGAACAGAAAAGATGAAAGTGGGAGAATGAAAAACAGAAAATAAATGTCTTTTAAAAGTCAAATGGAGATCTTCAAGAAGAGGAATTAACTCATTAAAATGCATATCAGAAGCAAAGAAGGATGAGAACTGAAATATACCCCACTGTATATGGCTATAAGGCAATTCCAGAGAACTACTTCACCACATTAACAAAAATCAAATATATAAAAAGGAGGGAATTTAAGTAGCTTTTAGAAAGGGCAGAGGATTGGAGCCAGCAGGTGGCATGGTGGTTAAGGTGTTGGACTCCCTCATGGCCAAATATAGTTCAAGTCCTAGATAGGTAGGGGACAGTTTAAGTATAGATATTTTCAAGCAACCATAGACTTTTAAGTGCTAGGAAATGGAAGAATAGGTCATTTAAAGGAGAGACTACAGAGGTTAAAGATAATGTACCTGGGACCAGCATGTGGCATAGTAGTTAAGGCGCTAGACTCTCACATGGTTGACTGCAGTTTGAGTCCCAGACCTGGTGGCTTGCCTCTTTCTCTCTCTCTGCTGAGTGTACATGCCCTATAGCAAAAGTTTTAAATAATAATAAATAAAATAAATATTTTTAAAATGATGGACCTGATGTCTAATTCAGTTGATGTGAAATATCTTACTGACAAGCCAGAGACCCTTCCTTTACTACCAAGTTGGAGTAATTTTCTAAGAGGCTATCTTTTTTTTTTTTTTTTTTTTTTTTGGAGAGGTTTTTGCTATAGGGAGCGTGCACTCACCAGAAAAATGGAGAGACAAAGAGACAGAGAGATAGAAAGCGAGAAATCACCCCACAGGGGGGATGGCCACACTGCAATCCCTTCTCCTCCATTCTTCTCTCAGGATCTTGGGACACATGCACACGCACCTGATGTGAGTTTAAGCCACCGGGTCTGGGACTCGAACCACGGTCAACTACATGGGAGTCCAGCGACATAGCCATTATGCTAACTGCTGGTCCCGAGGAGGCTATCTTCTCTATCCATGGTGAAGATAACATTGAGGAAACTTTCAGTTTGAGAATGGATAATCAAGTTCCTCATAAGTGTGGAAAAGCAAGAACTTTCAGGGTGATGGAAAATAGATATTACTCTCATTAAGTAAGTAGTTAGACAGGAACATATTCTGATTTGTGAGTACTTGAAGTCCTTCTGTAGAGTGGATGAGATATTGTAGTGTTAGAGTTGACAGGTGAGGAAAGAGGCAGATTTAAGTACCTAAATGCGTATGGTAATGATGTATAAATGCCTTGGTTAATTAGATCAGCAGAAATCACTGAAAGCATAAGAAGCCATGAGAGGATATTACTACATGGTCGATAATGTAGGTGCTGAAATTTTCTGGAAATATAATGGAAGAAGGTGCATAAGTAATAGACAATGGAGGGTATGTTTATGTATATGCTGAAATGGAATCATAGAATCATTCATTGGTGTAAACGTCAGATTACAGGAAGCTGAAGGAAGTTTTTGACTGCATGGTTTCTAATTTCCCACATGACACTAGAAGAAGTAAGCCTGACCTGTTGCTTTCCATCCACTGAGAGTCAAAGGCGATAATCTCTGTCCTGTGTGCATCCCTTGATGTTAGTTTTTGGTGCATGATGACTCTAATATGAATAAACGAATAAACGGATACATGCATGGACCCAGGTGGTATGTGAGGATGAGTTCAAGCACAGGCTGGCTAACCACTGGTCAGATGCTGTAGAGAACTTAAAATATCAGATGGAAGAAAGAACACTATTGCCTCTAAATCCCCTGAGAATAGGCTCCAGGGATTTCTTGATTCTTAGATATTCTGAATCTAAATTGTTAGATCAAGGTCAAACTAAGAGTCTATTTGAGACAAAGAATCCAAATATTGAAGAATAGCCCACTCCCCATATTAATGTAGCCTTTAGCTCTGTTGAAAAATGGAATAGGAAAGCAATAGTTTTCCAGGTCTTAAACTAAAGCTTTTACTGGAGGAAGCTTGGCTTTGCAATGTTTTTTCTTTCAACTTAAAAGAATCATCTTTTTAGAACTTTCTATGAAAGAACACTAGAAAGGAGTGCTGAAAAGAGGCAAACCTAACATTCTATTTACATTGAAGGTATTTACTTGAAATGTGCTTTAAAGAATACTGATCTCTTGTGAAAGGAGCAGGAAACTCAGGTATTAAAATGTTAATGATACTCTTCTCTGCTTAAAGAACATCCCATAAAGAACACACTTCTTCAAGAGACTGCAGTAATGCTGAACATTCATGGCACTGTTTCAGACCCAGACAGTTCGTAATACTTTCCTGGTCAAATGTTAAATTTGCCATGTTAACTGGTTTTATGGAAAAACAAATTATTTGTATTAGCTAAGTTCTTAATAAAATGGGGTAGAATTTAAAAATTGTCTCTAGCCATGTTTTCTCTGTCAACTTCCACTTTCTATGGTTTCCTTGACACTTTCATACCTAGTCGTAAGATGAATGTTATATTAATACAATAAAAACAGTATTGAAATTAAAATAGCAATAACTAACATTTGTATTACACTTTATAGCTATTGAATTTTACAATCACATCCCATTTATTAAGTATCTTGTAAGCCAGTATGATTATTAGTTTCATTTCCATTTTATAGTGTGAAGGTACAGAAAGTTGAGCACTACCAGATCTACAATAGGAGGAAAGGGATCGGGACTATGAACCTTCCTGGCTACAGTTTCATGGTTTTTTCTTTTTTTTTTTTTTTTTTTTTTCTGTTTCTTCTATAGCTTTTCAGAATTATACCCCTAAACTGTATACATTTGGTACTTTCTTTAGGTGGCCTGGATAAAAAATGATTTCTCCTTACTGAGCTACACACTGTCACCAACAGAAAAAGTTAGAAGATAAGTCCTTGATTCATCGGTAAAAGAGCACTCTTTTTCCTTTTTAGAATATTTTGTGTATACAGAGAAGTAGGCAGATTATTATTATTATCATTCCTTCAAAGTCCCTACACATGAAGAAAAGTTCACCACCAGGCACCAAACATTCGTTTGTCAAGCCTATGGTGGATTAAGTTACCAGGAAACATCTTGACAATGCTGTTCTTTCTGGAGGATTGTGATTCGTGGAGGAAGGATTAACTGGAGAGCAGGATAGGATGAGCTCTCATCCCATTTCCTCTGTCCACTGGTAGCGTGGCTTTTGAAACTCTGTGCAAATGCACTCTATTTGGCTACCCACGGCACCTCCTCACATCTCCTTCTCTTACCATAATAACAGCAGCAGGCTAAAGAACATATGAAGAGACTTCGCCCTGTGTTATCATTTTCTCATGTGTCACTGTTGGTACTTTTAGTGATCTGGTAATTTCTTATTATTTTAAGAGCATGCTCAGAGACTTCAGGACCATCATCAGGTTCAAGTGGTACAGGAAATGCCTCTATGTCTGATGACTCAGGTAATCAGAAGATTTTTTTCATTGTGCTGAAATCAAATGAATAGAACTTGGAACTATGTGAACCAAAAAGTAAACAATTCTTCCTGTGATGTGTTGGTAGCACGATGGTGTCATAAAGCAGAAAGCAAAGAAATTAGGCTTATGATAATTTGTATTGTGCCGAGTCTTTTCCATTCACGAAATACCTGTGATCATCAGCTATGCCTGAGAGACAGACGGACCCTCCAAGCACAGAGCACAGATGCCGCACTGCATGCTAACAATGGGATCCTAGCAACAGCACCAAAGTGGATGTCTTTGGAGTTTTCTGCAAAAAAATGTTTACTGTAGTTTTTGTAAAGATAAAAGCTAGTAAGTTGACTCTTTTTAATAAAATATCAAGACTAATCAAGCATCCTGACTTTTTAAAATGAAATTCATGCTGATCTTGGAAAAATAGTAGATTTGTAATATCACATAGACAACGTGTTAACATCTAAGGAGGAACTTGAGCATCTCGGCTGCAGCGTTTTTCATTGGGGAAGGAGGAGTTTAGTAAGTCAAAGTTTAGGGTCAGTTGTGAGATTATTAGGGCTCCCAGCTCTGCTCTTCACTGGTTGTGTAAATATGGACAGGTCACAACCTTCTCTGTCTCAGTGGGTACACCTGCCAAATGCAGGTAATCATGAAGTTGTCTGTTTCTCATGAGGCATAGTATGTAGCTTAACATAGAGACAGGCACATAGCAGTGGCTCTATCAGTAAATGCCAGCTACTCTTAGTTCAGTCATTACTTGCACTTCATGTATGTGTATAAATAATTCTATACATGAGAAAAATTCCAAACAAAAATAAGACTTGGGAACAGCAGTTAACATAATGGCTATGTCATTGGACTCCCATGTAGTTGACCGCGGTTCAAGTCCTGGACCTGGTGACTTAAACCCATGCTGGGTGCGTGTGCATGAGTGCCCAAGATCCGGAGAGGAGAATGGAGGAGAAGGGATTGTGGCGTGACCTTCCCCCCTGAGGGGGTGATTTCTCCCTTTCTGTCTGTCTGTCTCTCTCTCTCTCTCTCTCTCTGACTTTCTGCTGAGTGCACGCACCCTGTAGCAAAAACTTCTCAAAAAACGAACAAAAAAATACTTAAGACAGTAAGGTAGTATTTGACATCACCAAGTACATTTTCAGGATGGAGACAGAGATGGTTACACTTATAAATGTAAATATTCAAATAGAGGAAAGCAAGCCCAGGGTTACTAGGACAAAATGAAGACCAGGAAGCCCAGGGTTGCTAGGGAGGCTTCCAGTTATCCAATATATTTTCTTAGTGAGAGAAGAAATAAGGAATAGCAGTTATAGCAGAATACATAAACTTTTTCTTTTCTTTTTCCTTTCTGTTTTTTTTTTTTTCACGTTCTCAGAAGATATGTGCACTCGCCAGAGACAGAAGGAGAAGGTATCTCTCAATAAGGCAAGATCACACCACCATCCCTTCTTCTCCATTTCTCCGTATTGTTGGGATTTGGCACACATGTGTACACATGTCTGGCATGTATTTCAAGCCATCAGGGCTAGTGGTCAAACTATGGTTGTGTGTGTAATTTGGCTTCCCTTAACCACTAGGTACTTTCCTATACTTTTCCTATAAATGGTTGTAAAGGACAACATAGTAAATATTTTCAGATATGTATGTTATTCAACATCTACATTACAACTTCTCAACTCTGCCACCATAGAATAAACAATTTTATTACAGATCATATTGGTTTTTGTTTGTTTGTTTGTTTGTTTTTGAGGTTTTTGCTATAGGGCGTGTGTGCTCGCCAGAAAGACAGAGAGAGACAGAGAGACAGAAAGTGAGAAATCACCTCCCAGGGGGATGGCCACACCACAATCCCTTCTCCTCCATTCTCCTCTAGGGATCTTGGGTACGCACACACACACGTGCCCGGCGTAAGTTTAAGCCACCGGGTCCGGGACTCAAACTGCGGTTGACTACACGGGAGTCCAGCGACATAGCCATTACGCTAACTGCTGATCCCATTATAGATCATATTGTATATGAGGGAATATGGCTGTATTCAAGTGAAACCCTATTTATAAAATCAGTCTTGTATTTGTCATGGTTCTCCAGAAAAACATAAGCAACTCTGTGTGTGTGTGTGTGTGTGTGTGTGTGTGTGTGTATGTGTGTGTATTTAAAGAGAATTATTTTAAGGAATTGGCTCATGCAATCAATGCAGGGTTGAAATCTGCAGAGTGGACCAGCAGACTGAAGATGTGGGAGGAGTCAGTGCTTCAGTTCAAGTCCAGGGTTGTTGGCTACAGAATTTTCTTCATTCTAGAGGAAGATCAGCCTTTCGTTCTATGCAGAACAATATATAAAGCCCAACTACATTGTGGAGGCAATCCTCTTTATGTTAGAGCCACCTATTTAAATATAGATATCATCCAGAAAACCTCCAGAAGACCAAGTAATAATAATAATAATGATAATAATAGTATTAATAATAATAATCAGCAGGTTTGGCCTGCTATAGTTTGCCTACCCGTGAGTTACAGGCAGAACATCAGTGCTAAGATGGAAGTGTGTAGAGTTCTTTTTTAAATAAAGCAATGGTACTCTAATCTCAAGTCCCCGTTAACTAGTCACTGAGTCCTCACTGAATCCTAAGGTTTAAGGACCAGAACAGGGTGACTCTAGAAATCTGAGATTATGTTTGGTTATCCTCAGACAACCTCCTATACTCATCACCAATAGGAATAGGAGCTTCAGATCCAAAGAGGAAATAAAGCCAGAAGTCATGATGAGAGACTGCAGTTTTCTCCGGCCAATGCCGTGGTGGGCACAGGAGGGAGTTGAGCACAAAGATGACATGCAAATTTCCTAAAAGAAGTAAACACCATGAGGAAAAGAGAATCCTTCCCTTTAACTTCACTCCGCATCCATTCATTCATTTATTCTGCTTTATATGGAAAGACTCTCGTGATGTTTATTTGGAGGTCTAAAAAGTGATCATAGAGGGGCAGGAAAAGAAAAATATCACAGAAGAAACAGAGCAAGGGAGGCCAACAGAGAGGAGAGGAAGGATGTAGAGAATGAGATGGGACACTACACAGAAAATGAGAGCAATGGGGGAATTGTATTTTACCTTTTCAATTAAAAAATGACTCCAAAATCTCTTTCTCTTAGATTTTTCATCTGAAAAATAAGTATTTTCTAGCTCAAAGTGTGTTTGGGGGCTTATTCATTTAAATTGCAAAGCATGTCAGGACTCTTAGATGAAAAAGTATTATTGAAGTACAAAGCTTGGTTTCATTAATAAAACCAGTCCTTCACAGAAGTCTTCTTCAACATGATTGGCTTCTTGAGAATGCCTAAGGTTAGTAGGAAATGGCCTTCATCTAATAAAAGGATCAGACAAGGGGAGGAATACATGTATCATAACCTCATTATGAGAACCGAAAGAGCTGTGTTCAACGATAGATGAAAGAAAGTGTCTTAGTACAGGGGTAGCTTGCCACGTGGTCAGAGCTGTTTTGGCAAGCTCCATGAGTATGTAAACCTTAACAATTGAATGATATTTTAAATATCCTAGGGCAACATACATTATTTACTCTTGAACCAATCAAAAAGCTATAGAATTTGGGACTTCTGCTATATTTCTAATAAATGTAGTAAGAAGGGATAGAGTGAAAATTTTGCATTTTGGTGATTTCAGAAACAACCAGGACTTATGTCACCACCTTTTTATTCATTTTAGGCAGATTTTTCGAAGAAATTAATGTAAGTCTGAGGTAAATTTAAACTGCAACTTTTCTGTTCACACTTCATTGAAAGGTATTTTTTTCCTTCTGTGTATTTGCAGCTCATCTACATTGTATATGTATTTTTGTAATCATGTGTGCAAAGTATTTTTATAATTATTTGCACAGAAGTATTTGTGAAATGAGGTGTTATATACGTAGGTATAATATAAATGAATTACTACCAGAAAGAAGAAGAAACTAGTAGTTGCCAGTCCACAAGAATAAGCTCTGGTGATTACTTGTGATGGTTATCAATGGCCTCACTATCTTTTAGCTAATCCTCCTGGAAATTTTCTTCATATTTTCTGTGGATGCTTGGAGTTTCTTTTTTAAGTTTTCTACGTTTCAATATATAGTATTTGTGTCATAAGTTTTCTCAGTATCTGCTAATTTTTTGCTATTCAATCATATTTAAGATCAAGATGTCTCCATTCTATAATTTTGACTGTAGACTGCTTGGCAACAGCTTTCTGTAGAGTGGTCAACTGGAGATAGACTTCCTGCCTCTCTGCTTTTGGTCTCTATAGATCTATTTTCTCAAATAATCATTTCCTCCAGTAAGGAAGTCCCTGATATCTTCATGTCGGGGGTAGAAGGCAAATTAACTTTTCCAGAGATAGAGCCACATGCATAAGGGGGTAGGTACAGTAAGAGGGAATCTTACAATTCAAGATATAAATCTCACAGTTCGGTGTATATATTCACTTAATTAATCTGATTTTCACATTTCATCTGCACCCTTAACTTTTTCTGATTCTCCAGAGTGGGATTTCTCATAATCTGCTCTAGATTCTTAGAGCCAGATAATTATCTGTGGTGGAGGCTGGTCTTTGTTTGGCAGAATGTTAGCAGAATCCCTCCTTGATCTCTACCCACTAGGGTCGGCCACGGGTAGAGATCATCCCAAGTTGGGACAATCAACAATTTCTCCAGTGGACACTGGCAAATGTCTTCTGGGAGGCAAAATGGAATTTGGTTGCGAACTACTGACCCTAATGGGTAGAGGTCAAGGAGGGATTCTGCTAACGTCCTGCAATACAAAGGGCAGCCTCCACCACAGAGAATCAACTTGTTTCTTGGCTTCCATCTTGAGGATTCATACTCATGTTACATCTGCAAAATCAGTTAAAAATTGTTATCAGGCCAGCAGGTGGTATGTTGGTTAAAGCACTGGACTCCGACATGATTCAAGGTCTGGACCCAGTGGCTCAAAAATTAAGCCGGGCACATATGCATGCATTCCCCAAATCCTAGGAGAATGGAGAATGGATTATAGCATGACCATCACCTTGGGGGGGGGAGGGTTATTTCTCACTTTCCCTCTCTCAAGCAAGTGCATACACCCTATGGAAAAAAAACTTAAAAACTTTAAAAAATACATATTTTGTCCAGTCAGTGGCATGGTGACTGGATTCTACATGGCCAACAGTGGTTGGAGTCTCAGACATAATGGGTTGAAAAAGAAGCTGGATATGTGTACATGCATGTCCAAAATCCCAAGAGGAGACTGGAAAAGGAATTATGTCTTGGCCATCTCCCCCTTGGGTGTGCCTTCTCTCTTTCCCTTTTTCTCTGTCCCTCTCTGTCTCTCTTCAGCAAGTGTATACACTCAATGGCAAAAACTCAGACAAACAAATAAGTAAAAATGCATTCTCCTGAAAGCATCGGATTCACTCTTTTATGGCAGAGAAAGCATAATAAGATGTTTAGGAACAGGAGAATTTCAGTCCTATGTCATTGACTTCCCATGCAGTGGTAAGCATAGTGCTACTAATGTGCATATTCCAGGAAGCAAATTCATGCATTTTTCTTATTTCAAAGTTTAATTAGTTGACTTTAAATGTATAGATCTAGTCAAAAGCCATACTTTTACCTCTTAATTTGGTCACCTGGATGACACCACAGTTTTCTCAAACAGAAATTTTTAAATTCATATTTTTACCAATGGCATCTAGGTTTTGCTACAAAACAACTCCAAAATTTATTAGCTTACAAAAAATATTTTTTTAGCTCATTATCCTGCTGATTATTAATTTAGTCTATACTCATCTAGATAGTAGTGATCTGGGTTGAGCTTAACTTATCTCACTCCTGGGACTGAAGTCATCTGGCTGGGAGGTGACTGGTCTATGGTGACTTTGCCTAGTGTGGTAGACTGAATATGCCTTCCCCACAATCAATATATGCATGACATTACCCCTTGGAACCTATGAATATATTACCTTCTATAGCAAAAAAGACGTTGCAAGTATGATTAAGTTTAAAGGCTTAGCAGTGGGAGATTATACTAGCTTTCCCAGGTGGACCCAATGGTGTGATTATAACTGTGCATTTAAAAGGAAAACACAGGAGATACTACTAGGAAAGAGAGGTATATAATAGAAGCAAAGAACCAAGTGATGAGCTTTGGAAATTAAATAAGGAGCTACTAAGGAACACAGACAGGCACTAGAAGCTATAAAAGGAAAGAAAATGGTTTCACCTCTCAGAGCCTACAGAAATAAACAGACCTGCTAGCACCTTAATTTTTGCTTAGTGAATGATATTGAATGTTTGGCCTTCAGAATTGTAAGAGAAATTGTACATGTGAGAGTGAGATGGAGGGGAGCACCTTCCCCAGAATTTGGTCACACTGAAATCCCCTTCCTCCAGTCCATTGGCTTTTGGGCACTCATGCATGAGCCTGACATGTTTCAAGCTAAGCAAGTCAAGTATTTGATTTGCAATCACTATAGGGGATCTGGCTTCCCCTGAGTTGTATCATAGAGTTGGCTTCCCTGGCTTTTCATTAGACAGGGTTTCACTAGGTTGTGTAGGCTTGTCTTTAACTGGCCTTCACCTCTCAAATTGCTGAGATTTGGGGTGCATGCCACTATACCCATGCTTTAAATTAGACCAAGAATTGAACCTAAGCCTTCCATATGGTCCTTTGGGTTGGACTGGGAATCTAACCTACGTTTCCCATTTGATCCTGGCTTGCAAAGCAGACCGGTGAATGTAACCATGGCTAAGTCTAGAAAGTAAATTTTTATTGTTTTAAGCAACTAAATTGGTGGTAATTTGTTACAGCAGTAAAAGGAAACTATTATAGCTGGGACAGTTAGAATGACTGGGGTCTCTCTCCAGATATATCTTTACATCCCTCCAGCAGTGTAAATTTGTTCACATGGCACTGAAAGTGTTTTGAGAGAGACAGGTAGATAGATAGAGACAGAGGAAAGTGAGAGATTGAAAGAGAAGAGAGAAAGAGAATGAAAGAATGCAGTAGGTCACAAGAACTCTTAAAGCCTAGGCTAGAAGCTAGGACAATGTCTCTTTGTGTCAGCCAAATAAACCACAAAGGGAGCCCAGAATAAAGGGGTATTGAAAGAAGAGGTGCCAGTCATATTGCAAAACGTATGGATACAGGAAGGGGTGAAGCACTGTGGCCACTTTTCAATCAATCTACTATATTACCTTTTTCTCTAAACCTGCCTTCCCAATATCCTTGTCTCAGTGAGTGTTTCCACTCTCTAAACCAAAGGAATTACAGTCTGTACTTCACTCTGATTCTTTCTACTCCTTCATCTCAACAGGTGGATTTATTTGAGCTCCAAAATAATTCTCAAATCTATTCTTTTCTCCTCATGCCATCACACTCCAAACCTTCATACTTAACTTTTTGTTACCCCTTAACTGTGCTATTTCAAATCCTTTTACCTCCTATCATCTGTCTTCCCCACAACCACTCCAGCCATTCTACTCTAACACCAGAGGGATCTTTGGATATTGTTAATTGTGTCTTGGAACTCATTTTGCTCATGATCTTTCTGTTGTTCATCACTAACAGAGAGAAGCCAGGATAGACCCAGATGGGAGGCTGGAGCTTTAATAATATGTTCTTGCTTTCCTTTTCTTTTGTCCCTTCCTCTCCTTCTCTCTCACGCCCTCACTTCTTTGCTTCATTTCTCTCTTCCTTCACTCATTTCTTCACTCCTTGACTTTCTTTCCTCATTTCTCCCATCTGTTATCTTTGTACATCCCACTCTCTAGGTATTCTGAACTACTAATGGGTCCAGAGGCATTGCCATATAGTCTGGAAACATAGATAATAGGGTTTTTATCAATATGTGTTCTTTAACATACTCTCTTATTTTCTTATGGTGCATGTTCAGTGTCCAGGTTTATTTGATGGAAATCACTACACACAATTGGCATAAGGAAATACATCACAATGTATATGCAAGGATTGATGTGCATGATTCGTTAATGCACTGCCTTCATTGCAGTGTTACGCAGTCTACTGAACTAAGCACCAATAGCAAAGGGCATCTTGGGTGGCACAGCTATAAAATGCAACTCTCTGCAAAACTGACCCATTTGGAAAGGTTCCAGGTTTGCATCCAGAGGCTTCCTGGAGTATGTCAGGCATGAGTGTGCCCATGATCCAGATGGGCTGAGGCTGGGGATGGATCACAGTGTCAAGACCTTGGTGGTGGTACTGCTTTTTTCTATCCTCCTCTCTCTCTTTTGCTTGTGGAAAACGTAAGTAAGCATTTTTATAAAGGTAAAATAATGATATGTACCACATTGACTGTACCATGTGTCATTTTTAAATTGTATATTTTAATGCAGTATTGATAATCCACTTACAAATATTTATATGTATAGTCATCTGTCTCCAGATAGTTTAGGCCCTTTGTATAATGCCCATGATGTTTTATGCTTCCCTGCATCCCTGTGTGGGATGCCCTATACTTTCTTATGACTTTCCTATACACTAATTTTTCTTCATACTTAGATTAAACATTAGTTTCTTTATGAGACATGTCCTTATTATTCAAATCTCTGTGACTACTATGTCACGGTTCTTTCCCTCATTCCTCTGACCTTTTGAATTTCAGCAGTGGAAACAGAAACCTCTTCTCTGGAGGATGGATGACTCCAGATACATACATTACACAAAACTTGACTCCAGCATCGCAGGTGCTAATATCTCAGGGAAGGCAGGAGTAAGTCTAGTTGTGGATAAATAAAAGGAAAGCTAGTCCTCTGAGAGTTAAATTGTTCATAACCGACAGATAAGCTCCGCTCAGATAATAGAGAACTGCAGAAGTTAAATCATGTGCTTGAGAGAAGCACTCAATCAAGTCCATCAGTTGGTTAAAAATAAACCTACAGATGCAGTCACTATAAATTTATTCGTTATCTAGGATCTTTCTTTTCCCATTTAAAATCATTCTCCAAACCTTCCATTTTCTATGAAGTCTTCGTCTACTAAAATGGATCTCTGTTCACTGTTCACAATTATCGGACCCATTTTTTTCTTTGAGTTCATAAGCATGGGGGGCACAGACTGATTTTATCTCTATGATATATTCATAAAGTGCAGAGTACATCCACAAAGCTTCATATATAATCATAATAACAGTAATCTGTATTACAGATGACAGATACAGAATTGCTATTCCAGACCTCAAATTTTAAATCAGAATAAATAAGACTCTACGCATTTCATTAAGGCATTTTGCTCAAATCTGGTTTGTGGAACATAGATAACAATCTGCCTATTTCTGGAATGATTTTTTTTCATTGAAAATATGTCCAGTAATTTCTAATACATGCTCATACAAACTTAGTTTACATTTAACAAGTAAAGTCCAATGTTTTATAAAAATGGTGAATTATTTTTATGGTATTTAAGTCTGAGGGAATATTACTTGACCATTAAAATGATGAATGTGAAGACTATCAAAATATATGGAGAATTGTAAGAAAAGTAATACATGCTGTAATTATATGATCATCTCTACTTTCTGCATTATTTCTTATACATAAAGCTTAGAAATAGCCACAGAGCAATGTAAGTTAAATCAATGTTTTTTTGTAGAAAGCCATTAAAGTTTTACATATTTAAATTACTTTTTAAGGAAACAGTATGTTGAGACCAGCGGAAGATGCCATGGTGACATTGCTGGACTCTCATGTGGTCCACTACGGTTCGATACTCTTACCCAGCAGTTTAAAATCTCTCTCTCTCAAAAAAAAAAAAAAAAAAAAAGGAATATGTAAATAATATTTATTGAAATAAAATGTAAACTTCCCTATCATATACATACTGGTAATTTATGTTATGTCAATAGAAATAAAAAGAAAGCCGTTTCTTTTGTCACCTGTAAGATGAGGACCTCAGTTAAAATGATCTCTAGGACCCTTGAATCAACACTCATGATTACCCATTCATTACAAGATTTCCAGGAAGGAGAAACTTTTCTACCTTATTTTCATAAATTCAAGAAGAAATTGTAAACACTGTCTTTGGACTCAGATGGCAAGGTTTAAATCACCCATTCATCACCAAATATCTGACCGAGGGCAAATTTCTTAACCTTCCCTAAGCCTTGTGTGTAATGAAGAAAATAATACTTTACCTTATAATATGTTTTACCTTAGAGTATGAAATGAGAAAAGGCATATAAAGTGCTTTGTGCAGTACCTGCTGCATAGTAAGGCCTTATTTCATTACATACAAATATTCAAAGGTCACAATCCATTTGCCAGTAACTTTTTCCCAAAGAAAAGCCAATAAAAGACTTTCCTGAAGAATACTCCTCTGCAATATTTACGGCATTCTAGATGAAACCTTAATCAACAGGGAGTTTCTTTTATTCCTTTTTAAGTGATGTTTTCAAATATTCAAACTTAATTCAGAAACGAAGGCAGATTTTTGCATGATGCCTGTAGTAGTTGACCTTTCTGCAGATGGGGCTTTGTGATAGAGTTGCAGGCATTCTGCGAACTCATTGAACATCTTGTGAATTGATTCTTTTTGGTGAAAAGCACTGGAATTTGGGACTTAAAATCTTTAGATAACATGTCAATCATGGTGCATTCAATGTTTAAATATGTGACTGGGTAGTTTGTAAAATTTGTCATTCTATTCTTCATTCTTCTAAAATACCGGACCTATATTTTGAATATACATTGTATCACCATCCTGACTGTGAGGTTTAATTTGAACGTGCAGTGAAGGGAGACAAATAGGTAATCAAAAGCCTGCTTATGAAACGGTGAATTTTCTGCATAATTTATGTCATGTGCACATCTTAGTCTCATCATTAGTGTGTTTAGAAATACTCTCTAACCCATTAAGGGTGCAATTAAGGGCCCTCTGAAACCATGACAGGGAACCAGTTTGTCTCACCTTTTCTGGAAAAGGATACAACTCTCTCTGACAGGGAGAGATTTAACCTACCCTTACCTCTGCAAAACTTTTGTCAGGACAGGTAAGTAGTCTGAAATGTAAGCTCTGCCTTGCTGGAATGTGTGTTCCCAGATACGCAAGAGCTGGGTTAAAAGACTATAAAAACTGAATAGGAATCTATGATTTGGTCTTCCTAAATAATGAGGGCTCTATCTGGGTAAAACAGAGGCAGGTTCAAACTATCCAATATGAGAACCACCCTTTTGATATTTACAATGGTAGATTTAAGACAAAGGAAAGATTGTTCTATAGGTTTCTAATCTGCTTTCTCTCTTCAGATCAGGTTACTACCGTCTTTTCACCTTCCGCAGATCACTTTTCCCAACAGTCTATCTTCCAGATAGTGGCATGAACTTGCTTGAGATTAAGAACCAAAGTCTATAATGCGTACAGTAATATCTTTGATTGGACTAATACACACTGTATTCATGCTGGGAAAAACCATTTTGCATGCTGTAAAGATGTACAGTGATTAAAATGTAAATAATAATAATAATAAAAGAAAAGAAGATTGATTATTCATCCTTGTTCATCTAGTTTCTAGTCCTAGGAAACCAACAGTAAACATCTGATTACCTCGAGAGGTGGAAGAGTAAAAACGTAATTAGATCAAAATAGGCCAATATTTCTGTAGTGTCTTTAACAAACCCTTCTAAAATTAGTGGCTGTTAGGTCTACCGTGAGTTGCAGAAATTGTCTTTTCAGCTTCTTTCAGAGGTAGAACTGGACCGAATGGTATACTTTGGCTTCCCTGTCTCCTTTTCAAATATATGGCTCTAAATAATTCTTTAGGTTGGTTTCCAATAGCGTGGGCTATGTGTGTGATATACAACACTCGTCTAGCTTGCACGCTAATGAGCAAGCCACATAATTTTCCTGGACTTCGATTCTACCAACCATAAATTGAAACCCTAAGATTAGATTGTTTTAAAGATAGGACTCACTCTCTGCATGTTTTTGCCTGGTGATCAAAAAGTAGCTATTTAGGGCCACATGCTGGTTTTTGTAACAGTAGGTTCTTCTCTTCTCTACATCAATACACCTTGACTTTAGTATCCAGCTCAAAACAAAAGTAGAGAGTAAAGAAAGAAGCTGTTTTCTAACTCAGTGCCAAAATAACAGAGGTGAAGCTGAAAATAAGTAGCTAAGAAAATTGCTTTTTGTGTTTGTGTAATTTTTTCAAGTTTGCCTATTGTAACTCTTTTTTTATTTTTAAAGAAAATGTCATCAAATTGGAAGGCTTTCTGCTTCCTGCTGATTGCCTTTTTTTTTTTCTTCCCTTAGAAGCCAGATAGTGTGTATTGAAAAGCAATTGTAACAGTGTTACTAAGGAAGAGCTGAGTGCTTTCTGCACGTTACATGACATTATTTTATGACCAGAAGCTCTTCTAGATACCATCCCGACTTCTCTCCTAGACTGCGATAGAACTTGCTTACTCTGTACTGTACTAATTGTCCTTGTGTGACACGGGCAGGGCAATGTCCTCCAGATTCCCAGCTGCTGCTGTGTGTACACCACAGATGAGCAGTGCTTGTTTAACACCCGAACATACCTTGGCAAAGGCAGCGCCAGGCGCAGCGCTTGCTCTTCCATTGCTGGGATGTGTCCCTGTGGCTGGTTTGTCATTATCAGCTAGGGAACTCAGCTTAATTCAGCATGTTTTCCTGGGAACAGCTGGATGGACATTGTCTCTCTTACTTTACTTGAACTAGACTGTCCTCTTGAGAATTATTTCTTTCTCTGAAAATCCTCAAACCTCAGACCTCATCACTGAAAACAAAATGAGCAAGTAAACGACAACAAAAAAGGATTAATTTTAAAATTAAGCCAATGCTCTGTTACCAACGCCAGTGGATTATATTACTTGATGATGTTACTGATCAGAACAAAACCTAAGGGACAGACCACACGCTAACTGCTGTTTCATTAACCCTCTACAATCCCTTGAGAGATAGACAACAACTACTTGTATATATAAAAATATTACTAACAGAACCAAACCCCACTAAGGTATGTGTAATAGAGCAATCCAGTTATTCCAGTCATCTTATTCTATTCAATTTTGTGATCACTTATTGGGCAAGGTGTTCAGTAACTTCTCTGAAGCAAATAAAAAAATGAATAAGTGGTTATTTCATTCCTTAACCTTTACTAAACACTCTTTGAATGAATGACATAACAGGATAGTCTCATGTATTACTGGAATCTTGCAGGAACATTAGAGAAAGGGAAGACATAACTTGTATTATTACAATTAGAAATTTTGGAGAGAAAATCTTATAAAATATGAAAATTTAAGGTATAGAATAACTTAAAGACATACAGCTTTTAAATAGATATACTAAGGTCTGAATTCTGTCACTTATTTTTCCAGACAATTTCAGATAAGATATTTAATCACTTTTCTCATATAATTGTTTATAAAATTATTTAGTATTAACAATTGTTTCAGAGAGATTTTTGCTACAAGGCACATATGCTCACTGGAGAGACAGAGAGAGATAGACAGCAAGAAATCACCCCCTGGAGGGGATGGCCACGCCATAATCCCTTCTCCTCTATTCTGTCAGGATCTTGGGTATGCATGCACAAACACCTGGTATGAGTTTAAGCAGTAGTGTCCAGGACTAAAACTGTGGTCGACTACATGGGAGTCCAATGACTTAACCATTATGCCATCTGCTGGTCCCTAGTGTTAACAATTTAATGCACAATTCAACCAAATGAAATGGAGGTTTGTAGGATGGTGTGAGAAATGCATGATTGAATGCATGCGATATGCCCAGATTTCAGTACTTGCTGTTGCTGCTTCTGTAACTGCTACCTTTACTGCTACTTCTATTATTACCAACCACTGACACTGCTGCCATTAGTGGTTGTTTTGGTTTTTGTTTTTGTTTTTTGGGGGAGAGGTTGTTGCTACTACTCATTGCTATCATTTTTTTGAGAGGTTTTTGCTATAGGGTGCATGTGCTCACCAGAAAGACAGAGAGAGACAGAGACAGAAAGTGAGAAATCACTCTCCAGGGGGGATGGCCACGCTGCAATCCCTTCTCCTCCATTCTCTTCTCAGGATCTTGGGCACGCACACACACACGCCTGGTGTGAGTTTAAGTCACCAGATCTGGGACTCAAACCATGGTCAACTACATACATGAGAGTCCAGCAATGTAGCCATTATGCCATCTGCTGGTGCCCTCATTGCTATCTCAAAATTGTCACCATCACCAACCACTATTGTTATCCTTGTCATCAGCATCATCTCAGTTTACTGTGTTCTGGTCTATTCCATTGCTATGAACAGGAAATACCTGACTAGATGACTTATAAAAATAGAGGTTTATTCAGTCATGGTTTGGGTTCCATATCCAAGGCCCCTCTCTGGTGGAGTTTTTCTAGCTGCATCACTACATGGCAATGGCAGGAGAGCGTGGTCTGTGTTCCATGTGAGTCTCTGCCTGACTTATTTTTCTCTCCTTATTGACCCATCAGGACTCAGTCAAGGAGGCCCCACCATAACTACCCAATCTCTAATCTCCTTTCAAGGCCCCTTCCTTAAACCTAATAATTGAATTACATTTTAACCTACTTAATTCATTCCAATGGCTCAACCCATGAATTTTTGGGCAAGTATATTTAATCTGTAGGAAAAGGAGATGAAGTAATGGGTTTTCCAAATACAGGAGGAAAATGTTTCTTAAATTCCTCTGACAACTTTGAAATGTCTTACTCCTATTCGTGGCAGCTCCAACTTTATGGAACATTGTCACTGTGTATCAAATCGGAGGCACAAGGCAGAAATCACCTATACTATACTCGTAGTGTAGCCAAAACCTATTTCTCTTAAAATTAGTACCCCCAGTGGAAATCAAATACAAACAAGGGATAAAAAAAATCAGAAGACGCCTGTTACAATTTTTTAGAGAAAAAGAACTAGGAAAGAAATTTAAATAAGGGAAAGGATAGAAAGCAAAAGGAAAGAATCTTTTTTCTTTTAGAAAGTTTAGGATTTTTTTTTTTTGGTTTAATAAATTTTATTTTTCCAAATGTACAGTTGGTTGTGCCTGTTTATGCATCTTCGCCAGCAGCTGGGGCATCTCCACCCTTGGTATTTCTGGTGTAAGTTACTTGTGCTCTGCTTTGAAACTGGTTTGATACTTCCTTTACTAAGCAGCTCCTGAAGTGCTGCCCTGGCCAGAGAACCACGGATCTTCAGCCTCTCAGAAACCACAGCATGGGTTATGAGCTTATAGTTGGGAACTTCCTTGCAGAGTTTGTCGTATGTAGTTTTGTCAAACAAGACCAGGTTATTGAGTTTGTCCCGAACTTTGCCTTTGGACCACTTCTTCTTTTTGGCCTTGCCCCCAGATTTGTTCAGTGGGTTTTTGTCCTTCTTGGCTGACTTTCCGGCATCTTTCTTCTTCTTGTCGTCCTTGGGTGGCATCGCGAAGCCGGGAGAGCAGCTGCGGCCACCACAGCCTCGCTAAGATGTCGGATAGAAAAAAAGTTTAGAATTATTGAAAAGTAAAAGGCAGGAAATGGGAGAAAGCATGTCCGTAGAACAAGAGAATTAGAAGAATGCAGAGGCCCAGCAGGGTGCCACTGTGCAGTGGCTGGTGCCACATGGCAGGCCCAGGTTTGGCTCCCACCTGATGTGAAATGGCCAGGTGTGGTGATGCCTCACCTGTGTTCCTAGTTAATTGAGAGACTGGAGCAAACAGATCATGATGATACACTGGCAAAAATACCTATCTCTGACTTTCTCACTAAAAAACAATAATGAGACGAAGAAGAGGAGGAGAAAAAGAAAGAGGAGAGGGAGAGGGAGTAGGAAGATAATGACAGAAATGTGGGTCAGATAGGAATAAAGAGAAGGGAGATCAGCCAAGAAATAAACTATGAGCAATTGGGAAGAATATTGAATCAAGGTTACCATTTCCTGAAAGAGAGATAACCGTGAAAGAGAATCTTTCTTTTAGAGAACAGTATGAAATGAGTGAAATAGATACTGTTTGCTGTTCTCCTTAGAACGGATTGCCTAGGTTGAGATCAAGGTAAGATTTTTTTCTTGGTAGGTAGCCAATACAGTTATAATAACCCCAACCTAAACTCCATGCTGACTTTCTGCTAAAGATCTGTGAGACCTTACCCAAGTCCCAAGGTCCTTCCATATACAAAATTCCATGATGACACTCAAAATGCAACATTTCAAAGTCATTACTCAGCTTTCTACTTTAAATATGTGACTTAATTTTATTAATCATAAAACTGAAAAGAGTTCCTTGGAGGCAATTGAATGTTGATTTAGAAAAAGCTTCTTTCAACTGAATGTTCAAGAAGCCACAGCAAAAATTCAGGAAAGGATCTCACCCTAGAAAGAACAGATAACACATTTTAAAGGTCGAGAATGTATAACATTGTTGTATTGATTCCAATTGCCTTATGAGAGCCAATATTGGCCACAGTTGACCATATTTAATACACTTTCTCAAACACTAGACAATTTTAGCTGCATCAAGGTGACCTGGTATTGTATTGGATGCAGGGTGGTTTCAAATCAATTGTTTGGAGGTGGAAGGCAGACGGTAGAGGTGATGGTGTGTGATATGTCTGTGTCTGTATTGGGGGAAATTGTTTCTTAAAACTTAGACCTCTGTCTCCTCCCAATCCTTCTCCCCTACTCTTCTCCTAAGATATCTGAGACAGTTCTAAGGTTCTATGATAAAGTATTTTTATTTTGGGGCTAAATATTTGCAGGAAAGTAACCTGGAAGCAAACTTCTTAAGCACAAAAATTAGCATCTCTAATCAAGGAAATATCAATGATCAATGTTCCTTTCAGCATAGGTTAAGCATCTTAAACAGTGTTCTATCAATTTACCCAGATAAAAGTCTGGCTATAAGGCCGGTCCCTCAATGTTTTTATATTGCATTTTAATCCTCTACTATTGATAAGGCCTCAAATCACACACAAGTCCCATAGTTCAATATAAGTATAACATAATTTGGGATTATATCAATATTCAATGCATTAATGAAATATTTAGGGTATTCATTATTTTGACTAGGTGGCCATTCACTATTGAACTATACACCCTGCCTGAATTTCATTTTCTATCCTGACCTACTGCAAAAGTACTATCTAGAGATGTGTGTTGCAAATCAACCTGCTTCTGTTCTTTTTTTTTCCACTGCTGGCATCAGTTTCCATTCTCCTCTTGGGATCTGGGCACGCACGCACACGCGCCCCACAGGACTGCTGAGAAGACATCATTACGCTAACTGTCTCTCACCCTGCTTTCTATCTTCCAAATGCTATCATAAATAATAAGTATTATTGTTAAAATGTATTGTGTTAGGACTAGCAGTTGGCATAATGGCTATGTCACTAGACTCTCACATAGTCAACTATGGATCAAGTCCCAGACCTGGTGGCTTAAATTCACACCGGGCGTGTGTGTGTGTGTGTGTGTGCACGTGCCCAAGATCCTGAGGAGAGAATGGAGGAGAAGGGATTGCAGTGTGGCCATTGCCCCTGGGGAGTGATTTCTCGCTTTCTGTCTCTCTCTTTCTGGAGAGCACATGCACCCTATAGCAAAAACCTTTTCAAAAAAAAAGTATTGTGTTATTATTTTAACATTTATGTAAGTATTAATAATATATGAATTTTTAATTAATGATATTAATATGATACAAATAATAATTACTAAATATTTATAAATATGTAAGTAATCATATATAATTATTTTTATACAGCTAATGAAAAGCTTTGCAAATAGTAGTTCTTTAATTAGAGAAAAGGTATAATATACACCATAATTTGAAAATTAGGAAATGCAGTAATTATTCGTATTAATTTGGCATTAGCTATGTGCCAGGTACTGTCCTCAGTGCTTTATATAGCAATCTTATTTAACTCTCCTAACATTGTAAAGTCATGATCACCATTATTTTATACATGAGGATGCTTATAGCTAAAGAAATATGTTGCTAACATATTCGAATATGTTTCTATTTTCCAACGTGAACTCTGGCAGTATACCCAAGAAACTAAGAATAGGGGATACCTATATGTGACAGGGCTGAGAAAAGGTTGGATGGGAGACAGGTATAAAAATGTGACTTTACAAAATGTAGTAACAAATTTAGACATGTCATTATGTTTCATGTTTTAAATTCATTAATGACATAGTTCCAGTTTTTGATCATTTATGTTAGTGCATCGGCAAACAAATGATAACTTAGGGTGCCATATCAAATATATTGGGGCTGTATGCACATGTCTAAGATGTTTGTAAGCCACGTGTTTTTAAAAAGTATTTCTGTATATTATTAGTATTGAGATATTTTATGAAGATATGGGATATCCAACAGAGAAGGAAGCAGGAGAGTGACATGCACTGGGAAACAAGATGGAATATTAATTCTACTTTTTGCCAACCCCAGCTCTACTGTGCCAGTATAGTTAGAAACATCCTTGAGCCTTTCTATACTCAAGTAGAGAAAGGATGGTTATTTCTCTAAACTGTCCCCTACCGTCGTAGGACCGGTTTAAAATGTTTGGCGCACCAGTTAAAGTTTAAGTGATTAATGGAACTGACCAAGAGTGTATGAAGACGTCAGAGCTTCTTCGGCAAATCCTGCTCAGCAATGACGGGTGAAACTGGGAAGTGAAGTGATCTGCGCCACTCTGGCGGATTTTACCTTGGGGTGCACAGCCATCAGCTGCCTTTACTCAAACACACTGGTCTGCGCTATTGGACTGACTTTCTCAAAATCCGAAAACTGGGTTTCTTACAAAATCTGAAGCTCAAAATTGAAGAAATTATAAGCATTCAAATAGGTTTCTCATGCAGAATGTCCTTCAATATCACATGCCACACCAGACATGGGCTCTGACTGTTTTGACTATGATTATTGATAAATGTATAGCCAGATTATTTCAGCTATAATTATTGATAAGTAATTGATTCCATATTGTATTGGTAACTACTTGAAATGTTTGGATTCTAGATTTTCATTCTGTAGCAAAAATCTCTGTGTATTAGATTAACTGATCTTTGGATAAGCCTGATCAAGACCGCACTTACGACTGAAACTACATTTGATGTTCTTATTCTTATACAAACTACCTACTATCTTACATAATTACAGAGACATGCATTTTAAAATTGAAATTGCTCCAAGAGTTAGTTCTCAACACACACACACAAACACACACGCACACACACAATGAGGGCTGGTCCTATTGCGTGGTGAATAAGGAAGCTGGATCCCATGTGGTGACTGTAGTTCAAGCGATGGCCCCCGTAGCTTGAATAACATGTCAAAAACATGTGCCTGCCTGCCCCAAATCATGATGGATGGAGAGGGGTAGGAGAAGAGACTAAGCAGTGAGCATTCCTTAACAGTGCTTTCTCTCCCCCTTCTCTCTCTCTCTCTTTCTTTCTTTCTCTCTCCCTATCAGTTTGTCTCTGGTGAGCACACACACTCCCTAGCAATTAAAAAGAATAATATGAATATGAGAGGTGATAAACATGTTAATAACTTGAATGAATCACTTTGTGATGTATGCATGCTTTAAAAATCATGTTATACACTGTAAATACATGCAATTTTATCTCCGAATTATGCCTGAATTAAGTTGATAAAAATGAGAAATACGATGGAGCAGAACCATGTTACGATTTTTCTCAGGTTGTCCAAACTTCAGAATCTAAATTCTTATCAAGTGAAATGTTATGTTTCATTTATTCCTCATGGCAACAAACATATCTATTAAAATGTATGAAAGTTAGGGAGTCATAATAGTTAAAGAATAAGCAATAAACCCTTCAGGGCTTAATCCTAGAGAAATGATGGCATCTTTTCTAGTGCAACTAATATAAATACCTAGGTATCTGTCCAGACTTATTTTTTCCTTTCATAAAAAAAGACAACACTCCGATTCCTCCAATCATACATGTACTTTATGGAATAGGCTAATCTTGAATTTATAGGAATGCAATTGCCTACTTTAGAACATAACAGTGATCCTGTGGTAGTCAGTGAGTGTGGCTTCTAGACAGATCCTGATGTGTTTATCAGAGATGAGGATGACCTACCCATCATTAGAGGACAGCCATTTCCCAACACAAAACTTCAATACTAGTCTCACAACTCAAAAACTTAAGGTCGTCTGGTGTTTTAGGCCTATGTCAGCAACTAGAGAAACATAACATTTTGACTCAGTATTTTGCGGACCTTTCTGTTCTTACACATTGAAAATTTAATAAAAAAAAAAAAAAAACAGTGACTGTGAAAATAAGTTACATGTTAAGGTACTCAAAACTGTCTACCAATAGTGCTATATAGCATCTTTATTATGACTGGCAGTGGGAACACAACAGTGCCTGAACTTTAGTACACTTGGAATCAGCATCACAGTCTGTGCCCATGGGAGTCCCCAGTAGAGATCAAAGAAAGGAAAGCTAAAAGGTATACACATGTATTTTTGGACTTAATTTGAAGACATAAAAATCATAACATAATTAAGATGTTTAATTTCTCTATACTTAGATTTTGCCAAGTCATCTATAATTATGAATCTTGGTTGGTTTTCACAGACACTTCGTAATTCAAGGGGCAAATGCTTCTGTTTTACTACTTCCACAAACGTGCAATTCACAGTACAATCTGATCTTCCCCTGGAGAGTTGCCCCCTGGTAAAGGGTGATTATTGCTAAGTCAGCTATTCAGACGCTAGTGAAATCAGTTGTTACGGTTGAGGAGTGGGTGGAAGATGGATAGACGCAAAGAAACTCTTTAAGGAAGAGGTTGGAGCAATTTTCAGTGGGAAAAGGGAAAAATAATTACAAAGAAATTTCTCCTGAAAAAGATCAATAACCAGAAAATTACCCTTTGAACTTTTTGTCATTAAAAAAATCTACTTAATAATATTTTCTCTCCAGAAGACTAATTTTTAAATTGGCTTATATTGTTTAGTACAACTTTTTCATACAAGTCAAAGAAGTCCATGAAGAACCATTTCCAAAAAATGCAAAATAATGGTTTTCTAGCTTTCAGGAAAGAATATGTATTATATAGAAAGTTAAAATCATATTTATCTACAACTTTTGTATGTGATTAAAGTTGAATGTAATATGTTTATAATTACACAAGTGAAAGATGAATTTTAACATGAAGTAGAGGAAAATTATAAAATGTAGTAAAATGTTACTATACGTCATTTAAATTTAATATTAAGAATTACAAAATCTAGCATTACTATTTTTATCAGAGAATATACTTTTATATATATTTAGGATGCTAAAAAGATCTACTGAAAAAGTACCTTGGGCCAGTCCATGGCTTGATGGTTAAAACGCTGGATCCCACGTGGTCCAATACATGTTTTGAGTATTGGATCCAGCAGCTTGAGAAACATTCCTGGCTTGTGTGTGTACATGCCTAAAATCCTGAAAGGGGGGAGAAATGGAAGAAAAGGGATTGTGATGAGGCCACACCCCAGAGGGGTGCTTTTCACTTTCTCTCTCTGTTCTCTCTCTGCCTGTGTCTGATGAGCACACAAGTTCCTCACAAATTTTTTTTTAAGTATCTTTCTTTCCTTGTGTGTTTTGTTATTGTTTATTCATTATTATTATTTGGTTTGGGGGGAGGGGGTTGGTTTGCCATAGCGCACATGTGCTTGCCAGTGAAAGACACAGAGAGACACTGAAAGGAAAGTGAAACATGCCCATGGGAGGTGGCTATACCACAGTCCTTTCTCCTCCATTTTTCTCTGAGGATTCTGGGCATGCATGCACATATACCCAGCATGATTTTCAAGTCTCTGGGTCTAGACCTGAACTGTGTTTAGACATGTAGGAGTCCAGTGCCTTAACCACTATTTGTTTTGTGTTTTTAGACTCAGATATATTGAGTGATACTTTACAAGGTCTAATATTCACTAATATTTAGTGCACATTCTGATGAATATTGAGAAATATATACAATTATGTATTCTCTACTGTAATTGTAATACTGAACACATCCATTAACCAAGAATTGCCTTATGACCCTTTGTAATCAATGCCCTTCTTTCATCCTCAGTTCTAGGCAATCACTGATCTTTTTGTCTCTCTGGTTTTTACTTTTATAGAATTTTATATAAATTGGAAAATGCAATATGTTGTATTTATGGCTATCTTCTTTCTCATAACATAATGCTTTACAGATTGTTGTTGCATGTGTAACTAGTCAGACCATTTAACTGTTGAAAAGTATTTCATTTTATGGATTACTATAAACTGTTTATCAGTTCATTGTCAATAGATATTGAGTTGTTTCCAATCTTTTGATTATTCTGATTGAAGCACCTACAAGAGCCAAATACAAATATTTTGGTAATAAACCATTTTCGTTTATCTTATGTAAATACTTAGGAGTGGAATTGTTGAGTCATATGGTAAAAGTATCATTAACTTTGTAAGAAACCGTAGTTTCTTCCAAACTATTTAATCCATTTTACATTTCCACTAGCAGTACCCGCCTAAGCATTTCAGGGGCCCTAAAACCTCAGAAATACCCTGTGCATTTTTCTAAACTGATGAACTATTCCAATCACCAATCCCAAGATTTTATTTTTCAGTATTACTCATATGCAGACTCATAAACAAAATACATTTCTGGAAAAAATATTTTTGTTTTACTACAAACAAGGAAGTCTGATTTTTATTGCCCATTCACTTGTGTTTTGCTAAAAAAAATTAAAATAGATGTCTTAACTACTAATTTCTGCAGCTTAGTAATGGTTGGATGTATAGCTGAAAAAACACAGCTCAAAGTTTTACTGCACACGGACATAGTCACGCGGATGTCTACTTCTGGACTGGTGGCTTCCTTTGATGATGAGATCACTGGTAAATTGCATACTATGTATGATTTTTCTCCACCAGGTATCAGTGGTTGGGAACCAGAAGGGAAAGCAGGCTGGATGAAGGTTTAATGTGGGTTTAGGGTTTTGCTACCTAGATGAGACTGGCATCGAAACAAAGCAGGTGATTGACAGCAGGTTGCACGTTAAATTGAGCCAGGATAGCTCATGGTAGAAAGTGTTACCGCTAACAAGTTTGTACAGAAGTTGGATCAGACTGGCCACAGTCGGAAGCCATCATGCCGTGATTATTATCACTCTCAGCCACCAAAGTGACTGACTTTGCTCTTTAACTTTTCAAACTATTTTGCAGCAAAGTGGACGGATTTAGAAAACAAAAAAGTTATTAGTGATTAAACTTTTATTTAGAAAGAAGATGGAGATTATTATTTAAAACTGTTAGGTTTAACCATTTTATTTATTTATACATTACCATTCATCTTTTTTCATGTTTGTTCAAAAATTAGGTTTAGTAGGGACCAGCAGTTAGCATAACGGCTATGTCGCTGAACTCCCATGTAGTCGACCGCACTTTGAGTCACAGACCTGGTGGCTTAAACTCACGCCGGACACGTGTGCGTGCGTGCCCAAGATCTCAAGAAAAGAATGGAGGAGATGGGATTGCGGCATGGCCAACCCTCCGGGGGGTGATTTCTCACTTTCTATCTCTGTGTCTCTCTCTGCCTTTCTGGCGAGTACACGCACCCTATAGCAAAAAACCTCTCCAAAAAAAAAAGAACTAGGTTTAGTAACATGACAGATGATTGAAAGTCAACAGGCTAAAGATATTAAATAAGGTTGCGGCAGAATGAAATTCAATCTGGAGGTTGAAAATGTGTGTGTGTGTGTGTGTGTGTGTGTGTGTGTGTATTTATTCTTTGTGACTCACTGATTTTGTTTCATTTCCAAAAACTCTGCATGGGCCTCTGCTTTCCCCTTACAATGCACCAACGTTGTCCCTTCCTTCAATAACTATTCAGGTGAAAGCTGAGCTTTTTAAGGCCTCATGTTAAAAAAAACTGTGTAAAGTTGCAAAAATCGTTAGGACACTGATTCAACCTTTCAGATTAGCAAAGGGACATGATCCAAGGTCACTGAATAAATTGAGCTGTATCAAAAAAGAAAATTACACCCTGACATAGCATGATTTTAATAAAAAATGAAAATAGAATTTATGATCCCCTTTCTTCAGGCTAGTAATGTTCATGGCCAAAAGAGGAATCCCTTTTGTGACATTAAATGTGAGATGGGCTACAGAAAACGTTGTAGACGAATTTACTTGCCAAGAAGAGCGGCAAAGTGTATACATCCATATATTTTTACACCCATCTGCTATCACACTGAAGCCAAACATGTTTGAGGCAAACAAATCAGGCTAAATAAATTCATTTGTCCCAAGTGTGATAATGGAAATTTAATGAATAAATGAGACCAGATCTAGCAAAATTAACAGAAGGAAAGTAATAATGCTGATTGGAAAGAAGTGACCGCCATTTACATTGTACCACAGAGGGGGGAAAAAATGGAACGGGACCTTTCTAAGAAGTATTGATAGGCTGCAGGGACATGTAGTGACTCTCTAATATGCCACCTCTAATATAATATAATGCATGCTATCATTAACAGCTTATAGAATCCAGTAATGTGAAAAGTATACGTTAAAGATGTAATAATTAGTAGGGCACTATAACATGATGTGGGTTTGGACCAGCGTTCATTATACCCTGATTAAATTTGAAAAATTGGTTAAAGCCAATCATATGAAATCCATTTAGTGCAAATGTAAAATGGCTCAGTGCTGGCAGAAATTAACAGATGCCCTCATTCAGAATGACAAAAACGGAGGCAGACTCTGTAGGATGGTTAGATGCATGGATTAATGAAGCTGTTAATAAGGTAACATTTTACTAACTATGGCATGGAGGCATATCTCCTCTGGCAGTTAATATTTTTATTTAGTTTTAAAGAGAAATGCTAGTTTACAAACTTGGAAATATCAAGATGCTGCTTATTGATTGTTTTGTAAAAACTCTTCTAGACAAAACAGGACATTATACAACTCGATTAATAAAGAACTTTCTTCTACATAAGCACCTGTTGTGTTTAAAGGATAACCTTTCTTAGTTAAATATTTACTTCATATTGCTAGTGCAGCTTTCTAATTCCTATGTAGATCGTCTCTCTGCTTCCAACCCCTCAGATCCTCCATCTGTACCTTTGCCTTCACTTCCTATGAAATCATTTTCTGAAGTCCTTATATTCAATTGTCTTTCTCCACATTGTACTCACTTGCAAGTTATTGAACATGGCCTTCCTGTCTATGCACTGACTTTCTCCCTGACTTGTTCTCCATTGAATGTGAAAATTTGGAAGTAGAGACTATCCACTTCTATTTTGAAATGCTCTACTCCTTTGGCTTCTTCCCCTATATTGTTTCTTTTTATTCTTTGAAGATCTGGCCCTTTTTTTCTGGTCTCTTTTTTAAGGGCTTCTTCTTGTATCCCTACTAAAAGTAAGCTTTTCTAAATTTGTGTGCTCAACTCTCTTCTTTCTTCTATATATTCAATTTATGGATATATTTAACTACTTTTCTGGAATCCAGTGAACATCTCTATCATTATCTAATTCTCTGTATTTCCAGCCTTGACCTCTTGCCCTAGTCTTCACTCAGTTACTCTTTCACTAACTTAAAATGTTTATTTCAATTTCCACAGTTACTGCAAATTTAACATTTACGCTAGAAGTCGGATTCCATTTGTAATTATTTTCCTATTTCATTGACGTGAAGGAAACTACAACACTCCCTCTGTACAAGGTTATGACTCTCATTTTCCTTTCCCTCATTTATTTCAATCCAGTCTTTCAGACAATCTCTCTCCAGGCCCCGTGTGATCACCGTGCTCTAAGCATTTCTCACATACTAATGGCTGAGAGCTTTCCACATGGCCTCCGCATCTTCGCTGCATCCAGCTCATATCGAGCTCGTACTCTGCTGCCTCCACAAGTTTTCTGGACACAAATCCATTATTTTTCTGAGTAAGAACTTTTCCTGATTCCCAAAGCTCAATGCATCAAATTAAAACCTCTCTGACTATAGGTCAGCCGTTCACAATCCATCTCCTTTTACCTAAAGAAATTAATTTCCACTCTTTTCCAACACAGAGTGTCTACTTTAGTTTGGTCATATTCATCTTTGTTTCTACTTTATACCTCACTCACGATCCTTTTTTCTGGAGAGGTTTTTGCTATAGGGTGTGTACACTCTCCAGAAAGACAGAGAGAGACAGAGAGACAGAATGCGAGAAATCACCCCCTGGGGGGATGGCCACGCCGCAATCCCATCTCCTCCATTCTCCTCTCGGAATCTTGGGCATGCACACACACGTGCCCAGCGTGAGTTTAGGCCACTGGGTCCAGGACTCGAACCGTGGTCGACTACATGGGAGTCCAGCAACATAGCCATTACTCCAACAGCTGGTCCCCCATGATCCTTTTTGTATGTGAAATTTAATCCTTTAATTTCACATGGGAGTTTACTTGTAGTATCTTATAACTTATCAATTATTCCCAAAATATAAGTCTTTCTTTTTTTCTTTTGGGTGAATGATTCCCAGTCCCAGAGGAATTTTATGTTTTAAATTTCAACTTACTGAAACTCACTACAAAATCGGTGAGTTATTCAGAATTCATATAACTTAGAACATTACTATGGTTTGCTAGGGACTCTTGAATGTTATTTTACTAAGAATGCTACCTTCTATGCAATGTGTATGATGATTACAAAACTCCTAGTTCACATGAAACAAAGGGTTGGACTGATTAGAAAATTATAGCAGGATTCGATGGTGGTCGTTACAGGTATGACATCAATGTTATTTTCTCATGGTCTTCATTTTTTATTGCAGAAATTTTTGTTTTTATTTATAAATACATCTTCATTTAACTGCATCATGCTTAATATAGCTTGTTGTGAGTAGGTTCTTCAACCTTCTATTGTACACTGATGCATATAGGTATCATAAAAAATGTTGGCTTATAATTATCAAATTATAAGATTTTATATATATATATATATATATATATATATATATATATATGGGTTGCAGTTAAAATATGAATCTATAATACCACTATTTCCAATTCAAGTGCTAGAACATTTAAAAAATTGTACATTGATGCATTATTATTTTTCCCCAGAAAAGTGATAGCAGATCATTTGATCTGACTAAAATTAATTTCTAAAACATTGATCTGGAAGATCTAATCCGGTTTGATTTGACAGTTTCTCTTGTCCCAAAGCTTATTCATACTTCCGTTGTAAAGTATATGTTTGGATCCAAGAATCTCTCCAGGCTATCTTGCTCTGTCTTTCATTTCAAATCTAGTTCTTGCTTATTATGAGTCTCTTGGATTAGATAAAGGTAATAGAACATATCAGCAAAAAGCAAAAGCTTTAGCTCAACCTAAGTTCAAAGTTAGCTCTTCTGTGGTCTAATGTAAAAGTCAATGTATTACTTAAGTTGCCTAAGCTTCAAATTTCTCATTTCTAATATAGGTAATTAGTTCCATGAATGATCATTAAGAGGTCCAAATGAGGTAATGACTTATAAAATAAGTCCTCTATAAATGTTAGCTCTCCAACATGCTTCAGACTATCATTTTTCTTTTTCTATTTTTTTTTTTTTTTTGAGAGGTTTTTGCTACAGGGAGCGTGCGCTCGCCAGGCAGGCAGAGAGAGAGACAGAGAGATAGAAAGCAAGAAATCACCCCCCAGGGGGGATGGCCACGCTGCAATCCCTTCTCCTCCATTCTCCTCTCGGGATCTTGGGCACACACGCACACGCGCCCGGCGTGAGTTTAAGCCACCGGGTCCGGGACTCAAACCGCGGTCAACTACGTGGGAGTCCAGCGACATAGCCATTACGCTAACTGCTGGTCCCAGACTAAACTGAACTTACTACTACTTAGTACTTAGTATTGTTATCTCTCATTATTATATTAGTTCAGTTTATTTGGTTCATAATTTCAGAAATTCAGGTAAACAGAAATGACATTATATTATAAGCATACAGCAATGTTTTACCCTGTGAGGGAGGAAAAGATGGACACACTAATTGAATGGCTCTGTTTTTTATTTTCACATCTTTCTCTTTTGCTCCATCATATGTCCATTTTTACTTTATTTGTCTTCATCTCTGTAGGCTGACCTCTACTTCTGGGTCTACACAGTGAAAAATCTGACTGGTAATAACCTAAGAGCTTTCTGGTTCCCATTCTGGTCAACCAGATGACGAACAATGACATATATGAACAGTTTAAAATAGTTAGTCCATGTAGAAATAAAGGTGGGTTAAATACTAGGACATTTTTAATCTACCATTTATGATAGGGGGGAGTCACCTTTGATGAACATGGCTGCTTCTGGTCTAATTATATATATGGCATATTTCTCAGAAAATGGAGACGTCCCAGAAAAAGGAAATCGTGAAGGCTGGGCAGATGACCCAATAGATGTCCTCTGTTGTCATCAATGCTTGTTCAACCTTAATTCCCAAGCACAGTTCAGAGCTGCACAGGCCTGTTGTCATCTGTGAGGAAAGGGAAGACATAATGTTATTTCCCTTCCCCACCTTTCTAAATTTGATACATTCTTAAGATGCAGCTCCCTTGACAATCTCATTTGCAAACACATTTTTAAATTATATATTGCCCGATATATTTTCAATAATCTCTTGAATAGAGAAGTAGGTTAATAGAGTTCATATAAGGTATAACACTAATTTAGTCTTATAATTTCAAGACCTTGGGCTATTTTCTTCTTACTGGACTGTCTGTCTTTGTCAATATGATACATAGGAAGCATTTTAAGCATTATTCTTCTGATGAATCTGTGGTGGGTCAAAGAAAGGACCACAAAATTTATTGACATTTCCTATCTTGCAGTGAGTTCTTTCCTCTTGATTCTGAGGGATGCTGTGACCAGTGTGGTATGGTAAAAGCAATACCGTGTGTCTTCTGAGGCTAGTTTTGAATGGTGATCTATCTTCCACTTTGTTTTCTGTGGAAGCCTTGAGCTACCATGTAAGAAGTTCTACTACTTTGAGCATGCTAAAATGGAAAACTATAAGCAGGAAAAGGCCACATGTAAGCATTAACACACTAGGCCAGGCATTAAGGTATATGAGTGAAAGTATTTCCAGATGCTCAGAGCCCCCTTCTAGTTGGTCTTTACCTTTGAGTCTCTTCATCTGAGACTCTACATATTGGGGATCTAGACAACCCCTGTGTCATATATAGATTTCTGACCAGCTAAATAATATACTTATGTATATGAAAATAATTTTTGGCCATTAAATAATGGAGTAATTTGTTGTACAACACTAGCACCTGAGAGAGTGTCCTTCATCAGTTACATGAATTCTCCCACTTTGTAGCTTTTCTTTTTTCACCTTCATAATGATGGTTTTTGATGAAGAAAAATCCGTTTTAAATCTTATTCTTCATGATTAGTGTTTTATTTGGTTCTGTTTGATAAATGCTATTCTACCAAAAGTCAAGAACATATTTTCTTATATTCATTTTCAAACGCTCTATTATTCTGCTTTCATTTTTAAATCTATAAGTAAAATAAATTGTTTCTATGTGGTAGTATAAACATTAATTTCTTTTTGATTAAGGATTTCCAATTGACCTAACACCCTTTACTGAAAAACTAAACTTTGTTCTATTTGTATTTGGGTCAATTTCTGCATTATCTATTTAGTTGTACTGATCTACTTATCTCTCTTTGCACACTACCGTGTCTTAAGTATGTTGTCTCTTTGAGTATGTACAGATAATTACATAACTTCTTTGACATTGTTTTCTGCCAGAATTTATAGTTCTTGGCTATTTGGGGAATTTGTATTTTTATATAAAATTTGAAATCAGCCTTTCAATTTGCATGAACACAGACACATGCCCATAGCATTTGCTATGATTTTTACTGCAGTTGCATTGATCATATTGATCGATTTTCAGAACATTTGTATCTTTAAAATATTGGGTTTTCCTATCTACAAACAAGGTTCATTTCTCCAGTTGGGTATTTATAGTTTCTTTCAATAATATTGTAGGTCTTTCTCTGCAGAAATATTACACATTTTTTGTAGAAGTATCTCTCATATGCGGTGGTTAAGCACTGTGCTTAGGGAACTGGATCCCACATGGCCAACCATGTATGTAATCCTGGCCCCAGAGGATTGAAAAATACATAAGACACGTATATGTACATAATACCTAAACTATTGATGGGATGAAGGGTGGAAAAGGGATTTCAGCATACTATGCCCCATTGTGGAATGTTGTCCCTCTCTCTAACGAACATAAATGCCCTCTGCCAATAAAAGAAAAAGAAGTAAACATTGTAAATTTAAAAAAAAAATGGGGTAATATTTATGCAATAAAATGCTCTACAGTACTGACAATGAATGAATTATATGTGTGTTATACAGTTTAGATCAGTTCAGCAATATAAGATTGGAACAAAACAAATCATTGAAAACTATGCAGCATTATTTTATTTACATTGATTTAAGAACATACACAATTAGTGTACATTTAAGGATATGAATATATATTGTACATATATATATATAAAGGGAAGGGTAAACATAAAATTTAGGAACAAGAGGGTTTGGAAAATTGAGTAGATGTTGAAGACAGGGTAATGCTTTTTTTTCTTTTTAAAAAAGATACATGGTAAATATTGAAATAATTATTGTATTCTTTTTTTTCTTTCTTTCTTTTTTTTTTTTTTTTTTTTGGAGAGGTTTTCATGCTATAGGGTGCATGTGCTCGCCAGAAAGACAGAGAGAGACAGAGAGACGGAAAGCAAGAAATCACCCCCTGGGGGGATGGCCACGCCACAATCCCTTCTCCTCCATTCTCCTCTCGGGAGCTTGGGCACGCACGCACATGCGCCCGGCGTGAGTTTAAGCCACTGGGTCCAGGACTCGAACCGTGGTCGACTACATGGGAGTCCAGCGACATAGCCATTATGCTAACTACTGGTCCCAATTATTGTATTCTTTATATCTTAAACATATGTTATAAAATTCTTTTTAACTGTTTGATACTAGATTATCATTTATGACCACTAATAGCATTTAATTGAAAATAGCAACTGAAAGAAAGAAAAATGACTCATTTTGGGGAGAGTGCAGAATGTGCTATATATTTTCTCTGTATGTACATTTCATGTGTGAGTTCTTGGTATAGGGCGCGTGTGCTCGCCAGACAGACAGAGAGACATAGAGACAGAAAGTGAGAAATCACCCCCCAGGGGGAATGGCCACGCCGCAATCCTTTCTCCTCCATTCTCCTCTCGGGATCTTGGACATGCACGCACACGCGCCCAGCGTGAGTTTTTAAGCCACCGGGTCCAGGACGTGAACCGCGGTCGACTATGGGGGAGTCAAGCGACATAGCCATTACGCTAACTGCTGGTCCCATGTGTGAGTTCTTAATTCATGGTTTCTTTTTTTATTTTATTGTATAACTTTTTACTTATATTTAATTGTACATCTTCATGGGGCACAATATGAATTTTCAAAGCATGCATGCAGTGTGTGACAATCAAGTCAAATATAATAATATATTGATCAACCTAAGTGTTCAAATATTGATGACTGGATTAAAAAATGCAACACATATACACAATAAAATACTATTCAGCCGTAAAGTACAATAAGGTGCAGTCATTTGACACAAAGTAGCTGAATCTAGATGTAAGGCTAAGTGAAATAAGCCAGACCGTGAAAGATAAACACTGCATGTCCTCACTTAATAGATACCAAATGTCTGCACTCCATGCCAGAAATTGAAAGATTCTAAGACACAGAAGTAGAGAAGACAGCTGTAGATACTGGAGACTGCATAGAGGGTGGAGGGGGGCGGTGATTGGAGGGATCAGGTAAAAGCATTTAACAAATACAGGAATTCAGGTAGATAGAGCAAACTGACTGTGCAGTAGCACATGACACCTGAGTAATATAACTCTTAGAGAAATTTTTCAAAAATAACATGAGAACGTGCCCATATATATACATATATATTTAAGATAAACCGTACATATGTACACACACACTATATGTGTATATATATATAGCATATATGTGTATATATAGCATATTTAGTATACATACACTATAACATATATATATTGTATACATATATACATATACTATATGCATGTGTGTATATAGTGTGTGTATATAGTGTAACATATATACATATACATAACTATATACACATATACTGTATACATACATATATTTCTGCTGCATAAGAGATGTGTCTATTCTCCTTTATTCATTCACTTATTCAATCCTTTATTTATACTAGTATGTGCTCTGAGGTATCTATGTTATACTTTGATTTGTAATATAATAATATTATATTTGTTGCTTAAATTATGTCAAGTTTGACCTTTGGGAACTCTTTCAGTTCAATACAGTTTCTTTTTAACATGTAAGCAAAAGAGCAGAATTTTTATTTTTAGTTTGTGTTCTGAGTACTTTTTATTTTCTGACACAACAACATGCTCCAGGCTCAACTTGTTTATTTTCTGCCCCAGGCCTCAGATCAGCTATTCCCCTAAGTACATGTGATTTCTTTTATTGGAGAATTGGTATTAGAGACCCAGATGTAGGCAGTAGGTATGCTCTCTTGTATAATTTCTGACGAGTAATGTTTCCCTAGGAATTGTACATTTTATCCATGTAAATCTGAATTATTAAAATAAAATTGTTTATAGTAGGCTCATAATATCTATTTTAATGCCTGTGTGATCTACAGTGATGTTATATTTGATATTATTTGCACATTCCTTTTTTCCTCGAACAGCTTTGCCAAGTGTATATAGATATTATTACTCTTTTCAAAGACAATTTAGTTTTTTAGATTTTGCCCATAGGGCATGTGCATTCACTGGAGAGAGACAGGGAGACCACCGGGTCCAGGATGCGAACCACAGTCGACTACGTGGGAGTCCAGCGACATAGCCATTACGCTAACTGCTGGTTCCCAAGCCTGTGATTTTCTGAATAACATCCAACATCAAGGAAAATTGTATAGCAGAACAATTTCCCTCTTTCCTCAGGTTATTTCCTCTTTTGTTTTCAATCTACTGATCCTTCACTTGAAGAACTCATAGCAAAGGGACCAGCAGTTAGCGTAATGGCTATGTCGCTGGACTCCCATGTAGTCAACTGCGGTTCAAGTCCCAGGCCCAGTGGCTTAAACTCACACTGGGCGCGTGTGCATACGTGCCCAAGATTCCAAGAGGAGAATGGAGGAGAAGGGATTGCAGCGTGGCCATCCTGCCTGGGGTGTGATTTCTCGTTTTCTGTCTCTCTGTCTCTCTCTGTCTTTCTGGCAAGCACACGCACCCTATAGCAAAAACCTCTAAAAAAAAAAAAAAAGAAAGAAAAAGAAAAGTAGAGAAAAGAAAAGAACTCGTAGCAAAGACATTTTTTTAAAACACACACACACTGTG
This sequence comes from Tupaia tana, assembly GCA_026018925.1. Taxonomy (NCBI): domain Eukaryota; kingdom Metazoa; phylum Chordata; class Mammalia; order Scandentia; family Tupaiidae; genus Tupaia; species Tupaia tana. Next base: position 19,540,393 of record JAKSZU010000020.1, on the reverse strand, counting down.
TGAAAATGGGTAGAGTGGAAGAGAACATACATGCTTATTTGTGCCCTGAGGGTGTTCCAAAGCAACTTCTTTATTTAACTATAAGTGCAGAAGAACAATTTATGACTTTAAAAAGTTGAACAGCTGGAAGAGACAGCATGAATGTGCTGACACATTCTGAGTTTCTAATGAATAAGTGATTCAGGGATTTCAGGAATGAAAGGTGGCCTTTCAAATGTTTGTTCTAAGAAAAAGTATTTTTCATACAAACATGAAATTTCCCTACTGTAATGTTAAATGATCTCTTGACTTTTTATTTTTATATATACTTATACCTGTCCTCTTTATTTTCTTATACTGTAATCAATAATCTGACAGATGGGAGTTTTGCCCTCGAAGGTAGGTTTTAGTGTTGGAATTCTGAGGGACGTGTGGTGTGGATATATATGTGTGCATTTTATACTCTCCTAGCCACCTTGTGTTTGAAAGGGAACTGTCATGGTGGTATTTTCATGTTCTTGTTTTGCAACGCTATCCTTTAATGACTTTTATTCTATTACTGTTTTCTATTAATTAGAAAAATGCCCCCCTTTGTCCCTTGCAACGTTTCTCACTCTTATTCCCTGGAGATTAATAGGGGAAGATCAGCACACACAGATGATTCTGCAGCAGGGATGCCACATTCACTTTCAGGATTCAGTTTGGAGCCAGCGTATTGGTTCTACCTGCTGCCTAGCGCAACCGTCATTATTGAATTTAGCAGATGGAGGGGGACGAGTTTTAAACATGGGGACACAGATGGAGAGCAGACTTCAGAGAGGGGATTATTCTTGAGTTTAGTGAAAGTTTGTTTTGCTTCAAAATAAATCTTTTGAACTCAAGAGATTAAGTCTCTATGCCTAGACGCAGAGGCAGTGTACACAATTAAAAGCAGTCAACCATCCAAGGAACGTGTTCCGACCAGTGGTCGCAGCTTCTCTACCAAGCATTAATGAACCCTAACAAACTGAAGGTTAGCTTTGCTTAAAAAAAAATCTTCTTACAAGTTTCTCTTCAGATATTCTCCTAGCTGCAACCATACAAATAAGAAAAGGGATTTGCATTTTTATAGCTAATAGAGATTTAGAATAGCAATGTAACATGGGAAAAGTTACTGGATACTTCACAAAGGCCTCATAGGCTTCTGTTACTTTAGGGACTTTATGGCTATTCATGGTATGGCCGGAGTCCAACAGATTCAGCAGCCCGATCCCCCAGATGATGATTCACATTAATCAGACTTACAAAAGAATGATGTATTAACCCAGAGTGCCAGTTACTAATATTCTTTGAGAAATGTAGCTGTATCATAAGAATTGAAACATCAAATACATCTCTGCCTAAAGAGCAGTGTGGAAAAACAAATTGTAACAAGGTTATAACAAGACAAGGGATTTTCTACACAACAGAACAATTTTGTCCCTGGGCAGACTCTTCTGGTAGTTGGTTGAGTAAACCTCACAGTTATTTCCACAATAGAGACAAGCTTGCTAATGGAAATGAACTATTAAAATTCCTTTAATTGGAGCTTAGAGAAACCATGTGGCCAGCTGATTTTGGAACCAGACTTCCTGGGTTTGAGTCCCACTCTGCCATTTACTTGCTCTATTAGTCCAGACAAATTATTTGACGTGTCTGTGTCAGTTACCCTTATCTATTATACAATGATAATAATATTGCCTATATTATAAGATTATTATAAGTATTAAATGTATTAATATTTTTCTTAAAAATACTAGAACAGAGCCTATAAGTAAATACCATGTATTGGTTATCTATATTAAATATATACATTATTTTATGCACTATATATGCACTGTATATCTTGTATGTACATATATATATTCACATATATGTATATATATGAACTTTATATATATATAGACACATTGTATACACACACACATATACATACACACACACTGATGTTATTGTCTGTGCTTAAGATTCAAATATTTGTTCCATTACTGACTTTTTTGAAAAAAATCTTTGGAGAAGACCCCTCTAGTCCAAATTTCACATTTCTAAAGGAGAATGTAAGCAAGACTATTTACCTCAGAGGGGCTATTTAAAGATTGAATAAATTGGGTCCAGCATGTGGTGTGGAGGGTAAGACACTGAATTTCCACCTGGCCAACGGCAGTTTGAGTCCTAGACCCGATAGCTTGAAAATCATGCTGGGTGCATGTGCATGCATGTCCAAAATCCTGAGGAGAAAATGGAAAAGAAGTGATTGTGGCATGGCCATTACTCTGGGGGCGGGGGGAGAGTAATTTCTAAATTTCCTTCTCTCTATGTCTTTCTGGCAAACATACATACCCTATGGAAAAACCTTAAAAAATTACATGAGTTCATGTATGAGAAACACTAGAAAAATATCAGACACATGGGACATTTTGAAGAAATATTAGTATTCTCTCCCAGACTATGATTAGAAATACTATATGCCTTTTTCCTTCCTCTACTTCTAAGTTTTCAGAGGGCACCCACTATTCCCATCTAATCTTTTGATTTATTTTGTAGTTTTTTAAAAGTTTATTTATTTATTCCATGAGAGACAAGCAGACAGAGTGGGAACCCCAACCGGGTCTCCATGCCTCAATGTAGCTCCAGACTCAGATGGCCAAGATCATACGCATGTACATGTACACTCAGAGAACTCAGGAAAGTCCCAGGACATGAACCCAGAACCTCTCCCATGTAGGTTTAGTTGTGTTATTTCTGTACTACTGCCTGGTCCTGATAGTTTGTGAACTTGAAGATATCTTTTTTTTTTTTTTTTTTTTTTTTTTTTTGAGAGATTTTTGCTATAGGGCATGTGTGCTTGCTGAAGAGACAGAGAGACAGAAAATGAGAATCACTGCCCCACAATCCCTTCTCCTCCATTCCCCTCTCCGGATCTTGGGCACCCAATGAGAGTTTCAAGCCAGTGGGACCAGTACTCGAACTACGGTTGGCCATGTGGGAATCCAGAGATGTAACCATTACACCATCTGCTGTTCTCAGAAGATACTTAACCTTAAGATTTTCCTCCCCTTTATTGCTTGTTCATATGTTTTAGTTTATAACATTTGTAGAGCTTCTTCTGCATACATGCATGCCATTGTAGTAAAGTCCCTACATCAGTCTCATGTCATTAGCACACATCTCCCTGCTATAAGGACTGTGTTTTACTTACTTACTGATAAAGAACTTATGACTCAGAAAACACAAGTTATTTGATCAAATTCCATCAGCTAGACTTCAAGCCCAAGATTGTCAGATCCAATGGTCGTTGTTTTTATCTACTACACTGGTATGAAATTTCATAGGATCCTCCATGAACTGAAGACAGTAACATGCAGTAATTATGACTCTAATTATGAAGGAATCAGCAACTCTAGGAACGCATATGAATCTAAAATTGCAGGTGAATATCAGCAAACTAAAACAAGATAAGATTCAGTAAGTATAACGTCTAGGTTTAAAAAGATTTAGAAGGAACAGCAGATGGTGTGGTGTCGGCGCCCCTTCTCTGCAGAGACGGCACGACACCCGGTTCTTCCTCACGCAGTCTTTATTCACAGGTTCCCTTTTTCTTCTTCCTCCTTTTACTTCTTCTTTCTCCCATATATATATAGGATCCTCCCGGCGGCCCCACCCGCAAGTTCCTTCACCTGTGTGAGGCAAGTCCTGATTGGCTGTAGAAGGAGTTGTTTGTACACGCCTCCCTATGCAGCCAGCAGCGCCATCTTGGCTCGGGCCAACGGCAGCGGCCAACAGTTCCCCCCTTTTGTTTTTGTCAGGAGAAGGCTGATGCCTTTTTGCCGAGGTCTTTTAACCTTAACTGTCTAATTCTAAGTTTCTTAGTCCTTTAATACATCTCAGCTTTCCAAATTTCTTCTTAGCCTTTTCCGCCTCTTTGCCGAGGTCTTCTTTCTGGGACCCCCGCCCAGTACTTACCAGCTAGCTGCCCTGTAGACTCGGAGGTTCTGAACCTTCTCCTCATTTGTTTTTGTCCCCGTATGGGCCACCACTTGTCGGTGTCACTTCTGCAGAGACGACATGACACCCAGTTCTTCCTCACGCAGTCTTTATTCACAGGTTTCCTTTTTCTTCTTCCTCCTTTTACTTCTTCTTTCTCCCGTGTATATATAGGGTCCTCCCGCGTATATATAGGATCCTCCCGGCGGCCCCACCCTCAAGTTCTTTCACCTGTACGAGGCAAGTCCTGATTGTCTGTAGAACGAGTTGTTTGTACACGCCTCCCTATGCAGCCAGCGGCGCCATCTTGGCTCGGCGGCCAACGGCGGCGGCCAACAGTGTGGCAGTTACATCGCTGGACACTCACATGGGGTTTGAATCCCGGACCTGGTAACTTAAAACTCACCCAAGGCATGTATGTGTGTGTGCCCAAGATAACAGGAGGGGAATGGGAAAGAAAGAATTGTGGCATGGCCATCCCTCCTGAGGTGTGATTTCTCACTTTTCTTCTCACTGTGTCTCTCTCTCTCCCTCTGGGAGCACACATACCCTAAGGCAAAAACTTCTTAAAAAAAGATTTAGAATTCCAGTTATATTGCTTTTTTTATCATTATACATGTTGTAATCTAAGATATAAATTTATACAGTTTATGAAAATACAGTCAATTGGTGATAAAAGTATACCCACTAAACATAATTTTTTCATAAAAGTAGTAATTACATTTTTAGTATTAAAGGTAGTTCTATTTCAATACAACAAGTAAAGGTAACTTGCATAATACCAGATTCTAAATGAGTTCAGTTTCATTTCATTCAATTTAGCTTTTGTTCTATGTGATTCAAATCATATCAATGTGCATTTATGGGATACTATTACATATAAGGCATTATGCACAGGTAAGATATAATTTGTTTTCATTTTATATGTGTTATAGTGGAACACACATAAAAGTAGTTGATAAAGCATTGGGTTTAGTTTAGTCTAGTTTATAAGAAACATTAAAATTTGCGTCAGCAGGTGATGCAAAGGTTAAGGTGGCTGGATCCCATGTGGCTGATTTTGAAGACAGAGTCCTAGACCCAGTGGTTTGAAAAATGTGCCAGAGAGGTGTTCATGAGCACCCCAAATCCCAAGAGGAGAATGGAAGAGAAGAGACTATGGTGTGGCCATCCCTATGGGGGGGGGGGGTTCTCTCTCTCCATCCCCCTCCCAGCAACTGTACATGCCGTATAGCAAAACTAACAAATAAAATGAAACAAAGTGGAAAAGTTCTAATTATGCATCTTTCAAATCTAAAATATGAAGCCTTTTATAATAAACTTTATCTTCTAGATATGCTTTAATTTTTTTAATCAAGAAAAAATGCAAAGATCAGAAAAGAAAGTGAAAAAAAATGTAGTTATGCATACTTAGCTGCAAGCATTGGTGGGTTGGTAATCTAGCTCTTCCTTGGTTTAAAAATAAAGTCCTAAGGGACCAGCACTTAGCGTAAAGGCTACATTGCTGAACTCCCATGTAGTCGACTACGGTTCGAGTCCCGGACCTGGTGGCTTAAACTCATTTTGGGCCCATGTGCGTGCGTGCCCAAGATCCCAAGAGGAGAATGGAAGAGAAAGGATTGTGGCTTGGTCATCCCCCCTGGGTGGTGATTTCTTGCTTTCTGTCTCTCAGTCTTTCTCTGTCTTTCTGATGAGCACACGTGCCCTATAGCAAAAACTGCTCAAAAAAAAAAAAAAAAAAAAAAAATCCAGAATTTCTAATGTTTACTGATTTTCCTCTCACCATCGCCAATTTCAAGCAACTAATGGCTTAGTGGTTTAACAAGCAGCTTGCAATGGACCTGGATATTTATAACACATGTCTTTCAGGAGCTATGTCAAGTAAAAGGAAACTCCAGCACACCCTTATTGCAATGCTAGGTGTTTCCTAGATGGTGGCAGATCTGGTCATTACTGTACGTCTTCGCCATTAGGCAGTGTTTGAGTCTACCTTGCATAGTCTAAATTTCCCTGCACCTGGGTCAATGCCTGGAGTAGATTAGACTTAGTAAATAATCTGAATAAATTTGGTCTGCATTGTCTCCTCTGTTCTACAGAACTATTCTCCTCACAACTCTTCATAAAATTGAGCTAGCTATATAATCTTCCTTTACTGAATGTCTGGCATGAAAGGGAGTGCTGAAGATCATTGCTACTGGGACCAGCAGTTAGCGTAATGGCTATGTCGCTGGACTCCCACGTAGTCGACCATGGTTCATGTCCTGGACTTGGTGGCTTAAAACTCACGCTGGGTGCGTGTGCGTGCGTGCCCAAGATCCCAAGAGGAGAATGGAGGAGAAGAAGGGATTGCGGCGTGGCCATTTCCCCTGGGGGGTGATTTCTCGCTTTCTGTCTCTCTGTCTCTCTCTGTCTGTCTGGCGCGCGCACGTGCCCTAAAGCAAAAACCTCTCAAAAAAAAAAAAAAAAGATCATTGCTACTTACTACCGCCCAAGTTTATCCACTCAGCATATTTTAATTTAGGGACATCCCCAACGTGGCCAGCATACGATAAATTCTACAGATACAGAGATGAAACTTTATGCCCCTGTGACTGTCTCTCTTTAAAAACAAAACAAAACTCACCAAAGCTGGTGTTGGAGACTCTATGATATGTTTTGTTTGTTTGTTTGTTTGTTTTGGAGAGGTTTTCGCTATAGGGCGCGTGAGCTCGCCAGACAGACAGAGAGAGACATAGAGACAGAAAGCGAGAAATCACCCCCCAGGGGGGATGGCCACGCCGCAATCCCTTCTCCTCCATTCTCCTCTCAGGATCTTGGGCACGCACGCACACACGCCCGGCATGAGTTTTAAGCCACCGGGTCTGGGACGCGAACCGCGGTCGACTACGTGGGAGTCCAGCGACATAGCCATTACGCTAACTGCTGGTTCCCTATGATATGTTTTCTTATGTCTTTCTTATGGGCTCAGATACTGTTGGGAAGTTATATAATGTCCTGAAACGAAATGGACAGTTAAGATGGAGTTTGATCAGGCTTTTCAAATTAGAATCCCATTTTAGTGAAAGAATGAATAACAAATAAGTCTTGCAACGTGCAAATTCAGAAGGGAAGAAACAAAACTTGGCTGTTTGTCCAATTTTACCAAGTATTATAATTGATCCCAAAATGGAATGATTGCCATTTTTGAAAGAAAGAGGCACAGTAACAGTTGTCAAATTAAAAGGACTTTATTAGCATACAAATATGTGGCTATACAATTTAGAACTAGAGAAAAGAAAACCTTGAGTATGCTTTTTCAAGCCAGTTCTAGACTACAACTTTATAAGCAGAGCATTTATTATGCTCCTTGTTCTTGTAATAACTTCACTGTTCTTATTCACATCGCATTCCACAGTAACCAGTTGTAAAACCAGGCAAAAATGTTATTGAATTATTATTATTTTTTCTTTTTATTCAGCTGGAGGCAAAGTGTTTTTTTTTTTTTCTTTCAACCACAGGTATACTAATTACACTCTCACCTATTGGTAGAATTGTACTAAGTGAAAGTGTCACTTAGGCTGATATGTTCTTATTGTTAGAGAAATGGAGACTCCTCTGCATTCAAACGTCTGCTTTCTCCCTGTTTCGGTCAGCGTTCACTGAGGCATCTCAGTGCCTTTGTACATTCACATTGCAACCTAATCTCATTGATTCTTCCATTGGCCACACTTGGCAAGATACCAAAATAGTTTCATTCCTACTTGCTGAAAAACAGGGTTCTGGGGCCAGCAGAGGGTGTGGTAGAAAAAGTGCTGGATCCCACATAACTGCAGGTCAAGTCCCAGATCTGGCAGTTTGAAAAAGCACATTAGGGGGAACCAGCCATTAGCGTAATGGCGCCCTATAGCGAAAACAAAACAAAACAAAACAAAAAAAACACATTAGGCACGTGTGCATGGGTGCCAAAAATTCTGGTAGGAGAATAAAGGAGACAGATTGTGACTTGGCCATTTTCCCCTGAGGGATGATTTCTCACTTTCTCTCTCTCTTTTTCTCTCTCCAGTAAGCATATGCACGCGGTTGGCATAATGGCTATGTCGCTAGACTCCCCTGTAGTCAACTATGGTTCGAGTCCTGGACCCTGTGGCTTAAATTCACACCAGTCGCGTGTGCGTGCATGCCCAAGATCCCGAGAGGAGAATGGAGGAGAAGGGATTGTGAGGTGGCCATCTCCCCTGGGGGGGGGGGTGATTTCTTGCTTTCAGTCGCTCTTCTCCTGTGAGGGGGTGATTCCTCACTTTCTGTTTCTCTGTCTCTCTCTGTCTTTCTGGAGAGCGCATGCATCCTATAGCAAAAACCTCTCCAAAAAAAATAAGAAAAGGAAAAGAGAACTTGACAGAAACTAATAAAAGAGCAAAAAAACTCAAATCCTGTAGTTACCACTGATAGGGGGACAACAAAAGATAGCAAATTCCTTCTCAAAGCAGGCAACAGGGCTAATGGCTTGATGCTAAGAACTCTCAGCCCATGCTAAAGATCAAGCTGACTCATAAAATGCAGTCTGTTCAGTTTGCAGTCCTGCTGTTTCTCAAATGGCCTTTCTTGGCAAGAACTAAGCTGGGAGGGGAAGCCACATGTAAACAGGAGGTGGGGCCAGCAGAATAAGCCTGCATGTGAGCAGCTGCAAACAATCCATTTTAATTCCAAGTCAGTGTTTAAGGGCCTTGGGTGTGAAAGTTAGGGAGGTAGAAGAGGAAGTAGAAGTAAAAGTGGAATTGAATTTGGCAGGCACGCATTTTCCTACGGACTGTGCTCAATTCTTCTAATCATAGTTATTATGCATGTTCTCTCCAATTTATTCCTCATGTCACTTTGTGCTTTCATGTGCTCCCCACCATCTGCTAGTTGAGGGTATGAGAATGGGTTTTGATCCTACAAATAATAAGGCATAAAGGTGACAACTCTTAAACCACATAAACACATGCCCATGAATCTCCCTGGCTTCTGCCCTACAGGGCTAAGCAATTGTGGACATTTGACAAAGCTTAGAATTATCTGAAGTGTGCAAGGACCTTGGTCATATCATGTAATTTTCCAAACAGTGCTGTCTGAGTACATCACAGAGTTATCCACAGCTCTGTGACTTTGGACACGTGCCTCCATTCTCTGGGGCTCAGTTTCTCCTTTAGGAAACTGTTCCTCTAGTCCTTTCCAGGTATGCTGTTATTTTCACAAACCATTTACACTTGAAAAGGGAATGAAGTGCAGGAAAACAAAAGATTTGATTTGTTTAATCCACGTTCAGCCATTTTCCTGCAACCTCCAGCTCTTCTTGCCAGTCAATCCTAGGCACCTTTCTTGTTCCATTTTCTTATTCACTGCTAATCATCTACTTTTTATTCCAATTATTAACCTTTGGAAGCATGGGCGTACTTTTGATTGGGGCCTATATTACACCACAATTAGAATCGATGTAGGGATGGGGAACATTTCTGTTTGTCTTTCATTCTCTGAAAATTCTACCTTAAGGTGTTAATGTGCAGTTCTAATATGGACTTGTTCTTAAAGCTTTGGAAAAAGTTTCTCCAATGTGAAGGATATTAGCTCCGGTATCTGGCCAAAGTCCAAATGACTAATTATATTCTCTCCTGCTAACTCTTTCCTGTCGTTTTAATTGGAGATGACATTCTTTTATTTCCTTACCTCAACTAGTATCTATTGTTCTTGAGCATCTGTTAAAGCTGCGGCATTTCACTCCAGTAGAGAATTCTTTGCAGTAGTTATCCTCCTATTAAATGGCCTCTTTAAATATACCCCATTTGCAGTTTATGCGTGGGTGTGAGCAGGTGTGAGTAGCAACTTAAATGTGATGATTTATAAAGTGCCTTGGGATCCTGGATAGAAAGGGCAATTTAGACCTGGGTTATCAGCATTACGTGAAAAACATGCCTCTGTAAACCAGTTACTAATTATGCAATTACCTTCTGTGGCACAAGTAAAAAATGATGTGCCGCTTTTCAGCAAATTCCAGTTTTACGTAAATAATTCTTGGAGACAAATGATTAATTGTATTAAGTGGTCTTTACTGAATGCAATTTAGAGTAAGTCATTTTTTAAAAAAGAAAACTAAGAGCAACAAGACAAAGTAATTGTAATTTCTAATAAATTTGTCTCTCTAGAAGAAATTTTATCCAAGGCAAAGAAAAATACTTGATTATTATTTTCCTTTTTAGAAAGGCATTCATATGTTTTAACTGTAGAAAGATAGTATATAAGGAAAGCTGTTACATACTAATGGAGTCAGGTGAAGTTTCTCACAGTGAAGCCTTAGCTTCCTGGATCTGATAAACAAAGACATTCCTGATAGAGGTAATCTGGGGACCAATATCAATTTTTATTTGAGAGCAGTTTAACCTAAGGGACCAATAAAAGCAAATTCTATCACTATCGTAAAATAGCTCTTCCTAGCATAGTAAAAGCCAATCTGCAACGCTTCAAAGTTTGGATTCCAAATGTTTGCAGTGATGCCCCAACTCAGAAATCTACGGCACAGCTCTTATACAAGTATCCAAACTGAACTGCAGCTGTGGGTGTGTCCCATAGGACAGACCACCACAGAAGATGCAGTTGACTCCCAATGTTTCCGGTACTCAGTGTTGTGATTCCCTCCTGCCCCAGCTCTTGAATCATAAGGGATGTAGGAAGAACAAATCACTAGCACCCCCTGTCCAGTAGTAGGGAAGAATATTAGTACTAATACTCTTGCACCAAAGAGGCTGTGATATGGTAAAATGGGAATTATTTTAATGTACCTTTAGAAGAAATTTAAATAGCCCCTTCAAGAAGCCAAACAGTGACAGAGCAGTAAAACATGACTGTCTGTGAGGCCTACCCACATGAGAAAGTTCCAGGTTGGTGTCCAGAGACCTCTGTGAGTATGCTGGACTTCCATGTGCCCATGATGTGGGACTGGCTGAAACTGCAGGTGAATCACATCATCAAGACCCTGTTGGTGTTTCTACCTCTCTGTCTCTTTCTCACTCACAGAAGAAATAAATAAACTTAAAAGAAAAATGTTTTAAATGTTCACTGCAAGATCATGACTGTCTGGCAGAAGGAGACATTTGTAAACCTTCGTGAACCCAACTGACAATTAGACAATCTAGTCAAATAAACCCAAAAAAACATGGTCATCTTCATAGGTTATATAGACGAGTAAGGAGCCTGTGGCTTTGCCTGTTTTTATAAAAATGAATGAGGTCTACCCAATCTTACCAATCAATACACTTCATGAAATGATGGATGGGGCTGTAGTTACCAGGGTTGACTGTAGAAACAACTGAAGTTAATAGAATAGCTATATCCTAACTCAGTATGCTCTTCAGTGGAGGGTCTAATGCAATGTCCAGAATAATGTCAACATTTCTATATTATTATTTCATAACTAAAATTGAACAACTAAGCAGGCAGTGAGGAGGAACAAGAAAAATGTCTTTGGTAGAGTTATCTATGCCTTCACTCAGCACATAATGAAAATAAATCTGATTCAACTATTTATCCATTGACTTTCTTTCTCCAAGATCCTAAGGTGTAGAAAGCCCCAGCTAAATGTCCTATACCATAGAAAACTTTCTTGTATTTGCATAATATTTTCAGAGATACTCAACTCATCCTCATCCTGAATCTGAAGGGATATGGATGTTTTCAGTATACCTTGCATTGCTTTCATTCTCTACAAAGACTTGGTCTAAATTGCAAAATAGAAATAGATATGCAATAGATATTTGACATGGGCAGTTAGCAGGTCTTTCTATAATGAATAAAGTAGAAAAAAATCTCAAATGTAGCTTTCTTTATTTGAATATCATAATCTTGAAAATTGTCAATGTTTGAATGGCAGAAACAATTTCTCTTCTTATTGTTTCTTGTACACTGACTTATTCATTTTAATTATAGATAACGCAATTTAAAGAGACTTTACATTTAATTAATAGATTTATTCTCAAATTTTTATGCTTGATCTGATAACTAATAGGTCAGTCAATATTCTTTAAAATTGTAGATGATTGCATTTAAAGGGACTCTTTATATTTTATGGTTAGGTTCATTTCAGATTTTTTTATACTTCAATTGGTGGCTGTATGTCAGTTAATGTTTTAAGCTTCCTCAGAGATATGTTGAAATCCCAGTTGTCTTCTTACAACCAATTTATTCATTTAACAAATATTAATTTGATGCTTTATACATGCCTGGAACTAACACAACCAGGAAAATAAAAGATAATCCTTATTATTGGTTATATTTCAGTTCACTCATTTCTTGACATTGCTACTTTGGAAAACCATCAATTTAACAAAAACAGATGTTTTTCTATGATATGTTAAAGTAATTCAATAAACTATTATTTTTCCCATGAAGTATTACTTTTTTTTTTCTTTTTTGAGAGGATTTTGCTATAGGGTGCATGTGCTCGCCAGAAAGACAGAGAGAGACAGAGAGACAGAAAGTGAGAAGTCACCCACCCCCCCATCCCCCCAGGGAGGATGGCCACACTTCAGTCCCTTCTCTTCTGTTCTCCTCTTGGGATTGTGGGCACGCATGCACTTGTACCCAGCATGAGTTTAAGCCACCGAGTCCGGGACTTGAACCACTGTTGACCACATGGGAGTCCAGCAACGTAAATATTACACCATCTGCTGGTCCCCTCCATGAAATATTTCTTAATTAGGGCTCTAGTATGGTATTAAAGGGTAACTAAGGCACTTTTCCTTCCAATGAAATGTGTTGTAAAATCAGAGTGATCATCTGTGGCCATACCAGATTTCATGATACTACACTTCGAACTGTTAGGCTCTTTCCAATTCCCTTTACAGAATGATATTTCAACTTTCTATAATATGTTTGTTTACAGATGTAATTTACTGTACAGTCTTTAAGTTTTGCTCCTTCTTTTCTACAGAGTTGCTCTTATTATCTGTTAAACAGTTATCATATGTCCCTAATGCCTACATTTCAGTTACTGGTAAAGGTTTTTCTACTATATAAAATTTAAAAAGTGCTTCTGAGAAATCTTAGAATAACTGGCGGTGTATCTATTATGATGACCTAAGGATCTAATTCTCTGCTTGTGTAAGATTCGGAGTAATTCATTCTGTTCTGATTTCAAAAGTATGCATCAACTCCTCACTTACTTATGTTCTCATAGAACTGTATAGTCTGGTGGAACACACAGCGAATAGTCACACTCTGCCCCTGCCTCAGCCCCAACTCACTCAAAGAATGGAACAGAAAGTAACACCATCTCTTGTGGCAAAGAGCTTCCGAAATGATATTGGTGATGATGGTGGTGGTGATGGTAATGGTGATAGGGTGATAGAAATAGTACTGAGTTGGGTTTCATGGATTACAGATTAGAAATGAACTGAAAACTATATTCTAGCTTGCTTGATAGTCCTGCATAACTGAAAGTGAAGAATTATTGGAGAGTTAGCAAGAGCTCATTAGTTCATGATTTGGGGGTACATGTTTAGCTTGAACTGGCTCCTCATACCATTCTGGATAATGTGAAAATTATACAGGGCTTGTAACTAGAAGAGTCACACATGCAAAAGTATACAGTTTGGGGTTTGTATATGATTTTTTCATTGCCCTTGTGACAAAATCAAAATCTTATGACATATTCATAGAACTCCTTGGAAACACATACAAATGGCACCTATCTCAGCTTGGGAGAGTGACATGGCTCCATATAGGGGAAGAGTGACCATTTGAGCTGACTTCTGAAGAATGAATACCATCCACTAAGTAGGTAAGAGAAAGGAGAAGGGTACAGAGAAGCCATTACAGGCAGGGGGAGGAATCTGCATTGTAGGTGAGGAATCTGCATTGTAGAGGCTTGTTGGTCCATAAAGGTACTGTAAATCTTTGATTATGGCCTGAGGAAAGGATGCAAATTAAAAAGCAAAAGGGAGCCAGTAACTCAGGGAAATAAATTATGAAAATGCTTAGTGGGTGGGCCAGCAGGTGGTGAGGTGTTTAAGGTGTTGGACTCCCACATGGCCGACAACAGATTAAGTCCCAAACCTGGAGGCTTGCTTTCTCACTTTCTCTCTCTTTCTCTATGTCTCTGGTGAGCACACATGCCCCATAGTCAATTTTAAAATAATAACAAATAAAATAAAATAAATAATTACTTTAAAAACCCCAGACTTAAAAAACAAAACAAAACAAAACAAAACAAAAAAACACCAGGTTTAATGCCATGCAAAGGATATGGGGTATCATTTGAAAAATCACTGTAGAATTCTAATTATGGGTCAGCTGTGAGTTTTGGAAAAATCATCCAGACAGAATAGAACCTAGCAAGAAAGAAGAAATAGATTAGAAGAAAACAAGAAAACCAGTGAGATGCTCTTATAGTTAGTCAATTATTTCCTGTTGAGCTGAGCTAAGGTTAGACGTGTAGGAAAAGGGAGATGGGAGTGGCATTGAGAGATAACTGGCATGGCATAGTGGTTAAGGTGCCAGACACCAACTTGCCCAGCGTGGCTCAAGTCTTGGACCCAGTGGCTTGAAAACCACATCAGGCACATGTGCATGCACACCAAAATTCTGAGAGGAAAATGGAGGAGAAGGGACTGTGGCATGGCCATCCCCCCCAGGGGGTGATTTCTTGCTTTCTAACTCTGTCTCTCAGCAAGCACATGAGCCCTATAGCAAAAATATCTCCAAAAAAAGCGGGGAAAAAAAGGATTACTGGTGCTAGATGACTTATTGAACCTGGACATGAGGTATGAAAGGAGTATGGAATAATGCCCAGTTCCCTCTTGGTCCTCAGAGGTCCTTAAGTGGGGCCATTAAAAGACAAATAATTCAGAAACATGAGCACGTGAGCTTGTTTGGGCATTTGGGGGCATATATGTTCTCCCCAACTAGATTGTGCTATTCTCAAGGTCAAAGATCTTTTCTTTCATTTCTTGTATCTCAGCCATGTATAAGGCCTACAAGTTATATTAACAATTAATTGGTGGATAGAATAAAGAGGCACAGATGAGCCATTAGCATTTTACTGAGGGGCACAGTGAAGCATAGGAAATAGTTAAGAGAACCACATGTATATTTGCATTAAATATGCATTACATTTGCATACAATTTGAGTAAATCTGTCAAAATAGTCCAATTTTTCATGGGCTTTTTAAATATTCAAAGTCTATTATTGATGTCTTTTAAAGGAGCCTTACCTATCCTAGACAAAATGCCAGGAGAAGGAGCAATTCTACTATCACCTACTTATTCATATGCAAAAGCTCTCAAAGGACTCTTTACCCCTTATCTTAGTGGCTGTTTGTTACACTTAAAATGAGTACATCATTGGTTGGAGTTTAGCAATGATCTTAAAAAAAAACTACCTCTAGTCTTAGGAAATCTCAATTATATCGAGCAACTGCATAGTTAATAAAGTTCTGGTACTGGCAACCTTATCATGGAAGGACTTGAGGAAAACATCAATAGTGAGGACCACATAAGGTTGTACCTCCTGTCAAATGGCGGATCTATTTTTCTGCCATACTCAAAGACCAGTTCTCTTGGCACCAGTCTGGTCACATATGAGTCACGGCAAGAGTATTCCAAAAGACAGATTTACAGTCCCTCTCCCTGAGATGTTCTATCAATAGGGCTAATTAGGGCTCTGATATGCATGGTTTTAAAACTCTCCTCAGATACTGTGGAGCGCAAATGTTCTACACTTAGAATTATCTAAATTTAAGCTTTGACAATCTTGTGGGTGTTTATTGGTAGCTCAAAGTTTTACTTTCCATTTTTTTTTTTTTTTTTTGGTTTGTTTGTTTTTTCCATCATGATCGAGTTTGAATGTGCCTCCATGGGTTTTAACCATTTAGGATTCTTCTGTGTTAACTGTTTATACCTCATGTTCATGTTTCTTACAAGGTCTCTTCCATCTTGTTGATTTTAAATCTTTTTTTTTGGGGGGGGGAGATTTTTGCTATAGGGCGTATGCACTCTCCAGAAAGACAGACAGAGACAGAGAGACAGAAGGCAAGAAATCACCCCCCAGGGGGGATGGCCATGCTGCAATCCCCTGTCCTCCATTCTCCTCTCGGGATCTTGGGCACGCACGCACACGCGCCCGGCATGAGTTTAGGCCACCGGGTCCGGGACACGCGCGAACCACGATCGGCTACATGGGAGTCCAGCGACATAGCCATTACGCTAACTGCTGGTCTCCCATCTTGTTGATTTTAAAGAGTACCTTTGGTAACCAAAATATCAATTATGTTCCAGTTTTATAGAGAACATATTCTCCCAATCTCATCTGTTAACTGGGCTGGTATAACTCTGTTCCATGTAAGGTTTTGTTTTAATTTTGCTGTGCTGCAAACCATCCATTTTTTTTTTTAACCTCTTTGATTTGTTTTCCTGGATCCTATCTGAGATGTCTTTTCTCCATCCTTTAGGCACAGAGATGTTACCCTACAATTTATTTATATATACATATATATATATTAGTTTTATATTTTTACTGTTTACATTTAGAACTTAACTCATTTTGAGTCTATTTTTTTAAAAAAAATGATTTTATTTAACTTTATTTACTTAATTTGACCAGAGAGTGACTGAATGAGAGAGAGAGGGAGAAGAGAAAGGGAAAGTGAGAAAGCAAGCCTACAGGTCCAGGATTTGAACCATGGTCGGCCATGAGTGAGCCCAGCACCTTTAACGAACATGCCACCTGCAGGCCCCTAGAGTCTATTTTTTAACATGGTATATTTCTACATAGTCGTGAGCCAATTTTCTCAATATCTTTTACTAAAATTGAGTCCTTTCCCACTGACATGTAGTCCACCTTTATAAGGAATCACTACTCCCCCTCTTAGAAACTCTTCTTTATTCCAAAAATGTATCTCTCTGTTTCACCATTAGCACGGTACTGTAATTTTAGTGCTTTGGATGAAAGACTGTCCCTTTTTGCTAAAATTTTGTTAAAATTGGCCTAATGTGTACATGCGAGTATGTATGAGAGAGTGAGAGAGAGAGTGTGTGTATGTATGTCTAAGAGAATGGTATGTTGTGCAAAAGATTGTCACAAAATATTTAATGGGATTTTATTTAATTTATATTTCAAAATAGGAAACTATCCTTATAATATTAATTCATGCTGGTTTAAGCTTATTATATCTCCATTTATTCAGTTATTTTATGCTTTTTAAGAGGCTTTTCATACTAAGTTTTCTATTTCTTTGCACTCCAATTTAAAATTATTTTTTCTGATACTTTTATATTTAGATTTAGAAAATTATCTTACAATAATTCTTTTTAAATATTTTGTTTTCCTCATTGTATTTTTTTCTTCAGTTTTCATTTTCTAGCAATACTTTTGATTTTTGTTTGTTTTATTTCACCTCTTTATAAAAGGTTTCTCAATTTTACTAATTTTCTTAGAAAAGCAGCTTGTTATGTTTGTTAATTATATATTTTTAAATTTACATGATTTTGATCTTGTCTTTATTGTTTTCTTTATTTTTGTGTCTTTGGATTTACCAAATTTATGAATTCAAATATTTAGCTTATTTGTTTTCCAGCATTTTTTGTTTTCAGTAAAAGCACTTAAAGCTACAAATTTTGCTCTATGTAACAATTTATCTGAGGTTCGCATTTTTGTTTTGTTTTGTAGAGAAATTTTTGCTATAGGGTACGTGTGCTCACCAGAGAGACAGAGAGACACAGAAAGTGAGAAATCACCCCCCCCCCCCACCCCCCAGAGAGGATGCCATGCTGCAATACCTTTTCCTCCATTCTCCTCTCAGGATCTTGGGCACACTTACACATGCACTCTGCCTGAGTTCTAAGCTGCCAGTTCTAGGACTTGAACCACGGTCAACTATGTGGGAGTCCAGTGATATAACCATTATTCCATCTGTTGGTCCCATGCTTCACATTTTTAAATTTAGAGGTTTTATTGTTGTTGTTTTTGTTTCTTTAGATATTTTTGCTATAGGGTGCGTACACTCACGGGAGAAACAAAGAGAGATGAAGAGACAAAAAACAAGGAATCACCTTCCAGGGGGGATCTCCATGCTGCAGTCCCTTCTCTTTTCTCCTCTTGGAATCGTGAGCACATATACACATGCACTAGAGTAAGTTTCAAGCCACTGAGTCCAGGACTCCAATGGCGGTTGGTCTGTGGGAGTTCAGGCTTAACCACTATGCCACCTGCTGGCCCCAGGGTTGTTTTTTTTTTTTTTTTTTTTTTTTTTTTTTTTTCTCCATTAGTAATAAAGAGTGAGAGAGAAGCAGGCACTCCCAGCAGAGTCTTCAAACTACAAGCCCCCACCTCTCCTGGCAGCCAGCCAGGAGCAGATTTAGATGGGAACCCAGACCTCTCCCACATGGCCTCAGAATCACACAGCAGTGACCTCAGTGTGTGCACTACTGAAGCTGAGTCTAACTCTGCTGTTTGAAATGCCACTTAAGTAGGTTTTTTTTGGAGAGCTTTTTGCCATAGGGCGTGTGCGCTTGCCAGACAGACAGACAGAGAAAGAGAGACAGAAAGCGAGAAATCACCCCCCCCCCCCAGGGGGGATGGC
This sequence comes from Tupaia tana, assembly GCA_026018925.1. NCBI lineage: Eukaryota > Metazoa > Chordata > Mammalia > Scandentia > Tupaiidae > Tupaia > Tupaia tana. The sequence continues at coordinate 19,521,827 of JAKSZU010000020.1, read as the reverse complement.
CACGCCGCAATCCCTTCTCCTCCATTCTCCTCTCGGGATCTTGAGCACGCACGCACACATGCCCGCTGTGAGTTTTAAACCACCAGATCCGGGACACGAACCACGGTCGACTACATGGGAGTCCCCTGACATAGCCATTACGCCAACTGCTGGTCCCATTATTTTTAAAATTATCTTTATATCTTTTTTTCTTTAGCCTGGGAGTCATTTATAAATAAGTTTTACTTTTTCTCACTTTTCAGACAAATTACAGTATTGCAGCTCTCCATTTATGAACAGCTTTCGATTTTACTATATTTTTTCATAGGATATAATCTAAATTATATCGAATCTTTGGAATTTATGTATGCCTTCTTTCTATGCTAGTTTATAATCAAACTTCATGAAGTTTCATATGTTCTTGTAAAGAGTATGTATTCATTGGTTATAGGAGCTATTTGTTTATTCATTCAAAATGCTCACATTGTTCCTTTTTTTCTTTGCTTATTCTTTTGGCTTTTGAGTTTAAATTCCTAGGTAAATAGTGGATTCATTCCTTTCACCTCTGAGGTTAGTCAGTTATTGGTTTAAATATTGTGAGGTTCTCTGGTTAGGTGTATGTACGTCCATCTTTATTTTATCTTTTTAATATATTAAATGTAGTATTTGCTCCTTGTGACACTTTTGATTGGATCATGTATTCATTCATTTGCATGACATTTCTGGATTTCCAAAGTCAGTAAATTTTAGTTTATTTTTGCCTTCCTTAGCTCTATTGCTATAACAATCTCATAGCCAAATATTAATAAGACCAACCAGGAAAGAACATTCATAAATAACTATTTCTAATATATTTTTCTATTTCCCAGTATTCATGTATTCCCACGTGAGGAGTAGATAATGAATATGCTTATGAAGAGTTGAATGCTGGATTACCCCAGCTCATAAGCACCTCGCTCCCCAATTCTTTTTTTTTAAGAATTTTTTATTTAATTTATCATTATTATTATTACTTGAATTCGCCAGAGAAAGAGGGAAAGTGAGAAAGCAATTCGCCAGATCTGGAACTCTTAATCGCAGTGGGCCTTGTGGGAGTCTAGTGCCTTAACCACGACACCGCCTGCTGGCCCCTTCCCGATTCCGATAGAGTGGAAATGACAGGTTCCCCACAGTCTAAATGAAAACGATGCTCACACCTAAAATGTCTCATTGTTTGATGGGGAAAGTGGATATGGGCCAAATAGATATTGAGTATGAAGACAGGCAAATGGCACATGTGTGTTACTTCATTTTTTTCCACGCCCTTTCCAAAGTAGGTGTTTTCTCCGTATTATAAACTAAGGAACTGAGATTCATCAAAGAAACTGTATTTACTCTATGTCACAAAGTCTTGGAATAGAAATATAGATCTTTCTGATTCTGAAGGTTACATTTTTTTTTCCAGAAAAAGGTTTTTTGACATAGGGCACATGCACTTGTCCGAGAGAGAGAGAGAGAGAGAGAGAGAGAGAGAGAAAGAGAGGAAAAGTGAGAACCCACCAGGCCGAGGAGGATGGTCTCGCTGCAGTTCCTTCTCTTTCTTTCTCCTCTCTGGATTTCTGGCACTCAGGCGTATGTATCAGCTTGATTTCAAACCACCAGGCTGATCCTTGAAGCACGATCTGCCGTGTAGGAATCCAGCACCTTAGCCATCACACAACCTGCTGGCCCCTTGAAGTTTACTTTTAGAATTTATGCCAAACTGCTTTTCTCTCAATCTATATAAAGAAAATTTGAAGTAGGGGAATCCTTTTTATCTGAGGATTCTGTAACAGTTGCTAGTTAAGCAAGAGAGAGGAAAGGAATAAAAAGAAAAAAAAGCCACCCTGCTTTTATCCTTTGGTCCAGAAATGGATAGCATTAACTCTATGCAAAGAAATAAAAAGAGGCTGTTTAGAAAGAAAACCAGCACTGCTGACTAATCTAGCATGACATTACTGAATGTCTGTCAAGGTTTTGTTTAAAAAAAAAAAAAAAAAAGGAAAATGGAACAGAGAAATTCAAATTGTTAAAGTTAATTGCAGGATTAAATTGCCATTTGTCAATAGCAATGTAATTTGTATTATAAATTACAGGACTGTAGCTTTCAGGCATATTTTATCAATATGTTTCCAATGATTTAATAACAATATTTTTCAAAAATAAGCCAAACCGCTTTTTTTCTCTTTTTAAATGAACATGTTCAGAGGGTTTTCATCAGCGTGCTAGCCAGCTCTGCAAAATTTCTAGTAAATAAATTATCACCAGGAGGCTCAAAATCCATTACCATAAAAAAAGCCATTTTTCCCTCCCTAATCGATTGCCCACTGTGCGACTGCTAATGGGACCATACACACATGTTGTGCAGAGGGAATTCGTTTTCAGGTTCTTTCTCCTTTCTAGAATTTATTTTACAAAGAATTTCTCACTAAACTCATAAATTAGTCAATGCATAAAATGAACACTTCAGCTTCCAGCAGGAGCAACATTAGGGTTGTACACCTAGAGAATTTTCCAAGCTGGTTCCCAAAGAAATGAAGGTTACATTAGGTGTTTTGCAAACACTAGAGCACCTGCCTGGGAGAGCCAAGCCTTTCCCTGCTCCCCACACTGTCTTCTGCCTGTTCATGAATCCTTGTGGGCACCCCAGCTTCCTAGATGTACTGATTGCTATTTCATGTGACAAGTGCCCTGAGCAGTATTGGCCTTTAAACCTAAAAGTTTTGAAATGATCTCAGGACAACTAAATTCATTTACCAAAATATCACAGTTCATTCACATCATCCTATCTTTTTCCCTCCAATTCTATTCTTCTATCTTTTACAGATGGCATTATTCAGTCCAATAAATCTCAACTTAGAACATCCTATAAGCCCATTCTATACCCAGAACTTATACCAAGGCTGCCAAGTTGGTCTTGCCCATGCACAGAATAGCCGTCTTAGGAAATGAAATGAAGTGAGTAGCTTAAGAAGGGACCGTTTCTCCACCAACCAAAATGTTATCCCAACTGACAGCCACAAAATCTGAAATTTTGTATAGGGTTTTTTTTTTTTTTTTTTTTCCTTTTCTAGTTACCTTCTCTCAACAAACGTGGAAATCTGAAGCTAGAAGCAGATTTCATTATCCAAGCACCTTTAATTTACAAACTATTTATCCCAATCAAGGGAGTACTCTAGTAAGAGGAAAAGCCTGGAATCTAATCCAAATGTTCTAATCCTTTTTTTTTTTTTTAATCTGAACTAACTTTTTTTCCTGGAATGGTTGCTGTTTTAGAAATTCTCTTATAGTAACCTACTTTTTTCTCTTCTTTCCTTAGGTAAGTCGCTGTTCCTCCTTTTAAAAAACGATTGTTCTAGAGAAAGTCACGTGTATGAGGCAAGTAACTACTCTATTTTCTGGCAACTGCTTCTCTTTGCCTATTTTATCCTAACTAGATGGCGAATGGCACCAAGTTCAGAATTTTCATTTATATAAGTTTCCATAGGTATGTTGATATTGTTATGAAAGCCAAATGGTCATTTGGAGCCTGTCACACAAAGAAGACAATGTTTGTTTGATATCAATGTTTACCAACAAGTTTTTGTGTGTTTCTTACTGCAGCTTTACTAACAGAGATTGAGAGAGTGTCAGAACCCAAATGACACTCTCTCTCTCATCACTAAACCATGCAAATGATAGAGGAGGTCAACTTGTACTGTGAAGAAATATACCTTATTTCTCTACATCAATGTTAGACTTTTATTGTTGTTATGATTTTCACTGAAAAGAATAATGATTTAGGTGCGTGTTGACTGATAAGGAAATCTTTGGATGAGCATGCTCTGGTACAAATGTGCATGACACGCTTTAGATATTTCTATGATTTAATTTGAAATCATTTAGTGAAGTTGATCTCTCAGGGAGTCTCATGTTTATTATTTTAGTCTGTTCTCATCAAAATAAGATATAATGATTAGTTGACTGATCAATCAATTGATAGACATTAAACATATTTACTTGAATAACTATTCAGGAACAAAATTGGCTAATATTGAAAGAACATAGAAAATCAAGGAATAAAGGATGAAAATTTAAATTTGTGGGTATTTTTCCTTACAAAGTTTTTTTTTTTTTTAGTAATTTAGTGTTCTGGGCCAGCAGGTGACATGGTGGTTAAGGTACTGGACTCACACATGGCCAACCATGGTTCAAGTCCTGGACCTGGTGGCTTGCCTTCTTACTTTCCCTCTCTCTGTCACTCTCTGGTCAAATTAAAAAATAATAATGATAATAAAAATAAATTAATTAAATACTTCTTAAATTAAAAAAATCAGTGTTCTGACTTGTCATACCCTAAATAATCCAAAATATCCACTTAGCTTTTCCAAGTGCAGACCCCTCAAACATATTTTGTGATGAGAAGCATGTGTACATATGTGGTATGTGTGTGTGTGTGTGTGTTGTGTATGTTGTGTGTGTGTATATGTGTTTATCAAAATTGGAGCCAATCAAATTAGAATTTTACATGAAGTAGAACAAGCAGATCTCATAGTGGTTACATCCTTGGACTTCCACATAGCTGACTGCGTTTCAAGTCTCAGACCCAGCATCTTGAAACTCACCCCCGGTACATGTGCATGCCTACCCAAAATCCCAAGAGGAGAATGGAGGAGAAAGATTGTGACATGGCCACCCCCTGGGGGGTGATTTCTCACTTTCCCTCTCACTTTTTCTGACTCTCTCTCTCTCCTAGGTAAGCATACTGCCCTAAAGCAAAACCTTTAAAAAAAAAAAAGAATTCTCCATGGAGGTAACTGACGATTTCTATATTACAAAAATAGTGGGTCTGAAACAGAGGAAATAGAAATGTAAATCACCAAATCCTGAAAATGGTCACAGATCCTTAACAGTTTGAAAATAAAGAGCTGGAGTGGGATTTATGGTATTAAAACCTTGGTCTAATTACAAACATTAATTTTCTTTAGTAGCATTGCCATGGCAACTCTGTAGCTGGAGGGTCCCAGGCAAGACCCAAGCTGTATATCTTAGAAAGTCTTTTCTCAGTTATTAACACCTTACATTATTGAACCTTAAAGATATTTCACTTTCAAATGGACTTTTTATCAACTGCACAATTTGTTTATTTTTTTTAAAGTTTTTAATTATTTAAGATAGTGAAATAGTTCCATGTTTAGATTTTTCCCTTTATTTCCTGGTTCTCGAATACTACTTTAAGTTTTGTGTAGGTTTTTAACACCACAGGAGAACAAATTTTAAAAGTATGTATTTTATTGATATTTTAAAAAAAGAATTATGGTTGCTTTGGGAACTTTAACAGAAAGCTTTCCGACTCCTGTGTAATTATAATCTTAGTCTTAATGATGCATTAGCATATTTTTGCATCTAATTTTATAAACAAATGCAGAACTCTGTAATAATGCAGTCTTGAGTGGCAAATTTAAAACCAGGGATGTTAGCTAATTCTTAAATGTAAGAGGCCTTAAGATAAGAATGAATTAAATTGTTGTCTATGTATGTAAATACATACATGTATAAACATATATATGATAAAATAACTAAAGCTGTCAATATTTGATATTATTTCAAGTTTTAAGAAAACAGATATAATTATTCTGTTTATGGAGTATTGGAAAATGAAAAAAATTAGAAATAAAAAAATTTATTTTTTATTTTATAAAAAATTAGAAATGAAAACTGAACTTTACTTAAGAACATCTTTTCATCAGGACTGTTCAATTCAGTCATTACTTAGTGAACATTTATTTATATCAGAAACTATGCTAAACATTGTTGAGAATCGATGGATGAGCAAAATAAAAATATTCTCAAATAGCCCTTAATAAAGTAGGGGAGATAAGCTATTACATATGAATATAATAAAATAATAATATATAAAGTACGAGCAGAGTATTGTGAGTACTTGGAAAAAATGATGTTTGGAAAATATGACAAAACTTTATGAGTTAATTATGAGCTTGGATTGGGGAATGAGTAGAAATTTATTAGAAAGTAGTTTGAAACACACTAAATAGAAAAGGCTATGAACAGGACCCAGAAGCTTAAACAATGTTTGGGAAGAACCTATCAATTTTAAAAAGAGATCATTAACAAATGTATTTAAGTCTAGCAGGTGGCGTGGTGGTTAAGGCCGCAGTATCCCAGATGGCCGACCACACAGGTCAAGTCTCCAACTGGTGGCTTGAGAAAAACCCTGGGTGCATGTACCTGCTTGCACAAAATCCTTAAAAGAGGGAGAAATGGAGGAGAGGGGATTGCAGTGTGACCATCCATTATGGGGTGGTTTCTCACTTCCCCTCTCTCTCTTTCTGTATCTCTCTGGGAGTGCATGAGCCCGCTGGCAAATAAAAAAGAAGGAGAGAAAGAGAGAGAGAGAGAGAGAGAGAGAGAGAGAGAGAGAGAGAGAGAGAGAAAGGAAGGACGGACGGACGGAAGGAAGGAAGGAAGGAAGGAAGGAAGTAAAATAAAGAGATGTAATTGTCCAGAAAACCACAACGTCAGTTTAAATAATTCTTATATATCCAGAATTAATTAGGTATTTTGAAACATATGGTTTTAAGAAGATTGTGAAAATCTTTATTTTGTGGAATTCTTGTTTTAACTTAGTAATGTGCCTTGTAAGGAATTCAGCAATATGCATTTCAGAATGAGTTTGTTACATCCACTACAATGTAGAAGTTCCTCCCTTGGTTTTTAAATTTATTGAGATCATACATTCAATTAAAATGCATTCATCTTAGTTTATTCAGGTTTTAGCTAAGTTCTCAGCATATACTTTGCCTTCAATAAATGTTGTTTCATTGTCTTTAGAGTTTTTTCAGTGTCTTGAGATTTTTATTCCACCAAATCACACTCAACCTATTTCTCATTGTCTCTTCAAAATATTTGACCCTGGCCTCTACCTGGACCTTAAAACTACCTACCCCGGGCAGTGATGCTCAGATTAAGAGCTCTGACATGTCTGCCTATGCTGGAATCCTTTTCACCACTGCCCCGCAGCATGATTTTGAACAAGTTTCCTGATATCTTTAGGCTTCAGTTTTTCTCTCTACAAAATGGGAATGAACAATAATTCAATTATTTCTAAGAAAGAAAGAATTAACATAGTTAAGTAGATAGTAACCTGCCTGGATCCTGATAGCTACACAAATGCTTGCTATTCTCAACATTAAATGTCAAATATTTAAAAGACAGCTTTCATTCAGTTATACTAGAGAGTGTTTTTTAACCACTACATATAATTAAACAGCTGTTATAATAATTTCTTGGAACTAGTTAATAAATCAAGTCTATCATATGTGCTAAGTTCCTGTTTTTCTTTTTTTCCCTCTCTCTCTTTTTAAGTTTATTTCACGAGTGCAGAGACAGAAAGGAAGAAAGAAAAAGGCAAACACCTTAGCAGGGCCTCTTACACTGTGACATCCTCCCTGTCACCAGGATCATTGGTGTGTGTTCCCAATGTATACAATTCTACTGGGGAATTGAACCTGTGATCTTCCATATGGACCCATTATCACTTTTTCATTTTTTTTTTTTTTTTTTGGAGAGGTTTTTGCTATAGGGCACATGCACTTGCCATAAAGACATAGAGAGACAGAAAGTGAGAAATCACCCTGCAGGGAGAATGGCCACGCCACAAACCCTTCCTCTCCATTCTCCTCTCAGGATCTTGGACACACATACAAACACGCCTGGTGTGAGCTTAAGCCGCTGGGTCCAGGACTTGAACTACGGTCGAGTACATGGGAGTCCAGCAACATAGTCTTATGCTATCTACTGTTCCAGACTCATTATCACTTTTTTTTTTTTTTTTGGAGAAGTTTTTGTTATAGATCATGTGCACTCGTCAGAAAGACAGAGAGAGACATAAAGCGAGAAATCACCCTGTAGGTGGGATGGCCACACCGCAATCCCTTCCTCTCCATTCTACTCTCAGGATCTTGGGCATCACACACACACACTCGGCGTGAGTTTAAGCCACCAGGTCTGGGACTCGAACTGTGGCCGACTACATGGGAGTCCAGTGACATAGCCATTACTCCACTGCTGTTCCTGGACCCATTATCACTTAAACAGGACATTATTGTGGTACTCAAGTCCCTGTTTTAAGAAGCACAGAGCATATATATGCAATATAAAAAATTGCATTGAGCTAGCACCATGGCATGGACATTAAGGTGGCTGAATCTCACATAATCAACTAGGTGGTTGGCATCCTGAACCCAGAAGCTTGAGTATCACACTGGGCACATGTGCATGCATGCCCAAAATCCTGAGAGGAGAATGGAAGAGAAGGGATTGTAGGATGGCTGGCCCCCTGGGGCATTTCTTATTTTCTTTCTCTCTCTCTCTTCAGTGGGCATATGTGCCTACAGAGAACTTAAAAAAAAAAAAATTATGCCATGGAGTTTTGTTCACAGCTACTTCCCGAGAATAAGGCTGAAGTGAGAGAGATGTCAGATTCCGCACCTTATGCTGCTTGCCTCTGCACGTAGCTCAGTGCTTCGTCTTAGCTAATGTGCTCCATATTAGTTTTGAAGAGAAATTTTACTAAAAAGGTCAGACTTACCTTTAATTCTCTCCTGATATCTCTAATTTATACTTACCTTGCTGCTGCTAAGAGTCTTGTGTCACTCAGCTTTTTTAGAATTTCTTTCTGCAATGATAACTGGAAAGTGTATTTGGTAATAACAGGTATTGCTGTTTTCATTTGTCTCAAGTGCTGTTTTTATTGTCATCTATTGCAGTTTAATGGCCCAAGCCTTGACAATACTCTTGGCTGAGCTATGTGATAGGCAACACTCGAATGAAAACGAAAGTCTGATCAGCAACCAGTGACTCAGTGAGGGACCATGGAGGTGTGAGTTTTTCCTTTAGAAAAGGCTTCTTCAGAATAAACAAGGACTCTCATAAAAATGTTTTCATATTGTTTCCATGTTCCAGTGAATAATGGCAGGAAAATATTGAATAATGTCATTTGGTAAGGGTTCATATATTTTATGAGCAGTTTTACCAGAAGTGCTGTTATTTTTCTAATAACATTATGATCAGTCTTTGGATTGTGCCAGGAAACTTTGAATAGATCAAAATTGATAGAATTGCTCTAGCTTATAGTGTAGGGTGCACAAAATCTAATACAGAATCACAGGTAAAGTACAGAGTGGTTGCATCGAATGAAGTTCAGTTACCTCTCCTTTTCCTTTGGAGAGTTAGACAAGAATGTTCTTGAAGCAAGATTGTCTTAAAAGGAAATATGAGAAGTGACATATCAGAGTATAATTTAGAACCAAAAACAAGGACTGCTGGAGAAGAATGCCAGCCTCCAGTGTGGATAAGATGGCCCCAGGAGGAGAAGGGAACAGCGTAGCAAATAATAAACAAAGTATTCAATGCTGTTTTTTGTTGTTTTTTATTTTTTTCCTAATTGAATAATATGTAGAGGTAGAGTGTGATGAAGTTACTTAAAAATTGGGATTTATCTGCTTGAGAAAAATAGTCACTAAAATCTTTCCTGAGTTACAAAGAATTAAACATATACATAGAAACAAAATTTGTAGAGCTTATTATTTAAATATAATGATGACATTCACCAAAAGTCTGCAATGTATATGTTACAATGGATGTATTGCAGACAACGCCCTGACTGTATTTCAGAGTGTACAGTTACGTGTGTGGAGAATAATAATTGTTTATTTATAGCAAACTGGTAGGTAGGCAGGTAGACAGATGAATATACATAAAATGTATAAGTCAGTTGCTTATTTGGTGTCAAGGTCATTACCCATACTCCCCTGCTCTGCTGTATCAGAGGCAGCTGACCCTACCAACATTTTTCCATTCCCTTGCCAACTGGCTTCTGCCAGCATCAGCCTGTGAAAGTCATTGGTGGAAGACGGGCAGTGGGAACAGAGACAGTCTCTCTCCATCTCATTCTCTGCGTCTGTGCCTCTTCTATGGTCTCATCTTCCACAGGACAGCCTCTGTTTTGATTCTAGCTCCACTTGTGTGGCCTGACTTCCAGGTCATGGTCACATCTCCTCCCTTGAGTTTGAAGAATGATGGTACCTATCTGCTACTGCAAATCCCTGATTTTATTCATCACTCCCTGTCTTGTTTTTAGCTCTTTCAATGTTACTGTAATGTCTTCTCTGGACTAAATTCCCTCCAATGAACTCCCCGCCATGAATTCTGTTTCCCTGACTATAGCTGTACTGATTCTACAGGTTAGGCTTAAAATTTGGAGTCTGAATCAATTTAGTTCATTGCCATAGCACATGTTAAATTGAAGTTAAACCATCAGACAGATGCCGCTTTTCTAGAGTTTTCTATTATAAGGCACAGGGCCACCCCTGATGTCTCCATATCAGCCTTGCACCTTTTAAAGCACACACTCAGTAACACTCTTCTCTTATTCTTCACTGCAAATGCCAACCTGATCAGAGGAACAAATTGCTAACATGTTTTAAGCAATTTAAAAATACTTCTAAACAATGTGTTATTAACTTAAATCCCAATAGGAGTTTAAAAAGTAAGGAATGGATGGGGAGGAAACGAAGAAGGGAAGAATTACGTATCAGTTTTTCAAATGTACTCATAGTGACTGTAAACTGCAGGAATATCTAAAGAGGTAGAATATAGATAGAAAATGGTCTTCTAGGTAGGAAAAACAAAAACAAAACCAAAAACACACCATGAGAAGGATATGGTGGTTAAACAAGGAGTTATAAAGATCTGTGATTTATTAGAACAGACGGAGCCTGGGGAGCTTGAGGAGACAATACAGTAAAAACCAGGAGCAAGTGTTGTAATGTGTATATAGGAGAGCTCAGAATGGCTGACTTCTAGGACCAGCAGATGGCATAATGGTTATGTTGCTGGATTCCCACATGGTTGACCACAATTTGAGTCCCAGGCCTGGCAGCTTGAAAAATTATGCTGGGTGCGTGTATGCATGCCAAAATCCCTAGAGGAGAATGGAAGAGAAGGGACTGTGGGTCATCCTCCCAGTGGGTGACTTTTTTTTGCTTTCTGTGTCTCCGGCAAGTATATACACCCTGGAGCAAAAATCTCTAAAAAAAAAAAAAAAAAAATATATATATATATATATATATATATATATATATATATACACACACACACACACACACACACACAGACATATATATACATGCATATATAATATATACACATATACATGTATGTATATAAGTGTGTGTGTATATAATATACATATATATATTTATATATATTATATATATAATATAAATATATATATTTATAACTTCTAACTTCCTCAAGAAATAAAGGCAATCAGATGAAGGGAGAATGGGTACAATATAGAGTAATTTGAAATTCATGGAATGAGGGACAAGTTTTTAATTTATCATTGATGGGATGGGCAGTGATTAAATGATAAACCTACATATTTACTCATTGGAAGATGGGAGGATGGTCAAAATTAACCTCTGTTGGCACAGATAGCCTATATTTAATTCTACAAATGCATTCTTTGAAATATTGTACAATATTTCATACTGTTTTGTGTACCATAAGACGTGGTGCAGGTTTTAGAAAATGCACTGTCTATACTGGCACATATTACTGGTTGACATGGTGTTTTTTTTTCCTTCAGATTTTCGATATTTTGGATGGAAGACATAATTTACAATGCTGAAACAGCAGTCTACACACTATATAGCCAATGTTAGTGATTGTTGTTTTAACAAAATAACAATCAGGTCTAATTTTACCTTTATAAAGTATTTTTGCCTATAACTGCTATGCCTTTTTAAGGTCTGTGATTATAGAACATGCACTTGGTGAATATATTTTGTGAGCATTTAGTCAGATGAGAAAAATGTGACTAGACCTGACACTTCTGAATTCTTTTGGAAAATAACATGAGAGAAACTCCTATTTAAAATGAACAAAATAATAGGTTCAATGCGTTTTCCTTTCAGATTATATTACACTACATACTAATGTTTAGAAAGGCTAATAAGCTAATGTTGAAACTAATATATTCATTACTCTTTGAAATGCATGATGCAGCCCAGAAGTCAAAGGGCTAGTTTCTTTTTGCGATCATTTGTATCAAATTATTTAATTTAAGACGCAAGTGGTTCTTGCTGTCTGTTAAGTCATTGCAAAGTAGATAATAAGGAAAAGATTATGTTTATGAATTTGGCGTTCTCTATTACCTCCTTTGGCTGCTTTCACTTAGTCTTCAAACTAGGAGTTCCAAGGCTCGACTCTTTTCAAGTGAAAGATGGTAGTGATTGTCTGAGCCGGCTGTGTCTTCCGCCCTTCATTAAATACAAAATTGTCTTTGAATAGTAATAGAAAAACTTTAGTCCTAACGAAGTGTCTTAGCTTATTCATCTGTCCATTCATCCATCCACCTAGCCAACAAAAGTGAAAATCTGGACCTAAAGCAAAGCATTGCCATTTATCAGCTGTGTCATTTCAAGAAGGTCATGGCTGTGGAACCTACATTTTCTCCAACATAAAATATGTGATGTATTGTCTACATTGTAGGATTACTGGCAGAATTAAATATAATATTGAAGATGAAAATGCTTTATCAATTTAAAAGGGATATGTTAATATTAAAGTTTATCATTTTTGCAAGATGAATACCTACTATGGGAAAAATCTGGGATAGGTCTTTGAGAGAATGGGGAGAGCAGGAAATGAATAGCACATGACTTCATTAAGTTGATGAATAAGCTTGTTTTGTTTAGTTTATAAAGTCAGAGAAGCCCTTGGAAACAAGGTGTTTTAAGGCTATCCCCTGCTTTGGAAACTAGATATAGTCTTTGTTCAACTAAGTATAGGTTAGAATTATGGAAATCAAATAATATCAGAATTGCAAAAATTCTAGCCAGCCTTTAGTCCAACATTCTCGTTATAACAGATGATAAAACTATAGCCTGAATTAATGTAGCAACTTGTCCACAGTCATCCAGTAAATTAATGGGAGTTAGGGATAGAATTCTGTCCTCTTTATTTCAAGCATAAAGTAGTTCTCGAGAGTACTCATTCTCTCTTACCCACACTTGGTTGAGCCATAAGTCAGCATACTCTCTCATATGGAATCTTTGAAATGATATTACAAAAGAAAAAATACATGGAGAAAGATAAAATTAGTATGACCGATGATTCTTTGTTCCAGGGCTTACTTACAAAGATATGTTCCCTTCCAAATTATCTATTTAAAGAAAAAAAAAAAAAAAGAGTACCACATTCAGAAATATTAAGTTTCATGAAGATCAAATAAATAAAACATAAGTTGCTAACAATTATATATGCATTTTGGATAAATTCAAGGGTTGGCAAAATATGTGACTTGTGGGGACCAGAAGTTGGTGTAATGGCTATGTTGCTGGACTTCCGTGTAGTTGACCATGGTTCAAGTCTCAGACCCGGTGGCTTAAACTCATACCGGGTGCATGTGCGTGTATGCCCAAGAACCTGAGAAGAGAATGGAGGAGAAGGGATTGTGGAGTGGTCATTCCTCCTAGGGGTTGATTTCTAGCTTTCTGTCTCTCTGTCTCTGTCTTTCTGGTGAGTGTATGCACCCTATAGCAAAACCTCTCCAAAAAACAAACAAATGTGACTTGTAAATATGAACAGCCATTTCATTGGCTTGAAAATCCGGGAAATTATACAATGGCAAGTACCACTTTGAGAGAGCAATTTGGATAATTGGGAATAGAATGAAATCTCCAGTTAGTATCTCATCCTAATTTCCATTTGAACCCTAGTTCTCTAATTATGTATAAGATATTTCCAGCTTTATGTCTTAAATCCCCACCTTGCGGAATTAATAAGCAGTAACATTGTCAAATTTACTCTTTTTTTGGAGAGGTTTTTGCTAAAGGGCATATGAGCTAGCCAGAAAGATAGAGAGAGAGAGAGACAGAAAGTGAGAAATCAGCCCCCAGAAGGGTGGCAATTCCACCATCTCTTCTCCTCCATTCTCCTCTAGGGATCTTGGGCACACACACATATGTGCCCAGCATTAGTTTAAGCCACCAGGTCCAGGACTCGAACCGCGGTCGACTACATGGGAGTCCAGCGACATAGCCATTATGATGGTCCCGTCATATTTACTTCTAATTGCCTTTATAAATAAAAGAAGTTGAGTAGCATTCTTATTTCCAATCCTCTTTTAACAATCTCTTTGTATCTTCATGGTCCTTTCTATAAATCTAGACGTTTTATGTTTTCTTGTATTAGCTTGGGCAAATGGAGGCAAATGGTAGATGTGTAACAAATGTTTGGATTCTAATTTGAAAGAACGTGTTACTTTGTAATACTTTTTTAAAAACAGAAATAACTGAAATCATTTCTGGTTTGTTCTATTTTATTTGTTATGTTATTTTTAATATCTAAGGTTCCAAATATTATTGAGAATGAAACATAAAATTAGAGTCACAGTAGGACAAAGTGTTTTTCTACGTTTTACATATTCTTACTTGAATATCTTGTTCTTCGCTTTTTCTCAAACCTTATTATAGTTACTTCCATACAGCCCTTAATTGATTCTTTTTGCTATTATTACTAAGCTTGTCATACTTGAACCTTTCAGAGAATTTAAGGAGAATCTAGAAGAGGAGAATCAGACCTGGATATGTGGCCTGAATTATCTTGGTGGTATCTTACTCAAATAGATACCTTAAGTCTAAGTTTTTTAAAGCAGGACAGACATCGCCTTAGAACTAATTTTCTATATTTTAGTGGAAATTGAACAAAAATATACTAGAAATTATGGTGAACTAGGCATCGGACAATTCTCCTAAACGTATTTTTGGTCACTGTTGAAATAGACAAGAGTCTTACTTTTAAGGCTGTTAACAGGCAGAAAGGAATAGATAACAATGACTTCTTTCCACCTAGGGGATGTTAAAAGCTAGAAGACAGTCTAATCTCTGTTTGACATGAAACGTAAACCCAGTTCCTGAATATAGATTGTGTCCCAGTTACCCATACTTTTTTTAGCCTATTGCTATGTGACTGTAATGGACTGACCTCATGACATCTTCAAAGGCCAGCAGGAAGCTGGGGAGCCAGAGCAGGATAGAAGCATTTGGTCTCCTCTGTTACTAAAAGGTCAGGCAGCACGTGTGTTTACGTGTGTTCTTCTACCAACTCCCCAGTTAGTATACAACCGAAGGTATCGACAGGTCTGAAAAGCCATCTGTGGTTTA
The DNA here is from genome assembly GCA_026018925.1 of Tupaia tana. NCBI lineage: Eukaryota > Metazoa > Chordata > Mammalia > Scandentia > Tupaiidae > Tupaia > Tupaia tana. Next base: position 19,506,597 of record JAKSZU010000020.1, on the reverse strand, counting down.
GGCGTCAACATTGCCCCTGAGCAGCACAAATCACAGAAAGCATCCTGTGGTTCTATTATTTCAGTTTTCCTAAGATCTATGTTAACTAATTGCTTTGATTTTGCTCCTGCTGGTGCTCTGTTCTCTGCTAACCTAATACAATGCTTTTATTAAAACCAAATTTAAAAACCAGGCTACATTGTTACTATTGAGCTATCTGCCCACCCACTCAGGTAGTAGAATACTGGATTCTCCGTTAGCACGTGCTTTTATTAAGGAGTCACAATGCTCTCGACAAATATTAATTCATTAATATGCTTGGCCATTTCTCTGTGGTCTCTAGAAATTATTAGTTTGCTCGGTTTATAAGAGGAAGAAGAGAAACTCTGGCACATTTTCCTAAATTCACACTGCAAAGAGGAAAGAGAGGAGACAATTAGAGACTCCTGCTAACATCTCATTGTAGCTACAGCATTGTTTCTTTCATTGAGCTTTTCATAATCTAAAAAGCCTGGCCAACTCATCCTCCAACAGTTGCCCAAAATGCTTAAAACTAGAAGTGTTTTGATTTTGGATTATTTCAGATTTGGGAATATGTGTATATATATAATGAGATACATTGAAAATGTGACCCACCTTTTATTATGAATTTTTTTCATGTATACCTTATACACATAGGCTGGAGTTAATTATATACAATATTTTTGTATATAGTGTTTTCAGTGCAACCTGTAAATCGTGGTCATGTGGTGAGTTTTCCACTTGGGGCATAATGTGAGCGATCAAAAGTTGCAGATTTAGGAGCAATATGGATTTTGAATTTTGGAGTGAGGAATGCTCAGCCCATAATTTACAATATTAGGAGAAGGATTTCAAGTCTCTAAACCTGTCTCATTAGATATGGATGGAATATTCAATCAGTATTGTTTAGAGAATTAATTAAATTACATTTGTAAACTGCTCAGCAGAGTCTTTTCCTAGTACGTAGTTAGAGTAAGAAAATGGAAGATTCCGTTGCATTGAGCCACCTTCTAATAGTCAAAGGTGTCCAGCAGTGGAAGTGCTGTTTGGCAGGGTGGTGAATTACCCATCACTGGCAGGGCCTGTACAGAGGCTCATAGCCACTGCTCGTCTGTGGTAGACGGGGTCTATGCACTGGGCTGTGTGGTGGCTCGATGGTCTCTCAAGTCTACTCCAATTCTGACACGTTGTGCAGCAGTAGGAGTATAATGATTCTTAATGCTTGCACAGCTCTGTATGGTTTAAATGTACTATTATAATGCTTAGTCTTACCTAATCCTCACAAGTCCTATGAGGAAGACACGAGTGGTTTTCACTTTATAGATGGGAAAATACTGAGCATCCCAGGAGTTAGGTAACTTTCTCAAGGTCATGTATTTAGCAAGTTGAATAGCTGAAACTCACCCCTTGTTTTTCGGCTGCTGTGTCCTTATATTTTTGTATCACGTATAGCCATTTATGGTTCTGTTCTTATAATGGGTACACTTTTAAAGAGGCACACCTCAGACTTCCTTTTCTGCCCTTTCCACGGCTACTCAGTTTCTGGTACGTCCACAAAACACAGTACCACAGTGCTTGTATGTGATGATTGAAGACCTAGAGGGAGATTTAAATTTGGAAATAACATTACCACTTGACTCCTGATCTTAAACTCCTCCAGATTTTCCCTTGGCACCAGAATAAGAAGAATGCCAAAGCAGGTAGCATCCTGTGTAATCCTCTGTGCAGCAATGGCATTCTGAAAGGTTGTGGGGTGAGGGGAGGAACACTCCTCGCTGTGAATTACTCTCAAGATGAAAACTGCTTTTTAATCTAAATCTGTGGTTGTGTCGCTATTCAGCTGGTGACTAATTGGGGTGGCTGTGACTAGGATGGGAGCAGGAAGCCAATTCTGCAAGGCTGAAAATGGAATCCCACCTCGCTATAATTTACCGCCATAATGAGAGGAGAGGGGAAAATGCCTCAAGTGTTTAATAGCCAAGCGAAGTGTGTGCAGACCTGCATTTATTTTTCCTTCCAACTTCCAGACACGCATCACAAGGAGATCTATCAGTTACCGCACAGTTGGATTAGTTCAGCCAATTTTTTTTTCATTTTTGAAGCTTAATTCACACTGTATTTTCCCATTTACTGCAACAAATGCTTTATCTACTTTAATAAAAATGGAATACATACTATCAGCTAGTGGAGGTGTTGGATTTGCCATTCTTCACATCTTTTCGAGGTAATAAACAAAAAGACTTTACATAGACATAAGTCTATAGGATGAGCAATGTTGAAGCCTTCTTTCCATTTGATTATTATAATGGGAAATAAAAGGCTAAACTTAATCTATCTGAATGTCCTTCTTAGCCTTGTTTCAGCCGCTCTTCCTGCCCTACTGTCTTGCTCTTCTGTTAAGCAATAAGGCAGGCAGACTAGTCATTGCAGAAATGCATTCACTTGGTTTATATGTGCTTGGGCGAGTCACAAATGCATTCCAGGTCAGGAGAGTTTGTGGAAAAGGTAAAACCAAGAAACTGGAATCACCAGGGAATCCTGAAAGGAGACGTTGATTACTTGCGCCATTTAGTCTTTCATTCTTTTATTTAGTAAACACTGAACTCTATTTAATAAATATGAAGAATAACTATGAAACTTTTAACCCTTCTAGTCACCCCCATCCTTTCATAGGGGATATATAAGCAACGGGACAATGAACTCTGTGTAAACATTAAATGAGAAATTAAATATTTCTAAATAAATTAAAAAAACAGAAAAAAGGATCTTATGTCTGGGGATGACTAAAATGTTTCTGCAAGTGGAGACACCAGAGTAGAATAAAAAGTAATAATAATAAATAAAAAACTCATGGAGTAGATTCAGGAAAAGGGATAGTTCAGGCCAACAGGATATATAAATTCATGAACATGTGAGGGAACCTGCAGTCTCCAAGGCAAATAAAGTTTGGTGTGACTAAAGCAATGTGTATACCTGACGCAAAGGTAAAAATTGCAACTTTAGCTCTCTAAAGAGATGTCTTGTGAAGGAGTTTGAAGTTTAGTTGCAATGAGAGGTGATCTGAGTAAGTTTTTTGTTGTTGTTGTGTCATAAAGCTACCCGTTTATAAGTACAAAAGAAGGAGTAAATTTTGAATTTAAGCCTGTGTTACATGATGCCAGATATCCAACCATAGTCCCTCAACCACAGAGCTAGTGTTTTTTGTTTTGTTTTTTTTTCTTTTATTTATTTATTTTTTTACATTTAGTCACTGTACATTTTTACCGTGTGTACCATGGTTTTTCCCATCATGAATACAGTGCGTATTAGTCAAGTCAAATACATTACCATATTTATTATCATCAGCAGATGACTTCATTTTTGTGTCTGTTTTTCTTTTTTATAAGAGAGATTTTTGCTACAGGGCGCATGCGCTTGCCAGAGACAAAGAGAGACAGAAAGCAAAAAGTCACCCCCTAGGGGGCTGTGGGGGGGATGGACATGCTGAAATCCCTTCTCCATTCTCCTCTTGGGGTTTTGGTCATACATGCACACACACCTGGCATGAGTTTTAAGCCTCTGGGTTTGGGTCTCCAACTGTGGTTGACTACATGAGAGTCCAGCGACATAACCATTATACCATCTGCCAGTCCCCAGTTTTGTGCCTATTAAAGGTGGTTTTTATTCCTTGTTTTTGCTCTGGTCCTCTCCCTCCCTATTCCCCATCCCCTCCTATACTGATCTAAAAAAATATTTAGTTGGAGGCCATTTTAAAAGTCATAGATCTCGGGAACCAGCAGTTAGCGTAATGGGTATGTCGCTGGACTCCCACATAGTCAACTGCGGTTCGCGTCCTGGACCCGGTGGCTTAAAACTCACGCTGGGTGCGTGTGCGTGCGTGCCCAAGATCCCGAGAGGAGAATGGAGGAGAAGGGATTGTGGCGTGATCATCCCCCCTGGGGGGTGATTTCTCGCTTTCTGTCTCTCTGTCTGTCTGGCGAGCGCACGCGCCCTATAGCGAAAAACTTCTCCAAAAAAAAAAAAAAGTCATAGATCTCTAGTATCTGATAGATAAGAATGGCAGCTGGTAAATGTCTCTTTCTTCTGTTTGCTTGCTGTTTAGGATAAGGTTGAGATCCTTCAGTTCTAGGTCCTGATAGATACAACTCATTTCAGTATTTGTGCAAAAAGGAGCTGACTCGATGAAATGGCAAAGTACACAAAAACACACCATAATCTTTAAAGCACTCTTCTTCTGACTAATCAGGCCATCAGGTAAGACTAGAGAAGGGAGAGATTGGAAGAAAATAGTGTAGGAGGAGACGTAACAGGACTTTGACAATGACCCATTGAACTATTCTGAGTCAAAGGTGAATGAGTGGATAATTACCCTGAGAACTGTTACCAGTATATGAGATTAGTGATGTTTTTCACTCTGTGAAAGGAGTAAGCCTGTGGAAGAAAGAACCATGGTGGATCGTGAGCTAAGGGTCCCATGTTCAACCTAATTGATGGCTCATGCATCATTAAAGTCCTTTATTGGTCACTGACGTTTTTTCATTACCAGAGGATGCATACATTTGCCAGAGACAGAGAGAGAGAAAGCATCCCCCAATGAGGACATGGTCACACCAAGGTCTGTTTTTAGTTGATTTCTCCATCCCATAAGGATTTTGGCACACATGCACAACTACCCAGCATGTTTTTCAAGCTTCTAAGTTCAGAACTCAAATAGCAATTGGCTACATGGGAACCAGCTTTCTTTGTACAGAACTTAACTACTACCCTATAGAGCTGTCCCTTCTTGATTTAAAACAAACAAACAAAAAATGCCAGAGGTACAGACCAAGAGGGAGGAGGAGAGAATGAGAAGTCCCGGTCAGGCAGCAATCCCTTTCCTTTCATCTCTTTCTCGTGTCAGGATTTTGGACACCCATGCACTTGCACTTGGGTGGTTCTCAAGTGGCAGGGTCCAGGACTTGAACCATGTGGTTGGTCAATGGGATTCAGTTGTCTTGACCTCTACACTTCCTTGACAGTTTTAAACAGTAGTCAATATTTATTGCATTAGGTCTTCAGAAAATTCATGATGCCAGGACCAGCAGTTGGCATAATGGTTATGTCACTGGACTCCCATGTGCAACTCCAACTGCGGTTCGAGTCCCAGACCTGGTGGCTTAAACTCATGCCGGGCACATGTGCATGCGTGCCCAAGATCTCAAGAGGAGAATGGAGGAGAAGGGATTGCGGCATGGTCATCCCCCCTGGGGGTGATTTCTCACTCTCTGTCTCTCTGGAGAGCGCATACGCCCTATAACAAAAACCTCAAAAAAAAAAAAAAGAAAATTCATGATGCATTTTTGCATAGAAAAACAAATCTCATGACTTTTCTGATAACCCAATATATTACCTTTACTTTTGTATCATTGCTAAATGAATTCTTGGTAAATCCTAGGGTAGAGTTACACAAGATGGTGTTGCACCAACCAGAGTGAGGGTTTCTAGAAGTTTATACTACTAATAAAAAATAATCAATGGATAAATAATAATAATATAATAAATAATAATGACAATAAAATATACTATGCACCAGGACTGTGTTAAACACATTAAATACAGTTATTTCATTTACTTTTCATAACCTGAGGGGGAAAGTAGATAGTCTTATCATAAACTTTTTTTTTTTTTTTTTTTTTTTTTTTTAGATTTTTGCCACAAGGCATGTGTGCTCACCAGAGAGAGTTAAAGAAAGAGAGAAAGTGAAAAATCATCCCCCAAGGAGGATGATCACACCACAATTCCTTCTCCTCCATTCTCTTCTCGGGATTTTGGGCATATATACAAACATGCCTGGCATACTTACAAGATGCCAGGTACAGGACTTAACCATGATCGGCCATGTGGGAATCTAGCACTTTAATTACCATGACACCTCCAGAACCCCTGATTACATTTTATAAAGGAAAAAAAATGAGAACTGGCAAGGTATGATTTCCCAGAGTTTGAAACTGGCAAAGATTGTAAGTAAAACTCAGACCCAGGCTTGGAAAAAAAGGAGTGTGGTAAAGGCAGATGAAGCTGACTTGTATATCAGTAGAACTCATAACGTATCTGTTAGCCTGTCATCAAGTTCTCAAAGAAAACTATTCTGTTTTGTTTTAAGAAGCCTAAATGTATTAGGCCAGTGAGAGTATTTGCAATGAGAATGAATAGATGAAATGAGCGAGAGGAAGAAAAAGGAGAGAGAAATCTTTTCAGTCTATGAAGACTTCAGAAACTACCATCTGTCTGGCCTGTGTCCAATCCTAAGGTATAAGGGAGTGTGCATTAATAGTTTGGAGGACAGATCTATTCTTGAAACAATCCATTAAAAAAGATAATTCAAACTGTCTTTGCTCCCTGGAAACATACCTAAGAATGGCCTCAAGGTTGTTCCCACAGACCCTGCTGCTGACGTCCTGTCCAGACAGAAGCACTGGCTATTGACTGCTGCATGAGCTTCTGTAAGGTGGACAGCAGGGAGGTGCGTGATAAGTAATAGAGGACATGAAGGGCCGTGGAAAAAATGTCATTTCTTTGGAATCATGGTTTCACTAACAGTGGAAAGTAATTTATTTTTCTTAGAGAGAGGCTTTTGCTATAGGGCATGTGCGCTCACCAAAGAGACAGAGAGAGACAGAGACCGAATATGAGAAATCACCCCCTAGGAGGGATAGTCACACTGCAATTACTTTTCCTCCATTCTCTTCTTGGGATCCTGGGCATGCACGCACACATGCCCGGTGTGAATCCGGCATTCAAACTACTGTCAACTAGGTGGGAGTCCAGCAACGTAACTATTATGCTATTCGCTGGTCCCCGGAAAGTAAATCTTTAAAGTGCATTTGAAAGTGAACTTTCAAGTCAAACTCTCTCCTCTTTTATTCTACCTAGTGAACTTTGTCTAAGACTTATGATAAGGGAAGAAAGGTGCTCCAATATCTTGGCTTAAATCAAAGCCAAAAAATTCTATTAGACTTCCAAAATGAGTTTCTCCAACAGTTTCAATTAGGTAAGAAATTCTTCCTCTCCTACTCTAAGAATGTGTGAACGCATGCCTTATTCTTTTCACTTGGATCCAGGGAGGCATAAAGTCACTTGTGGAAAATGTTTTTGATATCCAAGGGTTAAAAGATTCTGGACAGTTATTAGGTTACTGCTATATTTTTCTGAAAATCCATGGCCCAACCTCTTGCCTTTGAGGGAGCTTTTCTATAATCAAAATATCCAGTCATGCTGTTACTCCCAGCACAATGGAGTAAACATATAAATAAAACATTAGTGGTGATTGTAACAGCATGTTCCAATTTTTTTTTTTTTTAAGTCTGTTACCACTTTTTGGTAGCTTGAACAATGCATTCAGAAATTCATCAAAGGCATTTCTGCACACCTCTTTCTGCAGAAAATTTGTATTCATCAACCTTAATTGAGACATAAAAATTGTTTTGAATTGTATTTAGTACACTTGTCGAGTAGCTTCTTTTTGCTAAATATAAAAAAGTTTGCTTTTTCTTGCTTTGTAATTTCTAGCGTCCTCTCCTTTTTTTCTATCTAAAATAAACTTGTGGAAACAAGTATATTCTGAGAGAAATGATAATGGAAAGAAAGGATAGGTACAACCTGGGCAGAAAAGACAGGCAAAAGGTCATGGGGTTGTAAGACAATGAAATAGATAAATTTGGAGAAACACAAAGTAATTCGTTCCATGCATTTCTTTATCTCTCTATATTGTACTCTTTAAAGAGAATAGACCCTGTCATTCCTATCTTTGTCTTTCTTGTCCTCCACTGAATCTCCAGAAGTTCTAAAACAAATCATATCGAGAATTAACCTTTTAGGCATGAAATATCTCTCTTTGCTATGCTATACGTGTCCTCTATAAATCATTCTGTGGAAGAAGGCTGGGCAATCCGCAGTGCTCCAATCCTCAGGTGACTACTTGGGAAGCGCTCCAGCCCCCTCATTTACTGCGATGGTTTTTCTCTGGCTGAAATACTGTTTTGTTACAGCCTTGGGTAGGAAGGAGCTCTTCGTATAATTTTCTCATGCAATATACAGCAACACCACGATTATAAACTCAGCACAGTGGCAAGGTTATAGGCCCAAAGGAAAGAATGGTAAAACATAATTATTTATGAGCAATGAAATAATTCCATGGCCTAAGGCAGAGGAATTATGCGAAGGCAAAAATATGAGGGAAAAGACAGAGCAGGCAAAGCAGGCCCAGGTTCTTAGCACCTTTTCCCGTGTTGCATTGCCCAGCGCTGCTCACCGTGGAGCTCAGAGCTGCCGACTTCTGGCCATCTCATCACCTCTGGCCATGACAGACCTGAAAATAGCAATGGCAATGACTTGCTGAATGCCTAACTTGTGCCAGGCACCAGAGACTCTTATGTCCACTCTTACCCCTTTATGCCTATAAAGTTGGTCTTATTTTGTTTTCTATTTTGCAGAGACATTAACTTATCCAAGATCATACAGCTTAGGTGATGGCAGATGCAGACTTCAAATGTAGGCCAGCCTGACTCCTAAGTCTCTTGATTTTGCCTCTACTCAAAAGGAACGTGGAGTAAACCCACAGGCCTTTGCTATCTTTCCACACTCTGTAAGTCCCAATGTTCTACATGTATTTTCTTTAAGGAACAGTGAAACCCAGAGGAAAGCAGGGATTTCTTTTTCCTAAGGCAGGATTATTGAATTTCTAAAAATATTATTACACCCCAGGAGTCTTTCTAAGCATTTTTATTTCTAATTACCTCTCCCCATAAAACTTTAATACAAAAGTACACTGCATAGCTTCTTCCGTACAAATAAGTTTTGAGAGAGATAAGAATGGAAAGAAAGGATACATACAGCCTGGGCAGAAAAGACAGGCAAAAGGGAGACTTCAAGCATTATAATATCTAAGATTTTTTCACCTTCTTCTTTTTATTTTTTTTTTTTTTTTTTTGAGTTTTTTGAGATAGGGTGTGTGCACTCATCAGACAGACAGAGAGAGACAGAGAAACAGAAAGTGAGAAATCACCCCCCAAGGGGAGTTGGCCACGCCGCAGTCCCTTCTCCTCCATTCTCCTCTGGAGATCTTGGGCACACACGCACACGCTCCCGGCGTGAGTTTTAAGCCACCAGGTCCGGGCCACGAACCGCGGTTGACTACATGAGAATCCAGCAACATAGCCATTATGCTAACTGCTGGTCCCAAGATTTTTTTCACCTTCTGAGAGGTGATATTGCCCCTGTTGAACACGTGTGCTCTGAGGGACACAGCACATCATCGAAGTTCTCCTTTTATTCAGCAACACCCAACAGAGATAACAGAGTTTTCTCCCACTTGTCGGGTAAATTACATACATTACGACAGACTCTCATTGGTGAGTATCTATTGAATCGGTGAGTTGATTTAGTAAAGAAGTGGAACTATTACAAGCATCCTGAGCACTTGAAGACTTTCCAAATGGGAAAATCCAATGTTAGGGAGAACAAGCAAGCAAGAGTGCAGTTATATGACCAGAACTATTGCTAGACATTAATTGTTGTCCTTGTAATTGTTGATTGATCTTTAATTGGATTGTAGAATCCAGGCTTTTGTTATGAACCATGGGCTGAACTATCCAATTAAGTATTGGATACAGGCTCAAAGGAATCTAAACACATGACTGGATTTACTGAGAGACAGAGGTGATTTTTAGCAGAGGGACCAATTAAAACTCCTAGAAAGTGGAGAGATGTTCAGATTTCAATTGAATTAGCCTTTATTAAGCACAGACTATACACGGGATATCAGTCTGGGATGCTTGTACATTATCATATATCTAAGCTTCACGATTACTCTGTGAGGCAGATGGCAGGCTTCACTCTTTACAACCCAGGAACTAAAAGGTCAACACAGATATTTAAGACTTACTTGTTCAAGATGCACAACTGTCAAATGACAAAGTAATAAATGAAAGCCAAACATGGTCCAATTAAGTTCCATTTCTTTTCGTTTTAATTACTCTCTACTTCATACAAATCTGATACATAAAAATGCTTTCTCATCATCTGATATATATTTTTAAGTCAATTTATTTACTTCTTCCATGAATGAGAGAAACAGAAAGACAACCCCCTCAACAGGGCCTTGACTTCATGATCCACCCTCAGCTTCAGCCAGCACCAGATCTTGGGCACATGGGTGTCCTGTGTACCCAGGGAGGTCTCCAGATGTGGTCCTGGAACCCTTCCATGTGCACAGTTGCACATCGCATTTTACTGCCATACCACCATCTGCCTGTGCAAATGTATTTTTTTAATGCACCAAAAGACATAACCATGAAATCATAAAATATTGGATGACATGTATCCTTAAGAATTACATCCGATTGAGAAACATTGATGTAAACGTGTGGGTTTTTTGTCTTTTTCAAATTAAAAACTTAAGAAAACAAGACATTTTAAAGGTACCAAGGAACTGACCAGTAAGGAAAGGTGATTTTGTATTTTTTCACCACGCCTCTTTTGTTCTCTTTATTTTGTTTTTCTGTATCTAAAACTGCCACAGATCAAAACTCAGAACAAAGGAGCAGAATATAAATTACTGTGCTTGGGTGTGAGATCTAAGTTAATAAGGATCTGTCTGAAATTGATTAGAACATGCAAAATTTAAGAAACATAACCCTAAGCATTTCTGCTTGTTGCTTAGTTTGAGAGCACTACATTATGCTTGTTTATTTTTTTTAACTCCTTGTATCCTGATCAAAAAACACAAAGGCTCTTTAGAAGAAATCGCAGTTTATTTAATCATTTATTAAATAATCGACACATAACTACGATGTGCCAGGCTTATGCTAGGCACTGGCTATGCAGAAGTATAATAACTAAACTAAGGGTCCCTGCTTTCACAGTACTGTAATCTAGGCAAAGGAGATACAAACTAAGCAAGAAACAAAGAGGTGAACACTACTTGTAATTCTGACCGATATATGAGCGAGCAAGTAAGACCACAAGGGCCAGTGTGCTTTGGCAAAGAGCAAGCATGGAGATGGTACCAGCCACTTAAGAAAAGTCAATGTTCGTTCTGTGGGAACGAGACCTAGTTGTTGATAAGGACTTGGCCATGAGAAAGGAAGGAAGGTGGGCTTGCAGCCTGAAGGGACAATAGGCTCTGAAGAAATGGGCTGGGTATATTTGATCAATCAAATGAGACCCAAGGTTCAGGAGTGTTATGGGCAAGAGGAGAACAGTCAGAGATTCTTCATCAGGATGCTGAGATTCTAAGGCTACCATAGCCGTAGTAGAGAGATGGGATCTTATTCTAAGAGCTATGGAAAACCTGCCCTGTGGCTATTTCTTAATGTGCCATATTTCCAAATTATCTGACTCAAAATGATTAAAAACAAAAGTTAAAATACTTGATTTCAAGGTCAGCAGGCAACGTGGAGGTTAAGGTGCTGGATCCCACAAGGCTCACTGTGTAGTTCAAGTTCTAGACTCATGGGCTTGAAAATTATACTGGGTATGTGTACGTGCATGCCCGAAATTCCAAGAGAAGGACTTTGGTGTGACCATCCTCCCTTGGGCAGTGATTTCTCACTTTGCTGTCACTCTCTCTGTCTCTGTCTGGTGAGCACATGCACTCTATAGCCAAAAGTACAAAATAATAATAATAAATTAATTTCTTTCACCACAGGACTTTCATCTGGGAAACACTACCACAGTAGAAAAAAATAAAAGGAGGTAGTACACTTAATGTAAATATTGGCATGCTGGATGTGTTTGCTGGTAGGGACATTTTGCAGAAGTATATTAACAAAGTAAAATAATGAAGCAGATGACAACTCTTGGGATAGTATGTTTCCTGCTTCTTATGCAGTCTCATTCTGATTTATACTTTCTAAAAGATAGCATAAAGTCCAGCCTTCATCTTTTATTCCCTACAACGTGGAGATTGTGGCTTCAGTGTCCAATTCTGTCTAAGCAATAGTTATGCTAGAAAGCAACCTAAGAAGCAAATACTAGGGGATATTTGTATTCTAAAATGTGACTCCTACAAGGCTTTTGCAATGTGACCGAAGATTCTTGGAGGCCAGCTCTTTAACGTAGCAAACATACGTTTCCAATGGTGAAGTGTCTCAGGGACAGGCTGGTAGGCATACTATTTGAGAGCAATAGTCTTTTGAACAGCCCTCCTCTCATCAAACCACAGAGCTGAATGGCTGTTCCATATGCCTGGGAGGCCAGCCCTGCTGCTCAGGGCTCTAGATGTGTTTTCTCCTCTTGTTTATGTGCACAGAGATGACAGCAGCCCCTCGGCACTGGAAACTGGCCAACAGTCAGTCAACTGGGCAAGCAGCTATTATACACCCTAGGGTGCATTGCCCTCTTGGGGTCTGGTAGCAGCTTCTACTTTTCTGTGAGCCATACTTTTTCTGACATGACTTAGCTCAGGGAGGTTTTTCATTCTGAATGCAAATGTTTATGGGTTAAAAGCGTATTTAAGTGTCCCCAGGGTAGGTTGGGTGAGAGACCAGCATTGCCTTCTTGTCACACATACTCTACCCAGAGCCAGTTAAAGACCGGAAAAATTGCTTGAAGAGGCATATGGAAATTTAAAGAGGTAGAAAGCAATCAAGGCAACATTTTCTGAGACTAGTGTTAAGATCATGATTGGGAATAGAAATAAATATGAATCAGTCTTTTCCTCATAAAATCGTCAATACAATTTTCCAACTATCTGGGATGGTTTTGAGGGTGGGATGAATTACTTTCCTAAAAGTCACATGTCTTATTTTTTTTTTTTCAAGTGTTATGGAACAGTTTTACTTACTATAAATGAAAGTAGCTGATGCCTGTCATTGGAAATATACTAGAAATATAGCAGGCCCAAAATAAAGTTTTGTTAAGAATTCAGGGTGATATGAGCAGGCCACGTCTTCCTAAACAGCTGGGTTTATGGAGTTAGGACTATTGGAGAAACTTTACAAGCACATTGATCTTTGGAGGCAGAGAACTTCCTGCCACTCCTGAAGTGGAAAGATGGTCTTTCTATTGTAACTTTGAGCAGAGAACATATTTTATGAGTGAATGAGTGCATGCATGTGTGTGGAAGTGGAAGTGCACATGTATGCATGTGCACATGTACGTTTCAGTGCTTCTTGAAAGAGTCTGGGCAGAAGTCTAACAAAATCCTGTCCAGGAAAAAGGATACTGATAGAGATGTCACTGCATTGACTTCATTAAATTGTTTTCAACATCCCGCATGTTTTTCCTTAATGTTAAAGTTGCCTACAAAATGTTTATAGGATACAGAGATTTATCTTAGATTTGCTTTCTCTTATGGTCACTCAGGTCCACATACAGAATGCTTATCTTTAGCATCTTCCAATCAGTTGCTTCCTCTCAGTCACCGGGGCTTGGGTTCAGGCCAGCCAGTTCCTTATCCAGACAACTGTAATATCCTTGCAACTAATTTTCTCACCACCTATGTCCTCTCTTCACCTTGTCCTTCCACTCCTGCCCAAGTGATTATTCTAAAACCCAGATCTTGTTAAATCATCTTTAACTTAATATCACTAAGTAGATCCTAGTAGCTTTTGCTAATATCTAATAGCTAAAAATATCTTTTATTGAGTCCAGCCCATGTGGTGGATGCCTCTCTGTGGACAATCATTCAGAATTTCTCCTTGAATCCCTACTCTTCCTTTGCTTTAGGTGCTAGGCCTAATTTGCACCCTTTAACATAGTAGCAAGTTGTAAAATTCAGAACACCAAGAAATAAAATCAGTCAAATTGTGTGTTAGTATCTTACAGTTCAATTCAAAACAATGACAAGGTATTATATAACAGGCTGGCTCAGACATGTCATTAATGACATATCTGAATGTATCTTTGGGATAAATTATTAAGAGGAGTTTTGTAGTCAAAAGGTTCACACGGTTTTACAAAAGGGAAAATCCTGGCCAAGTTATTAGAAGATGTACAATTTATATTCACAACAATGTACTCACCTTATCCATATAAGCTTTAATTATTTTTGCCAATCCGATAGAGGAAAAACAGCATTACCTTGTAGTTTTAATTTGCATTTTCCATTAACATCCCTAATTTAAAAATCCAAAATCCCCAGTGCTCCAAAATCTGAAACTTTATGAGCACTGACATGATGTCCTCAAAAATTCTACACCTGTCTGTCATGTGACAGATTGGAGTTAAAACGCTGCAACCCAAAATTATTATAGGAAATTATCTTCAGGCTATGTGTATAAGGTGTATATGCAACATATAAAATTTATGTTTACATTTGGGTCTCATCCCCAAGATATCACTATGTGTGTGTGTGTGTGTATATATATGTATGTATATGTAATAATATATAAATAAATATAAAAGTATATAATAACACCTGCTGTGGCAGATCTCATATATATATATATATATATATATATATATATATATATACATATATATATATATATACACATCACCATGCTGTGACAGATCTCATATATATACACACACACATATATATATTGTGTGTGTGTGTATATGGGATTTACTTTTTATGAAAAAATTTATTAACTGTGTAGATCATATTGACCATAGTCTAATAAAAATACATATATTCATATATATACATATATATATGTTGTAGAATATTCCAAAATTCTCAAATCCCCTCAATCCAAAACACATCTCCTAAGTACCCAAGTACTTTAGTTTTATTTTCTTGGAGAGATTTTTGCTATAAGGGCTCATGCACTTGCCAGAGAGACAGAGAGAGATGGAGAGAGAGAAAGTGAAAAGTCTCTCCCCATGGAGGATGACCATGCCACAATCCCTTCTCATCCATCCTCCTCTTGGGATTTTGGGAACACACACACACATGCCCAACATAAGTTTCAAATTGTTCGGTTTGGGACTCAAACTGCTGTCAGCTATGTGGGAGTCCCGCACTTAACCACTATGCCTCCTGCTGGTCCCTCTTGCAAGCACTTTGGATATTCAACCTATACATAGTGAAGTTATATAAAGGAGGACTCTGGTCAACGGTCTCCCAGAGCAGTTAGGAGACAGGTGTTACTGTTCCCTACATCGACAGGGAAATGAGTCAAGACCCTCTCAGGCTTAATTTTTAATCACATATCATTAATCAGTTTATTTAGTGACGTTGTGATACACAGCTGGTATTGCAGGTATTGCTGGTATTGTGGGCTCCAGTGCTCCCTGCCATGTGCCCCAGGTATGCCAGGTCGCCCTTTCCATTGTATTTTTCAAATTTGCTCCCCTGGTCCAGGAAACAATTTGCTATTTCATTTATTTAGTTTTAGTTTAAAAAACTGTAAATTAGGCATAATCTGTGAAATTAATGCTGATTAACTAGTTAGAGAACAATGTTTATTACTTCACTTTTGTTTTGCTCATATATTAAAACACCTGATGTGACAGATTTCATATATATATATATATATATATATATATATATATATATATATATATACACACACACACACACACATATATACATGTGTGTGTGTGTGTGTGTGTGTGTATATGGGATTTACTTTTTATGAAAAGAAATATTTACGATGTAGATCATATTGACCATAGTCTAAAAGCCCTTAAAGACTAAGTTTGTGTCTGTCTTATCTACAACACAAAGCATACAGAACACAGTCTACATGCACGTATGCAGTTATAAGCTTTCTGTCTATAGAAACTCAAATTTAAACTAGAAAGGCTGCCAGATTCTTGGAATGGGGTTGAAGATGCTTTGAAAGTAAAATATAATTGGAAACGTATTCTCAAATATTGCCTTCTGAGGTCTGTTACAGCACTTTTTTGTAAAAAAAGAATACCTGCTATTTTACCAATATCAATAATATGTTCTCAAAAGAAGTCCTCTCTCCATAGTGATAATATCCTGAAAAAGAGAAGTATAGTTTGTGGAGTAGGAGGAAACTCTGATTCTGCCATTCCTTTTGTTCTGTGTGATTGTTGAAAGCCTCTAAAAAAAAAATCCATTTCAAGGACACCTTCCACCACTCTGTCTCCAATTCTGATCTGTTGCTATTGCTAAGTTCAGATACAGATGTAGGAGTCCAAGTCCTCTGACGGGAACACATCCCTATCAATATGCCAGATACCCTGAGCAGTACCAGGCTTTCTTCCCAGCGGCCGAGGACTTCCTTGGCAGTTCTAGCAGGACTTCATCTTACCCCAACCTCCCTCCTCCAACTCTTCCCTTTATCTGGGACACCTCAACAGCCTCATTCCCCTGGGCCGCCTAGGGGAATAGCATTCTTGCTACCATCTTTTCCAATGAGGGTAGCACTTTTGACTCCTGTGAGGCCAAATGACACTCGGAGCTGCAATATTTTGTCAGTCTATGCAGCTCCTTTTTTGCATCCCAGAGAACAGCAGTTTTTCCTTAGACACAGGCATTCACACTGGGTGTCACTACCTCCTGCAATTAAAGGAATCCCTCCTCTTGTCTAACTACTTTCTGGTAGCTTTGCTCTCTGGCCTCTAAAATTTCAGTAGCACATCAGATGTGAGGAGGGAAGATAACATATTCCAGCAGTGCAATGAGAAGACACACTTTCAGTAAGAAATCACCCTCTCTCATCATTTTGAAAAGTCTATTTTTATCCTGAGTTTCAGTCCAACACAAAGTGACCTAGCAGACTGAATAAATGCCAGAAACCTTGTATGCTTTTCCATGTCACTTTCTAACCCCTCTGGTAGTGTGGTTCATCAATAGATGAAATGAGCCCTAAGGTCCCTTTGTCTCAGCATCCTTAATGCAGAATGGAGGAACAGGAAGTGAAACATCATGACCCCTGCCTCCCCTCCTATACCATTCTTTACTCTTTATTTTTGAATGTGTGGCAGCCTTCTGATTTTATGACTTAATTTATTCTACACATTTCTTTTCATTCGTAAAGCAAGAAAAGCAATGGTATTCCACACACATGCTCTAAATCACAGTATTCACTGAGTTGGATTCTGAATGTCATCACGCTAGTCTGCAGTTCTGATTGCAAAGGTAATGTGAAGAGTGTGCATTTATGTGTGTGTTTAAAAGAGGGTAAGAAAGGGGCTGGTAGGTAGATGGTGGTTAGAGGTGCTGGACTCCCATATGGTCGACTGTGGTTTGAGTCCTGGACCTAGCGGCTTGCTTTTCACTTTCTCTCTGTAGTAAATTGAAAAAAATAATAACAAATAATACTAAATAAATAAATAAATAAATAATTCTTTAAAAAAGAGAGAGAGGATGAGAGAGACAAAAGAGAGAAGGAGAATGAAGAGGAGAAAAATAGAGAGCAAAACAGAGACTGACTGACTAAAACAGATGCAATCACATACACACTGTAAACACATAGAGAGAACTGTTTTACCAATTTCCAGTTTTGAGAATTTTAAAAAGTCTATAGACTATGTGGCAGATATATTACTGGGAAATAATTTGGATTTAAATAATCTCTTACCTGGGACCAGCAGTTAGCATAATGGCTATGTTGCTGAACTCCCATGTAGTAGACCATGGTTCAAGTCCTGGACCCAGTGGCTTAAACTCACGCCGGGTGTGTGTGCGTGTGTGCCCAAGATGCTGAGAGGAGAACGGAGAAGGGATTGCGGCGTGGCCATCCCCTCTAGGGGGTGATTTCTCACTTTCTGTTTCTCTGTCTCTATCTTTCTGGTGAGCACATGCGCTCTATAGCAAAAACCTCTCCAAAAAAATAAATAAATACAAAAATAATCTCTTACCTGAAATATGTCTACATGGAAACGAGAAAATAAGGAGGAAGGATCAAATTTTCTTTCAAAATTTCTTGCCATAGATTGACGTATATGACAGGCATATGTTACAGTCTTCTTTTGTTTATTATACTTTTGTTCGTGACCCTCAAACTTGTCGATTCAAACTTGTCTGTGTGAGAAGCCTGAAGACAAGACGGGAGGCAGTGCCTCAGCCACGGGGTTTGGCCTGCTCCTTTCTTATTCATGCTTGTCGTCCTCTGTTTTGCTCAAAGGCTGATCTGGACAAAACTCGGGGGAACTTTCTGTGTGTTTGCTGTAGCGCCAAGCCGAGTTTGTCTCTGACTGCTGCATTCCATCACTTTGGGACTGTGCTTACAGTTCTTCGTATTTTTTATGTTAAAAAAAAAAAAAATCGGCCTATGAGGGCTGGCAGGTGGTGTGGTGGTTAAGGAGCTAGACTCCCACATGGCTAACCACAGTTTGATTCCTGGCCCTGGCGACTTGCACTCTCATTTTTTTCTCTCTCTCTGATGAGTACATGTGTCCTATAGCAAATTAAATCAAATAATAATAATAATTAATAAAATTAAATAAATAATTCTTTTAAATTTTTTATTTATTTTTTTGTAGAGGTTTTTTTAACCTACAGGGCGCATGTGCTTGCCAGAGAGACAGAGAGACAGAAAGCGAGAAATCATCCCCCAGGGGAGATGGCCACGCCACAATCCTTTCTCCTCCATTCTCTTCTCGCAATCCTGGGCACGCATGCACACGCGTCTGGCGTGAGTCTAAGCCACTGGATCTGGGACTCGAACCTTGGTCGACTACATGGGAGTCCAGCGACATAGCCTTTACACTAACTTCTGGTCCCAATAAATAATTCTTTTAAAGATAAATGAACCTATGAGATGCCATTTCATGCACTCCAGAAAACATTTAAAGATGCTCCTCCCCACACATTTAAAGATGCTCCTCAGATACTGAGGATCCTATCTGACCTGTGAGCGATTAATAACTGAGGTAATTAGGTTTAAAAACGAGATGGAGGTGCAGCAATATGAACCTCTGCAAGACTGATCCATACAGAAAGGTTCTTGGTTTGCCTCCAGAGACCTTGCTGAACATGCTGGGGACATGCATGCCCTCGCTCCAGGGCTGGCTGAAGGTGAGGATGGATCGCAGCCTGGAAACCTTCTGGTGGTGCCTGTTTCTCTCTTTCTCTCTGTCTCTCTTGCTCATGGAAGAAAAAAGAAATTAACTTCAAGAAGTTTTTTTAAATTGATGATAAACTTCAGCTTACCTTCTAGGCAATGCAATATCAGGGCTTGGTTTCTCTTCTAATTGGAAAACCTCAGCAATTCCTCTTTAGTCATATTTGGTTGAGGGTTTGCGATGTTACTTATACAAAGGCATGTATTTGAAATCATAATTTGCGCTTCCGTGACTGTTCTCATCACAATGTCAAAACTTCCGTCTTTAATGCTTATGTTCTACAAAGTTGCCACCTAAGATGGAATTACTGAATTCTGGGCTACTGCTCCTATGGAAAAGATGAGGTGAGGTTCCCGGGAC
The DNA here is from genome assembly GCA_026018925.1 of Tupaia tana. Classification (NCBI taxonomy): domain Eukaryota; kingdom Metazoa; phylum Chordata; class Mammalia; order Scandentia; family Tupaiidae; genus Tupaia; species Tupaia tana. The sequence continues at coordinate 19,487,268 of JAKSZU010000020.1, read as the reverse complement.
CCCCTGGTCACATTTTTGTTCCCTGATTAATAAAAAAAAACCTCGTTTATGTGTGCTTCCATTTAAATACACTTTGTTGACTATATATTATTGATTCACTAACTCTGAACTCTCACCGATAGCACTGTAAGCCACGCCTACATGAAGATTACCTCACATATATTTCCTCAATCAGGCACAGTGTGGCCTTCCTGTGCTCAGGAACACTAGGCTACACTTCAGCTGTGTACTTGGGAGTCATTTGAAACACTGAAATTTCAAACAAAAATAAACACAAAAGGACAGAAAACACGCTACTAAATAGACCACAGAAAGGACACCAGCTTCCATGTGAGAGTCAAATCAAGGAGGCAGCTCGGCTGGGTATGCTTGTGTGCTTGGGCTACTAAAATTTACACCAGTCTGTGCGTGTCCTCTAATGACCATGGAAGGATGACTATTAATTTGGAATTACAAGTGAGTTTTAGGGAGCAGGAGAATTTGCCAATGATGGGATCTGCATATAATGAACAGCAGCTGTAATTTGCAATTTAGACCAAAAGTCCTGACAATGCACATGCACAGAGAACAAGTAATTCCCACACCATAGACCTCTATGACCTGGCAAATCTCTTTCATTATCCAGAAAATCTTAAGGGGCAAAGGCTTCTTCAAATAGGTCTGGGGTAATAGAGTTCATCAAGTACTGAGGGGAGTACCATACCTAGAACTACACACAGTTCTCTTATCACCTTTGATTCAACCCAGTTCTTGTAACAGTCAGCTTTTAACTCTTTAAACTTTTTGTTTCTACCTCACTGTCTGAAATGTTGCTTGTCACTGTGTTTTAGACTTGACTTACTGGTATCTTGGGCTTTACTTTTCCATCTCTCCTAAAATAACCAATAATCACCCCCTCCTTCATGGCTCTCTAAAGAGGTGCCCTACCCAGCCCCAGTAATCCTGGCACCCCGGATGAACGTAGTACTCCATTCTTCTCAGGGCATTTTAAAGTGTGAAATGTTTTATAAACCTGTACAAGGGGTCTTCCAAAACTTCATAGAAAACTCATATTATGAAAAGAAAAACTATGCACAGATTTAAAAAGACTTTATTCCAAAATCAGTTCATACTTTGATTTCAATTTTCCATGAACTCTTTGAAGTCCCCGCGTGTGTATCTTTATCATATACGTTAGCTCCCCTTTATCTGTGGTTTCAGTTACTACTGGTCAACTGTGGTCTGAAAATATTACCTTTCATAACTAAAGTGGTTTTATAAATAACATTCCATAAATAGACAATTCACAAGTTGTAAATAACTTATATCATTAAACTGTTCTGTTATTAGTTATTGTTAATCTCTTACTGTGTCTAATTTAGACATTCAACTTTACCATAGATATGAATGTATACAAAAAACAGTTTATATAGGCTTCAGTACTATCCATAAGCCTCCACTAGGGGTCTTGGAACCATCCTCTGTGGAAAAAGAGAGACTAATGTATAATATATATATAACAAAGAGGGGGTTATAGTTATAATACATAACTGCTAGGTTTTTACTTACTTTTAAGATTAAAAACGTCAAGTTCAGGCAGGGCAATTTAAGTTCTTTCTCTTCATATCAGTAGCTCAAGTTGATATTGAAAAATCAAGCACACTAAATAGATGATAAGCTAAAAGTTCTACCCAAGCTTTCTAGGAGTGTACAAAGTTCTTTCTTTGTTGACTTAGACTTTCTTAGGCAAAAAGAATGCAGAGTGGGAAAAAATAGGAATCTCATTGAATCTTCTTTAACAAGAGTGACTCATTTTTTCTCAAAAGATTGCTCATAATAACTATTCTCCTGTTTCCCAGAAGCTGTATGGCTTACAGTGATGCTTATAAAGATTTTGAACATCCCCATAATAATTATTTTCAGATATTTAGCCTCTGTTACTCTATTCTCTGATCAAACAGAACTAAATAACATCACTTTCTTGATGCTACTGGTATTATTAAAACTTGCTACTTAGAACCAGCTGATGGCATAACTAAACTTACAAATAGTCAACAGCGATTCAAATCCCAGACTCAGTGGCTTAAAACTCACGCCAGCTGCACGTGCATGCATGCCCAAAATTCCGAGAGGAGAGGAAAGGAGAAGAGATTGCAGTATGTTCATCTACCCTGGGGGGGATGGGTGATTTCTCAATTTCTGTCTCTCTCTCTCTCTGTCTCTCCAGCGTACATATGTGCCCCGTAGCAAAAATCTCCCTTAAAAAAATTGCTACTTCTTGTTTCTAGTGCATCTAATACCATTCTACTACTTGGAACTCTAGAGCTTCATCCACCTGTCTAGGTTATTTCCTTATTTTACTAGCAGAGTAGTCGCAATCCTTAGTGAACATCAGAATTAGTTGGTAATCTTCTTAAAAGAGGTTCATAGACCCCAAACTCTGAACTGCTAATTCAATTAAGTTTGGAATAGAATCTGAGAACTGCATTTATAGCAAAATTCAAGATGGCAGAGGAAGTACACTTTAGAACCAGCGTCCCTAACGCAACCAATTTATAGAGATGCTTACCACAATGCATGGCACGTTGTAAATGCTTGGCTTGTCACAGATCAATTTCCATACCATCCAGTAAACAGACCATTGTCAACCCTGTTTGTATTTAATTCTCCTTATTTAATTTTAATTTTATTTATTTATTTATTTTGGGAGGAGAGGTTTTTGCTATAGGGCGTGTGCACTCGCCAGAAAAACAGAGAGACAGAAAGTGAGAAATTACCTCCCAGGGGGGATGGCCACACTGTAATCCCTTCTCCTCCATTCTCCTCTCAGGATCTTGGGTGCACACGCACACGCACCCGGCATGAGTTTAAGCCACCAGGTCCGGGACTCAGCTGCCGTCGACTACATGAGAGTTTAGTGGCATAGCTGTTATGCCAACTATTAGTCCCAATTCTCCTTATTTTATAAGTGTTCTATTTTTATCCAGTCTTTACCTATTCTGATTACCTTGACTTAGGTAAAATTCCTGTTTAAAAAAATACTAAAAAAAAATTGATATCGTACTGTCTCTTCCTTTTATAAATTGGTCTATGTCATTTATATCATTTTAATTATATTTTGGCATAACTATGTAGTTGTTTCTGTGACAAAACGGTCATTCTAGGCAGATCTAAATCTATAAAATCACATCTTGCCTTTCTGCTCATCACGACAGGGTCCAAAACAACTATTGAACGAATAAGATGGGTAATTTGCCCTTTTTATTATTTTATTTTTTAAGGTTTCTGTTATAGAGCATGTGCATTTGTCAGAGAGAGACAGAGAAAGAAAGAGGAAAAGTGAAACATTTCTCACCAGAATGGGTGGCCACATTGCAATTCTTTTTTCTCCAGTCTCTTTTGGGGTCTTGTGTACACATACACAATCACCCAATGTGATTTTCAAGCCACCGGGTCTGGGACTTCAACCATGCAGCTGGCTATGTGGATCCAGTACCTTAACCTCTAGGCTACCTGTTGGCCCAGGTAATGTGCTTTTAAGATGCTCAACTCTGCATATATTTTGAAGGTTATGATTGACTAATAAGAAGGTAGCTAGTGAGAATAAATACTTACTCAATTCTTCTTACAATACTAAAGGATACTTGAGGAGCCAGACAGTAGTGCAGTAGTAGCACATGATGCACTGCAAAGAAATCCCACATGGGACAGCTTTGGGTCCCAAATCTGGAGACCTTCCTGAGTATGCTGATCACACGTAGCTCATGATCTTGGGTTGGTTGAAAGCTAAGTGGATCGCAGTGTCGATCTCTTTCTCTTCCTTTCTCTTTTTTAGCTTCTCTTGGTGTGGAAGAAATACATATAAATACTAAAGAATACCTGAAGAAAAACCGTATCTTTTTTGATTACTGCATGCACTTTCCAAAGAGAGAGCGAGAGTGAAGTCATTCCCCAATGAGGAATGGTCATACTGCCATACTTTTCCCTCCATTTCTTCATCCTGTGGGCATTTTAGGCATGGATGCACGTGCACCTGGAGTATTTTTTAAGCCTTCAGACCCAAAATTAGAACCATAGTCAACCGTGTAAGATCTGGCTCCCTTAGCCACTACTAGGTTATGGGGCTGCTCCCCACCCCAATTATTTTCATGTTTTATTTTCTGAATTTCATTGCTAAATTCAAATTTGCCTTTTACATTTTTCTCATTGTAAAGCTGAGTGTTTTGAGTCTTAGATGCTACTGCATAGCTGAAACTCTTACCCTCATTACAAAAATTTATATATTTATGTAAATATATATTGTATATAATGTAATAGTAGTGCCAGGTATATGTGTATGTGTGTGTAACTTTATCTGTTTACGTTGAGTTCTAGCTCTGTACCTCACTCAAAATCTAGGAACTCTATGCACAGGACTCTATAAAGGGCAAGTACAGAGCCTACAGAAAGGCAATTTCAAGCAGGCAAGTCATTGCTATTTCTGTTGCTGGGTACTGCAGTACTGCTAGAATTTCCAAGCACCAAGTAGTATTTCCTAAAAATTCTCTATCATTTTTCAAAGAGGCTGAGGTTTTCTGGTAAAGGGACATCGTAAGCTTTTCATTTTTTGTACCTTCTCCTTTCAAAGGAGCCACAAAAACAATTAGCCATTATCATCAAGGTGATAACTTCAGAGTTTACATGATTGACTTACAGTTAATTTTGTATAAAAGGTAATTGTTTGAATACCATAGACTTATCAGATACCTGTTCCAGACAATAAGCTTAATATATGGGGATGGGGTTGGAGAGGTGAACTGCTTTTACTAAACCTGGTCACTCTTCATGCCAGTTGAGTTCTGGAGAAAGGAGTGTGCTCAGAGATTAGGATGGAGGGATGCGGGTGTGGAAGCTCCTTCACTCAGCGTGCCGGAGCTCAAGGGACAGCAGGAGGAACGCTGAAAGAGTAGGCTGGTGTTAGTTCCAGGAGAGCTGCCTGTCAGACCAAGGAAGATGGGCTGTAGTCTGTACGTGACCGGGAGGGAAGTGGAATGAATTGGTCTATACTTTAACAAGATTATTCTGGCTATAAAGTAGAAATCGAATTGTCTGTCATCTCATTTCTGGTCTCCCATTTATGATTTTGATGAGTTTGTCCTTTAAAGGGCTTTTTCTCCTCCTGGACTTTGAGACTATTCCTATTTCTAGGGATAATATTCCTTTCCTCAATAGTGAAGGTCTTAGGATCTATGGCCTTTTTAGGAAAAGGATTTGTCCAAAGGGTTATAAAGATTAAACAGGTAAAGCTTTTGGAAGAAAGACTACCATCTAGTTACATATACATCTTATCATTCAAGGGGAACATACCATGGACTTTCTTTTTCATTATTTTTTTTTATACATTCCATCACTGTATAGCATTACAGCTTGCAATGTAAATTTCCCCAGCATGAATACACTGCATATTAGTCCAGTTAAAGATATTATCATGCACATTATCATCAACAGATAATTTTCCATTTTTGTGTCCCGTAAAATGTTCTATTTTCGATCAAAAACAGCGAAAGAAACAATCAGGAGGAAGCAGCAGTCTGCAGCAATGTATACTTTCTAGTAGCAGCGGTGATTTTTATCAAGCCCAACCTACTCCAGATTGTAGGCTGCAAATGAATCAGCGAAGAGAAGAGGTCGTGGGTGTGGGGGGTAAATATTGATATCCTTCACATAATCTTTGTCGCTCCTATAGGAAAGGAGTCCAGCGAATGAATATATTAAAACTCTTACGTTATAAAGTTATTTGTTGAGGCTTGGAGAATTACTAACTTAGATTATAAATAGTCAGTGTATACATTCAAAGGGAAGAAAGATTCGTGCTCTCAGAAAGCTCTACCATTATTTCATAACCTCAACTGCAATGAGAAATTAATTCCACAATCACTACAGCTCCTAGTAGTGTTCCACGGGGGCCGAGAAACTAAAAGTTAGCCTATTTATTTGTTTTTTAATTAACAAGAATTTAGGCATTAGAAATGACACAAAAAGAAATCTTTATTCAACCCACTCAGCCACACCGACAAAATGATAAAGAATCACCGACTTGCTTTGTAAACTTAATATACTTCATTACACTAAAGCTCTTGAATTTGTATGTATGAGATATACTTCTTTCCCTTACTTCCTAAAACTGGGGTGCTCTGTGGTTCAGCTTTGAGATTTGCTCGCCGACCCGTCCCCCAGTGCCTCCGCTGTGCCGATGGATTGGTGATTCCTTCTATCCAAAGGCATTAGGCGGGATGCATGTGCAAAAGTAGGGCAATTGCACCCTCATCTGGCCATAGAAGTGATTGCACTTTGAGATTTCTTGAGTTTAAGCATAGCAAATGAGAGAGGCTAGAAAATCTATTTTAAAATATAAAGATGTGCTTTCTTGTGAATTCTAAAGTTTAGCGATTTCCCAAGGCACACTCATTATTGTAGATAATATTACCTCATCCATGGTATTTCTGGAATTATCAAGGAGAGAAGAATACATGCTGAGCTCCTCAAGGAATAGTACTTATCACTGGCATTTTCCAGACTGCTAGCTAAATGGAGTCAACAAAGGTTTAAGTTCTTAATGGGCACGTTGCAAGCCCCAATAAAAACCTCTGCAAAGGATAAGCCAATGACTCACAGCAATCTTTCATTTGTCACTCTAATTCACCTGTCTGCTTTTTAGAAGCAAATGAGCATTAAACTGATTTAGTACTTTGTAAATCCAAAGATGGAAATAAGCATTTTGATGCTCCCTTCTTCCAGGTTGAAAGAGAAAAAAGAAAATAATTTATCCTTCCCAGAAAGGATATTGAGCATAATTACAGTGGATAAGGTGGAGAGGGACGAATCCTCCCTACTGCCTAAGAGACCCCAAGCAGCTGCATCAGACTCTTCCACTGAGAGCAGCGTTTTTTCCAAGAGGACGCAGCAGGTGAAATAGCAGTGGGGGAAACCCAATCTCTGCCTGTGGCCTCTGGCTTCTTTTTTTTTTTTTTTTTTTTTTTTTTTTAAATTTATTTTAGTTAACTTTATTTATTCATTCACTCATTTATTTCAATTTGACCAGAAGGGGGGAGAGAGAAAGAGAGAGAGCGCAAGCTGCCAGGTCCGGGACTCGAACCGCAGTTAGCCACGTGGGAGTCCAGCACCCTCAACCGCCAAGCCATCTGCCGGCCCCGCCTCTGGCTTCTTTGAAAAGAGAACCATGGGCATTTTCTTTCTGGGCTAATGGGCTACCATCAAGAAAAGCCAGATTTTCAGAGTCCCAGTTCTCACATCAACTAATCTCTCACCTTTTAAAAATTAAAGCCATTCACAATCTCATTTTTCAAGTATCTTACAGCATTTTCAACTAATTTAGGTAAACATCTGATGACCGAAGGGGAAATGTGGTATAGATATTTATAAGTACAGAGCCAGGGATAGAGTTAGAATCTCAGTTAGAGATGTTTCTCTAACAAGACAAATACTTACGTTGCATCATGAAATTGGTCCTGAGGCTGTCAGAAATATCTGAAGAATTAGTGTAATCAGTTCTGTCCTTTTTCCTGAGCTCTGGACTCAAACTCAACCTCAAATTGCCCGTATTTTTTTTTAATTGACCTTCACTTACTCTAGCGTCAGCAACTAAAAAATAAATATTTTTCAAATAAACAAAATAACAAAACAACTTTATCATCTTTGTAATAAGTCTACTGCTGATTTGTTTTTTCTGTCCGTGTTGGTGTAATTTCCTGCATAATGTGGGGTCATTTTTTACTCCTCTTTCTTTCTTGCAGCTTTTTCCAGAAAGATCTCTAAACTGCATTGTTTCTTTTCAAATTTTCCACCTTTGTGATTTTTCCATTTACACTGCCATATCTGTAATTTCATCCTGATTTATAATTGAGTTATGCAACGGCGCTGTAAGTCAATTTCCCTCTTCTGGTCTCTCCATTCTGCAGTCCGTTCACATCAGTGTTCACTGAGTGAATGAAGGTCAGTGTCCTCAGTCGGATTCTCCATGTGTTCTAGGATTTGGCTGTGCTCTTGATGCTCAAGCCCCTACTCTGGGATCCCATTGAATTCATGAGCTTATTCCTCAGGCATGCTCTGTGCCAGACTGATACAGATATTGCCATGGTAGTTTTTGTTACCAGAAATGTCTTCCTCTTCATTTACTAGAATTGTATTTGTCATTCAAGGACAAACTTCACCTTATAGATTTTCTGATAACTTCTCTGCTCTCCTTGTCCCAAAAGAGATCCTGTGCTCTCCTCACCCAATAGTGTATGTACACGAAGAGCCTTATTTATCATGCCATACATCTGGTACATTTCATCTTTGTGCATGTCTCTTGTTTGTTTTATTCAATTGTGTTCTTTTGTGACCTGCCTCATTAATTTATTAATTTTTACAGTCTATCAAGTAACTAAACATTTAACTTCCTGTACACCTGAAATAGCTGTTTCTGTTGCTAATTAAAAATATATAATTTTAGGGAAAAAATGCATTTGCAGAGAAAGATTCACATTTTAATTCACTTTTAATATGAATCAAGAGTTTCAACCGACTACCTTGCTGAAGGTACATGAACATCCATGTTTACTGAAGCATTATTCACAATTGCTACAACAGGGAATCAACTCAAATGTCCAAGGGTGGATGAATGGATTAAAAAATGTGGCACATAGACACTATGGAATACTAATCAGTTATAAAACAATGAGACTCTGATATTTGATACAAAGTGGATGAATGTGGAAGATTTAATGCTAAGTGAAGCAAGCCAGACTATGAAAGAGAGGCTTTGTATGGCCCCACTTAATATATACTGAATTTCTGCCCTTTATAGCAGAAACTGAGAAGCTGGAAGGTATAATAGCAAGGAGGGCAACTGTAGATGCTAGAGATAATGTAGTCATGAAAGACAGGGGTTGGAAGAGAGGGGATCACGAAAAAGACAAAGAGCAAACACAAAACATTTGACACAAAATCGAAGTTACCTGTTGATGATAATGCATATGGTCTATCCTTGATGTGACTAATATGCACTGTGTCCTTGTTGGGAATAACTATATTTGCACTGGATAGGTGCACAGTGATTAAATGTAAATATTTTAAGTGTAAAAGAATGCTGAAGTTAATTTTGTAAAAATACATAGATTATTTTATAAATAATAAATATTTTATAAATAATTTATAAATATGTATTTTATAAACATAAACAATTATTATGTCAATTAAAATTATAATAGTTAAAATATGTTCTAAAACAAAAAATATATATTAAAAATTAGTATAGCTATTATGGAAAACATTATAGAATTTTCTCAAAAAACTAAAGTAGAACTGTTTTATGATCCAGCTAATTATACATGCAAAGGAAAGGAAATAAGTATGTCATAGAGACATATGCACTTCTATGTTTATTGCAGCCCTATTTACTTAGGCGAGATATGGAATCAACATAAATGTCCATCAACAAAAGAAAGGATAACAAATATGAGATGTGTGTACACACACACTCACACACATACACCACACACAAACACACTATGGAATATTATCAGTCATTTTAAAAAAATAAAGTTTTGTCATTTGAAGCAACAGTGACTAGCCCAGATGACACTATGCTAAGTGATATAAACCAGGAACAGAAAGAGAAAAATCACGTTATCATACACAGATGGGATTTTTAAAACTAATACTCACAGAACTAATGAATAGAATTATGGTTTCTAGGGACCAGTAGATGGCAAAATGGCTACATCGCTGGACTCCCATGTAGGCTATCGAAGTTCAAGTCTCAGACTCAGTGGCTTAAACTCATGCCAGGTGCATGTGCGTGTGTGCTCAAGATCTCTAGAGGAGAATGGAGGAGAAGGGCTTGTGGCATGGCCATCCTCCCAGAGGGTGATTTCTCACTTTCTGTCTCTCTAGTGAGCACTCGCGCCCTATAGCAAAAATCTCTCAAAAAAAAAAAAAAAAAAAGAAAAAGAAAAAGAATTATGGTTTCTAGAGAGTGGAAAGGACAAAAGAAAGGGAAGGATAAAAAGAAGTTAGTTAGTAGAAATCTATGGTTAAATGAAAGAAATAAGTCCTAGCGTTCTATAGCAAAGATAACTATAGTAATTTACTGTGTGTAGCAAAATAGCTAAAAGAATTTTGAATGTCAGTAACACAAATGATGAATGTTTGAGATGAATATGCTAATCATTTGCATATGATCATTGTACATTTTAGTCATATACTCAAAATCACACTGTATTTTATAAACATAAACAATTATTATGTCAATTAAAATAATAAAAGTAAAAATACAAATATTTTCTTGATTTTAGATTTACATTCTGAAACATATTAAAAGAAGTCATGTAAGTTTAATACATCTTTCCTTAATAAAACATTCTATCAAGTCCATCTACAAACACATATTTTAGTATGTTGAAGATCAGATTAATGAAATTCTGTGGTTCATATTCCACCTGGGCTGTGGTCTGCTTCATACATTTGAACACAATAGTAGGGAGATACCTCATTCATAAAGTTTCCACTGAGCAACCTATATATATATATATATATATGTATATATATATACACACACACACACACACACATACATACATATATAATGTGACAGAAATGGTGGTATCAAAACAGACAAGGTCCTTGCCCTAATTTTTAAATTTTATGAAGAAATATTTTATTTTATTTTATTTTATTTAAGAAATATTATTTTAGAAACTTACATTCAGCAAAAAAATTGAATGTAAAATGGTAAGTAACATTTCCCTCTGCCCCTTCCTTTTTTATAACTTACAAAATGACAGAAAGCAGTGTAATAAAAATTTATTTTGGGGGACCAGCAGTTGGCATAATGGCTATGTTGCTGGACTCCCATGTAGTTGACTGCAGTTCGAGTCCTGGACCCAGTGGCTTAAACTCATGCTGGGTGCGTGTATGTGTGTGCCCACGATCCCAAGAGGAGAACAGGGGAGAAGTATTGTGGTATGGCTATCCCCCCTGGGGGGGGTGATTTCTTATTTTCTATCTCTCTGTCTCTGTCTTTCTGGCGAGCACATAAACCCTCTAGCAAAAAACTCTCAAAAAATTATTTTTTATGTTTGGAAAAAAAATCTGAAAAGAAAGTTTATCACCAATACTTCCAGTAGACATTATTACCAGTTTTCTAGATGAGTACATGTACATTCAACATTTCTTCTTCCTTTCTGTCTCTTCCAATCATCTAACACATCCACAATATACATCCTGTATAAATGAAGAAACTAAGCAGAAAGCCTAATAAAAATTGAAATTTGAAGTGGAAAGGGATTTTTAAGAACATTTAGTCTAATTACCTCATTTTCCATAAAGGAAAAGAAAACTCAGAAAGAAAAGTACATTATCGAGGGTTTGCAGTAAATTAGTAACAGATTCTAGACCAGACAGTCTTCAGACAACCAGTAGAGTTCTTCATCCTCTAAACTACATTGTTCCCAGTGGGAAATTTTTTCACTATTCATTTTAGACATTGTTTTTCCTACAGAAGGTGTAGAGAGCCCTAGGTAAGGCTTCCAAAAATAAAAGGTTAAACCCACTATGGATTTATAAAGAGAAGACAAGTAATTATTTATGTGAGATTATTCCAGAGAGAGGGAACACACGTGCAAAGGCTCAGAGCATGAGTTTGCATGGCAAGCTGTATAGGACATGGGGACTGGTCGACATGGTAAACTATGAGACTTGGGATGTATTGAATGGATCGTGACTTGATCATGAAGGATATTGGATGCTTGGCAAAAAAAAAAAAAAAAAAATTCCTACCAGTTATAGCATCTGAACAATTTTTAGAGAGGAATAAGAGCAAGGATACGTGTTCAATGATTGCATTTGTGTTTTAGACACATCACTACTGTAACAGTACCGCGAATACCAGTTGATAGGACTGCAGGCACCAGAGAGATGACTGTAGTATTTCAAGCAAGTGGTAATAAACAGTCCAAATCGTACCCTCATTACTCTTGTTAACAGAGGAAGTATGGGCATCAGCCATACAATCCACAAGACCACAACTTCACAGACACTTTGTGTTTATTAATGAACTTGAGGAACACATAAGCCCCTAAAAGTATACTATATTTGGTCCATTTGAGTATGTGTATTTCTGATGAGGTAGATATATCCTTTTCTTTTTTTTAGAGGTTTTTGCTATAGGGCACGTGCACTAGCCAGAGAGACAGAGACAGAGAGACAGACAGAAAGCAAGAAATCACCCCCCAGGGGGGATGGTCACGCTGCAATCCCTTCTCCTCCATATTCTCCTCTCGGGATCTTGGGCACACATGCACGTTCGCCCGGCGTGAGTTTAAGCCACCGGGTCCAAGACTCAAACTGCGGTCAACTACGTGGGAGTCCAGCGACATAGCCATTACGCTAACTGCTGGTCCTGATATATCATATTCTTAAAGGGATGAGACCCCTAAATGTTTATCAGCTAATGGCACCAAATGCCTGAGAGTATTGAGGTGTATTTCCCAATGCCAATACCCCCAGTTGTGAAACCCAGTTTTCTTGGAGAGTTGTATCAGGGCTTTACATAGAAAAATAATGTTTTGTTTTGTTTTTTTGAGACATATATTAGGCTGTCAGGAAAGTCATGATGGATTTTCTATGTAAAAATCCATCATGACTTTCCCAACAATTCAATATTTGTACTATCCTGATTTGTAACTCTGTAGAAGAAGGGGCAGTTATCATGACTTCCTTAGTAGAACTGGAGTAGCAATTCATAAACCTTTGCAAACAGACTCTTAGTATAGAGGAAAGGAAGCCTTGAAACGTATTTAGTTAATGTCCCTGGTGTAATGAAGAGGTGCCAAAATTTCTGAGACACATAGTAGCAGAGTCAATTTACCTTCACTTTTCATTGTAACTGTTTGGTCCCATCCATCATTTATTCCTCTCCAACCAGGCTTATGCCCACAACCATGCCATTGACCTGTCTTTATAAATTCATCAGTGGCCAACCTGTTGCCAAATTCAGCAAACACTGGACCAGTAGATGGAATAACGATTATGTTGCTGGATTCCAAAATGGCCAACTGCTGTTCGAATCCCAGACCTAGAGGATTAAAACTCACACCAGGTATGTTTGCATACATGCATGCTAAAAATTCCAAGAGGAGAATGGGGGAGAAGGAGTTGCTGTGGGACCACCCGCCCCCCAGGAGGGTGAGTTCTCACTTTCGGTTTCTCTGTCTCTTTGGCAAGTACATGTGCCCTATAGCAAAAATACCTCTTAAAAAAAAATCAGCTAACACTTTTCAATCTTGTTTTATTTTCCCTCCAAACTGCTTTCAGCACAATCGCTTTCTCCTGTCTTCTTGTAGTATTTCCCTCACTTTCCTCCATGAGACTATGGTCTCGTGAATTTATTGCCATCTTTCCGGCTGCTCCTCAGTTTCTTTTGCTGGTGTGTGACCACCCAACCTAGAAATGATAAAAAAAAAAGTTTCTCAAACCTCAATTCAGGGTCCTCATTCTTTTTTTATATTATAATATCATATCAAATTATCTTGCCCATTCCTCTGGTTTTATAAACCATCTATGTGGCAGGATATTGAACTTTTTTCTCATTTCTCTTCTGAGCTCCAAATTCATATTTCAGTTGTTTGTGTGACACGTCCACTTCGATGCTCTGGATTATTGGTAAAGTGATTTTAACATCCACTTTAGTCACCCACCACCTGAAGTACGGTCAGTTTCAGTGTTCAGTCTGTTTGGATAACTGAAGATTCCAATGGCAGGTGAGAGGCTAGAAGCACTGTATATTCTAAAAATAAATAACAGTGGCTTTAATAGGGAATAAATGGACCCATACTCCTTAGTGCAATTCTATCCTTTTCTTTTTTCCTTTTCATAGTAGTCAGCTACAATTCTGATGGAATTATTTTAGTTAATGGATCAACCAATAATTAATTGATCCATTAGCTAAAACAATTAATGGAACACAAGTGTCACTCACTTGCATTCATATATTCTGCATGATGGAAAATATATTGGAGAAGGCAAGAACCAGTGCCTCCCCTATAAAACACAGGTACAGCAGGCACAAAAATAGACACCACCCTCCACCCTCTGAGAGAAAGAAAAAGAAAGACAAACAAAGGAAATAAAGAAATCAGTGGGTTGTCAGAAAAGTCATTATACATTTTTGCATAAAAAATATGTCATGACTTTTCTGACAATCCAATATATTAGGTTGGAAGGCAGAAACCCAGAGAAAGAAAGGTAGGATGTCAATAAAAAGACAAAATATCTATGTGAGTCAAGAAAAGATGAGAGATGCTGACATTCTTTTCAATCGTTGTGTGCGAGTCTTCTCCTAAGAAGAGATCTTTACAAACTCACTTTTGTGCGAATGTCACTGCCTCCTGACTTGTTAGTGCTAACCTTGGGTCTTGGCATGGCTGTCGGGTTGGCTTTAGACCACTGGCTTTGCTATGTCAACAGTGCCCCTCCTCCTGTTCACATCTCTGGATTTGTTATATTTCTCATGGCAGATATTCTTGCAGGAGTACTTGCCCCCCCTTTCCTGATATTATCCTTACTGGGATGAGAAGAAGAAAGTAGGAAAGATACTTTGTGACTTCTCTGCAGTGCCTGGATGCCAGAAAATACTCTTGTTTTCAGACAAGCAAGGTTATTGGGGAGATACATCAGAATAGACATGTAGTCAATCTACAGAAGTACAAGTAGGTGAAGACTTAGATGGATATTAAGAGTGACTGTGGACTTGAATTATTTCCCTCTTCATCGGGATTCATATATAAGGCATGTCTACACTGAAATTCTAACTGTGGCAGAGGATGTCTGACTCAATAGTTCACTTTCAGTTACTACATGTGACTAAAAAAAACAAGTATTAAAAAACTGAAAGAGCTGCAAAGAGAAAGAAAGACATTAGGGGGAGAATGGCAGAAAATCATTACAGTAGTGAATTCCTGCCTCCCTCCCCTCTCCTTGCTGACACCATTTTTAAACCAAACCTCAGGAACTTTCGTAGATTCAAATTATGTTAAAGCCCTAGGGACTACTACTGGTTTATTTCGGAATCTTGCTATTAAGGTGATCTGAAACTTGGTATTAACACAATTGTATCTGGATTAAAGAATATTTTAAGGAAAGCTACTCAGTTCAGTTCAATCAAATTCAATGGATTGTGTGCCTGCTGTTTTAGGCATTGCCATAAGTTGTAGGGATGTCTCAGAATTCAAGACCAGCATCACTCCTCCTGTCATGAAGCCTGCATCCTTAACACAACAGTTAAGATGGAGTGTGGGGGCTGGCAGGTGGGGTGGTGGTTAAGGATGCTGGACTCCCACATGGCCAACCACAGTTCGAGTCCAGACCTGGTGACTTGCTTTCTCTCTCTCTCTTTCTTCCTCTCTCTCTCTCGTCAAACTAAAATAAATAAATAAATAAATAAATAAATAAAGCTAAATAAAAAATTTTTAAAAAAGATGGACTGTGTAGAGAAATTCCAGTTAGCAAGACAGAAAAGTTGGCTCAAATGAGATGAATTGTAAAATAAAAGTAGCTCTGGGATTTATGCAATTAATGACTATTACATAATTTACCCCTCCTTGAGAGTCATGATTCAAATTTTCATGTCTGAAGCTTTGGAAGAAAAAATATCTATTTGATTTGGTAAAATCATTTGTGGATAAAAAGTTCATCTTTCGTGTGTCCGAATCTGCATTTCATTTAGTTTTTGCTGATGTTTTATTTTTATAATACATTGATATAGAGTGCAATTCTAAGGGACACTTTATGTTATTATTATTTTTTTCAAGTGCTAGGATTTAAAGTGTGTACAAGCTTTCATACCACGCTTTTTTTTTTTGGAGAGGTTTTTGCTATAGGGCGCGTGCGCTCGCCAGACAGAGAGAGAGAGAGATATATAGAGACAGAAAGCAAGAAATCACCCCCCAGGGGGGATGGCCACGCCGCAATCCCTTCTCCTCCATTCTCCTCTCGGGATCTTGGGCACGCAAGCACACGCGCCCGGCGTGAGTTTTAAGCCACCGGGTCCGGGATGCGAACCGCGCTCGACTACGTAGGAGTCCAGCGACATAGCCATTACGCTAACTGCTGGTTCCCATACCACGCTTTTGAATATATTTTGGAAGTGTATTTCTCCTTTTCGTGAGAACAAGAGGAAGACAAGCACCCACCATCCAGCCTTTCCCAGGCAGCCAGATCACAGACATCGTTCCAGAGAATGAGCTGTGTTCTTTAGGTTCACGTGTCTTAATCCACATGTTTATTTCTCTGTGCTGGTATAGGCATATAATTGTCTCTGTCTTGGAATACGATAGTCCAGATGAGAGAAACATGGACAATGGAGCACAAGAATTACACAAAGCAGGATAGCTGCTTCATCTTTCATGAGGAGCTCCCAGAACAAAAGGGCAAAAGTGGGAAAGCAGCACCGTTCCAGTGTACTCAGAAGGTTGAGAGAAGGGAGTAGGAAAAAGAGCGGTGGAGTAGAAAACTAGATAGGTGTGGGACCAGCAGTGAGCGTAATGGCTATGTCGCTGAACTCCCACATAGTCGACCGTGGTTCAAGTCCTGGACCCGGTGGCTTAAACTCACGCTGGGCGCATGTGCGTGCGTGCCCAAGATCCCGAGAGGAGAATGGAGGAGAAGGGCTTGTGGCGTGGCTATCCCCTCTGGGGGTGATTTCTTGCTTTCTATCTCTCTGTCTTTCTCTGTCTTTCTGGCGAGTGCATGCGCCCAATAGCAAAAGCCTCTAAAAAAAAACTAGATAGGTGCTTGATGGCAGGCTGTTCTGACTGTGAGCACATGCATTATAGACTAGGTGTTTTAATCAGGCATCATTCTCGGTGCTCACTCACTTCATCAGCGATAATCATACATTAGTCATAGGAATTAGCAAAAAAAAAAAAAAAAAAAGACAGGTTGGAACTCCCATCGGCTGTAAGTAATCATATTTCCAGTAGAGGGAGCCTCCATCTCACAATTGAGCGGCCTACCATGGCTGGTGCAAAAATCTGGTTTCTGAAGGGAGGAAAACAAACTACCTTCACTTCACGTGTATTTGGAGGGGATTGCTGAGATTGGAAAGCAATTCACTGCCTAGATGCAAAGAGGAATGCACAAAATTATTTGCTCGTTACCTAAATTAAAGTCACGGAAATCCAAAGGGGTGTTAGATATTGCTTCTGATTTATTCTATTTTTCGAAGGCTAGGAATGGCCAGTATTGCCCTGGCCATTATTGAGATATTTTACTCCCCCTGACTGTGCGGAGGCATCTCCGGGCACTGCTAAGACAGCGACCGAGGGTACCCACGCACTGTCAATGTGTCCCTTTCCTATTCTCATCTTATCAGCTTTACAAAGGAAAAGGTGGGACAAAAATCAGGAAAAATATTTTTTTAAATGGTGACTATATACACTTACATAGTTGTATCCCCATTTTATAGAAATGTGTAAATAGAGACTAATCTCAAAGCTGGGTGAAAAGCAATTTTTAGATGCATTTTATCCGACAAATTATCTGATAAGTGAGAATAGGGAATAGAAAACGATAGGATGAGAAGAGAGAGAGAATGTATTTTCTTTCTTAACCTGCAAATAAAGGCAAATTAATTAATATTTATTCTCATATAATATACTTCCTTATAACAGGATCCCATTTTTTTCCATCTGAATTTTCTTTCTGCTTTCTCTTTATTGCTATATCCTACATTTTTTCTCTTTCACTTTCTTTTCTCTAAAGCACCTATATTTTTCTTTTGTTTTTCTAACTGCCTTTGGTCTCTTGGGCATTCTGCATCTCACACACACCTTAATTTAGCTTTTTTATTTTTATTTTTTTAAGGTTTTTGCTATAGGGCATGTGTGCTCACTGTAGAGAGATAGTGAGAGGGAAAGTTAGAAGTCACTGCCCGGAGAGATGGCCATGTCACAGTCCCTTGTCCTCCATTCTCCCTTTGGGATGTGGGCATGCACATACATGTACCTGGCATGAGTTTTGAACTGCCGAATTCAGGACTATAACTGTAGTCAGTCATGTAGAAGTCCAGCACTTTAACTACTATGCTGCCTGCTTGCCTCAAATCAGCTTTGAAAAAAAAAAAAACCTGTCAGTCTTCCAAAAGTATCCCTACTATACTGTATCATTTTCTCATGATTTGAAATAGTGCGAGGAAGGAATACCAAAACCCAACTTTTCATTCTAATGGAGAACATTATCACTGTCTAAGAGAGAGTAACAGGTAGGCTTTCTGGGCTCAGGTGGGAGACCAAAGGATGGCGGTGGCATTCATCTTGCTTCTGACAGTACAAAGCGATCAATGAGATACGTGATGCTGGGATTTCATGTGCGAGAACCCGGATAGGAACAAAGGCTAGGGACCAGCAGATGGTGTCATGGTTACATCGCTGGACTCCCACGATTGACTATGTTTGAGTCCTGGACCTGGTGACTTGAAATTCATGCTGCGTGCATGTGCATGTGTGCCCAAGTTCCTAAGAGGAGAATGAAGAAGGGATTGTTTCACAACCATTCCCCCTGGGGAGTGATTTCTCACTTTCTGTCTCTCTGTCTCTCTCTGTGTCTCTGGCAAGCACACATGCCCTGTAGCAAAAATTTCTCTCTCCCTGAAAAAAAAAAAAAGGAGAAGAAGGAGAAGAAGGAGAAGAAGGAGAAGGAGAAGGAGAAGGAAAGAAAGAAAGAAAGAAAGAAAGAAAGAAAGAAAGAAAGAAAGAAAGAAAGGAAGGAAGGAAGGAAGGAAGGAAGGGAAGAGGTATAGTTGGGACCAGCAGCTGGCATAACAGTTACGTCACTGGACTCTCATGTCGTCAACTGTGGTCCGAGTCCTACACCCGGCAGCTCGAAACTCATGTTGGATACATGTGCATGCGTGCCCAAAATCCTGAGAGGAGGATGGAGGAGAAGGGATTGCAATGTGGCCAGCCCCCCTGGGGGGGGGGGGGGTAGGTGATTTCTCTCTTTCTGTCTCTGTCTCTCTAGCAAGCGTACACACCCTGGAGCAAAAATCTCAAAACAATTGCTGGTTTTAGGGCTAAAGCTAGAATGAGAATGCTAACGCTTTGACTGTGTTACTTAGGTTACATCTCATATATTCTCTAAGCCTCTATCTACTTACCTGTAAAATGGAAATAAAACTCTTCCCCCACACAGGTTTGCCATGAGAATAAAATAACATTACATATAATGACATTTTAAAAAGAACTCATATATGACTAAGAATACGCTTTTGAAAAAGAGCAGAGGTAGAAAGGGCACATGCTTCACAGGTTCTAGTCCCTGTTAAACCATTTTCTGGATGCCTAGTCTCCAACAAAACTAAAAGATACAAAACTTTCAAACCCATGTTATGCTTCTTTCCTGTAATGTGATTTTATGATTAGTTTTTATACAGTCAATCACTATATATCATTATAGCATGAAAAGTGAATTTTCCCAGCATAAATACAGTGTATATTGGTCCAGTTAAAGATATTACCATACAAGTTTTCATCAACAAATAATTTTCCACATTTGTGTCCCTTAAATGTTTTGTTTCTCCTTTTCTTCCTTGGTTCCCTTCCTTTCCCTCCCCCCATTTCCTACCTTTCTCCCACACTGTCTCTAATATCCACAATTATTCTCCATGCTTTTATATCTTCCAATATTTCAGTTTCCTCCATAGAGTTCAGACATTCGGTATATATTGAGTGGGAACATACAATGACTCTCTTTCATAGTCTGGCTAGCTTTGCTTAGCTGTAAATCTTACATATCCATCCACTTGATATCAAATGCCAGGTCTCATTGTTTTGTATGGCTGAGTAGTACTCTGTAGTGTATATGTGCCATATTTTTTTCAATCCATTCATCTGTTCATGGACATTTGGTTTGGTTCCGTGTCTTAGCAATTGTGAATAAGGCTGAAATAAACATGGATATACAGGCACTTTTCCTACTAAGAGTATTCCCATCTTTTCAGTAGATACCCTGGAGTGGAATTGCTGGATCATATGGAAGTTCTATTTGTAGGTCTTTGAGGAACCTCCACATTGTTCTCCATGGTAGCTGTACGTTGCCACCGAGAGCGAAGAAGAGTTCCCTTTTCACCACAACCTCGACAGCACTTACTGTTTCTTTTTTTGTTGTTCTTGGTTTTTTTGTTTGTTTGTTTTGTTTTGTTTTTTTTTTTTGTTTTTTTTGTTTTGTTTTTTTTTTTTTTTTTAATTTTTCTAATCCTAGCCATTCTGACTGGGATTAGGTGCCTGCTATGTGACTTTTTATAAACCATGTAAACTTTTGAATTTCTATTCTGTGTTTGGAAAATGACCATAAGTAGCTCCTGATTTAAAGTTGACAAGATTGATTATGATGATGTATGTGGAAAGGTGCCGCACTTCAAAAGGTAGGCTGTTTGTAAACTCTTCCATTTACTGAGCACCATAAAATATCTTCACCCTCCTTTCTGGGATATCAATTGATTGAATTCTCCAGTCCTTAATCAGGTATTCAAGCCTACTTTTTACTGTAATAAAAGCTCTCCAAACTCTATTCTGTTCTAGCTACTGTTTAGTTTATTGCTTTTTTGTTTATTTGCT
Source organism: Tupaia tana (assembly GCA_026018925.1). Classification (NCBI taxonomy): domain Eukaryota; kingdom Metazoa; phylum Chordata; class Mammalia; order Scandentia; family Tupaiidae; genus Tupaia; species Tupaia tana. The sequence continues at coordinate 19,466,635 of JAKSZU010000020.1, read as the reverse complement.
GTGTGTGATGTAGTGCTACCTAAGCTTGGCACATAATCACCTGTCCTGTGCACCTCTACTGCTTCTGAATCACAGCATATCCTAGAAGAAGATACAAACGTTGTTACACTTATGACTTACTAAAATCATTTAGAGATTTTATAGTCCACCAGTCACCCTTATTTTATCTCTAATAAATACTCTAGAAAACTCACGGCAGAGACCCCTATAGAACTTTGCTGTCAAGGTCCTATTAAACACCTCTTTTAACAGACCCTGCATCCCACTTCATTGACACAATAGAAACCATATGTTGTGACTACCTCATCTTGCTAAAAATTATCCACATTTGTTGCCAAAAATATGTACTTTTCTGAATTCACCCGAATAGCTGACCGTTTTGTCTGTCTCCTTAAGTCTGTCTCCTTTATCTTGTTCTTATGAGCATTTCTAAAGTCTTAGTCATAAGTGATTCTTGTCCTAGCTTTACTCAAATGTGTTTAGTTAGTGTATCCACCCTTGTAGTCAACAGTCCATTTTGTTCAGATGATTTAAAGTCAGTATCTCTAGTTTTGTTCTTTCTTATGGCCTCTGGTTTTCAGATTCAGCTGCTCTTTATACATATGAAGATTGCTCTATATTGGTTAAAATGTGGTATAGAAGGGGCCAGCAGATGGCATGTGGTTAAGACACTGGACTCCCACATGGTCAACCATGGTTTGAGTCCCGGACCTAGAGGATTGAAAATCACGCCAGGTACATGTGCACACATGCCCAAATTCCCAGGAGCAGACCGGAGAAGAGGTTGTGTGTGTGGCTGGCCCCTGGGGAATAGCTTCTCACTTTCCCTCTTTCTCTCTTTGGCAAGTGCACACATCCTATGGCAAAAACTAAAAGTCTATCAATCATCTATCTATGGCACAGGAAAACTACAAATAAATTGCCCGCTTCTTAGAAAAATGTATTATTTTCCCAGTGCTACTGTAGCAAATTTACCAGTTTAAGGCAACACACATTTACTATTTCACAGTTCTATAAAAATCCAGCACAAAATGTTTCGATTCTCTGTTCAGAGTCTTAGCCAGACTATAGTCAAGGTATCTGCTGGGCTGTACTTCTTATCCGGGACTACAGATCTTTTTTTTTTTTTTTCTTTTTCTTTTTCTTTTTTTGGAGAGGTTTTTGCTATAGGGCACGTGCGCTCGCCAGACAGACAGAGAGAGACAGAGAGATAGAAAGCGAGAAATCACCCCCCAGAGGGGATGGCCACACCGCAATCCCTTCTCCTCCATTCTCCTCCTGGGATCTTGGGCACGCACGCACACGCGCCCGGCGTGAGTTTAAGCCACCGGGTCCGGGACTCAAACCGCGGTCGACTACGTGGGAGTCCAGCAACATAGCCATTACGCTAACTGCTGGTCCCTATAGATCTTTTCTAAGCTCGCTTGTTGGGAAAAATTCATTTCCCTCTCATGCTTTCCATTTGATCCTCTCCATTTCCTACTCAGAAATGGTGATGCTCCCCTTCTGATGCTTCTAATTTCCCTTCCTTTTTTGCTCTAAAAGTTTCATATAATTACACTAGGCTCAACCAGATAATCCAGGATAATCTCCCTATCTTAAGATCAATTTATTAGTGATGCTAATTACATTTTCAAAGTTCTCTTTAGCATGTACAGTAATACAGTCACAATCCCGGAGTTTAGAATGTGGAATCTATTGATAGGACATAATTTTCCTATCAAAAATATCGCTGAAGACACATCTGCCACATTTACATAGAAGATTAGAGTTGAAAGGGACATTAGGGGCCACCTGGTCTGATCTCTTTATTTTCCAGGTAAAGAAGATAGAGACCCAGTTAGTTAAATAGACATACCAATAGTTACATGCTGTGAGAACTTCACTGGTCTTCCCACTATTTCCCAAGTGCATTGCTTCCATTTATTGCCACTAATTTTATCTTTGAAAGCCTTAACATTTTTCTCATCCTGTTGAAATTAGAGTCAATCATAACCTTACATCTATTGTAACAACTATTCATCTCAACTTGGAGGTTTTTTGTTTGTTTTAAGAAACTGCTCATATAACTATTGACAAAAGATTAATAAAAATATTAGTGGCAACCTGAATGAACCAACTATAGAGAAACTATTATGTAACAGGTGAATAATAGTGTATATGTACCTACACACAATTACACACACACACACACACACACACACACACACGGGATATGGAATGAAGAGTGTTCAGTTGACACTGAATAAGTCAGAAAAATCTCCCCAGAGAATAGTTGTAGAGGAAGATGAAATCACAGTATTGGCATTTATGTTGAACAATGTATTTTGACCATCTGTCATGCATGGATAGGATGGAGAGACACCCCAGAAAGAAATCAGGTGGTAGCTCCAAAAATCTAGATAATTAAGACATGTGAGAAGGCTATCATAATGAAAAAGAATGTGCAAATCAGGAAAACATGAGGGAAGACCTGGAAGGGTTTCTTGACCTATTTAATGAGGTATACATAAGAAACATTTCATTTACTTTTCATTATTATTCATTTTATTTATTTTTATATTTTTGTCCTAGAGCACATGCACTTTTCAGAGAGACAGAGAGAGGGAAAATGAGAAGTCATTTCCAGGGGGAATGGCTATGCCACAACTCCTTCTCCTCCATTCTCCTCTCAGGATTTTGGATACATGTGCAGACATGCTCGGCATGTTTTTCAAGCCACCATCCAGGACTCAAATAGTGGAGTCAGCCATGGGGAAACCAGTACCTTAACCACCACGCCCCCTGCTGGCCCATGAGAAAGATGTTAAATGATTACAAAATGTTCAACCCAGAAGATATGGAGGATAAATGTGCCACCATCTGAGAAGGGGAAGTTTGAAAGACAGCTATTTTCCTTTTGTATTTGTGAAATCTTATTCACAGGCTGCCATATGCAAACTAGAAGGACTTTAGTAAGTGTAGGCAAAAGAAACAAGTTGTCACTTTTATCTGTTTTTTTTTTTTTCATTTTTTTCCCACACTAAAACTGTTCATTTTTGTTCATGTTTTTGTTTTTCTACTGGGAGATCATTAGGCCGAGATGGCTGCTCTCAGGATTTTGGGCACGCTCACACACATGCCCAGTGTGAGTTTGACTACATAGGAGTCCAGCAACGTAACCATGCAATCTGCTGGTCCTTCATCCGTCGTCTTCAACACTCTGATAAAACCTGTGAAAGTATGAAGACCAAAATGTCCACAAGTAGATAAAGAGTTAGAAAATGCTCATTTATATTTCTGTTTACCTGTTTATTATGATATATGCTAGTTTCCTAAATTCTGGTTTCTATTTCTTCCATTTCTTTAACCTAATTGTCCTAAAATCTCACTCCGATCATCTGACTTTGTTTTTAAAAAATCAAACAACTTTTAGGTGTTCCTCATTGCCTGAAGTATATAACTCTAATTCTTAATGCAACCAGTCTTCTGAGATACCACTTTTTCCCCTACTTTCTTATCATTTATTCTTTGAAGCGAGTAGCCTGGTTCTGTACCCCTGGTCTCAAAGAAGGACTGTGATAGTGAAGCAACCAGAAGGTGCCCTTAAGGTGTGATTTTCTCTGGCTTTTGTTTTCTAAAAGCCACAAAAGTTTAGATAGACATCTTAGGGGGAAAAAAAAGATAGAAAGTAGGAGACATGGATAACATGTAGCAATTTTAATTGATGTTGAAGTCTGTGTGAATTTAGGAGTTTGATGGAATAAGTGCATTGATTCTTCTGTAGTAAAAAGTCATTTTTGCTCAGATAACTTAAAACATCTATCTCAGGACCAGCAGATAGCAGAATGGTTACGTCGCTGGTCTCCCACATGGGCAACCTCTGTTCAAGTCCTGGACCCGGTATATTAAAACTCACTTCAGGCACATGTGCATGGGTGTCCAAAATTCCAAGAGGAGAATGGAAGAGAAGGGATTATGGCATGGCCATCTCTGCTGGGGGTGATTTCTCACTTTCTATCTCTCTGTGTCTCTGGCGAGCCCATGCACCCTATAGCAAAAAAATTTCCTTAAACAAAACAAAAAATAAAATAAAATAAAAAACATGTATCTCTAGGGCCAGCTCATGCCTGGGCTGGATCCCACATGGCCTACCCAGTGGTTCGAGTCCCAGATTCAACAACTTGAAAAACACATCGAGCATGTGTGTATGTGACTAAAATCCCCAACGGAGAGAGAAATGGAGAGGGAATTGCTACATGACTGTCACTTTTAGGGGATATTTTCTCTCTTCTTTTCCCTCTCTCTGTCTGTCTTCAGGGAGTACATGGCACCCTCTGGCAAATTGAAATACATATAAAATTTGTTTTCTTTTAGAAGCTCCAGTTCTTCATTTTCAGTAGCCCAATGGACTTCTTTCATTCTTTCTTTTTTGGTTTTGTAGATATATTTGACCAACTTTTGTAAATATCTTTCTATTACTAACTTGCTAAATTTTTTAATGGGATACTCCATTCTATTATAATGCTGTTTCTGTGTTCATTGAGAGAATCACGTATTAGTTTTCCTTTAATCTGTAAATGGAGTAAATTAATTTTATAGATTTTTTTTTCCTTTCTAATGTAGTACCTTTTTATGTCAGAAGTAAAATCAATAGGGTCTGAAGTATTATTTTTTCACATCTGAATTTTTAGCTAATATTTTGCTTAAGATTTTTTTTATCTAAGTTTGTTGTCGAGATTGATTTATGCTTTTTCTTTCTAAGATGATCTTTGCTTGTTTGGGATTTCAATGTTATCTGAGACTCATTAAATCAGGCAAGTTTCCTTTATTTGTATTCACTAGAAAAAAATGATTCAGGCTAGAGTGACCTCTTTCTTGAAAGTTTGATAGCACCTCTGTTAAACTACCTAAGTTAAATCTTTTCTTTGAAAGAAAATGTTAACTGCACATTCTGTTTTGTAGTGATTTATTATAGGACTACTCAAGCTCTCTGGTTCTTTTTTAATCACTTTTGATGTATTGTATTTATGTAACATATGTTTAACTTTTCTTAACTTTTTACATTTTTTCACATAAAGTTCATATACTTTTGTTACTGTAATTTAATTTCTATGTGACTGTTTTATCTATTTTTCTTGATCAGTTCTGACAAAATTTTTTGTCTTTTTTTTTTTTTTAGCATTTTCAGGGTCATGGATTTTGCCTTTACTGTTTTATTTTTGTAATTACTTCCTATCTTGTTAATTCATTGTGCTAAATTTTTAAAATACCTTATTTTGTTTGGGTTTATTCTGATGCTATTTTTCTAAACTTTTGAACTGAACATTTAGCTCACCAGAAAAACAGAGACAGAGAGACAGAAAGTGAGAAATCCCCCCCAGGGAGGATGGTCACACCACAATCCCTTCTCCTCCATTGTCCTCTTGGGGTCCTGGGCACACACACACATGTGCCCGGTATGAGTTTAAGCCACCGGGTCTGGGACCTGAACTGCAGTTGATTGCATGGAAGTCCAGTGACATAGCCATTATGCCAACTGCTGGTCTTCCTTGTAATTTTTCTAGAGTGTTGTTGTCAGTGGATATACTCCAAGAGTCCAGTTTGCCATATTGACAAAACAGAAGTTCTAGAAGTAAAATTTCTTGAGGAATGGGGGCAAAAGTATACCTCTATTCCATTGATTCTTACCATTCCTGAAGGTTTACATTTCGGTCTTGTTATATAATTTTTGTTTGTTTGCTTTATAGGTTTTTCTCACAGGGTGCTTGTGCATATCCGGAGAGAGACAGAGAGAGGGAATGTGAGAAGTCACCCCCCAGGGGGATGGCCACGCTGCAATCACTTTTCCTCCATTCTCCTTATAGAATTGTGGGCACACATACACACACACACACACACACACACACACACACACACATGCACTTACCTGGCATGGTTTTCAAGCCACTGGGTGTGGTACATGAACCACAGTCTGCCATGTGGGAATTCAGCACCTTAACCACCATGCCTGCTGCTGGCTCCATCTCTTTAATATAAATTTAAAAGAATATTAACAAATGTAACATGCACATAAGTTAAAGCAAACAAGGTGGGACCCATCCACTCTGGTGTGCTGATTGATGCTACTACTCATGTTGAAGCCACATGAGAAGCCTGGATTCAACTCCTGGCCAGCTCTAACCACCTAGGCATGGTGTTGACACCTATAATCCCAGCTACTTGGGAGACTAAGGCAGAAGGACTGCAACATAGCAAGACCCTGTCCCCCCAAAAAAGTAAACAGGGAGGTAGGATGTCTGAAATTGATAATATTTGGGGGGAAACTAGAGTAAGTATTATTTAACCTAAAATTAGAATACATGGTGGGAATTGAGATGAAAAGTCTTCAAAATGTTGAAGTTCTATAGAAAGAGAAACTGGACTTATTTATTTTTAATTTTTTTGGTTATAAATGACAAAGAAAATAGTTTATCTGATATATTTAGAAACTAGATTTGGGTTTAAGAAATAAATGACTTTTAATATGCTAGCTAGTAATAGAAAATCCATTGTAACAAGAATTGTTTGGAGACTGGTTTACCATACAACTGAATATTGTGGTGAAATACCATGAATAATTTAAAAAATTGAATGTGATAGTCCTTTCTCAAATTTAGCATTTTATTATTTTAAGTGCAATGATCATTGCAAAGAGACCCTGTCTCCTCTTGCTTTTATTTGAACTACAGTGTATCAAAGTGCCTAAATGAACTCTATTAAATACTGAAAATGAATGTGTAAAATACAGGAATGATTGAATGAGTAAATCAGTCATAATAACAGCAAACATGCTATGATTGATCTTGTGATTTTCTACCTTTTCTATAATTAGTACAACTTTACTCTTTAAAAGGTGTGTGTGTGTGTGTGTGTGTGTGTGTGTGCAGTAGACAAGTGGGAGAAGAAGATAATCTCTTAACATTTAAGTACTAGGAGTGATTTCTCATTCAGGGTGAGTAAAATCCTCTAATGCCTCAGTTCATTGACACCCTGGGAATGGTTTACTGATCAGGTTTCATCACCTGTTAGCAGTAGGAGACGGAAAGGTATGGGTACTTTTGATGGATGGCCCTTCAGTGTCTGTCTTTAAAACAGTCCCCTTGGCTCACCTCTTCTTAGCTACTGTCTTTGTGCAGCATTTTGATAATCTCCTTTCTGTTTGCTCCTGAGTCAGTGTAGGACATTATGCCTCTCAGTCCACTTTTATACACCTTCTAATATGACTATAAATTATGTACAGGATGTGTAATTCTGCCTATTTTTCAGTTTGCCGACTTCTTTCAGATCATTTTTTTCACGTTGACTATTTTCAGTCATCTTTCTCTGAGCCATGTATTACTGCAGCCCCCTTCTTTTTCTTTTTTGAAGAGGTTTTTTTTTTTGCTATAGGGCACGTGCACTCGCCAGACAGACAGAGAGAGACAGAGAGACAGAAAGCGAGAAATCACCCCCTCAAGGGGATGGCCACGCCACAATCCCTTCTCCTCCATTCTCCTCTCGAGATCTTGGGCACGAATTTAAGTTTCTTGGCGTGAGTTTAAGCCACCGGGTCCGGGACGTGAACCAGGGTCAACTACGTGGGAGTCCAGTGACATAGCCATTATGCTAACTGCTGGTCCCACTGCAGCCCCCTTCTAACAGGTTGTTCTGCTTCGTGTTTTGCCTGTTTGGCCCACATCCACTTCCCATTTCGCATGCTGATGATCTTATGAAATCAGAAAGTACTGAAGATGCACCTTCCCCGGGAACCTTGTGCAACAGTTGACATCATCTAACAGAGGTCCGCGTCCTTAGCATGGAGTGGGTGAGGCTGCCTCGTCTGAAACCTGTCTGCCACTCCTGTCTCATCGATTCCCACTTGTAACAGATTCTATGGTCTGTAATTTATTTATTTCATTTTGTTAGGGTTTTGCCATAGGGCACATACATTTGCTAGAGATAGAGAAAGGGAAAGTGAGAAATCACCGCCCAGTGGGATGGCCATGCCACAATCCCTTCTCCTCCATTCCCTTCTCAGGATTTTTCACATGCACACACACATACCCAGCAGGATTTTCAAGCCGCTGGGTCTGATACTAGAACTGTGGTTGGCCATGCGAGAATCCAGCACCTTCACCACCATGCCATCTGCTGGTGCCTGGTCTTTCTTTTGGAGAGGTTTTCACTATAGGGCGCGTGCGCTCGCCAGACAGACAGAGAGACATAGAGACAGAAAGCGAGAAATCACCCCCCAGGGGGGATGGTCACGCCGCAATCTCTTCTCCTCCATTCTCCTCTCGGGATCTTGGGCACGCAAGCACACGCGTCCGGCGTGAGTTTTAAGCCACCAGGTCCGGGATGCGAACCGCGGTCGACTACGTGGGAGTCCAGCGACATAGCCATTACGCTAACTGCTGGTTCCCTCTTTGTGCCTTTCTTCATCTTCAACATTGGAACGTGATTTCCTAGAAGTTTTATTTTCCTCTCCAATTTTTGTTCTGGTCTGCCTTAGATGCCACCCTTGTGAACTTCCAACATACCAGATACATTGAAAGGTTTTCATTTGTAGATCTTGTGTTTCAATGAGGCTAAATATTCTTCAGGAATACTGTATCATATCTGCATTTGTAATGCCTCACAAGTCATTTGATACTTAGTCCATGTTTAGCTGAACTGCTTCTCTTATTGACATTGGCAATGCAAACATTCAGGTGACAAAGGACACAGACCATCATGACTGGTTAAATGCACATGGTAAAGAACGGGGAAGAATAACACTCTCCAAGGGGCATCAAATGCCTAACTTGAAGATTAAAAGATAAATAAATAGCAGTTAGCATAATGGCTATGTCGCTGGACTCCCACGTAGTCGACCGCGGGTCGAGTCCCAGACCCGGTGACTTAAACTCACACCGGGCGTATGTGCGTGTGTGCCCAAGATCCAGAGAGGAGAATGGAGGAGAAGGGATTGCAGCATGGCCATCCCCCCTGGGGTGATTTCTCGCTTTCTGTCTCTCTGTCTCTCTCTCTGTCTGGCAAGCGCACGTGTCCTATAGCAAAAACCTCTAAATAAATAAATAAATAAATAAAAATCTTTGATTGCATGTTTCCAATCCTCTTTAAATTTGACCTCCTCAGTTTCACTCTGTCATTCATGATTCTTGTTTCTCTCTTATTTTTTGTCCACACTCTCCTAATCTACATTTCTGAGAGCTTGTTACCCTTATACTTCAAACATGGATAGATGAGGCATACCTTAATACTCTTTCATAGTCCAGAGGAACAACATAATTCTACTTTGTTTATTTACCTCTTATACAGAGGAATTATGGTATTGGTTAGGTGGAAGGTGACTAGATCAGGGAAGAAGAAACGTTTTAGGGAAAGAATTCCTCTTATGGCATAAGTTCATAGTGTCAAATTTTACTGTAATCAAGTGGCAATTGTCACTTGCCTGTATATCACAATTTAAAAAAAAGTTTTGAAGAATTATTTATGTTATTTAGGGCATATGCATCACCAGAAAGAGACAGAGAGACAGAGAGACAGAGAGAGTGAGAAGGAAAGTGAGAAAGCAAGCTGCCAGGTCCAGGGCTAGAATTTTATTCAACCATATGAGAATCCAGCACCTTAACCACGCCACCTGCTGGCCCTATATATCAGATATTTAATGAAGCAAAATTCCTTGCTTACTAAGTGATTCAAATGGTTAGTAATCCATAAATCCTCCTGCTCACTGAGTTAAGATAACATTTTTTTATGTGTTCTTCCATGCTCCCTTTCAGAGGTAAAGGAATTTAATCCACGGCTATCATGTCCTCAAATATGGCTGGTGGTTTTGGTGACTGTTGTAGTTAACATCAGTAGTTTTGGACTCTGAGCATATCTGCTTCATCTTCACACAAATGAGACTTCATAAATCTTACTTTCCTATATGAATATTTTAGCAAGAAAGACATTCATTCATGCAACCTGTATTTATTGAATGTTCTCTAACTTGTTGCCTCAATTTATGTCTTAAAATCTTAAGATCTTTCTCCCATTTTCTTTCTTTATTTTGGACAGTCTGCAGCTTTTTGTAGCGTCATTACTCAACTTTCTAGACCCATCTTTCCTTGTACTCACAGAGGGGTCTTGGCTATTTAGTTATTATCTACAGCTCTAATTGCTGTGAAGGTATTGCCCTAGTCATGCTTCAGGGAACCGTCCTTCCCTGAGAGGAGAATACAGAGGTTTATTCAGAGAGGTTTAATAGAGTTTGAATTAACTCTACGGGTTGAAAGTTCGCCTTTCAGACACAAGTTCTAACACGGCCTCTCTTGCCTACCAAGCTCTACGCCTGTGGAGAACATTTCCCTCTTTCCTGTGTGCCTGGAGATAAAACTCCCTTCTGTCCTTTTATCCCATTGCCTTCCCCCTTATGTGGCTCTGTAATGATTGTTGGAGTACTGGGAATTCATATGAATCATGAGTGCTCCGGAGTGATGTCCCCCTTCTTTTTCGCTTCCCTTCTCTTTTTTTTTTTTTTCCTCGAGTGGTTAGCTCTGAAAAGAATAATTTATCAAATCATTTTTATTCAACTTTGGAGGAAGAAAAAAGAGGAGTAGAAGAAACGGGAAAGAAGCCCGTTTGCAGTTTTCATTGCTTTGCGGTGTATGCATGAGGCGCTTGCTCAGCTTCTCAAAGCTCGCCCAGCTGACGGTCTGTGTGCGCTGCTCCGCGCTGCCTCCGCTGAGCGTGAGGCTCCGGCGATGGACCAGACAGTGCTCAGCTGTCTGATGGCTTCAGTGCTTAGGAGGTTAATGCAAGTGATGGACTGGAAAATGTGGAAGGCTGGAAGGAGGTGTTTTCCAGAATTTTTAGAACCATTAACATTTTTGAGAAATGAAATCTTATTCCTCTCTTCTATGTTTTAGGACTTGATAAATGTGGATACTTAATGGGGAAAATAACTCCTTTCTTAGTACGAAGATGATAAGATGAATTGGAGGTCACTGTTTGATTTACCATTCCCTTTTCTAATATACTGGAATGTCTCACCAAAAAAAAAAAAAAATGTTCTTGAGGAAGCTAAAAATCCATGGAGGCATTTAAACTTGCAGAAGAGAAGGCTGATGTGCAGTAACATCTTCCATTTAAAGTATGTAATAGGCTGTTCTAAGGAAATGGTGACAACATGGTCACAATCGCTAAGAAGGCAGGACAGGAAAATGTGTATTGAGCTCACTGAGAGGGAAATAGCTGAGTGGTTAGACAGGGACTCAGATAACAGGTGGTAAATGCCAATGGTTTGGAAGCGGCTCATGGAATCACACCAACAAGACTTAAAAGTGATATTTTATAAACAGCTTTTTGAGACCAGCAGGTGACCTAGTTGTTAAGGCTCTGAACTCCCATGTAGTTGACTGTGGTTCAAATCTCTAACTCGGAATCTTGAAATTCACATCAGATGTGTGTGCATGTGTGCCCAAAATCTGAAGAGAAGAAGAAAGGAGAAGGTATTAAGGCAAAGCCATCCCCCCCGCCCCCTGGCCCCGCTCCCTGCTCAGAAGTGATTTCTCACTTTCTGTTTCTCTGCCTTTCTGAGAATACACACCCTGAAGCAAACATCTCTCTCAAAAAAAAAAAACCCAAAATTTTTTGAGACCAGCAGGTGGCATGGTGGTTAAGGTGTTGAATTCCCATATGATCAACTGCTGTTTGAGTCCTGGATCTGTCAGCTTGAAAATCACCATTGTCAGGCGTGTGCACATGTGTGTGTTTTTGTGCGTGTGTGTGTGTGTGTGTGTGTGTGTGTGTGTACCTGAAATCCCAAGAGGAGTATGGAGGAGAAGGGATTGTGGTGTGGCATCGCCCCTTGTGGGGCAGGGGAGAAACAGAGGAGAAGGGATTACAGTGTGACTACGGCCCATAGGAGGTGCCTTCTCTCTTTCTCTCTCCCTTTCTCCCACTGTCTGTCTGTCTGTCTCTGTCCTTGTTGACTATGTGCACTCTGACAAATTAAAAGAAGATAGAAAAATCACCAACCTTTTCATGAGGGAATGGTGGTTAAAATTAGTCTGTGACTTTCATTTTGTTTGTTTTTAGACTCTTATATTATCTAGAGAAAGCACAATTTTTGTTTTGTTCTTTTTTAGGGGGGTGGTAGTAAATATAACCGATGGGTTATTTTGCAGGGGGAAGTAAATATAACTGAGCAGGGTACACAGAGAGAAGGCTTACAGATGTTCACATGCAACCTTCCCTTTTACTTCACAACAACCCGCCTGAATTCTTTCACCGTGGTTAAGAGCACTAATGCGGAGGCCAAGCAGCTCAGGCTCATAGCCTGGGCCTCCTACTCCACAGCTGTGGGTACTTAGGCATGTTACCTGACCTCTCTGTGCTTCAGAATTCTAATCTGCAAAGTCAGAGTCATCGTGGTGTCAGTGTTTTCATGATCCTTAGTTGTGTTAATGTTCAAAATGACTTGGAATGGTGGCTGGCACCTTTGTTATTCTAGCTGTGCCCATGCTATTCCCCCCTCTGTCATAGGACACAACCGACTAGTACTTTCTCACTGCCACCCAAATGCAAACTAGATACGCAGACCGAAAGTTCCTATCCTCTGGCATAACAATAGCACAGCCGATTTACCATGATCAGTGCTATACTAGGACTGAGCATGATGGTGAGGATTGTCATTGCTTTTACCTGTCGGTTACCAATATCCGAGCCGTGTGCTGCACAGGGGAGCAGACAGGGGAGCTTTGAGTGTATAATAGAAGTGCATGGATTTGGGGGTCCAACCAACCCAGCTGGGTCCAATCTCACCATTTTTCTCTGACTGTGAGCAATTTGCTTACCCTTTGTGAAGCCCAGTTTCCTCAAAATAGGAAAACTATTTTGAGAATAAAGAAGATGTGATGATTAGAAATGTAGTCACCATCATTGCAGACCCTCTTCTACAGAGAATCAGGTGATGCCTGCTTACTGCTGCTGAATCTGATATTACGGGGAGCCATAGCAGAGAGCGTTTCCATGAAAGATTTTTTTATAGTACGCTTAAAAATACCTTTGGATATGATAATTTATAGGCATTGTGTCTATCAGCCCACTTAATACATATTTTATATTTTAAAAAAGTTAAGAACCCTTTAACTACTATTTTAATTAAATTATTTAATTGGGGGCAGAATATGGGCTTATTGCTTGTCAGTTGTATCTGATAAAGAACCTGTGTTTTCTGGTTAATTCAATTTAAAATAAATCCCATCAATTTAAATACATTAGGAGAAGGGGGGAAGCCTTTTTCTCTTAAAAGCAACAATGGAGCAATCTATGATTAAATGTAGAAAATGATGCTAATGCTGCCTGATGGCTGAGATTTCGCAACACAAAAGTCAGGACATATAGAATTCTGTTTCCCACAGCAACCACAACTCTTTTCCCTTGAGCATAGGTAACATTTCCTTTTACCCAATAGGCACTTAATTCTAAAGTACATATATGTGCAATGGGGCTGAATTAGAGTCACCATGGGCGACAAAATGTGAAGTTGCTGACACGTGTGTACTTGAGAACTTAAATTTCGGTGGTGGTCCTTTATTTCTTCTTATTTTTCTTCTATTTTATATCAGTTGTTTAGACTCATCTTCTGAAATATTGAAATTATTGTCACTGCCTCAGCCTTGAGCATCTGTATATGACGTAGTAGTTGTTTCAGAGAGACTGTGAGGGTTAAGTCTATTTGTCCATGATTTGGGGGAATACTTTGTGTAAGACCCAATTCTGTGCTAAATATTCTCAATGCTCAGGTCCCTGCTTACAGCTTTCTACTTGGTCCTAAAAACCATCAAGCAAGACTGATTAAGTTTAGTACCACACCTAACAGTGTTTTTGTTTGTTTGTTAGAAAGGGATACTTAAAAGGACTTATTCTGAAGGTTACTTTCTATATTCATAGCTCAAGTCCTATCCTGATGTACTTATTTGGTTGAGACAGATACAGCTAGACCTTTTGTTATCAAATTACTTAAGGATATACTCTGCAATCCTTCTAACCTTTCTTTGGTCTATGTAATTGTAATTAAAATACATACAAATGCAAATAACCATATTAAGCATATTAGTCACTATAAAAATCAAATTCCATCTTTTCTTTTTCTTTTTTACAGGTTTTTGCCATAGGGCGTGTGCACATGCCAGAGAGAAACAGCGAGAGACAGAGAGAGAAGAGAGGGAAAGTGAGAAATCACACCCCAAGGAGATGGCCACACCATAATCTTCTCGTCCATTCTCCTCCCAGGACTTTGGGCATGCCCACACATGTGGGCAGGGTAATTATCAAGCTACTGGGTCTAGGGCTTGAACTGTGGTTGGCCATATGGGAGTCCAGCACCACTACCCACTGGCCATTAAAATTCCAACTTCTAAAGATGCATTCCAGGGGCCTGCATATAGCATGGTAGTTAAGACTCTGAACTCCCACATGGCCAACCACAATTCGAGTCCTTTTTCATTTTTCCTATGTCTCTCTCTGGTAAAATTAATAATAATAATGATAATAATAATTAATAAAATTAAATAATTACATAAAAATAAAAGATACAGGGACCAGCAGTGGGCATAATGTATATGTTGCTGGACTCCCAAATGGTCAACTGTGGTTCGAGTCCCGGACCTGGTGGCCTAAACTCACGCTGGGCACATGTGCGTATGTGCCCAAGATCCCGAAAGGAGAATGGAGGAGAAGGGATTGTGATGTGGCCATCCCCCCTGGAAGGTGATTTCTTGCTTTCTGTCTCTCTCTGTCTTTCTGGTGAGTGCACCTGCCCTATAGGAAAAACCTCTCCAAACAAAATATAAAAAAATAAATTAAAAAAATTAAAAAAGAAAGAAAGAAAAAGAAAAGGAAAGATACACTCTGGATCTCTTTTTTGGTGCAATTCACAAGGATGCCTGGCCTTAATTTTTTCCCATTAAGGGACCTGAAAGGAAAGGAAATTACTAAAATAACTAGGTACTTAGAATTCAAAATCTTATGAGTTATTAGATGAGAAATTTTGCTTTATAGAATTTGCTCTAAGCCATCTCATCAGAAAAGGGCACCAAGATATATGTGCAGAAAAACACATTTTAGCATGCCCTGTAATAAAAAAGAAGTAAAGAAAGAGAAATTAATAAAACATTAAGTTATTAAGCACTAGTTAAATATTAACATAACATCATGCCAAGCAACATTTACCAATCATGATTTAGATATATATTTATGATTTATCATGAAACATTTCCAGAACACATGGTTAAATTTTTTAAATACAATTTTCTAAGCCTGAATATGTAGCATGATCTAATTTACAAACATGGATGTATGTGTAATATGCTCACAATTGTAAGGAACTTATAAAAAAGTCTGTAGATAAATACACATACATCAAATATTAACAACGATTATCTCTGGATGATGGAATTTTAGATAATATTTATTTTTCTCAATATACTTTATCTTTACAGTTTGATCCCCACCCCCCCCCCCCCCCCCCCCCCCAGTAACCATACATCACTTTCACTATCAGAAACATATGTTAAATAGTCTAGTGGTTCAGGATTTGGATACTGACTACGGTTTGATCCTGGCCCTGGCGACTTGACAAATATACTGGTAGTATGTGAGTACACGCTCAACATCTTGACAGGATGGAGAAACGGAGGAGAAAGGATGGTGGTGCGATTGCGTCCCTTTGGGAAGTGCTTCCCCTTCTCTTTGGCAATCTCTCTGGAAAGCTCACATGTCCTGTCCTCTGGCAATTAAAAAAATACCTTAAGTCGCTTTAAAACATCTAAATGTTGGGACCAGCAGTTAGCGTAATGGTTATGTCGCTGGACTCCCATGCAGTCGACCGCAGTTCGTGTCCTGGACCCGGTGGCTTAAAGCTCACGCTGGGTGCGTGTGCGTGCATGCCCAAGATCCTGAGAGGAGAATGGAGGAGAAGGGATTGCAGTGTGGCCATCCCCCCTGTGGGGTGATTTCTCGCTTTCTGTCTCTATGTCTCTCTCTGTCTGGTGAGCACACGTGCCCTATAGCGAAAACCTCTCAAAAAAAAAAAAATCTAAATGTAGGGACCAGCAGATAACATACTGGTTATGTTACTGGACTCCCACTTAGTCATACCTGGTTCAAGTCTTGGACCTGGTGGCTTAAAAAAAATCTCATGCTGGGCGCATGTGTTTGCAAACCCAACTCTTTGGAGGGTGATTTCTCACTTTCTGTCTCTCTGCCTCTCTCTCTCTCCAGCGTGTGCCCTGCAGCAAAAACCTCACTAAAAACAAAAACAAACAAACAAACAAAACCTAAATGTGTTTATGTATATGCATACCTATGTATGCATAGGTATATATGCCTAATTGTATGCCTTTCACTGTACTAGAGCAAACACACAGCAATCAGACTCTGATATGGTAAAAGCTTGCCTGATTCAAGATGAGTCTTTGCCTTCTGGCCCTGTCAATGACAATTAGTTCAACTGAAAAAGAATCCTACCTAAAGTCACTTAGGTGGGGACATAGGAATCAGAGGTTTGAAGCCCAAATCTTTAACATAAGTTATACTTTTAGAGCAGGTTGAGTAGAGAAGGATGTAGAAGAGCCTGGGAATTTTATTCACATCTTGAGTAATAGGGCATTGGGAACATGTGGGGTAGGAGATGTGGTGTGTGCCGATGTCAGAGCAGGTGTAAGTAGATGGGTTAGAGATGAGCTGAGGGAAGCATTTTAGAGGAACATCGATAGGGTGAGGTATAAATATAAATTTTAAGGACATGTTTTAGATTGATTTGCAAGAAGAGTGACTGTCAAAAGAGTAGCCTTAGAATATAGTTCAGTCAGAACTTATCGAGTGCTTATTTACTGAAACGCCAGCCAAGCACTGGAGAAGAGATTTAGCAATCAAGAGAAAGAAAAAGGAAGACGTCCTGATGAAATGAAGAGATACCGTGTAATGAATGAACACTGAGTCCATGCCTAGTCCAGACACAAGAGCCAAGACTGAGACACTTCGGTGGAAATCTTCCTCTGAAATTTTACACCATTCTCCTTTTTTTCTTTGCACTGTCCTACTCTGAGCTATAATCTTTTTCCTCAATTCATTTATGCAAAATTTTGTATTTCTGCCTTTTGTCAGGCCCTGTGGCAAATATATGTATCATGGTGGCAAGTAACACACAGCTTTGTCTTTGGAAGATTACATCCTGGTGTGAGAGTTGGAAGAAAAAATAGGAGTTCTTCAAGCATTGGCGAGATTTAACAGCTAATTCAAGCTGGTGGCTCATGGTCATTCTGTCTTTCATTTCTTCCTATCTTTTGGCCAGTTTCCTCCAGTGGTTTCCGAATTGCTAGCGCTTACCTTCTGACCTCAGAAAGCATCTTAAATAATTATATTAGAGTTTAAATGTTCTATAAAGGGAATATTATTTTGTCACTTCTTTGTTCATGAACTTACAATGATTTTATATTCTCTTTATTATATATTCTAAACAGTTAAGTTCCATCCACATTCTCCATGCCATACTTCTGCCTAAACTCAAGAGCTTCACCTATTTGTGTGTTTTATTCCTCTACTCTGAGGGATTCTGAAATTACAAAGATGAGCTAGATACAGTCCCTCCCTTCTAGGGTCTCATAGTTTAATAATATGGAGTAAAATACATACATATTAGTACAACGAACCTATAGTTTATGATAAATATGCAGGGCACAGTGCAAATGGAAGTGTTACGAAGTCTGTCTAAGCAAAAAGGACTACAATGGTCGGAAAGGCAGTTAAATCTAAGTCTTAAAAACCAGTCTGATTTTTTTAAGCTGAAGAACAGTTTTCTTTGTTAAAGGATCAACATGAGTAAGAGCATTGATAAATAGAGCAACCTGTGAATGGAAGAGAAGTTGACTTTGAAAGTGAGCTCAAATACACAGAAAATTAGGCTGTGGGCATGAATGGAGGCTAAATCGTAGCAGAGTATAAGTCTTTATTTGTATCCATGACCTCCACTGAATGGTTCTAAGAAGGTGAATGACATGAGTTGATTTGGATTTTCAGAGGTATGCAACATAGACAGGGGGACCAATTAAAAGGCTATTGACTGGATCTGGACAAGGGTACCTTCAAGACAGGCTACATGAAGGAAGAGCCTGATGCAAGAGAAAGTCAGGGTGAGCAACAAGAATTTATAGCATAACTTCATATTTTTTACTTGATGTCTGGATGTATGCTTGCTATTTACCACAGAGTAGATTATATGAGATTATAGCTCAGAGGAGATGATATGGAGATGTTAGGAGGCAAAATAATGAATTTAGTCTTGAATTTGCTGATTATGAGTTGTGTTTAGGTAATACATGCAGATGGTTAAATATGTAGTAGTTTTGGGAACCAGCAGTTAGCGTAATGGCTATGTCGCTGGACTCCCACATAGTCGATGTCCCGGACCCGGTGGCTTAAAACTCATGCCGGGTGCGTGTGCGTGCGTGCCCAAGGTCCCAAGAGGAGAATGGAGGAGAAGGGATTGTGGCATGACCATCCCCCCTGGGGGGTGATTTCTCGCTTTCTGTCTCTATGTCTCTCTCTGTCTGTCTGACGAGCGCACGCGCCCTATAGCGAAAATCTCTCAAAAAAAAAAATATGTAGTAGTTTTTTAAAAAAATTCCTTAAGGTTTTTGCCATAAGGCATGTTACTCACCAGAGCAGCAGAGAGAGGGAAAGTCTTCCTAGGGGGATGGCCTTGCCACAATCCCTTCTCTTCCATCCTCTTCCTGGAATTTTAGGCATGCATGCACATATGCCTAGCATGAGTTTCAAACTACCAGGTCAGGGACTTGAACCATGGTTGGCCATGTGGGAGTCCAGTGCCTTAACCACTATGCCACCTGCTGGCCCTGACTATATAGATTTTAAACCTATGGAAACAAAGTTGGCAATCATATAGAAGCGGTGATTGAAATTAAGGGAGTGGATCTATTTACAAAGCAAATGTTGAATGGAAGGCAATTATATACGATGGAATCTCCTACGTACTAAGAAATCAGAAGTGAACAAAATTTATAGCATTAAGGCATAACATTTACAGGTGCACTACCAGTGCCTTGTAGAACTTGCATGTTGTTTAGGGGGAGATAGGCAATACCTAAATACGTAAAATATAAGTAGTATCAACTGGTTATAGAGTGTGGCAGACAGGAAATGGAGTACAGGGGCAGTAATCGAAGAAAGGTTTGCAATTTTGAAGAGGACAATCAAGGAGGACCTCCTGAGAGGGTGGCATTTACACAAAGAGAGGCACTAGCTACCATAACCCAAAGTACAAAAGGTAAGATTGAAAATACAAGAGAGGAAAAACACTGATGGTGCAAGTTTTCAAATCTCTTTGGAACCTAAAAAATGTTCCGAAATGTTAATGTAGTTGCAAAACATCTTTGATGATATTTTAAGTTCAAAATGTCATTGGGAAAACATTTTTATAGTTTAAGTGTAAAGTGCAGATTAATTGTTGGAATAATGGAAATGATCAGAAATACAGAAATTGACTTAAACAACGAGAAAGAATAAGGTGGCTTTGTTGTTGTTTTTAATTTTTAATTTGGCTACAGAGCATTTGTGCTTGCTAGAGAGAGAGACAGAAAGAGAGGGAAAGTGAGGAAGCACCACCAGAGAATACTCCCACTGCAATTCCCTCTCTCTCCATTTCTTCTCTTGGATTTTGGGGGTGCATGTACATGAGCCTGGCATATTTTTCAAGTCACCAGGTCTGAGACTTGAACTGCACAGTTAGCCCTGAGGGATCCAGCTGCTTTACTCATCCTCACCACACTACCAGCTGGCCTGTAATTCAGGATTTTTTTTTGCTTTTTTTTGAGAGGTTTCTGCTATAGGGTGCGTGCACTTGCCAGACAGGCAGAGAGAGACAGAGAGACAGAAAGCAAGAAATCACCCCCCAGCGGGGATGGCCATGCTGCAATCCCTTCTCCTCTGTTGTCCTCTTGGGATCTTGGGCACGCACACACACGTGCCCGGCGTGAGTTTTAAGCCACCGGGTCCAGGACGCGAACCGCGGTTGACTACGTGGGAGTCCAGCGACATAGCCATTATGCTAACTGCTGGTCCCTGTAATTGAGGAATTTTTGAAAATTATTTTAGCATGTGATCATCTGCTAGGGTTTGTGCATCCCCCAAATTCACATGTTGAGATTTTGTTGTCAAAGTATGAAGAGGAAACTTAATACCTTAATGGTGCCCAAACTGGAGCCTTGGGAAAGGTTGCATGGTTAGGTCAAGGCCCCTGTGATTACTCCTGGTGAGTTTATAAGGATTGTGAATGAGACCAAGAGAGACACGCAGGGCACAGACCATGCTCTCCTGCCCTCCACCACCTTGTGATGCAGCCAGAAGATGCTGCTAGAGGTACCTCCTGGATCTTAGACCGCCGAACTCTGAGCCAAATACACGTCTATTGTTTTAGATTACCTGTACTTTTGTTACTAGCACTGGAACAGCCTAAGACACGATACATCCATAAATATGTATCTTTCTACCTGTATACATCATCAATTAATTTTGGATGTCTTTAAGTTTATACTCTTGGTCTCAAAACAACTCTACAATAAACTTTCATCTTCCTCAAGCTGTTTCTATACATTGTAAGGACTGCAGTGGAGAGATCAGGAGAAGCCTGGAGATCAGCATATGGAGTAATGGTTATGTCACTGGACTCCCACGGAGTCGACTATGGTTTGCGTCCTGGACCCGGTGGCTTAAACTCACGCCAGGAATGTGTGCATGCATGCCCAAGATCCCGAGAGGAGACTAGAGAAGGGATTGCTGTATGGCCATTCCCCCTAGGGGGTGATTTCTCACTTTCTATCTCTCTGTCTCTGTCTCTGTCTTTCTGGCAAACACACATGCCCTATAGCAAAAATCTCTCTCTCTAAAAAAAAAAAAAAAAAAAAAAGAGAGAGCGAGAGAAACCTGGAAGCATGTAAAAATCTAATGATTTTCAACATTTTAAGTTTCTTCTGCTCTTTATCATACACTTCAGTCATTTGAAATTTCTAAATTTATTAAAAGTCATGCAAGGCCAGTACTGGGACCGAGCGGCTAAGGGGGCCAAATCCCACATGGCTGACCACATTTGGATTCCTGCCCTGCTGGCTAGAAAAACATGTTGGGTGCATGTGCATGCATAACCCAAATCCCAATAGGGTAGATAAATGGAGACGGGACTGAAGCAAGTCTGCAGCACATTATGGGGTGATTTCTGCCTGTCCCTCACACCATTCCCACTCTCTTGTAAGCACACACACCCTCTGGTAATTAAAAAGAAAATGTGTAGACACAGTTTACATTTTCTTTCTGCTAACAACAACAAAAATTGGTGGTATTCATGATTAAATTTCCATAGAGCTTGAGAAAAGTGTTAACTTTATTTTAATTTATAATTGGGAGGGGCATGAGTCTCACTAGAACAAGACTCTGAATATCAGAATGCACTATTTCCGTATGTCTCAATATGGCCTGTCATAACCAGACAATTTGATTTTGACAACATAAGAGACGTTTGTCCAGATAGCTTTGTCCTTTTTTTCCTTTTAGGCTCTCATATGTTATTTATTTCTATTAAATGCATTCCTCTTTTACTAGTATCTAGATATTTATTATTTCATTTGGGCCATCATTTTCTCCAAGTTCTTGATGTGATCAGTGCACCACCCTTGCCTAAGTGCAGGACATTGTGTGTCTCACACATTCCCTTACATGAGAGATTAATTGCTCATTGTCTTTGTCACCCGCAGACACAATGCCAGATAGTCCCAAATTTCCCCATGACAGCTATGCTCACAAAAAGCCTGGAACTCTTCTACCCACTCTGCTCTTTATATGTAGGCCTGTCAGTCTCCGGAAGTACAGAAATCTCAACTTACATATTTAACCCAGTAGTAAACCTCGTAGTTAGGCATGTATTTCCTTCTGTTAACAGAAATTATTTGTGTGTGGATCCCAGATATTGCTATTTATTATTTTAAAACAAAACAAAGTTCTCAAATACTCATCTGAAGCGTCCCTATGTTCAATCTGAATTTTCTTTAGTTATTTATTTTTCTTGGTCTTTGGCTTTCTCTCCTCTCTTTCATACATAGCACTTATGTTTTGTTCCCTACTTAGTGGAAATGGACAATTGGACACAATTACCTAGCAGCCTGTTTCACAGGCATGAATAAATCTATTCATTATATTTATAGAGTATAGGAAAAATATTTTTTAAAATTTTTTTTATTCTTTCCTTTCAGCTTTTCATTGCAGTTCAAATCTGCATAATTATCTCTGTGGGGGTATCGATGTACTTTTCCAGGGTACATGGGGCATAGTGTCTTGCTTTGAAGCTCTGTTAGATACATACTCCCGGGGTCCACAGAATGAGTCCGTGGTAGGCCATGGCTTGAGCTATACTGCTCATAGTTTTTGAGTTATATTATTAGCCACATCAATGCTACCCTTCAGTGGTGTGAAAAAAATCATGTGTTAACTGTATTCACTTTCAAATACTGTTATCATACTTCTCTCCATGTTCTCGACCTTCCCGAGTGTTATAGAGTGTTTCATCTGCCAACATAATTGTGGCTTTATCCTCTATTAAAGACTTCATGAGTTTCGATATGAGGGAACCAAAGACAGTCAGTAGCCTGCAAGCTCAGGATAAACTACACCATAAATGCACAGCAAATATCTCACAAAGATTCAGTAATTACACAACAAATACCTCTTTGCTAAGCAATGAATTATAGAGCCCAATATCCTATAATTACAAACCATTTATATATCTGTTTAAATTACTGTGGATGCCACTTAGTGTAATCACTTTGGTGATTAATCAAACATTATGTGTGGTATGGAATGCTTCAGAGTTCACAGGTGTGCATGTTTTTCAAATGGTGGCCTTAATACATCAAACTGTAAAGTTACTAGTATTTTATTTTTCCCCATATTTTAGAAAGGCTCCTGTAAATTCCACATCTTTCTTGAACCACCATGGCTTTATGCTTGCCCTGGAGATATTGAGAAATACTCCACTCAGCTTTCAATGGTTGAATGGTATGTTTTATTATTATAATTATTTATTTATTTTTAATTTAAGTGCCAAAGGGCACATGTAGTTTCCAGAGACAGCACGAGAGACAGAAAGAGAAAGTACTCCCCCAGTGGGACATAGTAGTGCAATCCCTTCTCCTCCATTTCTCTATCCTATCCAGATTTTGGTGTGCAGTGTTTTTTGTTTGTTTTTTGAGAGCTTTTTGGTATAGGGCGCGTGCACTCGCCAGAAAGACAGAGAGACCGAAAGCGAGAAATCACCCCCCAGGAGGGATGGCCAAGCCGCAATCCCTTCTTCTCCATTCTCCTCTCAGGATCTTAGGCACATACGCACACATGCCTGGCGTGAGTTTAAGCCACCAGGTCTGGGACTCGTACCGCAGTTGACTACATGGGAGTCCAGCGACATAGCCATTACACCAACTGCTGGTCCCCTCCGGCTAAGAATTGAATCAAAGTGGTCTATGTGGGATACGACTCCCATAAGTACTTGGCTGCTAGACTGGTCCACAGATAATACAATAGCTACGATTTTAGAACCTTAACACTGACACATTTTGGGGGGTTAAATTAGAAATAAATTCATCTTGCCAGGTATTTGTTTGGAGTGAAGTTTTGGTTGCACATTTGGCTTCCGGCCTGAGCGAGACCTTGAACAGCAACAGTCACGGAGCATTTGAGGAATTGGGCCAAGTGTCTTCCAAGGTGTTTTTTTGGGCAGGGTACAGATCTGCCCTAAGGCTATGCATGACAAGGATTAGTCCAGGACTGCTGGTCTGAGCTCTTGCATTTTTGGCTGCCAAAGACTTTAATCTTCCTGGCAACAGTAAATAAGGGTCAAATCGGATTATTCTAAACCAATATGAGAATAATTTGAGAACAATAGCTGGCTAGGGAGAGAATGTCATGCAACTGAATTACAGTAAATTATACGAGTCTTGCCTTGGAAGGAATAATTTGATCATAAGACCAGCAAGTAACAATTATTACTGATTGCAGTAGGCACCCCTCAGCAGCTCATATGGAAGCCACCTTAGGCAATAAACTATCTGATCGCTTCCATTTGCACATGGTCCAACAATGTGGACCTGTAGGCGTTTATGTTATATAGGAGCACTTACTGAGTACTTACTATGAGGCAGAAACTATATAGAGTGTTTTACTTATACATAAACTCAATCAATCTTTACAGTAACTCTATGAGGTTGAGTTTATATATTATAAGTACAACGCTATCTAACTATCATGATCCCATTTCATAAAGGAGAAAATTGATCACAGAGCTTTTAAATAACTGGCCTATGATTACTGATGGCTTCTCAACCAAGGTAGGCTGGATTCGTCACTTACACTTCTAAACACTCTGCTACAGAAGTCATTTTGTAGAGTTAAAATAAGCTCTGGTTGAGCTTATTGTATTGATTTTAATAGTTGTTATAGCTTAGCTACGTTTAATCTCACCAGTCATATTCTTGCTAAAGTTTTGCATAGCTTCATTTGTGCAACTGAGCAAGAGAATGTTCAATTCCCAAATTGTATTACATAGTGGTTCAAACCCAGTTTGCACTGTTGTGTGACAGCAGATCAAAGGAGAAATAACTGGTGGTGCAACTCATTGGTAATCTAGTGTCCATGCTATCAGGGAACGTACCGGCAGGATGACTTTCTATGCTTGGTTCTGTCCATTCCTTGCTTCTTCTTTTTGTTCTCTTCTACTTTTTTTCTTTGTTCTTTCCTGTTTCTTGTAAAGGTTGTTCTTTCTCTCATAAGTGAGAGAGACAGAGAGAGACAGAAATACAGCAGCCACAGCAGGGCCTTGATACTGCAATCTAGATCCAGCCTGAGTCAGCCCAGGGTCATGGACGTGCACACCCAGTGTTCAGGGAAGTCTGCAGATTCAAACCTAGAACCTTTCATGTGATCCATCTTGAAGAATGTCATGCAACTGCTGTACCACTCTCTTTATGATTGATAATAATTAGAGAGTTGAGCTCTATACATTGGGCGTTTTCTTCCCCAGTGTCGAAGAAGCAGAAATCTTAAATTGCAAAGTAACAAACTATTTCAAAAGGCTTGAAAGTAGAGTTCATATGCTTTATGAACCATAATTAGTTATGGATCCCACAGTCCACATTGGAATTCCATTGTTGGTTTTCCTTTCATGGGCTAGATCCCAACACTGGAAGGCTCTGAAAAGAAATTATGGCCATAGCTCCTAGCTCGTGTTGATTCTTTTTGCCCTAAGTTGAAAAGTGACACTCCATGCAATATCTCTATGACCAGAATCTGTTGCAGAAATCATAGAACATAAAAATAACTAATAGTGGGAAAAAAACGTAAACTATGGGGCTGGAGGTACTAGCAAGAAAAGGTTTTTTTAAAAAAAAATTAAGCAAATATAAAAACACCTTCATTAGCACTAAGAAAATAATTCTTCTTCCAAATGAATTTTCTCTGACAAGTCTGCTTTGGCAAAGTATACTAATAAAGCACACTTGATTTTGGGAGCATAAATGTGTCTACTGGGTTGCAGTAGACTGACTATCCAAGGCAGGGGTGGCAAGTACAGAAGTATGCTCAGGGAGTCAAAACAGAGACAGAAGACTTTTTAAAAATAATTTAGTTATTACAGAAGCAGAGATTAAAGAATCATGGGAAATTTGAAGAAGAGACATTGACGTTATTTTATTATTATTGAGATAGCAATAAAAGAGGAAAAAATTAACTACCAACTGGCAGGTAGAGTGAAAAGGTCTTAAAAGTGAAAAGAAGCTTCCTAAGGGACATTTTTCAGGTCAGTAAGGGCCTAGAAAATAGACTTGATACATTGATTAAAAGGTTTGCTGAGAAACTCTTGGCATCAGTTTGAAGCTTGAGGTATACAAATAAAGCAATCCAACCCATTCATTTACTCAAATTCATTGGGAAGTGATACTAGAAAGATACTATACTAGGCACATCTCCTAGGCTCCAAAGATCAGGCTTTAGTGAGGGCAAGAAAGAGATCATTAACTACTAGTGTATTAAAATAGCTGTTAGAATTACCTCTGACACACACACACACATGGGCATGCACACATATGCACATACATACACACATACAAACGTAAGGAAGAAATTGCAGAGGGAGATAGAAGATGTTTGAGAAAGAGTGAATCATAGAAATAACACTGGACTGGACCTAAATAGATATAATTTTATAAGGACAAAAGTGAAAAGTATAATGTACCAGTTGAAAACCAGAAGTGACTCCATGGAAATGTCTCGGATCAGCAGTGCCTACTTCTGCTTCTCTTCTGTTAAAGAACACGCAGTCATTCAAGACAATTTGATGACAGATAGTGAAGTAGGCCATGTGTAGGCTGCTCGGGGCACCAAGAACAAAGGTGCTGTCTGTTTTAATGGTTTCTGAACATGGTCGGTGTGAGATAATAGACTAGTAAACAGAAAAATTATGATACAATCAGGTATGCATAATAAAACTGGCCCGAACACTGTGGGAGTGCAAACTGCCTTGCAGTGACATTTGAACAAGGCTTAAATTGATGAGGAGAAGTTTGGCAGGAAAAGAATACATTCCAGGGTGAGAGAACAGCATGACAAAAGATCTGGAGTTTTGCTTTATAAACCATAATTAGTTATGGATCCCACAGTCCACATTGGAATTCCATTGTTGGTTTTCCTTTCATGGGCTAGATCCCAACATTGGAAGGCTCTGAAAGGAAATGATGGCCATAGCTCCGAGCTTGTGTTGACTCTTTTTGCCCTGAGTTGAAAAGTGACACCACATGCAATATCTCTATGACCAGAATCTGCATCTTCATGCAGAATTGTATTTCATTAAGCCTATTAAACCATAATTTTATGTCCTTTAAACAATAATTATAAACTCAACATAGGACATCCTACGTCATATACTCCATCCATTGAACTGAGTCATGAATGTTGCTTTGCTTTTCTTGTTTGTTTGTTTGAATAGTGAACTTGCATCTCAGTGTGTGTGTGTGTGTGTGTGTGTGTGTGTGTGTATGTTTGTGTGTGTGTGAGAAAGAGACAGGATTCTCCATTATGTGTTTTGATATCTCAAAAAATCTTTCTATTATAGAAAATTTCGAACATGTACAAAGGTAGATTGAATGATATAATGAACATTACATAGTCATCAACAAACCCCAGCATTATCAATTCATGAATAATTTTGTTCTTCTATATTTTCACCCTAATTCTTCTCAAATAAGATTGAAATAAATCTCAGACATTGAATCATTTTACATAAAAATACTTCAGTATTTAAAAGACGGGGATTTTTTTTTTTTTTGAAAGGTTTTTGCTATAGGGCGCGTGTGCTCGCCAGACAGACAGAGGGAGACAGAAAGACAGAAAGCGAGAAATCACCCCCCAGGGGGGATGCCCATGCCGCAATCCCTTCTCCTCCATTCTCCTTTCGGGACCTTGGGCACATGCACACAAGCGCCCGGCGTAAGTTTAAGCCACTGGGTCCGGGACTCCAACCGCGGTCGACTACATGGGAGTCCAGCAACATAGCCATTATGCTAACTGCTGGTCCCAAAAGATGGGGATGTTTTCAAATGTAACCATAATACAATGGTCATTCTGAAAACAGCTATCAATAATTTCTTAATATCAAATACTCAGTCAGTATTCACATTTGCTAATTCATAGATACGTAGGTAAGTAGACAGCGATATAGATATCACTGTTTCAATAAAATTCTAAATCACATAAATTTCCATTGTGATTGGTTAATACTTCTTCAGGGTCTTTTAATCCACAGCAAGGTTCAACAAACTATGGCCCATGCTCCAAATACATATCACAACCTGCTTTTTTAAATAAAGTTTTGTTGAAATATACCCATGTTCTTTAGTTCACACATTGTGGCTGCTTTCATGGGAGAACTTCAGGTTTGAATAGTTATTATGAAGATCAAAGAGCTAAAAATAGACTTGGTAATAGACTTGCTAATAACTAAGGAGTTGAGCTCTATCTAGCCCAGAAAAAGTTGGCTAACTTCTGATTTGTAGAATCTGCACCTCCTTCCATGCCATTTGAAATGCTAAATCATTTAGGGCAGGTACAATATATGTGTTGATTACCAAACCTGACAGTAGAAGAAATGCATCCCACTTCCTTTAAAAACAAAACAAAACAAAGTGGCATCCTCCAAATTTCAAACCCCAACTCTTGAAAGAATGTGAATGAAAAACACATTTAAGAAGGAAAATGGAGACAGCTAGCTTGGGGTTCACAATGTAGAAATAACTTGCAAAGATTTCTTATCTCAATTCCTAGCTTTCTATATCCTTGCTTTGCCACTGTACTCAAGGACGGCCCAGTCAGAAGACTAACTAACAACTCTTTAACTCAACTCCTTGTCAGCATCAATATGTGCAACAAAAGTGGTAAAGCTTATCACATCATTAGAATTAGAGTGTATTTGCAGCACTGCCTTACTTTACCTGTATTCACTCATTTAATTCTCACACACCGTTATTATCTCCATTTTACAAATGTGAAAACTGAGAGCAGATAACGGGAGTCCCAGTCTGACTGAAAATTGATGTCAACTTGCCATTGCATTATCCCCTCTGTTAAAAAATCTACATAAGGATCTAGTTATTTTAAACAGAAAGGCAGATTTGAGAGCATGGAGCAAAAGCAATGCAATTGGGGAAGATTTGTATGGTAGTACCTCAGGATATAATCGTACAATACGCACTACATTCCATCAATAGACATAAATGTATCCATGCTTCCTGATCAAGAAACTCTGACTAGGATTATACTAAAGATACATGGACATCATGTCTTTGACCCCTGGTTTTCTTTATGAACCTATGCAAACCATTCTCTTCTTTCTTCAGATTATTTAAAGTAAAATGATTGTGTTTCAGCTTTCATTTTCCAGTTCTGCTTCTATAAGCATTTGCCCAAGTCGTCTTACTTAAACTTGGTTATTTCCAAACCTGCTTAGCTTCACATTTTATAAAATCTCTTTGGTGCTTCTACAGATGACTAATCTCTTCTAGTCTGTGTCGCTTCTTGCTAATTTCATTCTCAGTGGGTAAACCGATTTTCATATTCTTAGAGGCACTTTACCTCTACCTCCTTTCAAAACTTGAGAGGATCAACTCTAAAAATATTTTTGAAGAAAATTTATGTTATTTTCAAGTCCATAATAGTACACAGAGTATAGTCAGAATTGGTCTTTCATCATTTATTCCAAGAACAGGCAAGAGTTGTTTGAAAAGTTCATGGACACTCCTGGCCCAGCCTTCATGGTGCAGCAGTAATGTTGGCACCCTGCAGTGCTGTGAGCCCTAGGGTGGCTGCAGTTTGGATCCCTAGCTGACCTGTAAACACCCGGGATCCTGAGGAGTTGGAGGGCTGGGGGAAGGGATTGTGACATGATGAGACTCTATTACGTTTACTTTCTCTCTACCTCTCTCTCCCTTTGTCTCTTTTAAACATATGCTTTCTACCATAAATAATAATAATAATAAACAGAAAGTTCATGAATATTCTTAACTCTCAGTGCCATATTTCTTTTTTTTTTCTTTTTTTGGAGAGGTTTTTGCTATAGGGCGCGTGCGCTCACCAGACAGACAGAGAGAGACAGAGAGACAGAAAGCAGAAAATCACCCCCCTGGGGGGATGGTCACGCTGCAATCCCTTCTCCTCCATTCTCCTTTGGGATCTTGGGCACGGACGCACATGCACCCGGCGTGAGTTTAAGCCACCAGGTCCGGGACTCTAACCGCGGTCGACTATGTGGGAGTCCAGCGACATAGCCATTACGCTAACTGCTGGTCCCTCAGTGCCATATTTCTAAGACAGGGCACATGAACAACTTGTCCTGCCAGCATTGGTATGTGATCTGACAGGAAAGATGTTTGCCTCCATGGCTATCCAGTTTTCCAGTCTTCAGTAGGTGTAGCTGACAGTGATTGCCCGAGAACTACGCTGACAGCACACGGCCACTTAAATAGACACCAGCAACTCATTACGATCATTGCTGCTCCCCTAACTTACCTTTTTTCTAGGAGTGAAATGTGAATATAGAAGGGGAATCTAAAAGGTGAACTTAGAAACTCAGCCTCAGGACCAGCAGTTAGCGTAATGGCTATGTCACTGGACTCCCACGTAGTCGACCGCGGTTCGAGTCCCAGACCCGGTGGCTTAAACTCACGCCGGGCGCGTGTGCATGCGTGCCCAAGATCCTGAGAGGAGAATGGAGGAGAAGGGATTGCGGCGTGGCCATCCCCTCTGGGGGGTGATTTCTCGCTTTCTATCTCTCTGTCTGTCTCTGTCTGGCGAGCGCACGCGCCCTATAGCAAAAACCTCTCCAAAAAAAAAAAAAAAAAAGAAACTCAGCCTCACAGTAGGGTCATAAGACTGTAAGACAAAAAGCAATGAGAAATTCAAGGTAATTATTACCAAGAAGTAATTTAGGAAGAAATAAGTTATACAAAGTGATGTTTTCTTTCATCTCAAATGCTAGCTCTGGATCTAGTGCCTTACTATCTTCCAAAAGTGACACCTGGAGGTACCATAGAAAAAGGCCCATGTTCCATGCTTCAGGATACGTGGAAGAACCAAAGGAAGCAAGACACAGAGAGAGCAGGACTTAAGAGGTGTGTGCCCATCTTATTCTCAGTGTAAATTAAGTACTGGATTTATAAACAATCAACCATAGAAATTAGTAAGTGGTTTATCAGAATAAATCGGGCTTTTTATTGAATGTCCAAGGAATAAGCCATTCTGGTCCAATGTAGACAACTCTGACACCTTCTCGTGTCCCCCACATTGTTCCTGACCTCTGTCTTTGTGTATTAAAGTGGACTAATTCCACTCATAGGGGTTATCTCTTAATAATATATAGAAAATGCTTAACCAGAGTGTTTTTAAATGGGAAAGTTTAAGTAGAATTGTTTTCTAATAATTTTTAAAAATTCATTTAATTTTATTTGCTGTTATTATTTTTTATTTTGACCATAAAGAGTGAGAGAGAGAGAGAGATCAGGAATGAGAAACTAATACACCAGATCCAGGACTTAAACCATGGTCAGCCATGTGGAAGTCCAGCACCTTACCCACCATGCCACCTGCTGGCCCCTCTATTATTATTATTATTATTTTTTGGAGAGGTTTTTGCTATAGGGTGCGTGCGCTCGCCAGAAAGACAGAGAGATAGAAAGTGAGAAATCACCCCCCCAGGGGGGATGGTCACGCTGTAATCCCTTCTCCTTCTTTCTCCTCTCAGGATCTCAGGCATGCATGCATATGCGCCTGGTGTGAGTTTAAGCCACCGGGTCAGGGACTCGAACCATGGTTGACTACATGGAAGTTCAGCAACATAGCATTATGCTAACTGCTGGTCCCCCCCATTAATTTTTATGGACACTTACATTCTTGAATATTCTGCGAGATATTGTCTGTATTTCTTAATATCCTAAGAATGTTTTCTTTTTGCTTACTTTCCCAGTAAAGATCCCTAGTAACCTTTGTCTTGCCTTCTTACCTGTTATTTTTACCTTATTGCAAAATAAACCCTTCTTTTCTTAGTTGGAGTGCAAAATAAATACGAGTTCTCTTACCTACCCCCACAGAGTAGAAATGTGGATGCTATGATACTTCCTATGTTAAATCTTCAAGTGCCATTTCTCCATCAAGAATATGTGGTTTATAATTGCATGCTCAATTGTGAGATTTTATTTTCACCTTGGCCACTAGGTATTTGGTGCTTTTGAGACCTATTTTGTATGGGGAAAAAGATGATCACAGCCTTTAGTTATTTCTAAAATGTTCTTATCCATTTATTGTTTAGCTGTCAGATACTGTAATAAAACTTCTATTTTCACAGATGCAACAGAGATGACTACTTCTTTTTAGTGAGAATTTTTTCTTTAGTCATATAAAGCGGGTAGGGTATGTGCCTTTTTTGTGGATGGGTTTGATCCCACCATTTCTATTAAGGTACAGATACAGGAGTAAAATGCTGAGACTTTTGTGTGTTAGGATGATAGTGCCAAGGTATGAAGGCAAGCAGAGCAGGAGGCTCCATGGAGGTTTCTGCATTGTGCTTTCTTACCTCAGAGAGCTGGAGGGAAAGAAACTGTTGCCTGTTGCCTTAACGACCAGCCTTGCTTGTGACCTTCACTGAAAGTCTGCATTTTTTAGCAACATTGCTGAGTAGGAGGAAGGCATGGAATGGGGAAGCATATTCTTGGAGGCTATTGTGTACAGCCTAAATAACCATCAAAATGCATAAGTGTGAAGAAAAAAAAAAGCCACACACATACAAAGCTGCCTAATTATAAGACTTGAATTGAAAGGGAAATCTGGTGGCATCAACTGGGGCCTTTGACTCTAGGGTTTTTGAAAAGGTTTTGTATAGGAAGCACTGATTGGCGTGATTATGGGTCCTGAAACCAAGCTGCCAGCTGTGGCTGTGGATGTGCAGTGCTTCCGCCATCTTACCTGGGCTCTCAGAGACAGGGACATGTGGCTGCTAGAGACTGGGGAATATGCTAAGTTTCGGAGCACTGAAGTAGAATGTGAAAATATCTAGGCCAAAGAAACATTGGCTGAAAAACTGCCTGCTGCGGCTCCCCAAGGTCTGCCTGCTTCACCTACCTATGTCCTGGAGCACTGACCTTTATTCTGCTCCCATAAACAAATGGGCTGGTCGGACTCTTGCCAATTTTGTTTAGCAAATCAGTGTCATTCAGTGATGCAGGAGTGTCATTCATTCTCTCTTCCATATGGCAATGCTTCAGTCTCTGTGACTTCTAAACTAAACCAGAGTGTCCTATGACTAAAAGTGAAGATAGCAAACATACTAGGCAGCATTCTCATATGATTTTTCCTCACTCACACAGTGTACCGATGTATTTCTTAGAAGATTCCAACAAAATTATTACAAAAAATGACCCCACCAAATGACACACTCTAAGCATAGGTGCTTGACTACTTTAAGAAGGATATGAAGGATGCAGACAAACGTATATGTTAAGTGGGGACATACAATGTCTCTCCTACATAGCCTGGCTTGCCTCACTCAGCAGTACATCTTCCATATTCTTCCACTTTCTGTCAAAAGCCAGGGCTCTGTTGGTTTTTATGGCTGAGTAGTATTCCATAGAGTATATGTGCCACAGTTTTTCAATCCATTCCTCCATACGGGGGCATTTGGGTTGGTTCCATGACTAACAGTTGAACAAACACAAGAGATGGGTGTGAATGTCAGATGAGGTGTATGTGGAGGAGTGGGGCCTAACGAAAGACATTTGGAGAAGGGATACAGAGGTAGAGCATCGACGGGATGGGGAGGTGTGGTGTTATCTGTTGAAGATATTTCATTCAACGGGTTGGGGAGAAATGTTCACATATCGAAATGGTCTCATTGTAAGCCAAACAATATGATTGAAAGTATATACAAAAAATAATAATAATAATAAATAATGTGAAAATAAATAAATAAATAAATAAGAAGGATATGAAGGAGAGACATGTCCCCACTTACCATATACCAAATGTCTGCACTCTATGACTGGAACGGATGGACTAAAGGTTGTACTAACACAAGAGATGGGTCTGAATGTCAGATGAGGTGTGTATGGAAGAGTGGGGCCTAAGAAAGGACACTTGGAGAAGGGATATGGAGGTAGAGCATGGATGGGATGGGGAGGTGTGGTGTTATCTATTGGTTGAAGATATTTTGATCAACAGGACTGGGGAGAAATGTTCACATATTGAAATGCTCACATTGTAAGCTAAACAATATGATTGAATGTATACAAAAATTTAAAAAGAAAAGAATTGTGATGTGAGGCTGGGCCCCTAATGCAGTGGCTAAGTGCTGAGTAATAGGAGCTAGCACCCACGTGGAGCTAGCAACCACATAGTCAACCGTGATTCAAATCCTAGACACACTGGCTTAAAAATCTGCCAGACATGCGCATGCATGCCCCAAATCCTAATGGAGAAATGGAGAAGAAAGGATTGTAGCATGATCATGCTCCATTGGGGGATGCTTTCTCCCTCTGCCTCTCCCTCTCTCTCTCTATTTTGTTAGTAGGCACACATACCCTCGGGCAATCAAAACTTTCTTTAAAAAATAAATTGAAGGGCCATCAGGTGGCGTGGTGATTAAGGGTGCTGGACTCCCACATAGCCTACTGCGGTTCAAGTCCCAGGCCTGCCCGCTTGCTTTCTCACTTTTCCTGTCTCTCTCTGTCTCTCTCTCTCTCTCTTTCACTCTGTCCCTCTCTGGTCATAAATAAATAAATAAATAAATAAGTAAATAAATAAATACAGTTAAATAAAATAATTATTTAAAAAAATAAATTGCAATGCACAGAAACTGTAGGTTTTTTTTCTGCTCTGTAGAGAATTCATGCTCAAAATATTACAGCTTACACATGTGTACACAGAGATATTTCCATTTCCAGATGGGTGCATAGACAAATGGGCACATTGGCTTAAAAAAGGAAGTTGGTAGAAACAAGTGTGTAGAAACTACAGGGCATGAGAACTAAGCTTCTCATACAAAGAAACATAGAAAATCAATAAGCTTCCGTGTGACCTGAGTCAGCCTTTTCCTCTGTGTGTCCTGCAGGTCTGGAACTTTGGGTAGCTGCAGACCTTGGAGGAGAAAAATGTTCCTAGAATACTAAATTCACTGTTTGGATTCCTTTTAATATCCACCAACTTTAGGAGTCCATGAATCCTGGTGGAAAAGCTAGGAATCAACATAGTCCTTTATGTATTATTTTATTCAATAATTATTTGTAATAGAAGGTTACGAAATGGTTAATAAAATAGAAGTTAGTCTCACTGGAGCATATAGGCTAGTAAAGAGATAGATATTGCACAAAAATCACACAAAATACATAATTATTAATATATCAAATACATGAAGTACATATTCATATAAATTGAACAATAAAACAGCTTTTAAAGGTGCTACAGAAAAAAAAGATCCAGTTATTTTTCTTTTAGAACAAAAGATAAATATGTGTGTCATTAACTGTTAATTCTTTTAAAATACCTATTCACCTCCACATTATTAGTAGTAGAACTCTCTACTAGTCACATGGCACCCAGATTTTAAAAAAAAAAAATACATTTCCAAACGTCCCTTGCAGAAAAGCATCACCCAGTGACTAAGTTCTGTCTAATAGAATATTAGCAGGAAAGTTTTGTTAACGTTTTGAGCTATTTCTTTGTTTTGTTTTGTTTCATTATTAAGAGGTCAAGACATGTTCTTCCCTCCCTCTTCCTCCTTCCTCCTGCCTGAAATGTGCTCAGAAGGGTAGGACCTAAAGAGCATCTTGGGCATGGCCTGGAAACCATGTGTTGAGGACGGCAGACTGACAAGACCTAACACCATCAAACCACCATACCATACCCAAATCACCAACCTGTACTTTTATGTCAGAAATACATTTCTCTGTTGTTCTCTGACTCTACGTTTTTATATCTTTGTTATAGCAGTCTAATCTGAATCCTAACAAATATGCCTCTTCTCCTACCGTGCTGCTATCCTGATAGCAGTTTTCAGTTGAAAACTTTTTTCCCCCCACTGGAAAAAAAATGCACATTTTGGGAGGCATTTTTCCAAAAGAAATTTAACGAGGATGTTCTCACACTTCTAAACTTATCTTTCTCAGCACAATTTTAACTAAATGCTCAATAATATGCATAAAACCTGAATGAATTCATTTATACAATGCCTCTTTTAAGAAAGGCAAAACAAATCTATGATCCTATAGACCAAAATAGAGGATTAACAGCCCCCGAATAACTCAGTGTTCCGATGATTCTGGAAAATAGGGTGTCTGTTGATATTGGAGAAGCATTGACAAATCAAGGGGCTGATGGGGTGAACGCTAGAAAATTGAATTTAGACCTAATTTAATCTGGTTGTTTATGGCTGTGAGCTGGTGGGGGACTTTAAATAAGTTATAACATCCAGGAATTAAAATAAACTTCACAAGTTACGTCCACTTTGTAAAAGAACATTTCATCTCTTTTGTCCCATTCTAGAGAGAATTAGCCTCACTGGATAAACCTAGTAGCATTAAGTCAATTTAATCTTCATAAAAATTATATTCTAGAATAAATCCTAAAAACTTAACTTTTCAGTTGAGAGAGCATTTTATATATTCTAAATCAACTGCATTCAGAAATGCTCCACTGTATTTTCATACTGACTATTTAAAGGAAAATAATTTGGAGATAAGGAGAATATTTGGGAATAACAACATGCATTTAGCAAATCAGTTTGAATGATACTGCAGATCACAGATCAGCTGTCACCTATGCTATGTATGAGTCTTCCATTTACAGTTCCCATGTCTGTGAAATACCTACAGATACCACAGGAGACATGTCCACTATGAAAATGAAGCTGAAGGGCCAGCAAGTGGCATGGTGTTTAAGGCTCTGGACTCCCACATGGCCGACTGTGGTTTAAGCCCTGGGCCCAGTGGCTTGAAACTCACACTGGGCACATGTGTATGTGTGCCCAAAGTCCAGAGAGGCAAATAGAGGAGAAAGGATTGTGGTGTTGCCATCCCCAGGAGGTGATTTCTCACATTTCCTCTCTCTGTCTCTCTCTGGCAAGTGCACAAACCCTATAGCAAAAATGTAAACAAAACCAAAACAAAACAAAAAAAGAAGCTGAGAATGGAACTTACGAGACTTAGCTAGACCATGTACTTACTGTTTAAATGTTTTATAAAGTTTCAACAAGAAAATGAAGTAATAAAACAATTTTCATTGCTGAGGTAAGAACGTCTTTGGTCATACAAATATTAGAAAAATCTGTACCTACATCACAGGAGTAAATTAACTTTACGATCCATTTGAAAATGTAAGTGAACTTAATGCACTTTATCTCGTATTCTTGTCATCCTTAAACATTAATAGTAAAATCCTCATGTCATTTGCTCTCTCTACTACTTTTATTGCTATTTTTGACTATTTGTTTTTTTTTTCACTTAATTATTTTATTATCACAGTCAACTTTTTTCTCTATCTATTCTGGAATGTCTGAGCAATGATAACTTCAATATGCCCTCAATCCCTTTTCTCTACCACTTACTGTCAATGAAGGCTGATTCACTCCTAAGGATAATGCTTACTCAGGAAACCCTTTAAGAAGTGGAGAATAATTTTGGCAATGAATTTAGATTTTCTCTGATCACCATTGCTTATTCTGATAAATAGTCTTCTGATATCATAAAAATTTAAAAATAATAATTATTTTTAAAAATAACTTAAAAAAAAATCTTCAACCCTTGAAGGGTTGACCCCAAGAAGTCAACCCTTCTTGGTTTTTATGGTTTTGACAAGTTCCTTTTTCATTCACCCATCCGAAATCATGTCATTATTCTACGTGACTTCAGTTACTGTGCAGCTGACCAGTACCAATTTCTGATTTCACAATACCTTTGCTCCTTTGACACATACAAGTTTCAACTCAATTTTTCTTTAGTTAGCAATATTAATATTGATAATAGCTTAAACTTTGCCCCCCCTTTTTTTACCATAGGGTATGTGTACCCTCCAGAGTGAGACAGAAGGAGGAAAAGTGAGAAATCACCCCCAGGGGGGATGGCTACACCATAATCCCTTCTTCCTCCAGTCTCCTTTCAGGATTTTGGGCCTGCATGCAAATGCACCTGGCATGATTTTCATGCCGCTGGGTCCAGGACTGCAACTGTAGTCAGCCATGTAGGAGTCCAGCATCTTGACCACCACATCACCTGCTGGCCCCAAATTTGTCCTTTAAAAAACATTGATTTCTTGCATATTCTTACATTAAATGTCAAAATCCCATTTTCTAACCACAACCATTTTCTAATTCTTTAACTTTCTTATTCCAATACTACCAATACATTATCTATCTCAAATTTATGTTTTAGACCCTTAGTTTTTCCATTTCTTTCTATCTCTCTCTTCTATTTATAGGGATGGAGTGAGAAATCAATAATTGTAATATAGACATATTAAGCCTGGTAAATTTCTGGTAGAAATTTAAGTACAGGTATGTGTACAGAGTTCAGAGCCCAGAAGATGAATTTGTGCTGGAAACAATTTTAGAATATTTGTTAAAAAAGACATTTAAATGACATTTATGTCATTTAAAGACATAAGTCTGGATAAAGTCAATGGGGGAAGTTATTAGTGGAGAAGATGGGCATGGAAAGAATATTGAAATATTTCAGTTTTTAAATTGTTTAAAGGCTTTTGCCATAGGACATGTGCACTTGCCATGCGGGAGAACAAGAGAAATTGAGAAATCACTCCTCCCAGAGGAGGATAGTCACACCACAATACATTCTCCATTTTCCTCTCAGGATTTTGAGTACACATGCACATGCACCCAGCATGATTTTCAGTCCACCAGGTCTGGGGACTTGAACTGTGGTTGTCCATTTGGGAGTCTAGCACTGTAACCACTATGCTACCTGCTAGTCCCAATACTACAATGTTTTTAAGTGTCATAGAAAAGAAGCCAGAAAGGGACCAGCAGTTGGAGTAATGACTATGTTGCTGGACTCCAATGTAGTTGACTGCAGTTCGAGTCCCGGACTCGGTGGCTTAAACTCATACCGGGCATGTGTGCGTGCATGCCCAAGATCCCAAAAGGATAATGGAGGAGAAGGGATTGTGGCCTGGCCATCCCCCCAGGGGGGTGATTTCTTGCTTTCTGTCTCTCTGTCTGTCTCTGGCTTTCTTGTGCGGTACACGTACCCTATAGCAAAAACCTCTCAAAAAAAAAAAAAAAAAAAAAAAAAAAAAAAAAAAAAAAAAAGAAGAAGAAGAAGAAGCCAGAAAAAGAGTCTGAGAAGAAGTGATTGCAGATGTTCTTTGTTTTATAATGAGAGTACTTCCCAATAAACTCGCTGCAAATTGAAAATATTGTAAGTCAAAATACATACAATACACTTCATTTAGCTTAGTCTAGCCTATCTTAAATGTTTTCAGAACACTTAGCCTTCAGCTAGGGGAAAATCACCTAACGTATGTATTCGCTTCAGTAGCACATATACTAGAAGTCATCTAACACAAAATCTATTTTATATAAATTGTTCATATCTCATGTAATTTACTGAATACTATACTGAAATTGACAAATGGAATAGTTCTATAGGTATTCAAAGTTGTGAATCACTTTCATGCCATCATAAAGTTGAAAAATCATAAATCAAGGACCATCTATAGTAGCTAGGAAGAAACCAAGGGTGTGTTGTATCATGGAAGTCAGGAGGAGAGTGAGGAAGGAGTGTAGTCTACTGCGTGGAAGGCTGTCTATCACAGAGTAGAAAAGGACAGCATGGAAATCATTATGAAAAACATCTTAATAGAATGTACAGTTGGAAACCAGATTAAAGTGACCAAAAAAGTGATTACAAGGGGAGGAAGTTAAGCTTTGAAGGAGAATAGAAATAAAGTGAAGTGGCCAGCCCCTTAAGGCAGTAATTAAACATTGTGTTTAGAGAGCTGGATACCACATGACTGAACATGGGTTTCAGTCCTGGTGCCCAGAGGCTTGAAAAACACACCAAGTGCATGAGCATGCATGCCCCAAAACTTGACAAGATGAAGAAATGGAGAAGAAAACATACGGTATGACTATGCCTCATGGCTGGGGAGGTTCTCTCTCTCTCTCTCTCTCTCTCTCTCTCTCTCTCTCTCATGCTCTCATGCATGCACAAGCTCTGTGGCAATATAAAAAAAGGAAGAAGAGAGAAAGGAAAAGAAAGAAAGAAGAAACAAAGAGAGGAGAGAGAGAGGAAGGAAGGAAGGAAGAAAAGAAGGATGGAGAGAAGATAGAAAGAGGAGGGAAGGAGAGAAGGAAGAAAATAAAAGAAAAATAGTGAAGGAGGCTGGAGCCAGGGATCTGGTAGAACAGGGACATTTTGTTCTTTCCTTTCTTTCCCTTTCCCTATCCTTTCTTCCTTCCCTTGTCCTCCCTCCCTTTCTTGTTCTGTCTCTTCCTTTTTCTTCTATTCTTATTTTTTTTGTTAAAGATGGGAGACACACAGTTTGAAAGTAAGTATGTTTGAATATTTGTACAGAAACGTGAACAATGCAGTGGAGAAAGTGGAGAAGTAAATATTTATGATACAATAGAGGCAATATGAAGCAGCAAAGCCCATCAGAAATTGTTTGAGGATGAAATTTGGTACACAAGTAGTGAGATTTTTTTCCCTTTTTGGGAAGTAGGAAAGTTCCTATACTTAATTAGGAGGGCCAGAGATGCAAGCTGTTTTTTAAATTGAGTGTATAAAATAATTCCCTTTATTAGCTTATTTTATTAACAAAATATAAGGCAGGTATCTACTTAGAGATGGAGAGGAGTGGGAATGGTTGGAGAAAAGTTAAGAGGAATGAAATAATATATTCAGAGAGGGAGAAAACAAATTCATTAAAGGTAGTAGAATTTTGGCAATGACCATAGTTTTACATGAGTTTTATGGTCATGAATTAAAACGAGGGTGGTTATATTTTTTCTTTTTCTTTTTGTGTATACCTTCTCCACCCAAATCTCAGCACCATTAGCTGCTCCTGCACAGGCAAGCCAAGGGAGTATGTCGAGAGGAGAGGGCAGGCATGTGGCGAAGGAAGTATAACAGAGAAAAAGAAAGGTAAGGGGTTTGTGAGTGATTATAAAGTATAATGATGACACACAGAATTCAAGTCAGAGAGCTGGCAGAGCCGGACATGAAACTCAGCTCATCCTCTCCCCAACCTGATCATCAAAATATTTGCAGTTTTGGGAACCAGCAGTTAGCGTAATGACTATGTCGCTGGACTCCCACGTAGTCGACCGCGGTTCGCGTCCCGGACCCGGTGGCTTAAAACTCACATCGGGTGCGTGTGCGTGCGTGCCCAAGATCCCGAGAGGAGAATGGAGGAGAAGGGATTGCGGCGTGACCATCCCCTCTGGGGGGTGATTTCTCCCTTTCTGTCTCTCTGTCTCTCTCTGTCTGTCTGGCGAGCGCACGCGCCCTATAGCGAAAATCTCTAAAAAAAAAAAAAAAAAATTGCAGTTTTAACCTAACATTATCTTTTACTATTTCCTGGATCTTTCCCAGACTTTCAGACTTATTTCTTCAACATAGTAGTCTTCCTCGAGGTAAGATACCATATCCTATTTTACTTTTATTTCATCGTAAGAATATACATCTTAGGCATTCAATAAAGCATACTGATTCAATGAACTGTGGATGCTGATGGGAGCTGAACTCCTTCAGAAGTTTTACATTAAAATTATTACCCTACTGCCAGAAACTTATCTGAAGAAATATTTGTTTAGTTTGAGTATTTACAGATACAGTCCAGTAATTTTAGTGGGATTTTAATTTAGGCTTCATGTAGTATTCCCAATCCATCTGTTAATTGCACTGATTACATCCTCTGGCTGATTACACTGAAAATTGCTATCCATGCCTCAGGTCAGGCAATGAGAAAGTTGTGGGTTGAGTTGTGAGGGAGGATAAATCGGTGTAAATTGAAGTAACAAGTAACTGAAAATAAAGGCAGGCGATGTTTGGAGAGAGTATGTTGATTAGTTACCATGCTGAGCATTTCGCCTTCAACAACATCTAACTCTGGGCAGATTGAAGGACTAAATTGCTGACTTACTCTGATACCACATGTTCCTTGAGCTAAAGTTACCAACTCTCTAAATTTTATATTAATTTCATTTTTAGTTTAGTTAAGAAACACACCTATAAGTCCTTCTGTAAAGAATGTTTCTCACTGCAATAACTGGTCTCAAATTATTGTTTTAATTCCTGAAGCGTGAGTCACTTAACTCTCCAATCTGACCTAGAGTACTCAGTGGAATTCTCTGCTCTTTATGCTAAGAAGTAGTAGCGTGTAGTCCTTAAGACTGCTTAGAGCAAGTTCTTTTTTTTTTTTTTTCTTTTAGAGAGGTTTTTGCTATAGGGCGCATGCGCTCGCCAGGCAGACAGAGAGAGACAGAGAGACAGAAAGCGAGAAATCACCTCCCAGGAGGGATGGCCTCGCCGCAATCCCTTCTCCTCCATTCTCCTCTTGGGATCTTGGGCACGCACGCACACACACCCGGCGTGAGTTTAAGCCACCGGGTCCAGGACGCGAACCGAGGTCGACTACGTGGGAGTCCAGCGACAAAGCCATTACGCTAACTGCTGGTCCCAGTTCCACTTGGGCTTCTACAACCTTACTTGAGTAGTATCTTGAGTTTTGAGTATTACCTTATCTCTAGGAAGGAGAACATGGGAAGGAGGAGTGAGAAACCAAGAGATATGTCTGGTGTGGTCTCCCAAATATAAGAACTTAAGTCCTGAACATGGAAGAATGAAAAAGAAAAAGATGAAGCATTTAAACAAATCTGTGTTTAGCTAATGAAATAAACTGAAAGTCTCCTTCTAGCAGTATTTAATCTGCTTTGGATCCTGTTCTCTTTGGTATTATATTTTCAGCAGTGACTTGGATAACAAAATAGAGAGCCTGCTTATCAAATTGTCAAAAGTATACTGTGTGAAGGATGTCTAATATTCTGAATAACAAAATAAAAACTCAAGAATGTCAGTCTAAACAGTGAGCTGAGGCTAACAATCTGAAAATCAATGGAATAAATATGAAGCCCCACACTTAGATTAAAAGATTCATTGCATCAAACAGGTTGGGGAAATGTAACTTTGCTGCAGTTTATGGAAAAACAAACATTGAGTGTTAGTACAATTTATGACATAAAAGCAGAGTGATCTTTCACTGAGTTAATAGAAGTATAACTTCCAGATCGTGAGAGGTAAAAATCCAAACGTAGTCTGTACTCATTAGATTATATCTGGAGTCTTGTGTTTAATGATGACCAGTATATTTTAAAATAACCATTGAAAACTAGATGGTTATTGAATGTTAAAACATCTGTATACCACCGTAAGACATGATTAAACTAGGA
The DNA here is from genome assembly GCA_026018925.1 of Tupaia tana. NCBI lineage: Eukaryota > Metazoa > Chordata > Mammalia > Scandentia > Tupaiidae > Tupaia > Tupaia tana. The sequence goes on along the minus strand of JAKSZU010000020.1, from coordinate 19,423,533 downwards.
GAAAAAGAAATATTTCATGGAGATACAACAGACATCTTTTAGTTGAAGGTCTTCCATGTGAGAGTAAAATTAAACATATTCTCCAAAGCCCAAAACTTTTTTGCATAACTTCGACTTAAATTTGGGCTCAAATTTAAGACAGTATTTCCCAACAATTAAAGCTGCTTGAGAATGAAAGCTGTTTTGTGAACCAGAGAATACCCTGCTAGAACAGAGCTGGAAGGCAAGTTGGTGGGATGGATGAAAAGGGTGCACTGTCCTTCAGTGGGGATCTGGCCTGGATGTGTGTGTCTGCAAGGTCCTTCTAACCTGTGACTGTACAAAGGGAACCTGGATTTGGAAAGCTCCGTCTTTACAATGACAATGTCGTACTTGGTATTAGCTGTGTAGGGCTGCTGAGTCGTGCATATAGGCACTGTTTGTTCTTTGATTAGCTCATCCTTGTCTGATGGACAGGTGTTGTTCCCGTGAAGCTGGCTCAGCTTTCTTTGTTTTGGTTACTTTGAAGCAGAGGGATTAATCCCCTCTGGAGATAGTTGCTTGTTTTTGCTGTCAGAGCAGTCACACTTTTCCCTTTGTATCTTTTAGCTTGTTTTTTGAAGTTTAGCTTCACAGAGAAATAGGCCTGTTTCCTTGATGATTCAATGAGTCTGCATAGTCCCTCCTCCACTTCCCCCAACAGCTACTGATGGTTTCTTCATCCTGGTTTGTATTTTGACTTACACAAAAGACAAAGGGGCACTTTGGGGGGCCAAAACTTTAAAAATTCCTTGCAAGAATTCTCTCTCAGAGATCAAGACAGGCCTGGACCACGTTTTTTCTTTTTTCTTTCTTTCCTTACTCTTTTTTTTTTTTTTTTTTTTGAGGCACCTTCTACAGTATATAAAAAAAGAAGAGGGCCAGTTCCCTAGTTAAGTCCTGTGCCTACAGAATTGGATCCCAAGTGGCCAGTCGTGGTTTTAATTCCATTCTCAGAAGCTTGAGAAACACTCTGGACACATGTGCATGCATTCCCAAAGTCCTGACAGGATGAAGAAATGTAGTAAAAGAATTGTAGTGTGACCATTCCCCTTTGGGGGGTGCTTCTCCACCCCCAGACACACCTTTGGCTAGTTACACGCACCCTGTGGCAATAGGAAAAAAAAAAGGAAAAAATGCTAGTATGTTCATATTTTAGAAATCAATGCTTTCATTAAAATAAATATAGCAACTCTATGTTAAGCCCACTTGATATTTAAGATCTTTTCCATTTTAGAGTCATGGCTAATTGCCCCATCTGGCCAATTCTTTCTATAGGGCCTTTTTTCAAAATAGGATTTTTGTAGGGTATGAACTTACGAACACATTTATAAAAATTGTCCTTGAATTCACAAACAAAATGTAATAAAATCTCAGTGTAGATAAAGCTTAAAATATACAGGTCTATTTTATTAAGTACATTCTATTAATGCCAAATAAAATGGAGAATATAGATCAAGTGTAAATTTTATTTGAAAAGTATCTGGCTTGGAAGACAGAGAACACAAGTCATAGACTGGGAAAAAAAATTGTAAATGACACATCCCAGAAAGGACAGTTATCCAAAATGTACAAAGAACACTTAAAACTCAGTAGCTTAAAATAAATCTGATTAAAACCTGAGCCAAAAATCTGAACAGATATCTTCGCAATAAAATACACAGGCGGCATACAAGCATACAAGAAGATGCTCCACATAATATGTCATTGGGGGAATGGAAATTAAAACAATAATGAAATACCATAACATACCTACCAGAAAAGCCAAAAATTCAGAATCCTGATACCAAATATGGGGAAGAATCTGGAGCTACAGGAATTCTCGTTCACTGCTATGACAGTGCACAATGGCACAGCCATTTTGGAAGACAGCTTGGCAGTTTCTTGCAAAGCTAAACAAACTCTTACCATATGATCTCTCTATTAAATTCCTTGGTATCGACACAAAAACCTACTCATAGATGTTTGTAGCAGCTTTATTCATAATTGCCGAACCTTAGAAACAACCAAGATGCTCTTTGGTTGACGAATGGAAAAGAAAAAAAAATGTAATATATCCAGACAATAAAATACTAGTTAACACTAAAAAGAAATGAGTTTATCTTGCCATGAAAATACATAGAGGAATGTTAATTACACATTAGTAAGTGAAACAAGCCAAGCTGAAAAAAAGCTATACACTTTATCATTTCAACTATTGACATTCTGAAAAGGCCAAAACTGTAGAAAAAGTAAAAAGACCGTAAGTTGTCAGAGATTTGAGTGGAGGTTTATGAATGTATAGAGCACAGGGGATTTATGGGGCAGTGAAAATCTCTGTATGACATTACAGCCATACATACATGTCATTGTACAGTTTTGCAAACTCACGGTATGCACAACACCAAGAGAGAACACTAAAGATAACCGTGGACTGACTTTGGGTGATAATAAACTGTCAATATAGGCTCATCAACTGAACCAAATTGACCACTCTGGGGGAGTATGATGATAATGGGGGAGGTTATACATGTGTTGGGGCATGGGGTACATGGGAAGTTTCTTCATCTTTCTCTTTTACTATGAACCTAAAAGGTATCTAAAAATATTCAATCTCAAAAAAGGCATAGGATTGTAGTTAACACAGCCATAAGGTTTTTAGTTATTTTTTTATTGCTACCTCATATAGATGGAATAAAATGCCCTCTACATCTTGTTATTGAAGATGTAGTCCATGGACTAGCATCATCAACATCATTTGAGAACTTATTAGAAATGCAAAATCTCAGAGCGTACCCTAGTTCTACTGTATCAAAATTTACACTTTAACAAGATCCCCCAGTGGTTTATATGTACACTAAAATTTGAGAAATATTGCTCTAGAACCGTTACATTAAAAAAATGAAGTTCTGGGAACCAGCAGTTGGCGTAATGGCTATGTCGCTGGACTCCCACGTAGTCGACCGCGGTTTGTGTCCCGGACCCAGTGGCTTAAAACTCACGCCGGGCGCGTGTGCATGCGTGCCCAAGATCCCGAGAGGAGAATGGAGAAGAAGGGATTGCGGCGTGACCATCCCCTGGGGGGTGATTTCTCGCTTTCTGTCTCTCTGTCTCTCTCTGTCTGTCTGGCGAGCACACACGCCCTATAGTGAAAACCTCTCAAAAAAAAAAAAAAAATGCAGTTATTGGGGCTGGCAGGTGGCATGGTGGTTGAGTCACGACTCCCACATGGTCGACTATGGTTTGAGTGAGAGATCTGGAGGCTTGAAAATCATGCTACACACAAGTGTGAGTGTGCCCAAAATTGCAGGAGGAGAATGGAGGAGAAAGAATTGTGATGTGTCCATACACCCTGGGGAGTGGTTTCTCACTTTCCTTTTCACTGTCTCTCTGTGGTTAATGTACCACATCCTATGGCAAATACCCTAAACTTTTTTTTATTAATTTTAAATAAGCAGTTATCTTACATATAAAATGTAGGGCTGGCTCTAAGTAGATGTCACATTTTTTTTTTTTTTTTGAGAGGTTTTCACTATAGGGCATGTGCGCTCGCCAGACAGACAGAGAGAGATAGAGAGACAGAAAGTGAGAAATCACCCCGCAGGGGGGAATGGCCACACCGCAATCCCTTCTCCTCCATTCTCCTCTTGGGATCTTGGGCACGCCCGACACGCGCCCGGCGTGAGTTTTAAGCCACCGGGTCCGGGACGCGAACCACGGTCGACTACGTAAGAGTCCAGCGACATAGCCATTACGCTACCTGCTAGTCCCAGTAGATGTTACATTTTTAATAATAGTATTGCAGGAAGGCCACATGCCAAAACCATCTTCTATTATATTTTCTAAATCAAGGACATACATTTGGTCCAAAAGTCCATGAATTCCAGGGTAAAGAGCAAAATTTCTAAAAGCTCTTGATTTCATAAAGAAGAGTCTCCTGATTTGGCGATGATGTTTTGTTTTTATTGACTTACTTATTTTTGGATTGATTTCTCACTTCCTCTTCATGGCATTTATGATAGTACATACTTTAGGGGCTACTGGTAGGTAAGGGATACATCCTTATTTTTTCTCCAGCAGTGACATTGGGAAAGTTGACAGAAATCACTATATGGACCAGAGGAAAGGAAACATGAAACACAATATAGTCCAGCCTCTTCTCAATGCAAAAGGTATATTCACAGCTCATATGTGTTCTAAGCCAATTTCTCAAAGTTAGAAACCTATAGATTAGAATCTTAAGCTCTAGTTAGAAACATGGTCCAGCCCTGTGGCCTGCTGATTAAAAGGTCCAGATTCCACGTGATCAATACACAGTTCAAATCCTATTATTGGCAGCTTGAAAAACACACCAAGTACAGATACAGAGCAGGTCCAAAATCTCAACAGGATGAAGAGATGGAGAAGGGAATGTGACTACACCTCATTGGGAGGCAGGGTGTGTTCTACTTATTTGTCTCTCTCTCTCTCTCTCTCTCTCTCTGTCTCTCTCTGGAAAGTGTACAGAACTACTGTTAAATTACAAAAAAAGAAATAATAATAATAATAAAGAAAAGAAAAGAAAAAGAAAAGGAAAACTATAGTGTTCCTACCATGTAGATCTCCACTGGATACCTGGAATAAGGCAAAAGATGCAAAATCTAAAACAAAGCATTAAAAGACAAGTGTACTTCCTAACGCATCTGAACTTTATCTTTTAAAATTTTGAGTTAGGATATACAGTTAATACCACTGCATTGGGTGGGGTAACAATATATCATATCATATCTGAATATCTTGCACTAGTAAGTGATCTGAGGGCTGCTGTAAACAGAGTTAGGGAGTGAAAGGATGGAGCCCATCACCTGAGGGAAAATGGTAGCCAGCCAGCTGAGGGAGAAATCATTTCACACTGGGTTATTTAGAATTTTGCCCTGATAGCACTGCATACCTGAGGTACTCCAGGGAAGAACAGTCAGAGAATAGGTAGAATGAAGACAGACTGTTGTTTAAAACATAACCTTATATTCTTTATCTATATCATGATATAGTTTACATTGTATTAAAATTCTGGTATAGAATGGTAGAAGAACAAAAGAAATTAAAATTCAGGGCTAGAGATGTTTCCTTACATTTTTCCTGTTTGCTTCAATCATTTTGCAGAGGCAAGCTTCAGTTTTTTCTTATTTAAAATAAACTAATAATGGCATAAGGTCGTGTTGATAATTTGATGGTATAACTCATGTGGAAGTACTTGGTAAACTGAAAAGACAGCTCAAATATTGTATGTGCACACACAACCGATATTATCCATTCACTTGCCTTTTTCACTGTGGAGGTAAACCCAACAACTCCTTCTCCTCAGACTTCATTATGTTATTTATTATCGTTTACAACTGATGAGCAAACACCCCCTCTTAGCATCTCTCTCCCCTTTTTTGCAATTCCATCCTCTTGCTTTCTTCAATCTCCAGACAATTTTCAAAAGTCTTCTCTCTTGGTGTTTACATTCTTCAAACGTTTGTAGACAGTTATCATACGCCACCTCCGTTGTTGCTTTGCCAAGCTGTACAGATTTAGTTCTTTTCATCTTTCCTCATAAGTCACTGCCTCCATCTCTTTAATCATTTTCTTGCTGTTCTCTGAATTCCATCCAATTTGTTGATATCTCTCTGGTATGGAAGTGCCAAGAACGGAGTGTACAGTGTGATTAAGGAGCCGTGTCCATCGCTCCTCAGCCAGATGGGATGCTTGTTACTTCAGAGGACATGTTGAATGTATACTGAGGACTGAGATAAAGGGAAGGAAACAGTAAATCTGGAAAAACTAATTCTATAATTCATTGTCCCTAGGGAAAATAAAATAAGCATTTAATTAGAATATGTGTTTTGAGGTTTGTAACTAGCAGATGCTATTGGGGTGAGAAAGGCAGAAAATGGCATCATTTAGAAAGACAAGGAAACACAGTAGCATACTACTATAAATCAGACCCTTTCTCACATTTGGGGAAACAATGGTGAACTATTAACAATATTGTTCTGAAAAATGCTTTTGGTTATGTTACTCAATATGAAAGCAGAAGGGAAATTTGAATCAAGTAATTTAAAACATTTAACATATTCCTTATACTATGCTAATGCAGATAATATCCAGTTCATAACATGTGCCCTACAAAAGAAATAAATTCTGTAAATTTATATTTATGTAGAGTTTCCATGAAAGGTTTTTAGGTAATGTTTCAAGATTTAGGTTTAGATTTTCTTGTAGGATGAACGAGAGATTAAAGCATGAATATTTGTTTGGTAGGCTCCCCGTAGTTAATACTCAGCCAGTATTTTCCAGTGTATTAGACTGAAGCTGAATATAGATATTTCAGGCAGATGCTTTATTGAAGCTGAGTTTCATTGCAGCCCTAATTTATCTTTAGCGTTTTGCTTTATGCTTATGTTTAAAGTTTTACTGTACTCATTGAACTGTGCTTGATCATTAATAATGGCAGCTATCTTTAATGAGATGCATGTCACCCTCTAGCAGGTGGTATGGTCTAATAGTCTGAGCATTGAATTATGAGTCAGAAAGGAAATACTTCTTATATGGGACTACATCGGAGAATGATAAAACTACAAGTATCTTAAAAATGGAATAACATTTGAAATGGGAGGATGAAAAAACAAACCAGGCTTTCCTGAATAATAATCATACCCCCTTAGTCCATGAAAGGAGAAATCATAATTCATGTATTGCTATTATAGAATGTAGCAGAAGCTTGGTCAATAAAGTGCTAACATTTTTAGTTGCAATAGTCCATCTGTTACTTTGTGCTGTAAGGTATAGGAAAAGAGAGAGAGTTATTACAATGCATGTGTGTTTTCTAGTATTAAAGCTGCTAGAGAAAATTAGTGTACATACCCTTATATTTTTAGAACACCAAGAACATTTCTGAGGTGTTCTTTCTTTCCATGCTAACTTCACTTACACTAATAGTGATTTAGGTACAGGTGTAGTCAGAATGCTATGTTTAATTAATGATTCATCTCTTTCCTTTGATAACTTACCCTAGTTTGGGAGAAGGAAAAGTAAAGTCCTTGTTTATAGGCACAATGAACAAAGTTCCATAATTGATAGGAACCAAGGTTTGGGTTTTAGCTTGCCCAACCTGATGACCTTAGGAAACACCTTTGAGTATGTACGTGGAGTACTGATGCGTGTGCTTCTAACTCTCAGGGTTGTTGGGAATATCAAGAAGATAACACAATAAAATAATAACAAGGAAAGTCTTATACAGAGAAGGACAACTTCTTAATGTTTCTTATACCTTCTTATGTTTCTTTCATTGTCTCCTTACCCGTCTCATCTCCCTACTCCTGTTGCTCTTTCTACCCATCCTTCAAATTGTATTTTTTGCTCTTTATATATTTCTCTATTTACTAATATTCAATTAACGTTTAACAAACATTCATAAAGATTTAGTGGTTAAGCGCTAAGGAAAAAAGCTTTTGTCATTTTTTTAAGAGAGGTTTTTGTTAGAGGGCACGTGTGCTCGCTGGAGACAGAGAGAGACAGAGAGAAAGCAAGAAATCACGCCCTAGGGGGTTGGCCACACCTAAATCCTTCTCCTCCATTCTTCTCTCAGGATCTGAGGCATGCATGCACCCACGATTGGTGTGAGTTTTAAATCACCAGGTCCGGACTGGAACCATGGTCAGCTACATGGGAGTCCAGTGACATAACCATGACACCATCTGCTGGTTCAAAAAAAAGTTAGTTTTTAAGCTCCGCCAATAATGTGATGGTTAAGACTGCTGTATACCACTTGTAAAGTTTGAGTCTCCAATGTGGCAGCTTGAGAAACACACTGGACATGTGTGTCTGTGTGCTTAGAATCCTGAGAGGAGAATGGATGAGAATGGATTGCAGTATGGCCATCCCCCCGCAGGGGGGTGATTTCTCCCTCCCTCTCTCTCTCTCTCCTGTCTCTCTGGTGAGTGTCCTCAAAACTAAAGCAAACCTAAAAAAATAATTACTTCATCACATGGAATTATCATTGGTCTTTTATATTCACAGGATACAAAATGTACCTTCATTATTTATTTATTTTTTTGGAGAGGTTTTCGCTACAGGGTGCGTGCGCTCTCCAGACAGACAGAGACAGACATAGAGACAGAAAGCAAGAAATCACCCCCCAGGTGGGATGGCCACACCGCAGTCCCTTCTCCTCCATTCTCCTCTCGGGATCTTGGACACGCACACACACGCGCCCGGCATGAGCTTTTTAAGCCACCGGGTCCGGGACGTGAACCGCAGTCGACTACGTGGGAGTCCAGCGACATAGCCATTACGCTAACTGCTGGTTCCCCCTTCATTATTTTTCACAAAGTTCTACGTTTGTTAGTGAGCAGGGAGGATGGTCACAACAGGAAGCAGGCAACATCAACCTGACAGCTTTCATTTCTATGGAATGCTTCGTCTCTGTACCTGTTAGGCCATGAGACCTTCAGAACAAAATTTGATCCATTGCTCTTTTCACCAGGGCAACATAGCCAAGAGCATGGACCCCTGGGAGTAAAGGCCAACTGCTCTGATTACATGATGGCTCTGCTTAGTATTTAACTTAAAGACCATGGCCAGAAAATTCAATGTTTCTGAATCAATCAAAATCCAATGCTTTCTTATCAACCAGTGCAATAAAGAGACTACTATCCAGCTTGGGAACTCTTCATTTGTTCATTAAACAAATATGTATTAAATCCCTACTATGTACCAAACATTGTTACTGGTGCTAGCACACAGTCAAGGAAAGAAAAAAACAAAACAAAACAAAACAAAACAAAACAAACAAACAAACAAAAAAAAACAAAAAACAACTATTCTACCTTACAGAGAGAAAGATGGTGGTAAGGATTAAATGACCCATCTGCCATGGTTCCTTCCACAGAGGGCACTCTATAACGTCCATTTTTCATTTCCTAGCTTATTCTTCTTCTGGATCAAGTCCTAAAATCAGTACAATCTTTGCTCCCAAGTTTTAGTATATATTGAGAAAAATAGTGCATTTTATCTGCCAAGAATTGGACTTCGAGAATTTAAAAAAAAAACAGTCAAAATTCTAAAGTTTATTTTTTCCTATGTGCCCAACCAGATGGAGATACTTTATATAAAGTGATATGGGTAAGAGCACAGGTCCTCCAACCATACCCTTTCCCATGGCAACATATATAGTCTATTCTTTATAAAATGTAGACACAACCCCTTTATTATTTGCAATTCAGTATTTTTTCAGGCCTGTTGGAATAATAACAGAGACATTCGGCTGTATCTTTGTTTTCTCACATAAAAATTATAAGGCAGAGTAAGATTTCTATTCCTCAGTTCCTACTCACTAGGAGTGGGTGATTAATCAAGAAAAAAATGCTTACATCTTCTTTTGATCATCATCTCTGAAAGAAAGAAAAGAGTTTAAACAGAATTAGGCTGCTGTGAGGAGATCTTGAAGGCATTCAAAAAGACTAACGAGAGAATTATTTATTTTTTTTTTCCTCTAAAGAATATAATGTCAGTAATTGGGGGGACAGAATGAGAATCAAAACTCTGCTAAGCTCCTTACATGTGTGATTTTATGTAATTCCTAAAACACACAGTCCAATAACACAAAATGTAAATAATGTAAAATTGGCCAAAATATCATTAAATGTAAGTGAAATTTTGGATAATGTGTACTTTGCCCACATGACTTGAAAGCCTGTGTTCTTCTACTTCATTGTAAGTGAGATGCATTATATCCTATTAGCTATTATCCTATAGATCTAAAAGTGTTTGCCTGAGCCAATTTCATTTCAATCCAAAGTATACTGGGACCAGCAGATGGCATAATGGTTATGTAGCTGGACTCCCATGTAGTTGACCATGGTTAGAGTCCTGGACCCGGTGGGTTAAACTCACACCAGGCACGTGTGCGTGCGTGCTCAAGATCCCGAGAGGAGAATGGAGGAGAAGAGATTGCGGCATGTCCATCGACCCTGGGGGGTAATTTCTCGCATTCTGTATCTCTGTCTCTCTCTCTGTCTTTCTGGTGATACACGTCTCCTATAGCAAAATCCTCTCCAAAAGAAAAAAAAAAAAGCATACTCTCTTTGGTATTATGTAGAACTATTTGACTTGGTGAAACCTCCCAAAGATAGCATCATGTAGTGATGAAGAGGGTATTGGGAGGGAACCAGCAGTTAGCTTAATGGCTATGTCGCTGGACTCCCATGTAGTCGACCGCGGTTCGGGTCCCGGACCCGGTGGCTTAAAACTCACGCCGGGCGCGTGTGCGTGCGTGCCCAAGATCCCGAGAGGAGAATGGAGGAGAAGGGATTGCGGTGTGGCCATACCCCCTGGGGGGTGATTTCTCGCTTTCTGTCTCTCTGTCTCTCTCTGTCTTTCTGGCGAGCGCACGCGCCCTAGAGCGAAAAACCTCTCCAAAAAAAAAAAATAAATAAAAAGAGGGTATTGGGTATGTGCCACCAGACATCTGTTTCATCTCATTGTACTGCGTGGAATAAGTTTCACGAATCACTTGCTTTCTCCAGGCTGTGGTTTCTTCACCAGTAAAATGGGTGAAGGTGGACCAGATGACCTGTAACACCTTGAAGCTTGATAAAGTCAGACCTTCAAGTGTGTGTATTTGTATTTAAATTAGTTGTACTGTGAGATAGCTGAGTGCTCCACTCTTTCCCATAGTGGAAATAAGGTTCTACCTCCTCCTCAGAGATATGCATTTGCTAATAATTCCAAAATCTCCCAATATATGCCTTGTCATTTGCCCCAAGCAAAATGATAAAATAGAATACAGTCACTCCTCATTTAATGACCTGCCTATTTAAGACAATTCAGCCTTATGACCAGTTCCCTAGCACAAGAAATTCCGTTTCTCAGATATGTATCAGGAAAGCCCTTTCTTGGTCTTTGTCTCCTTCCCATTGTCAGTTAGTATTCACTACACGGAATGTTTGCAATCATACAAGACTACGTATTTTGTTTATAAATTTGTACTCCATTGTACACTCATAATAGTATTCAGAATAAATAAAAAATAACTATGCCAGATTTACATTATTGTGTTGTGGTGTGTCTTGTCAATTTCTAGTGTTTATCTAATGTATGCTTTTGTATGGCTAGAACTACATTATTGTAGTGTGGTGTCACATGATATCTTCTGCAAAATACATACTCTGGGACCAGCAGTTGGCATAGTGGTTAAGGTACTAGTCTCCCACACGGCTAATCATGTTTCAAATCCTGAACTTGGTGGTTTGAAAATTGTGTCTCGCACATGTGCATGCATGTCAAAAATCCCTGGCAGAGAATAGAGGAGAAGGGATTATGGTGTGACCATCTCTACTGGGGGGAGGGGATGATTTCTCACTTTCCCTCTCACTATGTCTCTCAGTTTCTCTCTGGTGAGTGCATATGCTTTATGGCAAATAAATAAATAAATAAAATCATTTAAAAAAAAGGAAGAAAGAAAAATACATATTCTGTGGGACCTAACACACCACAGGATATCTGCCTTTAAGCTCCTCACTTATCTACCAATTCGTTTAAGGACATAGTTGTAGGAACTAGCTTGGTCATTAAGTGAGGTGTGCCTGTATAGCTAATAGGGAACAGTGCCTGCACTTGTGCCTCTCTCCTTTAAGAACTCTGTTCTAAATTAGTAGAATGCTACCTCTTCCCCAATATCTCCTTTCTTCGTATCTCTCTTTCCCTCATCAATAATCTTATTTTCTCTCAGCTAGCCACTTGCTAACTCAGAATAAATGATTTCTGAAAAATGTAGTATGATACTCTACTATTATACTCATCTTATAATGTATTAGTTGAAATCCAGGTCTAATTTTTGATGATCTTGAGTTTATAGTAGAAGTGAGTTTTGCTGGGGAGGATGGAAAGGTAATTTCAGGGAATTTGAATTTCTGAAAAGCCCATTCTGTAGCAGAAGCAACAGACAACTGTAGATTTAAGGGATGTAAAGCTCCAACAGGATACCTGGCACATAGTAGGAGTTTTAAAAAATGTGCATCTTATTTATATTTAGCAAGTATGGAAAGCTTACTTTTAAAAAAAACAAATCCCTTAAAATATTTGAAACCTGGGATAATGTAGAGTTTAACCTAATGTATTAGTTCTACAAATGAACCATTTTCTCTTGCCCTTTCTTTCCTCTCTCTCTGGATCTTACCGGTTCCTTGTTTATTTTTATTTTCTCTCATTTCTTCTTTTGATTTGATAACTTGTACATCCACAGATGGCAGTTCTACAGATATAAAATCCTTATTATCCAGCCCTCTTGCCTGTGGCCGTGGTATAGTATATTCTCTGGCTTGGGAGGAAGCCTAGCACTGTGCACAAGCACCATACCTGAGGCAAGGTGAGGATTTAATACATTTTCTAACCTCTTCTTCTCCGGTGCCCCTCCTCTGTTTCCCTTGTATCAAAGGACTGTCAAGCAACCTCCCGCACATACTTTCTCCCCACTGTTTTCTTTTCCCCTGCCTTGTTTTATTTTGTTTTGCTTCCTGTCAGCTTGTGGAAGACTGAGAACCACGGATGCATGATGAGACCACCTGATAATATGAAAGTCAGAAAGCAGAGAGGAGATGAGTGAGTGTTGGGGAGACATCTGCTGCATTCATGCGTACTGCTGCTATTCTTCCATGGAAATAGAATGTATTACTTATTTATTGTCCTTTAAAAATATAGTCAACTACTTGCCGTCTTATTGCCCTCCTCTCCAGGTCTTTGTCTTTCTGGTATCCAAAACTCATTCCCCCCCTGCTTTTTCCTACATGTTCCTCTTTCCTAGACTAGAACTAGCCTCCCTGTTCTCTACTTACTCCTTCTTTCGAGAACAGTATACATCTCTTGCATTTCATAAAATTAAATGAAATAGAAACTGTGTATTGATTTACAGGGTAAAAATTATTTTCACATTTCATCTGATTCTGCGCTCTGAAAGGTACATATTACTGTCATTCCCACTTCTCAGGTGAAAAAAAACAAGCCCTGGTTCGACATTATGTAGAACGACTAGGTATTTTCATTCCCAGTAATATGTCCTTTGCACATGATTGTACTGTCCGCATTTCAGCCTGTATTGATCTTGTCCCTCACTGATTTATCTTAACATTTATACTTAACTCTGTGCAATTTAATATTAAATATTTACTGTCTAGGGCCACTCTCAAATTATTCATAAATAATTTCATATGTGTTAGTTTATTTCATCTTACATGATTACTGGCTGTATGTACATGAAGGTTCTGTCTTATCTTTGTATTATTTTTCTTTGAATACTGACTGAGTAGTAAAGTCATATATAACAAATATTTTTGATTGATTGATTACGAAAAAAGTATTCAATTCAACACATTATTATTATTATTATTATTATTGTTTAGAGAGTTGGTTGTTTCTTTTTTTTTTTTTTTTTTTTTTTTTTTTGCTATAAGGTGTGTCCACATGTCAGTGAGACAAAGAGAGAGACAAAGTGAGAAATCATCCCCTAGGAGGGATGGCCATGCTGTAAACTTCTCCTCCATTCTCCTCTCAGGATTTTGGGCATGCACACACACAGACTTGAAGTGAGTTTCATGCCGCTTGGTCTGGGATTTGAACTGTGGTCAGTAGGAGTCCAGAACCTTGATCACAATACCACCTGTTGGCCACAAATTTTTACCTTCTTATATATCTAAAAAGTCAGACAGATGGTAGTTATAATAATGATGTTGACAGTCTTTTGCTTGTTCCCAAACCCCATCATCCTAATATTTCCATGATACCTATAGATGCTTTCACTGTTGTTATTCCCATTTCCCAGGTGAACTATGAAGCTGTTTGTGGCAAAACTACCTTACAGTGCTGCTTTTATCAAAGTCAGTGATGCTGAAACTCTTTAGACGGCGTCTCACACTCTCTGTTTAGTAAACGTGGATTAGCCACAGTATTATTTATGTAAGAGTGAGTGAGATTTTTAAAATTAAAGTCAAATGTCAGAATATCACTTTACAAATTTGAGTAGGCTGAATGGCATTGTGTTGTACTACTCTAGCCTTCTGTGCAATATGACATTTTAAAATTCCTTCGCTTTAAAAAAAAAAAAAAAAACTTTCGGAGTTTTGAGGGGAATGTTTAGGAGGTTGTTTGAAGGGGAAGAACTGGCTTGAATGTTTTTTTCCAATAGGAGCACCTCTTAAAGATAAGAAAACAGTTGTCAAAGTACCTCTTCTCTTCCTTACCTTTACCCTCCTCTTTATTTCATTTATTACTTTTTTTTCTGTGTCTTCCTTGTTGGCAAGAGAGCCTAGCCTTGATGCATAAGATTTCCCGGAAATGTTTCTTCCTCGGCTGAAGAAATATTTAGACAGCAGCAGAGACAGACTCGAATCCCCCACCCACGGCAGACCTTCTGGTCTGATCCAGTTTTTCACATGAGAGAACTGAATCATGAAGGATGTTTTTCAAAAGTTTGAAAATTATTTTTAATAATCATAATGCTCTTCCTCAGAGACTGGCAATCAGTTTTTTTTTTCTTTTCATTAACTTACATTTTCCAGAATTCTGTTGCTTTCTCTTCTCTTTTAAGGGGAAGTAGGAAATCCTACATTAGGTTATCATGCAAGGTATGTTTTAAAAGAGACTCTGGTAAAAAGATGAAATATCTGCTTCATAATCTAACCCGGAATTTGTAGTGTAGGGAGGGAGGCTTTCAAGGCAGAGTTTATTCTAGGTCCCAAAATAAGGGTGGTATGTAACGCAGTGCAGAGAGGCTGAGAACAGAACGAATGCAAAGACATTAGAGAAACAAAGCTACAATACATCCCATAAAAAGAGACCATGAATGAAATCTAGAACATACATGCAATGCTGGTATCATTTGGGTGGAGATGTCTTTCTTAAACATTTTATTGGGGTCCTTAGTACTTGATTTTTGTGCTTCCTGGTAATAGCAGCATCTCCTGGGAGCTTCATCCCTCCGTCAGATCTGCAGAATCAGAATTGACATTTGACAAGATCCCCAGGTGACTCACAGGGAGAAGCTAAAGGCAATTAGTGCTTACTCTTCTTTTCTATTTCTGCCTTTTCTGTGTTTGGCCTCTCTGCCTTAACCTGCCCCTTTATTTCAGCAAGACTTACTGAGGATTCTCATCTGATTTCACAGCTGTTGGACCCAGTCTGCCTGTTTGTAATAAATTGCATAACTGTGGAGGAATCCATATTTAGCTAACAGAAAATAATCCTGATGTCAGGTTAACAATCTCTGGGGGTGCAGGCCGTGCTTGCTGCTGGCTGTTGTGTGGTGAATACAGAATTTTATTTTTGAGAGGCAGAAATTAGATCAATGTTTCTTCATTTTATCGGTTTAAGAGTAACATACGCCAGGATTAATAACTCTCGACTTTTATCAGAATGCTAAAATTTGTTCTGTGTTGTCAAAACAAGAAATAATTTACTCTCTTAAGTTTTTTATACTCAAGAAATAATGAAGCAATTACTGACCCTGGTCACAAGATTAAACCTTTGAAACGGTATTTACTGATGCATTCTTTACCAGGAAATCTCTCCATTTTCTTTGTCAGTTATCATAGGCTAATAATAAACCCCTACAACCTGGCGGATTATTTGTTATTGCTTTATGCCGAGAAAACATACTGAAAGCATCCAGAAAATACTTAGCAGCTGTTATTCTTTTTTTTTTTTTTTTTTTTTGCTATAGGGTGCGTGCACTCACCAGAAAGGCAGAGAGACAGAAAGCAAGAAATCACCCCAGGGGGAACGGCCACATGCAATCCCTTCTCCTCTATTCTCCTCTCAGGATCTTGGGCATGCACGTACTTTAAGCCACTGGGTCTGGGACTCGAACCGTGGTCAGCTACATGGTAGTCCAGCGACATAGCCATTATGCCAATTGCTGGTCCCAGCAGCTGTTCTTCTTAAGTGCCATGGTACAAGGTTCATTCTGCATGTTACTGGGTAATTAAGACTCAAACCTCCATTGACCCCTGAGAGCGATGCTTCGTGTGTGGGTCTTTCTAGCATAGTACTTTCAGTAGTCAGTTACGGGGGCTTATTTTTTAAGGCCTCATTCCCATTTGATATTAGACTAGGAGAAACTAAGTATGTTTTTCCTCTGTGATTGAATACAAAGCCAAAGTAAAGCATATTAACTGGTGAATTGGGATAGTGACTGAATCAAATAAAAATAAAAATTTATTTTAGCTAAGTAGATTTGACTCTGGGGGAATTAAAATTTCTTTCATTCTGTCATGTCTACCACTGTGACTAAATTAGCTGTGGTGTCCCTAATTCAGTATTTTTAACTTTCAGTCATTAATTCTACAGCAGAGGATTTGAACATCCTTGCAAAAATTGGAAACTATTTTTTTTTTAAGTTTCAAAAAGGAATATGCTCCCATCTCTGTGGCAAGGGAACTCCATGAACACAGTAGGTGCCCAAAAATCTTTATTCAGTTTCTTAGATTATCAATAAAGATATTGAAATTCTACCCTGTTAGCTGTTCTGCCTAATATCAGAGAAAAGGAATACAAGGGGACTTATTTCTTTTCCCTTATATTAAAGATAATGCATCATGCTAGAAGAAAAATTCTAACATCAATGGTTCTTTAATCCATTTCTGAGAGATATGCCTTTGCCTAGAGCTATGTTGATTGACCTTCAGGGTAATTTTAAACCCCAAACACCACGTCTGAATTGGAATCAAAACACACATCTTTCTCGCTGAGCACAGTATTCAATTCACAAGAATTTATCATGTGCCTTGTATTATCATAGGCAAGGGAAATGCTAAAGATACAGAAAATATGGTCCCTCCTCTCTCCACTACATATAAATTATTCCATGAAATAGTTAGAGGGACTCCCGAAGAATACGTAACACAGAGAATAGGATATGCACTTTCAGTCATTATCTGTATTCACAGGTGTGTTCCTCTCCTGTAGCTTCTCTTCTACAGAGCAACCCATTAGCTACCCTAGACTCCAGGTCAGATTCATCCTACAGTTTCCCCTTTTCCTTCCCATTATATCCAATCAATCATCAAGTCCAGTTGCTTTTATCTTCTTAATCTTTCTTGATTTAATAGTTTTCTCTGCAACTCTGAAGCTGCTGCTTTAGAACGGCCTGCATTATTTTTGGCTTGGACTATTGCAAATTCCTTTCAATTGTTTAACTCATTTCCTTGTTTCTGACTTTCTACCTACCCAATTCAAACCATAGATCCAACATTGACACTGATAGTATTAATTTTCTGCATCACTGAAAAGATGAAAGTCCAGAACTTCTACTTTAGATGTAAGCATCTACTATTGTCTCTGTCATTCTCACTAGAACATATCCAGCTGTTTTGGCATCAGGAGTTATTCCCACACCGCTCCTTTGCCTAGCGTGCCTTTCCCTCCCTTTTCTCCATTTTTTGATGAACAAAACACTTCTCAAATTTTCATTAGAGAAAGCTTCTTACAACCCTCTTCCTCCATGACTGACCTTGTCCTTCTGTAGGTCCCACTCTGTAGACTGGCACATGTCTATGCATCTCCCTACAGTATGAGGTCTACTGTCACCAACTGTAAGCTCCTCAAAGATGGGACCCAGATATGCCTCTCCCCAACTCCTCGAAGAGTGAGTATGATAGAACAGATGCTCAACACAAAGCAAATAAGAGAATGAACAGAGTGCTGAGAAAATTAACGGTCATAATGTGATACACCTGTGGAAGAATTTTTGCACACAGGCTCACCCAGCGTTTTAGTCTCTTATTGCTGCTGTTGCAAATTGCCCTAAAGATAGTGGCATCAAACAATATGAATTTATTATCTCACATTCTAGGTCAAAAGTCTAAAATGGGTCAGCAAAAGTATATTCCTCTGGATTTACTGAAGAAGCTACCTCCTTGCCTTTTCCAGCTTCTGTTGTCAGATCTTTCTGACTCTTCTACCTCCTTCTCCACATGTAAGGATCCTTGTAACTTTATTGGCCCCACCAATGTAATTTGGGATAATCTAAAATAATCTTCTCATTCTTAAGTAATCATTGCAAAATCCCTGGGGCCCTATAAAATCACATATTCACCAGTCCCGGAGACCAGGATGTGGATTTGTCTGGCAAACCATCATTCTGCCTAGTCTACTCAGACCAAGTCATTTCTTGGGTATTTGATGGCCAGCCCTACTGCACTGAAAGGAGGATGACAAGTAATCTAGCAGAAGGACATGACAGGTACTACATATTAAAAAAAAAAAAAAAAGAGAAAGAAACAAAAATACCAGCTGAGGATCAAGGCAGATGTACTTGTCCACAAAGAGCACATGCACACACCTGTCTCGTATGTGCAACCTTTGCCTATCCGTGTCCAAGTCAAGGCTTCCTACTATGCTCCCTGGACTCCACGTTGCCTGTGTGCTTTTTCTAAAAGGTTTCTTCTGAAGATGAGCCTTAACTTGATTTCACCTGTGATGGTGTTCAGTGTAACTTGACTCAGCTGCCTCCCACCTGAAAAGGCCCAAGCAGGTAAAAGGTCTTATTTGTGTGAGCTCACTTCTGTGAGCATAGCAAGAAGCACTGAAATTTCTACTGTTCCAAAAATACCTTTGGAAGTTGGTTGGAGCGCTGAAGGAGAGAAGGTATCTTTGGTTTTAGATGGTTGTGATTTTCCAAAGGGTTATTTCCTTTGTGATTCCTTTAAAAAGCCTCAGTATAACTCTTTTCAGATTGATTCTAAGTAGCCCCTTGGTGTGGATTTCAATTTGCCCACTGATATTGACTACCTTTAGGATTCTCCACCTCTCCCTTAAGGTCACGTGTTGTTTGGCATGGCTTTAAGTACAGTTTAGTCTGTACATGGTTGAAAGCTCTTTCAAGGGTACAGTACGCATTCACCGTTTTGGCTGGTAGATACTTGTGAGTCAAACACTACTTAAATTTTCTGCTTTTATTTCCTTGAGACATGATGGCCCTCCCTGTTCATACTCATCATCCCTACTCTGCACCCTTTAACTACTCTTGACCTAAGTGTGCATGCATATGTGAGTTGGTATACTGAAAATCAAATGTCTTTTCTTTTCCTGCTTAATAGCTGAATTCAGAATATAATGGTGCTCCAAAATATCAGCACTATTTCTCTTGCCCTGAAGGAAATGCTGTTAGAAATCTTGAATGTCCTTTATCACGCTAAACTTTACTTTTCTATAACTAGCAACCTCCTTATATCATAAATACTTGTCATGCAAATGTCTTCAAGTGACAAGATAATGCCTTATCAATCATGTATTTTCTAAGTTATGCAGATGTCTCCTATTCTGTTTGTATTGTCCTTTGTAGAAAGTACAAAAAGGAAGTTAGAAGTATAGAAGAGTAATTCTCCCACACACACACACACACACACACACACACACGCACACACGTGTTTTCTACCATAAATTTAAAAAATAACGTAAAAAACTAGAAGGGAGAATATTAAGAATCACTTTCCCTATATACATGGAAAATCAGACATGCTTTTACACTAGTTTTAAGCAACAAACTTATCATGCAAGATCAGTAAATAGTAAATAGACACTCATTTTAGTATAGGGCATTGAGTGAGGGGAAGAAAGTGGCATGAGGTAACTTTCTGGCAGAGTCAAGTTCTGAACTATTGACTGAATTTGATTTTTATAGAATGGCTAACCCAAGGGCATTATCCAGAGCTGACAGTTATATATCAAAGAGTTCTCTGAATTTGGCTAAGCTTATTAGGGATAGCATTCTCATTTATAAGAAAATTCCATAAGGTTTTTTAAGTACATGGAGTCCTCGAGCAATATGAAAAACACACACACAGTGAGCTACGAGATAGGCAGTGCTCCGTCTCTGGAGAATGACAGCTTGTCTGGATCCAAGCTGGATTTGAAACAGAGGTTCGAGATATTGCAGAGCTGAGTTTTAGATCACTAAGTAATCCCCTCTGGCTCATCTTCTCTGCTGACTCTGTGTCAATTTTTTTTTAAAGTACCTGAATTACATTTTTATGTTACTCTATAAATAAAGCGATTGTGACATTTTTAATACATTTACAGTCCCTGTAAGTCATTGCTCCCTTCACTTAATTGAAAGGAGGGTTGGATGGTTTGATTTTTGGTTATATGGTATCACACAGAGTTCAAATCCAACTCAGAAATAAACAAGCTTAGAATTTAAGTACAAATGAATCATTAGGGCTGTTCAGATCATAACTTAAAGCTTCTTTACTGAAGGAGATTAAATCATTATATAAACTATTAGAGAGCCTCACAACTAAGTATTGAACTATTCATATTAACTCTTTGAAGGTCTCACCTCATTATGAAAATAGATTGGTCCTGGGGAATAGTGTAAAACTGGAAGAAGGAGACCTATAAGCGAGGTTTCGAAGTCCAGGAAATGGCTGAAGAGTGTAAGTTTGGTGGGAATGTGGGCTGCAAAGGAGAGGGGAGTCAAGGTTAACTGATTTCTGGCATGGGCAGATGAATGAATGGCAATGGCATTGGCCAAGAGAGGAAATGGTGAAGGAGTGTTTGAGGAAAGAAAAGAGGTAAGAGGAGCAGCACTGAGGTTAGGATGGTGGCATACATTAATAACATGGTACATATGATATTTTCAAACAGTACATTGCCTATTTTTTTCAGAAGCCTATTCTTTTTGATTCTTTCTAAATCAAGTATGCCCTTCACTATACCACAGTAATATTGACTACAGGCCTTTCCCTGTTATAGCGCATTTTATTCTACCTCTTTTTTTTTTTTCTTTTTAGGAGAGGTTTTTGCTATAGGGCGCGTGTGCTCACCAGATAGAGAGAGACAGAGAGATAGAAAGCAAGAAATCACACTCCAGGGGGGATGGCCACGCCGCAATCCCTTCTCCTCCATTCTCCTCTCGGGATCTTGGGCACGCACGCACACGCGCCCGGCGTGAGTTTAAGCCACTGGGTCCGGGACTCGAACCACAGTTGACTACGTGGGAGTCCAGCGACATAGCCATTACGCTAACTGCTACACTTTCCCCCCTTTTGTGTAACATCCACACTTCTGCTTTCCTCACTAGCCTCATTTTGGCATGCTACTTACCTCTCCTATCTTAGTACCCTTGACTATGTTACAGGTCTAACTTTTAGCATTCAAGAGTGCCTACAGTGCCTTACAACTCAACCCCTCATTCCATGTCTCTTGTTTTTTTGTTTCTGTTTTGGGGACTTTATTTTATTGGGTTATACTGTTTTGTTTTTTGTTTGTTTTTGTAGCTCAGTCATAACCAACCTTCTCTTTGCCAATGATTTGGTATGCCTTGGCCAGTATCAAGTTAATTACTCAATGAGACTCATGTGGGAGCACCTAAGCCTGAAAACTTTGCCCAGAGCTGAAAACTAACCCTAATTTTGCCCATATATTTCCTTAAGGAAATTAAGGGAAGGAACTAAGTGAACTTTGAGGGCGGTGGTAGGGGGAAGCTGCTGATTTTCTAACTTATTACCTATTTCTAGGTCCTGAGAAATTTGAGCAATTTCAAATAGACTCAGAGTTATGGAGTTTTACTAATTATGCACCAAGTACCTTAGTCTTTACATAGTGAAACCAATCTTACAATAGCTCTACCCAAAATCTGTAGTTTCTTGGTGACAGACTTTGGCACAGTGGTAAAACACAATGCTCTGTAAGGCTGACCCCCCTGGGAAGGTCTGGAGTTCCTGTGTGAAGGCCTTCCTGAGTACATGTGCTCACAGTCCCACACTGGGTGAATGCTGGGGGCCGGCGGTGGCATTGAGACCTTGTTGGTGGTGTTTCTTCCTGTCTTTCTCATTTATAAAAGAAATAAATAACCTTTAAAGTTCAAATTTCTTCATTAAATATAAAAATAAGAATTAATAGAGATGGAATAAGGACAGTGGATTTTCTACCCTAAGATGGGGACTATAGCTTTGAGAAGCGAAGATAAGCTTTGGAAATATAACTTAAGCTCCTTAGTGGATCAATTTGCCTTACTATCAAAAAGCTTTCCAAAGTAATGTAGCATGCCCCCAAAAGATTCAGTGTGGTATCTACCCCTTCTCCAGTTATCCACCTGGCTTCCTCCTGCACATCTTGGCCATCTTTACTTACATGACACCTTCCTAGTAAGGTTATCCTGGTCACTTTATGTAGCATTATGTCATCTTTCAGTCAATACTCTCTGTCTCTTTTTCTTTTTTTTTTTTTTCCTTTTTATTATTTTAAAACAAATAATCTCTTTCTTTTTTAAAATTAATTTGTTTTACATTTTTCACTGAACATCATCACAGCATACAAAATGTGATTTCTCATCCAGAATACACTGTAAAGTGGCTTAATCATACATGTTATCATCAACAAATAATTTTCCATTTCTTGCTATATATATTATAAATATAATATAATATATAAATATAATAATGGTGAATATATAAATAAATATAAAATATAAATATATTTATGATATATAATAATATAATATATAATAAAATATATATCTATATTATATTTATATATTTAATTATAATATATATTTATTGTTTATATAATTTATATATAATTATATAATTTGTATGAATTTATAATCTAATTTATAATATTTATATGTTACATATGATATTTATTTATATATTTTTATATATATAAATATATATTTTCTAAGTACGTGAATGGTCAATTATTTCTAGCTCTTTGAATCTTCTATTTATATATATATATATTTATATTATATATATAATATATACTTATATATATATATATATATATATATACACACACATTTCTCCCCCGATTTCTCCCCCTCTGCCACTACTTGACTAAGTGACTTAAGTCACTTAATTCAGTTAACACATTATATATTTAACTTTAAAACATTTTTGTTTTATGACTATATACATCTTGCCCTGCCCAGCTAGAAAACATATACATATGACTGCTCTCTTTCTCTCTCTCAAACATTAGGTTTTTTTTGTTTTTGGATTTTGCTTTCTTCATTTGCCAGAGGTGTATAAACTCATCAGAGAGAGAGAGAAAGTAAGAAAGAAGCCTGCCTCCCTGCCCCCACCATGGTGAGTTATCATTCCACAATCTCTTCTTGTCCATTTCTCCTTTGGGGATTCGTGGTATGCATGCACAAGTGCCTAGTGTGTCTCTCAAACCACTGACTTAGGACTCCAACTGCACAGTCTGTTACGTGGGATCCAGCCTCCTTCACCTCCATGCCATAGGCTGAGTCCATTAGGGTGTTCTGATGGTTTTCTATATTATTAAAGTCTTTCTAAAATTATTTATTTATTTAATTCCATTTGTTATTATTATTTTTAAACTTGGCCAGACAGAGAGAAAAAGAAAGAAAAAGTGAGAAAGCTAGCTGCCAGGTCCAGGACTCGAACCATGGTCGACCATGTGGGAATCTAGCACCCTCAACCACCAAGCCACCTGCTGACCCCTCTGATGGTGTTTTGTAAAAATATTATTGCATATATTCAATATACGCAATACGTATATTCAATATACATAATATGTATATTGCGTATATATGATGGGATATTTATAACATAGTAAAAATGTTTCCTGTACTGATGCAAAGTAACATATCCATCATCGTACATAGTTATGCCCCTCCCCCCTTTTTTGTTTATTTTATTGTTCTGGCAAAAGCAGCTAAAATCTACATGTCAGTGCTAGGCCAGAGGGGCTGTTAAATGGCAACCTCCTAGAATTGTGTCCTAGGTTATGGCAGAAAGAGCAGGAACAGCGTGAGTTGGGCTGCACTGAGGTGCACAGATAGAGGTGAACAGACAGACAGACAGACGGACAGGCAGAGATGTGTTTACTTGGTTCACTGCTATCACCGTAGCCCCTAGAACAGTTCTTGGCACATGGTACACACACAAATATTTTCTCAGTAAGCAAATGGTCAATTGTTTCTGAGCTCTTTGAATCTTCTAGGAATTTTTTGTCCCCTAAGAAATTTGATATTTTTTCCATGTACTTACAAAATGTACCAAAAATCTTGTACAACCATAGATTTGTAAACACAAGAATTATTGTGTAACAAAGATGAGAAAAGTCTTGAGTCATTGATCCAGTAATACTTCTAAAAAGGGGAGCAATCTTTCAAACAGGATAGATTTAAGGTAACTCTTTTAGTATTATGGGCTTTATAAAATTGGAGTTTTTAGAGGATTTAAAAAAAAATTTTATGTAGATTTCTTGTAAAGTATGCTTGGGAAATGTGCATATAATGACATAAAAGAAGGATGGTGTTCTTGTGAATATTTTGCTTTTGTTTTTGTAAACTTTTTATTCTCATTTTAATCATTTAGATAATAGTCTCGCAGTTGTTTCCCACTGTCTGATAGAGTTAGACCTTTTGGAAGAAGCCCAGAAAGAAATGAATGAATAGGCAAAGTGTTAATTGATTGCAAATATAAACAGGATAATGTCAATTTATTAATTTCTGGTTCATGCCAATTTTTAAGGGGGTTGGGAATAAAGGCATGCATAAATCAGGATGGGCAGAAATAGGCAGAAGCGCATGCATAACCTGAAAATTCATGCAGACTTTATTTTATTATTAAAGCAAAATCATAAGTCTGAGGAAGGGAGAAGAGAAACAACAAAGAGATTTTGAGAGCCAAAGACTACTTTTTACTTTGTTACAAATCTGAAAACACTTGAATGTATTTTTCATTTTAATTCATGTATTAATTTATCTATTAAACAAAAATTTTTGGTTGCTTGCTTTGTACCAGGCACTGTGCTCTATTTAGATAACATGAAAATTCATTCATAATTGAAAAAAAAATATGTATTGTACCCTTACAAGTGCTAGGCCCTGTTCCAAGCACTGACAATAGAGAAATGAAATCATCAAAGTGCCTGCCTCCACTAAGCTCATGTTATGTGAAGGGGAGAATGACAATAAGCTAGAAACCAAAACCAAAACAAACACAGAAACAAATATTATCAGATAGCGCCAAGTACTATGATGGAAAGTAGAGCCAGGTACATGAAAATGAACAAGGGGTAAGGATATAGAGAAGAGTCTGAGATGAGACAAATGGAGATATTTCTAGTGGTTTTGTCCTTAGAAAGATGGTTCTAGAGGCCAGCAGGTGGCGTGGTGGTTAAGGGCATTGAACTCCCACACAGCTGACCGTGGTTCAAGTCTCGGGCCTGGTACTATGCTTTCCCGTGTCCTCTCTCCCATTTGTCTATCTCTGGTCAAATTAAAGTAAATAAATAAATAAATGAAGTTAAATAAAATATTCTTTAAAAAAAAAGGGATATGATTCTAGTGGCACGTGTGAGGTCCACTTTGTTTGGCAGTAAGACTAAGGACTGATGGTTAGGCATTACTGCAGTTGTGCAGGGCAGAGATAGCAGTGGCAAGGCTAAGGGGATAGCAGTGAGGCAGTAAAGAGTACGTGCATATGTATCTCTCTCTCTCTCTCTCTATATATATATATATATACACACACACACACACACACACACACACATATATATATATACACACACACATATATACACACACACACATGTGTATATATAAATATAACTCTCTCTCTTCCTCTATGTATATATAAATGTTAGAGATAGAGGAAGAGAGAGAGTACATATTGTGTACACACACACACACACACACACATATATATATACACACACACATATACACACACACACGTGTGTATATATAAATATAACTCTCTCTCTTCCTCTATGTATATATAAATGTTAGAGAAAAAGGAAGAGAGAGAGTACATATTGTGTACACACACACACACACACACACACACACATATATATATATATATATATATATACACACACACATACATAGAATGAGAGGGAGACAGATAGACTAATATTATACATGTATGTATATATCAATATAGACCCTCTCTACAGAGGGGGCATATTAGTATATATGTATATGTATATGTACATAAATATATATATCAAGAGAAAAAGCAAGAGAGAGAGAAATGAGTATGAGTATGTATACTCCCTGACATATATATCCATATAGATTGATAGAGAGAT
The DNA here is from genome assembly GCA_026018925.1 of Tupaia tana. Taxonomy (NCBI): domain Eukaryota; kingdom Metazoa; phylum Chordata; class Mammalia; order Scandentia; family Tupaiidae; genus Tupaia; species Tupaia tana. The sequence continues at coordinate 19,397,448 of JAKSZU010000020.1, read as the reverse complement.
ATTTGAGGAGACAGAGAGAGAGGATAGAGAAGGTATAAGCCATGTTACAAAAGTAGACCAGACAGAACTCAGTCATTTAAAAAGTCTTTATTGAGCAGATGCTTAATTCAGGCGGTGTGCTGAACATTCAGACACACGGTGTGTGTGTGTGTAGGTGCACAATATTTTACATAGGAAGGTCTGTCCTGTGTGAAACAGTATGGACTGTCTGCTGCAGAGAATACTTAGCAAATTCATAAATTGTGCCTGCCACATTTTATATATCTTCTCAAAAAAAAAAAAGATAATTACTTTTTAGAGTGTGTTAGTGAAGGAAAATGTGTTTTCATTTTCGAGTCATGTTTATGTTACATAAGCAAGTCTTCTTTTCCCTGCAGGCCACAAAATCTGGGCAACCCTCCTTTTACTGGAGGCAGTAATAAAGCCATCATGCTCTCAATAAAGAAACTATTGCCTTGAGCATGAGAAGTGTGAGCTCATATATAATTTAAAAATTTACTGATTGTTTGCTATCCGTACTGCCCCCTCAAGAATTTAGTCACTGCCACCAATTGCATAGACAAGTGTATGCACATGAACACACCCAATATGAGCTGATTTCTAAAAAGCGTTCTCTAGCCCTGATGCCTGTCACTTCGAAGGGCTTTCTCTTCTCATTCGATTGGATTACTGAGTTGGAGAGTGGAGGGTTTGTCCCTTTCTGACCAGGACACTGAGGAGACTTATGAATTAAAATTTATGTCTTCCCTTGTTACTGATGTACCACCTGGCTCTTTTGAAATATCACAGTCACCAAATGAATTTTATAGTCCATTGGGGGCTGTCCATGCTTGTTAAGGTGATATTTCTATTTCTGGCGTAGCATAGAATCTCATCTCCTCCTTGGTGAATAATCACAGTGCCGAGTCCCCCATCAGCTGCCTTTTGCTTCTTGAAATGGTCTCTAAGTTATATATCCTCTCCTTCTTAGAAGGCCAAAGGATGGCCTTATGGTCCAACACTCACGGATCTGTTGATTGTTCTATATTGTAGGCCATCTTCTCACGATAGCAACCTCTGGTACTGTGACATTTGTTCCCTAGATAGGTTTTCTCTAGTTTTGTCTGGTTTTTCCCTATTGCTATCGTCTTTGTACCAGTTTCTGTTATTTTCCACTTCTCTTTCTTTCCTTATTCTACTAAGTCATTTAGGTTCACTCTTCTAAGAGATTTACTTATGCCATTGCATTTAAGTCTTTAAGACTCTGTAAGTAGGTATTTCTATTCCTGTATTATAGATGTAGGAAGGTTGTCCAAGGTCATTTAGGCAATAAGAGAAAAAGTCAGAATTCACTGAGATTATTGGCTTCAAAAGGCCGTGCTTTGTTACACACAATACTCCTCTTAGGAAAGCCATGAATTTCTCCTTTTCTTCTCAACTTACTCTAGTATTTTCAATATTTCACAGCAAACTCTCTTGAGAGAGGGGAAGAGCGCTGTAATATTTACTTCAGTGTCTTTCCAAAAGTATTCTCCTAAGTCATTCAAACAATGTGGGAAAATAAATTTGGACAAAGGAGATTTGGTTTGGAGTGTAGTTTTGGTTCTAGGTAGTCAGGTGACCTAGGCAAATTCCATTGAAGTGTAAAATGCCATAATACCTGCACTATCTTGAAATTATAGTGAGTTTAAAACAAAACTTCTTAGAGGGTTAACATTTTGGTGTTCCTGGGCAATTTGACCCAAAGACAAAAAATGACTAACGGCCCCCAAGTAGATCGCCCAATCATTTCTGTAAATCAGATGTTGGGGATGCATAGGTTCCTTTCTTTCCCGAGCCATGTTTGTACAAACCATTCAATGTATTTTGCAATACAGTTTTTTTTTTTCCCCTAAAATGCACCAAAGTAAATTTCTTGTTATTTATAACCTATAGAAGCTGGTTAATACAATACCAATCTCATAACTCATCATTCTGATCCCCATTCGATCTCAGTGAAATAAGATTCACGGTAGCTATGAGGGGTCAAAATGCCAAGGCATTTTCTTTTGCGAGGATAAGGCAATCTGATCAGTAAGGGATGGTGGGTCCTAAAGGCTTAATCATGTTTTGTCCTCTCTGGTAGCCAGGCATTTCTATGTTGGCAGTAAAGCTGACATACCGACTAGAGGGTACCACGGGTCAGAGGTAACTCAAACCTGAAAGAGATGCTAAGGAGCGCTTTTAGATAATAAGGATTTCCCAAGCTCTCCCAGCTCTACGGGGTGCCTGCATCTCAGTGACCCTGAAATGACAGTAAGTCCTGAGATGATTGCTAACTGAAAGCCACGGAGATCAGGAGCAGGTCTGCCTTTGTGGATTAAATACAATGGGGGTTTCTGTTCTAACTAGTGGGTGGCAGATGAAACTGTGTTAGTAGGGTAAAGGGTACTTCATTTTAATGCAGCAGTTATTGTCATTTGTGGCAAAAGGCTCCATGTCTTTACCCTGGAAAGCATCAGGCTCCACCCACTGAATAAAACAAGGAAGAAAGAGGTAAAAATTCTCCTAAGAATTCACCTTTTCATTCAGTCACAATTTGTCTCATAAAAAATATTTTTTAAAAGGAAAACTTACTATGAGTAGTAGTTTCTTAAGAGGAACTTCAAATTTTGATTTTATTTATTTATTTATTTTTTTGAGAGGTTTTCGCTATAGGGCGCGTGCGCTCGCCAGACAGACAGAGAGACACATAGAGACAGAAAGCGAGAAATCAGGGTGATTTCTCCTCCATTCTCCTCTCAGGATCTTGGGCACGCACGCACGCACACGCGCCTGGCGTGAGTTTCAAGCCACAGGGTCTGGGACTTGAACCACAGTCGACTACGTGGGAGTCCAGCGACATAGCCATTACGCTAACTGCTGGTTCCCTTGATTTGTTTTTTTAAGAGAAAAGTAAAAGAACGTGTGTGTGTATGTGTGTGTGTGTCCGCATGCGATGACTTTCGTTTTGGTTTGTGGTTACATTAAATTGGAATTCTCCTGAAGTTGACGGGAGATGATTGGAGACTCTCTGATTCCCCAGCAGTCAGTGCCATTTCTCAGCTGCTCTCTGCACAGATCTCTATTTTTATTGTTTATCCAGCAGAAGAAGTGCCATATGTGAAGACATGACTGCTCCCTTCATTTACAAAGATATTTGGTCTAAAAGTATGATGATCTTTGGGTAACACATTAAATCAAGATCCAGATGGCTTGTCAGTATTAAAGATCTATTTTAGGCATATCATCTTCAGGTCTTAATTCATGGCCTCTTGGTCAGTTCCAAATGCAAGTTAATTATTGCCTGCTTCTGTAATTTCCTCCAATGAGTTCATTTGAATACAGCACTCTACCCTATTCCTGAGTGGTGGTTTTATCAGTGCTATTAAATGTCCATTGGATCCTATCTGAGGACTGATGGGATAGGTCCTCACCATGGCTCACGTACCTTACAGTGTTGTATTTAAAAAAATAATCAAATGCGGGACCAGCAGATGGCATAACAGTTACGTCACTAGACTACCATATGGCTGACTGTGGTTCGAATCCCAGACCCAGTAGCTTGAAAATCATGCTGGGCACATGTGTGTGTGTGTGTGAGACCAAGATCCCTGGAGGATAATGGAGGAGAAGGGATTGCAGCATGATCATTCCCCTGGTGGCTGACTTCTCACTTTCCCTCTCACTGTGTCTGTCTCTTTTTTTTTCTGATGAGTGCATGCACCCTAGGGGGGGAAAGAAAAAGTAAACCTCTTAAAAAACAATCAAATGAAAGACATTTGAGTCACTTAGTTCAAAGACAGGATAAAAGTCTAGCATTGTATGCTTCAAGTAATAAAACAAATGAGACTTGATATAGAAGTTTAGAGGGTATTTCATTTAGAAAAGCAATTGAGAGAGGGTATTTCATCTAGATTCATTGACCACATGGTTCAAATTCTTGGTTATACATTAACATCACCTGTGATGTTAAAGGCCAATATCCTAGTCCTCGCCTAAACTATTTGAATGGAAATCTCTGGGGGGAGAACCTGAGCATTAGTACTTAAAACTGGATTATTGGGTGATTCTAGTACATAGACAGAATATGGTAAACTCAAAGAACTCCTTTTTCAAGTGATACAATGATAATAAATCACTATTTATCTCATATTTCACAGTATTAGCCTTAGAAAAGATAAGATAATACCTTATAAGAAAATAATGCCCTAAACTGAACATGCAAATTTGTTGTAATTAAGCCTATCCTAATAATTCTTAACTGTATAATCATGCTGTTTTCTCTAAGGCATTCTTACCTTCTTTTTATACATACAGTATTCAACATTCTTAGGTTGTTCTATGCTATCTTTAGATCCTTTGGATGACTGCAAGCTACTTGGAAAGAAAGTAAAATACATTAATTGTTGAGGCCATCAAATCAGAGTTCAAAAACTTTTGAAAAGTTGAATTCAGGGTCAGCAGGTGGCGTGGTGGTTAAAGGCTCTACAGTACCACTTGGCTGATCATAGTTAAGAGTACCAGACCTGGGACCAGCAGTTAGCATAATGGCTATGTTGCTGGGCTCCCATGTAGTTGACTGCAGTTTGAGTCCCGGACTCAGGCTTAAACTCATGCACGCTCGCGCGTGTGTCCAAGATTCTGAGAGGAGAATGGAGGAGAAGGGATTGCGGCATGGCCATACCCCCAGGGCGTGATTTCTCACTTTCTGTCTCTCTCTTTCTTTCTGGCGAGCGCATGCACCCTATAGCCAAAAACTCTCCAAAAAAAAAAAAAAAAGAGTACCATACCTAGTGACTTGAAAGTCATGCCAGGCATATGTACATGTGTGCCCAAAATCCCAGGAAGAGAATGGAGGAGAAGGGGTTGCACCGTGGCCATCCCTCCTGGGAAGAGATTTCTCAGTTTCTCTCTCCTAGTCTCTCTCTGGCAAGTGCACACACCCTGTGGCAGAACCTTAAAAAAAAAAAAAAAAGTTAAATTCATATGAATTTGCCCAGTTCATCATTGGAAAACAATGCCAGTCCAATTTTTCATACTAGTGCCAACAATGTTTGTGTAATCTTTCACCGAGCAAGCTCCCCCTCATTTGAGCCCCACTATAACTCTGTGAGGTTGGAAGGGATGGAGACTATTATACCTGTATTGTAGATGAAGAAACTGAACTTCAAAGTTGTTTAGTCTTTTTCAAGTGTAATTCTACTACACTATTATCTGGAACACAGTACTACTGTAACAGGGATGTTAATATTTATACTGGAATCCCCTTTTATGCAGAAAAGCTAGTGGTTTTTATACAATAGTTGTGCTCACAGTCCTGCCATACTCCACTTACTGGTCTAATGTTTTTGTTTTGTTTTGCTTTCCTCCAGTTTTTCAAGCACATAAATATATGATCTCTGAATAAGACAATGCCATTCCCATTTAACTGTTAGTGCATGCCTTATTTTAAAATTTTGTCTGTTTGAAGTAATTAGAACAATGTTAAATAGTATTTGTGATACTGTATATCCTTTATTTGCTACTAACTCAAATCAGAAGACATCTCAATGTTTCACCTGTAAGCATGATACTGACTTTTAACTTGAGAAACAGGAAGATTTCTGTGTATTTATGACGTATGTGCTTATAATATATATACCTGTATAAAATACAGAATTGGCAAGTATCCAACTCTGATATCTCAACAACAAAAAGACAAACCATCTTTAATTAAACCAATTAAAAAAGGGATGAATGACAAATAGAAATTTCTCCAAAGAAGACATGAACATTCACTAAGCACATGAAAACGTGCTCAGCAGCCTTCCTGATTGTTAGAGAAATGCACATTAACACCACAATGAGTTGTTACTTCATACCACTTAAAAACAAAACACAACACAACAAAAACAGAAAATAAGTATTGGTGAGGATGTGGAGAAATTGAAAACCTTGTATATTGCTGGCGGGATGTAAAATTGTGCAGCCACTGTGACAGTTTGGTCATTCCTCAAAAAGCTACACACAGGATTAACATATGCCTCAGTCATTTCACCCCACGTATTTATACCTAAAAAAATTGAAAAAACTTATTATAGATTGAATTATTTTCTTTCAAAATTCTTATGGTGAAATCCTAACCTCCAATGTTACCATATTTAGAGACAGGACCCTTAAAGAGGTAGTTGAAGATAAATAAGGTCATAACAGTTTGTCTTAATTTAATATTACTGGTGTCCTTTAAAAGGAGAGAAAAAGAAATACTAGAGATTGAATGCATGGAGCAGAGGTCATGTGATGACAGCAGGAAGGTGTCTCTCTGTAAGCCAAGGAGTGAGGCCCTAGGAGAAAACAACCTTGTGGGCACCTTGACCTTAAACTTCCAGCCTTCAGACAATGCGAAAATACATTTTGGTTGTGTATACCCACCCAGTCTGTATTTTGTTTTTGTTTCCTGCTATTTTAATATAGATGTTAATACAAAAACTTGTATATGATGTTCATAGTAAAGCTGCTTGAAATAGCCAAAAGGAAGAAACAATACAAATGTCCCTCTGCTAACTGATGGATAAACAAAACATGGTATCTGAATATGGTAGAATATTATTCAGTCATAAAGAAGAACTGAAGTATCCTATTCAAGGTGAAGGAACCTCAGAAACATGCTTTGTGGTAGAAACCAGACAAGAAGGGTAATGAATTATATGATTTAATTTCTATGCAAAAATCCAGAATAGTCCATTTCTTTTTTTGGAGAGGTTTTTGCTATATGGTGCGTGCGCTCGCCAGACAGAGACGGAAAACAAGAAATCACCCCCTGGAGGTGATGGCCATGCCACAATCCCTTCTCCTCCATTCTCCTCTCAGGATCTTGGGCATGCACACACGTGCACGGTGTGAGTTTAAGCCACCGGGTCTGGGACTCGAACTGTGGTCGACTGCATGGGAGTCCAGTAACATAGCCGTTACTCCAACTTCTGGTCCCCAGAATAGGCAATTTCATAGAGACAGAAAGCAGATTAGTGGTTGTCAGAGATCAGGATGGGGAAATGGAGAATGACTGGTTAATGGGCATGTGGTTTCTTTTAGGGTAATGAAAATATTTTGAGACTAGCTAGAGGTGATGATCACAAGCATTGTGCTAAATGCCACTACATTTTATAATGAAAAACAATCATTTGGGGGGCCAGTTGTTGTTTTTAAGTGCTAAATTCCCCAGTGGCAACCATTATTCAAGTCCTGGACCTAGTAGCTTGAAAAATTACAACAAATAGGCAAATAAATAAATTTTTAATCATGTTTTACAATTTAGATATATAGAATTTTGTTGCCAGTTATGAATCAATACAGCTGGGGCAAAATGGATAAAATCATGAATAAATGGTATGGGAATTTAAACCCTATTAATAAAAAAAGAACAGAAACCCATATGATCACAACTGACTCAAATAAAATAAAAGGCAGCCAGTTATACATTCAGATGTTTCCTAATGAGAAAGTTGCGCATAAATTTCAAATACAGGTTTAATGTTATAAAATATATTTTTATATTCATCCTCTTGTACTAATAGATTAATTCATTTGAACCAACCTTGCAATCCTAATATGAAATCTAATTCATGTTTTACCACATGCTATTTATTAATATCTCATGTAGTATTTTTTATCTCTATCCATAACACTTACTTATAGTTTCTCCCCTTTTGGGCACTTTTTTGACAAGTCTTATCAATGTTTTGTTGGCCTTGTAAAGACAACTTGGTATTTCTTCTCTGTTTATGTTCAAAGCAATTAAATAGTATCAGAAATTTCTTTGAATATCAAAGAGTGAAATTGTTTCTGCTTTTGTCGTGCTGTTGCTGTTTTATGTGTGGTGGAGGTAATAATATATGAAAAAGGGAGTGGGTAGTTTTGTTTTTCTTTTTTTTGGAGAGGTTTTTGCTATAGGGTGCATGCGTTTGCCAGACAGAGAGACAGAAAGCGAGAAATCAACCCTCAGGGGGGATGGCCATGCCACAATCCCTTCTCTTCCATTCTCCTCTCAGGATCTTGGGCACGTATGCACACGCGCCCAGCATGAGTTTAAGCCACCGGGTCCAGGACTTGAACCGCAGTCAACTACGTGGGAGTCCAGTGACATAGCCATTACGCTAACTGCTGGTCCCAAGGAGTGGGTAGTTTTTTGACAATTATTTTCATTTTTTTTTTTTTCCTGTAGCCAATAGTTTGTTAGGTTCTCCAACTCTTCTGGAAGTAAATTTTGAGTCAGAGTATGAGGCTATTTGGATATAGAGGATACTACAAAGTAATTTTTTGAATGGCTATACAAACTTATATTCCTGTCAACAGTGTATAAAAGTTCCAGTTGTTCCAGTTCTTTACCAACTCTTAGTGATTTCTATAATTTTAATTTTAGCTATTCTGTTGAGCATTTATTGCTATGTTTTGATGAATGTGCACTTCTGGCATGGCTAATAAAATTGAACACCTCTTCATGTGTGTATTGGTCATTTGGATAGCCTTTTCTGAGAAGTTCTATGGAATTATTTGATCATTTTTTAAATTGGATTGTCTGTCTTTTTCATATTGAATTTAAGGTATTTTTTTTACATGTTTTGATTGTGATTCCTGAACTCTTTATAATGAATATATTACAAATATCAAATATCTTCTATCTTCTCCTGGTCTGTGGGTTGCTATTTTATTCTTTCTTTTCTCTTTTCTTTTCTTTTCTTTTTTTTTTTTTTTTAACGGTACCATGTATCTTGTCTTCCTTTAAGTTATTGCTTTCATTCTGGGTCAATCTTGTATTTCATCTCAGATTTGGAAGTGTCAGTACAGATCTAAGAAAAAGAGTACCTTATTAGATTTCTTGTACATTTTTTCAGTGTCTTATGTATTTTGGAATAAATTCCCTTTCTTTTTAATCTTGAGCTTTTGTATTTTTCTCTTATTTTATTGTCTAGGGTAAATATAAGTGCTATATGTGATATTTTTTCTTTCATAAAAAAAGCAATTGGATTTGTTTTGTAGCTTTTAATTTATTAATTTTGGCTTTTATCTTTATTAATACACCCCTTTTGGTTCTCTTAATTGTATTTTGTTGTTCTAATTTCATGAATTGAATAATTCATGTATTTTTATTCTTTTTAAAAGATGTAAACTTTAATTATATGAAAATTCTTTCAAGCACAGCTTTCTTCATATCCCCTAAATATGTTTTATAATTATTATTTTATAAAGTATTTAACTATTTGCTTTGAAAAAATAGGGCAGGAACAATGAGCTAGGTAAAAAGAAGTGATCAATTCAAATGTTTTCTCAGACCATTTTTCTCACCAAATACACCAAATTCTCTGCCACTGTGGCCTGTCTTCACTCATTTGGCTTCTGCCTTTTTGGTCAGCAGAAGATAAATGTAGTTCCCAACTAAGTTTGTCAAATGTACAGGCATTCTGTTAGGTGGGTTGGCATTTACCCATCTGTTTTTAAGTACCGCTGATTCTGTCCTTTGTCTGCCCACTTTCCATTCTGAAACTCATCTTACCTGCCTCCTAAAGCAATGCATTTGCCATCTGCCTGAGTGATGTCTGTCTTCTTTTTTCTTTCCACATCCCCAAGGAAAGGGATGTGTAGATGGTCCTGCAACTGAAGTGTGAGGAATTCCAGGTGAGGGATTTCTGTTTAATCTTCAGGGCCATGCCATTATTTCTAAAGAAATCCACATTTTTAAAAATGAATGTAATAAAGTTTTTGTTTACAGAAAAAAAAAGAAATCCTATCTAACATGGAATGTGTAGAAATCTGAATAAGCTATACTATTCCTTTTTTTTTTTTTTTTTTGCCTTGATCTTGCCTTAGTCCATTTGTGTTGGTATAACAGAATACCATAGACTGAGGAATTTAATTCATAAAAAATCAGACATTTATTTTCTTACAGTTCTGGAGTCTGGGAAGTTCAAGATCAAGGTACCAGAAGGTTTAACTATCTTGTAAAGGTTGCTCTCTTCTACCAAGATGGCACATTAAATATTGCGTCCCCTAGAGAAAAGAAATGCCAAGTCCTCAGATGGCAGAAGTCCGAAGGACAAAGAGATAGGAAGTCCCTCCATCAAGCCCTTTTATAGAGGTACCTCATATCATTAAGTAGGGAGGAGCTCTTATAATCACCTCTTACAGGTCCCATCTGTTAATAGTATCACATTGGCCATTACATCTTAATGTACAAATTTGGAAAGGGAAAAAAAATGTTCAAAATGTAACATTACACTCTTGGCCCTCCAAAACTTACATCCTTCTCACATGTAAAATATATTCATTGTATTCAGAATAGCCCCCAGAAGTCTTAACTTCTTCCAGCATTAAATTTAAACTCCAAATTAAAAGTCTCATCTAAACATCTTGTGAGTGAGACTTGAAGTACAATTCAAACTGAGGTAAATTTCCCTTCAGCTATGAACCTGTGAAATCAAACAAGCTATGTACCTCCAAAATATAATGTAAGACAAGGTCAGAACAGACATTCTCATTCCAAAAGGGAGCAATGGGGAATAAAAGAAGGGATAGCAGTTCCCATGAAAGTCCAAAACCCAACAAAGAAAACATAAATCTTAAGACTGCAGAATAGGGGCCAGCAGGTGGTGTGATGGTTAAAGTGTCGTATTCCCATATGGCTGATTACACTTCAAGACCTGAAATATCACAACAAATAAATAGATGGATGAGTAGATAGATAGATAGACATCTGTAAAATCTGAAGCAAGCGTTTAAAAAAAATAGAGAGAGACAGAAGAATAATTTTCTATGGCTCCATATCCCATCTTCTAGATATACTGGGTTAGGGATTAGGTCTCCAAAGGATTCTGGTTCCATGGCTTTGCTAGGCACAGCCCATCCTTCAGCTCTCATGTATTGAAGTCACATGCCTGTGATTTTCCCAGACTGGCACTGCATGCTGGTAGTTCTATAGTACTGGGGCCTTGTGAGCAACCCAGGCCCCATGGCTCCAGCAGTCATTACCTTAGTGGAAGTTCTCCATGGGAGCTTTATCTGTATAGCAAGTTTTTACCTGGGTAGAGAGGCTATATAACCTTTCTTTAAACTCTAGGTGGAGTTATCCATGCCTCCAAAACTCTTGCACTCTGTATATCTATAGAATTAGCCTACATAAATGCAGCAAGGCTCATTGTTTGCAGCCTCTACAGTGGTATTTTGACTTGCATCTGGATCTAGAGCCATAGCTAGGGAAACTAAGGAACACTACACTAGAATGTGACAAGAAGAGAATTGAGGCAGCCCTGGACAGGGAGTCCTGTGTTCTCATAGATGCTCTGGGCATCTCTCTTAAAAACCATTCTGCCCCCAAAACTCTCTGACCTTGTCCGTGATGACCAGGGTAGCCCCAGAGATCTCCCACATGCCTTCAGGGTCATTCTCCCATTGTCTTTAAAGGTAGTACCTTACTTCCTTTTATGCATACTAATCTTATCAAATGATCACTTGGCCACATCATTGGTTTTCTCTCCCAAACATCCTTTTTTAAATTCTTTACACTATCAATCTCAAAATTTTCCAAATATTCACATTCTGCTTCCATTTCCTTTTCATGATAGAGACTGTGTTTTTGTATATATGAAAGAGACAGGGAAAAAGAGAGAGAAAAATGCACTCTTGTCAGGGGTTCATCCCACTGCAATCTACTTTCCTTAACCCGCCATATCTTTAGGCTCTTGGGCACCTACATGAGTACTGAGTGTGTTTTTCAGGCCATTTTGTGTGATTGAGTACATGGTTAGCCATGTGGCTCCAGCCCAGTGGTCCAGTCCAGCATGGACTGCCTCGTCTAGGCTGAGCCTCTGCCTCCTTTTTAATTATAAGTCCCATTGTAAAATTGTTTTGCTCTCCTCACATTCTTCTATAAAAAGGAGAAACAGCACAGTACGCTTAACATTTTGCTACTTCGAGATTTCTTTAACCAAGCTCATCACTCTTCAGTCCTGACATCCACGAAATCCTAGCAAGCCAAATTCTTGGCCATTGTATAACAAGTATGATCTTTCCTTTGATTTCTAATATATAGTTTCTAATTCTGACACTTCATCAGAATAGTTTTTACTGCTATAACCACTTAAGTGATCTCTAAGAAGAAGAAAGCATTTCCTATAGCTCTTCTCTTCTGAGTGCTCACCAGAATCAACCTTAATGCTTTGTTCATGGAAATACAGGCTATTTTTCAGTATTCATTTCAAAACTATTTCATTCTGTACCCATTACTCAGTTCCAAAACTTCTTCTACATTTTTAGGTATTTGTTATAGTAACACACTATTTCTTTGGTACTAATTCCTATCTTAGTCTATTCATGCTGCTATAAAAAATACCACAGAATGGATCATTTAAAAAGGACAGAAATTTGGTCCAACTTTCATAGAACAGTCAGTAAGGTACTGAAATGTAATGCTGAACTCACTTGGCTGATGATGAGTTTGAATCTCTGACCAGATAGATCTGAAACATACCAGGTATGTATGCATGTTCTCAAGATACTGATAAGTTGGGAAGCTAGAGGAAGGGGGTTGTAGTGTGACAAGGCTCTACTGAGTGTGCTTTTCCTCTCTTTCTTTCTCTTTTTCTCATGTATGCACATGCGCTCTCTATAATGAATAAAATAAATACACTAAAAAAAAAAGTTAATTTTCTCACAGTTCTGGAAGCTGGGAAGTTCAAGGGCAAGGCACAAGCAGCTGTCTGGTAAATGTTGCCCTCCACTTCTAAGGTGTTGAATTGAATGCTTGCCTTCTAGAATGAATTCTGTGTTCTCATTTGGCATACTGTGAAGGACAGAAAAAAAGATAAACTCTTTTTATCTAGCCCTTTATAAGAGTACCTAATTCCATTCATGTAGGAGAAGCCTTCATGCCCTAATCACCTTTTAAAAGCCCTTCCTCTTCAATACATTGAAGTTTATGTTTTAACACTGAAGTTTTGGAAGGGTAAAACATTCAAACCATAGCAGGTCCCAAACCTGTATCCATGAAATATGATTCATAAGTTTGGGGTTTAACTTTTGCCTGTCTGCTTGTTTCATAGACAATGGGTTTTCTTCACCACTTTACATTTGTCTTATGGCTTTGGTTTGGCTCTGTTGAGGGAAGCAAAGTTTGTAGAAAAGTTGAAGTACTTTTATATACTGTTGTATAATTGATCTTTAATTTTATGTCATGCAATGGTTCCTACTGACATAGCACTAATCACACTAAATAACCAATGAGAAAACTGAAGTTCAGAAAGATTCGATGTGTCTAATGGTCATATACTTAGCATGTGGCAGGGTCAGCCTTGTCTCTAAATTTTATTACATTGAGTGCTATACTCATATCTGGATTCTGAGAGAAGGCGTTTTTCAAGCAAAATAAGAGAGAAAACATACATAGTGCTTTGGGAGATATGAAATACATTTAGTGTTGCTTGAGTGTCTCCTGAGTATTAGAGAAGCTAGAGATGGAGCTGGACAAGTTAAAAGGCCACAATCTGTAAGTATCGTAGGAGAGATTGGATGGCATTAGGAACGAAATGAAAAGCTACTTGACTTATGAAGGGGAATGCCATGGAAAATTCTGTGATTTTTGAAATACTGCTCTGACTACAAAAATAGAATATGGATTTGAAGGGAGTGATACCAGGAATAAGGAGACCAATTAGGAGACTACTGCAGTGCTCTCAGAAAACTCTGATGTTTCCTTGAATGATAGTTACAATGAAGAGAAGTAAACAGATTTGAGAGATTTACAAGCTCGAGTCCACGAGATTCAGTTATTGATTGGATTTAGGGGTGACAGAATGAGTAGAGTCAAGTATAGCAATTATATATCAGACTTGAGTAATCATTGAGAGTAAATTTGTTGTGGTAGAGAATTTTAGCTCTGGACATGTTCATTTACAGAATTGCTTGTGTGCGTACGTTTAATTAGGCAGTTGGATATTCATGCCTTGAGCTCAAGAGACATCTGGGGGTGTGTGTGTGTGTGTGTGTGTGTGTGTGTGTGTGTTTGTATGTGTGTGAGTCATCTGCATATTTTTGGCAGCTGATATCATAGGCCTAGAAAGAACTGTCCTAAAAAGTTTCATAGAGTGAAGAACAAAAAAATTTAAAAACAAATACAAAATAAGAGAAGAACCGAGATCAGGCTTTGAGAAATGCCAATATTTAAGGGATAAGAACAGAAAACAGAACAAACACAGAATATTAGGAAGAGCAACTAGAAAGGGTGATGCTGAGGCCAGCCACTGGTTATGGGGATTGGGTCTGCTGGATCCCGTGGCCAACTACGAGGGTCAAGTCACCAACTCACCAACTTGCCAGCTTGGGGGCAAAAAAAAAAAGAAATGGTGATACATTAATTAAGTAGGGGTGGTTTAAGCTAAGATCTAAAATCCAGTAAGAATATAAAGTGACATTAGATTGGATAGAAAGACCCAAGTATGTTGAAAATCATCTTTTTTGGTTTGTTTTACCTTTTCCATTGAGCCAAAGGGCTTCTATGGTCTTTTCTTGGGTCTCCTTCCCTTTTCAGATTTCTTCATGTTTTTCTTAGTCATTTGTTTTTCTCTTCAGTTTTGCCAAAAAATGCTAACTCTAACCTAGAAAGTATATTCCAAGGTCTCTGAGGTCATGATATTCCAGAGGTAGAGGTAAGTCTTCATTTTGCATCATGGGTAGATGTTTCTAAAAGATCTCATCTTCAGGGCAGTGCATTTATAGAAAAATGTATCTTTCTCTTATTAATATTGGTCAATTAACAAAACATTGCTTTAATGAGATATTAATTCTTTATGTTCCCTTTAAAAATATATTTTATTTATTATTACTCTTATTATATTTTATATGTGCTATAGGACACTTGTACTCACAAAAGAAAGACAGAGAGAGAAAAAGTGAGAAAGCAAGCCACTTTATTGATTATTGTGGTTACTTGTTACTGTGACAAAGAAAATGGATGTTATCACACACCTATCTAATCCCATTAGATATCTAGGCAACCTACCACAAATTCTGCTTTCAAATAAATATTAAGTCCATGTACATTTTTAAGTAAAGAAAACGTATTATTACCATTATTATTATTATTTATATTGAAAATACTTGTCACCAAAAGGCAGGCTGTCTAACTTTTAGTTTAACTTATGAACACTGAAGTTTAAGAAACATTTTGTATACTATTGATTTTAAATATTATCGTTTCAGATCTATGCCCTTCCTCCCCATGTCTTTCATTTTTGCTTTGTCTAATCCTGTGCTCCTTAGTCATCCTTATAGTTTGTGTATATGCAGAAGGAAGTGGGGGTGGCTGATACTGCTACTTTTGCTTTCTCTGGATCCTGATTATTTCTCATTTTATTTTTCCACTTCATTTCCATGTTTTTCCTCCTCCTACTCAGTGTCAAAAAAAAAAAGTGAGAGAGCTTTTTAATATGTTTTTTAAAAACCCTTTGAAATGATAGCATCTCTGTCACTTCACTCTCACTTTTTAAATTACAAACTAAAGTAAAAATTGGCATATTGATAAAAGCTTCCAAGGCTGCTGCCTGCTGCTTCCTGGTGATTAGGTGTGAGAAGGTGGCCTTTCTCAGTTCAGATAAAAAATATGCAAATGATGATATTTAAATCAAAATGACACTGTAGTAGAGGAGGGAGGGGCACATTTATTCCCTTTTTTCCCCATTTTTTCTCTTTTGTATGGCTACCTAGGGAGAGGTTTATAACTCCTTGGATGAGCAATTGAAGATTAAGGGAAAGTTTATACACACCTGCACAGTAATTCTCCACTTTGGAAAGAAAACATTCCTAACCTTGGTTCAAATGTTTGAAATTGTCCCTTCTTCATTCGGATGATGTGTTAGGTTTTGTGACTTTGGGGCATGGAAATGAAAGGCCCATATTTTAAGAGCTCATTGGCCAGCATTTATGTAGGGCTTTTAAATATAGGACGTCATTTAATCCATGCAATAATCGTCAAACACAAGCATCATTGTCCTCTTTTTCCACACATGAAGAAAGAGAAATGTGGTGATAGAGTATGTCCAACACTAACATATTCAGGATCACTGGTTAGAAAGAGAGGGATGCAGGATTAAGTCTGTTTGGTTATAAATTATGTACAATTGTCACCAATAAGAAAAGAGAGAGAGCTGCCCAGGATAGGTATGAAAGTCTTTGAGAATGAACTTGTGCCTGAGCACTGCTGAAAGGCTATCAGATCTATTTTAATGACTCCCAATGATCAAATGGTTACAGCCTGGAGAAGATGAGTACATAGCAAGCAGAGACTGGAGAGAACATTCAGATCACTTCTAAGGGCCATGCATAGAAACCCTCTGACAGCTTTATAGAATTTGAGTCTGAGCTTTGAATTTCCATCATGTACTCTGACATATTTAGAGTCACAGTCAATTTAATTTGCCACCCAATAAACTGATGCAATCATAAGTTTTAATATGTATAGAGACCAGAAATTGGGCTTTTCTTGTGTAAATAAGAATCTAAGAACTGTCATTTCACAAATGCTGTGAGTGTTTTGAAACTTAGTGGGTAAGGGAGTAGAGTGTAAATGTGGTTTACCACAGACCTTGGCTAGATGCGATGTGTGAATTTGTCTGCTTGTATCTAGAAGTATGGTTTCTGCACAAAAAGAAACCGAAGAAAGAATTGAAATACTGGATTGGATAAAAATTTTCAAACAATTGTAATCCTCATGGAATAAAAGGCAGCCAGACCACTCCAATTCTGAATTTCCATTTTTAAGATGCATTTAGTCTTAAAGTGACACTAACTAAGATTCTGAGCAAGGCTTAGCCTTCAGGATGTGAGCGATATCTTCTGAAATGCTGGGGTCATGGACAATCCCAACTGGATCCAGAGGCATGGGAACTCATTTTGTCACTGGAAAAGCTAATACTAACTCACCTAGGATTAAATTTTCTCAAGCTACTGATATTGCTGAAAGATTGAACATTTAATTAAAACTTCTGAGAAAGACAGACAAAGAGCATGGTACAGCTAAAGGATCTGATGTTCGCACTTCTGGGCGAATGGTGAAATAACCCACATGGAACTGATTCTTCCGATGATGTTGAAAAGGCCTCATGCCCACCGTTCATACCTCCTGCCCTTGTTATGCAATGGCTTCTAGTGAAACTGTCTCTTTGTGATTTCTTTTCTCAGAAATGTTCAATCTTTTAAATGGAGAGAGGTAACATTCTATCTGTAGTTTAAAAAATATATATTAGAGTAGAAATGGACATCTGCGTCTTTCATTTTAGCTATGGAGGAGAGACAAAGCAGGGAGGAGACAGGAGACAGGGATAGCTGGCACTTTGCCTATTGTGAAGACCATGGGAACCCCAGCAGCTTCCTCTGCAGACAATGTGTTTCTTTATTCTTTTATCAAAGAGAATTCATCATGTTGAAAGTCTAAACTCCTTTAGTGAAAGAGAGAGACCTGATGGTGCTTTTTTTTTTTTTTTTTTTTTTTTAAATCTGTCATCACTCACTACTGTTTGATCTATGAGCCTTTCGAGAGGTGGCTAGCATGAGACCAGTAACCTAATACCATGTCTACCGCTGCCTCCCCCTTCCTCTTTTCCTTTCTTCACCCAAACTCTATGGGAAGAATGATAATGAGGTTTTGTGATATGGAATATGTTTCAGCGGGTTTTATATAAGAGAAAATAATGGAAGTAGTCTTCAGGTAACAGTGTAGTTTTACGGTAGGACTTAACTTCTCTGTGAAATACAAATAAGCCATGTTGGATTATGACCCAGAATCTTCTCAACATATTTTTTTTTTTCTTTTCTTTGGAGAAGTTTTTGCTATAGGGCGCGAGTGCTTGCCAGAAAGACAGAGAGAGACAGAAAGATAGAAAGCGAGAAATCACCCCCAAGGGGGGGATGGCCATGCCGTAATCCCTTCTCCTCCATTCTCCTCTTGGGATCTTGGGCATGCACGCACACGTGCCCATCGTGAGTTTTAAGCCACCAGGTCCAGGACGCGAACTGTGGTCAACTACGTGGGAGTCCAGCGACATAGCCATTACGCTAACTGCTGGTCCCTCAACATATTTTTAATGCTTGTATCACCAGTGAGTATTCGTTTCCAGGACTATCAGGGCAACAGGGCTATCAGGCTGTTCTGGTACACTTTCCTTAAAATTCTCTTGAGGGCAGAAAAGTCACCGAATTCCTAAGTAAACACATATTTTTGGGGAGAGATTTTTTGCTATAATGTGCACGTGCTTACCTGAGAGAGAGAGAAAAAAAGAAAGTGAGCAATCACTCTTCAGTGGGATGGGCACATCACAATTCCTTCCCCATTTATTCTCTTGGGATTTGGGGCATGCACACACAAGTGCCTGATGTGAGTTTTAAACCACTGGGTCTAGGACTCAAACTGCAGTCAGCCATGTGGGAGTCCAGCACCTTAACCACTACATTACCTGCTGGCCCAGTAAATACACTTTCGATCAAAATTTGTTAAGATTTATTAGCCCTTTGTCGATTGTGTCTTTTTAAAAGAAAATAGTAATTTTAAAATTTATATTGAATCATTATACATCTTTACAGCATATAAAATAGTTTTCCCAGCATGAATATAATGAATATTAGACAAGTCATAAATATTACCAATCTATGCCTGTTTTAAATAGAATGTACTGAAAGTTAAATGAAAGAATCGTCCTCTCCCCTTTGTTGACATTAATTATTTCTCGCTTTGAACAAGCAAATAATGTTTATTCTGAAAACAGGTACAGAGCAATTTCATTCTGGCCCTAAACACTCTAAATAATGTCAGACCACACATTTAAGGCCATGGTTTCCACTGGTCTGTCTTTACTTCAGATGCCATATGTCCAATGGGATTCCCAGGACACATTTCTAATTGGCTACAAATACTGGGATTCCTATGACCCTCTCTGGTTTGAGAGTTCGATAATATAACACACAGAACTTAAAGAAGTATGCTATTTATAATAAGAGTTTTATTATAGAAGATGCAACTCAAGACCAGCCAAATGAAATGACACATAGGCAATGTCTGGAGGGTCTAAAACATGGTGCTTTGGTACCTTCTCCTTATGGAGTCTGGACGCAACACCCAGCATATTATTGTATTCACCACCAGGAAGATTCACCAAGCATCAGTGTCTAGAGTTTATGTTGAGGTTTCCTTATGTAGACATGCTTGATTGAAATATTGGGCTCTTGGAAAAGTCATGATGCTTTTTTTTTTTTTTTTTTTTTTTTTTTTTGGAGAGGTTTTTCGCTATAGGGCGCGTGCGCTCGCCAGACAGAGAGAGAGAGACATAGAGACAGAAAGCGAGAAATCACCCCCCAGGGGGGATGGTCATGCCACAATCCCTTCTCCTCCATTCTCCTCTTGGGATCTTGGGCACGTACGCACACGCGCCCGGCATGAGTTGTAAGCCACCGGGTCCGAGACGCAAACCACGGTCGACTACGTGGGAATCCAGCGACATAGCCATTACGCTAACTGCTGGTTCCCATGATGCGTTTTTGTATAGAAAATCGCATCATGACTTTTCCATTGACCAATAATTTCCAGCCTCCTTCCCCTCACTGGAGGTCAGGTTGGTTCGAAGTCCCAGCTCTCTGAAAAGTGGTTCATCTTTCTGGTGACCATGTCTCATCCTGAAGCTATGTAGGGGCTCGCTATGAATGTCATTAGTGCAAAGTCAGGTGTGAACCAAAGAGCTCATGAGTAACAAAAATATTGATAACACTTGGGAAGTTCTGAATTTTAGACTCTCTGTGCCAGGAACCTATAACAAAGGGCAAATTTTGTATTACACAATGTTAGGACTGGCCCTGTAGCCTAATGCTTAAAGGAACCAGGCTCTACATGGCTGACTACACCATTTGAATCCCAGCCTCAGCTGCTTGAAAAACATGCCAGACATGTGTGTGGACATGCCCCCAAGTCTCAATAGGGTGGAGAAATGGAAAAGGTATTGTATCATGACCATACCACATTGGAGGATGCTTTATCTGATGAGCACACATACCCTATGGCCAAAAAAAATGTTATTGTTTTAAATTTTATAAATGGAGGCTCACCCTTGGTCACAAAAGTTTAGTGGCCGAAAAAAAGCACTAGGGCACAGTCTCTACGGCTCTCTGCTGTGTCCTCTGCTCCCCATGCCTCCTACTACATTAGTATACACTGAAATGCTCTCCTGGAGCTGTCTCTATAATGTACATTTTGAGATGGTTAATTTGAACTTAAATATAAATATTTAATCCAGAGGCAGGACTTTCTCTCTATTTTTCCCTGCCAATAAAGCAGCCTGAAGCTTCTTTACCTCCTCAAAATGGAGAAATGACTTCTTAAGGGAAAATATTTGGAAGGGAGTAAGACTTCTGAGTCTTATGTAACAGATGCTTTTTGGAAAAGCATTGCTCAACTTTTTTCATGAGAAAAGTTAAATTTTGGTATGGTCCTTGGAATTTTTTCTATTTTCCCTTATAATCTGTTCTCATTTAATTCCAATATACAATCCTATTTAATGGTTTGATTTTCAAGAGGGTGTAGAGAAAATGACTTCGCCTTGATGGTGTCCTGCTCAGAGCCATTTAATCTTTCCCTTCATTCTTCAGGGGACAAAGAACACTTTCCGTTTTCTGAGAATTCATCAATCTACAGTGCAAATGTTTAGATGAAAATGGTACTTAGCTTGCCCATTCTAGACTTCTCTCTCTTGTCCTAAATAAGAGAAAAAAAACCTTGTTCTCTCTACTGACTCAACTGCAGGAGACATATAGGAGGTAGACTGAGTGTCTGCTTTCAGAAACATGTGTGGTCATATCTACTCATTAGCAGGAATATTAAGATCCTAGTGATCATTTGCACTTGAAGGTAATTATGGACTAGATTCAAGGCATATTTTGGTTTGATTTCAATTGTTTCTACTTCCTGCCCTTATTTATTTATTTATTTATTTATTTATTTATTTATTTATTTATTTATTTATTTTTTTGGAGAGGTTTTTGGTATAGGGCATGTGTACTTGCCAGAAGGACAGAGACAGAAAGCGAGAAATCACCCCTCAGGGGAGGATGGCCACGCCACATTCCCTTCTCCTCCGTTATCCTCTTGGGATCTTGAGCACACACACTCACACACACACACAAACACACACCTGGCATGAGTTTAAGCCACTGGGTCCGGGACTCGAACCGCAGTCAACTACATGGGAGTCCAGCGATATAGCCATTATGCCAACTGCTAGTCCCTCTGCCCTCATTAAGATACTACACCTTCTTGTTTCTGTTCATTACCCATTTTCTATTTTCTTTTAGTTTCTAATATCATCCTAGATATTTTAAGTATAGTGAAAGATTTTAGCTATTAGTATTATTAAAAGAGCAAAAGCTTTGCTTTTACTCATCTCTCATAATTCTACTTACCTTTTTTCCACAGACATCAAAAATCATGTTATTCTCAAAAATCTTTTATGATCTCCCATTGTTCTCCATTAACTTCAAAATGAATTAGAAATTTTGCCTGCTTTCAAGATTCTCCAAAAGAAAATTTCTTTATAAAATTATTTCATATGATTCCATCTCATATGTTCGATCTCCTACGAAAGTGGCCTATAAAGTATCTCCTATATTCTTCTCAATGACTTGCCAATTGCTTTTGTTATTCCACTGTCTAAAATAACATCTCTTAAATTGGTTAAATTTTATCATCTTTAAGATTCAGCTCAAACTCTGCCAGAAATCTGCAATCTGTTTGTTCTTCTTTCCATTAACCACAGACATTTTTTGAGAGGTTTTTGCTATAAGGTGCTTGTGCTCACCAGAGAGACAGAAAACAAGAAATCAGCCCCCGAGGGTGGATGGCCACATCACAATCCCTTCTCCTCCATTCTCCTCTCAGGATCTTGGGCACACGGGCGCATGCGCTCAGTGTGAGTTTAAGCCACCGGGTCCGGGACCCGATCCATGGTTGACTACATGGGAGTCCAGCAATGTAGCCATTACACCATCTACTGGTCCCAACCACAGACTTTTATTGAAGAACTTTTATATGATAAGCATATCACCAGATGCTGGAAATACAATGGTAAATGATGGTGTAATAGTAGTCTCTTACTTTCAAGAATATTTTGGGAACCAGCAGTTAGCGTAATGGCTATGTCGCTGGACTCCCACGTAGTCAACCGCGGTTCGCGTCTCGGACCCGGTGGCTTAAAACTCACGCCGGGCGCGTGTGCGTGCATGCCCAAGATCCCGAGAGGAGAATGGAGGAGAAGGCATTGCGGCGTGACCATCCCCCCTGGGAGGTGATTTCTCGCTTTCTGTCTCTATGTCTCTGTCTGTCTGGAGAGCGCACGTGCCCTATAGCGAAAAACCTCTCCAAAAAAAAAAAAAAAAAAAAAAAAAAGAATGTTTTAAAAGTTTATTTCTTTCATGAGAGAGAGAGAGAGAAAAAAGAGAAAGATAAGCACCCTCAAAGGATTGCACACCATAATCCCTTCCAGCCTTCCCAAGCAGCCATTTTCATGGATGAGTCCCCAGCATTTAAAGATTGACCAGGGAACTGAACCCATGTTCTTCCATGTGGACCCAGCATTGCTTGAGTAGCTGATCACACTGCACCACAAGACAGATCCTCAAGAATGTTAAATCCCAGGGAAAGGAAATAGAAAACTACAAAACAGCACAAAGAATGAGTGCTATAATGGGGAAGGGACAAGATTTTATGGAAAATCCCAAGTAAAGAGAAATTGGCTCAGCTTTGAGCAATAAAAGAATGAGAAAAAGTGACATCTATACTAAAGCTGAAATAAGAACTTAGTGCATGATAGGATGAAAAATAAGGATGAGGGAAGAGGTCCCATGTGGATAGAAAACATATGTTAATACTGAAATCTGACAATAGACACAGCATATTTGAGGACTATATAGAATTTACAAATAATCTGATCATAGAATGAATCAAAAAATGATGAAAAGAGACACTGGGAGGAAAGTAGAAGCTTATTTAAAGTATTATTAAGCTGGGACCAGCAGGTGGTGTGGTGGTTAAGGCGCTGGACACTCCCACATGGCCGACTAGGGTTCAAGTCCTGAATCTGTTGGTTTGCTTTCTCGCTTCCTTTCTCTCTCACTATCACCCTCTGTCTCTCTCTGGCCAAACTAAAAAAATAAATGAATTAATAAATAAAATAAAATAAATAATTATTAAAAATGTATTATTAAGCTACAGTAAAGAAGTTTATCCAATAAAAAATTGGATTAACAGGTCAAGAAAGGAGCAAGATTTAGTTTAATAGTCTACATTTGAAAATCTTCAGTAAATAGTTAGTCTCTAACTTAATAGCAATGTATGATGTCACTCAAGATGAGCATGAGAACTGTCAACAACCCTGATGAATACGTTGGTATGAAAGGAATGGTCAAGTATTTTAAGAAAGACTGGCCAGAGAAGTGGGAAAAACAGACAAACAACAGAAGAGTATGGTAATCTATCAGTGAGAGGAAAGGCAAGGTTGGTCAATAGAGTCAATGTTCCTAAGAAGTTACATGAGATAATGATGGAATATACCCAATAAATTTAGACAAAACAAAATCACTGGGTGCTCATGAAAAAGCATCTTCAAAGGCCAGTCCCATGACACAGCAGTTAAGTGCTCTGCATAGAAAGCAGTATCCCCCATGGGTGGCTGTGATTCCAGTCCCAGCCCCAGAAGTTTGGGGGATCACACCAGGTTTGTGTGCATGCATGTCTAGAATCCTGATGGGATGGAAAAGTGGAGAAGGAAGGATTGTGGAGCGACTATGCTTCACTTGGTTGTGCTTTCTTTCTCTTCCTCCTCTTCTTTCTGGAAAGTACATGTTTCCTCTGGCAATTGAAGAAAAATGTACCTTCAATGGACTAGTAGGGGCAAAACATGATTTTTTTTTGGTTGAGATGGGAGTCGGATGTAAGACAGCAACACTGCAAGTGAGAACTATTAGAAGAAGATAGGCTGTGAAAGAGTGGAAAGAAGAATATTAGCTAAAGGTAAATGGGGTTGAGAGAAATATGTTTTCTGTTATGAAAGAGGTATGATTTTTACATAGTACATAGAAAGGTCCAGTAGAAAGGTCAAAATTAAAAACATGAGAGTGGGACAAGCAGATAGCCTAATGATTACATTGCTGGACTCCCAAGTAGTCAACCATGGTTCAAGTCCCAGACAAGGAGGCTTAAAACTCATGGTGGGGGGGTCACGTGCGTGCATGCCCAAAATCCTGAGAGGAAAATGGAAGAAAAGGGATTGAGGCATGGCCATCCCCATGGGTGGGTGGGTGGGTGGGGGGGTAATTTCTTACCTTCTCTTCTGTCTCTCTCTCTCTGACTCTCTGGATAGCACATATTACCTATAGCAAAAATCTCTCTATAAAACACATACACTCACAAGAAAGCAAACTTATATTAAGTAAGTCTAAGAGAAGAAATCAAAGCATAGACAGGGATTAGTCTTAGACTAGAGGCTGATTACTTATGTGTAGCATCAGGAGATTCAGAAAGTTAGATGTAGATTCCTAGCAAGGTACAGGTTTGGAGTATAGAGAGTTGAGGAATTCCCTGTTTTATGTATGACTTATACTCTCAAAAAACTTTCCCATTGTATTTTATTTGTTGCTTCTTTTTTAGTATTTACCAAATCACCTCACAGGTTTTTGGTTTACTTGTTCTCTCTCAGTCAGACCCCAGATCAGCATTGTCTATTAAAAATATAATGTAAGCCACCAAGGTAAGCTCCATGTGTCATTTAAAATTTTCTAATAGTCATATTTTAAAAAGTTAAAAAGAAAATTAATTTTAATGCTAGATTTTTAATCAACATTTCTGATGTAATCAACACAAAAATAGTAATGATATATCTCATGCTGTACTGAATCTTTGAAGCCTGATCCATATTTAACACATATATTACATCTCAATACAGACTAGCTACATTTCAAATGCTCAGTAGTCACATTTGGCGAGTGATTACTAAACAGTAAAGACACAGATGGTAAGTACCATGAGGGCAGGTACCATTCATTACTGTATTTTGCCTTTTTAAAAAATCTTTTCTTCAATTGGTTATTAAATTGAAATCACATACAATGAGCACATTTACAATAGCAGTTTTAGGATATTCAATACTATATACCTAATCAATCCAATAAGTAAAAATCAGTAAAATCTACATAGTGTTTGTCAGCTTTGGTGCTAGAAAAATCATCTTTATTTTTGTTTTCCTCAAAGACCTTTAAGCTGAGCTCATTTCACAAACAAAAATGATGCTGTGTTAAGGTGAGCAGCCTAGATGAGACTAGGAAGGACACTGACCAAATTAGTCAGTGGCTCTAGCCACTGACTTTTGACTTCTGCTTTGCCAGAAGAGATTCTGACTCAACTAGTATAAATTACTTAAAATTCATCTAAACTTATATTAGATCAGGTTTTTAAAAATTATTTAACTTTTTATTCATTCACTTATTTTAATTTGACAAGAGAGAAAGAGAGAAAACAAGCCACCAGGTCCAGGACTCGAACCACAGTTGACCATGTAGGAGTGTCCAGCACCTTAATCCCCACACCACCTGCTGGCCTCCCAGTTTGTCTTTTTAGCAATCCCTACCATCTCCCTTAGAGGTGGCTGGTCTGAATTACTAGAAGACCTGAGGAGACTGTAGGATTCTTACTATTGGTTAACGGAACTCAGGGAGTAAATAAACAGTAAGGGTCTTCTTTTCTAAATAAGTTTTTTGTTAATGATTGAACAACTCATAGGATCATCCAATGCTACAGTTAGAAGGGACTTTAAACATAAACTCGTTAGCATATCTTCAAATTCCTTTCCCCAACTTCTGATTTTACAACCGAAAAAGTAGACTTAACTTTGCATTTCTTCTGATACTAAAACCAGAATTCACACCTGGTATAAAACTTTCCCTGGAACCTTCTTTAAAAGTATGGTCAGGGGGCCAGCAGGCGGCTTAGGTGCTGGATTTCCATATGGTCAACCACAGTTGGAATCCCAAACCTGGCAGCTTGAAAATCACATCGGCCATGTGAGAGTGCATGTCCCAATCCCGGGAGGAGAAGAGATTGCAATGTAACCATCCCCTGGGGTGTGAGTGTGGGAGGTGATGTCTCATTTTCCTGCTCACTGTCTCTTTATCTCTCCAGCAAGTGCACCTGCCCTATGGCAAAAGCCTAAAAAAAACTAAGTATGGCCAGACCAGGGTAAATCAGTAGCCACTTTCAGCTAGCAATTATTCTACCAGACAGCAGCAATACAGATGGTAAGTATCTGTGCTAGCCTACAGTGAATAAGTCTTGCAGATGTGGTTTATATATTATAAGTCTGTGTAGAGAAGAACACTCTGCATAGATTCTCTTCCTCTAAATAGTTAAGCTTTATGTATTCTTAAAGCATTGCAAGTGTTCCTTTAAATGGATTCTCCCATTTATTTTAAATTTCCTAAAAAAAAAAAAAAAAAAACAAAAAAGATCCCTGCTATGTATGGACTTCTTTGTCAGTTCTTGCCACTGTACTCCCAGCTGTGGCTACTGAAGAGCTCCCAACAGATTGCTCAGCTTTGCCTAATTCCTGAATCATTAAGATTCAGGCCTGGTGGTATATTAGAAACTAATTCTCAACCAGCAGGAATAAGAAAATTAGTCTGTAGCCCTGTGCCAGGTGTCCCTTTTCTCTCAAAGTCTGCATCAGCACCAAGCTGAGTTTTCTTTCTCTACCCTCCCTCCTCTCCTTCTGCATTTCCATTCTGTTCTACTGAACTGTCTGTCCTTGGGGCTTCTTGCAACACACCCCAAACCCCAAACCCAAATGTCTAGGGCTCTGACCCTCTTTCTAGCTCTGTCAGGTTTCTTCCTCCAGGGTCTAGATCCTGCATTCCCTTCATCGTTAGTTACTGGCCGCTGTCATGCTTAAAACCCAGGGCAAGTCCCTGAAAGCATGGCTCTGTTTCTTACCTAATGTCAGGTATTAAACCAACTCCCAAGAACATGGCTCCAAGTCTAGAGAATTCACTGTGTCACTCTAGACCCAGTGACATGGACTTTGGGTCCTCTTCCATTGGAGTTACCACATCTATCCTAGGATTATTCTTCCTCTCTTGATTTCCTTGCTTCTAGATGTCTTCTTCCTGTCTACCCCTCTGCTCCACCACCCAGCCTGGCTCAGGCTGAAGTTATGCAGATTATCAGATTCTGGCCATTTTTCAGAAGCAAAATAATAAGTACTTATTTGTGTGATAATTTAGTGTCTCATTTCAATGGCTCCTAAAAAGCCTTTCTGCAAAGTATTATACTTTTAGTATATTTGATGACTATTTTATTAAGAAAAATTAAACATCCAGTTTTAAATACATACTTTAAAAGGCACCATCAGAACTTACATACTTTAAAAGGCACCATCAGAACTTTGGCTATGGCATAAGGTCTCATAAAGATGGGAAAAGAGGGACCAGCAGATGGTGTAATGGTTATGTCATTGGACTCCCATGTAGTCAACTGTGGTTTGAGTATCACACCCGGTGGCCTAAAACTCACAGTGGGCATGTATGCACGTATGCCCAAGATCCTGAGAGGAGAATGGAGGAAAAAGGACTGCAGCATGGCCAACCTCACTAGGGGGTGGAGGGGGAGGTGATTTCTCATGTTCTGTCTCTCTGTCTCTGTCTCTTGGGTGAGCACACATGTCCAATAGCAAAAATCTCTCTCTCAAAAATAAAAGAGAGAAAAAAGATGAGAAAAGAGATTCCAATGTTGTGAGTTCTGTTTATACAGAAAAGCACAGATATTGAGTTTAATCGAATTAAGAATGGATAGTACTATTGAATGCTTTGTCTTTTTTTGCCTTCAGTTTTTTGGGTTTTGTTTTTGTTTTTGATGCTAAGAAGAAACACACACTATAAAGTTAAGATAGTTTCCTTTTTCTTAAGGTATAGAAATCTCTATTACAAAATATCTCTATTATAGGAATCTCTCGTCTGTATACTAGAACACACCTTGACTCTATATATTAGCCTACAGAGACTTCGTCATATATTATGCTGCAGCAAAAAATGTGTTTATATAGCCATCTTGAAAATTGTCAGACAATATATTACTTGAAGGCTGTCATGTAAAGTAAAACATTAAGAAGAATATTTATGGGATTTTTGTGCTGTCCCAGCATTATAATTCCAATAAATCATTCTGCAGCTCGTATTCCACGTTCCTTGCTGCCTTTGTAAAATCATGCAGCCTTGTAGGTGGTTAGAACTTGGAAAGGCAGAAGCCCGAACGGATCCTGGCTTGCAGGGCGGTGCTTAAACTGCCATTCCGTGAGAGATGTTACTGCCTCGCCTGTGCACACCCAGCTACACATTTCCTCTGTGTACAGTTTGCACATTTCTTATAAGAAATTAAAACTAGTTTGTTATGGGAAAGTGGCTGCCTAATTTTAAAAGGCATTTTAATTCCAAAATAGCACTACAAAACTGCAAATTAGAAAGATACCAAGTGGTGGCAGTCATTTTGACAGTGTACTGACACTGAGCAGTTAGCAACATCACACTAGCCGTTTGGAGTTAGGAAGTGCTGTTAAGTAAATAGGGTTTATCTCATCCAGCTGGGGAAGCTCTGCCCAGTGTCAGTGTCAGGTTTCGTGCTGCTCCGTAAGAGGTCTAAGCAAAAATCAGCAGCTTTCATTCTGGCAGACCCTACAGTTAAGGGGGCTATGAAATAGTAAATAATAATTCTAGATGCAATTTCTAACAGTCCATCTCCTACGTGGGTGACATTGTTGACTTGCCATTCAAAGGTCCCTTTATTCTCTTTTAATTTGTACCTTGCATATATTGTGTTTTGCTGCGGGATACTGAGTCAGCCCAAGGTGCTAATGAATTCACAACTTAGAAAGAAAGAAAAGGGAGATGGACTTGGGTTTGGAGTGCCATTAATATTCAGTCCAGAGCTCTCAGTGGGGACTCCTGGCCAACATGACAGGCAGATGTGTGGGGCAGCTAGGAATTCAGAAGGGGAAAGTGCTGCCCAGGTCTCTACCTTCATTTATATTTCATCTCTGCACATTAGGCCTTGCAAAAAAAGAAAATGGTAAGTACCTCTAGGCTTTTATTTTCTTATTTCAGTTTCCTGTTTAGTTGTTCATTTATGCAGAGATGGGAATGAATGTCCTTCTGTCATTTAAAATCTCATTTCTTCAGGGTTGCTAGGATAGCAAGTATAAAATTTTTAAAAAAAAAATAAAAAAAGAGAAGAAAAAGGAAACAAAAACCACTTCTAGACTAAAAGAAAGGAATTAGCACCATAACATTTATAAAAGGTAGCTAAATATGACACGAATGTTTGTTCTTATTTCGCTCTGTCATTTAGGTAGCTGCCTTTGACTCCATAGTATTTTTTTTTTTTTTGCCATGATATCAACATTGTGAAATCCAAGCTACAAACTTGTAATGAGGATGTACTCTGACTAATCTATAATTCAGTGCAGTGAGCATGATCCGTGTTGCCATGACCCTGCATGAAAATTGTGTACATATTTCTAATTTCCAGTTAATATGCTTACTTCCTCAGTTAAGACACGTTTTTTGGATTTTCAAATTTTTTACCAATTAAAGATTGCTTTTTAAAAGTGCCATTTGTTTCTAACCAGCTTCCTTCCAGCAAGTTTCAAATTTACATAAGTGCATATTAATATAAAATTTATCAACATTTACCTTAAAAGAACAAACCAGTATGACACAATTTGCATAAGTAATGTAAAACTACTCAAATAATCTGAGTTTCCTTGCATTTACTAATTCATGTATTACTCAAATGGAACAAAAATAGAAAGTGTGAGCGTGTAATTTAGGAACAGAGCTGAAGATAAAAGGGCCTCCCAACTGAGGGCCATATTCATGATCTCGTTGGTTTTTGATTTTCTTAGTATGAGTGTTCGTAAAATAAAGATCTGATAATATGAGTGCTATTCCTCTTGAATTATAATAGAAACTTGTGCAAACTCCAGGCTAAATTCTGACTGTAAATATTGTATACTACTTTCTTCACTGACTCTCCTAGTAGTCTGTTAGGTTCTTGAGTCAAAGACCTCAATCGTGCTTGACAAGGAGAAGACACTAAGGGTTATTGAATTAATGTATAAAAGCTCTTTGGTTGTTTAGTCATATAAACCTAAGACAAACTGGTTATGCTGGGACTAGCAAGTGGCTTAATGATTACATCACTGGATTCCCATGTAGTTGACAGTGGTTTGAGTCCTGGACCTGGTGACTTACAACTCTTGCCAGGTGTGTATGCATGCATTCTTAAGACCTGAGAAGAGAATGGAGGAGAAGGAATTGCAGTGTGGCCATTCCCCCTGGGGAGGGGGTGATTTCTCACTTCCCGTTTCTCTGTCTGTCTCTGTCTCTCTGGAGAGCACATGCGTCCTATAGCAAAAATCTATCTCAAAAAAAAAAAAAAAAAAAAAAAAAAAAGAAGAGACATTGGTTATGCCATATATGATCTAAGTGACCTTGAATAAATTATTTAACCTCATTGTCCATTAGTTTCATCATTTAAAAAAAAGAACAAAAAAGATAAAATAAAGTTATTTCTCAGGGTAATTGTGAACTATCAAAAGGATAGTCTTCATTAAAAGGGCTGATACAGTTTCAGGGCTCAAACGATGTGATTTCTATCCCTACTTCTCCACCCTCTATGTCAATATGGTACAAATTGGCACTTGAATTTTCAATAAGAAAAACTTGCTCTTATATGGCTCACCAGTCTTTCCTTCCATATAAAGAAATACAGATAATTTACTTTTTTTTTTGAGAGATAGATTTTTGCTATAGGGTATGTGCTCTTGCTAGAAAGACAGAAAGACAGGAAGAAGTCACCCTCCAGGGGGATGGCTATGCCACAATCCCTTCTTTTTCATTTTCCTCTTGGGACTTTGGGTACACACATACATGTGCCTAGCATGATTTTCAAGCCTCAAGATCCAGGACTCAATCCGTGGTTGGCCATGTAGAAGTCCAGTGACGGAGCCATTATGCCATCTGCTGGTCCTGAGAATTTACCTTTGAGTAGTCAGAAAAGAGGGAGGGAAAAAAGAAAGAAAAATATTGACTTAGCCTTTGGAAACTCCATGAAATATGAGATTTCCTGCTTGCTTAATACCATGATAAGCATCTTGAATGTCAAGCAAAGCTGTGGAACAGGTGATGTTTGTCCCTGTACTGCTCTGCCCCTTCTTGCTACTACTATCTACCCCTTTATGGATCCTGTCCTTGACTTCTCCAGGACACCTGGGCATTCTGCTCATTACTTCTTTTTTCCCTCTGTTTCATTTAAAAACCTGTTGTCAGCTCTCCAGGACTTCAGACATCTATTTTTTGATGACTCTGAAAAAAATTGATACCTACTAGGGAAGCTTTTAAGTGGACAACAATGTAATCAAATCAAGTTTTTGTTTCAGTATTAATATTTCTAGAAAATCTTGCAAATTTTTTGATGAAAAGCTTTTGGCTGATACACTCAGGTCATATTAAACCACAAATTTAGTTCTTACTTGTGCTGACACTGTTGAATCTTGACAGTGGCTGGTGGGAACTGTTGGACTTTTGAGGAGCTGCAAAATCTTAGAGAGGAGATTTTTTTTTTTCTCATTTAAAAGGAAAATAGTTTTATTTACTCTTTCTAGTCATCAAAGTAGTCCACATGCATATAATAGTATAGATTAAGTTTTGAGGGTGGTGAGAGATAAAATAATTCCTGTAAGATCTATCAACTCTTAACATTTTGTAAGATACATACATATGTATATTTCAGTATTTTTCCTTACTAATATGGAAGAAAAACTCACACTCTCTTTCACTCTTTATTTTACATCACCAATGGGCATGTGTGTTCACCAAAGAGAGGAGAGAAAGTCCCCCGTCTCCATGAGGAATAGTCTCCCCCCAACCCTTTGTCCTCCATTTTTATATCCTATCTGAATCATGGTTATGAACACATACATGCTTGACATATAGGATTTAAACCACAGTTGGCTACGTTGGACCTAAGTTTCCATGCACAGCACTTCACCACTACACTATGGGCCAACCCTCTTTTTCTTCCTTTTTTTTTTTTTTTTTTTTTTGAGAGGTTTTTCGCTATAGGGCGCCTGCACTCGCCAGACAGACAGAGAGAGACATAGAGACAGAAAGCGAGAAATCACCTCCCAGGGGGGATGGCCATGCCGCAATCCCTTCTCCTCCATTATCCTCTCGGGATCTTGGGCACGCACGCACACATGACCGGCGTGAGTTTTAAGCCACCGGGTCTGGGACGCGAACCGCGGTCGACTATGTGGGAGTCCAGCGACATAGCCATTACGCTAACTGCTGGTTCCCAACCCTCTTTTTCTTAATAAGCTACTTATTATTGAGAGAGAGGGAGAAGAGAAAGCACCTCTCAATGGGATGTAATTATGCTACAACCTCTTCTCCCCTATTTCTCCATCATGTTGGAATTTGGGGTACTCATGTGCACACACATACCCAGAAAGTTTTCCAAGCCACTGGGGCTAGAATTTGAACCATGCTTGGACAAGTAGGACTTGGCTTCCTTAATCACTAGACCATGTGGTTGTCCTGAGTTTTGTATATTAATTAGTACAAGTCATGAACTCTCTACATATCAGAGTGCATATCAATCTTAGAATCTCAGAGATGGTCTGATTTGAAAAACTAACTCAGGATATTACTGATTTTTTCAAAATATGTATTCTTTACTGATCTTCCTTCATATTAATAGTCAGCATTCAACACTGTATCTCTAAAATATAGATCAATAGAAGCTAACGCTTATTATTATTTAACTTTGGGTCCTTTCCCCAATATAGTTTCTTCCCTGAAGTTGTCTATTCATCAGTGCTCTGGTTCTTCATAGACATCAGAAAAATATCTGTCTGTATAACACAACCACCATAATACATATACAACAAAAGAATCAAACCTATACAGAGTTAAGTGGGGAAGATCTCCTCTCTCTCTACCCTAGTTTTCTGTTTCTATCAACCTTTTTGTAACGTTTGATGGTGTCTTCTTTATGTTTGCAAAAGAAATCATTTAAAGTTTTATATTATTTTGTGTTCTAAGAGATTCCACAACTTGAAAAAAGTCTTCCTCTCTATCTTAAAACAGTTGCTAGGAAACACTAGCTAAACAACTCTAAAGCAATAAGCCCGTGTCCTTGCATTCCCTGGAAGTAGAGGAGTCTGTCCTTTTGCAGCAGAGAACGTACAAGAGCAAACTGAGCTCACTACTCAGGCAAGATCTCCTTGTTCTTAGCAGAGAATGAGAGAGAACAGAATAACAAGATGATTTTTTAAAATAGGAACTTATAAGATGATATTGAAAACTAGAATTTGATACAGAACTTAATTTGAGAGTTGATTTTTTAAAAGGGTTTTCTGAAAAAACAGGTAGAAATTTCACAAAAGGATAGGTGAGATTTGGGGTTTAGGGAATTTCACCAAATCACAGTCTAAGCTGTGGTGCTGTAAAGGAACAAATGTCCCTGTCTCATCTAGTAATTTAATGGAGCAGTTATCTTCAGTTTTCCCATTTACTTTTTATTTTTTTCGGAAAGGTTTCTGCTATAGGGTGCATGCAGTCTCCAGAGAGGCAGAGACAGAAAGTGAGAAATCACCCCCTGGGGGAATAGCCATGCTACAGTCTCTTCTTTTCCATTCTTGTTTGGGATCTTGGACACACAAAACACACACACACACACACACACACACGCCCAGCCTGAGTTTAAGCCACTGGGTCTGGGACTTGAACGGCAGTGGACTACATGGGAATCCAGCAATATAGCCATTATGCAATCTGCTGGTCTCCCGTTTTCCCATTTTTTTTTTTTTTTTTTTTTTGAGAGGTTTTCGCTATAGGGCGTGTGCGCTCGCGAGAGAGACATAGAGACAGAAAGCGAGAAATCACCCCCTGGGGGGATGGTCACGCCGCAATCCCTTCTCCTCCATTCTCCTCTCGGGATCTTGGGCACGCACGCACACGCGCCCGGCGTGAGTTTTAAGCCACCGGGTCCGGGACGCGAATCGTGGTTGACTACGTGGGAGTCCAGCGACATAGCCATTACGCTAACTGCTGGTTCCCTCCCATTTTCCCATTTTTAAGCTTGGTGAAAGTTTGTTCAACTCCCCTTCTCTCCCTCCCTCCCCCAAGTAAAACAGCTGTTAGGTGCAACTTAGAGTGTAGGTTTCTCTTCTAGTGCTCCTCAATTCTAGGGCTAAGCTAAAGTAGGACTTAGCTTCACTTTGTGATTTGGGGAATAGTAAAAAACTATACTGCTCCTTAGTTTTAATTTCATTTTTGTTCATTCATTCAGTCTATGCCTGAATTTCCTCAACTGTACAATAGATTCATTTCCTTGCTGACTAAAACACTGACATATTAAGTATACACTATGTGAAAAAAGTAAAGAAGAGTGGGAGGGAAGGATGGAGGGAGGGAGGAAGACCCTGCTTAAGGCTAATGCCTCTGGCTTACCAGCAAATTCCTTAAACAAATTAGTTGCTGTGGTTTCAGCAGGGACCTGAGCAGGATGGAAATTTGAGAAAGAGCTGAGACCCTGAGAGAGAAAACAGGTTACTCAGTATAGTGATTTTACCAGAGGTCAGTCAGGTCAGACCTCTAAGGATCACATGAACTCTGAGAGGCGAAGAAAGGAAATTAAAATACCCAACTTGGGAGACCAATTTGGGCTGTTCCCTTATTTCTGTACAGAACTAGTGTTCTCTAACTCAGGTCTCCATAGGCACATTTGATCTCTGTGACCCTTAGTTATTAGTGTTCTTAAAACCCTATGCTTTTCAGTAGTTATGATTCTTGAATAGCATCTTTTCCAAATGACACCATAGAAAACACCAACATCATAGAACCAAAGCATTTTTCACAATCATGTAGATACAGAGATGATTGCTCTATCTTTCATGCATTTTCAGTGTCTGTTCATAATAAAAGCCTGGGCTTGCTCACTCAGTGACCTCAGCCAGAGGAAATCTCCACTTTGCTTTCCAGGGTTCAATAATAGAGTGCAGTGGCAGGTGTTGCAGGCTTAAGAGGAAGCTGTGCCTAGCATTATCATTTTAGCAGGCCTCTTTCCCTGTTTGGAACTTAGTTGCTCCATCTGTACAAGGAGGATTCATTCATTCTTATCAAGCAGTAGCTTACCAAGAATCTACTCTGCATGGGGCACTCAGTCCAGATAATATCTAACTCCCTTTTTGATCTATAATCCTCTTGCTTTGTTTTTCTGCCCTAGCCCAGAGCAGGTCTCATCACTGAGTCTGATTTGCTGCTGTTTATCATATTATGGTCTCTCTAACCAGGCAAAAGATTTTTTTTTTCCCCAGTGAGTATTACAGGTTCCATATCCAATCCTCTTAGAGACTAGATTTTCTTTATGTAATTTATAGAGTCCCCCATCATCATTACTGTTATGTCTTGACCTTCTCACTCCTGCTTATGAGCTGTTATCAAAACTATTTCTTTTTGTCCTTCCTCTACTTGAAAAACTACTCGGGCCCTGGCCTATCACCCTGATTTCCTGAAGTCTGCATTCTGCAGGCTGTACAGGTTGGTAGGGTCTTGATTCCTAATAACTATCTTTCCAATAATCCATCAACCCTTCCTTCTATACCCCAGTAGGCTCTGCTGGACATACTTGCTCTGGCTTTCCCTCAACAGAATGATTGTGCCACTTTCTAATCCTAGTTCTGACAGAACTCTGATTAACACTAACCAAAAAAAAAAAAAAATAGAATAAGCTTATGGCAAATCTTCAGGCAAATATAGCCTACTTGGAGTGGCTTGTTTTTGTTGCTTATCTTAACAGAAATGCCAAACAGCAAGAACTCCCTATTCTAGCTGGTAACAAACCGAAAGGGAACTAAGTGGCACATTTCCATTGTCTCATCCTCCTCTTTTTTTTCTGTTTTCTTTTTGATTCTGTGTCAAATATCTGTCTATGCATTGCCCTCATGCCTCCAAAGCATTGGCTCACTTTGGAGCTTTGGTTTTAGAAACATGCACACATATATATGCAATTAAATGCGGGCTTTGACTTTTCGCCTGGGAAACTGGAAGGATAAGGTGAGCTAAGCTTTTAATTACAAGTACCCATTCTGGGAGGCAGGGAGTTTGAGATTCCGACAGCTACAGCAGCTCAGCCTAATCCCATCTTTCAGGGAAGAAAAAGAAAAAAAACCCCACATGTATCTATCTTTGAGAATGCTGCCTTAATATATTCAACATGTATTTTTAAAAAATTTGCTAAAGTAAACTCTGATTTCAAACCAGAAAATATATTACTGTCGTTGTTAAGGTAAAAGCTTTAAGCGTTTATGATTCTTTGATTTATCTTAGGTTGGTCTATCTCTGTTTTGTTTGAGGCTGACTCTTAATATAAAGAAATGCTAGTATTCTGCACTTTCATAACTGCTTTCATCCAGAATCCCAAATCTCTTTACAAATACTAATTACTGTGGTCTAATGTCACTGGAAATTGTTAAATATGCTCCAAAGAGGTTAAACACTTTAAATCCCAGTTTACAAATTAAAAACTAGAATGTGGAAAAGCTAAGCTGCATTTGGGGATTTAACTAGGGTTTTGGTTGAAACAACTGGAAATGACAGCTGTCAGCCCAGTCCCCTAGTCCTTGGACTCATTTGATATCCTCTGCTTCTTGAATTATTATACACATAGAAAGACAGGTTGCCATTCTAAATTCAGACACTGAAGATCTCCTTTTCCTCCAAATAATATATAACACCTAAAAATATCACTATAGAGTGGCGGCATCTTTCCAGGTCAAATTTTAAATATTTTTCTCTTACGGAAGTTATTCTTTAAAACCAAGTATCATGGTAAGTGAAATTGTTCTTTCCCTTTACAGCAATTTCTAGATACCTGGAGACCAGATTCAGTTTCTTAAGTTTTAAAAAATAGGGCATACCAGCTGGTGGCATAGAGGTTAAGAGGGCTGAATCCCGCATAGCCAACCCTGTGGTTTGAGTCCAGGCCCCAGCAGCTACAGAAACATGCCAAGTGCTGTGCATGTGTGCTTAGAATCCTGTAAGGAAGAAGGAGAGGAGGAAGGATTGTATTGTAAGCATCCCCTTTCTCACTTTATCTTTTTTTCTCTGTCTCTCTCTGCTGAGCACATGTGCCCTCTGGCAAATTAAAAAATGGGGGGCACTTTGGTTTCATGGCAGCTCAAATAAGTCAGGGTCCCTGTGGGTTGGATTTCCTGGTTGACCTATATAAGCTGCACGTGAATGCCCAAGATTCTTCCTGGGAAGGCTGTGGGATCATGGTGGAAGATCTCATTGAGGATTTTTGTCTTTCTTTCTCTCTCTCTCTGTGTCTCTCACACTCATGAAAGAAAGAAATGTTTAAACCAACAAATAACAGAAATACACATATTTATCTCATACATAGATACATATATATGCATATGTGCTTTCACATGTTACATGCATATCTACACGTACAAAATAAGAG
Organism: Tupaia tana; assembly: GCA_026018925.1. Lineage (NCBI taxonomy): Eukaryota > Metazoa > Chordata > Mammalia > Scandentia > Tupaiidae > Tupaia > Tupaia tana. The sequence goes on along the minus strand of JAKSZU010000020.1, from coordinate 19,359,821 downwards.
AGCAGTCATTCCCACTTCAGCTCTTGGTAGGAGGACCCAGTACATGAGAATCTCCTGTGTTATGCTGACATGGGTCAATATACTTCCCACATTGCCTTCTCATCTGAACAGGCCTGTCATTATTTAGAATGTTTGTGGAGCAGCAGGATGTAACGTCTACACACATAAGGTCACATTCTAACTTCCTCTCAATATAACTCTATTTTTCCTTCTCAAAAACTATTGAGTTCATAGTACTTCAGAAGTCAACATATAAGTAGGCACACTTAGACTAGAAAGTATTTAATGAAGAAAGCAGAAATTACAATAGGCAATAAATGGTAAGAATTTTAGTAGGACTTTCATTGGCATGAGGTAAATAGCTATGACATCAGGAATTATCAGGATAAGTATTTAGAAGTCAGGAGTAAAAATATGCAATATGTTCTACTGAGTATAGATGGAGGAATTAAAATTCAGCTATTGGCACAAATGAATTTTTAAAAAAGATTTTTTTCCCACAGGAGGCATGTACTCACCAGAGAAAAACAGAGAGACACGGTGACAGAGAAAGTGAGAAATCACCCCCCCCCCCCCGCCCCAGAAGGGATGGCCATGCTGCAATTCTTTCTCCTCCGTTCTCCTCCTGGGATTTTGGGCATGCATGTACTTGTAACTAGTGTGATTTTCAAGTGACAGGTCTAGGACTCAAACTGCAGTTGGCTATGTAAGAGTCCAGTGCCTTAAACACTATGCCACCTGCTGGTATTGCTAAGAAGTCTTGCCAATGCAACAAGTGTTATCTCACTTCCTACTAAGCTACATCCAAGAATATTGGGCCAATTGTGTCTGAATCCGGTGGCACGTTTACCTGCCTAAATGTGAATCAATTAGTATTTTAGATAGCTCCTTTGGAAATAGGGGAAGTTATGTAAAAGAGATATTAATTGGTGAATGGAAGAGAGGCAAATAAAATAATTCATTTACCTATCAGAACACTCTTCATACTTGTCAAATATCATAGCAACTGAATTCCTATTCTTGACCTCACTTACTAGAAATTCTGTTCTTAATTTTAAAATTCACAATATCTCCCCAGAATAAAGTGATAATTATAACCTCTCTATCTCAACTATAGCTCCTTTTAAAATTTATTTTTGGCTAAAAGATCATCTTGGACTTTATAATATCATATTCTACATGTGGAATGCCAGTCTCTAAGCTGAATGATTCTTATTCTAATCCAATATTAGAAAAACGATAAAGTGGCTTGCTCTCATTTCACACTAGGTTTTGTTACAAAATGATAGGGAGAAAATATTTCTAAATCTGTCATCTGTAGACACTTGGGTTCAGATTTTCTTGGTTCTGTCTGATAATTAGATACTTAATATAGCTAATATATGTTTGACTTATATATGGGCATATGCCTATATTTATGTATGTACATGTTTATATTATATAGTTATCTGTGTTACATGAGTTAATTGACATAATGCAGCTAAAAGAGTTCCTGACCAGGAGTAACCACTCACTAAGTATCAGCTGGCAGTGCTATTGTTGTTACTGTAGCTTTTATTTGTTGTTATATCATAGTTGTTATGTGACATAATTCCCTTTCAAGGGAAGTATATGCCCTGATTTTAAGCAAGACGAGTCCGTATGATTTGAAACTCTGAGATTGTATTAATGAGTACTAAAAGTCATCCTAACTATAAGTATCGCAAAGAGGAGTGCTCTACCTCACTTCAAGGCTGGTGCCTTTAACCCTAGAGGGGAACTCTGTAATTTATTTATTTATTTTTTTATTGTAAGAGGGCATGTGTGCTCACAAGAAAGAGAGGGGAGGGAGAATGCAGCCCTCAAAGGATGTGGTCATGCCTCAGTCTATTCTGCATTTCTCCATGACCTTGGGACTTTGGGAACTCTTGTGCTTGCGCTTGCCCACACATACACACATACACACACACACACACACACACACACACACACACACACACAAACACATATCATGTTTCTCAAGCCATGGACCTGGGACTAGAACCATGATGTGAGTCATGTAAGATCAATTGTCTACTAAGAAGCAGCTAAAGGCAGATGTTAGCTTGTAGGACATTGTTGGGTGGCCCCAGTGTAGTGGCCAGCTGCTAGTTAGAGCCCCAGCGTAAGCTCTTGGAGTACACACAAATGGCATATTCTTGTGTGCCCCAAATCCTGTCAGAATGGAGATGATGAGATTGTGAAATGACCATAACACATGGAGGTTCTTTGTCTCTCCTTATCTCTTTCTCTTTCTCTCAGTCTCTCTAGTTAGTGCATATGCTATCTAGAAATGAAAGCAAGAAAAGTGAATGTGGTACATTGTCTATGTCCCTCTCATGATTTTATTTTTCTTTTTTTGGAGAGGTTTTTGCTCTCTATAGCATGTGTGCTCGCCAGAAAGACAGACAGAGACAGAGAGACAGAAAGCGAGAAATCGCCCCCCCCCCCCCAGGGGAGATGGCCACGTCACAATCCCTTCTCCTCCATTCTCTTCTCAGGATCTTGGGCACGCACGCACATGCACCCGGCATGAATTTAAGCCACCAGATCCAGTACTTGAACCGTGGTCGACTACATGGGAGTCCAGCGACACAGCCATTACGCTAACTGCTGGTCCCCCTTTCATGATTTTTGAACAAGCACTCGTTGTGGAGAATGAGTTTTTGGTGTACCCAAGTACTGGCTGGATTCATTGAGCAAGCATAGAAGGAGACATCCCAGCGTCTCTCACATGGGGCTTTTCCTTTGTCTTTAAGCCAAAGAGCTCTCACAACCTGTCCTTGGAGATTTTGGTACAGCGTCAGCTGCTGGTCCACATGAGAGAAGGTCGTTATCTAAAGTTAATCAGTATTCTTACTGTTGCATAGAGAAATTGAAATTATGTGTCATTTCGAGCTAAGGCTTGTATCAGAATGAACACTGAGTCATAATCCATAAGCCCGGGGTTACTATCTATTATCTCACATGTGAATAATCTCTCCATCTTGTCACTGCTTATTCAGTGTCTTCTCTAATTTTTCTCATGACTTCAGCTCCTCTCCTTAGACTCCAGGCTAGGCAGTTTATCCTACCTACTACCATCATCATCTATCCTGAGAATGTGTGTCGTTAACAGAGTACATTCGTCGAACTCTTCAGATCATCACAAATTCAGTGTTATATGGCTGTTTAGATCATCGGCTTTAGAGTCTGTCCAATTTGATTTCATGTCCCTCCGCTAACTCACTGGTTGGGTGACCTTGAGTAAGTTGTTTAACATTTATGCATCTTTCTTTCATGATACTTTGGCATGGATTAACACTCAGCATATCTCAGCTATTACTATTTGCTTCTCTGTAGCCTTCTGTTCTTCCTTCTGTCCATTTTCTACCACGCCCTCCTTCTTCTACACTCTTTGGGATAGAATAATAGAATAATTTATTGTTATCTGACCTCCCACTGGGAGTAGGAGAAAATCTAAGATGATGAAAAGGCAGAAGTGAAAAGAAGTATAAACTAAGTATTACAGGATTCCTAGTAGAGCGAATTGATTCTGACCAGGGAATGGGGTGTCAAAGAAGGCTGTCCATGGCAGGTATTATTTGAGCTTACTTTTGAATCACTAAAACCAATTGCTCGAGGATAAAGAATAAAGGAATAAGAGAAAGTCAGAAAATGTGATCAGAGTCAAATATATTCACCTGCCATAACTCATCAGGTGATAAAAGTGAAGTGAGCAAAACAGTAACTGTGTCCTGAGACTCTGCCTATAAGAGAAACATTAGGTCAGGAGATTTTGATTAAATATTTATTTACTGTTTTGATTCTGGAATAGATTTCAAAATGAATGAGAAGGGGCTAGCAGTTAAAGTCTTTTCATTGTTGTTCCAAGGCATTTATAAAATATGTAGTAAAATAGATTTTCTCTCAAGAAACACACTTTTCTGAGTCATAGATAAGGTGGCTTATAGTTTTATATTTGAGGCACTGTATTCGCCACTGTATCTTCCACCACACAGATCTGTCCACATCTAATACATTTGTTTAATCATAAGTACAAATAACAGTGGAAGTATAAATGTTCCTCTTTACGAATACTAATTAATCATGATTAGCCAAAAGTTGTTTTAGGTCTTTAAAGACATCAGTGTAAAAAACAAACAAACAAAAAACCACACACACAAACAAAAAAAAAATGCCTTTTTTTCTTTACAATGTAGTTCCTTGTGCTTACACATCTATCATTTCAAAGAACATTATAAGCCAGAGCAGAAGAGAGATTATCAAGATTTCATTCTACGAAAATCATTATGGTGATTACTTATCACTTGTCATTACATATGAGTTGTATGGCTCTTTTGCTTTAGCTTGGACTTAACTCACATTTGAGAAGTCACTCTTCATATTTTCTTCTAGAATTCATTGTGTTCATCTGACTGTCAACTTATTCTGCTTATCCTTTTACCTTTGGCCTTTCTTTCATTCTCCCTCCTAAACTCTTTAGAAATATATATATTCGTATTTATGAGTAAGAATTAACGGCACATGTGTTATTATGTGGAACAGGATGACTCAAATGATAAAAAGCATAAGCAAAGTACTCAGGAGAGCCCAGAGTAGATAAACTATTGTCGTGTCATCCTTCATAATGCGTGTGTTAGTAGACTAGTAATTCCATCATCAATTAAGGCAAAAACCATTCTCCCCCAAGTTTATAGTTGGATTTTGGATTACAACTTGAACCCAGATATTATCTTAGGAAATGGATGTTATTTTATATTATTCAAGGTTCTCCAGTGAAGCAGAACTAAAAGACATATGTGGAGGCCAGCATATGTAGTGGCTAAGGCGTTGGACTCCCAAGTGGCTGAGCGGGGTTCGAATTGCAGACCTGGTGGCTTTCTTTCTCATGCTCTCTTTCTCTCTCTGGTCAAACTAAAATAAATAAATAAATAATAAGTTAATTAAATAAAATATTATTTTTTTTAAAAAAAGACACATATAGGTGCTTCTTGATTTAAGATTAGGTTATATCCTGATAAACCCATCATAAAGTTGAAAACTTACAAGTGGAGACTGCCTGTATAGTTATGTAGAGAAAGGTTGATTGTGGGGGTGGGACGTGCTTCATGAGATTATAGAGACTGGGAAGACTCCCTGTCTGCCATCTATGAGCTGTTTTAGGAAAAAAAGGTCAGTATCCAGCACAAAACTCTGTGTTGGACATATAATGAGATCTCAATGTCTATTGAATAAATAAATGTACAAATGAATGAATGAAAATAAGTAGCCAAGAAAGCTAGATGTAAGATAAAGTAGATTCTCTAATATTGTTATATTCTTCACACATACTATACAGCAATAACTTTTTAGAGTGTATTTGTGTCTGTAGAAAAACATTTTTTGACTAATGCATTAGTACGTTGGCTAGTTATAGACATAGGAAGAAACCCAATGTTTCAGATCAAAATGGTAAAACTGCTAATAATCAATGAGTTTACTTTCAATGTGGATATAAAATAGGATTTCACACTGAAACACAACTACTGCTGTTTTCACTATTCCTTTAGAAACATTTCGTACCTCATATTTATAACTAGCCTTGCCTTCCCTTTGAGATACACTCCCAGTTCGCTAGGTATCCACTGAGAAAAAACACATTCTTTCATGAGTTCTATAACAAAAAGTTTTCTGTGCTAGCGTGTCACAGATAGCTCTAATTCCCCTATTCTATGAAGAGATTATCTACTGATCAAAATATTAAGAGGATGGCACTAGCTTCCTTATCGGATCTTAGCAGCTTAGCCTGGATCTATTCATCTTAACCTGGGATTTCCTGCCTACCAACGAAAAAAAGGGCATAAACATTACTGGATTGACATGTGAAAAGATAGATTAAGAGTTATGTCTTTAGGCACAAATGCACCAGATAGCAGACATGGAGGCAGGCTGAATTGTGGAAATGCAATCTCGGAGTTTATTAAACGAGGGGTGGATGGGTTCTGTGATCAGAAGAGAAAAGAGGCACCAAAATGGTGGTTCAAACAAAACGGAATGATGCAGATACCCATTTTTTTTTTCTTTTTTTAAGGGCAGGACATAAACACTTCTGTAAGGTGAGTTACACTTGTACTGTACATATTAATAAGATAAATATGTTCTCACCTGCAATTGATGGCTTGTGGGAAATGAATAATATCTTTTCCTAGGCAGTAATTTCTACTGATTTACTATTAAGACAACACTTCTGAGTAACATGATTTGTATCCTACATGACAGATCATCTTCCCCTGCTGTTTCTAAGAATATACATAGAACTCATTACAGTCCTAGAGTCAAATAGAACAGGACTGACTCCCGAGGTTTCTCTGAGTTCTCTGCTAGAACTTAATGCTTACCTAATTGGAATAAACTTTGCACTCTTTTTCCAACTCAAATGATTTCTCTTGAGTTAAAAGAAGTTTGTAAAATTATGTTTATAAGAGTAATTTTATTTTGTCATAAAACTTTTTTTTTTTTTTGAGAGGGAGATTTTTGCTATAGGGTGCATGTGCTTGCCAGAGACACAGAGAGAGATGGAGAGACAGAAAGTGAGAAATCACACCCACACCCCATTCCCTTCTCCTCCATTCTCCTCTCAGTATCTTGGGCACGCGTGCAGCCAGCGTGAGGTTTTAGCGACTGAGTCTAGGACTGGAACTGTGGTCATCGACATGGGAGTCCAGTGATATAACCATTGTATCATCTGCTGGTCCCATTATTCTGTTATAAAACATTTACCATAACCTAGGTGTCAAATGACAGGTATTTATCGAGCATCTAGTGTATATTTAGGTATTAGATAAATCACTCTACTTTGTAATTTATCACCTTTAGAGGCAAAAAGTGAAGATCATGGAAGTGTTTATTTTATGGTACTTAATTACAAGGTAACTATAGAAGAGAAGAGCTCCATCAAGCAATTACTTTTTAAAATATGAATGGCAGTACTTTGTAATGGTGTTAAGGTTTTTATGAGCACGCAGAAGGTGGTAAGGGATGTGCTTTTTTTTTTTTTTTTTTGGAGAGGTTTTCGCGATAGGGCGCGTGCACTCGCCAGACAGACAGAAACAGAGAGACAGAAAGCGAGAAATCACCCCCCAGGGGGGATGGTCACGCCGCAATCCCTTCTCCTCCATTCTCCTCTCAGGATCTTGGGCATGCACGCACACGCGCCCGGCGTGAGTTTTAAGCCACTGGGTCCAGGACACGAACCGCAGTCAACTACGTGGGAGTCCAGCGACATAGCCATTACACTAACTGCTGGTTCCCAAGGAATGTTTTTTTAATTCCAGGGTAATTATATGATGGTAGCTAGCGCCTTTTGGATCTTTAATCATATTCCACTTTTGCCCTGAGTTGCCTCCCCTTGTTCAGTATCCTATTTGTGCACACTGCTTTCAACACAATCAGGCTGTTATTTCCCTGACTTTTCATGATTACACCTCTCTCCTTACCCAGACCTCTACCCTCCACTCAGTATCATTTTATCTCCCCCATACCCCAAAACTCCTTTTTTCCTTGTGTTATTTGCATCCTTCCTGATTAATTTTCCCAGGGATCTATCTTTAACTAATGAAATCTAAACTCAAGACTGAGGACGCCCATGAGGTCAGGAGTTCCTGTTTCAAATCTCTCCCCATCCCTTTTTCTTCAGATTGGGCTGTGCTCCTCTCATTTACTTTAAATTAAACTACTTCTTAGGCATGAATTTTACAGGAATCCCTCTGCTTCACTAAATTCCTAAATCTACTCTGTCTCCTAAATCTCTAAGTGATATATTGCTTGTCAGTTCATTGATTTTTGCTTGAAAGTCAGGAAAAGCAAAAGCAAACCACCAGTTGACTTACTCATTCTATTCTCTCACTTTATCAGATTTTATTTTTTTCCTCATCTAGGGATAAAGACTTATAAAGAATGTGCACTTCTTAGGAAAATTGTGCCATAGCAGAAAGTGCCATCACGTGTGTTTTTGATGTGCTGATAATGCACGTTCTAGAACTTTTGTTCATCACTGCTCACAACAAAATAATTTGGAAGTAATGATCTAATCTATGACTATAGCTAAAGTAGATTAGTTATTAAAATATCAAAGGAAACTCAAAAAACAATGATCTTACCCAGAAGGAAGTTTCATGGCCAGGATCCCAAAGATAGACTTAGGATTCTCATCATATTTATCAAATGAGATAATGCAAGTTAGAGGTCAGAACAGCTTCAGGCACCTAAAGGCACTCAGTAAATGTTCATATCTTTTTCATTTTGATATTTGGGTCTTTTCTACACCATCCATCTCCTTTTTCAAACTGTCTCCTCCCGCTTCCTTGTATGTATGTATGTATATATGTATATATACTTAAAATCTACCTGAGTATTTGTCGTATTGTATCATAATTATTTCTCTGAAACTCTAAGGACATCTACTGACCTGCCTTTGGTATATGGTGTGGCCGTATGAATTTCAAACTCAGCAGTGAGCATCAGTACCTTGTGACCTCGGACACGTGAGGAAATACATAACAGGGAGGGGAAGCCTCATGCATTCACGTCCTATAATGCACAGTCGTTTCCAGTAACAATTCAAACTTCACTTGCTAAAGACACAGACTTTCGTTCTACATGCTTTTGCTACAGAATCAAGGACAGCCACAGACAGCACTTACATTAGTGTAACACTTGGCGGGTCACCCACATCTCTTTTTTGGTAAGATTCCTTCTCATTTTAAACTATTCAGAATAACGCATTTCAATGACTACTTCTTGCCTCCTACTATATTGGCAGTTTCTAATTTAATCCTTACTACTTCTGGGCTATTTTTCTTTTGGGCTATTTAATAAACTAGAAGGATATTAAATAACTACTTAGGTGTCTTCTCAGCAGTTTTATACGTTTTACAATATTCTGTACTTTCTCAAATTTCAGTTTTCTGTCTCTGACCTCTATCATCTTCCTATGAGTCTCTCTTTTATTATAATCCCCATCTTTCCTTTGTCCAATTGTTTTCCCCTCTATGATGTACCACTAATGTGAAAAAAGCATACTTCTTGCTGAATTCTCAAAGAAAAGAATATATTAGCGGGACCAGCAGTTGGCGTAATGACTATGTTGCTGAACTTGCATGTAGTCAACCGCGGTTTGAGTTCCAGACCCGGTGGGTCAAACTCACTCAGGGTGCATGTGTATGCATGCCCAAGATCCCGAGAGGAGGATGAAGGAGAAAGGATTGTGGCATGGCCATCCCCCCTGGGGGGTGATTTCTTGCTTTCTGTCTCTCTATCTCTGTCTTTCTGGTAAGGGCACATGCCCTATAGCAAAAACCTCTCCAAAAAAAGAAAAAAAAAAAGAATACATTAGCTATACTATTTTTTTTAAAAAAAGGAACTGTTTTTAATTTTGTCCATTGTTATTATCATTTTAAAGGAAATTTGACCAGAGAGTGACAGAAAGAGAAAGTGTGAAAGCAAGCTGCAAGGTCCAGGAACCATGGTTGGTCATGGGGGAGACTAGTGCCTTAACCACTGCCACCTGCTGGCTCCAGATTAGCTATATTCTTAACAGTCATAATTTAATTAGGAGAAATAATACGTATTTTCTTTATATCAAATAAAGCTCTAAATAGACTGACGTGCACTTCCTATTCTGATCCAAAATGTTTTCTCTCCCTAAAATTAGCATTATTATATTTTATGAGCATGAATAAAATGAATAGATTAAAAAATAAAACAGCTTCTCTCAATAGCCCCACATGCTTTACTACTTCTTCATTCACTAGAACACAGTTAACAGGTCTTAATAGCACTGAACACAATAGCATGCAAGGCTACGAGGAGCGGTATGCTTCTCCAACTGTAGAATATTTGTGAATGTACATGAGTTTAGCTTACCCTGTGACAACTACCTGAGTCATACACTTTTGCAGATTTGTAGTTGCCCTGCTATTAACTTCAGATTTGTACAGTTACTTATATTTTCATTTGTCCACTGTGTTTCTTAGCCATGCTATTTTTTTTTCAGAGTTCATGACTTATTTCAGACTTAAAGGGGTGATCTATATTGAAATGATATTTACTCCAAAAGTATTTATCAAGAACTTATGATGTATATGTCTTAGTTTGGCTGCTGTAACAGAATACCATAGTGGCTTATAAACAACATAAATTTATTTCTCATCATTCTGGAGCCCGGAAAGTCTAAGATCAAGTAGACAGCAAATTTGGTGAAGGCCCACTTTGTCATTTGCAGATAGCTGTCTTTCATCCTCACATGCTGGACAACCAAGGTGGGGAAAACAAGCTATATATATGTCTTTTTATAAGGCACTAATCCCATTCACTCAGGCACACTCTGCTCTTTCGACTTAATTACCAACCCAAAGTCCTAGTTAGGGGTGAGGCTTTCTCCTTAGGAATTTTGGAGAGACATAAACATTCAGTTTGTAGCAATATAGTACTGATTCACTTGTTCCTAGCCCTCAACTACTGAAAGCCTCAGAATTTAGATCGAGAAAATACCCACCTCTTATAGAGAATTATCCTTGGATGCTGCAGAATCTACTCTTACAGACACCTTCCTACAGCTCACTCTGGTGCTTACCAAAGCCATAGCTTTAACCTCCCAGTCCCCCTCAGAAGCTTCCTGAAAGTCTCTCTTGTTTACTTCTGCAAAGAGTAGCTTCTTGAAAATGTAATCATGTATGAGTATGTTTTGTTTCCTTACCCTTTTTTAATCTTTATTCAACACCAGCTACTAAGAGTCTTGTTAAGGAGTTGAGTGTAGCCTGTAACTGACTACACTTGGATCGCATTGATCCAGAACAGTCTTCGTAGTTAAGAGTAGTTACTAGCTTATGAAATCATCATTAAAGTGAACACAGCACACATATACATTATCTGTACTGCTTTGTGTTATAACTAATATTGAGTATGTTCTAATAAACTCATTCTTGTACAGAAAAATTAATCCTTTTTTACCAAGTTTTCCAAAGAATAGATCACAAAGCTTAAGGAATTGAATATTCTTGTAATGGACTAGATAATTTCAAAATGGTTAGCCCATTCCAGAAGAAAAACAGCTGGGGATTAATAAGTTCATCTACTTGGAATTGTTTTACAGTAAACAAAACATTTAAAACCTCAAGGCTCAGGGTCTCATAGATCAGAGCCTACCTTTTTGATAAACTCTTAGTAAAGTCTTGGAAACTAGAAGCAAGATAGTTTGTGACATGTATGCTTCCCAAAAACTAGAATAGATTTTTACCAAATAGTGGTATATCTGATGGTATATGTTTCTAAAAGGTCCAAATGTAATTAAAAAAAAGAATAAAAAAAATAAAAAAAGAATCTATCCTAACAAAAACGCACTATACCTAAGGAAGATTTTTGATTTAAAAAAAAAAAAGAAAAAAAAGTAAATTTAAAAGTAAGTAGTGCGGTGTTAAGGACTGCATAGGAAAACAAGGCAGTTGAGAAGAAATGGGTTCTTCCTAATTGCAAGGAGGAGTGGGGGAAAGGAGAATGGATATAAGTAGACCCCACTGGGGAGCGCTTCCTCTCTTTCTCTCTCTCCTCTCTGGTGTGTGCATGCACCCTCTGGCACACACACACAGAACTCAAACAGAAAACAAGAGCTCAGGGCTTGACATGTGTGTTGTTATTTGAGTACCATTATTGCTAGCCCTCTCAACTTGCAGAGCAAGGAAATATATGTACATCCATTAAACCACTTGTGTACACTTACTTATAAATATTTCTGTATGCCACCAAATCTCACCTATTACTGCAAGGATTATCCTGCCTCTTACTTTTGTTTATCTGTAGACGCCCTCCTACACACAAACACACACCAATGGTAAGAAACTTGGTTTCTACCATCTGCTGTCTTTTATGAAACTTTAATTGCACTATGCGTATGTAGTAGCAGTTAGAGAATTGGCAATCTGTAGAAATTTTATCAACTTCCAGTGTTACTTACATTATGACCCTTTCTTCTCATTCTCTTCCATTTGGTTGTCTCATACAGTGAGGTTATGCTATAGTTTGATTTTTCCTCCATTTTATATTTCATCTGATATTCCCAATTTTATAAATAATTTTTAAAAATTGCAAACATTCAAGCTCACTTTTTGTGCTGTAAATTTCTATGAATTTTAATACATTCACAGTATCATGCATGCACCATTATAGTATCATACAAAATAGTTACATCACCCTAAAAATGCCCACGCTTCTCCCATTCCCATTCCCCCATATCTCTAGCAAGCACTGACCTTTTAAATGTCTTTACCGTTTTGTGTTTTCCAGAATATTGTATTATTGGAACCATACAATATGTAGCCTTTCAGACAGATTTCTTTCACTTAGAAATATACATTTAAAATCCATCCATGCCGTTTTCTGTCTTGATCACTTATTTATTTTTTGTTGTGAAATAACACTCCTTTGTATAGATATACCGTGTGTTGTTATCTGTTCACCTATTAAACCAATAACTCATTGCTTCACATTTTTGTCACAGTAAGTTTTTTTTTTTAATCAGCAAAATAATGGAATATGGGGTTGAGTGAGCAAAATCATGTCTTCAGTCTTCAGATTTAGAAAAGGGAAAAATTCCAAATCTTTTCACTCATTTCAATGCTTACTTCTCTAATGCTGCTTCTTCTTTGCCCATCTATGCCTATATAATTGGGAATTAATTCCTATTGCTTATCAGCGATGAATGTAGTTTTTGAAACAAAAATGAAATTTGCAGAACTATTATGCATATCTTGAATTCAATCAGAAATCCAAGAATAGGCATTATCTTCCTCTTTGCTGGGAAGAATGTATGGATAAAGTCTGTCAGACAAAAATAGAGAGGCAAGAAATCTGTGGGACATAGAAATGGTTTATTACCTATTGATGATAATGTGTATAGTATTCTCAACTGGTCTGGTCTGAGGTGTATTTTGTGTTGGGTAAATTCTCTTTAAAAGTGAAATGATGTATAGTGATCAAATGTTTCGATAATAGTAATAACAATAATAATAATAATGGAATTTAAAAGGGGGGGGAAAGAACAAGCCAACCATATAGCCACTAACATTGCAAAAAGACTGAAAAACCGGAACCAGCCATTAGTGTAATGACTATGTGGCTGGACTCCCATGTAATTGACTGCGGTTTGAGTCCCGGACCTGGTGGCTTAAACTCACGCTGGGCGCATGTGTGTGCGTGCCCAAGATCCCGAGAGGAGAATGGAGGAGAAGGGATTGCGGCGTGGCCATCCCCCCTGGGGGGTGATTTTCTCATTTTCTGTCTCTGTCTTTCTGGCGAGTGCACACTCCCTATAGCAAAAAACCTAAAAAAAAAAAAAAAAAAAAAAAAAAAAAAAAAAAAAAAAAAAAAAAAAAAAAAAAAGACTAAAAGCCATTACATTTTATTTACATTACATTTTATTTCAGTTGCTGCAGTTCAAGTTCCCTATTTCTGGGACCAGCACTTGGCATAGTGGTTAAGGCTCTGGACTCCCATATGGCTGATCATGGTTCAAGACCTGGATCCAGTGGCTTAAATATCATGCTGGGTGCTTGTGCATGTGTGCCTGAAATCCTGAGAGGAGAATGGAGGTGAAGGAATTGCAGCGTGGCCATTCCTCCGGGGTGGGGGTGGGGGTATGATTTCTCACTTTTCCCTTTATTTCTCTCTGGTTAGTACACATACCCTATGGCAAAATAAATAAGTCCCTATTTCTGGACTCTCATAGACAAGGGCTTTAAGGTGGACAAGTTGGCTGGTGGACAGAAATAAGGTAGTTGGAAAGATAATTAGATGTCAACATTTCCTGTTAACAACTGATTGACTAAAACGCAGATGCTATACATTTTTTTTAAATTCGTTCTCAGCCTCAAAATCTCTCCAGATTGGGACACAACACCCCTTTTATCTTGGAAGCAGAATTAATATTAGGGCACCATCTCTGAAGTAGAAAAGAAAATACACTATTCTCACTGAAGCATGCCAATTCCAAGGGTGATTCACATTCCAAATTGAGTTGTTTTGCCTTTCTTGGCTTTCCTTTGAATCTGTTTCCAAGCTATAATCTGTAGACAACTGTTCACCCACGTACCTGTGGTTAGGGCATTGTGAGATAGCTTTGCCTTTATTTCATATTAAATGCAAAAATTACTTTAATGCAGCACTGAAGTAAAAATGCCGTAGGCTCTCTAGAAAATAAAAGCCAGAAATTTTTAACTTAATGGTCCTGCAGAAGAGAAATCTCAGCTTCATTGTGTATTTTATGCGTATTACCATGTGCATTTGACATAAAGCTGAAAGATAAATAAGATAAGCCAATTTCATTTTATTACTTATTATGAAGGATTAGAAAAATTTATCCAGAGCAAGCTGGGATCTTATTATTTTCCCTTCTTTGCTCCTGTGTATCTCTCTGGGCAGCGAGTTCTTAAGTTGAATAGTTGAGATGAACACAGAAGGATGGTAGAGAGAACTTGGTTTAAACCTACTACATAGTAGAATCTGTGTCTTTTCAGTAATATAAGCTACCAACCTGCTTCTGTACTAAAATCACCTTTTTAAAAATTATTGTCTAATGATCCTTTATTTAATCAACAAATATTTCTTGAATACCAACTTTACCTTGGCACCAGCAGTTGGCATATTGGCTATATCGCTGGACTCTCATGTAGTCAACCACAGTTCGAGTACCAGACCTGGTGGATTAAACTTACACCAAGTGCACATGTGTGTGCCCAATGTCCCAAGAGGAGAATGGAGGAGAAGGGATTGTGGTGTGGACATCCACCCGAGGGGTGATTTCTTGCTTTCTGTCTCTCTCTGTCTTTCTGGTGAGCGCACATGCCCTATAGCAAACACGCCTCTAAAAAAAAAAAAAGAAAGAAAGAAAGAAAGAAATCCAACTTTACCTAAGGAATCCTGATAAATTCTGAAAAGATACAAAAATTCTAAGGAGATAGATCAGATTTATTATCTACCTTGGGAAAAATAGACTTATCAGACATTAACAGTAACACAGTATACATTTAAGTGCCTGACAAGGGGTATAAGCTAGTTGTCCTGGTGAGTGGGTCTCTGATGGCATTGTATGTGTAACTAAGAGGCTCTTCTGGTATAGTCCCATTGCCATAAGAACTCAGAAGAGGGAGAAAGAGAGTGAGAGATAAACCAGAGTATTGAAAGTAGACATCAAAAGAAGCCAACTAAACCAGAGGCATTAATTAGCTTTTGCTGTATAATGAACCATGCCAAAATAATTGATTTACTCAATTCATGATTTTGTGGATAGCTTAGCAGTTATTCTGGTCCAGGCTGGCTCTGTTGTTTTTATGGGGGTCTCTCATGCACATGTGGGCAGCTGGGCGCTGGACGGTGGCTGGTAACTCAGGGTTTCCTCATTCACATGTCTGCTGATTTTCGCTGTCAGCTGGAACACTCCTCCATCATGCTAGCATGGGCTCAGTAACACGGTCTTCTCAAGGGTCCATGCGCACTAAGAGTGGGCAAGTTCTATTGTAAAACTGCTTTCCAGTCTCTGTTTCAACCATGTTTGCTGCTACATCTTTCCAAAGCTAGTCATGAGACAAAGTAAGGAAATAGGTACCACATTTTCTTTTGTTTTTAGAGAGATTTTTGCTATAGGGCACATACACTTACCAGGGAGACAGAGAGAGATACAGAGACAGAAAGTGAGAAATTACCCCCTAGGAGGGATGTCCACAATCCCTTTTCCTCTCAGGAAACACTCAGTGTTTGCGAAAGCGGCTAGCAGAGACTGGTACCTAGCAGGTGTTCACTAAATGGTTCCTGTATCTTAATCTGAATCCAGATGTGAGGTAATAAGGATATGTACTATGGTAATGGTATGTATATTTTTAAAAGTGCCAGATGTGAGGTGTAATTTGGAGAAAATATTAGTGTGCCTTGATTACTGATGGATTTGGGGGTTAGGGAAGATAAGTAGACAAAATTAAAACGATAGCCCCAAGTTTCGGTCCTTTGGAAGGGATAAATTAGTGATATATTAGCAGATATGGAGGAGAAAAGAATGGATTTTCTATGGGGTAAGGTTTTGTTCAGACACATTAAACTTGAATAGATGGCAGCATATTTTGTTAATCATGTTCAGTGTGGCATTCAAATGTGACTGCTGGCCAGCAGATGATGTGGAGGTTAAGGTGGCTGAATCTCACATGGCACAGTTTGAGTCCTGGACCCAGTAGTTTGAAAAACATGCTAGATACAGAGGCATACTTGCCCCAGATCCCAAGACGAGAAGGGATTGTGGCGTGACTATCCCCCATGTGGGTGGTTTCTTATTTTCTCTCTCTGTCTCTGTTGAGTGTATGTGCCCTATAGTATGTATAAATAAATAAATAAATGAAAAAATGTGGGTACAAAGCTTGCCAAAAGGCAAAGCATGTATGCATATATAATATCTATGTTATATATAAACACATACACATTTTTTTCTTTTTTTTTTTTTAAAGAGGGATTTTTGTTACAGGACGTGTGTACTTACTGGAAAGACAAAGAAACAGGCAGAAAGCAAGAAATGACCCCTCAGGGAGGATGGCCATGCTATAGTACCTTCTCCTCCATTCTCCTCTTCAGATCTTGGGCACGCACTCACATGTGCTGGCATGAGTTTTAAGTTGCCAGGTCTGAGACTACTTGAACTACAACTGACTACATGGGAGTCCAGTGATGTAACCATTAAACCATCTGCTGGTCCCCCAAAATGCCAGCTATATGAATAAACATATATTCTTGAACTTTTGTCACATAGAGATGATCAAAGGGTATAGTGATTGAATGAAATATCAGAGATAATGTATACATAGGGCAACATATAGTAGATATGTAATCCTTAAAGGATGATTGTTAAAGGAACAAAAAGCGAAAAGAAATTAGAAAAGGATGAATGAATGGGACCAGCAGTTAGCGTAATGGCTATGTCGCTGGACTCCCACGTAGTCGACCGCGGTTCGAGTCCCGGACCCGGCGGCTTAAACTCACGCCGGGCGCGTGTGCGTGCGTGCCCAAGATCCCAAGAAGAGAATAGAGGAGAAGGGATTGCGGCCTGGCCATCCCCCCTGGGGGGTGATTTCCTGCTTTCTATCTCTCTGTCTCTCTCTGTCTGTCTGGCGAGCGCACGCGCCCTATAGCAAAAACCTCTCCAAAAAAAAAAAAAAAAAAAAAAAAAGGATGAATGAAGAGCAGATGAAATAACTCAGGGGGTCATGAAATGATGATCATAAAGATTTCATTCTAACTTTTTACAGTTAGGAAAGTGGCACCAAAAAATTCCCTGAGGGTTTTTTCCTTTTTCACCAATAATTTTAATAGGACATAATTGAGAGCAAACTCCCAGTTGCTGGCTTCTTCCCCTGGAATAAGGAGAAAAGTTCGTCACTGAGCTAGCTGTGTTCCGCTCATCAGTCAGGCTCACCATTGTATCATTTGGAACAAAACAATCAGACATCCGAAGATTGAAGATAAGAACATTCTCTGATCCCAGCAGATAACATGTTCAGATTCCACATTGTCCTCATTCTCCTTTTCTGGTTTTAAAAATGATACAGAAGTTTGTTATTTGCTAAGCGTTGGGTGAGTGTTCAGGGTTTCCTCAACCGCTTAGCTTAGAATTACAAAGTTGATAACAGCAGACAGATTTCCAGGAGTCACTGTTCATATTGTATCACTGTGATTGGAATTCCCTAGAGTTATACAGCACCAACTGTGTATGACCATTTGTGACAATTTTGTGTGGAAAGAAATCACCTCTGACTGATTTATACTCTAACATGGGGAAGGACAGATGGAAAGTAAAGCATAGCCAGTAGTAAACCCAAGTATTTATTTTATAGAAAGAAAAGACAAAGGAATCAGTGACTAGGGAGAGAAATCCAGAAATTCTGAAATGTTTTTGTTTGCAGGAGAGTAAGTAGGCCAGACCCTCTCAAAGAGACCTCACGTTGGGGAGAAGGAGATACAAGGTGGGAAAACCAAACACATGAGTCTCCAAACACCAGAGGACACAGTTTGGATGTCACCCATAGGCTGTAGAGAAACTTGAGAGACAGTGGCATGTTCAGGAGCATTTAGATGAAGGGGAACAGTTAGAGGATGCTTTCAGGCAGAAAAATTACTTTATTTTCAATCTTAAGTGTTATGTATGTAGTAAAGGATGTAAACTCATCTGATCTGCTGATTCAAAGTATTAACCCATATCCTGAGATAAACTACAAATGTATGGTATGCCCTACAGACCTATTTTACAATTTTTTTCTGGATTCCTAGGTACATTTTGTAAACTCAGTGCTTTTCATATGAATCCTGAGTTTCTATCCTGGTAATGGAAGAAAATTCAAGTCCATACCTTACAGAAAACTTAGCAGTTATTGAAAATGAATTTACAATAATCAATGCCAAGCATGTGCGTTATCCTAGCATGTCCTTATTCTTCTGCTTAAAATTGAACAATGCATTAAGATGTTCATAATCTTGTTTGCTTGTTTAATTTGAGAAACCAAGTTGTCATTGAGTTGATATGAACAAATCAATGTCCAATCAGTTTAAATAGCAATCATTATGGGATGTATTTATGGCAACTTAATTACTGTACAGTAGTGTCATGTCGAGTGTGAAAAAGTATTAAAATATACTAGGATGTGTCAACAGGCGATGTCAGAAAGTGCAATGGACTATGAACCCATTAAACTTCCATATTTTTAAGCACTTTGCTTGGACAAATAATCAAATCTCAGTGATAACTTGCAAAATATGCAAATTAGTAATATTGCACTTCCAAGCAAGCCATGGCACATCCTTGGCCTATTTGAACATTCACTGAATTCAACACAACCTTCCCTCAGGGTTGCAGTTTTTCTGTATAGATGCTAGAGTCTCTTTGAAATTCTGGTGATCCAGGCAGGTGTTAAAACTACATTGTCTATTTAAGCAATTCCATCTAGAGCTATCTTATTCTTTGCAGTGTTTCTCACTTTATAATCTTGCTTAATTTATTTGACAAGCTTGCCTTAGAAAACATGTTTCATGCATGAAAGCATTGGAAAGGAAAATTCTAATGCAAAGGCTCAGACCTCTGTAGAATTTTCAACATGTCAATGAAAGATTGGATTTGAGTTAGAAGTTGAAATAGAGACTCTGTGTGTGAAGGAGAGGAAGAAGGGCCTAGAGAGCTATGGGAGTAACACAAGGAAAAATATGCTTACTTCAGAGTTCTGAATCATTTTAGAATGAGAGGGGAAAACATACTGATTGCAGGAAGCATGTTTTTACAGCTATCAGTTCTAGCCATCTCTCTCACTGTGTTTTAGATACAAACACACATATCCTATATGTACACACACACACAATTTGTCTCCCAACACACACACATCCTCTTTCTTTTTATAGTTAGAGACAATAAAGTAAACATCATTTCTACACTGACTTCTTCATTACCCCCTCCCAGATTCTGCTGCCAAGCCTTTACTCCTAAGTCCATTCTAATAGCTAGCTCATCAGTTTGTAAAGAAAATTCCTCTGCTGTTGAATAGATCACTTTCTCCTCTTTTGAATTTTGAATCAAAGTGAAAGAACAAATAAATGCAATCTGTTCCTCTCAGTCTCCTTTCTTTCTTCCTTCCTTTCCTTTTCTTTCTTTCTTTCTTTCTTTCTTTCTTTCTTTCTTTCTTTCTTTCTTTCTTTTTCTTTCTTTCTTTCTTTCTTTTTCTTCCTTCCTTCCTTCCTTCCTTCCTTCCTTCCTTCCTTCCTTCCTTCCTTCCTTCCTTCCTTCTTTCCTTTCTTTCTTCCCTCCCTTTCCTTCTTTCTTTCTTTCTTTCTTTCTTTCTTTCTTTCTTTCTTTCTTTCTTTCTTTCATCTCTCTGAAGCTTATTGGCAAGAACATATGTTTTGAGGACTTTTCTTTTGCATCTGTTCTTTCCATAGTTTCTAAGAGATATTTTTCTATCTTAATTAAAACAATGGTTGGACAATGGGAGGAAGAGTGAGAAAAAGGAAAGAAGAGTTTATTTTAGTGAGTGGATAAATAAGAAGAGAGAGAGAGAAAGTAACTGGGAAAGAGAGGTAAAAGTCAGAAGACACAGTGATTGGAAAAGGCAGAAAGAAAACAGAGTTGTGTAAGTGTTGGCCAAAAGCTAGAAGACAAACGTGACTAATCACAGATTTTCTGTTTGCAAGTCTCAGCTGCTCCTGTGTTCACTCAGAAGCTTCCACATCCTTTTTATATTCTCTTAAAGGAAAAGAACAGAGTCTTGATGGATTGATTGCTGTGATAACTGCTTTCCAAATACAAATCCCTTTTTTCCAAGGTAGAACTCAGGAGGGCCATGGACAGGCTAATGGCTTGGGGATTGCTGGCTCCTTTTCAAGGTTAAGCTCTCACAGACTTTTGAGAAATGGAATTTACACCATTTTATATGTAAACTCAGTGCTTTGAGAACAGATATACTTCTGTGTCTTTGTGTTCACATGACTTACGTGCTTCAAGTTTAGCTAATTATGGATTCTCTCCTTGACCAAAGTATTTCCAAGATTTAGGCTTATAGTAACACTGTCAGGAATGAGGACATATTAGTAAATTCTATCAAACTATGTACAAACAAGTAGGAGAGTGGAGTCATACCACTGGCAGTGCAAAGGGTCTTAACTTTCAGTGTTACTAGGTAAGCAAAAAAAGAATAATGCTTTTTCACATGTACAAAATTTTCTTCCACCAAATATATAGGATTGTTTCCATTTTAATATTACTATTAAAATATCTGATCAGATGGATGCAGAGAAAAGAAAAGCATTATGAGGGACTAGCTGTTGACATAATGGCTATGTTGCTGGACTCCCATGTAGTCGACTGCAGTTCAAGTCCTGGACCTGGTGGCTTAAACTCACACTGGGCACATGTGCGTGCATGCCTAAGATCCTGAGAGGAGAATGGAGGAAAAGGATTGTGGCGTGGCCATCCCCCCTGGGGAGTGATTTCTCACTTTCTGTCTCTCTGTCTCTGTTTTTCTGGCGAGCACACACGCCCTGTAGCAAAAACCTCTCCAAAAAAAAAGAAATAAAAAAGCATTATGGCAAGTTCAAAGAAAATATGTTCTGAAAACTAGAGGATATTATAAGTAATATAAAATATTCTTCTGAAATTGTATACAGGTAATGTAAGAGAAGAGCTGAAACACTGGATTTTGAAAACTGTGATGACAAAGCTCTGAAGTATCCTTGCTAACTCCCTAATAAATCGGATTCCCTAGAAAATTGTTCTTTTCTTCCCTCTACTCTAAAGATCTAGATTCTTGTACTTTGTCCACTTAATAAGAGTTCAATCCAAAAGGAAATAAGCTGACCTTAGAATGTCAGGCCTGCTGGAATCAATCTCCTCTGGAAGGAGCTACTGTGTCTCAGACCAAAAGCAGAACATGAACTCCTGGCTCGTTCAAACCCTAGACTTCTCCAGGCCCACCTGTAATGATGAGAAGCAGTAATCATTGTGACTGCAATGTGCGTTTAATGCTTTTGTATAGCAACATGCACTTGCGTGTAGCATGGCTTGGAGATGTTAGCCATTTTTCAGGATTGTTTTGAACTCTACAATTTCACATTGTATGATGGTTTCTATTATACGACATAATTGAAATGGGTGATGGTCTAGGTGGACGAGGAGAAGCTGGTAGTGTGACTTTTTTCCTCACTCTGAGCTTTTTGGTTTTCAGCAGCCCAGCACCTTCAGTCCTCAATGTGTTACCCAAAGACACAACATAAGCCACGCCACTTTCTAGTGTTAATACCTAGAGATGATACAACTAGCAAATGCTTCCTTTTGGGACGCCTCTGAGGATCCCAATTACTCTGAATCAAGAGAGAAGTCAGTCAGGCTTGAAGGAAGGGGCTTGCATTTAAAATCAGCAGAGAGTTTGGAAAAATGTGATGAACGGATGAAGTTTCTTGGCTTGTCAAAGCTGCTGAAAACTATTACTGTCAAGCTTACCACTTCCCTTCAGCCCCTCCTCCTTTACACTATCGATAGGAAACGCGATCAGCCGCATTCCACTTCATCTTTCTGCAAGAGCATCAGGTTGCTTATTGACATTCTCTAAATTTTAATTCAAGAAGGTATTTTTCAGAACAGGATCCTGGAGAAGTCCCATACATCTCTTCTCATTCAGAATTAAACCCAGGAGGTGCTTCTCAGAAAGCAAAAAAGAAGAAACATCTATGTGTTTGCTGCCAAAGGACTTAATGAAAGATTGCAGAAGCCACATCCTCTTTAATTGAGTTTCAGCTTGCTTCACACATGGGAGTCTGGTTGTCACAAGGGAATTATAAATGGACACACTGCCCTTCATGGCTATGAAAGCCACTGGAGTGGAGGATGAGAGGAACATTATTCATGGAGATTGTCCATGCCTCCTTAGGAGGGGTCAGATGGTAGAAATCCTTGAGTAGAGAGTTGCTGGAATTGTTTCCCGGATACATTTGACAATCCAGACAGCCAAAAAAAAAAAAATACCCATTCTTTAAACCTTCCTTCCTAGTGGTTGTAGTAAGAAAGTGTATGCTGGGACCAGCAGTTAGCATAATGACTATGTCGCTGGACTCCCATGTAATCGACCATGGTTCAAGTCCTGGACCCGTTGGCTTAAAACTCAAACCAGGCACATGTGCATGGGTGCCGAAGATCCCAAGAGTAGAATGGAGGAGAAGGGATTGCAGCGTGGCCATCCCCCTAGGGGGTGATTTCTCACATTCTGTCTCTCTCTGTCTTTCTGGCGAGTGCATGTACCCTACAGCAAAAACCTCTCCCCCCCCAAAAAAAAAAAAGAAAAAAGAAAAAGAAAGAGTATGTTTATGATGGGTAAACAATTTTCTCCTTGACTTCTGAAACCAGAAGTCTATCTGGATACTTAATAGACTTAAGCATCTCTGGTCAATTATCTCTGTTAAAGATTATGTGCTGTAGCTTTTTAAAATAATTTTTTTAAGAAAATGGGACCAGCAGATAGCATAATGGTTATGACTCTGGACTGTCACTTGGCCACCCCAGTTCAAGTCCCAGACTTGAAGGCTTGATACTAACATCAGGTGTGTGTGCAGACGTGCCCAAAATCCTGACAGTAGAGTGGAGCAGAGGCATTGCAGTGTGGCTATCCCCCATGGGGGGGGGGGGGGGCTTTGATTCCTTGTTTTGTCTCTTTCTGTCTCCTGCGAGTGCACGCGCCCTATAGCAAAAATCTTTCTTAAAAAAAAATTGATTTTGGTTAAAAACAAACAAACAAGCAGTACTTACCATCCTAACCATTAAGTGTGTAGTTCAGTAGTGTTAAGTATATTCATATTGCTGTGCAACAGATCTCTAAAACTCTCTCATCTTACAAAACCTTCGCTTAATCTTTGAGCAACAGCTTCCTTTTTCCTTCCCCCTCAGCTCCTGGCAACCATCTTTTTGCTTTCTATTTTTACGAGTCTGATAACTCTAAAATACAGAATTTATCTATGTTATGTGCTTATACTTAAGTGGTTACTAAGAAGTAACTACTGATTTGACGGTACATTTGACTACTACAAAAACTGAGTTATTTGGTTCTAGCATAGAGCTACAGTAAATTATTATGCGATATAATTTTTGCTTCATGAAACTTGGAATCTAGTAGAGGAAAGTGGTATTTTAACAGTGACTTAATACGATGTACTATCTGCTATATATGCAGAGATATGCACATACCATAGTATCACTTTGATTAATAATCTTAATTGTTTTTGCTAAAATACATCCCACCATGTTTCTAGTATTAGAGCAACAATTTTTTCTTACATTTTCATATTCTTGCCACAGGTCTTATTCCCTGAAAACTAAGATCATATCTAAATCATTATATGAAAAATTCAAGATCACTTTTTTGTATGTTTTATGCATTGATTTGTGGTATGGTAAGTCATATATGTATTTTTTTGTCATTTTTATTTTGAGAGAATCATCGTGAAAACTCTCCTGTCCAGCATCCTTTATTCTCCTCTATCTATCAGTTCTGTAGTTCTCAGTTGTAGTTAATGTTATATTAGCATTCTTGTTCATCTTAAGATTAAAGTGTAAAGACTCCTCAATCATGTCCAGAAACCTCTGACAGGCATTCTTTCCAATTCTGCAATGTATCCTTTCCAAAAATCCATACGTTTCTTATTAAATTCTGCTGCTGAATATTAAGAAAAAAATGCACAGCATAATTGTCACTTTGGCTATCTGCCTTCAAAAATCTCCATCAAAACAATGATCTTTAATTTCAGATAAAAATTCTACTTGCACCTATAGATTCTACTCAGGTTTTTAAAACAATCACTGAATGTGAGTTCTTCAACAGACCCTAAATTTCATTGGCATGAATGTGCTCACTATGAAAATAGGGAAAATCAAGTCTGCAAACAGGAAAATGACTTTTCCAAGGTCGAAGTCATTAAAGATGTATTTCAGATTTCTTCTGGCTCAATCGTTTGTTCCCATTCAAATCAACAAAAGTGGATAGTGATTGGTGAGTTCGATGAGTCTTGGGGGGCACTGCATTGCCCTTGGATAAGAGCTCTGGGAAAACAACAAACCTCTCAATAAGCCTTGTCAATCTACATAAAGACACTTCCATAAGTGGTCATACTCATATCTTTCTCCTAAAGTCCATGATAAGATGCCTTGAATTTATTATTGCCTATAAATTCTCCTTCGTATAATGAGGCTCCTGGGAGGTAGCTGCTGCTTCAAGTGCTATGGGAAGAGACACACAATAGCTGTACGCTAGCTGAGGCATTTCCCCCTCACTATTGTCTGTGTCAGGTCCTTCCTCTAAACTCTCTGAATCTCCTTCACCCACTCATGCATTCATTCCACAAGTGATCATTGAGCTCCTAATGTATTCCAGCCACCTGATTTGACACGGGGCATAAATGGTGAAAAAAGATATGCCTCGGCTCTGCCTTTACACATCTGCTTTCAGAGCCTTCCAGCAAGACTATTGTATTTCCTGAGTAGCCAAAGAATACTTTGCTTTTTAAATAAGTGTGAGGGTAAGACAAATTTTTTACTCTATGTACCTAGAAGACTTTTCTTGCATAAAGACTAATGTGGTAGAGACCTTCTAAAACTCCAAAATATTGGTTCCTTGTTCATTTCCAAGACTACAGGTTGAATCAAACTTCTCTGCTATTAAAATTAATAGTGTGAATTTTGAGGGTCAACTGTTTATTTTGGAGTGTTCCCCACCTCTCCAGGGCTGTTCATCTGTGGAGCATTTCTGTAATAGTTCCTAATAG
The DNA here is from genome assembly GCA_026018925.1 of Tupaia tana. Lineage (NCBI taxonomy): Eukaryota > Metazoa > Chordata > Mammalia > Scandentia > Tupaiidae > Tupaia > Tupaia tana. The sequence continues at coordinate 19,334,450 of JAKSZU010000020.1, read as the reverse complement.
TTCCTAAACTATTAAAATAGTCTGTGGATAGTCATATGTCTATCTAAAACAGTGACTGGAACATAGTAAATATTCAATAAAATTATAAAATAAGTGAAAAGAAAAATGAATAAAAGAGCTTCAGAGAAGCAGCTGTACGCTGAACGGGTCATTTTCCTTCTTCATTCTTCATTCCTAAAAAATGTCTTTAACCTGAAAAGACTAGCATTAATTTGCATGAATGTGCTGTAATTATAGCCTTGTTAATGAAACATGGTTTTAAGGAATTTTTCTGCAAACTTCAGTAATGTTTCTCCTACACTCTGCTACTTGCTTTACTCTTTTTCTCTAGGCAACTGCCATCCTGGAAGTTCTGACATGTGTCCCAACTAATGGAGCCCCGGGAGGCTTCTCAGCAAGGCTTGCTTTGTGGGCAGGGGCTAGAATGGGGATGGCTGTTGTTAGCAAGAGACACTTTTCTAGGGTAGCTTCCACCGTACAATCTAGTGTATGTTCTGACTTTGTGCTTCCTTTCTCTGCCCAGGTGATGGACTAGTTTAGAAAAGGTATGAGACAGTGAATAAAATAATATATTGAATTAATTTTTATTTTTTTTTCATTTAGCAATTACTTGACTGCAGCAAACAGAACTGGGTCTCAGTGAATGTTGACATCTAATTTTCAGGTTTTGAATTGCTTGGAGAAAAAGCAGGTCTCTCTGTTTTCATCTACTGACTTTTTACTGTGAGGTAATTATGCAGAACAGAGTATGGTCTTGGGCAGTGTTAAACACAGGCAGGTTATAACCAAACAGAAAATGGACCCTTGTTTTAGAATAGGAATAATTTTAGAATAGGAATAATTAAAGGCCCATAATCTTGGAGGTGCAATGGTGATGTCATTTAATAGACATACAATTACAGGGGAATTGCCTGCTTGAAAGGCAGGTGTTTTATAACCCTAACCCTATACGCCGGATCTTTCACCTGCGAGCCACACAAAATGGGAGCAAACCTTCTTTACCTAATTCTTCGCTCCCGTGTTGAGGAAACATTTTCATCTCCATGAGCAAGATTGCACTTTATGACCATTCTGCTAATTTTGTTGATTCGAAAATGTATACATACATGTATTCTTTTCCTTTCTTTTCTTCTTTTTTTTGGGGGAGAGGTTTTTGCCATAGTGCGCGTGCGCTCACCAGAAAGACAGAGACAGAGAGACAGAAAGTGAGAAATCACTTCCTGGGGGGATGGCCACGCCGCAATCCCTTCTCTTCCATTCTCCTCTCAGGATCTTGGGCATGCGAGCATACACACCTGACGTGAGTTTAAGCCACTGTGTCCGGGACTCGAACCGTGGTCAACTACATGGGATTCCAGCGACATAGCCATTACGCCAACTGCTGGTCCCATACATATATGTATTCTAATAGGGGAGGTTTTTCATGAGTTTTAAATGAACTAAGAAATTGGATAAATAGAAATATAAACGGAAAGTGGCATGAAATCATGAAATAGAAAGGGCTTTAAAAGGTTTTCTATGTCTTATGTTAACTTATTTTTTATACATTGCTAAGTGTCAGGCAACCTGCACAATTTGAAGGGACAGCCTCCACGATGCTGTCCTCACTGAAGACATCAGCTGTAAATCCATGGGTCCTCAGAGTCACTTTCACTTCACTTCAGTGGCTCCAAGTTCAGGAATTGTCATGACCAAGCTCTCCAGTTTCACAATTTATGAGAATGATTCATAGAATTCAGGAAAGTGCTATATTTCTGATTAGAGTGAAAGAGCATCACTTAGAACTATGCCAAAGAAAAGATGCAGAGAAGCACCTAGGGATGTTCGACCTACAGAGTTCACCTTGTCCTCAGGGACATGTTACCTTCCCAGCACTGATACATGGTGATGAGCACAGGGTGTTGCCAACCTGGCCTTTGGTTTCCAGTTTTTATTGGGATCGTTTATTTATCTAGAGTTTGTAGTTTTGTTCCTTATATAACAATTATAAAATTAATTGTTGTCTGTGTGGTTTAACTCAATTTCTAGCTTCCCATCCCCACACCATACCCTTCAATCACGTGGCTGGTCTTTCTGGCATGTCTGGCCCTCAGTATGGGTCATCTCATTAGTATAAACAATCTGGGAACCGACCATGAGTCACCTTGTTAGCATAAATTATTAGATATGGCTAAGGGCCTACCATCAATAACCAAGGCACACCTATCAGTCAGGAAATGTCAAGGGTTTAGAGATTGCCACATAGGAGCCAGAATTATAACTAGATCTCTTTTCAGATGAAGCCAGATTCTTTACTATGCATACGTGAATAGCCCAGATGGCTAATCTGCTTGAAGGAGTTTAAACAACCTAGGAAAAAGAGCTGGATTTCAGGGAAATATTTCACAAACCCCTGTCCAAAATGCTATTTTTCTGCTAGCCAAAATGATCGTTATAATATGAAATATACTTCACAGCAGCTGTTATAGCAAAACACCTTGAAAAATACAAAATCTATAAGATAATGGTGGGGTGATTATTAATTTGGGGTCTGGAGCTTAATTTGCATACTATGATCACCTCCAAGTGAGGGTGGTAGCCTAAGAAACAGGACAAGCATGTTAGTAAAGAGACAAGGTTAATGAATGGAGGGTGCGGGGATGGGAGTCAAGAGAGCAACCCCAGAGCTGCAAGATTTGGGTGGAGGCTAATAAAAGGGGTGGTGAACAAGAAATCATAATTAAAAGTAAGTAAATAAAATTTAAACAAGAGGGTGGTGGTAGGGAGACTATAAGAAGATCATTGTTTGGACCAGCAGATGGTGTAATGGTTATGTCGCTAGACTCCCACGTAGTTGACCATGGTTTGAGTCCCTGACCTGCAACCTAAAACTCACGCCAGGTGCATGAGCATGCATGTCCAAAATCCAGAGAGGAGAATGGAAGAGAAGGGATTATTGTGGTGTGGCCATTCCCCAGGGGAGTGATATCTTGCTTTCTGTCTCTCTGTCTCTCTCTGTCTCTCTGGCGCCCTATAGCAAAAATCTGTCTCAAAAAAAAAAACCAAAAACATTGTTTTAGTTAGTAAATAAATAATAAATAAACCTTTTTTTCAACTTGTATCTTTATCCGTCTATTATAGGCAATGGGTTATCTCAAAAACTCTTGTATTGTAGCAAGATATCTCTTACCCTATTCACAAGTAGGTTACCATGAGGCATATATATATATATATATATATATATATATATATATATGTGTGTGTGTGTGTGTGTGTGTGAGAGAGACAGATAAAATGGAAAAATAAGAAAGCATGAATGCATCTGGTTATTTTTACAAAAGAAATCTAGCACAAATAAAGCTAATAGCCAAAGGAATTATTTATATCTACAGGGCATTGGCAGGAGGAACAGTATAAGAGGTAGAGAAAAATGTGACAGTTCTCTGAGTATAACTGTTTGGAATTTAAGAAACTTGTTAAATTGTACATATGCAACAATAAAAATTAAATTAAAAAGAATAGAAATCAACAACTAGCTACAAGCAGAAGCCATTCCAACTGTCTTTTAAATAAATGGCCAATGATGCTTTGAGGAAAAAAAAAACTAATCAATGTTTTAATATTATATAATTATCAAGATGAAGTTTATATTTCATAAAATTTCACAAGTTCCCCATTCCCATTAATTTTAAATATTATTTACTTTATAAAACATAAGAGGAATGAAAGATACTCGAAAAAAAGAAACGATAGCAAATAGTCTTGGAAGATATAACAAAAGGGTCCCATATGAAAGCATCAATCGTAATTACTTCTCAGGGGCCTTCTAATACCATCACAATGGGGGTTAGAGCTTCAATCCACGAGTTTTCAGAGGCACAGACATTTAGCTCATAACAAGTATTAATAAATATTGTTTTAGACATAGTACTTTGAATATTCTCAATCTACAGAGGAAAGCTACAACATATCTTAAACTCTTTTTAAGTTTTTGTTTTTCTTGCCTGTTTTTGGTAGTGAAATGGGCATACCAATTCTGAAATACTCTGTGCATTGTAGGACCTTGCAAATAAGTAAATATGTGATGTTTTTGGAAACCAGGCTTTTCACTGTGATAAAAAGGAATAGGGAATGAGGGAAGGCAGGTCCCAGGAGGTTAGAATGGAATTGGAGATAACAATCAAAACATGTGTTTTCTATATTCACTGAAAAGGCAAGAAGCAATGTCATCTCAGGAATAATGAGCATATTTCAACATGAGATGTTGGTCTCTAAATGCCATCTACTGAGTGGTATCATGGCTAATAGAAGATATGGCTGATTCCAGGACTGGTATAAAATGATATTGAGGAGGGGAGTCTGGCCTCATAGCCTACTGGGTAAGGGAGCCAGAAATCATATGGTTAATCCTGGTTCCAATCTAGGCCCAAGTGGCTTGGAAAACAGGTTAAAAAGGCATAGGGTCACAGAGGCCAACTTGCAGGTCTTCCATTATATGCATCTAGGCCAATTTCAGCATCAAAAATTCAGGAGAGCAATAGATTATGATACAGTGAGTAGAATAGGAGTGTTTGCATGCACACAGATAAATAATAGGCAAACAAACAAATGGGAAACAAAGAAAACTATAGTAAAAGCCAATTGATGAATGTAGAAAGAATAGTTGATTTGGTAAAAACACAGTTTTACAACCATGACAGAACAAATTCTCTTAGGCAAGAATTATCAGTGAATACTAAATCCAGAGAGAAATTTTTTGTAAGAAAAAAAATGTGAATAATCTCAAACTGATTTTCCATAGATTGCTTAATAGTTGCAAGAGGGAGAATAGATGCTATAGAGTGGAGAAGCTAGATACTACTTTGACCTGGAGATCGAAATTAACATGACCAATGAGTAGCAGATGGAAAAGGTGCCTTTATATATAATACTAAGAAGGTTATATTGCTTATGTCATATTCCAAGCATATATATATTACCAAATAGTATTAAAAAGAAACAACAGATGTCACAACTAAATGCAATGAATGACCAGGAAATTCTGGGTCTTATACTGGAGGGAAAAAAAATGCTACAAAGGGCATAACTCAGTCATTTGACAAAATTGAAATATAAAATATAGATTAGAAAAGCATTGTGGGACCAGCAGTTGGCATAATGGCTATGTGGCTGACTCCCATGTAGTTGACCATGGTTCGAGTCCTGGACCCGGTGGCTTAAACTCACACCGGGCGCATGTGCGAGTGTGCCCAAGACCCCAAGAGGAGAATGGAGGAGAAGGGATTGGGCCTTGGCCATCCCCCCTTGGGGGTGATTTCTAGCTTTCTCTCTCTCTCTCCGTCTCTGTCTCTGTCTTTCTGGCGAGCATATGTGCCCTATAGCAAAACCCTCTCCAAAAAAAAAAAAAGAAAAAGAAAAAAGAAAAGCATTGTTATGGATGTATAATTTTCTGAATTTGATATGTAAATATATATGTAATTTAATGCATATATAATGATATATATTAATGTTAAGTTACATGATTTAATGAGAGAGGCCACAAAGGTAGCCAAGTAGTACAAATTGGTGAACCTGAGAAATGGTATACAAAGGTCCTCTATACTTATTTGGTATCCTTTTGTAAGTTTGCAGTTGGTGTGGTGGTTAAGGGCACTGGACTCCCACACGGCCGACCATGGTTCGAGCCCCGGACCTGGTGGCTTGCTTTCACACTTTCCCTTTCTCTCTCTCTCTCTCTCTCTCTCTCTCTCTCTCACTCGCTTCCTCTCTGATCAAATTAAAATACATAAATAAATTAAGTTAAATAGAATAATTAAAAAAGAATGGATTTTTAGAAATTATTTACTGTTGAAGAGATGTCTCATAAAGAAAAGGAAGGGCTAAATTCCCAAGGAATGAGTCCCTACATTCTTTGCAAGGAAGTAGAGAGTTTATTTCATTAATTTAAAGATTCTTTCTTTGGATGAACATCTTTAAAATCTTTCCTTTTTCACATTAGATCAGCTGCTCTCTGCAGAGTCTGTCTCTCGATTCTTATTTCCCTTCTAACATAGTGATCCCATGGACATTGCGTACGCTTCTCATAGGGATAGTTCAGTGGAGGCCCCAGAAAAGCACCAATGCCTCACTGGCTTAGGCAGATTCCCACGTCATTTGTTTTCCTCCAAGGCTCTCTTTTCCTTTTAGCTCCAAATTCAATTTTTCACTCAAGGTAAGCGACCAGATGGCTCTCTAGGCCTCCAAGGGGCCTCCAATGTAATGGGAACTCACTTTACATCTTGTACAGCTGATGAGGATTAACAATCCCGACCAACCAAATTACTTACTGCCTCACATCTGTGATGCTGCCAGCAGCTAAGAGAACTTTAGAGACATCATTTTATTTACTCTCTCATAGTCTTTGAGAGGTAGATAAGGGGCAAGTTCTACAAGCGTCATCCTTCAAAAGAAACAACGGATGCCCAGATTTATTATGAGTGCTATTCACAGATCTGGCAAAGCCTTCTCTTCAGGAAAAAAAAAAAAGAAGCCTTGCTTGACAGTGAAGTTGTGCTTTGAAAAATTCTTTTGAAGTCATAAGATAAAGTAATAATTAAAAAGAAGCAATGAAAAATATTATTATTATGCATTCATCTGTAGCCACTGCAGTATATAATATTCTATAGCATCTATTGGAGTTTTCATATTTAAATGTGACTTCTAAGATGTGACTGTTCATGTGTGTGCATATGTGTGTTTTTCTACGTTTTAATAGCCTAATCGATTATTTTAGTGTAAATTTTTAAGACACACAATGAGTTTATGAAATATATGACATTTGCTCCAAGGTCTGCAGAAATTAGATGTTTCCAGAAGCTTCACAATCAGAGCTGAGAGGAACTTGAGACACTGCTACATCTAATGTGTTCCATTCTAGCAGTACCCATTTAAGATCATCTACGAAAATAACACTTTCCCTTACCAGGCTAGAGATTGAAGAGGTGACAGGAACACAATGTAGAAAGGGGAGTGACCAATAACAGCTACTAGCACATTTAGTCTCAGTAAATTTCATTGTTTTCTAGACACTGGGGCCTCAACTATTCTTATCCAACTGATTTCTTCTTTTTTGTTTTAGGTTTATTTATTTATTCCATGAGTGAGAGAGAAAGAGAGGGTAAGAGACAGAGCTATAGCACTTCCACCAGTGTCCTGAAGCAGCCACCCATTCCCAGCTTCAGCCAGCCTTGATTACAACACATATGTATATGGAGTATTTGTAGGGTGTCTGGAAGTAAACCAACAGCCTCCCCTTGTGAGTCTGCCTCCAGAGTGTCAAGTTTTACACTGTCGAGCTTATTCTTCTGTAATTAAGAGTGTTACTTTTTCACTCTGCCTTCTCTGACTTCACTTTCTTCTTTCACGTCAGCCTGATTCAATTGCCATATATTTTTCTTCTTGAACTTTTTGAGTGTTGTTTAAGACTCGCTATCATCCTGACCAATGCCTTTTACTCGTTCGATTTAAAGATTAATCTTTGAATCTGACCCTAAGGTCTAGTCTTTCTAGCTCCAGTACGAGTTCCTAGATATAACAAGAATACTGTGACCTTAGAGTATCTTCAAGGCTTTTATTCGAAGGTTATTAAGCATAGTTATTTTAACAGGAATTGAGCATCGTAGTCCTTAAAAACGTTTCCCCCGTAGGTTATGCTGTGAATTTTTATTTCATATTTTGTGGCCCAGAATTTTTACATTGAAATTTATTCTAGGAGTGCTTATAGGATATTTGCTAATGGTGCTCTAAAGCTAATCTCTCCTTAATGTGATGCAATACTATCAAGTGAATACCAAAGTCTGTGCTCTGGGCTTTTTGTAGGCAAAAATAACTGAGAGACAGAATTTAATATAATTTACCACTCTGCTTTCCTCCACATAATGTAATACTACAAATGGCCCAACTCATACCACAGTAACACAGGGAAATTATTGTTTTTCAGTGCTAGAAGTTGAACAAGTTTATGACTTCATTTTATAAGTATTTACTGAGCAATGTAAGTGTTTGGCATTGTTTTAGTTAGAAACTCAATGTGGAGGATATAATGGTTAATGACACACTGCTTTCAAGAAGCTTATATTCCATAGGTAAATAAATCATACACTGGTGAATAGAGTAGCTTTGGGAAATAATGCATTTGATAAAGGAATACAACAAAATTATGGGGATGTGTGAGAAAGTGGCATGGTGGGGTGGGGTGATTAGACTAGGTGTTTTGGGAGGTCTCTCAGAGGAAGTATCTTCTGAGTTGAGATCAGGATAATAAAGGGGCTGTCACTGAGACAACGTGAGTTCAGATACAAAGATCCTAGAGCCAGAAAGGGCGTGTGCATTTACTGGAGAGACAGAGAGGCAAAAAGCAAGAAATCACTCCCCAGGGTGGATGGCCATGCCACAATCTCTTCTCTTCTTGGGATTTTGGGAATGCACACACATGTGCGGCATGAGTTTTAAGCCATTAGGTCCTGAGTCTAACTGCCGTCGATTAGGTGGAAGTTGAGCATCATAACCATTATGCTATCTGCTGGTCCTAGATGGTACATTTGAAGCAGAAGGATTATCAGAGACTGAGGGCAGGCAGCAGTGAAAGAGAATAAGAGGTGATGTCAGAAAGTATGCATGGCTAGTGGGTATTCCACCTGGTTGGCCCAGTTGTGAAACTGCACCATTTATGATTCCATGCTTATTTTGCATCTATGACTAGCAGATACTTTGCAAGACTGGAGGTATAATGAATTATGAAAGGGTTTAATATGGATGAGGTAATGTGAACTACTAATCTTAAGAGAATAGCTATGCTGTTAAACATTAAGGGAAGCAGCAGTTTTGTTCTGCCCTTTCGCTAAAACCTTTGAAGCCACTGAATGAGAAATTGCGGGACATTCTGGGGAAGGAGTAGGTCATGGTTGAAGAAGTCATGTCACCATCTCCATCTCCAGCTGGCCTTTCTACAACAGCCCACAATGCCCTCACACCCCAGGAAGGAATGCTGATAGACCCCCATTTTACCCAGGCACCAGAAAACAGATCCAGGATCCATTTTTAAATCAGCAATGAATAGATTTTCTTGAAACTTCTTTAGTTTAAAAAGAGTTTATATAAATAAGATTCCATTCACCATGCTTTTGTAGGAAAACAGTAGTAAAGATAATTCCAAACAGCACCTGCTGAAAATTTCATCTATATTTCATTCTTGATTATGTTACATTGATTTGGCATCATGTTTTACCTCATATCATTTAGTAACTGCACAGCACTGGCCACGTTACTTAACCTCCCTAAGTCTCATTTTCATCTTCTGTATAACTGGGATAATAATAGTTCTCACCTGGCAGGATTGTTGTGAGAGTTATATTACACATGCCTGCAAAGCATTCAGCACAATGCCTGCTGCCTAATGACCACACCGCACGGCTACAGAAGTCGGCATCATAAATTACAACTCACACTTGCATAAAGCTTAAATTTTACAAAATATTTTCACATACATTATGACATTTGGTGCTTATTGTATTTCTGTGAGGCTACATTACTTACACAAGTTCATAAAGCTTAAAGTATTCAAAGACAAACTGAAAACGAATCATTACCTAAAGTGTAGAATTTACTAAAAGGAAAGACATGGAGAAGGCGAGAATCATAGAGGCCTTCCAAGTGGTAAGTAGTCAGTCTAGGCTTAATAATTATTATCCTCTATAAACTACTATTTCATATACAGATATTAAAAGGGCCAACCCATTTTGTATATTACGTAAAGTGTCATTAATCTAATACCTTTCCTTCTGTTGGAGAAATCATATTAAAGATCATATCCAAATTGTATTCTAAATTAGTCATGTACTACTCATTAAGTGAAGCAGATAATCTGGTGTATTATTCTATTTTAGACTTATTTCTCTGACACGCAGCCATGTCGGGGGAGCAACATGGCCCTTTTCAGCAGATACAGAACTACATGCATGATCCACCCAGGAAAGGAAGCAGGATTTCCTGTCCATTTTAAATGGCAGGGAGATTTGGGGTGACATCACCAGTAGAAATGCACAGTTGCTATGCTTCTGTGTAGTATATATGCTACTCCTAATAAACCCTGTATGGTTAAGCATTCAAACTGGGATTTGGCTAATGCTCTGGAATATTCTTCCTCCAGCACAACTGCTTTTTTTCTTAGTGTAGGAATAGGGCCAAGTGTACCGGAAGTGGCGCTAAATAGACTGATAGGGGAATGCCTGCCACCAGGATATTTTCCTGTGTGTTGCAGCTGTGCCATCCTCATTCTCATCACCTTACCTCAGGCATTCTCCCTCTTTTATTCAAGGAATGTGACGCTACAAGAGCTACACCATTCTTGACAGCCTTGTTATGCCTTCAGGTCAATGCCAGACACAGAAAGGTCACTGACTTATGAAGGGAAGAAATAGATTTTGCTTTGCTCCAAGCAAAATGCAGGACTGGCATGGCTCTGTGAGCTGCCTTTGTGGTTTTTTTTCATAGCTTGAGTTAACCTTAGGCAAAACTGTGAAATAGTTGAAATCTGAGGTTGATCTTTGGTTTCTACCTTTTTTATATTCCATTCCTCTTGTTTATACTTTCTCCATATTCCTTAGAACCTACACTGCAAAACACCATGGGGAAGGTTATACCAAGATGTAAAGAGTTATAACATACAGTCTTTTTTCAGAGGAACATTTGTGACCAAAATAGCTAATGGTGACATTTCTACTTGATAGCATTTGAAAAGGAGAGCCAGTTTAGGATGGTAGGTATTTTGGATTCTGTTGTTGTTTTGTTTTTGTTTCTAATTATACACAGTTGAAGGCCACCAAACTTCACTGTGAGATGAACACACTAAAAATAAGGAAATGTTCATAAGTGATATAGCTCCTAATCATTTGTTTCTGGAATAACCACTGGGATGACACATTATACTGAATGTCCTTAACCCATTCCTGATCTCTAGGGGTAGGCCACAGATATTATAAATCAAGAATCATGATATTAAAATCCTCTAGGCATAACAGAAATACCTTATTTACAGCACCTGACTGTTGCTCAAAATAAATACTCTTTGATACCTGTTGGTGACTTTGATTGCAAATATAAGGCATTCTAACATAATTTGCTGTTCGTCAGCTTGATTTATCACATTTATATAAGCTAGCTATCCAAACTGCTTTCCAGAATTTTATAATGTAATTTTTTTTTGTTTCTCTCTTTTTTTACTTTTTTCTTTTTTTAATTTTAATTTTATTTTTTATTTTATTTCCTTCCATACATTCAATCACATTATTATTTTTCTTACAAAATGGATATTTAAACAGGTGAACATTTCTCCCTAGTACTGTTTTTTTGTGTCTTTTTTGAGAATTTTTTTCTATAGGGCATGTGTGCTCGCCAGGTATACAGAGAAAGACGGAGAGACAGAAAGCGAGAAATCACCCCCCATGGGGGATGGCCATGCTGCAATCCCTTCTCCTCCATTCTCTTCTCGGGATCTTGGGCATGCAGGCACACGTACCCGCCGTGAGTTTAAGCCACCGGGTCCGGGACTCGAACTGTGGTCAACTACATGGGAGTCCAGCGACATAGCCATTACGTTAACTGCTGGTCCCAAGAATTTTATAATGCAATTAACTTCCACAATAACAAGTAATAGACACCCCCCCCCCCAAAAAAAAAGAAAAAGAAAAAGAAAAAAGAAACTGAGATGTGCTAGAGAGAGCTCATAGAAATATGGAGAGGATGTTTTTCAGGTCAAATTACACATGAGTGGTATGATAGTGGTATTTAGTAGTGTTCCAATAAACAGAGTCACACATAGAAAGTCAGGCTATCAAAAAGGAAGGGTATAAAACCATCAGGATTCATGGTGACATCCCAGAGCTCTAATTGAAGAAGCTCAGTCTCCACTGCTTCACAATACGTACACACACACACGCCTATCTACATTCAACCTTATTTCAGCCTATCTTACATGCAACTTATGTCATCTAGAGTTTTAGAGTAGGTACAGTTGTCTACATCTGGTATTCTGTTCTTTTTTTGTCGTGCTTTTTGACTCAGGTACAGAATATTACAGAGAAAGTCTAGTTGGAATTACAAAATGTGAGCTTGAGTCTTGACTTAGCCACTCATTAGTATGTCCTTTCAATCATTTCTTGTCTTCTTTGACCTTACGTACTTAGAGGGAAAAAAAGTTAATTATAGCTTGTAAGTATTAAATAAACAATCTATAAATATGCAATGTACATAATAAAGCTCAACTGAAAACTGTAACTTGAATGTTCTTGCCAGTTTTAATGGGTTTAAGTTGAATGGAATTCAGAGTCTGATGTTGAATCCTTTTACCTGGTAAGTAAAGACCCATGCACTGCTTTTGAATAGTAGGGGATAAATCAAGTTCTTGTATCAGTGTATTTTGTTCAGTAGCAGGTAACAGAACATCCAATTCTGTAGTGTTTTTTAAAATAAGTCTTAATTTTTCTCAGACACCAGGAGAGCGAGCTACCTGAAAGAGGCTGCAGCTTTTTTTTTTCTTTTCTGTTCTTTCTTTTTTGGAGAGGTTTGTGCTATAGGGCGCATGCACTCGCCAGAAAGACAGAGAGAGACAGAGAGACAGAAAGTGAGAAATCACCCCCCCAGGGGGATGGCCACGCCACAATCCCTTCTCCTCCATTCTCCTCTCAGGATCTTGGGCACTCATGCACATGTGCCTGGCTTGAGTTTAAGCCACCGGGTCCAAGACTCAAACTGTGATCAACTACATGGGAGTCCAGTGACATAGCCATTACATCAACTGTTGGTCCTGGCTGCAGCTTTTTCTACAACATCTCTTGGACATATTTCCATCTATCTAGCATATCTACACTCTTATTGGGCTTTTCTTTGTGATTTTTAGATGATAACTCCAGCCCCACATTATGGGTTCCCTTCAAGGTAGAACAAACAACAAGGGTATGAGAGCCACAGATATTCTTTTTCTTAGTAAATCAAACTTTCTCATAAAATATCAGTGCATATTTATTCCTACTATGTTGATTAATGTGGCAATCTCTTTGTATAAAGGGAACTGAAAAAAATTAAGGTTTTAGCTTATGCACCATGTGCTCTGAACCTAGTCTGGGCTTTTGAGTAATAATGAGGGAGTAAAAGAAAATTGGGTAGTTGAGCCAGAGTTTTTACTCATAAGTTACACCCTCAATGAAATAGTTTAAAGTAAAGTTATTTTCCTTAGTCAAACTCCAATATTTTTGTTATAATGAGTTTGCATTAACCAACATCTGGCAGCGTAGTACATGTGTATGGAACACTTCTCTTTACCCAAACATTCCGGTTCCTAAACGGGATGACTGCATTTGGTGTTAAACTGGCTTTTCTCATTAATTATATTAATTGAAGGACATTTAGCTTCTTGGAACAAAAACCATTCAAACCATTTATTTTTTCTTCCTTTTTTTTTCCCTTTTTCTGATAGGATATATAACTATAGAAATTGGCAAGTAGAACTAGATCAGTAAGACATTGGCTTGTGCACACATTGAAGTTTACCAACAGTAGCTAATTAGTAGTGGTGTCTGGAAAAATTATAAATGGGGAAAGCACTACAAATTATTAACTATGACTCCCATGTAGGCAGCTGATCTTAGCTGCATCTGCAAATCTGACAAGTACCAGTGTTGTGCTTCTAATGTGTATGCATAAAGACTTTCTGTTCATTTGTTGATAATAGAGTCATGGCCTTTTCATATGGATATCTCACAGTCTTTACTCATAATTTGACAATTTCTATCTGTATCCAAAGATATGAATATAAAAATATCTATCTGGGGAGTAGTTAAAGCTTGTAGGATTAGAATTCTGTTCTAGTTACATGGTTTAAAAAAAATGGCTTTGAGGAAGAACTTGGGTATAAAGGAGAGGACATGGGGGCAGTGAGTATAGTGTATAGAGAAACCTTTGGAAGAAGAAAAACTATCTAGCCTGGGGTATATTTTTTTAGTTCCCTTCCTCATGAGTCTTCTTCTGAATAGGTGTGTGGAGGTGGGAGTAACACTAAATGCAGCTTGAACTTTGAGATTACAGGTAAAGTGGATCACGACATGTGGACATTCACAGTTCTTGTGACAGAGCACAGACATACACAGCCCTACCTAGCTTAAAATATTTAGGTGTTTATATCTAATGAATTTGAACTATCTGCTGGCAACTCGATTTATAAATAGGAAAAGAAGTCAAATTTTTTTACAAGCTGAAAGCATTTAATACTAGAACAACTTTACAATTTTATTTTAATCACAGGCTCTAAAACCATATCTGCTGTCTAGGTTTAGTGCATTAATTTGGTTGAAAACATGCCTAGTATTGAATATTAAGAAAGCTTTGGGGGACCAGCAGTTGACATAATGGCTATGTCTCTGAACTCCCATGTCGTAGACCATGGTTCGAGTCCCGGACTTGGTGGCTTAAACTCACTCTGGGTGCATGTGAGTGCATGCCCAAGATCCCAAGAGTAGAATGGAGGAGAAGGGATTGCAGCATGGCCATCCCCCCGTGGGGTGATTTCTTGCTTTCTGTCTCTCTCTTTGTGGCATGCATACATGCCCTATAGCAAAAACCCTCTCAAAAAAAAAAAAAAAAAAGAAAAAGCTTTGGTTAGCGTCTTTATCAACTACTTTAGGACAGGGGTTCCCAACCTCCAACTCCAAGTCATAGACTAGTACTGATCTGTGGCCTTTTAGGAACCAGGCCACAGGGCAGGAGGTGAGTGGCTAGTGAGTGAAGCTTCATTACTGAAGCCACTCCCTACCACTCATACTACCCCCTGAGCTCCACCTCCTGTTGGATTAGCAGCAGCATTAGGTTCTCACAGGAGAACAAATCCTACTGTGAACTGCACATATGAAGGATCTAAGTTGTGTGCTCCTTATGAGAATCTAATGCTTGATGATTTCAGGTGAAGCTAAGATGGTGATGCTAGTTCTGGGGAGTGGCTGCAAATCCTGCATTATGATAAATGGTATAATTATTTTATTATGTATTATAATGTAATAATAATATAATTAAAGTGCATGATAAATGTAATGTGTTTGAATCATCGTAAAGCCATCATCCTTTTCCACCAGTCCATGGAAAATTTGTCCTCCATGAAACCGTTCCTGGTGTAAAAAAGGTGGGGGATGCTGCTCTCATCATCAATAAGAAATTTACATTCCCACCAACAGTACAGGAGAGTTCCCTTTTCACCACAGCCTCACCAGCGCTAACCATCATTATCTTATTTTTTTAATTTTAGCCATTAGGACTGACGTTAAACGGTATCTCCTTGTGGTTTTGATTTGTATTTCCCTTATGATAAGAGATGTCAAGCATGTTTTCATATGCTTTTTGGTCATTCATATAACTTCCTTGGAGACTTGTCTGTTCAGCTCATTTTTCCATCTTTTAATTGAATTGATTTTGTGTGTGTGTGTGTATGTGTGTGTGTGTAAGTTGCTAGAATTCAGAGTTCCCTGTATATTCTGGTTATCAGTCTTTTATCTGAACTAAAGTTGGCACATATACTCTCCCACTCTGAGGGTTGTCGTCTCACTTTATTATTATTAGTTGCTGTGCAGAAGCTTCTCAGCCTAGTATAGTTCCATTTGTCTATTTTTGGAGCTATTGCCTGTGCTTTTGGTGTCTTCTTTAAGAAGTCTTTGCCTACTCCAAGATCTCCAAAATTTTTTTCCTTTATTTTCCACCAGTAGTTTTATATTTCCATTAATTCCACTTTTAGGTATTTACCCAAAGGATAGGAAAAACTTTCAGTCAGAAAAACACTTGCAAATCTATGTTTACTGCAGCATTATTTACAATTGCTAGGACATGAAATCAACCCAAATGTCCAAAAATAGAGGGGTGGATGAAAAAAATGTGGTATATGTTCTCTGTGGAATACTACTCAGCCATAAAAAAACAGTGAGACTCTGACATTTGATACAAAATGAATGAATATGGAAGACTTAATGCTAGGTAAAGCAAGTCAGAGTATGAAAGAGAGACTTTGTATGTCCCCATTCAGTAGCTATCACAGGTCTGAGCTCTATAGCAGAAACTGAAAGATTGGAAGGAAAAGAGCAAAGAGGGAAACTGGATAGTAGAGATCTTGGGGGGTAATGAGGGGTGCATAATAGGGGGAGGGAGGGGAGCAGGGAAACACTGATATGTTTAAAAACAAAAATGACAGTTATTTGCTAATGATAATGTATAGGATAGTATCTTTGTTTTGACTAATACCCCCTGTATTCATGCTGGGGGGAGAATATCTTTTTGTACACTCTAAAGATGTATGGCGATTGAAGGTAAATAATAAATATATATAACAAAAAAGAAAGTCAAAGAATATCAGGACAGTTTTGGGAATGTGTAGTGTAGGATTTCTCATAGCTTCCAACTACGAGAGAGTGGAAGGACTAATCTCCTTCGCTAATTCGTATTTAAAAGTTTGGAGATACTTCAGTGATCTAGAAAACTGCAGCTCGACCACCCAGGTTGCCCCAAGAAACTCTCAAAGCCACAATTTCCTCCAGCACAGCTGATCCCCAGCTTGTCTTGTCCCCATCATTATTAAAGTGGAGCGCGGACACAACAGGTCCATTAGTATGCCAGGACTTACACCACTGGACCACAAGCGACAAGAAGCTCAGAGCACAATACCACAGCACAGTCCCTGTGCGACCGCAAACCTTTTGAGCTCGAAAAGAACCTGAACAATATTGTAAACCCTTGTGACATTTTACCACGGGTATCTGAAGACAAAAATACAAAACAAACAACCCACCCCCCAAAGAAATCTCTAAAAGTGTTCATACACCATCACATTAAAACAAGCAGACTTCCTTAATGTGTAACTGAAGAAAATGGAGCTTTTCTAACCTACATAAAGGAAAACCTATACAAAGCAGTTATTGTTGAGATGCAAAACCAGGCTAAGCTTTGGACAGGGAAATACTGATTGACCATGGCCGATAAATAAAAATGTGTCCCTTCCTTTGAAAAATCACTGTGTCCCATTTTCTGATAACCCTGTTTACTGATACGGACCCAAGAGTAGGTATTTGACTCAGAATTGGAATACATCACCCCTACCTTACTGCAACAATTGGCTTAGAAGTGATCATATGACCAGACCTGTGCTTCGTAGTCCTTGCCAGGACATTAGTTAAAGCTGTGGGGTGAAAATGTTTCCTAGAACTGCAGGTAACAACCTTTCCCTCAATATAGAAACAAAATGGACCTGGGAATGAAGCCAATGGAGACAGAACAATGCTGAGAGATGGAGGGAGGGAGAGAATCATTCCAGAAGCTTCACCCAGCTGCAGTTGATCTTAGATCTTCCTTTGGACTTTTAATGCCAATAATTTATTTTTCCTCAACTATTTTGAGTTTTGAGTATCTCACTTGAAATTATGAGTATACTGTCCAACACACAAAAATGAAAGTACAACAAATTCAAAAATTGGCTTATTCTTTCAAAGGTTTTTAGAGCACAGCTGAAATGTCATCATATAATAGCAAGCCAAACCAGAAACTAGCTTGGCTGGGGACTGCTTCTAACTGTCTGTGGGTTGTGAAATTGTGATCTGCTGAACTCATCCGGCCTGGGTCTTTAAATGATCTTCTCACTGCTATCACGAGTCATACCCGAAGCAATCTCTGAGTACGGTAACACCAGGTTCTAAGATAACTGACAGGAAAACACTTTTCTTGGCAATCAGAGTCCAGCATAGTAGTAACACTTACCAGGGAAATACTCAGTGGGAGTGGGCAGGATTGTCTGCAGCTAGAGGCTAGAATTACTTTTGCTAGAAAAACTGAGGGCCGAAGTTATTGTTGCAGAAAAAACAAATCTCAATGAGTTGAATGAAGGGCTCACAATCTGTCTGCCATGTTGAAATTGTGCTGTGTTTCCTGGTATAAGACAGAAAATGGTCCTATGTTTCTCTTAAGAACTATGTTGTTGGAGGGAGTGGATTCTTTGCAGTTTCACTTGGCTTGGGGCCAAAAATGTAATCTTATAGCATTGTTTCTCTACCTGTAACTATTTAACCATAAGCAATACAGGGTGTAAAGTCTTATGCATAAAGAGCATGAGATAAATGGGAATACTGACTTGTGACTGTAAAACAAAGCCTAAGGAAAAATGCAACTATCTACTTAGCTGGAAAAAAAGATGACTAGCAGTGTTTATCTGGCAAAGCTTTTAACTGAAAAGCTACAGGACAAAAGGGAAAGGAACACTGAAGACCAGAGTTAAAATCCTTTCCAGATCAGATCCCCTTTGCACCTAGCCACTTGATAGACATTAGTCTGGTGTTTGTTTTTCTTTTTCTTTTTCTTTTTTTCGTGTTTAATAAGCATGTTGTGGGGCTCATCTGCAGACCAAGTCTTGCACACATTGGCTTTTTAACAGCTCCATGAGGGAATTGATCACAGATACTCTAGTTTTAACCTCAGAGCATGGGGTAGGCTTAGTTAAGTGCACTCATTGTCAATATTTCTCCTCCATACATAATGTAGAGCACACACTCTAAGTCCTAACTGGGTAATTTGGAGTCAATACTTGGGAGGGTGAGAGAAGGAAAATCTCACGTTATGCTTTATAACCATTGCTACTTAACACTTAGATCAAAAGCTTTGTGGTGATCACACCTTTGGTACATTTTACTTTCACGGGAGTGGCCAGAGGCAATTTCTGTTATAGTGTATTCCCCAAAGAAAAGATAGTAGATATATCTGGCCAGTGCATTAAAAAGTTTCATGCTCTTCATGATTGTTGTGGGACTGGTGGTGAGGCGGAAAGAGAGCACTGGTCTATGGACTTGATGGTCATACATTGCTGTAAAGTCTGTACATTCTCATTTGGCATGAACAGATAATATTGCCACTGTTTGTAAAATTATAACACATATAAATATACATTCAAAGGACACTGTAGAAAAGACAATTTAACTGGATATTCTGCATAGTCCTAATATAATCAACACTGCACAAATAGTTGGAGGGGCAATTAAGAGTATAAACCTGCTGGGAAAAACCATGTGGTACATTGTAAAGATGTACAGTGATTAAATGTAATTTAAAAAATAGAAAAGGAAAAGAATCTACAAACCAGATCCTTCACCTGCAGCCAGTCTCATACTTGTGAACGTTCCATGATTGAACTCCAGAATCAGTGGAGCTTTGTCTGCTTTACTTGTTATGGGTCTCCTTGAAGAGAAACTAGTGGTGCTACTGGTGGAACAATGCTATGTTTACGATGGCCTCATTTGTACTCTAAGAAACTCTTATTTCTTGGACAATGCCCAAGAAGCAGAAATCCAGAGATTCCAGTGCCAGCAGGAGTATTGAAGCACAGATGTGCCTTAGAGGTAAGAGGAGGATTCAGTTTCTGCTCAGAATAAATTCTGATTTGCCCTTTTCTGGACATTTTCAAGGAATTTATTGAGTCTAGTAATGTCCAAGGATTAGCTTAAAAGTTTGCATTTAAAACAGGTGAGATATATATAATATGTACAATATTATATGTATAATATATTAATATATTATATATATACACAATATATACTATTATATATAATATATACAATATATAAAATATTATATATTATATATTGTATATAACATTATATATTGTATATATTATGTATAATAGTATATATTGTGTATATATAATATTTAATATATTAATGTAATATATTATATATTATATAAATTATATATAATATTATATATTATATATTATATATTATATATATATCAAACTGTGTAAGTCACTATCCCAATTTTATTGTATTTGTAAAAGACATATTTGAGATAACATATGATAGTCCAGCTTCACAGAGGCCTATATCCCAAAAAGCAAGATTTAAATGATAAGTGTACTGTTTTTTAAAAAAAATGAGAAATAAATAGACTTTAAAAATAATAAATCAGGTATGAATTAAATGAGGTCTTCTTTTTCCGATCTCTAACTTGTCCTTTTGAAGAGATTTAGAAGAAAGAGTTGGGTTGGGGTATTAGTAGGCAGAAACACTGGATTTCAGTTGTCCTGAACGTAATCACTGAGTGTAATGAGCTAGTTAGTCCCTTAATATTTGTAACTTAGTTTCCCTTTCAAATAAAAAAAAGTTGAAAAAGCTTGAATTTGATCTTGGATTAAGCATCAGACACTACATTAAATGCATATTCTGTGTTTACTTTCTTGAGTTCTGCTACAGCCCCACAAGGTAGGCATTATCATTGTTTCTACTACACAAAAAATGTCCCTGAAACCCAGAGATTTAAATTTTCATCTGAACTCACAAAAGTAGGAAGGGTAAAACAGATTTAAAACCAGGAACATCTGACAGTAGAGAGTTGCTAATCACCGCACCCGACCTCTGATACTACTGATTTCCTTATAGGATGGTCCTGAGTGCTCGTGAAAACACCCTGGAAACTGGAAGGCAGTGGGGAGATTTGGTAAACATGTTATTTTCAGTCATAACTAGAAGTCCTTTTCCCCTGCCTCCTGTTGACCACCTGCTGCTCTCTAGCTTGCCTGAATGCCAGTCACAGAGTCTCTCATTCCAGGTGTTTTCAACCCCTTCCTATGAATGCTTCCCTACTCTAATCCTTCCTAGTTCTGTTCCTGTTTTAAGTCTGTTAAAATGATTTTTTTGTGTGTGTGTGCTCTGTATATTAATTATCCCTAATACATCAAAGATTTTTTTCATGTTATTATAGTTACATTTTAAGAGAGAGTGCCTGATAGCCCTCCAATATCTAATAAAAAATGGTTTTATATTAGATATCTTGATAAGCCTAAGGGGGAAAGTGTCTCTAAATTATTATGGGTCTTCTATAAATGTCTCATTATGTCAACTCAGCCAAGGTTCCTCAGGATTTAGCCTATGTAACACTTGAATCAGATTCCTCTAGGATATTTGATCAAAATTCAGACTCCCAGGTCCTACTTTAAGAATATAACTGAGGGGCCAGCAGGTGGGACAGTGGTTAAGACTCTGAACTCCCACACTTCTGGCTGCAGTTTAAGCCCCCTACTTGGTGGCTTGAAACTCAAGGTAGACATGTGTGTGTGTCCAAAATTCTGAGAGGAGAATGGAGGAGAAGGGATTGCAGCATGGCCATCCACCCTGAGGGTGTAGGAATTGCTCATTTCTCTCTGTGTTTCTGGATAGTGCATGGGCCCCATAGCAAAAAAATCTCTCTAAACAAAAAGAATGTGATTCAGTCCATCTAACGAGATCCTTAGTTGAATCTTAAGCACTCTATAATTTGATGCCCACTGCTCTAGAGTTAATTGTAGTTCTTTATACTCTTTTACAGACTATTTAATACACTAGTAAGTATTTTTCATGAGGGATATTGAGAGACAGTTTGCTCAGAACGTTAACTATCAAGGATAAGCATTCTATCAACTCGAAAAAAAATTGTGTGGATTTTGCATAAAGGAGTAAATGAACTGTGTAACATAGAGATGTGATCTATTTATTTAAAAAGCTCTTTTCCTAGCTGAGGGTCAAACAGAATTTTCTTGTCTTGATTCGTGTAGCACCTTTCATGAATTGAGCCAATAATGCAAACCTAGCTGCTGCATTTAGCTGCATTTGAGGGAGATGGCTAATTGATTTACCTGCAACTTCATTTCAAACAATTTTCATTTTTCCTTGGGAAAAATATATGTACATGTGCAGAGATACTTATTTTAAAAGGCAGATATTTCCAATGGGTCTCCTATGGATCATTTAACAGTCAAAGGATGAGAGAAGCCTTCCTCCAGGTCTGACCAGATTCTCAGCAGTCAGCGAGCAGGAGGAAAGGGGTTATTGGAGCAGTGTCTCTTTGACACAGTACTGAGTTGCAAGATAGGAGCTTTCCTGTGACTGAAAGAAAAGAAGAAAAAAATCGACCATCCTAGGAACATTGAGGTCTACTGAACCATGTGCTCTAAGCAGCCAGAAAATTCTCAAGTCTCTCACTTCAAAGGTGTTGGAAAACTTTCAAGTGCAAATGCCAGAAAGCTAGGGCCCAGAGTTGAAAGAGAAGAGCCTGGTTTTTGTTTTTATGTTCAAAAGCAAATAGTGTCTTCTGGATTCATTAGGAGTGCATTATTTTGAGTGGGGATAGTTTCTATTTAAGGGTCTTGGAAACCCAGACAAACTATATAAAGATGATTGTGACACTCGAGAGCACTGTCATTCCCGAGGGTCTGTCAGTCATCACAGTCCATGCCCATTCTCTCTCCACTGTATAAATTGGCCCCAGGGTACAGTATTTGACACAGAAAGCCTCAGTCTCAGAATATTTCTCTCAACCCAATTTTCCCTAAAATTGGTCTGGCTATTAAGCTGGAAGACAGAAAATGCAACTTTGGATTGGGAGATGCATTCACGGGGACATCTGCCACTCAAAGCACCTGAGTTTCCCCAGGCAAGTCTGTCGTCCATAACGTGCTGAAATGCCCTTGTCCATAGAGGAACAGCCAAACAGCAAATTTTGGAGACTGTTAGAAGATAAGTTCATGGAATTTTTTGTGGATTCTTTGGTCTGAACAAATTGGGAGCTTCTCCCTGGGGCTCCCACTCACAGAATGTTAAAGTTTTCACGGAGCTACAAATACAAAAGGAATGATTTGGGGGTTCAGTGACTACACTAGGAAATAATTTATTTACAGAGGCTTACTACAAAAACCCTTAAAACTTATAAAATATAAATAGTGTAAAATAGTTCACACCTTTCAGAAAGCTGTGCATAGACTTGATTCTCTGCTAATGGATATACTTGAGGAGTTTTTGGTTTTAGCAACCCCCCTTTCTCTTAGTGCTTGCACACACACAGAAGGGATAGTTCTCTGCTGTGGCTGGTGTTCTGAGCAAAGTCGGGAAATCTTCAGGAACACACTGAAAACGGAAATCATTGATTAAAAGCGAGTTGTTCTTCACATTTTTGAACGAATTACCTTAGCAATGGTTATTTAAAAACCTTTTGCTATAACATGACAGATTCCCTTGTATGGTCCAGGCTTACTAGCTGACAGTGTTATTTTAGATATTTGATTTTTTTCCCTCGTTTGACATGTAGAGGTATTTGAAGATTTTATTGTTTTTAAATATGCCTCTGATGTTTCGCTGGATGGTTAGCAGTTTATTTCCAAATTATATGCATATGGGTTTGATATTCTCCCTGTCACGGTCTCTCTATTAACTCTAACTTCAGTGAATAGAGTGGCAAAGCTGATATCTGAAGGGCGTATCAGAGAGAATCTTTCATTTACTCCTTCAGTAAGTATTTATGGAGTGCCTGATACATGCCAAGCAGAGTTCTGGATATGCATGTACAACTTTGATCCCCAAAGAAAAAATTCCTCCTCTCATGGGGTATATAGTTTAGCTAAAAAAGGAAACAAAAAAAGTAAAAAGATATATAGTACACTTACTAGGGAGGGAAAAAAAAATTCTTCTGTATCTATCTGAAGTTCTGCAGCTAGAATCCCTACACATAAGATTGGTTTAAGAAAGATTATCAAGAAAAAAATAAGTTGCTGGACCCACATGGAAGAAGTCCTAGATTCATGTCCAAGATTTTTCTGACCGTGTCATCTGCACTCTTGCCCATGATAATGGCCAGCCAAGACTGGCAGGGGACCATGGTGTGAGGATCCTGTTGGAGGTGCCTGTCTTTCTCTCTCTGTCTCTCATTAATGTCCAGAGATGTGTCACTTAAAGGTGCGATTAGAATTTGTATGTATATATCCTCTAGGCCTAAAGCAAAGAAAAAAGAAAAAGCAGCTTGGTCTTTTAGGCCTCTGGGACAGTAGTCAAGTTTATGAGAAAGTGACCATGAAAAATATATAGTAAACAAGAAGCATTTATTAAGTTTTGTGATGTAAATTTAAGTTTTCTCTGCTGGTTAAAGTTGAGTCCTCTTTTACTCCTGTTACAGGAGAGACATCTCTACAAATGTAAATTTTCTTTATAAATATAAATCTCCTACAAAAGAAAAATTCTTGTCCTGTTTTAGAGATGTCTTTAGAGTCTGTGAGTTCTCAATGGCCTTTATCTCAAAATAATGTATATGCCCAAAGGCATCTTTTGAGCTGACATAATGACATGCAGGAAGTTAAAATGGAGCATAAAAAGTGATGATATGAAATGGAACAGGTAGGCCTATATTGCTATATTTCATCAAGCCAAAGACATCAACAATTGTAATTTTTAAATTGTTATCTAATGATTAGAAGAAAAGCTTCCAATGATAGCATGGTTTTAAAAGATGCATCCAATTCTTAGAGAGGTTGAAATATTAAGAAAAATCTAACCTAAAATATTTTTAAAAATAGACAATACCGGGACCAGAAGATGGTGTAATGGTTACATCTCTGGACTGGCACGTAGTTGACCATGGTTTGAGTCCCAGACCCAGCAGCTTAAAACTCACACCAGGAGTGTATGTATGTATGCACAAAATCCCAAGATGAGAATAGAAGAGAAAGGATTCAGTGTGGCCATCCCTCCTGGGGAGTGATTTCTTACTTTCTGTCTCTCTTTTTCTGTCTCTCCAGCACATATGCCCTATAGCAAAAATCTCTCTCAAAACAAAACAGACTATACAGTGAATTATCGGGAAGGCTTTACTGATAAAAATTATATTTCATCAGGGTTACCCTAGGGAATGGAAGGTAGCAGAGGTATGAATATTGGAGGAAGAACATTTTGAACAGAGAGATTAGCAGTTGCAAAGTTTCTGATGTAGGAGCATATTTGAGTGTCCATGCTGTAGGAATAGAAAGCAAACAGATATGACTGGAAGCGGGTAGGCAAGGGACAGGCAATGTAAGGCCTTCTAGGTCAGGTAAGAAGTTTAGATTTTTACTCTGAGAGAGAAGAAATACCAGTGGAGGCTTTGAGCAGAGGAGGGACACAATGTGCTTCAGAATGTCAAAGAATCACTCTGGCCATTCTCCACTCTGGAAAAATAGCCAATAGGGGAGAAATTGTGGCAGCAGAGCAAAGAGATAGGATGCTAGAAATAATCCATTCAAGAGATGAGAGTGCCTTTCAATGATGGGTCAAGCACTGGCAGTGAAGTTGATGAGAAATGGTTAGGTTTTTGGTTTATTTTAAAGTGATATTCCTTGAGAGCAAGAAGTTGTATATAACCCAATATTTTTTAAAAGGCTGTCCTATTCTCTAGGGATGTCAGTCATACTTATTCTGCAATTGAGCTCGGACCCCAGGACACTCTTCAGGGAAGAAAGATACTACTGATGGAAAGTTCTACTGAGGGAGTAGAATTCGAAACAATATGCCAATGTCCAAGACCTCTGATGGAGAAGCTCAGAGGGATTCCACATTGGGGCATAGATACCAGCTTAAAATGATGAATTAAGAAAGAGAATTTCCTTGGAGAGCGAGAACAGCCTGTGTGCCTGTGTAGCACATGTACTGCAGGAAAAAGGAACTAGTTGAAATCAAAAGAGGAGAAGCCCTGAGAATCCGTGAACCTAGTATCTTTATTCAGACAAGTTGACGATCTCAGTCTCAATCTCTTCTGAACTGGCAGCTTCATCTATTCATCTATTTTTATAATTTCTCTAAAGAGTATGTCACCTAGTAGAATTCCAATTTTTTATTACTGAAAAGTATGAGATAAGTACATTTTAACTTTGGGGTCCACGTATCTGGGCATTAATGTTGTGGCTTCATTTCCAGTTAGTTTGAACTTTAGAAATTTACTTAATTTCTCTGAACTCTCAGTGTCAACCTCTGAAAAAATGAGGATACTAATAATACTTCCCTTGTAAGAGTGTTGCGAAGGTTAAATCTGATGACATAGTTTGGGCATTTAACAGTATAATAGTGGAAAGTGGTAAGTTTTCCATAAATAGCGATCATAATAAAAAGACAAGTATATGAATACATGATACCCTGGAGGCCAAAATGGTAGCAGCAGTTGAAGCACCAAGGAAATTTACTCCTACAGACTGACAAAATTAACACAAGAGGGAAGAAGAAGAGGAGTTCAAATTGTGGCTGTTTTCTTTCCTGGGTTTCTTACCTCACCACGTACCCTGTTAGTACATGTGACCCACAGGACAGTGCTGGCTCTGTTGATTTCAGTTTCCCTCGAGTTCTGTTTCTCATTAGAATCTCAGTGTTTGTGGTGAGAGTCTGCAGAGCCAATTAGGTAAGCAGGTGGAAAACCCAGAGGAATTATAGAACACTGCTATTTGGGACCTTTAAGAAACCTCTTTAGCACTCACTTTGGGGCTCATCTTTTGTTGTGTTTGTGCATACTTGGTGGCCATCTCAAAGAAGTCTTGCTGAATTAGACTTGTTGAATGTGTTGAACTGAACTCTTTGGATTCAGTTCGGTGTCTCTCCTGTTCCATCTTTGACTCTTCCTTTCTCCTTCTGTCGCCTGCCTAAAGCATCAACTAGTTTCTTTCATGCTTCTCCCCTTTTCATTTTCCATCTGTTTGTCTCTCACTTTTTTCACCTATCAGTTTGTTTCTGCAAATTCCTATGGCATCATTCCCCAGAGATCCTCAGAGCTCAACATAATGGGCTCTCGGAGCCCTCATCAGTGTTTCCATCAAAGGACCAATTAGCTCCTTGCTGCCCTTCACCAACCTGTAGTAAGGAAGCCATGCTGCTCCAGGTGGGTTTAAGGCAGCAGGAAACTAATTGTTCTCTTAGGTAGTGTGGTGGTAAACTCTTTTCATGATGTTCACAGGTTCACACCTTGCTCTTAAAAAGAACTTATTTTTACTAACTTCTCGGCTGATTACCACCCTGCCTGTAATCCATTCTTATGGCAGAAGAGGTGCTGTCAAGGCAGCTCCAGGCAAAGTGGGATAATACAGTGTTTTTTGACACCTTTCAATGTGAGCTCTGGCTTCTTTAAGTAATGGAGACAGCCGGCATCATTATTTTTAAGGAGAAAGATGTCACAGTGTGGCTGAGTTTGTGTTCACTAATGTGCAGATTTGGGAGGCCATCATTTTCTATTTTCTTCGGATGCATTGTCAAGCAATGGATAGAGCAGACTGGGTCCTGCTTCACATTCAATGCTACAGGGCCTTGAAAAATGTAGGCATTCTACAAAGGCTATGATTTACAAACAGTGTGTTCAGACCCACCTGTGCATTTGTTAGGCTGTAGTTAATACCTGCTTGCATTGTGAATGAGTATAAGAAATATTCATGAGAAATGCAAAGTGCAGGCAACACATATTTCAAAAAAAAAATCTCTGCAATACCTGTGAAAAAATCATATTTTTGATATTATGGAGGCAAATATGCACAGTAAAAACAGTCTTATTCCACAAAAACCAATTATTGATTAACAACTGCTGCTTCTACCTGTACAATATAACCCTATGATACTGCCAGCAACGAGAAAGAGATTTTCTTAACAATACCCAATATACTGTGGGTGTACAATAAATATTAAGCCATCACTGCTGCAGTAATTGAAAGATAAAAGGAAATTTTCTTAAATTGATTAACTGACACTACTTACCACGAGTATAATGAGTTTTTTAGATTAATCACAACATACATACAGTCATAATACTTTTCCTTTCCTGCTTATCCTTCTCCATCTCCCCCCTCTTCATTTTCCTATTCCTCCCTTAAATCTTCATTTATCTATTTCATTAATATCTGTCTTTTTCTTGGTCCTTTAACATTTCTTCTATAATAAGACTGTTTCAAATGGATAATTTTGGTTGTGTTAGTAACTTCTAATCAGTCCCTTGTTACAATTCTCTCTCTCTCTCTCTCTCTCTCTTAATTCAGCTCTATTTCTAAAGCCTCAGTTTCCACTTTGGTATTTTGTAGATATCCTTTCACTTTGAGTTTTGATCGACTTTTAATCTCTTCTACCTACAATTCATCTTTCATACGGATTCCAGACAATCCTTTTTTTCCCCTCCTACCTAACCTACCAACACAGACATTACGTGCTTAATGAGTCACATTTTAGCTTCAAGCTGAGAACTCAAGTCCTGCTGTTGATGGCTCACACTCCTCTTTCTCAGTGGCCTCCCTGGTTACCCTGACTCCTCATGTCTATTCTGACCTTGTACCCCTGTACGAAGGACTTGGTTCCTTCCTGTTTTGGAACGCTTTGCGTGGATTGACTTATTGGTGCCCTGTCGATGTATAGGCTTCAGCTCCTTATCAGGTTTAAACCTCTTACTTTCCTGGAAAAATAATGGAGGATTGTCATATATTTTTAAGAATATTCTACTTTGCATTGCTTTACTTCATGCAATATTGCTCCAGCTTTTATTTCTCCTTCTGTTACCTGGCAGTCTTTTTCAAGGAATTCTATAGTGTATTTTCTTTTTCCTTCTTAAATTAGAAACTAAGGCTTACCATTGACCTTGTTTACAAAACAAGTTTACATTTTGCCCTACTTGGTATAGAATTATATACATAATCAGCATAATTGAGTATTTCTTAACTAACTCTTCTCTCACTTCTTTATTGATGTGTTCCTCCTGTCATTGCTTCTTTTCATGCAGTATAAAAAGATACTCTACCTAGACTTTTCTAAAATCCTGAAATTGGGGCCAGTGGGTGGCATGATAAAATCTAAGGTTGTTAGTAGGAGCAGTGTAACGCTATGTCCATTTTCTTAGCACTTTAATTCATCCAAATTCTTTAGGACTAAATGCATAGAATGTTGTTTAAAAATATTCAAATAAAACTGATACTAGAAATATTACTTGATATTCACACATCTACGAACACTTCATTCTCCCACTGTGTGCAAAGTTATCATTATAGGTAATGTGTACTATTGAGAAAATAGTTTTGTTTGTTTGTTTGTTTTTCTTTCTTTTCAAAAATTTGATGGCCACGATTTGAACTGTGGTAGACCATGTGACATCCAGCTCTCTTACCTACCAGGTTATGGTCAGCCCTGAGGGAAGTTTCTTTCTTTTCTTTCTTTTTTAACTTATTTAATTTATTTTTTAATTGTATTTTTTGCCATAGGGTGCATACACTTGCCAGAGAGAGATAGACAGAGACAAAGTGAGAAATCATTCACTCTCAGGAAGGATGGCTATGCTGCAATCCCTTATCTTCCATTCTCCTCTCAAGATTTTGGGCATGCGCACACATATGCCCAGTGTATTTATCAAGCCCCCAAGTCCAGGATCAAACTGCAAAGTTGGCCCTGTGGGATCCAGCATCTTCACTACCGCATCACATATTGGCCCTCTTGTTTTTTGTTTTAATTGCCAGAGATGGGGTTGAAAGCATCTCCCACTGGGGCATGGTCATGCCACAGTCCCCTCTCCTCCATGTCTTCATCCTGTTAGGATTTTAGACACAGACTCACATATGCTCAGCATGTTTTTCAACTTGCTGGAGCTAGGATTTGAACAACTGTTGGTCACATGAGCTAAACCTCCCTTAATCACTAGGCTATAGAGAGTCTGATGGCAGTTTCTTCCTTCCTTCTCTCTTCCAGCCTTCCTCTCATCCTTCCTTCCTTTCTTTTTTCTTTCTTTTCTTTTTGAGAGTTTTTTGTTATGGGGTGCATGCGGTTGCTAGAGAAACAGAGGGAAAGTGATTAAATCCCCTCCCCACAACGGAGTTGATCATGCTACAGTTCCTTCTTCACCATTCTCTTCTTGGGATTTTGGGCACTCACACATGCCCAGCCTGGTCAGTACTCAAACTGTGGGTGACCATGTGGGAGTCCAGAACCTTAACGACTATGACAACTGCTGACCCTGATGGTAGTTTCTTGATTGCAG
The DNA here is from genome assembly GCA_026018925.1 of Tupaia tana. Classification (NCBI taxonomy): domain Eukaryota; kingdom Metazoa; phylum Chordata; class Mammalia; order Scandentia; family Tupaiidae; genus Tupaia; species Tupaia tana. The sequence goes on along the minus strand of JAKSZU010000020.1, from coordinate 19,304,615 downwards.
AATACAATAATAATAATTTTGATACAGTCATCAAGAGTACAATAAGATAATAATAAATCATCTTTTTGATAAAAAATTAAATGTAAGAAGTAGATATCTTCTGTTTTGAGTTTTTCTGTTTTAAGTCTTTCATAAGGTTTTCAGTTCATATCACCTCAATATTTTAGAAGAAAAGATCAAATTCAAGCAATTCCACTTACCCCAATGCTAATGGATAAATAGGATAAACTAACTGCTATGTGAACACAGACACATGCAAATAGACTTATTTTCCAAGTATTATTACAAGTTTGAGACCTCTCTCAAGATACTTAGTACTGATGCCCCTCTTAAAATTGGTAAGACCTCTCAATTATGACCATAGCATTAGAAAATATTAGACTTAAATTTATTTAATTCCCTCTCTGCACCATGACTCCTAAAAAATTAGAAATAAGATTGGTGGGGCTTTGAAAGTCCAGGTGTTTTCGCTTCTCAGTAGTAATAGAATTAGCATTTCACCTTTTACTACAAAGCTATTCTTAAGGAAAAAAAAATTCAGAATTAGAGCATAATTTTATTAACAGTTTTAACATTAGTAAGTTCAAATGAATGACAACTCAGCAAAAACAGAGCAAAATCTTTGTGTTTTCCCTCATTTTAAATGTCCATTAAAACAAGAATGTCAATCAACTCTAAACCTGACATATCATGTAGACATGTTTACCCAAAACAGTCTATATCTGTTATCAAGATCCTCCTCCACCAATGTGAGATTAAAATCTTACAAAGCCAACTTAATAAGACTGCCTATTATGATAATTAGTATTATTTTCTGGAGAGGTTTTTGCCTTACAGTGTGTGCTTGCCAGAGAGAGACAGAGACAGAGATTGTGAGAGGGAAAGTGAGAAATCATTCCCCAGGGGAGATGGCACATGCCCTACACAGGCTCTTGGGCACACATGTGCGTATGTACTTTTTTGGAGAGGTTTTTCGCTATAGGGCGCGTGCGCTGCCAGACAGACAGAGACATAGAGACAGAAATTTGATGGTCACGCAATCCCTTCTCCTCCATTCTCCTCTCGGGATCTTGCGTGATGTCCGAGACGCGACCGCGGTCGCCTACATTTAGAACTGCTGGTTCCCTGCTACTACTGGGTCCAGGACTGAAACTACGTTCGGCCCTGTGGGAGACCAGTGACATAAGCGCTCCATCCCAAGACTGGTCCCAAGACTACATATTATTTTTACAATAAAACATTTGTTGTGTGTTTTTTTTTTTTTAAGTTAAAAATTTTCTTTAAAGAATTATTTAATTTTATTTAGTATTATTCTTTTTAAAATTTGTTATAGGGCACATATACCCAACAGAGAGAGACAGAAAGAGAGACAGGGAAGTGAGAAAGCAAGCTGCCAGATCCAGGACTTAAACTGCAATCAGCCATGTGGGAGTCCAGTGCTTCAACCACCATGCCACCTGCTAGCCTGTATGTTTTTTGAATAGTACTCCTCTGTGAAAGGTTTAACTTCCATTTTCAGAAAAATCAGAATCAGGGAAATTTAGTAACTTGCCCAAAGTTGCAGATAAATGGAGGCAGAGAGAAGATTAAATGAGCAGTGTCTGAATAGAACTTGAATCATTGTAAGTTTCCTAGTAATTAACTAAAAGGTAATCCTAAAAATGTACAGAAAATGTATGTCTAGATGGAGAAGGTCCAGCACATATTTAGAAGCTTGAAGCTTTCCTTATTAAAGAAAGTCTTTGTGGAATACATTCATTTTTTTTATAAAAAATTTTCTAAGTCTTTCCCCCCATAGGGTACATGTGCTTACCAAAGTGAGACAGAGAGAGATAATGAGAAGGAAAGTCAGAAATCCCTAGGGGGATTGACTACAACACAATCCCTTCTCCATTCTCCCCTCGAGACTTTGGACATGCACGGACACATGCCCAGCTTGATTTTCAAGCTGCCATTTCCAGGACTTGAACCGTGGTCAGCCATGTGGGAGTCTAGCTCCTTAACCAGCAGAATGGCCCTGCTGGACCCAGAATACATTTTTGTAATTATATCTCGCTTCTCTTTCATCTACCCACTGTACTTTTCCACGAGGGGACTCCAAATATTTTTTTTTCTCATAAAAGGGAAGGTTTGTGTCCCTCACAATATTCATCTGCTCATAAAAATACTGTCTTAGTTTGACAGCTCGATCAGTTAATCAACACCAGGAACCTCTTGTCAGCGACACTGAAGGCTCTTTCAACTGGTGAAAGCAAAAAAAAAAAAACATGTAAAAAAGATTTTTAAAAGTCTTTGTAAATTAATACTTCATTTACATTTATATCTTTCTTACTTATGAGTAGAATAAGCTTTCTAACTAAAATTTCCCACTAGCATAAAAACACTAAAATCACCTTAAAATGTAATAATGCAGAAATACCTTTTATTTCTATCTGTTATAGTCTCCAGGTTGTAAGACTCCAAAGCAGTTTAATGATTTAAAAAAGAAATAAACAGTTTCCCTCTCATCATTTTCTACATAACCTTACTTATATATGATGATCACTGTTGAGATTCTGGAATAGAGCTTGTGACTGCCTTTCCTGTTCTGATTTTTTTTTTTTTAAAGCTTAGTGCTACTTCTTGTTAAAACTCACCAGAAGGGCCAGCAGGTGGCGTGATGGTTGATGTACTTGGCTCCCACATGACTGACCATGGTTAGAGTCCTGGACCTGGTGGTTTGCTTTCTCACTTTCCCTTTCTCTCTCTAGTCAAATTTTAAAAATAAGTAATAATGAATAAAACAAAATAAATAAATATTTTAAAAACTCACCAGTTACAATTTTCATTGGAATTAAGCGTGTGTGTGTGTGTGTGTGTGGATATCTATCTATCTATCTATCTATCTATCTATCTATCTATCTATCTCCCTGTGTCCTGGTGGTTATAGTGCTGGAACCCACATGACCAACTGTCTATCTCAAGCCCCAGATCTGGTGGATTTAAAAACTACCAGGCATGTGTGCATGAGTTCCCAAAGTCCCAATATTGTTGAGAGGGGAGGAGAAGAGATTGTGGTATGACCATTCCCTGTGGAGGGTGCTTTCTCTCTCTCTCTCTTTCCCTCTGTTTGTCTTTCATTGGCAAGGATGTGTATCACATAGCAAATTTATATGTGTTTGTGTGTGTGTGTGTGTGTGTGTGTGTGTGTGTATAATTATTATTAATTAAATGTTAAATTATATATATAAAATATATAAAATTTCCCACAATAACTTATTAAGAATAAGGTTCCACCTTTCTCTAATATCTAGAGAAATTTTGAAAGAGCCCAAATGGTTGCAAGTACCAAATATCTTTGATCTGGAATTAGTCTGTCCGAGATGCCCCATGCTGAAGCTCGTGATAAAGGCAGACTAACTTCAGGAGACAGAACATTCCAGATGGAGAGGGTCTCCCACTGTGGGACTTTGATGGCCCATTGCATTCAATATGAACTGTACTCTCAAATCTAACAAAAGAGAGATACAAACTTAATAACTTCCTCTAAACTTATACTTTTATATGTTTGTCTATCCTGGATGAACCAAAACAGATATCACAGTTTTATAACAGCTCATCTTGTTTTGATACAATATTTATTTTTTATGTAGCAGGGAATTTAGGGATGAGAAAAAATTAGAAGCACTGCTTTCTTCATTTTGTAACTATACCAAATCCTCAACAGAAGTTATTTCCACGATTCTTACCATCCAGAACTGTGGGAATAACTCTTTTGTCCTTGGTCCTGAAGGAAAACAGGCATATACCACACAATTTTAGATTTCTGTAAGAGTTAAAACACCCTTTAACAAAAACAACAACAGGTTTGTAATTGCATATTTTGTTTCAATGTGGGACATCTTCGAATTATCAGTAGATTAGAGGTGTCTAATGGAGAATGGGGAAGAAAGGTAGATAAAGACACAATAGAATTTCTCTCTCTCTTCTCTCTCTCTCTCTCTCTCTCTCTCTCTCTCTCTCTCTCTCTCTCTTTTGGAGAGGTTTTTGCTATAGGGCACATGTGCTCGCCAGAAAGACAGAGAGACAGAGGGACAAAAAGTGAGAAATCACCCTGCAGGGGGGATGGCCACGTCGCAATCCCTTCTCCTCCATTCTCTTCGGGATCTTGAGCACACACGTACTTGTGCCTGGCATGAGTTTAAGCTACCGGGTCCAGGACTCGAAATGCAGTCTACTACATGGGAGTTCAGTGACATAGCTATTACAGTAACTGCTGGTCCCAAGACACAATAGAATTTAATTTAGCAGGTTAATATGACCTGCACATAGTGCAGATGCTCAGTTGGATACCCTATATAGTGTTAGTTTCTAAATTCGTACAAGTAATTTTAAATCAAAAGGCATAACAAATATTGTGTATTTCTTTAAACATTCCAACTACATCAGTTAGAAAGAAGAACATCTTCACTCATTGAGATGTGCAGATTTTACATTATTTATTACTTTGAGCTCAGAACAAAAGGAAGACAGAAAAGAAACTTTGATATTTTAAAATTGCCCTCAAATCATTACGTGACACTTGGACTACGAAACATAATTCAAGGTATTCGAGTGGTCACAACGACTATACCAACAGTAAGGATTCATTGGTTCTGTGGCAGGAATGTTTAATGTGTCAATTTAAACCAGTTCTGTCCTTTGTGGGAAGGGAAAATGAAATACTCTCCTAGGGTCCTGCTCAAGAGAGAAGTATATCCTTTCCCTCCGTGTCAGGTATTCCGATGAAGCTGAGACTGCACCTGCTTGATCGCTAACTGGGCACTGGCTGAAACTGGATTCCCCACTGGTGGCTTTCCAAGGCATCTCTAAATTCTGCTGCTTCTCTCTCCTTGAAACCCTCTACCAAACCACCCTTTCTCCAGGAAGTGTCTATGTAGGAAGGACATTGGGCAAGAGGTGAATGTTTCTACAAAGCCTAAGCTACTTTTTCAGTCTTTAGTTATGATTTTTATTTATTTTGTTGTTGTTGTTACTGATGTCTCCTCAAACACAGAGCTTTCACTCATTTCAGAGCTGGAGTGGATTTGAGCACAGGGCCTCTACAGATCACTAAACCACCCTGCTCATGTATTCAAGAAAATTTAACCTGAATTGGATTTGCACCCTATCTTTCCTTCTTTGGAATTTTGAGATTATACATTTCAGACATAAATAGCAGAGAGATGCTTTTGAAAACCAATGTTTATGTCATTAGTTTATAAAACACTTTTGTAGTCATGTTATCTCTTTGGTGACTCGTGATCAATTTTCTTCAACTCTCTAGCAATTTGCATAACCAAAATACACTCTTATTAAGCATTATCGAAATTTTAGTTATTTTGATTTCTCCTTTTTCTATCCATTATATCTAATCCCCTACTAACTACTGCTATTTCTCTGCCCACTGTAACCTTTTAATTTCTATCTCCACAAACGAGGTGCTCACTAGCAGAGTCCTACATGATTACAAGGGCCCCCAAACCTCTATGTCTTCTCAATGAGCCTTTCAATCTATTCTGCGTTCCAAACTTAAATGACATTTGTAAAACACTATATAGATGGTAGTTCACCTTCTCTTAAAATGTTTCACGAGATCTCTTATTTTGGTCGAATGTGTTAGTCTGGCATGGAAGACCCAAATTTATCTGACTATAACTTATTTTCTGAATCTTTCATTTTTTTTTAGTTTTCTGTGAGTATTCCTTTTTAGAGTATCCTATGGACTGTCTACTAAGTAGTCCATCCTTTCTGCCTTTTTGAACTCGGCTCATGGCATGTTCAGGGCCTAGGGAATCTAGTCCTACCTTTCCTTCACCTGTAAACACTAACTGTAGCCTACTTCCTGTGTGTTTTTGTTTGTTTGTTTGTTTGTTTTTTGTCTTCTATGAAGCCTGCTCTATCAGAATTTCACAGAATAATCATATAACTCATGCCTTTATCTTTCACTCTGTCAGTTAATTATCCTCTCTCTTAGATTATCATGTCAGTGTTTCCCCTGAGTACTATCTATACTAAAAATTCCTCAACATTTCTATTTCTCTTGCATTCCCAAATTACTGAGCAAAATGCTGGGATGGTGGTAAGGGGGGAGACAATGTATGCATAGATCCATATGCAGAAATGGGTGAAAAATTCGATAATGAGATACTCAAATTTCCATTAATACAGAGTTCCAATGAATTATACTCATTATTTAAGTGTTCAATATTCATAACAGTGCATCCACATTGCAATTAGACATTTTGGCCATTTGTAGTTTTAAGGTAACAAAAAATTGATATGGGTTTATATCTGTGCTTTTTACTTGTTATAAATTAATATTGTCTTATAAATTGTGACACTGTGTAAACTCCCCATCATCATATCCTTATCCGTTTTCTATTGTTTCTTTTTCTTTTATCCTTTCTTCTATTTCTGGAACACATCAATTTACAGTGTTGGTAAATTAGTTTGGTCCGATCTCTTTATGCTTCCTCCCTATTAATCTAGCTTTATTTTTTATTCTCTCTCATTATATAACCTGCATGACCTAACCTTCCCTGGCATCCACAAACTCACCACTTAACCTTTATTTTTTTTAGAGGTTTTTGCTATAGGGCGCATGCATTCGCCAGACAGAGAGAGACAGAGAGATAGAAAGTGAGAAATCACCCCCCAGGGGGGATGGTCACACCATAATTCCTTCTCCTCCGTTCTCCTCTCGGGATCTTGGGCACGCACGCACATGCGCCCGGCGTGAGTTTTAAGCCACAGGGTCAGGGACTCGAACCGCGGTCAACTACATGGGCAGCGACATAGCCATTACGCTAACTGCTGGTCCCATCACCACTTAACCTTTAAAGTTAAAATTTTTCTTGCCAAAAAAACGAAAAGAAACAAAATCCATAAAGACTACTTATTTTATAATATCTGGATAGGAAAAGAGAAAAGTCACCATTTTGTAAGTGCCTGCATTAATAATAAGAAAAACTAATTTTCTAGTTTCTAAACTGTGCTTATGGTGAGAATGTACATTGACCTAGACACTGTACAAAATGAACAACAGTGTGACAATTCTTTAAAATGTTCAACATAGAATTATGCATGACCCAATAATTCTACTCCTAGATATATAGCCAAAAGAATTGAATATAGATATTTAAACAAAAAGGTGCACATCAATATTCATAAAAGTATTACTCACAGTATCTAAAAGATAGAAACAACCCGAATGCCCATGAGCAGATGAATGGATAAACGAGTGTGGTATATCCATACAATGGACAATTATTTGACCACAGAAAGGAATGAAGTACTGATCCAAAAGAGCTACAACATGGAGGAATCTTGAAAACATTATGGTAAAGTGAAAAGAAGACCGTCACTAAAATATTTTGTGATCCCATTCATGTGGATTATCCAGAATAAATAGAGAAACAAAGTAGATTCATTCTTGCTTAATGCCAGAGTTGGGACATGGTGGACAGTGTGTCACTAAAGGATATAGGATTTTTCTTTGTGGTGATTATCATATATGCACATTATCTATGAGTCTACTAAAACCCACCAAATGATATGTAAATTTAAATATCTGTTTAAAAATGTAGCTTAGTACAAGTTCTCTTCTGTTTAAGTTAATGAGCATTTATGTGAAGACATTTACTCAAAGATAATGGAAAAGTTAAACAACACACACACACACACACACACACACACACACATGCACACACACAAGAAAATTTCACTGAAGCCTCCTGACATCTTAGTCCCATTGGAAAGAAAGTGGAGGAACTATTGCCAAAGACTTAATTAAGAATTATAGTATCTCGTCAATCCAGAGCAGCACTAAAATCACTGCTAACTAGTAGTAACTTAAACATACTAATGTTAAAATTGCCAAGAGTCCTCAACTATATTCTTTTTACTATAAAACAGGAAAGACAGAAATCTGTAAGGAAAGTCCCAGGCAGATCAGAAGCATTAATATGAGTTGATTGTGCAAATATTGACCTCAGGTTATGTTGGAAAGAAATCACAGACCTTCCCACCCCACTTTCTTATAGGATCAGTTGAATCTAGTCTGATATTTAATTATCAGTGGACAACTCTTGAGTGTCAGACAATCTAGTCACTTGGAAGTTGGCTAGGTGTTTAGTAGTGCTGAATGCACAGGCCCTGAAGATTGTAGCACCTTAAGCAGGGTTCACTAACCCTCTTAAAACATATAGCATAATACTTAAATTCAAATTATTGTTTACTAAAAACATTTCATCTCTCCTATGTGACATTCTATATTATTAGCCACCTTTTTATCTGAAATTTATGACTTTTATGTCAGAGAATGATCTAATGAGCAAAAAGCAAAAGTCATTTACTTAAAAGGATGAGGCCGTAGAGTGGGCCAGTTTGAGAATATTGACCAACTGTCATCAATTGTAAATCATCCCCTCCTACTACCAGAGATCTTCTCTGAAAAAGAAGTTTTCACATGACAGCTTTTTTTGTTATAATTAAAGGATTTAGTAAAGGGTAATATTTAAGATCCCCAGATTATTAACAACTTTACTAATTTTTCACTATTGTCTGATAAATTATATTGTTAATGTAAAGATGATGGAAATTTTTTGATGACAGTAGACTAAAGCAAAAAAGTGACATGACTCTTGTTTCATCCTCTTAATTTAGAGGGAAAATTCTAGAACACCAGACACAGAAAGTTTTTGAATAAATATTTTAAAATGCCATTTGCCATTTTCAATGTAAAAACTAAAGACTTCGAATTCCAACTAACATATATCCTAGGGATTACATACTAATATTATTTGGTTGTCATAAAAGCCATGACACATTTTTGCATAGAAAAACAGAAAAATATGTCATGACTTTCCTGATGAGGTAACATATTACCAGTAGCACTGATGTATCTATACAGATCTATACCGCTTAATGAAAAATAGAGGCAAATATAAGCCCAGGGAAGTGGGTACTAAACACGTCTGTTCACAAATGAAGTTTGTAGTAGAAACTTTCAGCGTTTTCTTTTCTTTTAAGAGAGAGATTTTTTGCTATTGGGTATATGCACTTACCAGAGATACAGAGAGAAACAGAGACAGAAAGCGAGAAATCACCCCCCAGAAGGGATGGCTATGCTGCAATCCCTTCTCCTCCATTCTTCTCTCAGAATTTTGGGCATGCACACAGATGCACCCAGCATGAGTTTTAAGCCACCGGGTCCGGTACTTAAACCGCAATTGACTACATCGGAGTCCAGTGACCTAACCATTACACCATCTGCTGGTCCCAAGTAGTAGAAACTTTTATAACCAAAGATGTGTAGATACACATACACAACACATATTTTCAAATCACTCCTTCTTTATCAGTTTCTGTTCTTCTTTCTCTCTCTTTGCCGTTAAGTTCTCATCGCCATCTTCATTCTTGATAAATTGAATGTAATGCTGATATTATATTTAATATAAGTGCAACTACTATGGAAAGGTGCTTGAAATTAGCCACAGTTGTTCAATCATACCCCTGCTAAGCCATGTACATGCTCCACTGAGGAGTATCATGTGTATTTTGTGTGTGTGTGTGTGTGTGTGTTTGTATGTCTGTGTGTATGTTACTCGGCAGTTGTAGCATATGACAGTGCAGAATTGCTGGTATGACAAATGATTTTACGCTTCTCTTGGGCAAAATTAAAGACAAAAGTTCCCACATTCATACTCTGTCTACCTTCTGCCTCCTTCTCCTCACAGCATGCACTATCGAGTGGTATCTTTGATTGGAGTCCATGAACCAGAAAAGAATAGGCTCTTGCTGAAAAGAAGAAAATCCCATTGCTAACCCTTGGGTGGTTTGCTCACTTACCTGGAAATGGTTTAGAGCATTTCAGTATGAAAAGGAATGTTCGAATTTTCCCCCTGTACTTCGTAAGTGAAAGGTTAGATGATACTAATTTTCTGTAATCAAGATAAGTAAAACTGTTGACATTTGCCTGACTGAGAGTAGGCAGAGTACAAAGTGTTTTCAGGACTCAGCATAATTATGCATAGTCAGCTCATTGAGAAATAACGCCAAAACGCTAAGGGTTATTTGGTTTCCCTCTTACATTTTCTCTTTACCCTTTTCTCATTGTTAAGTTTTGAAAACTTCTGTGTTCTCACCAGCTGCTGATGTTTTTCAGGAGTAAATAAATTGTTATTAGTCCCTTATAATAAGAAACAGTCACTATTTGTTGAATTCCATTTCATGAAAAAAAATCCCACCAAAAAATGCCAAAGAGTGAGTTAATTTTTCTTTATTCCTATTCATTGTAACAGAAAAGGCAGTGTAATGTTCAGCTGTGTTTCATAGGAGAACAAAATCTTTCTCCATGGTGGTAACCAACAGGGCATTGTATATCATCACATAGTCCTCCAAAGAGGGGTGTTCTGGGACCAGGACAAGCTTCCACGGGATGTGAATGTCACTACCAGACTGGTCATGGAAATTAGATCTTTATCATAAATTTATGGGGTATCTTCTTAAGGGAGCTATATTAGTACTTAAAGTGTATTTTATTTTCTGACCTTGGAGGTAGAATTAAACTTAGGAAATACTGATATAAAACACATTTTATATTCTGAAAGAAATGTCTAATGATTTCCCATTGTAAGTATCTTGCCAAGTAGTTCTCCTTTTCCTCTGGCAGTTGCCCCAGCTGCCCTCATCAAGAGTACTGAGAGGGGGACCAACAGTTAGCGTAATGGCTATGTCGCTGGACTCCCACATAGTCGTCTGTGGTTCGAGCCCCGGACCCGGTGGCTTAAACTCTCGCTGGGCACATGTGCGTGAGTGCCCAAGATCCTGAGAGGAGAATGGAGGAGAAGGGATTGCGGCGTGACCATCCCCCCTGGGGGGTGATTTCCTGCTTTCTGTCTCTCTGTCTCTGTCTGTCTGGTGAGCGCACGCGCCCTATAGCAAAAACCGCTCCAAAAAAAAAAAAAAAAAAGAGTACTGAGAGGGGCCAGCTGATGGCGCTGTGGTTATGGTGCTAGACTCCCACGTGGCCAACCACAGTTCCAGTCAGAAAGTCCTGGACTCAGCAGCTTAAAGGTCATGCTGGGCAAGGGGCCAGCAGGTGGTGTGGTTAAGAGCGCTGGAATCCCACATGACCAAACATGGTTTGAGTCCCAGACCTGGTGGCTTGCTTTCTCTCTCTCTCTCTCTCTCTGTGCCTCTATAGTCAAATTAAAATAAATAAATAAATAAATAAATAAATAAATAAAGTCAAACAAACAAACAAAATCCCTCATGCTGGGCACATGTGTGTACATGCCCAAAATCCCAAGAGAAGAATGGAGGAGAAGGGATTGTGGTGTGGCCATCGTTCCTGGGAGTGATTTGTCGCTTTCTATGTCTTTGTCTTTGGTAAGAACACGCACCCTAAAGCAAAAATATCTCTTAATAAAAAGAAGTAATGAGAATGATAGAATGCTCAGGTACAAGTGTGAGTCCTGGATTACAGATACCTATGCATTGTCATCTATCATGAATGGAAGTCTATTCCTTTTCTAAGTAGACCAGGTCAGGGCCTCATACACAGGATCCCTATATATACTTGGTGACCCGTGAGGAAAATCTGGAGAAGTGGCAGTCAGGATCTCCGTATTTCCACATCTTGCAAAGCACAAACATGTTTGTGGAATTTAAACCATTTTGCTAAAATTTAAGAAAATCTAAGAGGCCTTTTATTTGCCTACTTAGTCTTCCTTTTCTTCCCACCTCATAATGAAATTCTGTTGACATTTTGTGATAAAAAGTGATTGGCTATTGGGACCAGCAGGTGGTGTTGGTGTTTAAGGTGCTGGACATGATCGACCACGGTTTGAGTTCTAGACCCGGAGACTTGAAACTCTCACTGGACACGTGAGCATGAGTTCCCAAAATACCAAGAGGAGAATGGAGGAGAGGGGATTGTGGCATAGCCACCCCTCTGGGGCCAACTTCTTACTTTCTGTCTCTTTGGAGAGCACATTTGGCCTATAGCAAAAATCTCTCTCTTAAGAAGTGATTGGATATTATATAAATGTTAGCGTGTCCCTTATCTGAGAAGGCTAAATTAGTGCCAGGCATAGCAAGTTATCTCACAATGGTGGTTTTGATTACAGATAAAAAGAAAGCACAGAAGAGTGAGTCATAAAAACGCTAATCATCTTGGACTCTTGCAGTGGAGGCTGAGACAGGTAGCAAGCAAAGGGATTGTGGAAAGAGAAGGAAATGAAGGCCTTGGGTGCCCAGGGATACAGAACAGGGAAAACAGATGTGACCTACTTTTAAATGATACCTCAGACCGGTATCCTTGGGACTTAGTTTGGGAATTATATTCATGTAAGTTTTTTTCTGAGATACTTTTCTCCTAAATTTTTACTTAAAAATCCTTTTTTTTTTTTTTTTTTTTTTTGAGAGGTTTTTGCTATAGGGCATGTGTGCTTACCAGAAAGAAAGACAGAAAGTGAGAAGTCACCCCCCAGGGGGGATGGCCTTGCCGCAATCCCTTCTCCTCCATTCTCCTCTCAGGATCTTGGGCACGCACGCACACGTGCCCAGTGTGAATTTAAGCCACCGGGTCAGGACTTGAACCATGGTTGCCTACTTGGGAGTCCAGTGATGTAGTCTTTATGCCATCTGCTGATCCCACTTTAAAATCCTTTTTAATACAAGATTCATGTTTCTATATTTATACATATATATTTATACTCATGCATATGATATAGATGGTTCAAAATGTTTTCCTTTGAATAAGGGAGATTTTGACTGAGAATGAATGATAACACAAAGAAAAGCAATTCTCAATTAGAAAAAATTTTCTATATAGAAGCAAAATGACTCATACTTGAGATCAGTCATTTCAGGCCAGCTACTATATCAACATAACTAAATAGGCAAATAAACCAGCCCAAATAATCATATTTCTTGTTTGGAGTTTAGAGGGAAAAAAATGTATATTTACACATACACACATTTGTTGAGTTCTGTTGCCATTTGGAATTCCTAGCCTCAGAGTAAGGACTCAAGCCTATTTCCACATTATTTATTGAACCAAATGTGGTGACATGTTTGTTCCACAAGCATTTATTGAATGCCTACTTTGTGCAGAGGACCAACTGCTATAAATATCCACAAGAACTGCACAAATTTCCTGCCCTCTTGAAGCTCATAGTTTTGGAAGGCAGCTGTGTAAACACACGTATGACATATATAGTGACAACAAGTCTTTATGCCAAGCTTAGCATGTACTAGGGCTTATTCTCTGCTCACATACAGTTGTCTCTCTGTGTCTACTGGAGAATTTGTCCCAGGAGCTAAATCCAAAGTCCCAAATCCACAATGCTTAATTATTTCACATAAAATGTAGACGTATTTACATATAATCTATGAACATCTTCCTTTATGCTTTAAATATCTCTAGATTACCTATAATGCCTCATACAATGCAAATGATGTATAAATGGTAATTATACTGTATTGTTTAGAGAATAATGACTAGTAAAAAAAATCTGTACTTGGTCAGTTCAGAAGCAATCAAGGTAGGCTTGACTGAATAATACGTATCAACCACATTGCATTTGGGGCCTGTGGTTGAACAACTTCATGCACATCAGTCCCTTGTACATTGAGGGCCAACTGTATACTCATTTCATCATGAGAGTGACCATATCAAAGGAAGGTCACAGAATTATCCTATTTCACGGATAAGAAACACGGAGCAACTAAATCAGCTTGTCCAAAGTCATACAGCTCTTCAACAATGGAGTCAGGATAAACACCTAGACACTTCAGCTTCTGACTTTGTCATTTTAATCACAGTCCTATAATGGGAAAAAATATATGTGGTATAATGGGGATAAGAATGAAGAAAGTCATTAGGGGGAAGGAAAGGTATCATTGGGAGAGATACATTTGACTTTATTCTCTAAAAAAATCTAACAGTGAGAGTCAGGGAGGGAGGAAAGAGTCAGAGATTTATTTTCCTGGCAGAGTCATTTTGTTAATGACTTCTCATTTTCCTAAACAAGGCTTCTGTGCAATAGATCCGGCTACTTTCATTTTAATCAACTACACTCCAATTAAGAATAAAAAAAATGGTTTTCCTAATACATTATGCTTCAAGAAGTGAGTCTATGTGAGGGAGTGAGTAAATAGATACTTTGGTTGATCAATTACACGTGGTGGGATAGGGTGGGGCTTCATTGATGTAGGTAACGTAGAAATGATAAGAAAACACCGACTGATGTAAAACATTTCTACTGCCAGCCTACTTATGCACTGGTGTTAGAGCATTTAAGGCAGCAGATGCTATCTGGAAGGGATAAGCCTTTTGATGGTGGTTAACACATTAGCTCACTGTATTTTATCAGTTTCTTAGAAGACTGGAAAAGAGCTGAAAGATAGGCAAGTGAGGCTGAGGACAAGACCAGTTAAATTCAGAAAAGAAAACTGGGAAGCATGGGCTGCATTCTGAGGGTCACAGGAGCCTGAGGTAGGCAGTGGCACTTGTCAGGGGAGTAGACAAGGACAGTACTCCAGTATTAGTTGTGTGCCCAACAGTGTTGATCCTGGAGACACAGTCCCAAGAAGAAAGGGATCTTTTTTCTTTCCTTTCCTGTGAGCACAGAGCTAAGAATACAGTCCGCATCCTAAAGGGGCAGGTTAGAGAGAAAATAAACTTGGGGTACACATCTCTTTCTTGATTGCTTTTGTGTATGGCAGAGAGGATCACAAAATTAAGGTAGAGCTTCTAGAGCATTCATTTCCCTGCAGTGAGTGTCCAGTTTGAGATCCAGGGTTACACTCTTCAGTTCAGTTGTCCCGTCATTTATGGTGTAACTTTCACAGATTCTGCTACCCTTAACGGGTCTGCTCACCCCATCGGCTACAAGACATTACCCTGTAAACTCTGGGAACCTTCCCAAGAGCACCATGTACCTTTCAGGAACGTGCTGGCACTGGGTGGCATCGGTGCCTCCCCACTTTCATGAAGAATGGCTTTCCCTTTTGTTGTTTTGCTCTATCAAAGATAAATGGTTGGAAGAAGGGAAAAATATGTCAAGGGTGGTTAAACTTAGAAAATAAAAACAGAGGATGTCTAGTTTAATTTAAATTTCAAGAAAATAATGATGCTTTTGGGCATAAGTATATCCCATGCACTATTTGACATATTATTTTCATATGTTTGGGCTTCTATAACAATATACCTTAGACTAAACAACATAAAAGCCACACACACTTATTTCTTCCCTTTCTGGAGACTGACAAGTTTAAGATCAAGGTACCAACAGACTCAGTGTCTAGTGAAGACTCACTCTCTGATTGCTTCTCATGTCTTTATATAGTGGAAGAGCAGAAGGGGCGAATGGTGTGTTCACACCTCTTTTATATCCTCACTGCTCTGAAGTTAGTGCCCTCATGACTTAATTTTATTCTAACAGTCCCATCTCTTAATACTATGTCATTGCAATTAAGTTTCAACACATGAATTTTGGTGACATGCCTTAGGACTAGAAGACAAACTTACGCTATTGTTTGTTGTTGTTCTGAAAGTCAAATGTAATTGGGTATCCTGTACTTCATCTGTATGTAAGGCAGAGTGGAAAGAGCATAAGTCAGTGTTTAGCAGAATAGATTCAAATTTTAGCTCTGTTACCTAGCAGATAGGTGCGTTTAAGAAATTTTCTTGGGGGACCAGCAGTTAGAGTAATGGCTATGTCATTGAACTCCCATGTAGTCGACTGTGGTTCAAGTCCTGGACCCGGTGGCTTAAACTCATGCTGGGTGCATGTGCATGTGTGCCCAAGATCCTGAGAGGAGAATGGAGGAGAAGGGATTGCGGTGTGGCCGTCCCCCCTGGTGGGTGATTTCTTGCTTTCTGTCTCTCTGTTTCTCTCTGTCTTTCTGGCGAGCGCATGCACCCTGTAGCAAAAACCTCTCCAAAGAAAGAAAAACAAAGAAAGAAATTTTCTTAGTCTTGCTAAGTCTGTTCTCTCTGTTGAAAAACAACGATAATACCGATATCCATCACAAGATTGGCGAGAGGATTAAATAAGCTAATGTGTGACACGTGTTGTAGAATGCCTGCAAATTGAAGCATTTCCATAAATGATGGCTCCACCTCAGGTATAGCAGCATTCAGAGAACCCTATAAACACTGATAAGTGTTATCATTGATGGAGTTCAATTCCCTAATACTCTGAAAGGGTTTTCATTGTCTTGTCCAGATGTATGGTCAATATCAATTTTCATATAAATTTCAATCTATTTTTAATCTCTTCAGGATTTTGAAGGTTTTTTAAGTATAAAATGTTTCAAAAGTTATCAGAGCTGTTGTTCCTCTGCAGATCCATCCTCAAAAGAGTTGCTAGTCATGCTTCTGTGTCTGATTGCCAAAGCCAGACAGTGGTTGCCCGTTGTCACTCTCCCCTCATGTCCGATTAGTACAGGTGAATTCTGAAGTACTGCAACTTACTGTTAGTGAGTTCTCTGTCTCTGTCTGCTGGACTGTCTCTCTGCCTTTCTGTCTTTCTCTCTCTTTCACTCACACACACACACACACACACACACACACATGTTAATTCATTCAGTTGCTATTGCCTGGGGAAAAATGTCTGTAAGTCTCTGTCTCAAAGAGACTAGGGTAGGTGTTCTAGAGATTTTTTTTTAAAAATGTATTTTCTGTTTAGAAAGGAAAGAGAAGAAGGTGGAAGAGAGATAACCCCCAAGAAAGTCAAACTATCTATTTATTTAGTTATGTGTTTTGGGTTGCATTTTGCATTAATCGCCGCCACACACAGAAGCCCTGCAATTTATTATTGGTGATAAGTGTGGACAGTAGCTATTATTTTCTCTCCCTGTTCTAAAATGTGGCATAGTGGGACACTTAGATTTATGGAACATGCATTATTCAAAACTCTAGTTCTGGAATGGCTCAGCAGGAAGACTCCCAGCTATTTCCATAACCTTTTTGCAAAATTCCTCCTCACTCGCTTTCTTCGTTTCCATATCACAATGTTAGAAATCACTCAAATCTCAGAAGTGGGAGCATTCATCATAGAAATCTATCAGTACAGTATTTTTCACAAAGGGAAATGACTAAGCACCCCCTATTCTACAGGATCTATAGAAAAGCCCTGAAAAAAAGCAAGTGCCTTTTGGTTGAAAGAAATGAGATGATCACCTTATTCTCTAGCAAATACCTTAGATGTTAAAGACCAGAATAATATATATTTATAACTCGAATGTCCTGGTACCAGGAATTATTCATCATCAGGCATTTTAAGATAATTTTTAAACTCAGTAGCTGAGAGTCAGATATGTACAAGGTACTTGAAAGGAGAGAAAATAAAAACAAATTAGAAATCTGAGAAGGCTATGTAATAAAAAGAAATTAAGAGATAGAAAATAGGTCCGTCTGTTTAGATTAACAGTGATATATGTAAAGTGAATGAATTTACAAATATAAACCATTTGGAAATGTCGGAGTACAATACTTCTAATTGCTAGTGGTCGTAATTATCACTGTATATGGATAATTTTCTGAAAGTTCTATATAAATGTGCATTAAACAAAATAAAAAGGTATTCAGCTTCTTGGGCACAAGAAATCTATCTGAAAGTGGCTCTGGACTTGTTAAGAGAGGTGTAAGCTCTAACGAGGGTAAGCTTAGATACCTGCCAATGGGAGAAAACTGAAAATGGCATTTTGATGTCATGGTAACCTAAGAAAAATCAATAGGAGAATGAAACCCATGGCTATAAACAATGCAGGAGAGACAGCAAATATGGGGGTGTGGTTAGTACTCTGAGCTCAAGATAGCTACTCTATAGTTCTAATCTTATGTGACAATTATTTTTCTAGCTTTCAAAAGGTTAGCTCTCTGCCAGACTCCAGATTTGTGATCCTATGAATTTCTTAAGATCAGGAGCCATATTTTACATCCTATAGCTCCACAATGCCTAACTTTGTACAGTCATTTATACTCAATTATGCTTGTGTATAACAACTGTTTACAGATACCTATTATAGATTAGTCACCATGGTATAGATATTTTATATATTCAAGATCTTGGTGAATTTTTACAACACTCTAAGGTTTTTATTAATATTCCCACTTTAGAGATGCTGACAAGGAGGGTAAAAGTGTGGTTGCTGGATTCTTAAGGACTTCTTCAATACTGAAGTAATTGTTTCTCAATATTAATAAGAGAATAGAATGGGATTTTTGTTCACAACAAGAGCAATTAACAGATATCAGTGTTGTGATTTACTGTAATTCCCTTAGCTAGAGGCATCTGGGAACAACTGAGCAATGAAAACACTATCCAATGCATGCAGGCTGGATTGAAGTTGAACTGAATCCTTCCCCAGACACTCTTCAAGTGACTAAGACCCAGGACTAGACTGCTTGGGGTTGAATTCTGTTATGCTACAGTTATGGCTTTGAGCATGTTACCCAAATGGGAGAAATGATAGCAGACATGTGATAGGTTTGTTGTAAGAATCAAATGAGTGAATGACTAGCACATGTAGTGCTTGACACATGGTGAGAGCTATGTTAGTATTAGCTAGTTTAATTATCTGCAAGTATTCTGGGTGAATTGATACTTCAAAGTATATTGTCCTTTGAGAAGAGACCTTTAGACAAGGGCAGAGAAGGACCTAGGCTCTGCTATGTGGGAATGGAGAGATAAGATATTATTTTGACTCTCCACTTCTGTCTCCTCTGGTCAGTTCATAATTTCCTAGGGAAAGCAGATGACAATTCATACCTATTTGAATATGTTATGATTCTAATTGGAGAGAATGAGAACATGCTACCTATCAGCTATAAAACAAAATTCAAGGTGACCTCTTATATAGCAATGTTCTGAAAAGAGCCTTTTCCAAAAGTGGTAACGTTTGTCCGTCATGGCTTAACTCATAGAATATTCTGCTCCCCAAGGTGAGACACATTCTTAAAACAGAACCCCTACCTTTATGTCCTTGTTTACTTGATTGGTGTGTATGGGTGGGTAGTTTTGAGAAAATATGGATTGGTAGAGAAAGGTGAAAGCTGGACAATTAAAAGTGTTCCAAAATGTCACCTCAATTTTACTTTGTTTATGTGAGAATTCCAGATGGACTAACACCTCTGGAGTCAACAATGGGTAAAGAAAGGTCATCAATTCAGTGGACTGAGGCACTTGTTTATAGAAATCTCAAGAAAAGTAATCTGACTTGTTAGCTATTAAAGGATAAGCAAATTAGTATTAGAGCAGGAATCTGAGTTTTCTCTTATGGGGGAAAAAAAGGATAGGCTACACAGAAGCCCTATTTTATAATAAATGCCTTGCATATATTTCTCCAATTTACACTAATAAAAGAGCTTCATTAATATATGTATAAGACTTATATTGATTTCAGCACTAAGATTTAACCAATATTAGCATTTAGTGTATAGTTTCCCACCTTTTTAATGCATACATGTAGTAGTATTATTACTAGTATTTAACAATCAATATAATATAAGTCAATATATAAATCTGAAGATTTTAAATATTTTATCTTCTAAATATATTTCATTGTATATGTTACATGTATGCTTACCAAGCAGTACAAAGCATAGTGTAATTTTTTTTCTTTTAAGATTTTTGCTATAGAATCCATGCACTTGCCAGAGAGGAGAGAAACAGAGAGAGACAGTGAGAGAGAAATAGAAAAATCACCCCCGGAGAGGGGATGTCATACAAAAATCCCTTCTATTCTCTTCTTCTTCTGGGATTTTGGACAAAGACATACATGTGCCCTGTGTGATTTTCAATCCACCATATCTGAGACTCAAACTGGGGTCGACTATGTAGGAGTCCAGTGCCTTAACCACCACACCACCTGCTGGCCTGGTAAATATATTTTAAGACAAATGTCTGACACAAAACATCTTTTGTATAAGACTGACTCTAAGGTTATAAATAAAATTAAGATATTAATGCCTACAATCAGCAGCATTTGCTGGTCCATTTTAATGTCTTATTAAGTGAAGGTAACCTGTCCCATCAGATGAATATTATATTCAGTGAGGATGACAAATCGATGCTCCCACATGAGGCTTCTATTGGTCCGCAGTGTAATAGACTCACATGTCCCGGTAGTCTCTCCCATTTTCCTTTCCATTGTAGAAGTGTTGTCCATTTCACCATACTCTAAAACATCATGTCAGTGCCTGTGACAGCTCCCATTGCATTTTCCAGATCTCAAGTCCTTTGGGACTAAGACAATGAGCATTAACTACTTGTCCTCTAGGACATTAGCCACATCTAGGAATGCTGTTGCTCCCATCAGCAGCTGGCTGGCTGGGCATGAGAGATTAACAGGCAACAGCATGGCTCCCTGGAAATGCAGAGCTAGCACTCTGGGTCTGGGCTCTAGTGTTCCTGAGAATATGGCTATTATCATCCTCAGAACAATGACTACTTACCTGTATGGAAGTATCACTACATATTAATAACCAGCAGCAGGACCAGCAGTTGGTGTAATGGCTATGTCGCTGGACTCCCATGTAGTCAACCAAGGTTCAAATCCCAGACCCGCTGGCTTAAACTCATGCCAGGCGTGTGTGCGTGCCTTCGTGCTCAAGATCCCAAGAGGAGAATGAAGAAATCACCCCTGGGGAAATCACCAGGGTGATTTCTTGCTTTCTGTCTCTCTCTCTCTCTCTCTTTCTGGCAAGCGTATGCACCCCATAGCAAAAACCTCTCTCAAAAACAAACAAACAAAAAACAACCAGTAGTACTAGCACTAGATCAGTATGCTGTTAGAGTTCAATTCTTTACACATAAATATGTAAGCTCCTGTGTTTCTGTTAACATTGAACATTGTACGGTAAACCTTTTATATAAAACCATCTTATTTTGCATAAAATGTGGCCTGAATAAAATTTGGGACTCCTCTAATTTCCTTAGTCTTTTCATTTCTCTTTAGAGTCATGGATTTGGCCTTATGAATTCTGTGGTTTATTTTCATTGTTTTTAATTTGCTGAAGGGTATTTTCACTTACCAGAAGAGAGAGACAAGGCAAGGGTCGGGGGAGAAAGTGAGAAAATATCCTCCGTAAGTGATGCCACGCCCCAATTCCTTCTCCTCCATTTTTCCTTGAGATTTTGGATATGCATGCACACAAACCTGGCTTGCTTTCAAGTTGCTGGGTCTGGGACTTGAACTATGTAGTCAGCCATGTAGGATCTGGCTGCCTTAGCTACCTCACCACTGGCTGGTCCTGAATTCTGCTGTTTTATAGCAAAGGAATAGATATCAAAATATTTTGGAAGAAAAGTTTGTTTTTTTTTTTCCTATTCTCAAATTTGTTAATCACACCCTTTCAAGTCATGGAACTTTATTAGAAGCTAATATCTACTTGGAGGGAAGTTTAAACTACTGGAAATTTAGGAAAACTCCATAATAACCAAAAGAAAATAGTAAACATGCTGAATAAAAATATTTGAACACTCTTTTGAGTGATGGTTATTGTTTCCTGTTTATCATATCTGTTTATTAAATAGAGAGATATCGATGTATTCTAGACTTATGGTCTGCAAATGTACTATATCGTTCATTTGTTTCTACTTATTGTTCATGGATATGGATACCATTTACTCTTGTAATTAAAATATAGTTAG
The DNA here is from genome assembly GCA_026018925.1 of Tupaia tana. Lineage (NCBI taxonomy): Eukaryota > Metazoa > Chordata > Mammalia > Scandentia > Tupaiidae > Tupaia > Tupaia tana. Next base: position 19,282,926 of record JAKSZU010000020.1, on the reverse strand, counting down.
TAATTTACACCTGAATTCAATTACAGCCTTAAAATAGATTTTTCACTAAGACTTTACAAAACGAGACTGAGTTACTTTACACCTGTTCTCAGACTGAATAACACTACTCGTGAAATCTTGGCCCATCCTTCATCCAGTTCTGTCATTACTTCACACAGACCCTTCTAGAGGCCTCTTCCCATGTTTCAGCCTCATTAACCTTAGTTTGATTATACATTATGCTTGTTGGCCATCCATATTCCTTCCAAAACCATAGAGTGAGCAAAACACAATTGTTTTTATGTTTCTATACCACATTTACCATACTATGTTCAACTTGTTTTTCTGTTTTTTTTTTTTTTTTCTCTTCCAATAAAATATGCAGTTCTAGAGGACGGACATTTATCCAGTTTATGTTGTAATCTCTGTGTTTACCCCAGCAGCTTATGTATAAAAGGCATTTAAAATGAATTGGGTGTATGACTGAACAGGCAAGGAATGCACATGAGACATACCACAGTGGATTGAAATATTATTATCTCAGTGCTAATTTTGAGTTGTAGTTTAAAAAAAGGATAAGCGGGGTGCATTTAGGTAGAAGAATATAATTACTCTCTTTAATTATGATTGCTACAAAGTGTGAAAGAAGTATTCTAAATACCTGTAACCCTAGGTTAAAAAGGCTTTGTGAATCCATCATTCATGTTTCATGCAAACTCTTTTCCATTCTTGTGTCTTTCAAGGCGATAAGTGAGAATATTTACTATTGCCTTTGTAAGATAACACTTCCTTTAGTTAATTTAAAGATAAACTACTTTTAGCCTCAGAAGCCCACTATTTTGCTACACTGGAATTTTGTGAGTAAATACCTTTTTATCTGATCCATAATTTCATTGGCTTAGAGCTCACATCCCTCAGCCTCCACATCTCAGCAGTGAAGAACTCCTAGAGCTTTGGCCTGTCATCACGTTGCATGCTTATCACTACCAATTTCCATTTCCTCGGCAACTGGTACTATCCAAGTCTGTATTTTATTTCCTGAAAGAAAAAAACGATGACAAAAATAAAGTATGCCACTTTGTGAAAAATAAAGTATGATTTTGCTGTAAGTAAAATTATGATCTTGATTTTATTTCCAATCCCCTTTCTGAAAAAGACCAGTTTCCTGCTTCTTATCTTCTTCATATTACCAAAAAAAGAACTGCTGGTCCAAGTTTTGCAGAGATTAATCAAGACAAGTTCTAACATTCTTCTTTATATTGTACCTTTTAGGTCTACACTTAATAAAACTTCCTACTCTATTCCAAAGAGTTTTTTGTAAAGGTATTCAAACAGATTCAGGTAGGAGCCATTTATAGCTTGTGTGTGTGTGTGTGTGTGTGTGTGTGTGTGTGTGTGTGTATAATCAGCTGAGCCTTTGAGATCTTCCTGCATTTTAAAATACATTATTGAAAGGACAACCCATGGTCTAATGGGTAAGACAACCCAATCCCACATGGCTGACAAGGGTTTAAACGCAAACCTTGTGACGTGTAAGATACACCAGGTACATGTGCATCCCCCTACATCCCGACAGGATGGAGACATAGCAGAGAAGGGATTGCAACATGATCTTGCCCTTTGGAGAGTGCTTTCTCCCCAACCTCTCTCTCTCTCTCTCTCTCCCTCTCTCTCTCTCTCTCTGTCTCTCTCTCTCTCTCTCTCTCTCTCTCTGTTGAGTGCATGTATTCTTTGGCAATTGTTTTCAAAAGCATATATAGACGTTAAAGTGCTTAGTGTAACTTATGAACCTGAAATTCCATTGTTTAACTCAGCTTCCAGAACTTAATAAAACAGTAGTTAAAACAGGACATAACAAAGATAAATAGGTAAGTCCATGGTATATTTTTGCACAAATATTTATTGACTGGATTCTTTTCTGGTTTTATTCTGTTTGCTGTTTTAGTCCATTTGTGCTGCTATAACAAAATACCACACACTGGATAGCTTATAAATACTAGAAAGTTACTTCTCACTGTCCTGTAGGTTAAGAAATTCAATATCAAGGTGCTGGCATTTGATATCTACTAAGGACTTCCTCATCTATCTTCGCATGGCAGAATGTAGAAGGACAAAAAATGACCTAACCTAGATCCCTCCAGCACTTACTAAGGCACTCATCATGAGGGTGGACCCTCATGACTTAATCACTTCCAAAAGGCCTTACTTCCCACTATAATGGGAATTAAATTTTAATGCAGGAATTTACCATAGCACTAAACTTGTCTCATTTCATCATTGCTTCATATTTTATTGTTGATAAGCAACCTTCAGTTAACTAATAATTATTATAAGAAATTTTTTTTTTGGTAGAGGTTTTTGCCTTAGGTGGTGTGCACTTACCAGAGAGGGAGAGAGAGAGAGAGACAATGAGAGGGAAAGAGACAAATCACCCCCCCAAGGGGGATGGCACACTGTGGTTCCTTCTCCTCCATTCTCCTCCTGTGATCTTGGGAACATATGCACACACATCTGGCATGAATTTCAAGCCACCAGGTCTAGACTCGAACTGTGGTTGGCCATGTGAGAGTCCTGCAACATAACCACTATGCCACCTACTGGCCTCAATTATGAGATTTAAGAAAATATATAGCAGTAATTGCTATTGATTTTTATATTTTTTTTTCCTTTTTTATTTATTTCTTCTGAGAAAGAGAGCAAAAAGCATTCTCAACAGTGGACTCATGCCACAATCCATCCTTACCCTCAACAACCAGGCCTGCCATGCACAAGGAGGAATTAGGATGCAAATCCAAGACCTTTTCACATGTCTTAAGGGTTATGATACTACTGTGTACTACTGTGCCACAGTGGGTAGCACACTTATATTTTTTAATTGTATTATTCACTTTTTTTTTTTTTAGAAAATGTTTCCTAATTATTAAGCCTATTCCTTCATTGGGATTTACTTATTCAATGGTCATATGCTTTAGTAAACACTACACTTGGGATATGTCTCTCTCTCTCTTCCTTTGATTAGAAGTAAAGAGCATTTTAGAATGAAGAATAGTAGGATCCCTAGCAAGAAAAAAAGAATATAAAGAAATGATAATAATAGTAATAATAATAGCATCTATGATATTTTACTTGTATTTATTTTTTAAAGCTCTGCCTAATTAGCTTGAAGCATAAAATTATTTAATCCTTTCAATAACCCTAACTGGGATCCAGAGAAGCTAAATAACTTTTCCAGGGTCATGTAGTGAGTTAATGGTAGAGCCAGTATTTAAACTCAGAAAATCTGGCTTCAGAGCCTGATGTGCAACCATTTGCTGATTCTGCCTCTTGGCTGTTTTTCTTGTGGTACAGTTGAGAATGTACTGTTCATATAGATGCCTTTGAGTGATACAAAAGAAATGTTTTTCCACTCAGGGAAATGTAAATCACTTAATAATGTTTCTAGCTTTGTTGCTGGATTTAGTTTTAAAAAAAAAGTTTGTATATGATAATTTCTAACGATGCTATTTAAAAAATCTGTTATCATCATATAATAGTTGCAGTATTTGCCATAACAGATGATCTCCTTTAATTTTATCAATCAACCTGGCAAAAAAAAAAAAAAAAAAAAAAACCCTGAATATAATTTTATTAATCTTTCTCTTGGTTGTTTATAGTTGTTCCTCTTGGACTTTATTTTTTAAGAGAGTTTTGCTATAGGGTGTGTCTGTTCACCAGAAAGACAGAGAGAGAGAGACAAACAGAAAATGAGCAATCAGCCCCCCAGGGGGGATGGTCACATTGCAATTCCTTCTCCTCCATTCTCCTCTTGGGATTTCGGGCATGCATACACACAAGCCCATCATGAATTTTAAGCCATCGGGCCTGTGACTTGAACCATGGTCAACTACATGGGAGTCCAGTGATGTAACCAGTATGCCATCTACTTGTCACTTGGACTCTTTTATAATGGTAATTTAGAGATGCCTTTCATAGTCTTCTGTATGTATTAGGTATTCGAGAGGATTTTCAGGAATGAATGAATTGCCTGAGTGACAGAAAATTTCTTGCATTTTTAAGTGAAATTTAGTTATAGAAACCCATTTCTTTTGCCTTCTCAAATAGCAGCATTAATTTTATCATAAATTTACATTTACTTTAGCAAGATAAAATACATATGTATTTGCACCCAAATAGATATGGGTTCAAAACTCTTGACTGTTAGCGCATGATAGTGGATAACACTGAGTTTTTATAAGATGCACTTTCCACCTCTTCCTCTTATGAATGGTAATACTTCAAAGGACCCCTATAAGAATTAAATGACATAATATATGTGAAATGCTAAATATTCTGCCCACGCATAGTGGATGTGACATTAACACCATATTTGTTTATTTCTAGTAATTAACATTGACCACTTTCAGATACTGTTGCTTAATCTTTTCTTTCATAGACACTACGTTTTTAAAAGATATGTGCATTAGCTATATTTGCCTAGTGTTGGCCAAAAATATTTTCTCTGTAACTGTGCTATTGGGAGAGGGTGCCTCGATACATTGAAAAGAGGTTTCTTGCAGAGAACATAGTTCATCAGGTTTATGACATATGATTTTCATGAGTAAAAGCAGAAAATGGTGGGACACATATGTGATATGAGAATATTGGTGTTTCCCTGGATCCTGGATTTTTTTATGAAGGATCTGTTGCCATGAAGGATCTGCTCCCATCCAATCCCACACGGATTTTGTGAACACCACTGATTCTGCCATGCTCCTCTGAGATTGAAAGGCTGTCATCAGTATTCTAATGCTTGCACAATTGCGTATAATATGTGTCCCATCTGCCAGTCTAAATGCAGAGAGCTGACATTCTGATATGTTCACATGTATATTCTAGCAGTCCACTAAACCCTGTGACACCTCTTAGCACAACTATTGAGAAGTCTATAAGTTGCTCAGAATTAGGTGAGCAACAGAAATGGAGATACGGAGCAAAGGAACAATTACTCTAGGGTCCTAGCTCCAGTATTTCAGCTCCAAGTTTCAGGAAACTGCAGGTTGTACCTTGGTAAAGACTATGGTTTGCCCATTTCAAAATCTAACACTAATCTCTGAATCAAAACAATCACAAAAATGTTGCACTATTACAAGTCAGAAATCATTATAAGAATGGAGTAGAGGCAAAAAGCACACATTTAACTCCTATAAAAAATGTGTTTGTATATATTATCACATTTAAGTCTCGGAACAGATTTGCAGGCAGGTAGCATTTGATCCATTTTGAAAATGAGAATTATTGCCCAGAGATGTTAAGTATCTAATCAAAGTTTATATAGTTGTCATTAAAAAAAAAAAATTCTCATCTAAATCCTATGAGTGTTCTTAATACACAGCAATGCCTCCCCAGGGATCTTGTGAGTAATGCTGATTGTTACCATTTAAGGACAAAATAAAATCTATAGGTAAAAGGCAAGTGGGAAATTATACATTTCTATTTTCAGATAGTTCTAGGGTGCCAGTGGACTGAGACCACCATTGTATTCCTCCCACTGCCCACTGCAATTCTTGAGAAAGAAGAGTTGGACTGTGAGTCATGATGAAAGGGAAAGGAAATGGTTGAGCAGTGGATAGGAAAGAAATTTGGTCCACTTGACCTTGTATTGAAAGTTCTCACCTTGAAGTTGTCCCAAGTCTGCCTGAATAACGAGGGCTGTCATGAAGGAGACTGATAAAGACTGAGTGTCTGACACTGACAACAATAACATTTCATCATTGGTAAAAATGTTCCACAAGGGGCTGATAATATACCCAGGGATCATGCATGACTTATTCACATAATGGCAGTGGCTCCCATTCAGAATAGCTTCTGAAGACAATGGAATATGGGCTGGCAAAGCGTTTCCACTCCATCAGCAAAGACATCTTTATCCAGCAGAGAAGCTGATGAAATAACACTACTTGAATCCTTTCTTTTGTGTGTGTCAAAAGGTGGAAGGATGAAAGTTTAAGGCAAGATTTAATGGTCTCATGTACTTTTATGTGTAATATGGGATTTGGTGGTTCTTCTATGTATTGGGATGTGGAATAGACTTTAGAAAAAAGAAGCAAGATAAAGACAAAGGTAATTTGGTGTTCTAGAATCCATAATATGAGGGAGACCCAGTTATATTTCAGGGCACGTGCGGTATCCTTTGAGTGTTAGCAGAACCACCTGTGAATTTCATGGAATTCAACTGGCAATGCGAAAGACGTTTTATCTCAAAAATTGCTTTACTTTAAACTTCATGTGAAAGTCATAAAGGAAGACAGTGGTTTAACATTATTCAGTTGTTCAATTTACATATAAATAACTAGAAAATGATGTGGAGAAATGGGTACATTCTTTAACTGTGGGTGGAACCATAAACTAGTAAAAGCTTTTTTGCGGGGGAGAGATATTTGCTACAGGGCGCATGCGCTCGCCAGAAAGACAGAGAGAGACAGAGAGACTGAAAGCGAAAAATCACCCCCCAGGGAGAATGGCCACTCCGCAATCCCTTCTTCTCCATTCTCCTCTTGGGATCTAGGGCACACACGCACACGTGCCTAGCATTGAGTTTAAACCACTGGGTCCGGGATTCAAACCGTGGTTGACTACATGGGAGTTCAGCAACATAGCCATTACACCAACTGCTGGTCCCAGTAAAATATTTTTCTAAAAAAATGAGAATGTATTTACTTTAAAAATGTATGTTTCCTTTTATTCGGCAGTTCACGTGGTATAACATTAGGAAGGAAATAGTCATACAAGTATACAAATATATATACGTGTGTAATTTTTTGTTTTTGTAAAACAAGGTACATGCACATATATGTATATGTATAAATGTACACACACACACACAGTCATTTGGTACATAATGAGATTTCAGTCAATAGACCACATACACATTTTGGCCCCATGATATTATAATGGGGCTAAAACATTCCTATAACCTGGTGACTTCATAGCTGTGCTATAGCCTAAGATATTCCTCACTTGTTTGCGGTGACACTGATGTGAATAAACCGTTGTGCTGCCCATTATCCTAAAGGATAGCATATACAATGATATACAGTGCATAATAGCGTGTCACTAATAGTAATAATTGACTATGTTACTGATTTATGAAGCTACTATACTTTTCCTTTTCTTAAGTTTATTTTTTCCATAAGTGAGACAGAGAGAGAGAAAGAGAGAGAGAGAGAAAGAGAGAGAAAGAGAAACAGCACCCCCAGGGAGTCCTGATGTTGTGATCCACTCCCAGCTTCAGCCAACCCAAGATCATGGGCAAGTGAGTGTCCAGTGTGATCAGGGAGGTCCCTAGACTTGAACAAAGAACCTTCCCCTGCAGGTTCGCCTTGCAGAGAATCATATTTTGACACTGTACCACACTCTGACTCCTACTATAATTTGATTGATAGTTTAAGGTGTATTCCTGCTACATACATACATACATACATGTATATATATATATATAAAAGAAGGCTACTGTAAAACAGTATACCATGCTTAGCCAACAGCAGCCTCATAATCTTATGCCTTCCACATTTCTTGATTCCATCATTCTCTCTTGTGTTTGGTTTAATTTCCTATTTTATTCATCATCGTCCTTTCAGTGGAACAAGTTGTGGAGGTCGAAAACAGTGATATTGATGATACATTTAATTCTGTGTGGTCTAGGCTCATGTGCGTGTTTGTGCCCCGTTTATTTTCTTAAGTTTTTAACCATAGGTCATGTGCATTCACTGGAGAGAGACAGAGAGGGAGAAATCTTCTCACCCCTAGAGGGAATAACTATACTATAATTCCTTCTCCTCAACTCTCCTGGATTTTGGGCATACACAAACATGCACCTGGTGTGATTTTCAAGCCATCAGGTCCGGGGCTCAAGTTGTAATTTGTCATGTGGAAGTCCAGTGCCTTAATCATGCTAACTGCTGGCCCCTGATGTGTCTTAATTTTTAACATAATAGTTAAAGAATTTGGGAATCAGCAGATGGCATAATGATTACATTAATGAACTCCCATGTAGTCGACTGTAGTTTGAGTCCCAGACCTGGTGGTTTAAATCTCATGCCAGTGCATGTGCATGCATGCCCAAAATACAGAAGAAAATGGAGGAGAAGGGATTGTGCTGTGGCCATCTCCCTAGGGGGTGATTTCTTGCTTTCTGTCTTTCTGTCTCTTTGACTCCCTGGTGAATGTATGCATTCTATAGCAAAAAATCTGTCTCTAAAAACAAAACAAAACAATACAAAAACACAAGAATTTGAATGAAAACAAAAAAAAATTGCAAAAATATAAAATAGCTTATACAATAAGTCTGTAAAGAAATATATTTTTTTTAACAGCAGGAAATAGAATGTGTGTGTGTGTGTGTGTGTGTGTGTGTGTGTGTTTATATTTTTTTAAGAGTTTTTTTTGAGCCTTAGGGCACATGTGCTTGCCAGAGAGAGAGAGAGACAGACAGACGCAGTGAGAGGAAAAGTGAAAAATCACTCCCTAAGGGAGATCACCATGCTGCAATCGCTTCTCCTCCATTCTCCTGTTGGGATCTTGGACACACACTCACACTTACTCAGAGTGACTTTCAAGCCATGGGGTTTGAGACACTAACTGTGGTTGGCCACGTGGGAGTCCAATGATGTAACAGCTATGCCATTGCTGGTCCCATAAACAATGCGTATTTTAGGTGTTAATCCAAAAGTTTAAGAAATTTTAAAGTTATAAACTAAAACAGTTATAGTAAGGTAGTTTTATTAAAGAAAGAAAAATGTTCTTTATTTATTTAGTGTACAGTGTTTAAAAAAATGTACAGTAGTGTATAGCTTTCACACTCACTACTCACTGACTCACACAAGCGATGTTCAGTCCTTTAAGCTCCATTCATGGTAAATGCCCTATATAAGTGTACCATTTTTTATACTGTATATTTTAAAATTTTTATTTATCATTATCATCATCATTTTCAACTTTGCTTTAGGGCATGTGCACTCATCAGAGAGAGAAAGTGAGAAAGCAAGCTATCAGGTCCAGGACCCGAACTGTGGTCAGCCATGTGGGAGTCCAGCACCCCAACTACCATGCCTCCTGCTGGTCCCTAGTCTGTGTTTTTAACATACATTTTCTGTGCTTAGATATGGTTACATACATGAACACTTAACATTATTATATAATTACCTATGATATTCATTTTTTTAAGAGAGATTTTTTGCTATAGGACATGTGCACACACCAGAGAGATGGAGAAAGAAAGACAGAAAGTGAGAAATCACCCCCTAGGGGGATGGTCATGCTGCAATCGCTTCTCCTCCATTCCCCTTTCAGGATTTTAGGCGTGCAAACACACACGCCCTGTGGGAGTTTTAAGCTGCTAGGTCTGGGACTTGAACCATGGTCAAATACATGGAAGTCCAGCAACATAACCATTATACCATCTGTTGCTCCCATGTATGGTATTCATTTTACCTACAGTAAAATACTATACAGATTTGTAGCCTAGAAGAAATAGGCTATACCATACAGCTTAGGTTCCACCATTTAGGTTTGTGTAAGTACACTCTATGATGTGTGCATAACAACGCATTCTAAATTATATCCCCATCATTATGGGATACATTATTTTGTGTATTAATATATATATATATATATATATATATATATATATATATGTATATGTATATATATATACACATACATATATAAATATATGTAGACATGATGTACACGCACTTGTATACACACACTCATTTCAACATTCATCACAATCGACAAAAAGTTGCACATAATTCTATTTAGCAAGGAATTAGGCACCAATTATAAGACGTATATGTGTCCAGATACAGATAAATTTCTAAAACATTGTTAAGTGAAAAAAGGCAAATTAAGTCCAGAAGGAACTGAAGGAATGTTCTAATTTCCCTCTTTAAAAATTAAAGTGTATGTGTGTGTACATTGACCTATAAAAACAGACAACTGCAGAGAAAAAAAGTGAAAAAGTATACACCAGATTATACTGAGTGGGATTTTCAGTTTCCACATTATCCATTTTTGCATCATCTCATTTTTCATTTGGTATATACATGTATGTGTATACATCTCTTATAATCAGAAAAATAGGTACCCATGTATGGAAAACCCACAGAGTAAACAGAGGGAAACAAAAAAGAAAAAAAGAGCAGCAACCTAGGCCTAGAGACGCTTTTAAAGCTGCTCTTTGGGGAAGAAGTGCTGGGTCTCCAGTGTGTACTAAAGAAAACTCCATAAACCTCAAAAGCACAGGTCAAAAATACCTAGGATTTAGAGTTCTTTGACATTTCCCAGTTCTCCTTAAATAATTTCCTGAGTGTCTTCATATTTCTCTATCGTCTGTCTATGCTTCTTGCTGACTGGTGTTCTTACCTGGCTTGTGAGGGATCAGAGGATAAGCAGAAACAAATCCCCTACAAGAACAAAGTAAAATTCAACAGTAACAAAAGAGTCACTTAAGATTCTGAGGTCTGTTAGCCCAGAAGTTGACCAAGGCAGGGTTTGGTTCTTTCTCAAGAACCAACTTTTTTTTTTTCTTGTAAGTAAATTATGAAAGATACCATTCAGCAATGTCTACATACGAAATCGATATATCGCCCAGGTCGTTAAAAGAAATTTTCATTATTAGTGAGAAGGCTGGCTCTGCTTAAGGGCTGTGCATAGGAAGCTGAGCCTTACAAGCCAGCCAAGGGTTTGAAAAACACACTAGGCGCGTGTGCGTATTTGACAACTAGAGAAATGGAGGAAAAGAGATTATGGTATCATACAGCATTGCGGGGCACTCCCCCCCTTAGATTTCTCTTTGGCAGGCACATTCACCCTCTAGCAATAATAATAAGAAGAAGAATTCATAAGATTGTTTTCATCATTCTCTTTAAGAAGCCTTGTTGATGATGATGTGTATAGTATTCTCAACTGGACTGGTCTGAGGTGTATTTCATGTTGGGTAAATTCTCTTTACAATCTAAATGATGTATAACAACGGAATGTATAAATAACAATAATACGAAAGAAAGGATAAAGAAAAGAAAGCTTAACTAAATCAATGAATATTGAAGAACTTAAAAATGTGATTAAAGACCTCATCTTCTGGCAAGATGTGGCTTAAATGTAGACTTTTCTCCAATCCCTTTAGAACAATAAAAGTTAAAAAAAAATAGCATTTTTTAAATGTTTATAAAATATATTTTGACTTCTAAACATGGAAATAATGCTTTAACATTTGGGTAGGCATCTGAAGAAATTATTTCTTGAGCACATGGAGCTTATTCAGAATATGAGTACATTTAACTTTACCAAGATATTATGGGATGTAGAAAGACAGACATTGTTGGTTTTGCATTCAAATGGGCAACTATATTAAGGTATAATTAATTATAATAAATTGCACATAGTTAAACTACAATTTGTCAGGTTTTGATACATGTCTACACTCACAAAGCTACCACTGCCCTCAAGATAACTAATATCGCCAATATCCAGCATCGTTTCCTGGTGCCCCTTAGCAATGCCTTTCTCCCTACCCCTATCCTTAGGAAAATATTAATCTAGATTTTATTACTACATAGTAATATATATTTTTAAAATACTTTTTATCAGTGGACTTATCCAACATATTCTTTTTTGCCTGTGTTTTTTTTCAGTGATTTTGAGATCAAAACTGCTTTGTATGTTTCAATAACATTTTTTAGAGCATATATATATATATATATATATATATATATGAGTATTCTGTAATCTGTTTACTCATTATCCATGAATATTTGAATTTTTTCTCATTCTAAGCTATTACAAATAAAATTACTATAAATAAGACTTTCTATATAAGACTTTCTGTAAATGTAAGTTTTTATTTCTCTTGTATAAAATGTCTTAAAGTAGAATGACTGGATCATATGGGAGGTATAACTTTACCTTTATCTTTGTTCCCCCACCACCCCCAGGGTGCGTGTGCTCAAGGGAGAGAGAGAGAGAGAAAGAGAGAAAGCACACTCCAGGGGCCACAGCCAAGCCACAATCCCTCCTCCTCCATTCTCCTCTCAGAATTCTGGGCACATGTGCCTGGCACGTTTCTCAAGCCGCTGGGACCGAGACTTGAAGCACGCCATCACCATGTAGAATCCAGCCACCTTGCCACTGACTGGCCCTTCCATTTTCCTTTTTAAGAACTTGACAAAACATTTTTTGAGAGGATTATGACATTTTACATATTCGACAGCAGCCTATTAGAATTCCCCTGCTCAATATACAGGCTAATCCTAAGTGGCATGCAGGAGGATCTCATTGTGGTTCTGGTTTGCATTTCTCTGATGATTAATGATACTGAACAAACTCTGATGAGCTTAATGACTGTGTGTATATCTTCTTTTTAGAATGGTTAGAATCCTTTTGGTGTTCTTTATGTTCTTAATTTTTAGTAGTAAGAATCCTTTCAAATTCTACATAGGTTATACATGTAGCAAATATTTTCTCCTAGTTGGAGGTTTGCATTTTCTTTCTCTTAGTGACGTCTTTTTGAAGAGTAAACATTTCTAATTTGGTTGAAGTCTAATTTAGTAATTTTTAATTTTATGTTACATACTTCTGCATTCTAAAATTGTATATATAACTATCCCAACTATCATGATTTGTTGGAAAGATGGTTTCTATCCTATTTAATTGTTTTGTCATCTTAGTAAAAAATCGATTGATTGCCTTATGTGGACCAATTTCTGGACTGTGTATTTCATTGATACATTTCTTTTTGCACTAATCAAACGATCTTGATTACCATTAACTTTCCCCTTCAGCTTTATTGAGGAATGCTTGATATATAAATAGATATATACATTTAGAGTATACAATCTGATTTTGTTAATCTATGATGGAGTGTGCACTCTATAGAGAGGTAGAGAGAAGTACCCTCCAGAGGGTCAGGTCATGATGCAATCTCCTTCCTCCAGTCTTTAAGGCTATCAGACCCTGGGCACACATGCCTGGCATATTTTAGGCTGAATAGACAGGATTCAAAACACAGTTGCCATGTACGATCTAACTTCTCCTGAGCAGCTAATTATTACTGCACCAAAGAGCAGGTCTAATGTTTTGATAGGGGTATACACGGTGAAATGATTAGCACAGTCAAGCCAATTAACGTATCAGTCACCTCACATAATTACCATTTGTGTGTGTGTGTGTGTGTGGTGAGACCACTTGATACCTGGTCTCTCCGCAATTTTCAAATGATCATATATTATTAATTGTCACTATGCTATATATTAGGTCTCTGGTACTTATTCTACCTGTAACTGAAAGTTTTTACCCTTGATCAATAGCTCACCTTAACCCCACCCCTACCCCTGGTAACCACCATTTTACTTTTTGATACTATGCATTGGCTTATTTAGATTCAACATATAAGCAAGATCATGCAGTGTTTATCTTTCTATGTTTGGCTTATTTCACTCAGCATTCTGTCCTCAAGTCTTAGCCATCACAAATAACACATTGCAGGATTTTCTTTTCCTTTCTTTGTTAGTCAGGATCTCACTCTGTCATGGTTTTTTACTTCAACCTCCTGGTTAGTTGAGAAAACAAAATACAGATATGCATCGCTCTGCTCTTCTCTTTTAGCCAGTGTTTTGCTGTGTTGTTCAAACTGTCCCCAAACACATTCCTTCTTCCTTAGCTCTGGGGTAGCTAGACTACAGGTACACATCATCATGCCTGGGTTTTTGGGTAGGCTATGAATCCAACCTAGACCTCCCATGTAGCCTGCCAAGTAATGGTTTTACCTGGTGTGTATTACTGCATACGCTTCTTATAGTTTGGGTAGTAAACTTTTATTGGATATATAGCTCCCATTTCTTTAGTTCCCTTTTTGTACTATTGTTTCCTCTACCGTGCAGAAAATGTTTGCTTTGATGTAGTCTCATTGTTTATTTTTACTTTTGTTGCCTCATTTGAACTCTTATGAATTTCATAATTAGCTTTGAAATCAGGTAGGTAAGTACTTCAACATCATTCTTTTTACAATGTAGTTTTTCTAGAGCCATTACATTTCCATATACATTTTAAAATTGATTATTAAGTTCTACAAATCAAAATCTGCTAGAATTAATGTTAAGATTCAGGACCAGCAGTTTACATAAAGGCTATGTTTCTGGACTCCCATGTAGTCGACCACAGTTCGAGTCCCAGACCCAGTGGCTTAAACTCACACCAGGTGTGTGTGCGTGTGTTCCCAAGATCCCAAGAGAAAAATGGAGAAGAGGGGATTGTGGCCATCCCCCCTGGGGGGGGGGGTGATTTCTCACTTTCTGTCTCTCTGTCTCTGTCTTTCGCAAGCACATACATCGTATAGCAAAAAATCTCTAAAAAAAAAAAAAAAAAAAAAAAAAAAAAAGATTGTATTGATTCTAAAAGTAAATCTGGAGAGAACTGCAATCTTTAAAATGCTCTTTTGTGACCAGCATATGGCATGGTGATTAAAGCCTAGAATCCCACATGGCTGATCATGCTTCAAGTTCTGAACCCTGTAGTTCGAAAAACATGCCTGGCACATGTGCATGCATGCCCAAAACCCCAAGAGGAGAATGAAGGGAAAGGATTGCAGTATGACCATCCGTGCTGGGGGGTGATATCTCACTTCCTCTCTCTCTTTCTCTCTCCATGAGCACATGCACTCTATGGCAAAACTATTTTAAAAAATTGTCTTTCAGCTAATAAACGTATGTCTATTATTAGGATCTTCTTTAATATATGCTTTTTAGCTGAAATATTCAAATCATTATCACTTCATAAAATTACTGATATTGTTAGATTTAACTACATGATTTTTTAAATTTATTTTCTCTTTGGCTTCTACCTTTTATTTTGTTCTCCACTGCCCTGTTTACTACCTTTCTTTGCAATATTTGAATATTGTTAACAACACATTATAACTTAACTTATTGACTTTTAGCTGTACTTCTGTGAGATATGTATGTATGTGTACATATATGTGTGTGAATATATAATATTTATATATTTCACTCTGGCAGTAGAAGGGCAGACAGTTCTCATATATTTATAAAGGGACTTCAAAAGGTACATGAAAATTCAAGTTATGAAAAAACTGTGCCTGGATTTCAAATAGTTTATACCAAAATATACTCATACCTTAATTCCATTTTTTGCATAAACTTTTTGAAGTTCCCTCATATACACATATTCATGGGTATGTGGGTATGTACATATGTGGGTATGTACTGTATGTGTGTGTATGTGTGTGTGTTTGTGTGCATGTATATGCATATACATTCAGTATAGTGTTTAGATTGCATTACTTGGTGTAAAATGTAGAACTTTTGTGACCATAAAGGATAAATATACTAACTCTCCCTCCTGATGTCTTCGTTGTATAGCTGTCATGTGTAGCGTATTTCCATACACAATGTACATCGATTAGGTCATCAGGAAATGATGTACTTTTCTATGCAAAAATGCATCATGACTTTCCCAACAACCCAATGTATATGTTGAAAATTATACCAGACAATGTTAACTTTATTTACTCATTTATTTATTTATTTATTTTTAATTTGACCAGAGAGGGACAGAGAGAGAGAAAGTGAGAAAGCAAGCCACCAGTTCAGGTCCGGGACTTGAACCACAGTTGGCCATGTGGGAGTCCAGCATCCTTAAGCACCACACCACCTGCCGGCTCCACCAGACAATGTTATAATGTTTGCTTTACACAAACATATTTATTTTAAAGAGTATAAAAGGATAATAGCATTCTATATCTATCCGCATATTTACCATTTCTTTTCTTTTTTTTTTTTTTTGAGAGATATTTTTGCTATAGGGTGTGTGAACTTGACAGAGAGACAGAGAGACAGAAATTGAGGAATTATCCCTAGGGGAGATGGCCATGCTGTAATCCATTCGCCTCCGTTCTCCTCTCAGGATCTTGGGAATGCAGGCACAAGCACCCTGTTTGAGTTTTAAGCTGCCAGGTCTGGGACTTGAAGCATGGTTGGTTACATTGGAGTACAGTGACATAACCTTGCACCATCTGCTGGTCCCCCCAAAATATTGGTTAGATGCCAGGAAGTAGGTGGCAGTGCCTTTCCTGCTTGTGTGACGTCAGGCCCGAGGGCCTCTTCTATCCTTGTCAAGGAGAAAGCTAACCCTCTCTCCTTTCGTACAAGACTGCATTTACCATTTCTAGTGTTCTTGATTAGTTACTGAGCTGTGAGCTGCTCTTGCATCATTTCCTTTCAGTCTGAAAAACTTCCTTTACCATTTATTACAGAGCAAAAGTTTTTCTTGCATCAAATTGTCTTAGTGGTTCTTTATATAAAATGTGTTTATCCTACCTTCATTTATGAAAGGTATTTTTGTTGAACAAATAAGTCTAAGTTGACAATTTTTAAAAAGTAATTTTTTCAGGGCCAGCAAGTGGTGTGGTGGCTAAGGGTACTGGACTCCCACATGACTGACCATGGTTTGAGTTCCAGACCTGGCAGCTTGCTTTCTCACTTTCCCTCTCTTTCTTGCTCAGTCCCTCTCTGGTCTAATTAAAATAAATAAATAAAAATAAATAAAATTAAATAAAAAATGATTACTTCAGTATATTAAAGTTATTTCCTTGTATTTTGGCTGCCATTATTTTTGCAATGAAACCTATAAATTCTGTATTTATTTTGAAAAGCTTTCCCCTATACAATATGTCATTTTTTTCTAATTACTTTCAAGATATTATTATTTAGCTTTGATTTTCCTCAGTTCAGTTACTCTCTACTTAGATATAGTTTTCTTCAATTTATTTTATGTGGGATTAGCAGAACCTATTTTATGTGAGCTCACTGAATCTATTCATTTTTTTTTTTTAACTTCTACAAAATTGGGAATGATTGGGCCATTATCCATTAAAATGTGTTTTTTACCTCAGTATTCTTCTCTTCTTCTACTGGGATTTTAGTTATATCATTGCCCTTAAAGTAACATCCACCAAATCTTAAATCTTGGTTCTTTTCTTTTCTAAAACAAAATTCTCTCTCTTTTATATTTGATCATCTCTATTGCTCTATTTTCAAGATCAGAAACTCTTATGACTTGAATTCCTTTGAGACTGGGTCAAATTTTTTGGTTATCTGTATACTGAATAATTTTGAATGTGATGTTATATAGGCTCTGGGTGTTGTAATTCTTTGGAGAATATTGAAGTTTTTGTATTCATAATAATCAATCTGATTGGGTTAACCAGATACAATAAAATTTGGCATCACTTTCAGTGGGATATTGCTCACACCTCAGGTTAGTTCTCTTAGCCTCCGTTGCGTTGTTTTTGTTGGTCCACACATACGGGCTCATGCTCTAGCTGTATAGGTTGATGTACAACATTTGAGGGTCTTCTTTTTCTGTTCTAATCCTTCCAAGATTTCCTCCTTATTCTTTGTCTCATAGCTCTATTCTGTATTTTCTTTGACCAAAAGGAAAACAGGTTTGTTATGAGAGTATTAGTTGCCCAGGCCATTCCCAGGGTGGAGTCTTTTCTCAAGGCAGAGTTATGAGAAAATCTACAAAAAGAAAAGAGAAAAGAAAACTTAAAACTCATCTCTATGTGGTATGCCTCTCTAAGGCATCTTTCCTCTTTATAGACTGTCTGCTTTTGTCTAGGTTTTAATTTCTCAGAAGTTTTTTGTTGTTGTCTTATTTTGTAAAAAGGTTTTAGTTCTAATGAGTGAAAGGAAATGGGTGGTAGGTATATTAAACCACCACAGTAGAACCATAATACCATTATTAAATCTGTTTTACAGCTCACTAGTTTGTGATAATCAGTAAAGTATCTAATCCCTCTAATCATTGTTTTTATCACTTGTGAACAGGGATAACAATGAATGGAGATAACAAATTCACAATTTGTTAGGATTAAGTGGCATACTATACATAAATACCTTACCAATGTTGGCACGCAATTTTCTTAACATTTCCTTTAACTTTTAGCCTATAGTTATTTTCTGGAGTTCTTCAAAAAGTCAAATTGCTACAATTCAAATTGCTAAGGGTGCATGTTCTTACTGGAGAGAGGCAGAGAAAGACAGAGACAGGGAAATTGAGATATTACCCCCTTGAGGATGGTCACACCTCAATCCCTTCACTGTTCTTCTCTTGGGATTGTGGGCACCATGCATGTACATGCATCCAATGGGATTTTCAAGCCACCTGTCTGGCACATGACCATGTGAGAGTCCAGTGCCTAAACTACCATACCACCTGCTGACCCCAAATTGCTAAGATTCCTTAAAAAAAAGAATTATTTAATGCTATCATTATTACTTTTTCAACTTGACCACTGAGAGACAAAGCAAGAGATAGGGAAAGTGAGGAAATAAGCCACCAGATCTGAGACTCAAATTACAGTTGACCATATGGGAGTCTAGCACCTTAACTACCATGCACCTCCAGTTCTAAATTGGTAAGATTCCTAATCAAACATCACTTTTCTAAGCCTGGTCTGGAATGGACACTTTACTATACTTGAAAGAAACTGTCTTTTCTAGGTGAACATAATTACATTTGATTTTTATGTATTTGTATGAGAAAATTAGCAATAAATAAAATATTAGAGTCAGAAGAAATCTTATTATATTTAGTGCAATCTATTTAATAAGATTCTCATGGAAAGATTTTTTTGACTTGACTAAATTCACAAATTGTCTCATAGCTCTATTCTGTATTTTCTTTGACCAAAAGGAAAACAGGTTTATTATGAGAGTATTAGTTGCCCAGGCCATTCCCAGGGTGGAGCTCTAGAGCTATGAGTAGCTCTGGAGCTTAGTTTCTCCTTACTAACCAAACTCCTTTGTCTGTTTTGAAAACTAGTATTTATATATTCATTTTGAGATCTTTTTTGTTTTGTTTTGTTTTTTTATCATAAAACATGTGAGCGTACCAGAGAGAGGGAAAGAGAGAATTCACCCTCCATGGGAGATGACCATGCCACAATCCCTTCTTCTCCATTCTCTTCTTGCGATTTTGGGCACACACACACACACACACACACACATGCACCCAGTGTGAGTTTCAAGCCACTGGGTCCAGGACTCGAACCACAGTAAGTCATGTGGGAATCCAGTATCTTAACTACTGTGTCACATGTATCCATTTTAGAATGTATCAGATTCCGCATGAATATTTAACTTCTTAAAATACATAGACCCTATTTTTATGGAAAAGTTGTGGTCCCTTCCTAGATTCTCAATGTGACATTAAGGGAGGGAGAGAGTTCCTCTTCACTAAAATCCAGTGCTATGGTTGGGCTAGCCCTGTAGCTTGATGGTTAAGGGAAACCAGACCTCACATGACTGACCACAGATTGAATGCTGCCCACAACAATTTAGGAAACATTCCCGGTATGTGAGTTCATGCCCAGAATCCTAACAATATGGAATAAGTGGAGAAGTGATTGTGCCCAATCAGGGAGTGCTTTCTTTCTCTCACTCGCCCCCTTTTTCAATCTCTCACTTGTGAGAACATATGCCTTATAGCACCTAAAAATCTTAAGACACAATGCTATGGGTTTGAGTCCTTGTGAGCATCAGTCTTGATCCCTGGCTAAGCACTCTTTAAATGAAAATGATCATGTTTTGACTGGATGTATAACAAACAACTTTACCCGGTCTTTGTACATCTAAGTGTCATGTCAGAGACTTGTTAGGGAGAATGATTTGTGGTTAGACTGCAGGGCGTGTGGTTATTTTGAAACCATTTTTGTGCAAACAGGGCGGGGACAAGTTGTTATATCTGTACCAGTCAGATAGATGTTCAAAGGGGATTATCAATCACTATTCTGACAAGACCATATCATTTACAACACAGTCATAGCTAACCCAGTTGAACCACAGTTAAGGTAGTAAATATTTCTGCTCTTAAAATATTGCCCTCTGGGAACCAGCAGGTGGCATGGTGGTTAAGGTGCTAGACACTCCCACGTGGCCAAACATGGCTCAAGTCCCAGACCTGGTGATGTGCTTTCTCTCTCTCTCTTTCTCTATGTGTGTTTCTATCTGGTCAAATTAAAATAAATGAATAAATAAATAAAATAATTCTTTTTTTTTTTTTTTTTTTTTGGAGAGATTTTCGCTACAGGGCGTGTGCGCTCACCAGACAGACAGAGAGAGACATAGAGACAGAAAGCGAGAAATCACCCCCCAGGGGGGATGGTTACGCCCCAATCCCTTCTCCTCCATTCTCCTCTCGGGATCTTGGGCATGCACGCACATGCGCCCGGCGTGAGTTTTAAGCCACCAGCTCTGGGATGTGAACCGCGGTCGACTATGTGGGAGTCCAGCGACATAGCCATTACGCTAACTGCTGGTTCCCAATAAATAAAATAATTGTTAAAAAAAAGTATTGCCCTCCCCAATTGGTGACTGACAGAAATCATATGTGATACTATAGTAAAAACCATTTAGGTCACATAGCATTTTACTACTCATCTAGGTCTGCCATTATTTTCATTTTTGTCTTTTTGCTTGTTATTCTCCCAACTAGTTCATAAACTCCTTGAGGGTAGGAACTATGTATTGTTTATCTTTCACAGTCCATTCTGAGTGTAACTTAATACCTGACACAAAGTAAATTCTTGGATTTTTTTTACTGACCAAAATCATCAAAAAACACTAAAGACATAATTAGCCAGTACAACAAAAGTGACTTTGGGTGAACTGTAAATATCTGGTTTATTCTTCATATTTAATTTTTTTTTCTTTTTTTTCAGAGGTTTTTGCTATAGGGCACGTGTGCTCGCCAGACAGAGAGAGAGGGACTGAGAGACAGAAAGTGAGAAATCACCCCCCAGGGAGGATGGCCACACCACAATCCCTTCTCCTCCATTCTCCTCTCAGGATCTTGGGCACGCACGCACATGTGCCTGGCGTGAGTTTAAGCCACAAGGTCCGGAACTCAAATCGTGGTCGACTACATGGGTGTCCAGTGACATAGCCATTATGCTAACTGCTGGTCCTCATATTTAAACTCTTAACATAACCTTACATTTTAACTTTTTACAACTAGCAAGGAGGAGATTAATGTAATACAACTTTTGGGACTCTCTTTCTTAAAAGGAATTAGGAAAATTTTAAAGATCTTTTATAGATTTTATTAATTGAATGTCACCCCCTCTGGGCTGTTTGGGAACTCTAACTAGACTTTAATATCAGAAAATGTAGATACTACATGCACTTTGCCAATCACTTTATCTGCAGGGCCCACAATTTTACTTGTCACATAACATGTATTTAGTATATAATTATTTAATTGAACACCAAGCCTTTTTGTTGTTTTACACCATGTTTAATTCTCAAAATTATATGGGGAAATTTACAAAAATAGAAATATGCAAAAATAAATATATATTTAAAGTGATATAGAGGAAAATGGGCACAAAGCTGGAACAAGAAATAAATATACAAAAATATGTGGAATGTGGTCTTGTATCATTGTTAGATATAGGTCTCTTTTTCACTATGCATATTATCCATGCCAAAATAAATCTCACACACACACACACACACACACACACACATGCACACACTAAACAAAGCAACCGCACTGTGGCAACTGCTGTCTGGGCCTCTTCCTGTTGACAATGGGTTCCACAGCGTTCGTCTTCATCTGAACTTAAGATTCTTCCTGTAGGAACTTAAGGAAAAAGTGCTGAGAACTTCTACCCTAGACCAGCCTCAACCAAAGACTTTCAATAGTTGGTATACAACTATACCTAGTCCCCCACAACTTCTGAGTGGCCTAAGACACATGTGTTTTGATCATTTTCCGGAGTTACTCTGAGAGATTAAGCTTCAGTAGCCTGCTCTGGGAGCTTTTTTCATTTTTCTTCCACTCATAGTGTCACTTCTCCATGTCTCTGTCACTGTTCCCTACCCTTTTCAAATACACTACTTCTACCCTGATATTTGTTTCATGGTGTGTTTCCAGAAAGAGCTGAAGTAAGATAAACATAGAAACAAAAAGAGGTTGCAAATATGACAAGTTTGAATAAACCATATGGGGGCAGAAATTGTTTTTCTGAGAGAAGCTTCTTCATGGATACCCACAAAGCAGTACTGGATGATGTATGAAACAACATCTTTTTGAAGTTAGTTAGTTTCTTTTTTCTCTTTTTCTTTCTTTCTTTCATGAGTGAGGCACAGAGAGACAGTGAGACAACACTCTCAATGAGGTCTTGAAGCCATGTTCTGCTCTTAGCGTCACTCAACCCTGAACCATGGGCATGTGCGTGCTCTCTATACTCAAGGACATCTCCAGATGTGAACTTGGAACTTTCCCATATGGATCAGCCTTGAAGAGCATAGTGTTTTACCACTATGCTACTCTCTGGCTCCCTAAAACATCTCTAATCATTGATCAGACAATGTCGTGTCTCCTATTCTCACCCTGACTTTTGACTTTGAGAAACATTTCCAGAAAGAAAAAGAAAATTATCTAGTCCACCTGTAGAAAGATGAAAACAAAGGATTCTGGAATCTTTATAAATTAGTGCATTCATCAGGGTTCTGTAGAATGACAGACCAATAAGTTTATATACATGAGAGATGATTTATTGGGGAAACCCCTCGTGTAATTATGGCAGCTGAAGTACAACAGGCTGTCTGCAATCTGGAGATCCTGGGATTCTGGCAGCGTAGATTAGTCCAAATTTTAAGGCCTCGGAGGTAGAAAAACAGATGCCGTGATTCACAGTATGAGGCTGAAAGTCTGAGAACCTGGGGTGCTGCTGGTAGAAATCATGGAGTCTAAGAGAGATGAGCCTTGAGTTCTTCAAGGCAACAGAAGAAGAGCATCTTACTCTGTTTCACAAGAGACTCATTTGTCTTCTATACTTATTCTCTTTGGGCCCCTTGTCGATTGAATTGTGCCTGCTCACATTGAGGGTGGATCTTCCACATGTAGCCTACTCAGACTCCCATGTTAATCCCTTCTAGAGATACCCCAACACATACCCAAGAGTAATGTTTCTTGTAGGTATTCATTAGTCCAATTAAGTTGACACCCCAAACTAATCATCATAATTAGGTTTAGGATTATTCTATTATTGGGCACTTAACTACCATTCCATTTGCAGCCCAATTACCATATGCTTTTTCCTTTTCGTTTTATGCATTGGAGTGTTGCTGTTCATTAGCTTCTTTGTTAACGTTTTGGCTGATGTGCTGCTCATTTTCTAAGACTATCCTTATATTTGATGTCACTTATTTTCCTTGTAAATTTACCTTTTAGAATGTAATTTGTCATGCATAATCCCTGTGGAGATAAGTAATCTTTCCTTTGTTTTCTCTTGGGGAAGAAAAAGAAATAATAAAGAAAAAGGTGATGTGCTGACATATCAAATATGTAAGCCAGAAACTTAATTAATGGAGCTAAAAGTTTATGATCACAAGTCTAATGGACAGTGCTATTTCATTGTGCTTGCTGACCTTGACAAAACTAGATGACATGTCCCCTGAGCACTTCCGATTCCATTCTGGCAAATAACTACGCTTAACTTTTTTTAATACTCCTCTTTTTGTTTGTTTATTTTGCCATTCCCTAACTATTCATTAAAAACAGGGCAACAAAATCCCAGAAAA
The DNA here is from genome assembly GCA_026018925.1 of Tupaia tana. NCBI lineage: Eukaryota > Metazoa > Chordata > Mammalia > Scandentia > Tupaiidae > Tupaia > Tupaia tana. The sequence goes on along the minus strand of JAKSZU010000020.1, from coordinate 19,259,302 downwards.
CTGAGAGTTAATAAAGTACTAAATGAAGTGAGAGATTCAGGCCATGCTTAGACACTTGAAAATAAGCAGATTGTGCCATAGTTGGTCTAGTTATTTTAGCTTTTTTGACAGCTTGTTCAGAGCACAGTGGTCTATCTGTGATTAATTGTTTGGCTATCACTTGCTAATATGGCAGGGTAGAAAAAAGAAAGAAATGAATCAACTATGCTGCTATAGATTAGGCTTGTCATACAGACAGCAAAAACGTGGTATTATAGACTCAAATGAAATATTTTGCTGAATAAATAAGTGGTGACTAATCAGTGCAAACCACCAGTGTGAAAATTCAACTTTTCTCAACACCTACTACCCTCTCTGCTCTCCCTTCCTCAGCAATTCTTTTCACACATCTGAATATGTGATATCTCTAGTAGGTATCAAAGCTGTCAGTTTGTTTATGTATGGTAGACACCACAGCTAAATGTTAATGGAGAAACAACAGTTGTCTCTATCTAATTTAAGGAAGGTAATATTATTTTGGGTCTTAGAAAGTGTAGATTAAGTGAATATAGGTTTCTGGTGGTGAAGTTCAACACAAAGTTAGAGAACAATTAGTGCAAAGCTCTTTACTAAGCTCCCTTTTTCCATTACTTGTTTAATCCTCATAAAAATTCTGAGATAAGATCTATAATGGTACTTTTTTTTAACAAATGAGGAAATTGGGACAGAGTGATTAGCCAAATTGTCCCATAGCAGAATATAAGTGGTAAAATTGGGCTTTTTACTCAGATTGATTCCAGAACCAAGAGGCTCTGGGCTAATGGATATCGCTCACAAAATGAGAGAAGAGCAGCAAGATTTCAAGTTCTATACCAGCAAGGTGTGAGGAGAGAAAGATGTTTCCATTGCTTACAGAATTTCCAACATTACTGAAGAAAAGATTTCCCAAAAAGCCCAGGAAAATGAATATTGAATTAGGAATGGCTTGGATTTGAGTGTCGAAGTCAGATATTCAAAAAAGCCCTCAAAAAAAAAAAAAAAAAGTAGTATCTGTACATACTTGTTTAAAGTCTTGTGAAAAGGTTTCCTACATGCATCAACAACTTAAGAATAGGCCCTTCTTTGACACAAGTTCTGTTTTCTTTAATGCTACTTTGTTTCTGAGTTTCAGACTATCTTCTAAGAAGTTAAGATAACTAAGAAAGGGGCCAGAAGGTGATGTGGTTAAGACATCAGACTCTCAAATCATTGGTGGTGGTTTGAGTCCTGATCCCAGTAGCTTGAAAACCAAGCGGGGCAAGTGTGCATGTGTGACCAAAATCCCAAGAAGAGAAAGGAGGAGATGGGATTGTTACAAGGCATCTCCCATATGGGTGGTGATTTCTCAATTTTCCTCTCTCCATATCGCTCCAGCAAGTATATTTGCTCTATTGTAAAAATAAAAACAAATATAACTAAGAAATAAGGTCATTCAGATCATACTTACTGAATATGATAGCCATTATTTTTCAGGGCGTTTTGCATTACATTTATCTCAAAAATTATTTTAAATTTTCACTTTTATTTGCCTATGTTGACAAAAACAGAACATCAAAAGGGTTTTATTTATGAACTTACTTACTTACTTAATTACTTTGGCTATATAATATAGAGAGCTATACAGGAGGTGAGAAAGAATGTGATTAGCATGATTAGAATTTTTAAATAGAGTGTCATTTAACAATTTGCAAAGCGGAAATCGTTTTCCTAAGTCATTGGTGGAAGAATGGCTAATTTATATATTGCCATGTTTACAGATTATTTAAAGAAGAAGAAAAGTTAGATAAATATGACTTGTGCTTTTTTGTCTCTTGGCTATTTTTGATATCTACATGTAATAGTCCTGAACAGCCCTGTAGGAAAGATCTCCTACTCATTATGTTGAAATCACTGTTTCCCAAACACATTTGGCCATAGACCTATTAAGATCAAACTGGTGAACCTTAGATAGCATTAAGAAAGCTTCTATGGTCAAATCACTTTGTTTTAGAGATAAAGAGGTAATTCATTTATAAGTATGAATACAAATGAAAAATTAAACATTTATAGGATTTTCCATGTGCCTTCCTGTGGCCTGCGTAATGACAGAGATCCCTATCCGTAGAGAGACAGGTGTTCCCTGTGATGCATTGTCTTCTCAGCCAGCACTGCTGGGATAGAACCACCTCATTCGTAATCAAGAGATTTCAGTCTTTGACTTTTAGAACCTTCCCAAGGAGCAAGCTGATATTTCAAAGAGATTAGAATCTGAAGGGATCATATGATATTCCTTCAAAACTGAGACTTCAGATTTAATGAAAGCTATTCCAAAATGAGATAGGATTCAGAAATCAAATTACGTTTGTTTAGTCCAGCACAGCTTAATAAATCACAGCCACATTTAATAAATATTTATCTTGTTTTAATCGCCATTTAGTGTGTTTCGGTGGTCTCCTCTTTCTAAATGGTTCGCTTCAGTATTTATTAGATGTGATTTCAATTTCTAAAGTAATCTATACATCTTTATTTAGTTTTATAATTCAAATTCACTTCGCCTACTTCTGTGAGATTTAATTAAGATGATGTTTTGATCTTCAATTTTTAAATATAAATTCCTTCATTCTCACAACTAAATCATTACTGAGTAACATCATTTTGGTATTGATGTTCTATAGGGCAATAATAAATTGCAGACATAGCATTAATTATTGCTGCATTTGAAAGTTCTTAAAGGAGAAGTCACTTTGTGGCAGTAATATTTTCCATTATATTATGTATTTGTCACAATTCTCATATTTTAATTACTAAATGGCAAATAAAATGCTAAGCAATTTGAAGGAATGTCATCATTCTAGAAGTCAAAGAGCATATTGAGTTCTCGGGTATCCTTGAATTCCAATCTAATTGACAGTCTCATTATTATTATTATTTCATAATAACATGTATTGGGTTTCCATTATTTTCACAGTATTGACTTTGTATTAGGAATATCTAAAAGATGAGTAGGTGTTATGAAGTGAAACCAGATTATTGTAAATTATCATCTTGCCTTAGATGAATAAGTTCCCTGAGGACAAATCCAGAATGAACTTTACATTTTTCCAGAGCTTAGCATTTTATGAGGGGATTAATAAAGATTTGATAAATGAATAGTCAATGAATAAATGTATTATTTATCAAGGAATACAATAAAGAATGCTGGCACCTCTAATATCCCTTCTCCAAATTTCCCTAGGTTCATAATTATAAGTTTTTAATATGGGGTTCATTTGCTACTTAAATTTTTTAGTGTGGAGAAACATGGCTAGTGATTTGAAGGATGATCGTTTATTATTACAGACTGTAAAATGGTAATTTCCATTTTAGAGGCAATGCCTGAAAATATCTGACAAACTGCCATTTCATTCATTTAAGCTTTGTTCTGAGTCCTGTGGATATACAATAGTCAACAAAACAAAACAAAACAACAACACCAAAAAAAAAAATAAACAGAAAAATGTCCTCCTGTTGAAGAGTGTATGGAGTTTTAGATAAAAGGCGGATATGGGAGCCAGGTGCTTGTACAGTGATAAGGCGCGCCACTCTGAGGGCCACATGGAAAGGTTCTGGTGTGCCTCGAGACACCTCCCTGAGTATGCCAGGCACAATGTGCCCATGATCTGGGACTGGCTGAGGCGGGGTGGATTGCAGCATCAGTGCCCTTTTAGAGGTGCTCCCCCCCCCATTCTCTGTTTCTCTCACTCATAGAAAAGAGAGTTAAATAAAGTCTTTCAAAAAGCCAGATAGTAAAGTGTTATGAATAAAAATAAAGTGCTATAAGGGAGATAAAGAGTGAAAGGTCAGAAAATCTAAAATAAGATGTTCAGAGAAGGGCTTCTTGCCATTGTTTGGGTGGATCTGAAGAAAGTGAAGAAGCAAGCCATTCAAGGTATCTTGGGGAAGAGTTTTCTAGGGACAGAAAGTAGTGTTTAAAAGTACACTCAGGCAGAAGAGAAAGACTCACAGAGGTTGGTGTGACCAGAACAGAGTAAGGGAAAGAAAGTTCATAGCAGGTGAATGAAATGATCATTTGTAAGATATCCTTGGGCATTCTTGGAGATCTAGTATGAGGTAGATACTGTGGGACTTTGAAATTGGAAGGCACTGAGTAGTCTCGAGCAGAAGAGCGAGGCCTGACACATGCCTAAAGGACTACTCAGTTACTGAATGGAGAACAGACACTGGGCTAGAAAGTCTAGTATGAAAGGAGAAATACTCACTGAGGCTCTTGCCTTCATCTGGACAAATAAGATAGTGACTTGGATCATGTTTCTGCTATGGTGGTTATAAGTATTGGAATATATTTTTAAGGTAAAATATGCTGTCATCAATGCATAGGTTAAATGCAAGATGTAAGAAAAAAATGGTGAGTCTAGAATCACTCCATGGTGGTTTTATTTTATTTTATTTTATTTTTTTTGGAGAGGTTTTTCGCTATAGGGCGTGTGCGCTCGCCAGACAGACAGAGACAGACATAGAGACAGAAAGTGAGAAATCACCCCCCAGGGGGGATGGCCACGCTGCAATCCCTTCTCCTCCATTCTCCTCTCGGGATCTTGGGCACGCACGCACACGCGCCCGGCATTGAGTTTTAAGCCACCGGGTCTGGGACATGAACCGCGGTCGACTATGTGGGAGTCCAGAGACATAGCCATTACGCTAACTGCTGGTTCCCACTCCATGGGTTTTTATTTGAGCAAATAAAATAATGGATTTTTTTCTTTTTAGAAATGGAAAAAAAAAAAAAAAAAACATAACAGGAAAGATCAGGTTCTGTGTAGGCAGAGGTAGAGAGGCAGACTTCTTTTGGGGACATGTTACTTAGAAATGCCTCTTAGACCTGTTTACTCATATAAAGATCTTAGTTAGGCAGCTGTAGGGTTCTGGTTAAAGTAAGAGGTGATATGTGGAGGTTTATATTTCAAATCCTTTAGCATAAACTTGGCATTTAAGGGGCTGAAAGAGATTACCTGGTAATTGGGAACAAATAGAGGAGAGAAATAATGTCACACTGGGTCTTAGGTCTTATGGTTAGGACCAAATATAGGATAATAAAATTTAGTTAACATGAAACATTTAGAACTATAACTTAACCAATAACATTGAAGAAGCAAAATATAAACTTGGTATTTTGAGAACCAAGACACATCTGTGCAGTATTTTTTTTTTTCCTTTTTTCTCCAGAGGTAAGGCAGAGTTAACGATCGCCTTTTAATGTCTGACCCAGCCAATTAGCCTAATGACCTTTTTCCTTGGAAATTCTACCTCTATAGCATCTTTCTGATCTTTTCCCCCTGCACTTGAGCCCCAAGAATTGGTAAGAGCTAAGATTTCAGCTCTTGATGTATTTCAGCCATGGAGAACACTGGGGCCAAAATAAGACAAAAAGTAGCCCTTTGTCAGGCATCCAGTCATTCATGGTGAAGAGGGAGGAAGACGGAGCTGGGTGTTCAGCCTCCTCTTGAGAAGGTGGAGTCTTGACTGCTGCATGAGTCAAGAAATACCAGCCTTGATATTATCTTCTTCCTCCTAAGTTAGTACATCCTTTCCTTGGAGTTTCTGACTTTTCTCTTCTGTCCCTATGGGAGAACAGACACTATAAAAAATACATATAGCTTCAAGTATTAATTTTAAATATTTTATGGTCCTGTTAAGAAGAAACATGAAAAAAAGGGCTGTTGGAATTGAATCAACAGGAAAAAAAAGACTGTTTTGACAACAAGGGTAGTTCCCATGCTGAAAAACACTATATTTTTTAAGAAAATGTTAAACATTTGAAGAGATGGTAGGCTTCAATTTTTTTAAGAAGGTTTTCAAAACTACAAGTATTTCTAGTCTAGAACTGTATAACTTGGATTGAAGGGCATTGGCCATTCTAAATTAACTTCCTGCATGGTCTCATTTAGAACATAGCTTTATTATTATTTTTTTTTTCTTTTTTGGGGGATAGTTAAGCCTCATTTACCTTTGCTGTGATGGAATATTTTTCCCCATTTCATTATATTTTCCAGATGACTGAGCAAACATTAAAGGATGCATGATATAAAGAATAAGAATAACAAGGGGGAAAATACAGCCAAGAAAATACACAACAGAATGAATCAAATTAAACAAACATATCTTGTGTTATGTTATGAAAATCAAATACTTATTACTTTATCATAGCAGGTGGGGTGGATAGAGATCTCTGTGGGAAATTACCTGATTCCTAGTCTTCTAAATATATACAAAATCAGCTCTAGCATTTTTTAAAGAGAGACGTTTGCTGGGACTAGCAGTTAGCATAATGGCTCTGTCACTGGACTCCCATGTTGTCGACCGCGGTTCGAGTCCCAGACCCAGTGGCTTAAACTCACGCTGGGCACGTGTGCATGCGTGCCCAAGATCCCAAGAGGAGAATGGAGGAGAAGGGATTGCAGCATGGCCATCGCCTCTTGGGGGGTGATTTCTCGCTTTCTGTCTCTCTGTCTCTCTCTGTCTTTCTGGCGAGCATATGTGCACAATAAGAAAAAAAAAAGAGAGAGATGTTTGTAATAGGCAGTGTGCACTCACTGGAGAGAAAGAGACAGACAGAGACAAAGAGCGAGAAATTACACCCAAGGAGGGATGACCATGTTGTAGTCCCTTCTTCTCCATTCTCTTCTCAGGATCTTGGGCACACACACATGTGCACTGGATGTGAGTTTGAAGTTACCAGGTTGAGACTCAAACTATGGTCATCCATGTGCGAGTCCAGCTACATAACCATTATGCCATCTGCTGGTCCCAGTTCTACTATTTTTTGACCTGTTATAGTATGAAAAGAAAGTAAATTTATAATTTCTGGGGTTCTTATGACCACACTATGCAAAATCTATAGATTAAAACCTTGGAAGTACAACCAGATGCAAACAGAATCTAATAGAATGCTTCAGTGCATCACTGATGAGACAGCAGTGCCTCTCTGTGGGGTTCTGAATCATAGAAGTACCGCTGGTCAAAGAAACATCTATTTTATGAAGAAACAAGATAAATGTAAATGAAAAACAAGTCTTATCTCCTAGAATTCACATATTATGAATCCATCTCAAAATTGTGAAGTTTGGTTGCAAACGAAGCACATACTAAGGCAGATCCCCAGTTGCTCACTTGTGTTGTTCATAGTTACATTAGTTTAAAAGGACTATTTTAACCCTGTGATCCTCTCCTGTTTTGAAAGTTTTGAAGAGAGTTTTTTATTTATTTATTTATTTTGATTTGTGGCACACATCACACATGCACATGTGTCTGGCATGAGTTTTAAGCCACTGGTCTGGGACTCTAACCATGGAAGATTGCATGGATTTCAGCTATGTATCCATTATACTATCTGCTGGTCCCAAGAATATTCTTTTTATCACTGTTTCTAAGAAGACTTTTCTGCCCTATTACTTATTTTATCCATTTTCCCTGAGAACTTATAAAACACAAATATCAAGGCCTTACTGTTTGTTGAACCTCATTCTAATTTTATTTTCCTTCAATTTGGGAGAAGAGGTTATATTATTCTTTTCTCTGATTGTCAAAGTCAACATCATAGAATTTGCAAAAGGTACTTAGGGAGTCTATGCCTGTCCCATAATCAATCAGTAACAATAACTGGTCTTTATTTGCTTCTCTATATACATGTAGACAGCCAGCAAGTATTCTGGGCATAGAATGGAGCTGCTGAAAGTCTTTGTAATAGATTAGCTTTCTAGTTCTACCTTCTGTCTCTTGCGTAAGCTCTAAACCACAGCACAAAATGTGAAGAGACAGAACCTCTTGAAGTCATAGAAGGGTCACTAGGAAGAGACTGATATTTATGGAACATCCTGAGTAGAAGAGATCTAATATTCAAATGAATTTACCTTTCTCTTCAACCTTTTCTACCTTCTGTCAATTTTTTCTCTCTATAGCCCTTTACCTGCTTACCTACCTACATACAAACCTGTATCTATCATCTATTTATTCTGTGTGGATAGTGTGTCCATAAGTTTGGGAACTCAACAAATTTGGCATGACTTCAAAGGCAGATTCTAAGGAATTAGACAACTAAATTCCTCTGTATTGTACCCTATGATATCATATGTCTGAATGTGTGTGTGTGTGTGTGAGAGAGAGAGAGTGTGAGAGAGAGAGAGAGAGCGAGAGAGAGAGAGAGATTGAATCTTTTTTAGTTTTTCTTCAACATCTTTATTCAATGTGAAGCCTTAGGACTTCCAATATCAAATGTATTCACATCACTCTGAGGTATGAGCCTCCCTGAAAGTCATCAATAGGCTTCATTTTACTGATAAAGAACGTGGGACCCAGACAGTTTAAATGACACTGCCTATTAATAGCAGAGCTAACATTCTATACTCACTCTGTTCTTCAATCAGTCAAAATCCTTTGCCTCCACCCGGTTTAAATCTGAAAGTTCTTTCTCTATTAGAAGGAACATAAATCAACTACAAATGACTGTAAAGTATAGAAGTATTAAATGGGAGGAAAAATGAAGGGCAAGTACAGTTAAAAAGTTATTAAGTTTTGCTTATTTTTCCATATTTAATATATTTTACTCTCATGTGAAAAACTAAGATATAAAAGCAAGTTTGGTATGATTAATAAATTGAATGCACTATCAACAATTGTAAGACATATACCCATGGCAGTAGAATATTTTTAAAACAAATTTTGAGTTCTTTGAAAAGTATTTGAAAAAGTCACTGAAGGGACTAACATTTGGTGTAATGGCTATGTTGCTGGACTCCCATGTAGTTGACCATGGTTCGAGTCCCAGACCCGGTGACTTAAACTCATGCTGGGTGCATGTGCATGCATGCCCAAGATCTGGAGAAGAGAACAGAGGAGAAGGGATTGCAGCGTGGCCATCCCCCCGGGGGGTGATTTCTCACTTTCTATCTCTCTGTCTTTCTCTGTCTTTCTGATGAGTGTACGTGCCCCATAGCAAAAACCTCTCAGGAAAGGGAACCAGCAGTTAGCGTAATGGCTATGTCGCTGGACTCCCACATAGTCGACAGTGGTTCATGTCCTGGACCCGGTGGCTTAAAACTCACACCGGGCGTGTGTGCATGCATGCCCAAGATCCTGAGAGGAGAATGGAGGAGAAGGGATTGCGGTGTGACCATCCCCCCTGGGGGGTGATTTCTCGCTTTCTGTCTCTATGTCTCTGTCTGTCTGGCGAGCGCACGCACCCTATAGTGAAAAACCTCTCCAAAAAAAAAAAAAAAAACCTCTCAGGAAAAAAAAATCACTGAATAAGTTAATTTTAATGTAGTGATATCCATATTTTTTTATTGCTTTAATATGTAAGGACTTAGAATAACCACAGGAGGAACCTTCTTCCTTAGTATTAAGAATGGTATTGGGCCAGCAGGTGGCATGAAAGTTAAGGCACGAATTCCACATAGTTGACTCACCAGTTTGAGTCCTGGACCCAGCGTCTTAAAAATCATACTAGGGGGACCAGCAGTTAGCATAATGGCTATGTCACTGGACTCCCATGTAGCCGACTATGGTTTGAGTCCCAGACCCGGTGGCTTAAACTCATACCGGGCACGTGTGCGTGCGTGCCAAGGATCCTGAGAGCAGAATGGAGGAGAAGGGATTGCGGCATGGCCATCTCCCCTGGGGGGTGATTTCTCGCTTTCTGTCTCTCTATATCTCTCTGTCTTTCTGGCGAGCACACGTGCCCTGTAGCAAAAAAAAAAAAAAAAAAAACTCTCAAAAAAAAAAATAATCATGCCAGACAAATGTACATGTGTGCCCAAAATACAAAGTGGAGAATGAAGAAGAGATTGCAGAGTGGCCATCCCCCTGGGGGGCTGATTTTTTTTTCTCTCTCTGCCAAGTGCACATACCCTGTAACAAAAACAAAAACAAACAAACAAAAAGCAAGAATGGTATTTATTTACATTAGCATGTACTGAACAGAAAGTTTCCTGATCTAAGATGAAGAAGTAATTGTAACCAATTTTTCTCCACATAGGTCTTCTTGCAGCCAAGGCTAAACATTTTCTGAGGTGCCCAACAGGGTACCTAACTAATGTTTAGCTTATCTTTTGGTCCTAACTATGAAATGCCTGTGGGTTTTTTTTTTTTTTAATTTGTTTAAGTCAATATAATTACTTAGAGTTGACTTGTGCATCTTCAACAAAAGATTTAATAATATGTATTTCATATTCATTTCCATGATGATAGATCACCTACCTGTAACTGGTTTTAATTCCTCCTTTTCTTGCCACAGCATTAAATAGTTCGTGCGCGAGTGTGTGTGTGTATGTGTGTGTGTGAGTGCTGTTCCTAACATGAACAAGCATATTTCTTGATTAATTTTTAATCCATCGATCTCTTCACTTATCCTGAAAGCTAAATTCTTAATTCTTAACCTGGCACCTTAATATGACATCATTTAAGATTTCACTGCTTTTGGGGCCAGCAGTTAGAGTAATGGCTATGTTGCTGGACTACCACGTAGTCGGCCACGGTTCGAGTCCCGGACCCGGTGGCTTAAACTCACGCCGGGCGCGTGTGCGTGCATGCCCAAGATCCCGAGAGGAGAATGGAGGAGAAGGGATTGCGGCCTGGCCATCCCCCCTGGGGGGGGTGATTTCTCGCTTTCTGTCTCTCTGTCTCTCTCTATCTGTCTGGCGAGCGCACGAGCCCTATAGCAAAAACCTCTCCAAAAAAAAAAAAAAAAAAAAAGATTTCACTGCTTTTACTGTGTCTTTTCAACTTCTATTTTACTTAATTCTTCAAATCACGGCCACTTTTTCCATGCCATGCTTGCTCTTCCTCAATACAGTCGCATATCTTTTGTATACAGAGTTCTATAGGAATGGAAGATAAAACCCAACGGGTTCCATTCGGCTAATTGTTGGGTGGTTCACTTAGACTTCAGAGGCGTTTTCTGTTAATTGCTATCAGGAGTCTTGAGTATTATTAACTTTGTTTGTTTGTTTGCTATAGGGTGCAAGTACTCTCTAGAGAGAGAGAGACAGAGAGAGAGGGAGAAGGCAAGAAAACACCCCTAGGGAGATGACCACACTACAATCCCCTCTCCTTCTGAGATTTTGGGCACACATGCACACAAAGGTGCCTGGTATGATTTTCAAGTCACCAATCAGGGACTTGAACTGCTCAGCTAGCCATGTAGGATCCAGTTGCCCCATTCTCCATGCCACTTGCTGGTCCCATATGATTAACTATTTTCAGCAAACTTTCTGTCATGGAAACAAAGTGCAACATGGACCACTCCACTGTATTAAGTCAGTTACTATCAGTCTAATTCCAACTGGATCTATCAGAAGATAATTTGATACTAATGACAAGCTAAGGAGCAATGCAGGTAGATAAGGAACAATTCTCTGTGTTAAAGACGTCTTGCTGGGTTCAGCTGGTGGTGTGGAGGTTGGTTCCCTGGACTCCCATGTGGCTGAAGTCCCAGACCTGGTGGCTTGCTTTCTCACTTTCTCTTTCTCTCTCTCTCATTCTGTCCCTTTCTGGTCAAATTAAAATAAATAAATAAAGTTTAAAAATATAAAAAAAATTAAGTCTTGCTAAATCTGAAATATGGTACAAGAGGTAGCCATACACACATTGGAATGTCCCAAATGCAGGATAATGAGTTTGAAAACATAAAGATTACATATAAATTCTGATTCCCCACTAAGTTAACAATTCAATCAGATGAAATAAATGCAAAGAGCTAATGAATGTGGAAATTCTGTAGGAAGTTAAGACTTCCTCAGTAGCTAAACAGCAATTAAAATTGTTATTTTGAGTTATGTTATTGAATACTCATCTTTTCTGCCACTATGATTGTCTTGCTCATTTTATTATACAAAAAGTACATAATCAACAACTTTTCTGATCTTTATGATGCAAACTTAGAAAAACCGAGCACTCATATATTTGGCTTTTTAGAAAAGCATTTATCCATATAGGTCAAATCAATTATGGAGCAAGAAAAATATAAAGAATGAGAATGTAAAATACACTTTTGAAATCATAATGAACATCTACTAGAAGGTAGAAAGATAACGTTTAACTTGGTTACCAATCTGATAATATGCTTCACTGTTCTGTCATGACTCATATACTATTCATTTTACGGACATCCAAAGTTAGAAACATTAGGACAATATGAAAAAATAGATGGCATGTTTGTGTACAATCGTTTTAAGCACCCTACAGAAATATTCTTGTTAAGGCGTCTGTGCCTATAGCTTTTAAAACTACAATTGAGAAACTGACATGTTTTTGTTCTCTGGAGCGTCTCCCACTCACCTTACCACCAACTTTCAGCTAAATACTTAATCACTACTATGTGTGAGATACTTTGTCTTAAGCACAGTTGGAGATAACGAAATTCCATTCATTCATCCAATAGAGGCTTATTAAATAACTTTTCTATGTAATTTGCAAAACTTAAATGTGAGAACTGAAAGTCACCACTCTTATTTAAGCTTGTAATCCAGTTGAACTAAGACAAATGCATTAAGAATTGTGGCACGGTTCTAGCCAGTGGTGTGGTGGTTAAGACAGTTGAATACCCCATGGCCCTCAGCCCAGTTCAAGTCAGGACCTGGAGGCTTGAAACACACACTGGTCACATGTGTATGGGTGTCTCAAATCCTGAAAGTTAAAATGGAGAAGGGATTGCAGCGTGACCATGCTCTGTGGAAGGGCTGTGTGTGTGTGTGTGTGTGTGTGTGCTTTCTCACTTTCCCTCACACTCTGTCTCTGTCTTCCAGCAAGTACATGCACTCTCTATCAAAATAAAAAAAAAAATTGTGGTATAAGGTAGTCCCTGAGAAACACTATTCAAATATTATTATCCATAAATTTCAAAAAACCTGACAGTGAAATCACCTCCACTTGTTGAAATCAGAGGCAGAACTGGAGAGGATGTCATTTGAACTGTGTTAGTAAGTTCTAAATAAGAAGAACCTATGCATGACAATAGAGAGACTGTAAGAGAAGAGAAATACTTTTGAAAAAAAAAAAAAAAAAGGTGGGTCAAGCAAGTGACTAAGAACTGTTATTTTACCCATTTTATATTTATTTAAATGTGCTGGCCAGTGTGAGGAAAGGTAGGAAATTATAGCAAGAAAGACCATGGGTTAAGAAAAAAAAAATGTATCCTACAATTTTAGGAAGTTTATTACTTGGCTAAAAAACATTTTTGCTAAAAAGCAACTTTCATCTTTCTAAGTTTCAAATGCTTTTAGATATAACGTCTGGCATTTAATGAAATATCTGTTTAACTTAATATTGCCAAGCGTGTATGTGTGTGTGTGTGTGTGTGTGTGTGTGTGTGTGTGTAATTTTGGACCCTAATGAATTTGTACATACTATTAAAATCTTTAAAGTTGTTGCTACTTTAGAGATAATAAACTGACAAATTTTCTATTAAATTACTTTTGAGGAAAATAAAATATTTGTTTTCCATAACTAGCTGTGGTTAATTAATGTCTTCTATCTATTGTATATTATAATAATTTTACTGTCAATTTAAATAAGGGATGATTGAAAGTACATAGATATGTGTTGTTTGTTGTAGAAGTATTATGCTTCATTAAGCAGTTCCTAAATCAGCCTGATTGTTTGTCATTCATTAGTTCTTCAATTAAAAAGGCACTGGTTGAAGTTTCCTTACTATTACCAACCTCATAGTCCTAACAGATCAGTCCTTCTTGGAGCCATTTCCCTCTCTGTCCCATCAGAAACATGATTTGTTCACTTGAAGAATATTTCAATGCAAATACAAAGAGAAAATGTCAGTCCACAGTACCCAGGTCTTAAATGCAGAGAAGGGGTGAGTGACTCGTCTTCCTAGGGTCTTGTCTCTCAGTGATGTCTTTAATCTGCACTTAGACTCTCTATCTCATTGATTTTTTATCCTTCCTTTGGGTAACTCCTAGTTGTCTTCAGTAGTGCTTAGACACCTGGAATCAGCAGTTAGCATAATAGCTATGTTGCTGGACTCCCATGTAGTCAACCACAGTTTGAGTCCCAGACCTGGTGGCTTAAACTCAAACCAGGCGCATGTGCATGTGTGTCCACGATCCTGAGAGGAGAATGAAGAAGAAGGGATTGTGGCATGGCTATCTCCCCCGGGGTGATTTCTCGCTTTCTGTCTCTCTCTCTGGGGAGTGCACACACCCTATAGCAAAAAACTCTCCAAAAAGAAGTGCTCAGAGCTCAGACACCTCCGTTCCTTGATTTTTTAGGTCCTCTCTACCTAGATTTCATGTCCCTTCCTTCCAGTGGCTAACATATGTGGCTCCAAGGGTCTCATTGATCCCCTGACATATTCTAAATAATGTGTGGAAAAATGAAGTGTTCCTAGCATTTAACTAAAGTAAGAGTAGGGTTTACTTGAATAGAAAAGTATATTTATATAAAAACAAAATATAAGAGCAATAAGTAGCTTTAAAGAACAAGGTATTGGACTGTGTTTTCTGAAGTTATCAAAAGGCACATGCACTTACCAGAGACAAAGAAAGAGAAAGAAATCCTCCCTCTCCTCCCTCTCCTCCCTCTCCCTCTCATATAGGCATGGTCATACTTCAGTACCTTGTCCACCATTTCTCTGCACTACCAAGATTTGGGCCATGCATGTGCATGCAGCCAGAGTGTTTTTCCAGCCACCAGGGCTTGGATTTGAACAGTGGTTGGCCATATGGGATCAGACTCCTTTAACCACTGTACTATAGGACCAGCCTTATAATCTGTTCTTAAAAGTATAAATTCTGCAAAAAAATCATAAGAGCCTATTTTATACCATGTAAAATGGGAAAATTGTATTAAACTGCTATTACAAATCAATTTCTTAAAATGTAAATAAAATATAGTATGTGCTTAGGTAAAAATAAAGATTTCAACTCTGATTGATAAGCTAAAAATAGCTTAGTTTGTGTTAGGAATTTGTTAATTTCCCCTAACTTAAGCATGAGAGATCATCATGTGGAGGAATTCACATTGAATCAAAATATGCAAACAGCTATCCCAAGTTTCATTTTTTTAACCCAGGAATTTTGATCTTGGGCCAGCAGGTGGTATAGCGGTTAAGGCATGGGACTTAATCAACGGTTCGAGTTCTGGACCTTGTGACTTAAAAGTCACTGTGAGTGTATGTGTGTGAGTGTACCCAAAATTCCAGGAGGAGAATGGAGAAGAAGGGGTTGCAGCATGGCCATCCCCCCCTGTGGAGTGATTTCTCACTTTCTCTTTCACTGTCTCTCTCAATTTCTCTAAATACTTATGCCCCCTATGGCAAAAACCTTTAAGTAGTAAAGAAATAAAAAAGAAAAGAAAAAAAAGAAAGAAGGAAAGAAAGAAAAGAATTTTGATCTTTTGAGTTCTCTTACAGCGTATATTACATTTTTCTTTTTTTTAGAGGTTTTTGCTATAGGGAGTGTGCGCTCGCCAGACAGACAGAGAGAGACAGAGAGACAGAAAGCAAGAAATCACCCCCCAGGGGGGATGGCCACGCCGCAATCCCTTCTCCTCCATTCTCCTCTCGGGACCTTGGGCACACACGCACACGCGCCTGGCGTGAGTTTTAAGCCACCAGGTCTGGGACATGAACCGCGGTGGACTACGTGGGAGTCCAGCGACATAGCCATTACGCTAACTGCTGGTCCCTTACATTTTCATTTATAGGCAGAGATTCCAAAGTTATCCTCTTAACTCCAGGTCAGGTAAATTTTGTGACCTTAGCCATTCTCTGGCCTTGGCCTCATTGATCTCCATCTCTCTAACACCAAAATATTTTTCCTCCCCTAAGATTCTTTTCACTCACACCCTTCCCTCATTGGCTGATTTGTTGCTTTGTCACATTTGATTTACCTTCTCAAACGCAAACTAAACTGCTGATGGGATTGATTCTAACCTTTAGAGGGTATCTCTGCTTCATCTATAAGGACCCTATGGCCTTCATGACAAATCAACTTCCATTCTTAAGGGTAAGGCCCCCTGATACTATCTTCCTCCATACCGCCCACCCCAACTACCAAGTTCCTATTTAATACATGAATTTGACTTATTGACTCCTAAATCCAAATACTAGAGCCATAACTAACATGTGTTGCCTCCTTCAAGGTTCTTATAACATAATGAGAGGAATAAGTACATGTTTACATTGTGGGTCTTTAAATTTTTCTTACCATCATGTTTTTGAGTTTCATCTGAGAATCTCCTACATTCTTGCTCATTTTCAAAGCGAAAGTGATTGACATTCTTTGTCCAGTTTGTCATTAGATCTTTCTTGACTCCTTTTACCAGTTCCTAACACGTATGTATCTCTGTGTTCAGTCTGTCCATAATTATCTTTAGTGATATTATGGTCTACCATCTCATCACTGTAAATGTATAATATGAAAATTATTTTATAACTAAACACTAAGTTCCAAAGTAATAATGAGGGTCACAATTTTTCCTGGGGGGACCAGCAGTTGATGTAATGATTACATCATTGGACTCACATGTAGTTGACCGTAGTTCAAGTCCCAAACCCAGCAGCTTAAACTCACCTCAAGAGCGTATGTGTGCATGCCCAAGATCCCGAGAGTAGAGTAGAGGAGAAGGAATTGTGGTGTGGGCATCCCCCTTTGGGGGGGGGGGTGTGGTTTCTTGTTTTCTGTCTCTCTGACTCTCTGATGAGCACACATGCCTGTAGCAAAAATCTCTCAAAAACAAACAAAAAATCTTTTCCCTGGGAAGGAAAGTCATTAAAAGGAGAATGATAGAATTACCAACTGAATTTTACTATGCTTACGTCTTACAATAAATATTGGCTAATTTTGCAAAGAGAGAGAAAAAAAATCATAATATGAAACTGGATCAATAGAAAATAAAGCACTGTTATTCCTAAAAGTTTAAAAATATTTTTCTTTTTCTACTATAGTCAAAACTTTCACTAATTGCCCACCAAAGTATCATTAGAAATGTGAAACATGATTTTTTGGATTGGTCATATCTAATGGGAAGGTTGAAAGTCCACCCTATCTCTTCAAGGACTGCTTTTATTTTCCAATTTAATCTCAGTGTCGTATTTCCATTCCATACATATGCTGGGAGGCCACAAGTGACCTACACACCTTCTATGTGAAACACGTAAAATGTACAAGGTGTTTATTTTGTTCTTAGTTTCAAAATTACCTCGCCTCTATTTCCTTCTGCAAGTGGTATGCACAGGCAGATGCTAGAAAAGTTGTTTTTGACCTTGGTATCCTAACTCCAGCTGGTGTCTTCATTCCTTTAGAAGGCAGAGGCAAATTATAATTCTTTCTTTTTCACCATAAAGTAACCACAAGGTGGCATTCTTTCGGAATACAACATTGCTATTGCGTTTTGCAGTTTGAAGTTTTGTTGAGTTTTGAGTTGCATTAAGGAACCAATGCAAATATTGTGTGTTTGCATCTGGGAAACAGTAGCCCTTAGTGTGCAGATATTTTAGCAACATCTTTTTATTATTATTTACAGTTCATATAATTGGATTTAAGATTTTGTTTCCAGATGCCTCACCTCCTTCACCACCAACAATGAATGCTTTCCTGTGCTCAAAGTGTTTGAAAGGCCTTTTTTTTTTTAATCTTTTACCCCAACACCTAGAAAAATAAAGCTTAGCTTACCTGCAGAATATACAACAATGCATGGTGGTTAAGAGCATGGTTTTGATAGACTGACTGAAAACTCAGCAATGCTCTTTACCAGATATGTGACCTTGGGCAAGTTACTCCACCTCTTCCATTCTTTCCTTAATAGTATTACCTCGCTGGTATATTGTTTACATTCAAGGAGAAAATACTCGTAAAACCATACAGGGAATGGTATATATAAGACACTCAATACATAATTATTGGACTTGCTAATCACAGCCAACGTCATATTCCAAAACATGCTTCCCACAACCCATCTCTGCTACATAAAATACTTGTTTAATTATAAACTTAGACTTAAGGAACTACATCTAGAAAGGCATCAAATAGTAATATAATACACATAATTAATGTGATACAGTTTGTTACTTGGCTGATTTATCTCAGTTTCAAATTCTGACAAAAAATAATGTCTAAAAAGAAACACACACACACACACACACACACATAGAGAAAAACATTTGTATGGAAAGGTGAAGTTTAAGAATACAGGGAGCCTAGAACCTGAAATGAGGATGTAATGGAACAAGACTTGGAGGTAGTGTAGCAAATGAATCCTAGAAACCTAGCAAGGTCAGTGTGCAGGGAGAGAGAGACTGTATCTGTTTCCTTCCTTTTTGCTACTCCCTCTACTTCTCCTGGAATCCACATAGTATTGTCGAATGCAAAATATTCTCATTTGAAACCAGGAGATCTAATAATTCTAAATTATAGTCAAATTTACTCAATGTGTTAACAACAATAATCAATAGTGAAATTAAATAATAATTGAAGCTTAACAGTACATGTAAACAGACTTTAGATTATTATGTTAACTTTAATAGTTACAATAGTTTTCATGTTTTAGCTGTGATAAGTACAGTTCAGAGAACTACCTTTCAAGATCCCAGATAGCCAGGGACCAGCAGTTAGTGTAATGGCTATGTCACTGAGCTCCCATGTGGCTGACCATGGCTCGAGTCCTGGACCCGGTGGCTAAACTCACACTGGGCACATGTATGTGCATGCCCAAGATCCCTAGAGGAGAATGGAGGAGAAGGGATTGCGGTGTGGTCATCCCCCTGGGAGGTGATTTCTTGCTTTCGGTCTCTGTGTCTCTCTTTGTGTTTCTGGCGCGTGCACGTGCCCTAGAGCAAAAACCTCTCCAAAAAAAAAAAAAAAAAAAAAAAAAATACTTATGTCTATGGGACCAGTAGGTAGCATGGTGGTTAAGGTCACTCTGGACTCTCAAATGAACAACCATGGTTCGAGTCCTGGACCTGGCAGTTTGCTTTCTCATTTTCCCTCTGTCTCTCTCTTTCTCTCTGTCTCTCTCTCTCACTCTGTCCCTCTCTGGTCAAATTAAAATAAATAAAGAAATAAAGACAAAAAGAAAGATAAATAAAATGATTCCTTAAAAGAAAAAGGAAATACTTAAAGTCTAATTCTGACTCAGCATTGTACCTGTAATACACATACAAAACCAGGGATGCTGAAACTGTCAGTGTGTCTCACTTGAAAAATTGATAGGACAGTTTTCCTCCTGCAGCATTTAGTGAAATGATGTGTATGAAAGTCCCAGTTTGTATGTGGAAGTATGTAATACAGTGTATGATCTGTTGTGCTTATTCAATAAATGTGAGTTTCCCTCTGATATTTAATTTTATACTCTTCTTGATGATCTCATTGAAAGATGCACCATTATTACATTGTTGTACTTCTGAGTTGAGAAGGGAGCTGGCCTTCTTTTATCTTCATATAGATCCTGGACTCTCTCCCTATATTCATGTATTCACTCACTTATTTTTTTTATTGATTACTTTGCTATTTACTGAACTGCATTACATTGTGCCTTCTTAGCGTTTTTCTCTTTTTTTTTTCAGTTAAAATATTTGGCATTAAAAAAAGTTGTTTTGTGGGACCAGCAGATGGCATAATGGTTACATCACTGGGCTCCCACATAGGTGGCCATGGTTTGAGTCCTGGACATGGCACCTTAAAACTCATGCCAGGTGCATGTGCATGCATGACCAAAATCCCAAGAGGATAATGGAGAAGAAGGGATTGTGGCATGTCCATTCCCCTAGGGGATGATTTCTTGCTTTTTGTCTCTCTGTCTTTTTCTGTCTCTTCAGTGAGTGCATGTGCCTTATAGCAAAAAATCTCTCTAAAAAAAACAAAGTGGCTTTGAACATGCAGTAATTTTGATTTTCTAAGTCTTGGTTTTTCCAATTGCTATCACAATGTTTGGCTACTACTCCATACACTGTATATTAAAACTGGTCCTCCTTGGAAATACCACAATAGATGACCCAGCAATAGATATTTTCTGCTTTTAACACTTATGAGAAATATTATTCAACTAGAGAGGGATATGTAATAGAGAGGGCTTGTTAGACTCCAATAGCAGATGCCTAATTTTCGATAGTTTAACATGAGAGCCATTTATTCCATGCCTACATAGATATTCAGGTCAGCAGAAAAATTGCACTCCAAGTAGTCATTAAGAGATTCCAGTCCTTTTCATCTTGTTGTTTTACCCTCCCATAGAGCCATGTCATCAAATATCCAGCCAAAGAATAAAAAGCAATCATGAAGGAGATACACTACTTTTTATAATAGCCTTGGTCTGGAAGTAATTCACATCACACTTGCATATATCCACCAACAAGACATAGTCATATAGACACACCTAGCAACAAGGGGAGGAGCTGAGCCCTCAGCCTGTTACCCTAGGATAGAGCATTGCAGAAGTCAGTGGCCAAGGAGAGGTCTTTGTCACAGTGTATGAAAGAGAAGCTATATTGTAATTGTATTTTTGTTTACCCTGAAACAACAATTTCTTCATCTACTGATACTTATCCCATTTTACTGAAGATTCTTTCAAGGAATACTAATTTAAATTCTGCCTGTTCCCAAATGGATAACACGTTATTTGGGAGTGTGGGTGACATTAGTTGTAGAAGAGGGGTGATTTTTCTTAATGTAATTTTAAACAACAGACCCAATTTAGTGCTGCACTAGCAAAGTATTTAATTAAAATCACATTATTAAAATAAAAATTAATGTTCTGTTGCTGAACTGCTTGGCTGAATGCACCAATTAAATTTTTTTTTCCTATCTTTCCGACCCCCTCACCAGTCTCTTTGGAAAAGAGAAGACACACACAAATGAACACACAACTTTCTGACTAAACAAACTGAAGCTAAAAATAAACTGTGTCCCTGAAATACTGCAATTGTACAATTACCTTAAGCATTTGAGACATACATAATGTGATAAAAGTACATAATGCAAATGTTTTACTAAAACAAGTATAACTGCTATCTTCTATTTACCAAAAACTTAGTTTTAAACAGTATTTAACCTTACCTTCCTTTTTTGACTCCTCATCTTCTTAAAGTGATTTGAGAAGTCACTAGGAATCAATGGAAATTAGAAAACAAATTTTAGGATAATAAACATAGAAAATCTTAGATTCAGACTGTGGCCTCTGATTATAAATTTAACTTTAGTTCTCCTTGGAGTAACAATAGATCAGTAGATGCCTCATCCTATGTCTCACGTGCCGTAAGTAAAACTTAGACATAGGTATGCTGAATAAATCTTCTATAACCTACGTTTTATCAAACTCTCTCCAAACACATGCCATTTCTTCCCTATTTTTCTAATTTCTTCTCCACGCTTTTTTTGTAGGATATTTTCTATTCAGAGTGCATTAATATCACTCAAATGTAAATGTGCTACACATATCCCTTTTTCCCTGTTGAGAGCCCCTCTATGGTGATACATTTAACAGTTCTACCACTCAGCAATTTCTTTCTCTTGAAAATCTCCGTGAATATCAGCAATATAGGGTGCTGTGAAGCTACTTGTTTTTCAGTTTGATTCAGCTGCCACATCCCAACTTTCCTGAGCCATTTGGTCTTTCAGTAGAAAAATCTGCAAGCTTATCTACAAATCTTGAGATTCAGGACCAGCAGATGGCACAATGATACATGGCTGACCACGGTTCAAGTCCCAGACCCAAAGACTTGAAATTCATGCTGGGTGCATGTGCTTTCATGCCCAAAAATCTGAGAAGAGAGTGGAGGTAAAGGGGTTGTGGTATGGCCATCCCCCTGGGGGTGGTTTCTCACTTTCTGCCTCTCTGTTTCACTCTGTCTCTCTGGAAAACACACAAACCCTATAGCAAAAATCTCTCTCACCAAAAAAGCTTGGGATTCACTTAAACATTGGTTGTGCCCTCACTAGTTCCCTTCACTTTACATGAGACTGGACGTACACAGATAGTCATAGTAACTGCTGTCAAGTTGCAAACTGGTTTTCATATTTGTATTCATTTGCATATGCTGATTGATAGAATGCGTGGTAAACTGCACTGAAGTTACTTACCACTCCATCATAGAAGCAAATGGTCAGGTAGCAATCGTTTTACACTAAGTTTTCTTTTTTTAATTATTCATGTACTTATTTATATTAAAGTATTTTTAAATACATAAACACAGCAAGTGGAGAGGAAGTAAGATGGCTACGTTTGGTGGTGGCTTTCTGGGAAGAAAGGCTAAAAAACTTTTCAGTAAATACCTTTACTTCCATCAGAGGAGTGAGAGACTGGATTAGCCCACGAAAAAGAACACAGGAGCTTCTGTGGTATATTCTGGCCCCTACAGGACAAACTTGTCAGGGCTGCACTCAGGTCAATGAGCTGGCTAGGCCCAGGAAATTACATGCAGGTACATACACTGTGCTTGGATCTGAAATAAACAGTTTGCCTTTGGCCCCCACCCTCCATGGCCACCTTGTGAGGGCTGCATTTGAGTACAAATCCTGACCTACCCCCAGAATTTATAGGTAGGTACATAAGCCCAGTGTGGATCAGAACTGCACAGGCAGCTACTGGCTTCTCCTAGACCACCTTTGCTGGGGCATAAGTTGGTCTTGGAGGCCAAACTGCTGCTGAAAAGGACAAGTAGGCCTATCAGACTCTGAGCCACAGAGACTAGTCCAGCCTCCTGCATCCCCTGGATCACCTTCATAGAACCACATCAGGACCGTGAGGGTCACCTTGCCCTGGGCAGTTCATGTACGTTACAGAGGACCTGCTCCTTGGGTCTCAGAGAGAGGCTTGTCTCCAATCCCTCCTGGATGAATTTGCCAGGGCTAGATTTAGGCATGGAGGGCAGATCTACTCTCAAAAGTAATGAGCAGGCACCACCTAATTGGGATCTGAAAGGCACATTTTATTTCTGGCTTATCCTGGACAGCCCTTTCCAAAGTACACCTGGATCCTGAAAGTCCCTTCTCCACTGTGGAGCACTACAAAACTTATTCTCCAAATCAGAAAATAGCAAGAACTCTACCATATGCCTAAAATCTATCCAGAGCAACAAGAAATATGAAAAAAATAAGGAAATACCTCTCCCCTAAAGTAATATAGTAACTCCAAACCAATAATGAATAACATGCAGCAAATCACTGAAATGTCAGAAATAGAATTTAAAAAATTGATAATAAAACTCAATGAGATGCAAGGAAATAAATTCCAGGAGATGAGAAAATCATTCCATGATACAAAAGAGGTGCCCTATGAAGAGACATACATGCTATAACTGAACCAAACGGAACTTCTGGAGATGAAAGATACAATACAGGAAATCAAAAACTCTCTCAAAAATCTTAAAAAATGTATAGACCCTGAAGAAGAAAGAATTTCTGAGCTTGAAGACAAAATCTCTGATTTAATACAAGTCACAAAAAGTAGAAAGAAAAAATAACAATTAAAACAATAAAAATGAGGGGGGCCAGCAGGTGGCATGGTGGTTAAGAGCACTGGACTCCCACATGGCCGACCATAGTTCGAGTCCCAGATCTGGTGGCTTGCTTTCTCACTTTCACTTTCTCTCTCTCTCTGTCTTGCTAACTCACTCTCACTCTGTCCCTTTCTGGTCAAATTAAATTAAATAATTCTTTTAAAAATATTAAAAATTAGGACAACATATGGGAAATTTTAGATACCATTAAGCAACCAAATATTCATGTAACAGGTATTTCAGAAGGCAAAGACACAGATAAAGTCTTAGATATATCTCTTTCATGAAATATTATCTGAACACTTTTCTTATCTAAAGAGACATGCAGATACCCAGATCCAGGAAATACAAAGGATACAAAATAGAATCAATACAAAAAGATCCTCTCTAAGGCACATCATTGCCAAAATGACAAAAGTCAAAAGATAAAGACAATAGTCTAAAAGTGGCAAGAGAGGGGCCAGCAGATAGTGAAATGGTTACATGATTGGGCTCCCACTTGGCCGACCAGAGTTTGAGTCCTGGACCTGGTGGCTTGAAACACACGCCAGATATGTGTGTGTGTGCATACCCAAATCCCAAGAGAAGAATGGAGGAGAAGGAATTGTGGCATGGGCCCTTCCTCAGGGGCAGGTGATTAGACACTTTCTGTCTGTCTCTCTCTGTCTCTCCAGTGACCTCATGTACTCTTCAGCAAAAATTTATCTTAAACAAAAAAAAAAAAAAAGGCAAGAGAGAAGAGTCAAATTTTTTATAAAGAATACCCTGTCACACTAATCTCAAACCTTTGAGCAGAAATCATGCAGGCAAGGAGGTAATCGAAAGACATATTCAAAATTCTGAGAAAAAAAAATCAACCAAGAATACTATATTCAGAAAGATTTTCCTTCACACTGGAAAGAGAAATAAAATCAATTATTCCCAGAAAAGCAAAAACAGCTATACTTCATCAATATTATACCAACTTTTCAAGAAATACTTAAGGGGATACTACATCAGGAAATTATAAGGGAGATAGAAATAAGAAAACCTAAAGTAACTAGGAAAATCACCAACAAAAGGGTAGGAATAAGTCTACAAACATTGATAATAATATTGAATATTAATGGATTAAGTTCCTTAATTAAAAGACATAGACTGAATGGATTGATGACAACAACAAAAACAGGAGCCTTCTATATGTTACTTACAAGGAATACACCTCATAAATAAAGATACATGGATTAAAAGTGAAAGACTGGGACCAGCAGATGGTATAATGGTTATGTCTCTGGACTCCGTAGTTCACCGTCGTTCAAGTCCTGGACCCAGTGGCTTAAAACTCACTCTGGGTGCATGTGCATGTGTGCCCAAAATTCCAAGAGGAGAATGGAAGAGAAGAGATTGAGGCATGGACATTTCCCTAGAGAGTGATTTCTCACCTTCTGTCTCTCTGTCTCTAGTGAGTGCATGTGCCATATAGCAAAAGAAAAAAAAAAAAAAAAGGAAAGAAAAAAAGAAAGTGAAGGGCTGGAAAAAGTCATTTCATGTAAATGGAAATTTTTTTAAAAGCTGGAGTCACAATAGTGATATCATAAAAAAAAATTTCAAGCTAAAATTGTAAAAGGAGACAAGAAGGTCACTATGTAGCATTAAGGGATTAATTCACCAAGAAGATTTAATAATTATAAATACTTATACACCCAGTATAGGAGCACCTAAATACATTTAAAAAGTCTTCTAGACCTAGAGAGAGAGAGAGAGAGCTAGACTGCACCACCCTAATTGGGAATTTCAACCTTACTGTCACCACGAGACAGGTCATCTAGACCAGAAGTCCCAAACATTTTTGGCACCAGGAATTGTTTTCATGGAAAACAATTTTTTTATAGATGGAGGGAGGAAGAGTGGTTAATAAGAACTTACAATCTAGATCCTTCACATGCATAGTTCACAATAGGACTCATACTCCTAACTCCTATGAAAATCAATGCCATCACTGATTTGATGAGAGGTAAAGCTCAAGAGCTAATGTTAGTGATGGAGAGTAGCTTCACTTCTTTGACACCACCCATCTTCTGCTGTGTGGCTCAATTCCTAACAGGTTACAGACACCTACTGATCAGAGACACAGAAGCTAAATAATACCGTAAACCAAATGGATCTGACAGACATTTACAGAACAGTTCTTGCCACAACTACAAAAGCACAATTTTTTCAGACTCATGTGGAGAATTTTCAGAGATATATCACATATGAGGGCGCAAAAGTCTTTACAAATTTAGAAGTATAGAAATCATATCTTACATATTTTCTGACCACAGCAAAATTAAATTTGAAATTGACAACAGAAAAGCCTTTAAAAATACACAAACATGCAAAAACTGAACAATTTACTCCTGAATGACTTTAACCCTAATGAAGGAGCTCAAAATGAAATTGAAAAATTTCTTGAAACAAATAATAATGAAAACACAACTCTTTGTAATCTCTGGAACACATTAAACCAAGTCTAAGAGGAAAAGTTATAGCACTTAGTGCTCACAATAAAAAAAAAAAAAAAAAAAAAGAAAGATGACAAACAAATAATTTAATAAACCACCTCAAAGAACTGATAAAGCAAGAACAAACAAAAACCCCACAAGTACTAGAAGAAAGGAAATAATAAAGATTAGAGCAAAAATAGAGAGTAAAAGAGCAATACAAAAACAACAAAACAAAATTAAAATGAAAAATATTTTAAAATAGATACTGCAGAAATAAAAATACTATTATGAAATACTATGAATAACTATATGCCAACAAATTTTAAAAAATGGGAGAAATGTACAAATTTCTGAACATATAAATATACCTAGATTGAACCAGGAAGAAATTGAAAGCCTGACTAGACCAATTACAAGCAATGAAATCAAGTCAGTTATAGTATCCCAAAAAAGAAATATCCAGGTTCCGACGACTCCACTTCTGAATTTTACAAAACCTTTTTAGTTTTTTAATACTAAAGCCTCTGGGCCCGGTACTGACATCATGCAGTCAACAATGTAGGATTCAGCTGCCTTAGCCACCATGATACCTTATTATCTCTGAAGGATTTCCTACTGGAAATCCTGGAATAAGATGAGGTTGTCCCACCTTCTTTAGCTATTCAGTTTAATATTGGAAGTCCCAGCTAATGTAATCAGACAACAGAGAGAAGTGAAAAGCAGTTGAATAGGAAAGGAAGAAGTTAAATTGTTCCTATTCACAGACAATGATTATATACATAGAAAACCCAAAATAATCTATGGAAAAACACCTAGAAGTGATTAATTCAGTAAAGACACAGGATAAAACCAATAAAGGCACTCTTCACTTAATGGCTGAGTTCCATTCCTATGACTGTTTATAAGCAAATTGGTCAATAAGTGAGGAGCTTAAAGGTAGATGTCTTGTGGTGTGTTGTGACACAACAGAGTATGTATTTTTCAAAGGATATTGTGTGACTCCACACTAGAATAAGGTAATTCTATTCATACAATAATAATATATTGGATAAGCACCAGAAAGAGAAAACACACCTTGGCACAGTAATAGAAATCAGATGTAATTATTTTTATTTTCTGAATAATATTAAGGGTGCACAATAAATCACAAATTTATAAACAAAATATGCAGTCTTGCATTATTTTAAACACTTCATGTAGTGAATACTAACCAACTGAGGCAATGAGCAAAAACTGAGTAACAGTATTTCTGTGACCCATATAGGCTGAGGGGATTCCCCATGCTGAAGAACTGTTGTAAGTTTGAACAATCGTTAAACAGGTAGGTCATTAAGTGAGGAGAGCCTATATCTTTTTGAGTCACTAACAATGATCAGACTGAGGCATAATTGAAGAAAGCAATCCCATTGACAGATAGCTACACACATAAAAAAGTACTCAGGAATAAATTTAACAAAAGAGGTGAGAGACCTCCATAAAGAAAACTGGAAAACTAAGGAAAGAAATTGAAAAATAATTTTAAAATATCGCTGGACTCCCATGTGGTAGACTGAGATTTGAGTCCCAGACCTGGCACCTTAAAACTCACACCAGGTGTGTGTGTATGTGTCCCTAAAATTCCCAGAAAAAAATGGAGACGGGATTTCATCCCCCTTCGGGGCTATTTGTGTCTCTTGTCTCTCCAGCAAGCACATACACCCGATAGCAAAAATCTCTCTAAAAAAAATTAAAATAAAATAATGGAAAGGCATCTCTTGCTCTTAGATTGGCAGAATCAATATTATTAAAATGCCACTTCTACCCAAGTCAATTTACAGATTGAATTAATTTACAAATTTTTACAAAATTACTAGTGACATTCTTTGTGAAAATAGAGAAAAATAATAAGATTTACCTGACATCATAAAATCCCATGTATCACCAAGGTAATACTGCAAAAAAGGCAAAGTTGGAGGCATCTCACTCCCTGACATCAAATGCTGTGATGAACAAGACAGCATGGTACTAGCACAGTACAGACACATTGACCAAGGAACAGAATTGAGAATCTAGAAGTAAATGCAAAAACCATATAGCAACTGATTTTTATAAAGAACATAAGACAATTCAAAGGAGAAAAGAAAGTACTTTCAGCAAATGGTGCTGAGAAAACTGATTATCCACCTGAAGAAAAATGAAACCAGACAACTGTCTCTCAACATTAACTGAAGTCAACTCAAAATGGATCAAATATCTAAATGCAAAGCCTCAAACTATAAAATTAGTTGTGGAAACGCTTGAAGACATTGGAGTAGGCAAGGACTTCTTAAATTACATCCCTAAAGTGTGGGCAAAATTTCCAATTAGATAAATGGGATTACATCAAACTTAAAAGTTTCAGTACAACAACAACAACAACAAAAAACAATAAAAAAAATAGCCCATAGAATTGGAGAAAACATTTGCAAACTATACTTTAGATATTTATAACCAGAATATATAGGAAATTCAAGCAGCTTTTCTGCAAAAAAAGTAATAATTAAAGAATGGGCAATTGATCTGAACAGACAATTGTCAAAGAAAGATACCTGAATGGCTAAAAAGCATTTGAAAACATTCAACATCTCTTACAACAAGGGAAAGGCAAATCAAAACCAAAACGAATTATCACTTAACCCCATTTAGAATAGCTATGATCAAAAAACCCCAAAGAACAAGTGTTGGCAAGGATGAGGTGAAAAAAGAACCCTCCTGCACTGTTGACTGGAATGTGAAATAGAACAACCTTTGCAGGAAACAATAATGGAGGCTTCTCAAAAGTTTACAAATAGAACTACCATATGACCCAATAATCTTACTCCTAGATGTTTACCCAAAACATAGGAAATCACTCAGTTGGAAAGATACTTGCACATCCTATGTTTATCACAGCATTATTTACAATAGCTACGACTTGACAACAGACTAAATGTCCAACAAATGATGTGTAAATTTAAAAATATGTGGTATATACACACAGTGGAATACCACCCATAAAGAATAATGAGATCCTGTCATTTAATACAAAGCAATTGAATCTAAAATATTTAGTACTGGGACCAGCAGTTAGCGTAATGGCTATGTCGCTGGACTCCCATGTAAAGTCAATGGAGGTTTGCATCCCGGACCCGATGACTTAAAACTCACACCGGGTGCGTGTGCATGCGTGCCCAAGATCCCGAGAGGAGAACAGAGGAGAAGGGATTGTGACGTGGCCATCCCCCCCTGGGGGTGATTTCTCGCTTTCTGTCTCTCTGTCTCTCTCTGTCTGGCGAGCGCACGCGCCCTATAGCAAAAACCTCTCTCTCTCTCTCTCTCTCTCTCTTTCACTGTCTCTCTGGTAAGCACATGTGTCCTATAGTCAGTTTTTTAAAGTAATATAATAACTAAAAATAAATATTATTTTAAAAAAATAAAAAAATCTTTGTTGTCCTCACAAAGATGTACAAAACTAAAATGTAAATAAGAAATTATGAGATTGAGCTGGCCAGGTGCGTGGTAGTAAAGGCACCTAAATTTCACATGACTGACTGCAAGGTTTGAGTTTGAGATCCAGCAGTTTATGAAGTATGCTAGGTGTGTGTGCGTGTGTTTGCCAAATCCTGAGAGGAGAATAAAAGACAAACGATTTCATTGTGGCCAACCCTCTTCCACCCCCCTAGATGGTGCTTTATCATTTTCTTGCTCTGTTTCTGTCTCTCCAGTGGATGCACAAAGCCTATAGAATATTTAATAAAAAAAGATAAAAAAGAAAGAAACTATAAAATAGAAAAAATGCAGTAAGTGAATTTACCATTAATCTGATTTTTAAAATTAATTTTTCTTGCTATGTCTTTGTGATGGGGAAGCAAAGGTAAGAAAGTAAATATTAAAAATGTGGAAATGGGGGACCAGCAGTTAGCGTAATGGCTATGTCGCTGGACTCCCACATAGTCGACTGCGGTTCGCGTCCCGGACCCGGTGGCTTAAACTCACGCCGGGCGCGTGTGCATGAAACTTCTTCACTTTCTAAACTTTTAAAACTGAGATGTCTCCTGGATGTCCACAGCCAGGAAAACATATTCCCTCATTTTAGGAAACTTGTGCATTTGTTGCAGAAGTGTGACAAAGTTAAGAGCCATGAAGACTTGCTTGAATGTATAACTTGAAATACCTCCAAGACATGTTAATTTAAGGAAAAGAGTTTTTGGTCTCTAGAAATCTTAACCTTGGATAATTAGTCATACCACGTGAAGATACTATCTCTGTCATTTCTGCAAAAGAAATGCACATATGATCCTAATGGATCTAGTTTTTATTTTCTTTAAATCCCTTCTTGATCTGTTTACCAAGAGGATAATACTTGGTTGATACTTGAAGGTAGTTTATGATCAATCAGTCATTTCAAGGAGTAATATTCTTTGTTACAAAAAGCTGCGAAGCCACAAGCGGCCAGGATTGCTTCCTGACCAGTCTCTCCCACCACCTGAGACACTTCCTAAGCAAACTTAGCTACCCCTGACAATTACATTTAACATTTGGGTCTTTACTTGGGTGTTTGTAAACAGTATAGACAATGCCTTTCTCAGGAGGTGGTTCAGTCATTTAACTCAAAACTAATCAAATTACCTTAATTAATGCATTGTATTCTTTCTACTTAATGAAATTTAAAAAGAAAAACTCCACGCATGACTTTATTTTTAAATATGGCTTCTATTTAAATGTGGATAAACAGTAATTGTTTAGAGAAAAAGAAAGGCTATATGAACAGATTGCTCTCTCAGTGGGGATGAACTCCAAACATCAGGCAGAGGGATGACCTAGAATCTTGAGAAGCTGAAGCAGTCCCAGGAGGAGGCAACCTCTCAGGTATTTTTCTTCCAGACCCTGCATAGTATCTCATGCCTGAGAAGTACACAATATTGAAATAGGTCAGTATGGGGAGAGAGATTAAAGATGTGTTATCCACCCTCAGAGTTTTATCATTTAATATTTTATTGTTCCACTAGAAACTAAAAAGGCAAGATCTCATTAGAACAAATCAGGTCCAAATTATCAAGCATATTTTGATTCTCTTGCAATAAATTCATCCTTGAGCTCAGATTTAGGTTGAGAGGATAACTATCAGAGGTAGAGGCTAGGGATGACAGAAGTAAGCCATATTGGAACTGTTATCTTCTCTATTACTTATATTTCACCTTTGCCTCAGATATCTGTCTTCGTTGTGTATAAAACTTGGGTAAGTGTTGCTTGGAAATTAAAATAAGACCCAAAGGGGTCAGCAGGTGGTATAGTAGTTTAAGTACTAGACTCTCACATGGCTGACTGCAGTTCGAGCCCCAGACACAGCAGCTTGAAAATCACTCTGGGTGTGTGTGTGTGTGTGTGTGTGTGTGTGTGTGTGTATACCCAGAATCCTAAGGGAAAAGAGAGGAGAAGGGACTATAACATAGCCATTCCCCCGAGATTTCTCACTTTCCCTTTCTCTGAACATCTGACTCTCTCCTTTCCAACAAGTGCCCTATGACAAAACCAAAACAATTAAAAAATTAAAATATAATATAATAAAGCCCAGCTGGCAGGTACTGTCTTCAGAGAGCTTGCAGTCATAAAGGGACAAGGAGAAATAGTAATATACACGTTCGATTTGAAGGAGTAAGTGAATTATCCTGTATAGATCTGACTCAGTTTTTGATATGGCACCATGCATGGATTATTTCAAAAAACTCCAGTGAGATTATTATATATACTTAGTTCCATTTTACAGATGAGGAAGCTACAGTTAACTGATGAACTCTATGTCACATTGCTCCTTCACCTCATCTGTTCAAACTTCCACGTGCTTTTCATAAAACTGTCAGAGAAAACTTCTTAAATACTTCTTTGAGGGACCAGCAGTTGACGTAATGGCTATGTTGCTGGACTCCCATGTAGTCAAACGTGGTTTGAGTCCCAGACCCGGTGGCTTAAACTCACGCTGGGCACGTGTGCGTGAGTGCCCAAGATTCTGAGAGGAGAATGGAGGAGAAGGGATTGTGGCGTGGCCATCCCTCCTGGAGAGTGATTTCTAGCTTTCTCTCTGTCTCTCTGTCTCTCTCGGGCTTTCTGGCAAGCGCATGCATCCTATAGCAAAACCCACTCCAAAAGTAAACAAAAAATACTTCTTTGATTAGTATTTTCTTTCAGATGGATATGTTCAATAGTCTTCACTGCCTACATAAGAAAATAAAATCCTATGATGGATTTGAGACCCTAAAGTCAGAGACTTATTTTGCTGCCCTTTTTAGCATCTATTCTTTCCCAGGAACCAGGTATTTTTGCCTTCTCTTCTTGCCATTTCTCTACGTTATTTAAATTTCCCATGCCTGAACCTTCCCACCCAACTTTATGAACTCCTGAATTTCTGGTGGGGAGGCTCTAATCTTCCTGCAGTCATTCTGGCTGGGTCACCGCCAAGGTGCCTGCTGCATGGTTGGCCAATACCTGACTACCTTTCTCCTAGCATCTGCATTTCTACCAGTTGTCTATAATTGTAATCTACCATCTTTTCAAGTGGCTGCCTATATTAGTTTGCTCAGGCTGCTATCTTAAAGGTACCACAAATTGAGTGACTTTAAAAAAACCAGAAATGTATTATCTTATATTTGTAGAAGTTAGAAGTCTAAGATCCAGATGTCAGAAAAGTTGGTTCCTTTTGTGTGTTGTGAGGAATAACCTGTTTCGTACCTGTCCTCTAGTGTCTATTGGGTTGCAGGCAACCTCCAGCATTTCTTAACCTGTGGGAACACGATCATGATTATTTCTTTCTCCTTTACATGGAGTTAACCTGCCCAAATCCCTCCCCCCTTTTTTTTAATATAGTTGTCATGCATATTGGATTAGGGCCCAATCTAATGACTTCATCTTAATTTAATAGTTATATCTACAATGAACCCATTTACAAATAAGATCACATCTAAGGTATCAAGACATTTATACTTCATCATATAATGATGATGATTTATGACGTTAGACTTCAACCCATAACGATGCTGGATTATGTATCCAGACTTTTATTTATGTCCCTCTCTAGTTTACTTAGTCACCACTGAATCCTGCATCTTATACCTTTGTACCTTTACGCAACATTTGGTAACCTCTGAGTCTTGGCAGGAATTTCGGAGACTGAAACAATTAGAACAGAACTGAGAGTAAGTCAAATCTGATAGCCTCTATCTAAGTAACTGCTTCACAAAATAGGCACCATCAGAGAGGGAATTTGTAGTCACGTGTATTTGGAAAGGGATACTTTGCAGAATTCAACTGCTTTTTGGTTAGCATTTTAATCATGAGCTTGATACCTTGGGCACAAGAGCTATTTCGCCAAAAGCACAACCTGATCCTATAGAATGAAATATGTCTGAATAGTGGAGCAGGAACCAAGAAAAATGTCATTAAGTTCTTCCAAATGCCATTAAGCCCGTATTTTGGACCAAATCAGATGGATTAAATGTTTCCTTCCTGCATCTGGGACAAAAGTGCAAAATATAGCCTATCTGTGTCTCTTTGAGTTACCAAGTCATTCTATAAACACATTACTTTACCCACATAACCCATTATAGGGCATTCACAATAACGTTAAGACATCATTGGGGTTATAGATCTGGCCTGTGAAACCAATGAGGTATTTTTAGCTTTTGGTGGATGTCACTGTGACTGTTTAAGAATTGCTTTGTCCTTTTACATTCAAACCATTTTTAAAGGTTAAGAAGAGAGAAACAATTTTTAAGCCAAGATCCAAAAAAACATTTTAAAAGATTGTTTTTGATTTCTGAGTTGTACAAATCTGCTGCAATCCTTACACCAAAATGAAATTCATTCAATATTTACTAGTAATTAAAAAGAAGGAGAGAGGCTATTTTTAAATGCCAAAGGAATAAAAAGTAAAGGAAGGAATGAGAGATCTGTCTCCCAAGTAAGTATATCAAGATTAGAAAGTAAAAGTCAAAAGTTTGTAGGTAATTGGTAGAGAACAAGGTCTAAGTAGACATTTAACTACTTTTTAAATTTTAACC
The DNA here is from genome assembly GCA_026018925.1 of Tupaia tana. Lineage (NCBI taxonomy): Eukaryota > Metazoa > Chordata > Mammalia > Scandentia > Tupaiidae > Tupaia > Tupaia tana. The sequence goes on along the minus strand of JAKSZU010000020.1, from coordinate 19,225,289 downwards.
TTTTCTGTTTTATATCCCAACTTCATCATTCACGGTATAGCTGTAGAAAATACTTAAACTTTCAAGAGTGACTCAAGCCCATACCCCATTCACCTGTAGATAGATACTAAAATACAAAGAAGGAACTCTGTAACCTGTGAGCATGCTATACAAAGTCAAGCCTATATTTTGAGCTAACTAGTAACTTAGATTCAGACCCCTTAAATACCTGATATCCCATGAGCAGCAATTGTTTTATTCGGAGTTGCCCAATCCTTTATTAAATTTAGGTGAAGTTGGTCTATAATGCAGTTTGGGAGATTTTGACATTTGCTGTCAGAGATGTAAGGTATCACCATGACAGGGACATGAAAAGTTGGCAACACATACAGAAATAGGCAGTGCCTTTTAAGCCTTTGTGTCAAAAGAAACCAGGCTAATAATATTGAAAAATAATGGGTGTGTGGAGAGGATTAGGAGAAAGAAATGCATAGTATAGGTAGATAAGGACACCAAGAAAAAATGACAGAGGGCAGGGGAATCTCTACTGGGAGTTTCATAGAAGTCTCGAAGGAATGCAAAGTAAATAGCAAGGGCTTTTTGGAAAACATCTGGGATTGTTACAATTTTAAAAACTTTTTATATATTCCATTAGTAGTGAAAAAATTGGAAGACTGTTTGTAATTATAGAAGAGTAAATAAGTGATCCCTTTTTTGTTTCTAAATGACTACATTGTGCTGTATTTCTCCCAAGAGGCAAAGGGTCTATTTAAAGTTTAAAATTCAGTGTCCTTGCAGAATACTGATGGGCTCTTCAGCAGTCATTTGAAACTTTCAATTGCAAAAGAGAAGGAAGAAAATAAGGAGAAATTCAGAATTGGGAAAATGCTAAAAGGAAGATGAAGACAAGGAGATAAATATTTCCCAGAGGCATTGTATAGTCAGGAAAGAAGTCATGTCCTTTAGATAGTTTTCCATAACTTATTTTTTAAAATGCCCATATTATTAAATCATAAACTACTAAATCACCTTTTACATAGATTTTCTGTCTTTTCAATCAAATCTTATGTATTATCTTGTGTGGTATTTTGTGATCAGTATCCAATAAGCGGAATTTATAAATCTCTTTTTCCTTATATTTCTTCTCTGTAAAGTATGGATAATATTAGTAACACTTAGAGTGGCTCTTAAGGTTGATCAAGTGAAATGTTACCTTAAAAGAACTTCAAATATAGTAAATATTTTTTCAGGAATAACAGTTATTACTTGTGACAAAATAATTATTTACAGAAACTAAATATAACACAAATATTACTAACTGCTATATTGAATGAGTTTGTGTGTGTTCATTATTTGCATTTTGTTATTTGAAGGATGCTGTGAAGATATTTCAAATTTGTGCTTTAAAAGTTTCATACAATGGGCCAGCCTGTGGCACGATATTAAGGTAACTGGATCCCACATGGCTGTATTCACTTTTCTTGTCCTGTATCAGGCAGCTTGAGAAACATGCTGAGTAAGTATGCATGTGTGCCCAAAATTCCAAAAGGAGAAATAGAGAATGGATTGCAGCATGGCCACCTTCCATGGGGGTCCTTTCTCACTCACCACCCCATCTCTTTCCATTGAAGACATAAAAAAGAACACAAGAAAAGAATTCATGTATTAAGAATGACTTTATAGGGGCCAGCAGGTACTGTGGTAGTTAAGGCACTGGACTCCCACATGGCTGACCACGGTTCAAGTCCCAGACCTGGCAGCTTGCTTCCACTTTGTCTCTCTCTCTCTCTGGTCAAATTTTTAGAAAAGTAATAATAATAATGATGAATAAAGCTAAGCTACAAAAAAATGACTTTATAACTATCATTTTCTGTATATTTTAAACCATGTTTTAGAATTTAGTTTATATCAAAGTATGCAAAATTCTCTGTAGGGGCTGGCAGGTGGCATAGTGGTTAAGGGTGCTAGACCCTCAAATGGTTTGAGTCCTGGACCTGGCGGCTTGCTTTCTCACTTTCCCTCTCTCTCACTCTGTCCCTCTGTGGTAAAATTTAAATAAATAAATAAATAAATAAATATAGTTTAATAAAATACTTATAAAAAAAGAACTCTCTGGAGAAATAAGATACTAACAGAAGTGTGTGGTAAATATACATATACACACCCATACACACACTCTTTCTCTCATGCACACACATACAAATCAAATACTATCTAGTAGAATACCTCACCACTAATTGTTTAAAAATATTTAAATGTATTTTATCTATTTTTCAAAAAAAATAAAAATGAACTTTTTTGAATGGTAAAGGCAGTTTTGTTTGTTGTAGCAAGATATTTTTGAGACAGTATTTTTGATTCTGAATTCTTCTAAGACAAGGACTAGGTGTTACTCTTCAAACATACTCCCTGGCTCATAGTAAGCACTAAATATGTATATTTTTAAATGAATGAATGAATCAATAAGTCAGTAAGTGATTATATGAATAAAAGAATGAAAAACAAAATGTTAAAAGCACAAAACCATAAAAAGGGCAGAACAGTGACTGTACCTATTCTTCCTTTCTCATCAATTGTTTTCCTTTTGCTAGATAGGGAGATCCTGCAGAGATGTACTTTTAGAATGCTAAGAAACTATTTATTAAGCCAAGAAACACACATCAGTAAAAAGACCATAACGGTAGCTGGCAGCCTTGAGAGACTGCTGGTTTACTCTGATTGCTTAGATCCAAAGGACACTGAAATGCAATAGTATATATCCATATGCTAAATATAAAAGTTGGCATGGCACTTAATTAAAAAGAATCATGCTTATTATTATTTTTAAATGCATCTTAGACTATGAGCTACAGGATAGCAAGGAAATTCTTCACCATTTTATTCTTGGCACATAGCCACCGTTTTGCACATGCTATTTGTGCCTCAATAAGTTTTGGTTGATTGGGTCAATCAATTAATTAATAACATTGGAAAGAGGCACTAAGAATTAAGCAAGAAGAATTATAAGCTAATAGAGAAAAAGAAGTCAACTGAAGACAACATTGAAAGAAAGGAAAACCAGTGGATGGCTACAAAGGAGGAGTGAACATCGAGGGAAGCAGGAAGAGGTCTTTGTGTGAAGGTCTGGTAATATGGAGTCTGGGTTTTTATGTTCTCTAACAGAAAAATGTTTAAGCAATTTAGGAGAAGGGTAAAATTCAAAATTCACAACAAAGGCAAGTTATGTATTATGTTTCTCTGTAGATCTCATAAAAGAGCAATTTACTCCTGCCTACTCTAAATGTTTACAAAAGAGAATGTTTTATGGGCATGCTGATTTTTTTTTTTTTTTTTTTTTTTGAGAGGTTTTCGCTATAGGGCGCGTGCGCTCGCCAGACAGAGAGAGACATAGAGACAGAAAGCGAGAAACACCCCCCAGGGGGGATGGTCACGCCGCAATCCCTTCTCCTCCATTCTCCTCTCAGGATCTTTGGAACGCACGCACACGCGCCCGGCGTGAGTTGTAAGCCACCGGGTCCGGGACGCGAACCGCGGTCGACTACGTGGGAGTCCAGCGACACAGCCATTACGCTAACTGCTGGTTCCCGGCATGCTGATTTTAAATGCCCTCCCAATCTCTGATTCTTGACTGTTTACTTAAAAACGGAAACTTCTCAGGGGGCCAGCAAGTGGCATGCTGATTAAAGGTTCTGGATTCCCACATGATCAACTGTGGTTCAAGTCCTGGACCTGGCGGCTTGCTTTCTCTCTTTCCCTCTCTATCTTGCTTTCTCTATCTCTCACTCTGTCCCTCCTTGGTCAAATTAAAATAAATAAATAAAGTTATTTATTTATTAGTTAAAAAAAACAAACAGAAACTTCTCACCTAGAAACCTAGGAAGGTCTTTTTACAACTGGGGCTTTGGGGTTTGAAGATTTGCATTCTAGACTTGTTACTCTGTCTTGAAATGAGGATATTTGAAAAAGTCATTAGAAACATAATTGTATTTTAAATAAGGACAAGGATAGTCAGACCTCAGTTTCTCCAAAATCTAGTAGCACAGAACATCACGTGATGGCAGGTATCACGTAAGGCTCAAGAAACTGGGGCTCTCTCCTTTCAGAATCAAGTTTTCTGCTGGTTAATGGCGTCCTAATAAATAAATGCCATTAACATTATATACAATATAATAACAAAAACCAATGACGATAGAGGACCTAAAAGGATATTGAAGTGATGTCCTTGTTTTGCAGATAAGGATGTTAAGGAGAAATATGTTACTCCAGTTCACAAAACTACCCAAGGACAGAAATGAGAATAAAACTCAGGGCTCCTGATTTCTTATGTAACACATTTTCACAATATCATGTACTGACAAAAAAGGGAGTTGATTATTGGGGCCGGCAGGTGGCGTGGTGGTTGAGGGCACTGGACTCCCATGTGGCTGACTATGGTTGGAGTCCCAGATCTGGCGACTTTCTCTCTCTTGCATTACATATAAAATAAATAAATAAAGTTAGATAAAATAAATAATTCTTTTTTAAAAAAAGAGGTGGTTGATTATGTTGATGATAAAGAGAAGGAAGTACCTGAGGTGTAAGTCCCGGAATAGCCTAGAAAAAACCCTGTTTATTAGATATTCTAATTTTATGAAAATAAAATGTTGTTCACCATTATATTTTTAGTTGGTTGCAAAAATATGGCATTTCATTGGTGCTCGTTACTTTCTTTTTTATTCAGTTGGACTCAAGTCTAGTCAAATTCTAATTTTTATTTAAACTGCCATAGGGCACATGTGGTTTTTAGAGAGAGAGGCAAACAGACAGACGACATCCCCCTGGGGCCTGGTAATGCCACAGTCCTCTTCCCTCTTTTTCCTTCCTGCCAGGATTTGGATTTGAGGCCCCCATGTACATACATGCTTGGTGTGTTCTTCATACTGCAGAGGCTTTCAACCTTGGTTACCTGTGTAAGATCTAGCTCCCAATGCACAGCACTTAGTCACTGTGCTACAGGGCCGGGTCAATACATATGTTTTTATTTTTATTTATTTATTTTAGAGGTTTTTGCCAGAGGGGGCATGCACTCACCAGCAAGAGAGAGGGAGACAGAGACAGAGATAGTGGGAGAGACCGTGAGAAATCACTCCCCAGAGAGGATGGCCACACTGTGATCCCTTCTTCTCCATATTCCTCCCAGAATCTTAGGTACACAGGAACACGTACCCTGCGTGAGTTTCAAACCACCAGGTCCAGGACTCAAACCTCTGTCAGGCATGTGAGAGTTCAGCGATGTAACCATTGAGCCATCTGCTGGCCTTGTGTGTCTTTTTAAATGGTAGTGTGATCACGAAATAGCATGCACAGATCTTAAGAGTTCAGTTTGATTAATGAGTAATTGTATATATGTGTGTAGCCAGCCATGTACAGAACATAGATATTCTGTAAATGAGTCCTTTGTCAGAAACATGTATTATACATAAATTTTCCCAGTTTGCGGCATATCGATTATTTTCATAATGATGTCATTTACACCACTCCAGAAAAATCTCTCATGTGCCTTGTCAATCTCCTTTTGATTCTGTTCAGTCACAAAGATGACTACTTTCTGGATTTTGTCACCATAAATTAATTTTGTCTATGTCTAGAAGTTATAGAAGTTAAATGAGAAAATATATTTTTGTTGGCTCTTCCTTTCACTTCTTAAAATGTTCTTGAAATTTATTCACATCATTGCCCATATCAATAGTTTCTCTCTCTCTATGACATGGAACATTTTATTACATGACTATAACACATTTTGGTTATTCATTCTCCTGTAGATGTATATTTTGTTATTTATTTTATGGGGGTGATTATAACTATTAAAGTTGCTATAAACATTATTATTTTTTTTTGGGGGGGAGAGATTTTTGCTATAGGGCACATGCGCTCGCCAGACAGACAGAGAAAGACATAGAGACAGAAAGTGAGAAATCACCCCCTGGGGGGATGGTCATGCCGCAGTCCCTTCTCTTCCATTCTCCTCTCAGGATCTTGGGCATGCACACACATGTGCCCGGCGTCAGTTTTAAGCCACCGGGTCCGGGACGCGAACTGCGGTCGACTACGTGGGAGTCCAGCAACATAGCCATTACGCTAACTGCTGGTTCCCATAAACATTATTTTATAACATTTTTTTTTGAATACTTTGAACACATTTTTATCCATCCACTTATTGTCCATTTGCATTTCTAGCATCTACCTAAATTTTTTAACCATTTGTAATTAGTTGTTTGCTTTTTTATTATGGTTTTATAGGTGGTCTCACTATATATTCTGGATATGACTTTCTCAAATATATAGCACTTTCAAAACTTTCCCCAATCCACTTCTTGTCTATTTTTTCAGTAACATTTATTTTAATGAGCAGTGAATTTTAATATTGATTTATTTAAATTTATCATCGTTTTTGGTTTGTTTCAGAGTTACTTCCTTTGTTCAATGTTGAAAATATTTTGCCGAATCCCAGAGTTACAGAAAAACTATTCTTATTTTTCTTCTGTGCTTTCTGGTCTTGGGTTTAAAATTTAGGTCTATAATTCATCTCAAATTATTATTTTTTTGTGTGTCTGATGTATGATAAGAGTTGAGTTGTTCTGGCACCATTTGTTTAAAAAGACTTTCTTTTCTCTCTCTCTCTCTCTTTATTTATGAACAATGTTTTCCCTATAGAGCACATGCACTCAACAGAGAGAGGCAAAGTGAGAAATAACCCTTTAGGAGGAATGGCCATGCTGCAATCCCTTCTCTCCCATTCTCCTCTTGGGATTTTGGGCACACACATAAGAGCCAGGCAATGATTTTCAAGCCATCAGGTCCAGGACTCAGACTGTGAAGCTGATCATGTAGGATCCAGCACCTTAACTACCATGCCACCTGCTGGCCCACAAGACTTTCTTTTCTCAATTGAATGAACTTAGTGCCTTATCTGAAGATAAGTTGACACTATATGTGTGGATCTATTTCTGGATTCTGTTCTGTTCCATAAATAAAAGTTGACATAAACACAGTGTGTGTTTGTGTGTGTGTGTGTGTGTGTGTGTGTACTCAATTTGTCTTTATGTTGTTAAAGATTTTGGATTTGTGATTATAATAGATTTTGGTTTATAACTATTTTTTAGGAGATATTTTTGATATAGGGCACATGAGCTGGCCAGAGAGACAGAGAGAACGTGAGAAATAACCCCCAGTGAGGATGGCTATGCCACAATCCCTTCTCTTCCATTCTCCTCTCAGGATCTGGAACACTCATACATATGCGCACAGCATGAGTTTTAAGCCACCAGGTCCAGGATTGGAGTGGTCGACCACATGGGAGTCCAGTGACATAACCATTATCTCATCTGCTGGTCACAGTTTACAATTTTTTTCTTGAATTATCTTTGCTAGGTTTTAATATTAGAATTATACTGACCTCACAAAAACAGTTGAGAAGTGTTTCCTAATTCGAATTCCAAAATAATTTTATAGAATTAGGATTCTTTCTTACTTAAATATGTTATAAAATTTCAGTGAAGCCATCTGAGACTGGAGTACCTTTATAGGAAGTTTTTGAGTATAACTCAGTTTCCTTTTGTAGTTATAAAGGTTTTTGTTTTTTTTTTTTTTTTTTTTTTTTTTTTTTTTTTTTAGAGGTTTTTGCTATAGGGCGAGTGCGCTCACCAGAAAGACAGAGAGACAGAAAGCAAGAAATCACCCCCCAGGGGGGATGGCCATGCTGCAATCCCTTCTCCATTTTCCTCTCGGGATCTTGGGCACGCATGCACACGCATCAGCCGTGAGTTTAACCCACCTGGTCCGGGACTCGAACCGCAGTCGACTACATGAGATTTCAGCAACATAGCCATTACACTAACTGCTGGTCCCAGTTATAAGGTTATTTTATTTATCTGTCCTTTCTCTATATCAGTTTAGATAAATGTGTTCTTCAAGAATTTGATTGTTTATTGTTTTAATTTGCTGCAGAATCTCTAGCGATAACCCTTTTTGTTCTTGAAGTTGATAATTTGTATTTTATTTTTATTCATAAATTTTGCTAGAATTTCTCTATTATAATTATTATAATGATCTTATTTTTTATCCTATTTGGTTATTATTAATAGTCTTTTTTATATTTCATTGGATTTTTGCTTTTGTCATTATTATTTTTTTCTTTAACTTATTTGAACTTAATTAAATATTTGCCTTATTACTTATGGAAATAGTTTTGACCACTTATTTTAAATTATTCCTCTTTTCTAATATATGTATTTAAAGCTATAAAGTTTCCTCAAGTACAGTTTTAACTGAGTTCCACATATTTTAATTTTTTTTTCCACAAAAGTTAATTTATTTCTTCCTCTACCAGGAGAAAAAGAGACAGAGAGGGAAATCACTCCCCAACAGGGTTTCAACCCTATAAGCCACCCCAGCTGTCAGCCAGGCCTGGATCGTGGGGACATGCATATCCAGTGTACTCAGGGAGGTTTTTTATAGTAGAACTGGGATCTTTCCCATGGAGATTACCTCATAGAGCATTGCATTTTACTGCTTTATCGTCTTTCAACCTTGCATACCCTTTTTTTTTTACAATTCATTTCGTAATATTTAAAATTTGTCCTTATCTTTATTGTTGACATATGGATTACTTAGGAACTTTCTGTTAAATTACAAATATTTGAGGTTTTCCAATATGTGTTCTTTGTTCTTGGGAATGCATGCACACATACCTAGCATGATTTTTAAACCACTGGGTACAGGACTCAAACCAGAGTTGGCCATGTGGGAGTCCAGCAATACAACCACTACATCGTCTGCTGGCCCCTAACCTCTGTTTTGTTTTTTTTTTAACATAAAATCTATTCTTTATAAATGGCATATAATTGGTTTTATCTTTGTTATGTATTATATTATTTTATAAATTTTATTTACATTTAATTGTACAGCTTTGTCTTCCTTTATATATATATGTGCATAACATGTTTAGTTCATTTATAATTAATATAATTATTGATATAATTCAATAAAAATCTCTCTTCATATTTGGCTTTTATTTATTATATTCATCACTTATATTTCTGTTTCTCTTTCCTGTCATTTTTCAGTTAAGTCACAGATTTTTTTTCATTGTATTTATTTGTGCCATGAGTAAGAGAGACAGCAAATTTCCCTGCGGGTCTGCCTGGTGGTGTGTCACGTTTCAGCGTTGTCCCACTGTTTGGCCTGCATCATAGATTTTTGCATTATATTTTTACTCCTATTTTTAATATTTAGTTATATGCTTTTCTGTTGTACTTTAGCAATTTGTCTAGAAAAAAATGTTCTCTGGTTGAAATTTCTTCAATGTTGGAAATAGTCTTTTCTATTCAGTCAAATATGGTAGACACATTTAGCCCTTTTTTTGAGAGATTTTTGCTATAGGGCACATGCATTCTTCAGAGAGACAGAGAGAGACAGAAATCAAGAAATCACCCCCAACGGGGGATGACCACACCACAATCCCTTCTCCTCCATTCTTGTTTTGGGATTTTGGACATGTATGGACATGTGCCTGGCATGAGTTATAAGCCGCTGGGTCCAGGACTTGAACTGCGGCCAACTACATGGGAGTCCAGCGATATCATTATGCCATCTTGCCATCTGCGGGTCCCATTTAGTCTTTTAAATGTATTTAGTGCAATTGATGAACTAAAACTTCTTTTAAATAATTATTTGTACTTATTATTATTATTATTATTATTATTATTATTTAATTTGACCACAGATAGAGAAAGGGAAAATGAGAAAGCAAGCCGCCAGGTCCAGGACTCAAAATGGGGTCAGCCATGTGGAAGTCCAGAACCCTAGCCACCACACCACCTACTGGCCCAGGAACTAAACTTTTTATTTTTATTTAAATTAAGTAATTTCTACCTAAATTTAAGTATCTTCATTCAGCTATAACTACCTAATAGGCTATATAAAATTAGATCCTGTAATATGAATCTTAAATTCATTACCACTCACCTTCAAATAAGACTATGTTACTTCACAAACAGTATGTGTGTGTGTGAGTATTTAATAAACTTTATTTTTAGAACAGTTTTAGGTTCACAGCAAAATTCAGTGAAAAGAACCCCATCCCCTCCAATACACATACAGTATCCCCACTATCAATATACCACATGATAGAGGTACATTTAGTACAATTGATGAACCTATATTCACATATCATTATCATCCACGATCCATTTAAATTAGGGTTCATTCTTGGCATCGTATAGTTTATGTGTTTTGACAAATATATAGTGACATGTACTCATCCTTGCACAAGTCTTACAAGAGAAATTCACTACCCTAAAAACCGACTTTACTCTGCCTGTTTATCTCTCCCTTTACACAAGTCCTGGCCACTACTGATCTTTTTACTGTCTCATTGTTTTGCTTCTTCCAGAATGTTTTATAGGTGGAATCAAACTCTATATAGCCTTTTGAGATTGGCTTTCCTCACGTAGTAATATGCATTTAACTTTTTTCCACATTCCTTCATGTTATAGTCCATTCCACTGTCTGGAGGCTCCGCAGTTTATCTAGTCATCCACTGAATGGCATCTGGTTGCTTCTAACTTTTGGCAATTATGAAATAGCTATTATAAATATCTACATGGAAGTTTTTGTGTGGATACTAGCTTTTAAACTGTCACACTGTCTTCCAAAGTGACCATACCAATCAGCAAGGAGTAGGAGTTCTTGTTGCTCCATATCCTCACCTGATTGTGGAGCTGTCAGTGTTGTTGACCATTCTACCAGGTGTGTAGTGGTATCTCATTGCTTTCATTCACAATTCTCTAACAGTATATCCAGTTGAACCTCTTTTCATATGCTTACTTTCCATTTGTATATCATTTTGGAGGAAGTGACTGTTAAGGTATTATATTTGACCTATTTTTAAATTGGTTTATTTTTATTGTTCTGTTGAGTTTTGAGAGCTCTTTGTATATTTTGCATAATAAACATACATCACATTTAGATTTTCCAAATATTTTCTCCCAGTTGGTGGCTTGCCTTTTCATTCTGCTGAGAGTGCTTTTCACTGAGTATAATTTTTTAATTTTAATGAAGTCTAACTTATCAATTATACCTTTTATATGTCATTAATTTGGGGCTGTATATTAAAAGTCATCAAAATCAAAGGTTACCTAGATTTTCCTCCAGTGAGAAAACATTTTCTATGAGTTTTATCATTTTTTTGTTTTACATTTAGGTCTAAGATCCATTTTTGAGATAATGTTTGTGAAGTGTGTACACTCTTTATCTAGATTTCTTGTTTTACCTCTCTTTTCACACTTGGATATTCTAGCATCTTTTTTTTAAAGACTATCTTTGCTCCATTGTATTACCTTTTTTTTCTTTATCAAAGAGCAGATGACTAAATTTGCATGGGTCTATTTCTAGTGTTGCTATTCTGTTCCACTAATCTGTTTCTCTGTTCTTTCACCAGTGCTACATTGTCTTGATCATTGTCTTTATGGTATGACTTAAAGTTAGGCTGTATGAGTCCTCCATATTTTTCTTCATCTTCAAATTTTTTAGAACTATTTATTTGACATTATTTATTATTATTATATTCTATAATTTGCTACAGGACATGTGTGCTCATAAGAGAGAGAGAGAGGGAGAGAGAAAGTGACAAAGTAAGCCTCCAGGTCCAGAACTCAAACTAGGAGTCCAGTGCCTTAACCACCACACCACCTGCTGGTCTTTTCTTCAATATTGAGTCGTTTTCTGAGGTCATTTGCCTTTCCATATAAATTTAGAATCCATTTGTCAATATCCAAAAAATAACTTGGTATGGTTTTGTTTGGGATTGTGTTCAATCTCTACATGGAGATGGGAAATATTGACATCTTAACACTAATGTGTTCTTTCTAATCATGGACTCTTTCCATTTATTCAGTTCTTTGATACCATTAATTACATTATAAAGTTTTCCTCTTATGGATCTTGTACTTATTTTGTTAGGCACATAAATATAAAGGATCATTTATTTTTAATTTTAAATTTCACATGCTTTTTGTTCAAGCGGAGAAAAAGTCATTGATTTTTGTCCATTAATCTCATATCTTGCAGCCTTGTAATAATCATGTATTAGTTCATTGAGTTTTTTCATTCTTTCAGAATTTCTACATAGGGGCTGGCAGGTGGCGTGGTGGTTAAGGGTGCTGGATTCCCACATGGCTGACTGAGGTTCGAGTCCTGGACCTGGCAGTTTGCTTTCTCACTTTCCTCTCTCTCTCTCTCTCTCTCTCTCTCTCTCTCTCTCCCTCTCTCTGGTCAAATTAAAATAAAGAAACAAACAAATAAATAAATAAATAAAGTTAAATAAAATAATTCTTAAAAAAAGAATTTCTACATAGACAATCATATTATCTGTAATAAAAGATAGTTTATTTCTTCCTTCCCAATCTGTACATATTTCATTTCTTTTTCTTGTTTTATTGCATTAGCTAGAACTTCAGTGTAACCTTGAAAAGTAGTGTTGAGAGTGGACATCTTAGCTTGGTTTCTGATCTTAGCAAGAAAGCATTTAGTTTCTCACAGTTAAGTATGATATCTCTCTGGATTTTTTGTAGATAGTATAATTTTCTTTTTTTCCTGTGCTTTGTACACTTTATTTCTCACCTTTTAGTTCTACATATGCTAAAAGCCCATCAATACATTCAATATACAGATTTTTTCCCTTAAGTGCACTGTAATCCTTTAAAGGGATAAATAGATAAATATAAATATAGATTAAAAGATATTTTATATTTACCAAGAACATTTGCCCATTTATGTGCATTTTATTCATTCCTGGAGATCTGGAATTCTATTAGGTATTATTTCTCTTTTGATTTATTAACTTCTTTTAAACTTTCTTGTAGTACAAGGCTACTGGAGGTAAATTCCTTCAGTTTATGTCTCTCTGAAAAAGAAATGACTTTATTTTCTTTCTTTTTAAAGAAAATAGGTAAGTAGAGGGAGCAATAGAGGATAGTCTTAGGTTCACTTTTTTTTCTTAGAATTTAAATATATACTTTTCTTGTCAAATAATATATTGTCAAATATTTTTATTGGGAAGTCATTCATCATGCTAATTATTGTTTCACTGAATACAATGTACCTATTCCTACTGCCTTTACATTATTTTCTTTAACTTAGATTTTAGTAATTTGACTTTGAAATGTCTAGGTCTGTTTTACTTTGTAGTAATAAATGGAGTTCATTGAGTATCTTATATATGTACACTAATGTCTTTTAATTCTACTAAATTAGTTTTTGTCACATTTTTAAAAATATTTTCTATACCCTGTTATCTATATTCTTTTGAACTTTCTACAATGTTTGATATTGTCCCACAGATCTTAAACACATTTTGTATATTTTTACTCTTTGTGTTTTATTGAATAATTTCAATTAACCTATCTTTAAGGATACATATTCTTTTTCTTTTCTTTCTTTCTTTTTTTTTTTTTTTTTTTTTTGATAGAGATTTTTGATATCGGGCGCATGTGCTCTCCGGAAAGACAGAAAGAGACAGAGAGACAGAAAGCAAGAAATAATCCCCCATGAGAGATGGCCATGTCACAACCCCTTCTTCTGCGTTCTCCTCTTGGGATTTTGCCCAGTGCGAGTTTTAAGCCTCTGGGTCTGGGACTCAAACCATGGTCAATTAAATGGGATTCCAGCAACATAAACATTATGCCATCTGCTGTTCTCTTTCTTTTCTTTTTCTGTTCTATTCTGTTAAGTCAATAATCTCTTTATTTATGACAGTACATTTTTCTCAGAATTTTTATTAGATATTTGTTAATATAGTAATCATGTCTGCTAAAATTATTCATCTCCTCACTCCTATTGCTTATTTTCTACTAAATACTTTAGACATTTATTATAAATAGTTAAAGTTCCTGACTGGTAATTCCAACAACTAGCCATCTCTAGGTCTGCTTTTCATCTTATATTTTCTTTTCAACATGAGTTTCATTTTCTTGCTTCTTCATGTGTCATGCAGATTTTTATAGGACTACAAATATTTTACAGGCTTTCATTTAGTGATATTACAGATATTTTTGCAACTACTCATGTTGCACATATAAGAAATGGAAGTAAATCATATACATATTTTTTAAAAAATCTGGAGTGGAGAGATAAATAAATCTGCAATTGATGTGTGTTGCTATTTTAATTTAACCATAAGCTTTAAGTGGGTTGAGAATGGAATTAGTATTTACCTCTGAAGGGCTTTGGGTCTGATCACTAGGGAGATTCTTAGGTCTCTATGCTTTTCTGCCCAAGTGTTAGTGTTTCTAAACATGAAACACAAACTCTGTTTTTGTTGCCTGGCTGCCAGTTCTTTAGGTTTCTGGGGAGTTCTCTTTGCTCTTCTCCAGTCCTTAAGCCTTTCTGTGACTTCCTCCCGAAATATCTGAGAACACTCTCTCAGAACTCTTGTCTGCCCCCTAGCTCTTAGAAGCAGAACTCTTTAATTGAAAGTGGTCCCTCTTGGCTTTCCTTTCCCCTTCAGCCTTTGGAAAACTACACCCTGAACACTTAGTAAAGCCTCAGGAAATAGATTTGGAAAGTGAATGCAGGTTCTCTCTACAACTAGGGAATTCAAAATTCTAATCTTTCTTAGCAGCCCCCACACAGGCCTTAATATTTTATTAAAGACTTGGTTGATTTTTCTTTACCCCTGTTCATGAGGAACTGTTTTTACCTGCCAACCAGCCAGAGACCAGAGCAGCTTTGTAATTCTTCTTCTGTAAAGTGTTTGTCACTGGAATTTGTTTAAGTTACTTTGCATTGTCACTTCTCTGACAGGTTCAGAAAAACTGACTTTTACCTTATATAATTTGTTTTGTTTGTTATGATGGCAGTCCCATTCTTTTATAATTTTTTACTTCATAATTGGAAGTGGAGTCATCACTTCCTACATATGTGATAATGGGATGGCGAGAAGAAGAGCAGTCTATACTATGTTAAGTTTTCAAATTCCAGGTCTGTCCTTTATTTTTTTCTTGCTATGTTCTTAAACAAATTTCCTGAACATTTTGTTTCCTTAATGTAAAAGGGGAATAATAATTATGACCAATGTATAAACTTTTATGAAGATGCAATTAGTTATTATATGTTATACACAGAATAATGCCTAATAGATGGCAAGAATTACATGAGTGTTTGTTATTTACATTTGAAATAGAGGTTTTCCTTAGAAACCACAGAATATGTTAACAAAAAAAATACATCCGCAAGACAGAGAAAGGATCAAGATAATTACCCCCCAACACTTTAAAGCATAGAATTAAGAACTGCTACCAATTATTCAAACAAAAGGTATTTCCCCAAATAGAGCAGTGTTTAATCAACCTGAATAACACTTTAAAGTTGTGGGTGAGTTAGGAGTTTTATCAGTGGAATTAAATACTTAGCTGAATGGGGGAACATATATTATTACATAAGTTAAAATAAATGAAGACATAGTCAGCCCCTCTGGCTTAGAGACGTACACCCTCACTGCTGAGGTGATGGGATACCCTACAGAACAATGCTCAGCTGATGCACTTGTCTTTCTGGATGTCATCCCTCAAGCAGCCCGGGCTGACTGTGCCTGGCTGTAGGCTTCTGAAGTTCTCTACACATAAAAGAAAGAAGCTGCAGAAACCAGATGAAACATCTTTTCAGCCTTCAGTTTTTTTTCTTTCCTCTTCTTAGTCTCTCTCTCTCTCAACGATCTGTCTTCCTACTTCTTTCTACCACTGTAGCTGCTTTCAATTATTTTCCCATTTTCTCTCTCTTCTTACATACCTGAAGCCAAAATAATTCGAATAGTAGCAATAATAATGATAACAGATATGGTATCACATATAGATTAGACACGTAAATGCATAACATTCGTCAATGAATACATTTTCTTAGTAACTCAGTATTCCATACTGTAGAAAATAATAGATATTTGTGGGAAAAAAAAAAAAAAAAGCAAAAGCCAACAGACATAGAATCATCTCAATTTGGTCGAGCCAGTCAAAATTGTGATCTGACAAAATTGTGGCTCCAGTCCACAGACTCTTGAAATCTCAGACTTTCAGAGTTCTGTCTTCTGAAGTCTTATGGTCCTGGGTTAGTATGTTTGCTACTATTGGGGGTATAGGACCACTATAATTCTTTTCCAGACACATTCTTCCCTAAGATCTTAAACAACTTGCCTCTCTCTGTCTCTCTCTTTCCTCCTATCATGCCATATGCCCAGGCACATACACACACACACACGCACATGTACACATCCAGAGCTGACTATAATAATATATCTACTCTGTGGCACTTTCGGGTTTTGTGACTAGCTAGGTCAAGGAAGTATTTTTAGACAAGTGCTTTTGCATTACAAACACAACTTCTCTGTAAGCCTGGCTCTGTTCCTAATGAGTCTGCCAAGAAACAAGAGTGTGGGGATAGAGCATGTACATTTTCTGAAGGAAAAATTGAAAGTGGGCAACCTGGACTCCCTCCCATCTGTTGTTGTGCACTCTGCTAGGCAAACGACCACCATCGGTCACAGGATCTGCTCCACCCAACCCACTAATGGATTGTTTCCTCTTTGCCTTGTTTTCAAGGTTGATGCTCTCTGAGCCAGACAGGCAGACAGGCAGCTGCGGAGGATGGGAGCCCAGCTCCTGAATCCTGTAGATAATTGCCAAAGGCAGCTGAGTTCAGGAGCACCACCTGTTAACGAGCTGCCAATTATTTATATGCTTATAAATCACCTTTTAAACACTAACAAGCACTAATAAGCCTTGGCTGCTGGTTACCATGGTAACCGACCATGTCCCAATAGGGAATGAGACTACTGACATATGGACTCTGGGTCAATGGTCCACTACCTCCTCTGTCTGACGTTTTTACTCCTGCACATGAAACTGTTCTGTCCAATTACAACCTAAAATCGCGTGGAAAAAAAAGAGGCATAGGACATGATAAAATGCCAGATTTTCTTCCTGTAGCCTACGGTGTCTAAAGGAAATAAAACGTGTCCAACTCCCATGAGCTCTGGGAACAGGCTGCATTAACTTGTTAAGTAGTGGTTCCTATGTACAGCCACACAGCTGGTCTATCCAGGCCACCTGCTGTCAGATGGTTTATTCCCAAAGCTTGGTGGACTGCTGAGCTCCACCAGTCTGAAGAGGTTTTTCTAATACATTCAGTTTGCTGTTGCACGTGGGTAAGATGATAAGCTACTTGTGGGAGGCTCAGTAATATTTAGTGAAATGCAAGGAATGGTTTCAGATGAAAAAGAACATATTTTTGCTCCCAGCAAACTGAAGGTATTTTCTTTCTTTTAAAAACACAGTGAGAAGGCAACCAGCTGTGACCCCAAACTCTGCAAATAGTAGAGAAAGAAAACTATCTTCTGCCTTCAACTGGTTTTCTAAACTAGATCTAGGAAAGCTCAACACCAGTGCTATCAGGTATGAAATGGCAGTTCAGAGAAGCTCATGGATATAGGACCAGAGTGAACAGTGACCTAATCAAGCAACAGAGGAGTGTGATTGTAATCATTTTGCCATGACTGACCCAGAAATGGCTTTTGCCGTGCCTTCTAAAAGACACTAGGTCTCAGTAGAAAATTGGATTGCTGATAACACAAAGAACTTCTTTTCCCTTCAACAGGTCTTCACTTTTAGCCTCTCAACCTGCCTACTGTGGGGCAAAGAGCTTTACTTTAGACCGAATGTGACTGATTCAGGAGTTCTTACTTTCACTACCTATGTATTTTCCCTTGGCTGGAGGGTAGATGAAGTAGAGGAGGCTTTCTGCAAATCTTTAGATTTTAATGAAACTTATGCCAGTGGTAGGAGTATATTGTTCCCTATACATGAACTGTTTTCTGATTTCTGTGTCTAATTGCATTGTAGAGGGAATTAGGGTTCAGAGATGGCATAAAATTTTATCTATATCTATATATATTCAGTTATATTTATAATTCATGTGTATATAAAATTTCTGCATATGTGCACGTGTTTCCTTGGAGTTTCACATTTAACAGTGCAGGAGATTGTGCCCCCTCCTCCCATCATTGTTATATTGTATAGAGAATGTCTACTCCATTCTTAGTTCCTATTGCTCCTTATAATCTTCATGCTTCTTAGTCTGAATATTCAGATAGGAACATAGATGACCCATAAAGGGTCAGCGATAAGTCAGGGTCTTGGGTAAAATGTTATAACCCAAATCAGATATTCTGGTAAGAGCAGAGTGATTAAGTGGATAAAAATCCAGTTAAAGAGAAGACAAAAGGCTGATAAGAGGTTGAAGAGAATCAATTGTCAAAATTTAAACCTTGCAAAGAATGTCTAAGTAGTGACTCTGATAATGACAGGGTAATCAACTATATGGATTTTGGAGAAAAGTTTATGGAGAAACTTATTGCCCTTTAAGCTTGCTCCAGGAAGTTGGTGGTATGGAAGACAAGATAAATGAGTAATTTCTAAGTGTATGTATGGCTGAATTAAGAAGGAACCAATTCATTCTACTGTCAAGGAGAAATAGACTAATCTCATATACAGGTAGGAACTTAACTCCCCTCCCATCCCTATGTTCCCCAAATGGTGGTCAATTTCAAAAGACAGAGACTGAGAAACATGCTTAAGCTTCTTGATAGCTGTATACCATCTGACAAGTCATCTCTCATTCAAGGGCTGTAGATTTTATATCCCCTATCCGTATACTTTATAAGGATGTATGAATTTATACTCATATGATTAAGATGTAGAATCTAGAAAATGGACTGTCTCTAAATAAAATATTGCCAGTGTGGAAGATTATAAAATTAAAATTGAAGAAAATGACCCCTTCTGTCTTTCTTTTTTTTTTTTTTTTTTTTTTGGAGAGGTTTTTCGCTATAGGGCGCGTGCGCTCGCCAGACAGACAGTGAGAGAGACATAGAGACAGAAAGCGAGAAATCACCCCCCAGGGGGGATGGTCACGCCGCAATCCCTTCTCCTCCATTCTCCTCTCGGGATCTTGGGCACGCACGCACACGCGCCCGGCGTGAGTTTTAAGCCACCGGGTCCAGGACGCGAACCGCGGTCGACTACGTGGGAGTCCAGCGACATAGCCATTACGCTAACTGCTGGTTCCCACCCCTTCTGTCTTTTGGCAGTGAACTAATATTTCTGGAATTGATGAAAAAAAATGATATTGAATAAAATACATATAGAAACTAAAATACGGCTATTCTAGACATAAATACATAGAGTTGAAAAAGTGAGAAAAATGATAGAAAATTGTAAAGAAAATAAGTAGATCTCTATAGGATGGAAAGAGGCAGTAGAAGAGTGGGGTGTAGAATGGCAGGGAAGATGCTTAGTTGAGGAGAACTCTGGAGACCTGGTTCTAATCCTGGCTCTGTCACTGGCTGAGAATCCTGAAGCAAGGCATGAACTTCTCTCAACCTGGAATTTCTTATTCCACAGTTGAGAGAGGAAATGGATAAATGCAGCTTCAGGTGGGAACATACATTTGTCCATCTATAGACAATACTATATTAAATAAAATTGAAAATGAAACCTCAGTATAGCTTTTAAAAAGAAAAAGTTTAAAGCCATGTTTCTTTAGTTGAAAGCTTTTTCAGAATACTCTCACACCCTCCTTCCCAATTCACATTGAAGTCTAGGATTAACTATTGAAAAACTCAAGAATTTTGCAATTTGTACTCTGAAAATCAGGAGACTTGATGGCATCTAGTGGTCTCTCTAGCAGTATCATTCTAGCTTCTGAAATTCAAATACTCCTAGTGAAGGGAAGTATAGTGGAGGTTGAAGAACAACTAAGGTGGAAAAAGTAGTTTATTGTTAACCAAGTTAACTACTTGATCTGAAAACAGGCATCTAGAAACAATAATCATCAGGATAGAGTGCATGGGGGAGTAATGCCCTCCAAATCAATACTATTCTAAGGACAATTATATAAGTAGAGTAGGGAGAAAAGTCATTGGAAAAAACACACAGTACCAACTTACAGAAATAACTTGGCTCAAAAGCCTGAACTCTCAATATTCATTGATATTTCATGTAGGCTGATCAAGGTTGCTACCCAGAAGGACTAGACCACCGCATCTTGAAGAATGTGATCCCAGCCACTTCTTATTTTCACAAGCTACTTGTTCCATTCTTTTCCCCTTTGCCCAATTATTCAATGAAATTTCTAAAGAGAAATACTGAATATAGTGGTCCACTTTTGACAAGAGAAGGCTGGACTTCTGATCAGGTTCTTTCAATCTTTTTTTTTTTTTTTTTCCTTTTCTTTTTTTGGAGAAGTTTTTGCTATAGGACGCGTGTGCTCGCCAGACAGACAGAGAGAGACAGAGAGATAGAAAGTGAGAAATCACCCCCCAGGGGGGATGGGCACGCCGCAATCCTTTCTCCTCCATTCTCCTCCTGGGATCTTGGGCACGCACGCACACGCGCCCGGAGTGAGTTTAAGCCACTGGGTCTGGGACTCGAACTGCGGTCAACTACTTGGGAGTCCAGTGACATAGCCATTACGCCAGCTGCTGGTCCCAGGTTCTTTCAATCTTTTGTAACCAAAGGGAAAAGATGGTTTCTACAGACAAGATCTGCCAGCTTTTCCAACGAGTCATCAGTCTTGACCTAAGGTTTTTGTAAAATGCTGCCCAATAATTCTTCTACAAAAAAAGCTCTCTTAACTCTTTCTTGGGTGTCAGAATAGGGTTTCTGTTGTTTGGAACTTTGAAGCTATGGGAAATCCTGAATATTTTCACCTATTCTCTAAGTCTGAGATTTCAATTTCCAAGTTTGTGTTCTCCCTGTGGTCTGTACTTGCCCTGCCAGATGGGATTCACAGTTGAGAAGGGAAATGGAGAAATGTAACTTTGGTGGGAAAATAAATTCATTTTAGGGATTCATCTGACAGCCCTCATCTGTATATTGTTGATGCAATAACAAGCCCATGAAACGTAAGTTAAAATATTTCTTTCTCTCTAACGAAATTTTAAGTACTCTGAATTTTTAAAGGCCTGTTAATATACATGTTTCAAGTTTTTACAACACCCACTTTTGTTCCTTTTCAGATCAGATGCTATTCACTAAGGATTATAAATCATCCATTTGGCTAAAATCTCACTTGGTTAGACTGATGATCTTGGAAAATCAGGGTATTTTATAGTTAGTATTTGAAAGAATATGAAGAAGTAGTGTTGTAACATTCTGATTTCCTTTTCTAAGCAATTGAAGACTTGACTTCTCTCTCTCTCTCTCTCTCTCTCTTTCTTTTTTCTGTATAACCACCTTCTTTCTTTTTGGTCTCCCATTATCTTTCCTAAATCTCCCTGTATACTGTGTGTGTGTGTGTGTGTGTGTGTGTGTGTGTGTTATATGAAGAAGTTTAAGAGAAAAACAGAAATACAGGAGAAGGTACCAGCCTTAGTGAGAAAAGAGAAGAAAGTATTTTAATATTTTTTATTATTTCAAGTCCTTCCTATGACCAGGACTGAGCCAATCCCTAAAATGAATACTTAATTTGAATAAGAGAGATGATACCATACCTCTCTAATTTGGAAAAAAAATTGAATAAGGAATCTGTGTGTGTGTGACACACACATGGCCCATATAATAATATGTGTTGTCTCCCCAACATTATTACTTTGTTTCTATTTCATGGCTAGTGAGGTGTCAGGGCAAGCTCTTTGTGACTTGAGTTTGACGTATCTCTGTAGACGACCTCTTTTACTAATATCCTTACTCTAGGAAAACTAAACAACTTACAGTACCAGTTGAGTAAAATAATGTGTAACTTCCTTCCCACTCTTCTCAATTTAAAAAAAAAAAAGCTTCAGCATTTCTTATACTATAAAGCTTTTCTTGAAATTATTTGCCCCATTCAGAAATTTTGAGAACACTTAATTGGTTCTATTTTCATACTTTCATTTCTCCCCTTGCAAGTATGTATCCCAGATGGCTCACTAGTTCTAGATGGTGAAGGAATGGTAGCAATGCCACTTATCATATTCTGCCTCTGCTGAGACACTGTCAGAAATGAAGTAAACCTAAACTTTTAGTAGGTGACTGGAAAAGGATTATGCTGCACGGGGCTGGTTAAAGCAGTCTCAAGAAAATGAAGCTGTGGTGAACATTCATGGTATAAATCATTAACTTTACATAACTATTTTCCTAAGGCCTTGGGCAGATTCTAATTTGATATGGCAAGAATATCCTCTTGGCTCCAAACTGATGGAAATCTTTCTAACTGCTTTAATCTTTTGGGGGCTCTGCTTTAGAACCTCTTCAAATACCCTTCTCACTAACTTCTCAAATATTCCAAGTCTATATCAATTTTAATAAACAACTAGGAGGATTACCTTTGTTTCCACATTTAATATACCTATTTAATATTCTATTATTTGTCCCACTTAAATATATCAAAGTGCAGAGTGAAGATATTTGAATTTCCAGGAGTCAATGATTCTTACAAAAACAAAATTTACTATTCAGTTGAAGGTCACATATAAGCAAAAAGCAGTTTGTGCATGTCTGCCTTGCCCACTGAGGTATGATATTCTTGAGCATAAGGACTTTGACTTCAAGTTTATTGCCCAGCCCTTGGCATAATCTCTGGCTCCTTTTTTCCCTTTTGTCAAAAGTAAATATTCAAGATTAGTTTATCATCCTCTTCTTCAAACACCTCTACTCAAGGGTCCTTGGTAACTGGGGCCAGCAGGTGGTATGGTGGTTAAAACACTGGACTCCCACATGGCTGACCACGGTTGAAGTCCTGGACCTGGTGGCTTGCTTTTTCACTTTCTCTTTTTCACTCTCTCTCTCTCTCTTTCTCTCTCTCTCCCCTCCCTCTCCCCTCTTTCCCCTCTCTCCCCTCTCTCCTCTCTCTCTCTCATCCAATTGGAAAATAATAATAACAAAGTTAAAATAAAAATAATTCTTTAAAAATGATTGTTTGGTAACTAAAAACTGAATGGGAAATTCAAAACAAAATAAAGTAAATAGAAAATGTTTTCAGGATACATACTAGATAATTTTTAAACTTGCAACTCTTTTTTTCTCTTTTTTTTTTTTTTTTTCTGGAGAGGTTTTTTTTCGCTATAGGGCATGTGTGCTTGCCAGACAGAGAGAAAGAGACATAGAGACAGAAAGCAAGAAATCATCCCCCAGTGGGGATGGTCACGCCGCAATCCCCTCTCCTCCATTCTCCTCTCGGGATCTTGGGCACACACGCACACGCGCCCGGCGTGAGTTTTAAGCCACCGGGTCTGGGACGTGAACCGCAGTCGACTACGTGGGAGTCCAGCGACATAGCCATTATGCTAACTGCTGGTTCCCTCTTTTTTTCTTTTTAACAGTCCAATATGGGATATGGAATATAGGGAAAGGAGAAAGGAAAAGGCATGAGATAGTCCAATATAAGGGGTGAGAGGGTGCAGAAAAAGGGAAATTTTATGAGCGGACCTAAATTGAATATGAGTCAGAAGTGTAGAAAAGGTAGGACAAACAAATTTGAAATAGTAACTAGGGAAAAAACAAATGCATATGCTAAAAGAGGGCAAAAATGGTACCAATGGCCTCCTGATTCCCCCACTAACCAAAGCCTAGTGTATTTTAGCCCTGAGAAGTCCAGACATGCAGTTCAGGTTAAGTGATCTACAGCCTGTCCCTGAAGGAACAGTTTAAAGAAATTTCTGTTCCTACTTTTCTTGTCCTCAAAGATCTCAGTCAGACTTTTCAGAATTGCAGCTTTTCTCTAAATAATGCATTTTTTAGGCATAAAGGAATAGACGTCATAGTTTGGATATCCTCAATAACCACTCTTCATGCTAGTGACCAGATTCTTAACTGAAGCATCATATACTTAAGATGAGCCCTGAAATTTCAGATTCTCTCATCTGACTTTAACAAAATACCTGTAAATGGATGCAAAATATCATCATTGTACAGACCAAAAGCAGAAGATGTCAACAGACCATGAGAAGTTGCAGGTATTATTTCTTCAGAATGATATTAAATGAAAAATATTGGTGTCAGTGTTGTTTCCAAAAGTAATACTTGGCCAAAGCTAGCATCCCACCAAAACTATTTATTAGACTTAGGTACTTATTCTTTCTAAATATCCCAGAGAAATTAAAATTAAGTGCAGTATGATGTCAATGGTAAAGGTGTACTTCTTAGTTAAACTACTTTGGAATCAGATTTTTTTTGTTTTTTTTGTTTGTTTGTTTTGGCAACTTGTCAATATTAAATGGAACCATTTCTACAAACCCCTATGGAAAACTCACCATTATCAAGGCATTCAAAGACAAATAGTCTATGGTTTCTATTCTTAAGAAGTTTGTAAAGTAGTGTTAATTGTTTGTAGTGTACTCCAGTGAAGTAGATAGACGGACCTACAAAGGACTGGTGTGTTTGATAGCTATGCTACCAAAATGACTCAAGGGTAAAGAAAGGAATATTATCTGAGATGGAGCAGGAAGGCATGAAGATATATACTTGATCTGGGTCTTGAATAAGAAAGAAGGATTTGCTGCATAATGGAAAGTTGAAGGCAGGGAGCAGAGGAAGGAGGTAGAAGAATTCTATCCAAAAATATAGACTAAGCAAACACACACACACACACACACACACACACACATCATACAATCATATATCTTCTCCTCTGTTTGGCTATCAGCATATTTAAATCAAAGTTCTGAACTGAGAATAGGAAAAAATACTTTCTCACCCTGGCTCTGCTGTCATTTATTGTTTGACCATGAGCAAGATCTTTAAACTCTTAGGGTTTGAGATAGTCCATTTGTAAAATGAAAGAGCTGGATTCTATGAGGGCTATGATCCCATCCAATAAATAAAAAAAATTGAGAAATACATTTAAAATTATTTGATCTAAAACTTATGATTTAGGGGATATGAGAATAGTTTATGAGAATTGACCTAAACTGCCTTCTATTTTAATTCATAGAAAATAAAACATCTTGTATTCTAATTAATAAAAAATTGTATATTAAATATGTGTTTGTTTTAATTTTTTGCTATTTGGTAACATGGGAATTTGGGGATATAAATTTGAAAAAATTTGTTTTATAAAATTTAGGAAAATTTCCCCATGAATTTCAGATAAGAAAATACACTGTTAAGAGTCAGAACATTGACATATAGTGTGTGTGTGTGTGTGTGTGTGTGTGAATATATATATATATATATATATATATATATATATATATATATATATATTTGGGGGGGTTGTTGGAAAAGTCAGATGCATTTTTGCATAGGAAAAATATATCATGACTTTTCCAACAACCTAATAGGTTTGACTTTGTCTGGTCAAGTAGAGATGGTAAAGAAGTAATTTTGTACATTGCACTAAGGTTCAGGTGACAGAGAGAATGGGATAGCTAGAAATACAGTAGAAATGTATGAAATGTTATCTTCACATTTAAATATTGTATCTTCAGAAAACTCATTATATATTTTTTATAGAAAAGCAGGGGACCAGCAGTTAGCGTAATGGCTATGTCGCTGGACTCCCACGTAGTCGACCGCTGTTCGAGTCCTGGACCTGGTGGCTTAAACCCACGCCGGGTGCGTGTGCATGCCTGCCCAAGATCCCAAGAGGAGAATGGAGGAGAAGGGATTGTGGCATTGCCATCACCCCTGGGGGGTGATTTCTCGCTTTCTGTCTCTCTGTCTCTCTCTGTCTGTCTGGTGAGTGCACACACCCTATAGCAAAAATCTCTCCAAAAAAAAAAAAAAAAAGAAAAGCAGAAAAACACTTTTCTGAAAAATTGTCACCACACCCATCCCACCAATAAAATAATCCAGATTAAAAAAAAAAAGAAAGAAAAGAAAGAAAGGAAGAAAGAAAAACAGAAAAACACATCAGGACTTTTCTGACAACCCAAAATTATAAGATGTTTTATTTATCAAATATGGAAACTCAAGAAATCATGAATAATAACAAAGGCAGCTCCAGACACATTCTTTTTCCTTCTGCAAAAATTTCCCCAAGACTTGGAGCTCAAAGTTCCAGTCTCCAGTTCTCTGATACTTCATTTTGCCCCATCTGGAAGGAACATAAAATTAACCTTGGAATTTAAACTCTGTCAAATAGGTTTTAGTTACATTAGTGAGCTACTGTACAAATAACTGACAGACAAATAGGTCACCAACTGTCCAATTATTTGTATATTTGTGGTAAGCACATATTCAAGTATGTGTTTATGCTACTTGAATATGTCTGTATGTATGGGGAGGGGAATATGTGACTTTTTTTTTTTTAATTTGCCAATAACATGCGATGTGGTATATTGGGGTGGATCAGTCCAATACCTAATGTAGGAACAGCAGCAAACCCGATTCTTTGTCTCATACTCACAAAGAATTAGAGGTAAGGACACAGAGAGGAGGAAGCAAAGCAGAGTTTATTGAAAGATAAGAACAGCTCTCAGGCATCAAAGAGGTGGTCCCATAAGGTAGGCTGCCAACTGGGGGCTCTTACCAAGGATTTTTATCCTAGCAGGAGGGACTTGCTCACATTTTATTCCCATGGGGATCACATATTCTGTATGTCATGCTGTACATTTAGGGAACTGTATATTTATAGAACTTTTGGTAAATGATCATACAAATCTTTTCCTGAGAGCTTCAGGCCAGAGACCATTATCTAGTTATCAATGTTGGTTCTAGTCTTTCTTTGAGGGCTTTGGGCCCTAAAACCCATTACTTAGGTCCTAGAATGTGGTGGGGACATGGAAAAAGTCTTCCTAGCTTAATCATTGAGTCACTGCTACAAGCCATTTTTTGTAAGGAAGTTGTTCCTTTTTGCAAGCTTGACCATTGTGCCTCCATCTTCCATATGTGCTGACTACCTTTTTCTTTGGGTTCTATCTTCTATCTCACATGCTTTCACTAGAAAGAGACAGACAGAGATAGAGAGAAAGGTAAGGTGACAAATTCATGCCACAATTCCCTGTCCTACAGTTAAACCTCCTCTGGCGATTTTGGGCATGTACACACATGTGCCTCATTTATATTTAAACCACTGGGTCCAAGGCTTGAACTACTAAATCAACTATGTAGGCTCCAGTCACCTGAATCACCAGCCTATGCACTGGCCCTTTATATTTTTTCAAGTTGCATTATTAGAAGTTTCTGCTGGAAAAAAAAAAAATTGTAATTGGGTACTGGTTAGCAAAGGTAATTTTTTTTTTTGTTTTTTGGGGTTTTTTTTTTGAAAATTCTTAGATAATAGAAAGTCTCATCTGTGTTTTAAATTGAGATAAGTATTGTAAAACTTTAAAAACACACCAGGCACATGTGTGTATGTACCCCTAATGCTAATAGGATGAAGAAATGGAAGAGAAGGGAATGCAGTGTAATTAAAGGTCACTGGAGGTTGCTTTCTCCCTCTCTCTGTCTATGTTTCTCTTTAGTGTGTGTGTGAGACCTCTGGCAATTAAAAAGAAATCAAACGGGGAACCAGCAGTTAGCGTAATGGCTATGTCACTGGACTCCCATGTAGTCGACTGCAGTTCGCGTCCCGGACCCGGTGGTTTAAAACTCACAACGGGCGCGTGTGCGTGCATGCCCAAGATCCCGAGAGGAGAATGGCGGAGAAGGGATTGTGGCGTGACCATACCCCCAGGGGTGATTTCTCGCTTTCTGTCTCTATGTCTCTCTCTCTCTCTCTCTCTGGCAAGCGCATGCGCCCTATAGTGAAAACCTCTCAAAAAAAAAAAAAAAAAAAAGAAATCAAACATTTATTTAAAGCATTCCTTTCATAAAGGTCCATAATCTGCCACTTCTGAAGTAATGATAATAATAATGTGAGTAATGTGAGGGCCCCTTCTTTTGTAAACGTGGAAGTCCCATCATATATGTAGCAACCTTCTGTTTTATTAGTGGCAGGCCTAATGGAACTTTGATGAGACAGAGCAAGGGCAAATGGGATGAGGAGATCACTCTTTCCTTCAGAATTTCATCACTTCACTGCATACGGAGGAATGCCCTGGGCCTTCACTACTGTGGGTTCCCATCATCCTCTGATATTGATCCAAACCACTTAGCAATGACTATAGGCAGCATCCTTCTTCTACTCAAAGATCTCGAGTATTCATTATTGTTTTAATGTTTGTTATGTTATAATCTGTCATTTATAACATCTTTATGTCAAAAAGCTCTCTGGAGTGCTATCAGGTGTCAAGTGAAGATATATAAATGTGAAAGCCCTGTGTTCTACAGATGAAAGGAGATGTACTCTGGCCCTGCTGCTTTCCAGGTTCGACTTTTCTTGCTTCTTCCTTGTTTGCTTGCTTCAACATGACAAACACTACCCCAGGTGTAGTTCTAAGACTCTCTCTTTCTTCTTTCAAACACATACACAAACACACACACATACACACACAACCCTGCATTTCAACTCTTCCCTTTCCCCTGTTGTCTCTCAAATCTGTATTCCACAACAGGATCTTTTCTTAAAGCCCAGTTCCATATTTATTACTCCCTTTTGTAAATTTCATCTTTAATATTTAAACTTAAACCTAACCTTCCCAACATAAAGCTCATTATTTATTTATCTTTAGATAAACTATTTAGAAAAACTATTTTATAACTTTATTTAATATTCAAAATGCAGTTTGAAATGTACAGCACTAAAAAAAAAATGGCCTAGCCCCAGTTAGAAATAGATTAGAATAAAAAAGGTGTAAGAAGCTCAAGGGCAGAGGATAATGATGCACAATCCAATTCAACGAACATAGGCTGGAATATTTTGGACTCCTTAAGTGTTTGAGGATGAAATCTCAGTTAGAAAATAAATGCTAGGGTAATATTAAACAGAAATTGGTGACAATTGAACTGTTGTGAGTTAGGTCCTTATTTTAGGCCTGGTGTTATGTGTCGTTTAGGTATGATTTCATGTATGTATCACATTTTTTAAGGAGTGGACATTAGGGAATCATTAATGCTGTTTTATTTATGAATACAAACAAATATAAACATCAGCACTGAAAGAATCATATGGTTTTGTTTTGCAATTTTTCCTTTCTTAATTATGCACATCTGGGAAATTCATACTCATTAAGCTTGTGCGGCCAAACCCATTAACAGACGTCCTCCATCCCATCACAGTGACTAACCAAATGGCAAGGCCTGGTGCTTATGAAGGACAGGTTCTCATCCAACTGTACCCATCGACAAGATATTCCACCCTGCTTTCTCAACTCCCTGATCGCTGTCACTGAGACCCCATTCTCCAGAAACCCTGTTTGGGGATGGGGAGGAGGAGCTTCATGGGACTCATTTGGATACATTCTTCTTAATCACATTATATACCCAATTAGTTAAAAATTCCTTTTGATTTTTATCTCTTACATTTATCCCCTTTCTCCACCCTCTCTGTCAGATCATTCTGTCTCATGCCTAAATTACTAAAACAGTGTTCGTGCTGGGCCTTCATTTCGTACAGCTTTGATACCCAACGCTACTTTCAAGAGCTTGCCCATGAAAGTAAAACACTTCCTGCTTACAGAGGTGTAGAGTTTAGATTTCTTCCTTTTCTGTCTTTTAAGACCTCTCCTAACCTATCTTCATCCTCCCTATCCAAATGAGTTTCCTACCACTCTCCAGCACACATCTTTTTCTCTGGTCAGGAAACTTCTTTTTCTGCCCCATTGTTTTGTTGCATGGTGTTGGCTCCTGACTGTAGGCATTTATCTCTGTTGTTGGCCCTCTTGAAATTTCTCCCACACACTATTCCTATATCTAAATCCTTAAAGAATCTATAAATCTCTCACCTCCTCAGATGACTTGTCTGTTGGGACACAGCTCTGTTACCATCTTTTTCAGAAAAGATTACCACCAGTTTGGATTGAGTATCCTTCTTTATGTAAACATGGTACCATGTAGGTATCTGCACAGCTAGCACTGGGTTGTCACTGCCCAGATAGCTGTCTGGATCTCTCTTTAGGCTGTTCAGAGCAGAGATCTTTAAGTGCAGATATCTTGTCCTGTGCTTCGTTGTGACTTCAATGCATAGTATCCTACCTCCCACATAGAAAGTAGATATATTTGGACCAGCAGTTAGCATAATGGCTATGTCTCTGGACTCCCTTGTAATCAACCGTGGTTCGAGTACTGGACCCAGTGGCTTAAATGCATGCTGGGCACATGTGTATGCATGTCCAAGATCCCAAGAGGAGAATGGACGAGAAGGGATTGCGGCATGGCCATCCCCTGTGGGGGGTGATTGGTGATTTCTCCCTTTCTGTCTCTCTGTCTCTCTTTGTCTTTCTGGTGAGCGCATGCGCCCTATAGCAAAAACCTCTCCAAAAAAAAAAAGTAGATATGTTTGCTGCATGCTTGAATTTCTGGGCTCTTTAGAACATTTTTCTCAAAATTTTGAACTAAATTGTATACTGATTTTAGATTATTCAATTTACATGCTGAAATTCTTAAAGGGTTGAACATTTCTTATTGAAGAGTAATCTTATAGATACTATTATAGATGGTTATCAGAAGTCTTTGAGTTGCCATTACACACTAAGTGATCAATAAAATTTTGTTATGTAATTAAACAAACAAGCCCTACTGCTGATAATATCACAAGGCAAAAATAATGTAACCGTAACTGTAGATGTGGGACATCATT
The DNA here is from genome assembly GCA_026018925.1 of Tupaia tana. Lineage (NCBI taxonomy): Eukaryota > Metazoa > Chordata > Mammalia > Scandentia > Tupaiidae > Tupaia > Tupaia tana. The sequence goes on along the minus strand of JAKSZU010000020.1, from coordinate 19,194,626 downwards.
GCTAATTGTCACTGGCTATTGTTTCTTATTAACAAGGTAGTTATTTTTTGCCTCCTCCCCCAATCATTTTACCCACAATATCCATGAACAAAGGTCTCAGTGTAGGACTGTCTCATATAACCTGATGAACAAAAATGTTTTCTCTCAAGAAGTAATAATCAAATTACAAGCTTCCCTTGACAGGTTTCTATCTTCCTCTTTTACTGTTTCACTTCCATCTTATCCACTTAGTGCTGTCATAATCCACATGTTCTCATCTGCTATCCTTTTACCTATACCCTTTTACCTCCTCAAATGTTCTCGTCCTTATATCCAAGCCGGATAGTTCTTAGATCAAAGCTCTGTCTATAACCTAATTCTCTTGAAAGAGCAAATATTCCTTGTATCAGCTTATTCCCCTTGCTTCCAGACATCACAAATAGCATCTGAAGTCACTTACTAGCCTGATTCTATCCTAAAAGCAATACTCTGTCATGCTCCTTGAAGTAGAAAAGGAGAATAACATAGAAGAGAGAAGATTCCATTGGAAAAAAAAAAAAAAAACTAAAAATCTTAAGTGATAAATTGTTGTTGCTTATGAATATTGGGGATATTTGCCAAGTGTTTTGGAAAGTGTATTTGTTAATTGCCTACAGGGTTTATATTTGTTTATATTTGTATTTGTATATTCCATAAAATTTCACTGTGGTTAGTAATCTGTTTCCTTATTCCTGACTGATGCCTAATGTTTGTATAAAAACTTTTTTAATAAGCAACAATGTGTTGAGTGGATGGTCCAAACTAAGCTTTCTCCAATATGAGTGAATATTGTGATTTAATGAGTTAAGATCCTATAGTTTCTTTTTCATTATTTTAATTTTTGATTTCTTATGGTAGTTTCATATATGTTGACCTAAAGTCCTTTTTTTCTCTTGCCAGAAAGAGACAAGAGTCACTAAAAAAATTTTTTATTCAAAAGTATCTTCTTATATATTTTGTCTATTACAAATTTACCAAGGGGCCAGCAGGCAGTGTGATGGTGAAGGTGTTGGATTCCCACATGGCCAACCAATCATTTTATTCCAACTCTTCAAGTCTTGGATCTGATAGCTTGAAAAATCACTCCAGACCTGTGTGTATGCATGCCCAAAATCCCAGGGGTAGAACAGAGAAGAAGGAATTGTGGTGTGACCATTCCCCAGGGAGTAGGAATGGAGGTGATTTCTTACTCTCCCTCTCTCTGTCTCTCTCCAGCAAGCAAAAATGCACTAAGGCAAAAACCTAAAAACAAAACAAAACAAAACAAAAACCTGAATTTAGAAAATTCCCTTTGTGTAATAGTTATATTCCTTCAGAGAGGATCTTACTATCACTCACACACAAGCATCACTTATTTTAATTAGCTTTCATTTCCTGACAAGCAAACACAGGAACACCCATTAAGGAAGGAAATAATCGTGGAATTAGAATGTTTGGTGAATAACTAGAAAGTTGTGGTAGACTGTCTGTGGAGGTAATATATGGAAAAAGTTAAGAATGCCCTAGAAGTGAGGTAGTCAGAAATTTTACTCCAATTCTTCTGCTAGCATAGTCTGTAATGTACTGACATCCTTGAATGTCAAGCTTTGTCTACGATTACAGAGCCACAGGCTGGACAGACAATTAATCTATTCATGCAGGTAATTGGGGATTACCTTATTATGTATTTGTTCATGCCTTTGATTTTGTTTTTCTTTTGTTTCTTACTTGCTTATAAGTTTAACATAGTTAGGGGTTATTTTAATACAGTATAGATCTAGCCTCAAAAAATGGGCATTTCCAATTTACAACTCAGCCCACTTGCATAAATGGTTAGGTTATGCTGTAAAGAATTAATGGCCTGACATTAGTAGGCAGGCAGAATGGTGCAATTGAAAAAGCACTGTTTTGAGAGTTAAATCCTCTAAATACTAATGTCATTGCTCTGAAATAATGACATGCATCCTAAATTTCCATGTTTCAGGTGTAAATTGGAGGAGATTTTTCTGAGTCTTTTCCAGCTTTAGTATTATGCAATTCTTCTAATTACATATGTTCCTGGTTTCTTACTAATTTCTATGAGAGCTTGCTGGCTTGGAGTCTCAAGTAATTTTCTGACAAGTGGAACGATAGTATTTGCATGGTTTATTTCACAGAGTTGCAGTGAAGATAATATGGGAAATTAAGTGTGTCACTATACATTGTGAACTGCAAAGCCCTATACTTGTACAAGTCAAATTATTACTGGATATTTCTATTCCTATGATTAAAATGATTATTCCACCGGTTAAAAAAACACCCTTGATACCTCAATATGCAACCAGCAGAGGGAGACAGTTCAGATTATATTTCTTCTTGAAACATAGAATCAGTTAATATGTGGAAATGTGTTTTGACAAATCAAAATGAGATTCATTATTGGCAAATAGGTAACTTACTCACATGCTATATATTCATATTGAAGTTACAAAGACACATGAGAGAAAATGAGAGTAAACACCGAAAATGTGGGGAAAGAATCTGAATTTCTGGATTTAGTTTATTACTGGACTCAGAGACAGCATCCTGTAAAAAGAAAAAAGAAAAAAAGAAGTCACAATCCTGTGACAGCTTCCTCAGTGTGTCCATTTGGAAGTGCAGGCTGAGGGCACATTTAGGAAACAATCCAGAATTCTTCAGAATTTAGTAGAATTTCTAAATTCTCTCTAAAACTAGTTTTAACTCAGCTTTTCCCCATTTTACTAGTCTGGGTGCCAAATCCCCTCCCCCCCAAAAAAAAGAAGCAAAACAAAACAAAACATAGAGAAATCTCTCATCCTTCCTATTTCCTCAATTTTCATATCCCTTTAGTTGACAAGCTAATGTCAGTTCTTCTGTGAAATTTCTTTAGAAGTTTCAAGCTCTTTTCTCTTCCCCTGCCATGGTCCGATAGCCTGCTTTCATTGTCTCTCGCCCATGCTATTTCTGAAACCTTATAACTGGCCTTTTCTGATGCTTACTCGACCCAATCTATGTTCAACTCAAGTTAGCTACCTTCTTAAAATACAGGTCTTATTATGCCACTGTTGCTCAAAGCTTTTAACGGCTCCCCATAGCCTACAGAATATAGGCCAAATTCGTTAGTATGCATGTCAAGTCCCTTCCTGACCCTAATGTACAGAAATGAAGTCATTTTTTATTCTAATTTTTCCCATCTCTACTCTCCACTCTTCTCTACAACTTGCCTTCCCCACTTAGATTAAGTCTCTGAGGGAGAAGTTTCATTCTTCATCATTATTAGGAAACAGCAGGATATATAATCAACATATTCAATGGTTTGTCTCTCATCACTTCATCAACAACTTTACTAGTCCTCTAACTAGTTTCTATACTTCATCTTTGTTCTGTTTTCTCATTGGCAATAATCTCCATAGGATGTCTCTCACTCCATTCTTCTAGCTTCTAAGGTGGCCTTCCAAATATAAGATGAAGTGTGCCTCTTCCTTCAGACGTTCAGCACTTTTCAACAGGAAGCTTCTCTGTCCTGCCTTCTGTCTCTCATTCCCCTCTGCTAGTTACAGAAATCTTCCTATGGCTCCATCGTTTGTTTCACACTGGTTCTCATGGCCACCCTTTGCGTAAGGTATTATTGTAGCCATTCTCCTCTTATATACATTTTAATGTTACCTAAAATACCATTTTATTTATGCAACTTCTTTCTGGATTACATTTTTCATACTCCTTTTGCATTTTGATTCCATTCCCTTATCATTTAGTCCCTGCTTATTCACTGGTTCATCTTGTTCTTTGTTTCTATGTTCAACTTACTGCTCCATCTTGGTTGTGAGTCCCTGGGTACCTGGAGATAAGGGCTCTGAATTTGATTACTTTGCAGTATTGAAAAGCACCAAAGGACGGAGCAGATGTGTGGGTTAATTTTGGCCCTGCTCTGCACTAGAGAGCAGACTTGGAAGGCCCGCCTTATAACAGTACATAGATGAAGTCCAGGGCCTCACTAGAAGGGGCTTTATTATGTCACTCCTTCATTAGCTTCGTATAAGGTAGGGTCTAAGTTTGTTCCTTGTATGCTCACAGCTTAGCAGAGTACCTGTTATCTGGTAGATGAAAGAAATGATTTTAATAATTTTCTCATACATGGCAACATGACTGCTAATGTTGGTCTTATGAATCTCTTCTTCTCACCTTTTACATTCATAACTGGAAGCAGAGAGGGCTGGGAATGTGAATTACATGTCAGATAGGAAAGGAAGATACTTTCAAATAGGCAAACTTCTGGAGGGCTTTGAATACTATTATGACCTAACAGTAGATAATATTGTCAATAAACTCTCAAGAAAACATATTAGTGCTATTTACATGACTTTTATAGCCTCAAGATATTTGACTAAGCATTCTATTTAAACTTAACAGGATAGCTGTTGCTGGATAAATAAATACAGATTCGTAAAAAGCATACTTGGTAAAGTTTAGCAATTAAATAGCATCTGCTCATCTCATTATGCTCTTCTTAATCTTGAACAGAACACTTTGTCATTATACCCATATTTAATTAATGTATAATAACCATATTAAGAGTAAACAATATTTGGATTTGAAGAAAAGCAACAACTGGAACACTTCTTTTTGACTAGTTGGTATAAATGACAGCCAACTTCATATTCTGCCACTTTTTATTTTATGATTGGTTGCTATCTACAAGGGTAAGTACCGAAGTTGAATTAGTACAGTGAGAAAGAATGCTAGACTATGAAAAACACTGATCACTTACAATAAGACAGAAAAAGTATATTCCAGATTTATTGTTCTCGTTCTGATGATTGGAATATGATGCAGGCCTCAGGGCCTTTACACATACCATTTCTTTTATCTGTAAAGGTCTTTTGGTGATATTTCCTTGACTACCTCCTCAGAGTTTATTATTTAGCTTCAATGTCACTTCTTCAAAGAGGTTTGTCAGATTTTTCTTTTTTAAGTTTTTTGCCATAGGGTGCATGTTCCCTTCACTTTTACCTCTAGGATATTTACTCTTTATCAGATGTATTGCTTTCCTATGGTATTCACTCCACAAAATAATCTTAATAGGTATTTTCTGGTTAGTGTCTATTTCTATATTTAGAATTTAGGTCCTAAGAGAGAAGATTCTTTGTCATGACTCACTTTTAGGTCAAGAAAAGCACAATGAGTAAATGAATGAATCATATACTTACTGGGCATGTCAGAGGATGGAATTTCACCCCTTCCTTCACTCTTTATCATTTCTCCTTGGCCTACTTTCAGATTGTAGAAATCCAAGTCACTAAGACACCACAAATGGAGGGTCAAATTGCCTTATTACCTGCTTGTTCTACCTTCTCACTATACTGAAGGTGCTGCTACCACCGTCTTTCCAGATGTTGGCGTGCTCTCCTCATATATGAGCATCAGATTGAAAATAGAAGCAGTGGGGCCAGCACATAGTATAGTGGTTAAGGCACTGGACTCCCACATGACTGACCATGGTTTGAGTCCTGGACCCAGCAGCTTGAAATTCATGCTGGACACGTGTGTGTGCACCCACAAAATCACAAGAGGAGACTGGAGGAGAAGGGGTTGTAGTATGGCCATCCTTCTGGGGGGTAATTTCTTGCTTTTTCTATTTCTGTCCTGGTGAGCACACACACCCTACATCAAAAATCTCTCTTAAAAAAATGGAAGCAGCAATTTGGATACACCATTACTTGGCCATTAACACCTGTTTGTGCATGGTGGCAAAGTTGGAGAATCTAGAGAAGAATTGGGTTCAATCAAGTACTAGTAAGTACGTTCTGTGAAATAAAACATGACAGAAAGCTTGCTGGTGTGTAAATACATGAAGTGAAGTACATTCACATTAATGGGTAATCAGGAGCAGAAGCAAGGAGTGAGGATGCAAATTGCAGTTCAAGAATCTCAAAGACCTTGGGAAAATTGGGATAGATCCAAGCATTGATGCCTACCAAAATAGAACAAATAAGCAAAGAGTGGTTTTTATTGCACAGTCTGTGGGTTGAGTGTTTAAATCACTGGGAGCCTATAGTAAGAATTTGGACAATATTTAACTGACTGGAAGCTGACGGATTTTTTCAGGCAGTGAGACACATGAATGAAGTTGCTGTATTTGAAAGAGACAGATTCCAAAGGAAACCCACACAGGAGAGTTGCATGCTCATGAGCATAAACTGGTATACTTGAGTATTGCTAAATTATTATGAAATCATTAAGGATGTCATAGCAGGGATCCTAAGGAGAAGGATTAACAATTCTACATTGCTAGTTCATATGGAAATGCTAATTCCACTTGTGAAAATAAAGTACAGGCATGGTATTATTATGATTAAGACCTTATGACTGCAGAAATGTAGAGTGGTATATTAATAATATTATAGACATGTTTAGCATAAAATGCAAGCAATGGAGCTAAATTAGTTGTATATTCCAGTCTGCATCTGGATTTCACGTGAGCCTATTACATTACAAAGCTAAACAGAAGAATAAACCTTTTATGCTTCTTAGGTTCTGAGACGTTAGCCAGTTTTTGTTTTCCCTTCAGCATTTGTCCCTGGAGAGTGCCAGAATCTTCTAAAGCCTCTTTTAGAAAGGCAGTATGTTATTTTAAAGTAGTAGTTAAGATCGTCTTACTTGGGTGATGATGGCTGTTTCACATGGGTAACAGCCAAACTTGCCTCACAAATAATCCGAAAGTATGTTCATTTTTGCCAACCTCCTTGGAAGACTGTGTAGAGTGGTTTAAAGAAAATAGCATGGATAAATTTGGGAAACTCATTTATTTACTTTCTTCTCCACATTTCTTAGGAGAGCAAGTTGTGAAGTTAGTATCAGGGTAGATTTGGGGAGTAACTATTACATTGACTACGTGAGAGATCACGAAGGCGAGAAAACCAGAGAACTATATGAAGGAATATGAAGGGGGGAGAACTCAGAAAAAGGTTTGATGTTGAAATGGGAGTACACTGTGCACCCATAAGTAGATTGATTTATGATTTTGTAAATGATAAGTTAATCCACATGAGCAGGCTTGGGCACTCTAATCATGCATCCATTCTTATATTCATCAATTATGAAGTACTACCTTTGGATCAAAGGTTGGGTTAGAAAGTTTTACTTGGACTGTTAACTTGATATAAATAAGAAATATTAAATAGTTAACTTATATATTAAACTTTATGATTTTGAAATTATTCATAAATTCAGTCTAATTGAATTAAACTGAAATACTGAAGAGTCTATATTAGACAATTTTTATGTATACCCTTTTCCTCAAAGAATAATTTTAATTAACTTTATTTATTTATTTATTTATTTTTAATTTGACCAGAAAGGGATAAAGAGAGAGAGAGAGAGAGAGAGAGAGAGAGAGAGAGAGAACAAGTCACCAGGTCCTGGATTTGAATCGCAGTCAGCCATGTGTGAGTTCAGTGTGCCTAACCACCACACTATCACACATGTACCCTTCTTAAAAAATGTGTGGATTTTTTTGTTGCTGTTATTTTTTCTATAAGATGTGGGGATTCACTAGAGACAGACTGAGAGAGAGGGGGAGAGTGAGAAAGAACTTCCCGGGAGGATGGCCACACTGCAGTTGCTTCTCTTCCATTCTTCTCGTGGGATTTTGAACACATACATTCAGATACCTGTTTTTGTTTCTTTTTTTTTTCCAAGTTGTTGGGTCCCAGACTCAAACTGCATAGTTGGCCATGTGGTATCCAGCCACCTTAATCACCATGCCCTCTGCTAGCCCCCCAAAATTATATTTTACTTTCAGTGTTTACAGTAAGTCAATTTAGTTTAACCAAAGGTACAAAGGAATGGACTTCACTTAATGAAGATATTATTTAAAATCTTTAGTTGCAATATATGATTATATGATTTTTTTCTATGTAAATATGCACTTACGATTTTATCTTCTTAGATAGGCTAGACACATCTATTATAATTCTTATTATGGTCCTAATTAACTTAATATATCTTTTTCTCAGAGTGATTGTAGACAGAAACTCCAGTTCTCATCAGTTTACTACAATTCCACATTTGAACTATTATAGTGTGAAATTGTTATAAAATTTTATTTATTTATTTCTTCCATGAGAGAAAAAGGCACAGAAAGAGAGAGAGAACGAGAACGAGAGAGACTCTCAACAGGGTTTCCATACCACTGTCTATCCCCCATCTCTGCCTGCACAGAGAGGTCCTAGGACATTAACCCAGGGCCTTCCCATGTGTTCTGTTGCATTGTCACTTCACCACCACCTGGTCTCTGGTGTGACTTTTGTTCTTCATTATATTAACTTTTATGTTACCACCTAGTACTACCAGCTAAATTCTACTGGTAGCTTGAGATGACTATACTATAGGTACTTGTTAGCAATTAAGTATAAGGATCTTTTTAATACAATAAGCTACTAGCACACCATAGTTTTTCCTTGCCCTGGAAAAACTTCATCTTTTCTTTATTGAACATCTATTCCATTGACACAGAAATATACTCATACTCTTCCTATGTCTAGTCCTTCCCCTTAAGGTATCTAGAATCCCAGTGAAAACAAATTATTCCAGAATCCCCAGTCCCTTATAGTTCTCTTTTCTTTCTCTCATTGGAGAAACACCACACAGCTGAAGAACGTAGACTTTGTCTGAGTCTGTTTCAGCTAACCTTTTATCCCTAAGAACTCAGAAAAGGCCTGACAAGAATGTCAAGACTATTCATGGTGTGGGGGAAGAGAGGCTGCTCTTTTCCCTGCAATCTTGGCTAAGAGTTCTATAACCCTTGCATCTTTTTTGCTTGAAGTTCATTTCCCCATTGATATTTGGAATCATAGGATTACGTGTTTTGTAGTTCAACTAAACACTTGACCCATCTATTTTTTTCTGCAGCAAAATGGGTTCCAAGTTTTAAGCAGCTGAGTGAAAACTTAGTGTGAAACATCATTGACTTATTAGCTAAGGACCACTTATAAACCCTGACAGCATGGGGCATTTTGATTTATATGAAATGGGTGAATAGGACAAAGTTAATTGAACTTCATTAATCTTAAGTTGTGACCACTGAGATTCCAGTGTATTTTCTTAAAAGTGTATTTTCTTAAAAACAAAATATCTCTCTTCCTTTCTTCACATAATCTGTAAGAGTTCATCTACCAACTGATTAAATGCATCAGAGAATATTGAGTATCTTGAATATTCTGGGGAACAAGTAAGGTGTTGGCACAGTGAGTATTTCCTTATGTTCTGGCAGGGTTTGATAAGGTTTCTTATTCACAGTGCTTTTTCTTTTAATTTGGAAAATGTGCTTGGCTAACCATTTTCATAAATAAGAGAAGTAGGCATAATACCTGTGCGTGTGTGTGCATGCGTATATAGTTACTTGCAAATGTATGAAATACTTACAGAAAGATGTATAAGAACTTGAAGTATGGGTTGCCTCCACTTAGGTGAGGTGGGTTTCCTAAACACAAGAACAGGGAGATGACTCGGATTCACTCAGTAGCCTTCTGGACCACTTGGTTTTTGTACTATGTGACTGTTCTAACTACTCAAACAAATACAACTGAAAAAGAGGAAGAGAAGTCCTTGGCTGACACACCTCTGTATTTCATCCTGAGTGTTAGTACCGAAGGTGATGTCTGAGAGTCTGGGGTTCTCACCTGAGTGACTAGCTCCTTACGGCCCTCCGTACTTGCTTGGCTCACAGTATAGAATGAGTGATACGTGATGGTAACCGATCTGCCCTTCACAGGAATGCTCAATGCCACCTAGTGTGTCCCTGAAAGTGTCCTTCTGATATACAAATTCCCTTCCTTCCATAGGAACATTTGGGAAGTAAGGGCCAGGAGGAACTTGAGCAGCAACAGGAACTTGCTGTTTAAACAAGGATCTTCAATATCATTGCTCCTGTGTGGGATGGAGTGAAGGTTTCCTGGAGAGTGAGGTTGATTTAGGGATCAGGGATCAGCTGCTGAGGCTGGCACTTGGAAAAGACAAGCCAAGCATTCACATCCCAGACCACTCAATACCAGCATTGTCTCCAATCCATCTTCCGTCAGGGGATTCCAACAGGGGGAGGGGATAGAGGAAGAAGAGAGAGTAAACCATTTTAATTCCATAAAGAAAATGCAGGAGAACAGAAAGAATGAACAGGGTATGAATAAGAAAAGCCAGCGGCCAGGAATGTGTAGTTTGAAGTCAGCGTTGGCTTTTAACCTTAGACTCCACTTTCAAGTGTCTTGTTTTTAGTTCCTTGTCCCATCTTTCAGGAGTGCCCTTACCCCACCCCCAATGCATCTCATCCTTTTCTGCTTCACTCCTTGGGTTGGTCAAGGTTTGCATCTCGCCTTCCTAGCTCCTTTTTCTTCTTTCTGCACCCTTTTCCTCTCTTTTCCTGGACTTTCCCATGTTATTTTATAGCTCACATTCCTCTCCTCCGTTCCTGTCTCTTGAGCGGCACCTCTAAGCTCCATTCCCTCTTCTTAAAGAAATCAGCCAGGCCTCAGATGGAGCTGTTGTCCTGACAACCTAAAGGCGCATCAGGCTTTCATTGAGGCTGGCTGTTGCTGAAGGGGGCAGTTGTGCAAAGCGAGGGGCCACGCCGAGGGGAGGGAGGAGGGGATGACGTGGAGGGGCTGTTGAAAACCAGCGGGTGGGGGGAGGTGCTGAGCAGAGATTGAGAGAGAGAGAGAGACTGGAGGGAGGAACAGGAAAGGGAGGCGGGGGGAGAGACTCTGGGCTGCTGGTGCTGCCGCTGCTGTTGTGTGGCTGTTTCTTCACTCCCTGGCAGGCTTGGTACCGGCTCCCTCGCTCGCCCGCCAGCCCGCCTGGGAAAGTGGGTTACAGAGCGAAGGAGCACAGCTCAGACACCGGCAGAGGAGCATCCGGCCACCGAGACACCAGAGAAGCACTCCATCCTTTGGCATCTTTCTTTCATCTTTTTTAGAGGGTTTTATATTTGCACTCTCTTTTAAAATTGTGTTCCTTTGACTTTTCCTCGGTCTGCTTGGGTTTTATGAACGCTTTGTTAAGTCTTAGAGGGGACAGGCACTGAGCGAGGACGAGAGAGAGGCAAAGTGCAAAGGACCACAAACTGGACAAGCCCGTTCTGCCTCCCCTGTGAATGAAAGCCCTGCATTTGTAAAGTCCTCTCCGCGGCGCCAGCGCGCACACACACCCCTCCGGAGTACACCGCGGACCCGCAACTCGGCGTGGCCACCATGGTCGGGAGAGCTCAGCCTGATCGGAAACAGTTGCCGCTGGTCCTACTGAGATTGCTCTGCCTTCTTCCCACAGGACTGCCCGTTCGCAGCGTGGATTTTAACCGAGGCACCGACAACATCACCGTGAGGCAGGGGGACACGGCCATCCTCAGGTAGGGCTCTCGGGCAACTTTTCTGCTGCGCACATGTCTGTGTGTACATGTGTGTTTGTGTATGTGCATGCCTGATCGCCTTGAACTCCAGCTCCAGATGCTGCAGGCTATCATGTGTGTGTGTGTGTGTGTGTGTGTGTGTGTGTGTGTGTGTCCCTTTTACTGACTGGTGGATGTAGCAGCCAACAAAATTCAAGAGAATTCTGGTCCCTGTCAAGGACCAGTGGTGCTAGTTAATTCTTGGGACCTTGTTTCTCTCATCAAGGGAGCCCAACTTCGCTGATGGCATTAGCGACATGTGGGCAGCGTTTTGCTTTTGTAGTTGCTGAGGTTTTTGCACTTTACAGTTGTGTCGGGGTTCTTTAATTTGGAAAGAGGAGTTGTTGAATTATGGCTGAGGACAGTACATAGTACTGCGTTTCCTTTACTCTTCGTGTGTGTGTGTGTGTGTGTGTGTGTGTACATCAAAGCTCTCATTCTGCCCTAGCAGTAGTTCTGCTAGAAGTCTTTCTATAGGATCTTTTAATTGACATAGAGGGCAATAAATCAATCTTAGAACTTTGGCTGGTTACTGAGTCTTTTCTGGAATGTAGATAGAAATCAACACAGAATGAAGAGAAGGAAAAAAAAAAAAACTTGCTAAATTGCTGGCATTTAAGAATAGGAGTATTAAGCCCAGAGGTTGGGAAAGAATTAACCTGACATAAAATGGCATAAAATTTCAAATTAATCATTTGGCTTCCAAGTGTCATCTTTGTACAGCTCTGCCCAACTCTGAAATATAATTTGGGATTAACATTTGGAAAGGAAGAGCCCCAAGACCTTGGGAGTTTGACCCCTACAAGGGACAGTGAGTAAGAGAGACTTGAATGGCACCTAGTCATAATTCTATTTCTGAAAAGCTCCAAGATGCTTTTCCTGTGTTTCTTTTCTCTCTTCCCCCTCTCCACCCACTATATACCCCTTGTCCTTTTTTGTTTGTTTGTTTCTAGCTTTCCTTAAATTTCTGGCAGATGCAGGAAAAAAAAAAAGAGAGAGGGAGAAAAAAAAAGAAAGAAAGAAAATAATCTCCTTAGAGATCTTTTAAAATCTCATTTCCTCCAAATAAAATGACTTGGTGTCGGTTTGTCTATCTAGCTAATATGGCTTGTTGTGGCAATAAAAAATAGTATAGGACAGAAAATAAACCTCTAATCTGTGTGCGAGAAGCTGATAGTGCATAAACCCTGGGGCATCCAGGGAGCAGTTCCCGTAGCAGAGCTGCAGACAGCAGCAAAGTTTTCTTTCCTTTTCTCTGAAATAAATTTGGTTGGCTGTCACAGAGTGTCCTGCTTTGGGATCTTTAGCCTTGTTAGAGAGAAATGTGTGTGTGTGGCATGGTGTGTGTGTGTTCACACGCATGTATTTTGTGTCTGTGTACGTTGCTCCAGATTGTAAAGAGTAAAAAAAAAAAAAAAAATGCTAATGTGTAAGTCCTCCTTTCTTCATTTCTTTAGCATTGGGTGATTATGAATCCCAAAGATCTTACTATCCAAAGCAGATTTTCCCTGCTGGCTCTCTAGCCTTGTAAACCTGTATGTATGATTTATCCACATGGAGTAATAAGATTTATAGCGTAATTTATCTGTTGGCAAAGGGATTTGGACAGGATGCACAAAATGTTTTTGCAAACACACGAGCATGCCACCTCAACTACTAACGTTCACATTCTCTAACATCATTAACCCTTTATCGATGAAGTGCTGTATATAAATCAATGCTTTACCTAGAACTATTACAAGACTGAATATGAGAAAAGTGGTATGGTTTTCATAGATGTTTGCGTGTTTTACTTAAACGTCCATGTCCTTTGTATGGTGTTTTAAAGTTAGCAGCACCTATACCTTAACTTACAGTGAGCTAACAGAGTTAGCTACGCATGTAAATATTAATTCAGAAGGAAGGCATCCTCATTTTATACAGTATATACATAGACGTTCCGTCTCCAAGAGGCAGTCTCACTACATAAATCTCTGTATGTGATATGTGTCTGCTTCCATATGTTTATGGCTCAAGGTAAATGGAGTTTTTAAACATTACGCTTTAGTACACATTACAGTGTAGAAATGGGGCAGTGAGAACAGTGAATAAGTACAGAACCAGTTATTCTCTGAGAAAGAGAAAGTGGACAAACAGCATGCAAATAAGTCACCTAACAGAGGGCCTTGCTTCCCCAGGCCTCACCTAACATGCCCTCTGTTTTATTTCCTTTGGTTTGGACAGGCTCTTTGGGGGGTTGGTAGAGCTCTACCACAAGTAACTATGGAGAGAGTTCCCTTGGTTTCGTAGCTGACCTTCTCAATCTCTTTAACTGAATCCAGTACGCTTTGTGGGTCAGTTTCCTGGTGAAGAATGGTGCTCTTGCTTTCTGTTCACAAGTGCAGCCTGGGAAAGGCGTGCTTCCACGTTACTTGTGACATTTTGCTGGGAGTATGAGCTTTCAGGGGAGGAGAGGAAGGGGAACTTGATTCACTGGAAGCCACAGTAGATGGTTGGCGCTGAGAAAGTAAAATGGCAAGGAGAAAAATATCCTCTCTCAGTGAGTCTGCGGCCCTGAATAATCTGAAATGGCAACAGGAGACAAGGGGGGATTGTAATTCTGCTGGTCCAGTGACAGGAGTTTGGCTGATGGTCCCCCAAACATTTACCTTCGCTGCCTTATTTGCATAAAACAAGTATTTCTTCTGAGAAATGGTGTTTATTTTTGTGCAATTATGATCTTTAGTATAATTGTGCATCATGATAGGAGAGTTCATCTTAGTTCTGGAGTCTTGCTCTGTAATTTCTACCTTGTCCAAAAACTAATGAAGACTGCAGAATTGTGGTAACAAAACTGGAGAGAAAGAGAGATGGCCTCATATACTTACCGAACCTGGTTCTTTTCCAGAGGAGGTGTCACATCTTTATGAGGAACTATATAAAAAACTAAAGAAAACAATTAACATCAACTCCATCTTGAGCCTTAGGAATCAGTGTGATCTATAGACCGGTGGTGGCAGCAGTAGCACCTAAGACTTCTTCCTAGATCAAGAGAACCAGAACTTACATGTACATGTGAATGTACAGAAAAGTACAAGACACTTTTATCCACAAAACTTTGCTGGTGATGCAGCCTCAGATATTTTCTAAACAGAGCCCACCTGCCTCACTGTCATAATTGTACGAGTTCCTCAATTACTGAATGAGTTTCTAGCACTGATTCTTCAAACCCTGTTTTAATTCATTACATTGCTGGGACCAGCAGTTAGCGTAATGGCTATGTCGCTTGACTCCCATGTAGTCGACTGTGGTTCAAGTCCCAGACCTCACGCCGGGCGCATGTGCGTGCATGCCCAAGATCCCAAGAGGAGAATGGAGGAGAAGGGATTGCAGCGTGGCCATCCCCCCTTGGGGGGTGATTTCTCGCTTTCTATCTCTCTGTCTCTTTCTGTCTGTCTGGCGAGCGCATGCGCCCTATAGCAAAAACCTCTCAAAAAAAAAAAAAAAATTCATTACATTGCTAATAACAGAAATGCATGGGTCTGGGTAACTTATAAAGAGTAGTTGTTTATTTGATTTATAGTTAGGCAGACTGATGTCAAGGGATCATATCTGGTAAGGGTCTTCTGCAACGGGGGAAATCTCTGCAGAGACAGTGCAATAGTATACATGGGTCTGTGTTTGTGAGTCTGTGTCTCATTCTACCAGGCTTCATGAAGTCTCCACCCTGATGACCTTTATTCTAATTCTCTCTAAGGGCCCATGTACCTTTTTACTTCTTAAAGAAAACAGAGAAAGAAAAGTTATTTATTTATTTGTTGATTGATTGATTGGAAGAGGGCATATTAGCTCAACAGAGACAGAGAGAGTGAGAGTACACCCCATAATGGGCATGGTCACACTGCTATCCTTTTTCTTCTATTTCTCCATCCTATCAGGAATTTGGCAATGCTCGCACATGTACCTGGTATGCTTTTCAAGCTTCTAGGGCCAGGATTTGCGCTGTGGTCGGCCATGTGCTATATGGTTCTCAATAGATAGGGCTTACCAAATTTCAACACTTGTATCGTGGGGGTGCATTTTCAAACCATAGCAAAATCTGTACCCTCACAAACAGGCACCGCACCGCTTAATCTTGGCAAGTTGAGACCATTAGTCTAGCTCTATTGATAAGTCAAAGAAAAATAATAACAGGTAGTGTTCCAAACCGGTCTTTACATTTTCACTTTAAATTGTCTCCCTGACCGTATTTTTCATATCATTAGCATATATCTGGGAAGATAGTTATAAAATACTTGATATGAAAAAGCCATGTTATAATAGTTGCATAATGTATTATCATATATGTATTTATATGGTAACTTTGTAAAATTTACATATACATGCATATCTGGACATATAGCATAAGTACTTAATGTGATAAACTGCAGAGGTGTCACACTATTATGATTTTGCATATTCTAAATTTGAAGTATTAAAATTTTACTTAGTCTAGATTTGAGATATTGAAATTCTGACCCTCTTTTATATTTACAGCATATCAAAACACATTTTATAATGATAACATTTTCCCCATTTACATGTAAGTGTACCTAATAGCTATAGGAATTTCCAACAGAAGTAAGTATCTAGTTGAAGAATTTTTAGTTTTTTTTTTCTTTAATTTTTCCAAATTTTAGCACTTACCTTCCTGTTTACTTCTATACTGAAAAGAAAAAAGAAGAAACAGCAAAACAAGATGTGATTATTTGACAGTAAAAGACAAAGATTTTGTACAAATTTCAAGGGGAAAATGATTTCTTTTCTATAAGGCGTCTGGAACGCCTACATTCACTAAGGAAGTGTCAACACTCAAACAGACTCCCGACTCAATATGTGATTTTCTTCTGCTTATAATTCACTATTTGAAAACAAACTTTGTGAGCATGAATCTACAAGATGAGTTTGTGACAATTATAAGGTTTTCCTTTTTCTGGAGTTAAATCATTGAAGGTAATCAAAGATTGTTGATTATATCTTTTACTTTAAGGATTATCCATTGCTCACAAAATACTTTAGCAAGTGTATTGGGTGAAAAATGTAGCTTAGTATACTCTACATCATATAGCATATTATATACATTTCATTAAAGAATGTTTATGTACCTGTGAATTATATCATTTACTGTCATTTATGGCTTGAGCAACACAGCAAACAAATCTCATGAGACAAATGCAAATTGTGATCATTTGTGTTTATGGAAGTATGAAACACATTAAGTGTGTATACACACACATACAATACTTCTGACTTTCCCGTTTTAAGCATTTGAATTTAATGAATTATTTGCATCATTGTGGAAAGAACAACCAAAGGTGACAGAGTCATTCACTAAGTCAGTTAGTAAGGATGAAACATTTGTGTTTCTTGAAGTTGATTCTCCATAACTGCAAACTCAGGCCCACAAGGATTAGCACATTTTGCTGGGTCTGTGAAAGCTCCGTACAAATGTGCGTGACTCACCTGAGAGGCCCTTGTCTGAATGTGGTGTTTCCCTTCCCGTTATCACTTGAGCCTTGGAGCTACCTCTCTCTCAGGCCATTCCTTAGGGGTAAACTATTCCAACTGTTCTTCTCCGAGTGCTTTGCCTGTTTGAAAATCTGAGCTTTAAATTGGGCTCTATCCTTAAATGCTATGACTTTGAGCAACTCTCTTCAATATTTTGAATTTCAGATTCACTTACAAAAAGCTGAAACTTAGTTTCTCTACAACGTTGTTTTAAGAAGCTCAAAAAAGATCAAGTAGGAAAGTTTGTTAAATTGTAAAGTGCTAGGAAAGCATAAGGTATCAGTGATTTTTTTTTTTTTTGGAGAGGTTTTTCGCTATAGGGCGCGTGCGCTCGCCAGACAGACAGAGAGAGACATAGAGACAGAAAGCGAGAAATCACCCCCCAGGGGGGATGGTCACGCCGCAATCCCTTCTCCTCCATTCTCCTCTCGGGATCTTGGGCACGCACGCACACGCGCCCGGCGTGAGTTGTAAGCCACCGGGTCCGAGACGCGAACCGCGGTCGACTACGTGGGAGTCCAGCGACATAGCCATTACGCTAACTGCTGGTTCCCGGTATCAGTGATTTTTTTAAGCACATACAACTGTGGAAGGCCGTATATTCGATCTTACACATAAACAACTGTTCATCCATTGTGTTCCCTTACCCTTATATGACTGTCTACTTCTATAAACCTACTTAGTTTTCCCATAAAAAAATAACTTGTATTAGCCATATAGAAAACCACATCTGGGACCCCATCCTGTACCTGTTACTGTCTTTACTAACTAGCCCCAAACCTTTTTTTTTTTTTTTTTTAACTGTTCTTTAACAATATAACTATCAATCACTAGATCCCTGCCTGGAGCCATAGAGACCATTAAACCAAGGTCTAGAGAGTGCCCTCAAAAATAATTAACCTGCTTGATTCAACTTTTGTAACTACTTACATAAAAAAAATCCCCTGGTAAGTGACCCCCTATAAAAAGACTATTTGAACTTCAGTGGAGACTACAGTTCTTACTCTCGGCCCTGAGCCTCAGGCTATAGTCACTGACCAACTAATAAAGACTCCCTTTAACCTTAATCTGACTTTAGTGGTCACTCATTTGGTTACACGGTACAACATTTGGAGGCCCCAGTGAGATCTGAAAACCTTAGAGTGGCAGAATAATGCCCGAACAGGGACATTCCTTACACTCTGTCCTGGGTCTCAAAAGAGATAAAAAAAAAAAGCCTCACAAACGTAGATCAAAAATTAGAGTCACTTGTGGTCCCTGAATCTGGTAAGATTCTAGTTATCTTGGTTTGAGAGCTCTCTGGGTGGGACTTTAGGAAGGTTGGACACAACAGAACCTCCAGGTCCTAGGGCCTGAGTATGATGGCACTTCGGGTACTTGGTAACAGTGATCTCTGGGGGCACTGTCTTACTTTGTCTGGTCCTTGTCATCCTTGTCTTCGTCAAAATAGGACAGGACCAGTCATCACCTTGCTTGTCTTTGAGTACACTGTCTTGATTTGTCTCATCTTCATCAGTCTTGCCTTTGTCAAGATGGGTCAGAGACAGTCATCAGTATATCTATCAGTCTATTCATCTAAATGTGCCACCCTTAACTGTTTTCTAGATCACTTTCAAGACTTTCGAAGCCAGGCCAAGGGTTATGGTGTATCTCTAAAAATTGCCTTATTAGTGTCAAAATAACCCCCAAAAATCCAAAAAAAAAAAAAAAAAAAAAAAAAAAAAAAAGGAATGAGGAGGAGGAAAATAGAAGGGGAAGGAGAACAAAATAATTCCCTTCTTCTTTCTTTTGGTCCCTTCACCTTTGGCTTAATTTTATGTGAATTTCAATCCTTTCCCTCAGTTATTTCAGCTGAGTTTTTAACATTTACCAACTTACTTTCACTTATGACCTTTGACCTGGCTAAATCACCTGCTACCCATTCCACTTAGAGGGACCCTGCTTAGGAGGACTGCACAAAGTGTGTGGTCTGAGTCTCCATTTTCATTGGTAGGGTGTCTTTTTCACAGCTCCAAGGGATGATCTACGCATTGAAGTCATTGTAGGTTGGCTAGTTAAAATCCTTGATAAAAAAGAACTTTAGTTTTTCTAATTTATTCAAAATTTATAGGGGGGAGACAGGGGGCCATTGGTCGTAAATTGGGAGGAGCACATTGGGTAATGAACTCTACAGCAGGGGCCTGGGGTTTCTGCTAGTGTGTAGAATGAGGTCTCTTCACAAGTGGAGCCAGGAAAGTCTAACTTGGATTACCAAGAGAAAGGCAAAGCACAGTAAGGAGGAAAGAAGGGGTCAAAACCCTCCTGTGAATCCACAGGAAAGCAGGCAGGAGTCACAGGGAGGTCTGTCAGCTGCTAGTAATGACACAAACCCAAGGCTAAGGGCTCAGAGAAGGAATGGAATCCCTGAGACAAGGGCTGACTTGAAGAGGCAAAGGCCTCAGAGATGAAGGTCTTAGATCCCAGGCACATTTCTAAGGCACATAACTTTGTTGATGGGTAAAAGAGGGGGCTCCATCCCTAGAACTGAAGCTTTGCATTGAAGCTCTGGTAACCCAGAGGTAACTTAAAGGTGAATCTCAGAGTACTGAGCTCCATCTCTTTAAACTCTTACTTTGTAAGTTTAGGATCATAAAACTTGGACCTGCTCTATAGGGAAAGGAAGGAGACAAAGTTCTGAAATAAAGTAAGAACTGATACTACTTGCATCTTCCTGTCATGGCTATGTCTTCTTGGAACTTTCAAACTCCATGTAACTGGCAGCATCATGAATCTGAGTTCATTTGTCTATGTTGTTTTTCAAAATCAATCTAAAAATGTCACCTGATTCTTTAAAAAATCACCCAAGTATAAAGTCAAAGTTCTTTAACTTGAATAACTCAATGACCTGCTACCTCACTGCCTTCACCAATTCAGGGCCACTTAGTTTCAGCACATGAGCGTGTGTGTATTTGTATATACACGGTGCTGGTTCATAAGGCTTTCTCTGCATAAAAACAGTTTCGACCCACATTATCTCATGCCACTTCTTCCTCCGTAGATTATTTCTTACTTGAAGACTCATGACTCAGTTTTGGTGCTTTCTCATTCAGGAAATCTCTTATTCTCTCAAACCTGGCTAAGTGCCCCTATCACTGATAGCCTCTCTGCATACCCATACCTTCATCTTGATATTTGCTACAAAAACAATTCTATTCACTTGTATTTTGCCTAAACAGAGGCATCTTATTTACTTTACTTTTTCATCTCAGAATTTAGCTTTGTAACTGTAGGTGCTCAAAGAAATATTTGCCTATTGAATCAAACAGGAAGAAATGGACATAGTATATAAATCAAGCAAAATGGAAGTTGATTTATAAAAAGATAATAAATTAGAAACAGCCAATGCTGAAGGAAGATATTTTATTGATAGAATCAATCACCATTTGAGTAATTGGATGTGTGGTTAAAGAGAGTAGCAGTAAACTCAGGCATGGATTATTCTCTGACTATTGGTGATATGGGTTAAAGGATGTGGTTATAAATACCTTCAACATTTCCCACTGCAGCTATTCTTTTCAAGTACAGTTTTTGAGAAAATGAGAGTATTTAGGGGGAGATCCTAAAGCTTCAGAATTATAGACACAGGAAACCAGACAAAGCTGCATCTTTCTCTAATCGAACAGCAGCTTCTGACAGAACCAGGAGTCACACAGTGGCCCTGAGATGAGCTATGTCCAGTACCTGTAACAGCTCGGCATCTCTGGTAGCTCTAAGAGAAGAAATACATCTTCCTGGAGCTTCTGAGGCTTTCTCCCTCTAGTGGGGACTGTGAAACTTGGGGGACTAAACTGGAGCTTTGGGAGTTACTTCTGGTAGGATTGCATGCAACAGGTATATTCATCCCCATCCATTCTACTTTCTTGTGAAATGAGGCAAGGTGCAAATCACTCAAAGCCATTTGACTAAAAGTAATTACTCATACTGAATAATGATATCTCCTTGAGTCTTGCAGTTTGGTGCTCATTACTCATTCCTGGAGAAATTAAAACTCAAATGTACAGTGGACTTTGTGATAATCTCAGATTCCCTTCTGTATGTCTTGCCATAATACAAAAAAGCATTATTTATATGAGGTCAGAGGAAAGCCAATAGCAGGAAAAATGTAACCCAGCTTCCCATAATATAATACATTAATATTTATTCTATTGTAATTTTCTGATGATGCATTTTTATACTAAATCCCTACATTTTGCCTAAAATTAATTGGATTTTGTCTGCAATTGTGCTTTAGTCACGCTACTGTTTGCCACCCTATCCTCCTAAGAACAAAAGATAAAAATGAAAGCGATACAGTCCTACACAAAGTCATGCACAGCAAGTATCTACATGTGAAACGTTGGGAAACATTATGGGCTTCCTGACTTCTAATTTTTGTGTGTCTTTAGTCACACAGTGTACTCTACCATATTTATATGAGGAATAATCATTTTAGGAGTTTGGAGCCACATATAGTTGCCAGTTTGTGGATAATCTTTGTCTGAGATAACCAAAGATTGCTGTCATCTTAGCCATGTTCCTGACATATTTGTGTGAGCATATCTCAACATCAGCATTTTATATTGCTAAATCACTAACTTAGCAGGTGAACTGATCTTTCTTTTTTTTAAAGTTTGTTATAGGACACTCATATTCACTGGAAAGAAAGAGAGAGAGAGATAGAGAAAGAGAGAGAGAGGGGGGGAGGGAAAGTCTCTCTATCATCTTTGGGGGATAGCCATGCCACAATCCCTTCTTCTCTATTCTCCTCTTGGGATTTTGGCATCTACACATATGTACCCAGTGTGATTTTAAGTTGTCAGGTCTGGAACTTGAACTGTGCAATCGGCCATGTGGGATGCAGCCACTTTAACCTTCATGTCGCCTGCTGGCACTAACTCTTTTTCTGACCTTTGTACTTCATTTTGTCTCTAATATGATGAACTAATCATTATCACAACAATGAACTTCCTGAAGTCTATAGGCTATTACTAGATCAAACTTCCTGAAGTCTATAGGCTATTACTAGGTCAAATAAATCACAATATAATGTATCAAGGTATTTAGGCTTTAGTTCTGCAGAAACTGTTAATTGTATGTTTAGGAATTAGTTTCTATAGTTTCGAGAGTGCAAAATAGGTATAATGCCCTCTTGTTTCTTTTTTTCCTTTCTTTTTTTTTTTTAATGGAGAGGTTTTTTTGCCATAGGGCGCTTGTGCTCACCAGGAAGACAGAGAGAGACAGACAGAAGTAAGAACTCACCCCGCAGCGGGGATGGCCACGCTGCAATTCCTTCTCCTCCATTCTCCTCTCAGGATCTTGGCACTCATGTACACATGCCCCGCATGAGTTTAAGCCAGCGGGTCCGGGACTCAAATCGTGGTCAACTACATGGGAGTCCAGCGACATGGCCATTAGGCCTACTGCTGGTCTCAGCCCTCTTGTTTCTTAAGCAAAGATTTCTGGTTATCTGGTTGTATGCTTTTGAATATACTTGAGTTCAGCAGAAGAAATGCAAGATGTTATTGATATAATTGTGATAATTATATACCCCAAATTTTAAACAATAATAAATTACCTTATAAGAATCTTAGGATGGGAGATCTAACATATTTTTACATTAATGTCTTAATCTTTGGATAAATATAAAATCAGGACTCAAAATCTAATTCTTCTGCAAATGAGAATATGTATTTGAACTGAACCTTTTTTTTTTTTTTTTTTTTTGGAGAGATTTTTGCTATAGGGCGCATGCGCTCGTGACAGACAGAGAGAGACAGAGAGACAGAAAGTGAGAAATCACCTGCCAGGGGGATGACCACGCCACAATCCCTTCTCCTCCATTCTCCTCTCAGGATCTTGGGCATGCACGGACACGCACCCGGCGTGAGTTTAAGCCACTGGGTCCGGGACTCAAACTGCAGTTGACTACGTGGGAGTCCAGCAACATAGCCATTACGCTAACTGCTGGTCCCGGAACTGAACCTTTATGAGACATAAATGATATGTTCTGTGAATATACTTAATATATACTGTCTGGATGTGTTTGAACATAAGATCTTAATTTTATTTTTAATGTATTTCTGGATTTATATTTAATTATATAAAAAATTAAAAACATAATTGTGATTTTATATGTATATAAAATGTACATACACTAAATATAAATGTGAATATTGCTGTGAACTTGGGTCACTACACACTTCAGAAGGAGACTAATTAATTTGATGCACCAATGACAGGGAAGTTTATTGCAGAAAACCACATTATTCAGGTTATTAAGAATGTGCACAGATACAATATATGAGAAGCATCTCATAGGCTGTTTTAATCTGTTGTGATTAATATATTTTAGTTTTAATAAATCATTATAAAAGATGATAAAATTATTTTGTAAGAAAAATCAAATTTAATGTTTCCTGTTTCTACTCAACCTCTCTTGAATATAGTTATTAAAGAGTAAAATACAATCTTACACACCTTTTTTATATTTTATTATAGGGAAGAAATTAATGCTGCCTTATTTGAAGAGAAAATAACTGTATTTTTAGTGTAAATTTAATTCTTTGTATTAGTGCTCTCAAATCAAAACTAAATTTTTATTTTTTTAAAAAATTCTAAGTCACTGAGTAACCTAATGATCTGTCAGTGAACATGTTTGCTGAGAGACTACCCACTGAAAGAAAAGAATAAGAATTTTCAATAAATTTCAATGTTTGTCAAATAAAATCATCAAAATTATTCCCTTGTGTTCTTTTCCATGTGAAAACCTCAAGCTATCTGAAAAAAGGATCAAATTAATATAAACAAGTTCAGATCTACAATCCATTTACATTCCACCATCTACTAAAATAACTTAAGAGCATAATTACAGAGTCAGTATTGAAAACTTATAGAAAATAGAAACAGTTTCACAATATTGGTGACATATAATTTTCTCTTAGTTATAAATAAAAGGAGGACATAATGGCTAGAAAGTGCTCAAGTACTAGAATGTAGTTTTAAAGACACTTTTAAAAGAAGGTGTGATCTCGGGACCAGCAGTTAGCGTAATGGCTATGTTGCTGGACTCCCATGTAGTTGACTGTCGTTCGCGTCCCGGACCCGGTGGCTTAAAACTCATGCCGGGCGCATGTGCGTGTGTGCCCAAGATCCCGAGAGGAGAATGGAGGAGAAGGGATTGTGGCATGGCCATCCCCCCTAGGGGGTGATTTCTCGCTTTCTATCTCTCTGTCTCTGTCTGTGTGGCGAGCGCACGCGCCCTATAGCAAAAAACTCTCAAAAAAAAAAAAAAAGGTGTGATCTCTAGAAATCAACATGGGTTTTCTGGAATCAAAATATATAACATGGTAAATAGATATTCTTAAAATAAATCCAACTTGTAGATCAGAGAAATGCCATTGCTTCAAATTTATATTTTGATAATCTTCTCCTGATTATTGACAGAGCATGAGCCCCAAATGAACTATATTTTTGTTTTGTTTTGTTTTCCTCAGCTGAACAATATTACCTAAGAGATACTGATTGATAGTGGTCAATCTTTGGCCATGTTCAACATTTGGGTAAAAACATAGGAAGCAAACTTTCAACCATGTGTATAACACAAAGACAAGGTAGTAGCTAAAGTGTTGACACAATTATAAGAATTAAATATTGGGCCAGCAGGTGAAATGGTGGTTAAAAGTACTAGATTCCCACATGACGGACTATGGTTCAAGTCCTGGACCTGATGACTTGCTTTCTCGCTTTCCCTTTCTCACTTTCTCTGGTCAAATTAGAAAATAACAAATGGCTGAGGCCAGCAGGTGGCATGGTGGTTAAGGGTGCTCCCACATGGCAACCACGGTTCAAGTCCAGGACCTAGCAACTTGCCTTCTCACTTTCTCTCTCTCTCTCTCTTTCTCTCTCTCACTCTCTGTCCCTCTCTGGTCAAATTAAGATAGATAAATAAATAAATAAATAAATAAATAAATAAATAATTAAGAAATAGCAAATGGAATTGAATAAATAATTCTTTAAAAAAAGAATTAAATATAGATGAAAACTATCAAATATTGGGACCAGCAGTTAGCGTAATGGCTATTCTGCTGGACTCCCATGTAGTCGACCACAGTTCACGTCCGGGACCCGGTGGCTTAAAACTCAAGCCGGGCGCATGTGCGTGTGTGCTCAAGATCCTGAGAGGAGAACAGAGGAGAAGGGATTGCAGCATGGCCATCCCCCCTGGGGGTTGAGTTCTCGCTTTCTGTCTCTCTGTCTCTCTCTGTCTGTCTGGTGAGCGCATGCGCCCTATAGCAAAAACCTCAAAAAAAAAAAAAAAACTAACAAAAAACTATCAAATATAAAATATACAACATAAAAAGGATGTTATTTACATTTATCTGCAGTTATACCAAATCTCATTAAGGAATAAAAGGAGAAAATAATTTTTTAGAGTAGTTTATATTTCAAGATTTAACCAAATTAGCAAATTAGATTGAGTGACTTCAAAACGGCCAGTCCAATGACATGAGAAAAATATTTCAGAGCGAAGAAGCCTCAGCAACAAGTGTCACCTCGACCAATGACCATTTGTAAACTGAGCAAATCACAGCCTCACTAGATATTTGATTCTGTATTTGAAAAATGAAAATTATAATAATGCTACTTACCCACTTACTTCAGAAGGTCATTTAAGAATAAATAAGAAAGATCTATAATTACATTTGTGTGTATTTTTGGGCATAGGTCTATCTATTTTATAAATATTAGTTCCTATCCTGCCAAATGGAATGGGCTTTCTTGTAAGAAAGCAAGTGTTTGGCTATTTTAATATTTAAGCAGAGGTCAGATGACCATTATTAGGAAACATTTCTTTAAAAACCAAACAAAACCAAACAAAAAACAGGCAACCCATCTCTGCAGCACAGACGGTAGCCAGACCTGTGGATCTATTGATAGAAGCCACATTTGAACCTGGTGTGACTCCTCAGCCTGGGCTAGAAACAGGCCAGCATGTGTGCATCCCAGGATCCTGACAGACCAGAGGACAAGGGATCGCAGCATGACCTACCTCTGGAAAAGATGCTTCTCTCTGAGGATTGTCTCCTCTTCCTGTCACTCTCTCACACATGTGCCCTCTCAGGAATAAAACCAAAAAACCCTTATGTAGTAGAAAGTTGAAATGAGTGATTTCTCAGATCTATGCTAGCACTTATTCTATCATTGTGTGATTTTTCTGAGTCTCCACTAGTTTATGTTATGTGTGTTTATTTTTTTCCTGGAATTCCATTGTAACTTCAATTGCCATGAAGAATTTAATTTATAAATATGTTCTCTAATAATTTTCAGTGGATTTTAATATTTATGCTCCTATTATTGTATTCCCGCTGGAGAATTTGCAAACATGTCAACAGAAAGGGGCTGGCTTTCATTGAAATTTGAAGATCTACATAGACCTTTCTTCTTTGTAGACAGAGCAGTATCAAGAAAAATCTGGTTGCAAAAAATTATTTTTATAGCCAGCTAGCTTCATAGAAGTAAATAAGATTAATTAGTTCAAATAGTGACCTCATCTCTTGTACCTTCTAACTGACTCTATACTTTGGCACACATGTTAATATAATTATACCTGAAGTCTACCCTGTGGTTCTACATCCAAATAATGACTTCTGTAACTGAACATTCAGCTGCCTTCTGAACTAGAAAATTATGAAAACAGGTATCTTAAGTTAACTCTCAAATCCCCACCTCCCTTTTGACCACCTGATCCATATGGATCAAGTGGTTTACTTTCCCAAGAGGTGAAACATAGTGGCCCCTACGAAGAAGCTATGCTCTGTACTGGCTCACTTTCTACTTTGAGGTATTAGGTATTCCAAGCCTTGAACCTCTCTAGTCCTGACTCTCTATGAATGCTGCTAGGTGTCAGTTCCCTTTGCAGCTTTGTAATAAAGTCTTTCCCTCTGTTTATTCTCACAGTATCATCAGAGAGAGTCTCCAGCAGAGTGGGGGTGGGGTAGCAGTGGTCATAGACACTTAAATCTGCTGTTCTTAAATTGAGGGGTGCTCTGCTTACAGGACTCTTTTACTTTTCATAAGAAATGCCCTCTCCAGAAATAATAAGAATGTAAATTTTTGATTTTCTGTTCTTACAGTTCAAATAACCTCTACTTCCATTAAATATAAGTTCACCTGACAAATGGCACCCATCAGTGTATCGAGATAAACATATTCCACCTCCTGTTGAACCCATTCTCTTTCATCAACATAGCAATTTTACTTTCTTAGTTTTTGTATTCATATTTTCTTACTTTATCTCTTTTTATAAAGTGACTTTAATTTACCTAAAAGTGCTATTGTTAACATTTATAAACAGCAATTATCAGAATATGAAACTGGTCTCTTTCCTATTGAGCTGACAGATACTTAGCTAATTACCTTATCATTACCTTAGCAGCATTTACGGTGAAGGAGACATTGATGCACAGCTTTGTCTGTGGAACCAGGCAACTTTTCACTGCATAATGTGGCATTTTGGTAACAGTTTTGAAAGAGCTCAGAAAGTTCAAACAAACAGAAGTAGGGATTTATAAAAATAGCAAGAAGATAGAAACAGGTTAGGGACAAGCAGATTAGGGAAGGATTGGGTGTCAGGATTTCAATAAAACACAAATACCTTTATTCCGCAGTAAGTTATCTATGTGTAAAGCTGAAAATATTCCTAAAGAATGCCACAATTTCCCAATGAAAAGCCTGTGGATGTTAATATAAAAACGACTTGTTAAAAGATAACAGGAGACCCTAAGTATTATCTAATGAAGTCCTAAATATGTCAGAGTTAATCTCTTGAGAAGTTAGCCTCAATTTCACTCAATTTTAGTCCCAAGAGAAAAGGTCTGGGCAATCAGATTTTAAGTCTTAGGCTCCAGGGTAGCTCCAGGTTTATTACAAAGGTTCCAAGCTTTTCTATACACCTAAGCATTATGCGTAGACGTTACATACCTCAAGCATGCATAAATTACTGTTTTGCAAATCTATGTAGTCTCTGTCATAATGAAAAGTGCATTGGATATTTTCTGAATTTATAGTAGTTTTTTTTTTTTTTTTTTTCCCAGAGGTTTTTGTCATAGGGTGCGTGTGCTCACTGGAAAGATAGAGACAGTGAGAGAAAAAGTGAGAAATCACCTCCCAGGGCGATGGCCATGCCACAATCTCCTCTCCTCCATTCTCCTTGGGATCTGGAGCATGCATGCACATGTGCGTGGCATGATTTTCAAGTCACCAGGTCTGGGACTCAAACCACAGTCATTCATGTGGTAGTCCAGTGATGTAACCACTACACCATCTGCTGACCCAGTAGTTGTTTTCTTTGGTTTGTTTGTTTGTTTTTTAATTTAGACATTTTCTCAATTACAAAGAAATAAGAAAAAAGTTAGATAATGAGTTATCTTTTTAATCAAACATTTATATATTATTCTTGACTACATAATAATAGGTCCAATTAAAATGCAGGTGGGAAATGAACATGAGAAGAAGTTTGGCAAGATGGTAGAGGCAGAGGGAAAGTCCTAAGTAAATCAGGTGGATTATAAATGAAAATACAGATGTGAGAAAGATAGGGAATGCATTCAAAAGATACAATATGAAATGAGGGACCAGTAGTTGGTATAATGGCTATGTCGCTGGACTCCCATGTGGTCAACTGTGGTTGGAGACCCAGACCTGGGACTTAAACTCATGCCAGGCATGTGTGCATGCATACCCAAAATCCCGAGAGGAGAATGGAGGAGAAGGTATTATGGCGTGGCCATCCCCCCTAGGGGGAGGGTGATTTCTCACTTTCTGTCTCTCTCTGTCTTTTTTGGTGAGTACACGTGCCCTATAGCAAAAACCTCTCCAAAAAAAAAAAAAAAAATAGAGTAAAATGAAATAGTACATTTTCAAGGTAAGATTGATTAGTTTGGTTAAAGTAAGTTTGGTAAATGGGGAACCATCAAGTGTTCAAGTAGAGTTGCCAATTCACAAGTGACACTAGGGAACTGGTGTTCAGGAAAAGTCTGAGTTAAATGAAAGTATCCACTATTTTCCTAATAGTGGATAGATTTAACTGTGAATTGAAATGAGACTACCAAAGGAGAGACCGTAACATGGGTAGGTAGTATTTATAACCCTGGGCTGGACACTCTGTGGGAATGAAATGAATATCGAACAAAAGTAGATTCAAAAGGAAGTTTAAGTTTGAAACATCTTACTTGCATGGGTCATTCCAAAGCTTTATCTCTAAATAGTACTAATTATGAATTTATCATTTTATATTTTTTTAAAGGGAGACTCTGCACTCTATAAATATTAGATGCCACAAAAATCGGGGTCCTTACTTGTTCTGGCTGCTTAAGAAACTTGCACAAATTAAAAATTAAGTATCATTGAAAGTAGTATGTTCTTAATTGTGGCTATTCAAAAATTGCTAATGTGTTATTATAACATTTTTAATAAAAGAACTGAGTCATAAGGGTTGCAATGAAACTCAGGTGTTGATAGAGAGAATAACTGTAAATTCAAGCATTTCAATAAGGAAGTGAAGGTGCAATAAACAGAGTAAATCAATCTCAGATTGTGTGCTACTGAAACAAAACCTGCAAGATCTGTTTTCAGGCATCCTGACATGACACACTTCTTTACTTCAAGGCAGATTAGTAGACTACTTGGACTCACAGTTTTATTTTTATTATTTTTTTCTTGAGAGAGATTTTTGCTATAGAGGACAGACATGCACTCACTGGAGAGACAGAGAGACAAAAAGCGAGAAATCATCCCCCCCATGGGAGATGGTCATGCCGCAGTCCCTTCTTTTCCATTCTTCTCTTTGAATTTTGGAGATGCACACACATGTGCCTGGTGTGAGTTTTAAGCCACCAGGTCTAGGATTTGAACCATGGTCAACCACGGAGTCCAGCAATGCAGCTATTACGGCATCTGCTGGTCCCTCGACTCATAGTTCTTTACCATGAGGTACAGCCTTACCATGCTGGTGATAGTACCGTGATGTTGCAATTGAGCAAATATGATTAAGATGGTGGTTCCAGGGTTCAGGACAAGATGGAAAGTCATAGGCAGGCGTATTCACAGAAGACATATTTGCATTTTAGATTTGGTTCCCCAGTTGTACTGCAGTGCTGGTAGGGTTTTATGGTTATTATTTTGCTTATAGTTTGTCCTTATACTTGGCAAATTTAATGAGCTATCTCTAAGTAACAGGGCTTCTTTATTTGCACTACTATCACCTTATCAGTGCATGACTATATAACTCACTTCAGTCTTTCTTTTTTTTTTTTTTTTTGGAGAGCTTTTTGCTATAGGGCGCATGCGCTCGCCAGACAGACAGAGAGAGACAGAGAGACAGAAAGCGAGAAATCACCCCCCAGGGGGGATGGCCACGCCGCAATCCCTTCTCCTCCGTTCTCCTGTCAGGATCTTGGGCACACATGCACGTGCACCCGGCATGAGTCTAAGCCACCGGGTCCGGGACTCAAACCGCAGTCGACTAGGTGGGGAGTCCAGCGACATAGCCATTACACTAACTGCTGGTCCCCACTTCAGTCTTTCTTAACCACCATGCCATCTGCCTGGTTCTCTTACTTCAGTCTTTCTGTGTGTTGAGCTTTTACTTTTTGCTGGGCACTTGGTTGAGTATGGAAATAAATAGTAAAATAGATCGCGCTTATAGTCTAGTCTTAGGTTTTCACCACTGTATTATTTTTCAAATATAGCTTCTCAGCAGTTCTTTTCCTTCTTCAATAAATTAAAATTGACATCTAGTCTATGTCATATTAGTCTCAGTTTCAGAGAACCATCAGTCCTTGAAGTGTCTCTTTGTCTCTGTAGTAGTCATTCTCTCTGTTTTTCTGGAGTGTTTCCTAATATCCCGACCTGTCTTTTCCTTTGTATTGGTTAATGTTCTGTTCTCCTTCGTGTTTTCTCCTCCATTTTCCTAAACTTTACTCACCTGTACCTATTAATTGTTTCATTCTCAATTTATTATCTTCCTCCCTGATTTATTTACATACTTCTAGGCAGTATCCAACAATTTAGTACTTATTGTTTACTAATAGTCTCTGCATTTTACCTCTGAATTGTACCTAGTCTAGAAACTCCCTAACTAGTAAAGGTTGGCGACCAGGAAAGACTGGCGATCACCTTGGTCTCAGTAACCTCTTAATCAATGCTTGTATTGATAAACTTACCCAGAGATATCACATACTCTGCATTTTAAAGAAGATAAAACAAAACTCTAGGGAAAAATAAATGATCTTAGGGTCAAATAACTAGTTATTAGCACAGCCCTATTTAGATCTGTGTATATTCACTAAGCCTCATTTTCTATGTCCCACATATTGCCAGAGATAGGTTGGATAGGTAGCAGGTGCTCAATTTATTTTTTATTTCTATTTTTTAGGTTTTTACCATAGGGTGCAGAAGTTTGCCAGAGAGAGACAGAGAGAGGAAAAGTAATATATCACCCTTCAGGGGGGATAGCCACACCACAATACCTTCTCCATTCTTCTCTCAGGATTTTAGTCCCATCCACACAGGCCTGGTGTGATTTTTAAGCCACTAGGTATGAGATTGAACTGCAGTCAGACATTTAGGATTCCAATACCTTAACCACCATGCCATCTGCTGACCTTCACTAATTTACTTTAATGGGGGTCAGCAGGTGGTGTGATGGTAGGAATGCTGGACTCCCACATGGCTGACTACGGTTCGAGTCCTGGACCTGGCAGCTTTCTTTCTCATTTTCTCTCTCTTCTCTCTCCTCCCCCTCTGGTGAGCACATGTGCTCCGAATCAAATTTTAAAATAATAATAATAATAAATAAAATTAAATAAATTATTATTTAAGAAATAATAATTTACTTTAATGTAGGTACTGAATAAAGTATATTTGTTGCTGTAGATCATATATGGACAAAAGTAAGGGGTGACAATAGAGCATCTATTTTTTCTTCATCAGAATTAAATATGAGGTGACAAAATCTGTAGGGCGGGGAACCAGCAGTTAGCGTAATGGCTATGTCGCTGGACTCCCACGTAGTC
The DNA here is from genome assembly GCA_026018925.1 of Tupaia tana. NCBI lineage: Eukaryota > Metazoa > Chordata > Mammalia > Scandentia > Tupaiidae > Tupaia > Tupaia tana. The sequence goes on along the minus strand of JAKSZU010000020.1, from coordinate 19,162,577 downwards.
GACCGCAGTTCGCGTCCCGGACCCGGTGGCTTAAAACTCACGCCGGGCGCGTGTGCGTGCATGCCCAAGATCCTGAGAGGAGAATGGAGGAGAAGGAATTGCGGCGTGACCATCCCCTCTGGGGGGTGATTTCTCGCTTTCTGTCTCTGTCTCTCTCTGTCTGTCTGGCGAGTGCATGCACCCTATAGCGAAAACCTCTCAAAAAAAAAAAAAACAAAAAAGAAAAATCTGTAGGGCCAATGAAAATATCAAGGTGACCAATTCTTTTGAAGTTACTTTCATGCTCTCTTGGGGTAATAATCACCTTCCCAGAATTTATGGCTTGGCAGAAGCTTTATGATTTAGACATTTAGAGTCACCACTAGGTGCAGGTGCCCAGCCCTCCTCCAGTAGGCAATTTATTTGGCTTGGCAAACTCTATTTTCTTCATTAGTGAAGTTGGCCTCTTGGGGATGGCATTTTCAAGAGCAATGCAGATACCTCCCTTCCTATCAATAATGCTGTGATTTACAGTATTTAATCTAGTTGAAAGGAAAGAAAAATGGACGTCTGCATACAAGAGAAATGAAATCATAATGAAATGGCACATTCCCCAAAGTTTTCCTAATACGCAGAGTATTAACCTGGCGCTCAGCCTTATTTGCTGCATACACGCTCTGTCAGTCACAGGAATGGAAGGCTTGACTAAGACTCTGACTAGGGCAGTGACGTACTAGGTTCTGTTGATTTTATTGGGTAAATACCATGATATTAAATGTACACTATCTCCTCTGCTGTCCTCTGTAAGACTGAGTATTTAAAACCCAGAAATAGTCTTTGTAGTCTCTGCCCTGCATCTCTCTGGATTTCACTTTTTACCCTGGTTACTATTATACTTTGCGTCTTCCTATAACCCTCACTCAATTATAAAACGTTCATCTTTCATTCATACGAGATTTCTCTCACTTTTTTTTTTTTTCTTTTCCACAGGTAATTGCTCCTTGAAGGTAGGACTATGGAAAATTAGTAGTGTTTTGTCAGTAGCTTAGAAACACTGGAATGAAATTTAAATCTTTCCCCAGTGAACTATAAACTGTTCTCCCTTGCTCAGCTTCAAAACTTGAGTGTGATTTAATGTTTATTCAGCACTAGCAATGGAAAGCCACTTCAGAAAAGCATTTTGTTTATCTAGCATTCTAGAGTTTTAAAGACATGTCGCATACATTGCCTAATTAGTCCTCACTAGACCCTAGTGAAAAAGGAAAAGAGGGCATGAACATTATCCCCACCACAGACACTGGAAAGAAAGCTCAGACTTTTAAAAAAGATAATTGAAGTCAAAGGGACATCAGACATGAATGAAACAAACTCCAGGATTCATTTTGAACTAACCAATAAAAGGCATTACTGGTTTTTCTCTCCCTATCTTGCTAGTCATTTGTTTCTACCACCTGTTTTAGACCCTAGTAATTATTGTCTTCACCAAGAAAAAAAAAAAGAAAAAGGAAAACTGATTCTTTGTCATCTTGCTATATTCTTCTTCTCTTTGTTCAGTATTATCAGCTCATTCCCTCTTTCTTTTCTTTCTTCACTTACTACTGCTTTTAAACTGTTTCCCTGAGAGGCAGCACAGGAGGGGAAGATGGTAAGGACACTAAGGTGTTGCGAGCTCTCTCTGTCTCTTCCTCTCTCTCTCTCCCCCTCTCCCTCTCCTCTTTCTGTCCTTCTTTTTCTGGTGTTCCTGGTGCTGTGTTCAGTGCAGGCTCCCTGTTTTCATTGAAGCAGCAGCTTCTCTGCTGAATCACTGCTTTGTATTCAGTCAGGGACCATGGAGTATTCCCAGTGTATTTATTTTCTGTTCCTGAGCTGAATGGTGGGTGCTTCTTTGTCCTCAGGCCTTCTGCAAAGGAGTTAAGGAGGTGGGGGGATGGCGAGGGAAAAGGAGGAGGAGGGATAAGAATGCCAATAAAGCTCTCTCTATCTCCCTGAGGAATGTGCGGAAACGTCTTTAACATTGCTTCACTCTGTGTTCTCCTCTCTGCTGCCCTTGCTCTTAATTGGATCTAGACCCTAGAGAAAACAACTTGGTTAATGGGATGGTTAAAGAAAACGAGAGGTGGAAGTTGGCTGTGCTCAGTTCTGGCAACTTGTCCTCTTTGGGAATAAAAGTCTCAGATGCCTGATCTGGGGAAGGAATTCCACTTCTCTGATCATGAGGAAATACCACTTCCTTTGTTCCAGTTCTTTTTGTTTGTTTTCATTTTCTTTTATTTCTTTTCCTCTTAAAATAGAACATTATGTTCTATGTCTCCTAAAGATACATGAAACTAATTTCTAGAGCAAACACGGCTCATTCATTTACTGACCCATTTATCTTTTAGTCCCTTCATTTATGTATTTATATGTTTGACAAATGGGGTTTAAACATGCTTTGGTGCCATGTGTTGTGCTAAGTGGTGGGAATAAAATGGTAACTGAAAAAAAGAAAGAAATTACCCTTGGAGGGCTTACTTTCCAGTTGAGGAGAAAGAGAGAAGTCCAATACGTCTTACTATACAAGTAAGGGATTGCAGCTTGTGGTAGGTGCCCAAATCAGAATAAACAGGATATAGTAACGAAAACTATGATGGGGATACTTCGGACGGAGTATCTAGGTAAACACTCTTGAGGGACGCAGCTGAGACCTGGAAGCTGCATACGCAAGCCTATTAGCAATATTTATTTATTTTCAACAGTTTTAATGAGGTATGTTATCTATCATAAAATTCATCCATATAAACTTTTTACTTTAATGATTATTAGTGAGCCTACGGAGCTATGCAACCATCACCACAATCTTGTGTTTGAACATTTCCATCATCCTCCAAATGTTCCTTATGTCCGTTTTTAGTCAATCCACCTATCCACCACAGACCTCGGGCAAACACCAATCTGCTTTCTGTTTCTAGGCCTTTTCTAGACATTTCACATAAGTGGAATTATATAAGATGTGCTCTTTTGCATCTGGCATCTTTCACTTGGCATAATGTGTTTGAGGTTTACTAATGTTGTAGCATGTGTTAATAGTTCGTTCCTTTTTAGTGACTGAATGGTATTGTGTAGACATGCCATATTATTTTTAATCATTCACCAATAAATGAACATGTGGATTACATTCGCTCTGGTTACTATGTACAATATTGCTATGGAAATTCATGGCCAGTTCTCAATGTGAACCTACATTTTCATTTCTGTACATATTTAGAATTGGAAGTGCTTGATTTCATCAAGAATTTTTTTTTTTTAATTTCCTTTTTTGGGGGACCAGCTGGTGGTGTGGTAGTTAATGTGCTGGACATTACCACATGGCCGATCATGGTTCGAGTCCCAGAACTGGTGGCTCGCCTTGTCACTTTCCCTCTCTCTCTCTCTCTCTTTCTTTCTCTGTCTCTGTCTCTCTCTGGTCAAATTAAAATAAATGAATAAATAAATAATTCTTTAAAAAATTTCTTTCTTTTATGACAGTAATACAGAGGGAGAGAGAGGAAGAGAATCAAACACCCTTAACAGGGTTGTATGTGCATGCTGCTTTGCCAGCCCAGCCCTCCCACCTAGCCAGAATAATGGGTGTGCACACCTAGCATGTATAGGTTGACCAGGGCACTGAGCCCACAGTCTCCTATCTGGGTCCACCATCCTTTGAGTAGCATGCTAATTGTATACACCAAGCAGGCCTTACTCTTAATTTTTAAAGAAAATCTCGTATTTATTTAATTATTTATTTATTTATTTATTTATTTTTAGAGAGATTTTTGCTATAGGGTATGTGTGCTCACCAGAGAGTCAGAAAGTGGGAAATCACCCCCCAGGAAGGATGACCACACCACAATCTCTTCTCTTCCATTCTACTTTCAGGATTTTGGGCATGCATGCACACACACCTGGCGTGAGTTTTTTAAGTCACCAGATCTGGGACTCGAACTGCAGTTGACTACGTGGGAATCCAGTGACATAACTATTACATCGTCTGCTGAAAATCTTGTATTTTTTCCAAAGTAGTTGTACCATTTATGTTCCCACCAGCAAAGTATGATGATTTTGATTTCTCTATATCCTTGTCAACATTTATTATTGTCTGTCTTTTTAGCATAGCCATTCAAGTAAGTATGTAGCCATATCTCATTGAAATAATATTTTAATTTGTATTTACCTCATACCTAATGTTGAGAAGCTTTTCTGGTGTTTATCAGCTATTTGTATATCATTTTTGAGTATTTTTTATTCAAAAGTTTTGCCTAATTTTTGATTGAGATATTTGTCTCTTATTGAGTTATAATAAATCTTTATATATATACAATGGTATAGCATTTAATTACTTACATATGTTAGATATATATTTTTAATGAAAGAGAAAAAGAGACACAGAGACCCACAGAGAGATAAAGACAGGCTTTCTTCACAGGATCTCGCCATTGTGGTCCTCTGTCCCAGCCCCTCAACAGTCAGGATCATAACTGTACACCTCCACACCCAGCCTGTTACAGGTGGGTCTGGAGCTGTACCTTGGCCCTCCGGTGTGGCCTCCACCTTGTGCACCAGTCCCTACTCCTTTACCACCATGACTGGGCCAAAAATCTGTGTTTTTGATTTTAATGAGAGAGAGAAAAAAGGGAGAAAATGAGAAACGATAGATACTTTTGACAGGTTCTTGCCATTCCTTTCCATCCCAACCTTTCAGTTAACTTGAACCAGAGACACACTTGATACCAATTTGTGCCAGGTACCAAACCCAGGCCTCCCATGAATACTTAGCCATTGCAGAACAGTGCTCTCCCACTTGTACTATGGCAGCGAAATATAAATTCTTTATAAATTTTTGCATATAATTCCTTTTTCTTCTGATACATAGTTCATCTTTTTATTTTACTTGAAATGTAAAAGTTTTTAAATTGTTTTAATTGTTAGAGGGCACACACATTTATCAGAAAAAGACAGACAAGAGAGAGGGAGAGAAAGAAATTACCGTCCAGTGGGATGTGATCACACTTCAATCCCTTTTCCTCCATTTCTCCAGCCTGTTGGGATTATGGATATGCAATCACTCACACCTGGGATTTGAACCACATGATCAGCTGTGTGGGACCTCGCTCCCTTTAACCACTAGACTGTAATGCCAGATCAGTTATAATTTGATAGTTTATTTAAGATTTTCTTTTCTGAATTATGCTTATGGTATTATGCCTAAGAACTTTCTGCCTAGCGAAAAGTTAAATATTTACTCAAGTTTTTGTTTGTTTGTTTGTTTGTTTGTTTCCAAAATTTTTTATAGTTTAGCTCTTACTTTTAGGCCTAAGATCCATTTTTTTTTAGTAATTTCTTTGTATAGTATGAGGTCAGTTCTAAATTCATATGTTTTCAATGTGGATCTCCAATTACTCCAGTACTATTTGTTGACAAGACCTTGGTCTGTCAAATTGCATTGTAATCTTTGCCAATATACTTACTTTTTAATTGCCTATTTCAGGAGGGAACAATGATCCATGAAAGCTGAAATCTCTTGGTTTGTCCTTAGATCAGTTATTGCCATCTGATGACTGAAATTTGTAGTACTCCATCCCTGTTATTGCCTCATTTCCTAAAATATTTGTGTGATATGGTCTTTTCATTGAGTGTCTACTTTGAATAGATTGTTCCGTACTAGTCCCAGATAAACATAGAACTTTTTCTACTTCCAAAACGTTTCAAATATAGGAATGAGATATATGCCTTAGCATTCAACAAAAATGGGTACAATGTCACTTTTGGATGTTATAGGAGTGAAATACAGGACGTGTAAGACAAAAAAGCAGACATATGAAAGTTATTTTCAAAAAAAAAGAAATATGATAAATAAATTATTTGTGGTTTGTTTGTATATCCAAAATGTTTTTCGCTGATATTAAAATAGCTGAAACAAGTAGATGAATACTAGGAGTTATTATATCCATTTCCATGCTGGACAATAAGCAACTTACCCTCCTTTTTCTAGCACAAATTGGCTCATTTTATCTTGATGCTTCTGGTCACTACTCTGTTAATTTACACATCTGGATTCGATTAGTCTGCCTTGACTCTGTTGATACCTGTTTTGCAATCTTTAAACAGATTACTGCTTTACCTCCAAATAAGTGTATTTTAGATATTCCTTGCCTTTACTTCCTGAGTCTTACCCTATTCTGTACTGCTTTTCTCCTTTCCTTCATTTACAGTACCACCGTCTAGATCTAAAACGCAGAACGCTAACTATTGATTTATTAATTTAAAGTTGCTATAGGGCATGTATGCTCACAGGGAGAGACAGACAGACAGAAAGTGAGAAAGCAACTCCCCGGGGGGATGGCCATGCCACAATTCCTTCTCCTTGATTCTCCTCTTGGGATTTTAGGCACATGCAAACATGTCTGGTATCTTTTCAAGTCACCATATCTGGGACTCAAACCACACAGTTAGCCATGTGGGATTCAGCCACCATACCTACCATGCCACTCACTGGCCCCAGAGTACCCATTTTTGTAAAAGGAAAATTGAATTAATTCTAAGACCAATATTATTTAAATCTTCCATAACTTATTTCTAAACCTTCTAGAACTATAGAAAAGAATATAAATAGTGCAACTTCCAAATAAAAACAGTAAATAATCTATTAAATAAGCATCTAAGGAATTCCAAAAGAGAGAAATAATTTTTCACTGAAATAGTCAAAGAGCTTCAGAGATATGTATTGTTTTTTGTTTTTTGTTTTTTTTTTTTGGAGAAGTTTTTACTATAGGGCACGTGTACTCACCAGAAAGACAGAAAGACAGAGAGAAACAGAGAGACAGAAAGCGAGAAATCACCCCCCAGGGGGGATGGTCATGCCGCAATCCCTTCTCCTCCATTCTCCTCTCGGGATCTTGGGCATGCATGCACACACACGTGCACGGCATGAGTTTTAAGCCATCGGGTCCGGGACACGAACCGCGGTCGACTACGACGTTAACTGCTGGTTCCCGAGATATGTATTCTTGAAGGAGAATAAGATTACCTTTGTACAAAAGTGCTGAGAATAGAAAAGTAAAAAAACTCTAGATGTGACAGTTTCACTTATTCATTCACTCATCATCAAGTATAATGCTATAGTATAATAAAGCGAATAGTGCTCTGCTGAATATTTGAGTCACTCTCCCAGAATGGAAACACTTCTAGAAAAAGTGACATCAAGGGGCCAGGTGGTGGTTGGCACATTGGTAATGCAATTGGACCCACACATGGAAGGTCTTGGGTTCACATCCTCAGGACCTCCTTGAGCAGGCAGGGTACATACTCACATGCCTGTGTTTCCTGGCTCGAAGACCCTGTTGGAGGTATCTCTCTCTGTTTCTCTGTCTCTCACTCTCTCTGCCTTTCTTTCTATAGAAGACATAAAATTGAAAAGAAAAGAAGAAAGGATGACATCAGTACTGAATCTTTAACATTCAATAAGAGGTTACCCATAATGGTTAGGTGGAAGAGGCATAGATGTTTCCAGAAGAGAAAACAGTATGTTCAAAGGCAGAGACACATAAAAGTGTTTGAAGGATTCAGGGAATTGGGGGCGAGCTGCTATTGAGGTATCATAGTATGCATGTGAGCAGGAGTGCAAGGGTAAACTGACAAAGCTCAGGATGATTTTAGGGAACCATGACTCTAAGAATGAAGATTGCAAAGGGAATCAAAGTAGGTTCATCTGGAAATGTGGACAAAGATTAGTTATGAGCCACTTTGAATACCAACAGGAAATGACTCGATAATCATCTTAACACAGTTGTCGCCTTTGGGGTAGTTTAGGGGGAGGAAAGGCTGGCAGGGGGCATCATTTAGCTTATTTCAGTCCTATATGTTTGAAGACATGAAAGGCTAAGCTAGAATAGCCATATGGTACTGAAAATAAATGAAAAAGATGTGATAATTTATTTTGAAAAAAGTGATGGGATGACTGACAAACCAAAGATGTCAAGAAGTTTCAGGCTTGCTAATAAAAAATAATTAAGAAAAGGGAGATTTTTGTTTTGTTTTGTTCTATGAGAGAAAGGTGATGAATTGTGTTTTTAGATCTGCTGAATTTGAGATGACATTAAAGTATCTAAAGGACCTTTTCTGCTTGCAGATTAAGATAAATAACTAAGTCCTATGTGTGAGATCTATGCTAAAAATTGGCCTGGGAAGTTTTTCAGTGTATTGGAAGATAGAGTCACACTTTAAAATAAACATAAATGGCATATAAATGCTTTGGCTTCACTAAAATTGTACAGGAAAAAGACCATGTGAAATTTAGAAACCAGTGAGGAGGAAAGAAAAACACGTGTATATGAAACAAGTGTTCTGAAAATAGAACATTTCAAGATTATCAGTGATGACGCAAGGAAGGTTAGCTTATTAAAGCTACTGTACCACATCTCCAAACTATCACCTATGTCTTTGTAGAAGGTCCTATTCTTCTCTCCAATGTATGAAAAATGGTGCAAACCCTTTCTGTGACCTCTCCAGCACAAAACCCATAAGACCTACAGAACCTGGGCACTGGTTCTGTAGACAGAGAACAACTTTCAGAGACAGAGAACAACTTGTTTTTGTCTTAACTAATGGGATCTCAGATAAACACAGAAGAGTTGTGCTGTTCTCTTGTCATCATTTATTTATCATAATCAGGACTGGCAAGTGAGACAGAGACTCAGTCCCTTAAAGAAAACCAAGCCGACTGATTAAAGAAGCCAAAATAGCCAGGATATAAGCCAAACTCTCTTTCCTTTCCTTTGTCATCCACTTTTCCTATTTCTGATTTGCATTTTCTTGTCAGCATTTTCTCCAGCAGATCGATTCCTCTTCAGCTAGTACCAGTGATTTTTAAGCAAAGGGAGAAACTTACTCTTTGCAGGTGAGAGATAATCAAATTGAATATTACACAGCCCCTGAAGTGCAGGCAGCCGATAACAAGAGCCAAACTCAATATCCTGACAGATGTTGTCTTGGATTGATTAATTCCTCCTCTCATTTTGGTGTAGCCATCCTCCAGTATAGACAGCACAACCCTTGGCCCCATCCCAAATGGATTTCTTCACGGCTAGGGCTGGCTCAGAGCAACAGCCCTGTTAAGTGTGCAATAGAATTGCTTCATTTTGAGGAGGAGGAAATTAAACTCAGCTTGCTTACCTCTGCTTTGAAATCCACTGTAGTGGAAGACCAGATTCTGGGCTTTTATTTTCTGGTGCTTACAGTAAGTATATATTTTCCCTGAGATTTTGGTTGAGCTGACACACACTCACAACACTCACACACTTTTGTCTGTTAACCTCAAGAATTGAAGGATGTACATTTTTCTGGTGGGAAGAAATTAGTGAGAGCAGCACAAACAGAATTTTAAAAGGTAAGAAGAGGAAAGCAAGTAAATTACAAGACTGTATCCAAATGCAAGGAAAGAAAAAAAAAATCCTTTATTCTTTCACTTTTCTTCTCTGCCTTCTTTCCTTTTGTCTTTCTTTTCTTTTCATTTTAATTCCCTTTTATCTTTTTTAAATTCTATTATTGGTTAAGACACCTGCTAAATGTTGAGGTCATGATGAGGGCAAAATAAATAAATGAATAAACAAATAACTCTCATCCCTCATGGGCGTGACTTCAAATTAGCAGGAGATTCAGAATGTGGGTAGATCACAAACAGCTGGTAGAGAGACCAATAGCAGGACAGTATGCTCTATGGGAACGGGAAGATGAGAATTTTCATAGATTGGGTTTGTCCTAGACCTTGAAGGATGGTTATATTTTCACCACCTAAAGAGCAAAAAGAAAAGCATTCCACCTAATGGTAAGTGTGTGCAGAAAGAATGCAGTGCTATTTGAGGGAGTTTGTCAGTTGTATTCCAGCCTTAAAAACTGTGGTAACTAAGGCCAGTAGGTGGCGTGATGGTTAAGGTGCTGGACTCCCATGTGGGAAGAACACCATTCGAGTGACCTGGTGTCTGGAAAATCATGCCATGAATGTGATTGTGCAAGCCCAAAATCCCAGGGGAAGAATGGAGGAGCAGGGATGGTGGTGTGGCTATCCCCTTGGGCAGGTGGCGTCTCACTTTCCCTCTCACTTTTTCTCTCTCTCTCTCCCTGTCTTCCTCCCTGGTGAGTGCACACTCTCTATAGGAAAGACCTTAAAAAAAAAAACAAAAAAAAAAAAACTGCAGTACACCTCTACTCACCTTGATTTGTTCCATCTTTTACCAACTCTGGTGTTTTCTTAACTCCGTTTTGCTTCTATACCTCATTCTCATTCCAGAGGTAGTATCTCAAACTGGTGATCTAGTTTTTCAGTTTCCTCCAACTCTGATCATGACACTACTTCAAAACCCCGTGTTTAGCATTTATGTGACATTACAACTACGAGTAGAAGCATCTCCTTTTTCAGTCCTGGGGTGAAACCTGTGTAAGCATCCACTAGGGAGGAGTGATCCAGGGTTTGGAAAACAAGCAGTTAAGTATGGCTTCACTGACACACAAAAGTACTCAATTAGTGCTTATTGAATCATTTATTTCAATAATGGTGATTGAATACAAATGGTTCAGAAACCTTTCTTATCCTACCACACTTTTGTAGAATAAAGTTTCAATCTATGCAAATGAAACCTATCTAAATAATAATCCCGCTTCTATGTTAGATTTGCAAGATAGAATGAAGCTTTTGCGAACATCATTGCTGGAAGGAAAATGCTTGATTTGGAATATACATTTTATTTAAAAATTTTTTAAATGTACAGAATATATTTGCTCTGCCTCTTTCACTCAGGTTCTCAGTTCTATTGCCTGTCTTCCCCTGGCAGTTTCTCACCTCATCTTTTGCCAAAAGCCCTATTGACATAATCCAGAAACTTTCGTTTGCATTTCCTGCAAGGGCCTATGTTAATTCAATATCACAGCATTATAATGCAACAAGAAGAGTAAAGCATTATTATTGTTTATTGTGCTTTGAGTTTACACTCTACCTGTGGGGACTTTCAAATGTCTGCCTCTTGCAAGTCTACAGTCATCCCCTGTATACTTAACTCAGGGGCATGTCAGCTCTCTCTTCAAGATGGTTCAAGAAAGACAAGACAGGGACCAGTTAGCATAATGGCTATGTTGCTGAACTCCCATGTAGTCGAACACCATTCAAGTCCCAGACCAGATGGCTTAAACTCAAGCCGGGTGCATGTGCATGCATGCCCAAGATCCCGAGAGGAGAATGGAGGAGAAGGGATTGTGGCATGGCCATCCCCCCTCAGGGTTGATTTCTCTCTTTCTGTCTTTCTGTCTCTCTCTGTCTTTCTGGTGAGTGCACGTGCCCTATAGCAAAAATCTCTCCAAAAAAAACAAGAAAGCCAAGACAATCTGTGTAACTTCCTGCCATAGTACCAAGAACAATCCCCCCCTTTGTGCAATCACTTTGTTATGCATATAATAACAACAAAAAAGCATCAAGGAATATATTTTTTGGTCCCAAGTCAAGGAGTGTATTAGAGGATCCAATTACAGTATATTTAACTCTGTGCTCTGATCTTTGTCATTTTGGGCCAGTGTGTCCATTGCCCTCCCTCTACAACATTATGAAACAGGAAATACTGGCTTTTATTTTGCCCAGTAAGCTTTTTTTGTTTTGGACAAACATACTTACAAATCCCTTCTCTACCATATAGGATCACAAATGACTTCAAATCATTTCTGTAATCATGGCTTTCTTCATCTGTAAAATGGTCATAATCATAGCAATTGTCAAATTGTCAAAAAAAAAAAGAGTCTAATTTAGGAAGAGGCTTTAGGGACCAGCAGTTGGCGTAATGACTACAATGCTTGACTCCCATGTAGTCAACCGTGGTTCGAGTCCTGGACCCGGTGACTTAAACTCACGCCGAGCATGTGTTTGTGTGTGCCCAAGATCCCAAGAGGAGAATGGAGGAGAGAGGATTGCAGTGTGGCCATCCTCCCTGGGGGGTGATTTCTCGCTTTCTGTCTCTGTCTTTCTGGCACGCGCCCTAAAGCAAAAACCTATCTCAAAAAAAAAAAAAAAAAATATGAAGAGGCTTTAATTAGAAGGACTCTTGCCATAGAAAGAACGCACATTTCAGAAATCTCTAAGCTTCTGCAAGTCAAGCTGAAAAAGATTTCTCTTTTACAATGGAAAAACGGGGCAAGCAGAGATAAGCAGAATCTTTGGAGGGGAAGCTGGATAGGCAAGAGAAAATGACCAGTAGAGTCTGACAGGAAACACCTAGCCTCGCTGTGGTCAGCTGACTGCCAGCAAAAACTGATAAGGGGGCACTTTTTTGGTGCTTGTTTAGGCTTGGGAGCAAACAAGAGTTAAGGGACCTGCAGGAAAGAGAGAAGCCTGAATACAGTTTGGTCAAGACAAAACAGAAGGTAAAAAAAGAGCAAGTGTGATCACTTGGGGCCCAAGACTGTCAATTGCTTAAGTGTTAAAGATAATTGTGGGAATTTTTGTGCACATGCAGAGTCAAGCAGGGTGACTCCAGCAGACCACAGAGTAGATCTCCCAGAACTCACTGAAGCTCCATGAGGCAATATAAAAAAGATCCAACAATAGTTTGCTTCCTTGCAGACTCTAATTTCTTCTAGCTCCTCAAGACAAATGAACGGACCTAATCAGGAGTTCTTGTGAATTAGATGCATTTTAGCTGAATTATAATTTCCACTGGGATCAGAGGAACCCAAAGTCGAATGATTGCTTTATCTATTTCAAATTGGTGAGATGTAAGATCTTTAAGGTTGGGACTATGTTTTCAATACATGTCTGAAAAATGAATGAATGGAGGGATGAGCAAATGAACAGATGAACTGGCAGGCTCAGGTTGAGCAGGATTGTGATATGCTGAAGGAATTGTGCAAGAAAAAACCCACAGAGGATGGGTGCGTATTGACATCCACTGCACTGCAGGATAGAACGTTTTAAGAAAAGTGCTATTGACGAAGTAGGGGGTGTTTTAGAAAAAGATTATTATACCGGGTTTTGTTTGTTGGTTGGTTTGGTTTTTGTTTTGTTTGGTCTGTTGTGAAGACTTTTGCTGTTTCTCTTCATTCTGTGCCTATATCTAACACTGATTATGATGTTCAGCTGAGGTATAAAATTTACCCTTTAAAAATTATAAATTCCCTCAAATGAAAGTTGGTATGATTACCTGGTTGTGTACAACAGTCTGCTTAAGATGAAGGAAGTGCTCTTTAAAACGATAATGTCTATTTCTTCAGCAGGATGCTTTTACCCAGCTTTCTTCTCTGCCTCTGTCTTTTTCTACCTCATTAGGATTGATTACCTGTTAGAGATAAGCATATAGTGAAAGCAATAAAAACACTAATTTCCAAAAGCCTTTTTCTATGATTTTTGTTTTGTGTTTTTTTTTCATCAGATCATCCAGGGACTGTTTTTAACTTTTCTTTCTATGGGGTAACCAGAGCTACCCGTTTGCTAGGGAAGCCTTTGCCTCTTTCACTAGACAGACTTTGTCTTGAATTTTTCTGTATTTACTGTACTTAAGATACCTTGAACTACAATTGATGTCAGAGACATTTTCTGTGGTTGATTTGTAACCAAACCCTTTGGTGCAGAATGTTCTGTCTATACTTGCTATGTGGATACTAGAATCAAGGGTTAAGGAAGTACAGAATTTCGGTGCTGATTTCAAATTAAAGTATATTGACCATGCTCAGACAGAATGACTCATCTGGTTAAGTAAATGCTACGCTATGAACAGTCAGGTCAAACTTCTCCATCACTTTTGGCATGCAAGTAAGACAGCAAATAAACATACGGGGGGGTACATTTGAATATGTTGTATAAATACTTTTTTAAGACTATAGACTACAACAGTGCCTAACATAAAGTATATCCTCAATAAATAAGGAAGTCATTTGGCTTGGTGGTATACATCTCTAATTCCAGTGACTCAAAGAGGCTGAGCAGGAGAATTGTGATATGGTAAGACCCACTCTTAAAATAATAAATGAAGGGCCAGCAGGTGGTGTGGAGGTTAAGTCATAGAATCCCACATGGCCAGTTTTGTGGTTTGAGTGCTGGACCCGGCAACTTGAGAATCATGCTGGTCACATGTGTGAGCATGCCCCAAATCCTGAGAGGAGATTGGAAGAGAAGTGATTGCAGCATGGCCACCTCCTGGCGGGGGAAGGTGATTTCTTACTTTCTCTCTCTCTCTCTCTCTCTGTCTCTGTCTCTCTCTGGTGAGTACATGCACCTTATAGCAAAAAACTAAGAAAACAACAAATGGATAATAGCTTTTACATCTTCTAGTCTTTCAGTTTCTGCCATAAAGTGCAGACATTCAGTTTATATTGAGTCAGGCCCTACAATGGCTTTCGTTCATAGTCTGGCTTGCTTTGGTTAGCTGTAAATCTTACATGTTGGTCCACTTTCTATGAAATGCCAGATCTCATTGTTTTTATAGCTGAGTAGTATTTCGTAGTGTCTATGTGCTACACTTTTTCAATCCACTCTTCTGTTCTTGGTCATTTGGGTGGATTCCATGTCTTAGCAATTGTGAATAGTGCTGCAATAAATATGGATGTACAAGCTCTTTAACTACTGAGTGTATTCCTATCCTCTGGGAAGATACTCAGCAGTGGAACTGCAAACTCATATGATAGTTCTATTTGTAGGTCTTTGAGAAACCTCCATATTGTTCTCCACAGTGGCTGTACTAATTAATATGCCCCCAACAGTGTTGGAGAGTTCCCTTTTCACCACAGCCTTCACCACTTATTATTCTTTACATTTTTAAGCTTAGTCATACTGACTGGGGTTAGGTGGTATCTCATTGTGGTTTTGATTTGCATCTTTCTTATTATAAGAAATGTTGGACATTTTTTCATATGATTTTTGGCTGTTTGTATGTCTTCCTTAAAGCGTTGTCTGTTAAGTTCATTTGCACATCATTTAATTGGGTTGATTGTATTTTGGGGGAGTAAACTGCTTAAGGTCCCTGTGTATCAGAACCTTATCTGAGTCACAGTTTGCAAATGTATTCTCTCATTCTGAAGGCTGTTGATTCACTCTAATTATTGTTTCTTTTACTGTGCATAATGTTTTCAACCTGATGTAGTCCCTTTTGTCTATTTTTGGGATTATCTCTTATGCTTTCTTTTTAATTTGGGGTTTTGTTTGTTTATTTGTTGATTTAGTTTTGCTATAGGATGTATGTAATCACCAGAGAGAGAGAGAGAACAATAGAAACAGGAAGTGAGAAATTGCCCCACCCCCTTCCCGGGAGAATGGTCATGTCACAATCCTTCTTTTCCCTTCTCCTCTTGGGATTGTGGGCACTCACGCACTCACACCTAGCATGTCCTTCCAACTGCTGGGTTGGGACTCAAAAAATATGGTCGGCTACGTGGGATCCAGCTGCCTTAATCATCATGCTGCTGGTTGGCTGGCCCAGGATTAGTTTCTTATCTTTTTTTTTTCTTTTAAATTGTTGTGGTGACTGCTCCCTTTGACCCATGCCCAAATCATGATGTAAGTGTGATTTTTTTTTTTTTGGAGAGGTTTTTGCTATAGGGCGCGTGCGCTTGCCAGACAGACAGAGAGAGACAGAGAGATAGAAAGCAGGAAATCACCCCCCAGGGGGGATGGCCACGCCGCAATCCCCTCTCCTCCACTCTCCTCTCGGGATCTTGGGCACGCACGCACACGCGCCCGGCGTGAGTTTAAGCCGCCGGGTCCGGGACTTGAACCACGGTCGACTACGTGGGAGTCCAGCGACATAGCCATTACGCTAACTGCTGGTCCCTGTAAGTGTGATTTTTGAAGATGCTTCTAAATTAGGAACTTGCTGTCAGTGGTTATTTAATTCTTGCTCAGTAGGTGGCTTACTGTTATATTAAAAGCTTTTTCCTCATTGTGCTATGTCCTTAGCTTCTCAAAACATCTTTTACAAAGGAAGAAAAGAGTTCAAGTGAGTTGCCAGAGATGTAGAATCAGTCATCAGTAAAGCAAGTATTTGCAATGCCCTCATTTGGGAACCTGCAATACTAGGGCTGTATGTCTTCAGGGAGCTCCAGACAGGCAGAACTAAGAGAATCCTTTGTGACATTTCCTAGAAAGTAGACCTTCTAAACTTAATATAATCTATTGCCTTGCCTCCCTGTTCACTTCATATGTTTCCATCTCTGTTCTGGCTATTGTGTAGTATAATCGTGTATGAACAATTAAGACTTCTGGCTGTGTCCATCCAACTCTCTTAATAGGAATAACTCCAGGGAATCCAATGCAGTGGTAGTAATGATCTCAGTAATATAATGTTACAGACAGCCGCTGATGGCCTGGAGGGGTAGAGCTATCATGGGAGGTGGTGGAGGAGGGTTCAGGGAAAACAACCAATGCAAAAAGGAAGGCCCTGTAGTAAGTGGAAAAGTTATTATATAACACTTGCAGTTCTTGCTTTGGAAGTGCTAGGTAGACCAAAGAAGGAAAAGCTAGGAAAAACAAAACAAAACAAAACATGTCTCCTGGCAGGTTACCTGGCTTGTTGGGTAGGGAGTACAAAGGGGATGTAAAAATGATAAGCATTGTCTGATCATGCATCATTTTTCTGTGACCTGAATTTTACTATGAAGAGTGTTGGTAAGAAGATCAGTTAAGGAGGTATTTCAAAACAGAAACTAGAAATATAGAGGAAAGCAAAAGAAATTTGTGCCAAGATAAAAACAAAAACAAAAACTAATTTAGTAATCCTGTTTGCTTTTATGAACCAGCACATCCTTTCAGAGGTGGATTCCAGAAGATAGTGTAGTAGGTTCAAAGAGTTTGCTCTAACGCTAATTCCTGCCCTGTAGTGTCCTTCAGTTTCCTCAGAGTCCATTAGAATAACATGACATTGGAGGTCTTTGTTTGAATCCTCCTTCTTTGAGTCCCTCTTGTTATTTCCATATTTAACTAAGACTTCGTTGGTGGGGGTGAGGAATCAGAGGTCTTATAAAAAAAAAAAATTCTACTCTTCCTATTCAGTATAACTGTTTATTAGGCACATTAAGAATCTCATTACTTAGAGTTATGACTTAGTTACTATATAGAGATTTAGAAAAAGCAGCAGAACTTGTCTTAATATAATGAAAATTGTATCCTAAAAAAAGACAACTCAGAAGAGATAAGAAAGTTTGATTTGCCTGAAGTCTGCAAAGGAACTGTTCTTAAAAGAACACTTAAAGAATCTGTGAGTTCTCTCCCCTGTGGCACCACCTCAGTAAGAACTGCCCTGGGAGAGGAGACTACGAGTTAGGAATCTGCACAGACACCCACTGGGGAAGCTGGCTCTAAGACATGCCAATAATGCTCTCTTTCCTTCAGTATAGCTCTGTAAACAAGCGTCTTTCTCCTTCCACTCAGCTTCTCCAAAGCATTTACAGCTCTTTAATTAGACATATGTTTGCTATTTATTACATTTAAAAGGGCAAGTGGTTAATGTCCCACTGTTGAAAATTCCGAGTAATTAATTATTAACTAAATAAGCACAGCTCCTTTTCTACCTCACTCCTCTTCAGTTATTTCCCACTGTATTTATGCGTTTATGTATTTAATATGGAGCAATTAAATGATGGCAGGAGTACCTCAGAGCTAGCCAATGGCATCAGTATGACAATAGAGACATTGCTCACCTAGTCTTCATTAGAGCTATTTCTAAAGAATAAATCGTGAGGGCTGGTTCCACCAGTTGTCCTTACTTCCCCAGGTCATGTGGGCAGTTTCTCATAGGTATAAATTGGAGCAGATTACTCTTTTTATCTTGAAAAAGGAGGTGTGTTGAGTGAAAACTATAGATCCCAGCATGCAAAGCAGCTTCATAGTGATGATCAGAGAAAGATTTTACATAAAGAGATGTTTCATCTCTCTGAGATGTCCCTCAGCAGTAAAGAGGAAGACTGGGCTGAGGTCATTTTAAAGCACCTCTGTGCCAAATTTGGCCTGAAAACTACTCTTTGTCCACGTCTGACTTACATAGTCCCTAAAAGATCCAGAGGGAAAATGCTTAAACAAACAGCTGGTGGTTAAGCTTTTACTGTGTCTCATAACAATGTCAATGATAACCTAACACTTTGTACTTAAAAGCTTCTCTCATCCAAGAAACTTGAAGAGCTTTATACACACGATAACTCATTAGAGCTTCCAACATCCCTCCCAGTACCTAGGAGGCATTATGATCTCTAGTGTACAGATGGGGAAAGGCAAATCACATTTTCCATTCCTGCTCAATCACTCAGCAGCTGTCTCGGGAATAGAACATACGTCTACTGACTACAGTCTGTCTGGGTAGGCGATAGACCACATACTTAATGAGGAATTTTCCTTGAGAAAAACTCTATGTATAACTAAAGTAAAGAAGGATTAATGTTTTGTTGTCATTTAACTGAGAATTGGTAATCTAACTCATTTTCTAGCGGCCAGTTATTATGGTGTTTTTATTTTTTTGGAGAGGTTTTTGCTTTTAGGGCGCATGCGCTCACCAGACAGACAGAGAGAGACAGAGAGACAGAAAGTGAGAAATCACCCCCCAGGGGGGATGGCCACGCTGCAATCCCTTCTCCTTCATTCTCCTCTCGAGATCTTGGGCACGCACGCACACGCTCCCAGCGTGAGTTTTAAGCCACCGGGTCCAGGACTTGAACCACGGTCGACTAAGTGGGAGTCCAGTGACATAGCCATTACACTAACTGCTGGCCCTTACCAGTTATTATGTTTTTATGTAGTTATTATACTCTTGGAGTGACAGAAAGACCATTGCCTTTGGAGTCAGATACTCAGTAACTAACTGGGAGACATTGTGTAATCACGTTAACCTCTCTGAGCCCCTAAAATGGGGAGAATACTACTTATCATACATGGAGGCTATGAGGAATGACATATCCACTTTTTACTATGCCCATAGTCAACACTGTATGTTTCTCAGTGTGTTGAACATAAATGGAAAGTTTGTACCAGTCATTCAGGTGTGGTTAAGTTGCTAGGCAGGAAAATGCAATTTAATACATACTGCTTCTCAACACAAAATGCCCAGAGTGGAAGGATGCTAAATATCCTTCTCCATTCAGATTTCATTTTTAGAAGTTGCACACTATAGATTTGTCAACTTCAAATGTTTTCATTTAGTAAATTTCTCCAATGGAAGAAAACATTCCTTCTGTACTTGTAGAACAAATACGTAATATTGATAAATATATCTCAACTATCCATTTATTTATTTGCAGTGATAGTCACATCTTTACTGAAGTAACCTTTTATACACATCATTTTTTTTCCAATTATGAGCAATATATACTCATATACAATTTAAATGGCACAGATACATGTAAAGCAGAAAAACAAAATAGAATTGGGTGTATTTTTTCTTTAAGGTTTCTTCCAAGAACGTATTTCTCAAAGTTCATGTTTTTTCTTTAATTATTTTGGAGGAAGTATTAGGACAAGGTATTTCTGTGATGGTCACCTCAAAGGCTACTGCTTAATAAATTTATATCAGGTTCTGATATATCTTCTTATCTGCCATGGTCATATCATTACATAGCTTAATCCTATGTACAATAGAATGAAACTTGTTAAGTGTCTGATTATACTTCAAGAGCCTGTAGCTTGGTATACTGTCATGAGAATGTGTCTCCATAGCAAATTATAGTTAGACCTGCAGTTAAGAACAAATGCAGGTTGAGCATCCCTAACCATAAGATTGGAAATCTAAAATGCCCCAAAACTTTTTGAGTGTTGACGTGATGTCACGAGTAGAAAATTCCATACCTGACTTCAAATGATGGGTTTTCATCAATATACTGCAATACAGTATATATTTTATAGCATAAAATTATAAATTTTGCTCTGTAAAAGTATCTTCAGGCTGTGTGTAAAATATGTATATGAAACGTAAATTTGTATTTCAACTTGGTTCCTGTCCCCAAGATATCTCATTAGATGTATGAGAAAACCTGGGGAAAAAAATTTAAAACTCAACTCACTGCCTGGTCTTGAGTATTTTAAGTAAGGGTTACTCAACCTTCTCAGGTGGCCACCTCAGAAGCTGGGCTTAGTGGGCACTTGCCTCTGTATTGCTCCTGTTGTGTTCAGCTTACAGACCTTACCAGACAAATTGATCATTTACATGACAGGGTAAATCAGGCATGGATTCTATGTGTCGTAGTCATGAAGAGTGCTCTGTGAACAACACACAACAATATCTTAAGACTGAGCAAGCTCAAGCTCTAAGTCACCATGTGCTTTTGTGTAAATCCTCAGGTTATTCCAAGAACATTCTCCTAACATAAGCAAAGGCCGGAAGATAGGGAATACAGTCTTGCTGTATTCTTACTCTGTGTGTTGGGTCACTACATAAGAATTCCAAAGGTGTGTTACTATTGATAATATTATTTAAGATTTGTAAAAATCAGTATTGAGAGTCAATTAAAGACTATCAGCTGCAGTTGAAAGGAGTCGCACAAATTTCAACTAATAGTGTAACTATTTCTGCTCTCTTCAAAACAGTTTTTGAGGCGTCCCTCTGTATCTGCTTTACATAGGTGTTTGATGAATGCATGGTTTGAAAGACACATACATAAATAATAGACTAATATGGACAAGTAGATGGAAGATGAATAGAGCGGGTTACATAAATGGATGATGACCTGATGAGAATGTACTGTCTGTTCCCTTCACAGCCAGATATGCTTGGCTATTTTATATCGATCATCTTAAAGAACTTGAAATCTCATATAAAAATTAATAAAGGCAGAAAGTTAGATTGTCTTCATATTCTCACAGCAGATGCTTTGAGAACCAAAAACAGGTGGCTTAAGAATTATATATATATAAAAAGCCATCACTTGTTTATTTATTTATCTTAATGTATGCATCCTTTTGTTGTCATAATGTCTTCATTTGCATTTCTGTCTTTTACCTCTTTCTAGGATGCATCTTCCTTTCCTTCATACCTTCTGCTGCCAAATTTGCTAATCCTTAGTCTCCTTGCGTCTCTATTTTGTTCCACCTAAGTTCTGTCAAAAATGACTAAACGTTTATTACGTTTTGATTTTTCTTATGGAGTGCACAATGAAAGGTAAGAGCAGGGAAGTCTTTCAAGAAGAAATAGAAGTACTCTTGGAAAATTGCCATTTTCCCTCTCTGTTGTAATAGTGAGCATTTCCTACTCAACTCCTAATCAATGAATGAGAAGAAAAAGTAAAGAGAATTGGGATGTTAAAATGGAGTTATTTGATTTAAATATCAGTTAAAAAAAGGAAGGCAGGAAGGAAATATATGACAGTAGAATAAACAAGGAGGCTCAGAGAGACCTAATCAAGAGGGAAATAAAGAAAAAGGATATGCAAGGATAACATTTCTCCAGAAGGAGAGCTGTACCTCTAAGAATTTAAATGCTTTGATAATAACTCTTTGATACCACTTGTTTATTCCAGGCTATACCAGTTATTATAAGCTTTAACCTGTATCTACGGCGTGATATCCAAGGTGTAGAAAGAGCTGGATACATTTTTTGTATGCTAATTTATTCAATATTGGTGTTCCTGGCCTGTACTGCTTCATGCAATACGTCCCCAGAATCTACCAGTCCCCAAATAAATGATAATCCAAAATAATGAAAAACTTTGGATATCATGTTGTTTGTTTTCCTTTTTCTTTTTGGTAGATATACATCTTCAGATTTTAGCCAGAGCTAGTAGAAAGCATTAAAAAAGAAAGAAATGTAACTGCCTTGAGAAAAGTACATTAGTTAGGTTGACAGCACGTAGGAAAAGCTAGAAATCTCAAAACCGTCCTGCCTGAGATTCCAGATGATTTTCTAGCTAGGCCCATTCACCAATGGTGAATTTAAATTTTACTTATTTCTAGTTTATTCTTTTATGCAATTCCTTCTTGTTCCTTCCCTAATGTTCATATAGATATTCTTCCCAAAAGATCAGAAGAGTGGATTCTACTTCTCAGTTATTAACTAACTGCATGGTCTTGGGCAAGTTTCCACATCTGTGGATTCAATATCGTCACTTGAAAAAGAAAAAAGGATTAATCTATACCCCATCTAATGAGCCTTCTAGATCTAAATATTTATGATATTCATTTAAAAATTCTCTTTATTTTATACTTGATGTTACTGTTGATCATAAAAAGTGCTCATTTGCATGGAGTTTTGCATGTTGTTTATTTGTTGATCATTTAAAGTCAGGAAGCATCACCCCCCTCCAACTATTTATCATGTTGGAAATAGTTCATATTGCTGAAGTCTCTGTTACTATCGGTACGTCAGTCAGACAGAACATCTCAAAGGGAAGCGTATTTGCAACCCAGACAGAGAAGTCCCCAATACTGTCTGTCTCCCAGACACCTCCCACCTGTCTTCTGTCCTTATCAGGAAGATAAGTAAGTGGCTCATGTTCCCCATACAAATAATTTAGTAGCTTGTCTGTCTAGAAGGTAATGGCATAGCATCCACAATTTCTGCAATTTTGATAGTGTAATGTAATAGGCTATGAGACATCCCCAAACTGCAGCCCAGACAGCCCTGTGTTTAAGAGTGGTAAATCACTCTTCCCTCCAAATTACTCTTCCCTCCTACTCACAAAAATAATGTGGTCGGTACCACTGTCTTTGCTCATTCTTTGAATCTTTTTGAGCTGTCTACCTCTAGGAAGCAAATATAGTAGTTTCGTGTTACCTGTCCATAGATAGTCCAATTCAAATAGAAGCTTTTGGCCGCTGAATCCAATAATTGGGGGCTTTTTATTCCCATTTCTTGTAGATTTACCTCTTTTCAATAAATTCCTGTTTCATATAATGTGAACTCATATAATGGTTGCATCATTACATGGCTATCAGGTATGAGAAAAGGAAACATGGGCTAGCCCTGTAGCATATCAGTTAAGTACTATACAGAGATGGCCAGATCTCCCACAGCCAACCAGGCTTCAAATCCCTGCCCTGGTGGCATGAAAAACACACCAGGTGAGCACATGCACGCGCACGTGTGTGTGTGTGTGTGTGTGTGTGTGTGTGTACATTCCCAGGACACAGAGAGAACGGAGAAATGTAGGAAAAAGGGTTGCAGCATGATCATACCCCATTGTGGTGAGTTTTTTCCTTCTTTCTCTCTTTCTCTCTCTTCCTCTTGAAGAACACACACCCTCTGACAATAAGAAAAAAAAGATAAAAGTGAGACATTTAGAGGGAGAGAAACAAAAATTCCATGTATTTTTTTTATTAAACTTTTCTTTTTTTACAGAATTTATTTAATTATTATTATTATTCACTTTGATGAGAGAGAGAGAGAGAGAGCAAGAGAGAGGAGAGAGAAAGAGAGTGAGAAAGTAAGCCACCAGGTCCAGGACTTGAACTATGGTCGGCCACGTGGGAGTCCAGCACCTTAACCACCATGCTACCTGCTAGTTCCAAAAATTCCATGTATTTTAATACCTATATAAAAGATAAGAAAATTGTAAGGGACAAAATATAGCCTATTATTTTCCTGTAACTATTGAGTATAATTTTAATATTTATCTCAACAAACAATTTCATCTTCTTCCTTAGAATGATGTGATCTCGGAACTAGCAGTTGGTGTAATGACAATGTCTCTGGGTTCCCATGTAGTCGACCGTGGTTTGAGTCCTGGATCCGCTGGCTTAAACTCAGCCAGGCATGTGTGCGTGCGTGCCCAAGATCCTGAGAGGAGAATGGAGGAGAAGGGATTGCGGCGTGGCCATCCCCCCTGGGGTGGGGGGTGATTTCTCGTTTTCTGTCCCTCTATCTCTTTCTGTCTTTCTGGTGAGCTCACGCACCCTCTCCCCCCAAAATAAATAACAACGATCTACTCTGTCTGAAGTCAGATAATGAGAAGAAAAAAAAAGACTATTTTATTCAAGTAAATTATAGTGTGTGGGTTTTAGTTTTTTGGTTTTTTTTTTCCCTTAGACTGGCTCTCACTCTGTCATTCTCCCCCCTCAGCCTCCCAGGTGGGACTAGAAAGATGTGCCAGTAAAATATCTGTAGAGACCTTTTTTCTTTTTTTGAGTTTACTTACTTACTTACTGTGTGAGAGAGAACAAGCGAGATAGAGAAAAAAAGCACTGCCAGCAAATCTTCATACCAGCCTCAGCCAGCCAGGACCACAGACATGCATCTACATTCCTAGAATGTGTAGGGCTTCCCCGGGAGGAGACCCAGGGCCTTCCTATGTGGGTTCAGTTGCACAGTAATTGCATAAACCACTGTCTGCCCACTGGCTCTGTCTTCACTCGGGGCACTTACTACATTGCTCCGGCCAGCCATGAACTCCCCTGAGTGACTGGGATTTCAGGTCCACCCAATTGTGTCTGACCTTAGACTATATTTTTTGTGTTTTATACAGAGTAAATGTCATCATCATCATTGTCATTATAAAATATAATGAAGGAATGTCTCCTTTGATCGTACAACTTACGCATCTACCTGTTCACCTATCCACCCACCCACCATGACCATCTCTCCACCCATACACTGGTTCATCTGTTAAATTTCACATATGTTTTCTGGGCATACATTCTGTGTAAAACACTATGCAAGAAATTAGGAAGGAACTAGAAGCTGCCTTAAAGGAGTTCAAGCCAATTACATCTGGTTACATTACATTATTTTACTTTCAAGTCAATTACATCTGGTACTAACTGGGCATATTTTTACTTTATTAGAATCCACTCCCCCTCACACACACACAATGGCAGGTGGAAATTAAAATTTTCTGAGGCACTAAACACAGAAATAATTTCAGCTTTCACCCTTAGATCATTATAACTGGATACTTAAACTTGATTTTATATTTATAACTATATCTAAAATTGCAATCAATATAAATATGGAACAGAGAGAATATTCATATCCATTTTGTTATTAAAAACCGGCAATAGTATTTCAAATATTTTACTATTAATTTTTTTCTCTTTCTTTATTACTTTAACTGTGAACTAAAACTTGGGGTGAGGGAGGGATTCTTTTTCCTTAAAACTTATTTTCCACTTATAAAATATTCTAAGCCAAGCTTACATTTTGCAACTTTTTTTTTTTTTTTTTTTTTTTTTGGAGAGGTTTTCGCTATAGGGCGCGTGCGCTCGCCAGACAGAGAGAGACATAGAGACAGAAAGCAAGAAATCACTCCCCAGCGGGGATGGTCACGCCGCAATCCCTTCTCCTCCATTCTCCTCTCAGGATCTTGGGCACGCACGCACACGTGCCTGGCGTGAGTTTTAAGCCACTGGGTTTGGGATGCGAACCATGGTCAGCTACATGGGAATCCAGCAACATAGCCATTATGCTAACTGCTGGTCCCACATTTTGCAACTTTTTAATGTGGTTTATCAATCATGTTCACTGAGAAAACATGTAAAATAGTATACTTATATGTGTTTTAACCCCTACATTTTCAGAGTATACAGAATTACTTCAATTAAGCTTTGGCTAAATTTTATTAACATGAACTTGGTTAATACATGCTCTCTGAATTGTAGATTGATTAGATTATTTTTCTAGGGTGAGGGATTTTTGCTGTAGGGCATGTGCACTTGCAGGAGAGACAGAGAGACAGTGACAGAAATCGAGAAATCACCCAGCAGTGGGGATGGCCACACCACAATCTTTTCTCCTCCATTCTCCTCAAGGGATTTTTGGGCACTTATGCACATGCACCCAGCGTGAATTTCAAGCTGCCTGTTCCAGAACTTGAACTGTAGTTGGCCATGTGGGAAGTAACCATTATGCCATCTGCTGGTCCCTGTACTAAGAAACTTATTAAAAATAGCTTTTGGCTGGAACTGCCATCTTCCAGTAATTAACCAAAATGACGAACACAAAGGGAAAGAGGAGAGGCACCTGATATATGTTCTCTAGGCCTTTTAGAAAACATGGAGTTGTTCCTTTGGCGACATATATGCGAATCTACAAGAAAGGTGATATTGTAGACATTAAGGGAATGGGTACTGTTCAAAAAGGAATGCCCCACAAATGTTACCATGGCAAAACTGGAAGAGTCTACAATGTTACCCAGCATGCTGTTGGCATTGTTGTGAACAAACAAATTAAGGGCAAGATTCTTGCCAAGAGAATCAATATGCGTATTGGGCATATTAAACATTCTAAGAGCAGAGATAGCTTCCTAAAACGTGTGAAGGAAAATGACCAGAAAAAGAAAGAAGCCAAAGAGATACCTGGGTTCAACTAAAGCGCCAGCCTGCTCCACCCAGAGAAGCACACTTTGTGAGAACCAATGGAAAGGAGCCTGAGCTACTGGAACCTATTCCCTATGAATTCATAACATGATGGGTGTTAAAAATAAACTAATCTGTGGTCTATAAACATGTTTGCCTTAATTGAGTAGAATTACGTTCCCTCCCCAAAGCTAATTTTTATTGGGCTCTAATTCATCTTGTAGTATCTTCATTCAAATTTAGTATTTTTTCGCCTGAAAGATGTTAGGTGGTTTGGTTTATACAGCAAATAAAACTCAGTTGGTTAGAAAAAAAATAAAAAAGAAACTTATTAAAAATAGCTTTTGATGGGCCAGCAGGTGGCATGGTAGTTAAAGTGCTAGATCTCACCTGATCAACTCTGCGGTTTAAGTTCCACAACTGGCAGCTTGAAAAAGATGCTAGGTGGTTGTACATGTGTGCCCAAAATCCAGAAGAAGAAGGGACTGAGGATCTGGCCACTCCTATGAGGGGTGATTTCTCACTTTTCCCCTCTTTCTCTGTTCCTACATCTCTCTCTCTGCAAGTGTACTTGCCCTGTGGCAAATGTACAATTACATATACATATATATATACATATATATATACATATATATATATGTATATATATATGTATATATATATATTTTAAATAGCTTTTGAGGGGCCAGCAGTTAGCATAATGGCTATGTTGCTGGACTCCTATGTAGTTGACTGTGGTTTGAGTCCAGCAGCTTAAACTCACGCCAGGCGCGTGTGCGTGCATGCCCAAGATCCTGAGAGTAGAATGGAGGAGAAGGGATTGCAGTGTGGCCATCCCCTCTGGGGTGATTTTTTCGCATTCTGTCTCTCTATCTCTCTCTGTTTTTCTGGTGAGCACATGTGCCCTATAGCAAAAACCTCTCTAAAAAAAAATAGCTTTTGAGGGACCAGCAGATGCCATAATGGTTATGCCGCTAGACTCCCCTATAGTTGACTCGGTTCTAGTCCTGAATTCAGAGTGCTTAAACTTACACTGGGAGTGTGTGCATGCGTGTCTAAAGTCCTAAGAGCAGAATGGAGGAGGAGGGATTGTGGTGTGGCCATCCTCCCTGGGGGGTTGATTTCTCACTTTCTGTCTCTCTGGCAAGTGCACACACCCTATGGCAAAAATTTCTCTTAAAAATAAATTAATCAACGATGGGTGGTGTTTACTGAATTCTTTAATAAGCAGGAAATGCAAAAATGAACTCTAGGATGCATATATGTGTCCGAATGCATTTATAACCATTTTATGCACATAGCAACCCATTGTTTATTATTTCTGACACTTCAGCATCCTTTCTACCAAGCCCCCAAGAGAATCTCCACTGCCTATTACTCTGAGTTACTGTCTTATTAGCTCAGATTTCTTTTCTTTTCTCTTTTTTCTTCTTCTATTTTCATTCCCCAGAGTGAAATTAACACTTCTTATTATTACTGTTCAGTAAAAGATAGTTCTACAGTCCTTATCTCTGCCTTCTCTCCCTAAAAGCAGTAATTGAGATGGAAATGATGTCTGTCCTCAGGGAGATTCCATTCTATTAGATAAGTTTAAAACTTTCCTACTTTGCTATATTCCTTAGCTAAAATGTCATTCATTTCCCAAATGACCATTATTAGCTCTATGAGGTCTGGTTAGTCTCTAGGTAGGTTTATAATCATTCACATATTCACATGGCTCATTTTTATAGAAGTATGGGTATTTGGAGGCATTACATACTTTATAATAAAAGTTTATCCACTAATGTGCAGGTACAAAACTTGTGGGTATTTTTTCCATTTTTGTCATTGCAAAGGCAGCTTAGTGGCAGACCACAAATAAATTTCACTAGTTTATCTGTTATTAATTCTAGAAATGTTAATTAAAATTTTATTGGGTGGGGGATGTAGGAGGTGTATGGGTATGTTTTCTATAAAGGAAGCTGATTTCCCTTGGAATGATGAGTATTTGAATGATAGGAAAGAACATGATTATAATTTAGAATAATATAGAAGAAGTTTTACATGCTATAATAATAAATGGAAGAAATGGTAAAGACCTGGGCTATTTGCCAACTTGTAGATGTTTTTTTGGAAGCTATGAGACCCAGTCTCCCTATCTTTAAAATATAGGACTTGAACTAAATAGTTTATATGTCTTTTCAATAAAGTTCTGCAGGCAATGGAAACCCAACTCTTACTACCTGCAGCAACAGGAAGTGTTTCTTAGGTTGAAATGAAAATGATCTCATTGTACAATGAAACTGGAGGTTTACTAAATCCCGTGTGTTACTTCTGATTTTCTTTCTCTCCAATCTCTTCTTTCCCCCTTTTTCTTTTTTTTTCTGACTTCTTGCTGCCAATTGATTTTTTTTTTAAATTAATTTATTTATTTTTGTATATACTTTCAATCATATTGTTTGGCTTACAATGAGACCATTTCGATATGTGAACATTTCTCCCCAGACCCGTTGATCGAAATATCTTCAACAGATAACACCACACCTCCCCATCCCGTCAATGCTCTACTTCCAGACCCCCAGGCCCCAATTGATGTTTTTCATATATCAGAGGACAGTAGAATTGCTGACAGTGCTGAACGTATACCCATAATTATGATAAAGGAAAGGAAACTTAATGCCAATACCACCTAGAAAAATCTCTGGGAAGACGGTTACCCTCACTCTCTGTTTATCAGTACTTCCCATGACCTTGTCTACAAGCCTTTTATCCTAGCATACTTAATAATTAAACTCTCATTCACACTCAGAAAAATTCTCTTTTGACTATAGATGATTTTATTGTCCTGCCTTGGAAGAGACTAGTTGACTTGATTTGGGTTTCATGCCCTCTCAGGGCTGTGATAGAGGAATAAGGTAAGAAATTCGCTATATCTGGATCACATGGTAACACTTTAGGCCAGAAACTTGGGGTAATGGGATTGTCAGTTGATACTTGAAATACAGGTGGATTAGGAAGGAGTAGTGCCTGACAAGAATGATTTCTGCCAGAAAAAGTACAAAGATGTATTTACTATACAGGCAAACACACATACGTCCACTACATTCTAATAGAGTGCAAAGTTTATGCAAGGAATGCTGAACACAGTATGAGGTATATTCACTGAATGCTTATCTGCTTACGATGGGACTTTACAGCAGCTAGGATTATGTGGAGTAGATGTACCTTTTAAACCTGAAGACCATCTTAGTGCATACTTAATAAATCTACTCAGTCAACTACATGTGTGTGTATAAATGTAATATATATATATATATATATATATATATATACACACACACACACATATGCTTGTCGAGGTGCATGTATGTGTGTATATGTATGTATACACATACATTACATATGCAATTATTGGCATAGTGATGTAGGGTCATGCTTATGTTTGCATTTATAAGCAACCAAAATGACATTTTTGTTTAAACAAAAATTTTAGTGATGGTTTTATTTGTGTATTTTTTCCCTCAGTTGCCTTACAAAGTCATAGAACTATTAAGATAAGCTGTTTTTAAATTAGAATGGTGTAAGTATCGTGTACTCACTTTGCTTTTCTAGCCAGGCCTATCCTCCGTCAGCAGTTTTACAGGATGACAGTTTTCAGGAAGAGTCAAGATCTTTCGAAAACGAAAAGTGATTATTCGTCATAATAGAATTGCAAATGGTACCTTAATGAATAGATGTGCTAGTATCTATTTGTTATTTTTATATATTAGCCTAAATTTGGTCTTTAGCCCTAACATGTGAAATCTCAATTAAATACATAATTATCACTTTAAAATAGAATCATATCAGCTGTTTTTACAGTATATTTAGGATGTGAGTCACCAAATGTTTTCCATGATGGTAAAGCATATTATTGAGAAATGACAGTGGTTGAGTTTTCTATTTTGGGTTGCTATATTGGGCAATGAAAGCAGGAAATAAGGTTCTTCCTGGAGTAGCAATTGGTTTAATTCTTTTCATAAAAAAATTATGAACTATGTGCTATGTTTTAGGTATACTACTAACAGTGAGGACAAGAAAAATAACACTCTGAGACCAAGTCTCTGAACTCAAGAAGGGCAAATTCTTTAGAGTGAACAATCTGTCCATATGTATTTGTTGATCTTATATGACAGGATATATGTAGCCTTAATGTAATCTATCATCCATAAATAATTAACTAATTATTACTGATAGTACAAATTGCTGTGGGAAATGAGGAAATGAAACACAGTTCTACATAGGGTTAGGGTGTCAATAAGACTCGAAAAAGTTTGTACATGAGTTTTGAAAGATTGAAAAGGATGCTCAACTCAGTAAGAGAGGGCACTAAGTGATGTAAAAAAAAAATTACACCTGATGTTTACGATAACTGGGCAACAAGATTTTTTTCTTTTCTCTTTAAATATTTAACCAAATGGTGCATGCACTCACTGGGGAAACAGAGAGAGAGGAAAATTGAGAAAGCACCCCCTTTGGGGAATGATCGCACCACAATTCCTTCTCCTCCATTTTTCTGTCTTTTCAGAATTTTGGGCCCAAGTACACATGCACCCCATGTGTTTTTAAGCCACTGAGTCTAGGACTCAAACCTCATGATATGAGATCCAGCCACTTAACCACCATGCCACCAACTGGTCCAGCAAGGATTTTTTTTCTAATTGATCTTTGCTGGCTTTTATATGGAAGCTCTGAGATATTCAGTATGTGGCAAAGTACAGAAGGTTAAGTGACCAATAATTCATTGAAGCTCTTTTCTTACACATGTCCAGGATGTCCTTTCCAGGGTTCTTCCAGGAACGTAATAAACTGAAGCAGAACAGCAGCATCACTGCCATCAGTAGATCTTCTCTTGGAGGGTTTGTATTTTTGTAAATACTTTCTATTAGTTAGGGTAAGGAGATGGGACACTATTTGCTGATAGATCCGCATCCATGGCATTTAGTGCAAATGTCCAGGTGACTAGGGTACCATCAAACCATTGCAGAGATATAAATAAATAAATAAATAAATAAATAAATAAATAAATTTGATATGGTACAAAAGAAGGTATCAAAAGTTGAAAATGAAAAACAAAATGCACTCAGAGAAGAGAGAGAGCGAGAGAGATACCTAAAAGAAACAAGACCAGAAGTGGCTGAAAGTGATGCTGATGTGGGAAAGCCAGCCAAAGGGCACCTGACCTTTTGGATCCTGAATGGCAATGCTGAATGTTGACACATCTCCACATCTGGTGGACTAAGGCTGTTAGAGAAAAGAGAAACTTTCTTATCAGAAGACCATGCCAGCGTGCAAAGTAAAAACAAACAAGCAAAATTAGCCAGGTAGTTTCTCTTGGAATACATGAAAAGAGGCAAAGAAATTCAGGAGTTTTTTGTTTGTTTTGTTAAATGTGTAGAGAGCATAGCCCTTATCTTTAGTTCACAATTTGCCAGAATAGTTCCTGTGGTTTGAGTAGTTACTGTGGTTTCCAAAGGAGATGCTGTGGTTCGAACTACGAGGTCGGAAGGGAAGTCGCAGGCACAATACTATTTTCTTACTACTACTTCCTCACCCTACACCCTCGCGAAACTGCTGGAGTTGGAGCACTCCAAAAATTCATGTGCTGAAATTCTCTTGTGACGGGATTAAGAGAGTAACAATTTAACTGACTATGGGGTTGAATGGTGGTACCGTTGGGATTAGATTAGGATTAAAATCATGACGGCAGGGCCCCTATGACTGAATTTCTGGTATATTTTAAGGACAGGGCATGTCATAAGACTGGGACTCATGGGCAGACTTTATGCTCTGCCCTTGCCTTTGTGATGAGATGCCTTTGGACCCTTCTGGACCCCACAGATGTAGCTCCTAGACCTTAGACCCCCAAATCATGAAGTGAATAAACTTCTGTATTTATAAATCACGAGTTTCAGGTATTTTTGTTATTAGCCACAAAGTGAATTAAAGCAGTAGTTTAGAGAGAATGAAGAATATTTTAGCCAAAAATTCAGTCTTTTTAATTTTGTAGCTTTTATTTGTTTTGTTCACTCTGGGCATCAGGCTGAGGAAACATGTACATTCAGCACTCTAGGCACAGAGTCTCTTACCATACCTTCCCAATATTTTCTACATAAGTGAGCCCAAGACAGAGTTCAGACATGTGTACTTGTAGATGTGCAATGAGATGTCAGAGTTGGTAATTCACTCAGACTCTGGACTGCTGGTGAGTAGCTTTTGCTCAATGGGGGATAAATTTGCAGATGGAAATGAATTCTTTCCACGACTCACATAACCTATGACTTCCACCTGCAAAATTGGAAGGGGAGACCAAGAGCACAATACTCTACTGGCTTCCGTCCTTACACCCTCACAAACCTACAATTTTTCTGGATGATATGTTTCTAGTGCCGACCCTCCACATTTGACCCCATTCACTTTGTGACATCGCCTTTTCTCTCTTGTTCGATGTTTTCCATAGTACGTTCCTGCTAATTTAACATCTCTCTTGAACATTTTAAGTCTGCCTCCCCTTATGTTGCTTCCCCATCATCAGTCCCGATACATAGGCCAATATTATTTCCTGACTGAATCTTTGTAAGAATCTCCATCCAGCCGCAAAACTCTGTGTTGCCCCTGCAGTCTATTCTACACTTTGTAGGCAGAACTTTCTAAATGCTGATTCTACTCTAATTATACCATTACCTTGTTTAGGATGCTTCAGTTGTGACCGTTATTGTAAGAATTAAATTAAAATTTCTTTTAAAGGCAACGAACCCCTTTGAAATATTGCCCCCCGAAATCTCTACTTTACTAGTCTCATTTTAAGTCATATTCAGCCTTTCTTCTCCCACCTCCACCTTTCTTTTACATCCCAATCCATTTGAAATATAACCATGCTGAACATCTTCCATTATCTTCCAATGTACGAGTTTTTATTTTACAGCTCCTTTTTCCTGTCTAACTCCGATTTTTCCTTCAATCCTTATCTCAGTTTTTACATTCCCATCCCACTGGAAGTTTTTCCTGGTTCACCAGTTTTCTTGCTCAGGTGACAATTTTGCTACTCAATCCCGTCTGTGGATTCACTTATTTTATTATGTGTCTGCCCTACAAGACTCCTAGCTCCTAGAAAAAGTGATGTGTTATTCATCTTTAGCATCTAGTGCAGAAGCTGATACAGGTTCTTGATATACAAATGGTCCCTTTATACTGAAATCATATTCAAGTTACTTATCTTCTAAATTAAAGATCTCTTCTGTGCGCCTTCCACTTACCAAGTGTTTGCTACTCTTAAACATACTTTTCGAAAATTTCTTGAACACATTCTTTGAGTGATTTTTCTTATGTAGGCTATGGACTACATACTCCAAGGAGTATATTTCTTTTTTTCATTAAAAGAAACAAACAAACAAACAAAAATCTTAAAACCCTGAATTCTTCCAGGAGTTTTATTTGATAATGAGTCAGCATTATTGAAACTATCCATTGATTCATAAAGTATCTGAATACCTACTGAACCAGACATTTCTCTTAAAGCTTGGAAATTTAGCAATAAGAAAGACAATGTCTTTGATCACGCATTGTCATCAGATAGAATCTTCCTATTCCTCATTTTTCTGCTTTTCAAAGCACACTTTCCCTAAACAATAGGTTATATATGTATTTTTTACTATCATTGAACATTTATTGAGCAGATAGTATAAACCAAACTGTTACTGAAATTGTTATTGAATATATAATTGTGGAGACGAGCAGTTGGCAAAATGGCTATGTTGCTGAATTTCCGTGTAACCAACAACGGTTTGAGTCCCAGACCCGGTGGCTTAAATTCACGCTGGGTGCGTGTGCATGCGTGCCCAAGATACTGAGAGGAGAAGGGATTGTGGTGTGGCCATCCCCCCTGGGGGGTGATTTCTCGCTTTCTCTCTCTCTGTCTCTCTATCTTTTTGGTGAGTGCACCCTCCCTATAGCAAAGACCTCTCCTGTGTGTATACACACACACACACACACACACACACATATATACATGTGTGTATATATATATATATATATATATATATATATATATATATAATTTTGGCACTAATGATTATAATGTAATATTGTTAGACTAATTGGGGTTTTATTCCATGTTTTAAGTTTATAGTTCACAGTTCTTTACTTATTTTTCTGCATCCATGTGTAAACTTTATGTATGATAGGGATGATCTAATTTAATAATCCTATACCATGAGTCTACTATTAGATACAGAATACTATGTAAAAGAGATGCTCAGGAGTAGATGGTAGTGCAGTGGTAAATAATGCTCTGCAAGATACTCCCACAAGGGAAGGCTCCTAGTTCAAGTCCAGAGACCTCCCATACACCAGTCATGGTCTTGCTCATGATCTGAGGCTTGCTGAAGGCTGGGAGTGAATCTCAGGGTCAAGATCTTTTTTGGGATGGTCTCTCTCTCTGTCTTTTTTCTTTTTCTGTCTCTTTCATTCATGGAAGAAATAAATTAAAAAGTTAAAAAGGAGATATTCGGTTCTATTTTAGAAGTTAAATATTTACATCGAAAACAGCTTGAGAAAATTTTACAAAACAATGCACAAAGTACTTCAGTGGAAGGCAGTCACCATAACACATTTACAGATGTGTGCCCAAAGCATGCAGAATTTTAGGCCTTTCCTGGGGTTATATGGGCACCTAGTGACTGAGCGTGGCCTAGAGCCTACCACCCCTCACTATGTAGGACACATGCAACCACCTATGCCATAAGAGAAATGTGTTTTCTCTGCATGGTACCTTTCTGTGAGACTTATTTTTTTGCTTATTTTTTTTCTTCAATTCCCATTTATTTCCTACTATTAAGTTAATAAGAACTATAGCCAGATCATACTGCTTGCTTGTTATTTATTTGTACATTCATCAAAATAATTATTGAGCATCCCCTTTTTGCCTAGGAATATTCCAGCACTGAGCACGAGTGGTGAACAAGAGACACAGAAATTGCTATCCTGAAAAAGCTTACATTCTAGTGTAGGGAGACACAATTACAGAAATACTTAAGTGAACATTTTAGAATGTTAAATACTGATGAGTACTATGGAGGACAAAAGTTAAGTAGCAAGAGAAATAATTGCCAAGGGTGTGTGTGTGTGTGTGTGTGTGTGTGTGTGTTTGCGTGTTTGTAGCAGAGGTGGGAGAGAAGGGAGAGCACATTTAGAATAGGGTAGCCAGAGGGAAAGCCCTCCAGGCTTAATGAACAGCAAATGAAAAAGTTAAAATAGGTACTTGCCTGGAGAATTTAAGGAAAGGCAAGGAGATCCGTGTAACAGGAGTGAAGTGCGTGGTAGAGAGTAAAAGAGATAGGTCAAAGAGACCACAGAATGCCAGATCTATGTAGCTTCATAGGTCATGGTAAAGGCTTTAATGTGTACCCTTTTTAAGAGTTTTATAGTTATTCTAAAATGGTAAACCATTGGCAGCATTTGGGAAGTGGAGTGGCATGATTTGACCACCTGGCGCCATTGTTGAGAATAGATTGCAGAGTGCAGAATAGAAGCCAGAAGACCAATAGGTAGATACTGTAATGGTATTGTAATGATGGTGACTTAGACAAAAAGGATCGCATTGGAAGTGGAAGAAGTAATCATATTTTGGAATTGCTTCAGAGATACAAATGAGGTTATCTCTTGATGAATGAGAAATGCATTATGATAGAAAGATGAATCAAAGATATTTTGGCATGAGCATCTAGAAGGAGAGATTCTGAAAACTGAGGGAGAGAAAACCATGAGCAGAATTTTTTGTTTTGTTTTGTTTTGTTATGTTACGTTTTTACAAAAAAGAATTGAGATTTATGATTTGGATATAGGAAGTTTGAGGTAACTATTAGATTCCCAAGAGATGCTGAGTAGACCAATGTATAAATATGTCTACAGTAAAGGAAGATGTTCAGGGTAAAGATATGGTGAATATGATATTAGGTACGATAGGAAATAGAAAGTAACTCTAACATACCATCTCTGTTTTCTAAAAATATGCAATCTGTTAGCTGGAATGATAGCTATGTGATTAATTAATAGACAATGCAAAGCAGTAAATGTAGTATTTTTTACAAAGTATATATCCAAATAAATACTGAAGAAAATAGTACGGAAGAAAATGAGTACCAAATAAATTCTTAATGCCTCCAAGAATGGAGATGTACATTCAGGGCAGAGTCCATTGAGAAGACAGGATTAGAAATGGTGTTGAAGCATGTATTGGATTTTGGTAGTTACAGAATTGAGGAAAATTCCAGGCCCAGAGGTAGGGAATGAAGATTGCACAACACTTCTAAAACCACAGATGAAATATTTTCACCTATCTTAAAAGGAGTTTAGGGAAGTCTCAGATTAGATTATAGGGGATAGAAGTGCCTAAGAAGTAAGGTGGAGTTGATCTAGTAAAAGGTACAGCTAGAGATTTTTGAGTGAAAGAATTACATATTTATTACATTGCTTGAAGTAAATGAATCTGGTAGCCACACAGAATATATTCAGTTTTACAAATTCAGCTTTAGTACTTCCCTAAAAATATTGTCTATTAGAACCCTGGAACCTGATTCATAAAGAAAAAAATCTGATTCTGTAGCTTTTCAAATACTTTCGCTATTTTAAAATATAAGTAGTCCTAAATAGATGTAAATAAATACTAATAATATAAACTTACTAATGTGTTCTTAAGTTCACATTTGTGGCTGTTCTGAGACAGTTGTATTAATGATATGAATTTGGACAGTCTAGGAAAGTATATGTCTTTTTGCTCTAGGCAGGCTGTCTGTTAACTCTAAGAAAACAATTTTTCTTTGGTCAATAAAACGATCCTACAAAAGGGGAAAGTAACAATAGGAACCAAAGAGGCTGAAATACTTTTAATATCAAAAACCATGTTCCCTTTCCATGAAGTGGCTCTCCTTTCCTTGTTTCTAGTCATACCGTAGTTTTCCAAGCACACTGTATAATCTGAGTCTTTCTGTATGATAATACAGGGTGCAAACCTCTTCAAAGGAGGGATTTGTGCTTGCTAGCAGCTTTCAGAACTCTGTTCTGTCTAGTAGTTAAGATCTCCAGAGTGGCTTATGGGCTTTGTGTAATTTCTATCTGCACCCACACAGCCGGACTTCATTTCATTTCATTTGCATTTAATAATAAGTCACCTGTCCTTAGTTTGTTAAATTGTGAATCATCAAACACTATCAAATCCTCCCTTTCCATATTCTGGCTACACTTACTTTGAAACAGACCCATTGGTAGCACACTTGTTCCAGGGAAGAGCTGGGCTGTACGCCATAGGTTTCAGGGTAGGAACACTTCTGTCATATATCTTTTGGGGCTACAAATGCCATTTCTGATTTAATGTGAACACTGGGAATGGCAGAGTGAGCTTTGTGGAAATTCATCTTTAATTATTAAAACAGGAGAGATCACTCATGCCTCTTTGAAGTTCTTATTTTCAGGAAAGGAAATTAATGTACAAGTCACTATATGTGAAGCAAGGTAGGTAGTGAGGGTAAAGAGAAAAAGAAAAGAAACAGAATGAAAGAGGAATGGAAAATAGAGGGGAATCATGTCTACAAGAGGAAATAATCTGTAGAAATGAGGACAAAAGACAGAGATGGCCTACCTGGTAGGAATCTGGTACACAGCTCACAGTAATATTTGCAAATGTGTGGATCTGAGCAATCTTCACTGCCATCCTATAATTGATATAATCGTGACTGTATGTTGGCAGCCACTGGGCTTAAAGAAGATAATGATCAAAGAAAGAATAAAGGATGAGAGGGAAAGATTTTACATATTAAGTCATTGGGAGATGGTTTCCTCTTGGCGATGAACTGGAAAAAAAAAAACAAAAAACTCGTATTAGTTCAATAAATTGGGAAAGCTGGAGTTGGGAGGAAAAAAGAGTCATAGTCAGAATAAAAAGTCCCTTGATGTAAAGCATCAAAGATCCCAGTGTGTAGTTTTTCTTTTTGCCTAAAATTGTCCAGTCTTGGTAATTAGAAAGTGAGCATAATGAGGGGGCTGGTCTGAGTCATGCTTTAATGAGTCAAAATTAAATCAGTCTGGCATCTATTACATGGAAGCTCTTGTGTGTGTGGAGTGAGGGGCGAGGGGAAACAAGGTGTTATTTTTCAGGGAAGAAAGTTACCAAAGGTTTCCTTTGACTCAAGGTATGTTGATAGAATTCTGTAGGCACCTAGGCCAGGAGGAGCAGAGGATCCGTCAGGGCAGATTGGGATTCATGGTCTATATGAAAGTTATTCTCAATGTAATTATAATAATCATAGATGATATTAAGTGCCTATATCAGAAATTAATCATTCTGTTGCCTTTCATCTGTGAAGAGTTTGAGACTTCCCTGGCTTCCAGCACTGATAGAATTTGGGTTG
The DNA here is from genome assembly GCA_026018925.1 of Tupaia tana. Lineage (NCBI taxonomy): Eukaryota > Metazoa > Chordata > Mammalia > Scandentia > Tupaiidae > Tupaia > Tupaia tana. Next base: position 19,123,934 of record JAKSZU010000020.1, on the reverse strand, counting down.
GAAGTAGGGAGATGCTGCTGTTGTGCTCAAAAGGTGCCAGTGTCTTAGAGATCCCACTATTTAGTTACCTTCTAACCGGAGATATGTAGTTACAATAAACTTTCTTCTGTAAAGAAAGAAATAAGGCCAGTGGCAGTGGTTAAGGTGGCTGAATTCTCCATGGCTGACTGTACAGGTGAGGTCCCAAACCCAGTGCTTAAGAAACAAACTGGACACAGGTGCTTGTGTGCCCCAAATTGCAGCATGACCGTCTGCCATGGGGTACGCTTTCTCTTTTTCCTCTCTCTCTCTGGCAAGCCTACATACCCTCTGGCAAATTAAAAACAAAAAAAGGAACTATGGAAAGGAAACAAAAAACATGTGTATATCAGGTGCCTTAGATAATGGATGAAACCCTAAGCACTGGAGCAAAAGGATCAGATTCACTTACCCTCCAGCCATAATGTAATCAGTTCCAACCCAGTACACGTTTATGATACAGTACTCCAATACAGATAATGCAGTGAAGAGCTTTGCTTTCTTGGTGTTCCACACACGTGTGCAAATGTATAATCACATCTATTCTTAATGCTACCAATTTTGCCATTAGGCAAAACCTAATGAGAAATAGATTACCTATGTCATCGTGCCTTTATAGTTACTTTATCAGTGAAACATTACCTCTGTAGACTCGCTTTAATAATTCATAGCTAAAAGTTAAAATGTTACCTTAGATTGGACTCTCAAAAAAGTAGACCCTGAACTGAAGAATGGTGTCAAAGCGATTTGTCAGGAATCATTTTCAGGAAAAAACAATAGAGTGAGAAATGGATGTGGGAAGAAAAGACTCTCTAGTGAGAGTACAGTATCATACAAAATCTCACTGTGCGAGACTTTGGCTCAATCCTGCATAGGAGTTCTAAGAGATCTCTAAGTCCTGACCACTTCAGAATCTCTATGTTAAGAAAAATAAGCTAGCAGCCTGAGGACAGCACACTAACAGAGAACTTCAGGTGCTGGCTCGCCGTCTTCTTTTTTTTTTTTTTTTTTTTTTTTGAGAGGTTTTCGCTATAGGGCGCGTGCGCTCGCAAGACAGACAGAAAGAGACATAGAGACAGAAAGTGAGAAATCATCCCCCAGGGGGGATGGTCATGTGCAGTCCCTTCTCCTCCATTCTCCTCTCAGGATCTTGGGCACACGCACGCATGCCCGGCGTGAGTTCTAAGCCACTGGGTCCGGGACGCGAACCACGGTCAACTACGTGGGAGTCAAGCGACATAGCCATTACACTAACTGTTGGTTCCCAAGTGCTGGCTCTTCTGAGTGAACCTCACAGGAGATAATATGCATTAAAATGGTAAGGAATTGGAGGGAAATGAGCAGATTGCTGACAAATGTATTGCAGAAGGTATGATACTTCATAGGTTCCCCATTGCTTGTGAAACTTGGATATTGTTCATTCTTGGTATGGTCCTTTTCCTTCTTTTCTCCTCTTTGGTTCCTTTCCAACTTTACAGAATAGCTTCCGTGATCTCCAGTGTACCGTGTTGTTTACAGGTTTTCTTGCTCTCATGCATTTTCCTCTCTGAAGTGCCCTTAATTGACCTCTCTCCTTTATTGCCTGATAATCTCTTGTCCCATTCTTGAAGACTCTGCCTAAACTTTGCTTTCTATGTGAAGTCTTCTCTAACTGAACCAGAAAGAATTAACCCTTTTATCGCTTTACTATGGCACCTTTCATTCTAACAGAAAACATTTTCTGTTGAATTGTAATTTTTAATTTGTATTACTGCTTACTTTGGTTATGGTTTCTAAGTTTTTATTTCTCTTTAAGCACCTAGAACCCTCAAGCTATGTCTGGTTTGTGGTTGGTATCACTGAAGTTTGCTGACTATAGTAAATGAATATTTAAGAAATTGAACATAAGGGAGAAAGACTGATTTTTTTTTACTTAGAGAGACTTTTAAGGTAATCAAGTCTAACCTTTGAACTAGTATAGTCTCTATCTGTTGCATCTACAGCAATGGCTATTTGATATGTTTATTTTAAATAATGTTCTTGTTAAAATGGTCACATTTTATTTAACTAGACTGGATGTAGTATTAATAATCACCTGTGGGATTGCTTACTTCTGGTCTTTCCTTGTGACCCTGTTATGCATTAGCAAATCATGTGACCAAATTTAACAATGTAGTTTCTGACATTCAAGTAATAACAATATAAGGGGAAAATAGGAAAAAAAAATAATAGCCAACATGTTTGATTATCATCAAAAAACCAACGAATATAGAATCTGGACAAGATTCAGGCCTGCTTTAGAGGGTGCTCTCATGGATGGTCCACAAGTTAAGAGATAAAACTGATATAAAAGTGACTGCAATACAAATTTATCTAGCACTACTGTAGCCAAAGCAGGCCCTCTCTGCCTATCAGTCTATCAGCCTATTACAAAGTGTCTTTTCTGCTCTAAATACAACTCTCCCACACCAACTAAGACCTTTACTATCTCTTGCCTATCTTACCACAGCTGGAAGTTGGCTAGCTTTTGGAAGAGACACCAGAGAGGCTGTGTTTGCATTTTTTCTCTATGCCATCTGTTCACAGAATAGATTACAGTTGCCTCCAGGTAAAAAGCAGATTGTCTTGGCTCAAGGTCAGGAGAGAAGTCTTAGCATCTTCTCCAAATGCTAAAAACCTCCTTCTTATTCCTCCAAGACACAAATATAACATCTGCAGTTAAAACTTGTGTCAGTTGACTGGTTCCTTCTGTTATTGTTTAGCAATCCTCAACTAGAAATTTGAAATAAGCCTCCTCTTTTTCTGAATTGGCTTCCTGTTTCTTAATCTCAATGTGTTTCCTATTGGACTCACGTTTTAGAAATACAAAAATATGAATAATAAAAAAAAAAAGATTCCTGCTGTCAGTCTTGATTTATCTTCAAATGTGCTTGTGCTCAGAGCTTTCAGAACTGTGGTCCCACTGTACCTTAAGGTTGGTGAACAGAGCTTTAGTTGTCTTTGGCCAGATTAATTTGGCATCCTCTTCAAAGAAAACTTTTGGATGTTTCAGTCACTTTGCATTGTTTTTGAGGGATCCAGAGCACAGCATGAGAGAAGACAGTGAAGTTAAAAATTTAAATTCTTCTCAAATTGTTAGATAACTACTTTGGATGACAGATAAAGAGAAGATGTGTATAACCTGCCTCTTGTCCTCCATAGCTTTCTGCCAGCATCTAATAAAATACATTTGTGTGTCTCAGAACCCTTATTTTCATTTTCAAAAGATTTATGAAATCAGAAAAGTCCTTTAGTTAGATCCAGCCAATTGTAATGTTCTTTTCAGTGACAGAGACAACGGTTGGTACAAATTGACCAGAGCTGTAAAATGGCAAAAATAATCGACTTTCAACAGGTAAATGAAGATACACTGAGCATCTGTCCATTCGCCTTTATCTGCAGATGAATTGACTGAAACCTTTCCTAAAATCTTGAAAAGTGGGGTCAATGTACACAACTTCTAATGACTTCCAAATTTCTTAGTTAAATGGCCACAATGGTTTCTTCACATCCCTGCAATATCAACTCCACTGCGGCACCCTCTCTGTCATATCTCTTCTTTCCTTGGCTATAGTACAACTCTCTCTACTCCCCCACCCCACCATTACACATGGGGACATATTCCAATGGTCTTCTATGTTTACACTCTGTCTTTGGTATGAATTATGAAAGTAGATAGTATTTCCAATTGGACCAAACCTATACCTATTCCTTTACCTACATCTGGATCTATGTGTGATGTATCAGTTTTCAACCTCAGTTCCTGTGTATTTTACCATTCCCAGCGGCAAAGTCCTGTGTCGTTTTCCTTCTTATTTAGATGTTCACATCTACAATCCAATCCCTCCCGACCATGGGGGTAAAAGCAGTGCTTTCTTGTTCTAATTTATGTGCTTATATAGAGGACCATTAGACTGTGATTTTTTTTGAATGGTGATACTCATTTACCCAGTTGACCAACATTTACTGAGCACTTCTGTGTATTAGGCATATTATGACTTTTCTCTATCAGACCTTAAATATTTACTTAATTTTCTAATAGTGGTGATTCCTTATTGATAATACCACCTGCCTCTGTTACTTCCTGTCCCTTTACTTTCTCTCCTAGAACCGATTCTGAGCACTTTAAAGTCACCCTGTCTCCACCCTTTTTGCCTCTCCATATATTCTACATGCTGTCCCTTGATTAGTTCTCTCTAAATGCTGCCCCCATCAATGTTACATTGTTAGACATTTCCATCACCTATGCTTACGAGAGTATAAAGCCTGGTCTCTATGTCCTCCATTACATGTTCCAAAATTTCCTTTCTAAATATAATTATCACTGTTGTCTTTCTCTATTCTACATATCAAATAAAATGTGTACCCTAAGTATAGCCGCCTTCTTCTTTATCATTTTCTATGGTTATTTGACCAGACAAATCTCAGATGCTCACATCTCCTCCAAAGTTTCAAAATCTACCAGTCAAAATTCTAGTCATCCTTCAAGTTCCAGTTTAAATGTCATTTCTTCTATTAAGACTTCCCTGATTATATTAACTGGAGCCTTCAGAATGGAAAGTGGCATTTTGCAAAAATGAGAGTGTGTACCATATGACTATGCTGGGAATAGAGGATTAGTGGGCAATAAGACTAGCGACAGAGTATAACCAGATGGCAAATTACCTGAAATATTTAGTTAAATTTAGGATGACAGAGATATAAAGGCATGACGATTCTTTTGTCAGAACTGGACTGCAGAACAATTAGCAGAGTAGTTGAATATAGCATCTACTGACAAGAGAAGAAGTTCAGTTCTCAGAGACCCCTCTGACTCCAAGTCCAGTGACCCTAACTGCAATGCCATACTAATTGCCATGTTATTGGAAGTCATTGTGAATGTTAGAGTGTTCAAATTAGAGTGCAAACCTGCTTCTACTGCTTTACTAACCATTGGGATTTTCTCAAAGTTAGGTTTCTTATATGTAAACTAAGGTTAATAATAGTAGGCATTTCCTGAAGTTCTTTTAAATAAGATAATTCATGTAAGATAATTAGTTTATTGCCCATGGTAAGTACTCTGTAAATAACAGCTTTTTGTGCAATAGTAGCATTGATATCAACAGCATAACTACTCCTTGCTTTCTTTCTTTTATTCATATTTCAAAAATATCAAGGTATACACACTTACTAAAATCAAGACTAATCTTCCTTTGCTTATGTAGAACACCACCCCCAAAGGACTCATCCATTACATTTTAAATTATTTGCTTCGTCTAATTTTCTAAATGTTAACCAGGTAGGGTATATCTAACTATCTATCATTCTATTGCTAGAGGACACATGCACTCACCAGAGATTGAAAGAAAGAGACATAGAGAGAGAGAGAACTTCTCAATAGGATGTGATCACACCACGATTGTTTTCCCTCCATTTTACATTGTGTCAGGATTTGGGGCATATATGCAAAAGTGCCTGGTGTATCTTTGTTGTTTTGTTGTTGTTTGTTTTATTTTTTTCCCAAGTCACCAAGGCTGGAGTTGGAATCATGGGGGCCATCTGGGATCTAGTTTTCTATGCACAGAGTTTAACTGCTGCACTACAGGGTGGTCCATGCAGAGTAGATATTTTATAATTTGTTGTAATTGTCAGAGGGCACATGCACTCATCACTCACCAAAGAGAGAAAGACATGGGGGCGGGGGAGAAAAAGAAAAGGTACCCTTCAGTGGGGTGTGGTCATATAGCAATTCTTTTCCTTCAATTTTCTGTCTCATTGGTATTCTGGACATGCAGGTACATGTGCCAGGCATATCTTTCAAGCTGCCAGGGATAGAATTTGAACCAGTCAGCCATGTAGTATCAGGCTTCCTATGCTTAACACTTTACTACACATGGGGCCAGCCCCAGAGTAGATATTTAAACATAGCCATTTGAAGTAAAGATATTTCAGGAAAACTTACAAAAGTCTCAACAATCATGAGAGACATAGCCTAAGACTGTTGCGAATCCTTAAATTTGCAAAGACAAGTTGAAAATGGTAATATCCCACTGATGTAGAGACTAGAAAGGCTTAATGTTCCCTACAAAGTTGTCCTTTTGGATTTGAGATTCAATGCAACCCTGGTGAAGTTAAATTTACTACATTTTTTGCACCCTTAGGAGTTCTCTCAAGTAGTAGGAATGGTAAAAATAAATCGTTGAAGGACAAGGATCTGTCTTCATTGCAAGTCTGTTTATGTTCACCTTACTATTTATGGTCCTAAGAAGTTTCTCATAGAATCATAACACTTTAGAGCATGCTGAGAATTAGAAAGATTTTAACGGACTATCTCATGTGACAGACATAGAAGCAGAATCTAGAAGATGAGATATAGGTTGGTCAAGGATCTGCAGCTAATTTCGATTCTCTCTAATTCTAGTCATTTTTTTGGAGGCCTAGAGAGAGATTCATATAAACATGGTATTTCCCCTTCACCTTCTTTCTCTTTGATTTTGTCTTTTATTATTCCTTCTTCTTGAGTTTCTGGCGGAAATGAAAGGAGCAGGATTCTGACCCTGTTACTGAGCGAAGCTCAATGACTTACACGCACCCCTGCTTGTCCTATAATCCAGTCAGCCTCAGTGACTGCCTGCTGCCCAGTGCCTCAATAATTCATCTCCCATATTCTAGCTGGTGTTGTTTTGACGTGCAGCTTTTGAGAGTGAAAGGAAGGAAAGGGAGGGGAGAGCTTTGCCCTGAGTATCCCTGCTGGACTTCTTTGGATCAGGAAAACATAATTATGTATAAAATAATGTGAGACAATTTTACCTTTTAAAATATGTGACTTAAATGAAATGTTTTGCCGTGTGGGTGGACAGGTGGTGATATGCAAGAAAAGGGAAAAAAAATCACAAAACACCCCCTCAAAGTTACCTTTTTTCTGCCTAGAATTTTTAGATTGTTCACATTTACTGAGAACAATGTACCATCTGTCATCAATATTGAGAATAATTCAACTAGTTTGTTAACTTTATCACTGCATATATCCTCCTTCACCGGGTACCCCAGGTTAATGGATCTAAGTGTATTTTTAGAATACAGTAACTCCCAACTTCCACTGTGCTTCAGACTCACCCTGTGAGCTTAAGACAAATAAACCAACACAGATGCCCAGGTCACATTTCAAAAAGTTCTGATTCAATTGGATTGGGATGTGGACTGTGCATCACTATGCTTTTAAATAGTTTTAGATGAATTTAATATAGAGACCACAGAAAATAATGACTTAGTGGTTCCCTGTGCCAAGAAAATTGATGAATAAAAAGGAAGAAATGTAAGAATATCCCTCTCTAAGTAGAAAGTGACTGCATTTTTTTTTTTTTTTTGGAGAGGTTTTCACTATACGGCGCGTGCGCTCACCAGACAGAGAGAGACATGGAGACAGAAAGCGAGAAATCACCCCCCAGGGGGGATGGTCACACCGCAATCCCTTCTCCTCCATTCTCCTCTCGGGATCTTGGGCACACACACACACGCGCCCGGCGTGAGTTTTAAGTCACTGGGTCCAGGACGTGAACTGCGATCGACTACGTGGGAGTCCAGCGACATAGCCATTACGCTAACTGCTGGTTCCCAGTGACTGCATTTTGAGTTAAGGCAAAAGCAGGCTAGGAAGTAGCCAGAGAAAGTCTGTAGTCTTTTCTCCTTTCTAAATTACTTGACACACCATTTTAATCAGAGGAAAATAGCAGATGACTATGTATTGCTGGGTAGAGGTGCGCCAAATAAGTCTCCGGTTGATTAATGACTTTCTTTCCAAATATGTGAGATGGATTTATAGCTGTATAAACAAAGTCCCTTTCCATGGCTTGGGCTGAGCTTAGCAAGTTTAGATCTCAATTGAAAGAAGAAAGTACAAGTTAGAATGTGGCTGTTAGACAGCAGTACACCAATAAACCAACTATGGCAACTAATCAAAGTGTGAAAAGTGGGTGATTCTCACTAATGCCCCGCTAATGTTCTCATAATGATCTGTCAAAGTACTAGAGCTAATTTCTGTCAGGGCAATTTGACATAAGTTCACTGGGATAATCCTGGGTTGGTGAGCACGAACTTCTATTGCTAGTTTGTCACCTGCGTAGTGTCTTTTAGTTTTCCTTACATAGAAATTCTGTACATGATTTTCTATATGCTTGAGAATATGTACTTGTATTCTTAATTTTTCTTTACATTTTTTTGTTCCCAAGTTCCATATTTTAGAATCTGTTTTTGCAAAAATAAACAAATAAAATGAAAGTAGTGATGAGAATATTATCTGGAACTCAAGAGGCTGGGATCTAGTCCTGGTTCTACTGTAAAGGAAGGGCATTTCATCTCTCTGTGTATGTTTTCTTATAGGAGTAGAGAAACTAGATAAGCCACAGTGCCCTTCTTGCTTAAAGATAATAGAATTCTAGGTTTCTCTTGCATGTCCGTTCCATGTTTGTGTTCATAGCAACACTGCGTTCCCTCACGTCTATTTATCACCCTGACAACTTACTTTTGAGCCATGGGACATATAGCAAACCAGGGAACAAGTAAGCGAGGTGCCTACTATTCATCAATGCCACAGGAAATGGAGCGCACCTGCTGTAGAGATTTAGGAGGGAGGAGAAAATAGCTAGAGTCTTTAGGTGTGAAAACATACTTCCAACTGCATAGCAAGTTTAGACCTCTGCTATCTCCAAACTATTTGCTAGAGTAGTTATTCTTGCAGAGGGACTTCTCATTTATATTCTCTTACTCAGTCAATTATAGCAATTTCCTGGGGCTGTATAGCACCTAGTGAAGAGCTCAGGCCCGTTCTTGTCTTAGTTTGCAGCATCTATGTGAGATAGCTGAAGCAGATAATAATCATTCTCCTTTGGTCGATGGGAAGCAAGCAGAGCGAGATTTACAAACATGGACAGAGTGAATTTATGTCAGACATTTCCTTTTAAAGCAATTCTTCCCTTAAAGCTGTTTTGTTGTTGTTTGTTTTGGTTTTGTTGTATTTTCTTTTTGTGTATGTTTACTATTTTCAGCAAATCCAACTCAATAGAGTAAGGCACTTTATTTTTTTCATCTTAGAGTCAAATCAAGGCTGGGTGCACTTTTTACTGCCAGAATAGACAAAATCTGCAACAACAAAGTTGAAGATTTTAAAATATATTTATATTTAAATATGTCCTTAGAGCAGGGATCAGCAAACTTTTCCCATAAAGTTTCAGATAATAAATATCTTAGACTACATAGGCCACAAAGATTCCCTGTCACATATTCCTTTTTTTTTTAAAGGAAGCCTTTATACATGTAAAAATAATTTTTATCTCAAAGTCTGTACAAAAATAGATTGTGGACCAGATTTGGTCCCCAAGCCATAATCCTAAATAAGTCAGGCCATCTGGAGCACTAGTGTTCACCTACAGCTGCTCATAACAAGGGACATTAACATGTCCAGATGTATTCAGTGCACATCTGAGTGGTGGTCTCTATGTTGGTCAACCTGAGAGTCATCAAAAACAAGACTCATGTTTTTGGAAGGAATAAACTCTTGAACAAGAAACATGGAATTCTGGCCCACCTGCAGTAGTGTGTATTTGTTGATGCTCTTACCCAGCAGGCTGAAGCCACATGAGAAGGCTGGGTTTTATTCTTGGCCTTCCCTAAAAACTAGATACAGTGTTATGTACCTATAGTCTCAACCACTCAGGAGGCTGCGTCAGGAGGACAGACATCTGTGTTACTCTGTCTGACCAAAAAAAAATAAATAAATAAAAATAAAAAAATAAAGGATGTGAAATCCTGGACAGCAGATTTCTCTGTCAAGGCTCAAATTATGGGTTGTTGCCCAGACTCTCTCTAGCTTACATGACTTACAGGTTTCTGTAAAGTAGTACTGAAGTTCAAAGCTTGTGGAGTGAGTAATTTGTTTCCTTATTTTCCCAATGAAACTTTAGGGATGGCTTCCCCAGAAAAAGGAATTTTCTTGTGAGCTATAATAGAAGTTGTGTTTTTGTTAATATGGTATTCCATTCATTTTTTTGAAAATTAACAATCTGTATTTATTTAATTTCCTATTTAACCCTCAATCAAAAAAATTAGTCAGAAATTACTGATCTGTCTGATCTTTCATGCATATTGTAATTAACATAAATGCATTGTATACATGCGCAAACACATTTCGAAATGTCTAGTAGTGAATACTTGTGCATTGGGCCTTCCTAACAATTCATTGAACTTGCATGTCTGCAATAAAGAATTCTTGATCAAGAAAGACAGACATGCTTTCTAGGACAAAATCTACCAACTTATCAAATCTAGGTTAAATCATTTTTTTACTGATTTAGATCTGATGAAACCAAAAAGAAGTTACAACAAAAAAGGGAGTAAATGTCTCTTTTAAACGTGGTGAACATCTCTTTCTATATGAGATGATAATGAGACTAAAGCGCTAGGTATATTTGTCAGAATTCAGTTCAATATACATGTGCTGTACTCTTATATGATGAAGAATATAAGATTGGAAGCACGTTTTGAGTTAGCATTCTGACACTGATGAATTAATTCTGTAAGTCATAGAAATATAATCCATATTATGTTTTCTATTACAATAATTGAAACAACCAAACCCAACAAATATAAATACAACCCTACAAAGTTATAAGCAATTGAAAAAATCACCAGTAGAAGAATACTTGAAGATACTCAGGTATATTCATATTGTGAAGTATTTTGTAATCATTGGTAAGAATGAGTTAGAGCATAATCTGTTGTTGTAGAACATCCAAAATACATTAGGTCACATAGTCATTTATATAGGATGATTCCCACTCTGTAAGTACAACCCCTGCAATATATCTCCACCGTGCAGATTTGTATATACATGGAAAAATATGAGCATGATTATATATCCAAGCTATTAAAATTGGTTGTCTCAGGAGGTAACAATGGGAGAAGTGGGTAGATACTGTAAATATTTTTTTTTCAAATTCAACAAAGAAAGTAAAATTAGGTAAGAACACATAGATTAAGAAAATGTAGGGAGTTACTCCATCAATATATCATTGATCTTAAATGGTTAATACTTGTGAATGAGCTATAAATCAACTATAGTCAACAGACATATAAGAAAATTTAAGTCATAGATTTTTATAATTTTCTTCAGACATATAACTAATCATAATATTGAAATTAACTGACCAATTTCATATGAAGTAAATAATATCTCAGCACTTAGATGCGGGTTCTATTTTTTGCTGCCCACAGGAACTCTAGGATGCATGTAGTATTAATATTTCTATTTTACCAATGAGAAGACCATGTTCAGTGAAGTTGAATCAGTTCCTCATTCATAATGGTCAAAAGAAGGAGCATAGATGCCTGAGTCTAAAGTCATTATTCTCAGCAAAGTGTTGCTATTTCACAAGACGTTATGGTAGTACTCTAAGTGGTCTAAAAGTGTAATGTTTTGTACATAGAGAAGCCAGTGATAATAAGGGGGCATTCAAAATGTTCACAAGGGCAAGCCAATGGCATGGTGGCTAAGGCAGCTAGATCCCCCCACATGACTGACTTCCTGATGGCTTGCAAAACACACTGGGTTCATGTGTATGCATGTCCAAAATACCAAGAGGAAAATAGAGGAGAAAGGATTGCAGTGTGGTCATCCTTTGTTTTGGGGGTGAGGGCGTTGTTTTCTCACTCCGCCCCTCCCTCTCTCTAAGTGTATGTGCTTTACAGCAAACAACAACACTTATAAAAATCAACATAAAAACATTTGTGGGAAAATGCATATGAAAAAAACTGTGTGTGCACCTCAAAAAGTCTTTTGCACAAATATAAACTTCTGTTTTAATTCCATTGTTCCAAGAACTTTTTTTTGTTTTTATTTTGGATAGGTTTTTGCTATAGGGCACCTGCACTTGTCAGACAGACAGAGAGACAGAAAGATAAAAAGCGAGAAATCACCCCCCAGGGGGATGGCCATACCACAACCCCTTTTCCTCCATTCTCCTCTCAGGATCTTGGGGACACACGCACACATGCCCAGCGTGAGTTTTAAGCCACCGGGTCCGGGATGCAAACCGCGGTCGACTACATGGGAGTCTAGCAACATAGCCGTTACCCTAACTGCTGGTCCCCCAAGAACTTTTTGAAGTCCTCTTATATAGATGGCTGAATCAGAAATTCTGGGCACAGAAGGAATCTGGATGAGACTGAGTTTATGACAATGATAAAGGTTTCTGTCTTTCAATTCTACGTTTGCCTGCAAGTGTCTTCCGTTAAAACATTGCATCCATTTCTCTATGTGTGACTATTTTTCTTACATGTTCAAATACCTGTTAATCTCTGACTTCCTGCCTACCACAAATCTTTTTATTACACTGATTTTTATGGTTTTCACCCCTGTTACCTCTGACATTCTATGAAGTACTCTTAAATATCACTTCCAGATGCCTAGGTGTTATTTCCATTCTATATGCCCACTTAATCCCAGTGGATTTTGATCTGAACAATCATCTGACAAGTCAGGTCATGTCACTTCCCTGTTTCAAAACTTTTCAAACTTTCCTCATTGCTTTAATTAGTTTCTTATTCATTCATTCATTATTTTTATCTTTTTTTTTAGTTGCCAGAAGGCATATGCACTTGTTAGAGAGAGAGAGAGAGAGACTGAGAGAGAGGGAGAGAGAAAAAGCACCACCAATGTAGAGTGGTCATGCTGCAATCTCTTCTCCATTGCTCCATCCTATTGGGGCTTTGAGCATGCATGCACATATGCCTAAGGTGTTTTTCAAGCCAGTAGGGCTGGGATTCAAACCAAGTTCAGACAGATAGGGATTGGATCACTTAATCATTGCCCAATGGGCTGGCTCTTGCCATAGTTTTTAAAATAAATAAATTTCTGCCCCAGCTTACAAAGGCTACATGTGATCTGGCTCTTCTCTAGTTTTTAATAATATATTAAAATATATTTCTTTGTCTCAGACTAACTACTTTTGTTGAAATATTCATTCTTGAATATCTAAGAATTTCCATCTTTATCATTCTTATCCTTTTCACTGAGATTGCTTTGGTCATCCAAATCCTTCTTATTTAAAGGCCTGTTTTAGTTGTCAGCATAATACTAAGAACATTGAAAGGTACATCCTTGTTTTGATCAATTGAAAATGATCATCTTTGTTTATCTATAATTACTATAGCAATAAAACTTATAACCAATAATACAATCAAATTCTTCCCTGATAGTGACTGTTAAATCTTTAAAATCTACCTTAGGTGAATGCCTACAAACTCAAAAATGTTCTTCTTAGTAAGAATGAACTTGCTTCTATCATGACAGGACTCTTTACTTTTTGTTGTTGTTGTCATTATGAGCGATTACTAATAGAAAAACATAAAAGAGCAAGCAGTCCTGGGACATGTGTTAATTCTGCTACTTTGTCCACTGTGTGACTTTAATCAAGGCCAGTTTACTTTTGTGATGTTCAATTAAATCAACTATAAAATGAAATTGATACTATTGGGTCACTGGAAAAGTCGTGAGGTGTTTTTCTATGCAAAAATGCCTCATGACTTTTCTGATGGTCTATTTACCTTATATGCAATACATACCCTACAGATTAGTTGAGGTGGTCCCCTAACTGAAAGAGAGGGGTGAGTAAAAGGGTTCTCATATCAACTTACTACCATATTCAAAATTATAATCAGTAATTATTTATTTATGAATTAGTTTAATTTTTATTTTCAGCCCTAGTCTGTAATTTTCATGACATTGAGGATAGCATCTATTCTGTAAGTCATGAATCCTCAGCACCTACTTCCATATTCAAATACAGACATTCTTCAGTAATATTTATTAAATCAATTAATTGCTTAAGCTCTTGTGATGATTAAATAAGATGATACACAAGGTAGCTTTTTATGAATTCTAAAATACACTACAAATGTACAGTATTATTTTTTTAGAGGTTTTTGCTATAGAGTGCGTGCGCTCGCCAGACAGAGAGAGAGAGAGACAGAGAGATAGAAAGCGAGAAATCACCCCCCAGGGGGATGGCCACGCCGCAATCCCTTCTCCTCCATTCTCCTCTCAGGATCTTGGGCACGCACACACACGTGCCCAGCTTGAGTTTAAGTCACCGGGTCCGGGACATGAACCGCGGTCGACTACATGGGAGTCCAGCGACATAGCCATTACGCTAACTGCTGGTCCCTAAATGTACAGTATTAAATTATTTTCTCCACTGTGCTGTAAATCTTCTGAGAGAGGGATACTATGTTTCATTACTCTTCTTTCCACAGAACTAAGACCACCCCTAGACTAAGTAGGTTTCTGTCAAGCATATTTTTGTGATGGCTTCTTTCTATATGGATCTCAAGTCACCCAAAATTAATGTGTCAGCACCATTCTATAATAGAAGTCCAAACTCATGTTATCCCTTGACAAAACAGTGTACCAGCCACCCACAAATGACCTACTAACCTGACCACCCACCTGGAACTAAGTCTGGCCATGGAACCCAAGATTGTCTGCATTATCAGAAGCTTCTCTGCTCCTTAAGCCACCAAGTGGTGGTTTAGAGAGAAAAACAGCTATGGTTAGCTTTAAGCCCTAAAAGGAGACATTGAAGTTTTGAGAAGGTCACACCAAAGTTCTCATTCTCTGATGTACTGAGGCAGAGTATAGGTCTGCCTTCTGGGGGCTGGGGTACCAGGGAAGTGCTGATGTTGGGGTCATGGTGCTCTCAGAAAAGGGTGCTAAACTGATTTCATTGCTCTAGTTGTGGCTCCAATTTTAATGGTCATTTTGGGGCCAATTGTATTCTTTTCTTCCTTATTGGTTAAAAGAGACCAATGATGTTCTTTCTAATCTAACTCTCAGTATTGGATAGATGTGTACTTCTGTGTTGTAGATACTCATATACTCTTCAAAATACAAAGGCTGTATGGAATTTCAATGTGATTAGATGTCATGAGAAACATAAAGATAAATAGAAGTGAATGATTGATGACTTTGAATATAATATAGAATATAAGCCCATAAATTCAATAGTGAGGCTGTATGTGGAAGGGGAAATAGGCTTTGAACTGGTAGAGTGTAAAAAGAAGGAAATAAAAGGGAAAGATGTTGAAATTGTTTATCTTTTTATCAGTACAAATAAATAAGACAAATTCTCTTGATGACTGTTTTAAAATATAGAAGTAATGAATTGAGTTTTGTTTAGTATCTGTGGACAGGTTATTAAACAAAAAACTGAGTTGATAAAAAATGTTTTAGATTAATTTGGCATTAAGCGATGGATTATATAAAAATTTATAGGTGCTAATTGACCCCACATGGGTGTCTTTGAAATGTGTGCTGCTGCTTCATCTTCCTTTAAGTTTTGTTTTAGCATCAGTAAAAATACCTAGTTTGCAGATATCAGATATGTATATCAAAATACTGCACTTATTAGTTAAATGTTAAAACTGCACTAAGAAAAAGTGCTTAAAGATAGACTGACTGATAGAGAGAAATGTTATTTCTTTGGATGAAACCAATGAACCATCAACAACAAAGACTGAACTGTGACTTTCTAGAAGTATTCGTGGGATTTCAAGGGTAACCTTCAATACTATGATGGTCCTCAGAGATGAGGTGTTGTTTGTTTTTGTCTTTTGTTTTGGAAATACGGGTTCAGTCATTGCCATGACCATGAAAATAAAATATTTTGTTATTATAAAAGGAAAGAGCCTATTTTGTCACATATTTTCCAAAATGAGAGACATGAAATTTTTGTATTTGAGCACTAGGTAATTAGGTGCAAGATAATGCATAATGGGTATTTAAAATCAATCCAATTATGGATGTTTTTATCTTATTATGTATTTATCCAAATTCAAAAAGAATTTATTACAAATAATTGATAAGATATATAACATTTAATTGCAGCATCTCTCTAACTTACCGATTATTTTCCAAAAGTTTGTTGGCAGGTATCCTTCTAACTAATAATTTCCATGTTTTTAAGAGTCAGTCCTGCTTGCTAATGTAACAAACCTCCTGAATATTAATGAACTTAGTGTATTGTTAAAGTTAAATGAAAATTAGAAAAAGTTAATTACATACATAGTAAAAATATGCACAATAGTTATCTTACAAAGAATATAGTCATAAATCACAAGCAGTTCACATAAAAGTCTACATTTTGAAGTATTTTTATAGGTGATAAAACTTCAGTGCACTGAAAACTATGCTGGGATTTTAATTTTAAAAATGTTAAAGAAAATCTAGTGACCAAAGTAATAATCTAAAATTATTTAATATAAATTTATTGATTATGTTGTTTCTTTTAATCACTTAATTTCAGGATAAGTTTATGTTCATCAACTATAAAAGTTAAAGCAAAGTCTTATAAATATTACAAACAAAATCTATCATTGTGCTGTTGTTATAAATAACACAAAATTAATTTATTGAAAAGGTAGAAAAAGGAAGAATTCAACTTCAGCTTCCTTTAAGTTTTGTTTTAGCATCAGTAAAAATACCTAGTTTGCGGATATCAGATATGTATATCAAAATACTGCACTTGTTAGTTAAATGTAAAAACTGCACTAAGAAAAAGTGCTTAAAGATATTTAGCTATACTAGGATATTCACGGCATAAAAAGAAGCCAAACTCATGCATTAAACAAACAAACAAAAACTTGTAGAAAAAAATACTGAATTTTAGTGTTTAACGTTAGATGGAGACTAAGAGTTTTCTTTTCACTCTGTTTATTTTTGGGTGTTTTATAAATTTCCTAAACTTAATAAATAAAGTTACTTTTTTATTAAGTTTTTCTAAATAATAATTTATTTAATTTAATTTGTTATGATTATTTTTTTATTTGACCAGAGAGAGAGAGAGAGAAAGGGAAAGGGAGAAAGCAAGCTGCCAGGTCTGGGACTTGAACCACGGCTGGCCATGTGGGAGTTTAGCATCTTAACTACCATACCACCTATTCGCCCCTTTTACACAATTTTTTTTTTTAAATTTTGCCATAAGGCATGTGTGCTCTCCTGAGAGAGACTGAGAGAGGGAAAGTGAGAAATCACCCTTCAGTGTTGGGGGAGGCCAGAATGCAGTCCTTTCTCCTTTTGAGATTTTGGGCATGCATGCACACACACCTGGCATGATTTTGAAATTACCAGGTCCAGAATTCAAACCATGGTAAGTCATATGGGAATCTAGCACCTTAACCACTATGCCACCTGCCAAACCCAGTGAAGTTTCTTTTAAAACATTTCTATTTTTTTTTCTTTTTTTAATGTTGAAAGGTTTTTTTTTTTTTAAATCATATATTATCCCAACAATAAATAGCAACTATAAAACATTCAGAGTAGAATACAGCTTATAGTACTTTCCTTCCAAAGATAGTTGAAATAGCCTCCTCTTCTTCGATTTAGTAATATGATGATCACAATGTTGATGCACAAAGCAGTATGCATGTGGAAAGTATAAGATGTATTTCTAAGATATTTTCCATAAATATTTACTCTTACATTCCTCATATCAATTCAGTGAAGCAGATGACTCACTAAAGGGGATCAACTTTTTGTGTGCCTTGGTGCAAGGTAAGGATTAAAGCAGCGATACAGCTGACAGGCAAAGCATCTAGGATCTTGACTGAACCATTGTTTATTCACCTAGGAGGTATATTCTTCATGACTTCCTCGTTTTTGGAACCTCTGATGATCGTGATTTGCACTCTGGAGTCCTAAGAGAAACTTGATTTGTGACCTTCTAGTTCTTGAGTCTAGAATCAATTGCAGAACCTGTAGAGAAATTTGTAGACCGCTTGCTGAGTGTGAGTAGCACCAAAAACACATCAAGAAATTAAGAGTCAGTAGTTATAGTGGCTTTAAAAAATAAGAAGTGAGTGCCAGCGGTAGGAATTTTCTGACTATCTTGTGGGATGTGCATGCGTGTATGTGTATGTGTATGTGTATGTGTGTGTGCTTAATCAAAATTCTGAATAATACAGGGAAAATAAGCACTATACTACTACCAGAAGTCCACTATCTAAGGTGTAGATAATCAAATGTTGGTTTTCATCTCTATGGCTGACTTTCTTGGTGTCATGGTGTTAGACACTTAATCTTTTGATATCAAAAATTACCTCTAGTAAAATGCACTTGAAGTGATAATACTTGTCAAGGTCATTAAAACTTATGGAAGAGCAGTTCTAAGTGTCAGGTGCCATTATAACCATGCAATGCCAAATGCCTACCCATTTCTTCAAAGCTTCTCATGAAAATCAAATGAGTTCATTGAAAAAGTAAGTCTTCTCCTTAGTGCAATACAAGAACAGCTTCTTACTGTATTACGATTAGATGTGGTCTTTATTGAAAATCACTATGGAGCCACTGCTATTTTCAGCAGAATGAAGAAATTTTTAGTGTCCAGTAAGGCATTAATCATTTTTAAAAAGTGATTACAAATGAATTCTACTGTCGAATCCTTTACTGCTGACCTTTCTCACCATGTAATTTGAACACTATATAGATGACATTTTCTCTCATATAAGATAATAATGATGGGACAGTGAATCAGACATTAAATGGAGGACCCTGAAGAGGTCAGTGTAATAAAAGATAAGAGTTCTCACTTCCTTTGTGTTGCCAGATTCTGGGGTTCTTAGACAGTTTGCAGAAATTGTCTGATCATGTTGGTCTACTCAACCAAGGATGTTCTTCTCCATTGCCTTGATATATGAGGAATCTACTCAAAAGTCAACTGCTTCATGAAAATTCAGTATCTATTGCAGAATCTCACTTTACCGTATATAATAATTCATATCATCTCACTTTACCCAAACTAATGGAATCCCTTTATTTTTTCAATATCCAAATAAAATTATTCAGCACCAATTTCATAGAGTGGTAGACATTAAGAGTCTTCTTTAACAATTCTGAAAATATCTCTAGAGTGTTGTTTGGAGTAAGTATGGGCAGATTTTGTAAGATTATTTACTTCCAGTAATTTTTTCCAATCTTGATTTAATTGTGGTAAAATGTACATAGCATAAAATTTACTCTGAACTATTTAAAAATATGTAGTTCTGACCCAGCTGTGCGTGGCACAGATGACAGTGCACTACTCTGCAGGGCTGGAAGCCACATGAAGGACCATGAGTTCAGATCCTGAGTGGATCAGAAACATGCTATTCATACACTCGAGATCCTAATTGGAAGACTTGGGAAAGGGGATCAAGATGTGACAAGACTCTGTCAAGGATATCTATCCCTCTTGTACATAAACTCTCTCACATATACCCTCTCACCTATAAAATAAATAAAATAAACAAAAAAATGAGTATAAGTCAGTGGTATAAAGCACCTTCACGTTGTTGTCCTACCATCCATTTCCATGATTATTTTCACTTTCCAAAACTAAACTGTGTATCTACTAAACAATAGCTCCATTCTTCCCAGGAATCTATCACTTTTCTTTTTCTGTTTCCACGATTTTGGCTGTTGTAAGTATACTTCATTTAAGTACAATCAGACAGTATTTGCTTTCCTTGATTAGTTTATGTCACTTAGCCTAATGCTGTTAAAATTCATCCATGTTGTAGCATGTATCAGACTTCTCTCTTTCTTATTTTTTAGGTTGACTCATATCTCAGTGTGTGTGTGTGTGTGTGTGTGTGTATATACATATTATATATATGTTACATTTTGTTTATGCATTCCTCTGACTTTGGATATTTGGGTTCCTTCCATGTTTAAGCTATTGTGAATAATGCTGCAATAAACATGGGTATATAAATATCATTTTAAGATACTGCTTTCAATTCTTTTGGTATATACCTAGAAATGGAGTTGTTGGGTCATTTGGTAACTCTATTTTTAATCTTTTGAGGAATTATCATATTCTTTTCCATAGCAACTGTGTCACCTTACATTACCACCAACAGTATACACAGGTATCATTTTCTAAAAATTCTCATCAGCACTTGCAATTTTTTATAGTAGCCATTCTAATGAGTACAAATACTGTCTCACTGTAGGTTTGATTTTCTTTCCCCTGATAATTAGTGAGGTTGAGCATCTTTTCATGTGCTTATTGGTGTCTATTCACGTCTTTTGCCCATTTTAGAACAGGTTGGTCTTTTGCTTGTTTTTAAGTATTACGAATTATATCTATGTTATGAATATTCATTTTGTCATTCTATGGTTTTTCTTTTTACTCTGTAGATAGTATCTTTTGATGCAAAAGATTGTTAGACTTTTCATAAGTCCTTGGGACCAGCAAATGGTGAAGTGATTACATTGCTGGACTCCCACACGGCCCACTGTGGTTCAAGTCCCAGACACAGTGCCTTCAAACTCATGCCCGGCATGAGTTTGTGCCCAAGATCCCAATCAGAAGGCTGGAGAAGAAAAGATTACAGTGTGACCATCTCCCCTGAAGGGTGATTTCTCGCTTTCTGTCTTTCTATCTCTCTAGCAAGCACATGTGCCCTATAGCAAAAGCTCTCAAAAAAAATTTTTTTTCATACATCCAACTTGTCTATTTTGTATATTCATTTTTTGCCTGTATCCAAGAAATCATTGCCACTAAATATTATGAAGCTTTGCCTGTATTTCCTTCTAAGAGTTTTATAATTTTAGGTACTACATTTAGTCTTTTATTCATTTTCAGTTAATTTTCATTTTAGTGTTATGAAAGGATGAAAGGTTTCAACTTCATTTATTTTGTCTGTGTGTGTGTGTGTGTGTGTGTGTGTCTGTAGACATCCAGTTTCCTCAGCACCATTTGTTGAAAAGACCATTCTCTCTCCATTGAATGGTCTTGACACCTCTGTAAAAAAAATTAATTAATTAAAAAAATATATACACACACACACATATACTGTGCATATGGATGTATATATAAGTATGTATATATATACAAATATATATATTTTATATACATACATTGAAAAATATATTTTTAATTATATATATGTGTGTGTGTGTGTGTGTGTGTATATATATATATATATATATATATATATATATATATATATATACAGATTAGGATTTCTTGTTGTTTTTTTAAAGAGAGATTTTTGCCATAGGGCACATATGCTCATGAGAGAGACACAGAGAGAGAAAGTAAGAAATCACCCCCAAGAGGGATGGCATGCTGCAATCCTTTCTCCTCCATTTTCCTGGGATTTTGGACATGCATGCACATGTGCCTGGGATGAGTTTCAAGTCACTGGGTCAGGGACTCCAACCATGGTCAGCCAGGTGAGAGTCCAGTACCTTAACCACTATGTCACCTGCTGGCCCCTGGTCTTACTATTCTATTTCATTGGTCTATATGTCTATTATAGCACCCACACTCTTGAATACTTTAGTTTTGTAACAAGTTTCAAAATCAAAAAGTGTGATACCTAGTTTTGTTGTTCTTCTTCAAGATTGTTTCAGCAGTTTGGGGTCCCTTAGTACTTCATATGAATTTTAGGATGAATTTTTTATTTTTTCAAAAAATGTCTTTGGGATTTTTATAGAGATTACATTGATCTTATAGATCTCTTTGAGTAGCATTGACATCTTAATAATATTTAGTTTTCCAATCCATGAACATAAGAAATATTTCTATTTGTTTATGTCTTTTAAACTTTCTTTCAGCAATAGTTTATAATTTTCACCATATACATCCTTCACTTTATAGGTCAAGTTAATTTCTATTTTATTCTTTTTGATGCTTTTGTAAGTTAAATTATTTTTGTAATTTTTAAAATTTGTTTTCATTATTCATGAATAGAAATGCAAATACATTATGTGTATTAACGTTGTTTCCTGCCATATTTTTTGTTTATTAGTTCTAACTTTTTTTCCTCTTTAAATTTATTTATTTTTTACATTAATTCACTATACATCATTACAGCATACAAATGAATTTTCCATCCAAATTACACTGTGTATTGGCTCAATCAAGCACATCAACATACATGTTTTCAGCAAATAATTTTCCAATTCTTATGCCTTGTATACTTTGTTTTTTGTTTTGCCATCCTTGATTCCTTATCCCTCACCCTCTGCCATGTCCCACCCTCCTCCCACATTGTCTCTGGTATCCATGGTTGCTTTCTATGCCTCCCCCCCCCATTTAATTGATTTGCTAATGAACTTAATTAGTCTAAATATATCCAATAGCTAGCACAGCTGATATATACCTATACATGAACCCAAGTCTGACTTTAGGCATAAACCCCAGTGAGTAGAATGAACATATTATAAAGTAGTACCCAGCTGGTGCTATATAGCTTACTGCAGTCATCAAATATGAATTTTTTAAAAAATTTTGATATGAACAGTTTTACTGTTTTTTTTTCCTCCTGCAACTTTTTTTTTTTTTTTAATTACTTAACATTCATTCCCTGAGCATCATCACAACGTACTAAATGTGGTTTCCCATCTAGAATAAACTACATAGTGGCTTAATCATGCATGTTATCATCAATAATATTCCATTTCTACTTTCATACATATGTGTACATATATATGTTTTTTACCCCATATTTGACCCTCTGCCCTTTCCCACTCTCTTATTACACTATCTCTGCTATATACAGTTGTCTTCCATTCCTTTTTCCCCAACATTTTGTTGATCACACAATATCATAAGTAATCTAACTACTTCAGCAGGTAATTTTGGGAGGAGTAGTTTTGAACTGGTAATGATATTTTCTTGAAACTTAAAGCCTAGAAACAGGTTAGTATTCTGTTCAAATAGTAGGTACATGCACCTATCAACAGCTCAAGACAGGACAAAAATCCTTTAAAACCAGAAAACAAAGCTTAGGAGAAAAGCAGCAATAATTTAGTCAAGTCACAGAATGTTGTTTCATTGGTTCAGTCTCATGTACTTAATCTTTCTTCTGTTGTGGTTCGATCTTCCAGATTGAATTCTGGGATATAATATTCATCTCCAAACATTGTCCCTACAATTAAGTTGCCCATTTTCTTAGTTTTTGAACTCTTATTTCTGTGTGTCTGCATTTAATTTTACTGACATAGCACTCCCTTAAGAACTTCTTGTAGACCTGGTCTGGTGCTGGTAAATTCTTTCAGGTTTTGTTTATCTGGGAAAGTTCGTGTCTTTTCTTCCCAAATGAACGATAACCTTGCTGGGTACAGAATTTTCGGTTGAAATTGATTTTCCCTTAATACTTTGAATATATTTTCCCATTCTCTCCTCGCTCACATTGTTTCCGATGAGAGGTCTGCTGTTAGTCTGATGGGATACCCTTTGTAGGTAACTTGCCTTTTTTCTCTAGCCAGTCTTAGTATCTTGTCTTTGTCTGTGGTTTTGGTCAATCTGGCTATAATGTGTCTTGGAGAAGATCTTCTTGGGTTTATTCTATTTGGGGTCCTCTGTATTTCTTGGGACTGAATCTTTGAGTGCCTCTCCAGGTTTGGAAAGTTTTCTTGCAGGATTTCATGGAATAGATTATCAATGCCCTTATGAGTCTCTTCACCCTCTGGGATGCCTATTATCCGGATGTTTGGACGTTTAATTGTATCTAGTACTTCTCGCATATTATTCTCAAATTTTTGGGTCATTTTCTCAGTCTTCGTGGTGGATTTTTCTAGGCCAGTCATTTTCTCTTCTACATTAGAGATTCTATTTTCTGTATGATCTAGTCTGCTTTTAATACTTTCAAGGGAGATTTTGACTTCTTATATTATAGCCTTCATCTCTAACAGTTCCATCTGATTCTTTTGTAAAGTGTGAAATTCCTCTTTTAGATCTTGCATGAATTTCCTTACCTCCTGGAACTCTTCAATTCCTTTCCCCTTCTTCTTCAGCAGTTCCTTGTCTCTCTTCTCTTCCATTTCTGTTAGCTTTGCCATTATGAATGTTCTGAATTCTTTATCAGACATTTCCATGATTTTCATTGAACTGTGTGTGGATGAAGAGGAGCTATCCATTTCCCTTGTGGGAGAGGTATTTTCCTGCTTCCCAATATTTCTTGTGGTCCTGCAGCGATTTCTAGTCATCTGGTGGACAGTCGGTTTCTTCCCGAACTTGGAGGTTCAATCTGAGGGTCGAGGAGTGTGCAGAAAAGGAAGAAGAGAGAGGGAAACAATACCAACAACAGCAAAAAAAAAAAACAGACAAAAAGCAGAGAAAAAGAAGAGAAAAACTTTTAAATAAATCTAAAAAAAAAATTAATATTCAAAAGATGTCAATAAAACTCAAAAATTAGAAAACCGTGCCGTGCTTTCGAAATGGCTAGATCTCAGGAGCCCTGGAGCTGGCTGTCTCTTGAAGAAGGGCTGTTCTGGGAGGAGGAGAGGGGATTATTAACAAGGTAAAGGCCTAGGAGGGGCCAAAGGGCCCTGTAAAATGCCTCACCTTAAAAAAATTCTAAAAAGCAAAAATTAAAAAAAAAAAGACAGAGAGAGAGAGAGAGGGACAGAGGACAGAGACAGAGGTAGAGAGAGACAAAGACTGATACAGAGAGAGGAGACTTGAAAGGGGTCTTCCTACCATGCAGGTTTTGTATGCTGGAGGCCCAATTAGCAGTGGGACATCTTCTTTTCTCCCAAAATGGCTAGATTCCTAACTTTTTTTTATGTTACTCTCAAAAATATTCTACAGATGAGATCATATCATCTGCAGAGATCATTTTTTAAATAATTATTTTATTTAACTTTATTTGTTATTATTATTATTAATTTCCAACTTAATCAGAGAGACAGAGAAAGAGAAAGAGGGAAAGTGAGAAAGGAAGCCAATAGGTACAGGACTGGAACTGTGGTTAGCCATGTGGAAGTCCAGTGCCTGCGAGCCCCTGCAAAGATAATTTTACTTTTCCTTTCTAGTTTTGATACATTTAATTTCTTTCTCTTGCTTTACTGTTCTTACTGAGACTTCCAGAACTAAATTGAATAGACATTTTCAACATCGTCTTATTCATTATCTCAAATGGAAAGCTTTCCATCTCTTACCACTGAGCATGATGTTCACTGTGGGTTTTCATATCTGATTTTTCTTCTGTTGAGGTAGTATCCTTCTGTTTCTAGTTTGTTTATTGTTTTCACAGTCAAAGGATGTTGAATTTTGTTGGTTGTCATTTTTACAACTATTGAGATGATATGTGCATTTTTTCCCTTCGCTCTGTTAAGATGGTATAGTAAAATGATCAGTTTTTGAGTGGAATTTTTCTGTTTACTTCAGAATTAAATCTCACTTGGTAATGGTGTATAATCCTTTTAACATGCTGTTAAATTCTGTTTTCTGGGATTTTGTGGAGAACTTTTGCTTTATTGTTATAAAGGATGTTGGTCTGTAGTTTGCCTTTCCTGTAGTGTCTTTGGTATCAGGGTAATGCTAGCTTCATAAGTGAGCTAGAGAATGTTCCTTCTCTTCCATTGTTTTGGGAAAATTTTGAGGATGATTGTTTTTAGTTCCTTAAATGTTTGGTAGGGTCAATTCCATAATGCAATGGTAATGCCCTGCTCAGAGGAAGCCAGATCTCACATGGAAAAAAATGATTCTAATTGTTAGCCCAGTAGGCTCGAAAAACTCTAGACACGTGATAAGTGCCTGAGATCCGACTGGCTGGAAGACTGGGAGAAAAGGATCACTGTGCGACCAGACCCCATGAAAGTAATATCTCTATCTCTCTCTCTCTATCTCTCTCTCTCTCTCTCTCTCTCCCTCTCTCTCCCCCTCTCTCTCCCTCTCACTCCCTCTCACTCCCTCTCTCTTCCTCTCTCTCTCTCTCTCCCCCTCTCCCCCTCCCTCCCTCCCTCCTTCTCCTCTTACTCTTGCTCTCAGTGTCACTTGTGTGCATCTGTTCTCTATCACAAGAAAATGAATATTTGATAGAATTTATTGGTGTGCCATCAGTTCCAGTGTTTTACTTTTCAGGAGATTTTAAATTACTGATTTTGATTTTCTTATAAGTTATATGTCTATTCAGATTTTCTATTTCTTCACGGGTTAGTGTTTGTAGCTTTTCTGTTCCTAGGACATTGTCTATTTCATCTACGTTATCCATCTAGGTTATTTGTTTGCATATAATAGCTTGTAATACTCTCTTAAAATTCTTTTTATTTATGCACAAATGAGAGTAACATGTCTATTTCCATTTCTGATTTTATTAAGTTGAGTCTTCTTTTTCCATAGTCTGCCTTTAGTTAAAGCTTGTCAGTGTTGTTGACCTCTTGGAAGAACAATCTTCTGGTTTTGTTGTTTTTTTCTCTAGCATTTTCTATTTCAGCTGGCGTGGATGGTGGGAGGTACATTGACAATGGCTGGCACCTCTTTGCATATTTGTGATGACAGCATAGATTCCCTGTTATTTGGAGGACAGGATCCTTTTTGCACCCACTGGCTTCCCACAGCCTGTGTTTAAGCTGCTTCAGTCACACAGGCATAGCTGCCTGCCAAGGGGCTGAGGAGTGGGCTATGGGTAGCTTCCACCCTGCCAAGAGCTAAAATTGACCGAAATTAACCACAGTTTATTTTCTAAGCTGTCCCCTGGAATTTGCAAGCCTTCAATAGACTTTTGACTTCCAAAACAGTTAAACAGGCAGATTCTGCCAGTGCAACTGTTATCTAAGTGAAGGACAGATTTCTGGTTCTCACTTCTCCACCATCTTCCCAGAATCTCTCATACATCTGGTAACTTTTATACCAGATTCTTGTTCTTGTTGAATTCTTAGTTGTGTGTTTATAACCTCCATCCTTATAGCTAATGTCTTCTTTCTGCCTTTGACCCCTCAGACATATTTTGGCCTCCATTTTCCCCAGACACTACAATTGCAAAATAGTAATGTGGATAGTTGTTAAGGGCTTGATGATAATACAAAGGCATAATACACACATTTCTATGTAAAATTACATTTTCTTCATTTTAATATTCTATTTTCATCTTGCCATCACCAGCTACATGTATTAGTTTGCTAGGGCTGCCATAACAAAAGATTACACACTAAATGGTTTGGACACCAGAAATTAATATTTTCACAGTTCTGAGGATACTCAAAGTATAATGGGTTTTATTGGGTTGGATTCTACTGGGCATCACTCCTTGGTTTGCAGCGGCTCTTCTCTTACTGCCTCTTCACATGACTGTCCCTCTGTGCATGCACATCCCTAGAATTTTTTCCTTTGTGTGTGTGTGTATGTGTGTGTATGTGTATGTATCTATATCTATATCTATATCTAGTTTTTTTTTGCCATAAAGCATGTGTGCTCACCAGAGAGAAACAGAGAAGAGACAATGAGAGAGAAAGTGATAAATCATCCCCTGGGGGAATGGCCACACTGCAATTTATTAACCCCCATTCTCCTAGGATTCTAAGCATGCATGCACACCTACCCAGCCTGATTTTAAGTTACCAGGTTTGGGGCTTGAACTGTGGTTGGCCATGTGGAAGCACTATGCCACCTGCTGGCCACTCTTACTATTCTTATAAGGACACCAGTCAGTTTGGACTCAAATCCCACACTAGAGACCTCTTTTTAACTTAATTACCTCTTTAAAGAACTTAGCCCCATTTATGGGTGCATTCTGAGGCACTTGGATTGAAACTTTAATATATAGATTTTGTGGGGGAGACATAATTTCATCTAGAACATTAGATTTTCCTTAAACCCTTCATTTCTTCTACCTTTATGTTTCTCAGGGAATCCTTTCTCTGCCTTTTTCCTAAATCCTTGTGTCACATCCTATACTTCATTCTAGAACTGTTAGAAGGCAAAGTCACGTTCTTTTACTTTGTAGTTCTCGGTCTCCATAGTTTTTGAGAGACCCACCAGGGTAGTGTGGGAAGGGGGGACACAGCCTAAACTGTTTCAGAAAGCTGTATTTTCATAAAGAAAGTTCAATGCTTGCCTTGAAACAAATACATCTAGCACTGTGGTTCAAGCCGCAGTCAGTATTGTAAATAGCAGTTCTCCTCTGACTGCTCAAGGTGTGTCACATTTGGCCTTCCGTTAAAACTATTTGCTGCCTAGGACATCTGTCTGCATAAACCAGTAGGTTGTAACATCTTCGTAGACAGAGCTGAAAACATTTATATCGCAGGACCTGTTTTTGTTTGTCCTTGTCTTCTTCCTTATGATTATGGAAAAGCTGTGAGTTACCTTTAATAAACTTAATAAAGTTAAGTTTTCTTTAAAAATTCCAGGCTTGGAAACAGCAGATGACATAAGGTTACATCCTTGACTTCCACATAGTTGACCGCAGTTCAATTCCCAGACCTGAGGCTTAAAACTCACACCGGGTATGTGTGCATGCATGCTTAAGATCCCAGGAGGAGAATAGAGGAGAAATGATTAAGGCATGACCATGTCCCCAGGGGGGTGATTTCTCATTTTCTGTCTCTCTGGTGAGCTCACACACCCTTTAGAAAAAAAAATCTTTCAAAAACAAATAAATAAATAAATAAATAAATAAATACAACTTCCAGGCTAAATTTTACAAATTTGTTCCTGAGTTTTTTGTTGTTGTTGTTTTGTTTTGTTTTGTTTTTGAGAGTTTTTTGGTATAGGGTGTGTGCACTCACCAGAAAGACAGAAGACACAAAGAGACAGAAAACGAGAAATCACCCCCAAGGGAGGATGGCCACGCCACAATCCTTTCTCCACACTCCCCTCGAGATCACGGGCACACATACACATGTGCCCGCACAAGAGTTTAAGCCACCAGGTCCGGGACTCGAACCGTGGTTGACTATATGGGAGTTCAGCCACATAGCCATTACACCAACTGCTGGTCCCCTGAGTGTGTTCTTGAATTTCCCTTGACCCTACATATGCAGTTTAAGTAGCACAAGTTACCTTATACCTGTTTTAGAATCTTTATCTCCTTGTTATAAAAAAAATAACTTTCTTTTTCAATGAGGAAAAATTTTAGTTTATTGGCCATAAATTTATGTAATCTATAATACTGCATATTGGAGTCAGCAGATGGTATAGTGGTTAAGGCAATGGACTTTTATATGACCAATCGTGGTTTGAGTTCCAGACCTGGCGGCTAGAAAAATCACACCAGGCACATGTGCATATGTGCCCAAAATTCCAGGAGGAGAGTGGAAGAGAAGGGATTGCAGCATGGCAATCTCCTCTCAGGGGTGACTTCTCACTTTTCCGTTCATTGTGTCTCTGTTTCTCTCTGGCAAGCACACATGCCCAATGGCAAAAATAAACAGAAAAATCTAAAGTGTTTCCTAAAAGTTTGAATAAGACCAACTTATGACCAGTCCTGAATTATTTTGTTGTTGTTAAATCATATACATGTACATCTATACCTATTATAGCCTGTCAATATAAGAGTCAGTCCTTATTCATCCTTTATCATGTCATCCTCATAGATAGTAAATTCTATCCAAAAAGACCAGTGTGACATAGGCATTGTTTTTCCTCTGGTATGGAGGCAAGGAATCCCATTTGATTCAAACAGCTTGTTCAAATGAGTCACTATTTGGAGGAAGACTGTGAAGCAGGTGCTGTTAAGCTCCTTTGATCAAATACTGTCTATCTAACCTTGGGAATATTTTACTAAATAAATCTAAATTATTTTTTCTTTCATAGGTCCTTTATATTCCTAGAATCCAGATAAAATCACTATCTGCAAAGGAGATTTATTAATGGTTTATTAATGAATTTACTGTGACTCCTGTATATATATATATATATATATATATATATATATATATATATGTGTGTGTGTGTGTGTGTGTGTATATATATATATATATATATATATACACATATATATATGCCTTCAGAGATATAGATGAGCTATACAGGTATTAATGCAAGTGTTTTATGAGTAGTTCCCTCTTTTGACGTTCTGTGTGTGAGGTTACCTGTGGTACTGATTTCCTGTACGTTAGCCTAGTTTTCACCTGCAAAGGAGAATGATCTCCACCTCCTCTGTGCATGGCTGCAGAGAAACTCAGTGGGCATCCCTCTGAGCCTTTACTAGTGTTCTCCTCAAACTGCTAATTAAGTAAGAAATATTATTACAGCATTTAAAAAAACCTATCAGGCAGCTAACATTTTCCGCCCACCCACATTTAGCAGAAGCAGTTTTGCTCCCACTCACCTGCCTGCCACTCATAGCCTTAGAGTATGAGAACGTTTGTTTGTGCTTACAGACCAGCTCATTCTGAGAAGGCACGTAGTCACAGTCTGAGACCTGAAAGGAATGTATGGGGAAATGAAGATAAGAGGAGCAGTGAGTAATTATGCTTGCTTGTAAGCAGTGGATTTCATGAGAAATAAAAAGAAGGAGAAAAAAAGGATATATATAAAGATGAGAAGGTGACATACCTTGATAAGAAATGAAGAAGCAAAGATGTACATTTGATAAGAATTGAAGAAACAAAAGGCATATAAAAACATAAGACAAAAGGGACACAGAAACATTATGTAGAATATACTTAAAGCCTCTGCTTTTGTAATGGGTGACTGCCCATTTTCTCTTATAACAATCAGTTAAGTATTTAATATACATGTATTGCTTGACCCAGCTTAAGAGGCTGAACAATGACACTATTCTAAAGATAGTGGTGGTTGTGATTTCTTTAGTTTAAGGCTCTCTGTGTCTACACTGTGTTTAAGAAATACAAGATCTTACTGAGCTATGTCCATACATTTGACTCTTCTAATGAAAGGATCCAATTATCTTAGCATTAATCAGATCAATGGCTATTGAACAGGTTGTTAATCTGTTTAGTCAAGTCTAATATGCCAATTGGATGTTTTTAGGTAAGGCATAGATGTAATTGTTTTTCAGATGTTAGATATGTTAGCTGTCTTATTCCCAAAGTCAGGCAAATCAAATTAAATTTCCCCTCTCTCCCACCCATATTTTATAAAGTTCTGGGCAATGAGAAGGATAGAAAGTGGTTCAAAAAGACAAAGTGACATAAGTAAGAGTGTGTGTGTGTGTGTGTGTGTGCGTGTGTGTGTGTGTGATTGGTAAGAAAGATTCAGAAAAGATTATAAAATGGGAAAATAAATAGACTTTTTGGTTTTTGAACTTAGAATTAATTATTCCCTAATCCTAACACCGTTACTGAGGCACAACAGAGAGGGTGAGCCTTAAAAGCACAGACTATATTTATCAATGGGAACTCCTAGCTCCTAATACAAAGTAACTACAGTGACTACTTAATTATTTTTCAAATAAATAAATGAGTACATACATTCCTTCTTAGGCACTTCTTCCATACCTCCTTGGTAACCACATGCCAGGACTTTTTTTTTTTTTTTTTCTCTATGGTTCTTGAGCCTTCTTATTCACTTCTGTAAATTGTATATGGGGAGCATCTCCAGTGACAGTTCTCTGTGGAGACAAATATGGATAGATGCCCATTTAATGACATAAACAGAGTCAACAACTAAATTTGTGGGTGAAAAATAAACTGATTTTCATTGTCTGTTGTTCTTGTTCTTCACCTTTATAAAAAGTTGCTAAGCCTTAGAAGTATTTCAGGGGCCAGCAGGTGGCATAGTGTTTAAGGCACTGCATTCCCACATGACCAATCATGGTTTGAGTCTTAGACCTGTGGCTTGAAAAATCAAACTGGATAAGTGTATACGCATCTCAAGATTCCAGGAGGATTATGGAGAAGGAGGCCATCCCCTTGGGGGGTGATTTCTCACTTTGGCTCTGACTGTCTCCATGTCTCTCTCCAGTAAGTACACGTGCTCTATGGCGATAACTTTAAAAAAAAAAAATAAAAGGAAAAGGAAAAACTAACAAACAAAGAAAGAGGTACTTCTGGTAGAAATCAGTCATTGGCTCCAGGCAACAGAGTCTTTCCTTGCTGTCTTCGTTAGGAAAACAACAGAAAAAGTTCACTTCAATTAAACTATAGTTTCTTGTTCAGGAAAATATAAATCAAGTTCCCTGAAAAGTTGCCATAGGAGTCAGGTGGACTTCTGATACCTTGTCTAATGACCAATATGACTATGATGGTCTAATACAAAGTAATTCTACAGTGCTATACTGGAGAGAGGCCAAGTCATGCATCCATTATTACCACCATTTGAAGTGCTTCAACCTCTTTGGACAGTTTTTGAGTTTGTACTCCATGAAAAAAAAATTGGTTTTCAGCACTTGCTAATTCAAGGAAAAATAATTTTTCCACATTGATGTATGGATTAATTAAAAGATATACACAAAGTATGAATACATCTCAGCTTAGAAGATAACGCAACCCAAAAGTAATAGAGGTTGAGTATCCCTAATTTGAAAATATGAAATCCAATTTCCATGTTTAACCCCATGTGATGGGTCACATTCAAAAATGCTGCAATACAAAAATATTGAATAAAATTACCTTTAGGCTATGTGTATAAGGGATATATGAAACATAAATTTTGTACCTTGTAGTAGGGACTTAAATTCAGTAAACATTTTTCTGTAGGCACAGGTGTGCCTATAAGTAGAATGTCTTTCATCTAATACATCATTCATACAAAAAGTTAAAAAGCATTCTGATTGGTGAATTTACTATTGAGTTTTACACTGAGTTTATCCAAAGTGCTTTAATTTAAAAAATAAAATTCTATCAGATGTAACTTAATAGACCAAAGCATTTATTTCTTCTACGTGTGGAGAGATCTTTAAGATTCTGTGCTGTATTCTTTCCTGTACCCTTGCATTTGAGGCTAGTGTCCTGTTCCCAAGATACATATCTACATTATTTTTACCTAAAACTCCTCTATATTCATATATTTTTCAAGTATTAGCTTACTATAAAAGTCCAGCAAATGTCTCTATTGACAAGAAAATGAGGTAAAAATCTCATGTTGCATTTCTAAAGGAGCTCTAGTGTCTGGGCCTGCCAGAAACTCTTTTCTTTTTTAAAGCAAATAGCATTTCCTATGGGTAACTGTTACTCTCACATTGTGGTTGACATTAAGACCATCAACCACAATGTCTTCTTTACTTTGATTGAAATGACTGACTACACCACTCTTTTCCAGCAATTTAAATACAGAGCACTGGACCGGCCCTTAGCCTAGTAGTCAAAGGAGCTGGAACCCACATGGCCAATGGTGGTTTGAATTCTGTCTCTAGTAACTTGAGAAACACACCAGATGTGTGTGTGTGCATGCCTATAATTCTGCCAGGATGGAGAAAGGAAGAAGAGTTTGCTTTCTCCTCTTTTTTCTCTGCCTGTCTCTCTCTGATGAGTGCACATAAGCACTTTCCACAAATAGGTAAATAAATACATAAGGCTTACTCTCATACGAGGGTGGAAAATGATTGGAACTCAATTATCCTAAAGAACAAAGGTTAAGAGACTCTCCTTCAGTTCCTGCCTCAAAATTACATGAAGTTTTCTGGTGTTTTATTTTTCTAAGATCTGAGAATTCAACTTTCTTCTCTTCCTCCTGTTCCCTCTCCCCGTCCCTTTCTCCCCCCTCCTCCTTTTCCTCCTCCTCCTTATTTTTCTCCTTGTTTTTCCTTCCCCTTATCCTTCTGTGTCTTACCTTGAGAAAGCAGGCAATAACATTAATTTCTTTATGTTAGCATCAGTGGAAATTGTCTATTGCTTTCAATGAAAATCAAACTGAAAAAAATTCATAATAGATTCTATTTTTAGGACTTATCAGTTATTTATTTATATTAGCTTTGGAATAAGATAATTGATTGTATACTTATTTAAAATCCATGTAGTATATATGTAATGCTTCTCTTAAAAACCATCCTTTTAGCCTGCATACTAACTAGATCATTTCTTTGAGGGATATATCTATACATGAACATTTCTTTTTATTGTTTTGTATTGTACTGGGTGAATTATAATTTGAAATCTCCAGTCTTCTGGGAATGATTCAATTATCACATGCATGGTTGTTGGTTATGTACTTTAATTACTTTTAAACCTATAGGTGTCATGTACTATAAATATTTGGGCCAATTTCAGTATGATATTCATTTTCCTTTTAAACTTATATAGACTTTGATATCATAAAGTCATCAGCAATTTCACAAAAGGTTCAAATTTGTCAAAAAAATCTGGTAATTTCCTTTTAAGAACAAATGTTGAAAACTATCCCTCTTTAATAAAATATAACTCATTTTTCAATTTAATTCCATAGAGATTAATTAAATGAGTGAATTTTATTTTTCTCTTACTAGGAAATTATAGGTTTGGGGCCTGTCAGTGGTGTGGTGGTTAAATGGGCTGGATCCCACAACGCCAGTTCTGTGGTTTTGAGTCCCAGACCTGGCAGTTTGAAAAACACACTAGGCCTGTTTGAATATCCCAAATCCCAAGAAGGAAAATAATTTTTTTCTTGAGAAGTTTATACTATAGGGCATGTGCGCTCGCCAGACAGAGAGAGACAGAGAGACAGAAAGTGAGAAATCACCCTCCACGGGGGATGGCCACGCCACAATCCCTTCTCCTCCGTTCTCCTCTCGGGATCTTGGGCACACACGCACACGTACCCAGCGTGAGTTTAAGCCACTGAGTCCGGGACTCCAACCGCGGTCAACTACATGGGAGTCCAGCGACATAGCCATTACGCTAACTGCTGGTCCCAGTAAAGATTTGTAGCATTATTATTTTCTATGGGGGTGTTATCTCACATTCTCTCTCTTTTTCTCAATCTGTTTCTATCCATTAAGTGCATATGCTCTCTTGAAAACTTAAGAAAAAAGAAAGAATAATTTTCCATATTGGCTCTCCAAAGTAACTGAAATCTAGTGATCTTGTTTGACAGTTCAGTGATCATGCTATAAGGCAAATAAGGCCTAAGTCTCGATTATGGCTCTAGCTATACAAAACTGACTTCCTATTAAAAAAAAAATCAAAATCTTAAAAGAAAACACACAACAGACTATAACAGACTTGTTTTCTCTTCTTGTAGTTATTACTGAAATGTTAAAATTCAGGATATCTGTGTACACATAAATGTGGAAAATAAATACATCTGCTGGAGGCCAATGTATTTCATTTTATAAAATCAGTCAGTAATAGAATCAGCTGCTTATTTTAGTAAATATCATAGCCAATTGTATATTATCATATTAGAAACAAACAGCATTTACAGTGGAATGCTGGGGAATAGGTCACACTATTAAGACCTAAGTGTTCTGTTCATTTACATAGTCTTTAGAATCCGTTTTCCTCAAGAAAATATCACACACACACTCACACATACACATACACACAGAGAGAGAGAGAGAGAGAGAGAAGAGAGAGAGAGAGAGAGCTCTTTTGTGCAGCCTTAAAGTCTTTGCTGATTTTCTCTTACTCCCTTCTGGAATTACAAAACCACTGATGATGCCCTAGTGTCTTCTTGGTTCTGTTACTTTCTTTTGAGTGTACATGAGTAGTGGATATATGCCTGGTCTTTCCTCTGCAGACTCTAAGGCAACCTACCATAAAGCACTGCATTTACATGCAATACCCAACTGAGCTTTAAACTTGAAGGATCTCTCAGTCCCCATGAGCTCTAAAATTTTATGATTCTAGGTACCAGGAAATATTTAAGCTTTCTCAATGCCAAGGAAAAACCACTGGAGCTATGATTCTGCAAATTCAACAAAGAATAATTCAAAGCATAATTTTGGTAATGATCTTATAAGGTAAAATAAAGGCCTAAGTCTTTACTATGTCTATAGTTATAAGATACAGATTATAATTCAGACAATGGTGGACAGTCAGGGCTGAGATGGATAGACTTGGAGGTCAAAGTGTTTCTAAGAAGGTGGTTACAAGTAAGAATACAGGCAGAGAGTTGGGTAGCATAGCAAGATCTGTAGTTTGCACAGAATCGTAGATCTTGGAAAGGCCTGCTTTAGATTTTGATTCAGGTATGAAAAAGTCAGGGGTGTATGGCTAGAATACAACAAGATATAATATAATCTTTTAACTTTAGGATTCATGCAAGACCAACTAGTTTTTCACAGCTACTCAACAGCTCTAGCTATTCAGGATTAAAAGTGAATGTTGGCATGAAGTGGCTCCAACTTCAACGGTGAAAAGGAAAGTGTGGGAATGGGTCTAGCAGATCCTGACAATCTCTCTGCATATGATATGATATGCTTATGATATTTCAACTCTCAATTTCAGAATAACAGTTTCAAAATCTTTGAGTGGCTATGTACTTGATACATTTTAGAATCTCTCCTTCAATGATTTCATGAACTTTTATCAATTAATTATTAAGTTAATAGAGTCAAATGACTATTCCCTGAAGTGGCTCCAATATGATGTGATCTAGGGTTTGTATGAATATGTAAAATTTCAGCAGAAATTGATTTTAATGATGTAGTTTACCAAATTAAAACATGGGATAGAAAATGAGGTATATGGCTTTTACTACATAATATCCCATAACCACAGTTATACACTCTGCTTCTTCTCTTCCTCCAATATTTTTTTATTGTTTCTGGGCTAGATAATAGCAGAAGGATGCATATATTATCCTAATTTCTGTTTAATTGTATAGGTCCATGCATTCAATTCAATATTATGGACTTTTCTTTGCACTAGATTATCTGGAGAGATAGGGAAGAACCCAAATTAGGAGGGAAGACATAATTTCTGCCTTCAAGGAATGTCAGTTGTATTAACAACAAAAACTTATGAACATGAAGCAATAAAATACAATACCAAGACAGTTTAAAATAAAGTGCTAAATTAAATATTATCATGTACCATGATGATACAGTTCAAACTGTAACTTTTGTGGACAGAACTAGCCAGAGTTAAGTGATCATTTAAAATTATCAGTAAAAAAGTGAAGAAACGTAATTTTTCTTTGTCTAAATTTTGCTGGTCAGGTCACTCAACCCTTTTTATATCTTAGTCACATTCCTAGAAATGCAGCATTATTAACACACTGTTTCTCTTAGTTTCCCGCAGCTGCATCTCTGTCTCATAATTCTTGTTTATGTTAAGTCTAACACCTTGATTACCAGAGGTCAGACTATAACTAATCACAGCCATCCAAAGCAGATCTCTGAACACAAGAACAAATGAAGAAAATTCTGACAATACAGAGTCCAGCTGAATGAGTTGTAGAAGAAGGTGAACTATATTTGAGATTTTCACCAGTTTGGGAAAGAAATTCCAAATCTTATAAAAAAAAAAAAAGAAGTAAAACTGTTAGTCAACAGGTAACTAATGAGAAGGGGAATAAACTTAGAAACCATATATTTAAGACAGTGATTGAGCTCTTCCTCATTGGGGTAGATAATCTTATGTATGTACACCAAAAAATCCTGAGAGATTCATGTTTATATAATGCAGTAAAATGATTCATGCTAGTCGGAATGGAATACATGTGAATTAAAGAAAGTGATTGATATATTTTATAATTAGTTACAAGAAAAACTGTTGAAATGAATGCATGGTTTAAAGATTAAAGAGATAACTTTCAGTTATTTGAATGTTTTACTTTGAGGCGCACCACGTTCTCTGGAGAGACTGAGACTAGGTAAAGGAGCTATTACTGCATGTCTAACAGAGAATATTTCCATATTAGAGCACAAATCTTCAAAGGAGATTTATGTAATGACCTGTCATTAGTGTTAGTGCTGTCCCTAGCTGACACGGTGAAGTAAACAAGGTTGGTTTGCCTTTTCCTACTTCTACTGTCTCTTGGTGTGACTCCTTTTTGCTGCCCATCCTCTGGATCTGTCTCATCTACTTCCTCAACCCAGCTCTATCATTGTTGGGCGTGGTGGTGCCCGCCCTTTAGCAAAAACCCAACTCTCTCATTGCATGTATCTTAGAACCCGGTTTTCTGCTAATATCCCAGTCTACTAACCCAGCATGAATGTTAAGGAGACATTGAGTAATTTGTGACCTATAGCAATGACTGACCCTAAGAGTGAAAGGTCAGAGAAGTCAAGGAGTATTTTTGACAAGTGGAACTTTCTGCAGAAATATCTGGGGTTGGGATTTTCTTCCCTACCTGTACATATGGTGCAGCCTGCTTAACATTTTAATCACGTTACAACACTGATGAAGAATCATGTTGCAGTGTCTGAAGGATCAGTTCAAATTCTATTGACTTTTCTCAAAAATACTTCCCATACTCTGCTACCTGAGAGAGGAGGATAGTCCCATGTTTCCGATATTGGTGTATTTGAATAGAGATCTTGCTGGTGTGTGTCCCTGAGAAGAAATGAGATGCTCATTTGTTTGGCTTATGATAGAACTTCCTTCTGCTTTTCAAGCACTCCAAATATATTTAACCAAATTATGTGTGAGTCAGAGTCGCCAGTTTGAAATGAAGGATACTGGAAATGCCTTTCACATTTTAGAGCAGTCCAGACAATCAGACAACAGCTCCTGGGGCTATACTTTTACTTATTTAATTAGTTTATCGCTGTCATTTATTCTTTGGTTTCTGTGGAGCATTCTTATAATTATTGGAAAGGATGTGTTTGGTCCAGGTTGATGAGCTCTGACTATGTTCAGCTGGAAAGTGGCATTGTTACATGCACTATGAGAGCTAAGGATGGATGGGAATTTACATGAATACGCTGCTGACGCTGGAAAGTCTTCAGAATTTATTCCTGATAGCCATGGCCAACCCTCTCTGCAATTTTTGTGTCAGATGCTTAAGTCACCTCTCCATTATTCAGGGACTGATGCTACTGAGGTGTCCTCATTCTGTTTCTTCTTTCTTCAGATGTCTAGCTTTTGATCATGTTCCTATTTAACAGCACCTCTACCAGAAAGTAGAGTATAAGAAAGGCACAAAAGTAAAATTCAAACCTATCAGTTGTATTGTGTGGAGGGCACTGCAGTTTTGCTGCCTTTCCTCTTAGCAATACAATGCAGCACTGCTTTCTAGTCTCTTCAGTCAAACCCAAACTTCCAAAGTCTTTCTTTTATGCAAACAGTTTTAATAAACTCTTGGGCAAACTTCAAGGCTACAAGATCAAACTGTATAACCTCTGTAAACCTCACTTGCCTTGTCTGCCTACCCCTGGAATGAATAGTAAAAGATGCATTTATATTTCAGTTTGACCAGTAATTATTGAACACTTACTATATGCTTTGAAAGGAAATTAACGAATCCAATTTTTGGGCTAGTTTCTATCCATCATTAACTTTTTAACTTATTTTTATTTCCTTACTCAATTGTTTTAATATTAAAAGTAACATTTGGGGACCAGCAGTTAGTGTAATGGCTATGTCACTGGACTCCCATGTAGTCGACTGCGGTTCACATCCCAGACCCGGTGGCTTAAAACTCATGCCAGGCGCGTGTGCGTGCATGCCCAAGATCCCGAGAGGAGAATGGAGGAGAAGGGATTGCGGCGTGGCCATCCCCCCTGGGGGGTGATTTCTCGCTTTCTGTCTCTCTGTCTCTTTCTGTCTGGTGAGCGCACATGCTCTATAGCAAAAACTTCTCAAAAAAAAAGTAACATTTGTACCAATAAAAATCGATAAAATAGGTACAAATAAATCCTTCTAGCCTCCCGAAAGTTATAATTTAATATCGTGGTGTATTCTTTTTGTGTATTTATTTTCATGTTCTTACAAATATTCAAACTTATACACATAACCAAAAAATATAAATATACCTCAACTCTACGAATTTTTCTCAAACACCTTCATTTTTTTCCTTACAGAGACTTTTTTTAACCAACCTATGCGAAATTAGGATTCTGCTAGCCACCGTTGCCTCATCAAAAATTCTCTACTCTGACTATACTTGCTTTATTTTAGTTTTCCTATGTCACTCATCACCATCAGCTATAATATATATTTTATTACTTATTTGTTGTGAGTGTGTGCGTATGAGTCCCTAGCCATAGAATGTAAGTTCCATGAGGGCTAATTTTTGCATCTTTTCTTTTCCTTAATTGCTGT
This sequence comes from Tupaia tana, assembly GCA_026018925.1. Lineage (NCBI taxonomy): Eukaryota > Metazoa > Chordata > Mammalia > Scandentia > Tupaiidae > Tupaia > Tupaia tana. The sequence continues at coordinate 19,084,063 of JAKSZU010000020.1, read as the reverse complement.
AACTCAGTGTTAAATAATATTTTATGGTACATGCTCAAAATTGTTTTGTAGAATGAATATATATTGGGGTTCTTTGAGGGTAGTTATTTTCTTTTTAAAAAGTGGGATGATACTCAATCTTCTGTTTGTTTTTCATACTAGACAATCTCACAAGGAGAATAGACACATTTTAACTCATTTTAAACAAATTTAGCTATGTAATAGTCCACAGTAAGGATTCCATATTATATTTATTTACCATCCTAATGTTGGTATAATTTTTCAGTTGTTTCCATATTTTTCCCATTGAGAAACAATATAGTACACTTGCATATATCAGTATGTGCTGTTGTTTTTCTTTGAAAAATAATAATAGTGGGGCCAGTGGGTGGCATAATGGTTAAGGTTCTGGACTCCCACATGGCTGATTGCAATTTGAGTCCTGGACCCAGTACTTGAAACTCACATAGGGGACGTTTGCATACAGACATGCCCAAAAGTCCTGTGGCTATCACCTCTGGGGGTGATTTCTCACTTTCTTCTTTCTTTCATTTCTTCCTTTCTCTTTCTTTCTTTCTTTCTTTCTTTCTTTCTTTCTTTCTTTCTTTCTTTCTCTCTCTCTCTCTCTCTCTCTCTCTCTCTCTCTCTCTCTGTCTCTCGGGCAAGCACACCCCCACATATCAAAAATCTCTCATAATAATAATAATAGCTAAATTATTTATTACTTTTACCTCAGAACTTTACTAAATACTTTACAACATGCATTAATGTATTTAATTTTATTAATTCCAACAGTCCAAACTGAAATATGAATGTGTCCTTTACTATTCAAGTACTTTCCTGGAGTAGGCAAAAAAGGCAACTGAGGCTTACACTGTATAAACGAGGGTTATACTGTTGGTTAAGAACACAGAGTAACTGCTGATAGCTGATATCATGTACTAAATGCCAACTCATGTCAAGGATTCACATGTAAAACTGTTGAAGAGCTGTAGTATTGGGTCTGGTGGTCCTATGCAGTAGGCAGTTATTATCCCCTTCACCAGGTTACAGAGGAAGAACTGAAAAAGTTTTGATAACTCATCCAAATTCACAAGTCTGTCTAAGAGGCTAAGCTAAGATTCACACCCCAGCAGTCTGTATCCAGAGACTGCTTTCTTGGCTATTTCCCTGACGGCATAAGTGGCTTTGGCTTGGCAAAAGTTTTAAGAGTAATAGATACTGCCAATTAATTTCTAGAAAGGCTCAGAGTCCATACTGTCACAAGCAATGATTAAGAATGTCTGTTTCTCTTTATTCTCATCAGGACACTTTTGATGTTTTATGTCATTTATTAGTTTTTTTTAAAACTTGCAGAAGTAATAGGTTATAAGAAAGGCTGTTTTGAATACAATTCCTAGTGAGGATTAATCCTGTGACTGGGAATTAATAATGGTGTGGTTAAATTACTTTACCAGTAGAAATTATCTGTCATAAATGTCTTCAATAAAATGAGAATGGAAGCTAATTGCTGTTGGTTAGGCAGTCATGTACTTCTAATTTACTAGTAAGGATTCAGGGATAAAAGAAGGCCTATTCCTAGCTGTGGAGCTATTTCTAACATCCACTGCCCTTTCCTTTACATGAGATAGGGCAAATCTTGAATGTCAGCTGTCTTGTTAAAGAGAACAAAGGCAAATGCATGATAGTGGAGTCATAATGCCAAGTACGCTTAGCTGTTGGTATTTTGGTGCTGAGTTAAGAATTTGCTTAGTCTACCATACTGTGCTTTTCAAGACTACAATTGTAACTGGCTTTATTCTGAGGACTCAATTTCATTGTAATGTGGCATGAAAGTATATAATCCTTCAGCAAAAGGATTGGCATTACAAACCCACAGCTTATGAATGACAAATGAAACAACACTTATTTACTTGTAGAATTGCCAGACTGTTGTAATTTCTATCTTTCAAGTGACCATACAGTTTATGGTTTAAACTCTCAAACTCTGAGAGTGGAAGGATTGCTGCCAGTAACTATGCTGGAATACCAGATGTACACTGAGATCTTTCTACACAGGCTGAGATGTAGCTCACTTGACATATCCTACACTTACATTTTCTGTTTCTTCCACATACACGCCTTAATACCTACTTGAAAACAAAAGTTCAATAGTGGACAACAGTATTTTCTATCTCACTGATCTCTTTATATTAGTCTTCTCTTGTCCTTCTTTCCTTCACTCTTTTACTATTTCTCAGCACATTCCTATTTCCTCGTTACCAAAGCTCAATGTTAGTTAAGAGTACCTCCTTGAGAAAAGCAAGGCCTGTGAGAGTCTTGAGTTCTAGCGTGAGTGGATCTTGGAGCAATCGTCCTGTCTTCTTTGTTTTTCCTGTACTTTCCTTTTTTAGCTGTCTTATTACCCACAATGTCTTAAAATCCAGCATATGGCCCATTTCTAAAGTAGAAACTCTTATAATTTATGAAGCAAATATATTGGATATTTAAAAGGAAAAGGGGATGGGTGGAGGAAAGAAACAATGAGAAAGCTCTCTTGATCAAATCCTTCAATCATAGTATCAATTCTCTATTCGTGCATTAAGTTACTAACTGACCGTGTTAAATAAGATCTAAATCAGTTTGCCTGTGTCTGGAGAGCAGCAATATGTGTTTTCTGAAGCTATTAGACTGACCTAACAACTGTGAAAAATGTTTCTTCAAGTTAAGGGTTAGAAGAGAGAAGAGGCGTGTTCTGTATACAATAGCAAAAGACTGACCGTCACCGTCAAAGCTCATTTCATGAAAAGTAAATATCATTATTATGGCTTGTTTTATTTTGTAAGTCCGACATTATTAGTGCTTTCATACGCAAAGTATAGCCAAAAACACGATAAGAAAATGTTCTCGTTCTGTATTCATCTAACAACACTCGGGCTTTTCTGGAAACTTAGTTATCTGTATCATTGCTTCACCATATATTAAGACTTTCCCTTTCGTAGTTTCCAAAACTGTACACAAATGAGTCAGTCTTATTAGCTTATTTACTAAGTCCAGAAACCAGTTTTAGGGATTGAGAGTTCAATTGTACTATTTAACTTAAACTGGAGAGTAAATAAATACATGGGTTAAGCATGTTGGGAGATAGAGACTCTTGAACTTATGTCAGAAGACCACTGTTCTAGGATACATGTAGAGCTGAAACCACTGTCTATTGTAGCGTAGTATTTTCTTAATGAATGTTTATTGAGTGAATGAATACACTCTGGGGCCCGCTGAAACACCTGTGTGGTGTGGCAACACATAGAGCCTCTCTGGTTTTTAGTATTGTTCTCTGCAAAACAAAGTTGTTAGATGATGATCTCTAAGGATTGTTTCATCTCTAAAATGTCATAATGCCTAGTGATAATAGCAATGAAAATAATAATAGGAATTAGCTCGAAAGGCCCTCTGTCACTCAGTATCTACAGCCAGTTACTAGAATTCTCTCTAATATGAAGAAACTAACCCATAGAAAATAAATCATGTGTTCTAACTTACAAGGAAAAAACAAACTCATTGGACAGAGTAGGTGTACACAAAATTCAAAAATCACATTAATAAGAACATCTAATAATGCTAAGTACACCCATCTTTTTAAAGCATTGATTTGTAGAGATATGGTATTTGTAACTTGATTGTAAGATTATTTTCAGAAACTTTGATGGAGGTTCTAGAATCTAACTCTTTTAGGATGCATAGTAATACTCACAACTTATACCCAGGACTTGTAAAGAGTACAATACTTCTTTGTTTTTTCCTCCATGTCATTTCAAAATACGTTCTTCCTTTAGATTATGTGCATAGCACACCATGTTTATTTACTCATCCAAATGGCTTTCATGGTAAAGAAACACACTAATAGGAAGAAATCAGTAGGTAGTACTATGCCTGACTCTGTTCCTGGCTTCTCTGGATTGTTTTCAGCACAGGGGTGTCTCAGTCTCTTCAGGCTTAGAAGCCAAACCAGCAACTAACACTGCCATCCCTGATTTCAGGGAACACTTCATGATTCTCCTGGTCTAGATATTAACACAATTTATTTTGCCCCCTTAGATCAGTGAAAACAAAATCACACACAAAAAGTAAAAAGAAGCAAAATAACCCAGAAACTAGAAAAATAACATTATTTGGAATTTGAAGAAAAGGAATCTAAATACGAAACTATGAAAAGCAATGAAATTATGAGCACAGTTTTATTACTGAGTATCATTAAATACCCATCTCAGTTTGCTGTTCTTAGAATTCACTAGAGATATCCCATTTCCATGATTGTCATGCAAATAAGGTAGTTATTTCTCTGTTCATTTACAGAAAAGAGAAGATTGACATACCCCGAATCTTGAACTTTGGGGTGGGTATCTACTTTCTCTCATTTCTCTAAGTGACCCTGCTCTGAGGGTTGATAGCTTTGCAGAATTCTAATTTCTCCACTTTTACAATATTGTAATTACTTTATAACTATAGTAATAATGATGACAACAATGTCTGGAGGTTGCTAACTCACCTGCAGTTATCCCTTACATAGCCACACATTTTCTTATATAAATCACTGAGAATCAAACAGCTTCAAATTTTTAATGAGTTGGCTGCTATTTGGTTTTAAATAGCCTTTCCTCATCAAGCAGAGCAGGCAGGTAGATAGTAATCTCTATGAGAAAATAGATGCTTATTATTCTCCCACAGTACTTGGCACAATGTATGGTTCAAAATTATATGTCCAATAATGAAATATGTGCGTACACACACACACACACACACACACACACACACAGATCATAATCTGTTAGCTTATACCCTAAAAGAAACCAAAGCAAATTTTAAGGAACACCTGTAGTGAATGATATAGAAGTCTGAGAGTGAGATCTAAATGAATTTAAGGAATCTATTTTTCTCTCTCTGTCTCATCATTTCTCTGCCTGAAACTTCCTGACTGTATCAATTTCCCAATTTTTCTCTTCTTTAGTATTAAGGTAATCATGTTTTTACCTCTTAGGGTTATTGTATTGATTAAATGTACATAGGAGACCCTGAACATATTCTGTGTCTAGATTAATAGCTGTTTTAAAATTTGCATGATAATTTAAGTCAGGGTCATTTGAGGTGGGTTTTCTAGGTGTAGACATCAGATCCTTATTTTTTTAGTTATTTTATTTATTTTTATTTATTTATTTTAATTTGACCAGAGAGGGACAGAGAGAGAGAGAGAAAGAGAAAGCCAGCTGCCAGGTCCAGGACTCAACCCACAGTAAGCCATGTAGGAGTCCAGTGGCCTTAACCATCATGCCTCCTGCTGGCCCAACATCAGATCCTTTTTACATGTAACAATTAGAAGAGGTGGAGTTTAAGACATTTAAGGCAGAATTCTTTATTAATTACGGTGTGATTTTAATAGACACAAAAGTGAAAGTGTATTTGTCAATGGTAATGTATATGGTTATATCTCTGACTTGACTAATAAGCACTGTATTCATGCTGGCATGAACCATGTTGTACATTGTAAAGACATATAGTGATTAAATGTAAATTTAAAAATACATAATAAAAAATTTTTAAATTATGGTATGTTTACAGTAGGTTTATGAAGATTATAAAACCTCTCTTGAAGGATTCCTGAAATTTCTTCGTAATTCTGCATAATAGTTACAATATATTAGTGCTCCATCACCCCACATTCCTCTTTGGCTCTCAATCAGTTACTCTGCTTTGTGTTTGTACGTATCTTACCTCCAAGCCATAAATGATTATAGGAGTTTAGAATGATTTACTTTTTCTTTTACATTTTCTTTCTTTCCATCAAATGCTTATACATTTCTTATCTATATCTATGTATTCATAATCAGTTGGCCTTTTAAATCCAATGTTCAGCACATTTGTAACCTTAACTTGTAGTCAGTCCATATGGCCAAGTTACTTGTCACTGACTGATAGTGCCACCTCCCAGATGCTAACACAGGAGTGAGTTCACCGTTTGCTTCTTTTGGTACCTACAAGATGAGCCTGTAAGTCCACAGTTTGTCTTTGTCTACCTTGAAAGGTTGCTTTTCCATCATTGTTTCCCTAAAATTGTGGCAAGGAGATATGACCTAGCTTCTCTCTTACACATAAGTAGTAAATTTACACTTGCATTATCTGTACTGATGCTATCGTTTGAAAATGATCCAGATTTATTTGAAGAAATTCAGGTAGCTGTAGCCAAACCAGATTGTGGAGGATGGGTCACCTGACGAATCCACACAGTTCAAAGTGACCTGCATTCTGTCTTTAGCTTATGTTACATTGACCCAGACCATGAATCTTTGAAACTGCAGGATTTTATTAGACATGGCTAAAATTGTTCTTATGCTTGGCCACTAATAATCAACACACAGAGCCATGCTATCAGTAAACCTCGAGTGACCGGAATCCATCATAAAGACTGCCTGTGGCCAACAGTAGAGGCCATTTTATACACGGTATGATGCGTTTTACTGACCATGTTTGGCTTAACTGGCTGCCTCAGGTGACTCTTGTTCCATTAAAGCACTTGTATTAGGAAATTACCTGAAATCTAAGAAGCTATTTTCTTTACTATTAGAATATAAATAACAAACGGACACTGGTGATTATTATATTGCTTTCACATTCCCCAATCCCTTCCAGCTAGTCAGTGGCAAATCTAGGGTGGGTTTTTGCTCTGTTTGCATTGCCTCCTTTCAGGGTCACAAACCTGTCCTTTCTGTAACTGAGGGGCTCTTTTGTGACCCATGTTTCAATGTATTTGCTCGATAGCAGATGTCTGACTCTTTAAAGTTTCCCATGAGCGAGATAGCCCATCTTTCCAAATGTATCACAAGTTGGTGCAGGAATTTCACATCTTCCTCTTTTCTACTCCAGGGATCGGTGACGGATGGTCACTGCAGGTTTTTTTTTGTTTTGTTTTGTTTTGTTTTGTTTTATTTAGATTTCCTCCCTTTTGTTTACTAATCCTTCATACTTCATCACCCACTAAATTTCTAAATTGTATCTCCCCAGCATTATAACAACTTAACACTTAATGCAACAACTTTTTATCTCCTTTTCACTTGCTTTCTCACATTTTTCCTTTGGAAAGAATCCATCAATATCGACTCTTGAATCATGAAAATGATCCTACTGTCACTGAATTATAGAGTCATAGAATGTTAGAGCTGGAAAGGAGCTAAGTTATATTTCTCTTGCATCCATGCTTCCAATAGAGCATGTCCTGGCTCGTTGTAACTGCATGAAAATTTCCCCTATGCAGCATCATATGTCATAAAGCATGTCGCAAGCTCTTGATGTTTGGGGTTTTGCATTAAAACCCAAACATCTATTAAATAGAGCCCATTCAATCTCTAAGACTATGCTGCAGCTATTTTAGGAGCTCTAAATGGTGCAGAAGACACTTCCAAGTATGGCATTTTCCAGCCGAAAGCTTAGAGAATGTGACTGGAAGGACACAGGGATGTTCCATATTAAAAAATAGTCATCATATACTGAACAGAGACCTGTTTGTGGGGAAAATGATAATGACTTTTATGTGTATATTTGAGGTATGTATTAAAACTGTTTTCTCACATACTAGCAGATTAGTAAAAATATGTGCAGATCCTCCATTTTCTTTTCTCTATTTTTTTACTTAGGAGAAAGTTCCTAGAGATAGATAATCAAAAGAAAGATTTGATTTGGGTTCTGGGAATAGACAGGAGGAAATTCAAGTTAGATTGAAGGTAGTGTAATGGAGGTCAGTGTTTAAAAAGGCACTAAAACCACACTACGCTATGTGTAATTGTTCCCAATGTCAACTCCCAATTGCTCAAGTTTCTCTACCTTGAGATAGAGAAGAGAGTCTGTCCAGTACTTTCCAATGACAATGTGGCAGGTAAATGACTATTGTCAGTATGGATGATGTTAGGAAGTGATCTCAAGCACTAACCACACACTAAGACAACACCACCCCACCTTAGATCTTTCTCATGATGTCTTAACACTGTTGCCAGTATTTTGCATTTATATAATCCTTTCCTCTGAGGAAAATTATACCTTTCTAACGTTGACTTAGTGCTACCATAGCCTTGTTTGTCATTGCTTATCCATCTAATACACATTTAGCTCCTTTAATCTTTTCCCATAAATACATCATTCCATTTTCTTTCATTATTTCAGCACTCTCCTCTGTACTCAGTCCAATTTCTCAACACGTTTTGAGTGTCGAGGGGCTTGATGCTGTACTTAGCTTACCCAGAGCTGGAAGGTGGAAGTCATTTCTCTATATTTCTGCTCTGCCCCAACATAATGGATCATTGTATTCAGTTCAAAATAGCATCAGCCCCTTTGGCAGCCATATCACATTGCAAACCAATATGTAATTTGCCCTCTATTATCAGCTCCAGGTCTCTTTCAGCATTACTACTCTCCAAGTTTCTCCTGTCCATTGAATTATTTTGCTCAAGATGTATTGGTTTTCATTTTTCTCAGCTGAATCCCATTTTGTTATGACTCATCACTGCCCTCTCTGGGTCCATTTATGTGACATCTTAGGAGCTTCAGTGGTGAATGCCATACATCTTCACTTATCATCTACAAGGTTCATTAATGAGCTATTTCTGCTGTTCTCTTATTCAGATCATTCAAGTAATGAAAATACCCCTTCTTACAGGTCATTTTTAAAGAGATTTAGTAGGACCCATGCTAACACAAGGAAAGACACTTTTTAGCACTATTTTCATATATAACAAGGCTATGCTTACATAATATTCCACTTTGAATCTCCTGAGTTTTTTGAAATCCCTTTCTTAAAGAAGGTTTGGAGACTTGGCTAATGTTTACATATGTTCATAGTAACACCATTTTACCTTTTCATGACTTGGATTTGTTAAAACAAAAATCAGTGTTGAAAATGCTTTAATGTCATTATCTTAGTTACTTGGAGGCCATCTGGATCCTTAAAAGGATCATTTAGCTTCTCTTTCCTCCATATGCCACATGAGTAATCACATCAACTTCTCCTCTTATAGTAGGACTAATGATGATGCATATAGAGCTTATCAGAAATATTTTTCTTCACCTAAGTTGAAAGAGTCAGTGAAAATAACAAAGAACATGACTAATTGGGTATAGTTGTACATATACTTCCAGTCTAGACATGGAGAATTGAAAAGGGAAATTGACTTGTCATAAGAATTCCTAGGTTCTCTACTGAGCAGTAAATGCATTTACTGATAGAACTTCATAGAGCCTTGCACCTGTATTTGAATAGAGTGTTGTCTATAGGCTGTGTGACAGATATATATTGAGTTGTTGGAAAAGGCATGATCCCTTTTTACACAGAAAAGCATGTCACAACTTTTCTGACAGCCTAATACTGCTATTTTTATATGTATATATAATATATGGTTGGTAACAAAACATGTGCTTTCCCTAACATTAATACTACTATCACAAGTGTCCGGTGATTGTTTTTAAAACTTAAAAAAAGTCCTTATTTGAGCAAATGTTGAATTCACTGATCTAGAATAAATATTTTAGTAAAGTTTCTTATATGTAAGGAACACGTGGGAAGAACAGATTTGAAGTCTTTCTTATCCTGAGACTTGTTTGACACCATTTAGATATGTGCTATTGATTTTGCTCAATACTAGGGGAAATAGCTTTGCTTTCTACTAAGATATCTGGAGATCTTTGATATTTAGTTAGACTAGTATTAATGCAACAATAAGTGGGACCAGCAGTTGGCATATGGCTATGTTGCTGGACTCCCATGTAGTCAACTGTGAATCAAGTTCTGCACCTGGTGGCTTAAACTCATGCCCGGCACGTGTGTGTGCGTGTCCAAGATCCCGAGAGGAGAATGGAGGAGAAAGGATTGCAGCATGGCCATCCCCCATGGGGGGTGATTTCTCGCTTTCTGTCTCTGTCTCTGTCTCTCTCTCTCTCTCTGTGTCTTTCTGGCGAGTGTACGCATTCTACAGCAAAAAGTTCTCCAAAAAAAAATGCAATAAAAAAGAAAGAAAGCAAATACCAATAATTACTAAATTCTTGCTATGATCCAGGCACTGTTTTAGGCACATTCTTATACTTTCCATCTTTTAATTTTTACCACAATATTAAGATGTACTTTTCTTTGTGTTTTACATGTTAGATAACTTGTGATGAGAACATAAGAGCAAACTCCCCCAAGTCACACAGGGTTTTAATTGAATGACAGTGATAACTGAGTGACAAAGCCATGACTATTAGACGGCATAATCTTTATTCTGCCTCTAATGCCTTGAAAGCTTTCTACCTATGCTTTATGTTTTACCTCATGACTTTAAGGTAAAAAAATAACCACGCCATTATGCTTGAGATTCTGTGGGTCAGGAGTTTGGGCATAGCCCAGTGAGGAGAGCTCTACTCTGCTCCACTGTGTCTGGGAATTCAGCTGGGAAGAATCAAGGCTGAGAGTGACTTGATGGCCTGGACTGACTCAACGGTTGGGTGGTAGCAGCATTTAGAGGCATCTTCACTTAAACGTATGGCAGATAATGGTGGCTGTTGTCTGGAAACATTGGAAATGGTATGGTGTCACTTCCTCTCCACTCTAGTCCTCAACTTCTATATTTAGCTCAGGTCCTTGGGAGAGGATATAGACTCCACTCCTCTATGAGAAAGTGTTGGTTTTCATATATTTTATGTGTTTGTTATTCACATTATAAAATATCTTCCTAGTGGCCATGGTGGTAATTAAACGCTGCTCAGTGTTTTCACGGTTTGATGTGTGTTCCTGATGAGCTTCTTCTTTTAGCTGTGTTTTATTTACGTGGTTCTCAACGATGGCTCCAAGTCATCATCACTGGGCAGCCTGATAAATCTATCAGTTCTGGACTGCACTCCAAATTTACTGAAGCAAAATCTCTAGGAAGGCAGTATGAGATTCTGTAGTTTTACCAAGTTCCTGGAGATATTTAAGTAGCTGGCCCGACTTCAGTACTGAGTTTTACTTAAACAGCTCTCAACAGATGAGAATGTTCTCAAAAACCTACCTGCTACATTCCCTGACCTCTGTTATTAAAGTTGCTTATCTGTCATTCTCACCTTTTCTCTCTCCATAGGAGAGGCACTGACATTTTACAAAATACTACCTCTACATTTGTAAGAGGAATTCTGAGAGCTTCATTTCTCATCTAATCAGAAATGTATGACAGGAGTTTAAGCAAACTCTCTGCTGAAGCTAACACAGCAGGGGGTGGACCAGCTTAGAGCTGCAGGTTGATAGTCACTTCTGTGAACGGTTAGACTAGTAGCACCCAGTGATTTGATTTGCATATTTATAATTCAATGTGTTCACAAAAGTGCTGCTTTGAGGGGTCCATTGCAGCAGCTCTACTCCAATGAAAATATCTTCAAAGATCCTTGTCAACTTTCTTCAGCATTCTTCTGAGGTTCAGAACCAGATGAGGGTAACAGTTCACAACTCAGGAGGAGTCGTGATAAGATCTATTAATTCTTTCTCCCCCTAGAAATTCATCTCTCAGCTACCAGAGCAAGTGGTCCCCTAAGTGGAAATTGGAGCACTCCTTTAGTTGAAAATAAAAAAGGAAGGTTGCTTCTGTCTTACCTGCATAGTGGCCAGCCTTCAGGTTGTCAGGAATTTTACACACTGTGAAGATTGTAGATGGAGAAGTCTAGTGTGAGAGAAGAAACTATGAGTCTAGTGTGAGAGAAGAAACTATGAAGGACCAGCTGAGGAGGATGAAGAGATTGATAGGGTACTTGCAGAATGAGTTTTTTGTATTGCATATTTTTATTTATTATCATCATAATCTTGTTTATATTACATTGAATCACATATAACTTTACAGTGTATTACATTTCTTTTTCCAGAAGGAATACCATGCATATCAGTCAATACAGAGACATTAAAATCCCTATTTCATCATCCAATAACTTTTCATTATTTTTCCCATTTATTATTATTATTATTATTATTCCAATTATTTTTTTAAACAGTCAATCACTATTCCTCATTTTGCTTGTAAAAATACTTTACCCAACATAAAATATTTCTTGATTGAGCTTGCTTATATCTTAAACAAGGAGAAAATTACTAAAGAGATTGTCCTGTAATTTGATAGAGAGGCTATAATGTGAACATTCTTGCATTTATCTAAGGGACAGAAAAGTGAGATTCAGCATGTTAATCTCACAGTCATCCTAAATCTCGGCCACTTCCTCTTAACTAAATCTCAAGAAAGGTAAGAGATGATGATCAGTAAGGACTATGTTCCACAAATTCTCTCTAAGGTTAAGAGGCTTTGAGAGAAGTACATGAAACAAGCAAAAGCCAATGAAAGCTGAGTCATACTATCTGCAAGATTGGAGTAAGGTAGTAGAAGGCAAGAAACACATAGGTAATGCTTTCTTTTCCCTTTACTCTCACGTGATTTCAGACTAGATTTAGCCATCTGTTCCTTTTAAAGTGTAATTCATAGACAGTCTGTATTCTAGCCTTTTCAGTGTCTTATAAAAAAAAAGTGAAGATGTCTGGAACCTACCTTGCCTGTACTGAATCAGCAACTCTAGGGGTAGAATCCTGGAATCAGAATTGAATGTGCACAATTCTGATGCACATTCAGGATGAAGAGCATTAACTTCAATCCTGCCGCTGCTGATGCTGGGGAAGCTGGAACGGTGTTGCTAAATGTTCCTATTGAGGTGCATACACCTTTACTGTGCCCTTGCCCCTCAGGTAACTCGGGGTTGCTAGGAGGGTCTTTAGAAGTTTGCTGGTGTTAAATGGATGACCTTTATGAGATAGACTCTTCTTTGATATTAATTAGTTATTAGATCTGCAAACATTCTAAAGGACAGAGTTACCTATAATAAAAATTCCTCTTTGATTTTTTTTAATAAAAATGAGAGACTGTATATTTCAACCCCATATTTTATTTAATATGCTAATTTTCTTTTTTCTTTTTGGAGAGGTTTTCGCTATAGGGCGCGTATGCGCCCTATAGCAAAGAGAGACAGAGAGTTAGAAAGCAGGAAATCACCCCCTGGGGAGATGACCACGCTGCAATCCCTTCTCCTCCATTCTCCTCTCAGGATCTTGGGCACACACATGCGCCCAGCATGAGTTTTAAGCCACCGGGTCCAGAACTTGAACTGCTGTTGGCTACATGGGAGTTCAGCAACATAACCTTTACGCTAACTGCTGGTACCAAAATATGCTAATTTTCTTTTTTTTTTTATCTTTTTTTTTTGGAGAGGTTTTTGCGATAGAGCACGTGCGCTTGACAGACAGAGAGACAGAGAGACAGAAAGCGAGAAATCACCCCCCAGAGGGGATGGCCATGCCGCAATCCCTTCTCCTCCATTCTCCTCTTGGGATCTTGGGCAAGCACGCACACGCGCCCGGCATGAGTTTTAAGCCACCGGGTCCAGGACGCGAACTGCCGTCAACTACGTGGGAGTCCAGCGACATAGCCATTACGCTAACTGCTGGTCCCAATATGCTAATTTTCTATGAGTAAAATTGCTTGTGCAAGTGTCCGAGCAATTTGCTTGGAACTGTAAGAGATGATGGTAGTTGTTTAACATTCTAATCAATGCAGAATTCCAACAGATAGAGTATTGTGCATTTTTTTCCAATTTTTATTCTGTCAAAGTACACATAAAATGTATCATTTTGCTCATTGTAAATGTAGAGTTTAGTGTATCAAATACATAGTAATATTGTGTAAAACACACCTATACAAATTAAACTATAACTTTCCTTCTCCCCCATCCCCCAGCAACCAACATTCTATTGTCTGTCTTTATGATTTTGACTGTTTTAAGTACCCTATCTAATAGAAATTATACAGTTTTTGCCATTGTGTGACTTATTTCATTTAGCATAATGTCCCCAAGATTCACTTGTGTTGTGGCATATGTCAGATCTTCCTTTTTTTGTGAAGCTGTGTAATATTTTACTCTCTCTCTCTATATATATATATCTCCTTATCAATGGATTCTTAAGATGCTTCTACATTTTAGCTATTGTGAATAATGCTACTATGAACACAGGTGTATAAATATTACTGTGAGAACATGCTTTCAATTTTGTTGAGTCTATGACTAGACTGTAAGTTCTTGGAGAATGTCTCATTTTGCATTCGAAACAATACACAAGGCTTTCAGTTGCTCCCCATCTTCTTCATCAACACTTGTTTTTTTTCTTTTTTAAATTTTCTTTCTATATAGTATCAACCCTAGCATGTATAAGGTGATTTGTGGTTTTGATTTGCTTTTCCCTAATAATTAGTGAAATTAAGCATCTTTTGTATGCTTATTGGTCATTTCTATGTCTTTTTTGAATAAATGTCTATTTAATTATTTTGCCATTTGTTTGTTTTTCTGAGAGAGGAGATTTTGTTTGCTTTTGTTTTGTTTTCTCACAGGACCTCACTTCATCATTGAAATCCTCCTGCCCAAGTCTCCTAGTTAGCTAGGACCAAAGTGCATGGCATGGCACACAGCCTATTCAGGCTGGGCTGAGGACTAAACCTGGGCCTCCCATACATTCCCAACCACTATGCAATGGCATTCTCTCATTTGGGCCACTGCATCTGGGCCCTTTTCCTATTTTCGAATTGGGGTATTTGTTTAATGTTGAGCTTTATAAGTTCTCTATATATTCTAGATATCAATCCCTGACCATATAGTCAATTGACAAATCTTTCTCACCATTTGGTGGGTGGCTGTTTCACTTTGTTGTTCATTTCTTTTGTGAACAATTTTTAAAAATACTTTTATGTTCAATTTATTTCTTTTCTCTCTCTTTTTTTTTCCTTTGGTGTTATATCCAAGAAATCACTGCCATCCAAGGTTGTGAAGCTTCTGCCTTATGCTTTCTTTCTTTTTTAAAAGAATTATTTATCTTTTATTATCCATGAAAGAGAGAGAGAGAAAGTGAGAAAGCAAGCCACGAAGTCTGAGCCTCAAAACATGGTCAGCCGTTTGGGAGTCCAACACTTTAAATACCATGCCTACCTGCTTGCCTCTTTGCTTTATCCTTTCTTTTAAGAGTTTTAAAGTTTTAAGTCTTATGCTTAGGTCTTTCATCCAGTTAGGGTTGTTATATTTTTCCTTAATAAAAGAGTGAGAAAGAGAGAGAGAAAGGGAGAAAGGAAAACAGAGGCAATTTTTTTCCTGCAAGGTCTTATTGTGTCAAGAACCTCCTTCCCAACCTTTCACATAGCTAGGATTATAGGAGCGTATAACTACACCCAGTGTTTTCACCTTGGGCAGGCAGTGGACCCTGCACCTCCCACGTGACTTCTGGCATTCCAAGTGTGTTGCTACCTGTTCACTACTGTGGCTGGACCTAGAGTTCATTTTTGTTAAATAAGGTTAGATAAGGGTCTAATTTTATTCTTCTGCATATGGGTATTGAGTTTTCCTAGCCCTGTTTGTTGAAGAAGCTGTTCTCTTCCCATTAAATAAATGACCTTTGTATTATCATCAAAAATCATTTGACTATATATAAAAAGGTGTATTTCTGTGGTCCATATTCTATTTCATTGGTATATATGTTTGTCTTTATGCCAGGATCACACTGTTTTTTGATTAATGTACTTTCATAGGTTTTGAAATCAGAAAGTGTGATTCCTACACATCACTCCTCTTTTTCAGAATTGTGTTGCCTAATTTGGAGTCTGTAGAGATTTCATATAAATTTTAGGCTTTTTCCCCTGTTTTTGCAAGAATATCATTGAATTTTTCTTTCTTTCTTTTTTTTTTTTTTTTTTTTTTTTTTTTGACAGTTTTTTTTTTTTTTTTTGCTACAGGGCGCATGCACTTGCCAGAAAAACAGAGAGGGCAGAGAGACAGAAAGTGAGAAGTCATCCCCCAGGGAGGATGGCCACGCTGCAATCCCTTCTCCTCCTTTCTCCTCTCAGGATCCTGGGCACACACGCACACATGCCCGGCATGAGTTTAAGCCACCAGGCCTGGGACTCGAACCACGGTCAGCTACATGGGAGTCCAGCAACATAGCCATTATGCTAACTGCTGGTCCCATATCATTGAAATTTTGATTAGCATTCCATTGATCCTACAAATCTATTTGGGTAATATTGACATCTTAACAATATTGTATGTTCTCATCTATACACATGGGGAAACTTTTCATTTATTTGTATCTTTTAAAATTTCTTTTAATAATTTTTATAGTTTTCATTGTACACTTTTTATTACGTTAATTAAGTCAATTATTAAGAATTTTAATTTTTATGCTTTATAAAATACATTATTTTCATGATTTCCTTTTTAGTTTTTAATGTTGGAAGTATAAACATGAAAATAATTTTTGTGTGTTGACTTCTTACCCTGCCACTTTGCTATATTTGTTTATTAGTTCTAACAAGTTTTTGTGGAATCTTTAAGGTTTATACATATAAAATTATAACATCTACCAAGAAACATAATTTTACTTCTTTTTTTCCAATTTGGATGCCTTTAACTTATTTCTCTTGCTTAATTGCTCTAGTTAGAATTTTTACTACTTTGTTGAATAGCAGTGGTCAAAGCAGGCATCCATGCCTTATTTTTTTTTTTGGAGAGGTTTTTTTGCTATAGGGTGTGTGCCCTCACCAGACAGACAGAGAGAGACAGAGAGAGACAGAAAGCGAGAAATCACCCCCCCAGGGGGGATAGCCAGGCCACAATCCCTTCTCCTCCATTCTCCTCTCAGGATCTTGAGCACGCACGCACACACGCCCAGTGTGAGTTTAAGCCACCGGGTCCGGGACTCGAACCGCGGTCGACTATGTGGGAGTCCAGCAACATAGCCATTACGCTAATTGCTGGTCCCATGCCTTATTTTTTATCTCAAAGGAAAATGTTCAGTCTTCACCACTTGGTATGATGTTCGCCATGCTTTCTGTTTTTAATTTTTAAAAATATGTAGAGCTTTTTGTGTGTATTGAGGTAGTTTCCTTTTGATTCTGTTTTGTTGAATGTTTTCATCATTAAAACTTGTGAATTTGGTCAGATGCTATTTCTACAT
Source organism: Tupaia tana (assembly GCA_026018925.1). Taxonomy (NCBI): domain Eukaryota; kingdom Metazoa; phylum Chordata; class Mammalia; order Scandentia; family Tupaiidae; genus Tupaia; species Tupaia tana. The sequence goes on along the minus strand of JAKSZU010000020.1, from coordinate 19,067,034 downwards.
TAGTTGAGATGATTATGCAGTATATTCATTGGTTTTTATTTGTTGTCTGGTTCCCTTGTATGTCAACTTGCAGGACTCCCTGAGAATTTCTTACAGAGAAAGTCTTGTGGTAATGAACTTCCTCAGATTTTGTTTGTCTGGGAATGTCTTACCAGATCACTGCCTTCTGATTTCCAAAGTTTCTGGTAAGATACATGATATGATTCTTATTGAGGATGCTTTTATGTTATGAGTCACTTCTTTCTTGCTGCTTTTGAGAATATTCTTATTTTTTTAAGAGAGACTTTTGGTATATAAGGCATGTGTGCTCGCTGGAGAAACAGAGAGAAACAGAGAGACAGAAAGTGAGAAATCAACCCCCAGGGAAATGGCCATTACTTTAATCCCTTCTCCTCCATTCTTCCCTCGGGATTTTGGGCAGACACACACACATGAGCCTAGCATGAGTTGTAAGTCACCAGGTCCAGGACTCAAACCACAGTTGACTATGTGGGAGTCCAGCGATGTAACCATTATGCCATCTGCTGGTCCCAATTATCTTTGTCTTTCTCTTTCCTAAGTTTGACTATAAGGTGTCCTACCAAGACTATCTTTGAGTTTATCTTATTTGGGTCTTGAGTTTCCTGAGTGTTTATATTCCTGTCTTTTGTCCTATTTTTTATGTTTTTGTTTTGGCTTTTGTTTTTTGTTTTGTTTTTTGGAGAGGTTTTTGCTATAGGGCACATGAGTTCACCAAAAAGACAGAGAGAGAGAGAGAGAGAGAGAAAGTGAGAAATCACTCCCCCCCCCCAGGTGGATGGCCATGCCACATCCTTTCTCCTTTCTCTCCTCTTGGGGTCCTGGGCATGCACACATGCACACACACCCAGTGTGAGTTTAAGCTACCAGGTCCGGGATTTGAACCATGGTCAACTACATGGGAGTCCACCAATATAACCATTACACCCACTGCTGGTCTCCTGTGTGATGTGTTTTAATATCTGAATGACACTGGGACTGGATGTTGGCTCAGGAGTAAAGCAACTGGATCCACATGGGAAGGTCATTAGTTCATGTTCCTGGGCTTCCCTCAACTTCCTAGGTGCATGTGTGCCCATGTTCATGATCTGAACTGACAGAATGGAGCTGGGTCATGGCATGATGACTCTGTTGGGAGTGCCTATCTGTCTTTCTCTGTATCTTTCTATCTCTGTGTTTTATGAAAGAAATAATCTTTGAAGAGAAAAAAAACACACTTGAATGCTGTACAAACATCATGAAAGTTAATTGTCCTCATGGTTAAAGTTCTTGTAAGGGTGATATAGAAAAGAGAAATCAAAAGTACAAATTATTCAGCAACCAATATGTGACCAGAACTGTGTTAGATAAGTGAAGTCTGAAACTTTATTTTATTCAATATAAACTTAACATTTATTTTTAAAATGCATCTTTCTAAATACATTAACTAGATTTTCTCTGCTTACTTATTCTATGAAACATTATTTTCTCCCAAACAATTGCTGAAAAATAAGTGAAAATGATGCAAAAACCAAAAATCAGATATACTGCCAACACTTGAATTGTAGTTTAATGGATTATTTGTTCTAGCCAGTCTTTACCATTATATTATAAAATCTTCCTTCATAATATTTGGAAAATATGTGAACACATGATGCTGGCAGAATTATGAAAATTTGGACCCCACTGTATTTGTGATCTCTTCTGATAGCTAAGAATTTGTACACATCGCATCACAGAATTTTAGATTTGACTAAAGCAGTCACTATTTTGGAGAAGAAACCAATGTTCTTAATTATTATTACATGGATTTCCTGCTAACAGTTTCCAGTCTTATTCTTCATAAAGGGATCTACTTTTGTTTCAAAGGTGTTCATCAAGACAAGAATAGACAACTGATGGAACCAGCAGTTGGCGTAATGGCTATGTCGCTGGACTCCCATGTAGCCGACCATGGTTCGAGTCCCAGACCCGGCGGCTTAAACTCATGCTGGGTGCAAGTGCGTGCATGCATGCCTAAGATCCCAAAAGGAGAGTGGAGGAGAAGGGATTGTGGCATGGTCATCCCCTCTGGGGGATGATTTCTCGCTTTCTATCTCTCTGTCTTTCTCTGTCTTTCTGGCGAGTGCATGCCCCTTATAGCAAAAAAACTCTCCAAAAAAAAAAAAGAAAAAGAAAAGAATAAACAACTGCTATTCTTTTTGTTTAACAATTTTTATAGGAAAAATTCTATCTGAATTTGGAAAAGACTGTACACATGTTCGATGCTTTGGATAAGTCTCCTCTTTTGCTCCTCTAATCCAAGAATGGGGATAAGAGATGAATCGAGTTTGTTGGACTATTTTAACTACTAAATTATAAAATGTACGTTAGGCGCTTAACACAAATCTTATTAACGCTCAGTACATGTTTCCAATTATTTAAATAGGCAAGGTTATAACATGTATTAAATTCTACCTACATGCAACAGCCTATTGTTATTAAAAATCTACCCTATAATTTATACACTTTACTAAATCAGCAGTACTTTACCCTGTATTATTCTGAACTGGGTGACATTTTAAACATTATTGATTATGAAACCATCTTGATGACAATGAAAGTCTGCATTATAAAGATCTGGAACTTCAAACTCATTTGCTTTTATTTCCACATATCTCAAGCTATAGTCTCATACTATGGAGCCTTGGAGATTTATTTCAATCTTAAATAATATGAATAATATACTCTTAATTTCCTACCATATGTATGTGGAAATATGCATTAATTTTTAAATGAAAAATCTTAATCAAATAGAAGTTACCCACCTTTGATGAGTGCTCATTACCTATTTTTTCCCCAGAGCATTGGTCATGTATAACATCATCATCCCTCTTCCATTTCACTTTGGTGTGTCAGGGCTTTTTTGTTGACAAGGCAGTAATGATGATGCCCCTATCACTTCTCGGCTCTTCTCATTAGCTTCTAGCCACCTTCATTTATTACAACCAGTTCCCCCTTGTTCAGAATATTAAATGTTAACGAATGGTTCTCATTTTACATGACAATTCTAATAATTAACGATTGTAGAGGCATATAATGCCAAAATACATTACCTGTAATGTTAATCTCGACTCTGAGTTTCTTTTGTATGTTGGGAATAGAATCTGTTATTTAGAAATCATAGTGTTATAGAAACACACTCGCACTTCTACACTTCTCCTTCTCAGTATTATGCCTATTAATTTAAGTCAGTGAAGAATTCTGAATCCAATTTTCCATGATCAGTTTTAGGCTTTTAGAAAAGATCTCTATGGCTCAGAGAAGAGTAGCATAGTTGTAATTTATCGTGGAAAGGAACGGAAGGTAAGGGAGGGAAACATTCTTCGCCTGACATCTCCTTGGTGTCCAGGTGACTATGGGATAAGGTTACTTCCTTTGCACAATAGATCACCACCCCTATGTCTCCTCAGCTTTGAGAAATGAAGACCAAGGAAGGAGAGCAGGCCTAACCACTTGGGGGCTCTGCTAATGAGCATTGGTAGGGTCATAGAAACAGCACTGGAAAGGAAAACACAAGTGGAAGGGCAGTAAGAGAATCAGAATTTCAGAAAGAAGGCGTAAAAGTGAGGAACTGATGAAGCTTCCTTCCATATCCATCCATCAGGAGTCCAGACCTTTTGTAATGCCTCAGCACAAATAGGACAGGCGTAAGAGAAAATCTTCAGTGTCCTTCAGGCACATCAAGATTCCAACCTGATTTGCTCTGCCTGGTAAAAATTTTTTTTTTTTTTTTTGGGGGGGGGGAGGTTTTTGCTATAGGGCGTGTGCTCTCGCCAGAAAGACAGAGAGAGACAGAAAGGTAGAAAGGAAGAAATCACCCCCCAGGGGGGATGGCCATGCCACAATCCCTTCTCCTCTATTCTCCTCTCAGGATCCTGGGTACCCACGCACAGGCACCCAGCATGAGTTTAAGCCACTGGGTCCAGAACTCAAACCGCAGTCGACTACATGGGAGTCCAGCGACATAGCCATTACGCTAACTGCTGGTCCCAACCTGGTAAATTTTTTTAAAGACTCATTTTATGGCTTTTTTTTCCCCTTAACCTCTTTCATAATCATACCCCATTACCAGCTGGGTGTTGTATCTTTAGTGAAAAGCATAATGAACAGTTATTTGAGAATTGACATTCTGACTGATACTCAACTTTGCAGTCAGGTATGGATCTAGTACTATCTTCAAATTTGGATTTTAACAAGACACTCAACTGGGTCATCTGCAAATAAAATTATAAAAAAGCATTGGTATAGTGGACGTAGGGAAAACATAACTGAAATTTTGGGGGCCCATAAACTTCCCTCAACCACACACAGTCTCTACTTTTTCCCTTATTTTGCCAAGATTGAACTTCCAGAGTGGTTTTAGATTCAATATGGACTTTGAACTTCCACTTTCTGCTTCTTAATTTCAGGACACTCATCCTTTATATCGATAAAAACCTGGGTGTGGAGAGCCCTAGGTGTATTGGAGTAAAACAAAGGTGGCAAGAACACTATAGGAAAATTAGAAGGCTAATATTGAACATGAATATTCTTTCAGTGCATGATGGCTGCCAACGTTTTCAAATATATTTTCCTCACATCAACTCTGCTAGATCATGATTGATTTTATAATTTTTCAGATGAAGAAACTATAAAAACTCACATGGTTATAGGGAAAACAAAATGGGCTCTGAAATTTAGCCTTTCTAATATCACGTTAAATGTTGCTTCTTTTTCAGGTTATCCTCGCAGCTCCTGGGTGTATCTAGCCCTGGCCCAGCTGTTCCCATATTAGCTTGTACTCTAGCCTCATTTTGGAACAAAGGATCCAGGGACACTCAGAGTTGGAAGGGACTTGGAGGATAGGTCAGCTAGAGATGGTTGTGTTCGATCTGTTCAAAGGAATCACAATTCAGTAAAATGTTAAGGCACCATGATTCTTTTAATCCTTTGAAGGTTATAAAAGGAGGCAAAACAGAGTCAGAAAAAAAAATAATCATTCTTAGATTAGTTATAATTGAGAGTAGGGATCAAATCCTGATGAAAGTCACTTAAATGTTCTTTTTCACTACTGAAGAGAATTAAAGACCATGCCTTTAGGGTAAAGCAATACTCCACTAAAACATGGTCAGTCTAAGGTTAAAAACTCACCTTAATGATTAATTAAATTGTCTACATAGATCATTTGGTTAAATTGAAATCAGTCATTACTTAAATAGTTAAGTTAGAAATAAAGATTTTACTGAGAAATGTCAAAGTCCAAATGTGGGTAGAATAAGATTTCCCATCCCCCAATCACTTAGCCCTTGGTCAATTGAAAATGAGCAGTAGGGAGGTCTGTGGAAAAAAATCATGAATGTCTTTGGATATGACTGTGCCCTCTTCCCTCTTTTATCTTTGAGGGTTTGGAGCCTTAAATTTATCTTTGCCTCACAGAGGAAAAGCAGAGATTTTTCATCATCAAAATAGAGGGACTGCACTGCTGAGGTAGTCCTCAAATAATGCCTTGATTGTTGAGGGTTCAAAATAGCTGTATTCTTAGTACCTTAGCACCTTCAGCTCACAGGCAAGTGGCATTATTTACACCTTCATATTCTGAGTCTGAAATGTACATAAAGAGAAAATATATGTATTAATTCAGAGAGCAGAAAACATGGAGGGAAAGGGAAAATATTTGATAGATGAGGTTAAAAAACAGAACATATGATGATGATTTTTTCTATTTGTTCCCATTGTATGTAAAATTCTTTTTTTAACTTTAGAGATGTTATCTTCTATTAGAAATAAAATCTTTGATTTACCTCAAGGTTTGAGGGACCTCTATACCCTGTGTAAATCAAGGACTTTGGAACCAGTAGATGGCATAATGGTTACATCACTGGACTCCTTCATAGTCAACTGAAGTTGAGTCCCAGACCTGGCAGCTTAGAACTCACACCAGGCACGTGTGTGTGTGTTCCCAAAATCCCAAGAAGACAATGGAGAAGAAGCTATTGTAGCATGGTCATCCCCCAGGGAGTAATTTTTTGCTTTCTGTCTCACTAGTAAGTGAATTCACGCACCCTATAGCAAAACCTCTCAAAAAAAAAAAAAAAAAAAAAAAAAAAAAGAAGAAGAAGAAGAAAAGAAAACAGAAATCAAGGACTTTGACTTTTTTTTTTTTTCTTTTTTTGAGAGGTTTTTGCTATAGGGCTCATATGCTCGTCAGAAAGACAGAGAGAGACAAAGAGACTGAAAGTGAGAAATCACCCTCCCTAGGGAGATGGCCATGCCGCAATCTCTTTTCCTCCATTCTTCTCTTGAGATGTTGGACACGCACACAAACGCACCTGGCATGAATTTAAGACGCCAGACCCAGAACTCGAACTGTTGTTGACTTCAAGGGAGTCCAGCGACATAGCCATTACGCCAACTGCTGGTCCCGTTTTTTTGTTTGTTTGTTTTTGGAGAGGTTTTTGCTATAGGGCACATGCACTCACAGAAAGACAGAGAGAGACAAAGAGACAGCGAGAAACAAGGACTTTAACTTTTAAGGAAAACGTATAAGTCTCCTTGCTTACCAAGTCAGTAATTTCATAATCACAGACACACCAATAAGAAAAGAGATAAGAGAATAATAAGATGAGATTGAATTAGAGCAAAGGGCAGCTATGAGAGAGAAATAATGATTCTTTGCTTAAAAATAAACATTGAAAATAGCTGGATGATGTGATAATAGGCCCATTTGGGGTCAAATATGCTAGAGAGACCAAGAAGCCAGAAGTAAATATTGTATAAGTTACCATCTTTGACATTGTCAACAGGTATGTTTATCAACACTTTCCTAGCATGAAAGGCTATAAAGAAAGGCCATAGAAGGCCTGGGAGAGGCTGAGACTCCAGTCCAACCCAAGAAGGGCTAAAAACAATATCACAATCTTTCAAGTTTGTGAGAAGAGGTAGTTATGCGGGAATGTGACAGATGGTAAGTCTTAAATGTAGGTAAGACCCTCTGGTTTTTGTGGGCAAGCTTAGAGAAGACAAGCTAAAGAAGAGAAAAATAATTCATCTCCAGGGAGAATGCTGCTCATACTGAGGCTATTGGCACCCAGCACAACTTGTAGCAGAAAGAACAGTTTAAGGAAACCAATAGAAGAGCATCCAAGGGAAACCAAAGCCTTGTTTGTTAGGATTCAGTTGTCTCAGAGGTCCAAATGAATAGATTATGGCTCTAGTATTAATGAAATGCTTTATTGACTTCATCCAATAGATAGAAAGATAGATAGATAGATAGATAGTGAGAATTGTGTCTTTTTGAATCTTTATTAACCATCATATTTGTAATGTATGGCTCTTAGAAGTAGACACTTACCAAGTGCTTGACAAGTGAGTAAATGAATACATTATTGTGTATGATGATGTGAGATGGGTAGAGAGGTAAGAAATAATGTATTATTATTTTATACTCAGTGATATACAGAGAATTGAACAATGTAAAGGTTAGATATTAGAACATCTCAAATTTGTTATTGCCTCTTGGTAATTACTCTTACACCACTCTTTTAAATAAAATTGTCCTTTTTATTTATAAATTACTTTAGAAAGAATAATTAGCAATTATATTTATTTTCCTATAGCAACTTCCAAGAAGACACACATATATAAAAATTAAAAAATAAAATTACCCAAATAAACAATACTAAAATGCTTCTCCAAATATGATGCATGGAACTTGGGTTCCCCTGATCTTGACAAGGATCCAGTCATGCCAACAAATACAAATCATGCTTTGGTTGAATGTGTTAGTGTTTTGTGAGGAGAAATTAAGTCTCAGCCCAAAGGTCATTCTATGACTTTTTGAATAATTGCAATGCAAGCCTGAGATGAAGGTTCAAAAACTGTTTTGGATCTTTGGTTCTTAGAGTTTTAAGAGCTATAAATAAAAAAGTCTGATAGAGTTGAGAGCATGTTACAAACAAGGCAGTTGAGAAATATCTATGCTTAGAAACAGACAGATATTTTAAATTTTTCTGAGGGCCATGATTGGAGTCTGCAATTGAGTCTGTATGTCTTTTGGCAGAGTTAGCTCAACCTATATGGTAGAATCATATCTTAGAAAAATTTCTGCTTTACTAGAGACTTATGAATCTGAGACAAATAGCTCTGTTCTCATTGATGGTGAAAATAAGGAAAGTTACCAACGCAATAGACAATTCATCTAGTTATAGAAATATCCAGATCAGATAATCTGAGAAATAACTTAGTAGAAAAAAAAGAATGTTTCTCTCCTCAGTTGGTTTGTTTCAATTAGAAATTTCCACCTTGGTACCCATAATGAACATAGATCGCTCTGAGAGAAATTGCCCAACCCTCCCATATACTCACCACTGAAGAAGTATTTAAGCTATAGAGCTTTTGCCACCTTGTTTCCTCCTTCCCATACTATTCTCACCCTATCCTTACCCCAGTGCAGTGGTCATCTGCTAGCAAGGAAACTCATCTATAAATTAGCCTACAGTATAGCCAACGCCAAATGATAACTTGGACCTAAGAAGTTTATACATAGACTTTATACATAGGAGTATTATTACAAAATGACTTAGTAAAGGAAATTGAAACTGAATCTTTCAGTGATCCTAAAAATTAATGGTCATAAAAAAATAGAGTTGTGAGGCAACAGAAGTTCTGGTTAACCAGAAGCTCTGAAGTTCAAAAGGTGTACAGATACAAGGGGAAAAATATTCACATTCCAGTTGGGTTTGGACGATAAATGGACATTCGGAAATGGAGATTTCTGGAGAGCAGCTAAATCATATGTATTAGAGACAAATGTTAACCAATTCTTGTTCATTTTGCAACCTCATTCTAGCTCTTGCTCTTACTGAATTTAGAGTAAAAAATCACTAGAAAGCATTTTTATGAAGGACTTCTATTCTTTGTGATAAATCTACTTTATGACAAAAATATTCAAATTAAAAACCTGTATTATGACGATCCAATTTTCATTAGAACATTCTCAACTTTAAGTATTCCATCCCATCAGTCACATACATCTAGAAAATTCTATTCATAAGTTGGAAAATATGAATCCCATGCTTTTAGCTATCTTCACACAGGTGGTAGAAGGTGGTGGGTAAGAGAGAGAAAGAGAAAGAAAGGTAGGGAAACAGAGAGGGAGGAAAGGAGTGACCTAGGGAGAAAAGCAGGAAAAAAGAAAACTGAAAGTAATAAAGTTCAAAAGATCAAAAGATCTGGATAGAAAGACAATGATCCAGTAAGTGGTGAGAAATTCCCTTAAGTGAGTTTTGATTTTAAGACTTTTCACCTATAATAAGTCTTTTAAAGCTACCATCTGTCAAAAGAAATTTTAGTCAATTTCAAAAATTCCACCTGCCCAAATATACAAAGCTTAAATCTTCTGAGTAAACAACATGTCTCTAAGTATAATGTAAAATAAGAATTCTCAAATAGTGTTAAGACAGGGGTGATGTTTGTATGTGACTTGTGTACCAAGAATTCATCTACCACTAATGTTTTCTTTCATTTTTTTTAAAAAGCATAAGCCTGCTTGCAGAACACCAAAATATATTAAAGAAAAATGTCTGCATTTCCCTGCTTGAATTCACATAAAGGAGGCAGGCTTATTTCTAAATAACAACTCAATGGAATAGTTATAGCCACTTCAATAATACAATATAGTAAAATTTATTTTTACTTTGCATCATAAAATTACTATACCAGTAGTCACCAACAGTTTATCAGTACTCAGACTAGCAAGTATAGGATGCTGCCGAAAAGGTGTAAAATCCCTCAAATGTGTCTAATTATCCCAAGTTGTATGCCCAAGGGAAATATTCTGACCCTTTCTGTTGATCAGTTTATGTTATAAAATATATGGGTTGATGACCCTTACAACACAGTTTTGCTTCAGTGGATAATGTAACTACAGATCTCTTTTATAGTCCTATAAATACCATGTCTTCCCTTCAACTTGCATTGTATTCATCATGTGTCTTTCTCAAATTATTTTCTAGTGTCATTATTTCACATATTAACTGAACATCAGTAAACTGTATAGGAAATGGATGAATTTCAAAGAATAGCTATTAAAAATGGCCCAAGCTTCAGCGCCGAGGAGCATGTTCAAAACTCAATAGTCTAAATCCTCTCATGATCCGCCCTTTACCCATCATTTGGTTGGGGCTAGAAAAGCAGGAGGGGTCTAGAAGCTATTTCTTCTTTGCTCTCCTGGCTCTGAGAATGTTTAGTGTATGTTTATTTTTGTCACAAAGGAGCTCTAAAAAATTAGCACTGAGAGAGAAGAGTGAATGTCAGAGCACTTGCATTTAAATCAATGTGTCATCACTTAGTATTTGTATGATACTGGCTAATATATACCTCTTAACTCCATATCCTCAGCAACAGAACATTAATAATAGTGCCTTCTTCCTAGAAACTGGGGGCTAGAGGGTTCAGTGAGGAGCCTGAAAAGTCCCATACTTGGTACTTGGTACATAGTAAGCAACCTGTAAAGGTCAGTCTCCAATGATGAACATGACTATTCTCTGTGTCGTCACAGCGATTACACTTGTTCACATGAATAGAGAGATGGATTTTTTTCTTTAGTATCTCTTATTCAAAGTCACTCTCACAAAGAAGCCATCAACAGGGGTAAGGGACAGATTTGCAATGGGAAGTTTTTCAACAAGTTTGGAAAAAAAATATGTACACACACACACACACACACACACACACACTGCTCCTGCAATCAGTTTGAACGTAGGATGAGAAAACTGAAGGGAAATGAAGACCACAATGTTGAGAGTAAATGTACCTGGATTCTATCACTGCCTGCTCAGGATGCTCCAGTCATTGTGCTAGTGCTGTGGCTATAATGAGGGTGGGGTGTGGGGCACAAATAGTGAGAGGATGAAAAAAGTAAGAGCATCCTTAATTGTGACAAGAGGACAGTGCACACATGAAGCAGGAAATGGGGTAAGAGAGTAAGTGACTGTGAGAATAAATAACACTTAAATTTTGTTTTCATATTTGGTTCCTGACCCATTCTGACCACAGCTCCTGAGTCACACAACAGCTCTAGGGCACAGTGTCCCAAGGGAATCTAACCCTTTTGGCTCATACCAGTAGTCCTGGGCACTGACATAACCGTACCAAAGGAAAAATGGGGGAAAGTGTGACTGTCGGTATAGATGAATGTTTTATTAATGCTGTTAATTGCTACCATGATTTCCAAGGCATGCAACACTGAAATGCAATTATAGATTTCTTATACGTTTATCAGAAAAACCAGTGTCTGGCATCGTTAGGGGGAAGTTGGGGTTGAGGGGTGACACACATAGCCTATTGTTTTGTTCACATATGCAAATGTTTGGAAAAACGTCCAAATTTAAAGAAGGAAAAAAAAAATCCAGCATAAATTGTAGTCAAAGGGAAAACAAACCGTTGTTTGGTTTTCCATCTTCCCTGGGGAGCAGCTGCTGATTTCACTCTAATTTTAGCTGCTATTGCTTTGAGCTAAACTTTCCATTTTTATTAAAAAAAAAAAAAAAACAACTTTGAGTCTGGAGGATTACAAGTGCCTGTGCTTTTGATTTTTAATAAAAAGCGAGCATTTACCTCTGAACAGTAGCAGCAAGAAAGGGAATTAAACCCGAGGCTAGTGAGCTGACCTTTAGAGGGGTGCCGATCCAGAGGGAGATGAGGAATTTAACACACATCCCCTTTCTTTCTCATGTCCACACTCTCCAGCTAATGTTCTTTGTAATGTATTTATATAAATGAAAAACTCGTTTGATTTTTGGGAACGTTTTTATTCATTAATGTTTGCATTGCATGGATTAGCAAGATGGATACGAGCCTCTCCAAGCACTATACAGAGTAGAATGGTCAATTTTCATATATGGTATGAATGGCGATAGCAATAATTTAAGGTACAGAATAGAAAGAAAACTCGCATAACCATCTCTAGACCAGATTCTACTGAATGGGGAATCTGGGGTGATGTCTGACATAGTGAAACTAATCATTCCAACACGGCTGACAAAATACTGCTTGCAACTGGGAGTATGTATACTCAAATTGCAGGAAAATCTCGTTCTTTAATCTCCTCACTTTTTTACAGAGGAAAGGAAGCATAGTAAATTTAGTCTCATTTGCATATGACTTTTTTGTAAAACAAGTGTATTCCTGTGGCATTAAATGAATACCACTGTTTAAAGAAAAATGGTCTATGATCCATGAATTCAGCTTACTAATTATTGTTTGCCTTAACTCCCAACCCCTCCCCACTGCCAATGCTACACAATGCTATTTTGTCTCAGCAAAAGAACTGCCTATAGCTAATTTAGGATGTACAATCATCAGCCTCTTAAACGTAGCCTTCCACTCCTTTTATTTCCCCCATTCTCCATTCCTGCTTCTTGTGGAAAGAATGTCACCCTGATAGAATAAAGGTTGGGAGTTTGTATTTCTATTAGAAATCTTTCATAGTTTTAACTCTCTCTGTCAAATGGATCACTACTCTTACAGCATTTAATTATCTTTATCATCCAAAATGCTCTGCTTTCAGAGAAAATATTTAAAGAAGCCTTTGTTATTGTGTCCAAATAGAATATATTACTTTGCTTTTTTGTTTTCATGAATGTTGCCTTTCTGTGGATATTGGCATTAATTAGACGTGTATGTTGAATGCTAACTGAATTGTGCCTAATTACTTTCTTATTTAACTTTTCTTCTCATTTTAAGTTTGTTAAAATTATAACCAAGAGATGATAGAAATCTCTCTTGGAGCTAATTAGATGATGAAGAATCATTTGTAAAGGTCAGACTGGCAGTTGGCTTGGGAGAAGTAGGAGACTTACTGGGTAAAGAATCACAGTGAGGAGACAGACTGTGTAGACTATAGAACATCAGACTGGAAGAACTTCAGAGGTGGTGGTGTCTAACCCCTTTCTTCTCCTGGCGTGGAGACTGAACAGATCAGTAGGTTCTACGTCTATCACCTGCTCTGCAACTTTTGATTGTTGTAATATGGGTTGCCCAAGGGACTCAAAGGACTTGACACACTTTGCCTTGACCAGAGATAAGAGTGAATATTTTATCCCATGTTTTATAGAAGGCACTGCATTAATAGGTTAAATGAAGAGACTTCTGGTTTCTTAAAATAAATGAATTCTTGATCCAAGAGCTCACTTACAAACCTTTTTTTTTCCTGCCACTAATTAAAAACAGAAAGCACAGACTATATCTACTGCCTTAACATCAGGCCTACTAGATTCATATCACTACCACAGTACTCTTAAAAATCACCCAAGCATCCCTCTGGCCAAAGCGCATGATCTCTTCTCAGCTAGATTCCTTATTAACTTTATTTTTCCATTAACTTCTACATTTGCCACCTCGTTCTTAAGCCTTACTTATCTTTCTTGCATTATTTTTTACACTGCCCTACTCTATGTTCTCCCAACTTTCTTCCCATAGGTTCATTTTTTCAACAATGATTTATGATAACTTCCAATTTGCCAGTTACTTTACTAGGCATAGAGGTATTTTGAGAATAATAAATGACTCCTAAAACAACCTCAAAAGCATACCAAGAACAGAAACCTGTAGACTGCATAGGGTTGTGTGATACCGTGACATCCTACTCATCAGTAATTCCAAGTGATCAGTAGTTTCCATTTATTAGCCTCCTGCTGCTTCACTAGTACCTACAATCAATCTTGATCATTTGAGTTATCACGTCCCAGTTCTCACTCCATGGCCAAGGCCCTGTATTGAATGTCTCTTTTTCACATATTGGTCTTAATTTCTCACTAGTTCCCTCTGCAGAAACTGTGGTTGTTCTTGTCTTTAATGGTAAAGTTTTATTTTCTGCTCTCCCAAGGATGTCTCTTGATCTTCTCTAAATGTTCAAGCTATGCTTTTTATTTAATTTTTTTTTTAGATTCCCTTTGTCTGAATACTCAGATTTTAATTTTAATGTACTGACTTTTTTTTCCCCTTCTAAATGCCATATGTTTCTGTACATGTCGTTGGAATTTCAAAATTTAGTGATTTTTTGATATATTAAAGAGAATATATCTAAGATATGAATTCTGGAGTCAGGGTCTTGTCATTTACCAATTAAGTGGTGGCTCCACGCTTCTGTTTTCTTCTTGATATAGTGGAAATAAGAATAGTACCACTGCACTTAGAGGGGCCAAAATGGGAGGGTAGGTAGAGAGAGAAAGGTGGACAAAGGTATCACCTTATCACTTAGATCAGTAGTTGAAACACTCAGCAAAATGTTAGAGGCCATTTTTATTTTGTATTTATATTTGTAATAGCTATTTTCTGGGTATATGTATCATTTCTAAAGATATAAATTCTTTAAAGGCAGAGCAGGTGTGTTTTACAATAATTTTTTCTGTGGCCAATGATGAACTCTGGTGCTCAGCTTGAACTGAATACTAAATTGACTAATCAAAGTGCTTGGCAGTTATTTTTTCCCCCATTGACTTATATCTCCATTTCCAACATAGATATATGAATTCCATCTCCTCTTTTCTAAAAAAAACTTGTGCCACATGAGGACTAGCAGAGGGCATAATGGTTATGTCTCTGGACTCCCATATGGCTGACTGTGGCCCAAGTCCCAGACCCGGAGGATTGGAACTCACGCTGGGTGCTTGTATGTGTGCATGCCCAAAATCCCAAAAGAAGAATGGAGGAGAAAGGACTGCGGCCTGGCCACCACCCATCTCTCTCTGTCTGTCTCAGGTCAATGCACATGCTCTATGGCAAAAACCTTAAAAAAAAAAAAAAGAAGTCTATATTTAAACCAGGACAGGGACAAGGGTCTTTGAAAAAAGTGCAGATGAGACTGGGCTCTTATTACATATGGAGAAACTTTTGTTCTTTCTTCTTTAAGATTTCAAGGTGGAGTAGGGATCTGAGTGAATCTGGTAGTCCTGGTGGCAGAACCTGAGAGAGAGATTGGGATAGGAGTCAGATCAATACCGAGACGTCGGCAGAATGAGCAAGCCTGGAGCCTAGAGAGTCTGAAAGCATGGTTAGGGAAATTGAAAGTTGTTTCGTTTAGCTGGTAGGTATTGATTCTTGTCATTGGAGAGTGGAGAGAAAACTGGGGAGCTGGGGTGATATCCTGATTCAAGGGACATTCTATTTCGAAACTGAGGGTCCTCGTCTTTAAGAGCCAATGAGAGTTGATCTGATTTCTATTGATCACATATTCATTGCTTATGAGATTAAACAAACAAAAAAAATTGATATTGCTTTCTGATTTCTGGGAATTGTGAGGATCTTCTTTTCTTTCTTTAAGGAAAAAAAGTGATTCATTCCTGGGGTTTATATATGGTATTTTGGCATAAGACGAGTTCAGTTTCATATAAATGTTGACAGCTCTAAAAACAGCAGTACTAATGGTCAAACTAAGCACTTGGTTCAGCAGCCCCAAAGGGCTTCCAAAAGCAAGCAGGACAGCTCTGACTAAAAATTGGCTTCTTGAACTATCTCATCTGTCTTTACCAGTTAAACCCAGAACTATATTCTGCCACAGCCGGTTTCCATAGACACCATCATGACTCGTTTTCCATGTGTTAAGGTAGACCATTCACATTTTACAGAATTCTCGGAGATTCCCCCCTTTTCTTTTTAACTCTATATTTAGTATTTGGGATGTTGGACTCTAATTTATCTGCTTATACATCATTCTTCCTCACCAAGGAGTTTGTTAAAATCTTTACGATGTTTCAGACACTGTGCTAAGGGTTTTATATAGATAATTTATTCACCTTCATAACAACTCTGTGAAGTTGTTATTAATTAATCCCACTTTACAAATAGGGAACTGATATAACAAGAAGGTAAGAAAATGATCAAGGCTGTATAATTATAGATGCTGGAGTCGGGATTTGAACTGAAACTAATTTCAGAAACTGAGCTCTTACATATTGCATCAGAAACTAGGAAACTTGATCTCTGACCTCTGAGGTCAGCTCTAAACTGGCTAGGTAGGTAACCTTAAGCAATTATTTTAGCTTATCTATACCTCCTTTCTTCATGCATAAAATAACAACTAATAATAACTGACTAACTAGGAGGATTTGCTTAAATGGCATGTGTAGAAGTGCTTAGCCCTAGACCTGTTATTAAGTTTTTAATAAATGCTCGTTTTTCTTTCTTTCTTGCCCTTCTTTGCCCTACGAGGCCTGTGGGCCTACCTTGACTTTTCTGCAGCACATGACATCCTGTGTCAATCTGTGCCCAGTCCCCTTGAATAAGAAGGTGCTTGGCCTCACTTGAATATGAGAAAACATGGGCAGTGCCAGGTGATTACTGAGAGGGCAGAACGGGATGAGGGTCACTGCAGCTGTCCCTGCACTGACCGATGATGGCAATGGATCATCACACTGGGGCTGGGCCACACATGGCCATGCAGCACGCCCTGCCTCAGTTCTCTCTGTATTGCTCATGTGAGTTATCCATGTAATTAGGCAGGCAGCTGGCTAAAATAGCTCCACAGACTGCGAAGTTTCATCAGCAGAAGGGCACATTTTGGTTCATGTGACTCTAACAGAATACCGCTGAGTGTCACAAAGCTGTGGTAATTGATTGAAGGACAAGTTGGAAAGTCATGGAGTAATGTGCTGTCCACATGGTCAGGGCTCCATGGGTGAAACAAAGTGGGAGGTTAAAGAGTGCATCTGAGACCATCAGAAAAAATCAACTACTGAAATGTTTTTAACAATGGGCTCCTCACTACAATGTGTTTTTCTTCCAAAGAACTCATAGTTTGTATTTTTGTGACCGCATCCTTAGTATTTACTAAGACCACCACTGAAAAATAAGATGGAAAATCACATTTTAGATAAACATTTTATTGGAGAAAATGTCATGAGAGGAATGCATGCATCCTGCAAAATAGATGTGCATTTATAAATCAAGACACACACACACACACACACACACACACACACACTTGCAAAAAGCATACGGTGCATTTTTTAAAAACCATTTGAATAAAAACTTTAATTTCTCTTAATTTCTGGTTTGTTGTGGCTTCCTTTCTGCCCCTACCTGACCTTAGTTTCTTGAGAGGCATCTTCTGGTGTGTGTAAGGCCAGTGACCCATATCTTCTTAATAGGAGAATTGGTAACTGTTAAGTCTTAAGTGTCCTGGTGAGAAGTGCTTGTGAGAATTTTAAGTCAAAGGCACAGAAAATGGGAGAAAATCATAGAAAAGGAAAGATTAACTGGACCATGAAAAATGAATCCAAGGAAGAGGGGGAGAATAAAGAACTCAGAATGGAAAGCGAGGAAAGAGAAGGAAGTTAGTGGGCCACCAATATTCATCTGTTAAGGGTGCTCAGACTGGATCTTAGCATATTAGTGCTCAAATTTCATCTCATATCTCCAGAGAAGTCAGAGAAATCCAAAGATTAATATTAATATTATTATTATTTTTATTTTTAATTTGCCACAGGGAATGTGTGCTCACTAGAGAGAGAGGGAAACAGAGAAAGCAAGCTGCCAGGTCCAGCACTTGAATTGTGGTCAGCCATGTGGGAGTCCAGCACCTCAACCACTAGGCTACCCACTGGCCCCTAAGCCAACATTTCTAAGGAACCTTTTTGACCAATTCATCTGCACCATCATCTGTACCCTATCTCCATATAAAAACATCTATTATGACTAAATATGGTGATTTTTCTTTTTTTTTTTTTCATTTATTTCTCTGGTGGAATAAGGGGAGGGAAATGTGAAGGAACAGGGGGTTTTAGGGTAATGAAGCCAAAGGGTTTTAATGGCACAGATCTATACCACCCTTTTCTAGCTTATTGATGAGAAACCAAATGGCATGAAATTGAAAAATATTATTGATTGATAGATTGCATCTATTTCTTCCCCCTTTTTGTGCTGCTTGCCATTCTATTTGAGATAAAAATTAAATTGACTTGGCACCAGTTTCTCCTCACTTAGGCATACATTGTGGCTCAGAGCCTTATTTCTTCAAGATTATTCATAGTAGATTGTTTTACAGATTGTTTTCGCTTCTTCCTTAGTTAAATCAAAATGTATTCATTGATGTAGCACCACCAATACGACCACTGCTCCTGCTGTTACCATTAATACTATTATCTCTACTATAGTAACCACTTGTTACCATTTATCACAAGCACAGTGATTGGGGCTTCCTGCTTGATATCTCCCCTTATTTATATCTCATAATAAACTCTTGAAGTATATACAATTTTAGAAGCAACTAGGTTTACAGGAGTTTTATCATTTGCTACAGGTCATGTAGCTAATAATGGCTGGGCTGGAATTCAAACTGAGATGTGTCTTGTTGTCTGGTTTTAAACTTTTGTATAGCTCACTGTGCAATGAATAGGGATGGAGCATACCAAAAAATAAATAAATAAATAAATAAAAATTTAAAAAAGAGAGAGAAAAAAGAATAACATTAAACTTTGCTTCCTACTTTAAAATCTAGTTGATGAAAAGCCGAGCACGTATAAAGAGTTCTAATTTTGTGTACATAGTACTGAATATTTTGAACAGTGATTCTCAAATGATGCATCAGAGTCATGTCACCAATTTATTAAAAATACAGATACCCAGACTGCAAACAAGAAATTCTGGGATGGAACCAAGGAATCTGTAATTTAAAAAAAAATAAAATTCTCCACTGATATCTAAGCCTACACAACTTTGAGAACCATTACTAATCCTTAATATCCAAAGTGATATATAAAAGGTTAAACTGATTCCAACCAAATAGAGTTGGGATTGGAGAAGTCTATGTGAGTGAATGTTATATTATTTTCAGGGCTATTCAACTCTTTGAGGTCATATCATGATTTCTACAAATCTATTTCAGTTATTTTATACTGGCACTCTCTAATTCTATAAATTAATATGTTTAATTCTTGCTTGTTTGGCTAGACCTTACATTTCCAAACGCTCTTAAATTGACATACTCTTCTATAAAACAAACAATTTGATCTTCTAACCTTCCAGGAAACTCATTCTGGTAATCTAATTCATGAAAAGAAAAATGCCTTATTATCATTATTATCATCATTTTAAGTTATGACTGTCAATATTTTGCTTAGACAGTGTTTTTAGATTCTTGGTCAAATCACTTTATCTCTCTCAAATTTTCATATATTTGTAATGAGGGAGTTGGAATAAGTCATCTCAATATTGTTAAAATCTGTAAAGTTAAGATCTTTGGACATCATCCTAAAGACTGAGATATTTTTCTTTAATTGAGCAACTTCATCATAATTCAGTAAATACAGAATTACAACTTCAAAGGCCAGCTCTGCAATAACTGGGAGTCTTGCTGGGCAGATTCAAAGCTTGCATCTGAAAAATTACTATATATACAGAAAGCCTAGAGGATTGAAATAGTCTGGAGCATTTTAAGATCGGACAGCTGATGAGTGGGTAAAGGTTGCCTGCACCTCACTCTGTCAGCCTGTTATGATAATGAACATCAGAATCACCCGTATACCAAATTAGGAAGCTCAGGACTTCATCTGGACTGAGAACGAGCCTCTCCCAGAAACTGGCTTAGTTCCATGAGGATGGTTTCAGTAGCTGGTCTCAGCAACTGTAAGTTTTGCCTCCACCTGCTGCTGTAAGGACTTGTGTTGCCAGAATTCTGTGACTTCTCTTGTCCTTGATTATAATATAGGTGAAAAACTGCCTTGAAAAGATAAAGATATTTTACATGATTTACAGTCTGACCTTAAGATGCTCTTGACTGTATGTCTGAAGGAAAAGAAGGACCGGCTGTTCCCAGACAGGTTGAGTTCTTTCCTTATCAGAAGGGTTAAAATAAATATTCCTTCCCTCTGTGCCTTTCTAGCATTTCTCTAGCTGATAAAAAGGGAGATGTGTTGGGCTGAGAGTTATGTTGAAGCAAACCCAAAGAGATGAGACAAACTTTTATCTTTGCCAGTATACATCAAGTTCGTGAATTGGGAAAACAGGCAAGGCACGACATGCCCATCAGAAAAAGGGCTGACCAGGGAGTGGAGGGTCGCAAAAGCAAGGGCAGCAATGACTGCCAAGACCAACTACAGTCTTAGCTGAGGGATGAAGGTATTCAGTGACAGAACCAGTTCATCTTTTCAGCCCTTAAGCATTTGAATTGTCCAATCACCTTCTTTGTTCTGACTCTGCACCCTAATGCAACCTCTGTTATGTTCCTTGCATGGACAGAAGACACCAGTCACATTTGATAGCCTGTGCAGAAGTTTTCTTTTGCATTATGAAAAATAAACTCATTTTTGAAGTGTTAATTTGGCTAAGGAGCAAATACAAAGTTTATATTTAGATTGCATGTGGAAAGGGGATTCTCATGCTAAATACAGTTACTGGTTAGAACAGCACTCTTTAATATAGTAAGTAGCCACAGCCAAATGTAGCTACTTAAATTGAAATTAAATAAAATTAAACTTATTAAAAATTCAGCTCTTTATTCTCTCAAACCACGTTTTCAGCACTAACATGTTATCTATACCTAGGGGTTACTAGAAACAGTACAGATTACCAAATATTTCTATTATCACAGAGCATTCTATTGGGAAGCTCATGGTTAGAAAGTAATATATATATATATATATATATATATATATATATATATATATATATACATATACATAGATAGATAGATAGATAGATATAGATAGATAGATATTTAGGCTTTTGACATAGCAGGTGTGTACTTGCTAAAAAGAGAGAGAGACAGAGACAGACAGAGAGAGGAAAGTGAGAAACCATCCCTGGGGAGGATGGCCGTGCCACAATACCTTCAAACCACTCTCTTCCTAGGATTTTGGGCATGCATGCACCCGTGTCCAGGATGATTTTCAAGTTGCTTGGTCCAAGATTCAAACTGCAGTTGACAATGTGGAAGTCCAGCACGTTAACCACCATGCCACCTACTAGCCCTGAGAAAGTAATTATTAATTCCTTTTCCAGATTATACTTTGTAATGTGTAACATGATAGACTTAGCTGAGCCTCTGTTTGTGAAATGGGAAAAAGTCGTCAGTGAAAATATGTATTTTAATGTAGTTGCTAATTGATTCTTTATAAATTAAACCAAGAAGAGTGTTTGTATATTTAAGTATTACCACAAGTTACATGCCCCAACATCAGTGTGGTCCATAGGAACTCTCATAATTTTAAACCGCTTTATCTTTTCAGCCATTTCTCTGTAAAAGGAGGCAAAGAGAAGTACTGAAAGGTTATCCTTAATCTTGTGAAAGAATGATAGGGAACTGTAAATCTGTAAAATGTCTGTTATTAAATGTGAACTTCTAAATGAGCAAAGCTTTGCCAGAGAAGAAACTATGATGATATTATACAAATGATTTCAACATTGGTATGCTGTTTTTCTGAAAAGCTCTTACATGCGTTCTCTAATTTGTTACTTAAAATAACCCTGAGAAATAGTGAACTATCATCTCTGGTTTATATGTTCAAAGAGGTTAAGTTACTCGTTCAAGGTCATGTTAGTAATGTCAGCGATAGAATTTGGGCTTTTGACTCCTAAGCTCATGGTTTATGCTGCCATATCACCACGCTTCAGTTATCACACGAGTAGTATATTTTAGGAAAGTCAGCAAGAGATAAAAAATGGAAATTTTGAAGATTTAGAATCATGAAATGCAGACTGAAAATATTCTTTCTTCAAACCAAAGAAGTACACCTGAGCTTACTTAGTATACTGCTTCACTCACACAATTTAGCTCACATCCATCCATTCATTCATCCATCCAGTGTGGACTACGTACTCGTATGCTATCTTCCTAGGCTGTGGAGATAAAGAGATGAGAATTATTATTATTATTTTTTGAGATATTTTTGCTATAGGGTGCATGCACTCTCTGGAGAGACACAGATGAGAGACAGAAAGCAAGAAATCACCCCCAACCCACTGGGAGGATGTTCACAGGGCAATCCTTTCTCCTCTCTTCTCCTCTTGGGATTTTAGGCATATACCTGGTCTAAGTTTGAAGCTGCTGGGTTCAGCTGTTGAACCACAGTTGATCATGTGGGAGTTCAGCACCTTAACCACTACACCGCCTGCTGACCCAGATGGTTATTCTTACTTACCAGGAAAGTGATACACATTGGTTAACATCAGTGGTCTAGAAGCTGGGGGAAAGTTTATTAGTAAATTTTCTGAGAACAGAAGGAAAGGGATGGTTAAATTTGTCTAGAGGGAGGTGGTTATGAGAAAAAGCTTTGTACTCTGTAGGTAACATGCGAGCTGGATTTAGAGGAAAAGTAGTAAAATATTGGTATATGTCAAAAGGGTAGGGGAAGTATTTCTAGATAGAAGAAACAGGATATGCAAAGTTATGTCGATTTAAAACAAAATTAATACAATTTATTGTGTTTCCAGGTACTTTATGAATCCATTAAACATCTTTTTGTCATTACAGCACTCTGAGGTGGTGCTATTATTTCGTGCATTTTACAAAGAGATAAACTGAGGCTCAGAAAGTTTACTCTAGGTGAACTATTTACTAATGGACATAATCGGGATTCAGATATATATAGCCAGATTCCAGAAAATGTACTCTTCACCACGTAGTGGTGATAATACTGCATAGTCACTTTTATAACCTGATGGGTTTTTCCTTTTTATGGTGTATCATAAGCTGTTTCCCAAGTCATTAAAATTCTCTATAAATGCTATTTTAATAGTACGAGAACCCATCTTATTGATGTATTATAATTTGTTTAACTCGTCCTTTATTGTTGGGCATTAAGTTGTCTCCAATTTTTTACTATTTTGAATAACGGTGGATAACTATGTTTCTGAGTCGAGGTTTTCTTCACAGCCCCCATCTAAAGAGAAAGCCTCTTGAGACTTCCTCAGTACTCTCACCAGGCATAAGAGCAACCCTAGAATGCAAAAGCACATATCACCACATGCTGTATGTGTTCTAGTGTGGCTTATTTGCTTTGGGAATTGTCCCCAGTATATTAAACAACCTAAGTTGACTCCTTCTGAAGACCTGGATATTTCTAGACCTCTGCTACCCACTTAGTATATTCTGAAGGATGCATGATTGCAAGTTACTTTTACTATTCACCTAAGAAAAATATAATTAAGAAAGTAAATCAGCTGAAAATGTTATTACAAACCCAAATAAAGGTGATCTTTGGATTATCGCCTCCTCTGAATTCCTTATTACACTTCTCTGTCCTTTGAAGTAGGTGCTGGCATTTTTTGATTGTTTTGCCCTAAGTCGAAGGAGACAGAAAAGTAATGGTGTAGGTTAAGATGTGAGAACTTTTTTCCCCTAAATGAATGCAATTAAAATTATTCAAGTTATTCATCACAGCTTGACCTATACTGATTGGACTTCTATTTTTTCTTTTTTTTTTTTTTTAATGGTGATGGCATCTGTGTCAAGGAGGAAACCTAAAAATGCTGAGTGAAGAACACACACCCTTCATTTCCAAAAGGTTCATTTCCCACTCCTGCTTCAGACTGACAATGAGTTGTAGTTCAAAAGCTGCCCTCCAGGGAGGCTCATATACCCTATAATTTAAAGGGCCTCAGACGCCTCTTGGGAAACTTGGTAAAACTTTCTATTTAGAGACATGCCTGCTGATATGACATATATTTTTATAGTTATACCTCTTTATTGCTAGGACATAAAACCTGTTTTCACTCAAAATGTGCCTGCTTTCAGAAAATAGAACAAGAAACACGCAGAAAACAGGGATCCTATTATCGCATATTATGACTTTCGTTTTATAGTTCTCTTTTCCAACTCATCTCTTTTCCCTGCAGCTAAGGAGTCTGGAGAGCAAAATCTTCTGGACATTTCTTCCATTAGGCTGAGGGATGACTCCTGGGTTACAGATCAACCCTTCTGAAGCTCTCATTAACTTTTTACTACCATCAATTCTGCTAAGTACATGTGCAGCAGAATCCTTCATTCAATTATTCATTCTTTTCTTCCCATTAAAAACCATCTATGTAAGCCACATTTCAGGAGCACTAGCATATGCTAAGAATCGTGCTACCTGTTGCCAACAACACAGATGTGCTCAAAAACTTCTGATTCTACCCTTACAGGTCTCTCAGTACTCTCAGCACGTGACTGTCCTTTGTAGAGTCTTGCATACACGAACTTCTTCCATTTCCTGATTTTAAACATTCTGATCTTACTACATTTTCATTTACCCTTTCACAAATCCCTCTCCTACCCCGTTACAATGGGGGAGGGAAATTATCCGTCTAGCTAAGGATCATTTCTTCACTGTGTACTGCTCCCCAATACTGCAAACTCTTTTGAGGACAAAGATTGTACCTGATGTCACAGACCATTGATTCTTCAGGGTCTAGCACAGTTCTTGGTCCATAATAATCTTTTAAGTAAATAAAGTTTATTCTAAGGAAGATAATAACCTCATGTGGAAACTTAGAAATGTGTTGGGTACAGAATAAAAACTCGAAACATTAACTGAAGGAAAAACTTTATATATATATAATTTTTAAAAAAAACTGTAGAAATGTGTTCAGTATGAAAGGCAGACATAAAATGTTAATAAGTTCAAATTCTTTGATGCAAGGAGATGAGAGAAGTTCTAGGTTTGTATCACACTTCAAACTATTCTAACTGACTCTCCTAGAAAACCACTTTTTTTCTGTCATCATCCTGTTATCATTAGGTTAGATACTTTCATTATTCCATATACTATTAGAAAATGAGTCTTAGGAGGACCCTTTGAAAATACCCACAGAATTGTGATGAATACAAATAATATCATTTTGGGGAAATTAAGAAGGATTTTGTTTTCATTGGGCTTTAATGTTCCCACTGAAATAACTATTGTCTATCTACCTATTTTTGTTGTTGTTGATAGCTGGCTCATTCTTTCTGCCTGAAAATGATGTAGGGTTACATGGAAATGGGAAATGTGACTAGAAGTAGCAATTTGTGTCTCAGTCAGATTCCTTTTTATTCAAGGATATCTTAGTTCAGACTTTGGGAGGTTCAGGTCTTCCTTGTTGAAAATCAGATGAGGTGGGAGAGAGTAAACCAGGCAAGTCTGTGTCCTTGATTGTAGTCCCACAGATGTTTATGGCTGTCCCCTCGCTCTTACCTGTTTTCTGTTCCCTTTTATTCTCCCATTTGTGTAAATAAACTGGTCAGGTAAACACCATGAACTAAGGGGGTAGAGTGAGAAGAAGGTAATCAAGGAAAAAAGAAATAAACAAAACTTTTAAGAAACACACAAATGAAAAATTATCTGTTGATTATAATGTGTAGGATAACATATTGAACTGGACTAATATTCAGTGTATTCATGCTGGGAAAATTCATTTTTCAAGCTGTAATGATATACAGTGGTTGAATGTATAAATAAAATACACAATAAATTGTCTTTTCTTGTAAAAAACAATACTGTGAACTATGAATGGACTGAAGTATGAAGGGACTGTGATATAATCACTCACAAGGCCACGTCATCATCTGTAATTCTTTGGTCCTCTCATAGAAATAGGGAAGGACCTGCGAGTCAGATACTTAAACAAAAGGAGGTGCCTCATCCTTAATCTTTCTTTAGAAGGCAAATGTGTTCAATCAAATCAGCACTAGATGGCTGGTACCGTCTCAAAGTCCTAAAAGCACCTTCCATGGAGTGCTTAGACTTCTCTCCCTATTCACCATGGGCTCTATAATGAGGCTTGTGACTTTTCTTCCCTTCTTCCATGAGAAAATCATTCAGAAGCAGAAAAATGGCACAGCTCTTTTCTTCCGTTCTCTACCGTCCTCACCAACAGCACCCTAGCATAAATTGGTTGATACCACTTCAGCATCACATGTGTATTCACCTTAGATGCCATCAACACCGTTGCCTTAGTGTAGGTTCTCATCAGCAGTCACCAGGTCTGTAGGTCTGTTATAGTAAGATTCCTGATATTCTCTATAACCTAGTCATACAAATATTCATTTTCCTTAGCTGTTGCTAGAACCATCTTTATCAAATCCAGCAACCTTTTCATTCACCTACTAAAAACCCTTTGTTTTGTCTTTGTTACTGGATAAATACATTCATACCATACTGGCCCATGTCTTCCTGCTCACTTTTCTCTGTTGTAATACTCCACACTTAATCTCACCGATCGCTCAAACTCGGAACTTAAACAAATCTGTCTTGCTTGTTTCCTCATGGACACCGTGTTGTTTCACAGCGTTGTCCCTGTAGTTTTCATCATCTGAAACCACTTCGTATTCATGTGCAAATGTCCCTCTAGCTTTCACCTACTGACAGAAGCCCTCTGATAATGCACTTTCTTTCAACCCCAAGTCCCACATCATTTTGTATTTCTTCATTCATATACTCCTGTATTTATCCATTTTTCTATTGATCATAAATACATTGGATTGAATATTTCATGTTATGCTTTTATCCAAATTAATTTTTGGTTGTTTGAGGGCAGAGGTGATCTCTTGTCGATCTTCAAGTCCTCCAGCTAGCACATGGCAGTAGTTCAGACTCCTTATTGACCTGTATAGAACGTCCTACCAGAGGGACAACCCAATTGAGTTAGCATGATCTATGAGCGAATGTGCATGTGATTAATTATGTAACATTAAGCGAGGTAAAAATCATTTGTGACCTCTTCATGTCTCTTCCTAGGAGGTTTTATACCTGTTATCAACGCCTACCACACTCCTCCATAGATATCACCCCAACCATGTCATTTAAGTGATGCCATCCCTTAAATTCCACTGGCTGCTTTAACACTTCCATCAGTTCACACTTGCTTTTCACAATGATATAAGGGATAACAACCCAAATATCACACACCGTGTAAAAGATTGTTATGTGCATCCAGTTGTTAAATCTGTTGTGCTCTCAGTATGCCCATGCCAATCTGCACGTACCGATTATTCGCTCACGGGGTTAGTGACTGTAACATTTTTGATTAACCTCTCTGTACACTTCACAAGCACTTACTCTGGGCCATGTTCAGATCATGAAGATGCCCTGAATCACTGAGATGTTGCTGAATATCTGTTGACCTCATTTTTACCAGCGTGAAGTAATTCAGTCCTCTTCAAATTCAAGGGAAATAAAAATAGCATTTTTCCTACATTTGTTTCCATTCCTGACATAATAGATAGTGAATTATAAACCAAAGAAAGAAAAAAAGAAGCCCATTCAAGATTCCTTATATTATGCCTGCAATTCAAAATTTGTGCCACAGTAACCCCACATCTCATAATTCAGTGCCAAGTTTGCTAATCATCCTAAGGTCTACTTCTTTAGTGTTTTGTAATTTGAAATAAGCAAAATTATGCACATTTTCCATTTCTAAAGTTTAATGACATATGGCAATTTTCTCAAAATCTTTATTTCTCCCAAATGTCTTCTGCAGGATGCCTGACTTCTGTAGTTTGCTTAATTCAAGTCAGAGACAACTTGACATTTCAGTTACTATTTACCCTCTTTTGAGATGAAGCCAGGCATTTGCGTGAGATTGAGAAGTCCTCTCTAGTTGTTTCGTTTTTTAGTGTTCATGGGCACACATCAATTCTAGAATTCATGAAAAACAAAAACATAAAGCACATTCAGGATATATATAATTTACAGCTGAGAATCACTAGTAGCAAATGTCAAACTGATGTAGAGTTCTAGATTCTCTGATGTAGACAAAGAGTATATTTATTTGGTAGGCTAACAAAAATGTACAGGACTAACTTGGAGACCAATCCTTCCTGTGTTGCATATCCTCATGGGCACATTGAGGGGACAGGTACTACTGAAATGTCAGCTTTCATCCTGGAGTGATATTAGCTATTCATCCAACCATCCATATCCATCCATATGAATTCTTTCTCCAACTAGTTAATGATCTACTATGTTCCTTACACAAAAGGAAATAGATGATTTTTTTAAAGGACCTGTAAGTTTGAGTAGCTATTACATTTTAGCAAAACAAACACATAGCAAATCCTTGTAGCCATTTCAACTAAATCAAATACTATTTGTATTTTTGGTAAAAGGTATTCATTCAATGACATAATTATAGTGTGCCTTCTATGTTTCAGGGGCTGCATTAAGCATTGATATCCTGTCCTTTCTTTTCATTTATTTATTTAATATAAAAGTGTGAGACAGAGTGCTCTCAATAGGATATCATGGAAGTGATCCTCTTCCTGGTCTTTCCCTGCCAACCAAGATGGACATATGTGTGCATGTCTGGCATGTATAGGTCAACCCAGCTACCAAGCCCTGATCTTCCATATGGCTTCCAAAATTACTGAGTGTTACACTACTGCTACACCATCCACAATTGGGCCTGATGTGATGTCCTTTCTATTTTAGGAAATTAGCAAAAAGGAGGTGGTTTTTATATAAATTGGATTATAGGAGGAAGATTTTATACAGGCAATTACTATTATAAATGATATTTGGAAAAAAAATTATTTTGGAGACTTAGAAAGATGTGAGCTAGAGCCAGCTAGTAGCATGGTGGTTAAGGTGACCAGTTCTCATACGGACAATAGTGTGGTTCAAGTCTCAGACCCAGCAGCTTGAAAAAGTCCTAGGCACGTGTGCACATATGCATGCTCAAAATACAGAGTGGAGAAAAATGAAGAAGGAATTGCAGTGTGACTGTTCTCCATGGGGGTGTGGGGCATGTTTTCTTGCTTTCTCTCTCTATGTCTCTGGTGAGTGTATATGCCCTTGGGCCAAAAAGAAAAGGTGAAAGGAAAGTAGGAAGGAAGGGGGAACCAGCAGTTAGCATAATGGCTATGTCTCTGAACTCACATGTAGTTGACTGCTGTTCAAGTCCCAGACCTGGTGGCTTAAACTCGCACTGGGCACATGTGCATGCATGCCCAAGATCCTGAGAGGAGAATGGAGGAGAAAGGATTGCGGCATGGCCATTCCCCCTGGTTGGTGATTTCTTGCCTTCTGTTTCTCTTTCTGGTGAGTGCACACACCCTATAGCATAAACCTCTCCAAAAGAAAAGAAAAGGAAGGAAGGAAGGAAGGAAGGAAGGAAGGAAGGAAGGAAGGGAAGGAAGGAAAAGGCTTAGAATAAGAGAACGAAAGGAAAAGCAGATAAAATAAGAATAGTTACAGAGAGATAGTGAGTCATAGGGGAAAAAATACTTATATACAGTTTTACATAGGGCCACCCCATGCATGCTTGTGTTGAAAGAAATTTTCTGAAACTACACTGTGATAAACAAATTGAACACCTTATTTAGAATGCCACTGCTAATTACCATAACAAGCAAACTTATTCTATTTCATTATTGGATCACAGTTGTCAGCACCTTCATTTTAGAACACCTTCTTCCTCCTTGACACATTGTCCCGGTCTCTACAGTAAATGGTATTGATTTAACATTTGAAGCCCTTGTGTAGTGTCTGTTAGGAATAAGGGACCTGAGCTAGAGTGTGTCCCTATTCTTACCCAGTAGAGCTGCTCTGGGTGATGGAAATGTGTGTAAATTTTCACCATGTACACACAGCAGCAATCAGCCACTTTTCTTCAGGAGAGCCTTTCACTGGAGAGGAGGGCAGAATCACCAATTAAGATCAAATTGTCTGTTCTATCATGATAGATTTGTGTCAAGGAAATATCTTGCTCACTATCTGTCTTTGTAATTTCTAAAATCATAATCTTATACTTTTTTCTAATTTTTTTCATTCACCTCCTGAAGCTTTAATCTTGTGGTTTGGCAGGAATACTTTTTGCTATGAATATATGTATGAGGAATAGGGCCCAGTTATGTCTCCAGTGACTCATCAAATGAAATACATAAATCTCAGACCATTATTGGAAATACCTCCCACACCGTTCAGAGTGGACAGCTTTCTCAAGAAAGTATTTTGTGGAAGAAGTACAGTCTTAGAAATCAACAGAAAAGCTACCTCTTTCTAGGATAAAGGAACATTAAAAAAAAATATTACTGCCATAATCTTCAGTCATCTTCACCGACCTGCTTTACTGACTTATAACTGATGCTTCTGATTCTTTCATCCTTGATTTCATTTTATTTCTTTTTCTTTGCCCTTTTTTTTTTTTTTGAACTTTAGGTACAAAGAGAGAAAGTCATCTTTTCTCTTGAATTTTGGTGTTCATTGTTGTCATTACAATAAGTGTGGTTGTCAGAAAGTCATATTTTTAGTTGCAGCTTATGAATATTTTGATAATCTACCTTTTTTTTTTTTTTTTTTGGTTGAAGTTTTACCATAGGGCTCATGTTTTCGCAGGAGAGAGACAGAGAGAGAGAGACAGTGATAGTGAACGTGAGAAATCACCCCCTGGGGGGATAGCCATGCTGCTGTTCCTTCTCCATTCCATTCTCCTCCTGGCACACATGCACACCACGTGTTAGCTTTAAGCTGCAAGATTTGGGACTTGTACCATGGTTGGAAATGTGGGAGCCTAGCCCCTTAACCACTATGCCACCTGCTGGTCCCAAAATGATCTATGTTTCAGCATTGACGAAATACTTTAGGTCTTAGGCAAAGAAATACACCTTTTTTGTTTTGTTTTGTTTAAAAGTGAGTGATTGGGGGGGGGACCAGCAGTTATCGTAATGGCTATGTCACTGGACTCCCATGTAGTCTACCGCGGTTCGCGTCCCGAACCCGGTGGCTTAAAACTCACGCCGGGCGCATGTGCGTGTGTGCCCAAGATCCCAAGAGGAGAACGGAGGAGAAGGGATTGCTGCGTGGCCATCCCCTCTGGGGGGTGATTTCTCGCTTTCTGTCTCTCTGTCTCTCTCTGTCTGTCTGGCAAGTGCATGCACCCTAATGCAAAAACCTCTCCAAAAAAAAAAAAAAAAAGTGAGTGATGGGGCCAGCAGGTGTCATGGTGGCTAAGACACTGGACTCCTGCTTGACAGACCTCAGTTCAAGGCCTTAACCTGGAGAATTGCTTTCCTACTTCTTCCTTTCTCTCTCTCTGGTCAAATTAAACAAATGATAATGAGGATAATAAAAATGAAATAAAATAATTATTTTTTAAAAAGTGAGTGAGGGGGCAGAGAGAGAAAGAGAGAGAGAGACATTTTTGACAAAGTTTTGTCATGTCATGATTTTCCTGCCTCAGCCTCACAGTTAGCTAGAATTACAGGCATGGAATACTGTGCCCAGCCTGTTTAGGTTGATCTGGGAACAAAACCAATATATTAACTTTTATTATCACAGAGTGCAATCATAGGCATTAGATGAATAACCAGGCATTAAGAGATATTATTTCTTTAATTTATTTTTCACTTTTATTTTTTGTTAAGATAGGCATAGACAAACTGAAAGAGTTAAGTCATTTCTTCAAAATGATTATGTTATTTTCAGAGTTAAATTGTCTTTTAGCTTACCAATACTATACACTAACTTATGTGGTGAGATGCATGTCAAATCGTTGTGCAAAGTCTAAGTGATTCTATGTATGTGACAAATTAGTCAATGGAAGGGATGAGAATAAATCTGAAGTCCCTGATCATTTTGCAATAGTGCTTCCTCCCTGAGATTATATGGTTCTTCCCATCCCACGCACTCAGCATTGGGAACTGAGAGTGAGCTCTTTTGCTCACTATGAGGGCTTTGCCTAAGCAAGGGGATTGAGGACAAGCGTTACTGCACAGTCAGCCTGCTTTCTGCCTTCACCTTTCTGTTAAATGGATGTGACCAAAATGTGCCTTGGACATGGGCACCTAAATAATGGGCCTGCGTTTCCTCGTCGAACTCAGTAATATTTACTGAGCCCAACAGCTTCATTTTCCTCAGTTCCTGCTGCCTTAATGGCTGGCTTCAGGGTGGTAGGTAGGAAGGGAGGGAATGAGAAATTGCTAAGAGGGACTCAGGTGACGTGGTTAACGGATGGTCTTATTAGCCACACTTTCCCTAGGCCTAAATGAAGGCTTTTTTTTTCTGAGTCGGCAAGAAGCGGGTCATTTTCCTGAGCTGTCAGGCTTAGTGCTTTCTTGACTTGTGGCTTTGTTGCAGTAAGCGGCTGGTTTCCCCAATGACTTTTGGTTTCCTGAGATATGCTAAGGGCCCTGGGTCTCTGGGCCTTCTCAGAGCAAAAGTGGACTTCTCCACAGGTCGTTTGTTATCAGAGCTATGGCGGTTCATGACTGCATACCTCATGCACACCTAGCCACAGCGGGGGATGTCTCAACCTCTGCCCTTTAGCCAGACAGGGTCTGTCTCTGATCTAGCCAAGCAGTCCAATGGTTCCAATACCTGGAGAGCCAGGAAAACAATACCTAGTGTCAATACTACATGTACACCCAGAAAGATCTAAATGTGGAGTAGAGACCAAGCCCAGGTCTTTTGCATATTGTCATTATTTTCCATTGCATGTTAAAGTAAGTAATAGTCAAATAAGTTTATACTATTTTTTTTTTTAATTTATAGCAACTTTTTAAACCATGCATGTAAAAAAAAAAAATGAATGGATGTTGAAAGAATGGCCAGGTCCTGTGTAGTTCTAACAAATCCTTTGACAGTGTTTTCATAATATTTGCTAAGAATTGGCTCTCCATCAACCTCATTTCTGTGTGTGACATGCTGTCTCTTCTAGACTCTACCTGTCACAGATAATACGTTAGTGACCTTTTAGCAAGTCAATAGTAAGCTTTCCCCAACTCACATATGATGCTTTAGAAGAATTCAGTCACTATGTTTCTTCTTTCAATACCTTAGTTCAAGGCCTTGTGGGTGGTGATTCTGCAAGGTATTAAGTGGAGAATGCTAAGATGGTAAAGACAAAAAGCACCCTGAAATCTGTTAATGAGCAAGACTCTGTGCTCTGAGACATTTGTATAATACTGTATTACCCTGTCACATCTGCCACTTAAAATTTTTAAATTAAATAGAAGAAAGGTAGTGTTGGTTCCATTTTTTTCCCTACTTCCCAGAAATTTTTCTTCAAAATTTCCTATGCAAATGGCAGATTTCCATATGTAAGGGTAGGCATCGCTTAATCTTGAAAATCTCTACAAAGATAGATTGTGACTGTTTCTATTCCTACTCTCAAGACTCTGGCACAGGATGGGAAACTCTAAATATACCAGGAAACAAACCAGTATTTCTAGACAAGCTCTTACAGATTCAAAAATTGTAAGTGCTTAATTAAGTTCTATTTGAGAAATTATCTCCATCTCCAATATGAAGAAAAATAGAAAATAAAATGAAATTGTGTCTTGAATCATATATAACTTAAATTGCTTGATAGAGAAATAATTTTGATTTTTTTCCAATGACACTGATTTAAAAATTCCTATTTACAGACTGAGAAGAACACACATACATAATCTTCTACTGGACTGTACTACCCAAGGTCCTCTGTACATCTGCACTTCTCCCCTCTTCCCTTCTTCAGCAAACTTCAGAAATCAGAGAAGCTTTTTAACTTACAGTTTTTTACTTCTGAACACACATCTCTCAGACATATTCAGACATGTTAGAGCCAGCTGGTTTTAAGTCCGTGATTTATTTGCTAAAACTGGGCATCATTTTGGGCAGAAAACTAGAGAGAGGAACAGAAGGAGGGTCTCTCCCTTCTGTCCGTAGCTCTACAGGGATTTCTGTTGGAATCACAAGAGAAGAATCAGACAGAAGGTTTCTTTAGCTTCCAAGAGACAGTAAGTTAATTGTTGCATTATATTTTAGATATCTGTGTTGCAACAAAAGCACGATGGATAGCTAGCTAGATTTATAGATAGATACCTAGATGAATGATAAAGAGAAATAGAACATAACGTTGAAGAAGCATGCCTTTTGGAAGATTATATGGTTGGCAGAGATGCCACATATGAGACAGAAAAGGAGAAAGCAGAGTCAAAAAATCAAACAAACAAATCTACTATGATGACAGAGCTAATGGATTTGGGTAGAGGAAAAGGTTGGTGGTCTGCAGGGTATTTAAAAAAACAATGAAGATGATCTTAGTCCATTTTCTGTTTCTATAATAGAACTGAGACTAGGTGATTTATAAAGAAAAAATATTTTTTTTGGCTCATGATTCTGAAGGCTGAGAAGTCCATGATTGGGCAGCCACATCTGGTGAGTACCATGTGCTGTTTCACCTCAGGGGAGAAACACGGAAGAGTAAGTTGATATAGTCAAAATATGAGAAAGAAGGGGCTGCACTCACTCTCTGATAACCTCCACTCCCAGTAACTAATCCACTCCTGAGAGAATTAACCCGCTCCCAAGAGGGAAACATTAATTCATTCATATACTCATGACCTAATCACTTCCTATGAGCCCCACTTCTTTTTTTTTTTGGAGAGGTTTTTGCTATAGGGTGCGTGCACTCACCAGACAGACAGAGAGAGACATAGAGGCAGAAAGTGAGAAATCACCCCCCAGGGGGGATGGTCACGTCACAATCCCTTCTCCTCCATTCTCCTCTAGGGATCTTGGGCATGCACGCACACGCGCCCGGCGTGAGTTTTAAGCCATAGGGTCCCAGTCACAAACCGCAGTCGACTACATGGGAGTCCAGCAACATAGCCATCACGCTAACTGCTGGTTCCTGAGCCCCACTTCTTAATACTACTTTTCTGGGACCAAGTTTCAACATGAGATTTAGTGGAGACTAATGATGTACAGATCCTACCAAAGATAAAATTAGAAAACACAGGGGCCAGCAGGTGACCTAGTGGTTAAGGCACTGGACTCCCATATGGTTGATTACAGTTTGAGTCCCAGACCTGGGAGCTTGAAAATCACACGGGGCATGTGTGCATATGTGTTGAAAATCCCAGGAAGATAATGGAAGAGAAGGGATTGTGGCATGGCCATGCACCCCCGAGTGGGAGTGATTTCTCACTTTCCCTTTCATTGTCTCTGTCTGCATGCACCCTATGTCAAAAACATAAAAATTAGAAAACATGAGCAATGCTGAAATACTGTGTGCCCTCATGAATTAACATATGAATACTTCTAAAAAAATGATAATTTCCAGCTTTTTTATTCTTATCATATACAAACAAGCCAATGTACTGAAAACTTAGATAATGTTTATCAATTTGCTTAGTATGTCATAAAATAATCCCATCTTTTTTTCTCAGTCTATCCAGAATTATATTTCCAGGATAAGGCTGAAAATAATAAGGTAAAGGGATTGAAATATAACATGATGTATGATCAATCTTAAACTTAGAATTTAGATTTTAGGAAAATCAATAGAAGATGTCATATTGTACATCATGCTTATGCAAAAAGAATTATCATTCTGTTCTCAAAGGAATAGCATAAAAGCTTCATGTAGCAAATACAGTTTATATTTTAAAATTTTAATGCAGGGGCTGATGATGGCAGTGGTAAAACACAGCACTCTGTAAGACTGAACCACATGGGAAGGTTCCAGGTTTGTATCTGTGGGCCTCCCTGAGTTCAGCATGGATGTCCATGCCTATGATCTTGGACTGGCTGAACATGAGGTGGATTGCAGTATCATGACCCCTGTTGGGAGTTCTGTCTCTCTCTCTCTCTCTCTCTCTCTCTCTCTCTCTCTCTCTCTCTCTCTATATATATATATATATATATATATATATATACCTGTCTTGCTCATCAAAGAAATAAATAACCCATAATAAAAAATTATCATGCAGTCTTTTTATAAGCAGAGTATTATATTTTATATCTGATGTTAGCCTAGTGGGTCTTACTACCCTTTGTTACCAAGGGCAAATTTCATTGTCTCTCCTGATGGTA
The DNA here is from genome assembly GCA_026018925.1 of Tupaia tana. Classification (NCBI taxonomy): domain Eukaryota; kingdom Metazoa; phylum Chordata; class Mammalia; order Scandentia; family Tupaiidae; genus Tupaia; species Tupaia tana. The sequence continues at coordinate 19,031,263 of JAKSZU010000020.1, read as the reverse complement.
TTCAACACTGGAGAAGTTCAAAGACCTATCCATGATTTTAGTAATCCCTGTTAGAAGATTATTAATAACACCTGGGGAGTTATAGTGTTATGGTTTGCTTCGCCTCTGCATTTTCTATCCACTTATCTCATCTCTCACCCTTTTTTAGTTTAGATACAGTATTCGGTCTCTTCACTAAGGTCCAAAGAAATCCAGTAACATTTTTGTTTTGCTTATGGACTTTGCAGAAGATGATACTTAGTATCTCTCTTGCTATACTTTTTACCTTCACAGAAAAAAGCAACAGACCTGAGGAAAAGAATGTTTTGTAGTCATTCATGGCATGTGACATGAGCTCAGGTGTTCACCTGAAACTGTAATCCGGGCCTTGTCACTTCTATTCTCTTGGACTGTTTTCTGGTCTGTAAAGTAAGTTTAGACCATTTTCCCAGGTTCTTTCATGGCCATAGATTTCAAGGTCCTCAATAGCATAAGGGCTATATCTTTGACTTCAAATCTCTCAAAATGCTAGGTCTAATGTATCACCTGTGGGAGTAGACCTCAGAAAATATTTATGGATTTTTTTTTTTGAGAGGTTTTTGCTATAGGGCGCGTGCGCTCGCCAGAAAGACAGAGAGAGACAGAGAGACAGAAAGCGAGAAATCACCTCCCAGGGGAGATGGCCACACTATAATCCCATCTCCTTCGTTCTCCTCTCGGGATCTTGGGCACGCACATGCGCCGGGGTGAGTTTTAAGCCACTGGGTCCTGGACTTGAACCGCGGTCAACTACATGGGAGTCCACCGACATAGCCATTACGCTAACTGCTGGTCCCAATATTTATGGATTTCTTGAAAAGAAATCCCTATTCTGATATAAACCTGACACCTGAAGAACTCTCTGGATACTACCTTGATGAGACAAAGCAAACACTACTATAGTCAAACAATGTAGTTCTGAGCTTCTCTTATCAAATCCTTTTAGTGAAGATTTTTGTAGATTATTAAAGTCAAGCCTTTAGGGTTTAAGTAATCTCAAAATGTAGCATTTTTGTCTTTTCTAAGAGGAAAGTCTTCTTTATCAATTTATTTGGTTTGTCCATATATAATTTGGTAAAAAGACCATACTCGTGCTCATTGACTTGTGTGACTGGAATGTATCCCAGGTTTCCAATACACACAGATATAGACCTTGTAAGTTCAGTGGGAATGGGTACTTTATTCCAAATTAGATCTTAAGGTCCTTTACAAATTTATCTGAGCAAGTACGTAGGTTTCCTAATGTGCTATTCTAAAGACATAAATAATGCTCTAGTTCTCTCTCTGATCTGAGGTCTGAAACTTTGGAAGTTTATTGTGTTTCCTCACATGGTGTCTTATTTATACCTCTTTACATAGAAAAATACTCATGAAATCTTCCTTTTAAGGGCTTAGATCACACCTTTTTTTTTTTTTTTTTTTTTTTTTTTTCCTCTCCTGGATTTTGATCCAAGTAAGAAATGAGAAACAGAAGACAGGTATCTTCTCTGATATGATGAGGTGGTGATTTTTTTTTTTTTTTTTTTTTTTTTTTTACTACTAGTTATGCCAGATGGAGAATGAAGCTATAGGAATGTGAATAAAAGGACATGAAACCATTTCCTGTCTTCTCTGTCCCTCCACCTTCCAATCCTGATGTCTAGACCTTGGGGCTGATAACATGATTAAAAGTTCAGTTCCATAGAAGACCCATACGTACCTAGAATTATATCTTTAATGCTTTTCAAGATGAAGAAAAAATAAATTCTTGTAGTTTTCAATTTTTAAATCGATTAGTTCCATTCAACCAGAAAATATGGATCCATAGATGGCATTCTATATTGAGATAACTCAATATTGGCAATTCAGAAGTCCAAGGTATTCCTGTACTGAAAGTTCTTCCAGATGGAAAATAGCAACCAGGGAAAGAAGGCTCCCCTCAGCATTACTTCTGCTCCAAATTAAAAATATCATTAATGTTGGCCAGAGGTATGAGTCCCTGAGACTAGGACATTGCACAATGTAAATTCTGACCACTTTCTATTTCCCTTAACTATAAATATATGATTTCATGTCCTATTGTACAATCCTTTTGCATCTAGTATTTCATCAATCTTTTGTGTTCCACTCAGTGGTATTCTTACACCCCTTACCGTTAGTAGATGAAACCAATTCTATTAGTTTCTTATTTTGTGTTCTCGTTCAAATGAGTTTTAATTGTACTTTGAGAAAAGATTACAGAAAGAAAAGTGCAACTGTTATAACTCTTCTGATCTAGTCTGCAGTCAGTATAAATGCTATAAATCCTATTGGTGGCAAATTAAATTTTTACACCCCCTGTCACCCTCCCTTACTACCCCATGCCCAATCATTGCAGTCTTCAAAGCTAAGTACGGGGTACCTATGTTATTTGATGTCAATGGTAAAATGGCTGGCCCTATAATATCCCACATCAGATATTATTCAAAGAACATATAAATTAACCTTTGATTCATAACATTTCTTAATATTTAAATTTAAATGACAATCTAAGCTTATAACATTGTGTGTTACTTTTAATACCTTGAAGCATAATAGGAAACAATGATTACTGTAATGCTGAACCCTGTATGAATAGTATTTAAAAATCACTGCCGCTATGGTAACCACAAAAAAAAAGTCCTGTTCTTTATTATCAGAGCCTGTTAAAGAATTTCTTTTTACTTCAGCTTGATTTTCATATGCTTTTATTCATTTTATGAAAAATGATTTTTTCTGAAATAGAAGTGATTATTTGGTGTGCTCCTCATTTCTGGATTCTAGAATATTCAAAATCTTTAGTAAACTGTAGTGAAACCCAGCAAACAACATTTGGAATAATACAGTAAATCAGGACCTGAAATTACATAGAAATATTATTGTCCAGTGTCCTTCCAGCCTGTTTTATGAAATGTACCATTAATAGTTGATAATCTTCATGTGAACAATCCATTGAACAAACTCATTGTAGTCACTGTCTAATGTTGAGTGTTGTTCCCAGTGGGTCTGGATTTTTACACCCTGGTGCTAGTAGGAATGCACAACAGAGATGTAGATTCAATAGTATTCATTCTATCATACATTCATTCAATTATTTATTCATTCAGTAGTGAACGAATTAGCAGCTAGACTACTAAACAACCAAAGAAGTAACCAACTAACATGTACTGAGGACAGTGTGTATGCCTCTGGGTCTGCATCATAGGTTACCTGAAATGAGAAAAAGTATGTGTGTGTGTGTGTGCGTGTGTGTGTGTGTGTGTCTACCCTCGATATAATACACACACATAACTAAAAGCAATGAAGTAAAAAACAATCCCTGATTTACACATGTCTCAGAATCCTGTTTCCTAGCTTTAAGTTTCTATTTTGATTATGCTGATTATTTTCATATATCTCACTGTAATAATTATACTGATGTTAGTTGATTTATCAACTTTAGATATTATCAATTGATTTGCTGGCATTATAGATAAAACATTTGTTCATTCAAACTATTTCCTAATTTTCTCATTCCAATATGAGTATAAACTTTTTTTCCAAATCTCTTATTACTCATTTCTGCATAAACTAATTGAAATCAAATATACAATAAACCTTGATTTTTTGTTCTAAGACCCATAAACAATATTTTTTAACCCTTATTTTACATGTTAAGAACATAGGGTTTCTGCCTGTCCCTCTAGCTTGCTTCTCACCTTAAAAATGTCTTTTAATGGGCATAGAAAATAAAACATTATTATCCTTTAGTTGTGTAGCACTTCATAGCTTGCAAATTTTTCAAATTGTAGCCTTATCTTCAAGCTTGCTGATGGCTTCCATAAGAACTTAAAGTGAGTGGGAAGTGACAAAGTGTGAGAAGTAGGAAATCAAGAGGAAAAGAAAAAAAAAAAAAAAAGAAAAAACATATAAGAAACAGGAAACGAAAAATTATTTGTTGACAATAACATGTATGATAATATCCCTGATTAATCAATATACAGTGTATTCTGGATGGGAAATCACATTTTGTATGCTGTGATGATGTACAGTGAATGAATGCAAAATAAATAAATTTAAAATATAAAAAATAAAAATAAGAATTTAAAGTGAAGAGTTGCCCATATATTAGCTACATCCTTCTTGAAGTTCCCTGATGTAATTATAAGCTGGAGAAAGTGCTGGATGCCAAGTCTGTTGTAAGAGAAACCATTGGCAGAGCCAATGACAGTGGACATTTAGAATAAGTATATCAGCCGCACCAGGAAAACACCAAAAGAAAAAAAATGTTGGACTAGCAGTTGGCAAAATGGCTATGTCGCTAGACTCCTATGTAGTTGACTGCGGTTCAAGTCCCAGACCCAGTGGCTTGAACTCACACAAGGCACATATGCGTGCATGCCAAGATTCCGAGAGGAGAATGGAGGAGAAGGGATTGCAGCGTGGCCATCTTTATAGCAAAAACATGCCCTATAGCAAAAATCTCTCAAAAAAAATGCAAAGAAGCACTCTTTAAAGAAAATAATGTTGCTCATGAAAGGTGAGCGTCTTATAAATAAAAATCACTCATGATGAGGAACTAAAATAAATGGAGAAGCAAGTTATTTCTGTTTCCCTTTTAAAATTTTATTCATGTTACTTCTGTAAGTAAGAGAGAAAGATAGAGAGAGAATGTCCCCAATAGGGACTAGATGCTCTGATTCACTTACAGCCTCAGCCAGTCCTGAATCGTGGGGACATGCATGCTCCACATAGGGCAGTCTCTTGACATTAACCAGAATCCCCCATGGGGTCAGCCTGACAGAACACTGTGCTTTATCACTGTGCCACCATCTAGACCCTGTGCTTCCTTTTCTTAAAGTTGATGCAACAGGCTTCAAGAGGTAAACCTCCCATAAGATGGATTTCAAAAGGTTATTTTGATAGCCTTTGGGTTATTGCACATTTATATTATTTACAGTTTTACTGGTGTTACCTTTCAGTTAGCTATGTGGTGAATAAACATTTCGGACAAAAGAGAATCTATATGAACAAACGCATTTCTTCGTCAGTTTCAATTATCTTCCCTGGAAAATGAAGGTGGAAAGATCATTTGTGAAGTAATTTTTGAGGTATTAAATTTTGTACTGTCGGTCAACAGTTGGGAGGCTAGACCAGGATATACTAGGGCAAAGTAAGAGATGTATGAACAAATCTTATGTTTGTGAGGCACCCTATAGACTGAAAACACAAATGGTCCCCTTGCCCTGTTTATTTCTCAGGACAACACTAGGAAATTCACTGGGTGCATTTTCCCACAATCTTATGGTTAAATATTGGCTGATCTGAGATTAGAAAGCTTATTTCCTGTTTCCTAAAAGAATTTTTTTCTTACTTACTCTATGATGTTGGCAATACACATGCATGCTATGCCTCTTATCCTAATTAACAATTTATTTGCATCACATACTCACAGTTTATGTCTTGTAATCAACGTTTGAGGAGTTATGGTTGACATCATCTTCTTTTCATTCGTATGTGCTGCTTCTGCAGAGCAAAACCCGGGATTAAAAATGAGTTGACTTGATGCACTGACTATTAATATCTTGAGGAGATTAGGAGCTTTGTCAGTATGATATTATTTCTTACTTGTATTTAATTATAAAATGTACATTCCATTTTAACTGCAGAAATGAAATAAATAAATGAAGTAGAGGAGATTATCAAAGATAAATTTTAAATTAACTCACTGTTCCGCAGGTCAGGAGAGAAAATGCCTTTTCTGTACATCTTTTGCATGTGGTGTCATTTTTACATGCTCGGTGTTCCCCGAAAGGGTATGTTTCAAAGGTGACCAAATTATGTCATTCCAGGGATTTATTTATTTATTTATTTATTTATTTTTAACTAGAGTCCCTCTTACAGAATTCACTCTGAAAAAGATTGCTGAAAAAGATTTCCAACCTTAAAAGTTGGAAAACGGGGGACCAGCAGTTAGCATAATGGCTATGTCGCTGGACTCCCACGTGGTCGACCACGGTTCAAGTTCCAGACCCAGTGGCTTGGACTCATGCTGGGCGCGTGTGCGTGTGTGCCCAAGATCCTGAGAGGAGAATGAAGGAGAGAGGATTGCGGCGTGGCCATCCCCCCGGGGGGGTGATTTCTCGCTTTCTGTCTCTCTGTCTCTCTCTATCTGGCTGGCGAGCGCACGCGCCCTATAGCAAAAACCTCTCCCACCCCCCCCCCCAAAGAAGGTGGAAAACTGTAGAGATGAAGAAAAGACTACAAAGAGAGATAAAGAGTAAAAGCCCGAAGAGTTGCTTCCTAGCAGATTACTCTGTAACTATGGGAGCTTTGCCAGGCACTTGTATACCTACATCAAGGACAAATTTTCTCAAGAAAACCATAGATTAATGCGACTTCTGAAATGTCATCTGCAAGTAGTTGTTTCTATTTCACAACTCAGGATGTCTTCCAGTGTTTCAGTACTTCAGAGTCTGTCTAAAGCCATGTGCATGCAGAAAGTTATAGTGGAGAATCAGGAACACCTGAGACATAAGAGAAGAAAGAAACTACTCAAGATTGTTTATATATCTGAAATAAGCCTTTAGATAATCCCTGTCCTCTAATTTTAACTCAGGTCATTTTTCAACCTACTGTTAATTGTAGCAACCAGTTAAAGCCAACTTATAATAAGAATAAAACATCTATCATGGCATCATGGAATGTGAGGAACTAAAAATGTTCCAGATATCATCTAGGCCAAAGCACTTATTTGTAGACAAAGATACTAAAATCCAAGGAGGTTAAGTATGTTGCCCAAGGTTAAATCATTTGTTAGTTGCATATGTGGAATTAGAGCCTAGATCAAATGACTCCTAGGCCAGTGCTTTTGGTCAAATTTAATATAGTCTGTCCATATGGTCAAACCATATGGCAGAGTCCTCAAAGACCTAATTCTGCCCCTAGAAAATTTAAGCTGGTCATTGTTCTCTTTTTAATTCTATTTGTAATTCACCTACCCATGTATGTCAACCCTAATTAGTAAGGCATAGACTTATAATTTAAAGCATGTAGGTACAGAAGAATAAGTAGGTTATGTTAGAATAAAGAGGCAAACACAAACATGCCCCGCAGGGACAATGACCTGAGAAAAGATTTAACATGAAAATTTGGCTAACAGTTTCCTGTTGGACAGAAGGAGCCCATTAAATTTAGAGACATAGTTCAGGGTCAGGATATGAAGGCTCTTCAGTAGAATTTCAAGGTTTGGAAGGGACTCTGTGTCCTCAGGAAGATATTGGAGCCTTTTTAAGAGAACAGCGGCTTTTCCTAACCATATTCAGTAAGACTACTGCAGTAGCATAAAATGGGATCGATTATATTGAGGAGAATTTAGAGGCATAAAAAACAGAATTTATTTTTTATTTTTTTAAATTTTGTTTTGTTTAATTTGCTAGAGCGTGCATGCACTTGCGGTAAAAAGAGAGAGACAGAGGTAAAGAGAAAGAGAAAGCACCCTCTACCCGCCCCATGGAGCATGGTCATGCTGCTAGCCCTTCTCCTTCATTTCCCTTCTCATTTGCATTTTGGGCATACAGATGCGTGCATCCTGCATGTTTTTCTTTTCTTTATTTTTTTATATGTATATATGTATTTTAAATATATATATACACATTCAATCACTGCATGTCCTGGATGTTTTTCAAGCCACTGCAGCTAGACTTCCAACCACAGTGGGCCACAAAGGACTTAGCTCCCTTAACTGGCAATGGGCCAGCCCAGAAAGTATTTTTATATCTAGATTATTTTACATGTATCTTGGGAAAGATAGGAGGAAATTTTTCAACTTATAAATTCTAATTTTTAATGTCCACTTATTCTTTAATGTGGCACAGCACAGGCAGTGAAGTTTAATATTTCCCATATATCAGTACAGCAAAGGGCACTGCACAGGGACATGCCATTTAAAGAACCTGCCACATAGAATGTCTCTTATGAACTAAAATGCCAGTACCCTCGTCCCTTCTCATGAAAGTCACCATTGGCTGCTTGAACAGAGGTCTTTTTTAGTATAAGAGAGAGCTGTACCTCCAACTCAGAGGTACCACTCTAGAGTCCATGGGCTCAACTGAAACAAAAAGCTCTACTCAATGGTATAATTAGTGATTCACCAATCGATCAGAATAGCTGTCTCTGGAATTTGTCCAGGGAAACACAAGAAAATAGGCCACCAGGTAATGGGAAAAGAAGACCAAATACTTCCAAAGAGAGAGGGAGAGAGAGATGAGGCAAGTAATTGGTTCATATAGCTGCCTTATACTGTGATGACTTTTTAGTTCAGCTTTAGCTTCAGGATGCACAAGTCTTTTCCATAAATCCTCTTACTTAAGGTAGCCTGAGGGAATCTCTTTTCTTTGTAGCAAAGTAATAAGTATATTGAGTTAATTTTTTTTTTTAATATTGCAAGTTTGATGACTAAAAACTGAGTAAGAGGTTTGGGTTGAAGACGGGGTTGAGATGACATTAACACAGGACACCAAGTGACTATCACATGATGTATCTCATGATAGCATCTTATCATTGAGCTACTTTAACTTCAAGAAAGTGAAATACAAAATTTTTTGGACCTACAGTTAGGAAGTAGCACATCTAAAAGGAAAAGAGTAGAAAATTAGGAAAAATTGACCCCAAAGTCTATGGATATTCAGTAGCCTTGGCTGCATCATTTGGCTATTGACCTAGCCGAACATTTACCTAAGAACATTGGGACAAAATAGGGCATTCTAGGGAAGCTACTGGGTATTCTGCATTCCCCAAAACAAAATCTGTTCAAAGTCAAATTCAAATAGACATTTTTATTTAAGTGAGTTAAGCAAATGAAATAGCCTTTGTGGAAAAACAGGATTTTTCATAGCCTTTCTTACATTATAGTACATTGTGAATACCTTTAAAATAGTAAAGTTCGCAGTGGTTTTTAAATGTTAACAATGAAACAACTTTCCTCAATTTTTGAGGACTAATTGTAACTCAAGGAGATACCAGTCTTGATTTGCTTCTCTCCCTTACAAGTTGGTGTGTTCTTTTGATGTTAGGCCTTGTCTGCCAACTCACAGGTGATACTTACTGTTCCTCTCCTGGAATTTTATAACACAAGCAAATACGCAAAACTCATGGTTCTAAGAGTTCAGTTTCCATCTCTACTGTGCACTGTATATTGAAGTGAATATTTTTAAATCCATCTAATAAACCTATGGGATTTAAAACTGAGAAAGTACAGATCTGTTTTTACTATGTGTGAAATGGTTTAAACGTTTATAGAAAATTGAACTTCATTTATTCCCACAGGAATTGGTGTACTGTTTGTCTCTTCTTGATGCCGATGTGTCTTAATACTAGGACAGTTAATGGATGAGTGCCACTATTGTTTGAGGTCCCTTCTAAAAATTATCCTACTAGGTGACTTAGGAGCAAATGAAATTTCTCACTGCCTTATGCTATTAATAGAAAAATGAATAGTGCTGTGCTGAAAACCTGTAAGATCGGAGTGACTTGAAAAGAATTTAGCTACTGCATGTTTGGAGAACTCAAGCGCAATATTTTCAGTTTCATCACAGAAAACTTTTGAACTTTTTGAGGTAGAAAAGAGCATAATGGACTGAAGCTTTCATTTTGTTTTTCTAAAGTTTAAAGGAGTTTCTCTGACCTTCTCTCTGTGGGTCCCCGGTGAAGAATCAACCATGTTAAAGTAATCAGATGTGAAACAGTAGACACATATTTTAATTGAGTGCTTGTAAAGGTCATAGTGTGGGCAAGGGCACAGATTAAGGGCAGTTATGCCATTACTCCAACCATGCTTCTGTTCTGTCCACAACTGGAGATGCCTCGTTTCATCTGTCTCTTCTATGAGAAATCCGTACAGAGACAAAAACAAAAGAAGCAGAAGATGAGAAGCACCTTTCTCTGAATGATGCACCCAGTCCAGAGAAAGTCCCTCCTGCCTGCCTTTGTTTGCATTTCTTTCTTACTCCTTTCCTGTTTCCTTCACTTAATGTAGACATAAACATAGAACACACCAGAGGTGTAGACTCTTCCTCCTTCTTCCTAAAACAAAAATAAATAAACAACTGGTGTATCCTACATCATTTTCTCCTGCCTCTCTTCTGGGTAGGCATCGCTGTCTGTATTCCTTCAAGGTCAAAGTTATTAGAAATGGAGAGGAAATGTCATGCTTCTTGAGTCTCAGCCAGCTGGTTTGTAATTCACAAGGTCTGAGGCCTGCACAGTGTTCTTAGCCAGGGAAGCTTCCCATTCATGCTTGTGACCAAGGCCCAACCACAAACTCTGTAAGAGTACCAGCAACATCTGCGCTGTGGGGCTAGTGAGAGACCATAAAGTGATCAGACTGGAAGTGAGACTTTGGGATACAAATGGCATTTACAGAGACCTTGTGGCACTGATGAACTTGGGGTGCCACTAGCAATGAGAATGAGAATGGTAAGGTTAGATAAATGGCATTGCTTTCGGTTTCTATCTTTTTTATCTGATAAGGAAGGAAAGTTTAAAAAATTTTCTCTCTCCTACATTCATTTTTTTTTAGTGTTATTTTTCTATTAGATTTTTCTCTTAAAGCCCTGAATATTTCAAGTCTCCACGTTTTTGTCTTTGGAAAAACGTGGAGTTCCATCTAACTGCAATAAGTGATAGAGCCAGATATAACACATACAAGAAGAAATGCACATTTTACAGGCAGCTGCTCTTCACTGATGCACACTGCTCACCGTGACTGTACAAGAGCCTGATTATTATGCCCTCAACCCACTTTGACAGGGGGATTTGTGTGGATTGTAAATTAAAGCTTTCTGCTTGGGAGTGCATCTTCCCATATTACAGGGTCACATTGTGAGAGCTCTAGATGAAAAAAACACAGAGCAGTGCTAAGCAGTGCTGATCACACCTCCATAATGCAAACAATACCACACAAGCATGTTGTTGGCAAACATGAATGTATGACTCTATCTGCATGGGACATACTACTGTCATATATACCCACATCTACATAAAGAAACACCCGTCCTCATACACATGCATCACCAAGTCAAAGACAGGTTACTTTGAAAAGAAACACATCACACATAAGTAGCTAAGAAAACATCAAAACCATCTGATTCTAGTTATACCTATCTTGGGCTATTAAAAGGCAAGCAATGACAGACTAGAGAGGACTGTTCTACCTTATCTTTAAATGGTCATTGATAGAAACAAAGGAATCATAGTTGGTGATATCAGTATATTTTTTATAGACCTTTAGGCCCCTGTTATTTTTTTTTTTAATGTTAGAAATAATAGACATCGTATTGTGGTAGAAAATGCAGAACTTGGAAAAGTTTCTGCCATTAATATCTAACATTATACTCTTCTACTGATAAAAACAAAATAGATGCTCACCATGATGATTTTTTATCCTGAATTTCTGTTTTGCATAGTGCAGATGATTTATGTAACTTTTGCTCTAAATAGTTTAAAAATCACTAGTCCTTATTGAAAAATGTGATACCAATTCCTCTACTAATCAAGGTAAATGAGCCATAGTCAGATAGATGGAAAGACAGACCAAAAAAAAAAAAAAAAAAAAAATGAAAGAAAAAAATTGGGAAGAGGATGAGTTAGAGGAAGAGAAGTGATTAAAACTGCAGAAGTCTCATCTGAGGACATGAGCCTGAAAGAGAACAGCATCGCTCTGAGGCTGAATTACTCTGAGAGCCGTGCCTTTCCGTCATTTTTAATGGAATGTTATTAAAGACAAATCTGGAGTAGTCAACCCTTCAGTGCTTCCTCTTAATTTATTTATTTCTGCAGGAGGAAACCCTGTTAACCCCAGCAGATAATATATTCAACAGCTTGTATCCATGGCAAGGTTGTTTCCTAAAAATTTTATGGGATAAATTTAGTTCAACATTTGCACATATTTACACATGAGGTCTCCATTTCAAGGACTTTGGCTTAAGCAAGAAAGTCATTCCCAAGGCAGGATGTCTGCCAGGCTGCAGAGTGTATTCCATATGCATTGCAAAGCTCCCCTGTTTCCTAGGACATGAAAAGGACATTGCCTCAAATGTCCCTCTTCTCCTCTTGGAATTTCCAAGTTAGGCTGGGACTGCTGCGAACCACAGGCAGCTTTCTACACTTAAGCCCTCTGGGTCATGTCTCAGACCTAGACTGGCTCCCCCACAGTCTTTGCCCTCCTTTTTGTAAACTCAAGAGATGAAGTCTGATTTCTTTTCCACTTTTAATGAACTCTGTGCACCTGGTACTGCTCCCCAATGGAACTACTCTGGAGCAGCCCACAGCCCCCCTGCCTTCCAGACTCCTACTGATCCGCTCATAACAGTGCACACACAGGCCCTACCTCTGTTAAAGGTTGTATAGCTAATAGCTGTATGTGGTGGTGCAGGCAGTGACAAAAAGAGAGAGGACATTCATTTTGATCTTCCATTGACAGCTAGCGAATACCTTCCATGTACTAGGCCTGAGTTTAGGTACAGGGAATGCCATGGTATAGAAGCAAAGCCACTATTTTTATGACTTTTATCTTCTTGTGAGAGAAGACAATATCATCACCTGTTTTTTATATAAATTCTATGCAGAAAAATGAAGTAGTATAGGAACTCAAATGATGAGGGGTGTTTGGGAAAGTGTATCCTATGAAAAAAATACACATTACTCAGTAGCAGTTATATTAAAGCAAAATCCTGAAAGACAGTAGAAGAAGCCATACAAATATCCAGGGCAAAGCATTCCAGAGAGAACAAATGGCAGTTACAGAGACCTTGTGGCACTGATGAACTTGGGGTGCCTGAGGGCTGGCAGGTTAGCCAGTGTATCCAGAAATGGAAGAGTAAGTCAGAGCATGGTAAGAGGTAAGATTCATGAGCAATGTCTGCAACACCTCCTGTAGTGTCACAGACCAATCAGAAGTTGAGATTTTATTCCATGCGTGATGTGAAAACAGTACAGGAGAGTGACATAAGATGATTTCCATTTTCTTTTCTTGTTTCTTTTCTTTCTTCTTCTTAAGAGAGATTTTTGCTATAGGGTGCATACGCTCATCGGAGAAACAGAGACAGAGAGACAGAAAGTCAGAAAGCAAGAAACCATCCCCCAGAGGGGATGTACACCTCAATCCCTTCTTCATTCTCCTCTTAGGATTTTGAGCACATACTCACTTGCACCTGGCATAAGTTTCAAGTCTCTGGGTCCGGAATCAAACTGCAGTCGACTGTGTGTGATTTCAGCGCCTGAACTACTACACCACCTGCTGGTCCTGATGATTTACATTTTAAAAGATAACCTAGTGTGGGACCAGCAGATGGCATAATGGTTACATCACTGGACTTACACGTAGTGTACTGTGGTTCAAGTCCCGGACCCAGAGACTTAAAACTTATGCTGTGCACACATGCTCGTGTGCCCAAGATCCCAAGAGGAGAATGGAGGAGAAGGGATTGCTCCCCTGGGGGGTTATTTCTCACTTTGTCTCTCTGTCTTTCTTTGTCTCTCTGGTGAATGCACATGCCCTATAGTAAAATTCTCTCTTTAAAGGAAAAAAGAGATAAACCTCTTGCAATTGGGCATAAAGAAGTTGACAAGAGTTCCCAAACCACTTGGACACTTTGGGACTGAGCCAGCCCTACTTAGGGAGCAAGAATTTCACTCTTAACACAGGCACTGTGTCTCCATCTCAGCTTACTCCTGTTTTGGTAAGATACAGTTTTGTCTTCTAGACCCATAAATAATCATATTAAGAGAAATAATCATATTAAGAGTGACTAAGTGTGTGATAGAGTTACATTACATGTTGTATGAAAAGTATAATTACATCATGATTTTAGCACTTAGTTAAGAGTGAGATGACATGTGATGCAGAACCTGCTGTATCTTCTGCCTAATGTGGTGACGTGAGATATAAAGTCCAGTGCTAGTGATATTTATGTGGGATAGATTTTATTAAATGGCCCTTGTTTGAACATACCAATTTATATGACCTTGAAACTTTCAAATCTGTGGAGTGATTTCTGAATCACATTTTTGTATTTCAGTTTAGATTGCAAAATACTCAATCCTACGGAGCTGGTGTATTTGAGAGGGCAGCATTTGCCTATACCTGTTCTCTTTCTGTGGACAATAGCTTTAAAATAGAAAGTTACTCATTGGGGAAAAACAAAATAAGAATTTCACTGTTGACTGAGATCAAACTTTTACTTTCTTTGTTCCATTTGGCATTTGTCCTTGAAAATAGCTAGATCATTCAACCATTTACTAAGCCAAGATACTTTACCACTGTGTGATGAATTCTTGGGATATATACTTACCACCTTTTATTATGCTCTCGTAATTGCATCATATTTTATATTCCTTCAAATATCACTGAGGAGTAGATGGCTAGGTTTTTAAAAATTCTGGATGAACTTTATTATTTTAGAAATCAGATTTTCAGATTGGCTTGATCATTTTAGAGTGATTCTGAAATTTGTATATTGTCTTTTGGGATCTTTGAATTAGGAGTTCACAACCTAGAAAGGCTCTGTTGATGGGCTGTCACATACAGCATGGTGACAACTACCAGGAAAGTAAATGCAGTGGTTAAACGTCCCTTAGTACCAAGCTGTCATTACCTTCCACTCAAGTCAATAATGGAATATAAAAATGTCATCTGGTAGGAAGAAAGAAATTACATTAAATTTCTCAAAAGTAGTCCATAGCTTCTATGATGTAGTAGCCTTGGAAAAAATAAAAATTAAATGGAACTAGATTCTAGTTCATCTAGAATTATGCAAATGCATCGTTATCTAATTGCATGTCCTCTGAGGTCTTTTTGAGACCTAGAAAATGTATACATTATCTCCTAGAAAAAAACTTATTAAAGAAAAGAAAATCTCAAAACTGTACTGGTTCTATACTGATAAATGTATTTTAAAGATACGTTTTGTCCCCTGGGACCAGCAGTTAGCATAATGGCTATGTTGCTGGACTCCCGTGTAGTCAGCTGCAGTTCAAGTCCCAGACCCGGTGGCTTAAACTCACGCTGGACACTTGTGTGTGCGCACCCAAGATCCCAAGAACAGAATGGAGGAGAAGGGATTGCGGCGTGACCATCCCCCCTGGGGGGTGATTTCTCGCTTTCTGTCTCTATGTCTCTCTCTGTCTGTCTGGCGAGCGCACGCGCCCTATAGCAAAAAACTCTCCATAAAAAAAAAAAAAAAAAAAAAGAGTGGCAAAGCTCTTAAACTCAGCCTTCTAATCCCCTTTCCTTTCTTCATTTTTGAAAGGCACAAGTGATGTAGATGTTTCCATGCACTTGTCCCATTCTTCTAACCTTCTCTTCCTGACCATATACAAAATCACAGCCATATTTCCAAAATAAAAGCATCCTGAGTGGAGCCAGCAGATGGCATAATGGTTACATTGCTAGACTCCCGTGTAGTTGACCACAGTTTGAGTCCTTGTCCCAGTGGCTTAAATTCACACTGGGCACATGTGCATGCATGCTCAAGATCCCAAGAGGAGAACAGAGAAGGGATTGCAGTGTGGCTATCCTCCCTGGGGGTTGGGGGGTGGGGAGGACTTCTCACTTTCTGTCTCTGGGTCTCTGTGTCTTTCTGGCAAGTGCATACACTATATAGCAAAAATCTCTCTTAAAAAAAAATCCTAAGTAAGTTGGTACCATCCTAATGAATAGAAAAATAAAACTAAAGAGGACAGAGGAGGAAACTGCCATTTCACATGAGGTGCAGACATTCAGCCTCTGTCTGGCCCTGGAGAAAACAAGGCTCGTGGATTTCCATTTTAGCCAGGTGTACTTTTTGATTCCCAGAATATGTTTTAAATATATTCAATGGTAAAGTTTTTCTCCATTGCTAAGAGGATTTTTTGTTGTTGTTGTTTCAGATAATATAAAACCCTAGCTTTAAGCATAAATCAGTCTTGATTTAAAAGTAAACTGTCAAGCTGTATCAGACAATATTTTCTCCTTCTTTCTCTCTCTCTTTTTTTGTGATAGGGCATGTATGTTCCCCCAAGAGAGACAGATAGGGAAAGTGAGAAATCAGCCCCCAGAGTGGGTGACCACACCACCATCCCCTCTCCTCCTTTTTCCTCTTGGTATCCTGGGCACACAGCCCCCACTCCTGTCGTGCCTTCAAAGCTGCTGGGTCTGGGACCTGAACTGCCCACTGGGCTAAGTGGGATCCAGCGGCCCCAATGACCATGCCACTGGCTGCCCCAACACTTTGCTCTTTATTCAAAGGCTTCTTCTCTATTTCATGTTTAGCTCTTCTTCAGTCAGGGAAAAGTGGATTATCGGTGTCTTGATTCCCTCTTCCGTCCTGTCCTTCCCATTCAACAGCTATTCTCTTTTTTCCCTTTCCTTTCATCCTGCCTTCCTCCCCTTTCTTTTCTTTTCTTCCTCTTTCTTTTCTCTTTTTTTTTTCTTTCTCTCTTCTTTTCCTCCTCTCCATTTCTTCCTTATGGGACTGAAATTTTGGGCAAGGTAAAAGGGTGAGGAGAACCAAAACCATTCTGTGTATTAATACTGTCATAAAACAATTTCACATTCTCAGATCTCCCCAGAAAAGTATAAACTAACTTTTTGTTTAAAGGAAACCTTTTAAGAGTCCTTAGGAGACCTGTTCTGTCTCTAGAAAACAGTCACCTACAGCACTTTTGATAACACCAATGGCATCTCCTCTCCCAGTGATGACTGGCGCCTTTAGAAGATCTAGTAATCAAGTTCTATTACTTCAAGTCAATTTTGCCTTCCTCTGCAGTTGCACTGTGGGAAAGTATATAAAAATACCTTTCCTGGGACCAGCAGTTGGCATAATGGCTATGTTGCTGGACTCCCATGTAGTCAACTGCAGTATGAATCCCAGACCCAGTGGCTTAGACTCACACCGAGCACATGTGCATGAGTGCCCAAGATCCCGGAAGGAGAATGGAGAAGAAGAGATTGTGGTGAGGCCATTCCCCCGGGGGGTGATTTCTTGCTTTCTGTCCCTCTGTTTCTGTCTTTCTGGTGAGCACATGCGCCCTATACCAAAACCTCCCCCTACGCCCCCAAAATATACCTTTCCCTGGCTCTCCTCCATGTGGAACATACATGTCTAGTACACAGGAAATACCAAGATATCCTTGGAGGTCCTAGAGAAAAAGGACCGTGTCATGTAATAATCTCAACTTACTCCTAGCTTCCACACATCTCCTGCCCTTCTGAATGCTCAGGGGGAAGCCAGATGCAACGCCACTCTGACCCCTCACTGCCTATGAAGCGCTCAGAGTCCTCTTGAAGCCTTTGTTGCCTGAGGAACTATCCCCATCTCTCTCTTTCTCTTTTATTTTAATTTCTTTTAGTTGGTAATGGACTTATAAGTCTTCTAACTTCTTTTTTTTTAAACATGAATCACATGCGTGTTCGTTTTAATTTTTTAATATTATTTTTAATCATCCCTTTGGTATTTGACGTTCCTCTCTACCAAACCTTCCACTCTAACATTCTCAAGCTCTTATGTAACATATGGCAGGCTGAATGTTTATTAAAGTCTACTGGAAAACTGTCATTTAAGTTGTTTTGTTTCTTAAAGAGACATGCATGTAATCTACTACGGGCTTTGAGCTTTACCAAATTGTATCATATAGAATTATTTATTTTATTTCAATTTATTTACTTGGATGGTAACCTTAGGAATGAGTGTAGGCAATTTTCCCTTGTGGCATTTTTCATGGCTTAGAAGACATTTATGCATTATAATAACTGTTCCCCTTCATCCTCATTTAATTGATAACTTATAAGCTCTAAGAAAGTCCAACAAAAGAGCATTCGCTTTGAATTAGAGTCAGAAAATCTGAGCTTGTACCGTTTCTTTTTCTTTCATTGTTTTTATTCTATTATTCTATTTTTTTTTTTTGAGAGGTTTTTGCTATAGGGCGCGTGCACTCGCCAGACAGACAGAGAGAGACAGAAAGCGAGAAATCACCCCCCAGGGGGGGATGGCCACGCCGCAATCCCTTCTCCTCCATTCTCCTCTCAGGATCTTGGGCACGCACGCACACGTGCCCGGCGTGAGTTTAAACCACTGGGTCCGAGACGCGAACTGCGGTCTACTACGTGGGAGTCCAGCGACATAGCCATTACGCTAACAGCTGGTCCCCTATTATTCTATTTTTTATATTACATTTAATCACATGATCTTTACAGTGTATTACATTTTTTTCTAGCACGATTACCATGCATATCAGTTAAGACAAAAACATTACTATGCACATCATTATCATCAAATAGCTTTACATTTTTTAGATTATTATTATTATTATTATTATTTATTCTCAATTTCTATAACCCCACTCAACACCTATAGGATTATATTGCCTGTGGTGCAAAATATAATTTTTCTAAATTGTGATTTACTCCTTTGTAAAGTGTGGTCAGAAATATCCCTCTTTGGGACCAGCAGTTAGCGTAATGGCTATGTCGCTGGATTCCCACGTAGTCGACTGTGGTTCGAGTCCTGGACCCGGTGGCTTAAACTTACGCTGGGTGTGTGTGCATGCGTGCTCAAGATCCCGAGAGGAGAAGGGATTGTGGCGTGGCCATACCCCCTGGGGGGTGATTTCTCGCTTTCTGTCTCTATGTCTCTCTCTGTCTGTCTGGCGAGCGTATGCACCCTATAGCAAAAAATACCTCTCCAGAAAAAAAAAAAAAAGAAATATCCCCCTTACAGGTTGGTCATGTTAATGAAATAAGAGGATAAACATTTAAGGCAATATAAGCTTTTATTTTTTAAAAAAAATTATTTTTATCATTAAACTTTAATTTATTTTAATTTGACGAGAGAGGGACAGAGTGAAAGAGAAAGAGAGAGAGAGAGAGAGAGAGAGAGAGATGGATAATGAGAAAGCAAGCCACCAGGTCCAGAATTCGAACCATGATCAGCCATGTGGGAGTCCAGTGCCCTTAGCCACCATGCCATTTGCCAGTTCCATGAGCTTTTAAGTATTCATTGAAGGGAAGTTACTGACCCTACTACTGCCACTACTGTTGTTACTGCTGTAGCTACTTCTACTACACACCAATTATGGAAAGGAGAGCAAAGAGATGCATCCAGAAGGTGGCCTGCCCTCAAAGAAGAGCTAGTCACAACAGGGTCATGGGTAGCCAAAAGTATAGAGGGGGCAAGGAGGAGCTTGCTGGAACAGAGGCAGTGAGAGAGAGTATGGCATTGAAAAGAGTCAGACAAGGGGTTCAAACCAAACATTTTAATGACTTTGTCTTATGTTTGTCTTGCCTAGAGAAAAGACAGAGTCTTCAGGTTAGATCTCAACGTCAACTGTAATATGGGTCATATTACATCTTATATGTTCCTTCAAGGAATATCATAGGGATGCTTGAGTTAATGACAAACCTTCTGTTCTGCAAAATGGTGTATCACAGCCTCTTTGACCTATAGTTCAGAGTTTTTGTTTGTTTGTTTGTTTGGTTTGGTTTTACTCTCCAGAGAGACAGAGACAGAGAGAAAGTAAGAAATAATCCCCCACAGGGGACAACCATGCCACAATCCCCTCTCGTCCATTCTCCTCTCAGGATTTTGGGCACACACATACCCGTACCTGGAGTGATTTTCAAGCTACCAGATCCAGGACTCAAATTGTGGTTGGCCTTGTGGCAGTTCAGAGCCATAACCACAACACTACCTACTGGCCCAATTTTCAAAGTATTTTTTTCTGGTGCTCTCTACTCAGCACATAGTTAAAATCTACACACTTGAAATAAGTTCCAGAGTCTAGGGATATCTATACAGATGCCTGTATCTATACATACATACATTAAGGGGGCATGGACCATGAGACCCCATTACTGTTACACTGCACCCAGTGAAGGAAGTTACAGCATGTCTTTCTGTTTCAAAAGGAAGTGCATGTACGGAGAGAACACAGTAAGAGAAAATAAAGGAATGTTGCAATTACAGACTGGTATAAGTTAATGTATATTTTTTTTAATTTTTTTCTGTCATTGGCTAAAAGAATGGAGATTCATTTACTTGTTGATTGCACATCCTTAAATGATAGACTGTTTCTAAGACCTGACATTCCATGGTTCATTTTGGATATTTACATGACATTTTTTTCTTATAAAATTGGGAGTAGGGAAACTAGATGCTCTGACTCTAACTTCTACCATCTTCCCTCTGAGTCTTACCCTCTCCTTCTAGCCAACCAAATAGTCACTTTCAATTAAGACCTCCCCATTGTAAGCCCTGTCTGTTTTCCAGGCATGGAAGTTTATAAAAGTTGTCTTCATTTTTAGTATAGAGTTAAGATATTTTTGAAAGTACATCTGTTTTTCTTACAGAAAATAAACAAAGGAATAACACATACACCTTCACTTAAACATTTCTTCCCACAACACTGAAACTTCCTGTTGTCAGTGTCCTACATTTGATTAAAAAGGCCATTAAATAAAAATAGATGTTTTCACTTCAGATTAGTACCTCTCAAGCATAACTATTACTAACATTTATTGGTTAGAACTAAAATGTCATAGACAAAGTAAAGAAATTCTTAATAGCTACCAAAAATCAAAGTTGAATGCTATGATACTATAAACGAAATGATTTTCTACTCAAAATATGGAACTAGTGGTTTTTGATCTATTTGACCTTTAGAGGTAGGCCCTTAGATTTACATCGATGTCAAAAGCCTAGAAGTAACAGCCTTTAATTTTTTGTGTAGCATCTTGTATTTTACAAAATGTTTCCCTCTTTGCATTTGATCCTCACAAGAGTCCTGTGTGGCATTGCATTACACCTATTTTTCAGATAGTAGTTTAACACACACTCTAACTACCATGCCCAAACCTGACAATTGTTGAGATTGAGTATGAGTCCTCTGTTTGCATTTGTCACTTATGATAGCTGTCATTCTTTCTCATCTAATTATAAAATGGGTAATTGTCATGAATACTAAGGACATCGACTATCTCACCAACTTTCTCAGCCATGTGAAGCTTGAAAAAAATTGTTAAGAGTGTCAAAGTAGATAGAATTTGTCTTCCCCTGCTTCCATTCCACTCTAATCCCATGCATCTTTAATGTTCATTTTTCCCTCTTCAAATCCCTTAAAAATTCTTCTCCAGAAAACATCCTCAGTCTATCTTCCTATACTTACATTTTCTAATTTGGGAATCCCATAAGTCTCATAAGTGTATCATTTCAACACTGATAAGTATAGGTTAGTTTCTTTCATCTTTATTCTACCACACACATTTTCATTTTTTTCTCCTTTTCTTTATCTTTTCCACTTGTGTGTTCAATGTCTTATAGTTTATTGAGAATAGAGTAATTTTGTTTACTCATTAGGTGGGTATTTTGTCAGAAAACTCTTACCGCACCTTCCTGGTCATTTCCTAAGAAGCAGCAAGTCATTCTTAATCCACTGATTTAATTTACGTTGAGTGATCATTTCTAATACCCAGAGGAAAACAAGCTAAGAATCATAAAGAGTAAAGCAAACTATCAGGACAGAAAGAGGAGCTACTGCACCAAAGCCAGTCACCTGGCAAATGCTGCCCGTTGCCTTCTCTTGTAAGAGAACTACATTCTCCACAAAAGTTTACTTCCAAATCTATGCAAGACTGTATAGAGGCCCTAGGCTCTGGGACTCATCCAATGGCACAGCGTTTTATAAACTTCCCAGACAGCACAATAGAAAGGGATGCCAATACTGGGTCTTGCTTCAGTGGATGAAATTGTAAGCACAGCCAAACTACTTTAGGGAAGAAGAGCAGTGTGGCATAATGAAATTGAAAGTTACAGTATGATGTCCTTGAAAATGTTCCCTTTGCTCAGTTTAGTATAGGGGAGGAAGTATGTGAGTGGAGCTCAGAAACCTGGGTCCAGGTGCTCTAGGGTCCACTCATGGGTCTGGGTCTGGCAGTGCTTCACTTTTCAGAGTTTCCATGTCTTCATCTCTAAAGTGAAAATATCTGCCACGTCTCCTTACTCAGTCATCCTGGTGAGAACCAATAGGATTTAGGTGGACATGTGAAGGTGAAAATGTCATATATTGCTTTCATACTCTTATGTTCTATGTAGTATTCTATGATGGAAATTTTTCTTTTTAGATTTTTGTTTTGTCTTAAGTCATACTGAAACACAAAGTTTTCATTGACCATCAGTAATTGGAAGTCACTAGTTTTCAGTTCTTTAAAGAATCCCATTTGAATCTTGTATCACAGGCTCCATTTTTGACCCAATCTCTGGTTTCCAAACAATTATTTCCTAACCAGGACCGGACTCAATAATGGCAAACATTTGGAATGACTTCTTGACATTTACTAGACCAGATGACACTAAAAACAAACAAACAAACAAAAAATAGGAGGGTAAATGCAGGTAATCTGTCATAATGTACAAAAATCACTTGCAGCAGAGTCCAATAATCATTAACTTCTGAAATTTTAAGAAAGTGCTTACCATTTTAGATACAATTTTCATGTACTACATAAAAAACAGATGTCCAAAATTCAATATAGATAATATATGCTCAGCTGTCTCCATGTAATAGTATTATTGAACATAGTTTTATGCCTATAATAATTACAAGCAATAAAACACAATAACCAAAATGTTATTTCTTTAGGCAAGGACATAATTATTTGTAAAAATATGAAAAATGTGTATCACTTTTTAAGATTTGAAACTAATACAAACAAATATGAAAAATATGAGACAGATAGAATCACTAATAGGCCCCTTGCTCTTCTACTCCTGGGTTATCCGATACTATAGTTAAACTAGAGCGATTATATTTCAATGTGAAGGGGAGTACACTGTCTGGACAGCTAACAAGGCTAGTATTAGGGCATGCCATCATTTTGGAAAGAACTACCTGGAAATCAGGCTTCTTAGTGAGAGGAGGACCACTCTGCTTTAGACAGTGCTCTGGTGTTATTCCATTATTCTACTTTGTCCGCTGGAAGGGAGACTTCTTGTGACCAGTAATTTATTAAAGGGTGATATGTATTGTTTGAGAGCTCTCTTCTCCTCTCAGAACTCCTTTGTAGCTCTCTTTTCCAGAGACATGTAAATTTTGATATAATTTTAAAATACAGCATTAAAAAATTGAGAAATCCGTTCCCATGATTCATGTCCAAACTTTATTCAAGTGGCAAGCATGAGCAAAATGAATCTTAATGAAAACTCTTTACAGCAAAAGCGAAAACTAGGTACTGAAAAATAGCTCATCTACTAAACTTCTGTTTATTAACTATCTATTCAACAGAAGTATTGGGCAACAGCCCGATGCTAGGTTTGATGTTGAGGATTAACTAGATTCAATCAAGCATGGACTACAGTATCATGAAGGGGCTAATTTTGCCAGATTTTTGTACAAAGATTTTCGTACTTTATGTACGGCCACTATTGTGTCGCAATAGAAGTGACTGTCAGCTACATCAAATCCAGATAAAGTTAAATCTGCAGCTTAGAGGTGAAAAGAGCCATAAGTGTGTCCTGTTTCCCCAGAGATCCCTTTCTTCCTGGTCTTTCTGCTTTATAAATCCCTCTATTCCTCTTGTTTATTTCCCCCACCTGAATTCTTGTTCCTGTTTGGTTGTTTTGAGATGAGTATGACATCATGAATTGAGGATAATAACTTCAGGTGGAGAATAAGCAGGGGAAAAAAATCAGCTAATAGTTTCATTTAAATATCTTTAGTAGCAAAGAGCAGGAAGAGGAAACCTAGACAATATATAATCTAGGTGCTGAATTATTTTCGAATGGAATAATTTTCCGAGTTCCACAGAGTAACAATAGCTCTTAAATCACATGAAAGGAAAAGCTTATTTCAGCTTCTGGGTGTGTTTGTGACTTTTTTTTGCTCCCCAAAGCTAGAATTGCTCTGATAATCAGCACACGGAAATGGTGTCCTGCTGGGACTAAATTATAAATAAGAGAAACTTTCAGCACTCTCAAAGGATTTTACCTGTGGTAATAGTGCTTTCCATCTTTAACACACTTCACTTTTATTATAGGATTATTGCTTTTCAGCCCCTCTCTAAATGTGCGGCTTTGTCAGCACAATATCTCATATAGATAAATAACATTAAATAGGGTTACCGTGATTATTAAACATTGTAGTGGCATCTTGTATATCACAGTACCGATGTCACATGTGAGCCCAAAAGATAGGACAAGTTCTTATATTAAGCAGCTCACATGATCTTTTTTTCTTTTGTATGATGACAATAAGAAGAGGCTGGGTCCATCGTGACTGAATGGCTTATCTAGGGGCAGCCGGAAGCTTTAAGCTGGGTAACTCGTATAACTCATGTATCCAGACAGGTAGGCAGACTGTGGTTACACTCTTTTGCAGATGTAGAAAAACAAGGAGAGAAAATGAATTGTTATGTTAAAAGCAAATGTTGAACAAGTACCAGGACAAAATAGCTTAGAAATTCTTATACTCGGAGTAGTGCTACCTACTTCATGCCTAAGTTCAGTATATCATCTGAATGAAGAAGTATTGGCTGATAATCTCTATGTAATATCATCTTATATTTGCCACATGAATTTTTCTTTTTTTTGGAGAGGTTTTTTGCTATAGGGCGTGTATGCTCGCCAAACAGACAGAGAGAGACAGAGAGACAGAAAGCGAGAAATCACCCCCCTCCCCCCGGTGGGGATGGCCACACCGCAATCCCTTCTCCTCCATTCTCCTCTTGGGATCTTGGGCACACACGCACATGCGCCCGGCGTGAGTTTAAGCCACTGGGTCCGGGACTCGAACCGCGTTCGACTATGTGGGAGTTCAGCAACATAGCCATTACGCTAACTGCTGGTCCCGCCACATGAAATTTCTTATGGAAGTATTATAATTCATTTCTGCTTACAGATCTAATATTGTTCTACCCAGATTATCAGGGGCCATGTTCTATTGCATGTTGTCTAACGATTCCTCAAGCGTTCATCAACGCACAGTGTCCAGAACTTGAAACTCACTGCTATTCCTGCCTTTACTCCCAATTCATCTGTGTGGCTTCTGCTCCATATTTACTAACTTGTAAGTGGACGGGATCTGCCGCAACCAAGACTGTAAACAAACATGGAAACCATGAGTATACTGGAGTCTTGTTCATCCCGGAGTCCTTCCTTGGCAACCATTGGTGGTCAGGCCATTCATTGAGGAAAACTGCTGCACTGCCTCTCTGGGCAGGGCGTAAAGGATACTCTGAATAAAACCGGACCAGCTCCAAGTGGCTCCTTGCTCTCTATTTCTTAGGAATTTTTTCTTTATATACTTCAATCTTTAATTGAGATATCTGCTATGAAGATATATGAAGTCATTCATTACCTGTTATTCAAGAAATTTCCTTAGTTTTTGAACTATATTTCAGTCTAAATTAATTATTAAAGTACTCTCTAAGTTCTGTATATTGATTAATCGTATGGATCATTTACACATTCCAAATGCATCCTCTTGAAGGTTTTAAAAGGAATACTTGGAGTCAGAAGGTGGTGTAGTGATTGAGATTCTGGCTTCCCACAATGCTGACCAAGGATTAGTTTGGGACCCCACAGTTTGAAAATCATTCTGGGTGCACATACATGGTTACCCACAATCCCGAGAGGAGGAGAAGGAAATGCGGCAAGGCTATTCCCCTTGAAGGTGATTTCTCACCCTCTCTCTCTGTGTCTCTCTAGTGTGACTTATATGTGACTTATAGCAAAAATCTTAACTTTTTAAAAATTAAAAATAAAGGCATACATTAGCATAAAGAAAGTGGGTAGATACATTTGTTTTATTTCCAGTCCAGGCATTTACTAGTTATGTCAGTCTCTATTTGTGCCACTCTCTATCAAGATAAAAAAGGCCTCATACTACAGTATAAAGCAATTAGTAAATAGAGAAATATTTTCTTAAGCAAAGCCAAGGAAAAGCTTGTTGAATCCATCAAATCGTTTAGGTCTAAAATTAAAATATAATCTGTTCTCAAGACCAACAGATTGCATAATGGTTATGTCCCTGGACTCCCACGTACTCGACCGCAGTTTGAGCCCTGGACTGGGTAACTTAAAATTCATACTGGGTGCGCATGTGCCCAAAATCCCAAGAGGAGATGGAATTGGCAGTGTGGCCACTCCCCCGAGGGATGATTTCTCACTTTCTGTCTCTCTGTCTCTCTGACAAGTACACACGCTCTATAGCAAAACTCTCTCTTAAAAAAAAAAAAAAAAGAAATGTATGTATACACACACACACACACACACACATATAAAACCTGTTCTGCATATGATTGCCTTTAAATATTTCATCGTTCCAGTTTGTTTCCTGTTGTTTCATGTATGTGCTTATATTTAGTTCAAGAACTTAAAATTTATATAATTTTGTACATAGCATTTTTTCTAAGTTTGGTTTTAGTCACTTAAATATAGAGTGATCCTACACTTAATTATAGCTTCTACCAGTTTGCCCATTATGGAAATAAAATTAGTTGGTGAATACTGATATTGGGAGAGTGGAGATAGAAACAGGAGACACAGGATAGGAGAAAGGGGAAGTATTGAAACCTCCTTATTGTTAGTGACAAGTTAGTCCTTGTAAGATGTAGACGGTGAATCTGTACCCACAATAACACTGCCACAACTCTGAGATTATTAATTTGCCTTGATTACGTTTCTTCATCAGCCTATGAAGCCTAAAAAGTTCTAATTTTTTTAAATAGAAAATACAATGATATACTATGTGATTTTTTTTTTCTATTGTAACATTTAAAATTTAGGTAGGTAGGGACTGGATGGTGGCACGCGGTAAGATGCAATGTTTAAGGAGGCTGACCGGCATGGGAAGGTTCGGGGTCTGTGTCCAACCTCGCATGAGTTGCTGGATTAGTTAAGTAAATAACATCTCCTTCCATTTGTACATCCACCTGTCCAGCACATACAAAACTGACCAAGGTGGTTTAAAATACATTAGTTTTCAGGTATCGTTTTTTAAAATAGGAAGAGAGGAAAGAAAAATTCTTTTGCATCATGTTTATAAAATGGCTAATGAATGTTTTAAGCAGTTCAAAAAGAACTCTTTGTGCCCTGGGCAACAGTTTGTTGGCTGTTTCTACTTGATGGTATTCTTATTAGTTACAAAAATATGCTTTTTTAATTTTTTTACATGACTACTTTAGTACCTGATAAATTAACTAACTTTTACACATTTAATTTATCAATGTTAAGGGAAAAAAACTACAACATGCAAATATAATCCCTGTTTTCCTTGAAGGTAAATAAAAAAGTTATTTTTACTCAATTTACACAAAAACTTTTTGATTAGAAAAAGATTTAAAGAGGACAGAAGAAAGAAATAAAAAAGCCTCCTGCAAGCCCCTTATTTCCAAAGGCTGGTGACATATACCTTTTGTTACACTGTTATATTATCATCTTACAGCTGATATTCATCATGGTTTTAAGTAGCCTGGAAGATAAGGAAAACCTAATTAGTTTAGCATCTAGTAAATGTTCAATACATGTTTTAAATAAATCACTGAAATTATAACATGTGGCTTGAAAATGTTTATTTCAGGTGGATCTGTATTATTAGAATAAAAAGGCATAAGAAAAGTGAATTAAAAGTAAAAAATTGGAGTGTGGGATTGGTATTAGAGCACTTAATACATGGAAGAGCAACAGTTATAAGGACATTGTTCTCTTTGTATTTCCAACTCTAGAGAGCTTATGTCATTTGTTTATTCTTCCATTATCTAAATCTTTGTAACAGAATTAACAAGGTGATAATTTTTTAAAAATCAGAAGTACAGGGACCAGCAGTTGGCATAATGGCTATGATGCTGAAGTCCCATGTAGTCTACTGAGGTTCAAGTCCTGGACCTGGTAACTTAAACTCATGCCAGGCATGTATGCATGTGTCCCCAAGATCCTGAAAGGAGAATGAAGGAGAAGGGATTGTGATGTGGCCATCCCCCCTGGGGGGTGATTTCTCGATTTCTGTCTCTCTGTCTTTCTCTGTCTTTCTGACAAGTGCATGTGCCCTAAAGAAAAAAACTCTCAAAAACAAAAAATAATCAGAAGTACAGGGACCAGCAGGTGGCGGGGCAGTTACATCACTAGACTCCCACATGGCTAACCATGGTTTGAGTCTCTGACATGGTGGCTTAAATGTGTACATGTGTGCCCAAGATCCCAGGAGGAGAATGGAGGAGAAAGGATTGTGGTGTGGTCATCCAACCTGGGCGGTGATTTCTCACTTTCTCTCTCACTTTCTCTTCCCTCCACCCTTCTCTCTCTGGGAAGCACACAGACCTCTAAAGCAAAAACCTCTACAAAGAAACTACCCCCCCCAAAAAAAAAAAAAAAAAACCAGAAGCACAAACTACATTGCAGAATAACAAATATTTTCAATATTATTTTAACATAAACTTTATTGTTTCCATATTCTAGCACATGAACTAAATACGAAGCTCTGAGAGGGAAATTTAAAGAAAGTCAGAATGAAAAAGTGTGAATTTTGAGAATATAGTTGGTCCTTCTTATTCATGGGTTCCACATCTGCAAATTCAGCTGTGAATCTAAATAAATAAATAGATAAAATAATAAAAGTAATACGAATCAACAATAATGCATGATAACAACTATTTACATAGCATTTGCATAGTACAAGGTAGTATAAATAATCCAGAGGTAATTTAAAGTATACCAGACGGTGTGCATGGATCATATGCAAATACCATACTATTTTATGATAGGACTTGAGCATCCATGAATTTTGGGATTGCCAGGGGTCCTGAAAGCAAAAGCCACCACAGACACTGAGAGATGGTTTTAATATTTTACATTTGAGACAGCGGGTCAGAAACCCCCCGAAGTGATTTATATTTAGGAGTTGATGTTTCATGAGAACACAGAGATGAAGCAGATGGGTGTGTGGGGGGGAACAGTAGCCAGAGGACAATCTCAAATTTGGAAGGAATTGTACTGGTTATCTGGGGTCACTCCTCTAATCTATGGTCAAACACCTTTTACAAATCTGGGATAGGGGATTATCAAGGTTCTTCTGGGGGGTAGGGGAGAGATATATGGACATGTAATTCAGAATAAGAATGTCATCATTCTGTTTCTGAAATGGATTATGCCAGGAGAGTAGGAATTAATTTCTTTCTTGGACTGAAACTATAAGCCCTCAAGTATTTGGGGGGGGGGGGTCATATTTTCTATTTTATAGATAGATGTTCATTTTCTCTCTTTAAATGCACCATACATGAATATTCTACTTCTTCCCATTCGGTTTTCATGAAGACAGTGGTGGAAAGAGCCCCAGTAGTGCAGCGGTAATGCAATGCTCTATAATGCCGAAGCCATGTGAAGGTCCTGGGATTTGTGTGCTGAGGTATGTGCCAGTACATGGAGCATGGCTATCTGGGGCTGAGTGTGGAGTGTGTTGAAGACCCTGCTAGAGGTACTCACCTCGCTCTCTCTGTCTTCCTTTCTTTTTCTCAGAAGAAAGAAAGAAACTCCAAAGAATGGATGTAGATTTCTCCTACTTGACAGAAGGAAGGAAAGAGCTTTTTAGAGTGTCTGTGACTGTTCAGAGATTACATAGTAATTCGATTTAGAAGCCGGGATGAGACTAGGTAATCAGGGCAGCCCTTATACAGGATAGGGTGAGATAGAGAGAGGATTGATAGGGACAGCTGTTTTGCGGGTGTATCAGGTCACACATGAACTCACATTTGATATACAGATAAGATCTTCTGTCCTGCTTATCTCGTTCTGAAATTATTAAGTGCTCTGATGACCTTTGGGATAACAGTGGGCCATTCTACGTAGTGTTCAAACAGTAAATGACAGCACTTCAAACCAGAAGGACTCGAAAAATCCAAGGCAACACACGAACATGTCACAAAGCCCTAGAAATAATTTACCTGGTTTTCTGAAAGCTTATTTATATCTAAAACGCCGCTTCCATGAAAGAGCAGAAAATTAGAAAATTAAACAACAAAATAATTAGTTTGTTACATCTAAGACATGTAGCTCAAGCAGCGAACCAAAATTTTAGGACTTTTTGTCATGCTCATAGATTTTCAACTGCTTATGTAGAAGAGATTCTGATATATGAAGAATACATTATTTGCATTTTCCGAGTCTGTGGGACCCAAAATCACAGAAAAATAATGGACTACACAAAAGATGCGAAGTTATTCCTATTATCTTTGAATGAAAACAAAGCAAAAGCAAGAAAACACCATGACCAACAACAACATAACACACCAATGTAGATCCATGCGTTGCCTTCAAAATTAGAATAAAAACAAACTAGGTTAATTTTTCAACTCAGTCTCCGTATTAACCAGTGGATATGATATAACAAACTTGAGGACTAAACTGCTCCCTCTCTAACCATTATCAAAAGATTAACTAGGAAATCATCATTCAATAAGTACAGTAAGATGATTCCAGATGGCCTGTCTATTAAAGAATGGAACTTATCTTCCCAATGATAGAGCATCAACTCAAGCTTTGGTGTTACAGTTTAGTGTTGTTTTCTAGTACTATTTTGTCTTTCCCAAATACTTAATAGTGGTTTCAGTTCCATAAAACAGAACTTAAGAAAAGTCTCTGTCCAAACAAAAAAAATGCATCTTAGACAAGTGTTATTTATACATATGTTCCCTGTATTTGTTTTTGCTATAAACATATTTTTTTTTTGTTTGTGAGACTCTAACTTGAGCAATACATGCATAAATAAGTGTACAGTGCTTTGAAAGACAGAGAGAGGAAAGAGGCTATTTTAAATCCCCCAGCTTTACACTCATCTTTTCTTTCATTCTTTTCTAAAACCCAGCCTCCATTTCATTACTGGCTTTTTTTCTTTTTTTTCCTTTCACAATTGCACACCAGGTCATATTTGTCCGATAATCAATCAGATAGAATACATAGGAAATTGCTCTATTTTACTTTGTTACCTCTGTCCTTGGTTTCTAACTGTCCTTCTCTATAGCAGAAAGGATCTGGAGAATGAAAAATTTATGTATCATTGGAGTACGGTTCCCACAGAACAGTCAGGAAAGCCTAGCTTCTCTTTTAGATTGACTACAACTTGGCTCATTGTCCCTCAGTGAGTTGGATTTTATGTTCTGTCCACGTGGTAGATAATATTTTTTGGTGTAAGACAGGATGTGCATAGGGAAAAAATTCATTTTGTTTCCTATCTTTGGTAAAGCAGAATGTTCTCATTGAATATTCGTAGGTCACCAAGCCCCAGCTGTTTATAAACATAACCCCGTTTTGTTATTCTTTTCTACCTGAGGGAATATACAATTTGAGACAAACTAACTGGCAGTAAGTAGATCTGAACTTTTCAAGTTTTTGCAATCTTAAGGAAGTTACTTAATCCCTATGAATCTGATTTCTCTTCTGAAAGATGAGGAATATAATTAATCTATATATCAGAGAGTAATTTTTAAAACTGAAAAAATACACCTACAATAAAAGCTTTATATCTTATGTTTGTTTACTTAGAAATAAGCAATGTCATGTATCAGAAAAACTGAATTCTATTTTTATTTTTGACTTAAGTCTTTCAGTTAATTCCCTCTTGCCATCAACTTTTTCAGAGTAGAAAAATAGCAACATCATTATCTAGCCTGGGTATATTTCACTCTATGTTTCTATTTATTTAAAAAAAATTACTCTTAGAATGTTAGTTATAAAAGAAATCTATGGTGTGTCCTCTAATTTTATGCATGAAGTATTTGAAATCTGAAGAAGTAAATGGAGTTTGTCAAGGCCTCAAAATTAGTTACCAACACCACCTGGACTGCACTTGTTATTTTTCTGAGTTTAAGATACAGTAGTTCTACTGCTTATTATTGGAAAAGTCATGACTCATTTTTGCATAGAAAAATAGAACTCTCTGACCACTGAAAATATTTAACTATTCAAGTGGTTTGGGGGCTGGGTATGGAAGGGCTGGGTTAACCATAACATCTTCTATAAAGTGACATTATGTGTTTACTGCTTGAACAGGAGTAAAAAGGACTCATAAAAGTCATAGTTGAAAGATTTTCTGAACTCTCCAACATATGTTAAACATTAAAACCCCTCAGCAAGTCACAGTTGCTCATGGCCCAGCAATTACAGTGCTGTGGTGCTTCCAGGAATGCATCAGCTTGGACCTTATTAATCCTTTTTGGTTACAAATGGGCCAAGGTTGCTGGTGATGGTACCAGATTCCTCTCTGGTATTACTGAAGTCATTCTCCAGACTCAGTTGCTGAGATCATCACAATATCTATCTCGAAAGAATAGAGAATCTTCTATGTAAAAATTTTTCCCTGTCCATCTAACCCTGTAAACTCAATTCCAGACAACCCTGCTTGAGTTGCACTGGACAGAAGGATGTTAATTCCTTGGTCATCCAGCAAAATCGAGTGTTAACTGGAAGGAACATTAACCTTTCACTGCTCAACAATATTTCTCTGCCACTTCTAGAATCTTATAGAGATGACAGTTTTTGCCACAGTAAACCTTTTGTGTTAGCAAAAGGGTCCTTAGTGGCTGACTAATTGATCAATGATAACTCTCATTAGGGCATCTTTCATATAAAACTCTGGCATGAAGATGTATCTTGCTTAAAGATACATAAAACAAAATTAGGGCCAGTCAGTGGCATGGTGGTGAGGGCGGCAGGATCCCACATGGCTGACTTTGCAGTTCGAGTCCTGGACTCAGTGGCTTGAAAAAACACATCGGGCATATGTGTGTGCATGTCCAAAATCCCGAGAGGAGAATGGGAGAGAAGAGACTGTGGTTTGGCCATTCTTCCAGGGAGTGACTTCTCACTTTATGTCTCTCTCTGTCTGTCTCTCCCCAGTGAGCACACAAGTCCTCTAATAAACAAACAAAACCCTTAGAAACAAAAAGAAATTTAACTTTAAAGCAAATAAATTGGGAGATATGCTTGGAGATTAAAGGTGAGTTGATTTTTCTAGTTTTAGAAGAATTTATTACTTTAAAAATGTTTTGGCCTGAGAGACCTTTTAAATAGAGTGCCCCCATGGGAGGACACCTGTACATTTACTTATTAAAAATCCATTAAACACAGTTGTTCAAGAACCAATCCATTGTACTACATAAGGTATACTTTTACAATGTTTGGGGAGTTCTCCTGGCTTAAACAGGCAGAAAACTAAACCTGTGTATATTTTCACAAACACAAATTTATTTGTGACTAGTGGATCAAGAAAGGAGCCATATGCTTTTTAGTATGACAAATTTGTTCATGACAGTGTGTGGGTGTGTGTGTGTACTAGTGCGTACAAATGCACTTACCAGAGAGATACAGAGTAAGAGAGAGAGAGAGAAAGCGTGAAAGCAAGCCACCAGGTCTGGGACTTGAACTGCTTTCGGCCATGTGGGACTCCAGCACCTTTAACCACCACACCACTTGCCAGCCCCCGCAAGTGCTTTTTATGAAAGATGGATTGTAAATGTGAAAAAGGTATACATGTGCTGCATATATCATTGAACACTTAGGAAGAGAGATTGCCATTTAGCATTACATAAATGAGGAAACAGTCATATCTTGCTTATTGTCACTCAGTTCTTATGGACACACTGACGTTACATGGATTCTTCTCTCCAGTTGGACTGACATTTCTCAACTGTTCAAATCCCAAGAAAAGTTAGTTCCATACCTCTTGATAGAAATTCTTGTCCTCTTACCAATAATGCCTTTAAGAAAAGAATATTTTCAAAAACCTGGAGCAATTTCTAGAGTTATGAGAGTTCCCAAAGTGAAAAAAATGAAAAATAAATGAAAGGATTTTATAAATTCTAAAACACACACATACACAAAATTGGGGTCTAACTAAAAACAAAAAATATTCTTGCCAAGTTTTTCAAAAAGTAATGATCCTTTCTGAAGTTTCCATCAGTTGCAATGTTCTCAGGATGTTGGAGAAGTCCCAGAAGCCAACAGGCCCCGATTTGGCAACAGGAACATATAAAGTGAGACTGCTTGTCTTCCCCTTCCCTCCACCACTCCCCCCTTCTCCTCTGATATAACAGAGACAAAAAGAAGAAGAAATAAAACTGAGCTGTGCCTTACCTGGGAGACAGGGTATGGATTTATGCCTAACTTTTGAATTACAACAAGGAAAAGAAGTTTTGGTAAGCTTAGAATTCATAGTCAAACTACCACTCTGCTTGTCTCAAGGACTCCTTTCATCAACAAGAGTAAGGAGGACTGTTTTTATCTTACCTCCTCCCCACCATACACACACACACACACACACACACACACACACACACACACACACATGCACGCATGCACATGCACATGCACACAAATTAAAATCAGCACTCTTCCTGATGTTAGTCTGAAAGTGTTAAGAAGAAACTAGAAAAGTGAAGTCTTCATTAGGATCAGATTTGGTTGCTTATTATAAAAAGTTTAAACTGACTTAAACAATTAGGACTTTTATTTTTCTTTAATATAAAATAGTCCAGAAGAGACATTCAGGTCTGAGATTACATGTAGCTAAGAACTTCCCTGGTGAACTGATCAGCTCTACCATCTTTATTGTGTGGCTTTCACCCTCTTGACAGAAGAAGTGCTTGGAACTCCAACCACTATATTTCTTTTCCTCCTTCATGGAACCTCTCTGAAGACTCTTTTCATTTGGTTTTGCTCACATCCCATTGGCCACTCCATCTCCAAAGGGGGACTGCAAACCAGAGGTTTTCGCAGGGCTCATTTCCTCATCCAATACCGTAGATACTCTCTTACAGAGGAAGACAGGAAGAATAAATAATATGAAGAACACTATCAGTCTTTGTGGCAGATAGAGATTGCATTTTTGTTATTAAAAAGCATAAAATGGCAGTAAAACAGAGGCTCTTTTTTTCTTTTTTTTTTTTTTTTTTTTTTTTTTTGGAGAGGTTTTCGCTATAGGGCTCGTGCGCTTGCCATACAGACAGAGAGAGACAGAGAGACAGAAAGTGAGAAATCACCCCCCGGGGGGATGGCCACGCCGCAATCCCTTCTCCTCCATTCTCCTCTCGGGATCTTGGGCACGCACGCACACGCGCCTGGCGTGAGTTTAAGCCACTGGGCCCGGGATGCGAACCGCGGTCGACTACGTGGGAGTCCAGCGACATAGCCATTACGCTAACTGCTGGTCCCAAGAGGCTCTTAACCCAGTGAGCAGTTCACAAAGGTACTGGCTCTAATGATAATTTGTTTACCCGCTTAACTCTGGGGTTCCTAGAGGGGCAGAGATTCGTCCTGCGTAGTGTGCCTTCTCTCTTTGGCCATTGAAGGGCTTCCCTAGAAATTATGACTTCTGCTTTTTTTCTGTCAGTTGGTACTAGACTTATGGGGAAAGTAAGTCTAATTCTTCCTGACTTGGGAGAAATACCAGCAGAAGTATATCAGAAAACACTGTGTTGGGACCAGCAGTTAGCATAATGGCTATGTCGCTGGACTCCCACGTAGTCGACCGCGGTTCGAGTCCCAGACCCGGTGGCTTAAACTCACACCGGGCGCGTGTGCGTGTGTGCCCAAGATCCTGAAAGGAGAATGGAGGAGAAGGGATTGCATCGTGGCCATCCCCCCTGGGGGGTGATTTCCTGCTTTCTGTCTCTCTGTCTCTCTCTGTCTGTCTGGCGAGCGCACGCGCCCTATAGCAAAATCCTCTCCAAAAAAAAGAAAGAAAACACTGCAAATGTATTGGAGGAACAGCAATGTAAAATCCATTGCTATGCTGATTCTTTTACTTCGAATGTATTCCTTATTATAAGTTAAGGAATAGATCCAAAGCATATGGTGCCAACTCGTGAAAGCCATTTCGACTTTGGCCTTTACTACTCTGTATCACCAAGCGATAGCTCCCCTAAAAGTTCCCTTACTTGCTAATGTGTTACTGTTTTTGTACTTCCTCCATAATGAGCACTTATTATACTTTGGATGTGGGGGTGGGGATATGAATGTCAAAGGTGCCGCCCCTTGCCTTGCCTTGTGTTTCAGCTCAGTGCACACAGTGAGTTCCCTCTTTCTGCTATATTGTAAAAGTTCTTTTTTTTCTTATTTATTTTTTTTTCCATGCAAGAGGAAAAGAGAGACAGAGAGAGAAAGACAGAGAGAGAAGCAACCCAACAGGGCCTTTATTCTGTGATCTGCTTCCGGTGTGCTGAAGGAGATGCTAAGAGGTGAACCTAAGACCTTTCCCATGTGGGTCAAGCTTCATTACCACCTCACACCACCTGACCTTATAAGTTCTTAGTTTTGAATCCCTACATAGAAATAGTGGATAGAGATGCTTTGTTTCAGAATTCTGCCTTGTTCTTACCATAGTGCCCTCTAGGATGGAGAGTCATTAAGAGTCACTGAGATATCACGGATAAGGTCCAAAGTACTTAATAAGAGCCTGCCACACAGGAAAAGAACCCCTAATAAGCATTGGTTATCATTACTGGTAGCATTAATATTGACTATTATTATAGTTACTGTTAATGTTGCTAACTTCAGGTCTCTTGCTAAAATTTCTGTTTACTATTTGTGTTTTCTTTTTTACAATCAGACAAAAATAGTTGTATGGACGGACATACTATTTCCATTTTTCCTCTTGCCCTGTTACATCTTTCCTTTTTCCCTATATGCTTCTCTACCTGACGCTGTTTCTGCCTCTGCATGAAATGCCAATCTTTTCAGGCTGTCTTTGGGGACTTCTAAACTAATACACTCAAATCTGGACAGATGGCATAAATACAAGCAGCTGATCAATAGTTCACTTCCAATGTGCTCATCTCCCATCACTGGGCCCACCAGAAATAATAATGAAAGTCCTCTAGTTATTGAACACCCTCTGCCATACACTTGCACAATCTCTGGTTTCCTCTAAATCAAGTACTCCGAATTTTTCGTCTCTTGGTTTCAGCTCTGGTGTTGCTTCCTCTGAGTGATTCTTTTGCTTGACCTTTCTGCCCTCTTGAAGTTCTTGGCTCACAAGCAGCATAATAAATTCTCATCTCATCATCATTAACTGTCAGCTGGAAATTCACAGCCAGGTGAAGGGTAGAACAGGCACCCATGTCTTGTCACTAAAGCATGCTAGATCTCTAATAGCTCATTAGCATACCGTACACAAGCATCCTGCTTTTAATTAGTTACGTGGTGTGATAATTAAGTAGTATTTCTCTGCAGTTTCCCCTTGTGTGGGGGAAAAAAGGGAAGGAAGAGGTTGACTAGTGAAGAAAATAGGTGTTAAAGCTAAGTATAAAGTTTTAAATAATTGTGACCCTGGGGACAGAATAGTCGGCAAACTCTTCAGGGGAGAAAAACAAAATACTTTTCTGATGTTTAAAAAAATAAATCCCCCCAAATAAAAGCCTCCCTCTTCCTTGTCTTTTTTGTAGCTATTTGAAAATAGCTATAAATTTAAACTGAACATTAAAATATACAAGTAAGAGTCGAATAATATCTTTTGTTATTTTGCATTTTATTTTGAGGTGAGAATATAATTTATGTTATAGGGTTAGTCCAGGTCAATCACATTGGGGGAATAAAACTGCCAACAGTATAGGTTGACTAAAGAACCCTAACGGGGGTCTGGATTTTACAACAAAAAAGAATTTCAGGAAGCCTGTATGTGAGCTACATAGATTAAGCAAGATAGATATACTGTTAAATTTAATTTTGTAATAGTGTGAATACATCTCAAAAACTTCATATGTTGAGCCATCGCAAATAGTTTTAAGAAGTGAAAACTCAATCAAGTTATAGTATTGAAAGCATGGACTTTGAGAAACAGATTAGGATTAAGGATTAAGTCATCAGAGCAAGGGCCCCATGACTGACTCCTAGTGGGTTTATTAGGAAGGGGACTGAGAGACACACAGACATGGGATGTAGACCGTACTATTCTGCCTGCCACCATGTTGATGTAGCCAGAACAACCTTACCAGAGAGGGCCATGGGACCTTGGACCTCAAAACCGGGAACTAAATAAACTTCACATTTTGCATATCGTCCAGGAATCTATTTTGGGTATTTCCTGTTATTAACAATGGAATGGGCTACAACAAATCTTACCTGTGAGAATGATAATATACCACTGTTCTGACAGTTGTCGTGTCATTAAAGTAAGGCAAGGCATTGTGGTAAGAAACTTTCCCTTTCGATTCCATCTCCCAGAAGTAAGTATGTCGATTACTGTGTCCAGAACAGCAGGACATATAAACTAAAGTCATGTTCTGGCAGGGTACGTGCTGTTGGGTTTCTTTTGACGGAGAAACAGATGGCAGCATATGAGCCTTCTATATATGTGGATTTGAAAAGTTACTGCGTCGTCAAAAGGACAGATGTAACGTGTAATGATATAAAGCACCAAATGCAGTGCCACATTGAGCCTTACAGTGTCGTAATCTCTCAGAAACCGTATCTACCTCAGACCACTGCCAAATTTTCAATGAGAAAAAAACCTTCCAGCATGAACCTTAGCCTTTCTCTAAGTACTCCTTCAGAGGGCGCACAGTCATCACTTGGGTGTTCTTGAGCATACACTTTTTCATGTTGTGGTATACTAAGAAATATATATTGGTCTTGGTTCTTGTTCCTGGCATAGAGCACCTAAAACCCTTGAAATTTTCTGAGTGGTAGAAATGTCTTTTGTTTGTCATAACACATGATCACACCTGAGTTTATGCTAATGAGGCAATTTAAGATGGACCCCCTCCAGTAGCCTCAGGATGGGGCTGTTCCCCTGATATAGCAAACTCTTAGAAGGTTGGAACTGCCAACCTCACCCACCTATCTCAAGAAAAGTCTGAATATTAAGCTCTATAAAAATTCTTCAGGGCCAGTAGGTGGTGTGGTGGTTAAGGAACTAGAATCCACATGACTGAATCTGCAGTTGGAATCCCAGACCTGGTAGATTGAAAAACACATTGGATGCATGTGCGTGTGTGCCCAAAATCCTGAGAGGAAAATGGAAAAGAAGGGATTGCTGTGTGGCCATCCTCCCAGGGGGTGATTTCTCACATTTCCTCTCTCTCTGGTGAAGGCATACATCCTATGGCAAAAAATCTAAACAAACAAACAAAAAAAAACTTCTTGAAGTAGTATATCTGATGAACTTCCAAACTGGTAAACATGTAGCGGTTCTGAGAAGGTGATGCACTGGGCAAGGTATGAAAGTCTGTACACCTCCCTAGCTCCTTATTTTGCCTTGTGCATCTCTTCCATATGGCTATTCCTAAGTTGTATCTTTTCTAAAAAGCTATTAAATCTGAGTAAAGTGTTGCCCTGACTTTTGTGAGCCACTGTAGCAAATTATAAATCTAAAAAGGAAGCCATGGGAACCCTTAATTTATAGACAGTCAATCAGAAGTGTAAAGGCCCAGACTTGGAATTGGAATGTGAAATGGGAGTAGTATTGTGAGACTGAAACCTTAACTTGTAGGATCTGATGCTAACTCCAGGTAGATAGTGTCAGAATTGAATTAAATTATAGGACACCCAGCTGGTGTCCATAGGATTAGAGAATTGCTTGGCAAGAAAAAACACACACATTTGGCATCAGAAGTGGTGTGTGAGTATAAAGAAAACAGAGTGTTTCATCAGACATGTCAAAGCTGATTTTTAGTAAAACATGTGCTATCTTATAAGTCTATTTTAAAATGGAAGTGTGTTCTCAAACTAATCCCTTCAACTGAAAAATCACTACACAGGGAAGGAACAATATAAGCATGGACATGAGAAAACATTTGTCAATCCACTATAGGAATATTACCGAAGAAATGGATGATTCTAAAATAGAGACCTAGAAAATGGATGATTGAAAATGGAGTGGAGGGCTGGTCCCATGACCTGGTGGTTAAGGGAGCTAGATCCCAAATGACCAACTTTGATTTAAATCCTTGCCCTGGCAGCTTGGAAAACACACCAAAATCCTGATGGGAAGGAGAAACATGAGAAGGTATTGTGGTATGACCATGCTCTCTTGAGGGGTTCTCTCTCTCTCTCTCTCTCTCTCTCTCTCTCTTTCACACACACACACACACACACACATACACACTCACACAGACACATACATATACTCACACACACACACACACACACACACACAGACTCTCATGTTCCCTCTGGCTAAAAAAGAAGATGAAGCAGGGCTGATGTGTTTAATGTGTAGCCATCATCGCTACCATCTACTCTTCTATAATAGATCTGTCTTTATCTTAACCTCTCTTGTTTTCTTGATATTTGATATTCACAGAAAAGCAGAAATACTCAAGCCCCTTTAGTTCCGTGAGCCCCTTGGAGAGTCCAGCCACTGAAGGTGAGCTGTGCAGCTATTGGCTGGGCTATGCTAGAGCCATCACTTGGGTGTCCTGGAGGCTGGCTTCTTCCAACAAACACAAAATATCGTAACACCGCGTCTTGGCCCACGTTTGGCAGACAATTGTTTTTGCACAACTCTCTAATTTGGAACAAAGTCAAGTCCAGATTAGGAATGTAATCAGACAGAAGAATAATAGAAGAAGAGCTTTCTTATCTTCTTACCCCAGAAGAGTAAGTTCTTAGGGTTCTTTCAGACATGTAGGAAGAAATCAGGGAGGTAGCAAAATATACTTAGCATCTTTCATGTTAATTTGACGAGCTCATACGACTAATTTAGGTTCTGCTGAACTAGCAGACAGCATTATATTAAAAAGTGATACTTCCCTGAAACCTTAATTGGGACAGGCAGGTGGTAACAGCCAAGTGCAGACTCATAAGCAGACTCGTTCCTGTCTGATAGCAGCACACCATCATTTCAGGCAGAGACTGAGAGGTAATCTGTGCTTTCCTCTGCACTTGATTCTCGTTCTTGCACGCAGCTGAGTGTGTAGCCTCTGCCCTCTGAGTAAAGAAACACACTGGGCTCCCTGCAACTTTTTGCAAAATTTTGACCTCAAAACCATGTCACCATATTTGCTTAGGAGTCCAACAATGTAAAAAAGAAAGTACTGTTTCCTTTTTTACAAAAAATTAATGAATTTATTTATTTATTTATTTATTTATTTATTTATTTTTAATTTGACCATAGAGAGACAGAGTGAGAGACAGAGAGAGAGAAAGGGAAAGTGAGAAAGCAAGCTGCCAGGTCTGGAACTCAAACCATGGTCAGCCATGTGGGAGATTACCATATGACCTACCAGCTCCTGAGAATACTATTTTCTGTGCAGGTTAATGAGAGTGATATTAGTGGATGTAATCACTAATTGTTTGGATTGAGCCTTATAAATGTAAGCTCAGAATTCTAGATCAGTGCTTAAAATGACAAAACTATTGATCTAATGAGAAGCAATATAAGAGGTGGGGTCATCTTGGGGGTCAGACAATGTTGCAGCAGTAACACAATGCTCTAGGAGGCCTTCCCACATGGAAAGGTTCTGGATCGGAGGCAGTAGACCCTTGTGAACATGCTGGAGATGTCCCCATGATATGGAGCTGGCTGAGGCCAAGGATGGATTGAGGCATGGGGGCTCT
Organism: Tupaia tana; assembly: GCA_026018925.1. Taxonomy (NCBI): domain Eukaryota; kingdom Metazoa; phylum Chordata; class Mammalia; order Scandentia; family Tupaiidae; genus Tupaia; species Tupaia tana. The sequence continues at coordinate 18,989,699 of JAKSZU010000020.1, read as the reverse complement.
ATTGGGTCCCTGTCTCTGTCTCCCTCACTCGTGGGACAAAGAAATAAATCAACTTTTTAAAAGTGTAACTTTCATATGTTCTTCATGGAAGTGAAGTTGAACATTGTATTTACTCATGTCACTCCATAGAATTTCTTACCAAATACTTATGACTATTAAATCTGCATCCTTTTTTATGATGGTTGATCAAGTCCTGCAATTGGAAACACACATAGTTTATTATGATCACCTTCCTTTCTCTGCCCTGATCATGTTCTTTGTTGTCTTTGTCATTTATACATTAAACAAGTGGCCCTATACCAATATTTTTTTTCTTGCTCCCTTTTTCCACTAGAGAATAAACATATTTCCTCACTAAGGATGAGTAGAGCAACCAACCCACAGAATCTTTTCCTAAAGGTAGCTTTTTCTGAGAGGCTAGAAATCAAGATCATTGGGCCAATCTCTGCCTATTCAGCAAACTAGTTTTTATGAATACCTCTGAAACCCTCAATCCCTGCATTTTCCTTCTGAGGGATCTAGAAAAGCATTTCAAACACAAAACAATTGGAAATTATATGGATTATTTTGATGCTGACAACTTACCACTTCTCTGGTCCTTCCTCCCCTTCTCTGTTTTGTTAAGCACATGGTGTCTGCTTGAACAGTTTCCCTGCTCCCCTAGCAAGTTGTACTGGATGACATGACCTGAAATTTACTGCATTATTTCTGCTCAGTGGTAGCTTTACTCTACGGTAGTCTAAAGAAGTTTTAGTATCTCCATTTTGCATGCACCAAAAAATGTGTGCCATCTGTCTGGTGCCCAGAGAGAACATCAGAATGAAGAGTCATCTGCCTGTTGCTACAAAACCTTGACTTTCAGACAGGGGCATGTACGTCTTATACAGTAGAAGGGCACAAAACATCAACACACCAAAAAAAAAAAAAAATGCATTTATGGGGCAGCCCTGTAGCTCAGTGGTTAAGGCAGTTGTATCCTTCATACCTGACTATGGTTTTAATCCTGTTGCTGGTGGCTTAAAAAACATCCATGGTGTATGTTCATGTGTGCCCAAAAACCTGACAGAATGGAGGAATAGAAGAGGATTGTGGTGTGACCACACCACACTGGGAAGTGGGAAGTGTTTGTCTCTCTCTCTGGCAGGTGCACATGCCCTCTGGCAATTAAGGGAAAAAAAGATGAATTTATGAGAAGAATCAAGACCTCAGTGTAGTTTCAAAGTAAAATTTATCAGCATATTTGTTGTTTATCCCCTAGAATCTAAAACTCTCTACCACTCTGAGATGATTGAAATAGTTTACACACCACAATCAAGGATCTATGCGTGGATGATATCTACTTTTCTCATATTTAAAAAAAAACTTCAGATTCAATATTATGAAGTCAGCAACAGCAAAGGCACAACAGGTGGAAGCTATTAATTCCATTTGCATAGGAAATGGGAGAGAGCCTGGAATGTCTTTTGTTTTATCATAATAGTCCTTGCAGTTAGGTTGCAAAGTCATAAAATCGCTGATCAAATACAAGGTTTTCTACTTGAATTTCGGTCAGAAAAACAATAACAGAGTGGAAAAGAAAGGGATTTCATTAGGTTTGTTACAGAAGTGATTACTGTTTATTACATTCTTGAATTATTTGGTGTTGTATAGATCAGTTACATAGAGTATTATAATATTTTCACAAGTGATCTCTTTAATATAGGAAAAATACACATATATTAGTATTCACATATGCATGTATACACATATGTATTTGTATTTATATGAATATATGTGTGTGTGTGTGTGTGTATATATACATATATATATGTGTGTGTATATATATATATATATATATATGTATATATATATTCACAGATACAGCAACATGTTCAAACATATTCTAATGACGAAGATGTTGGCCTAATAAATTAAAGCACTTGGGCCAGCACATGGCATCACAGTTATATCACTGCACTCCCACGAGCCCACCTCAGTTCGAGTCTCGGACCCAGTGGCTTGAAACTCATGCTAGGCATACGTGTGTGCCTAGATCCTGGGAAAAGAATGAAGGAGAAGGGATTGCAGTATGGCCATTCCCCTAGGAAGTGACTTGTCCTTTTTCCTCTCAGTGTCTCTCTCTCTCTCTCTCTCTCTCTCTGGCACACTCATGTGTCCTAAGTCAAAACCTTCTAAAGAAATAAAAGCTGAAGCACTTGGGGAAAAGGGTTTCCAAGATCAGCCACATGCTGTGAACCTGCTCAGCTGGCTAAGCATTTTCTAAAGAACTTAGTTTTCAGAAAGAGGCAGGACACCATGCTATTTCCTAAATAAATAATTGTTTCCTTAAGAAGAAATAGTATAAACCATAGATAACTTTAAGCAAAGCAAAACTGGAAGAATAAAAAGGGAATTGGAAGTGGTGAGAAAGGATGAGCTCCAGTGGAAGGATGCCACGGCGAAGAGAGCATCGGATGACAGCCTTCTAAATAGCAAGGTGACATGCTGAGTATTCAGTGTGATACTAAGATAATAAAAATGCAGAAGAGCACCGGCCTGGTAAACAGACACATGCTCTCACAGAACAGGAAAGCTGTAGCCTATAGCTCCTGTTTCTATGGTAAGGTGAGCTGCTATCTGGCATCCCCCTTCTAGCTCTGAGTGCCCCAGGATCAGAAAGATGCTGATAACTGGAAATGAAAGAAGAAACTCACAACAAAAATGATTAAAGAACTTTAGGATGCATGAAGAAAGATTAGGAGAATAAAATAGCTCCAGTTTCCCTGTGATAACTAGGAAGGAATATGCATGATCACTATCTACAAGTGCTGTATCAGAAAGTTGTAAACACTAAGGAGGCAAAGGAATAATTTTCAGTACTGTGATACCAAGGTGTATGTGGCTAAGGGTAATAGGATAGAATTACACTTCACAAAATATAATTTGAAAGCTTTGGAATATGTTTTAGAAAAGTTAATTGTGCACAAACTGTTTTACATGCTCAGAATTTCAATCAGCTGCTTCCTCTCCCAGGTGATGCTCAGTCTGCTTCCACCTCTGCCCTCATCAACAAACACTCAAGGAGAAACACTCCGCTGAAGGCCAAGTCTCCCACAGGAAATGATGCCTTGGACTTTGGGCCTAGGGCCCAGGTTGCCTTCTCCCTCCCTAAAGCACAGATGCACACTAATAAGGTTTCACCTCTCTAAGCCTCACATATGTTGATCTGGCTCAGGCCAGAGAAAAGGGACCAGAGTCAGAAACCTAAGAGTTAGGCCACGGTAGCTACCAAAAAGCCCTACCATGTACCACCGTCTAGCTTCCCCGAGAGGATCAGTGCTCCTGGCAGGTGTTCCAATGCTGTTGCTACTGGCCTGGAAGACTATACGATGATCTCAGAGAGGATCCCAAGACTATGCACTGAGATTTTGAAGAAATTAATGCAATTGATATATTTTAAGCTTACTCATTTTATTTCTATTTTTATATATCTTACATGTATAATATATTAGCATAGTTTATAACATGTCGTTATATTGGTTTATGTATATTACTGCAGTATAAATGAATATGCACATATGAGGTCATGTGTTCAATGAAAATTTTTTATAAAGCCTTTCTATTACTGGAGAGAAAAGAGACTCCTAGATATTAGAGTCCTGCCTACCACAAAACAGTCTCAGTAAAAATGGAATGCAATAATGTGTGTTTAAGTGTGTTTTACTAATGTAATCCTTATTGGAAGGATTCCAAGGTGGGAACATCTAAAATTCCTTTCCATAGAGAAAGAACACCTAAACTATTTTTCTAAATACAAAGAGGAAATTTGACCTATATGTGATATAAAAAATGAATATTGAAACTGTAGCTTTTCAAGGAACGCTCCATGTCTAGGAAATTGCAGGTAGAAGATTGAGAAAAAAGACAGTGGAGAAAAGGAAAGAATAGAACACTGAAGATGCACAGCATGGGAAGAAGTATTTTTAAGTGAAGTAAAATGGGAGAAAAGAGGAGAGAGCGAGTAATAAGCTGTAGAGGATAAAACTACTTTTTATGAAGACAAGAAGCTAAAAAAGTAGGAAGGACTCAAACATTCTTCTTTATTCAGGGTGTTTGTTGTCGAAAGTACCCTCTATCACCTGTACACTCAATCAATAGGTGATAAACATATTATTATAAGCAACCCTTCTACACAATTGCATACCAGAAGCATCAGGACCACAACTATGCAATTTACATAGTGCTTTCTAAACTAAAAACTAGTTTCACGTACATAATTATTATGTCAGCTTTTAGTTGCGGATGGTAGGAAAATAATCCATCAAAGTAATACAAGCCATAAAATACACACATATAGGGACCAGCAGTTAGCGTAATGGCAATGTCGCTGAACTCCCATGTAGCCCACCGCAGTTTGAGTCCCGGATCCAGTGGCTTAAACTCACGCAAGGTGCGTGTGTGTGCATGCCCAAGATCCTGAGAGGAGAATGGAGGAGAAGGGATTGTGGAGTGGCCATCCCCCCTTGGGGGTGATTTCTCGCTTTCTGTCTTTCTGTCTCTCTCTGTCTTTCTGGCGAGTGCACGTGCCCTATAGCAAAAACCTCTTCAAAAAAAAAAAAAAAAAAAAACACATATTATTACAAGAAACAATGAACATAAATCTTGGTAAAATTTTCAAATTTTGGTTTATCTTGTAGACTATTGGGACCAAAATAGAGCCAGTCTAAATTCTCCACTATTTCTGAACAAACTATAACCATTACATACTGTCTTGTGTGTATAGCACAATATTAGAATCACAAACTGTATTTTGTATGGAAGTTTTTAACTGCTATCTCTGGGCCAGTGTCTCATGTATACGCTAAAAAAGAATGCTTTAGAGTAAATGAAATTGATTGAAACATGTGCATTGTGGGGAAGATAGATTTTCTATTTTAAGTCTGTCATGTTACCAGATAGCTAAATGCACATTGTAAAAGATCTATCAGCTCATTTCAGAACAACTGAACAGCTTGCAAATTTTCTATTGTCCCTAATTTTGGAATATTTTGAAAGCATTATAGCACCAATGAAATGATATATTTTGGTTTAAAAAAATTGACAATTTTTAGGTAGGCTCAAGTAAAATTTTAATGTCTACAGAATAGGCGAAATAATGAGTGAATAACTATGTTTATTTGTGAGTTTTCTTTAAAAAAAAAAAAAAAAAGCAGGGAACCAGCAGCTCGCGTAATGGCTATGTCGCTGGACTCCCACGTAGTTGACCATGGTTTGCGTCCCGGACCCGGTGGCTTAACTCACGCCGGGCGCGTGTGCTTGTGAGCCCAAGATCCTGAGAGGAGAATGGAGGAGAAGGGATTGCGGCGTAACCATCCTCCCTGGGGGGTGATTTCTCACTTTCTGTCTCTCTGTCTCTGTCTGTCTGTCTGGCAAGCGCACACGCCCTATAGTGAAAACCTCTCAAAAAAAAAAAAAAAAAAAAAAAAAAGCAAACAGAATTGTATTGATGGAAAATATATCCCTAATAGTGTTCAATATTGTTACATGTAGACCTCTTGCTAAGAAAATACCTCTTGCTAAGAAAAGTTTATGCGTAGATGCAACTTTTTCTCTCTTTTTATTCTATTGAGTAATCTTTGCATTATTACATGTATATGCAATAAGAGATAACTTTAAAAGCATATGCTCACCTGAAAATAACAATTCAGTGTTACCATTAAGGAATTTTACTATGTTCACTTGCAGGAAACAAAGCTAACAGGTGATTTAAAAAAAAAAAAAAATTCCCAGTTGGCCATTTTTATTTATTTTATTCATACTATGTACCTGTTATTTAAAATACGATACATTTATTAAGAAGAGAGCTCTAGTGACCTGCAGATGGCATATTGGTGGACTCTCATGTAGTCAGCCCTGGTTTGAGTCCTGGATCCTGAGGTTTAATACTCAAGCCAGGTGCATGTGCATGCATGCCCAAGATCCTGAGAGAAAAATGGAGGAGAAGGGATTGTAGTACGGCCAACCCTGCCTGAGGGGTGATTTCTTGCTTTCTGTCTCTTTCTCTCCAGCTAGTACATACCTCCTATAGCAAAAATCTCTCTTAAAAAAAAAAGAGAGAGAGAGAGAGAGAGAGAGAAAACTATTACCTAGTTATGGTACACAATTATAAAATAATATTTTTAGAAATATTGTTTTCTTCTATTATTTTGTTAAGATTTAATTACCACAAAAAAAAGAAGAAGCTTGGAAAAAGGTATCCCTGACATTATTCTTAGTACTTTAAAGATTTAGATTCTCAAATATACTACCCTACTATTAATTTATAAAACAGAGAAGATTATAATCCAATTCAAAACAAACAAACAAAAAGAAGAGTAGAAAGAAGCTTCCTTGTTAAAATGAATTGTTGATAATGTTTAGATAATAAAAGACATTTTTAACGCCACTGAAAATTCAAAGGAAACTGATACAAATGGTAAAAAAAAAATATTGTAATGAGGGTTGGAAAACAATTTGAGAGAAGATGAATCTATCCTTAGATTCACTCATTAATTTTGTAGAAAGGCAACCATGTTAAATTTAGTGCAGAAGACCATAGAATTGCACATTCCTCATTATTTTATGAGCATAAGATAAAGAGCAAGAAAGCTGGAATCAAAGCATCAGTCCAAAGAAAGTAGAGTGACAAGTTAGGGCCAATGAGGGTCAGTTTTAATTCCTCTCATTTTACGTGATGACTTTCAGATTATTAATTTTATGGCGTAAATTAATATCACTCATACTTAATGAGGCACTGACAAATTCTGAGTCATTAAAGAAAGTCAGAATATGTTTCTGTGTTTACTAAGGAAGCAAAGATTAATATATATGTATATATATATATATTAATTTTAATATGAGAGGTAAAACAAGAAAAAGACACAAAGAATAACATTCACTTAGCCATTCACTATTTAACTAATATTTATGGAGCCCTTACTATGTATTGGAAATTCTATAGGTAATGACATTACAGGGACAAGCAAAACTAAAAATTTCCCTGGAAGTCATGGGGCTTACATTGAAAAAAAAAAAACAGAAAATTTACATTGCTCATTACAATTCCCAACTAGAAAACTAAGCTGCTTCTAGGGTACGTTTTGCCGTTGTTTGTTTTATGATTAGCAGCAAATATTTAGAACAGATGTATAACTTTACTCAAGAAAGTGTAATAACACTGTTGTTTCCTATAATGCAGATTTGTTACATAACATTGTCATTGTGCACTACTTTTTGAATGCTTCTGACAAATTGAATTTTGCATGAGTACTCAAAAAACTTATCCAAAGAATGTTGGAAAGCAGAAAAGAAAAAAAAAAAAAAAAAAAAGAAGAGAAAGAAAGAAAATAAAGAGGGCCAAGAAAAAACAGACAATAAGAGTAAGCATACATAACAGAAAAAGAATGCTTCATATAGTGTGTGTTTGGGATCTATCATTTCACTCCTTCATCTTCTAGAGTTCCGACAGATAGTGTATACAGGCACGAATTGGGGTGACAAGGACACATGGAAGAGAGAGAAAAAAGAGAGTACAAAGTACAGGAGAAATCAACAAACTATTAGAGATTTAGAGAGGAGCAGATATTTTGAGTAGCCTTTCTGCCCTTTACAAATGAACCTTTGTGGTCATACTGTGCATAATTACAGGTAAAGGTCTATTCTGTATTAATTATGTCATGGCTGTACTGTCTCATTACTCCCTCCAATCAGTTCTTCAACTTCACTCAAGCTGCAAGTCACACTAGCAAACATTAAAGATGAATAACAGCTGGGAGGTCATAACTTGTCCCTTCTGAGCCGGGTGAGGGAAGCCAGCGTCTTTTTGTGTATTTAGTAAGAGTGGCATTCCATAGCTGCACGCTGGTGTGCACAGAGGTGTGCCCCAGTGCTCCCACCTTGCTGGTTGGTTTTGCACAGAGACAGGCTTTAAATGCACTAGGGAAAAGCAGCTTTTGCTCAATGTTTTATAACGTGTCAGGAAACCTTTATCGAACATTTAATCCAAAACCTGGCTTTGAACCAGGGAGGCATACAATTCCGTAATTAATTTTTTTTTACCTTCTTTTGCTAATCGCTGATAAAAAGCTTAATTCTATTAACAACTCAACTTGACAAATTGCACCGTTCAATGGAAGCGTTTAGAAATTAATTACGCATTTTATTGCATTAGATCGGATAAACAGGGAAGGACCAGCAAGAAAAAGAAAAAACCAGAAAGAAGGAAAATGGTCAAATATAAACAACCTATTGGTGCTTGGCTATTTTCATTATGACTCGTGTCGCCCTAAAAAATAAACAAATACACAGACTCTTAGATAGCAGCACCACCTTTTTAAGTGTGGTTTTGCTTCTAGACTATGTTAGTAATATTTTTATTTATTTATTTATTTTTTGGTCTGGAAACATACATTTCTTCCCCCTAAAGCCTAAGCTAATTTGGATTCCTAAGGGGACTGCTAATTGTCATAGAAGCTCAACCTTTCCTTTTCTTACATCCTTTAGCATCTCTCTCAGGATTTTCAATGTGCAGTCTTTGGGGATTTTACACAGAGTAGCAAATTATAACAGTAGGTGTAGTATTGTGTCACCAAGGTATTAAAAAAAAGGGAGGAAAAAAAGATTAAATTGGCTTCCACTTCACTTCTCTAGTTAAAGTTAAGTGCTCAAGCGGGCAGAAGACCATATGCAATTTTTATGTTCTCTTTGTCTATAAATATACATGTTTCAAAATGGCTGTTGAAAAAGATTTCTGGCACATAATCAAACTGTTCTAGCTTGTGGATTCCTACACTGTATCTGTTCAAACCAAAGATTTCTGTGCTGTAGGAAATTTATCAATAATTTCATGTTTAAAGCCTGATGTTTATTTTCTCTTTTTCATGCTTTTGCATCTCTCTGGCTAATACTCCCTTTCTTATTTGCGTAAATATAATTACATACAGCAGGTGGCATTAGCAGTTATGTCACCGGACTCCCACATGCCCCACCGCAGTCTGAGTCCCAGACCTGGTGGCTTAAAATTCATGCCAGATGTGTATGCGTGCGTGACCAAGATCCTGGAAGGAGAATGGAGGAGAAGAGATTGTGGCATGGCCATCCCCTCTTAGGGGGGTGGGATGATGTCTCACTTTCTCTCTCACTGTCTGTCTCTCTCTTTCTCCAGTGAGTGCATGTGCTCTAAGGCCAAAACCTCTTAAAAAGAAAAAAAATATGTATACACACACACACACATATTATATGTGTGTATACATACATATATATATATATGTATTTACAGTTTTATATAAATACATATATATATATATATATATATATATATATATGTATTTACAGTTTTAGACTTACTTCTTTATTGCGGTCAGTTATCCAGTCTTTTCCAGATCATGTCAGTACCTCACCATGCTACTGAAACAAACATCACTGGTGAGGGTGAGCAGATAAAGGAGAGAAAGGCCCTTCCTATACAAATCTAGAATAGAACAATTCTTCGAGATGAGATGGATATTAGAAAAAATACAACCTCGCCTCTCATGCAGAACTGTGTAAAGAAAGATACACATTAAGACAAAAGAGCAGGACTAGCAGATGGCTTAACAGCTATGTTGCTGGATTCCAACATGGTTGAGTCCCGGACCTGGCAGGTTAAACTCATGCTGGGCACATGTGTGTGCATACCCCAAATACAGAGAGGAGAATGGAGAAGAAGGGATTGCAAGGGCCAGCAGTTAGTGTAATGACTATGTTGCTGGACTCCCATGTAGTAGACTGTGGTTCAAGTTCTGGACCCAGTGGTTTAAACTCACACCGGGTGCGTGTGCATTCATGCCCAAGATCCTGAGAGGAAAATGGAAGAGAAGGGATTGTGGCGTGGCCATCCCCACTGGGGGCGTGATTTCTCGCTTTCTGTCTCTCTGTCTCTCTGGTGAGCACATGCGCCCTGTAGCAAAAACCTCTCAGAAAAAAAAAAAAAAAAAGGGATTGCAGCCTGGCCATCCCCCCAGTGGGTGATTCCACACTTTCTGTCTCTCTGTTACTCTCTGTCTCTCTGGAAAGCACACATGCCCTATAGAAAAAGTCTCTCTTAAAAAAAAAAAATAGATCAAAGAGCAAAAGAGAAAAGATGTTTCCTGATGGTCAACCTAAATAATGGGTAAGGAGTGTCCCTTCAGCCTGAAGAAGTAGGGAGTAAGTTTCTACTCCAAGGAAATGGAAAGGTGAGGTCTGAGAAATTGAACAACATTCAGTGGGAAAGTGAGTATTCTTGGTGAAATTATGAGATTTTATCAAAGCAGTCTTGTGGAAATGTATATTATGGGCAATTTAGAATTTGGGGAAATTTTATGGGAAATAGAGTCAACCATTGGAGTTCCCTCCAAAGAGTTGAAATTGAGAAGTCAAACCGATGGGAACCAGCAGGTGGCATGGTGGTTAGGGCACTGGACTCCCACAAGGCCGTCCATGGTTCGGGTCTCAGACCCTGGTAGCTTGCTTTCTCACTTTATTCCTCTTTCTCTCTCTCTCGTCTTTCTTTCTCACTCTTACACTCTCTGGTCAAATTAAAATGATTAAATAAATAAAGTTAAATAAAAATAATTCTTGAAAAAAGTCAAACCAGTGAACAAATTGTGGTCAGAGGTTTGGATTGAATCATAGGTTCATGTTGGCTTTCTCTAGTCCATTGAAGTCATGGGCACTTGGTTAAAGGTTGAGTTCCAGTAGAACCATGCTATAATGTTATGAAAAGGAGCAGCTGTCAACAGAGGGAACCAGTTTTGAGAGGCAGAAATGAAGAAAACCACATTGGGTCTTCTGCTTTTTCTTATTCTTCTCTTTCTCTTCTCCCTCTCCCCATTCTTTTCCTCCTACTTTGATTCCCCCCCCCCTTTTTTTCTGTTATTTTTCTCTTTCTCTTTTTAAACCTTATCTATTATAGTTCTTTTCCTGAGATAGAATAAGGGTGTGAAAGAGAGAGACAAGAACCCTTGCATTTCATCATGCCGTGATACTCTGCCTCCACCGTCTAGCCAGCCAGGATCTAGGAGTGCCATCCAAGCATGATTCAGGTAGACTCAGTGTCCGCACCTAATGTTTGGCCATGTGACTGCCAGCACTGCAGATCAGTAGGCCACGACCTGCACTGAAGTGGCTGGGCTATTTTCCTTTGTCTTTAATTCTATTCATTTCCCATTCTTGCTATGTAGGCAATGATGAGGGAAATTCTAATAAATCTATAAATAATACTTTAAGAATAGCTCTGACTTATGGATAGTTTGCTGGTTACAGAATGGACACAGAAGCTTTTATCATCAGTAGGTCATTTTTTAACCTCCTTTTCTCTCTTGAATGGTACAAGGGGTAAGGGATTCTAAGCAATGTATTATGGTCGCTGTCTTAGAATATTCAGGGTGTGTGTGTGTGTGTGTATGTGTTCATTTATTTATTAATATTAGTTTTTTTCTATAGAGTCTGTGTATTTGTTAGAAAAGAAAAAGTCAGAGAGATACAGAGAGAGGGAAAGTGAGAAGTACCCCCATCCCCACCCTCAGGGAGGGTTGCCATGTCAACGTGTTGCCATGTTCCTCCATCCTCCTCTCAGGATTTTGGGGATGCATGCACATGTGCTCGTTATGAGTTTCCAGTCACTGGGTCCAGTACTCAAACTGAGGTCAGTCAAGTGAGAATCCAGCTGCCTTATTCACCATGGTACCAGCTGGCCCCCATATGGGCTATAGTCAAAGGATTACACAGTCAGTGCTACTGGACTTCAAAGGGTAGAGAACCATCATTCCACCTTCCATGGAAAAGGAAGTACTATAAAAAAAGCACACTGCATTTAAATTTGGAAGAACTTAATGATCTGAAAATGTACATGTATCAGAATATTGTGGTTATTGAAAAGTGAATACTATATTGGGTCTATTTGAGAAAGGAGAATGATCATCCTGACCCTTCCAAGTAGCGTGAATCATACCACTCAACTCTGTTTTCCTGTCATTGTCTTCCACTCTTAAATCTCAGACTGTGTTGGTTTTATTTATTTATTTTTCTTCCTACTTTAAAGCTTTTGAGTTCACTGAAGCACAGCAAGTGCTGATTTCCCCTGTAAACCAACAAATAAAAGCAACCTATGCTGGCCCTCTTGCAGACTAGCTCCAGCCTGCGAACAAGTAAGAGAGAATTATTAAGGTTTATTACACTTAACATTATCTAGGGCTCTTTCCCCTGCCTCTGCAGTTTTTTTTTGGGTTGCTGTGAATTGTCATCTGCAAAGATATGTGAAAGATAAAAGACAAATAATAGTAATAAAAACATGCTGTATGTATCACATCTATGCAATGTTCTAGAAAAATGTGTTTCTCCGGGGAGTTTAGCTGATGTTTACAACTACCACAGAAACTCTTTGTTTGGGGATTGGATGTTGCTAATGGAAAATACCACCTCCCCCTTTCTGTATTTCCATGGGTGACAGCTGATTACTGCAAATCACATTATATAGCTAGTCCATATGTGCAGATGGTGAAGGGTGTTTTATTTTTGTATTTATTCAATTTACAAAACATGTCCATTTCTTAGACCCCTCTGCAACAGTAGAATATCAAGAAGATCCTTTGCTCTCCCTTTAGGAAGAAAGAAGAGGGAAGGAGTGGAGCCATGTGTTGTGCTCTGATAATCACCAAGGCTGGAACAGCTTTGGGACTACTAGTTTAGCTCAAGGTCATATTGATCAAAGAACTCTAGACTGGGATAGACCAATTGCATATTTATGCTCTCCTTCCTAGATGGTCAAGGCATTGCAGACCAAACAGGTCTCTTTCTTGGTTGATAAGGGCTTAGACCTCCAGTTCATGGTAGTCTGTCCTCAGTCCTTGACAATGGATATCAAAGAATCAGCTTTCCAGGACTTATCACAAAGCAAAAAAGATTCTTTAAGGTTAAATTTATGAGGACCTTTGTGGGGTTGGTGGAAATCAAACTATTTGTAGAAAATGATAGACATGAATGCCTTTGAAGTAGACATTTATTGCAATAAAGTTTTCTTTGGTTTATTCTTATTGATAATGCTAACATTTTCTTCTCTGAGAAAATCCATATCAGCCATTAAATGTGTTTAGGCACTTAGAATCACAGGGACTCCTAAGATTATAAAAGCCTCTGAAGATTTTTAGATGAACCACCTACCACACTGATAGTGTGCCTTCCAATTTTGTTTCCCATAAATTATCAAGAGGGGTGACATGAGAAAAACATGACGATAAAATTCTTCAGCTATTTTAAAGGTTGAATAAGCATCTGTCTTACAGGTTACCAGCTACCTAATGCCATTCCATCAGGACCAGCCTTAAATAGATGATTCAAAAATCTCACGTTGTCTATACGATTAATTTCACGAGATTTTCTTCTTAGTGTGAGATTACTGGGTTCTTTTTCTAGCACAGATGAATTGTCACCAGTGGTGGCAGAACACAGTCAATGGCCCTGCTTTCCCAAGCATGTACCATTGATGTGGCCTCACATTTGCCTCTTTGTGCTTGCAGACTGAGCATGTATTTGTAGACAGGGCACAGCTTTGGTTGTGTATACAGAAGCCCCCAAAGCCCCTGTGTGTTTAAGAACAATGAATGTTAATGTTGTTCCTAGCCAGCAGCGAGAATAGCAGAGACACTCCTAACTAGAGCTGACACAAGGAGAAATACTGGCTTTTTGTCTCTCTTGTATGTTAAACAATTCATGAGATTTGGAGTTGAGTGAGACGTTTAATAAACATTGGCCGTTTGGGCTGCCTACAGCTGGTGATTTGTCACTATTGGTCAAATATATGAGAAGCAGAATGAGCTTTTCAGCTTTGAGGACTTAAGGCTTAGCAAATAAAGCTACAAATAATGCTATTTACAAACCACTTACATTTAAAGGTAATACATGATTTAAGTGATAACTACAGAATTTTGGTATGTCTAAAAAAAAGACAAGGCTTCTATAAAATAAAATTAAAACCTTTAAAAAATGAAATCTGTCATAGGATTTAGGCACTGGAATTGGTCTTCAATGTCATGAGACTTAAGCTTCCCTCCTTGCAAGGATTCTCACCTAAGGAATGGCCAGTTATTTGTTCTTGCTTGAATATTCTGCAGTTTCTTTAAAGAGCTGTCCTCTACAGTCCTAACCTAAAAGAAATGACCTACCTGAACTGCACTATCTTATCTCACCTACCTAGACCTGTTTTCATGACTTCTGTGCTAATGCATTCACCTTCTTTCAATATGATTAACTCTATAAGTAAATATTTCCTGGGTGCTTTTGACTCCCATATCCAATTCCTGTTCAAAAGATTTTCTTGGTTTTGGGGTGTTTGTTTCCTGTTTCCTACCTCTACTTTTTTTTAACTATTCATGGCCTTTTGGAAAAATTAACACGATGTGGTTGAATTGGCAATGACATTCTAGAACTTCTAAATTCTAGAGTTTTTGAAATTGAAATGAAGATTTCATCAAAGTCATAAGATAGATCTTCAAGTTAGATGTTTTTACCTTAAATTAACAATAATTTATTCCAATAGTGTACTGATCCAACTTCTCTGTGTAAATGGTAGGATCATGTTTTACAAAAAGAGAAGCTTTTGCTGGAGACCACTTGTCTTAGTTAGAGAACAGCATGTTTTAGCAAGGAAGAGACTGAATTCATGACAAGATGAACTGCCCTATCTTTGGCTCTCAGTCAGAGTGAGCAGCTCATCATTTCTGCTTAAATATTTTGTTCTGTTTCTAAGATATTGGTAGCCATATGGACAACAAAGAGTTTATTTACCTTTTTCTTTTCTTTATAGTTTTCTTTGCTTTCCCATTTTTGTTCTCTTTAATCACAATTTTAAGTATCCAAAAAAGGATAGAAAATCGCTTCTCCACTCTTGGTAATAATTTATGTCTCATTTTCTACCCAGAAATGTTTCTTTCTTAGATACTTTGTAGAGAAGAATGAGTCAGAAATGGATGGAAGCCAGGAAACAAACCTTTAATAAAGGAACTCTAACTGCATAGTCAAGAGTGGAATGCATTCTTTCAGAGAAGATAGGAAGTCCCAGATACTCCTGATGCTCTGAATTTGACATCATATTTCAGACAACAAAAATGTTACCTCACTTTTAACAAGTACTCATGGTGTAACAACAGGATGGTTATCTCTATTTAGACTAAGATTAGGGAGGAATTACCATAGGGATTTTGTTACCAAGAACTTCCTCATTCCATTTTTTGAATCCAATTCTATATGGCAATAACTCATCATTCTGGGGCAATTGGAGGCATAGAGTTTAGAAAAATATGTTTTTTTGTTCTGTTTTAATTTTTTTTTTTTTTTTTTTTTTTTTTCTGTGCACTGCTCTCAAATAGCTGGGTGATACTAGGCAAGTCAATTATCTCTCTGGATGTCAGGTCCTTTGTTTATAAAACAGGAATTTTAAGAATTCTCATTCTAGGGTTCATGGGAAAATTAAATGAGTAAAGCAATAAATATTAGCCAATAATTGTGGCTGTGTGATCTAAAGGGGCTTGTGTGATCTAAAGGGGCTTGTTATTGATTTTCAGTAAAATGTGACATTTTGGTGTGCAATGTCCGAAGGATTAGGTATTAAAGAATCTTCTACTAGTTTCCAGAAACTTCTGAGAACTACGAGATCCCAGAATTAGAAAGAAAACTTGCCATGCATTCTTGGCACAAAGGCAAAACAAATACCAGATAAAGGACTCAGTGAGTTTTTAATCCTAAAACCAGGGTTTATCATTTTGAACATACCTAGATCAATACATCATCTGGCTCTTTCAGTATCAAAAGTGTATGAAAGTTTAATGCATTTTAAAGACCTGATGGGGATTGTTTCAGTCTGAAGACCGAATGCCAGCCTGGCACAAGAACGTCTACCCAGTCATATCGGTGTGCTCATGCTTACATATTGTGCACAGGCGTCTTTGGCCTGGCTTCTTGTCCAAGGATCCCCAATGAGGCATGGACTTGGCAATAGAAGACTGGCGACCAAAAGACTCCAAAGTGGTAGGCCTGGAAATGGGGCCAGTTGGCCATGACATAAAACATGGCCAGGTCTCTTCTCTCTGACTTTTTCCAAGTCAACTAATGTTTGCAAAATGGAGAATATAGACTAAAAAGCCTGTATCTACCCCATAGTATTTTTCCAGCTTGGAATGTCCCTTTATCCTTTTCT
The DNA here is from genome assembly GCA_026018925.1 of Tupaia tana. Lineage (NCBI taxonomy): Eukaryota > Metazoa > Chordata > Mammalia > Scandentia > Tupaiidae > Tupaia > Tupaia tana. The sequence goes on along the minus strand of JAKSZU010000020.1, from coordinate 18,973,471 downwards.
AGCCATTAAAATTCTATTAATCCTTCAAGACCCTAAAAGTTGAAATTCTTTGTTCTTTCTGAAGACAATTCTAACTTTTCCCAGAGGATGGCCCTTATTCCTGGTCTCAGATAAATTAGTTGCATGTGCCTCAATCTTTCCCTCTATTTTGTGAGTATCTTTAGAGACAGATCGTTTTATTCATAGTTTTATTCTTTTTGTTTAAGAGTTTTATGCCTTAGGATATGTATGCTCACTGGAGGGAGAGGGAGAGACAGAGATGGTGAGTGGGAAAGTGAGATATCACTTCCCCCAGAAGGGATGGCCACACCACAATCCCTCCTTCACCATTCTCCTCCCAGAATCTTAGTCATGCACACACACATGCCCACCGTGACTTTCAAGCCAGCAAATCCAGGACTCAAACCATGGTCAGCCATGTGGGAGTCCACCAACTTGACTGCTACACCATTTACTGGCACCATAATTTTATTCTTATATGTCATGTTTCCAGGGTTTTTTTTTTTCTTGAGAGAGATTTTTGCTATATGGGTGCATGTGCTCGCCAGAGAGACAGAGAAAGACAGAAAGCAAGAAATCACCCCCCAAGGGCGATGGCCGCACTGCAATCCCTTCTCCTCCATTCTTAACTTGGTATTTTGATCACATATACACACACGTCTGGTGTGAGTTTTAAGCTACTGGGTCCTGGGCTGGAACCACAGTCAACTGTGTGGGAGTCCAGTGTCGTGACCATTACACTATCTTCTAGTCTCATGCTTCCAGGATTTTATTCTCAAATCAGCAAAATATTTCTTGACCTTACCTTTTTAAAATATATTTTAGCCTATTTGTTAGTTTCATGATAAAATTAATGCTATATAACAATTGCTTACTTCACAAACTAATAACAACTGTGTGACAGATACACATCAAAAATATTCTGGACAATCTAAATATACTAGAAAGGCTCTAGAATAAGGTAGACTGTTTCCTGTAGCCAATTGCAGATATTCAGAAGTTAGCTCAATATAGAGGATTTATGATCCCTCGAAACAGAGGGATATTAACAGAACCAATTAAAATACTAGCAATTTAAATATTAGATAACGGTAACATCCAGATTTCTAATTCTCCCAACTTTCACATTACTTTACCAAGATCAGATTTCCATGACTTTGTTCTATGTCTAACTGAAAATGGGATTTAAGTCCTGCAGTAAATTTTTAATATTACACAGTTCTGTATAACTTTACCTACTTGTCTCCTAATCACATATATATTTCCTGACCATTTTTTCATTAGTGAAAAGATGGCCATGGTCAAAAGAAAAAAAATAAGTATATATATATATATATATATATATATATATATGACAATGGAAAAGTTGACATGAGCTGAAAATGTTTTGAAATAAACCTGTCCACACCCCTAACCCACTACTTATTTGTCCTATCATCACTACTCTCAGGACATCTGCAAAGCATGAGAAAATCTTACTGTCCCATTGGTGTTTTAAATTTCTAGGACTGCCCTCACATTCATCAGTGGTCCAAGGTCTCCTTTCCTCCCTTCCTCCTGCAACATGCATCATTTGAATATAACATAGGGCGACCACATCCCCTCCCCTCTTGCCCTGCGGTGCTTGTGGAGCTGAGAGAATGACGTGCAGTTGGGTTGTTTGTCACGGTCTGGAGAAATGGAAGGATGGCATCACTACAGGAGCAGATGGCACTGCACGCTTGGCATAATTTTCTCAGACAAACTAGGACTAGGTCTGTGAACACTGGCATTTGCCTGCTATAGTCATTCACATCAAAACATAACAATGGAAATAAGGCAATTTTGCAGGAAAGATATGGAGATTTTTAAATTACATGCATTTAAGTGTCATGTGCTCCTGCCGTGTGCATACAATAGGGCTGCATTCCTGACATTTTATCAAGTCAAATTTTATAGATGCAGACTCCATACAGATAGATAGATCTAACATTCCTCTCTCTCTCTCTCTCTCTCTCTCTCTCTCTCTATATATATATATATATATATACACACACACACATATATATATATAATATGTACATCAATTAGGTATATGAAAGAATATATATTAAATATATACAGAGAGAGAGAGAGAATATTTTTTGTTTTTCTAAGTATTCTCAATACTGTACTTGAGCAGTATTATATCAGAAAATGACATTTAGGCATGTAGAGAATGTTATTAAAATAGACAAATTATGATAGAATAAGACTGTGTTTTAAACTCTGGGAACTAATGAAAGTCTGAAAGAGAACTATAATGTGATAATGACCTTTGTTTAGGAAACATGAATTGAGATTCAACAATTTATTAATTAGATGATTGAAGCAAACCGATTGACCTTATGCTTTTTATCAATGTGAAATGAAGAGTTTAAACTGAGTGATTGCTAAGTTCCATTAATTCTAATATTCATCCATCTGTTCTTTCTCTGAACACTGGTGAAGCAATAAGGCAAACCACTTACCTTTGTGCCCACTTTTGTACTTTATAATAATATTACTATTATTTTAAAGAATCTGGAGTGAAAGGATAATGAACATAATAGAAGGCCAGGAGACCCAGTATGTATATCATTTCTGTAGGACATTCCATTTTTCTTTCTTTGCTCTCTCCTGTCTTCCCTTGGGATAGATACTAGTGTGCCTCAGTTTTAATTTCCTTTGAGAAAATGGAACAACTTCTAAGAAAATGGTTACTTTCTCTCAAGTGTTTGAATTAACTATTTTATTTTATTCATTAAGCAAATTCTGTTCTAAGCAAGTGGTAGGCTATAGGGATACAGTGATGGATAGGACATGTTCCCCACCCTCCGGGACTTGGGAGCTAAGTAGGGAGGCACACCACCTACACACGTAAGATAAGTGATGAAATAAGTGTTTAAATGAAGTGCAGGGGCAGCACCAAATTTGTTAAGATATGAGAGTGGTGTCATAAAAGAGGTAATATTGGGTTAAGTTTTAAAGAAAGTGTTATAATTTCTCCAGTGGAGAAAGGAGAACAATAATTTATGTAGAAGGAAGAGTCGATGCTAGGACTCAGGTCATGAAAAGGTCTGGCACGCTTGTTTGCAGAGAAGTGAGAAATTTTATATGGTTTAAATATAGGGTACGGATGAAAAGGCAGGAACTAAAGGCCAAGGCGAAATATGGATCAGATCTTGAAGGGCATTGTATTCTTGTCTAAGACATTTGGATTTTTCTCTTTTAGGCTGCAAGATAATGATAAAGATTGCTATCTGCAAAACAAAGTAACATGATCTGATTATTCGTTTTGTAATATGTATTAGCTTGCTAAGACAGCCATAATAAAGTACCATAGAGTGGGTGGTTTAAACAATAGAAATGCATTTTCTCACAGTTCTGGTGGCTAAAAGTACAAGACCAAGGTGCCAGGAGGGTTGATTTTTTTCTAAGGCATTTCCCTTTGACTTGTAGATTGCCCTCTTCTTTCTGTGTCTTCACATGGTCTTTCTCTATGTGTCTGTGTCCTAATCTCCTCTCTCATAAGGATATCAGTTACATTGCATTAAGGCCCACCCTAATAGCCTCATTTTAATTCGATTTTTTAAGACTCTATGTCTAAATATAGTCACATTCTGAGCTACTGGGTGTTAGGACTTCAACACACTAATTCTGAAGGGACATGGTTCAGATCATAATATAATAAAGTTGGGGATCAGAAAATACTCCAGATGCCTGTACTTTGACTAGCCAAACTAAAGAAAACAATCTCACAATGAAGCTATTTCTGACCTTCCCCTTGACCCTGTGTCTCTCCATCATTTTTTATCTTCTTTATTTCCCGAAGTACAGGGAAAGGCTTTACTCTCATAGTTCATCACTTGCCCTAAAAACTAGACCCTGCAATAAGGAAAGCAATTGTCTCAGTCTCCTCCCTGAGATTTCATTAACGAAACTCACATCCAAGAAAGAAGATGGAGTAATATCAACACACCAGAATAGACTTTGACATAGACTCTTGTCCATCTCCCAGACCCATTCAATTCCCAAAGAGAATAATATATTCATCACTGTATAAGCATTGGACCCTTTTTCCCCTAAAAACAATTTAACATTTTCTGCACCCTCGTTTTTCTCTCACCTCTGAGGAGCATATTTAAACCTCAGCCACCTAACCCCTCTTTGAGTTCAAATTTTCTGTGTCTTTCCTATACACATGCATACATTAAAAATAATTTCTATGTCTTTCCTCTCAGTTCTATTCTTTTAATGATTTTACCATAGGGCCTGTGCATTGATTGGAGTGAGACAGTGAGAGGGAAAGTGAGAAATCACTCTCCAGGAGAGATAGCCGCACTGCAGTTCCTTCTCTTTCATTATTCTCCTGGGATTTGGGGCACACAGGTACCTATGTCCAGTGTGAGTTTCAGGCCTGGGACTCAGATGATGTGTCATGTGGGAGTCCAGCGTCTTAACCACTATGCTACTGGCTGCCTCCTCTTGTCTTTCTTCTTATTAATCTGCCTACTTTCTGTTGATTTTGTAGTCAGCTTTTATAGGGGAAAGTCATTTGCCTCTGTAAGATCTACAGTTTGATGTCACATAGAAGGTGTTTTCCCTGGAGAGAGGTTAGAGACTGAATCTAATTGAAATAGTCTAGGGAAAACAAATGCTAAGAGCATCAACTAATAGAGAGGTAGGGGAAGTATCTCTCTGATAAGGTAAAAAGTATTCAGTTACAGATTGAACATCTAATAGGAAAAAGAGATCATTGTCCATTCATTCAAAATCCTTATTAAACACCTATTACTATATATGTAGGTAATGAATAAGAAAGCCCTTTTCAAGAATGTGTTTTCTAATGGCAAATAGATAGAAAATGCATAAATAAGCAAATGAATAACAATGTCTGATAATAATGATGCTCTTCAAATTATAACATGGAGTACGGGATCAAAGCCACAGTGCTACTGTTTTTAGTTGTGTACTTCGGTTAGTTTCACTGGGGTAAAGAGGAGAATTACAAGAAACACCCAGCCACACAAAGATTAGAAGGAAGAATATTTTAGACACAGGGATGGATTCTTATTTTGGAATTTAAATTGGTTAGGATAAAAAAAGTAGAGAATGTTTGGAAGGGAAGATAATGACTTCATTGAGGATATGGTAAGTAGGAGGGCATAGATTTGCCTGGTAGGCAGTAAGAAATATATCTGGTTATGTGATGAGGAATTAAGTCAATATACATAAATTTGTGAATTACCAGATTATAACAAAAATTAAGAGATTGTGTGGCTAAAAAAGAGATAAAGTAGAACTTTCCAAATAAAGGACTTAATTGATGTAACACATTGCCTAGAGGAGATGAGAGAAGAGAGGAATGAAGTCCAAGGGTAGCATAGGATTCCAGAAAGAGAAGGGTTAGGATAGAGTGCTTCTTAAAGAATAAGGAAAGATGAATAAACTTGTAAGTGTTAAAGTAGAAGGAAAAGAAGTTGAAGAATATCTCTCACTTAGAAGGATTCATATTGAAAGTGACTGGGATAAGGATTGTAAAGTAGAATGGTAAAATTTAGGACAGCTACAAAAGGAAGTTCACAGGAAAGCTCATTAGGGAGAAATAAAAGGTTGTCTAAGCAACACAGAACATTCCATGGAAATTTGGCTCTCCCTGTTTTACTTCCTTCTCATGTTGCTACACTGAAGTACCCGAGACTGGATGATTTATCAAATAGATGTCACTTTCGGCTTATGACTCTGGTGACTGGAAAGTCCAAAGGCTTGGAGCTGGCATCAGGCTGGCCTCTATTGCTGCAGTACATCATACCATGGCTGACAGAAGTGGAAGGGAAGCAGAGCACACACAGGAGAGAGAAAACAGGATTCTTGACTTCTTCTGTTTGTCCCTTCCATTCCCCCAGCTGATTGGATAGTACACATTAAGCCCTACCTGGTAAAGGTCTCAACACCTCCCAAAGCCATTGCAGTTCAGACCATGAAACCAGAACATAAAACATTAGGGGACAAACCATTCTCCAAACCATAGCATATCCCCTAGAGGGCCTTATTTTGAAAGTAACTGGGATGTGGACTTTAATGCAAAGCAGCAAACAAAAGTTTAGGAAATCTATCACAGGAAGTACAAGGAAGAATTTACTAGGAGAAAGAAAAGATTTGCCAAGCAATTTAGAACATTCCACTGGGATTAGACTACTTTGTCCTACCTTTGTTTATAATGAGAAAGAGATAGCAAGTGAGAGAGAGGGAGGCAAGCACCCCAGAAGGGTCCTCATGCCACTCTTCACCCATAGCCCTGGCCAGCCTGGAGCACAGGGAGGTGTGCAGGCCCTGCATGTAAGGGCTACCTCAGATTGTGAACCTAGGCCCCTCCTCTGTGAACCCAGCTGTGCTACTACTGCACCACCATTCGGCTCCTGTTCTGCTTGTACTACGACCTTCCAGACTGACATTCTAGAAATACAAATTTTATCATTGTTAACCTTCAAATAACTTTTAAGATTAAATGTTGCTTTTAAATCAAATCTAGTTGTTAGAAATGTTACCTGTGTTCTTCCGTATTTCCTTACCACATTCCTGTAGACATATAGTTAACTAGCAATATGTGATTTGTGAAATAAATGAAGGTGGTAACTGTACAGATATCTTTTTAGCTCTGATTCTCTTCCAATTGTATGCATACAGAAGTGTTGTGGTTTGGATAATTGTTTGTCCCCCAAAAGTTGATATTTTGGAATCAGTTTCCCAACATGATGGTGCTGGGAGGTAGTGAGGTCTACTGGGTGATGACTGGATCATCAGCCTCATGAATGGATTAAGGGATTAAGTGTGTTCTAACTCTCATGAGACAGAGCTCATTCTTGTGAGAGTGGGGTGTTATAAAAGGAAGATGGCTGCCTCAGGGTTACTCTCTCTCTGCACACACTCACCATACCCTCTGCTTCTGTCAGCTATGTTGTGATGTAGGCCAGCCTGATACCTGCTCTACATCTTTGGACTTTCCAGCCACCAGACTTATGAACCCCACACAGCTCTATTTCTTTATATTAAATCACTCAGTCTCAGGTATTTGTGCTAGGAATGCTGTAACAGAATAAGACTGGGAGGAAAAGTTTGTCTTCAAGCATACAAATTCCTGAGCTCTCACTATTTCAGGGAAGCCAATCCAAAGCTAAGACATATATGGAGTAGTTAAGTCTTTGGAAACTTAGAAATTTCCAAATAGTTCAGATTTTGGAACTCTTATAAATATTTGAATTCTATTTCAAAGCGACATTGACAATTTGCTAACATATGGGAGATTTAAAAACTTTAAAAAATAGATTAACCCACTTCTTTCCAATACTGAAAAACTAGAATATGATGGCCCCATATTCAATCCCTACACTACTCTTCTCGTCTCTTTGTGGTAGGAGTTTGATCCTGCTCCTCTGTTTAGCTGGTCTTTTTCTGAGCTTAGCCAGTGGAACGGATGGTGGAAGTAGAAGGCAAGTGGAAGGGAACAGCCAGAGCTCTTTCCTCTTTGCCTCACTTGGTATTCTGGACAGCTGCTGAATCTCTTCTGTGGCTGCAGATCCCCAAGACAGTCCTGCATGGTTTCAGCATTTGCTCCTGGGTTCAAACAATACCGTTTCCTCTTTTTGTTTCTACAACAAGAGAGAGAGAGTAGCTTCCTGCTGTAGGTAATCACTTTTTTGCTCTGGCATCCCCTGGTTGACTTCTCATGCTCTTCCATCATCTCTTTCTCAAGTCCCTACATTAATTTCCCTCTCATTTGAAGACTCAGAGGATTATCTTTTCCTGATTAAACCTTGATTAACTCAGTGAAATTATGAGTTTATTTCAGGTCAAAGAATTCTGATATTCTAATCTATATTAGAATAGAATTCAATAACCATTTGGATATCTTTCTTCTGTCTATTATGTGGTAAGACAAAGACTGGAAGAGCTGGAAATATTCCTTAGAAGCCAATTTTAATAGATTTATTTTTTATGTTAAAATTCAAGGTTGATAGGTTGAACATGTTTGGGTGACAAAGATCAATATACAAGGAAAGCATATTTATTAGGCGAAAGAAAATAGAATCAAAATTTTAGAACAAGAAATAGAGAAAGTAGTATTTGGAAAAACAAGTTAGAAATAATTAAGGGTAGCAGAAAAAAAAATCACCCAAAAGAAAGTAGGCAAGGAGGAGACCTGACAAAGGAAACAAAGCCCTTTAGAAAAGAAGAGATGAAATTGACACAAAACTTGTCCACATGGATACTATCCCACTTCTTAGGGACAACTGGGCCTGCCTAGAGGTTCCAGAAAGCATTTTAATTTCAGTTCATGATCAGCCTTTTCTTTCCCCCACCATCAACCTGCTAATGCTTTTCTAATAATTACCATTTTTGAAACTATTTTGGCTGTTAAAAATGTTTCTTTTTAATAAGCTGATTAAAAGAGGCTGCTTATTAGCATAAGCTCTTTGCCGTTCAGCCCTCTTCCTAATTAAAAGCACTCATCTGTGGAGACCTCGATTTTTCCCTCTCTCTGCGATGGGTTTTTGGATATTTTTCCTTGGCAATTTGTTTTATTTTCCTCTTTTTTCTTTTGGTGTCTTTTTGCTCCTGGGTTCCACAGAGATAGAAGCTACTGAGCAAAGTGACAGATGGGAGGGAATGTGCATTCTGCATATTGAGAGAGCAATGGGAGACCCACCCACATGGTTCTAAAGAAAAAGTCCTACTTTGTTGGCATTTGTGTCAGATTTCCAGGACTGCAAGCTACCAGCAGTGACATATAAACTTAAAAGGTTATGAGACCAAATCCGCTGTTCTTTGTATAGGAGTATACCCAAGCATCAGTAAATATGCCCTTGAAATCGTCCCTTGTGTAATAGTGATGGGGGGAAAACACATTTTCATAAGCTTCTCCACCACTCTCCTAGAACTTCGTAATATGTAGTGATGACATTTGCTCATAGTAAATATGCCCAACTCTCAGAAATGGTCCTTAAGTAACTATTTCAAAAAGTGGGAATCAATTAGGCTTAGAGTGGTATTACCTATGTCATTATTATATTTTGATCACCAGAAGTTTTTAATAGAAGGAAAGGACATAATAAGGAATTTTCTGAATAAGAATCTATTAAGAGGGCTGGCCCGACAGTGCAATGGCTTAGCTGTGTGCATCGAGAGCTAAAGCCCATACAGCCAGTCGTGATTCATATTCTACTCTGGTGGCTTGAAAAACATGCCAGGAACATGTCCAACATCCTAGGAAAAGGAGAAATGGAGGAAAAGGACTGTGATGTGACCAGCCCTCACTGGGGACTATTTTGTCACTCTCTCTCCCCTCACCTCTCCTCTCTTTCTCTCTCTCTCTCTCTTTCTCTCTCTCTTTTTCTCTCTCTCTTTACTCTTTTTTTCTTCTTCCCTCTGGTGAGTGCACCATGCTCAGGCAATAGAAAATACAAAAGAATGTTACAAGAAAGTATGGTCTGTTAGAAAGCTGGAACAGAGAACAAAAAAGAAAAGAAAAATATGTGTGTCTGCAGATCGTTTTGGGAAAAGAAATTTTATAAAGATAACATAAGGTTTCCTGTTCACTTGGCATGGTGTATTATTTAATGCTTAATATGATTTGTTTGATGGGTCCTCTCAAGAGCCTGATAAAACTATTGCCTTCTTACTCTTGAAAAATAAAAGTTTGCATACAAACAGTTTCTTATTACCCTACCTTGGGCTTCACAGATACCTAAAAGCCCAAGAGTCTATGAACGTGAGGTCGAGAATAGCCGATGCCAGTTCTGTAATTGGTACTGCTAGCTACGTGGGTCACTTTCTCTTTGGCTTTCCTCTAATCTCATGCTCATCAAGTGAACTTTTCATTTCAATTTTTCTTCCCCTGTAGTGTTTTCTCTAGGGGAAAGATTGTTCCAACCAGACTTAGAATAAATGTTTTAATTTACTTGGCAGATATGTATCTTATAGTAAATTAGTAATATAGCCTTTTACTTACCGTAAGTTTTTTTTTTTAATCCTTCTGGTGTGGATTGCCCCCAACCCTTTTAACTCTGTGCCAACTATGAGGGTTTTGTTTTTGTGCCCATAAAGCAGTAGATCTAGGTTTTCTCCCTAAAGTCTGACATCTTATGGAAGTTCCGGGAGACCTTGCCTCCATATAGCTTATAAATAGCATGCATGAGAGATGCTTTTTTTTCTTCAAATTAAATATTCACATTATCTAGGTTGCAAATGAAAAATTAATGAATACTGGGACCAGCAGTTAGCATAATGGCTATGTTGCTGGACTCCCATGTAATCAATCTCAGTTCAAGTCCCAAACCCGGTGACTTAAAACTCACGCCAGGTGCGTGTGCATGCGTGCCTAAGATCCTGAGAGGAGAATGGAGGAGAAGAGATCGCGGCGTGGCCATCCCCCCTGGGGGGGTGATTTCTCACTTTCTGTCTCTGTCTGTCTGGCAAGCACACGCACCCTGAAGCAAAAACCTCTTAAAAAAATAATTAATGAATACTTGTTGCAGGTCAGAAGGGGGTATGGAGGTTAAAGCACTGGATTCCACATTACTGCCTGAGTGGTTCAAGTCCCAAACCCAGAGGCTTGAAAATCACACCAGGAGTGTGTATGTGCACATCCAATTCCTAAGAGGAGACCAGGGGAGGTGGAGAAGAAGTGTAGCATGGGCATCCCCTCTGAGTGGTGATTTCTCACTTTCTTTTTCTGGCAAAGGCACATGTCCTATAGCAAAAACTAGAGGAAAAAAGCAAAGCAAAATAAAACAGAAAACTTGGTGCTCTGAAACTTTGTTCTCAGAAACAGGCTTCCTTATATTAACCATCAATGATGTAATTTGAGAATATGTTGTATGTATAAATATTTTACAAGAATATGAAGAATGTTTATGATATGATGCTAAGTCGTTTATATAACTAAAAGTGTGTACACTATTATAACAAAATTACTTTTAAAAAAAAAGGAATCTAAAATTTGACTGCATTCCCCTAACATTCATGTGTTGGGATTTGATTGCTATTGCGATAATATTAAGAAGGTAGAAACTTAATTCTACTATGGTATTAAGAAGTAGGGCCTTTAGGAGTAATTAGCCTTGGGATCAACAGTTAGTGTAATGGCTATGTCGCTGGACTCCCACGTAGTCGACCGCGGTTCGAGTCCCGGACCCGGTGGCTTAAAACTCACGCCGGGCACGCGTGATGGCATGCCAAAGATCCTGAGAGGAGACTGGAAGAGAAGGAATTGCAGCGTGGCCATCCCCCCAGGTGGGTGATTTTTCGCTTTCTGTCTCTCTGTCTCTCTCTGTCTGTGTGGCGAGCACACACGCCCTATAGCAAAAACCTCTCAAAAAAAAAAAAAAAAAAAAGAAAAAGAAAAGAAAAAAAGAAGGAGTAATTAGCCTAGGTAAGGTCATCAGAGTGAGGGCCTCATGACTGAATACTGGTGACTTCATAAGAAGAGGCAAAACGACAGGGCTGACATACACATTTGCCCTCACACTATGCGATGCCCTGTGCTACCAGGGGATTCTGCACAGAGCTTCCACCAACAAGAAGGTCTGGGCTGAATGTGGCCCTTTGATTTTGGACTTCCAGAGCTGTGAGCTGAATAAACCTTTATTCTTTACAAATTATCCAGTCTGTGGTACTCAGTTATAACAGCAGAAAAAAAAATGCCTAAAATGGGAACTGTGATGGCTAGTGTATGTCCATTGGAGGTTATCCTAAATGAAAGTTTGTAGATCATAAACTTGTTCATACAAAGAAGCATAAAATGCTTTGTTTAATTTAACTGAGTAAATTCTGCCTAAGAAGAAAGTACTGACATGGTTGTACCTACATTGTTGAAGAAATGGCATGGGAAAGAAAAAATGTGTTTCTTCTATGTTAATCCAAAGGTCAGAACAAGGGCCAATAAATATGAGATATACAGAGAGGTGGAGTAGATATCAGATTCAGAACAGAATAATGCTGGGTCTTTAAATAGTGAGGTCTCTATCACTGAAGTAGTATAAGCAAAGGTTAGATCACTTTAGTCAGGGAGCCTATTAAATGCATTCTAAATTTGGGTGAGAAAAGACTTTAATTTTATTCTAAATCTAAAATTTAATATTCATATAACTATTACATACCTTTTATTCCATCATTTGTGTGTATGGGGGGGGTTCATCTTTGTTATTTACTCTCTTGGTCCCATCTTCTGCAAATAAATGTATCTTCTGTGCATCAATCATTTAAAATTTTAAATTATTTTTTAAATTTAGGGTACAAAATGTAAACTTATTTACTGACTCAACATAATCCCTAATTATTATATATTTAGACTATCCTAGATGATGTGACACAATTCTAGTAGTTTCTGAAAGCACAGCTATGCCTAGCCACATGAGAAGAGTAAGCTGATTTCAGTCTCACTTTGTGAGTCATGAAAACCTAGTAAGATCAGTTCTGGCTATAGGACATAGCATTGCTGATCCATGGGGTAAGGGGAAAAATAAAAACAGACAGTGTAGTCCGTTTCTCAGGCAGTAGGTGGAATGATTTCATATTTCAACTTTAAAAAAAGTCATCATTTCACTTCTATGTTGAGCACATTTCCTGCTGAAGTTAGAAAATATTAATGCATTTGGGATGCTTTGCTATTGTGCTTATCATTTCTTAACTAATGTCAGAGGAGGGGTAGGCAGGCTAGAGTCTCATGGACTGCTTTTATTGGGCATAGGGAAGATAGATTTTTAAAAAGTGACTTGACAACATGATGAAAGGGCTCTACTACCATGGTTAAATAGGTTTTGCATAAAAATGCTGACAGGTAGTTTCATCCTTTTTCCATGCCTTCCTTTCCTGGATACATTGCACCCAATTTTGGGGCCACAGGATGAGTCTTCCAAACAAGAGGGCTCAGAAAACGCTATCTTCCTATCCATAGTCCACACATGGGTAACCTGCTGCAGCATTCGGGATCGGCATTCAAATGAATTACAATTATGAAGGAATATTTAAAAGGTCAGAAAAATGTTTTTAAAATTACAGCTATTTTATGTTCCTGTTCTGGAATCTCAACTATTTTTTGAAAATGTCAGGCAGGATCAAAATGATTATGAAATGATCAAAAAAAGCTTGATTAGCTTAGTGATGGCCGAAATATTGCTTGGTTAATTTTTGAGGGGGAAACCACTTGGGAGGAGAGAACCTGAAAGCTGAAAGGCCCAGAAGGACTAGTTACACGCCAGGATTCAGCTGAAACTGGTACTCAGGTGGTCATAGCAAATGCATCATTCCCATAGAACAGAGGTTCTCAGTGGGAGGCGATTTGGCTCCTGAAGAAATATTTGGCACTATCTAGAGACATTGTTGGTTTTTACATTTTGGTGAGTGAAAAAGTGGTTGCCACCCTCCTCCAGTGAGTAGAAGCCAGGGATGTGATGAAACATTCTACTGTGTGCAGCACTGTCCATTATGACAAAGCTATTCATCCGAATGTCAATACCCAAGGCCAGGGCTGAGAAACCCTGCTTGAGAGATTTAGTTGTACTAGTCCCGGATGTCTGCCTCCTGACACTCAATCCTTCCATCATTTCTGAGATATACAGGAGAACTTAGTTTAGCATGTTGTTGAATTATCAGTGATTAAGAGCATGAGTTTTGGAGTTGAATCATCTGGGATGTGATCCCCAGTCCGTAAGATGTGAGACCTCCGGTCATTTACTATCCTCTTCCAACCACAGATTCTTTCAACAGCTAACAAGTACTCTAAGATTTGCAGTGATGACTCAAACACTATTGTAAGCATTCCACAAATGGTGGGAAAAGTCCGTGGAAGGGATGGAAGTGGATATCCCGTAATAATACAACACATGTGTTGGGTCATCAGACATGCGCAAAGCATATGGTTCAGCCCTGTAGCAGGTGTTCTATTCCATACTTCATTACCTTGTGGGACTTGGTAAAGCATCTTGGTCACCTTTTCTCTTCTGCTTTGCTCACATATAAGTGACTGTTAGCATGGCCACCATAGAAGTAAACAAAAGCCAAGGGTAAAAACAGATAAAATTTACAAATTGCTACTGCTTTGAATGTTGCACATACTTTTCAGCACACAGAATAAAAAGTTGCACGCACTACTTATAAGATCTATTTAGGTTGTTACTTACACTGTAAGGATCCCAATTATTTTGCTTGAATCTTTGTGAGTAAAAGAGAGGGAGAGAAAGAGAGAGAGAAAACGATTTTATTAACATATTAAGATGGAACTAGGCTTTGTATTCAAAATAAATTATATTCATTTAAATTTTATGTTTTCAACAACATCGGAAAGTCATCTTAATGTCTTCAGTTTTACCTTTTGGACTTCGAAATGGCCTATTTTATACATGTGGAATGGGTTTCTATTATTCTTGTCATTTCTTAACTAATTTTAGAGGCAGGATAGGTGGGCTAGAGTTTAATGGACTGATTTTATTGGGGATAGGGAAGATAGATTAGAAAAATTACATGACAACATGATGAAGGGGTTCTAATACCATTATTTAATAGACTTTGCATAAAAGTGTTGACAGGTAGCTTCATCCTCTTTTCCATGCCTTCCCTTTCTGGGAAGGGAAGGGAAGGATATCCAATTTGGGGGCCAGAGGATAAGTCTTCTAAACAAGTGGACTCAGAAAATGCTCTTTTTCTAACCATAATACCAAACTGTAGAAGCAGAGCATTTTAGGGGTAAAATTTATAACCTTATAAATCATGTAGTATAGTTCTTATATATTTACAGATAAAGAAATCTAAAGCCCAATGTGGGTGGAGTAATGTGCTTAAAGTCAGGCTCAAAAGAAGATTTGTCTGAATATTTCTGAAATTCATATATTGCATTTTATTCACATATCTTAAGAGAAAGAGGATAAACAATGGAGCTTTTCCAAATTCTATAACATTGAAGACAACCGTATGGGTCCACAAGATGCTAACTAAGCATTGTACAGGGTACAATAACTTGTCAATTTTATCCCAAATAGCTATCATCTTATGATCCTGGGGAATACTTGTCACCTTCCCATTTTTATAGCCTGCCTTGACTCAACCTTGAGTCAAGGTTGGGTGGCTGAACGTGTCAGAGATGAAATCAAGATGGCCTCCAACAGTGAGAGTCAGGTGATGGTCATGGGTGGAGCACAGAGAACTATTTCCTTTATTATTTCATTTAGCATTTGGTATTTTTTCTTTTAGATCAAACATGACGACCAAAATATAGAAATTATAAAAGCTATGGCTGTGCACTTATACTGCCACATGACTGGATTAGAAATGAACCCTTTGCCTGCCTTGTGACAAGGATAATTTGGATTATTTCTGTATTTCAGTCTTAAAGAAAATGTGCATACTACTTAAATGAACATTATTAAAATTATTTAATTCTAAGCAAAGTGTGCCTCTTGAACAATAAAAAATACATTTTGGAGAGAAATAAAATGAAAAAAAGTTTTACCAGAAAGAAAATCATGCTTAAGTCACTAGCAAACCAGGCTCCATTGTGTCTTATTTTTCAATTTTTTGTTTAAGTTGCCAGAAGGCATGTGCACCTTCCAGAGAGGGAGAGAGACAGAGAAATCACCCCCAGCTACCATGTGGTATGGTCATGCCACAATTCTTCTTCCACTTCTCCATCCTGTCTGAATGCATGTATGCGTGCTGGCAGTGTTCTCAATCCACTGGGACTGGGAGTGGAACAGCTGTTGGCCGTGTGGGATCCGGCTTTCTATGCTTAGCACTGAACTGCTGCATTATAGTGCTAGCCATTATTCTTCATTTTTTGATAATAATCAATGTGGAGTGAAGAAACTTAGGCAGTGTAAAGATTCACTGTTAACTTTAATAATAAAATATTCAAATAAATCTACTACTATGTTCTTGATGATATTTTCACATATGTCGATAACGTGTGAAGTAGTGGTGTTTAGAAATGAGATCTAAAAGTTGGAAAATAGAAGCCATCATTTTAGTCTAAATCTGTCATAATATCTGGATGAACATATGCAATCAAGGTTTAGCCTTCAGTCCTTTATTTAATCAAATTAAGAGCTGAATACAGAAGTTACAGAAATTATGAATGTATACCATTTCTTATTTGCTATAAGGCCAAATCTTGGACTTACTATAATCTCTTTGGGAGAAAAAATGTTTTCTGCAGTAATTATTCTGCTAATTTTATGAAATAACATAATGCACTGAAAAAAATTGAATGACACATATACACAAATGTCATTTACTTTTCCTTTTCAGATATGCTATTACTTTTACAAAAAAAAAAAAAAAAAAAAAAAAAAGAAGAAATAAAAGTTTGGAGAGTAAGCTATTTAAGGTTTAGGGCATAGTTATTTTTTCTCTGTCTCTTTGTCTCTCTTTTCCTTTTATCCTCCTTTTATTTCTTTCTCTGCATTCATTCTATTTTTTTTTAGAAGTCTTTGCCATAGTACATGTGTTGCATGCACCAGAGAGAGAGATATAGAGAGAGAGAGAGGGAGGGAGAATGAAAGTGAGAAATTACCCCTCAGGGATGGGGGAGGATGGCCACACCACAATTCCTTCTCTTTCATTCCCCTCCTGGGATCTTGGGTACACACACACATGTGCCCACCACAATTTTCAAGCCACCAGTTCCAGGACTCAAACCATGGTGGGCCATGTGAGAGTCTAGTGAAATAGCCACTATACCACCTGCTGGCCCTCAAGTATTTTATATATGTTCATATATAATTTTTAAAGTTAAAAATGACACACTTTGGAACCAGCAGTTAGCGTAATGGCTATGTTGCTGAACTCCCATGTAGTCGACCGCGGTTCGAGTCCCAGACCCGGTGGCTTAAACTCACACTGGGTGCCTTTGTGTGCGTTTCCAAGACCCCGAGAAGAAGGGATGGTGGTGTGGCCATTTTCTCTGGGGGGTGATTTCTTGCTTTCTTTCTCTGTCTCTCTCTGTCTTTCTGTAGAGTGCATGCACCCTGTAGCATAAAAAAAAAAAAAAAAAAAAAAAAAAAAAAAGACACACTTGAGCAGAAAAAAAAAATTTCAGTGTTGGCCTACTCAAGTCTCAACCCATTTTCTACACACTGCAGTGGCTTGTCCCGTATTACATCTCAGCATATTTGTCCTACAGAAATACAACTCTGATTCATTAAAAAATATGTTTTTGAAGTAAAAATGTTTAGTGATACTGATTTAAAGTCTTACAGGAATTCTCTTCAGCATTTTTATATTCTTATGTGGACTATGAACTTTCTAGGAGCATATTCTTATCTAAAATATACTAACCTTATTTCCCAAAGTCCTCTTCTATTTCATGAAGCATAATTTTAGGATGTACATTCCATTTCAGAATTATAAGTAATACAAAAAGTAAATCTTTAAAAGGGTTGTTTTCCTTTGTAATATCAAGAAATCCAGTAACTCTTATTCTCAATTCAAGAGCAGAGAATTAAAAGTTTGAATAGGGAAGAAAAGATAAATTTTATTTTTCAGAAGAAGCCTTGTTTTGGTTATCTTTCAGTTAACACATTTAGGATAATTTTTTTTCTTTTCCAGTAAAACTACTCTATCAGAACTAATGCAGTCAGCTCTGATATTAATTTTATGACTGAATAATTTTCCTTTGGTGGTAACAGGATTTCTTAAATAGATGGATAAATGAAGGGTGGAAGGAATTAATGAAGTCTCCAAGCTGGCTTCAATGTCCCTCAGCAATGTTTATTTTTTTGCTAAGCTCCGCCTTCTTATCTATTAGGCAGCACTTGGTCATTTCATGAATTATTCTCTATGCATGTCCTTTTATTCTTTCTTTTCTCCTAACATTCACATCCCAAGAGAAGTTAAAATGAAAATTGTATGAGCCTGTGTTCTCCAATCCATGGGACTTGTGATCAAACCTTCTCAACGCATGCAAGGGGACCTGTAAAATATTTGTAGAAAATGCATATTATGAAAAAAAAAACACGCATGAATTTCAAAAATGGTTTCCACCAAAATGAACTTGTACTTTAATTTTTCTTGAAGTCCCCTTGTACAACCAAAATAGACTGAAGTATCGCAGGGAAAGTATTCATGGAGACTGGCTCTGTCCGGTGCAGCCAGCTCCAAGATCCCCTATATCACTGCACTCGTTTCTAAGAGCCAAGTCTCAAAGTATCTGAGTCAGTAGCTGACCAGGTGCCAGCTGCCAGTCAGCAGTTCTTTGCTTGAACCAGATTGTAGGTCCAGCACTTCAAGTGGAGAGTCTTATGAACCAGTCAGCAGGAGGACTTTCTGCTGCTCACAGAACATGTTGTTATGCCTTCTGGAACAAGGAGGGGAGAATCATGTAAACCATGTGACCATTAAAAATTAAACTGCAGTGTGGAATTCAAGGAGGTCATGGTAGATCAGCAATTCACCTTAATGATAGTAATGTACTATCATTTCTATACCTGCCCATTTTCCCCCACACTGCTTTATTAATTCAAGATTATCTTTTCTTATGTCATAAGTGTAATCTAGTCCATCATTTCTTTTTTTTTAAGAATGATTTATTTTATTGGTTTTTTTTTAAATTTTACTTTATTTTTTTAATTTGACTGGAGAAAGAGAGAGACAGAGAAAAGGAAAGTGAGAAAGCAAGCTGCCAGGTCTGGGACTTGAACCACAGTCAGCCATGTGAGTGTCTAGAGCTTAAACACCATGCCACCTGCTGGCCCCTGTTTCTTAATTAAAACATAACTGCACATTTTTTCTTGTATGCTCTCAGATTTCTAAATGACAATTTTCTCTTTTGCAAACAAGGTTCTAAGGAATGGTAAAAAGCAACTAAACTGTGTACTTCAGTTTTGTCTATGTCAGCAAACTTGGCAACGCATGGACACACATCAAAGAGGCATTTGGAGGTGGGTGGAGCACTAAATAATTTCCTTTATTTCATCATTTCATTCTAAAGTGGCAAAAAGAGAAAGAAAAATGCTTGCAATTGGTAGGGACTTCTGTTCAGTTTGAGTCTTTCAGCAGGTGCTCAGAAGCCCCGGTGACATCTATCAAAGCCCAGCTAGGATCATTTACCCTAATAGCTCTACTTTCTCAGGCTTTGAGACCCGTGCTCATCTGAGACAAGGACCTTCGTTGCCTTTGGCAGCAAATCTACCCTGCTACTTAAAAAATTAGAAAGAAAGAAAAAAGAAACAAACTGCTCCTCAAACTGTCTCTTTCTCAGGCAGAACTAGCTGGAACTCGGATTGATTTTCCTCACTTTGAAATTACAGATGCTATACAGCCAAGCCAGAATCTTTATAAAACATCTGGCAGGCGCCATAGGGATGAACAGCCTGCCAGTGGGCTTTCCATCTAAGTACTGAATGGACCAAGTGAACATTACTCTCTAAACATCTTAGGTCGAAGGGACTTTTACCAATCTCTTTTGTACAAATACAGATGGTTGTACTAAGAGAGTATCAATTTATTCTTTAAATCTAAGGAATCTAATTTTGCAATCTATGGCATTGAGAACAGAAGGAAAAGAAATAAGTCATATGGTCACACTTACGACCATTTTCTTGGAAAGCTGTTACCTGGCGCTGCTAGTGAAATGGCCCCCAACATGGGATGGCGGTAGAATTTGGAGGACTATTTTTAGTATTTTCAAAGATAATCTGGAGCCTTCCCAGACTCTTTTGTACTACCATCAAAACCCACACAGAGAGCTCTGAGTTCAGTGTGTATTTCTCTAAATTTGCTTAGTTAACACACCAAGACCAGAGCCCTAGCTTTGCATGTAATGATTTCCATTTATAAGCTGTGGAAATATAATTCTGGTTCAATATGTAACAGTGGCAGATGTGTGGTGGTTAAGGTGCTGGACACTTCCACATGGCTGACCACGGTTCAAGTCCTGGATCTGGCAGCTTGCTTTCTCACTTTTTCTCTCTATCTCTTCTCTGTATGTGTGTTTGTGTGTGTGGTCAAATTAAAATATATGAATGAATAAATAAAATATTTTTTTAAAAATTAAATGGTGGCATATCAGAGATAAAGCTTTAAAAGGTAGAATTTCCAAGGTGTGGCAATGTATAGAATAGCAAACAAAACCCTAAGAATCCAAGGATTGCTAAAATGCAGAATAGTGCCAGAGAAATTCCACAATATTCATCTGATGACACAATATTCCCCTCCAACCCACCTTGACTGATAACTGAGATATATAAAGATTACATGCTTTGAGCTGCAGGAAAAATGTTTTTCTCCTTAACTGTGTCCTTTTTGTGCCCCTTCCTGTGGTTCATTCTCTCTATGGAGCCATGACTGTCTTCTCTGGTCCACAGTGTTCCTTCTCTTCAGCAGAACTCTCATTTCACTCACAGTGCCAGAGCCTTTAGCCCTTAATTGCCTACTTGTAAATGGTTTGGCGACTCACCTTTCATTTTTCTAGTGAGTATATAAATTTTTGAATACAAGAGTTATCTTTTTTTTTTTTTTTTTTTTTTTTTTGGGGGGGGGGAGAGGTTTTTTTTTGCTATAGGGCGCGTGCGCTCGCCAGACAGGCAAAGAGAGACATAGAGACAGAAAGCGAGAAATCACCCCCCAGGGGGGATGGTCACGCCGCAATCCCTTCTCCTCCATTCTCCTCTCGGGATCATGGGCACGCACGCACACGCGCCCGGCGTGAGTTGTAAGCCACCGGGTCCGAGACGCGAACCGCGGTCGACTACGTGGGAGTCCAGCGACATAGCCATTACGCTAACTGCTGGTTCCCACAAGAGTTATCTTTTCACTGCTTTTGTATCCTCTAACAAAACCATGAGGTCTATACTATAATCTCATTAAACATGTTTATTGATTAATTGCTTGTTGTTCTTTTATTCAATTTAGGATATCAGCACATTACTCTAGTTTAAAAGAACCTGTGCCTTCAGATAGGAATTGGAAGCTAAATTCAAAAAAATCAGAACAGTGATACATGAAGAGTTTGCTTCTCATTAGGCCTATGCTTCAGAATGGGAAGAATTTGGATCTTTTCATTTAGGTTCTGTTATAATCTAAGATTGCATTTGTCAGGACTATGCCCTGTATAAAGAACCAGCCCTTTTTAACTACATTAAGTATTTTTAAAAAAATAGCAGGCTTTAGATCTAATTAATAATAATATAAAAGGCAATTTCACAGCCCATTACTTCAAGCAGCCTGATAGAAGTAAATTGAAAGGGGGCTTAAATAAACATGGGCGTTCATGTTTATGGTCTTCATAGTGACCCATAGCCAAATGAGGGAGAGCATAGTTTCATTGTATTCCCTCACCAACCAATAGTCTTTGGCTTCATGAACCCCCAACTCTAACACAAAGGAAAAGAGTCAAGAGAAAATTTAAAGCCCAACCTCCTCAGTTTGCTTCATTAGTAAGGTTACAAACTCTTCTTTAGTTTTCTCCTCCCTTTACCCATCCCTTTCTCTTTCCATTTCGTTTAACTGAAGGCAATTCATCTCATTTTAATTAATTTTTACTTGCAGCATTATCACCCTGAGTATAAAGGCAGAAACTTTTTTTTTAATTACAAAGCTAACGGCATTAATTACTAGTACAGTAAACGCAACGGCGCACGAAAGCCGAGTGGGTTCCAAGGAGCTGAAGCAGCAATTGGTGAACATTTCAACAGCTGGAACAGGCTTAGTCACAAAGGAAAAACCTTTCTATGGTAACAGTATGAAGGCTGTCTTCATACTGATTGAGCCACTGTTTAATTGAAGGTGACATAGCCTACGGACTAGGGACAGCACTATTGCATTACAGGGAAAAGGTTATTCATAGAGAGTCTCTCTGGACTTCTTGCTGGGTCTACTGTCACTTGAGAACCAAGAACTCAAATAAGTTTTGAAATGTTATGAAAACAGCTGTAATAACATAGCACTCCAGTATGGTTGGATCTAATGTCCAATGGCCTTTTCAACATTCATTTAGTTTTTGCTATACTAATTAAGAAGCAATCCCTTGATGTGCTGAAGACCTAAAACCCAGTCTCTGTATCTAACGCATGGTTAGAGAGTCCTGACCAACTTGGGTGCCTCTAAGATGAGGATTGCATGTGAACCTGGCAAAGACAAGCGAAAATGTTCTATTCACAAGCTGGAAAGACTCAGTAAGTACATGACAAGCATCTACTGCCCAAGCATCTGCTTTCTTACAGCTTGTGTGCATTCTCTATTTGGCAACCAACGTGCCATGAGAAAATACCCCTGCCATGTTGCAGACAGCTCATAAAATAACAGACCCCTACATCTGCTCCAACACTTCCCTATTCTTCTGCCAAAGGATTGTGCACGATTTTGCAGTTTTGTACTTCTAATTTTCTCTGCCAAGAGCTCAATAATTTCCTCCCAGGTACTCTTCTTTGTTCCCCAATACTTTTCCATGCTGGTTTATGATCTTTCTCTCAACACCACTCATCTCCATCACCTTGTAATTCAGTTACCTTCTCTTTTTCTCCGTCCATTAAGTTTTTGAGTCAGTGATGATAATATTTAAATATAAAAACATACCTGTAAGATCTGAAAGTATTTAGAGCAACAAGAGAATCTGGCCTAATGAATGCCAAAGGCCTTGAAAGTGCACTTAAGTCTTCTTTACAACTTGTGCTGAAGATATCATTGCTCTGCTCTCCTTTGCGTTTTGCCATCATTTTTTTCCAATGTGTAGAACATAAAGTAATACTTTTTATTCCATTTTATACTTTTATATTTATTATTAAAAGAGTGTATATTCTTTTTGTAGATGGAAATATTGATGATTTTATATAAAAGTAGCATTTGTGGTCTTACCTATAAACATACCACACATTATGAAAGCATTTCTATGGGAAAAATTTGTCACTGATTCCAAATGACTGAATCATAAATAAAATTTTGGAATGTATGTCTTGCATATTGGCAATTGCCTGTGGTTATTTACCTTTAGGAATTTGACTTAGTGAAATCCAATAGCAAATTTATCTCTAGTCTATCAAAACTTAAAATAGACAGGGATTTCCAACTAATTTTAGTTTCATTGTTTTTATAACAATCTGAATTTAGCTTTCACTCATAAGTACTATAAGAGTATATCATGACTTCTATATTTCCTTTTATTTTTTCTTAAATAGGTAAGCAAATCTTGTGTTTTTATTTGAGGGATATGAAAGAAAGGCAAGTGTTTCTCTTCACCTTTCTCTGAATATCTTAATTTGATAGAGTAAGACTAAAATTCTCCTTAAAGAAAGACTTCCACAGGAAGTTCTAGTATCTTTTGTTTTGTAAAATTTTCATGAAAAAGCTTATAAACCATAATGAAAAAAATTAGAGAAAATTTATTGCTGAATTTATTCCAATTTTTATAAAATATGACATTTATTTGGATTTGAATTTGTCAACTGTTTTCACTACTACTTTAATCCAAGTGGGTTCACTGATCCCTAGAGCAATGTGATAAAGCTGATATTTCCCAAGTGGTTCCTCAATTACCATTTGAAAGAGCCTCTAGGAAATGCTGCATGAGATATTGAATATACCACCTGCTTTCCCTAATGCCTCCAGCTTCCTTCATGAGTAAAGAGGGGATTAATGCTAATCTCCCTTTGAGAGTCCATGCTAGTTTTCTTATGATATTCACAATTGATTTATTTGACATGTTTTCCATATGACAGTATTTAGAACTGGTCTCTCTTATTTTGACAAATCACTTGTTTTCACATGTAATAAAAACAAAGTGACCACCACCACTACCGTAACAGCGTAGCAATACTGGTGAAAAATCACAATAATGGTAATAGCTATCCTTTATTGAGTAGTTACTCTGAATACTTATTACTGCATTAGATTAATCCATTTTCAGACCTATTTAATCACCTTACCTTGTATACACTATTAGTACCACCATCTTACCAATAAGGAAACTGAGGTACAGATATGTAAGTGTTGTGTCCAAAGTGAAATGATTGGTAAGGGTGAAATCAGACTCAAACCTTGGTCTATCAGATTCCAGTGCCTGCACTGTAACTATTCTAGTGATACTAATAATGACATTGTGCATTTGGGGGTGTCTCTTTCATAGTGGCATACTCTTTAAAAATGATTAATGTATTGTTTATCCTTGACAACATTGATTTATCATCAAGGACTTTCACAGGAGACTTTATATAGAAATGTCTTTTCTAATACTTTCCAGCCTCTTCAAGAAGAGTTTTGATGAGTATAGGAAAAACTATAAACCACATACAATAAGAATTATTCTAACAACTAGATTCAGAGAAACCAGTAGGAGTGACCTCTCTTTTTTCCCCCTTTAGAAGACAGTTTCTACTAATCTTGCACATCCTCTATTTTGAGCCTAGGTTACACTACCTTTACAAAAACAAAAGACGAGCAAACAAACAAACAAAAAACATAATGAACTTTTGCCACTATATACAAAATATACCACTATGTTTAAAAAGCTATAGCTTCACACGTGACAAATATGATTTAGTTTAATGTAATGTGTTTTATTTCAGTCTCTTTTGGAGCAATATTAGTCTGATTGAATTTCAATTAAGATTTTTAAAAATCACAGATATTGTGATCATAGGCAAAATTATGTGGTTGAAAGTTATGACCCTTTAAAAAGTGAATCAGCTCTTTTAGTTCTGTTGCTCATTACTTAATAGAAATCACACAGGGACATCTCTTCCATAAGTGAAGTGTCATCCAAACAATTTTTCAATATAGTGGCAGAGGAAAGAGAAGAAAAGATCACAGTGGCAAGATGATGAAAGGAAAAATAGGGTAGGAGATGAAAAAGAAAAATATAAGAGGAAGGAAAATTCTATTCTGAGGAGATAAACAGATTAAACCAAAAACTATGCATCAAATATCAGTTAAGTAGGGTAAAGCTGAACGTTGATGTATGCAGGATTCACTCAACAAATATTTATTAACTACCTGGTATGTATCTGATACTGTGTTTAGTATTCAGTAATAAGAAAATGGATGTGGATCTTGGAGCCAAGTGAAGGGAGTAAATAGTAAGCTATAAATACTATACAAATATGTATCCTCAGGCCAGAATGTGGTTAAGGTGCTCTACTCTTGTGGTTCAAGTCCCAGATCCAGCAGCTTGAAAAATGTCAGGTACGTGTGTCCCAAAAGAATGGAGGAGAAAGGATTGCAGCATGTCCATCCTCCCTGGGGAGAGATTTCTCACTTTCTGTGTCCCTGTCTCTCTCTGTCTCTCTGGTGAGCACACATGCCCTATAGCAAAAATCTCTCATAAAAATATATATGTGTATATATATTATATATATGACATATATATAATATATATACATATAAACACACACATGTATATATTAGAATTAGTCTCTCTTATTTTGACAAATATATCTTATTTTGATACACACACACACTCACACACAAACATATACCTCCAAGTAGTGGTTAAACAGACCAGAAAGATGATGTTATTACCTATGAAAAGGCTGTTATAAAGAAAGCTATATAAGTATAACTTACAAATGCAAGGGGACTTCCACTGAAAAGTGAAAAGTATCAGCTTATTTTGGTGCAAGAGTGTGAAATCCATGCATAGTTATTTCATATATGCATTTTCCATTATCTTTTTGAAAACTCCTCTTATATGCCTAGGTTATATTTAAAACTGTTGATAGTATGGTAGTCATTTTGTAAATTCTAATTAAGTGAGTCTGTGATGATTTAGACACCTCACTATGAAAAGGGGTTGGTTTTAGAGAAACTTGGATCATTATATGTATATATATATATATATATATATATATATATATATATAATATACATATTATATATATATATATTTAATATATTTTAATATGTTTATTTTGTGAGATTGAGTCAGACCCTATCAACGGGGCCTCACACCCAGAACCCCTACTCCCATGCCTAGCCATTCAAGGCCTCCCCAATGAGCTAGGATCATGAGTGCATGACGTATTGATCTGAAGCAGATTTTCTCAGATTCTAACTTAACTATTTTGCCCAATGAAAGGACCTCGGCAGTAATTTAAAGAAACTAGTCATAAAAAGCATTTTGAAGGATATGTGTGGCAAATTTGAATATAGACCACAGAATAGGTTCAATAGTCTACTCCCCAACAACAAAAAAAAAAAAAAAAAGGAAAAAAAGAGAAAATAAAAACTGTGCAAGTCCTAATTCCCAGTACCTACAGATGGGACTTATTTAGAAATAGATTTTTATGGATATAATTAAATATCTTTAGATGAAGTCATCCTAGATTTAGGGCAGCCATTATAAGAGAAACCAAGATGAAGCAGTTAAGATAAGAAGGCCATATAAAGACAAGAGGCTGAAGGCCAGCATGGCGATGCAGAGATAAAATGTGCTCAAGCAAAGCTCAAGGGAAGTTGGATCCACTTGGAAGATCGTGGATATATTATAGTTTGGTTTCCCAGTTAATCTGTACAGACCTGCAGCATGCTTGGTATTAACCCATATTTGTTAAGTGAATAAATCTCAACAAATATGTGTTAATACTAAGCACTTATTATAGGCAAGACGGATGTCCTAGTGGTGAGTGAAACAGGAGCCTGAAGGTAGGTCTAGAGTTGGCAGCACTATCACAGAGTAGTACACCCTCATCAGTGTCACTTTAAGCTGAATAAGCTCCAGGTTGGTGGCTCTCAAGCAAGGATATAAAATAGCCTGTTTGACTGTTCTTTTTGCCTTATATAAAGTTTACAAGACTTTCTTAGGTCTCAAAATATTCATCATTGACTATATCTTAATAGGCACTTTATAGATGAGAATGATTGGTGATGATCTAGAAAATGAACAGAATGAGAAAATATTCAGGGGAAAAAAAAGAACATTTTTAGACCCTGAACAATATATGCCTTCTTTCTGTGTGTGATGTTTGTTTAAACAAATGTTTGTCATGTTACCTAGTTCTGGATTACACATCCTTCTGCAGATTCCATTGGAACCTGCCAATACATTGAAAAGTAATAAGAAGGAAAGCAAGGAACTGAGCATGAACCTATACCTTATTTCTTAAAGTAGACTGCAGAAGCATGATTTTTAATATTGTTCACCTGTATCCAGGATGTGCTATGCAAATGACTAGGCAAAGAAATCTTGTAAAATGCTTGAGGATCCTCAGGTGAAGGGTCTAATTAAGTGAGCATTACTACTTTTATTATTTTTCTGGGCATGATGTAAAATAATTATGGCTAGGTAACATGAATAGTTGTTTCTTGAAATAGCCAGCTCGACAGCCTAGTAGGGAGGTTATGATCTTGGACTCATAAGCCTAGTAGAGTCATTAAGTAACAGAGAGCACAATCTAATTAAATTTGACATACTCACCTGGGGAATCATACCCACAGGTAGTTCTACAGCAAGGAACATCAGGAAGGATTAGAAAAGAAAAAAAAGTTCATTAGAAAGAGACCGAGGGAAAAAAGTTTGGAATGAAAATTTATGAAATCAGCAAAGAAGCCACTTAAAAATATTCCCCTAGAGGAAGAATTAGAGCTGTGAAAGTATCAGCAATTTCTAAAGGGTTATACAATCTTCTATACCGTTTATATGCACAAAGGGTCAGACCTCAGGCAGCAACTCTGTGGGAATGGTATCACTGTGAACCCTAAGAAGAATCCCATGTAGTTAAATATTGTCACATTCAAACAACGGGTCATTAGGGAACTTGGCTTATTTTATTATTGAGCAAGTGTACTATAGTGTCAACATTACATGCCATCTTCCAAAGAATCACCCACAATACCATCACTTTAATAAAAAATATATTTTACTTTTTCATACTTCCTTAAATCTATTCAAATACATATTTCACATGTTTAAGGTATTAGCATGTAGACCCCTTTATAGGTGTTTTTCTCCTAAAAATGGTAGTATAAATATTTTTAGTAGTTTTCATATGTGTTTGATATGTAGTAGTTTTCATACATACCCATATGTATGCACACATATGTGTATATATTCACACACACACACACACAATACTTAGTTAATTTTGCCAGAGCGCACATTTGTCAGAGAGGCAGAGAGAGGCAGAGAAAGAAGGTGAGAAAGCACCTCCTATGGAGGATAGTCACGCCACAATCCCTTCTTCTCTATTTTTCCCTCCTTTAGAGATTATGGATATGAACACACATGGACTCAGCATGTTTCTCAAGCATAGGGTCCAGGACTTAAACTGCTCTGCCAGCCATCTGGGATCCAGTTGCCTTAACCACCATGCCTCTTGCTGTCCTATGGCCTTACATTTTAACTGGCTTCACAATATGTGAATGGATTGATTGCTTACATTAGAGCAATCTCTTGTTCTTGGACATTGAGGTTGGTTACAATTTTTAAACCATACAATTCATCATTGACCATTTAAAACAGTTCCTAGTATAATGCAAGTGCTCAATATATATTTGATGGAACCATGAGTATAATTATTTTTGCCCCATCTTGGCTACTGTTACCAGGAATGGCATTCTGATTTTGGAATCTCTGTTACTTCTCCAAAGGATCCTACACAATTACTGTGTTAGCAAATTGTATGAGTACCTTTTAGTCTCAATCTCTCTAGTATTTGTTATCTATTAAACACTTAAAAATGAATCTAGGCTAATCATTCCTTTATCTTCTTTGCTTTTCATTGACTCCATTACACTAAAGAAGCAGATTTTACTCTTCGTGTAATTTATGTATTTTGAAAAAAAATCAAGGATTTTTATGCAAAAACCACAGGGAGAAGAGGAGAAGATAAAAGGTGAGAGAAAAGAGCAGCAGAGACAAGGAAGAGGTGAGATTCCTTTACAGAGTCTACTCCTGGCTTAAAAATGGTGCTCATTGGCCTTTCTTTTCTTCCTTTCTCATGCCCTGATATACACTTTCTGTTCTTAGCAAGAGACTCTCAAGGACCACTCTTTTAAACACTTAACATTCAGAGCAAAGCCCAACGAAATTAGAGTGGAAAATTGAGTTTAAGCTTTTACCTAATTTACATCTATATCATTAGATATAGAAATATATTTATGCCTTGAAGGGGAACTTTAACAAAATTAAAACTAGCACCAAATAAGTAGGTATTAAAAAGAAATTTGAGGACCAGCAGTCGGTGTAATGACTATGTCACTGGACTACCATGTAGTTGACCGTGGTTCAAGTCCAAGACGCAGTGGTTTAAACTCATGCCAGGCGCGTGTGCATGCATGCCCAAAATCTCAAGAGAAGAATGCAGGAGAAGGGATTGCGGCGTGGTCATCCCCCCTAGGGGGTGATTTCTCACTTTCTGTCTCTCTCTTTCTAGTGAACACACGTGCCCTATAGAAAAAAACCTCTCCCCTCATCCCTGAACAAAAGCAATTTCACCCATGGAAGGCAAGTGTGAGCCCATAGGATACAGCACTATGGAAAGAAAAAAGTACTAATTGTTTTTGTTTGTATATATATATATATATATATATATATATATATATATATCATAAAATAGGCATAACATCATAGAATATCAGACCCAGACAAGGTCTTAGGGATCAACCTCCTTTTACAAATAGGAAACTATATCTGGAAAGGCAACATGGTTTTCCAGATCACACAGCTTGTTAGCATCAGAGCAGAAACTGAAGCTCAGATCAGTGAGTTTGTATAACCCCCTCTTTAGGGTTCTTATTTCTAGGAAGAGAAGCAGTCACCAATAGCTAGTAACGGAGGTGAGTTCAATGAGGCCAGACTGGCTTGTCATTCTGTTCACAATGCAGCTGCTTAATCATTGTCTTGAGGATGAATCTTCACACTGCAAAACTGTGACCAAAATGCCTTTTATGGAGGATCAGGGAGAAATACAATGTCAATGTGTTTGCGACCCCTCATCTACACACACACACATGCTTTCTCTTAGGATCACAGATTATTACACATGGTGGTTTTCAAGCAGCTCTCTGGAAGTTATCAGTGTTCCTTGGCATCTTTCCAAGGTCACAGTGGGGCTAGAGGAAGACAGAGGGCCTCCAGTGCTGCCTCAATTAGCACTACTATGCCAGTAAATGTTACATGTATCAGAGAATTGAGTAAGATTTTCTGTCTATGCAGGTTTCACCTTTCTCATATTAGCAGACATAAAAACACACTTGGACATTCACATGCACACTCACAGACACACGTATGTGTTAATCACTGATCTAGATGAGTTATCTCATTTTATGGATGAACATGCTCAGATGGTGGATTAGTTGAATGGAGGTGTGGTAGAAGAGTAGGGAGTAATTTGGAATCTTGAGTCCCTTGGTCCAGAACCTCTCTTCAGGTTGAGCAGCTCAGCAGTTGTGATGACTTGGGCAAGAGTTAACTTGCAGAGTTTCACTTGTCTTAAATTTACAGAGGCCAGTTTTAAGAGAAAATGAAGCAGTACGTGTAAACAAGTCATTCATGTGTTTTAAATCAACATTTGAATTATTTTTATTATTTTCCTTTTTCTTAGTCTCAGACCCAGAACTGGAACCATGCTTCCTGAATTTCATTTAATGCCCTTTTGACTATAGAATGGCTGCTTATTCTGACTGTCTCAGAATTGTTTTCCAATCCATCATGCTTGATTATAGCTGTAGATAAGTGGCCCCCAAATCCCGTATCTCATTCCTCAGTTCCAGCTTGATAAATACAATTCTTGAACTCCTAAAGGTATGATGCTCACAAATCCTTAATGGTTCCTCCATAATAAAACAAATCCTACTCCCTGATATGAATAAGAAATTGGCATTTTTAAACTGTTCACCTAATGCTTGACAACACGAAACGTCCTGAACTCCTAATACCATCTTTCCCTTTCCAATGATGGATAAATTATCCTCTATCATACATTTTTCCATTGTTAGCTTGTGTTCAAACCTCAGCTCCCACAGTCACTAGTCATTCTTTCTTTGGTTCCTTATTTTTTCTTGAAGTATCTTTTGTGTACAAACAGTGCATGTTATATATTGTACACATCTACCTATATGATACACATGCATTTACATATGAATATAAATATATGCACAGAGAAATATATGCAAATGACAGAGAAGAATGTCAGGATATTTTACTATAATGTCTGTACTTCTAATTTCTCCATGTCCTCACCAACACTGGTTATCTTTGGGTTTTGATACTATCTATCCTGACAAGTGTGAAATGATAAACCATTTCATTGTCATTGTGATTTACATTTTTGTGGAGACTAGTGATGTTGAACATTTTCTATATACCTGTTGGTCATTTGTATGTCTATGGAGAAATACCTCTTCAGGTTCTTGGCCTATTTCTTTAATGAGGCTACTAGTTTTCTTTTTTTAAATTTTGAGTTATACAAGTGATTTATATATTTGGATATCAACTCCTTATTAAATGTAAGGTTTACAATTACTTTTTTTCCCATTCTTCAAACTTCTTTTTCACTTTGTGGATTGTTTGCTGCATGGAAGCTTATTAGTTAGCTTCCCTGCAGCAAACAATCTACAAAGTGAAAATAAATAAAGCTCATTTATTTTTGGTTTTGTTTCCTGAATCCTTTATACACTGTTTCTGAAAAAAATAGTGCAGCTATTATGAAAAACAGTATGGAGATTTCTCAAGAATTAAAAACAAACTATTACATGATCTAGCAATTGCACTTCTCAGCATATATCCAAAAAAATTAAAAAATTAAATCATGACCTCAAATAGATCATATTAACATTTTTGTATTCATTGGTATTCACAATAACCAAGATAATCAAACAAGCTAAATGCCTA
This sequence comes from Tupaia tana, assembly GCA_026018925.1. NCBI lineage: Eukaryota > Metazoa > Chordata > Mammalia > Scandentia > Tupaiidae > Tupaia > Tupaia tana. The sequence goes on along the minus strand of JAKSZU010000020.1, from coordinate 18,941,661 downwards.
CCAACAGATGAATGAAGTAAAGGAAATATGGATATACATACAATACTATTCAGCCTTAGCCAGGAAGAAAAGTCTGTAATACAGGACAATGTGGTTCAACCTTAGGGCGTTATGTGAAGTGAAATAAGTCAGTCACGGAAAAACAAGTACTGTGCAAGATCACTTGCATGAGGTATCTAAAATAATTAGACTCATAGAATCTAAGTGTGGAATGGTGTTTTTAAGGGGCCAGATTAGAGGGAAATAGTTACATATCGAGGGGCATAAAGTTTCAGTTAAGCAAGATAAAAAAATACTCCAGTGATGTGCTATAGCATATTGGACCTGGAGTCATGGTAATGCACTAAACAGTAGATTGTTAAGATAAGTCCCATGTTAAGAGTACACACCAAATAATTTTTTTTGAGAATTTTTTACTATAGGGCATGTGCGCTCGCTAGAAACATAGAAAGAGACAGAGAGATAGAAAATAAGAAATCAACCCCGGGGGGATGGCCATCCCACAATCCCTTCTCCTCCATTCTCCTCTCGGGATCTTGGGCACGCACACACACAAGCCCGACTTTAGTCTAAGCCACCAGGTCCGGGACTCAAACCGCAGTAGACTACATAGGAGTCCAACAACATAGCCATTATGCCAACTGCTGGTCCCGCAAATAATTTGTTTTGAAGTACATAGTTCTTTTGATACTAGAGAAGAGCCAAACCGTTACCTATAGAAAATTTGGACCCATTCAGAATTAATTAAAATACTGAGGACTGATTACATGCTATTAAAAAAATGAAAGCTGAAAGAAGACGCAGCCCATTTAGTAGATAAGCTCCTGGTCATGGGTGTTATCAGTGAACTTCCCACAGTACTGCTGGGCTGGAGGAGACCTCAGTGCTGTACACTGGGAAGTGGATTTGGCAACTTTATATCAAAGCTATTGACAGTGGGAGGAGGAGAATCCATTCTGGTAGCAAATAGCCAAGAGGAACCCACTGTTGTTAGACTTTCTAAAACAGAGCCAATAATCATTGTCTTCTGTAGGTGCTATGTTGGCATTTGTTGCATGTTCTTTCTCTCTGGGATCAATGATGTCATTAGTCTGTATCTTCTTTCTCTTAAATCCAGCATAAAGTTTGCCTTTTTCAGCATCTATTGGACCCTACTGTCCCAAAGGTGAATACATGGAAAGAAAGACCCCTAGTAGATTTCCTCCTCCCTTTTTCCAATTTCCCACCCTAGTCTCCCACTTTGAGTGCCAGGTTCATGTGGTCCCCAGCCCTCTCCTTTCTTGCATTGTCAGATTGGTCAACAAAAACTTTATATGTTGAATGAGTTTAAGACTTCGCATACTTTGTATTAGGTTTTCAAATGCATAGTCCTTCCACCTGAATTGCAAAGAAGAAAAGCCTCCCTTAAGCCCTAAGGATTAGGTTATGACCTTCCTTAGGAGCCCCTCCAGGGCCTCATTGTTTCCTTTACATTCCTTTCCCCAATAATGAGTGACTTAAAAGTGGTGTGATACAGAGATTGGGGACAAAAGTGCCAGGATCAGAAAAATCTCACTTCAAATATTAACCTGGGCAAATTACTGAATCCTTACTATCCTCATTTATAATTGAGGCTTCTATTTTCATAGAATTTCTGGGTGAAATAAATAAGCAAATGCTATATGCAATGTTTAACTCAGTGCTAAGCACATTGCAACATTTTAAAATAAGAGAAAACTGAAATCAAGTGTTCTTCCTGTTCTTTGGTTAACTCTTTATCTTAGTTATCTGCTTAGACTATATTAGGCACTTAATAAATTTAGAAGAAATGAATGCAGTAATGCATGCATTTGGGGGAAAAAGATTCTAAAATTAGAACTCAGGGAACAATAACTTGTCCAAAGTCAGCAATTGTTAGAAGAGCTAGAATTTGAGAACAGATATGTTTTATTATATATTGGCAGTCACTCTTTCATAACACAAACACCATTTTCAGTTTTTATTTAGTTTGTGAAGGTTTAGCTCTTTCTTTTTCAAGCATGATTTCTTGTGCTCTACAGGCTTGGTGATGAAAACAGCCACAAATCTTTGAAACTTGATATTAAAGTGTTTTGGCTCAGTTACCTGCATGAATTTATCTGTTTGGTGAAGGTGTGGGCTGATACCACAACCAGCCACCAGCAGTGAGAATTAATCTCCTGAGTCTTAATTAAAACAGTCTTTGGAGAATACAACTGCCTCAGGAAGTGCCAAAAATCTCATTCGAAAGCTTCCTGATTGTGATATTTCCAATGTCATATTGCAGATTCAAGAAACTTGGGTGTTTGGAATAAGCTTAGGGTAAGAACAGCCTCATTTTACGTGCTTCTCTTAACCACCAAACCATCTGTTCTACTCCCATCATGGTTCTGAACAGTATATAAGAACAAGCATTCCTCTTCCTGTCCCATTTTGTATCTGAACATTATATATTTCCAAAGTGGTTTATTTCTCTCCTTTCTCCATCCAGTTAAGTAGAAACTAGTTGTGAATATTTCAACAGAACTGAGAGAATTTCTAGCACTTTCTAATACCACCTCTCAAACACTTCTTCCTAAATCTCCTGTTTTAAACTCATAGTTATTTCAGTAAAGTTGCTTTTTCTTTTTTTACTATTCACATCCAACACATTACTACATCTTCTCATTTTTTTCCTAAACAGTTTCTCTTATCTCTCCCTCTTCACTTTATACAGTATATTTTTTTCTTTTTTCCTTTTCTAGATTTTCCCTTGCCCCAAAGATCTCATATGAGATGAAAGAGTAATTGGTTTCAGATATTTAAGCAGTGCTATCAGAAAACATAAACTAATTCAATCCTGTGCACTATTATAAGATGTACAGTGCTCAGAACAAGGACAGTGAATGTCACTTTTTCTCTGTTCTCATCAGGACATACCTAGAGTAGTGTGTTTCTGGGCTCAAACAGAAATAGATCCTTTGCAGCGTGATCCAGATGACAATGCGCCTGGGAGTCATGAGAGGTGAGGGACAAGTAAAACACTCTGAGGAAGTTTATTTGAAAACAGAAGGCTAAAACAAGTCCTGGCAAACTAGATTTAAAGGCATGTCACACAGAAAGAGAATTAAACTGATTTTTATATCCTTGGTATGGTGAAACTTGAACCATTGATTGGAGACTATGAATAGCTTGATTTCTGATGCTCCTAAAAAAATTCTCTAATAAAATAAAATGGAACATATATAATATATTTAAAAGGAATGTTCACCTGTGTGAGGTACCGATTTTCCTGTTCAAGCAGCTGTTGCATAGTTAATAATTCTAAATGTTTCACACTCTAGTCACGTATAGAGAAGGAAAATAGACACATAATGTCTGGAACCCCTTGTAATGCTGACTGACTGAGAGTACAAACATTTGAGTCTTGTATTTAGCACTTTTTTATTATAATGATTATTTTAATTGACAATAATTGTACATATTTATGGAGTACAGTATAGTTTTTCAGTATAGGAATACAATGTGCAATGATCAAATTGGGGTAATTATCATTTTCATCATCTCTACATTTATCATTACTTTGAACTGCGATTATTCAGAATTCTTTTTCAGCTATTTTGATGTATATAGTAAATTTATTGTTAACTATAGCCAACTTATAATGAACTAACTAGTAACCATTATTTTATCCTCTAGGTTCATGACAAAAATCGTTTTCCCCTACATACCACTGAAAATGTGATTTTTTTCCTAATTATGGTCCTGGCTTAGTTTGTGAAACATAATGTCCTCCAGGGTTATCTATGTTGCCTTGAATGGAAAGATTTCATTCTTTAATGTTTAATGTCTAAATAGTATTCCACTGGATATACCTCATTTTCTTTATTCATTTTCCTTTTAATAGACACTTAGGTTGATTCCATGTCTTGGCTATTGGGAATAGTACTGCACGTGGGAGTGCAGACATTTGCCAGAGAGAGCTAGAGGGATAATGATGAGGAAAGCGAGAAATCCCCCCCCCCCCCAGGGGCGATAGCCATGCCACAATTTCTTCTCCATTCTCCTTCTGGGACTATGGGCATGTGTACATGTGCACCTGCCATGAGTTTTAAGCCACCAGGTCTGAGACACAAACCACAGTTGGCAACAAGGAAATCCAGTACCTTAACCACTACACCACCTGCTGGCACCCAAGTGCAGCTATTTCTATGACTTGATTTTCTCTTTCCTTTGGATATGTGCCCAGTAGTGAAGTACTGTATCTTCTGGCAGTTTGAGTTTTATTTTTTTTTTAAAGAAACTTTATACTGTTTTCCATAATGGCTATACTATTTCATATTTCCACCAACAGTGTAAAAGAATTCTTTCCCCCCACATCTTCACCAGCACTTGTTATTTTTTGTCTTTTGATGATAGTCCTTCTGAGGGGTGAGATAATATCTTATTGTTATGTTGATTTGCATTTCCCTGATGACTGTCAATGGTGAGAATTTGCTTCATGTACTTTTTGGCCATTCATATGTCTTCTTTGAGAAGTTTCTACTTAGATCTTTTTAGCCATTTAAAAGGTTTTTCAAAATTTTTATTTGCTTATTTCTTCCATTAGAAAGAGAGATAGAGAAAAAAAACAGAAAAAGAAAGCATCCCCCCAACAGGGTCTTGATGCCACAATCTACCTTTAGCTTGAAGCAGCCCCAAATCATAAGTACACACACACCTGATGTACTCAAAGGAAGTCTCTGAGTAGAATCCTGGAAACTTCCCATGTGGGTCAGCCTCACAGAATGTCATCTTTTACCACTGCACCATTGTCTAGCTCATTTACCCATTTTTTAGTAGGTTTATTTGCTTTATTCTTGGCTTGTTGTTTGATATTCTTTTATATCCATGTTACCAGTCCCTCATCCAATATGTTGACATTTTTTTTTTCAAATCTGTTAGTTATCCTTTTACTCTGTTTATTGTTTCATTTTCCATGCTTATCTTTTTTTGTTTTCTTCAATGCCAGAGGGTACATGCATGTACCAAAAAGACAGACAAACAGAGAGAGAAAGTTCAATGGAGCCTTGTCATATTGCAACTCTCTTTTGAACATTTCTCCATTCTGTTATATTTTTATTATATATTTTAAGTTGGGTAATGTGATGCCTCCAGCTTTGCTCTTTTTGCTCAGCATCATTCTCCTTCTTAGTGAATCTTTTTGTTTCAACTAACTCATCTTCAACTACAAAGATTTGTGCTGATTTCTGCACAGGTTTTATATACTTACCCATTGCTAGACAATTCACGCCCATCCCCTCCTTCAAAGTCAACTCAAGGATTGTTCTCTAGAAGAAGTCACCTCCTTGCTTGGCAGCTGCATTAGCTGAGCTTCAGACTAAGCGTCTATAACAGATGTATCAGGAACACAAACAAAACAAACAGACAAAAACAGTGTCTAAAATGCAATAGAAGTTAATTTCTCAATCACCTAAGAGTTCATAAGTAGAAAGTCCTGCTGAAAGTGGTATTCTGTCTTCAATAAATGACATCCACCTCTGGGATACGGGTAGTTTTCTTCTCTTCTTGCAGCAGCAGGCTATAAGAGAGTTATCAAGGTAGTGAGTGTTCAGTACTTAAAACAGCAAACTTGAAAGTGGGACACATCACTTGCACTTATATAAAATTACTCAATTGCACTGAAGACTGAGGAATAGACCCTTCATTAAGGGGCAAAGAACCAGCTAAAACTCCATTATAGATGAAAGAGAAAATGGATATTGGAATATTCTGTAGATGGCTGGAGCAAACCCTCAGCAATTTATTCCTTCATTTACTTATTTTTTTTTCCTTTTTTAGGACAGTAAATTTTGTAAACTTGTTCTGTACAGAGACAATATTTCCCATTCTTGGTCCATCCATTCCCAGTGTTTCCAGTATAGTGTCCTGTACATGTGGAGTCTTAATAAGTGTTTGTTGAATTAGCAGATGAATAAATAAAGTTGACCCAAAGTATTAATTTAAAGTTCTTTTAGTATTTCTTTGTGTTTTTTTTTTTTTGGAGAGGTTTTTGCTATAGGGCATGTATGCTCTCCAGAAAGAGAGACAGAGACACAGAAAGCAAAAAATCACTCCCACCCCATGGGCATATGGCCACACTACATCCCTTCTCCTCCATTCTCCTCTTGGGTTCTTGGGCACACACACACATACTCCCGACGTGAGTTTAAGCTGCTGTGTCTGAGACTCGGACCGTGGTCAACTACATGGGAGTCCAGTGACATAGCCATTATGCTATCTGCTGGTTCCATCCTTCAGTATTTCTTAGAGAGTCTGGCTACTTTATTAACCTCCAGCCCTTCTATGATTTTTAAAAAATATTTAGTCACAGCCTGTTGAGGTTCAATATTTCTCCTCTTCTCATTACTCTTTTTAGCTGCTTAGGGATGACTCTGTTGTGCTTCTCTGTGGGCATCCTCATTTATTTTTAAAGGCAAATACACACTCTTTAGACAAGGGCTCACATTCAAAAAAGAAGACGAAGGGTCTTGTGTCACAAGAGATAACCTTATTCTTGATTTTTTAGCGGAGAAACATTTTCTCACAGAGAGATCAGTGATACTTTTTATTGAGCATGGGAGTTGAGTTATAGGACACATTGTGATATGATCAGTTGTTTGAGCAGGACCTGACCTGAAGAGCTGAGCTCAATCAGCACATTAGCTGAGATAATGATAAGCTTTTTAGAAAGCAAAGAATTTCTTTTGAATCATAAGTTGTCATTAAATTCCATTAAATTTGGTGATGATTTCATATGTTTAAAATTTATAGCTTCTTTTTTTTTTTTTTTTTTTTTTTCTTTTCTTTTTTTGGAGAGGTTTTTGCTATAGGGCGCCTGCGCTTGCCAGACAGACAGAGAGAGACAGAGAGATAGAAAGCAGGAAATCACCCCCCAGGGGGGATGGCCACGCCGCAATCCCTTCTCCTCCATTCTCCTCTCGGGATCTTGGGCACGCACGCACGCACACGCGCCCGGCATGAGTTTAAGCCGCCGGGTCCGGGACTCGAACCGCGGTCGACTATGTGGGAGTCCAGCGACATAGCCATTACGCTAACTGCTGGTCCCAAAATTTATAGCTTCTTATCTATCGATAATTTTAACATTCCATTTTTTCAGTATTATATCTGTTTTTAAGCATCCCACAAATATTATTTTAAAATGTACTTTAATGTACTAAGAAGATTTAAGATTTTAACCATTTTTGAAGTGTACAATATGTTATTGTTGACTTTAAGCATAGAGTTGTACAACAGATCTCTAGAGTTTATTCATCTTGCTTAACTGAAATTTTATGCCTACTGACTAATAATTTTTTATTTATTCCAACCCTTGGCCCCTGGCAACTAACAGTCTATGTTCTTTGATTTTATTAATATGATTATTTAGAAACCTCATATAAGCAGATTTATGAAGCACTTGTCTTTCTGTGACTGGCTAGTCTCACTTAACATAATGTCCTCAAGGTTCTTCCATATTGTTCCATATTTCAGAATTTCTGTATTTGTTTAAGTCTAAATACATTCCATTTTATAAATATATCACATTTCTTTATGCATTCACTAGTCAATGGGCATTTTATTTGTTTCCACATCTCAGCTCTCATGGGTAATACTGCAGGGAGCATGGGAGTCCTAATATCTTTGGAAGGCCCCGATTTCAACTCAAAATGACACAACCACTATAGAAAATAGTGTGGAGCTTCTTTAAAATATTAAACAACTTTCATATGATCTAGCAATCCCACTTATGGGGATTTATCCACTAATCTTCTGAAAAGAGAATTGATAATGAACCATGGATCTTCAGGATCTTTGAATACAGTTTTAAAATAGACTAATTACAAAGCCGTTTGTTGAAAATTCTCATCTTGCTGGAACTTCTCATTAAAATCTATACAGTTTATGGCATGGTGGTTAAGGTGCTGGATACCTACATGGATGACCACGGTTTAAGTCCTGGGCCCAGAGGTTAGAAAATCATGCTGAGTGTGTGTGCATGCATGTGCAAAATCCAGAGAGGAGAGTGGAGAAGGTACTGCGGCATGATCATGTCCCCAAAGGATGGTTTCTCACTCTCTTCAGTAAGTGATCACGCCATATGGCCAAAACAAACAAACTATGCAATTGTGCACAACTTATATCTTCACTGTAATATGGCAACAAAATTTAGTAGTTACAAAAATATGTAAGTCAGATTTCTGTAACCTGGTGTCTCTCCACTCCTAACCCTATTACATATACATAGGCGTACATTCACCCAACTGATACAGCGAGAAGAATGCTACAGTGATCTAGAACGTATATAGACCTGCAACCCCAAAACCTAGGTGTTTCTTGTTTTTGTTTTTTTTATACATATGTACTATCTAATTGACTCTGGTGTTTCTGAAGTTCATTATACTTTTGTAATTTCTTTGAAGTTTCATTTTGTCTGCAAATTTTCTAAATTAAATCTGCCTTAATAGGGTAAAACAGTAAAAGTGAAATTAATTGTCAGTCTATCTAAACTCAGAAGCACATCACTCTAGATAGACTTATTTCTCAATTACCTTTCTATTCTATTTAAAATTGGCCTTTTCCTTTCATTCTGATCTTTATCAAAAATGTTATGGTATTATTATAAATGAAAAAAATCCTTTACTTTTACCATTTCTAAAATTTGTTGAGCAGGTAACTTTTATCACTCCTTAATCATTTTCCACCTACACCTGAACTTTGTGCATCTTTCCAAATGACTGAGCATAAGCATTCTCTCAATTTCAACTCCATTTATTTGATATCACAACACACATGGTTCATTATTCTCCGGAAGTACTAGACTGTGAATTGTCTCATGGCTGCACAACAAACTGTGTCAAGCAATAAAGTTCTGTGTCACTGGATTGGATAGAAGCCTTCTTCTTTAGCATTATTTTTATAGCCTTTATCACAATAAGAACTCAACTGTACCCTGACTTTTCTCGCTATTACAGCTAAGGAGCCACAGTCAGAATACTTATTCAGCTTTAACCCTTGTAACCCATGTCCCCTGCTACCATCTCTCAGCAGCCCATCCCTCACATTTTGTATATATCTGAAAATAGGGGTTGAAAGATGTCATAGACTTCACGAAACAGGAAGTCATATGGGCCTCTTTCTTTGAGAGAAATCAGAACCAAAATTCATTTTCATGTTCTTCCATGTTGACTATGTCTTTACAGTACAGGAGCTCAGATAGGAATATCTAATCAGAGTTCAATCATGTACACATAAAGTCAGTACATAGCTGCCTACTACCACACTTACGTGTGAATAATGGATTAGCCCATATTATTTTATTTTTAGTTTCTCAGTATTTATTTTAAATACCATCAAATCTTTAACTTTTCTATATTTCGGACTTGCTAGAGTGTAAGCACAATCTAGTTCAATACAATTTTGATTAATGCATTTTATTGTTATTTTAAATTGATAAATACAAATTGTAAATATTATGGTATTCAACATAATGCTCTGGAATGTGAATATACTATTGAATGGCTACATCAAGCTAATTAACATGCACATTATACTTATCACTTATTTGCAGTGAGAACACTTAAAAGCTACTCTCTTAGCAATTTACAAGTATACAATACTTTGTTATTAACTATAGTCACCCTATTATACCATAGATTTCTTGAACTTATTTCTTCTGTCTAACTGAAATTTCAAATCCTATATCTGCTATTTCCCACTCTCACCCAGCCCCCTGGTAACCACCATTCTCCTTCTCCTTTCCTTTCTTTCTTTCTTTCTTTTTTTTTTTTTTTTTTTTTTGAAAGGTTTTTGCTATAGGGTGTGAGCTCTCACCAGAAAGACAGAGAGACAGAGAGACAGAAAGGGAGAAATCACCCCCCGGGGGGGGATGGCCACACGGCAATCCCTTCTCCTCCATTCTCCTCTCGGGATCTTGGGCACGCACGCACACTTGCCTGGTGTGAGTTTAAGCCACCGGGTCTGGGACTCGAACTGCAATTGACTACATGAGAGTCCAGCAACATAGCCATTACACCAACTGCTGGTCCCCCTCCTTGCTTTCATTAGTTCAACATGTTTAGTTGCCACATATAAATAAGTGAATATGACATCTCTCTTTCTGTGCCCAACTTATGTCATTTAACGTAATATCCTCCAGGTTCTTCCATGTTACTGCCAATGACAGTACTTCTTTTTTAAGGCTTAATAGTATCCCACCGTTTATGTATGCCACATTTTCTTTATCCATTTATCTGTAACACTTAGGTTTATTCCTTATCTTGGCTATTGTGAATAATGCTGCAATAAACATTGGAAAGCAGATATCTCTTTAACATACTGATTTCATTTCCTTTGTTTTATTGCATTTTTTAAAAAAAAAGAAAATGTGGATAGGGACCAGCAGTTAGAGTAATGGCTATGTCGCTGGACTCCCATGTAGTCGACCGCGGTTCGCGTCCCAGACCCGGTGACTTAAACTCATGCTGGGTGCGTGTGTGTGCGTGCCCAAGATCCTGAGAGGAAAATGGAGGAGAAGGGATTGTGGCATGGCCATTCCCCCTGGGGGGGGTGATTTCTCACTTTCTATCTCTCTGTCTCTTTCTGTCTGTCTGGCGAGCGCACGCGCCCTATAGCAAAAACCTCTCCAAAAAAAAAAAAAGAAAAAGTGGGTACTGGAAAGGAGAGACAGATAGGGGGGGGGGGCATAAATACTAGGTTGTTGGGAAAGTCATGACGTATTTTTTCTATGCAAAAAGGCATCATGACTTTTTGTTTGTCTGTTTTTCTGGACAGGGTCTCATATTCCTATTGTCCTAGTTCATCCTCCTGTTCAGCTAAGACTGTAGGTATGCACCACCACCTCTAGCCTGTTCAGGTTGGGCCAGGAATGGAATCTGGGCACACCCATGTGGCATCAGCCATCATTCAGTGGTGACTTCACACTTATGCAAGCATGTCTGGGCCTGTAGTTATTGTTTTTTGATGATCTGTCTCTGACTCTTCATCCAGTCGTTCATGATTAGAACTTATCTTTACTTCTTGTCTATACTACTGTTTTTATGTTTCCAAATCGTCCTCATCACAGATAAAGCATAGGACACCAAAGTCAAATGCATCTTATTTATTTCTAAACAGTCCTATATTACATGAACAGTTAAACAATAAAATCTCTGAATTTAGTTGCTCATTTCAGACTCTAAAGACAAAATACCAATCAACTCATAAATCACTGTTTTCTTGGGGCTCCACCATAATTCCAAGGTCAAAGCTTCCTCACAATCACCCCTACGTATAAACATACACACACACTGAAATCACCATGTGTACAAAATACACCCCAATTTGATCTGTGCAGGCTTAAGTAACCACACATATTCAGAAAGATTAGGAAACTACATGTATAGGAGCAACAACAACAACAAAAATAAAACCATTATTCTAAAATTAAAGTTGAAATTTAGGAGTGTTTATGTGCAAAACATAAGTTTATATCTATTTGTAGTGAAATATGTTTTATAAATTAAGATTAACAAGGACTTCTTACCTAGTTAAAAATATTTTGAAAGAAAAAGCAAAATACTTAATGATGAAATAAGTATTGCCTTGGATTTCAAGAATGAGACAAAGATGTTCAATATCACAACATCCTGGTGAAAGCTTCATAGCCAGAGAAGCAAGACCAGAAAGAAAAATCAAATACATGAAGATTTGAGAGCAAGAAATAAAGATCTTGTTATTTGTAGAAAATATGATCCTCTGTATAAAACTAGAGGATTTATACACTATTAGAACCTATAAAATAGTTTCAGAAAGTGTTTGGATACAAAATCAATACACAAAAATCAATTGTGTTTGTACACTTCAGCAACAAAGAACACATTTCTGTGGGTCTCTCCCTTGAGTAACTTAAGTGGTGCTTAAGTATAATGATTGGGAACTTGGGTGCTTAACTTACAGAGAGGTGGGGACCGTCACAGCCAGAAGGCAAACGTAGTAGCATCCAAGAGGAGTTGTTGGAAGCAAAAAAAAAAAAAATCCAGAGTAAGAGTTATGAGAACTGGTGTTGAACTGGGGTGGAAATGAGCCCACAAAAGCATGGCGATGTGATGACAAGGGTAGTCTTGGCTGGAGGGATATGTAATGCAGAGATGGGGGCCAGTGCAAACAGAATTGCTAGTGTCTGAGGAAAAATCTTGACCTCAGGGAAGGAGGTGAGTTTATTAATTTGTCAGACAATACCACTGAGTATTTTATCAGGGAGAAATGTAAGGCCTTTCTAAGTAATGGAACGGAAAACATCCATAGTGTTTATGTTAATTGGAAATGAAAAGCTAGCACCCTTGATAGGGCAGAGTGAGTCCATTGCCCTATCCACAGTTAGCTAAAATAAGTCCTAGTTTTCACTGGTTGGGAAAGAGCCTTCAGTTAATCCAGTCGACTTCTGGGTGTCAGGTAGAAAGGTGTCACTCAAAGGCTATGGTACTCTAACAGCTTCCACTGGAAAGACTGGCAGTGAAACCACCTTTGGTTTGGGTGCCTGTTGGATGAGTGTCTTAGTAAATGATGGTAATGCAGGGTGACTGGATCTAAATTAGAGGCCATTTTAAGGATAAGTTATCCTGCAGGCCACAGGGAGCCACTAAAGTGCTCCAGGAGAGAATGGCACAGACAGACTTCTGCCCGGGATCTGGGGGCACACTGGACGCCATGTACAGGAAGGTCTTGGTGGGATGCTTTCAAAGAGAAACTAACTAGGTTTTATAAAAAGACACTAAAGGCACCAAGGTGAGTAAGGCACTGCCCCTGCCTTCCTGAGAAATACTAGCATTTTCAATGTTAGGATAAGCTTCCTGTAAAGAAATAAGACTGTGTTTCAATGTGTACTGGCTGGTATTGTGTGCGCTTTACTAGGGCCTGAAGCAGGCCCTGCTTGAAATGGCAATTAGCAGTCTGAGCACACACTAGGAGCCAATGCATGCAAATGAAAAACAAACAAACCTGAAGGTGGGATGGAGAGAAGGAGGGGCGGGGGAGGGACAGAGAGCAGATGAAACAGCGAACCCACCCATCCGATGAATTCTTCTCTGCTCTCCTTTCCAAACTGCACAGGGTTGGCTAAGCGTGCACCTCACTTGTTAATCTCCTTTTTGCATCCCTGTTTTTGTGGCTGTCAGAACTCCATATTATGCAAATTGGGCTTAAGCAATTAAGGCAATAATGTTTCCCTTGAAGAGTTTGACAAGGTGGTGGGAGCTTGGACTGAATTTTGCAGACAGGAGCTTGGATGCTTATTTACCTACAAATAGAAGAGAACATGAAAAGGGAAAACACTGCAGCACAAGACTTACCTGAGCTGGGCTGCTGCTTTCTCTTGCTTTTCCTTGGTTGTTTTATAGGAGAACAAAGGGTCACTCCACAGGACTAGAGGGTGGTAAATTTAGAACAAATGAATACTTTTCACAAGGTGTAGCTTTAACGTGTTGAATTTGCAGCTGTAGAAGGCCACCAAATCAAATAATCTGGCAGGACTTTATTATTTTATTATTATTATTATTATTATTCATATATTAAATCACTATACATCATTTAGACTGTGAAGAGACTTTACCCAGCATTATATACACCTCAGTTCAGCCCAGTTGAGACCACCACACACATCCTCGTCAACAGATAATAAACCTTATCTGTGTCCCACCTCTCCATTTCCCCCCAAATTTCCTACTCTCTTCCCCTCCCACACTCTCTTTCCACTTTGTCAAAGGGAACTGAGTGATTTCATGACAATGTTTAAACCAGTAGGGCTGGTATTTGCGGTCATGAACTGATTGTCTCAAAGCAAGAGAGAAACAAGGCCAGGATGTTGGACTTGGTCTTCAATAGACTGAACTACAGAGTAGATAAGAGTAGATAAGAATGTCACAAACATTTTCCTCTAAAAAAATCCATTGTCATTAGGAAACTTGACAGCATGCCTCAATCCCATAATTAGGAATGGCACATTCTACATTTCTGTGCTTGGGGAACGATACCCAGATGATGCTCTCAACCTGAGCAGGTGGCTCTAAAACTCTTTCCACTTGCCAGACATCATACCCCTCCTTCCAATAGTGTGGCTGAAGCTTCCTAAAATGTCAGAGAATCAATAGACTATGACTCTTCTCTCCTGCCTGGCATTTTGTGTTAAATGTTCAGCCTCGTATTAGTTGATCATGTAGCTGTATGTGTGTGTGTGTGTGTGACAGAGAGAAGAGAGAGAAAAGGAAAGTGAGACTGAACCACAATAAAAACATAAGATATTGTTATCCTATGTTTTTCAGAGGGTCCCTATACTTTATAGAGTTAGAGAGGAAGAGGGAGAAAGCAATCTCATGGGGTGTGGCCATGCAGCAGTAATCCTTTCTCCTCCAATCCTGTTGGGATATTGGGTACTACACTCAGACTTCTGGGTCTGGGACTCAAACTGTAAAGTCAGTCATGTGCGATCTGGCTCCCTTAACTATTAGGCCTTGGGGCGCCCCCCCCCCACTTTTTATTATTTTACCATACACTTCATACATCCGGTTCTACATACCTTTTGGGATTACTTCACATGTAAATCTTTACAAGCATAATTAATCTTCTCTCTTCCGAATACATAAGCTCTATCACTCTACATCAATGTCAATGTATTCCCCTTCCCTTCATTTTCTAGATGTATTTGAATATAGTCAATAGTTGCTGCACCTACCTCCATCCTTTTATAAATTTATCAGAGAAACAAATTCTGATCTTTGTTCTCTGAGATATATATTTTTAAGAAAAGTCTCTAATTAAATATTTGATTAATCTAATCGAGTCGTTCTTCTGATCTCATTCTGTTTGACTGCTCTACATCATTTCATACAGTTTTTCCTGAAACTTTGATCTATCTTCATTCTACATCTAGCCTACCCATCTGTCTCAGAATTCTCTCTCACTTTTCTTTTTTCTATTATTTATCCATATGCTCACTTATTCATTTATTCTAGTAGCTATGTATTAGACTTTGACTCTGTGCTAAGAACTGTGATGTATTCTGGGACCACAAAATTGAATAAGAGATAGTCCCAGTTTTAAGAAAATTTTGCTTTGGTTGAAACAAAATTAAATACAAATTAATAAACATATTATAGAGGAGGTCACATATAATACTGTTGTAGAAAGGTATTATTGGAGCAGAGAGAAAAGACTGATGGATTAAACATCAGGGAAAGAAAGCCTCCTATAAGAAGTGAAAATTGAGCTGAGTTATAAAGTGTGTGTGTGTGTGTGTGTGTGTGTGCATTTTTAGGTTTTTGCCATAGGGTACTTGCTAGAGAGAGAGACAGAGAAATCACTCCCCTCAGGGGGGATGGTCACATTGCAATCTGCGATCCCCTCTCTTCCAGTCTCCTCTAAGGATTTTGGGCTTGCACATGCACTCACCTGGCATGATTTTCAAGTCTCCAGGCCCTGGACTCAAAAGTGGCTGTCGGGACCAGCAGTTAGTGTAATGGTTATGTCGCTGGACTCCCACGTAGTCAACCACGGTTCGCATCCCAGACCCGGTGGCTTAAACACAAGCCGGGCGCATGTGCGTGTGTGCCCAAGATCCCAAGAGGAGAATGGAGGAGAAGGGATTGTGGCATGGCCATCCCCCCAGGGGGTGATTTCTCGCTTTCTATCTCTCTGTCTCTCTCTGTCTGTCTGGCGAACGCACGTGCCCTATAGCAAAAACCTCTCCAAAAAACAAAACAAAACAAAAAAAGTGGCTGTCTACATGGGCGTTCAACATCCTAACCACCGTGCCACCTGTTAACCCCAAGTTTTAAAGTTTCAAAAAGAAATTAAACATGTTTCTATTAAAATTGGGCATTGTCCAAATTTCTTGGTCAGCCCTCTTTCCACTCAACTTCAGAATTTCTGTGACTTTTACTCTAAAAAAATACCTGATCAAACATAGCAACACTAATTTTTCTAATAAATTCTGATTTTTTCATAGAAATGTCTTCTAGGGTTTCTAACATCTTCATGGGAGTTTCTCTACATTTCTCTCTCTAAATAGCACAACTAAATATTGTCACCACCCAGAGATACTTTTTCTTAGAGAATCCAATCTCGGTTAGTAATAAAATCTTTAATTTGGTCACTTCTACTTGGAACTGTGGAACATGTTGAGTTTCACATTTTTCTCCCTTAACCTATACAACATATTAGTCACCAGCTTCTGGAGAGTCTACCTCTGAAAGGAACATCAAATCTATTTTCTCCTTTCTACCCCCATAGCTGTGGTCTTGGCCATTTCTCATTATGAACAATGGTAACTTCTCATCTGATGTCCATGAAGTTATTCTCACAGAAATGCTTAGACACACACACACACACACACACACCACCACACACATCTATGAATGTTTAGCATTTCATTCCCACCTTAACCTTTTCAATCTCATCTTTCTTCATTCTTTTTTTTTAATCTACCCACACCAGATAGCCCCGTGCTTTCCTGATTTTTTTTCTGTAACTCCACACCATTTTCATAGAGTTTCTCCTTATGCAA
Organism: Tupaia tana; assembly: GCA_026018925.1. Classification (NCBI taxonomy): domain Eukaryota; kingdom Metazoa; phylum Chordata; class Mammalia; order Scandentia; family Tupaiidae; genus Tupaia; species Tupaia tana. The sequence goes on along the minus strand of JAKSZU010000020.1, from coordinate 18,925,088 downwards.
TAAACTTCCCCTTTCTCTGACTGGTGAAATGTAATTTGTCGTTCATGTCCCACTTTAAATGTTATATACATCTGTATTATCTCTATATTACTACCTATATAAATAATAACATATTATAATATGATGTGCTATTATTTATATAGATAGTTATATATACATATGTATGTGTGTGTGAAAAAAAATAAATATGATAAAGTTGGCCATATATGTATTTGCCCATTAGACAAACTTGTTCATTGTGAACAAGGACTGGTCTTGGTCTAGCGATCAGTAGTGCCCCAAAACAGATCTTCTGAATGCAAACATGGATACCCTGACTTTTGCAGTGTTCATTCCAAAGAACCAGAGATTCTTGTTAGGAAGCATAATTTTAGATAGATGGCTCCATATCAGAATAGAGGAATTAAGATTATAATGATAGGATGAACCAAGTGATTGGATTACAAACTCTGCTGCCCTGCCTAGAAAGTGAAATTGAGGAGACTTTGAAAAGTCGGCATAGTGCTTAAAGCAATCTTTAACTTAATGCGCTGAGTCTAGAGTTGTAACTCATCCGATCTAGCTGAGTAAGGTGAGTTTGTATACTTCAAACTAGTTTGTAAACCAAGACTGCCTGGCACTCTAGTTCTTCTAAAAATGATGTTGTCTGCATCTTAAAGCAGCTGGCTCTATGTGAATTTTGGAGGTGAGACATTTGGATAGAGGAGCGACAAGGACAAAGTTATAAATTCCATGCTTAGAGCCTGCGTTATGTAGTTCTTTTCCCTCTTCCCAAATCCATGCTGGGAGAATAGACAGACAGGTAGCAACAGGGAGTGATGGAATCCATACAGCTTGTGTGTACATATGTGTGTGATGGGGGGTGGTGCTTGTTTTCGGGTTGGCCAGTGGGCCTCATTTTATCAAAGAAGGTTGCTAAAGATTGCTTGGCTATCTGACAGAAACATTTTGAATGGCCTTTCATCTCCCCTTTAGTTTAGTGTCCCTTTGGGAGGTACAGACAGCTTGACACCAAAGTAAAGAGCATAAACAAATGAGGCATATGGTAATGAAAAACCTAGACAATGTGATGCTTATAGAAAGTTAATCAGCAGAAGCAGGGATCTGGCCAGAAAGGGTGTGGGAGCCAAAGAAAGTTGTAAAATCTTGAATGAGGGAGTGCCTAGATAAAGCTAATCTGAAGGAGAGGGTTCCAGAAAAAAATAGCAAATGAAAGAAAGGTGGTGTGGTGGTTAAGGCGTTGGACTCCCACATAGCTGACTGAGGTTCAAATCCTGGACCTGGTGGCTTGATTTTTTATTCTCCCTTTCTCTTTCTGGTCTAACTGAAAAATAACAATAAATTAAATTAAATTAAATTAAATTAAATTAAAGAAAAATAAAATTTAAAAAAGGAGAGGAAGGTGACTCTGCAAAATAAAGACACACTCAGCCCCTTTAAAATTTTGTCCAGTGCAGCTTTATATTTTGACAACACATGAACTGAAAAGGTAAATTTCTATAAGAAAAAGATTTTCACTATATTTTTTCCTAATTTTTTTTTCTGCTCCCTTCTCCCCACCCCTTATGATGTTCACAGAAAATTAAAATTTTATTTTGGTAACAAACATCTCAAATAAAAGATCCAGGAAAATGAACATGATACTTAGATAGTATCCTGGGAAGAAATAAAACGATTACTATTCCTAATTCTGATCTACTTGAGACAAGATTCTCAAATGTTTCCATCTGACCATTGATAAATTTGCATGAAATGAATGGGTTTAGTGGAATTCTTTCATCAATTCATTTGTTGTCAAAAATGCATATGGCTGGTTGGACACTTTATTAGTCTAAGGATAAAGAGATGAATAAGGTAATTAATATTAACATCAACTATTTACAGAGGACTTATTAGAGCTAAGAATTACTCTAGTTGCTATCCTTATTATAAGTAAGGATTAAAATCTTCCTTTTGAATACTTACTACTAGCCTTAGTCAAAATCACATCAGAATTTAGCTGAAGATTTTTGGAAGTCCACAGAAGGTCAGTGAGAAGATGGTGCAAAGGAAACTGACCGTTATGGCTACATCTCTTAAGCAAAAAAAAAAAAAAAATCACATTTCTGAAATGTGGGTTTTTCCCCTATCTATCAAACTATTATTGGCTCAACTGTTTCTGTTTGTTTGTTTGTTTGTTTGTTTTTGTTTAATGACTATTTTGTAGTTTCTTTATTCTGCTCTGCTAATCTTTTTGTTTTACATTTTGATTAGCATTCCCTGAAGATATACTTTAATCACTTTCTCGATCTTTGTATATCTACTAGAGATTTTAATTTAAGCTGGTAACAGCATATACTCAATCACATAAAGACTCTAGACATTCACTTCTCCCATATACCAACGTTTTATCCCACTCATGTCACCCGTAACATATTTCTATAGGTATCAGTTAACTAATGACCAGCAGTGTTCTGTTTTCTATTTTAGTGCTATGGCTGTCAAAATTAATGCCTATAAAAATCACTAAGCATGTATTTATTAAAAATAGATTCTTAGATTCAACACACTAAAGATTCTAGTTCAGTAGATCAACAGCAGGGACTAGGATTAATCTAATATTGTTAACGAGCAGCCTGGGTGGCATAATTGCTCTATGTAAAATATTTTGAGAAACATTGATTTATGAATGGGGCTTTTCTTTTAAACATTGTCTTAATTTTTTTCTAAAAGACCTTTCTTTTAAATTGCTTTTTAAAAATCCTTTTTTTTTTTTTTTTTTTGGTCTACCATCTTCACTAAAAATCATTAAATACCGTTAGATAGTAAGCTAGTTCAACTTTCTATTATCTATTTTGCTCTTTGTTCATGGTTCAGACAATAGCAATTGTGTTAAATTATGTGCAGTAGTTGATTTATTGTCACACCAATCTAGAAGAAAATTTAGTAAGATTGTTTAAAGACACAGCTGGAGTGTATATATGAGTTACATAATTTGCTTATTGTTGTGTTATATTAATTAAAACTAAAATGAAAAAATGGTGTTATCAAAAATATTAAAATAGGCTTTAATAATAGAAGACCTGGGGCCAGCCCAGGACATGGTGATGGTTAATGTGGCTACATTTCATATGACCGACACTGTAGTTCAAGTCCTGGACATGGCAATTTGAAAAATATGCCAGGCGTGTGTGTATGCAGGCCCAAAAGCCCAAAAGGAGGGAGAAGTGGAGAAGAGGGGATTGTAGCAAGACCATTATCTATGAAGGGGTGCTTTCTTTCTTTCTTCCTCTCTTTCTTTCCCTCTCTCTGTAAGTACTTGTACCCTTTGGCAACATTTTTTTTAAATAATAAAAAATAAGGCTCAGCAGGTGATGTGGTGGTCAGGTTTCTGGATTTCCACATAGCAAACCACCAGGTTTGAGTCCTGAACCTGGCAACCTGAAAATCATGCAGAGTGCATGTGCATACATGCCTAAAATCCCAAGAGGAGAGTAGAGGAGAAGTGGTTGCAGTATGGCCATCCCTGTTGGGAGGTGATTTCTCACTGTCCCTCTCTCTATCTCTCGCTGGTGAACACATGTATCCTGTGGCAAAAACAAAAAAACATCAAAATAAAAGATAATAGAAGGCCTAAAAAACAATGAATATGTCAGGGAAGGCACAAAGAGAATAACATAAATTGCTAGAAGCATTTCAATAATGCAAATTAAATTGAAAATATTTATATGCAGATTATGAGAAATCAGTTGGAGGACCCTGAGGTAACCCATCAATTAGCATCAACTAGAGAGACAGGAGGTAACTGGATTATGTGAGCCAAGGACTGATCTCTGGAAGACGTATGGCTAGTGCTCATGACAATGACCAAGGTAGAAAAAGGACAAAGAAATACCCTGGCTTCTCCTCTGTCCTCATCCTCTGATTTTCTGTTGATTCTTTTCACTAAACGAACCTAGTTGGCAAGAGAGCCTAGAAAATGCAGCCTCTGCCAGTCATTTCTACATGAATTCAGAAGAGAAGGGAGAGAGTGGTAAATGACCCTAGAGTGACAGTCAAGGACCAGTACGGAGGTAGAGTCTTCAAAAAGTTCATAGAAAATGTGTACTACGAAAAAATTATGCATTGGTTTTTTTTAAAAAAATTGCACCAAAATAAACTTCTGTTTGTTGGAATTAAAGTGTAAGTTTACCTTGGTACAAAGAAGAAAATCAAAATCCACATATGGTCTTTTCATCATACACATTTCTATGAATTTTTTGACTAGCCTTCATATTTTCCCAAGTCTACTTTAATGATTCTCTCAAAATCACCTTAATGCCAAGAACTTTAATTATATCTTATAATCTTTATAAACCCCTTTTTATATCCTACTGAACCTGAATCTTGAACAATTTAATTTAAGACTTAGTTAAGCATAAGACAGGAACTGGTGAGGATAGGAGGTTGGAGGTGATGGAGTGGTCATTTCAGAATGTCCCACATTGGGCCTGGCAGGTGGTGTAGTAGTTAAGGTGTTGGCCAACTGAGGATTAAGTCCTGGATGCAGCAGCTTGAAAATCACAGCAGGCACTTGTTCATGCATGCCCAAAATCCTAGGACGAGAACAGAAAAGAACGGATTGCTGCATGGCCATTTCCCCCTGGAGATGGATGAGTTCTCACTTTTCCTCTGTCTCTCTCTCTGGTGAGCACACAGACCCTATGAAAAAAAGTTAAAATAAAAGTAATAAAAATAAATAAATAAAAGAATATTCTACATCAGTGCAGCAGTGAGATTCCTTGGAGTCTGAGGCTTGAGATCTACAAGAGAAATTTTTAAAAGAAAATGGCTTTCCTTCCCCCTGCATGTCTGTTCCACAGCCCGCATTGTTCCTAGCCTTCTTTCCTTTCTCTCCAGGGTGTCATGTGGTAGTCAAGTGCATTTGTTCATCATCAGCTTGCTACATCCTGGTTTAGGTAAAAAGATCTTACGTTCTTTCCAAAATGGCCATCGCCATTTCTCATCCCACACTTCTGCCTCTTAGTGTAATGCAGGTTTACCCTGAATTTATTTTCCCTCCTGGAAGAGGGGAGCTTGCTTTCATTGATAAGCTTTAAAACAGCCAATTCCAGTTGCACCTAGATGACAGTTTTAGCATTTTCTCTACAACTCAGTGTGACTTAGCATGACTGCACAGTAGTGAAGGAGTGGAACAGTGGTCAGCAGCGAAGACTAGAACTGCCAACAGGGTAGTGTTTAATTCACTTCTATAGATATTTGAGGTTACTGTTACCATCATCATCTTCAAAGTTTGCATGTTTCTTTTTCCATGAAACAGAGAAAAAGAAAGACAGGCACTCCCAGTAGGGTCTTCACCCCGTAATCCATTCCACAACTCAGTCAGTCTGGATCATGGGCTTACTCACAATACTCAGAGATCCTGACATGTAAACCCAGTCTCTTCCCATGTGGGTCCAGTTGTGTCCCCACTTTTCAATGCCTGGGCCCTACTAGCTGTTATTTAGTTCTTGTAACCAGGGCTTCAATATTTTGGTTTATATTTTCGTATTCTTTATTTTCCTTAATATTTTATTAAATTGGATGGCATGGGCAGAAGGATGAGACGATTTAATTATATTTGTCTACATTTTGCTGGCCAGACTTTCAAGTCTTCTCAAGTTTCTGATTTTAATATTAATTTGAGCTAGTTTTAATCCCACAGTAAAGCATATCGTTGCAAAATGGGGTTAGCCATTGTCTACCACGGTGTTTGGTTTATGGTATTATTTATCTTTGATCGTAAATATATATCTCTTACAAGTTTCACTGAATCTATCAGATGAGGTCTATTTTATTTAAATCTGAGAAATCGTCACATTATAAGACAAATAGTATCCTGCTTTTCTAAAAACACATGCTTTTGCAACTTCCCTACTGATTGTCTGTTTTGACAAATAACTCCATAGATGGAAACTTTGAGAAGGAGCCTGCCTGATGGGACCAGCAGTTAGCATAATGGCTATGTCGGCGGACTCCCATGTAGTCGACCGCAGTTCACGTCCCGGACTTGGTGGCTTAAAACTCACGCCAGGCGCGCATGCGTGTGTGCCCAAGATCCCGAGAAGAGAATGGAGGAGAAGGGATTGCAACGTGGCCATCCCCCCTGGGGGGTGATTTCTTGCTTTCTGTCTCTCTGTCTGTCTGGCGAGCACACGTGCCTTATAGCAAAAACTTCTTAAAAAAAAAAAAAAAAAGAAGGAGCCTGCCTGAATTTAAATTTTTCAGTTGCTTGAACAGCAGAGAAGCTGAGATGATCAGGAACAAATTCAACCTTTTCCGGGGTGGATACTGTCCCTACTTAAACTTGAACAAACCATGTAATTGCAAGCTCAGTGCTCTCATTTGTAAAGTGAGGAAATAGTGCCTTTAGCTCATCATTTTTGTGAGGACATAGTGAGCTCCTATATGTGAAAGTATTGTCTGAGCAATAGAACATTATAAAAATAAAATATATAAATATCACCCTCATCCTCATTTTTAATTATGTGAAAAGCTATCCACCATGGGTTGTTCTGTCACAGTGCAGGGGTTGGCATATCACCACAAAAGTATCTAATTAAGTGGTCGCTGAAGCACCTCTGGTACCAGTGTAATCCAATTACATTTACCAGGTAAAGGAAATTGGACTAGAAATTTAATCTTTGGCTTAGACAACTCCCTGCTCATCCACTAGCCTTTCAGAACTGAAAAGGTCCTTAGAGATCATCTTTTCCAATATCCTAATTGCCTTGCCTCATACAAAAAAACCACTTGAACTCAGGAGAAAATAGTACAGCACTAACCATTAACAAGGTTGCAGTAAAAATGATTTGGAATGAGGCAGAAACTTTCTTCTTTTTCCTATACTTGCTGACTCATCCACCTAATTCTTTTCTTTCATTTTTCATATTTGTAGGTCACCTATTGATAATATTTATATATATTTTTTACATCTTCCAACTCATAATTTTAAATCCCATTCCCCTAACATATTGGAAGATAAAGGGAATTAGAGGAAACAAAGAAAAAGAGTCAGACAGACAAGAAGAAAAGGAAGGAAAGAAAGGTTTATGCAGCAGGTGGAGAAATTTAGAAAACAATGTAATACAAAAGGTTGAGTGTGGCTGGGGACAGAAGCAAATGATTAGAGAAAAACGAGTAGATGGAGTGCCTGGTTTAGAACAAATGTCAGATATTTCTCATAAACCTCCTCTTGCCCAGTTCCTTCTAATTCTTTCTCTTACTTTTGAAAAAATTTCAAACAAAGGGACCAGTAGATGGTGTAGCAGTTACATCGCTGGACTCTAGACTATGGTTCGAGGCCTGGACCCGGTGACTTGAAAATCAGGGGCATGTAGGTACATACTCAAGATCCTGCCAGGAGAATTGAAGAGAAGAGACTGTGGTGTGACCTTCCCCCTGGAGGATTTATCATTTTCCCCCTTAATGTTTCTGTCTCCTTTTCTCTCTGGTGAGTGCACACGCCCTAAGGCAAAAGCCTCTCAATTAAAAAAAAAAAAAAAAAAAAAAAAAAGAAAAGAAAAACTGTTTTTCTTCTATTAGAGAGAGTGACAGGGAGAGACAGGGACAGAGGCACCTCTAACAGGGTCCCCTTGTGACAGTACTTTCCCAGTCTGAGTCAGCCAGGATCACAGGCACACATGCACCTGGCAAACTCTGGGCGGTCACGGGACACCTACTGAAGACCTCGCCCATGTGGGTACAGCTGTGCCATAACTGCACCATGCCTGGCCCCTCCTATATTTCCTTTGTGTCCCCTATAGCAAGAGGTTGTCCTTAAGCCACCTTTCACTGGTAGAAACAATCAGAAAGCCACTGTGTAAGCCCTTGTTTGGCTCATGAGTTATTGCACTAGTATCCAGCTATAATGACATATGTTTTCATGGAGTTAACAATCATCAAGGCACCAAGGGTACCCTAAGTTTTAGTTTAAAATATTATACCTTATTGTAATAGACTATTTAAGTATTTTAATATTTCTATTTTTTTTTCTTTGTATCTTTCTTTTTTAAAAAATCTTGTTGTATGATAGGTGTGTTCACTATAGAGAAATGAGGGAGAGACAGGGAAAGTGAGAAAGCACTCTCGGGGGGTAGGCAGTGACCACACCATGATCTCTTCTTGTCCATTCTCCTCTCGGGATTTTGGACACACATATACGTGCACCCAGTGTGTTTTTCAAGCCCTGGGTTGGCCAAGTGGGATCTAGTCCCCTTCATCACCACACTACCAGTTGGCCCTGAAAAGATGTTTTGATGTTAACTTATGCGTGTTATCACAGTTCTCCTCACAAAAGTTTAAACAGACACTTGTGTTTCTGATTTACAAATGGAGAAACTGAGGGTTGTGGATAGAGTAACTTATGAACCTCACACATCAAGTTAATAGTATCTCTCTAAGTTATTCAGAACTTAAATCTGGTCCCTACACTCAGTAATCAGAATATGGTTGAACAGGATTCAGAAAGGTTATTTCAACACTTTAAATATTTATCATTCACTCATCATAAAATCTTTCATAGTTTAGAAAATGTGGCTTTAGAGACTCCTTAAAATCCCTAAAATAACTCATTTGCTAATTGAGTATCAAGCAGGATGTTGGAGCAATGGGATAGCACAGAAAATTCATTCGAAATGAAAAGATTTTAGCTTATCTTGCCTCAAAAACAAAAAATGGGTAATTATGTGAGATGATGGGTATGTTAATTTGCTTCATTATCATAACAACCATACTATCTATGTGTATCATAAAACATCATGTTACATACCTTAAGTACACACAGTAAAATCTATTTACACAAACTAAAATCCAGAGTCAAGTCAGAAATGTTAAACCTGGAATCCAGACCAGCAGAGGAAATGAATTCCGTGATGGTAGCCAAGCTACCAAGCTGACCCAAGCACTTAGAGAGGCTGACTGGGGTCCCAAAATTTGAGTAAAATTCTCACCTGCTCAAAATCATTTCGCCCTCTCCCCTGCAATATTTTTAACCTTCCTTGGATTGCAGACCAACCTGAGAATTCCAATAAAAGTATGCAGTCATGAGAACTCACATGATGACTATTTCATTCACTGTCGGGGATTCCTAAAATCCACCTGTAGATCCCTTAGGCCTTTGTTTCTCTTTGATCTTTTCTTTCTTTCTTTCTTTCACTTTTTCTTTCTTTCTCTTTCTTCCTTCTTTTTATCTTTCTCTCTCTTCTGTTGTTTGCTATAGGACATGTGTGTGCTCACCACTGAGAGATGAAGAGAAAGAGAGAAAATGAAAAATCAGCCCTCCCCCCAGTCCCCAGGGTAGATGACCATGCTGAAACCCTTTCTCCTCCTTTTTCCTGTCGGAATTTTGGGAATGCGCGTGCACGCCCGTGTGCGTGTGTGCGTGTGTGCACATGTGCACACACACACACATACATCTGGATATGTCTTTTAAGCCTCTGAGTTCAAGATTCGAACTGCTCAGTCAACCTTGCGGGACCTAACCACCGTAACCTTTTTCTGAACGTGTGCCCATTGGATCACTTCTTCAGAATTTTCTAGGTAGCTTGTTTATTAAAAAGTGAGTTCCCGACTCTAATCTCAACCCCTCAAAACAGTGTCTCAGAGGCTATAAGTTTCCATTTGTAGTAATCAGTGCAGATAGTTTTTATGCAGACTAAAGTTTGAGAATCAATGTCTTAAGTATCCACTGAGCATAGATAAAACCATCCATCTTAGAAAAGTCAATTTGAGACTTCTCTATAAACACAACCATCTCTGCTCCAGCAACATAGCAAAGTAGGTCATATCAAAGGTGGGATGAACACTAGTACTACAAAGGCCAGTGGTTCTTTGCTCCATTGTTTTTCTCCCCCAAATAAATTAACATCTTACTTAACATGAGCCTATAAAGGCATCTAAGAGTTTCTCCACATTCCCTAGCACCATTTAAAACTAAAGTTCTAAGCGCCTATGAAGACCTGTTTATAAAATGTTATGATCCCATTTATTCCAAAACGTCACCGCACAGTAATAGAAAATACTACCTTCTTGTAGCTTTCCACTCTCCATGACATACACACTTTTCACAGTATTCCAGGTTTGAAAACATGAAGCCAGTGTAGTAAAAAAGTAAATAAGCCAGCCCTGTTTATTCCTATTAAAATGCAGGTACACGCTGTTTGTTTATCTCCCTCTGGGAACAAGCTGGGAAACTGTTAGTGTTGGAGAAAATAATAATAAAATAAAGTCTTAAGTGTTGACTCCACATTTTCAGGGCTTGATAAATCCTTCTGAGTGTAGCACTCTATCACTTTTCTCAGCGGGATATAATTACTCATAACTTGAAGGTTTTATCTCTGGGCTGCCTCTAATAAAAGGTTGGTGAGGGGGGAGAGAGTAAATATGTCACTCACTGTAAGTATAGATGCTTAATTAAGTCTTGCATATAATTGTTTCAGTCTTTGTCTGACAACACTACAGTCCAGAATTTGGGGTGGAGGTGGGCAGATTGTCCAGCAGATTTATAAGAATGTTTAACTATTGGGATTTATTAATTCATCAGTGTGTGTCTGTGTGTCTGTGCATTTCCACTACTGCCCCTGAGGTGTATCCTCATGTCTGGCGTTTGAATCGCACATTGCTTGTTACTCATTTTCTTTCTCTCTAGGAACTCATCTCAATATTTTATATTACAAAATGATGATTTCATCTCTTTATTTTATTTATTTGTGTCACCTCTTTTGTACTGGTCAATGTCTCTTTTACATGGTGATGTAGCTGATGTCACTTCATGTACAAGAAGTAGAGAAGATACCCTAAGGTTCTTCATTGAGCAAAAGGAAAAGGAAAACAGAGGTCGCCATTTAAAAACCTATACCAAAAAGGTTCAGAGGAACTTGCTGATTTTCTCCTTCTATCCTGGACCCCAGCAGCTTAAAAATTTTCAAGGCAACATGGATACCAGGCTGAGTTCCTGTGACTGTCCGTCTCTATAGCATGCTTCCTCTAGAGATGAAATGCTTTTGGAGGTCTGCAGAGTAGGCTCTTTTCATTGGATGTGTGATATTGCCAGGACACAGTATTTCCTGTTATGACCCACTCTTGATTTGTAGAGTTTGCCAATTTCATTGGTGCAAATACTCCCACTATAGCCAGCTGTGGCTCTGCAGTATCAATCCAGTATTTCTTCAAGATCCTCAAAATGCCAACACCACTCTCATCTCAGAAATTTTACTATTGCTCCTCCTTATGATGAAAAAAGTTCTTCATTTAGACCACCATCTAGGTCTTTGTGACTTACTCCATTCAGATTTCCCCTAAAATATGACCTCGTCAAAGATATCTTCACAGGCCATTTATTCATTTTTTATCTACTTTCTTTCGTAGTACTTATTGTGACCTGAAACGATGTTTACTTGTGTTTTATCTGTTTCCCCTACAAGAATATAAGCTAGGCAATTAGTTGGTCTTCATTATTATAGCTCCAGCACTTGGAGTAAAACTGACATATAATAGGTGCTCAGAAATAAGTGCCCACTTAATGAGTAACATATAAGATGAATCAATCACAATGTGATGAAGACTGCAAATGTTGCATAATTCTGGAATGTTTGACACTCACAACAGAACACGACAACTCACCTGTCCACTCCACTGCACCATCTCTCCCTCTGTCATCTTCTAGCATAGCGTCTGTTCAGCTTACGAGTTGGGGCAATTAGACTAGGAGCCCTTTTGAAGAAGATCATTTCTCCTTTACTCTTGATTCCTTTTCCAAGGCTAGAGTATAATAGAAGCTCAGTAAACACATGTTGATTCAGATGATGAGCTCACCATATTTTTATGCCTTTCTTACGCCCTGTTTCCCCAGAACAGTTCACAATATATCCTTAAGTTAGAGTGAAAGGAGCCTGCGGAGCCTGTGAACATCTATCAGGGCCAGCAAGAACCTGAAAGCCAATTCTGAGAATGTGTTGTTTTTGTTTTTGTTTTTCTTTGAGTCTCTTTATTTGTAGAAACTATCATTCAGGGTTGAGAATGAGTGAGTTTTCCCTTCCCCGTCTCTTTCTCATAATACTGCATCATATTCTTAGAAAACTTCCCTTGATCCACTTAGGAGACCCTGTTTTGTGCTTCACGGGTCACAGTACTTCACTCGATATAGCACTCATTAGCCCATTTTCTAAGTCCCCATACATTTTTTTTTTCTTTTTTTGTTTCCCTGAAACTTTTTTGTAACTTAATTTATATTCATTCCCTAAACATCGTCACAGCATACAAAATGTGATTTCCCATCGAGAATATACTGCATAGTGGCTTAATCATGCATATTGTCATCAGAAATTTTCCATTTCTAGTTTATATATATATATATATAACTATATAACTATATATATATGTATATATATATATACGTATATATATATATATACGTATATATATATACGTATATATATATCTCGACCCCTATTTATGACCTTCCGAGAATGTGTTTTTGTGTTTTGCTCTACAAAGAGACTGGAGGGAGACTAGAAATCAGGGAATGGAATGAGTTTGGCAGCTGCCAATGAGAAGTAGCTAAAATTCCTGGTGTCTTAGGCTAAGAAGCCCTGAGACATAAAAGATTAATGGCCAGGGACCAGCAGATGGCGTAATAGCTACATCACTGGACTCCCATGTAGTCGACTGTGGTTCAAGTCCTGGACCCGATGGTTTAAACTCAGCCTGGCACGTGTGCTCATGTGCCCAAGATCCTGAGAGGCCAATGGAGGAGAAGGGATTGCAGTGTGGCCACCCCCCCGCCCCCGGGGGGTGATTTCTCACTTTGTGTCTCTCTGTCTCTCTCTGTCTTTCTGGAGAGTGTGAGCACCCTATAGCAACAACCTCTCCAAAAATAAAAAAAAAAAAAAAGTAGAAAAGATTAATGGCCCCAATGAGGCTCCTCCCTTGCCTCCAAACATGCAGATACCAGGCATTTGTAACTACGTTGTAAGGTATCATATTAAATAAATGGCTAATCAATTGAGCTGCCTATGATAGCCTTGAATGGTTTCTGGGGAGTCTGCCAAGAAAAGGCATAAGCCTGACAGGAGGACATTCTGGGGCAATGGATTTCCTTGTACATATCAGAACCATACAATGAGGCAAAGAACACCCACTAACGAGCATTCAGAATGGGGAGGGCATTTGAGGACGTGTATGATGTTGGACATCAGTAAGGAATACCAATGAACTTTTCACAAGCCTATTGTTTGTATAGGTTGGGGTGATCTGCATAGAAAAATTACAAAGGTAAGCGTATGCTTTCTGAAACCACATAAAAAAATTCTAGGTGCAACTTATTAATATTTTTGGTCTGAGTACTGTGAAGAAGCTGGGTACTGGGAAAAAAGAGGGTACCGTGGAAGTCAAAGGGAAGTTTCAAACTTACAAATTACAGTGTAATTACTATGCAAAAAGGGTATTTCTCTGAAGAGGGAAAGGAACAGGAAAACTACAAACTTTCATGTTGCCAAGTCCTTGATATTTTGACAAAACTACATTGCTGACATTTTGAAGCGCTAGAAAGATCTTTGTGATAGAGAAAGAATGGGAAGTGGAGACCAGGCGGAGAAGAAAGAGAAAACTGCTTTTTTCTTTTTTTTTTCTTTTTGTTTCTTTGAGAAGGTTAGTACTGAAAAGCACTTTTAAGAGACATGAAATCTAATATCTTCATTTTTGTGGGCCAGGTTTCCTATCTGTGTGTAACACAGAGAGAGATGGCCGTTAAGCCTTGAGTCCAAGAGGTGTCTGGTTTCTCCTTGAGCCAGTCCATGATTGCACTGTGCTCTCCTAGGACATTTACTTAAACTAACGTGATGCTACCTGCATACCAATATGCAAAGAATGTGTGATGGGTCAAGGAGTTGATAACAATATAGAGAATAAAGGGGTCTGAGACATTTACTTTAGAACTATAGAAATCAGAGAGGTCAGAGTAATGGCATAATATCCTCTCTGTGTTGTGGCTTTTATTATCCCAGGAACATGATCACTGTCACTAACAGATTTTCAGATTGTTCCTGCTTGCTCTGTGCCACCAGAAATACTCTCACTGATAGCAGGGTCTTCCTACCATTCTGACCCAGCTCACAACTGTAGGCTTGATATGCTGAGAGGCGTAGGCAGCTGAAAAATCCCTGTTGGATCAATAGTTTCTTCAGACAGAGGAATGGAGTCAAACACCAAAGAAAAGAAGGTGTGAGTGAAGAGGACAATGTTGGTCTTTTGCAAGTAAAAAGAGATCATATGGTATAATAAGCAAGAATGTGGAAAAATGGATTTCGGTCCTGTAATTTTATTGAACTAACTGTAAGTCCTTGAAGCCTGGTATTCCCTTTATAAAATGAGAGGATTTGTCATGATGTCCCAATGGTGCCAATGTGATGTAATTAAGCCAATTCAAGAAATAATCTTTATCTTGATTAGGTAAACAAGACTTGATTAATTCCATTCTGATTAACCACTGCTACTCAAAATGTCCTAGCGGTGTCTACTCAGTCTACCTAGCAGCTCACCATTTTCTCCCAGCAAAAACTAAAAGTGCCCCAATATCCCCCAGGAGAAAGATCAAGCCAAGATCCAAATGCTCTAAAACATAAAACACTTCTACAGATGGTTGTGGTTTGCCTTGGAAGTGGGATGCCATTGGTAGGGACAAGATGATGGGGGAACAAAGAAAGGGGGAGGTATAAAGGAGAGGTTCTTTTAAAACATCAAAAAGACTTTATACATCTTTTCTGCCCTTTCATAAAGACTTCATCTGGCAGCCAGATTGCCTTAATGGTCTGCCTAAAAAGCCCGCCCTGGCCTGACATAGTCAGACCACATTCTCCAGCTTTGCTGTGCCTCTTTGATGCTGTCACATGGCCTTCATTTTCTACATTTCATTCATTTTTTTGCCTTTAAGCTACAAGGATAAAAGTGCCTGGCATTAAAAAATCAGCTTACATTTTTTTAAAGGGACAGACATTTCATGGAGCCTTTGATTTCCTTCTAGAAGAAAATCATTACTTTTCTTTAAAGGAAAACCTGGAGAGTATTTTCTGCTGCCTTTTCCTCCTCCCCACCCTTCACTCCAACTCCCTCACTTTCAGCAATAAGTAATAGCACTGGGTAAGAAACAGAAAAGGATTACAAAAAATAATTGTCTTTTAGAAAGCTCATATGCCACTACACTGAATTTTTTTTAAAAAAGGCCTGAACATTCATTTACTGCTAAACAATGACAGTAGATAATTAGAATGTTTAAAATCACTGCACTACGTTCGACATCTGTTAAACATTGGTTCAGATAGCTGTTTTCAAAACTAGGTGTTGTGAGGGAGGAAAGGTAACCAATAGAGTATAATGTGGGTTGCCTGCAGAATCTGTAAGGATGACTAAGAGAGATCTGAAGCATCGTAAAGAAGGGAGTAAATGAAAGAATGAAGGATGAAAACCTTATAGGACAAGGAAAACACTATGTGATAGAATTTCTGTGTAGAAATATTCACTTAGTAAGATGTGGCCATAGCGAGGAGCTCTAAATGTTTCTCCCCAAAACGATGAAACTGATCTTAAAGTGGGGGACCACAGAGCACTTTTATCAAAGGGCAGGTAGCTCTAGTTCACAGCTCGGCAGTGAAAGGAGCTGGATCTCACCTGGCTGTGGAGGTTGGCATCCCAGCCCCAGCAGCTTGAAGAATATACTGGGTACATGTATGTGTGTGTGCCCAGAGTCCTGACGGGATGGCAAAATGGAGGCTGTTGGATTGTGGCATGATCATGTCTCAGTTGGAGTTTCTCTCTCTCTCTCTCTCTCTCTCTCTCTCTCTCTCTCTCTCGTGAGCACATGTGCCTTCTGACAATGAAAAGAAAGAGGAGGAGAAGAAGGGGGGCAGGCATTAATATGAAGGGATGAAAATGAGTTGTATCTGGAATATATAAGTACTCACATTGGGAAAGACTAGTAGGATTTCCAGATAAGATAAGATAAGGAACTACATTCTACAGAAGGTATTTAAAGCTCAAATGAAAAGAAAATGTCTGGAGATGATCCTTAGATTAAGAAAAACCGATGCTGGAGATATGTATAAATGTGTAAAATAAGAATATCATGAAGTTCCACAGGGAGAGGAAAAAGAAATGAAGGAATCTGTCATCCAGCTATTAAACCTCAGGGAGGAAAATGGTGCCAAAATGTGGGAATTAAAAAAAAATGATAAAAATAAAGAGAAAATCTGCGAAGTTAAATAAACGACAAAGAATTGGGAAACAGTTAAAAGACCTCATTGAAAATTCAGAATAAATGTATTCTGAGGATCAAACAGATTAAGGGTTAGTGAAAGTAAAACAAAACTGTCTGAATAACGAGGAAAGTAAAAAAATCTTTTGTTGGAAGAAGAAAAATAATTTTGGAGAAAGAAGAAGAACAGAAAAACTCAACCAACCAGGGCCAGCCAGGTAGTGTGGTGGTTAAGTGGCTGGTTCTCACATGACTGACTTTGTGGTTCAAGTCTTGATCTCGAGGCTTGAAAACATGCCACGTGCATGTATGTAAGTGCCCGAAATCCCAAGAGGAGAACAGAAGAGAAGAGACTGTGGCATGGCCATTCCGCTGGGAGATGATTTCTCACCACCACCACCCCCCCACGTCTTTGTCTTTGTTTCTGTCATGAGTGCATGTGCCCTATAGCAAAAAGAAAAAAAAAAAAAAACCGACCAACCAGAGCAAGCACCAACCAAGCAAGAAATTTAGAAGGTGTTGGGAATCAGCAGATGGTGTAACGGTTACTTCAGTGGACTCGCACATAGTAAACTGTAGTTCGAGTCTCAGATCTGGTGGTTTAAAACTCAGCATGTGTGTGTGCCCAAGATCCCAAGAGGAGAATGGAGGATAAGGGATTGGGGCATGGCCATTCTCCTGGTGGGAGGGGCAGTGATTTCTCACTTTCTGTCTCTCTGTGTCTCTGGCAAGTGCACATGCCCTATAGCAAAAATCTCTTAAAAATAAAAAAAAGAAATAAAAAGAAATTTAAAAGGTTTTTAACTAGTAGAACCTCATGAAAGTAACTCAAAATATAATACTGAATGTGTCTTTCAGTCAGATGGCCAGTTTTGCTAGGAACCAATTTTACCTGAAGCTCAGTTAGGCCTATACATCAAGGGGGAGAACCTTTCAGTGCATTAGAAACCATCTGATGGTCGGTGACTCCATAATGAACTTAGAAGAAAAAAGAAACATCAGAGAGGTTGACAGAAATATTATCTTCCTTTATTTATCAAAGAGGTCAGTAAATCTCAGAGCATATCAATGCTCCATTCAGAGAAATGAGGTAGATAATGCCCAAATTGCTGGCTATCTTCCTTCCTTTCTGATCTTACTGATGGCATGAATACCAAAGAGAAGTCTCAATACATGTTATAAATCTTCCTTTGTTGAGAGAAGGGTAACAGAGCTTCAATAAGTGAAAATGACTTATCACAAAACTACTAAGACTCCTCTAACTTTACTACTACTAATTTTTTTTTTAAAGATTTTGAAAATCAATCTTGGGGGAACCAGCAGTTAGCGTAATGGCTATGTCGCTGGACTCCCACGTAGTCGACCGCGGTTCGCGTCTCGGACCCGGTGGCTTACAACTCACGCCGGGCGCGTGTGCGTGCGTGCCCAAGATCCCGAGAGGAGAATGGAGGAGAAGGGATTGCGGCGTGACCATCCCCCCTGGGGGGTGATTTCTCGCTTTCTGTCTCTATGTCTCTCTCTGTCTGTCTGGCGAGCGCACGCGCCCTATAGTGAAAAACCTCTCCAAAAAAAAAAAAAAAAAAAAAAAAAAAAAAAAAAAAAAAGAAAATCAATCTTGGGAAAATATTTTTTTCTTTAAATATGGATCATGATCTTAAAAATAGAAAATAAAACATGATTGCAACAAAAATTGGCTCAATACAAATATATGCACATTATAGATTTTATAAAAAAATCTAATAAAAGATGACAGTTAATAAAATTCCTCAATGGTGCTAGCCTTTCCTGGGTCATGAGATGCCAGCTAGTGGGAGTAAACTGAAGGGAGTTCTCCATTAGAAGGTACGATTGGTAAGAGAAGGGGCAGGTGAGACAGCATGTAGGCAAATCCAAGGGATGGACAAAAGTATCATTGTAGATGTTATTATGTATTTTTTCCTACTGATTTCATCCAAGTTTGATATCAGTCAAGTTAGTGAAACTTGGACAGTATCACATGGGAATTCAAACCCAAACACAACTGAGCTCTGCACTTGTTCATCTCAACTGCTTGTGACAAAGGTATAAGAAACAGCACGTAAGTAACATAAAGAACCAGAGAGATGGGAGCCCATCTCATGAAGGCCTGGAAAGAATGATACTCTTCCATTTGAACAGAAAAATGCTGACCCAAGATAAAGCCTAAAGGAAGGGTTTGGTGAGAATCTCACTTGTTTTTATGTTTGCTTTGTTTTGTTTTGTTTTGTTTTTTTGAGATATTTTCCCCCTAGGGCACATGCACTCACTGGGAAGAAACAGAGAGAATCAGAGAAAGAGGAAAAGTGAAGGGATGGCCACACCACAATCCCTTCTTCATTCTTCTTTCAGGATTTTGGGCACACACATACATGTACACGTGCCCGACATGTTTTTCAGGCCACCTGCTCTAGGATTCAGACCACAGATTTAGCCATATGTGATCCAGCACCTTAACCACCATGCCACCTGCTGGCCCACAAACATCATTTATTAGTAGAGCATGATATACCAGTATTATGGGGCATCTCTGGACATTAGAAAAAGATAATTCCATTCTATTGTAATTATTAGTCTATTGACCCAAATTTCACTTTTTTTATTTTTTTGCCTTAGGGTGCATGCGCTCATCTGAGAGAGAGAGAGAGAGAGAGAGGGAGAGAGAGAGAGACAGAGACAGTGAAAGAGAAAGTGAGAAATCATCCCCCAAGGGGATGGCCATGCTGCAATCCCTTCTCCTCCGTTCTCCTCCCAGGATATTGGGTAATCACACTCACGCTCCTGGCTTAAGTTTCAAGCCACTGGATTTGGGATACAAAATGTGGTCAGCCATGTGAGAGTTCAGTTACATAACGTCTGCACCATCTGCTGAACCCCCAAATTTCATATTTTTTAAAGAAACCCTTAAGTCCTGGTTACTTTCAAACTGTCTGGGATACTTTGACCTCCCATTCCTCCTAGTTTCCATACCTCATTCGTTATCTAGTCATATAGATTCTATCTTGAAACTACACTTTATTTGTCCACTTTCCGCCAAGATTGATAGTGACAAATTTAGGGGACTAGCAGATGGCGTAATGGTTACATCGCTGGACTCCTACATAGTCTACCACAGTTCGAGTCCCAGAACCAGTGGCTTAAAATTCATACTAGGTGTGTGTGCATGTGTGTCCAAGATCCCAAGAAGAGAATGGAGGAGAAGGTATTGAGGCATGGCCACCTCCCCTGGGGGATGGGGGGAGGAGAGTTTTTGCTTTCTGTTTCTCTGTTTCTCTCTGCCTTTCCAGCAAGTGCCTACACCCTGTAGCAAAAATCTCTATCTCAAAAAAGAAAAAAATAAGTAGCAAATTTGGAAGCTCAGTACTGCAGGTTTAAGCATGCAGAGGCCAGCAGTTAAACCTATGCTGTGATCCTGCCCTATGTTCTTTGTTTATGGAGCTCTCTCAGCAAATCTGCAAGTCGTGATGGTAAGATCTGAGCCATTCCTCTCTGTATTACCAAGGTATAACTCAGTGCTTATTATAAAATTAAACCTCAAGAAGTATATTGAATTAGTAGAATATATTAAAAAAATATACATTACCTGGTTCCTCCTCCCTCTGTAGATTCAGATTCTAAAGGGTCAATGTGGGACTCAGCAACTCTGTTAAAAAGACAAACAACAAAAACAATAACAATGCAGGTAGCAATTCTAATTGTTGACTTTAGTTCCCATGCAGTTTAGAAAGATTTTCCCTGAGTAGTCTTCTTATCTTTCCTAATCTTATGTCTACTATTTCTTCATACATATGCAAACACTGACCCTGAAAGGATCAGGCACCATCCACAGGGATTTCCATAACACCCTGCCCTAACACCTATGATTCTTCAGATGCTTGTTTTAATTGGCAGACTCTTCCAATAGACTGCAAATTCTATGAGAGCTACACTATTCTATTTTGTTCACTTCTTCATTCCTGGTGCCTGCCAACACATACGAAATTCAATATATATTTAATTTTTTTAAAGTTTGATAAACAAATAAAAGAGGTAGTTATTTTCTAGAATGGATTTTTTTAAATTGCCAGAAAATGTATGCACTTGAGAGAGAGAGAGAGACCAACCCCATCCACAATAGAGCATGGTCATGCCATCATCTCTTTTCCTCCATTTCTCCACCCATCAGAATTTTTGGGCACACATTCACACATGCCTGGAGTGTGTTATGGTTAAGAAAAGAGCTGTTTTATAGGGAAATTTTCTAGGAGGATGAAGGGCATTAACAGTGCAATTTGAGATTGCTTTCAGCTACAGAAAAGAAAGAGCAACACCAGTCCTCTATAATATAATCATACGACTAACAGAGATAGTAGGATACAACATCTTCTGATAAAATTCAAATAGATTTGCACATCATGAAAATCTCCTTTTGTGGGACCAGGTAGTTCCCACATGTTATTATGTTTTGATCTATCTCATTACTGCATTTAGGAAATGTTTATAACAAAAGAAAAACCTTTTAAAAATTAATATAGAAACTAAACTAATATAGAAAGAACGAAAGTGGTTCTAACAGTGATTGTTTAGATACAATTTATGACATGACATTTTTATGATATTAATATCCTTGGAAACTGCAAACTTGCACATCAAATCCATGATTCCCTCTTTAACCACTTCCATCTATACAAAATTATCTCCC
Source organism: Tupaia tana (assembly GCA_026018925.1). Lineage (NCBI taxonomy): Eukaryota > Metazoa > Chordata > Mammalia > Scandentia > Tupaiidae > Tupaia > Tupaia tana. The sequence goes on along the minus strand of JAKSZU010000020.1, from coordinate 18,904,128 downwards.
AGTGTCCAGGTGTAAAGCCCAGGCAGAATTTTCCATGGGAGGTTCTTGAGTTCAGAAGCTCTGCATTCCAGTGAGCAAGCTAGCATATTTATTTGCTATGCAGAGGAATTATTTGAGGAAGTGACGGTAGACGCAACTATTTTTACACGAGATTTCTAAAAGTTTTCTGTGTCTTGTCGGGACTGACATAGCAAAAGAGAACAGCAAAAATAAGTAAAACGAAGCCTCAGTGTAGATGTTTTTGTTTCTACCTTGCTTCAATATACTATTGGAGACATTTAAACTGGGACATAGTTTCAAGGGTCATTGTGTTGGAAGGGTCAAGAGGCTTTTTTTTTTTTTTTTTTTTTTTTTTTTTTGTTAATAGAATAAAAGCTAAGTAACTGAGTCCCTTACTGAGGCATGGGGATAACACAACTCCTTATAAAATATAAAGAGATTAGAACCTGATTTGATAAAATCCCAAGGACCTAGGTTGCTACAGGTGAAGGAGAGTGTAAAGACAGTGTGCCTAGAATACAATGACAGGGACTTCAAGTAAGAGGTATGCTCAAGATAGAATTTGCAGTTTTGTCTAACAGTGACCTCTTCAAACATTTTGTTTAATTTAAAAAAATTGTTATTATTGATGTTGAATCCTAGGATAGAGCACCATATAGAAATGAATTTGTTTTATCTTGGTCTCCCAAGTGACAAGCAGATGTTTCATTTCTATTGGTAGCCTTCTTCAGGGAACTAGATATCTGCCACTCACGTGACTTAGTCTATCCTATTTCTTCTTAGCAATCATTGAACGCTCCCTCTAATCCACCCTATCCTTTCAACACTCTCTACCACTTGCCTAGTTTGAGTAACAAGGGCTAAATGTATCACTACTTCCTAACTGATCTGCCTGCTTTAAATGTCTTCTCATTTGCATATGCATGCTCACATACAAGTATGTGCAAGTACACATGGAAACATACACGTGCATACACACACACAAACACACACACACACACAAAGGACAGTTAGAATGATTGTCCTCAAAGACAGATACTATTATGCTTATACTCCACTTTCAGTGTGTTCTCATTTAAAATCGAAGTGTCATTCCAGCTTGCAAGATTATCCATTGCTTTAACTTCTGTATCACTGATAGAACTTAATATAATTTTACTACATATCTTAGCAGCTGTTTGTAGAAGCATGACTCTCTCCATCTAGAATGTGAATTTCCTCAAGTCAGAGACTACATTTTTACTAATAACTAGAATGTGATTTTCAAAGAGTAGGTGGCCATTAAATACTCGCCAAATGAATGACCATTTTTTTGTGTGTGATTTTTGAGGACAATCTCAAGTAGACCATAAGAAAATTCTGATAAAATCCTCCCACCTGTTTTTCCCATGAGACAAAGACTTTCCACAGGATCTGCCATACTTCTCATTCCTTGGTAATTCTGAAAAACTTTATATATGGATGCATATATTTTATTTAAGATACTCTCCCAATCTCATTCACATTGTGGCATTTCATACTGTAAAATCTATACAACACCCCTTGGGCTACATTGTTTAAACTCTCAGGCCTATTTTGCATTTTGTGAATCTCAAGAGGCCTTGAACATGTTTGCCTTATGGAGGATTTCTTGTGCAGAGTGTTCATGCCTGTATAGTACATGGATTCTTATTACCTTTCATCAAAGTGAGCTGTCTCTCCCTTGATTTTGTACTGCCTCCCCTTGTCAATTATAATAGGTGGGATCCAAACATTTCTTATCTAAAATTTCTGGGACGTCCTACAATTCTGCAATGTCATTCTTAGGAACTGTATGTCCATAATCAGTGTTACATACAAAAACACAAGTACACAAACATTGCACCTTAAAACTGCAACACACTGATTGAATTTTTCAAGGCGATTTTTAGATGTTAAACTGTATACTAAGGAGTTCCAGCTTTTATAAGAGACTTCTCAAGTTTCCTATGAAAAATGCTGTAACTTTTGCCAACTTCACTTTTATCTATTTTATGTAACTTGAGTTTCAAGGAAGATTTTACTTGGAAAAAACAATATTCACAACAACAAAATTTCCAGAGCTTAAAAACAGTAAAATATGGTTCAGTCAGTGGCATGGTAGTAAGTGGGGCTGGATTTCACATGGCTGACTGCATGGTTCAAGTCCTGGACCTGGCAATATGAGAAATACGTGTATGTATGTGTGCTCATAATCCTGAAAGTAAAAACTGAGAAGGAATTGTGGCATGGCTATTTCCCACCTGGAAATGATTTCTCCCTCTCTCTCTCTCTTCTCTCTCTCTCTCTCTCTCTCTGGTGAGCACACGTGCCCTCTAGCAAATTAAAAATAAATAAAGGGAACCAGCAGTTAGCGTAATGGCTATGTCGCTGGACTCCCACGTAGTCGACCGTGGTTCGCTCTCTCTTCTCTCTCTCAAGATCTGGTGAGCACATGTCTCTATGTCTCTCTCCCTCTAGCGAAAAAAATTAAAAAATAAATAAATAAGTGAAATTAACTGCGTATATAAAACTGATAGTGACCTTCAAGTAGCAGAAGCTTTTTAACACCTGTTTCTCATTTTTCTTAGTGCCCATCCCATCTGGAAGTCACTTATGGAGACAGAATGTTTTTGTTTTCTGTTCCTAATGATATGATCACCACACTCCTTTCTTGCTAAAAGAAAATAAGTGGCTCAAGATTTATTCTTCCTATGAGTATCTATGAGTCCCTCTATGTGTCAGATATTATATATGTTGCTATTTATAACAACTAGTTAAAACAAACAAATATTATATATGTTGTTATTTATAACAACTAGTTAAAACAAATAAATATTATACATAGTTCCCAAACCTTATAATCTGGTGAGAATCATGTTTTGATATCCACCATTTGTGAAATTAACAAAAGGCTTCAGCTGTTCGGTGGATTGGTTAGTTGTCTGGTTGGCTGGTTGATTCATCCTTCCATTGCTTTGATGATGAGGCTGAGGAACGTTATGAAATGATACTCATTGTTCTTGGATAGACAACAGTCTTTGTCGATGACACATCATGTCCCAATTTAAACATGGAATAGTTACTTCTACTTGGCATTTCCCTTGTATTTTTTTCCTGCAGACTAAAACTGCTCACCTCCTTCGAGGGCAGGAATGCTTTCCTATCCATCTGTGAATTGCTTCATTCTGGCTTCTAGTGCATTACTTTGTACCTACCGGGCATTCTGTAAAATGTCTGAAAATGCCAGTTATTTCTGCATTTCTGGCTGTATTTGTGCAGATAATGATTGGACTATTGAAGGTATTTTTCATTCTCATACCAAGCTCTATCAAAACAGAGGACTATTTTTAGGAGGAATATTGTACTTAGAATGTATGTTTCAAGTAAAGAGTTAAATTGGATGATCTCCCAAACTTCTTCTACCTCTTAATTTTTATGCTTCTGTGTTATTGCACAAGGGTGCAATTTTATAAACAGAAAAATAAGTTTGCCTTTGGGTGTTAGGCTTTCACATCCTTCAATGTGAGTTTTCATTGGATTTACTATAATCATTAGCGCAATGTTCTCTGCATTGTATTGAAAGTACCAGAAAAACCTTGGCTCTGCTGCTCAGTGCAGAATGCCTTTATCATGAACCATCCTGCAAATAATGTTTGCTCACACCATTACACCACTTTGATTCAGTCTCTCTCTCTTTTTTTTTCCTGAAATAAGGAAGTGCATGTGTGATTCTGTGTGGGTTTGCATACGTGCTGGTATAGTTGTTTCCTTTTCATTTCTCTTGGGCATACACCTCTCATACGGTCATTTAATCAATATTTATTGAGTACTTCCTGGCTTCCTAGCATTGCCCTACATACTTTGATAGAGTCAAATTTAGGCAGCCATGCCCTGGGTCTTATAGAGATAGTCTAAATGGGGAAACTTAAATTAACGAGATAATAATAACCTTAGCTGTCTCTGGACCAGTATGATCTACTGTGAGAAAAGACTTACCACGTATGTTAAAGGACAGTGTCAGTAGTGATTATGATTGTTAAAAAAGAATCCTTGAGGGACCAGCAGTTGGAGTAATGGCTATGTCGCTGAACTCCCATGTAGTTGACCACAGTTTGAGTCCTGGACCTGGTGGCTTAAACTCATGCCGGACACATGTGCGTGCGTGCCCAAGATCCTGAGAGGAGAATGGAGGAGAAGGGATTGCGGCATGGCCATCCCCCATGGGGGGTGATTTCTCGCTTTCTGTCTCTCTGTCTCTCTCTGTCTTTCTGGCAAGTGCACGTGCCCTATAGCAAAAACCTCTCCAAAAAAAAAAAATTCTTGAAGTTTAGATTTGTCCTCATATTCATGGAGGAGCCATGTGATAGGTTGAGCAGAGAGAGACTGGCATAAGCCAACGCAGAAAGGTGAGATACAAAAGCAGACCAAGTGCAGGGAGATGGGTTCAAGCAAAGTCAAATTCAAAGACGAGAACAATGAAAAAGAGGGTGGTGGGTGGGCGAGATGGGCAATTTTGAGAGGAACCTGGTAGAGCTTGAATATGATATGCTAGATAGCAAGAAGCCATTGTGCGTAATTTGCATTGAGTGAAGATAGACTTAGCTATATGTCGAGGAGGAACACACAGGTAAGAGAGTCTATTTGAAAGATACTCAGAAAAGTCCCCCTACAGTGCAACAAATTGCTCATTATCAGGTGATTGAAGTAAAGGACAAGGGGCAAATAAGAGGTCTAAATGGGTTTGATGACCAATAGTTCCTATAGACTAATTCTTCGGGTGCTTTTTAGTGAAGTCATCATGTTTTCTTTACTGAATCATGCTTCTGGCCTATGTGTAGGGCAAAAAAACTAACCAAAATCATAGCTATTGTGATTGTTATTACTATAATATCCTTTTGGAGATGTGAAGAGAGAATGATAGTCTTAAAGTGATTTTTTGTAGGCCAGAGCATGTTAAACAGCTATTACCTTTTACCCTAAGGTGGCTTCATCTGAAAGATGGGTGATATGATAGCCAAAGATATGACTTGTGGATTATTCAGGGATCAGCTCAAATAAAAGACACCATATAAATGCAAGGTGTCATTTTCGGTCATCATAACAGGGTCAGCTGTTACTGTTGTCTTGGGAAGTTTATAAGAGCTAATTGTAATAGTACCTCATACTGAAGCCATAAACTGTATGAAATAATCTTTGAGTCATAATATTAAAAATGTCCAAAGGCAACTAAACAGCCTTTGGAAATAAATGAGACTGCTTTGATTTTTACCTGTGACAATAGCACAAATTTGGCATTTTTCTGATTTGGAAAAGTTCTGAGTCTGGAAATTAAACTGTCAGAGTAGAAAAGTATGGGAATGTAAGGACCAAAACCTGTTTAATCAAAGTGCTAGATACTTTTTCAAAAAGGGTAGGAAACAGATTGTCCAATAACAATGCAACTGTGTGAAATATGTCTTTGGAACAAGGAGAGATGGAAAAAAATAGAAAGAAGGCAAGAAAAACTAGAGATTGTTTTCTTAATTGTTAACCAAAAGAAAATGTGTTCCTCTCTTATTTTAGTTGCATTTATGATGCAGCTATAACATCAATGGTTAAATAAACTCTCTCTTTACTTTCAATGAAAACTCTTGCCTTTGAAATCCTTTGTTAATGCACTGATCTAAATATTTAATTCCAGAATTTTATACGCATCATAGAAATCTAGCGTGTGTGTATGTGTGTGAGTGCGCACGTGCACACATGTGTGAATTTTCTGTCTTTTCATTTAAATAGTTCTATCTCTGCTATAAAGAAGGTGGTAACAGAAGGTGATGAAAAATAACATGCACTTTGTAACTCCTAAATTACAAGCGTGTCTTTGGCACTGGACTCTATATTCTAGTTACTATTATGTTTTCCTAATGAATCTTTGTTATCTGTAGATCTGTTATATGCAATTAATTGACAGGCTGAAAAGGCCATGACATATGTCATACTCTGCTGTGCTGTGGTTTGGAAAATGCAATTAAAAGAAATGTAGTGGGATTTATCCAAATAGAGGTTCTCTCTTTTACATGAGGTCCATGACAATGTCTGGCACCACTAATCTCACTTTTTCTTTTCTTTCATTCATTTAATATTTATTGAATTCCAAGTTTATTTAAAATTTTTATTTATGATTTATTTTTCCCATGAGTGAGAGAGACAGCACCCCTAACAGAGTGTTGATGACACTGTCCACCCTAAATTCCAGCCAGCCCAAGACCATGAGCAACCACATACCCATTCTACTCAAGGAGGTCTCTGGACGCTAACGGGGGAACCTTCCTATGGGGTCAGCGTCAAAGAGCATTGCATTTTACCACTGTGCCACCATTTGGTTCCTAAACTACATTTTTGTACTAAGACTACTGTAGTGAGCAAATACCCAGAGCCTTGAAGAAAATTCAACATAGCTAGAAAAACACTCAACTAGCTTTTTTAGCTAACATAAAATTCATGTAAATGGAATAAATAAATAGATCTTAAGATTTTTAAGAGTTTACTAGGTAGCACTATTTACAATGTGCTTGGCTTTGTGTCTTATTTGAGAAGGTGGGACTCTTCTCTCCTTTTGATAATTTCTCTCCCTATCTCCCAGCAGTTGTTGTAGACTTTGTTCTGTTAGGGATATCATGAAGATGTGCAAGAAACACTTCACTCAGCAATGCCAATGTAAGAAGACTGCTCCTCACCTTTTAGATTATTGAGTAAAGCTTGAATCATGACACACAACATCAATAACACTAATGATTGTAGAAGTAGGCCTTCTTGAGAGAGTAACTGAGAGCATCTAGGTGCTTATATTTCTATCCCAGATCCTCTCAACAATATTGCTACCATCTTCCTTGGGAGTTTTCAAATACTCTTCAACTTGGGTTTGAAGTTGCCTTTATTCTCACTGCTTTTTCTACTTTCTATAACAAGCTCAGGAAAAAACATATCAGTTATTTGGAAAGCCTCAGAAACAAATTCCAGATATTTGTATTCCGTTCTTAAGGCTATTCTTACCTGAAGCAGAGGTCAGACACACTGATAATTAGGTTAGAGAAATTTTCAAATAAAAAAAAATTTGAAATGAAGTGTTAAAAAAATAAAACTACTAAACACTCAGTTTTACTTCTTACTAGTTTTCTCCAATGTAAATTTAACCCTTTTTGCTGTCAAATTACGGAAGTCTATGAATATATAAGCAACCAGCTACGATTGCTGCATGTTCAGAGGCCTTGTCTTTTTTAATCAACAATCTAAATCTATATATAGATACTTGCCTAGTACCTGACATGATGTAGAAGCTCAACTGATATTTATGGAGTAGATTCAGAGGGAGGGTATGATAAAAACTATGCTGTCTTGGTTGTGTTGCTTGTTACATGAATATATGCATTTATCAAAACCACTAGAACTCTACACCAAAAGAATTTGATTGTGTATAAATAAAGTTTTTCAATGGTTGCTCACCTCATAAAAAATATCTGTACATGCCCATTCATTCTTCTCTTTATCCATCTGTCATTTCTGAGGAAGCGCAATGAACTGAGCACAGTGCTAAACTCCAAAAGCATATAGATAAATAAGTGATCTCTTCCCTTCCTCCCTTAGAATTGCTCTTTTATTCCCTCCCTGTTTCTTATACTCTCTCATAGTTCCCTTTTGTTGGAAACTTGCTGTATCAAGGCCTAATAGATCATGGCTTCTCAGAGGACAGAAGGATCTAGACGTTCTGGATCCTTTCAGCTCGGAGATGATTAGATGATTTAAGGTTAAAATGAGGTCCTATTTTAGTGACATTATGGATAACAAGAAACTGCATTTCTAAGAAATGTACTTGCTGACAGAAATAGATTTTCAATTCAAATTAATAGATTTTTTTAAAAAATGAAGCCATCAGCTAGAGCTCACCTGCACGTCAGTGCACTGACTTTTATTTGGAGAGAAGGATAATGTAGTGATGTGAAAGTAAGAGCAGTAGTAAGAGTAATATTTGAGTGGGGTGATGGATTTGACTGCATACTTACTATAACTCGGCATTGTTTCTACCCTCCAACATAGTCAATAAAATGTGGTCCTACCTTCAGCTAATATATTCTGATGGCCTAAACCAGTAAGAGTAATACTCTTCCCTTTCTCAGTGATAATTTAGTTATAATACATGCATCCAATGTGCATTATACACTTATATGTGCCAGATTTTGTGTTAAGCACTTGATTTGAACTTACCCAAGTAATCATCACAACAGTCTAGTGAGAAATCTAGTACGATGACCTCCAGTTTATAGAGAAGGAATTTGAAGCCCAGAGGAATAAAGCGACTGCCCTAAAGGTAAACAGCTGTGAAGTACAACGCTAGAATTCAGATTCAAGCCACCTATCTAGTTCACATGTTCTCAACTATTTTATTCACCTGCACAAAACTCAGTTCTGGTCCATGACACATGAGGAAAAAAAAAAATCCTTGGGGAATTTCTCAGAGTTTTGTCACACCTGAGGATTGAACCAATTATAGGGAGGAGAGAAGACCTAGGAACCAGAGATACAAAGGTAATGATCAGACGTGCCACCTGGCGTGTGCCCATCATACGTCTTTGTATATGAGATAATACACACCCTCACTGTATAAATCAATCTGAGTCAGAATATTCTCTTTAATAGTCAAAATTATCTATACAGTTATTAATATGTCGAATGCCAATTTCACCATTTGTCACATATGTAAGCTATGAGGGTCTTTCAAAAAGTTTATGGAAATGCATATTATGAAAACTCTGTGTAGATTTATAAAATTTTTGCACTAAAAATAATCTAATTTTTTCAAAGACAAAAGAATTTATTACTCATGGCATATTAAGCACATAAGCATCATAGTTACTTGAGTTCCCCTTGCCTTCAATTTAATGGAGTAGGAGTGATGTTGACTAAACTCAAGCAGATGTAGTCCATACAGTCTGGTTGTGTCACAGCGAGAAACATTGAGCTTCCACATTACGAGGGGGCTGCTAACAAATCCACCCCAAGAGAGGGTGTATCTTTATTATGCTCCTGGGAAGAAAAATTCTGCCTTCTATTTCAAAGGGAAATGCTATTTATATTTTTCCTTTTTTAGTAAACTCATTTTAATTCCATCTCCCCATGAAGTTTTAGAAGTCTGCTCATATATAGTTATTCATGTAAACTTAACCTAAAATTGGTTTTGTCTTATCCCTATCCAGACTGAGGGTTAAAGAGGTTAACTACTACGCCATAATCATATAGCAAGTAAATGGCAGAGGCTAGTATGCTGAAAGCTAGAACCTATGTTCTCAAATACCCTGCACAACTATGTTTCCCAATCATAAACATTATTCCATAATAATACTTTCTTAGTCAAAGCCTCTTCCTGTTGCTTTTACAACAGGAGAGTTATACATATTTACATAATATATTATACATAATATATAAAGTATATATATATATATATATATATATATATATATATGTATGTTTATAAATATAAACATAATACATATATAAAAGTCCAGGTTGATTGATTGTTAAATTAATTAAAGAGCTGGCACATAGACACATAGCAAGTGGATTATACATATTATGCTTTCTTATGCCACTGAGCAGTGAGATTGAATAAAATACTGGTCTCCTATAACTGGCTTGGAAACAAGCCAAGGCAATAAATAGCTAGTCAGTTTTGACTTTTTTTAATTTTTGTTTATACTTTTTATGCAGCTGGAAAACATTTTCAAATTGAACTTTGTTTTAGTTATGATGAGTCTTAAATATGTATGTGTTTTTATTACATTGCTCTATTGAGGAATTTGAAAAACTTGGAAGTCTTCAAAATATGAACACTATAGTAGAGCACACAAACACAGAGAATGAATTAAGGATTTTCAGAGAGCTAGCCATAGGACTATGATTTCTCATAGGTGAGGTTTAAGCCCATTCATTATCAATAGCTTTGGGCTTTAGCTAGAAACATGTCAGTGTCCACCATTGGTGTTTACAGCCTGTAACACAAGACATAAGCTTTACTCACACTGCTGCCCATTCTTTTAAAAATTGTTCTGAATGGTGGGCATTAAAAATGGATGAGTCTAATTTCACAAGACCCACTGTCACTAATCAACAGCATGAGTAAGGAGAAAAAATAATTAGATTTTAAAGTCTTTACCCCTGAAAACTTCAATGGCTCTGTGTTTTTGTTGTTGTTGTTGTTTTATTTTGTTTGAGCGGTTTTTGCTGCAGGATATGTGGGCGTGCCAGTAAGACAGAGAGAGACAGAAAGCAAGAAATCACCCCCTGGTAGGGGGGGATGGCCACACCACAGTCCCTTCTCCTCCATTCTCCTCTCGGGATCTTGGGCAGGCACACACATGTGCCTGGTGTGAGTGTAAGCCACCAGGTCCAGGACTTGAACCGCGGTCAACTACATAGGAGTCCAGCGACATAGCCATTACACCAACTGCTAGTTCCATCAGTGGTTCTCTTTCTACAAAGAATGGAATGGGTTTAAAGACACAGAGTTATCTGTGGGGAATGTGCTGTAAATATGAAGAAGAAGGTTATTAAAATGAGTTTAATCTTTTGGAGAGCCTTCCTGTAAACAGTGATGGCTTTCTCTGGGAGAAATGAGATTGTCCAATTGGCATTGCTGGACTCCAAATTTCTTGGACATATTTATAAGGACTATGTGCTACTCATTGCTACATTCTTCATATCAGAAGGTAAAGAGGGAGAAAGGTGTGAATGGAAGGGAAATAGGTTCTGGAAGCTTCACCTGTAGCAAACCCCTGAGCCCATGCACTCATCCCTTGCCAAAATCTCAATCTCCCGTTTTGTTTCCTGGTTAGGATATAAACTCGGAAGGTAAAAAAGTATCTTCAAAAATAACTATTTACTGGGACCAGCAGTTAGTGTAATGGCTATGTCGCTGGACTCCCATGTAGTCGACCGCGGTTCGCGTCCTGGACCCGGTGGCTTAAAACTCACGCCGGGCGCGTGTGCGTGCGTGCCCAAGATCCCGAGAGGAGAATGGAGGAGAAGGGATTGCGGCGTGGCCATCTCCCCTGGGGGGTGATTTCTTGCTTTCTGTCTCTATGTCTCTCTCAGTCTGTCTGGCGAGCGCATGCACCCTATAGCAAAAACCTCTTCAAAAAAAATAAATAAATAACTATTTACTGCTAAATTCACTTGAAGTATTTAAGGGGAAGAACCATTTTAAACTTTGGCATTTTTTGACTTCTATAATATGTTTTTTTTCTCATATGCTATATCCTAACTTTCAAATATCGGGAATGAAGCTATTTGATCAATGAATTAGTTTTAAAGACTTTTATCTATACCACTTACAAATTAATCTTCCTTTTAAAAAAAGAGCAACAGTAAGAAAGCAGAGTTAAAATTTGTATTTAAAAATAATGAATCGTGCTGTGCTTTTTAGTAATTAAATTAAGAAACTGTAACCTACAAATGTCATCTAATCTGTAATGGCTCCTGGACTTCCCCTATGCATTAATCACTAATGGTGGAGTTTAGGCGTCAGCGGGGGAGATGTCCAGGTCTTTGAGGCTGTCCTGCATCCTGCCAGCTCACACCACGGGGGCAAGCACACACTGCCTATCCAGGGGTATTCCAATCAATCTGCGTCAGGACTTGGGAAGTTAAATGTTCAGGGATCAGATTTATGCAGAGGAAAGGCAGAAGATCATGCCTCCTCTACAAGACTTTTGGGGGACATTCTTAGAGGCTGTAAACATCAAAATAATCTCATTAAAATTTTACATCCTATCTCTGGGATGAATAACTATCAAAGGACAACTTGGCAGTCATGCAAGGGGTGGATTGATTGGAACAAAACTGACAATAAAATGATGGTGTATTTTCTCTCGTTTCAAATGTAAATGAATGTCCTTTGATTCTCAGGAAATGCAGCCACAGTTCTGCCTCCCACCATGGCACAGAGAGAGTTCCTCCCTAGAGATCTCATCTTACACCTGACAGGCCATCAGTCAGTAAAGAAAGAAAAGCTTCCAGAGTATCTTCTTTAACACAAACACAGTGGTGATGGGCTGCTGAAGTCTGCACTATTTCTTTGACAAAGGAGCAATTTGAACAACTGATTTGTTTCCACCAATATATCTTTTTCTTTTTAAATTAAGAGAGGGTGTGTGTACTCCCCAGAAAGAGGGGTGGGGAGGAAAAGAGAGAGGGAGAGAAAGTAAGAAAGCACCCCCATGGAGGATGGTCATACCACAATACCTTCTCCTACATTCCTCCCTCCTTTTGGGATTCTGGGCATGCATGTACATGTGCCCAGTGTGTTTTTCAAGCCACTGGGTCCAGGACTCAAACCACACAGTGGTATCCCACTGCCTTAACCACCACACCACCAGCTCACTTCCACCAATATATCTTGTAATACTTTTAAAAATACCCTTTAATGGGCCTGCAGGTGGCATGGTGAAGGTGCTGGACTCTCACATGGCCAACCACATTTGAATTCTGGACCTGGTGACTTGCTTTCTCTCCCCTCAACCCTCTCTGGTGAATATATGTGCCCTATGGTAAATTTAAAAATAATAATAATAAGTACAATTAAACCAATAATCCTAAAAGTGCATACTTTAAGAGAAACAGTGCTAAAGTAACCTGGGAATATGGGCTCAACCTGCTGAGTCTGATAGGACAGCATTGCCATTGCTTCATTAATTCTATCCCTCTGCAGGCCCCATGCTTTCATTTCTGCTGTTGTGCTTGCTCCTTCCTCTTACTGCCCCTTCACCCATTACACAGTGCCCCTTGACCCTGATGATGTGCCTCCATTCCTGCTCTGCCTTGGTCTTCACACTCACATACTGATTTCTCTCTGTGCTGTCAATGAACTGGGTCTGCATAACCCTATGTATAGGGTCAAGGGCTGGGAATGTTGAGAATGGAATAGGCTAGAATGTGTTTCCATAGGGGTAGGAGTAGTGTCTTCTTCGTTCCCAGTTACAACCTCTACTTATATCTCATACAGAGTGATGGGAGCATAGCCCTCATTGGATGGATTGATGATGGTTCAGAATGGATGAATGAATGGATGGGGAATGGATGGATGAATGAACAAGAAGAAAGCCATATGGACAAGATACCAAAGCTACATACTCTTTAAGATCTTAAATCATTTCTCATTTTAATTCACCTTCATAGTGCTTGCATACACATACACATCTTTTTCTCTACCCATTTTGAGGAGTGGATTTGTATAACAACCTCTCAGCCCAAATGATGCTTATGAGGAAATATGTCTTTACTCATCTGCACTACAACTGCATAAATTGATTAAATTCTGAGTGGAAAAGGTTCAATTATATAACTTCAAGTTGCAGGAGTTTGCAGATAGATTCTAAATGTCTAAGCTAATTTTTTTTTTTTTCTGGTAGTGTCAGTTGTGTATTCTGGGAGCCCATGGTCTAATGGAATTACAAAAATTACCTACAATCATACAGACACACTCTCACACAATCATATGCTGTTGCCATTTTATTTGTATCGAGTTACTGTAGTTGCTTATGATAAAGCTGTACGTTGAAATCAATATACCGTATTTCCTAAGAGCATAGGCTCTGGAACCAGACTACCTGGGCCCTAATACTAGTTCTGCCATTTGTAACTTTGTTTTTTGTTGTTGTTGTTTGTTTGTTTTTATAATTAGTTATTTATTTTTATTTATTCATTTATTTATTTTTAATTTGACCAGAGAGAGACAGAGACAGAGAGAGAGAGACACAGAGAGAGAGAAAGTGAGAAAGCAAGCCACCAGGTCTGGGACTCAAACCGTGGTCAGCCATATGGGATATGGGAGTGTCCAGTGCCTCAACCACCACTCCACCTGCAGGTCCCCACCATTTGTAACTTTGTAAACATGGACAAGTCACTGAAGTTCTCTGTGCCTCAACATCTTCATCTAAAATAGAAGTGGGGTGGGAGGGGAGGACCAGTAGTTAGCATAATGGCTATGTCACTGGACTTCCATGTAGTCGACCGCGGTTTGAGTCCCGGGCCCAGAGACTTAAACATGCCGGGCGCGTGGCGTCCATGCCCAAGATCCTGAGAATGGAGGAGAAGGGATTGCAGCGTGGCCATCCCTCCTGGAGGGTGATTTCTCGCTTTCTGTCTCTCTGGTGAGCTCACGTGCCCTATAGCAAAAACCTCTCCAAAAAATAAATATAAAATAGAAGGGGGGTAGTATGTTAATTCCTGCCTCCTGAATTTTGTAAGGGTTAACTATAATACTGTGCAAATAACTTAGACCTGTGCCTGACTCATGGCAAGTGCTATACAAGGAGTCTTCAAGAAGTGCATGGAAAATGCATCTGATGAAAAACTAGTGCGTGGACTTCACTTTTTTTTTTTTTCACCAAAATAAATTTTCACTTTCATTCCTTTTCTCCATGAACTTTTTGAAGTTTCCTAGTGTAGGGGGCAGCTGTGGTGAGATAAACTATGGTAGCATTTCAATAGCAAGAGGCTGCTGAGAGGTTTCTCTCTCTCTCTCTCTCTCTCTCTCTCTCTCTCTCTCTCTCTCTCTCTGTGTGTGCTTTTTTTCCTGAGTATTGAATGCTACCTCAATACATCATTAATCCATTGATTCAGCATTTTATATAGCAATGACATGTGATAGGTGCCATGGCATATATTGTGCCTAAATGAAGAATAGATAGCATTTTCCCTGCCCCATCCCACCAAAATTATATTCTATTTGGAGAAATAAATTTAAATTATGTATATATTTATAAACATATATATATTTATAAATATATATGGGGTATACATATATATTTTCCTTGTTTTCTATATGAAACATGTTTTCAGTTGATAATAAGGGCTATAGAGATGATGCAAGGGAACGGAAAGTGATCAGAAGAGCCCGAGTTGGAAGAGAAGGGAGCTGAGAACTAAAATGAGAAGCCAGTTATGTGCAGAGCTAACGAACGACATTCTAGGGTCAGCGGTGCCAGTCCTGGAGATAGAAACTTGGCATGTTCACAGCATAAGAGCAAGAGATTGGGAGAGGGGGTTGGAGGAGGATGGAGAGGGGGGACTGACAGCAGTGGTGGGGTGACAGCAGGTGAGGCCTGTGGACTAGAGTAGAGCCAGTCCATCCAGACCAGCCTGATCTGATCAGATTTCCCTCATCATTAAAAAGAACCTTATCTGGACGGCCCTTTATTTCCAAGGCTCAGATAAAGCCCAAATTTTCCTTAATTATCATCACCTCTGTAGTAGATTTCTGGAAAAAAAAATAGATACACAAAAGGCATCTGCCTATCTTTATCTGAGCGTCTGAGTAATCCAGATTTAACCCATCTACCTAATTGCATTTTGCTATTTTCCCTTTCTTTATCCTCCAATTGCTCCACTGGGCGGGGGGTCTGGAGGGCAAACACATTCATTATGTTGCCAGCAAACAAGATAGGAATCGCACTGCAGGGGACAAAATTAAATTTACAGCTTTCCCTTGTACATGTCATAAACTATTGATTTAACACAAGAGGAGAAAGCTGCAATGATGGGGCACAACTGCAGTGTGGAGTTGTGCTCTGGCAGAGAAGTCAGTAGTGACCACTGATAGAAGCAGATCCAGGCATCTGAGACCAGCCCATGGTCCCAGCCAAAGGGTGAAGGATGCTAGCCGGGGTTTACATATTGGGCATGTGTAACTTCTACCTAGAACCATCTCCTGCTGTTATATACTACTGATAATTTTATGCCTGGATAAAGCGTGGAGTGATCACTGAGGGGAGAATAGATTCAGTGAATATTTAAATCCAATATCCCTGGGACCTTTGAAAAAGTTACAAGTGAGAAGTCAGACTCAGAGAGGCAGATAGCCTAATTAAGGATACTCAAGCTTCTAAGTAATAGAAGTAGTTCTCTTCCTACAGGAAGCCCTCAGGTACGCCTCAGTATTTTCTAGGATCAGCCCCTTCAGGCTTCCTTAGCACCATGTATGGGGCACTGACACTGGTCCCCAGTTATCGCCCTCACTTAACTAGATGTTCCTTGGTTACAGAGTATGCATCATGTTCATGCTTACATCTAAATGATGATGAGAGAGTCTAAAGTGTAAAGGCATTCTATATGTGTTAGTTGAATTTGAGATCCCACATTGATTTTCAAGTGAGACAAGATCTTGACCATATATTTCCCCTTGAAACCTCTTTTGTCACACTTACTTTATTTAGTATGTTACACAACTCTTGCATATGGGCTATAATTTCTAAGATTTTTTTAAGCAGACTACTGCTGTATCCATCCTAATAGGGCATTTGTGGGTATTAGCTAAGCTGACTGTGGAAATCAGATATGTCTTGTTAACTGCATTTTAGTAAATGAGACGGATTTAAGAAACGCAGTGCACGTCTGGGTTAGAAAACACTATTATTCAGTGTTCATACAAATATTTGGCATATTCATGATTCAAAGGACACAAGTCGAGCTGAGAATTTAGCAAGCACAATGTTTTAAAAAAGTGTAGTACTTCGAAACCTTTTCTAACAAACTTTAGCTTCAGCTATGAGTCTGTCTAGATAACCCGGAGACTACTCGGGGTGCATGGGAAGTATAAGTGCATGGCCTTCTTCTTCCTGTTTCTTTATTTTCCATTTTGTTGTTGTTCCTCATCACAAAGCCCCTACCCTTTCTACAGACCTACAAAACGCCAGTCACTTGTAGTTCCTAGCAGGGCCAGTGAAAAATAAGATGAGGGAACACAGAGGCTGATGATCAAGCCATAATTGTCCTGCTCAAGGAGCACTTTGAAAAGAAGAACAAAGCCTAGTTTTGCCAGAACTTCAGGTAGCAGAGATTTATCAAGTTGACCCATCCAGCCAAGTTACAGCATTGTAATGCAAAGTGGTCACACCACCACAGACACATATGTACACACACACACACACACACACACATATATATGTGCGCACACACACACACGCCTGTCTGAACAGAAAGATGAAGTTGTATGTGCGAAAGTAACACATAAGACAGACAGGAAATGCCAGTTTTAATTTCTTAAATGAAATTGGAAAACTTTTCCTGTCAAATTCTTTAGAAACATGGTGTTAAGATATTGCAAGAGTGTGGCATTGTAAAAATGTGCCTGGAATTAGACACTAGAAAAGCCAGAAATGTAATCCCAAATCTACCACGGATACATATGACATTAGCAATAGGAGCGTCCATTTTTGTACCCATAAAATTATGACAATCAAAAAAAGTTGAGTCTTAAAGGGTTATAAATTGGGACATGACATCCAGAGGTTAACTTTCCAAAACTTTATAATAGGAAATAGTTTCCCAACTTTGATTACAAAGTAAGTCTTAACAATTTTATGAACAAACTATGCCATTATCCAGGAAAGATTTAGAGGTGTTATTTGTAGAATTCATTCCTCTTCCTGTTTTCTTGGCTAGAATCAGTTTGGGGAAGCTCTCCCAGGACCCAGGCAACTTCAGCAAGCTGTGCAGGTCATGGAATATCGCCAATTCCAAGTCATGCACGAGATGTGTACTGCCACTCACAGGATCTCTAAACACAATCCTCTAAGACCACTTATTACCAGCCACATGAGGTTGTCTAAGATTTTAGTTAGGAGAGCAGTAATTTATTACAGACTACCACTAGAACTCATTTTCATATGCCAAAATGCTAATGTGAATGTGCAGAAAGAACCTCTTTGTCTCGAGGGGCAAAGGAGGCGGCAGATCCATTAATGTTCTTTCTTTTCTGCCCTACTTCCTTTTCAATTTTTTTTCTGCTTAGGGTGAGTTATTTTGACATGATTATGCACTCTCATTCTTGCATTCAAATCCAGTATTCCCCACCCTCGCCCGCCAGTCCCCATCTATTAAGTCTGTCTCTGTGTGTACACACACACACACACTTTTGTAGGGTTTGTACCTTTTCCATGTAAATGCTTCTCATATCAGGTTCAAGAGAGGTAGGCATCACATCCCTGCTAAGTGTAACAGGGAACCCAACTAGTCTTTGAAGGAAAACTGCTGTGTCATCTCTTTTTGGTGCATGGAACTTCAGATCGATGAATTTTGATTGAGAATATTTCTTGGCACCAAGCCCACCCATGAGATAGTTTGGAATATCCATTTCTTCCATTGTGACATTCTTGGCAGTCAGTATTCCCAGTGTTTGATTAGGAAGGAGAGGACTATGGACTTGATTTCTTTTTTTTTAAAATTTATTTATTTAATTCTATTTGTTATTGTTATTTTTTAATCTGACAAGAGAGAGACAGAGAGAGAAAGGGAAAGCAAGCCAGCCACCAGGTCCGGGGCTCGAACCACAGTCGGCCATGTGGGAATGCAGCACTCTTAACCACCACACCACTGCCATCCCCATGGACTTGAGTTCTTTAAGCCTAGAGCATAACCATTTCTAGTAGCTAGTCCAGGCTAGCAACGCCTGACCAGACCAGCCACCTTCAGAGCAGTCATGGAGCGAAGTGGTGGAACTGGCACTTGGTCTAATGGCATACCCACTGCCTGATGTTCAGTTATTTTAAGTACAAATAAATGGAGTTAACCACAGATGGTTCATTTAGTTCACCCTATGACTATTGCATTACTTGCTATTTACAGACTGAGATAGGAATAAAAATGTTTACTCTGATAATTCTGAATGCTAATGTAATATCATACTGCTATGTGCATTCATGAGCTGAATGGAAAGATTCTGCAGAAAATGTCATTTCATGCTGGTCTTATTGAGATATGTATAGTATCTCTTGCTTCTTCACTGGTGGATATGAAACCACAGAAAACTGCAAGCTCCCTGTCCCCAAAGTATAATCTAAAGCTGAACTCTCTCATAAGGCAACTACTAGCCACGTGTAACTATTTAAACTTAAAATAATGAAATAAAACTGAAAATTCATTTTCCTACTTGCACTAGCTACTTTTCAAGTACACGTGACTAGGGACTGCTTGATTGAACAGTGTCTATTTAGAAATTTCTCTTTATTTGAAAAAGTTCGATTGAGGAGCATGGTAAAATATTATTTCTCTAAATGAGACTTGCTGAACTGTGCCTTCAGCTTATTAAGAATGCAAATTTCTGGACTTATTCAAGAGCTACTCAATCAGGGTCTCTGGGGTGTGGCTTTAAAATATGCACAGTAACAAACTTCTCCAATGTTCCTTCTGTACAGTGACATCTGAGAGTGCTTCTAACAGTATGCCTTCACATCTATTATGCATTCACACACCAGTCACCAAAATATTGCTAGGTGTGTTTTATTTAAAATAGTTCTTCCTTCCCTATTTCTATTTTGTTATATTTTCTGTCTCTCTCTTGTTTTTTTTTTTTTTTTTTTTTTTTTTAGATTTCTTTTCCCCATGTATTTTGGGGTCATAAAATGATTGCCATGAGAAAAATAATTACTCACTGGATCTTATCCCTCCTTATTGCCAGTGACTCCAGAATTAGCAGACATAACAAGCAAAGTATTCAACAGAGGAGCACCTGGTTATGTTTTCCTGAAAAACTCATCAGTTATGAATCTCTTTAAATTTTCAAGGATGCGCCTCTTCCTTTTGTCAGTCCTTTGAGTTTTATTTTATTACTTTAAGTTATAAAGAAAGGTACAATTAGTCTCAAGGATGTAGGGACTCTTAAAAATACCTTTCCCTTTTTACTTGGATTATATCTACACCATCACAGAACGGTCTTCTGGCCCTGGAGATCCACTCTCACCTCATCATAAGAATCACCTTGAGTCATCATGGGATTGAAGTGGTCAGGAATTTTCCCACCTGAGTCTGCTAATCGTAAAATGTGGAAACACTAATCTGGCATCTGATTGGTCACCTCCAGGGATGCACATGTGACTCCCTTCCAGAGTTTGCCTGCCTAATCATTATGGAGCCCTAAAAATATGCTTTCTTACATGGAGTCGAACTTGTCTTTGCAGCATAAGCATGCCCCAGTGCTATTCGTTAGGACTGTACAGAATATGCTCAATTCTCTACCTTTCATGCGATGCCTTTCTCTACTTGAGTCTCCCAATCATGTTCCTCCACTGCCTTCCTTTCCCTTGGGTGCCTCTGATCATGACTTACTTTTGTTTGTAACTGTTCTATTTTCATTATGCTGTTGTGTCATCTCCTTATCCTGGTCTCTTTTTTTCTGAAAAGAAAGAGATTTGCTTGTATTATGTTAAAATGTAGCACTTCGATCCTTTCCCCTCTTCAGTAAAACCTGACTTAATTTGTCGTATTTAGCAGTGACACCCCCATCACATTACAGTCCCTGCCCCCAAACCCAGTCACCCTCTAAGGTTCGCTGCGGCTCACCACACCATGCCCCTCGATCCCAAACATGTGTTGTTATTTCACTGTTGGTTTTATGTACCAATAAGTTCGAATAGAGGTAATCAGCATTTCTTGCTCTGACCCATATGAAATTAGAAGGGTTTTATGTGAATTTTTGCATTCTTTTACTCAACTTTCAGGATCTCAGCAGTAATACCTGTTCGCTTCTGTCACAGATAGTCTAAACTGATCTGATCGGTTCTAAAACGAGTCAGCCCTGGAGGTCTCCTTTTTCTTCTTTTATTTTCTTTCCTGCAGTGTGGGATTATAGGTTTGCCACCCCCTGCCTGGGGACTCAGAATGAAACCTAAAGAGAACTGGAATTTTCACCAGCATCCTAAATCACCATTATTAAGTCCAAAGAGCACATCCTGTACAGGAAAATTGCAGCAGCATATGGGCAGCCCTCTGCACTTCATATGTTATCCATCACATTACAGAGCCCTGCCACATGTTCCTGAAGCGACCAGGGAAGAACTTGGCTCAGTGCTTGCTGAGTAGGGCCTCTTAATCTGTTTTACAGCAAACAGTTTTGCAATTACTGTGGGCATCATGGACCCAGCTGATATTTGAGCTTTGTCCTGACAAGTCTGCAGCAAATAAACAGATGACACAAAGATATTCAACTGAAATCAATGAAAAAGGAGCAAGAGAAATAAAGAGAGGGTTTATAGGTTACAAATACGAAAGGGAAAAAATACAACTCTTCCTTTGGAGAGGTTTTATCTGGTCTAATGTACGCACGTGGGTACTTCAAAAAGTTCGTGACAAAGAAAAGTATAAGTTTATTTTGGTGACAAAAAAAATGTTGATATCTATGTATGGCTATTTTCATAATATGCATTCCCATGAACCTTTTTTTTTAGAGATTTTTGCTATAGGGTGCATGTGCTTGCTAGAGAGACAGAGAGAGAGAGACAGAGACAGAGACAGAAAGCAAGAAATCACCTCCCCCCCCCCCCCCGGGGGGAATGGCCATGCTGCAACCCCTTCTCCTCCAGTATCCTCTCAGGATTTGGGGCACACATACACACATGCCCAGTGTGAGATTTCTTTTTAGAGAGATTTTTGCTTTAGGGCACATTTGCATGCCAGAGAGAAACAGAGACAGAAAGCAAGAAATCATCCCCCAGGGGAATGGCCACACCACAATTCCTTATCCTCTATTCTCCTCTCGGGATTTTGGGCATGCATGCACATACACCTGGTGTGAGGTTCAAGCCTCCGAGTCCAGGACCTGAACTGCGACTAGCCATGTGGGAGTTTAGCAACATAAGCATTACGCCCTCTGCTGGTCACACTGGTATGAGTTTTAAACTGCTGGGTTCAGAACTCGAACCATGGTTGACTATGTGGGGGTCCAGCAACATTACCATTGCACCATCTCCTGGTCCCTCCATGAATTTTTAAAGACCCTTTGTATGTATGTGTATATAAATGTGTTCCAAATCTATTGGTCTCTCTATAGTCATATAAATAGATGGATATACACACTTACACATCTAAAATCATTAACATTTGTCAAGAACTTACTGTAAGTCAGATAGTATCCTATGCATTATGAAGGAAAAATGATAAAAGAATCAAAATAGACCTCAGCACCTGCTATCATGAGTAAGCTTAGTAAATGAGAACAGACGTTAATCAAGTAGTCTCAGAAATAAAAGTAAAATTATGCTTTTCAGAAGTGTATGCTGCTGTAAGGGTCTACAGGGGTGAGTTTTGATCTTAGTCTTATAAAGGAAGGCGTTCATGAGGAATTGACAGCTGAGCTGAGATCTAAGGCAGTGGACTACAAATCTTGGGGTTTTTTTTTTTTTTTTTTTTACAATATACTTCAAGATGCATGTTTGTGTATAAAAAGATGCATGTTTGTGTATAAATTGCTTGTATATACTCCTATTGATGAATATTTCAATACTTTTCGAGTACGATTTGCAGTTCACTTTAGGGGAAAGTAAATAGAAATAAAATCTGCCAGTTGTTTGTATTTTTGCTTTTTCTTCCAATGTTCCCAAAGATCTACTGTGTATTCCTTAAAGGATGATCGTATTTTGCTTGGGAGACTTCTTTGTGGATACAGATAAGCTAAGTAAAACTAGTAGGAATGTGGGGATGGGAGATATCTGTGATATCATTGGGGAAGGAGGGACTAAGCTATGTTTGAGGAGCTCAGAGAAGCTCTGTCGGGCCAAGTACCAGTCCTCAGGAGTGAGAGAATGAGGTTAGGTGAGAATGAGAAAGAACTTAGGTTCAAAACCGGGCAGAGTATTGCTGAACCCAGTAAAGTTTTAGTTCTAGGATTAACAGGAAGCTGTGAAATGTTCACTCTACAGGCAAAAAGATTCCACCTGAGTTTTGAAAGAATCATTTTTAACTAGCTGTGGAAAATGTGTTTTAAGAGCCCATATTAAAATCCAGACAACTGATTTTGTCAGTGAATGGGATATTAAAAATAAATTAAAGTTTATGAGAATGTTCTTTGTCTTCCAATTTAGTGATAAGAAATGCCTTCCTAAATTAGCCAAGGTACATAATGTACCAAGTAGTATAATGAACATAACTGAATCGTTATTCTTGCAGTTTCTCAAGGTAGACCAGTACATATTTGTGACTGGTAATTATCCCAACCGTACCCATCATCATCATCATTCTGAATCACAATTTCTCCCTTCATATATCACTTTATTGTCTGAGAAAAGATGATGAAACAGCAAGAAAGTGCTTTACTTCAATAAGGATGTTAATCCTCATTACCATTCTATAATGTATGTAAGCTCAGAAAAACTCCCAGGCTGCTTATGTTTAACTTAGTGTTACAGGTTATTCTATATGAGTTATTTTGGGAGATTTGTTATTGTTTTTTTTGAATAAGTGGACACAGATTTAGAATCCTCGGTTCATTGGTGCTCTGGTTGTTTGGTTGGTTGTGATGTTGTAAATTGAAGTTTCGACAACAAATTTATAAAGCAATTTTGTATAAGATTTATCTTTTGTTTCTTAATTGCCAGAGGACATATATACCCCCAGAGAAGCAAAGAGAAAGCACCCTCAATGGAACAGGATCACACTGCAACCCCTTCTCCAGTTCTACATCCTGTCAGGATTTGGGACACACATGTACTTGCACTTGGCATGTTTTTTAAGCTGTTAGGGCCAAGATTCGAAACCTGGTGTCTCATGTGGGATCCAGTTCCCTCAACCCCAAAGCTATGGGGCCAATCCAAATTTATCTGTTTTTTTTAAATATTATTTATGTAACAAATCTGCCAGATCTCATTAGCCAAGGTAATCAATGAGTACATTATAACTACTGTAGATGTTATCATTTAGAAAAGGCTTTAATCACAGTCAAGGTATTAAAGCTATTTTTAAAGAAATTTCACAAGATTGAATCAAAAGGTTTCTAGGTAGAGTGCCCATTTACCCCTAGTACTAGTTCTCAAACCTAAACAACGGATGAGTGATAAGTAATCTAAGTGACCTAATATCAATGCTCCTTTACATACGATGATAGCATACCCATAGTTTTCTATGACTTTGTAAACATATTATGGTTTCCATCATATAAAACTCCCTATTCTAAATTAAATCCATTATTAGTTTTATGTGTAATCATCATTCCATACAAAAATTTTAAAAAATGTTATCTATGAGAGAACTTTTCAAAGTTTATGAAAAATGGAATTAAAATATGAGCATATTTTGGTGCCAAAAGATTTTGAAATCCATATGTAGTTTCATAGTATGGGTTTGCTATGAAATTTGTGAAGATTCTCTCATATACTGCTGCATTGACGTTGGGGAAATGGACTATGGTGTTGAGTAAAATGAGACATTTAGGGCTTCTAGGTTATCTTCCTCTCTGTACTTAATCACTAGAATTATTGAGAGATGTATATGACCTTTTTAGCTATTTTCATCCTTTTGGCTAGCCAAGTGACTAAAGAGATAGCACAGTTTGATAAGTCATCTTTTCTTAGGGAAAAAGCAAGCTTTCCATAACATAATTGAGAGCTATTTTTCAGGAGAAACCCTGCAGAGCTGAGCTCCTAAATGTGGAATCACTCACATTTTCCTACAGTGGGTTGAGTCATTAGCTAAGTGATGTAAGTTAAGAAATCCCTTTGTAGTTCTCAAATGGTCTAGTGTGGACCAAAGTATAACAGAGGGCCTTTAGCTCTGGAGGAACTTGAGTACAGTGTGAAAGCAAACTCCAAGGAATTTTAGGAGAGTGGATATAGGTTATCTCATCTTTTAATTTTCATTTAGTTTTTTTAGGAACAATTTCTTTTTCAGTTTAAACATTGTTTCTCTGACTATTGTTTTATCTAATGTAGATCTTCTTTTAAAAATGAAAGTAAATTGTCCATAATATTATGAAAGAAGTAAACAATATTTTCACAAACCTAATTCTCATCTTCTAAAATACTTATTTGTAGACTTGAGTGAATCATACTTAGAGCCTCTTCTTCAATAAAGACATATGTTCTTTATTGTGTGTAAGTAATGAAACCAGCAAGATGGAATACAGGAAAAAAAATTTTAGTCCTTTCTTTCAATTATGCTTATAGATTGAGATAAGTTGTATTTATACATGTTTACCATCAATTTTATTTTGGGCCTTATTTTCCCTTTTTGTTAAGTGAGTGTATTGGACTTGATCTCTGAATCTTCTTCAGGTTCTACCTCACATGATATTTGGCCATTTCAATTATGAGCATGAGAATTTAATCTACATAAGAACAACAATGGTATGACTTAGCTCCCTATGTATCTAGATGCTTAAAACAGTGAGCTTGGTACATAGAGGGTTTTCATTAAGTATCTGTTGCTCAATTAATTATTACAATGAAAGACCTAAGTAGAGACCCAATCAATAGTATTTCTAAATTATCCAATCTCAATTTGGTACAACTGAGGTAAAATTAAGCAGAATGTTTTTGTATTTTCATGGTAATGAAGGCAGACACTGAAGTCAGATGACCCGAGTGAACACACCAGCTCTACCTGTGTGACTTTCACGTTCCTTAGATTTAAAGCTATTTTTCAAGTCTTAGAATGTGAGCACCAACTGCATGTGAATTATAGGATGATTATTAGAAATGAGTGTGTACATATGAAGTCCCTGGAAGGGTGCCTTACACAGAGTAAACCTTCAACAGTATTTGCTATAAATAATAAAGTGTATCACAGTATAGAGAATGAGAATAAGCCCCCAAAAGTCTTGGCATTTAGAAATTTTAAGACATTAAAAAATTAAACTTTTATAATAAAAAATTTATGTCAGACCAGATCTGGGGCAGAAACTAAATCAGCTTAATGAGGAAGAACAAAGTAGAAGAATTTTCTTACACTGGAAGTTAGGAGTTAGTGGGTAGTTCCAAGATCAAGTACAGAGAGATCAAATACACTAAAAAGGAAAGAACATTGAACAGATTTAGGCAAATTCTTTTTATTTTGTTCCTCAACCAGTTGTTGATCTGACTGTGGCTAAAGTCTTGTGTCAATTTGGGGTGAGCATTTTACAAAGGATGATGCATGTGCCTATTCAACCATCTGTCTGCATCTAATAGAAGCAAGTAGCTAGCTGCGTTTGTACTTGGGTGATATAAAAAGTTATCTGGCCCACATAACAATCAATGGGTGGCAGATGATTGACAGATCTCTTCTTCTCAGGAGTGTTAATCAAGTTCTTGAGATTTGATCTTCACAGGCAAGTACCAGGACATGGAGTATTATCTCTACTTAAAGTTCAATAGCAAAGCAAGATTTCTCTGTCCTTCCTCCTCCCCACCTCTACCTCGAACTTTAAGTAATTTTAGGGAAGAGACTGAGCTAATACATGGAAGAATCATAATAGATAGTTAGTTTTAAGTAAGAAAATAAAATATGTAAAGGAAAGGATAGCTGACGTTCCTATTTAGAGTTATTATGAATTATTTATGGTCCTTATCAACACCAGTCTCAGAGAAGAAATTGTGGTGTGGCCATCCCTCATAAGGGGTGATTTCTCACTTTCCCTCTCTCTGTCTCCTCTGTCTCTCTCTAGCAAGTGTATGTGCCCTATGGCAAGAACCTGATAAAAGCAACAACGACGGTATCAGCTAGCGTAATGGCTATGTCACTGGACTCCCACATAGTCACCTGCAGTTTGCGTCCCGGACCTGGTGGCTTAAACTCACGCCGGATGCATGTGTGTGCATGCCCAAGATCCTGAGAGGAGAAAGGAGGAGAAGGGATTGTGGCGTGGCCATCCCCCCTGGGGGGGGTGACTTCTTGCTTTCTGTCTCTCTGTCTTTCTGGCTAGCACATGCGCCCTCTAGCAAAAAGTTCTCCAAAATAAAATAAAATAAAATAAAATAAAATAACAACAACAAAAATCATCAGTCTCCCTCAGATACCCAGACCTCTGAGTATATTGTCTTTTTTTCCTCTTCTTTTCTTTCTTCATTCCTTTCTGTCTTTCTCTTCTTTTTTTTTAGAGTTTTTTTGCTATAGGGCGTGTGCGCTCACCAGACAGAGAGGGACAGAGAGATAGAAAGCGAGAAATCACTCCCCCGGGGGGGATGGTCATGCCGCAATCCCCTCTCCTCCATTCTCCTCTCGGGATCTTGGGCACGCACGCACACGCGCCCAGCGTGAGTTTAAGCTACCGGGTCCGGAACACGAACCGCGGTCAACTACATGGGAGTCCAACGACATAGCCATTATGCTAACTGCTGGTCCTTTTTTTTTTTTTTTTTTTTTTTTTTTTTTTTTTTTTTTTTTTTTTTTTTTTTAACTTAGAATACCTATTCCTGCTTCCCATACTGAGCCAATCTCTACATATCCTAAAAACTCAGCTGAGTTGCTGTGACCCCCAGGAAACACCCACCTTCTTGTATGACCTTTCCTTTCCACTTCTACTCCCAGACTGAGATAAACCAATGCCCTTCCTTTGGAAACCACCAGAATCCCATGCATGTTTATCTCATTCAGCATTCATAAGTACTGTTATTACTTTTCTGTCTTCCACAGGAGGTTAAATTGCAAGGTTCTTGATGCCAGTGACTTTGAATTTCAGCTTTGTATCTTCGAGGCATACTTCTGTTCAATGTAAAGAAGAATTTTGAAATAATTGCCTTTAGAGTGGGCTGTGGCAAAAGGAAATCCTGTAAGCACTAGTTAAGGACAAAAAGTAGGCCTTGGCTTTGTGCCCTCCCTTCTATGAGATTCTGTAGAATGACTCATCCAGTCCTTAAGGAAGACCAGTAGGACACTCCCTAGAAATACATTATTAGTCAAAGATAGTATACGTTACATATGCTAAAGTAATAAAATTACATTTTTTATATTTTGCAATTTAGAGTTTTACTTATTCAGCAGGTTTCTTTTCTTTCCAAATTAGTAGTTTTTATTATACCATTATATCCTCATATTTTTTCTTTATGTTTTAGAACTTGCTTCTAACATTTTTGGGTCAAATTAAAGATACTTGTCCCCTCTCACAGGCCGTTTTCCAGCCCTTGAAGTAGGTTGCTATATGTCTTGTTTCATTGCACCCTTAATTGTGACTTCTATTATTATGCATCACTTATTACCCAACTCCATTTCTTGGTCCTTAGCACCATGCAGGCGTCCACCCTTTTATTGCATCTCTAGTTTCCTCTGGTCAGTCTTTTTTACAGGTATTAAAAGCACCATTTTCCTTCAGTACTTGATATTTCAATTGTTTCACCTAGTGCATACATTCATAATTCAAAATCTTCAATAGTCCTGCTAAAATGTAAGTCACTCTTCTGAAGCTTTGAAAAATTTCACTAGGGGCTAGCAGATGGCATAGTGGTTATATTGCTGGACTCCCACATGGACGACCACGGTTCACGTCCCAGACCTGGCAACTTGAAACTCATGCTGGGTGTGTGTGCATGCATGCTCCAAATCCCCAGAGGAGACTGAAAGAGAAGGGATTGCGGCATGAGCATCATCCCGTGGCCACCCTCTCACCTAAGGGGTGATTCTTTGTTTTCTGTCTCTTCGTCTTGCCGATGAGGTCACATACCCTATAGCAAAAAAATCTCTCTTAAAAGAAAAAAAAGTTTCTTTAAACCAAATGTGTAGCTATGATAAAGTCACAAGGTATAGATGTTAGAGTCAATTATCAAAGAGTAGCTAGCGTCCACTTTAAGAGAGAATAATTAGGTATTTCATGAATTAAAGATCTGTTTATACTCTGTGACTTAAAACAAAAATAATTTGTTGACTTAAACTCTAGGCCTCGATTTCTTGTGTTAGTTTAAATGAAAGTGATGACTAAACTCAGGCCCCTGCTGTGAAAAACAAGTGTGTGAAATTCTAGCACACTCGTGAGGTCAGAAGAGTATAATTTACTAATTAAACACTCTAAATGGCTTTAATGAAGTCCGCATACTTTTAAATCAGCTTTGTACATTTAGTTCAACATGTGGTAAGTCATCTAATAAGTGAACATGTTAATTGCAATCAGATTAATGAATGTACTTATTGCTTTTTTACTTACATGCCCTGAGTAATATTTAGTGCAATAGTTAGAAAGATAATTGCTCTTTCAACAATATATAGTTTTCAGTGGGGGTGTGAGTATGCAAGGGGTTTTCATATATCTCTCAGCTGCTGAAGTCATGTGTATAAGAAATGTTTCCAGTCACTCAGAGAGTCTTTTTAAAATTTTTTTCCTAAAAAGGATATTTATTCAAGAGCTCCACTAAAAAAGAAGTGCACCACCATTACAACAAAGTCTCCTTCCCTGAGATCTTGCCAAGTAACAGTACATATTCAGATAAATGAACCATTGAATGCTGTCTGTAAGAGCAACAGCTGGCACCTCTCAGATAACGCTGAGCTGCCCAGCCCCCACAGATCAGAAAATAGGCAAGAACTAAGTAGAATT
Organism: Tupaia tana; assembly: GCA_026018925.1. Taxonomy (NCBI): domain Eukaryota; kingdom Metazoa; phylum Chordata; class Mammalia; order Scandentia; family Tupaiidae; genus Tupaia; species Tupaia tana. The sequence goes on along the minus strand of JAKSZU010000020.1, from coordinate 18,874,832 downwards.
TTTATAGATCTAAAATCTGCTGAATACCCATTGAAAGAGAGCAAAATGTGCATTAGACCTCACTGACAAATGCCCAAGGTTCAATCTCTCAAACGGTTTTGCAGACCAACAAAAACAGGACTGAAAGGGATTATCTCCATCCTCAAATTTTCAACATGGTCAAAGGGACTGTAAAATCCTTCTGGTGAGCAAGCCAGGTTTAATGGTCGGGAACAAATGCTTCTTTAGTCACAGGGCAAGCCTTTCGGATTTGTTGTAATTTCCTGTTAGGGACAGCAAAAGCAGCACACTCTCCACTCCTACCCTACCCTGCTTTCCACTCCTGTTTCCCATACTATTTTCCCTTCTTTCTTTCTTTCTTTCCAGCCAAAATCTAACCGTATGCAGCATCTCCCGGTGTCTGCACATTGAGAGGATAAAGGCCATACTGTGATCCGTTCTCAACAATTGTGCACATGAACCTACTTTCTAGAGAAGTAAATATGTACTGGAACTGCTAACTGTAAACATAATTGGTGACTAGTGGAAGGTTGAACAGAGCACTAACAACAGCTCATTAAGGGCTGAATAAATAATCTTATGCAATCAATGGCTCTGTGGCTGCGCCCCAGCATAGCCGTGGGCCTCCTATTATAACTAGTCTTTTCATAGCCTCTGCCATTTTCCCCATTGACTTCTGTGATTGCAGATAGCAAAAACTAGGTGCTGTTACCCAAAATCAGTAGTTTGCATACAGCAAACTATAGTGAAAATCAGTAATTTGACATTCTTTTGAAACATAAAGGGACTGTTATCCAATACCGTTATTCATTTGTTCTGAGTCTGGAATAGACCCCTCTCTGTTTACCAATCACATGTTAAATACTCTGACAGATGCATTTTAAAAGGCAAGTAAATTTAGTCCTTGAGATTACATGGAACAGAAGTGTTGGATGGCTTATCATTAGCTTTGAGTGTCATTAACTCACAAGATTTGTATATCTGCAAATTTCCCATAGGGATAGAAATTGCTTTGAAAATATTAAGGTTCAATATCTACTTCTTCTTGATTATTGGTGTATGTCCCAAACTATTTCTTTTATTTGGAATTGGGTATAACTATAAAGGTAATATGACCAAGGTCCTATATGTTGTGGCAACACATAGGATTTTGCTACAAAATACAGAACATAAGGTATATTTCTTGCCTCGCGGGACCAGCAGTTAGTGTAATGGCTATGTTGCTGAACTCCCATTTAGTCGACCGCGGTTTGAATCCTGGACCCAGTGGCTTAAAACTCATGCCGGGCGATGTCGCTGGACTCCCAAGTAGTCGACTGCAGTTTGAGTCCCGGACCCGGTGGCTTAAACTCACACTGGGCGCATGTGCGTGCGTGCGTGCCCAAGATCCCGAGAGGAGAATGGAGGAGAAGGGATTGCAGCATGGCCATCCCCTCTTGGGGGGGGGGTGATTTCTCGCTTTCTATTTCTCTGTCTCTCTCTGTCTGTCTAGCTAGCGCACGTGCCCTATAGCAAAAACCTCTCAAAAAAAAAAAAAAAAAATTCTCATGCCGGGCGCTTGTGCGTGCATGCCCAAGATCCCAAGATGAGAACAGAGAAGGGATTGCGGCTTGGCCATCGCCCCTGGGGGGTGATTTCTTGCTTTCTGTCTCTTTGTCTCTGTCTTTCTGGTGAGCACACCCGCCCTATAGCAAAAACCTCCCCCTCCAAAAAAAAGAAAAAATTTCTTGCCTCACTGCACACTCTACTAACTTGAGCTCTTCACAAGTGCTCATAATCCAGCACAGATGAGCATGAATCACTAGGTGACATTATATAAGCATTAATCTAGGTTTGCAAAATGACTTCCCATTTCATTTAAAAGGATGTTGACTAGGGCCAGCAGGTGGCATGGTATTTGAGGCTCTAGATTCCCACATGGCCAACCTTGCTTCGAGTCTTGGACCTGGCTGCTTACTTTCTCACTCCCCCATTCCCCTGTGTCTCTTTCTGGTGTGTATACATGCTCTACAGCAAATTAACTAATAATAATCAGAAGTAAAATTTTTTAAAAAGAAAAAAGGACGTTGACTAAATGATTTGTATGCGTAAATATTCGATGACTAAAACACAATTTCTTTTTTATTGTTGCTGCTATTATTATTGTTTTTAACTAAACTCTGAGGGTACAATGCAAATTGGGCACCATTCCTTATGAATAAAAGAAGCATTTTTTTTGGTAGAAAACAAATCACTGATTTGATAAAATAAAGAAAAATTATTTTAAAATGGCACAGTCCTCCAGAATAGAAGTCTTGAAACTAGAATTAAGTGAACTCTAGGAAAAAAATTGTCAGGAAAAAAATAATTATATATTAGTTTCAGTCAAATTAAGTGAAAAAAATAAAGAAGAACTAGGCTCAGACAAAAAGGAGAAAATAAAACCATGTTTTTCCTATTTTGATGTTGTCATTTTGCAAAGGAGAAAGATTTTCAGATTGGACAAGACAAAGCTCGAAACATAAAGAAACAGTGAGAGCACCTAACTAACTTCACTGAGTTCGACTGCCCTTGGCTAAGTGAAATATGCTCAGAAGCTTACTAATAAAATGAATTAAATATATTCTGGGTCTTTGGAAAATCAAGGATAGTAGATCACAAGACTAAGGAAGGGAATACAAGGCCCTGATCTTTAAAAGAAGAGTAAGGAGATAGATGCCCATACCATATAATAAAGAATTTATTATCCATTCTTTAAAAATGCTATGGACGGGGACCAGCAGATGGCATAATGTTTATGTTGCTGAACTCTCACATGGCCAACTGCAATTCGGGTCCCAGACCTGGTGTCTTGAAACTAAACTCACACTGGGCTCATATGGACAAATTGCTAACTTCACTGTGAGAAAAGAAGGTAGTGATCATTATGATCCAGGACAGTCACTAAAAATTATGTCAGACTGAACTTGTGCTTCTCTGACCATCTTCCAAGACTACTGGTTAGAATGGGATAAAGTCAAATAGAAAAATGTTAGCAAAACTGTGGAGGCTATATACCATGATACCTCTAGTGACACAATGGAGAAATAGAATTTTAATAAAGCTACATTTACCTGAAGGAAATTTCTTAAGGCAAGTTATAACAAATGCCTTTTGTGTCAATGGATTATGTGAGGATATATAACATGGAAAGGAGATGTATCACAGGAAGCTAGATGACCATTCTAAATAGTAAACCTGGAATTTTAAGTTTTCAAAAATTTAGAATAATTATACGAATCTCAGAAAATAAAAACAGTAAGGGAGGACCAGAGGGTCTTTAAAAACTTCATGGAAAAAATGTGTATTATGAAAAAAAATCTATGCATAGATTTCAATTATTTTTTTGCATCTAAATAAACTTGTACTAATATCCATTTTTCACAGACTTTTTGAAATTTGTTACATGTCAGTTTAACATTCAGGTATATATAAAAAGTATTGACTGCCAGGATGTTTGTAATTTCAACTCAGATCCATTATCTGACATACTAATATCAAAAACAAAGGTAACCTTAAGAAATATTAGAATTAAGGAGGATAGTAATCCAAATTGACCTTTCTTAACCACGAAATTCTAGAATCCCCAGTTTAGTAGGGCCCTCAAAATTCATCTTGTTCTAAACATTTTTATAATTTTTATGAATTAAACACTACAATTGTAGTGTTTCAGCTTCTTGAATAGACCATTCCATTTTCAGTAAAAATTGTGAGAAACATCTTCTTGGAGGGTCAAATTGATTTTCCCATCACATTTCCAAGTGGATGTGATTCTGCTCACTTGAACCACAAAGAAGAGTCTCAACCCATCTCTTATTTGACAACTCTTTAGGTGTCTTAGCTCTTTCTGTGTTACTCTTGTTAGACTGTATTTCTACATGAAATAAACACTATCATGACAATATCTTCTTTTTTATTTGTATTAGTATTCATTCAAAATGTAACTACTGTCCCAGTTGATAGGCTAGTATTGGTGATACAGAGAAATCTAAGACTCAGCACTCGAGGAGGCACTGCGCTGAACCGAACAATAGATTTCATTGACTTGTATTGGACTTTCGTCAACTGAAATCTTTTAGGCTCTTTTTGCTTTTTAAATAATAGGAGTTGCTAAGCCATATCTCATCTTTTTAACTCATATGAATAGTTTAGTTTCAAGCCCTATTTTAAGACTAGTAGTCCCCTGAATCAAAAGAAGGGAATGTTAAGTTGTGCGAGAGAGAAATAAAAAGAGCACTCAGAGCCTGATGCCATGACATGACAAGATATATCTAACAAGACATGTTCTCTAGGACAAGGGTCCTGACCTGGAAGCAATGGACTGGTACCGGTCCAAGGCCTATTAGGAACTGGGCTGCACAGCAAGGGTGAGCAGTGAGCAAGAGAGGAAAACTTCATCTCTGCTTACTCCACTCTCCGTCATTCACATTACTGCCTGAGCCCACCTCTGTCAGGTTAGGAGCAGCATTACCTGTTCATAGGAGTGCAAGCCCTATTGTAAACTCTGCGTGCGAGTGACCTAAGTTCCACATTCCTCATGAGAATGTGATGCCTCGTGATCTGAGGTAGAGCAGAGGTGGTGATACTAGTGCTAGGGAATGATAGCAAATATCGCATTATGGTGAGCTGTGCAATCATTTCATTATATATCACAATGTAATAATATTAGAAATAAAGTACACAGTAAATGTAATCCTCTTGAATTGTCCTGAAGCCATTCCCCAGCTGCCTTCCAACACACACACACACACACACACACACACACACACACATACACACATGGTCTGTGGAAAAATCGTCTTCTGCAAAATTGGTCCCTGGTGCCTAAAAGTTTGGGTACCACTGCTCTAGGGTACGCATGTATAGTCAGGCTTTATGGACCAACATGTAATAAATCAGAATGCAAGAAGAGTCACTACTTGCATAAAGCTAGGATTAAATCTCTCTACTTCCCATGAAAACAGGGTCATAAAAACTCTGCTAACTGGTTTTAAAGGCAAAGTTAAAATTGTTACTTAACCAGGTCTCAGGAAAAACAAAACAAAACAGAACTCTGCTGTGAAAGTCAAATCAAGACTTCACTAAATTAAATAAGTCATAATAACAACAACAACAAAACTAGAGATAATGTAGTAATAAAAAATATTAAAATTATTTTAAGTGACTATGTGAAGAAAAAATAGAAATCATAATAAATAAAAGATATTTAATGAAGTAAAAAAGTCAATTTTTAAGGTAAAAATCTTAAGACCTTCTTGTAAATTATTCTTTTAAACATTTCTCTTCCCCATTTAATATATATATATATATATATATATATATATATATATATATATGTGTGTGTGTGTGTGTGTGTGTGTGTGTGTGTGTGTATCTTATCACAGCTGTCTTGGAATTTCTCATTCTGTATTAGAATTCTCCAGAACCAATAGAATGGTTATATACACACATACACAGATAAACACACAAGAGGACTTCGAAGAGTGCATGGGAAAAGGAAATAAAATACAAGCTTATTCTGGTGCAAAATAATTTTAAAATTCATTAATGTTCATAATAAACATTTTCCATGAACTTTTTGAAGACCCCCTTTAAGGAGAAAAATATCTATATATTTACATATATTTATACATACAAGCACACACGCACAGAGAAAGAGAAAAATTTTTAATTTAGTTTCAGAAACTGGCTTATGCCATTGACTTAAAATGAACGAAACAAAGTACGATAGAGTATCTGAAAAGAAGCATCAATCGGTTCAGCTGAGTGTGCATATAGATAATTTTTTCAACTACAGACATACCTAGAGCATAGAAAGTTAGAAAACAAAACAGTGAGGGAAAAAAAACATCAGAAAATTTCAAATAAAAATAAATCTGATTAGGGATGTCCTTGATTTATGATGGCTCTAATTACATTTTGACTTTATTATCAATGGGTGTGTATGGATTTAACTGCATTGTAAGTTAGGAACTTCTTCCTACTTACAAGAGGGTTATGGTTTCTACCAAGTCTATAGGGCCTACACACCATCATAAAGTCAAAATATTGGAAGTCGAAGCACTATTAGTTTGACTGGTCTGCTGTATTGCCAGTATTAGATTCTTCTTCTTCTTCTCCTTTTAAATTTTTGCTATAGAGCACGTCACTTGCCAAAGAGAACAAGAGAGAGGAAAAGTCAGAATCACTTCCAGAGAGAATGGCCACGCTGCAATCCCTTCTCCTCCATGCTTCTTTCGGGACATGCATGTGTGCGCACTCAGCATGTTTTGCATGCAGCCAGGTATGGGACTCAAACTGCAGTGTTGACCATGTGGGATTGAGCACCTTAAGCACCACACCACCTGCTGGCCCCATGCATTTTCTACTTAACACTATTTTCAACTGTAGATGGACTTATGGGGACATATGCCCTGTAGGTCTATGAGCATCCGTAGTAACAATTATGAAATAAATTTTCACTAATAGAATATAATAAACTTGAATGGGAATGTAGCCAACTGAAAACCTTAAGGTTTATTCAAATGAATTTAATCAAGTTACTAAAAAATATTGACAAATATAAACAGTGTAGAAAATTTAATATACCTTTTTTTTTTTTTTTTTTTTTTTTTTTTTTTTTTTTTTTTTTGTAGAGGATTTGGCTATAGGATGTGTGTGCTCTCCAGGAAGACAGAGAGAGACAGAGAGACAGAAAGCGAGAAATCACCCCCCAGAGGGGATGGCCATGCCACAATCCCTTCTCCTCCATTCTCCTCTTGGGATCTTGGGCACGCACGCACACGCGCCCGGCATGAGTTTTAAGCCACCGGGTCCAGGATGTGAATCGCGGTTGGCTATATGGGAGTCCAGTGACATAACCATTATGCTAACTGCTGGTCCCAAAAATTTAATATACCTTCTATGAAAACTGACAGATGTCAAGGACCCAAAGAAGCGATGATATTGATATCAAGAGTTGGAACAACACAATTAATGAGTTTAAGTATGACTATGTATAGTGCCCTACACAGAGCATTTTGCAAAATGTATATTCTTGTCAAGCATGAATGGTTTATTTTAAAACTGGCTACATAATAAATTTCAAAAGTAACTTTGATAACAACGCAATGACTTCCTACTACCAAATTTTTTATGCTTGGAAACTAAAAAACACACTTCTATATAAATAATGCATCAGAGCAGATCTCATAATGGAAAGTCCAAGAACTTCATGAAAACTGTATTGCAAATGTTTAAAGATGCAGCAAAAGTTATTTTAGAAAGAAATTTTGGGCACATATTATAAATAAATATATTTTAAAGAGATAAGATTAAAAATGCTGAGCTAAATGTTGAGCTATGAAAGATAGGAATAGAGGGGTGAAGTGAATCCTATGAAAATGAAAGAAAATAAAGTAAAAGCAATACATTTATGCAGTAAGTAATAAGGAAATAATATAGAGATCAACAAATTGAAAAGCTAATTATTTTGAAAAGGACAATAAAACTTTAAAAATCTAGGGGCCAGCAGATGGCATAATGATTATGTCACTGGACTCCCATGTAGGTGACCATAGTTGGAGTTTTAGACCCAGTAGCTTAAAACTCACAGTGGGCACATGTGTGTGCATGTCTAAGATCCCAAGAGGAGAATGGAGGAGAAGGGACTGTGGTGTGATCATCTCCCCTGAGGGGGCGATTTTTTGCTTTCTGTTTCTCTGTCTCTCCAAGGAGATGCCCTTATGACAAAAATCTCTTTAAAAATAAAAAGGAAGGAAAGAAAGAAAGAAAGGAAATCTATGCAATGCTTGATTAAACAAAAAGCCCAAAAAATCACTAACAGTTATAGGGGACATAATTAAAATATTGTAGTAATTAAAAAAAATAAAGTCTTCAAATAAACATTATGCTCACACATTTGAAAACAGATAAAATGGACATTTAAAAAGTGAAATAAACTGATTCAATAATACATAATAAATCAAATTCTTTGCCTTTTTTCCTTAAGCCATTGTATTCAGTGTAGTCAGTTATGGCTGTGGGGAGTTTCCGACCTATCGAAGAGGTAGAAAATAGTCCATGGATGCACTATCAGTGTTATCTGATATCCATGCTCGAATGTCATGTCATATTGGACATGCAATAGATAATGTTCTATAGATTATAATTACGTAACGTTAAGCACTGGAAGGAAATCAAAAGGTCAACTGCTCAGGGGTATCCCGTTCGGAAACGACAGCAGAAGGGAAGATGAACACAAACTGTGTGAACAATTACGGGCCCCCATCGTGATGTAGCTACCCAGAGTGTTGCTGTCATTGTCAAGCTGCCTTAATAGACAACTAACACCTGAATTTGGCACTGGTGGATGAAACCTGGTGCTTTTTTTCTTTTATTATTCTGTTGAGAATATCATGTTTTTTTTTTTTTTTTTTTTTGGAGAGGTTTTTGCAATAGGGCGCGTGCACTTCGCCAGACAGACAGAGAGACAGAAGGCCAGAAATCACCCCCCGGGGGGATGGCCACACCACAGTCCCTTCTCCTCCATTCTCCTCTCGGGATCTTGGGCACACACGCACACGTGCCCGGTGTGAGTTTTAAGCCACCGGGTCCGGGACACGAACTGCGGTCGACTACATGGGAGTCTAGTGACATAGCCATTACGCTAACTGCTGGTCCCGAGAATATTATGTTTTTATAGGACCATTGTCAAAATGGGGTATATTCTAAGAATGACTGAGATGATGAGGGGACTTTAAGCCATATTAAAAGTCATGAGCTCTTCAACTACCTGAGCCTGTTACATGCAGAAGAATTAAATGTGCATTCTGGAGCCTAAAATCTGAACAAAGATGGATGTAAGAACGTTATAGATGGGTAGATATTCTATATTCATGTTGAGCTAAGTTCTAGCAGTCACATGTGTCAGAACAGGATGACTTGCTGTTGGAGCTCATGGCCTTCTATTCGGAGGTAACATATTTAGGCTCAATAGTGACTTAGTGAGAATATAGCAAGGAAGACAAAAGCATTGGATAACAGGTAGAGAAAGATGTTTTTGAGGGTTTTTTTGGTTTGTTTATGAATCTAAAATCTGTACCTACATTCTGGTTTTCTATAGGTAGAAAATTCCTGGGAAAAAGTTTTCACTTATCACATGCTAATTTAAGATTTTCATGGGACCAGCAGTGAGTGTAATGGCTATGTCACTGGACTCCCATGTAGTCGACCACGGTTCGAGTCCCGGACCCAGTGGCTTAAACTCACACCGGGCGTGTGTGTGTGTGTGCCCAAGATTCCGAGAGGAGAATAGAGGAGAAGGGATTGCGGCGTGGCCATGCCCCCTGGGGGGTGATCTCTCGCTTTCTGTCTCTCTGTCTCTCTCTGGCGAGCGCACGCACCCTAAAGCAAAAACCTCTCTTAAAAAAAAAAAAAAAAAAAAAGATTTTCAAAGGCAAATATAAATTAAACCTCTGGCCACAGCCTGAGACTCACAACATATAAATGTTCGGAATGAATGCATTATAATCCAGATGTCATTAGTGTCCAGACTATGAGTGTCTGAAGTCAAAGAAATTAACCAGTCATAACCAATTCGACTGCTGCTACCCTAGTGCAGGCGATTCGCCTCACTGCGGGTTGTAGTAGTGGGTGTTGTGATGTCCTGCACAGGTTCCCTTTACAGGCAGGGGAACTCATTCCTCCACAGCTATGAATATTGATGATTTAATACTCTCAACTATTCCCCCCCGTGGGAGTTACCTTATGTCCTTAAGTCATTTCCCCAAGTCATACCCTCTCCTTGAGAACAGCCCATATCCAGTTACTGATGGGTGAAGGGCATAAATGGCTCTCTTCGCTGAAGGCTAGACAACTCCGAAAGGCTATTCTAACTTCAGAGCCCTTATCAGCTGATCCCAGAGTCTCAGAGACCATTTTCTGGGGAACAGGACCGAAAACACAAGTGATTCCCCAGATTCTTGGTGTCCCTTTTTATGGCACGTGGACGAGGTGACCCACGTGGCCTCACGAGGACTCCCAGGTGCCATGACTGTATCGCTACAGTCATTCAGCAATGTTTCAGAGTCCCTAGGGCCTAAGACTTTCCTGCCATGTTCTGTCATTTAACCTGGGATTTGGGAGAGGAAGTAGTAATGAAAGTAACAGGATGTAATAAAAATGGATGAGAGGGGGACTGGCAAGTGGCATGGTGGTTGAGGGCGCTGGACTCTCACATGGCCGACTGTGGTTGGAGTCCTGAACTTGGCACCTTGCTTTCTCACTTTCTCTCACTCTCTGCCTCCCTCTCTCCCTCCCTTCCTCCCTCCCTCTCTGGTCCAATTAAAATAATAGATAAATTAAATTAAATAAAGTAATTTTTAAAAATGGATCAGAGGGAAAGGGAAGATGAAATGCAAAGCTAAAAATGTGCTGCTTTTTCCAACTATAATTGTATTTTCACCTTCCTTCACAAATGCACACCTCTCTGAAGCATCTCTCCCTCCATTTTGTCTCACTCTTCTCCCACCCGCATGTGTGGATCCCATTTAAACTTGCCCCAAAATAAAAGCCGTAAACCACAGTTGGAGGGATATAATGGAGAGCTCTGTTTATATCAAACAGTTTGGATGTATATCTCTGCTTTTGCCATTAATGTAAATAAATTTTCATATAAAATATATATAGTTTTATATAGGCTATAGATAAAATTTCATTCACCTTAGCAGTCAATGCAGATGAAACATTTTTAGTGGAAATGAGCAGAACTTAAGCCATCAACTTTAACCCAGAGGGCAATGGCATTTTTCTAGATCCAAGAATGCCTTATTGCGTACGCTAGTGCCACTGGGTTTTATTTTCATGACTTTTCCATCCAGACCAAGGTAAAGCCCCTTTAGTTATCAAACTTATGGAGAAAATCATTGATCATGTTTTCTTTCTTTCCATCTCCTTTTCTTCCTGTTTTCCTCTTCCAGTAACCTGAATTTCTCAAATTTCATCTGGGTTAGTTTAAACATTTCCCCTTCTGTAGTTTTACTTTCTTAAAATTATGATCATTTCAATAAATTAATCTAAGTTACTCATTTCATTTGTATTAGTCCCGCTATGCCCTTGAGCAGATTGTGGACAAAGAATGTTAGTATAAATCAAGTAGTACCTATTGCCTGAGGAACTCAGTGTTGTGTTTTGCTGCCATCATATAACAAATATGAGAAAGGATTGATAACCAGGATGTTTTTCACGTTTTCTAATCCAAGTTAGCTGATCCAGAACTTCAGAGCGATTGCTGAGTATTAGTTTTTCAAACTGCTTTACCACTTTTCTATGATGAGCTAGTCAATCTGGCCAATTCAAAATAAGATTAGCCTTCTACCTCTGTCACTTGGGTGTGTGCTCTCGTCATATTTAAGTAACTATAATCATGAAAAGAAATTTAGTTAATGGCCGGATTAACAGCTTAAAAAGCAGTCTCGTGATTGTCCATTTACCTTTCTGTTAAAATGTGGCCCCTTAAACAAAAGCATGTGTGAGATACTCTAGAATCAAAGATTAGTTTTAGAAATACTGTCACCTGGTGGTCTACTTGTGTTATTGCAATTGGCTTTTTCTCAAATTGTTTCAAAGATCGTGTCTATAGGAGAAATGAATCGATCTCTAAGTAATTTAATAGCACATCTTAATTAACTAAGTGTGGTGTAGACTCATAATGACACACAACAGTTCCACCATGCCATTGGACTTTAAGATCTAAGACTGACCATTTATCATTCTGGAAAGTCTAACCTAGTTTTCAGGGAGAATTTGTGCCCCCCCCCCCTTTTGTATCTTTTATCATAGGAAGTTGTAACTTGCACAGACTTTAAGGACTCTTGGTAACATTTTGGACTGATAAAGTCATCTCTCTGCTATTGAGCTTTTTTGTTTGTGAAAAGTACAGCATAAATTTTATAAGAACCACAGGCAAACTAATGCAACCCCATATAAAACTGTGTCGACAAGGACAGTGCCCCCCTCTATCTACTGAAATGAGTCATGGAATGCCCGCCTAGCAAAACACAGCAGTTTATTGTCTCTTTCCTATTCTCTCAATGCAGAAACCACGAGAAGCTTTATTGGTCTAAAAATCGGCCCCATGTGTGCTATAATATATTGGTCTGGATGTGCCCATAAGGAGGAAAATAAAGGGTCGTAGGCTGATAACGAATGGCTTAAGCAGTATAGCTGTTCATTAAATCCTGCAGCATCTAATTGGCAATTAGCTAGCGCATTTGATCAATGGTGATAGCAAATCCAAACACTCCAGACCACTATATCTGCTTTGGTGGCGAAGAGATAGCTAAACTTATTGAAGACAGAATGTAGTCTTTACTTTAGGCTGTGAGATTTAGTTGTGGTATTAAAAAACAGTCATTTGCCGTTTTTATTGATGTCATGATAAAGAACTCCAGGTTGGCATCAAAACCTTCAGTCCACTAACTGATGACGATGCATGTCTAATGTCAGAACTGAATATTTTGTAATCTTGGAAAATTTTTCTGAATAGTCATTCTTTTAAAATTGAATCCATGCTTTCCATGATGCATAATAGTTGCCCTTTTGTGAGAATTTACTGGGTAAAAGTCATGATATACTGCAACTTTCTCTGATTCTTCAGACCCAAAGAAGGTTAAGAAGTCAGTGCTGCTTTCAACAGTAGAAGCAGTATGAATAGATTCCTCATAGGGCAAATTTTCTGGAATTTTACAGACCCTCCTAATAATGAATGTTTCAGATATATAGTGGGTCATAGAAAAGTCATGATGGATTTTTTGCATAGAAAACTGTGCATGACTTTTCTGACAACCCCGTATAATGCTCAATCCATATTTTCGGTTGACAGTGCAACCATCTGGGTTATTGTCATGATGAAAATACTCTCTTGTGGATTTTCATGCAAAATGACTCAACAACAACTATAAACAAATTGCCTTGGCTGCCAGCTGCCCAAGAACTCCTCAATCTTCACCCAAAACAAAATTAAAAAAAAAAAAAAATAGGCAACTGCGTAAGTTAAGTCTTCAGCATCTACATCGTTACTCTGTAGCACTTCTCCTTGGAAATGCACACAATGAAATTAAATACAAACCTATTAATTATTCTATAGATTAAGTATATTCTTATGAGAATTTGTTATCCTTTCTCTGCGAGTGGCTCCTACTCACTGCATCTGCTGAGCGTACAGGCTGGAACCTACAACAACACTCATGGCTGCCCTTTGAATCCAAGCAATGGTTGTATTGCCAAAGCGTCTTTCTCACGGAAGTCCCTGAGAAAGAATCTGTCCTCACTGCTGAGAGGTTGTATCTTTTAGGATAGAAACCAATTTTCAGAAAATTGCTAAAAGTAGGTTAACTTTTTGTCTACTTATAAAATATTGCACTCCTCTTATTTCCCTAATATGACATAATATTACAGAAGGTTCATGCCAAATGTTACAACTAAAAAAAAAAAAAAATAGATCACGATTGACTGAGAAGTCTTGAGGACTTGGATTGTTTCATTTATAATTGTATTTAACACAGAACTGGTACAGAATAGGAGCTCAATGAACGTCTATGGAATGACTTAAAAGCCGTGTTAATTTTTAGACTATGTGACACAACAATTACTTGCCAACCATGTTGGAAAAATATAATCCCCTACAATTTTGTCACTCGAAGTGTGGTTTTGGGACACTCCTTATGTGCTTGTTCGATGTATGGAATCTCAGGGCCTACCACTGACCTACCACACTGGAATCTGCTTTTTAACAAGATTCCCCAGGTGATTCGTATGTGGACGGCATTACTTCTTTCTACGGCCTCATCTTTTAAATTGGCTAGGTTTCATTACCCTGAATTTTTGCCGTATGAATGTATTTCTTAGTTTTATGTTGATTTTTACAGGATACTTAAGTGAAAAGAGCAGAGAGGATTTGCTTATATTCATGGCCAATGGGCATAAACACACCCTATGCTTTTTCATGGGTATTTATTATCTTTTCTTAAGGACATCATTATCTAAGTTAATATTAGGCTGATCTTCTCTAACACAAAGCACAATGGTTCCATCTCTAGAATATACAATGTAATTTTTATAAATCTTAAAGATTTATCTGTCTTAATTAAAAATCTACAAATGTCAACCAATAATTTCAGAGTAAAGTATTAAGCTATGATATTCAATTTAAACCTTTCTCTCTCTCTCTCTATATATATATATATATATGTACATTTTTTCAGCAAAATAGACTATGTTTGTCTCTTTCCCAAATTATGTTTGCTATATGTCATGTAATTGAAAGAATAAAGGGAAAAGTAACTCGCGTGGGTAGCTTTTTGGCATCCATGTGGTTAGCTAAATTTCTATGCATTTTGTAAGTCATAACATCAATATTATTGCCAAATGAAATGTTTCTTAATTGTCAAATAAAAAAATAAATAAAAGGAACTCCCTCAGTATAAATTAATTATAAATACATTGAAAGTCTGTGACTGGGTGTAGCAAGTTAGATAGTAACACCCCACCCCCACCCCAAGATTTCTACCCAGATCCTCAAAATGTAACTTTATTTGGAACAAGGGCCTCTGCTGATGTAATTAATAGGTATTTCAAATTGAGATCATCCCTGATGAGTGTACCTAATCCAGACACAATGAACAGTGTTCCTGTGAGAGAGAGAGAAAGGGAAGACAGAGACACACAGGGAAGGCCATATGAAGAGAAAAGCAGTGACTGGAGTGATGTGTCTCGAAGTCGAAGAACACCAAGGACTTCTAGTAGCTACCAGAAGCTGAGGAAGGCAAGGAAGAATTCTCTCCTAGAACCTTTGGAGTCCCCAACACTTTGATTTTGGATTTCTGACCTTATTGAGAAAATACATTTCTGCTGTTTAAAGCCAACTTTGTGGTAATTTGTTATAATACCCCCTAGGAAACTAATATTCTGAGCTAAGTAAACCCATTGCTTGATGGTCTATTGACTGAAGAGTGACCTTAACAATAAAAAGTAGATACATAGGCAAGAAGAGATGATGTCTAGAGTGGGAAAACTAGTGAAAAAGAGAAAATCAAAGTAATACTTTTCTCATTTGTTATATAATGTGCATGCTAACTGGAGAGACAAAGAGAGAAAGAGAAAGTGAGAAAGCACCCCATGGGTGGCCATGCCAAAATCCCTTTTCCATTCTCCTTATGGGATTTTGGGATTTTTGCATGCATATGCACTCATTGTGTTTTTCTAGTCTCCTGGTAGGGACTCCCGACTCTTCAGTCAGACAGGTGAAATCAAGCCACCTTAGCCACCATGCCACTGACTAACCCACAAAGTAATATTTTTAACACAATATTTGAAACTGAAAAAGGCAGAGGCAAGGGAAACAAAGGCCTGGAATAGATGTGTTTATAAAGGACTATAACCTTTGGTTTACAATATACCCAATACATAAGGACATTAATAAATTTAATTGAACAATCACAAAGAATTTTGTTTTTTTATTTGTTTTTAGATGATTTTGCCTTAGCACATATGGGCTCCCTGGAGAGACAGTGAGAGGAAAAGTGAGAAATCACTTCCCAAGGGGAATGGCCACACTGCGATCCCTTCTCCTCCATTCTCCTCCCAGAAACTTGGGCACACACACACATACACCCAGTGTGAGTTTCAAGCCACTGGGTCTGGGACTCGAACCACAGTTAGCCATGTGGGAGTCCAGCAACATAACCACTATACTATCTGCTGGTCCCAATCACAGGGAATTTGAAGTCGGTAGAATTAAAACATTTTGTTCTATCATTATGGTTACTGACCCATGTGAGTGTGGGTGTGGATGTGCCTGTGGGATTGAAAGATGGGGCTTGAGAGTACACTTTCACCTCCTCTGCCATGATTGTTTACAGCCAAAGCGTGAGTAGGAAAACAGCCAATGGTCTGTTTGGACAAATACCTGTGTGATTTGTTCTATGCATACTCCAATCTCTTGCCAAAACTCCATGAGCTAGTAGGGTGTTAAAACTGTTGATATATTAGGTGAGTGAAAGAAATGAGTGGGTTTTAAATAGTTTGCTCCATCTGTGTCACTAATGTGGGTCTTGCCACCTTGTAGCCTCACAAATCAATATCCAAATCCAATGACAAACTTTCTCAAAAACATAACTCATTAAGTTTTAGTGCTACTTAAGACAAGGACCTTGCTTGTGTGAGGCCATCAAGCATGGATATTGACTCCCCAGAACATTTTTAAGGCTATTTATATCACAATAAAGGGGGTTTATTAGCCTCATCAATCAGAAGAGTGCAAATTCCACCCTAGAATCAGTCTGTCTGAGCCTGTGGAACAGGAAAGGGTGAAAAATTATGGGATGCATTATCTTCAATCTCATTTGAAACTTCCTAATTGAAATAGTGGATGAGCACAGTTTATTGCTTATAAAATAAATGAAGGCAGTATCGCTAATGTAATAATGAAAGTTTAGGTTTCTAGTTGTTTTTTTTTTTTTTTTTTCCTCCACTTGACAGAGAATTGGTGGTCAGCCAGCAGAGTGATTCCTGGTTTCCATAGTTAGAGACACAATACATCTGTCATTTGACCAAGATGAATGCACTGGCCATGTAATAGGACTGCACCCAGCTTGTTGCAGAGGCCTAGACTAGCAATTCCTGTCATCAGTGACTCGGCAAGTAATACTGTCTTTCACTGGATCAGGAAATGCTATTCCATAATGGTCACCAGTTCAGTCACTGGTGTCAGCCAAGATTGGGTTCAAATTCCATTTGACCTATTTGAGCCAAAGATTTCTCCTACATCTCAGTAGTATTGCAAGAATTAACATAGATAACCCCTTATGCATAGTAACCGCTCGGCAAATACTCTTATTATTAATTATAACAGGTTTTCACTTCTAGTTGGACTTTTTGGACTGACATGAAAAAACATGTAGATGGTACTGTTTATAAGATTAAGAACACTGAGTTTAATGTCACACAGAGTTAAATTTGAATCTTGGCTCTGCCATTTGTAAGCTGTGAGTTTTTCAGTAATAAATTTACTTTCTCTGAGTTAGTTCCCTAAGCCATAAATGGTTATACACATATAAACCCCTTCAAAGTTGTTGTGAAGACCAAATAGAAAATTCAGGTAGGTAGTACATGTTGAGTGTTCTCTATATGCCTGTAGTGCCTTACACATTGTGAACAGTTCCTCAGTACTGTTCTTACATGATTATTGAGCTCTTAGCGAAAATTTTAGAAAGAGATATCAATTTGTGTGCCCAGAGAGTTATTAATTTCATCAAGTTTATACACTTAATCAACATATATTTACTAAGTACCTCCTGTGGCTAGACACTGAGACACAGGGAAGAACAAAATGATAAGTTTTCTGCTCATGGGTTCTATAATTGAACTGGGGAAGATAGATATGTACTATTAAAAACTAAATGAAACAGGGTGATTTGAAAGAAAGTGATCTGGAGATGGAAAGAAGCTATGTGGTCAGCAAATGCCCCTCTGAAATGATGTGATTTGCACTAGGAAAAAGCAAGCAATGCATATATCAGAGGAGGTTGGACACAGTAAGCCAGAGAATGGCCAGGGTTAGGGCTCTGAGGGAGAAGCATGCCTGCTAAGGCCATGGAGAACGGTGAGCAGGGGATGGCTTGGCAGAATATGAGGTCTCAGAGTTAGAAGCTTTTGTTTATGTAAAGGTTTTGTTGATTATGCTGAGAGTTCGGATTTTATTTCAAGTGTACTGGATAGCTCTTGGAAAATTTTTAGAGCTGGTGAACATGGGGCTGGCTTAGTCTGATTTCCTTTTTTAAGAGGTAATTCTGACTGCTGGAAGAAAACCATGATGGCAGGTTACACCAGGTAAACAGAAATGTACATGAGGGTAGTAGTAGTGAAGATGAAGGAAGAAGATGGACGCAGATGGTATTTTGGTTATAGAATGTGCTGGTGAATTTCATAAAGGGAATTTTTTTTTTTTTTAAAGAAAAAGAGGAATCAAGGATGGCTTTAAAATAGTTTGTTTAATGAATGCACTGGCCATCCAGTAGGGCTGCACCCAGCTTGTCGCAGAGGCCTAGACTAGCAGTTCCTGTCATCAGTGACTCGGCAAACAATACTGTCTTTCACTGGATCAGAAAATGCTACTCCATAATGGTTCAGTCACTAGTGTCAGCGCATGCTTCTCCCTCAGAGTGCTCACCCTTGCCCTTCTCTTGCTTAATGTGTTCTTCATTTAAGAAAACATTTATCCTATTTTTAAACAATATTGACTTCTGTCTTTTTCAACTTGATCAAATGAACCCAAATTAACCTTAGTCTTTTATTATGGTAATGCTCTAACTTGTTCAGATCATGTTCAGGATTATTCCAAAGCCCACTCCTCCTACCCAAATTTTCAAAAACCTCTAAGAGACTAGTAGAATTTGTAAAAAAAAAAAAAAAAAAATAAAAAGAGCTGAGAATGTCTTAATTGGAAAAGAGAGCTCTCCTTGGAAAGCATATATTGAGTTTTTCCATGCCCTATGTACTGGGCTCTCAATTTATATAACTCATATCATTTAGTTCATTCAACAATGTTATTAGGAAAAATATAGACTTCATGACAATAGGATTTGACTATTTTAATTGAAGTGTATCATGGACACCTAGAATAATCTCTAGTGATATACACAAATGCATATGTTGACTTAATTAATTAGATAGGTATTATTTCTTTGATTTAAATGCAGAAGCAGGCCCACTGAGTTTAAGCCAACTACAAGAAGGTTCATGAGTTGTATGACTAAGACAGAATTTAAATTCTTTCAAATCTCCACTCTGAGATCTCCAGGTATGAGAATGTTTGTACCTCATTAAGACATAGAGAGAAGCTTGGCACTGTCACAAAACTACACTTTAGTGGTCTAAGAAATTATTTATGGCCAAACCCTCATTTTATTTTTCTCTATACTAGATTTATAACAATAGGGAGGCAGTGGGGGAGATATTATGGAGCAATAGGGAATAGATTTGCAGGAAAGTTGGAAGTTTGATTGGTTGAATACTACGAAATGATTAAAAAAAAGTGTATTATGGAAAATATATGCCCTAAGGCCAACATAACCGATGAAATTATTCACTGAATTATATCAAAGCATTAACTACTAATTGAATTCTTTTTTAGTTATTCCAATTAGAGAAATAAAAATGCTAAAGTATTTTTTTAGAGGTTTTTGCTATAGGGCATGTGTGCTCACTAGAAAGAAAGAGATAGACAGAGAGATAGAAAGTGAGAAATCACCCCTCAGGGGGATGGCCACGCCACAATCCCTTCTCTATTCTCCTCTCAGGATCTTGGGCACGCACGCACATGCGCCCAGCGTGAGTTTAAGCCACCGGGTCCGGGACTCGAACCGTGGTCGACTACATGGGAGTTCAGTGACATAGACATTACGCTAACTGCTGGTTCCAAAATACTAAACTATTGTAAGAGATATAAAGGAGACATTTCAAGGGGAAAAGGAGAGAAGAAAAAGAAAAAAATATATTTGTACAGAAACAAAATGAGAGAGAATATTGTCTGATAGCCTGCCCCCACACACAACTTAAACTTGTGAAGAGTTTTAATTCATGAGAAGTTTATGAGAAACTCATTATATACTGGAAGAGTATACTCTTTCCTATTTATTTATGTGCAAGTCCTTACAGTTCCTACTTTAGGAAGATATGATAACAACCACGTCTTACCATAAATCATCGTCAGATGGGGAGCAATGAGGTAGAGACGACCTGACCTTTAGCATTCTCTCCATGTCATCTTTATTGCCAAGAGGTGCTAGCTGAGGCTTATCACAGACGCTGTGTGCCCCGTGGGAAGGATAGGTGCTAAGGATGCTTGTCTTTAAAGATCCCAATGGATGAGATTGCACAGGCAGCAGAACAGGCCTGCAAAAGGCAGGAGGAAAGGGAGAAGAGGGGCAGAGCAAGCTGAGCTAGTCAGAGCAGCTTCGGTCCTCAGGAAGAGCAAGCAGCAAGCAAAGGTGAGGAAAAGAAAGACAATGAGAGAAAAGAAAAAGAAAAAGAAGAAGAAAACATCTTGCCTTGTTTTATGTACTTTAAGTACTTTTTAAAATAAAAAAGTGTTTTTCGTTTAATTTGAAGCCATTTGAGCTATTTTCTTCATGGCATAGTTCTATAGATAACCTGTGATTGAGCCACAAAGGATTAAAACATTGGTTCTCAATGGATAGAAAGCAGTTGTTGAAAGGTGTTTCCATACTGAAAAATGTGGGCTGCAACAGGTAAAGGACTCAGTCTCTACTCAATGATTTGGCACTGTCTGCAGTATGGGTTGATCATTAAGCACATTTTTTGGTTGCAATACACCTGCCTTAAACTACTTTGTGCAATGTGGGAGTTTATCGGTTCACAGAATGAAAGACAGTGAAGGGCTGTCTGCAAGTGTAGGTTGCCCACATTCTCTAAGTGGTGATTTCCTGGCTCACCTCTTTATTTATTCCCAGAATACCCTCTGTTTGTAGTTAGAAGATAGCTGCAGCAGCTCCAGAACTTGCATTCTCTGAGTCTTAAAACCCTTGGGGAAGAGCTAGGATTTCTTTCCCAAAAGAAAGGAAACGTCTCAAACCATTGCAGTCCATTCCACTGACCCTGACTGGGTCATCTGCCTTTCTCTAAACCCGTAACAGATGCACTGATTAGAGTAGCTCTGGGTACCATCCTCACAGTCAGCAAGTGGATCTTGGCCAACCTACATGACTAAGAGTGATGAAAGTGTGAATGGTTGTTAACTAAAGCGTAGTGAATGAATCCTGAGTGGCTACGAAAACACATGTTCATTAGAGCAAACCTGAGTAGAAGAAATAGAATCCTCTGAAGAGGGAAAAAAGAAACAAGAGAGAAAAAGAAGGAGGGAAAATGTCTACACAGACATGATCTGTATCTAGAAATATCTTTAGAATTTCTGGGTAAGTGCCTTATTTTCTATTTATGTGGAAGAACCTATAATTATACTTTCTATTAAAAAAAAACTATACTTGCCACATTTTATTTTAAAATATATTCACAAAACACTTAAAAAGAGGAGCAGTGGGAGTGAAAAGTAAGAATAAGTTATTTTTTTGGTTCCCATCATTATCATCAAAAAGATGTCCTCAAATTATATTTTAATATACTCATTTAATGATTTTGACAAAAAGTCCAACTATCTCTTATTGCAGCTCTGTGGCCTTATTTTTAAAATGGCAATACTTATAGTCCATGTTTTTGTATTGAATATTTATTATTTTTCATAATCAGATATTAGATGATTAGGCTACATTTAAGTCTTCTTTTAAAGTCTTTTTTCTTTCTTTCTTTTGGAGAGGTTTTTGCTATAGGGCACGTGTGCTTGCCAGAAAGACAGAAAGAGACAGAGACAGAAAGTGAGAAATCACCCCCCAGGAGAATGGCCATACTGCAATCCCTTCTCCTCCATTCTCCTCTCGGGATCTTGGGCATGCATCCACACACGTACCCCGCGTGAGTTTAAGCCACCTGGTCCAGGACTTGAACTGTGGTTGACTACATGGGAGTCCAGCAACATAGCCATTATGCTAACTGCTGGTCCCTAAAGTCTTTTTTCTTAAGGAATTATTTTATTTAACTTTTTTTACTTATTTTAATTTGACAGAGTGAGAGAGAGAGAGAAAGAGGGAAAGTGAGGAAGCAAGTCGCCAGGTCCAGGACTCAAACCATGGTCAGCCACGTAGGAGTCCAACACCCTTAACCACCACACCACCTGCTAGTCCCATGAATGAGCTATATTTAAATGGATAAGCTATCTCATGTAAGAACTTTCACTATCAACATCTGCACTATGTAGCATTAAAACTTAACCCCAATCCAAGCTCCCCATTCATCTACTAATCTTGGCCTTTGGAAACGTACTCACCAGCTTGTAGGACTCCTGATTAGTCAAATGACATTCAAAGGACTCAATTTTATAGATAGAGGAGACAGGTAGTAAGAGGGGAGGGGAGGGTAGTGGCAAACATATGAAGTACAA
Organism: Tupaia tana; assembly: GCA_026018925.1. Taxonomy (NCBI): domain Eukaryota; kingdom Metazoa; phylum Chordata; class Mammalia; order Scandentia; family Tupaiidae; genus Tupaia; species Tupaia tana. Next base: position 18,852,763 of record JAKSZU010000020.1, on the reverse strand, counting down.
GAAAAGAGAAAGTCAGCCAGGTAGGACAGCTATGAAATTGGCTAGAAAGCATGGTTTTCAGCACAATTACCCATAGCATTTGTCTCCTTAAAATATTGTCCTTGAAACTACTGAGCATGTCCCCTGATACGCTTGGGAAAGCTCGTCATCTTTGTTTGGATTCTGCAAACAAATAGCATTGGGCTGCAGTTTCTGGAGTTAGTATCCAGAATCAAGTGAGTATTGGAAGTAGGATTGATAATTCCATTCCTCTAATCACCCTCCAGATGAATATATAGAATCCAGAGTCCAGTGCATCTCTTAAGGCTTTATTTTCCACTGGGCTGACCTCCAGAAAGAGATGACACATCCCCACAGATCTGGATGCATCCCCAAGGCCATTCAGGCAGAACAAGTCGCATTTCCATGGAAACATTGCATATGCTTATGTGAGTGCATACCCACTTGGCCGTCTTCCTTCTGGTGACCACGCCAAATGAGTTAATTTGTGCTAAGGCCACTGGAAGCAGGGCTTGCTTCATTAACACTTTATCTTTCCAGCAGGATGGTAGGGAAAGGAGTGTCGGTTTCTTTTAGGTGAAGTGCTTTTCTACTGGGTCCTTGCCAAAGGTCACACTGACAATGTTGTGAGACAATCTGGGCCATACCCTTCACATAGCTGCTGTGTGTTTTGTGGCCAGAGTTCCTTTTTGTAAATAAAATCTAATATAGCAGAGACCTACTTACCTTGGGAGAGGGGGATGCTATTTACCCAAGGTAGGAATTTGGCAGTATATTATCAGAGGGTATTTTCTGTGCAAATATTTAATCAGAACCTTTCCTATTTGTCTTTTTTGGTATGAGGATGTTCTAGGAAGTGCAATGCAGAGCCACTCTCATGTTCATGATTTACCCAAAGCTTTGCCACATGTTGTTGTGTATGCAAAGGAAAGTTCAGCATTTCCAATTATATTGTTTACCTAACTTATTATCTCATACTCCTCTGTACTACCAAAATATTTTTTTAGCAACATTCTCTATTGCCAAATATCAAGGTTCTGTGAATTCACATTTTGTTGTTAAGTTTTTCAGGGGGCATCATGGATAAAACACAAATATAGTCACACTCGTGCACATCTATGAACCTCTGAAACCCAATCTATTTTTGATTTTATATTTTTCAGTAACTGGAACATTTATTTTTGACAAATACCCAGAAATGTTGTCATTTTGCTGAAAGGTTTTTCGTTAACTCGGATGACATATGAATGGCATTGAGCAAAAATATTAGTGACATGTTTTAGTGCTCTTTCCCTTTGCAGAGGTCACACAAAAGTGAGAATTACAATTTCCCCTCCTTTTCTGCATTGTGTTCCCATTCTACTTGTTAATCTTAGTTGACGAAATATGTTGTTTGTATCATTGTTTTTCCCCTAAAGATAAGCACCCTTTTTCTAAGGGTAGCAAGAACTCTTCATGTAATTATAATATAATGAGGGACAGACTTCAAATATAGTGACAATGATTGCTTATATTATTCTTTGGCACACTGAAGTAGTGTCCCAATATGCAATACAAATGGGCCCCAGCACAGCTTCTTTTCTAAACTTTGTCCACTATGTCACATGATGCATGTCATGGTGTAATCATGGGAACAATGGCCACTAGAATTTGTCTGGAGGATGAGTAACATGAACAAATACAGTTAACCTCTCACCCATGAATGTTGTTGAAAGTGTGTTCACTAAGCATAAAGGGAAGAAATTTCTAGAAATATCCTTTAGTGAGGGAAATGGGACTTTGGAAGTCAGAAACTCAAGTGTGGATATGCTGCTTCTATCCAGCTGCGTGAAATGGGCTAAGGTCTCTGAGTATCTTGATTGTCTTGTTGGGAGAAAGGAATGAAGAGCTGCCTATTACCGGATTTAACATCATAGATGTTTCATTGGTATGACTGTCTATTACTATCCATGGTCTTGCTAAGGCAAGAGTATGTCATTACTCCTTGTATCCTCTGAACTTAGAACACTTTCTAAGACATAGACTATATTCCAGAAATGTTAGTTGAATGAAGAGGTATTCACACTTGAAAATTACTACCAATCACATCAGATACTCAAATTAAAAGCTGAAGCAGACCAACAAAAATGTTTTCAGACCTTGATCACCTACTATGGCCCCATTGTAATAACGAAGACAAAACCAGAAGCTGTTGAACAATTGGCAGTGGAGATTTGGAAAACTTCTATTGGAGATGCTAAGCAATGTGATATATGATATTGATCTTTGAAAATCATAGCTTTAGGGAAAATGTATTTGCTTAAAATTAAATCTATTCTCCTAATGAATAAAATGCATAAATATTAAACTGTCTCATTTTGAAAATATGTTTTCATTGTAAAGAAAGGAAATTAAAAGTGTTCCTCTATGTGCCTCATGAGCCATCATCGCTACAAGAAACCTTCACAAACACTGAGAAGAAAACATTTGTCGACTCAGCTTCTAGCCTTTCTAGAGACACTAATTTCCACTTTGACAAAAGGTATATTTAAGAGGAACTTTCTTTCTCAGCTTTTATTTTTAAATGTGAGTATTTTAGTACTTGTGAATTTGCACATCTCCTGAAAATGATTTAAGACTTGCAAATATGCTCTGATAGTACTAATTTGAACATGTGTTTTTCCTCTTTTTCTACCTTTTCGCCTACCTGGACTTTTTCCACTTCACTAAAAATGCTTTTATGGCATTAAAGAAAGAATATTATTTGAATCCTACTATTTCTTTTTATTTTAATTTGCCAGAGAGCACATGTGCTCACCAGAGAGAGAGACAGAGAGAAAGAGAGAGAGAAAGTGAGAAACCAGTCCCAGTGGGGAATGTTCAAACCACAATCCCTTTTCCTGCTTTTCTCCATCCTTTTGATATTTTGGACATGCAGGCACATTCAGCCAGTGTGTTTTTCATGCTACTGGGTTCAGGACCTGAATCACCAATCAGTCATGTGGAATCCACTCGTCTTAACTACCATGCCAATAGTTGGCTCAAATCCTACTATTTAACTAAGGTGGTGTCTATAGATGCAAAAAGCATGGGAAAGGTATATCCATATTTTTTGACCAAGACATATATATATATATATATATATATATATGTGTGTGTGTGTGTGTAATATATGGGGGAGGTTGCAATGTGAGACCCTGTTGAAGGTTCTTCTTTCTCTATCTCAATAAAAAAGTAAATTTTAAAAAATAACAGTAGCTCAACCCAAGCTGCTGAGAATTTTTCAGAAATAAATTAGTAATTCTTTATCTCTCTCTCTCTCTCTCTCTCTTTTTTTTTTTTTTTTTTTTTTTTTTTTTTTTGAGAAGATTTTGCTATAAGGCAAAAACTTTCTGTGCTCGCCAGAAAGACAGAGAGAAACAGAAGAAAAGAAAGTAAGAAATCACCTTCCGGGAGGATGGCCATGCCACAATCCCTTCTCCTCCATTCCCCTCTCAGGATCTTGGGCACACATGCACGTGCACCCAGCGTGAGTTTAAGCCACTGGATCTGGGACTCTAACTGCAGTTGACTATGTGGGAGTCCAGTGACTTAGCCATTATGCCATCTGCTGGTCCCATAATTAAGCAATTCTAAACTGGCAATTATTATAGCTAGATGTCTGATTCACAAAATGCCTTAAATATCCCCTGCATAAGAAAGAGCTACAAACCAGACACATGAGTGATAGCATTTATTGACATACTTTTCCCATCCCCTTGGTTAGAGTCTTAGCCTTTTCAGGGATATATCAACATCCTGTTCATATCTCCAAGTAACCATCATCATGTTCTGATTTTGAACTTAGTAGTTTAACAAACACAAGTGAAGGGCAAACCATGGTACTGTCATTGACTAGGTCCTGAACCAAACCACCAATTTCCACGAGTTATTTGACATGAAGATATCGTGTGAGCATGTTCCATGGACAGGTCTTTTGGGACTTGTGTTCTGATCTTTCTGCTTCCATATACCCTCACCAGCCCCATTACTGTAGCTAGGGTGGGTCCTGATTCGTACTGATGTGGCTGACATTCAAACTGAGCTTACACATTGTGGAAGAGAAATTTCAGTGACGTTTAGATGCATGTGTGAGCTTTCTTCTTTCTTTTTTATTTTTATGTAGACAAAAGTTTAGAGACCTTGGATCAGTATATTTGCAGCCAAAAGCCATGTTTATCTCAATCTCTCAAAGAATAAACCCCTCCTAATACCTTTGGGGACTCCAAAAAAATTGTTTGCAAATTTACATAAATTGTTGTAACATGGAAGTAAAAGCTCAAAGTTCAGCTATTACTTCCATTTTTTCCACAGCTATATGTTTCTTAATGTATGTGAGAGAATGTTATTTATCACAAAAGAGCAGTGAGCCCAGGAACAATCCGGATCCTAATATTCTAACATTGTTTGTTTGTATGTTTGTTTTGGAGAAGTTTGTTTTGTTTTGTTTTGCCTTAGGGCACATGCACTCCCAAGAGAGAGAGAGACAGAGACAGAGACAGAGGCAAAGACAGTGAGAGGTAAAATGAGAAATCACCCACCAGGAAAGATGGCTATGCCACAATCCCTTCTTATCCATTCTCCTCTCAGGATCTTGGGCATGCACACACATGTGCCTGGCATGATTTTCAAGCCTCCAGGTCTGAGACTCAAACCACAGTCTGCTATGTGGAAGTCTAGTGACATAAGCACTATGCCATCTACTGGTCCCCCTAACGCGACTTTTTTTTTTTCCTTTTGATTATAAGTTATAAATCATTTATAGTTTTCATTGTTGCCAGAAGAAATACCACCAAATACACTACCAAGGTTTTTTTTTGTTTTTTGTTTTTTGTTTTTTTGAGAGGTTTTTGCTATAGGACACGTGCGCTCGCCAGAAAGACAGAGAGAGACAGAGAGACAGAAAGTGAGAAATCACCCCCGAGGGGGCATGGCCACACCGCAATCCCTTCTCCTCCATTCTTTTCTCAGGATCTTGAGCACGCACGCACACACGCCCGGCAGGAGTTTAAGCCAGCGGGTCCAGGATGCTCTTCCATTTCATTGGTTTCCAACTGAAATAAGGGCAGCTACAAACTACAGTCTATAGAAAACCAATTCCTGTTGAGGCTAGTCAGACTGAAGAAAGTCTTGAGAAAGTATTAGAGAAGGGTTGAAGACAGTTAAGCTAGTCAAAAAGTAATAAATTAAGAAGACTGGCATTGCATGAAAACTCTCAGTTAGGAAAAAAAGGACTATGAGAAATGAACAGAGATGGCAAGGAAAGCTAAAATAACACTCTGGGGGCAAAAAAAGGAAAAGTAGTAAGGGGGAAAGTTACTATGAATTATGAATAGTTAACGACTGAGAGAGGGAAGGAAGTAGAGAAAGCAAAGAAAATAGTCCAAAAGATGATCTCTTTTGATTATTGCTGAGAAAAATGTAAGCATAAAACAGAGGAAGTCCTATTTTATTTTTATGAAAACCCTGATATGATGATATTTGAGGGCTGGCTTTAGATATGGAAACGAGTTTGTCGCTGTCTTGCTCTGTCTGTCTCCCAGGAGCCTTCCACTGCTTTCGAGAGGGAAGCCAAGGGGGAGGGAGACACCACACACAAGTGGAGCACATGGGCCAAGCCAAAGGTCCCTGGGAGATAAAGGACCCCTAAGTGCCGTAGGAAGGAATTTCTATTCCTTCAAACCCAAAATCACAGCCTCTTTCCAGACGATGCTGATTTGTACACCCTAAATCAGCAAAAGCTTGTAGTTTCATGTTGTAGAAGATTGGGGTGAATTCAGTTCTCAAGGGAAAATAACCCTTCACGTGAACAAGATGAATATTTTTATAAATCCTCCAAGATATGACCCCAATTGCATATTTGTGTGTGTGTGTGTGTGTGTGTGAGTATGTTCATGTCCACAGCACAGGATAACTACCATTAGCAGCTCTATTTATTTAACTGGCTCTTAACTCTACATGCTTTGTGGTTTTCAAGTTTAATGGAGAATATTTTTTCCTACATTTTTGCACTTTCATTTTGTGTCTTCAAATCTCTGCTGGCCAGAAACATGTTCCCAACTGTAATTTACTTTTATAAATATGGTTGGTGGTAAATCAGTCTCTAAACTGTTTTCAAAGTTATTTACATTTTAATGAATTTAAAATGCTTAAATGCTAAGGATATATATTTAGAGTCAATTTTTCCCAAATGATTTGATGCAAATAAACTTTTTAAGGTTTGAGACAAAGACCCACACACCACACTGCATAATTTTCCAAAGACTGGATTAGTCTAAGAATGTACACTGAGCTATGACTGTGAAGCAACCCCCAAAGCCTCGGTGTCCACAGATCATTTTCACGAGTGAAAAGCAATGATTTCTGTGACTTTCTGAAGTTGTAAGAGTGGTAGGTCTTCTAGTCAAAGTGAGCAAGCGTCAGTGGATAAAGATTTACAAGTTCTGTGGGCCTTCTCCTTTCAACTTGCTCAGATACTTCTCATTTTTGCACATTGGTGGACAATGCAGACCAATTTTTCTTTTTAGATAAGAAGTTCAGCTTCCACTAGACATACAAAAAGAATTTCACAATGATTTATTTACTGCCTTGTGGAGTGACTAATTCAGGTAATAAGGAAGTCTTTGCTCCTAAGTTGTATTCTTACTATTCCTCAGTGAATGGATTATTTTCTCCAGATCATAACATGGTTATAAGGAAGGCACATGGGCCCTTATTCTAGAGATGTATTCACAGGGCTCCCTTGTGAATATGCCTTTTCTCCAAATCATACCTTATACTATTTGGAACTCAATGAATTATGTCATCTCAACATTTATAGGACTGTTGCCCATCTTCAAAGCTAAGGTGTTCTCCAAAGATGGATTATGTACATTTGACTAATACATACCATATTAAGAAAGTCTGAAGGCAAATAGTGATTTATTTTTTCCCTTTAAGGTTTAGCCATAACAGACCTAGACTCATGGGCACACTATTCATTTAAATAAAGATGTTACATTTATTTATTTAAAATAAAATCAGAATACAAGAAGGCTTTTGTTTCATATGGTTTCAATGGGAAGAGGTAAAAGAGTGTAGCAATTCAAGTGTAATTTTTTTCTTTTTAAAAAGAAAGTTGATCTCCATAGACAATTAATAATTGGTTTTCATCTTCTAACCTTCTTCATGTCATAATGTTGGTCATATGGCATAGATGGCCATTGTCATCAAAGTTGAAAAGCCTGGTCGATTTTTGCCACCTTCATTGTCACAAGCATGAGTTGAGTACAGAATATTATAGAGGATAGACTCTATCTCTGAGGATAAAAATGCTTTGGCTGTGGCCCACTACTAGAGGGAATGTTTCAAGACACTTTCCCAAATCTCTTAGTAAGAGAGGTCATTCCTATCCAAATGCAAAGATAACTCATTCTACTTTTCATTATAAGTGTGTAGAGAAAACATGATCAAACACTAATGATTTACTGTTGTTTTTCTATTATTGGTTTTACAATGAAAATCTTTCTCTAATTTTTTTATTTTGTTTTAAAAAAATAGCTATCTTACCTATTGATTAGTGATTAAGGAAAATTTCATCACTCCTCTATCTATAGTTTAGATTCTCTCTTGGGTAGCTTTTATCACTCTATAATTACTTAAATATTCCCAATCCATTATAACAACTTTCTAGAAACAAGGGGCAACTCCTTCATGTGTTCCATGGATACCGCACTGTGTGGCCAAGTAGTACACAGTTACACGTGATGATACGAGTAAATACGAGCATGGAACGGAGGGAGATATTGTGTAGGTTTAACTTGAGATCATGATTTGCTGTGATAAAATGGTATGTTTTAACCATTTGTTCAGTTTTAGAGATATCATTTATTTATTTATCACTCATTCACTCATGTATTCAATAGATACTTACAGAACACCCACATAACTTTCTGTCATAGAAATACAGGCATGAATAAAACAGACATAGTCTTCATACTCCGGGAGGTATCCTGAGAGAATATGACAGAAAAATGTAAAACTGGAAAATAACAATGAAAATAAGTTTTTAAAGTTTTATTTATTTAATTTTATGTATTTTTTTTTTTTTTAGATTTGTTATAGGGGACTTTCTCTCACCAGAGACAGACAGACAGACAGAGAGAAAGAGGGAAAGTAAGAAAGCAAGCCACGTGCCAGACAGGACTCAAACTGTGGTCAGCAACCTGCGAGTTCAGTACTGAACCACCGTGCCACCTGCTGGCCCCATAATAAATTTTAAGGTGAGATAGGTACTATCCAGGAATATAAAATGATGGTGTTTACTTCAGATAGGAGATCAGGAAAGACTGCCTTGGTAAGATGACATTTAAACTGAGCTCTAGAAAACAAAAGGAAACTTGGGACCAGCAGATGCTGTAATAACTATGTTGCTGAACTTCAATGTAGTCGACCGCAGTTCAAGTCCTGGACCTGGTAGCTTAAACTCACATCAGGTGTGTATGCGTGTGTGCCCAAGATCCTGAGGAGAATGGAGGAGAGGGGTTTACAGCATGGCCATCCCCCTTGGAGAGTGATATCTTGCTTTCTGTCTCTCTCTGCCTTTCTGGCAAGCGCGTGCACCCTATAGCAAAAACATCTCCAAAAAAAAAAAGAAAGAAAGAAAGAAAGAAAGAAAGAAAGGAAAGGAAAGGAAAGGAAAGGAAAGGAAAGGAAAGGAAAGGAAAGGAAAGGAAAGGAAAGGAAAGAAAAGAAAAGAAAAGAAAAGAAAAGAAAAGAAAAGAAAAGAAAAGAAAAGAAAAGGAAACTAAATATCAGGAGAGGGTGTCCTTGAGAAAATAAATGAAAATTGCCTATTTAAATACTGCTCGGTAAACACTCACCATTAGTATTTTGATGTGTATTTTTTATTTATGTTTTTCACTGTTTATGTATATATTAATGATCTCACTACACAGCATCTTTGCTTGATTCATTCAACAATGTACTGTAAATATTTTACCAGCTCACTAAACTTATTCCTACAACCTGTAGTTTAATGACAGCAAAGAATTCCTACTGAGAGCAAGTAACATTGTTTTATCATCCTCCCCTTTTTGTTCCCACACTTACTTTGTCTTTATTGTTTTGATACCATGGTTTTTATTTTCACACGGTGTTTGACAAATATAATAAAATAATTTAACAGTCCAGGCTCTGGAGCTATATGCTTGAGTTTTGACCTGACTGTACATTTACTAGATGTATGATCCTAGGCTTAATCTACCTGTGCTTTAGTTTTGTCATTTCCAAAATGAGTGTAATAATATAGTAGTACCTACTTCATAGAGTTGCTGGCAGGACGTTTCATTTAGTACCTGCCTTGCAAAAAGAGGAATATTTTCCATCACCTGAACATCTCAATAAATGTGAGCTAAAAATGATAGGTTCTGGAGACCTTGGTAGAGAATGAATATACTTTGCCAACCAAACATTGCCAGTTATTATCCTAATAGCAGAAGAAGTTTGTGATTTATTTTAAAGATCTATAAGAGTTTAAATAAACTTAAAATTGTGTAGGTTGGAAAACAGCCCACTCTATTCTAGGAACAGACTCAAAAATAAACAAATCATTATGGCCTATGCAAGTTTGTAGTTGTGTTTCCTGGGAAGGTCACAATAGTTGCAGACTTATTGCTGGACTCAATATTTGTACATTGATAATATGCTTATCTTGTGCTCACGGAGGTCTCGATGCTAAATACAAATGTAATATTTCAGTTTTTAGCTTTAGGTCCTACAGTAAGCAACTATTACTGGGTGAAAAGGTCTACAGAAAAGCCAGTAAGTTCAAGTAATGAGAAAAGTGCACACAAATGAAACGTGATTGGGATGGAAAAACTGATGATGTTGTGACCTTCTTGACTCTAGGCCATCACATTGCCCCAAGCCTGAGTGTTCTTAATGTGGGGTCCCCATAATGGGCTGCACTGAGTCTGTTACCCACCTGAAATCATTGACATTCTGTAGTCAGAAGGTCACTTGATAAGCATAGAATTAAAGAGAGTTAGCAAGAATATCCAAATGGCTGCCAGTCTCCAATTATAATGATACCCTGATATAGCCATTGAATTTAGGTTGTTTGTTTTACTCAGGGTTTATAAAAAGCTTTTTTAAACTCTAAGATATTCTTAAAACCCTTGAACCAAAACCCAAATTTGCATGTGTGTATATTTGGAGTCTTTTCTAAGCAGAAGATAAATAGCTTTAGACATGTTTTCAAAAGTATTCATAAAATGAAGCAGGTTAAGGATCACTCATCCTGCTTACTTTGTAGGCTCCATAGCCTAAGACCTGTGATTCATGCTTTTGAGACTGTCCTCACATTGGCACTGCAGAAGCTTATTCTTCTAACTTCTACTGCAAGTAAAGAGTAACTGGACTCCTGTGTTGTCCCTGAGTCCTCTCCCCCGGAATGTCAGTCTCCCAGAGAGACCAGGTTCCGCACGTTTATTGACAGAACTCCTAACTGGACCTCCCTGACTTTCCTCTCTCCCTTCTTTGCTTCCTTCCTTTCATCCTTCCTTTTCCTTTCTATCTTTTTCTTTTCATAACTATAATGTAGAATCTACTTAGATTAAAATCCCATTCGCTTACAAATTTGGATGATATGTAATTGTTCAATCATGATTTTATTTCTCACTCCACAAACCAGTCAATTCCCCACTACCATTCCCCTGACTTGACTTCTTACACCTTTGAACTACCAACATATACCTTGTATTTCTATTATAACACAGCTTATTTGAAATTTCTTAACTATATATGCCATTCCATATGACTGTGAACTCCTTTGAAGGCCACATCTTTTTATCTCTCCATCATTAGCATCTACATTCATGCACATTATCGGGTTTGCCTTGTAAGACTATTATTCTAAGGTTGTCCTTGAAAATATATGAAACATTACATAGCTTCCACTTCATAAAAATAAACTGAAGACATTGTCTTTTTAGCCTTTGTGACATATGTAAAAGATTGTATATCCATTTTTATGCTGACCATTCAAAGCAACATTTATTGTCCTTGCCATTAAATACAGCAATCATAGGACACATTTTGTATACCAACTTCAATATTTGCTTTATTTTATTTTACTTACAGTACTGTCCCCTTTGCCTTGATTTCCTTTCCTCTCTTAATAAATATTGTTTGCAAGCACAGTTAAGCAATTTTGTATCAAGGTGGTATAAGTTATGGAATAAGTGTATACATATATGCATATATGTATATATTCATCTTATAATTTCTAATCCCAACCATTTTTACACAAATGACAATCTTAGGGCTATATAATAAAATCTAGTTTCCATATAGACATATATGTATATTTTTAATGTCTTTTCTTAATGAGAAAGAAGAAGAGATAGATAGATGATAGATATTTTTGACAGGGTCTTGCCAAGCTGTGGTCCTCCTGCCCCAAACTCACAATTAAGTAGGACTATAGAGTTTTGGGTTTCACCTTGTCTGGGTACCAGACCTGGGCTTCCCATGTGGCCCCAGCTTCATGTATGATCCCAACCACACCTCTGTGGCTGGGCTATTAAAGATGAAAGATTATTAGAAAGATGGAGAGATAGAGATAGATGGGTAAAGTGTAAAGGCTGGTTGCACACTCACATTTCATCCTACATCGTTACTGAACCTACTGACCAGAGCCCCTAGTCCTTCCTTCTCCAGGTTGACCAGAGCCCTAGTCCTTCCTTCTCCGACATATGGTTCTCTAAGTCCTAATTTTGACAAAGTTGTTTTGCAAATGGTAGCTCTACAATAGAAATAAAATATGAAACGGCATTTTACAATACTAGAAATCCATCAGTGATCTGTATCCTTGCTATATAAATTTGTGGTCCTTGGACCAGTCGAATCTCAGCTCCACTCGGACTTAACTGAATCAAAGTCTACATTTTAAGAGCTCCCCAGGGAATTTCTGTGCACATAAAAATTTCAAAAATCACTGATCTGTTTGATCTTATGGGCAAAAAATTCCATTTTATATGTTGATGCTTTGTAATTAATGAAGGGTGGATATGTAGTGTAATGTAAAAGAAAATAATAATACCTTTGATTTGGATTTAGATTTGCATCCTGACTCAGTTTCCTGCTATTATTTATGCAAGACTCCATCAGTATTTACCTCCTACTCTTGACCTGGTATATGTGGGTTTTGGGTATGCAAAGAGTAAGATAGAGCCTCTAGTTTCTCAGAGCTAACTCTCTAATCCTGAGTACGTCTGTGAAAAGATGTAGATCAAATACACAGACAATTGTACTCTCCCTAAAACTTGGCTAAACCTACTGCAAAGTTGTGTTTTGTTTTTTTTTTTGTTTGTTTGTTTTTTGTTTTTTGTTTTTTTTCATGAAAGACAAACGTGCAAGAATAAGGAGAATAAAAGTGGGAAGAATGGCAAAAACAATTTTTGGAGCTGTAAGGCAGATGGATGAGTGAAACTGATTTAGCAGATGTGAAAATGCTGGCACCCAAGATATTAAGGGGAAAAGTGAGAATCCAACCAATTCAACCCACAGAATCTCCTCAGAGTTCAGGAAGTGCGAGCACCATATGCCATTGGAAGTAGGGGAAACTTGGGGCTGGGATGGGAGCAAAGAGAATAAGAAACATTATTTGAGGGTTAACACTGTAGTCTGGTGGTTAAGATCCCACATGACAGTTTAAAAAAAAAAAAACGTATCTGGGGACCAACAGGTGGCATGGTGGTTGGGGCACTGGACTTACACATGGCTGATGGTGGTTCGAGTCCCAGATCTAGCAGCTTGTATTCTCACTCCACTGCACCCTCCCCTGGTCAAACTGAAAATAATAATAATAATAATAATAATAATAATTAAATAAATAAATAATTCTTTTAATATTTATTTGCATAATGGTTAAGTTAGTTAAATCTCTAGAGCTCTTCTTCCCCCATGTTTTTTTTAGTTCGTCTCCATGATTAAGCTAAACAATTTAGGTTCCTCCACTGGAGAACTTAAAACAGTCCCTGTACTGATGACCACCAGATATAGTTGAAGGTAGAGTACATGATGTCTACATATTAAATACTAAAGTCATGCTCCCATCCAACCCCAGACTAATTCTCAGTTGCAGCTACAGAATATTGGCAACTAGATTTCACCCCCTCTGTAGAATATTGTAAAACCCTTTCTGGAAGAATTTCTTTCTTTCTTTCTCTTTCTTTCTTTCTCTCTTTCTTCCTTCCTCCCTTCCTTCCTTCCTTTCTCTCTTTTTCTTTTTCTTTACTTTTTTTCTTTCTGTATTCCTTCATTTCTTTTTTTAGAAAGAAAGAGAAATAGACATTCTCAGTAGGTTCTTCAGGCTATAATCTATCCCCAGATGGCCCAGATCATGGGAATCTGTGCTAAATAAGATCTTGGGATATAAACCCAGGACCTTTCCCTTGTGAGTCAGTTGTGTTACTGCTCTACCACCATCTGGCCCTTCTAATCCCATTTTAAAAATCATTATATAAGTGCCTTTATGTTTATTAACTAGTTAGTACTTTAGTTCTCACCTTTATGTGTTAGTGCATTTATATTTTGATTGTCCCTTTCTGCATAAAAATTATTAAAATATTATAAGACATGGAACCAACCCAAATATCCATGAACAGATGAATGGATTGAAAAAATATGACACATATAGTCTATGGAATACTATTCAGCCATTAAAAGCAAGATCTTGGCATTTGATAGAAAGTGGACAAATATGGAAGATTTACTGCTGAGTGAAGCAAGCCAGGCTATGAAAGAGAGACATTGTATGCCTCCACTTAATATATACCAACTGCCTGCACTTTTTGGTGAAAATTGAAAGATTTGTGTGTATAGAAGCATGGAAAATGATTACAGAAACTGGAGACAGTGGGAAAAGGGTGGGAGAAGGAGAGTGAGATAAAGGGAATCAAGGAGAAAAACAGAGAGGTAAGACATTTATGGGACTCAGAAATGGATGATTATCTGCTGATAATAACGTGTATGGTATCTTCAACTGGACTGGTGTAAAGTGTATTCATGTTGGATAAATTCACTTTATAAGTAGTATTGATGTATAGTGATTGAATGTATGAAATAAATATTTAAAAGAGGCAAAAGCTAAATAAAATCTTAGTGGCTTAAAACAATAACCATTCTTTTTCATATCTTAAAATCTAGGAATTTGAACAGGACTTGGTTAGGTGATTTTTTTTTCTGTTGTTCCGTATAGTGTTCGAGGGTGCACCATGTTATTCAGCCCACAGCAGGATGCTTCTGGAGAGCTAAGGTGGGCTTCACTCACTCATGTGGCACCTGGACAGAGATGACTGACAGGCTGGACTCAGCTAGCTTCTCCAGCATGGTAGCCTCAGCCTGATCAAACCTCTGGCATGGTTGCTCAAGAATCTTCTGAGAAGTCACTTACATTTTATTTCCCATTTTACGTATGAATAGCACATAAAGGAGTCAAAAAAAAAATAAAACTATGGAATGCCTCTAATATCAAAGAGTGAAACCAAAATAAACAAAAAGATAAAGACACCTTGCAGAAAAGAGAACAACAGGAAGAATTTTAAGTTTTATTAATATTCTTAGATAAGACACTGCACCCATAAATGAGAAGTCTTGAGAATTAACATGATGGTAGAAATGAAAAATTCAATAGATGTACTGACATTACAAGCTGAGAAAAATCTCTTCAGAAGTGAAAGAAAAAAGACAAAAATGTGGAAAATTGAAGAAAAAGATTACATGATAAGATTAATCCAGGAGAGCAAAAATCTATCATCTAAATAACAGTAACTGCAGAAAAAAAAGTAGAGACAAATGGAAAGTACTTAATTAACGATAAAGTGGTTCAACAAAATTTTTCTGAACTGAAGCATGTGAGTTTCTAAGAAACATTCAAAATACACACACACACACACACACACAACAAAACAGAAAAAACAAGTCATATTTAAAGAATCAGAAATCATTTTGAATTTCTCAGTAGCAACACTGGGATTTGGAATTCAATGGGAAAATATCTTTGAAATTTGGGAAGAAAATTATTTCCAATCTAGAGTTTATTCAACCAAGTAGATTTTTTTTTTACTCTCAAATATATTTATAGACAACATTCATAAAATAATTTATATCTCACACATTTTTTTAAAGTTTCATTCATTTTTTTTCCTTGAGTAAGAAAGACAGAGAGAAAGTTCGACAGACAACACCCTCAACAGAGTCTTGACAGGATGATCCGCTGCCTTCCCCAGAGGGCCCAGATCAGCACACACGTGCCCAGCACACTCAGGGGAGTCAGAGGTGAATGTGGAATCCTCCTCCCCATGTGGGTCAGCTTAACAGACACTAGTGCTATCACTGCACCATCTTCCAGCCCCCATATATCTCACACATCGTTAGTTACTGGAGGATGTTTTCTACCAAAATAACTACATAAATAGAAAGAGAGATAAGTGTGGGCTAGAGAACACGGGACAGAGCCAAGGAAAGGCCCCAAACATATAGCTAGCACAAACGTAGACAGCAAACAGATCAGAATGTACCCCATTCCATCCTTATTACTATCATTCGTTAACTAGCATTCCTCTTGCAATCTGTGGCTACCTGTGACTGTCTGTGACTCACTTTCTTCCTCTGAAAAAAATGGAGATAATCAGAATACCTACCTTACATAGTTTGCTGTGAGAATCTGACATTATACAAAAATATATTTTGATCATTACTTGGCATAAAAGAGGTGTTTATAAATATTGGCCTTTACCATTTACTATTAAGGTGCTTTCCAGTTTAGTATGCATTCGATATGTATTAAAGAATTACCAATGTATTGACTTATTTAAGAAAAAATAAGTTTTCCCAATGCAAGCCAAACTCGGTTTTCATTTCATAAAATCTGAACTAAACTGAAAATTCCATTTAAAATGTTTTCCCAAACCTACAAAACCTGCAAATAATGATAAAGAGATGAATAATAAATAAAACAATTTCTTCCACTTCATAAAATACTCCTGAAAATAATTACATTTGCAAGTTATCCTAGATACTAAAAGCTGTGTTACCTGAAATGTTAACCCAGTGGCATAAAAGGAAAAAATAATAAAATGTAGGGGACTCAGCATCCCACTGACATAATAACAAAACTGTGTAGATGAGGAATGATGTGCAAGTCCTACCTTTATAACCACATAGAAAAATGATCCAAAGTGCAAGCAGACCTATTAGAGTCTAAAATCTGCCCACGAGGGTTGGTTCACTTTCAGTATTTTCATGATGTGATTTATGTGGTGGGGATGGAAAGATTATAAATGTTAAGAATATTATTGTTAGTATTTTGCAAAAGTGAAGTTACTATTTCTCTTAAATATGTGAGTATAAAGTGGTACTATTGCTTTCTTAAGTGTCTGATTTTACTGTAGCTCAGGATTTTATTATACTTGGCGATCTCTGGTTCTCTAATAGCAGTCCCTAAGGAACCAGGGGAAAAAAATCATTTCTAGAATGCATGTATGTTGTGAAATAAGAGCTAATACCACGAGCAAGCCCTCACCCCAACAGGAATAAAAACTCCCCTTTCAATCTTCGGCCTCCCAACCCCTGACTGCCGGAATCTCTGTGCATTGCTCCCAGCCATGGTTCTAAAGGATAACCTCGCACAGAGAACTTGATGATACACATCGTAATCCATAAACAACAGCGGACAATTACAGAAATGATACTACTCAGCTTGTTGCAGTAAGAACGCAATTCATGAGGAATGCCTAAAGGACAGGAAGGAAACTTGGGGTGAGGAGTCATTAGAGTCTATGGAGGGGGTCTTAAATGATATTCTGTGAGAGCACTGGATTCCTTTGCAATTAGTCATTTCCTGGAGCACAAAAACTGGGGGAATCTCCTAGTTATCCTCGCTTTCTGGGAGCACAGACCTTAAAGTGCAACATTTTCCATATGATCTTCTACTACTTCTTTTCTCTCATTTAGAAGTTTACCTCAGAGGTCAGCCTCTTGGCCCAGTGCTTAAGGGAGCTGGATCCCATACAGCTGACCACATGGTTCAAATTCTGCCTTCAGAGGCCTGAAGAACGTACTGGGCATGTCTGTGTGTGTGTGCCCCAACTTTCAAACAGATAGAGAAGTGGAGGAAAAGAGATTGCAGCATTAACTATGCCCCATGAGGCGTGCTTTCTTCTTGTTCCTATACTCTGTCTTTGTCTTTTTTTCTGGCGAGCATACCCACCCTCTGGCAAAATAAAACAAACGAAAGAAGTTTGATTCAGTAACTTATTCTTCAAGCAGTGTTGTCTCAGAGTAAACGTTCCTGAGACCTTATTCTCTGTATCTTGTAATCATCCACTTGAAGCAGGAAAAAAGTCTTAGACCCTATTCCCTCCTTTCTATTTCTGTGACTAGTAAACATAACAATACAAATAATAATAATATCAGGGACTGGAAGTTAAAGGTGTTTCAGTGGTAAAATGTGACGCTCTGTGAGGCTGACACACGTAGGAAGGTTCTGGATTCAAACTTGGAGACCTATCTGAGTATGTTAGATACACTTCTGCCCATGATTTGGGACTGGCTGTGGCTGCAGGTAGGTCACAGTATCAACATTCTGTTGGAGGTGATTTCTCTCTCTCTCATCTCATTTGCTCATGGAAGAAATACATAAAATAAACTTTATAAACAAAAATAATTGGGTAAGTTCCAATGTAGGGCATTAATGTGCTGCTCCAGAGAAGCCTGATCCCACATGGCGATGACAGTTTGAGTACTCAGCTAGTCAACCTGAAACATGCCAGGCTCAAATGAGAGCTCAGCATCTGATAGGCTAGAAGACGGGAAAGAAGGGAATTGCAGTATGACTAGGTTCTTTGGTCATATGAGGTTGCCCATTTATCTTTCTCTCTGATTCTCATGCACGTACACATAGTCTATACTGCATAACAACAGTCACAGTAGCAGCAATAATACGTAACAAGTATTGATTATTTACTATATGTCAGGTACTACTCTAAAGTCTTTATGTGTAATAATGCATTAAGCTCAAAACCAATTCAGTGGAGAAACTGAGACTTAACCAAGGTAAAATAATTGATGTTAATTATTATAGCTGATGTGTTGTACAGCTAAAATCTGAATTTACCCCATCTACTCTTGTCCCATTGCTACTACACCAACTTCAGGTCCTGCTACACAATGGCACAGACCTTGGGAATAGCCAGGTATTAGACACAGCCTCAGAATCACCTATGGATCCGGAGAGTAGCAATGAGGGAGCCACTGATGGCTAGGGGCAAAAAAACTTCAGCTAAACTTAATTTAATTGAGCATAATGAGTTGAAATCACTCTAGTCTCATACTACACATTGGTTACTGCAACTATTAACATGGGTTGTCCCAGAATTCCTATTTTTTTGTGTGTGTGTGGGAACGACTTTTTTAGTTGGCAAAAGGAAAATTATATTACTCTGTGATTAAAATGATATGCATATATTATATAATACAATAATTTTATGAGCAGAGTTCAGGGCCAGCAGGTGGCATGGAAGTTAAGGCAGCTAGCTCTCACATGGCCAACTATGCGGTTCAAATCCCAGACGTAGTGGCTGGAAAACTACACTGGGCGTGGGTGGGTGTGCATGCCCCACATATCAAGAGGAGAATGGAGGAGAAGGGATTGTGGTGTGAACATCTCCCATGGGGGAGGGAGTGATTTCTCACGTTCCTTCTTTTTCCCTCTTTTTCTCTCTGCTTGTCTTTGTCTGTCTTTCTCTGGTGCCCCTATAACAAAAACTAAAAATAAATAAATAGAGAGTTCAAAGTTATAGACACTATATAAGTATGTAAACATACATTGTCAGCTCAGTATGAGTCCAAGGGAACATAAGCATAATTAGTAATATGACTTTAATGTTAATCGTCAGAGATAAGCATTGTTAATATTGATTGCTTTTTATTTTAATCTATACTTTGATGTCTTTTCTGAATGTTTGATGCAAAGCAGACGTTATAGCCATAAAACATAGATTGAATATATTTCTAAATTTCTACCCTACATTATTTACTGATCCTTCATGTTTGTTGCTTCACAGAGGGCGGGAGATATCATGAGGTTCAAGATGAAAAGAGAGTATGACTTAGTATTTCTGAATACAAACATTCTTATTTCTCTTTATTATCTACTACCAAAAAGTCACTCTAAATGTCTTTTAGAGAATTTCCTTTGTCTTTTATGTCATCCCTTTCTATCTGATTGTCTGATAGTTACTCTGTAACCTTTCTCTCTCTCTCTCATACCTTATTTTTCTGTTTCTCATGCTGAGTTTGCGTATGCGTCTTTCTCTCTAATATTCTCATGCGTGCTCCCCATGTGTATTTGTTGTAGATAGCTTTTCTGTCTTTTTCTGTCTGCCTGATTCCTGTTGGTCAGGGTTCTCCAGAGAGATAGAACCAATAGGACATAGAGAGAGCTGTAGGAAAGGGGATTTACTAGAAGAAATGACTTATGTGATAGGGAGGCTGATACTTACGTGATAGGGAAGCTGAGAAGACCCCTAACGAGCTGTCTGCAAGCTGGAGACTCCAGGTTGCTGTAGCACTAGACTGAAGGCTTGAAAAGTGGGAAGTCAATGATAAACCTCTCAATCTGTGGCCAAAAGCCTAAGAACTGAGGCTGGGAGTAAGGATGGAGGGGCTGTTGCAATTCCTGAGGTCCAAATGTAGGCAAATAATGAGTTCTGATGTCCAAGGCAGCAGAAGAAAATCTATTCTGCTGTCTCCCAGAGACAAAGGCGTCTTCTGGATTTGTTCTCTCTGAGCCCATCATTGACCAGATCATGCCTGCTCACATTGAAGGTGGATCTTCCCCACCTAGTCTATTCAGACACATATATGAACCTCCTCTGGAAATACCCCTAGTCACATCCAGAATAATGCTTTATCAGCTTTCTAGCTATTTTTTTAATGTAGTCAAGTTGACATGCAAAACTAACCATTATCCTCAATCTATTTTGGAAAATTTTAAATTCTGAATACTGGAATTTCAGACACCTAAACTAACTAGTGCTTAGGAGAATATTTAGGAGTCTATTCACAGAGACACAGGATTTTCAGGGATATGTATTTAAAACTGTGACTCAAATCTTAAAATTGTCAGAGGCTACAGGTATGGCTGCTATAGGTATTGTGGGGTGGATTAGCCCAGAGAAATTTCTCTGCAGAGAAATCTAGTTAACTCTCCAATTCTCTTTGCAAACCGAACTCTCTCCTCCCTTCCTTATCTAATGACTAAAAATTCCCAGGAGTTCCCAGATATGCCTTAAAAATTCCACCAGACTGAGATTTTCAACTTCAGACTTCTTCGTCTTATTAATGTGGTAGTAAAAACTAAGATATCAGCCAGCTGGTGGGATGGTGGTTAAGGAAGCTGGACCCCACATAGATGACTGCTTGGTGTGAGACCCAGACTCAGCAGATAGAAAAACATGCCAGGCACATGTGCATGCATGCTCAAAATCCTGAGAGGAGAATAGGGAGAAGAGATTGGTGTGTGGCCATCCCTCTTTGTGGTGGGAGTGGGGGAGGCATGATTTCTCATTTTCCTTCTCTCTCTCCCTGTCTTTCCAGCAACTGCATGCATCCTATAACAAATAAAATAAATGGATAAGTAAAATTTAAGATATGAGAGACAAGACATTTAAGGGACACAGAAATAGAGGATTGTCTGTCAATGATAGCGTGTATGGTATTTTAAACTGGACTGGTGTGTAGTGTATTTACAAGCCGTAATGATGTACAGTGATTGAATGTGTTAAAAAAAAAACAGATATGGATGAATCATGAATTACTAAAGGCTTGCATAGGTAGTATAACATTTAATCGTTGATTAAAGTCTCATTTTCAGATTGTGAGCCATTTCAGTTTCTAGATATTTCATTACTTTATACTTCTTAGATCTTTTATTATTTCTTATGATAGCCATTTGGAACCTCATTGCCCATATGGACACCTTTTCTGTGAGTTCTAAGAGAAGCGTGTACTAGCTGGCTGCTATAGATGACAGAGCTAAGATGAATTCTGCTATTTTCTCTCATCCTGATCTCCACTGTCCACTGTACATTTGTGTCCTTTTCTTTTTCTCCCCTCCTCTTTTTTTGGAGAGGTTTTTGCTATAGTGTGCGTGGGCTCACCAGAAAGAGAGACAGTGAGACAGAAAGCAAGAAATCACCCCCCCCCCCCCCAGGGGGGATGGTCACACTGCAATCCCTTCTCCTCCATTCTCCTCTCTGGATGTTGGGCACACACGCACATGCACCAGACATGAGTTTAAGCCCACTAGGTCTGAGATTCAAACGGCGGCTGACTACATGGGAGTCCAGCAACATAGGCATTACGCCAGCTGCTGGTCACCTGTGTCCTTTTCATAAAGTGCACTTACTTTCATACTTTCTATCATTGAAACTGTGGCTGATTTTGATCAGTTGTAGCCTGAGGATCCACATTTCTAAAAGATTGATCTTGAATTCTTTAATTTATTTTGTATGTTGCAATGATATACAGTGAATGAATGTAAAATAAATACATTTTTTAAATAATAATAAAAAAATTTTTAAAGGAAAATACTAGAAAAAAGAAAATCTGATTGTAGGTCATAAAATGTATATTCATATAGTTATATATGTATATATTTCTTATTATATTAATTATAAGTATGCTTACTCAGAATAAATCTATGTCTTATTAAATCACATTATAATGTTTAAGACAACAACAACAACATGTAATATTTATAAAACTCCAATTCCAAAGCCAGCAAGTGACATGGTGGTTAAGGGTCCTGGACTCCCACATGACCAACTGTGATTCAAGTCCTGGACCTGGAGGCTTGCTTTCTTACTTTCCCTCTGTCTGTTTCTTCCTCTCTCTCTCTATCTCTCTCACACACACTCTGTCTCTCTCTGGTCAAATTAAAAATAAATAAATAAAAAGTTAAAAAATACTCTAGTTCCTTTGTCATAACTGTTCAACACAATAGGTTAGAATGAAACTTTCTGTTTTGTCATTTAGCTAGGATGCATTAACCCTGCAAGAAAGTAGGCTTCATGAACAACACATGGTTCCTGTCCAGGTAGACCCTACTGAGTGAATATTTTCACATACTGGAGGAGGAGCTGTCCTGTGTGATCCAAATCTTCCTACTCATTCCCTTCCCTTGCCTCCAAACATTCAGGGCAGGCTAGCAGAAGCAGAGTAGCTTCCAGATGCTGCCAACTTGCTACAGTCCCCTTGATTCTGTTCCAACATCCAGTAGAGAGACCTCCTTACCTTGCTGAAAATACATTTTGAAACAACCCATATATTTCTTTCATTACAAAACTCTTATCAGGAGAGTAGTGAAAAGGGAGTAAATGTCATTAGCTAAATTAATTGACAAATTAGCAAAATTAATGAAACAGAAAAGAAATACAGTCTTGCAAATCTGTGCAATAACATACTAAACAAATTTTTCATAACCTATGGCAAAAATAAAGAGCGACAAAAGGGAGAGAAAGGATGAAAAAAAATGAACTGATTGCTAAGATTATAAACTATTTTACTTTATGAAAATCTACTTTCACCTAGGGAGTTATAGGTCCAAGCTCTAAAATAGGGATATTTTGAAATCAACATTTATTATGTGATTCTAAACAAACCTTCTCAAATTCAAATGACATCAACGAAAATGAAGAATTAACTCTTCTATCAATGAAAATTCATGGACCCACAAGTACCAGGAAGTGCCTTCAGTTAGGACCTAAAGGGAATAAAATTTCCTACTGAAAATAACTGCCTGTGCTACCATTTCTTAACAACCATGCCTCCTTGGCTGTATGGCAATTCACAGCCCGCTGTCTTATAGTCAACTCAGAAACTGTTTTGACAGTGACCATGCCTGGCTATCAGTAGACCAAAGGAAAACCTGAGAGGTCTTTGTGGAAGTTAGTCCACTTGCATCCTGCTTCTGGTGTGGCTGGAACAGAGTCCCAAAGGATTGGCTAGCAGTTCTTTCCCTTTATCTTGGGCTGTGTAACACTAGCTGTAGCAAAGTTTTTCCTAGTCAAACTGGAAACATCTCTTCTGTAGCTGAGAGTCTATACATGCCTTCATCTTGCTAATAGCCTATCCCTTAGTCAAATATTCAAAAGGATTTTAGAGACTAGCTGTCTCTTCTAGGCTAGTGTCTATTGACAATCAAGTACGTCTCCTGCTGTATTTATAACAATGGTGTCTTCTATGGAAGAACCTGGTACATCCCAGGTGACAGTTCCCTTCTAATGCTATGCTCTCCCCGTGGCTATAAGTATGTGTTTATGGGATAGCAAGAAAAAGTGCATTTGGTAAGTAAAAAATGATTATTACCTTTCCATCTGATGTTGAGAAGGAAAAATATAGCTATGAATTCTTTTGGGAGATTTCGGCATGGTCACACAAGCACCATCTCCTAAAGAGATAGGATGAGTGGGTATAGTATTGTGAAGTGACGTAAGAGAGTTAATTCCATTTTCGCATTTTAGAGAAGTGTGCAAGTAGTTCAGTTGTGAGTGGTTTACAGGGGTTATCACACTGTAAAAAACATGGTAATTTTCTACAGTACCTTTGTCCTGTACAACCATAGTACCTGACCTTCCATGTTGTTTAAAAATGGAGGATTTGAACAACAATAAAAACTTAATAGAAAGTTTAGTATATGATGTAAGGTTTTAGTGTCTTCTAATCTTCCTTGTCTAACAATAGTATGTACCCTCCATAATGAACAATGACTTGGTGAGCTGCGCAGAGAACAAAATTCAGAAATTCAGTTTTATTTTGCTTTTGTTGTTGGCTTGTTAAATTTTCTTTTTTTAATATTGCCTGGGGCAGATTTTCATTTAACAACATTAGCCTCCCAGAAATGCATTTTATTATACAATGGAGAATGTTCTTCACTTATTTGCTGCTTGGGGCTAACAGGCTGAGCGGTGGTGCATTGAATATGTATCTTTTGATCTGCTTTATGTTCCTCCTGCCACCTTGTTATTGCTAAGAGTCATGATTAGACAACTACCAATAAGTGAAAAACTGCCAAAAGTATTTAAAATGCTGAGACTGGCCTCACCTACCAGTGCTCACATTTATTTCTATGGAGATTGTGGAGGCCCTTATTTAGAACTCAGTGATTGGGGAAAAAAAAATCAGCTTGGGCTTACTTTGAAGAAATTTTTACTTAAGTAAAAACTTAATTATAAATACTGTTTATTAATAAACAGTACATTCTCTTCTCTCCTACGCTTTGATTCTGTTTACTCAGGGCAGATTTCCCGAATTTTCTACTTGGTTATCCTCAGTATTCTGTGATTCAGGTGTCACATCGAGGTAAAATGATCCCTCAGAAACTATATTTTGGAAATTACCTTTATTTTCAGAAAAAATTTTATTGAATACTGCAAGATTTTTGTGCACTATAATCGTGACTGCATTGATTGAACAGATAAATTAGGGACTCTGACTTCCTTAATTTTATAGTCTAACAGAGCTATAATTTTAATGCAGACCATCGTGTACCATGACACAAGGTCTTATCCAGAGAAGAGCACTGTTCATAAAGATTAAAGGACTCACACTGCATAAGAACAAAAAGGAAAAGATATATAAATAAACCATTTTCTTATACTGACTCATGTCCTCAAAGCAAAGAGAATAGCATAAAAAAGAGATGGAATGAGAGGAAATGACAATGAAAATATGAACAAAACTAAGTGATTTATACATTGTCTATTGGGTTACTGTATTCTAGTCTCAAGACAGAACAAAGTGATTCCTATAGTAAAGAAACTAAATAATCCACCTTTGACTAAAGTTGTATACATCAATATTTCCGAAGTGTAAATAGAGCACCACATCTTCATGAATTATAGTAGAGTGAAAAGGTGGACCACAAATGCTCTCAGGCTAAAGACGATGCTTTCAAATCATGGCTTCTTTTTTGAACTCAGAGTGCAGGCTTTGATTTAGAGAATTCACAGCTCTCTCTTTAACTCATAAAGACATGGAATTGCAGTTCACTTATTTGGTAGAGAGAGTAGTACAGCGATGATGACCTTAGATTTCTTCTCCCTCCAAAACCCAGATACAAGTTATCTCCCTCACCTCTGCAGCCTGCTAAGGTCAGTACCGGATGCAGGCTAGTGATTGGACAAACTCCACTTTGAGTTGGCTGAGGCCATGACATGAGCTTTCCCAGAGGGGCTTTCATTGACAACTCATCCTTATCTGCTTTCCCTCATTCTTTCAGTTAACTTCTAAAGCTCTTTTTGAGCATCTGGCTCCAACTCTTGATCACAACCTGATGGTTGATCTGTTCTAGTGCTCGAGAGAAACAGGCATTCTGCAGAAGATTTAGATGAGTACAAAGAAATGGTGAGGAGAGAAAGAATATAGGCATACAGAAAAATAGGTTGTCACACAAAGGTGATGTTTTCCTTATACCAATGTCCTTTGCAAAACAATGCTGAAGAAAAAATATTTTGAGATAAGAAATATAGGAGATAGGGTGGGGAGGAAAACAAGTGATGGAAAAGCAACCATGAAGTCAGGAAAATCCTTATGATTATAATTCTCCATGTGAGAAGTGTCCTTGTGATTTATATGCATTCATCAGTGATCTACCAGCTTCCTGTCATCTGGGGAAGGGAACCACTACATTTCCTTCACCTATGATGGATCGGTTTGATAATATCTCCTTCAATTGTAGCTGCAGGAGTCTCCTATTTCATACTTGTATCCACCAAATACATTTAAAAATAAAGACTTCTTTTGTCTTTATATCTATCTGCCTTTATTTTTATCTCTTTTACCTCTACCGTTACCAGAGCAGGCAAACTAGACAGCTGAGCCCTTCTCTAATGGAGGCCATGATAAACAGTCTTGTAATTTTCTCTCTTTTACTTGCTATTGGTTAACTCTGTTAGAGCATACATGCTCTATCTATTAATTGCCCTGTCTTAGAGGGCATAATTTGATCTGAATTATATCTAAATGCGTGTGATACAATGATGATACTGTGGTTCTGCTCCCATGTAACTTTACATAATGCTCTGTATGATGAGACTATAAAGCAAGGGGCTGGGTTTTCAAGTGAGATGGTGGAAAACAGTCTCCTGACTACAACCACGCCTCGTATATCACACATTCTTCCTAAGTGCATTATAATTTGTTGTGAGCACTTTTATTGCTCCTTAGTGCTGGAATGAGATAAAGAATAAACCTCACATGGAACAGACCACAGTTTTTCTTCCAGAACTTAGTATACATTTGATATTTACTTTGTAAGGCCTCAGAAGGTAACAACATTTTCTGCAAATAGCTCTGGACTTCTTTTTAACTGCTTAGTAAGGTTTCACACTATGAATCTGAGCAAGGATTCCAAGACTAATTTTACTCTTTCAAAGGTATAACTAAAGGCAGGTTTTTTTTGTTTGTTTTTTTTTGTTTTGTTTTTTTTTTTGTTTGTTTGTTTTGTTTTGTTTTTCTCCTTTTAAGTGTGTGGGGTTTTTCACAAAGAATGGAGACTCTTGGGGAGAATAAAAACAAAAGCAGGATGTAATATTGCTGCTCTTATAACTCTATGTGGAAGAAGCAAGACAATTCATAGCTCAAAGAAGAGGAGAGGCTTGAACCTAGTAGATGGCATAATGATTATGTCGCTGGACTCCCACATAGTTGACTGTGGTTCAAGTCTCAGACCTGGTGGTTTACTCACGCTAGGCATCTATGCATATGTGTCCAAAATCTTGAGTGGAGAATGGAGGAGAAGGTATTGTGGTGTGGCCATCTCCCTTGTGTGTGTGTGGGGGGGGATTTCTTTTCTGTCTCTATGTCTTTCAGCAAGCACCTGCACCCTATAACAAAAATATCTCTTAAAAAAAGAAAGAAAGAGGTGAGGTTGTAGATTTTCAGTACTTCCTGACAATAAAATTTCCCCTCATGAAGAAAAAGAAGGAATAGACCTTTGGCAATCTGAGATTTACAGAGCACACGGAATGCCTCATCTGATCCAAGAGCAGCCCCATTCTGCCAGCAAATCTCAGCAGATCACGAAGCACAGTATGGGCCAGCTGGTGTCCTCTATTTGGACTACCCTGGAGAGATATGTGTGTAGGCTTCTTCCTTCTATGGAACTAACTGACCTGATTTAAAATGGTGAGGTATTGAAGGCTCAAAACTACACACACAGGTATTTCAAAAATTCTTTAAGAATGTTCCAGAGATGACTCTAGGGCCTCAATTTATACCACTATACTATAACCATGCTGCATTATACTGCTTTCAATTTAAGTTGTATGGGCTTTAAGGGACCCAAGGATGACCAGAGGAGACCAAGGAGATATAAAATGAAAGAGAACTCAAGCCCTTAAAATAAGATTTCCCTGGAAGTGCCTATTAATAAGCAAGAATTTGATTAGCAAAATATCTAGAGGTTGCTGGATTTAGCCCAACAATGGAGTCTTTCTCTAGAAACAGAAAGAATGTCCACAATTCAAATTATGGAAGGGAATGGGAATAGGAATTGATAGGGCTCTTCCAAAAGTCATTGGAGACTCTACATACATTAAGCAATGTAATAATCATAAAATCATAATCATTTTAGGAGGTAGAGATTATTTGTGTTGTGAAGGAAAAACACCGTCGTTTTTCAATATCAGGAGTATTAGGACCAGGTGTTACTCTGTATGTTTAGCCCACATAAACTTTACTACTACACCATGAAGTAGATACTTTTATCATCTTCCTTTTACAGATAAGGAATCACAGGCACAGAAAAGATAGGTAAATATACCAAAACCACAGAGTGAGCATGTGATGGAGCTAGAATTTGGAGCAAGAAATTGGCTCTCAGCTTGAACCTATCACTACCTGCCATTTTGCTTTCATTTTGCTGATAGCTTCATAAGGCTGGGGAACCATGGAACCCACAACTTTTCTGCTTCATCTCTGACAAACAGCAGAGGATACAGAGTAATGCTGTGATTAAGAAGATAATTATTTATTTCCTAAAGTTACTTGGGAAGAGACTATCAGAGTTGTTTCTAATCACTTACAAGTGTTCCTGGGATTGATCCAAAGTCCAGCTATGACTAGGAAAGAAATCAATTTTCTCCTGGTCTCAGCCTTGGTTTTGATCTCATTTTAGAATTTCTGTAGTCCTTTTTTCCATTTATTTCTTCTATACTGATTTAAAGATGACACGGTTGAATTGACAACAAGAGGAGCACAGCTGTCCTAGAACTGACAGACTGTTGAGAGGTACGCTAGAGTTAATTTGGTGGTCCTGTTCCTTCTGTACCTTCTCCCTGTTACCATCCTCATGGATGAGTATTTATGCTGCTTTTTCAGAAAGATGAACTTGAAACTCAGCAATGCATATACCACATTATACAGATGCATATGTAACAATGCATATATCACTGATATGTATATAAACGACGATATATAGCTAGGCAAAGTGCTCCCTAGGGATGGTAGAAGATAATAAACGAATCAAGGGAGGCCTTTTTATTGCTCCAAGAAAGACACTTCCTACTCTGGCTTACCATTTGTCATAGTGTCATTTTTGGCATTTTTTAGGAAATGAATCATTCTAATAAGCGGTAACCCAATCACAGGAAAGGTGCTGTGTCAGTGTTGCACGTGCAAATAACTAATGCAAATTTAGCATTTAGAGAAGACTTGATTGATCAGGAAGTCTGTGTAATAGTATATATTTAGCAGGTGTTACTGTCTAAAATATAGAAATAAACTTTTAAAATGTGACTTAGAGAAATTGGCGTTTTCTTTTATAGTCATGTTTTGCCTGTGACTGTTTACTTATCTACCATACTCTACTGTAAGAGAGTGCGAGCATGTGTATATATGTATATGTATATGTATATGTATATGTATATGTGTATGTGTATATACACACATAGTTTTACATCATATTGAATGTTTCCATGTATATCACCTCATTAGACTTATGAAGTTACTCTAAGAGTAGTTTTAGGAGGTTGGGGCAGGTCTTATTAACCCCATTTTACTTATGAAAAAACTAAGAGAGAGGAATGCTAGCTAAATGGTTTACCTGTGTTCCAATAGCAAACATACTGAAGGCCAGAATGAAACAGTGTAATTTTTTTACCCTAACATCCAATCTGCATTATACAGATTCCTGAATCACTGTGACAAATAGCAGATGCACATGAATCTGACTTTTGTGGATATACTACCTAGGTGTTCTCTGAACATCCTTACAACCTACGTGTGTATGTACAGACACAACTGCGTGTGAGAACTTGTACACAAACGCAAAGAAGCAAGGGGGAAAGGGGCTATCTTATCATGCAGACATTGTCATGGTATTGATTGGATTAAAGCGTGGGATGACTCTAGAAAAATAAACTATTGTCAAACTAAGATCAGCATCTGGTTCAAAGGGCCCAAGATGAGAACAGCCACGCAAAAGAGCAAGAGGATGAGACCAAGAGAGCAGGCAGGGGTTCAAGCCGGAAGTCAGATCTGGAAAGAAATAGAGACGAGAGCAAGGAAGTGAGAGAACTGAAGCGTCTTATCTCAGCAAAGGGTAACCAGGGCTTCTGAATGTCAGCAGTAAACCCCACAGTTCTTTTTTATTTCTGAGTCTAATCTTGGAATATGGTAATGAAGCAGATATGATCCAAAATGATTGATAATTTAAAGTCCTTTAAGTTGGGTTTTTAACTAACTTAGTGTTTATTTTTAATGTGTTTGCATAATTCTTGGAATTCATTATACTTAAAATAATGTTATAAAAGCAGACGAAGGACTCCTGACTCAGGAGAATCTGGGATATTTTCATGATACTTGATTCTATCCTCTGCTTAGAACTTTTCCTGATTCCATATTTTTAATGCTGGGAATATATAGCATCACTTTCAGGCCAATTATCTTTCCTTCTAGAGTGAGAAGATTCTATGATAGTTTTGCTGATTCACTAAGTGTTTTATTTGTAGGATTGCAGTTACAAAGCAAACAGCATCAGAGTAAAGGGTTGACACATTCTTGAAGACTTCCTTCCCAGCCAGATCCTGACCCTCTTATATCTTGCAAAAATAGAGATATTCACAAATGTGAAAAAGTTATCAAGTTTTTTTAAATGACAAAAGGCTAACAATTTTCTTAAAATCAAATTTTCTCCAATTAAGTTCATTTTTTGTACCTGTCCTAGGTGTTTCCATTTTTTATGCAGTAGGAAAATAACAAACAAACAAAAAATACTAAGTTTCAATGATTTCCCTAGAGTTAAATTGGGAGCCAACAAAGTTATAGCTTCTTCTTTCACAATCAACAGTGTACAAGATTATAACATTGTATAATCCTGATACTAAAATAAGACAACAAAAATGAGAGTCAGTAATTACTTATAACCAGAGCTAGCTTAGGTCTCATTGTAGTGCTTTTGTCATGAAGATCATTTGTACTTCAGAGACGTTACTGGTGGTAATTATGTACCTGTAAATTAGGGGACATACTTTTTTTTTTTTTTTTTTTGGAGAGGTTTTTGCTATAGGGTACATGCGCTCACCAGAAATACAGAGAGAGACACAGAGAGACAGAGAGACAGGAAGCGAGAAATCACCCCTCCCCCCACCCCAGGGGGATGGCCATGCTGCAGTCTCATTTCCTCCATTCTCCTCTCAGGATCTTGGGGACGCATGCACACACACCTGGCATGAGTTTAAGCCACCGGGTCTGGGACTTGAACATCCTTCGACTACATGGGAGCCTAACAACATAGACATTACGCCAACTGCTGGTCCCAAGAAACATATACTTATGAGGCCAGCAGGTGGCATGATAGTTAAGGCGCTGAACTCCCACATTGCCAACTATGGTTTGATTCCTGGACCTGGCAGCTCACTTTCTCACTATTCCTCTCTCTTTCTCAGTGTCACTGATGAGCACATGTACCCTAGAGCAAATAATAATATTAATAATAATAGATAAAATTAAATAATTCTTTTAAAAAAAGAAACACACTTATGGAAAAACATGATTACACTCTACATGTTTGCCCTATCCTTTTAATATTGAAATCAAGAGTCCAAGGTCAGACTGGCCTCTTGATAAGTGGGGCCAGTAGCTAAGTGCATCGCATAGGGAGCCAGATTCTACATGGCTGACCTCCATCTGACTCCTGGTCCTGGCTGCTTGAAAAATATACCAAGTGCTCATGCATTCATACCCAAGTCCTAACCAGATGTAGAAATAGAGGGAAAAGGATTGCAGTGTAACCACACCTCACTGAAGATACTTTCTCCGTTTTCTCTCTGGAGAATGTCCTCTAGCAACTTGGAAAAAAGAGACAAAGATCTATTTTAGTTTTTTTTTTTTTTTTTTTTTTTTTTAACCTTGACCATACCTAAAGATTCTTTAAATTCTATTATTATTATTTATTATTCAATCACTATGCATCATTTAGGTTGTAAAGAGACTTTACCCAGCATAATATACACCTCAGTCCAGCCCAGTTGAGAATACTATACACGTCATCATCAACAGTTAATAAGCCATATCTGTTTCCTACAAATGTTTTATCTCTCTATTTTTTCCCCAAATTTCCTTTCCTATGCTCTTCCTTTCTCCCACTCTCCTTCCACTTTGTCTTTAGTATCCACAACAATTTTCAATGCTTTTACATCTCCCAGTCTTAACCTTGGCCATAAAGATATTTCGAATAACATATGCCTTTGTTGTGGGGTTGTAGGATGTCTAACATCATCCCTGGCTTCTTCCCACTAGATGCCCCTTTCCCTAGTTCTGACAACCAAAAATAAAATGTCTCCAGACATTGCCAATGTCATCTGGGGCACAGAGTCCCTACTTGAGAACCATTATCTAACTGTTCTTTCATTTTTTTTTAAAGAGATTCTTTGCCATAGGCCACTTGCACTCACTAGAAAGACAGAGAAAGAGAGAAAGTGAAATGCTACAATCCCTTCCCCTCTATTCTTCTCTTGAGATTTTGGGCATGCACACACATGTACCCGGTGTGCGTTTCAAACCAACGGGTACTGAACTTAAACCACATGTCAACCATGTGGAAGTCCAGTCACATAACCACTATGCTACCTCCTGGACCCCTAACTGTTCTTTCTTTTTTTTCTTTAAGATAGATTTTTGCTATAGGGTGCATGCACTCACCAGAGAGATAGACAAAAAGTGAGAATCACTCCCCCAGGGGAGGTGACTACGCCACAATCCCTTCTCCTCCATTCTCCTCTCTGGATTTTGGGCATGCATGCACATGTACCTGACATGAGTTTTAAGTCACAGGGGATGGGACTTGAACCACTGTCAACTATGTGGGAGTCCAGTGATGTAACCATTATGCCATTTTCTGGTCCTTTCTTAATTTAAGCAACAAATAGTTTGTCCTACCCATTCAAATCTACTGTTCCAAGACCCTACAGTTAAGAAGTATTAGTGTACAAATAAACTAACCAGTGGCAAGGTGTTTAATGAGGCTGGATCCCACATGGAAGACTATAATTTGAGTCCAGAATTTAGTGGCCTGAGAAGCATGCCTAGCACATGGGTGTGCATACACAAAATCCAAAGGGAGTGAGAGATGGAGAAGGCATTATAGCTTGGCTATTCCCCATGATGGTCAAGAAGGGAGATATGCTCTCTCTCTCTCTCTCTCTGTCTCTCTGTCTATCTCTCTCTTTCTTTCGAAAGCACACATGCCCTACAGCAATTTTTTTAAGTGTGTAGGTATAAGTGAAATATTAAGTAAAATGTCTTTATGTGTTATCAATGGATGAATACTAGCTTATACTCAAACAGAAAGTTTATATAAAACAAATTCTGGATACTTTTGAATGTTAAGTTGGCATGATATTAGCAGCCAGTAATGCTGGTTAAATGTGAAGAGATGTGTCCAGTACTAATCAAACAGCCTCGATATGTGGTATATGTATCACTTACGTCATGGATATCCTGTCAGCGAATATGCTATTAAGCAATCTGTGGATGCAAACTGTGTTGGGCATTTATTTTCTGCCTTCAATTATATTCATCATTCTAGAGGCATTATCCTCAGCCTTGTGCAGAATGAGAAGAATAGTCAATGTACCTGTTTGTATAAGTGTGCATAATACACTTGGTGCAAAGCGTTTGCAGAGATTCAATGCTTGAAATTTTTATGGATGCATTGATTTCTCATGACAGTTTTATGGATTCAGATACACTGAACAGGGAAGATAAAAGTTTCTTTGCTTGCCTTTCCTGCTATTTTTTTTAAAGCTGATTTAAAAAAAAAATCATAGCCTTCTAGTTAAGGTAGGTCATCCACCTGACATTTGAAAGTTCATGGTTGAAGTGGACAACCTACTAAACATTTTAGTTAGTGTTTTATATTTCTTTTCAGTTTTTCACATGAAATATACATTATTTAGTTCCCAGGGATGATCTTTTCTCAGAGACGAGAGCATATTTTTTTCTTCTGTATCACTTTTATTTTTAATACCATACTCCATAATTTTCTTTAAAATGCTCTTTGTATCTGATAAATTTAATGATTTCTTAAGAAATGTTAAGATAGTTATTTATTATTCTGTATTTGTGAAATAGTTCATAAATATTTGGTAATTGATCTAATAGTAATTCATTTAATCTATTCATTCAACACTTCATTGACTGTCTACTGTGTAGATGGTTTTCATGTTGCTAGGCTCAGGTAAGGCTCCGTGAGTGAATTATAAGAGGGTCACTGACTTTAATAAGCTTGTGAGAAAAGATGAGTGCAAATAGCTTGAATGCAATGTAGAATATAATGAGATCATAAGAAGGAATCAAGGGCAAGAAGATGAGAGAAGATTTCCAGAAGAAGTTAGCACTCTGGATTATATTTCCTTGTCCTTAACTACCAGCCAGAACCCCACCTGGAGTAGAAAACATTTTATTTTTTATCTTTCCTTTTTTTTTTTTTTTTTTTTGAGAGGTTTTTGTTACAGGGCAGGTGCACTTGCCAGAAAGACAGAGAGAGACACAGAGACAGAAAGTGAGAAATCACCCCCCAGGGGGGATGGCCACACCATAATCCCTTCTCCTCCATTCTCCTCTAGGGATCTTGGGAACGCACACATAAATGCCCGGTGTGAGTATAAGCCACTGGGTCAGGGACTCAAACCGCTGTCAACTACATGGGAGTTCAGCAACATAGCCATTACGCTAACTGCTGGTCCCTTTAGAAAGACATTTTCTGAACCCACCCCATGGCACTAAAGCCTGCTTGTTTTCAAATATAGACCTTTCAAAATCTAGGAATTATTTGCAATATCAAGAAAATAGTCTGTTAAACAAAAACAACATGTAGCACTAACAGATTTCTAAAATACATTTCACACTTCCCCTGTTTTACCCCAGGCTGAATTTGGAAATAAAATCATTAAGTATACAGTTTTGTACTAAATTTTCAAGTATAGAAGCAGCATTCTAGGTAGGCAATCATTCGTTGTTATCATATTATGACGGCATTGCCTGAGAATTCTCATTTCCTCTGTAGTCACATGTAATGCACAGTTAAGCCAACTTACCTCCGAGATGCAAGCCCATGAGGCTTACTGGCGAGTTAGTGAATGCTGGGAGACTGGGTCTGAATTTATATCAGCATTTTTCTCTTCTATATAGGGAGGTGGTCTACCAGTGTGACTAGTTATTGTTATTTAATAACTACAGAGTTCTACATACTGAGATGATTACTATCTATTCCTTATGTGTACTTTTACGGTTCAAAATAGCTGCCACCCTGGGGCCAGTCAGAGGCACAGTGGGAAAGTGTGATATTCTTTGTAGTCACATGCATGCCAGTGGTTTGGGACAAGCTGAAGCTGGAAGTGGGTCAAGCCATCAAGACCCTGTTCAGGGTTCTAGCTCTTCTCTGTTTCTCTAGCACATGGAAGAAATAAATAAGTTTTAAATAAGTTCTTTAAAATACATAGTTGTGACCTTAAATTAGATTTTAAAATAAAAAACATCAGCTCTAAAATTACATTATTCCTTTGTTCTTTTTTTCTTTTTTTCATTAGGAAAGTTTTAGTCACATTTTAGGATTATTTGCTAGTTATAAGGTCAATACATTTACTTAGAACTATTGACTAAATTAAAAGAAATCCTTAAGATCAGGAGAAGTTTTAAAATCTCTATTTATGTGGGACCAGCAGTTTAGTGTAATGGTTATGTCGCTGGACTCCCATGTAGTCGACCGCGGTTCACGTCCCGGATCCGGTGACTTAAAACTCATGCCGGGTGCGTGTGCATGCATGCCCAAGATCCCGAGAGGAGAATGGAGGAGAAGGGATTGCGGTGTGGCCATCCCCCCTGGGGGGTGATTTCTTGCTTTCTATCTCTCTGTCTCTCTCTGTCTTTCTGGCAAGCGCACACGCCCTATAGCAAAAACCTCTCAAAAAAAAAAAAAAAAAATGAAAGAAAGAAAAACTCTATATTGTGTGAGTCCAGCATATGGCATAATGACTATGTTGCTGGACTCCCATATAGTCAACTACATGGGAGTGGTTCAAGTCCCAGACTTGACTTAAAACGCATGCCAGGCGCATGTGCATGTGTGCCCAAAATCCTGAGAGGAGAAGGGATTGTGGCATGTCCATCCTCCCTGGGGGGTGATTTCTTGCTTTCTGTTTCTCTGGTGAGCACAAGTAAACACTATATAGCAAAAATCTCTTAAAAACAAAACAAAATTCTAGTTTGTGTCCTGGTGCTTAGTGTTTGACTACAATTAGAGTCAATAAAATGTATGTGTGGATTCTAATACACCTTTCACTTGTTTGTCAGTAAAAGTTACAAAATAAACATAGGGGATACCAAAGTAAAAATAAAATACATTGTCATAACAAAATTTCACTTAATGTACTGTTTTAGTAGATGCATGCATTTTTACAAGTCTAGCAGTTTTTCTGAAGTAGTCAATTATTTCCTTAGGTGAGAAAGATCTGACCGTCAGAGAATAATTTGGAATAATCTGTGTGATTTTTAACTTTTCCATGGATAAAAATAACTAAAATGTCAGAAGAGCCCAACTATTGACAGAAACTCTAACTTGTGCTGGTAGGAGGTCTGCCCCACCTGCATTGGGTGCTGTAGAACTTGGGGAATAGGTGTGGAGTTGCGGCAGCTGTAAGGCCTAAACCTGCATGCACAGTCCTGTTAGTTCACGAGACAGGCATTTACCAAGGGCACATTTTCTCCCGGGCTAGTATTGGGTGTTATCAAAATGAATAAGGCAATATCTCTGTCTTTGATTGATAGGTGGCATTTATGTAGAACATACCATCTTTTTTTCTAAATGAACTTATTAGAGCCACATTCTGGCTAAAGGGCCTTCAGAGTATGTTTCCGTGATGCAGCAAATCTGGGCATTGCCACATTGTGCATGAAGACCAGAAAAGTGCAAGAGGAAAAGGTGATAGGAGATTTAAAAAACACTTCTACATGTAAATTTCTACTTTTCTCAGTAGAAAAATATATGATAAATCTACATTCAACAGCTTGGTTAATGTTCTAGAAGACAGCAAAGAGCCTATTGGTTTGTCCGTGACTAAGTTAAGAGGTGCTACAAATACCACCAAGGACAGAGACATGATGCCACAACAGACTAGAAAAGGAAAGGAAAATTGATCCTGGAAAGAAGCAGCAAGGCTCCATGAAGCTAGCTTTGCTCTCTTCATACAGGAGTTCTAAGTTATCAAATGCTTATATTTATTTCCAATAAAATCTGAATGACAAAGAAGCAAATACTGGGAAATAGAGTTAAAAATGATACCTAAATTCAGCTACATTATGAAAACAAGTAAGTAAAGGAGAAAAGTAAAACCTATGTATCTTGGCATCCAACTTACTAAAATTAAATCAGACTTTCATTCTAAATAAAATATATAATTCACCTAAAAATAGTGGGTTAAAGAAGTCTTCTGTACCATAAATGAGGTATTTTTTTTTTCTTTTTTCTTTTTTTGGAGAGGTTTTTTTTTTTTTTTTTTTTTATTTTTTTCGCTATAGGGGGCGTGCGCTCGCCAGCCAGAGAGAGAGAGACAGAGAGACAGAAAGCGAGAAATCACCCCCCAGGGGGGATGGTCACGCCGCAATCCCTTCTCCTCCATTCTCCTCTTGGGATCTTGGGCACACACGCACACGCGCCCAGCGTGAGTTTTAAGCCACCGGGTCCGGGACGTGAACCGTGGTCGACTACGTGGGAGTCCAGCGACATAGCCATTATGCTAACTGCTGGTTCCCCATAAATGAGGTATTTTTCAAGACAACTTTCCTCCTTCTTTTGAGAAATGCAAATTGGCCTCTGTGTCTCTTGGGTGGACAGTCTATGAGTTATGCATCAATTTCCAGTCAATGTTTGGGTGTTGAATCCACATACCTGGCTGTTTTGACCCTCGGAGAAAACCTGTACTTGACTTGGTTTAGAATACAGGGGGACGTGGTGTTTTAATTGTTCTGCGGTCACACTCCTAGTTCTTTCTGTCCATCCCTCCATGCGGCAGCGTGTTGAACAGCTGGTTCCGCAGCTGTGAGCAGGCTCTGGGACAATCTCCCTGTGGGGCAGACATAAATCTTGCCAAAGGGATACAGAGAGAAGTTTCTTCTTTTCCCCTTGCTTTTAACATTGTCCAATTCTTACTGAAATTGAAGAAGAAAATCATGCTCCCCATGAAGTATTTATGCTTTCACCACTAACATATTTTCTTGGCCCCTTCCATTCAGTTTTCAAAAAGAGACCCTGTTTGGTTTCTATTTAAAGATAATCATTCAAATAAGCATTTTTTTCCTTCACCTTCCTTGGAATATAAACTATAAAACTGGTTTTCTCATCTTCTATAATGGGTTGAAGTCATTCTAAAGTGCCAGAAATGATGGTAGTGACATGTTTTGCCAGAAGACGACTTACCTACTTCCCTTAGCTAGAACCAAACTTAATGTCAGAAGATGTTTGCTTACATTTCCTTGACAGAGCACCTGAGTCACTTACCCTTGGACCTGCTCTTACACTAATCACTTCTGGGAAAGGGCATTTTTAAACCCATGAGGATCAGAAGCAAACAATAAAATCTAGTTTTATTCCTACAGGGGTAGAACATAACTTAAACCCACTATCATGCAAGACTATGTAAAATGCTTGCAAAAGGATAAAAGCTATTCAAAACTGAGTAAAAATGCTACAATATCAATTGTGTAATTCTCAGAATTACTTAAACAGATGGAGTTCTGTGTGGATGACCTTTTCCTAAACAAGAAGGAAATAATCCAATGGGAAGTCAATACCCACTTTGCTTTATTTGCCTGCATCACATTACTCACATTCATTGTTTATTGCTGAATTCAGTCTAATATACTGACATCTATCCATAAGATGGCAATTCGATCTTAAAGGAAATAGTTAACATACTTGGTACTCTAAGGCATGACAATGATTCATCCTGCATATAATTGTTTTTTCTTGATTGGTCTTGTTGAGTCTGGTTGTGTAGAGAATAAAAGTAGAAACCGTTGTGGGTAAGGCACTCATGTGGTTGTTCTCTCTGTCAGGTGTGTGGTAGAAGACAACAACTCCAAGGTGGCCTGGTTGAACCGTTCTGGTATCATTTTCGCTGGACATGACAAGTGGTCTCTGGACCCCCGGGTTGAGCTGGAGAAACGCCATTCTCTGGAATACAGCCTCCGAATCCAGAAGGTGGATGTCTATGATGAGGGTTCCTATACTTGCTCAGTTCAAACACAGCATGAACCCAAGACTTCCCAAGTTTACTTGATTGTGCAAGGTAAGAAAAGGGTCAAATAAGGGCTTGGTAAGGGAGATGTGGGAGGTGCAAAATAATTATTAATCTGATGTACAAGATATTTGCAGAATCATCCTTTTGGAGAAAAAAATACTTTCAACTATAGAATTGGCATTTAGATATCTATTTGCTTTCTATAAAGATAGACATGAGATGAGAAGACTAAGGAGAATATATGTACAGTACCCTTGCCCCTATAAGCCAGTACCCTTAGGTAAGGATGTTTTCCCTAGCTTTGGATATGAAAACACACAGTGAATGCCACAGCTGTAGGAACCATGAAAAATAGGAACACAAGAACACTCAGAATGCTTAGAACCCCATGAAGTCATTTTCCCAGCCTGTTTGGTACTGAATGCTTTGCCAAATTTGAGTAAGTTTGATTTTATCTGTACTTGGTCTGAAGGTTATTACTAAACATGTGTTCTTTTTTTGTTTTTCTGGTTTTTTTTTTTTTTTTTTTTTTTTTTTTTTTTTTTTTTTTTTTTTTTTTTTTGGAGAGGTTTTTGCTATAGGGCACGTGCGCTCGCCAGACAGACAGAGAGATAGAAAGCAAGAAATCACCCCCCAGGGGGAATGGCCACACCGCAATCCCTTCTCCTCCATTCTCCTCTCGGGATCTTGGGCACTCACGCACATGCGCCTTTCATGAGTTTAAGCCACTGGGTCCGGGACGCGAACTGCGGTTGACTACATGGGAGTCCAGCGACATAGCCATTACGCTAACTGCTCGTCCCAAAATATGTGTTCATGACAGCAATTATTTTGGAAAAAATATATAAATTCCCAGAGTCCTTGATGTTTTCTCACTCATCTAGCTAGCTCTCTATGTGGTTGTATCTACACTTAAGGACAACCTACTTGTGATCAAATTAAATGACAGGCATCTGCAAAGTCATTGGGGACAATTTGCTTCTAGGTTCAGGTTTCCAAGGACATACCTGAGTCATAGTTTTGCAGGATAAAATCCCTAAATGGCATACACATACCTCCAAAATATAGCTCTCTTGGGTCCCTTTCCCCGTAATTACAGAATGAGAGCAAAATTGATCAGCTGCACAATTTTATTGCAAGTGAAGTCAAACCACCAGCAGTTTTTCCATCTATCAGGAAAGATCTAAGCACTAACAAATATTAGGTCTGTGCCCATGTATTCTTGATTTACAATTTTATGTAAATTTAATGCAAATTAGGCATGGCCCTAGGGCTCTTGTCAAGATTCCAAGGCAGTCAGTGGTGTGGCAAAGTTTGACTGTAGCTTCTATGAATGTGTTATGAAATTGATTATTGCAACATTTAAATTATTGCTCTCCCAACTGCTCTGATTAATGGATTGAAACTGGATTAAAATACATCAGAGA
The DNA here is from genome assembly GCA_026018925.1 of Tupaia tana. Lineage (NCBI taxonomy): Eukaryota > Metazoa > Chordata > Mammalia > Scandentia > Tupaiidae > Tupaia > Tupaia tana. The sequence goes on along the minus strand of JAKSZU010000020.1, from coordinate 18,812,472 downwards.
TTACCTAGTGAAAGGGTGGGTTAGTCATGTGACCTCTATGTTGGTCCATTTTCAATGGCTGACAGCTTCACTTTATTGATTTTAAGAAGCATATCTTTTGGCCTCCAAATTTCCTAGTTAAAACATAATGCTCTCCTTGTAGTTTAGTAGAGAGTAATTGAGCACCATAAGCCACAAACACCAGCTTGGATCTCAGGCAGCCTATTTAAATACATAAACATAACTAGAGGTTTGTAAATATGGCAGTAGATTAGTTTATGAGCTCCCTTAAAAACATACAAGCAAACATGCTTACACATACATACTCACATACAAATTCCTCAAACAACCACACGCATACACATACCCATACATTCACCCACATGTACACATACAAACACCTCAAAACAAAGTAATTTCTACCTGTTTCAGTGGTAAAGTAAGGGAAGATAATCAATTTACTTAAGTTCCTTAGCTTATATATCTAATGACTAAAAAATGACATAATCTTGTGAGTTTTTCTTTGATTTTTCTTCATCGATTTTGATTAATATATTTCTTTATAATGGATTAGGCTTTAAAATCTGCTTGATTGCATTATGAAATTTCTACACAATTTTAGTAACTTTACAGAAAAACCCTAGAGACCACAACTAGAAATTGTGTATTGTCCTTTACTGAATAAAATTGAACATTTGAGGGAACCAGCAGTTAGCGTAATGGCTATGTCGCTGGACTCCCACGTAGTCGACCGCGGTTCGCGTCCCGGACCTGGTGGCTTAAAACTCACGCTGGGCGCGTGTGCGTGCGTGCCCAAGATCCCGAGAGGAGAATGGAGGAGAACGGATTGCGGCGTGAACATCCCCCCTGGGGGGTGATTTCTCGCTTTCTGTCTCTGTGTCTCTCTCTGTCTGTCTGGCAAGCACACGCGCCCTATAGTGAAAAACCTCTCCAAAAAAAAAAAAAATTGAACATTTGAATATTATATTCCTCAGTTTCTAGATGAGGAAACAGACATTCATTAAATTTAGGTTACTTATTCAAGGTTACACAGAAAATTCAGGGAGCAGCTGAGAGCCAAGCAGACTTAGAGTTGAAACAAGTATGTCCTATTGGCATGGAATGCTTCTGCTAGGTCTTTAATGACTACTTTAAAGATTTCTATTTATGACTGGGATTTTAGTAAAGGCCCAACATTTCTGCCTTTTTTTCTTTTTCATCTGTGTACTTTTTGGCTACAAATATGACCATTTCAAGAGAAATATAACTAAAACTAGGTTAATCATACTGTGTGTACTTTATGCCATGAGAGTTCAAGTGGAATTAGATTTAACTTAATATTAATGAATGGAGAAAAACCTAGTAATTGTCAGGTACTATTTACTTGTTGTCTTACTTAACTCTTATACTATTACAAGCAAGTAGGGGCTAGTGATTGTATTACATATATCCAACAACTTAAAGTTCAGAGATAATAGAAACCTGCAAAAGGATTTCAGACTCTTTTCTGTCTGCTTCAGTGTATTATTGTATTTTCTTCTTAACCACACTGTTTTGAAAGAGAATATGAGTACCAAAGCTTGTTTTTATACCAGGGATAAAAAAAAAAAAAAAAAAAAAGAAAGAAAAAAACAAGATCATCTCCTCCTTAAGCCTAAGTCATGGAAGCGGATTTTTAGACAATTTGATGTATGTTAGCATTTGCTCTCTCACACCAGCTGGCTGAACCACCTCCCTTTGGGACATTCTACTTTGCAGTTTGCAGGGGTTTTATCTATTCACCTGATTCCCACTGATTCCTGTTCTGTGCCTCAACTCTACATGGTTTTCACCACATTAAAGATTCTGCTCCTTGGTATAACTGATGTCCTCCTTTAACTCAACCTCTAGCACCTTTCTTCAGAATCTAAGGGCCTTTTGATATTTTCTTTTTTTCATATATTACCTGGAAGGTCCTTCATGGACCTGTAAATCCAACTTAACTAGACATTAAATAAATACTGTATTGTTTCTTCTTACCCAGGACTGAGAATATCCTCTGCCCAAAGGTGTTAAAACATAGCACTTAAAAATAATAGTTAAGAAAGCAGGTTCTGGACCAGCAGTTAGCTTAATGGCTATGTCAATGGACTCCCACGTAGTCGACCGCAGTTCGAGTCCCGGACCCGGTGGCTTAAACTCACGCTTGGCGCGTGTGCATGCGTGCCCAAGATCCCGAGAGGAGAATGGAGGAGAAGGGATTGCAGCATGGCCATCCCCCCTGGGGGATGATTTCCTGCTTTCTGTCTCTCTGTCTCTCTCTGTCTGTCTGGCGAGTGCACACACCCTATAGCAAAAACCTCTCCAAAAAAAAAAAAAAAAAAAAAAAAAGAAAGCAGGTTCTTCAGTCACACTGTTTGATTTAAAGTTTGGTTTTCCTTGTTGCTATGTAAATAAACATGCAGTAAACAATTTAACTTCTCTAAGGTTCAGTTTTGTCATATGTAAATTAGAGGTAAAATTTTAAATCTTTCTAAATTTATTGGAAGGATTAAATTAAATGAGCCACTGTGGAGAACAATATGGAGCATTCTCTAAGGTCTACAAATAGAACTACCATATGATCCAGCAATTCTATTCCTAGATATCTACCCAAAATATAAAAGAATGTTCAGTTGGAACAGTGCTTGCAGATCTATGTTTATTGCAGCATTCTTCACAATTGCTAAGACATGGAACCAACCCAAATGTCCACAAATAGATGAATGGATTAAAAAAGTGTGGCACATATACTTTATGGAATACTACTCAGTCATAAAAAAAAAAAAAAAACAAGATCCTGGCATTTGATAGAAGGTGGACAAATGTGGAAGATTTACTGCTGAACTGCTGAGTGAAGCAAGTCAGGCTATGAAAGAGAGACATTGTATGTCCCCACTTAACACATAACGACTGTCTGCACTCTGTGGTAGAAACTGAAAGACTAGAGGATATAGAAGCATGGGAAATGGTTAGGGATACTGAAGACAGTGTGGGAAAAGCATGGGAGAAGGGAGAGATGATGAGGGAAAAAATTACAGAGAAAAATAGAGAGGCAGGACATTTATGGGACACTAGAAACAGATTATTATCTGTTGATGATAACATGTATAGTTATCTTCAACTTGACTGGTGTGAGTGTATTCATGTTGGATAAATTCACTATACAAGCTAAGTGATGTATAGTGATTGAATGTATAAAATAAATAAAAATAAAAATAAACAAATTAAATGATCTTTGTAGATCCCTTGGCCAGAGTCTGGAGATCATGCATTCTTACCCAGTAGATGATGATGATGAAGAATAGGAAGAATGTCCCAATGCTGCTACAGCTTCATTATTACCATAAAGCTCACCTTTGCGCTGGGCAGCAGTCCAGAGTCTAAGAGCTTCTTTCATTCAGTACCTTTTACTCTTGTCATAGATTCTTTTAGCTTTCATTTTGAGTCCCTCTAGCCCTTTTTTTTTTTTTTTTTTTAAGCTTAGCTCCTTTTCCTTAGCATCCAGTCTTTAGCTTTATTTATTTATTTAGGAATTTAGAGGGTTTCTTAGACCTACATCACACTTAAGTCACTTAAGTTCTTACCTAAATTTGTTAATTACGTTCGAGTAGAAGATACAGTGTGCATTGGCCACATAGAGAGGGTTTGTTTAACTTTAGAGTGGCGGGACTTCCCCAGAATTTCTTCAGTAGATCTGGGTAGAACCTAAGAATATGCATTTCGAACAAGTTCCCAGGTGGTACTGAGGCTGCTAGTATGGGGACCACACTTTGAAAGGCACCATTCTGAAAGAACAGTATACCTTAAGATCACTTGGGAAAATAATCTTGCATACCATCATCCAATATCAGACAGTATTACATCCAATTATTCCTGAAAAAATCTTGCAGGACATGAAACAGGACAGACAGTTTTAGAAATACCTTAATTTTCATAGGCCATTGTAAGCTCTCCAAAGCTGCTCACAAAACTTAGTCCTGTGAGAAAAAGTCTTCCCTCTCCACATGTCTGTGTTTAGGTATCAAAGCTGAAAAATAATTTTGTGGGAAACTGCTCTGAATGTCACGATTTCAACTTCGTAAGTTTGCGAGTATTTGTAACCTTTCACATTTCTTCACCATCCCATTTTTCCTGGAAACCCTTTTTCCTTTTATTTCTATTCCTACCAGGTTAGTGACTTTTCAACACTCTAATACTTTATCTGTTATTCTGGTGATTATGTTTTACAGAGGAACCTTCAGTTCCTGAGGGTCATTACACACAAACTATCCTGTGTTGAAATAAATATGATGCATGGTTCACTAAACTCCGTCTTTAGCTAAATAACAGCTCCACATACCTTCCTCATGAGACACACAGGTGGAAGTTTTGCATCAGCAAATATATAGATCAATTCTGACCTTTGATCTCACCTGGGATTACTGATATTAAATAGTGTACCTGTGGAAGTCAAGGTTCCCCAAATAGAAACATGCATTTGAGATACTTAATAAACAGAGGGGCCCATGTCTAAATCCAGACTTTTTTTTTTGGAGAGGTTTTCACTATAGGGTGCACGCGCTCGCCAGAAAGACAGAGAGAGACAGAGAGATAGAAAGCAAGAAATCACCCCCCTGGGGGGATGGCCACACTGCAATCTCTTCTCCTCCATTCTCCTCTCGGGATCTTGGGCACTCATGCACATGCGCCCGGCGTGAGTTTGAGCCACAGGGTCCAGGACTTGAACCGCGGTCGACTACATGGGAGTCCAACAACATAGCCATTACGCTAACTGCTGGCCCCAGATTTTTTTTAGTTCCCATGCCAGCTCCTTTTTAGAGTTCAAAGTGAAAGATGAAAAGATAATGATAATAATTGCTCTTAGCTTTAAGAAAATAGAGTTCCCTGTCATTCTTTCCACAAATGCCCATCTCATCTCCAAAGGTTACCCTCTTATGATTTCCTGGTATTTCTGGTTATGCTACAGAAGGAAGCACATATCTTGAAGCAGTTTCTCTAGATGTGATCCTTGCATAACCTGCAGTGAAGTAAATACTTTGGTGTAGTATCTTGTCAAAATGCAGGTTCCCAAGAACCACATCAGAATGATTAAATCATAATCCTAGGGATGGAGCCCAAAGTTACAAATATGCTATGCTCTGCAGATGATTCAGATACACACACACACACACACACACACACACACACACATACACATCAAGAACTACTCTTCTAGGGATTTAAGCAATCAATGAGAAGGATTTACTGCTCCCTGACTGCTCGTTTTCCTGTATGACACTGTATCAAATTATATCTAAAACTCTGTAGAGCAGGAACTGAAGCCCTAAAATAGTAAAAATTAAAAATAAAATTATATAAACCTGTGCACTCAACAAAAACAGATTAATATCATGAGCTTAAGCCCTGGAAAGGGCTCTAAAAACTAAGGTATATATTTTTAACCATGCCATTAAGAACCTCCATGTGTATACGAATACAAAGAAATTTTACATGAGCATTTTTAAAATGTGAATCTTATTTTTTCACATTTTCAATTTTTATCCTGCATATCTTAAATTGGTACCCATACTAAAGTGGTCATTTCTATTTTGAGTCTTTTACTCTTTTTTTACGCCTTTCTAATTTGGCTAATGTTGTTATAAAATTGGCCTAATCTGCAAATACTAAAATTGGAGATAATAATTTTAACATTTTGGAGTTTTCAAATGTATTTCTAAATAAATACTCAATTTTCATTTTAGTTTTTATAAAAATTCCAGAAATTTCTTCTCATCACTGTGACTTAAATCACACATATGGCTGTTATGAACGTCTCCATTAGTTGTCAGAAAATTTATTGCCTATTACCTTAATTAAAAAACAGACTTATAAAAAAAAATACGAGTTAGACTCCTGGCAAAACTGTTGTGCTTGTTTTTCTTCTTCTTTTCTTTTCTTTCTTTTTTTTTTTTTTTTTTTTTTTTTTTACTCCAAAGGGTGTGTACAATCACCAGAGAAAGACACACAGTGAGAGAGAAAGTGAGAAATCACCTCCCTCAGGGTGAATGGCCATGCCACAATCTCTTCTCCTCCATTTCTCCTCCTGGGATTTTGGACATGCACACACACATGCCCAGAGGGATTTTCAAACACCCAGGTCTGGGACTGTACCTGTGGTGGCCCATGTGGGATTCCAAAGCCTTAACCTCTGTCTCACCTGCTAGTCTGGGTCTTTTTATTTTTAAGGCATCGTATTAACATAAGAATTTGAAATCTTTGTTAGATACTTTTCTTAAGATGGATCTTGTTGGGAACCAGCAGTTAGCGTAATGGCTACGTCGCTGGACTCCCGTGTAGTCGACCGCGATTCGTGTCCCGGACCCGGTGGCTTGAAACTCATGCCAGGCGCGTGTGCGTGCGTGCCCAAGATCCCGAGAGGAGAATGGAGGAGAAGGGATTGTGGCATGGCCATCCCCCCTGGGGGGTGATTTCTCGCTTTCTGTCTCTATGTCTCTCTCTGTCTGTCTGGCAAGCGTACGCACCCTATAGCGAAAATCTCTCCAAAAAAAGAAAGGAAAAAAAAAAAAAAGACCCTATTGGGAATAATCTTTTTCTCACTTTCTCTCTCTTTCTTTTTCTCTTGCTTATAGATAAAATAAATAAATAAACTTGAAAAAATATATATGAATAGACTATATTACATTAAAAAAGTCAAAGGAAGAAAATGAGATGATCATGACGTCATCTCAATACCTAATAAAAATATATATGATAAAATTCAGCCTCTACTCTTGATTTATAAAAAAGTTCAAATAAATTTAGTGTAGATGCTATCTTTTTCAATATAAAAAGCCTGCTAACTGTAATTGCAGTGAGGACTAAGGCAAGAGTACCAACAGTCATTATTATTTAACATTAGTCTGAAGCTGTGCCTTCAATGGTGCAGTGGGAAAAGGAAACAAGAACAAAAAAGACCTAATTATGAGAAAGGAGGAAATAAACTTACCAATATTTCCAGTTAATAAGATTACTAAATTTAAAAAGCCCCTGTAAATGTCTGACAAAAGAACATTACACTGATAACAGTTTAATAAATTATTCCAGTTACCTGAAAGAAATCTATAAAATCAAGTTTTTACATTTAGTTATAATAAACATAAAATATAATATATATTTATAAACAGTCAGTCACTAGGCTCACAGACAGCGTAGTCATTAAGGTGTTGGATCCCACATGACTGACTCCAAGGTTCAAGTCCTAGACCCATTGACTTGAAAATCACACCAGGTGGGTGAGCATGTGTGCCCAAATTCCTGAGAGGAGAATAAAAGAAAAGGAATTACAGCATGTCCATCTCTCCAGGCAGTGATTTCTTACTTACTCTCTCTCTCTCTCTAGTGAACACAAAAATACATATTTTAAAAAAGGTCACCATAAAGCTGCAAAAATATAAAACCACTTGAGACTTGAGAATGAGTTAAATGAGGACTATAGAGAACCTAAATGCAGAAACTGAGTGACTAAATTTTTTAATAGAATTAAATAATTTTTTAATAGAATGAAATAATTCTTGAATGGAAATACAGATAACATTAGAGATGTAAAGATGGCAATTTTCCCAGTGTTAAATATATAAAGATGATAATTTTCCAAGTGGTAAATGATATTTTTATTTAAACATTTATTTGGAGAACTTTTTAATTAAAATTATACTAAATTTATCAAATCCATTGTGAAGAGTTAATGGGTATAAACAGACAACTTAAATAATAGGGTTTTTTCGGGGGAGGAGAAAGATTTCAACAGCTAGGCATATTGTAAAGATTCAATAACAAAATAATATATTTTTGATTTAAGAATGCTAGAGTCAGTACTTCTAAGTAAAGGGCCTCAAATACTACCATAAGTAGTAATGTCATGTGTGATAGAGGTTTATTTAAAATCATGGAGACTTGTTTAACAAATGATTTTGAATCAATTAAAGAAAAATAGTTACATTTTTGTGAATAACCATTCATGGACATTCTCATTAGGTCTCTTAAAAAGCTTAAAGTACAAAAATGAATAAAAATATTAGAAGAATGAGGAAGACATTTTTAGCATAACAGTGAAAAAGCATAAAAAATTATTAAATATGGCTATAGGCATATTAGTATATAAAATTAAGACAAGTGATAAAGTAGTTTAAAAAAACGAAATATGTAAGAGATGAGGCTTCAGGGGCCAGCAGATGGCATAGTGCTTCAGGTGTTGGACTTCCTTTTGGTCAACCATGTTTAGGAGTCCAGGACCCAGTGGCCTGAAAAATCACGCCAGGTTCATGTACGTGCATGCCCATAATCCTAAAAGGAGAAGGGATTGTGGTGTGGCCATCTCCCCAGGAGGTGACTGTTCACTTTCCCTCTCTCTGTCTCTCTGTTTCTCTCTGGGAAGCACATACACCCTATAGCGATAACCTTAAGGGGGGGGGGGGGGGTCAGTACCATTGATATAAGAACAGATAGCAGGCCTTAAAGAAAACATAGCTAAAATTTGTCAAAAAATATAAATTGCCAGTTTTTGAAAGGACATATAGAAATAGCAAACATAGAAAACTGATAAAACCTTGTTAGTCATAAAGGAAATGCCAAGTGAAACAGCAATAGATAGTTATGTTTTAAACTAGTAATAGATTGTTATGTTTTAAAGCAGTAATACAGGGAAAGGGTTAACAAGATGAGGATAGCAAGAACTGGCAAGTCAGTAGGAAAACTGACAGGTTTATACCTCCCTGTTGAGAGTGTAAATTAGTGAAAACTTTCCCTAGGGTAATGTAGAGATGTCTATCAACGACTTAAAATGTATTTGTATCATTCAACCCAGCAATTCTACTTCCATGAATGTGTAGAAACGAAATTATCTGAAATGCAAACAGATTTTTGTAAAGAAATAAAAGGTTCTGGTCATTGCCTAATTATTTTTAGAAAAGAATATGAAAAAGCGCTTATTTCATTTAAAAATGCTATTATTTTGGACATTTTGGTGGCAGCATTCTGCTCTCTTCCCTATGTTCGAGAATTTCTCTACTTGACAATATTGATGGGATACAGACACGATCACCCCATATGGGTGTTGAAATTATAGTAAGATGTTCTCAAAAACAGGGTTTTGGTATAAGATCCAGGCCTTAAAATTCAATTCACTTGCCCTAGACTTGAAATTTTGAATAGATATTCTTGACATAAGAAACTCAGTACCAAAGAGCACTTATTCAGGTCAGTGGTGGTACGTATGGGAGTGGTTGTATCACTGATGCTTTCTCAGGCCATGATGCGGGGCCATGCTGATGGTGGTTAAGCTATGAAATCTCATGTTCCAGTTCATCAGGAGTCATGCACATCTCATATGATTTTTTGGTATAATTATGATATTTCAGCCTTCCTGATGATGTGAGTTGCAATGAGACCCTTTTCTACCCAAGGCTGCCAATATATTTTCTATTTCCCCTAAATAAAACTATACAGCTAAGCAGCTGTTAACTGTCATGTATTTAAAACATTTTATTACAGGATAAAAATAATTGCCATAGATGATTAAGTGAATTTGCAGTTAACAAAACAGGATAATCTGTAAATTCAGTTTTACAAAATGTGGTCAATATGCACTCACATGATATGCACTCATATATCTGCTGGGAAAAAAGATAGAATTAAATAGACCAAAGTAATTGTAATTTCTATGATAGCTCTGACAGTATTGGCATCCCATGTAAAATTTTATATTATTTGGCTTTTAAATGTTATTGTGTGTGTGTGTGTGTGTGTGTGTGTACTATCTGAAGAATAGCTCAATAAAAATTGTTAAAGTAATAAACGCCATTTATTTATCCACTTAACATTTATTTATCTGTTTATTTGTTGTGATTTTCAAGCCGCTGGACCTGAAAATCCCTCATGATTGGCCATGTGGGAATCCAGCACTTCAACTACCATGCCACCTGCTGCCTCTAAACATTATTTTATTAACAGAACAAATTTTCAGAAATAAATTTTAGAGAATAATATTGTCTTTGATGTTTGCTCTCTCCCTTTTATTTTCCTTTTTATTTATATTTTTCTTCTTCAGTCTTCTATTATTACTCATGGATGTTTCTATATTCTTTTTTCCCTTGTAATGAAGAAGGTAAACTCATGAAATCAAGTATGCTAAAGTAATTAGGTCTTAAGATATTAAGTTGTTCTGCCTAGCAAAGATACATTTTGAAAAAGAGATATTATAAAGGCAGTGCTGCATTGCACACATTACACACACACACACACACACACACACACACACTACAAACTCTTGGAGACAGACCTTGTCAATCTCAACTAAAGCAAAATTACAAAATAAACAGTTTTCTCCATAAAATTTCTAATTTAGATTCAAAAGAAAAACAAAACAAAACCCTCAACCAGGACCTCATGAGTGCTCCTTTAACCATGTACTAGCTTGTCTATGCAAGCTGTCTGTCTATGCAGTCTGACATTTCGGTGGCCCCCTTACAGGCATTGGAAAACCAAGTTTAATTGATCTTATCTTGTTTTGACCTCTCCAGTCTCTAAATATGAGTTATAAGTGACTGAGATAATTCCCTCTCCCTCTGATCTAGAGAATGTTAAATGTTGCTAGGAAATGGAATATCGTAACGTTTTATTGAGTACCTTACAAAGTCATGCTAACCTTAGTTGGATCTTTCTATAAACCCCACCATTCATCACTTGCGGATTTTCAACTCGATTGCCTAAAACAACTTTTTCAGTCTCTCCTATATTTCCTAATTGCGACTCACACTGACCCTTTCTTTTTAAAGAGCTATCTCTGTCATGTCAGTTTCTTTGAGCTCCATTTAAGCACACTATTAAGGATTCCCTTTTCTTCATGCAATTTTCTCCCTTATTTTCTGAAATAATGCACTGTCCTAATGTTCCTTCTGTCTCTCAGACTATGTCAACTTGATCTCTTTTAGTTGGATATTCTTCAAATTTCTATGTGTTTTATCAGAACTGTTCTTGCCTTTCCTTTCTTTTCATATTTTTTCCATTAATGACCTCATCTCTAACTATACCATCTATAGTTTGATTCCAAGTCTCCTTTGTCAGTATTCCCTTGATTTTTCTGTATTTTAGCCCCAAAATACTTTCTAAGCCTTTTCTTCTATCAGCCACTTCATGTTGATTAAGCTCAACTCAAGATTAATCTTTGCCTCCAAAGCACCTTTTCCTTCTTATTTTCTTCTTTTTTTTTTTTATTTTATTTTTTTTTTATTTTCTTATTTCTTTTTCTGGGGAGAGGTTTTCGCTATAGGGTGCGTGCGCTCGCCAGACAGACAGAGAGAGACAGAAAAATAGAAAGCGAGAAATCACCCCCTGGGGGAATGGCCACGCCGCAATCCCTTCTCCTCCATTCTCCTCTCAGGATCATGGGCACGCATGCACACGTGCCCGGCGTGAGTTTAAGCCGTCGGGTCTGGGACTCAAACCGCGGTCGACTTCATGGGAGTCCAGCGACATAGCTATTATGCTAACTGTTGGTCCCCTGATTTTCTTATTTCTGATCATACGCAATGGACTTCCTTGAAAGTAGGACTATCTCTAACCCCTCCATTCCATTTCTCTTCTTTTCAGTCAGTGGCACCATTTTTGCAAACTGTGCTTTCTCCTCATCTCTAATTTAAGTCCTCTTTCCCAGATTTTTTGTTTTTCTTGTTTTGAAGACAAGTGAGATCATTTGCTTCTACATTTCTGTTCTAAACTGTCCTTAACATCACTTCTGGTTATTTCTGATAGCTTTAATATTAATATTTCCATCTTTAAGTCTTTCAGCTGCTCACAACAGCACTGCTCTGCTCACACAGACTAGTCTGGCCCTGAGTGATTTTTTTCCCCAACGTGTTGTTCCAAACTTACTTCCCTCTATGTATTTACTCCATTTCTTGGATAATCAAACTCTTCCCCCAAGTTGTGAAAGTACAGTTATGAAGGAATGGGATGTGGAAAAGAACATTCCAGGAAGAACCAGTGCTAGTGAAGTGAAACCTAGAAAGCAAGGAGGAAGCAAGAGGAGACGGCTGACATGCTCAAAGCCTTGCAGGCACATTAGGGTTTTTCTTTTGTTTATTCTCTTTATTTGAGTGTGTGGATATTCAAATGTGATCAAAATTGAACATTTTAAGCAGGAGAGTAACACTGGATTCCTATTCGAGATTTAGAAAGATCACCTGTCGTATTCGACTATATGTAAAGTGGTTTCTCTACCGTGATTTATTTTATCTTACTATCCTCAAGCAAGTTCTTCCTTCTCAAAGGAACACTAAAGCACATTTATCTGTCTCTTAAAACATATCATATTCCACTTCATAACATAGCTACTTAGTTTCATCTCCTGTAGTGTATAGGCACCCACATGCACAGGCTATGCCTGGTCTTTGAGAACAAATCTTCAGAAAAATGGAAGGTTCAGAAAATGCTTGATAATGGACAAATAGTCTTATGTCTTAACAATGACATCCGGGTTCACATATAAAGAACATTGAGACTGCTGATGAAAACCTTAGTATTTGCTCACCGTATTCTTTATCATTCTACCTTTGTACAAATGGAGCAAATCTTTGTAATTATCTATACCCCTTTCGCTCTATCTTTGAACCAGCAATAAATCTTTTCAATTCATCTACAAGGATGTGATGAACATCATCAAAAAAATAATCATTGAGTAATTTAAGTTTCCTAAGAAAATATATCAGTTTGCTCCCTTAGTATGTGCGATATTAAATCTGAAAGAAAACTTATTATTTTCTTCCATGTGTCCAATCAGAAGAACTGTACCAGGCTACTAGTAAGCAAAAATGAGAACATTTCAGATTGTTCCAGGGAAAAAGAATAGGGGGAGATATAACTTTTCTGAATGCTGATTGGTTGCTGAGCAGATAATGATTTATGGCACATTTTAAATTACTCTCTGGATGGAATGGTTTATGGAAGGGGGAAATGGGATTGTTCTTTAATATCCTGAAGCATCTGAAAACCAATGCAACTTTCATTGATCTGCTCTCTGCTGGATAATACTGCTATTTAAAATCAATGACATATTTACTTCTCTCAGAATGCCTCCATGGTTGTAAACCACTCTGTGTTGTTTGTTGAGGAGTAAATTTCATATTCATTCCTCCACTAAACTGGACTTTCCATAGACTTTGGACTACCCCAGGTTAATAGTATTCAGCCTATCTTTTTATCCTCTTCTCTATTCCATTTCCATTTTCTAATCACCTGTGATAACTTAAGGATCAATAGTCTTCAATAGCCTCTGGAAAAAAAAATGATCAAACTAGAAAGTTCTGCACATTCCTCATTACCCATATCTCAGCAGAATCTTTCCTAACATTTCTTTAATAATGAGCAACGAAGTGTTAGCTTGATTTTTGTTTGTTTTTGTTTGGGGAAGGTGTAGATTTTTTTTCTAAACAATGATAAGATAAAGCAAAGTTTACATTTAGAGATGAACACTATGTCAGATATTCATATAAAATATTATAGCTGCTTATTTCATCACCTTAAAAAAATGCTCTTCAACTGAGTTAAAAAGGGGACAAAACCTGCTCAAGAATGCTGCTTGGCCAAATGGCCCATGATTGATGGGGCAGCAACAACCAGGGGGTATTTGCCAATTCACCAATGCCAAGTCCTCCAAATGAGCTTGCTGCCTGCGACAGCTGGTGTTCGCTATTGGAAGACTGTTTCTGTATACATCTCTGATTTGCATATTTATATACCTCGGCTGCTGTATGAGGTCTACATTTCACAGCAGTGTGTATAGCTGTGTAGCCTTGCTGCCTGAGTGCCTCTGGGCATGGGGTGGTAGAATTGGTTTGAGTGAAATGAGAATTTTGGAGTTTTCTTGTTTTGCAGGTTAGCAAGTAATGCTACATTTTTTGTTCATCTCCCTCTTCATTGACTTCAATAATATTTTTGAAACATCTCTGTGCATGGGCTATTATTTGAAGTAGACACATTATATGCTCTCTAGGAGGGTACAAGCTCAGATATTAAGGCATCATAGAAAAATAGAAAGGAAGACATGAAAGGAATACATTTAGTTGAATCCTGAAGTGGGAATTTGGGGGTTTGCCCATTGAAGCGATGTTACTGATGTTTTTCCCTAAGTTGGAACAGATTTAAGAAGGTAAGAATTGTTCTATTAAGTCAGATTTATAAACATCCTAGTTGAGTTTTTTCTTTCTACATAGTAATATCACAGGGATCCTAGAACAGGTGAGATTTCCACAGATGTTTGAAATATCAAATACAGAATACTTACTGAGCAAAAAAAAATGGGGAATGATTCTTCCGATGAAAAGAATGTGAAAAACGTGGCTTGTAAAAAACAGAAATTGGATAAATCTACAATGACTAGGTAGGAATGAAGTGGTCTTGAAAACAGAATGATAGGTGATTGGGAAGAGGTATAATAAGGTGAGTGTTACATAACAATATTTTTAGATAGTTGATGATAATCTTCGTCTTTTTTTTGTTGTGAGACAGATAATTTTATAAGCTTAATGGAGATTGTTAACTTGGTAAAAATGATGGATGGGGACTTTAAAGATAGAAAATACAATCTGAAGTAGGATGCTTTCAAAGGCAGTTTCTGGAAAATAGTAGCATCCCACGTGCGTGCGCTAACACACACACACACATACACACACACCCTTGTGCGCGCAAAATAAGTAGAGTAAAAGGAAGGGTGCGGAGGGAGCCACAGAAGCTGAGGAGGCCTGAGCTCTTCAGTAGCTCCGAAGCCGGGAACTGGAGGTGTGATGGTTCACATCTCAAATGGACAAGTATTGGACAGCCGAGTCATTCCCCACGGAGGTTATCTTTGATAACAGATTTTTTTTCTGGGGAATAGCCGAGTTTATAGTTTGGTTTTTCAAAACTCTGCTTCAGCAAGATGTGAAAAAGAGAAGAGGCTATGAAAACTCATCTGATTCCAGATAGGACGACGGAAGAGGGCCATCCGGAAATGCTCCCTGAAGAATGGGTCAGTCAGTCATCTGCGTGGCCCCAGTCCTCCTGCAATGACTGGAGGATGAGGAAGGTGAATGTCTGCTCTAAGAAGCAGACAACTGGACGTGCACATTCAGAAGCAGGAGGAAGCCATCAGGAAGGAGAGGTCTGACCACGCCAGACAAGTTAGATGAGTGTGCCCATCTGAACAAGGATTGCTCTGTGTCCTCACAGATGAATGAGGTCATGCCGGAAATTCCCCCCGCAGGGATCTGGCCTGACTGATATGCACTTCTATAAATGCACACGTTTGTCTCATTATCTTTTTTGTATAATTGATTAAAGTAATTATAAATAAATATTTTTAGGTTGCAAAACACACACACACACACACACACACATACACACACAAAATAAGCAGAGTAGAATTCCGACAGGTGACAAAGATGAAGCAATTTTTCAATAGATCTGACAGAAATGTTTATGTTTTGTCTGAAGAACAATAAAGAGTTTAAAAGTAAACTTAGGTTCTTCAATGGCAGTTTTCCACCATGGTGTCCTGAGGTTAGGGTGAATACAACGGTTCACAGTTTGAAGAGTCTACTTACTATGACTGAATATTTATGTCCTTCCCACTCTCCCCACCTAAATTTGTATATTAAGATCTTATCCCAGTGTAATAGTATTTGGAGATGGGGCCTTTGAGAGCTGATTAGACTCTCACCTTACAAGTAGAACTAACGACCATGGAAGAGTCTCCATTCTCCCAAGTGAGGACACACTGAAAAGTCAGCTATCTGTGAACCAGGAAGCAGACCCTCATCAGACATCAAGCCTGCCAGTGCCCTGATCAGAGATTTTCTGGAGGACAGAGCTGTGAAAAATAAGTTTCAGTTGTTTATAAATCATCCAGCCTGTGGTATTTTGTCACAGTACTCTGAATAGACTGACACACTACCATATGTACCATGCACTCACCTGCATTACCTGTAAGCCTCACACCAACCCTCTACAGGGAATATTATCAGCCCTATGATAGATGAAATAATGGAGACAGGAAAGTGTAAATAACTCACCCAAATTCATACAACTGATATTTGACAGTGCCATGCTTCAAACGCAGATCCATGTAATCCTAGAAGTTATTTTTGTTTGTTTATGTGTTTTCCTGACATGCTGCTTCTTTGCGTGCAGAGGAGGGATGTAAAGAAAAGATAGTGAACAGCTTTCCTGGGCATATTTAATTTGAGCATTAGGGAAATAGTCATCTGGGGGTATTGGTTAGATAAAGAATTCGTGGGGGTTGCTCTCTGCATACCTGTGCAATGTGCAGTCTGAAGTACAATAGGCCTCATTTTATCAGTTAAGAGTGTGAGAAATAGAGTGCATAAATTACTTGATTATGGTCACAAATCTAGTTCCTGCTAAAAGTGTTGAAAGTGAGAGTAGCCCACAGCTGGGCTACATTTATTTGAAGTATAACCCTCCAGTACAATAAAGGGCATGGAAAGACATTTTGGTTGTCTAAAAAGCTACAGTAGGCAAAAATTATTACAAGTATCAATCAAATATGCAACAAAACTGAATATAAAGAAATAAGAAAACTAGACATATGATGTCTTTGATATATTACTGTCTAATGAAATTACATCATAAATGACATATAAATCTAATTGTTTTTAAGATGTAATTACTTCTCTTCTGATTTGGCTTGGTATGGGCATGGTTTGGACTCACTTTCAGCATACTGCTCATCTAAACTGAGTAAACAGCTGTTCACAGACTGTTTTGCTGATTCAGCCACAAACTCCAAAGTGAATGCTAGCCACGTGTTTACAGAGACTTTCATTTGGGGAAGTGTCATCTGCTAAGTGCTATCTGACAAAGCATTACAACTGAGTCCCGTTCTTATGCCTCATCTATGTGTTTGTCCACAGAGTGTCTGATACATGGTAAATAATTTTTTAAAATATCATCATAATTATGATTAGGTTGTATTATATTGGTTTTAACACTTAGAAAATTAGACTATGGACTTGCCAAAAATCCCAAACCTAGTCATAAGGTGTAATAAATAGCGTCTCAAGCACATAGGTTCTGAGGCCAGACTCTGTGAATTATATTCCAGTTTGAATTATTTACTAGTTAGATGATTTGGGGCAAATTAAAAAAAAAGAAAAGAAAAAAAAAAGGAGAGCCAAGATAAATAGGAAGCACAATAGGGTAAATGATAAATTTGACAACCTTATCAACGGACTGGCCACAGCAGAGAAATGAGTCAATGAACAATAGGACAAATCAGTAGAAAGTATCCAAAATAAACACACACAGAAAAATCTTCTATCTGTATGAGACCAGGAAATGGTAAAATCCCATAAGAAAAAGAGCAAACAAAGAGGGCAGAAGAAATATTTGAGGTGACAATAGTTAAGAATTTTCAAAAATTAGTAAAATGCATAAACCTCAGATCAAAAAAATCTACAATAGAATCGTGTTTAAAAACTATTTTTATACACACACACACACACACACACAAACGTGATACGTATAGTGTCTCACATAATATCTGATAGTTGTTGGTATCACTATTACTGTTATAATTATTGTATTGCCTTCTAAAAGGGAAAACTACTAACAGAAAGCTTTTACTAGTTCTTGGGTTTTAGAAGATGAGTGAGTTTAAATTTATTTATTTAAATTTCAAAGATGGAGGGGTCAGCCCCATAGCCTAGTGGTTAAGGGATCCCATATAGCCCTGGTGGCTTGAAAAACACACTGGGTGTATGTGCCTGCATGCCCCAAATCCTGACAGGGTGGAGAAATGGGGGTGGAAGGATTGTAACACGGCCACACTCTACCAGGGGTGCTTTCTCCCTCTTTCTCTCTATCTCTTTCTGGCAAGTCCACATACATTCTGTAAGTAAAAAAATAAATAAATAAGAATGAACTTAGTAAAAACATTAATAATATGTTATATCCCAAGACATCTTTTACCTCTACATTATTGTTCTTATATTTTCACTTCTAATGTAGTTTTGTGCTTAACATACTACCCATTTGTTATTATTATTATTTTTAATATATTCAGTTATTCAATTAGGTTCTTGGCAAAAAAAAAAAAAAAAAAAAAAATAGAACACCAATTTGTGAGGATAAACTCCATTTGTAAGGGCAAAAACAGATTGCAGATAGCTCCGGAGCTGAGGAACAGCTTTAATTTTTGGTAAAATTTGCAAGTCCACAGCTTTTTGATCAACCTTGTGCTACTCTGAAATCTTGTATTTCTCCTTCTCTTGTCAAAGATCTCACCTTCCTGGTGTCCGGGCTTCCACAGTTTCTTTTTCTTGAAGTAAGCACCAGTAAGGTGCTTCTGGTGTGTTCTACACAGTGGAACTCGATTGAGAACCAGCAGTCCGGTCACAAGTAGCAAGCCACTGCTCAGCTGCTTCAGGAAAACCACTCTCTTGCCTCTGTGGCGTCCAGTGAGGGTGACTAGAATGGTCCCAGGAGTGATGCTGGCTTGCGGCTCTCTCACACGCTGACTGAAGGGTTTTTTTCCGTGACTCAACAACTTTCGAGGCACATCTTCAGTAGGATAAAACCTAGGCGTTTTGTGTAGTTTAACCACACAGGTACCATCATTCTTGTCTCCACCAACTGGTTTTGTGACAGTGGCAAGAAACTTCTCCTCCTTTTTCTTTTTGATCCTGGATTTAGTGGCCAAGTATTTCCTCTCGTATATGGCCTTTCTGGGATACATGGCAGACTGGGAGTATCTGCTGATGCCCCGGACTAGGACGGGGTTTTGGCTGCAATGGGGCTTCCCCTTCTTGGGCTTTTCAGCCTTGGGGTCACCCTTTTTAACCTTGCCACTGGCATCAGCCTCCTTGGCTTCAGGTTTCTTCTCCTTAGTGTCCTGCTTCACAGCTTTCTCACCTGTCATCTTGTATAGGAGGAACTAAACTCCCCATTTGTTATCACTGACTAAAACTATTTCTTCATTAATTCAATGAGCACCAATCATATCCAAAACACATTGAAAGTTTGCATGCAAATTTCATTTTCCATGAAAATTTCATTCACAAACAGGAGTAAGTTAATGCAACTACATTTTTCATCTCACTGACTTATTTTTACTTATTTTATTTTTAATTTCATAAGTAGTTCGTAAGTGTATTTTTTTCGGGACCAGTAGTTGGCGTAATGGCTATGTCGCTGGACTTCCATGTAGTTGACTGAGGTTCAAGTTCCGGACCCGGTGGCTTAAACTCATGCTGGGTGCATGTGCGTGTGTGCCCAAAATTCTGAGAGGAGAATGGAGGAGAAGGGATTATGGTGTGGCCATCCCCCCAGGAGGTGATTTCTCACTTTCTGTCTCTCTGTCTCTCTCTGTCTTTCTGGTGAGTACACGTGCCCTATAGCAAAAACCTCCCCCCACTCCCCAAGGAAATGTATTTTTTCTTATCAAATTCTCAAGCCACAAAGATAAACTGAAAGTTCTCTTGGGCATAGTCGCTGTATCAACTTCCTCCTCAGGGGGAACTGTGGTCACTAGTTTTGACTCAGTGTCCTTATTTTAGTCACATCATCCTCAAGAACAAATAAAATAGATCATAGAAATAATAATATCCTTAAACTCTTTCTACTTTGATACCTAAAAATTAATAAAGAAGAATACATTCCATAAACGTTTGTTTAACATCATCTGTATGCCCTTGAGATGCTGCTGTAGAGCCGTGATATGAATCATTAAGGAAAAAACTAAAAACTGTCCTTTTATGGAACTTATATTCCAGACAAGAACACAGCCAATAAAAAAGATAAGTAAGAAAAATACACAATATATCTGATGGTGACAGCGCTAATCTTGAAAAAGAGGGAAAAAGAAAAGAATGGGGGTATGTAGGTTGGGGATGTGGGCTGTTTGTAGTTTTCAATCATGTGACAGAGAAATCCTCCTTTTGGAGAGGGTATTTCAGCAAACACCTGAGGAATGAGTGTAAATAACATCCTTACACCACGAACACCATCTGCCTGTCACCATATCAGATTGGGCTGTATCTATAAACATCCGGTCCATGCATGGAGAATAATTAGAGCCAGACCATGGTAGGTGACTTCTCCAACCTTCTGAAAACAAAAAGGGAACCAAAGCAGTATATCATAATTAATTGCATAATTTTAATCTAAAATTGTATTCCATTAAGTGATTTAGGCATGCTCTCTTTTCTATATAACATGTTAAAAAAAGCATGAACTATGGAGCAGAGACCTTGACTTAGATCCTGACTCTGCTATTACTAGCTATGTACTTAAGAGCTTCTGTTTGCTCACTTTCAAAGTGGAAATACGAATGTTAATAAGACCTTGTGAGAACACAAATGCCTCTATATAAAATACGAAAAAGTGTGCTAAGTGCCCAGGTTGTCTCCTAGTCCCTGGCTTCGTTGTATATATTCACATTTCCCCAGCCATGTGAGGCTAGTACATCTCATATCTCCTGACACATTCCTGTCTACCAGAAAATAAACTTCTAAATGAGAGAAGTATATCATTTTTATCTCTCATGGTGTATTTTTTTTGTTTACGTACCTTTTGTAGCCCAGTGTCTTAGATATAAGTTTAAATTTTTTTAATTAATTAATAAGCTTGTGATTTTGGTAGAAGTCCCTCTATTTTCCCTCAGATTTTGAAACTAGATATTTATTAGCCCTTGAATTTGCTTAGATATTACACTGCCATTGAGTATCTTACATCTAAAAGGAGATCTGATGTATTCATGTGTTTTTCCAACTTTGGACTTTTTATTTGAAAAAAGAGTTTACAATCAGTTTTTATTTGGTTACTTTTGCAACCCTGCTAGTAAATTTGTATATTGCTGGAAAGATTAAGTAATAGAAAAAAGATGGAAGGGATGTGATGGAAGCAGAAGGGAGGAAAGGGAGAAAAGGGGAAAACAGAGAAGAAAAGCAAAGGCAAAAGCAGAAACAAAGAAGGCCTTTGCATTTTCCCAGTCTCCCATAGCAAATAACTTTGGCAGCATTCTCTGCCCAGAGGCATTGCTATGTAACATAAATCAGAGAATGGCTATGTGCAGCCAGGAACGGAGGGACTCAGGGAGGACTCCAGGTGGTTATGGAAGCCAGCCCTTCCTGGAGCAGGAGTGCGGCATGCTCAGATGGATCCGTGAGGATCCTCATTACCCTTCCCGGTGACTCACACAAGCACCAGCGTGCTAGGCGAAGGGGCATTTCATTAACAAGGTTCAGGTGATTTCTCATCAGCTAAAGCTGTGAGTCAGCCAAGTCAGCCAATAGAAACTCAGACACCTAATTAAAAGATCTCATTTACATCTGTTTGGCTACTCCTGTGTACAAGACCTGTAGGTCTTCTAAACTGAGATTTCAAGGAAAGTTCCGATGTTGGAAGATATCAACTCTGCCTGGTGAAAAAGACTGAGCCCGCTGACTCCTCTGTTGGAAACAAGATCTATCTTTCCCCAGGTAAACAATAGTTTTTGGTGTGGGAAATGCTGGAAGAAGGAAGCTAGCTCAGAAAAGCCGAACAAAGATACTAATTAATTCCTCTTCAGAATTCTCAGGAACTGGATGTCTTTCCCTATACTCTTCTAATTTGATAAGCAACATACCAAAGAGGATCGAAATAATGCAGGGTTAAAGAAACACATCTTTTCCTACTTATATTTTTTCTGCGTTAATCAATTCCAAAATATAAGTGCTGGAAGAGAATTAGATAAAGAAAAAGGCTTGTTGCGCCTTTTCTCCACGAGATTCTACTGGACTGTCAAAAAGTTATGGCATATTTTTTCTATGTTTTTCTACGCAAAAATGTGTCATGACTTTACTGACAACCCAATAAATATCCTCTATTAAAAATAATTTACCTCATAAGTCCACCAAGAAATAAAGTTTTAGGGCAAAACCTAAATCATTTAAAATTTCAGCTAGCCAGATTATAAATGAGTTACCCTGGTCTCCAGACAAAGAAATTTTAATCTCTAGAGACAACATTTGTAGCTTTGTGGCTGAACTTATGCTTAAGTTTGTGTCTGTTCTTTATTAGAAAGGATGGACTATGTCATAACGGTTTATATATCATAGGTATGTACTACAGGTATCAATGCATATGCATAGAGTCACTTTATTTTTTTAAATTTTTCTAGAGGTCATGCACTTTTTTTTTTTTTTTTTTTTTTTGGAGAGGTTTTTGCTATAGGGCGCGTGCGCTCGCCAGACAGACAGAGAAAGGCAGAGAGATAGAAAGCAGGAAATCACCCCCCAGGGGGGATGGCCACGCCGCAATCCCTTCTCCTCCATTCTCCTCTCGGGATCTTGGGCACGCGCGCACACGCGCCCGGCATGAGTTTAAGCCGCTGGGTCCAGGACTCGAACCGCGGTCGACTACGTGGGAGTCCAGCGACATAGCCATTACACTAACTGCTGGTCCCTAGAGGTCATGCACTTTTGCCAGAAAGAGAAAAAGAGAAAGAGAGTGAGAAGGCACCTCCCAGGGAGGATGGCCATGTTGCAATCCCTTTTTCACTCTCTTCTTAGTATTTTTAGGCACGCTCACGTACATGCTCCATGTGTTTTTCAAGCTGCTGGGTCCAGAACACAAAGTGTACAATCAACGTTGTGGGATCTAGTCACCTTAACCATCACGCCACCAGCTGGCTGAGGGGCCGATGTTTGTTGATAATGATAAAAAGCGAACAAACAAAAACCCTTGTACTAATTTATAAACATGATTCATCTGTATTTAGTTTCTTTCATAGCGTTTAGGGAGCTGAAGATTTGTATGTGTCATAGAGACACATGAGTCATTGATCTTTGGTCATTTTTATCATGTTTCACAGTTTATCTTCTTTGTCATAGCGATATAAATTGGGTTTCTTTTCTCTAGTCCTTGAGAGTTCTGAGTCTGAGTTTTAATGCACTAACTTGAACTCTCAAATTGTTTTCATTTTTAAAAATTGTCTGAGGGTGTGTGCACTCACCTGAGAGAACTAGAGAGACAGAGGGAGGAAGTGGGATATGTCATGCCACTCTCAAACCCTTCTCCTTCATCTTTTCATCTTGTTGGGGTTTGGGGCATGCACGCACACAGGCCCAGCATACTTGCAAATTGCTGGAACCAGGATCCAAACCGTGGTCGGTCAGCTGAGATCTGGCTTCCTAAGCCATGAGGCTATAGGCTAGCCTATGTCGTTGGTATTTTGGTTTGTTTGTTTTTAACCCCATTCAGCATTCTTCACAAAGGCAAAGATTGAGAATGTTTAAATGTGACCTATAGGCTTGGATTAAGTCAATGCAATGATGAGAGATGGTTATCTTCTGTAAGTAAGTAAGTTATTGTATTTCTGGTTAAAAATTGGACTTGGAGATTAACTTACATGAGTGCTAAATCAAAGGGACTTAGAGATCATTAAGACAAATGGTTTTCAACCTTTTTCCCCTCAAATGTTGCACCATTGAAACCCTCCAGGTGACATTCAAGCTTAATAAATAACAAAGGTACATTGACAGCACCTCTTAAGAGGGGCGGAAGGATAGAGGAGCCCACTTAGTTACTACTCCGTCTCATATTCCAACTCTAAGGAGCTCCATGAAACATCTAGGGGTCAGCAGAGGCTAATGTGAAAACCACTAGAATGATTTACCTATAACTGAAGAAACTGGCAGAATTAAGCCAGAATGCAGACCTTTCCTGTTGTTCTTTCCAAAATAGAGCTGCCTTCATTCCCTTTTTTATTCTTCACCTCTCTCTCTCTCTCTCACTCTCTCACTCACTCTCTCACACTTCTTTATCCCTTCTAGCTCCATGCTCTTCCCACTGTACAATGCCAAACCATTTTAGATTCACTAGAATAAATGCCATTCATTCTCAGATACTGGTGTATATGTGATACAGAAGGCGTAGGTACATTATATACATACAACGTGCCTTTTCCTCAAAACGGATGTATTTTTGCCAAATACATTTTATTTAATTGAGCTCATATATGTTTCTGTATATGTGAACAAGTGTATGTATACACTACAGATAGTATATGTGTGTTTGTATATATGGTCTTTCTTTTCTTTTTTCTTTTCCTTTCCTTTCTTTCTTTTTTTCTTTCTTTTTGTTTTCTTACCATAAAGTGTGTGCACTTGCCAGAGAGAGACAGTAAGAAGGAAAATGAGAAATCACCCCCCCGGGGGGATGGCCATGTTGCAATCTCTTCTCCTCCATTCTGTTCCCATGATCTTAGGCACACACACATTCCAAGCATGAGTTTCAAGCTGCCAAGTCTTGGATTCGATCTGTTGTCAGCCATGTGGAAGTCCAGTACTTTAATCACGATATCACCTACTGGCCCCTATGTATAAAGTCCTATACAAATATGGTCTTATAAGATTATAAAGGAGCTGGGACCAGCAGTTAGCGTAATGGCCATGTTGCTGGACTCCCACGTAGCCGACTGCGGTTCGAGTCTCGGACCCAGTGGCTTAAACTCATGCCGGATGCATGTGTGTGCGTGCCCAAAATCCCAAGAGGAGAATGGAGGAGAAGGGATTGCGGCGTGGCCATCCCCCCGGGGGGTGATTTCTCGCTTTCTATCTCTCTGTCTCTCTCTGTCTTTCTGGCGAGTGCATGCGCCCTATAGCAAAAATAAAAATAAAAAAAGATTATAAAGGAGCTGAAAAGCCCTGATGTCTAATAGCATCATATCCGTGGGCACATGACAGCAGAACGTATAACTATGCCAATGATGCAAACGACCCACCGGGCTGCCAGTCACACAAAAAGTATAGCACAGACAAATTATGTAAAGGTCATAATATTTGGTAAGAAATGAGTATGCTCCTGGTTTGTGTATTTTTATACTTTTTCATTATTTTAGCGTGTAATTCTACTTATGAAAAAAGTTTACTGTAAAACAAAACATTGATTTATGCCAGCAGCAACTTCATACATCTCTTGTTTACCCCCTTTTTAATTTTTATAGGTTTTTGTCACAGGGCATGTACACTCACCAAAAAGAGGTAGAGAAAGAGACAGTGATATGGAAATTGTGAGACAGAAGTGAGAGACCATCCTCTAGCATGCATGGGCATGCTGCAATCTCTTGTCCATTTTCCTTCTGGGGTTTTGGGCACACCTGCATACACATCCATTGTGACTTTTAAGCCACCAGTTTGGGACTTAAACTGCGGTGGGCCATGTGAAGTCTCACACCTCAAACACCATGCCACCTGCTGGCCCCATTCCCTATTTCTTGATTGTATCATTTTCTCTCGTACTAGAATTCATCTCATGTTGTTTTGTCTTACATGACCCTTAAAAGATGTAGAGATGGAAGACAGTGATATTAACGACCCCAAGCCCACATAGGCCTAGACAAATGTGCGTTTGGGCCTTAGTTTTTAGCCAAAATGTTTAAAAAGTAAAAATAATAAAATAAAAATTTGTAGAAAAAAATATACAGAAAATATGTTTGTAGAGTTGTACGATGCCTTTGTATTCTGAAAGTTATTACAAGAGTCAAAAACATTTCAAAAATTCAAAAGCTTTGGGAGCCAGCAGGTGGTGTGGTGGTTAAGATGCAGGATCCTACATGGCTGACTATGTGGTTTGAGTCCCAGACACAGAGCTGGCTCTTTAGGTTTATCATTTAAAATATATTTTGTGTCCAGAGAGTTAAATAGAACTAGTCTTTTACCCAGACTGTCTGTTTCTGCTCATCTCATTACATAATGTTGTGCTTTCTGCTTCCTGGTAATAAATATTGGGTGATAGGAAAAGTCATGACATATATTTCTGTGTTTTTCTGTCCAAAAATGTGCTGCGCCCATTCCAATGATCCAGTACAATTATGATACATCTGGGTTACTTGGGCCAGTTATCTATCAGAATTGTGTTTTTAGTTATGAAGCCTATTCCTAAATGAGCTGGTTGGTTCTGAACCAGATTTCACTGTAGACCAAGCTATTATAGTTCAACATGTGTATTTAGTCATGAAAGAAACCACAAAGACAGGTGTGTGTATGACCCAGTTTGATCTGTTTCTAATATGAGAAAGACTTGGCCTGGGAACTAGGGTTCAGTCGAATACATCATCTTTGTATTAATGTGCCAAACATTATACCATTACTATAATTCCCCCTCTTATTTCTACTCTTTCTTGTAACAGGTGTACATCTAGGGATGAAACTAAATTAATAAAATCAGTATGAGAGTGAGGATTGTGAAACAGTATCTTTCTTTATAATCATAGACTAAGAAACATTATTTTATAAAAGACAAGCCTGCAGGCTTAATGAAGTTGCCGCCTTGGTTGTCCTATTGAATGAAAAAAGCCATGGAAAAAGAAATAAAGCAGCAGCCTTTTTCCAGCTTGTGCTTAATTCTAATGTTAGTTATACTCCAACTGCAAACTCTTTGGAAATAGTGATGAGGTAAGAACAGGCGGAACTTCAGAACCTACATGGAATTTGCAATCTTAGCTCAAAAAATCCTCTCTTGACATATAGACTAAGCAGATTTGCTACATAAGCTATTTAGAAAAGAAGTATATGGAATTCACTGTCACTCTTCTCCAATCATTCTTTACTTCTTCCGTACACATTTGAAGAATTACAAATATGGCTGATCCTGGAATGGGTCCCAGGGTGAGCCTGGACTGGGAAATGAGTTTGCAATGAGTTTCAAAGAGCATTATTCTTCTCCTTAGGTTACCTTTGGGCTGAAGAAACTGCCAAATGTAGTCATTTTCACTTTCATGAATGTGAGAGAGAGCAGTGCCTTCTTCGGGCTGGGGAGAGGGACTTCACCTCTCAACTCTGATTTTTAGAGAAAATTTGCCTAAATCATTCTAACTGGACTCCACAAATTAACACATCATCTCTAATAATTTCACAACCAAGTAAGTTTAAGTGAACACATCATTTAACTCTCTTATGTCAGTGGTCGCAATTCATTGTACTTGTTTCCAGGTCACTCTTGTCCACTCTTGGCTTCCTGCCACAAGTTGTCATTGCTGCATCTCCAGGGTACCGCCATGCTTGACAAAGCACATGGTCAGTGAGCAAACAGTAACCGCCACTGGTTTTGAACTTTTTTATTTAAAGGACTTTATTCAAAGGACTTTTGTATACACCGTTTCTTTTCGTACCACAGCATCTCCATAGCATATGCAGAACCAATGTTTTTAATTAGTAAGTAAGATGGGAAAATTGAGATGTGGTAATGTTTATTAGTCTGGTTCTAATTGCACAGCAAATCGGGGACAAATAGGGCATTTGCCTGAATCCTAAGATCAAAAAATCTTCTTACTATATTCTTATACCATCTATAATCAGACTTTAAAGTATATCTTCATATACCTGAAAAATGGAAAATACAATGGAGAATACACAAAGACAAAACTTCCAAAGTGTCGTGCTATAAAAAGGAGTACTGCAAACACAGGGCGCTATCATTTCATGATGTCACAAGGCATTATTACCACGTGGCAGTAAATGTGACAATCAATGTCAGGCTCTATGTTGCTAATGTTTCAGTCAAGTGGAAAAGGGTAATTTCATTTTTCCAAATTTTTAAGCATTTTTCTAAATGTTTAATCCATTTTTGCAACATACATATACATACATATATATATATATATATATATATATATATATATATTCTCTTAATATTAAGTGTACATAATATTTTATGTTCTTGTTGACCTTTAACCAGTGTTGACCAAAAGTAATATAAAATGGCTTGAATATAGGTGGGATAGTAAACTACAAATTCATCTGAGAGAGACTGAATAGGGCCAGTTTCACTGCTGAAATCTAGAGCAGGTCTTTGGGAGCCCATGCTTGGACACTCACACTCCACCTCTGCTTTCCTACTTTATTCTGTGAGCTAAGGATGTCTATGGTAGACAGAATCATGCTCCCACATTGAAGATGTTCACATTTTAATCCAGGAACCTGTGACTATGTTTCCTTACATGGTAAAAAGAACTATAAATGTGATTAAATTAAGGACTTTGAGGTGAGATTATCCTGAATTAGCCCAGTAAGCCCAATGGGATCACAAGTGTCCTTAACAGACCCAGAAAAGAAATGTGATGTCAAAAACAAGTGTCGGAGTCACAGAGAGATTTGGTGATGCTGTGCTACTGGCGTTGAAGGTGGCAGGTGGCAGGAGCTCAGGAATGCAGGAAGCCTTCAGAAAGTGGAAATGGCAAGGAACAGACTCTCCCCTGGAGCCTTAAGAAGAGCCACAGTCTAGCCAGCATCTTAATATGAGCCCAGTGAAGCTTATTTTGGGCTTCTTGTCTCTAAAACCCTAAGTTAATATATTTGTGCCGCTTAAAGCCACCATGTTTGTGTTAATTTATCACAGCAGCATTAGAAAACTAATTCACTGTTCAAAAATGAAATAAGAAATAGACAGGATTGAAGCAAAGCAGATTTGCCAATTTCTTCTAATCCAAACCCTCTAATTAACTCATCACCCCATTTTTTTGAGGGACCTTTCTGAAACACACCTGGATGTTACTCTCCTATACAAAACACTTGAATGACTCTATATTTTTACTGAATAAAGCACCTCACCTTTTAGCCTAACATTCTTCTTTCCCATTAACTTCCGTAAACCTACATTCTAACTATGACTCTTATTAAATTACTCATATTCAATGCCTTAGTCATGGGATGACTGAAAATGTTGCTTTCAGAACTGCTATGAGCCTTGAAAACTTATTTGATTTCACCACTTTTGAACATTTGCGTAAGGTGCTCTTCAGACCAGAACTTCCTCTTCACATTGAATGTAACATTTATGAGCACTGTAGGCACCCCTGAGGCCCAGTCTAATGCTATGTTATCAAAGAGACTTTTTTCAGCATCCATAAATGATTTCTCCTTCCTCAAAACTTACTTTAGTTTGTTATTTTTATTCCACACTTAACTATTTTCCTCTTTCCCTACCTGGATTATAAGAACACTGAGGGTAGAAAAGAAATCATGGGTAAACGCTTGTTTTCCCTCACAGTACCTTGAGCTAGGAACTCTGTAATCATGATCTAATTGAATGGAAAATCAAGACTTTGCACCTGGTCTGCAGATATAGGACTGTGATATATAGTTTTCAAGTGTAATATGGAAATCAATGGTTCTAGGGCGAGTGAGGGATCCTAATTTTGGTGACAATGAGCAACAGAGAATGGCCAGTGCCACCGGTCCTAACAGTAAACAGTCTCCTTTCCTGTCTGCTAACTCAGACAGACAGACTGACTTGTAAATATAGATGCTTTGCACTGATTTTATTTCCAGTCTTTTCACCCTACATTTCACTCTGCTTCCTTTAATAAAACTGAGTCTGCTTCAGGACTGGTTGATTACCTGCTCCAGGTTAAAGAGACCAAGAGCATATATAGTCAAATCCCACCTAGCTAAGCAATGAGTTGTGAAATGGACTTGGAGCATGTGAGCACCTTGAATGACATTACACTGACCAGAATGCATTGGTGTAGACCCTCTCTGAGTTTCCCGGGTTATTGAGCCTATTAGCAGATAAGAGGTGAAAGATGTATTTTTAATAGAGGTTAAATACAAAAATATTTTGTCTTTTATGTGTTTTTGTTTTTGCTATAGAGTACATGCACTTGCCATATAGAGATAGTTTGAGGGGGAGGGGTAGTAAGTAACCACTCTCCAGGGGTATGGCCACATTACAATCCCTTCTCTTCCATTCTTGGGATTTTGGGCACTCTTGCACATGTGCCTGGCCTGTTCCTCAAGCTTCCAGGTCCAAGATTTGAACAGCACAGTTGGCCATGTGAGATCCAGTCACCTTAACCACCATGCCACTAGCTGGCCTTGTCTTCTTGCCCCAACATCCTTTCATTTTAAACATTTTGGCCTCTCTGAGAGGTGACTAGACACCCAAAACATAAAGCCAGCCTGGAGTTTCCTATACAGTATTTTGGGAGGAAGAAATAATAAATACATACAAAAAATATAAATTTTGCCTGATTTTCTCCTTAATTTAAAATAAATACTTATGTGTGAAAACTGTAACACAAGAACTTTGATAGAATAAAAGGGAGCTAAAAGGCTGTATATAATGTTTCTTCTATGTTCCTCTCAATTTTTAATTAGGATTTTATCTCCCTGTCCTTTTTCTGCTTCTCTCTTCTCTTCTCCTCTTCCTCCTAGTCTTGTTTTCCTTTCCTCTTTCTTTCCTCATTCTTCTCCTCATTGCTAATTCTAAGCACAGAGGATTTTGCACACACACACATAAACTATCACTCGGAACTGGGTGAAGCATTGCTCATCGATCTGCTGTCCACAGTGCTGAAGAGCTTGGCTCACTGAACAACCTGGAGTGGCCAGTCTTCAGGTCATGGCTCCTCTCTCTAGTGCCCAGTTTTCTTCTTTTCCATACTACTTGCTTCTATTTCTTTTATCTTACTTCATATCTTAGAATTTTTTGTTTGTTTTGCTCAGCATTTGAAAAATAACTTAGGGCACAAAGAAGTTCTGAAGCAGTTGGTGGTGGTCTGACAGCTGTTCCACTTGTATTTCCCCAGGGAGCAATTTTATTCCACCAGGAGAGGAAAATTGAATCACCCTCTTCCCCAGTCCCCTGCACCATTTCAGTGATCAGCACCTGCCAGTGCCTCCCAACTGGCAGTCTTGGCACAAATGAGCCCGCGTCATGTTCTGCGTGGGCACCCAAACTGGAAGTGACATCCCTGTGACTCTGCTGGCAGCCAGAACTGGTCCAAAAGCCATTGCTCAAAACTGTCCACATTCTGTGAAGACAGTGCAGAATTTTCTCTATCCAAGACCAGTAGGAAAGAAGGCTAGACTGGTGGCTTTGGGGAGTGTCATTTGAATAGTCACTTCCTTCTATCTCCCCCAAATTAAAGATTTTTGGAGCATAAAGACTTTTAAGGTGATCCTCTTAAAATAAATAATAGTAATAAGAACAACAATAAAAAAGGTTACCCAAGTATATTCAGTCATTTCAAGGGGAGAATGCTACTGCCTCTCCCAGCAAGTTCTGCATTTTCAAAGGGAGATTTATGCTGCAAGAAGCAGCTTTTGGAAGTCATCTCAGGAGAAGATTCTCTTTTTTTGCCTCACTAATCAGCCCTTTTGTGCTGTCTGGGTCCAGTGACGAGTCACATGGAACCTGCGAAAAAGCTATTTTAAACCCCTGTGTTGCGTGCCAAACATATAGAAGGCTACCACCTGACAAGGGAGGTCACTGTCATTCACCTTGCTGCTCCTGGGCTGGTCTTGATGATTCATGACCCTTAGCTGTGCCAAGTACTGGAGCTCTTTCATTTTTTATTTTTTCAATTGCAATCCCTGGTACCTCTGGATGGGAAAATGAGACTCCCAAATATGTCCCTCACTGCTACTGCCACCAGGGTTCTCCTGGAGGCAGGCATAGAATATTTTATTATATCACCATGTTAAATACTTCGTGCTAGTTTATGTTGTTTAACACTTTCTTGGGATTCTGGAAAGGTGGCTGAGAGTCCTGTTGGCATTCTGGACTACTCTCTGTCCTGCACTGTAGCCTTCTAAGGCACACTCCATCTTCCACACAGTGTCAGTGATCACACTGCTAGTACAAATGAATTTTATGGTTGTTAGAGAAAAGACAGCATTTCACAGCAACTCATATTTTGGATCTTTTAAGAAAGAAGTCATTTAGAAGTAACTGGGAAATATGCCCTTGGCCTGGGGAGAGCAAAGCTAACGCCAAACCTTTTATTTTGCTATTAAAACCTTGGCTTGGAAGCATGCTTTAGCGGGAGACTGTGAGCCACATCATAATGGCCAGTATCTGGCATGGGAAATTCATTTGGTTTTCCGGTGCTTTTTCTGGGCTAATCCACCCATTTTCAACCCTGTGACTTGGTTGCATTTTTTTCTAATTTCCCCAGACACCATATACAGGACTCGAATAAAGGTAAATCTGAGTTATAGGGCTTTATCAGTCAGGTTCCCTACAGGAAACAGATGGCAAACTTAAATTGGATCATTTCAAAGGAGTTTAATAGAGAATTTAAAAAAAATACTTGGGCAGGAGGCAGGGGGTAAGGAAATCAGAAGGGATCTTACAGTGCCCTGAGGCACTAGCACCATCAGGAAGCTGTTAACACCTCTGAGTCTGAAGAGGGTCATGGAAGGGAGCAGTTCCTAGAAGTCAGAGAACAGAACCCTGTACAGAGAGCCTCTGACAACAGCTGGGGTTTGTAGCAGGAGATTGTGGCAGCCCATGGAGACACTGGTGTGGGAGCCAGCAAATACATTAGCTGACCTCCCTCTCCTCCCTCTCCCTCAGATCTCTCAGCAGTGTTCCTCACGGACTGATCCCATTTGGAAGCCAGAGGCAAGGATGTCATTAATATAATTCATATGGTCAGTCTCCCAGGGCACAGAGCAAGAGAGGATCTGGGGATGAGGTGCCCTGTAGAAATGCAAGCCAATGAAAGAATAATTCCCAGGTTTTGTGGAACCTTTGACATGTCTTTAAAGAGATAGATTCTCTGTTAAATAGGGTAAGTGACTAGGACTTTTGACTTTTCCTCAAGTAAAAAACCATGTGGTACCTAGCTCAACTTTACTGTGTATGTTTTTGTTCAGCAATTAATGTTGCTTAAAATGAGCACACAATAGAAATATAATGTGAAAACTGCTTTTAAAATAATTTCTGAAGGATAATAA
The DNA here is from genome assembly GCA_026018925.1 of Tupaia tana. NCBI lineage: Eukaryota > Metazoa > Chordata > Mammalia > Scandentia > Tupaiidae > Tupaia > Tupaia tana. Next base: position 18,779,719 of record JAKSZU010000020.1, on the reverse strand, counting down.
TTGATGTTACAAATGGATTTTTTTATGAATCCAGAACTATACTGCTTTTTTTTTTTTTTTTTTTTCCAGTTTTTACCTTAGGGCACATGTGTTAGAAACAGAGGCAGGGAGAGGGAAAGTAAGAAATCACCCTCTGGGGGGATGGCCATGCCACTGCAATCCCTTCTCCATGCACATACATCCAGCATGAGTTTCAAGCCACTGGGCCCATGACTCGATCTGTGGTCAGTGATCTGAGAGTCCAGTGACATACTGACTACGCCAAATGCTGGCCTCCAGAACTATGCTACTTTAGGAGAAAAAAATGTTTAATCAATTCAAGGAAATATGAGTTGCATCATATATGAGGCAGCTAGGGACCTTTAATATCCATTCAACAAAAGAAAAAATAATAGCACTTTTGTGCTTAGTTAACGAAGATAATCACCCATTTATATAAGTAGCCACCCTATTGTAATCTCCAATGTAACCATCCTATAACCACAGAGCTTAAGACAGAATTTAAAAGCCAAATATGTTTTGTTGGGTCAGGGTGCAGAAGACAAGTGGTAGATGCCGTCAGTATCTTGCTATAAATTACTGGAGTGTTTCAAATACTTTCTTCCCAACTAATGGTCCCTGGGAAGAATAGAGCACTTAGGCACATAGAGACTACTGAAAATGAACTGCCTCTCCCTGGTTTTGCTACAGACTGGCCCTGAATCAAGTTTCACTGCCCATAAATTCTGCTAACAGCCAGTTTTGTAGCCAAAAACTGCTCCCAGATTACTAACACTGATGCCTTCTGATTCTGTCTGGCAGAAAGCAGAAATGGCAAAGCCTGGTCAATCCCATTAAAGCTAGGACAGATGGACATCCCTGGCTTCAAGCTCCAGTAGGGCATTTCAGTCCTCTATAATACAGACACTGTATTTGTTGTCTCTTAATCATGGTCTGCAAGTGAACCAAGAGGAGGTTCTGTGCTCCACTGAACTTCTGTATCATCGGCTCCCATGAGAGTTTCAGTAGTGAGCCTTACCTAGCTATCCCTGTATGCCTATCACATCCGCAACTTCCGTAGTCCCTTAACCTCTTTATTTTTCATTTCTTTGTCTTCCCCACATTATATGTTGTCTCATATCATAGTGAAAAAGATCAAAAGAAAGTTATTACTATATAGTAAAAGAAGTCATGACCTTGAGACCATCAACTTGGTTTGATTCTGTTATATCATCTTCGGCTCTATGACATGGATAACTTACATCATTTCATGAAACCTCAGTTCCTAATCTTCAGCATAAAGGGGATGAGAATACCTTGTTCAAAGGGACATAACACCATTTCTAATACATAATAGTGCTGAATGAATGCTTCAGTTTCATTATCTCCTTGGCTATCGTTTAGACAATGTGGATGTAAAAGTAGCTTATAGGAGAGACTATTGCCGTTAGATTTATATGTGTACATTTTACTCACAATTTAAGTCATATGACTTTGTTTTCTATTTTTTCTGGTTATTCTAGTTTATAGTCCATAGCTAAGTCACACTATTCATAGATATGCTTTTCTGAGTACTTTAAACATTGTCTATTGTCACCATACCTTAACTCAGAATTTTTCTAAGTCTCGGCTATAACTCACCCTAACTTAGCCCTCTCAATGGTGTTACATAACATATTACTTTCTTGGTATACTGGTAATATTCCAGGATATTATGTGTGCTGATTCTTTGCCACCTTAGGTAAAGAATGAGGACACTTGTAAAGTTTTTCAACATGAATACATTTGTCAGTTCTACGAAGTGAACGCTACATGATCATTCAGAAGTCCTATCACCAGTACTCTGCTCTAACAATAAATCATCTTATCATTTCTATCCAGACAGTTGCATTAAGTAGCAAAGTTTATCCATAAATTCATCCCCTCGACAGATATTTATAAAGGTACTACCATATGCCAGGCATCGTGTTAGAGTTTGGCAATTAAAAGATGACTGAAAACAGAGTCTTGCCTTCAAGGACTAAAATGCATGGATGCCAAGGAGAAAGGTTGAGGGAGGGAAGAGTGAGATATAAACAAAAAATTATAATGTTCAATAACATCCATGGAAATGTGAGCGAAGTCCAGTTGGCACACAGAGAGGAAATAACTATTTTTTTGAGTATGAAAGATTTCACCAAGGAGGAGACATAGGGCATGACACTGAAAGATAGCCAGAGTTGTCTCCAGAAAATGAAAGAAAGAAAGAAAAAGAGAGAGAAAGAAGGAAGGGAGAGAGAAGCATAGATACAGAAGTGGTTAAGATGTTGACGGAATAGTGAGTACCCTGTTTTAAATGGAATAAAAGGAAAAGAAAGAGGAATTTCGAGAGATGAATCTCTGATTGATTGAGACCAGAATCATAGGCTTTCAACACCCTGATGAGGAATTTGACTTTATTTTGCAGTCTAAGGTAAGTAAGGATTTTCAAAGGAAACTGAAATGAGTAGAAGTATATTTTATAAAAGATGCTAGGAGCAGGGAGGGAAAGATTAAGTCTATATCACTGATAGAAATATTTGCCTGTATGTAGCATTTTTCAGTTTTGAACTTAGACACAGCCATTTTTTTCCTCCAACTTATTTGCAATGCATAACATTGTACAGCTTCTGAAAGAGGATGATAATCTTTTAAATGTATTCGTTGAGAGAGTAGTCATCAGTATAGACCAGCTTGTGGAGGATTTCCTTCAGGGCATCAGGTGATTTTTCTGACTTGCTCAACTGAAAAATATGTCCCAAAGGATGGGAACTGCATTCCAGCTTCAGTTAAGTATCTGAGCAGGGCTGCATATGAAAGAATAAACAAAATAGGTTTTTTTCTTCCTCCCTTTAAAATGGGAGATGGTTTGGACAACTCTGGCCTGACCACCCATTTTATCATCTACCTGACACTTGTACAAGTGAGCCCCTGGAATAGTTGCTAATTGACATACTAATGCCTACAATACAGGGTGGGTGAAATTTGAAGAAGAAAAAGAGACAACAATGTTGGTCATTATTTCATGTGTCTTTTGGCTCTGAGGATATCTGTAGCACCCTTGTTTTGCTCTTAGAAGTTCAAAAAACACTATTTAGACAAATTCAGGAAATAGTCAAGCTATTATGTACAACTGCCACGGCTCCCTGGCCATTGCTATTTTCCTTCAGAGTTGTCACAGCGGAAGTATCTGGAGTTGCTGGGGGTGCTGGCAAACTCTCTGTTGTCATTCCTCCGTCTGCTCCAGCCTCCCGAACCAGGGCTTTTGAGCTCTACTCCCCATCTGATGTGTGTCTCCCTACCTAACGACATCCGCTAATGTGTGCTAACAGATGTCTGAGGGAAAATTAGCCATGGTGTCCAAATCAATTAGATTGGAGTTCTATGCAGGAACAATTGCTCTGTGGGTTACGTGGGCTCTGTGTGTGTCTATGTGTGTGTGTGTGTATGTGTGTGTGTGTGTGTTGTTTTGTTTCGGTTTTTTTTTTTCCCTGTTTCTTTTTCCAAAGGTGAAGTCATATAACCCGGGCTCAGCTTCCTCACTCCATATTTTCCACTTCCAGGCAGCCTACCTCAGTGATAAATGGGTTCTGATTAGACCACCAGATGGGGATGCTTCCACCAGGTGCAGTTCCCAGTAACCAAGTTAAGGACATTGCCTTTGGGGCAAGGTAGCCCAAAGTCAGTTTAAAAAAATAGCTTTGGTGTGCACTTTGCATTCTACAAAATATTATGTTAATTAAGGTGCCTTACATGACCCTTCAGAGAAAGAAAGACAATTACATGGCCAGAGAATGGCCTTAGTAGCCATCATGCCTACTTTCACTCAGGAAATGGGATTTCTATTTTCCTTCTCTTAATATAGAGACAATATCACCTTGACCATGAGTAAGTGAAATAAAGACCTTCTACTGTAACGTTAAGCAGAGATGTACTTTGGCCTTGGTGCCTGTGGAAACTGGAGGAGCCCTAACCGTGAACCTAAGCTTTTGTCTTATGAGAGACACCATATACCTTGACACATAACTCGTCTCTTTGCACCTTGGTTTAATGTATGTAAAGTGTGTATAATAATATCTATCAAGAGAGAACCTAGTAAAATAATCATTCTTAAGACAAGTCCTGTTATATAGTACATACTCAACTTGGAGTTTCATGTTGCTTAAGCTAGAAGATTCTTTTGAACATTTAGAATAACTGTCTTCCTGCTGCTTATAACCTTTCCACACTACACTGCTTATTTATGTATTCCATTTTAATGCTAACCACCATCATGAGGCCCACCTCTGGCAAACCCGGGTATATGGAATGGTCCTGTTTTCAAGACATTCTGGCAAATGACAGCATTTTTTTTTGTTGTTTGTTTTTTTGTTTGTTTTCAGTGGTTTCATTCTGGGAATGTACTCTCTACCTGAGGCATCTAGTCTTCCTGGGGAAACTTTCAGTGCTGGGAGCTAGGAAAGACACAGGAGAATGGAAGCATCTCAGTGCAGCCTGAGCCCCATGCTCACCTCTCTGCCTGCCGACACAGGTTTTGTTGTCATTACCCTCCTGTGCAGCCTTTTAGGTCTGGCCAGCCGGGACTGTGAGAGCCAAGGATTGTAATACATGAATAATCTCCTGATCAGAAACGAGCGGGGTTGTGTTATCTTCATATCTTCATGCTCATTTTCTTTTCTCTCATTTAGTTTTTCTTTTTTAATTTACATTTCTACTTTAGGTTGCTAGCTATGGCTTAGACATAGAGACTTATCGGTCTCCCCATTTCAGTCTGTCCCCCTTTTGTGCATGAAGCAGTTCCCCACGAACACACAGACATCACACTCCGCTCTGTCAGATCAGCTTCGTGGTCACATTTATCAAAATTATCCCAGAGTCCCTTGCAGAGACGAATATTAATAGGGTTCATTTAAAACCAAGAGTGTTACTAATGCTTTTTTCTATGTGCTAAATGGGAGGAAACAAGAATTACACAAACAAAAAAAATAAGGCAGTGTTGTTAGAATAGTTAATAAGGCGAGGTGAAATCTTTGGGCAAGGGGAAATAACGCTGAGCTTTCAGAAATCTTGATACATCAATTTACATATTATTATTCCCATTGCTTTTCCTCCAACAAACAAAGCAGCATCTCTCTTGGTATGCAAAACACTGCCAGGTAATCACCCCCGAGCATTTCCCCGGAGCAGGTTCTGTCTGTCCATCTATCTAAAGCATTCTCTCCTGGTAATACCTTAACTAGAAGAGGAAAATGTTACTCTTGTCCTAAGTTGGTAAAGAGGGCCCAGAGAGGATAGATAGGGGAAACTTTGTGAGTGCAAGTGGAAAGACATTATGAATGGATTCTGTTCATTTTCACTCTAATCATACGGAGCCATCTGCACACAGCCCAGGTGCTACTGGCAAGGCCACTTCTCATCGCAGCAAGCTAACCTAGGGGTGTTCCTAGTACGTTTTGTTGGGTCGCATTTCCCACTGTGATACTGCTTCGATGCCCAGGAAATGCCATAATGTTGCCTTGTACTGCGATGATGTCTGCTCTGAGATGGATAGACAGTGTGCCTTCATTCCTTCCTCAACCAGAAGAGGAATCGGAGGCCATCTCTTCACATCTCCTGTCACGTCTATGGAAATTAAACTCACTTTAGTAATTGCGTGTTATCCCGCCAGAATCTTGTTCTACACCCTACATGGAAGCATGTGAACAGAATCCTTGTCTTAGAACTTTGTCTAGAACCACCTAGATTAGAAAGTTTTAAATTAATTATTTATTTCTGTCTTTTAAAAAGTGTGCTGTGTGGGAACCAGCAGTTAGCGTAATGACTATGTCGCTGGACTCCCACGTAGTCAACCATGGTTCACATCCCGGACCTGGTGGCTTAAACTCACGCCGGGCGCGTGTGCATGTGTGCCCAAGATCCCAAGAGGAGAATGGAAGAGAAGGGATTGTGGCGTGACCATCCCCCCTGGGGGGTTATTTCTCGCTGTCTCTATGTCTCTGTCTGTCTGTCTGGTGAGCTCAAGCACCTATAGCAAAAACCTCTCCAAAAAGAAAAAATAAAAAGTGTGCCATGACCAGAGATTAATGTTTAAAAAGTAATGATAATAGATAAGAGCATATTTTATTGATTTATAATTAAGTGAAGCAGCATGTCAGGGAATGAAATCAGTTAACTTTGGGGGAGCTATTATAAACCTGATTCCTAAGTTAATTTTATTCTTGGATAAGAGACTAATAAGAGAATAACATGACTTCAGGTCAAGCTATCTATTGTAGGAGTGGTCATTATCTTTGAGAAAGATGGACCATGCCGTCTACATTGTACAGTAATGGGGTAGATCGGCATATTTTTCTTCAGTCTATCCAGCACACCATCTAGAGCAAAGATTCTCAGACAGGAAAAACTTTTATCTTTCAGGGACATTTGGCAATGTCTAAAGACATTTTTGTTGTCTTAAAGGATACTAATATTATTTAGTGCCTAGAGACCAGCGATCTTGTTTAACATCCTGTAAATGAACGGGACAACTCTCAGCAATAGTCATCCAGCCCAAATGGTCAATAGCTCAGAGTTTAGACGTTCTGTTCTATTAGAAAAACATGTGGAAATACATAGCATTTCCAAAGAGATCAAGGATGAAGGAAGATGGAGAAAAAAGAGAAGACAACTTTGGCTCACTAGCCTCCTAAAATTTCTACCAAGTTGTTCATACAACTTTGACTGAAGAATTATTTTCCTTGTTCTGTGAGGGCTATCGTTTGCCACCAAGCATACATCATTGGGAGAGACACATACAGAGTCATAAGAAAAAAAAAAAAAAAGGAAACATACAGCCAAATTAATTGATTTAGATGTAGTCATCAATAGACTGATAGATGCTAGTAGGGAATACAGGACATGGGATTAGAATACAGTTTACAGACAGAAAGAAAGTAACAGATTTTAACCCGGACTAACAATGTAACACAATTTTCTCATCTGTGAAATGGTAATATTAGTGATCCCTATCTCCTACTGCATCGAAGATGATTATGAATCAGTAAGTACAAAACACTTAGTAAGGGCTCAATAAATATGTGAGAAACCTTATATCCCATCACATCTTACCAACATGGGAGCATATTAATAGGTAAACTTGATGGAGTGCCACATGCTTCAGGATAATAGATAAAATTTCTGGAAAGTGAAAGTCCTGTTCATTGGGGCTAGCAGATGGTGTGGCGGTTAAAGCAGCCAGATCTCACGTGGCCAACTATGCCATTCAAGTCCCAGACTTGGAGGCTTGAAAAATCACATGGGGTATAGTGTGTGCATCCACAAAATCCTGAGAGGAGAATAGAGAAGGGATTGTGGTGTGGCCATTCTCTTAGGGGGTGATTTCTCACTTTCTTCTCCTCCCCATCATGAGTGCACATGTTCCATGGGGGGAAGGGGACATAAAAGGAAAAAATCGGGTTGTTCATCAACTAACAAACTTAACATACAATTAATTTCAATCATTTTAAGTGAGTCGTATAATATATACCTATTTTGATTCTACTAGCATAGTGCTGAATTCTATGGCAAGAAGTAAGCTAGTACTGTCATTTAAGCAAAGTTAATTCTCCAAACATACAAGAAAAGTAACCACAGAGAATTTGAATTCTCCATATTTAAGAAGTTTTCAAAAGAGGTTACTTTTAGAATGCTGTATTTTACTTCAAAGTCAAGATTTACTTATGTAAACTTGTGTTTACTCTTTGGTACCCAAAACCATACATGTAACTTTTCTTCTTTCTCACTGAGTTAAAATCAAATAACTCAGGATCTGTTTCTCTCTGGACGATCTCAAGGTTTTTGGTAGATATGAAGCATTAGCTCCTGCTGCCATTTCTACTGCTTTATTCTTTGTGGTGTACATCTCTTGCCATGAGCCATGTGGTTTTAAAAGTGCAACACCTGAGTTCCCCCCCACCCCCTCAACTGTAGGAAGAGACGAAAGGAACTTCACCTCAGGGAACACTCAAAATGTAGTCATTCATTGTCAAAAGATCTGCCTTTAACATGAATCACGTTCACCTGCCTAAACCCAAGGGCCTCTGATTTTTTAAGAGGGCATAGATGATTTTTACATCAGCTGTCTTGCATCCATCCTCAGCTAAACCTTAGGACAAGCATATCTGATACATTTAAGTCTATTTGCAAGCAACTATGCAATTTAGAAATCACTTAATTTGTACATACATTTCTTGAAATCTATTGTTTCCTAGAGTCAGTTTGCCATTTCGTTAACTACAGTAGGTCTAAAACGTGTATGGCCTAGTTCACTGAAGATACTTGAGCATCCCTAAAGTGAGGTTGCCATGGAAATCTTATCCTCATTATTTCCATCTCCACCAAAAGTGTTCAAAAGAGTATCATGATTATTTTATTTAATGAGTATCATCATGTTTTGTGGACTTGCTAAGATGGTTAATAATGATGGAAATACAGAAATGAAGAACCAACTAGTAAAATAAGAATGGTAGGTACAAAAGTAAACCAGGGTTGACATAATAGATCATGTGCATTTTAAGGCTCTGTGTGCTTTTATGTAAAGGGGATATAAATGGGAATTTTTATGTCCAAATAAGTTATATCCAGGTAATAGTCATTTCTCCTTGCTTATCTAAGTAAGGGAGTTGGACCACTATCACCTCCCTCCATCTCCTTTCAGTGAAGACAGATTGATCTCATCAGCCTGTCTGTTCTGAATTTCTCTCCCTTGACCTGAGTCTCTTAAGTCCCTTCCTGGCAGTGGAAACAAAGACTTGGAGTTTTTTTTCTTTCTGGAGAAATGCTCAAGTTAGGTCAGAATTACAGTGTTTTACCCAAGACTTGTGTTTACCTACATAGGACAAAACAGTTACACATAATTAGGCACTGTGCTTCACAGTCTTCCATTTCCTTTCTTTCAGTTTTACTCCCAAGAAGTAGAGAAAGGGCCTAGGACTTTTATTTTCTGAAAAGAAATAAGGTAAAGAGTAGCTGTTACCTGGAGCATAGGGACTCAAGATGAGACAGGGCTTTGGTGATGGAAGTTGAGGGCAAAGGGAGAACTTTGAAAGGTGAACCTGAGAGACAAGCTGGTCATTGAAAACTAAATTGCCAACTTGCATCCAGTGAACAAATGCACCTGCCATTCGTATTGCAGCCAATTTGCTGTTTCTACTTTTATCTCTCTCACACAGCAGGCTCTAAACTCTCAAAGGTTTTCCAGTGCCTCTTTTTGTGATGCCCAAACCAGCAGGACTGTTAGATAGAGGCTTCTGTGTATGCATTTCATTCCCGCATTCGCTCCCACTCATAGCAATGAAATCAATTGAGACAATAATATTCATAAGCGAAGTTGAGTTCTAAGGAGCAACAGTTCTTCCTCCAAACCCTAGTGCTACTGGAAACTGTCCAGGTTTTCAAGATGGTGCATGGCATTCCCATAAAATGCACACCCTGGAGCCTAGCCACTAAGGGAGAGCCATTCTTTTTGGGAACATGCTGCTTAGGTGTGAAGCAATGCTTTTAAACCTATTCTCAGACAGTGAATAGTAGCTTCTGGGAAAAGACCTCCTCTAAAGGATTAAAATTTGTAAGCAAGGTCTCAGCCCCCAAACATTATTTTCTATGTGCAAAAATGTTTGATAATGAATGATCATCAAGTGACTATTTTTAATTACCTAAACAGGAGGGGAAAAACACCATCTTTCCATAAAAAGAATTCAGAATGACAAATGTAGGTTTGCTTATTTGAAAACATCCAGTTCAATCATTTCCAAAAGATTTAATTATTTCAATATGTATTGTTGAGCTTTCACAATAGCTAACATTTCTCAACCCCAAAAGATGCTTCCAGTTACAGACTTCTAATTCTCTATGCCTATGGTTCTCTGAAGATACCTCTATACATTTAAATATAGGCTCTTTCAAACATTGGCAGGGAAGAAAGACCTTGGAACTACATCAAATGTACTTTTATTTTTTTTCTCTCTCTCATGAAAACCTGAAGTAAACGTTATGCAAAATATTCTAATGCTGCCTTAAGGTTGGTATTCTAATTGCACAAAGGAGAAATTATTCAAGTGTGCTTTCCCAATCAACTGAAACTCTTGCCTATTATAAAGGAAGATCTCAGTCTTTAGTCTTATGATACAGGAAAATGACTAGCATTTGGGCTAAGTTTCAGCTCTGCTGTCTCCCTTGCCTTTCTGACTGACACTTCTGTATGTTACTTCAGGCCTTTGAGGTGACAAGTCTTCATCTAAAAGTGGGAGTGCTACGCAAATGTAGCATAGAGCTCCGAGAAGGGGAGGTGGGCTTAGAATCATCTGGGTGGAGATAGCTAGAAATAGGCAGAAAGCATTGATGGCATTCCACAATTGCAGAAATAAATACAATTTAGATGTTTTATTCTACTCTATACAGACACCATAGATTAAAAGAAATAGAAGTTGCAGGTCACCGGTTACCTCCCAATACCATATTTCCAGAGATAACTCTTCTGGCCTTCACTGATTCATTGATTGCATTTTTTTTTTCTTTCCTTTGTTCCAGAAAAAGATTTTAAATCACTATCTCTGATGTTTCAATCAGGTAGCACTAGTATCTCAGAAATTGGTGACATTTATTGTAACCTGTATTCTAGATATTGCAATAGGTATTTCACACTCATTATCTCATTTAATAGTTGGAAAATCCTATGAGATAAGTTAATTTTTTCAATATGCAGATGAAAAAACTGATACAAAGAAAGACTAAACAGATTCCCTGAAATGAAAAGTTGTTAGATTGAGGAACCAATATTGAGGCCTCACTCCAAAGCTCGAAGTCTAATCAACAAACTTTACCCCATACATATACATTGAAAGAGATGGGTCCTAAAAAATAGAAAATAAAATAAGGAATAGATGGGTTCCATTCTCATGTATCTCCACACATTTTTGACTTGTTCCTTTGCTCAGAACACTTATCACACTCAGACTTTTGACCCTTGACTTGATCTCTTACGTTCATAGATACAGGGAAGCAGGAACCACAGGGCTGCAGAGGCCCGGCTAAAGAAGTCCTCCTGATTGATTTCTAGAGCCCTCTACTCAAGAGAATATGCTTATACCACTGAGCCTGGGTGTAATCTTATACAAGGAACATTGTTAATGTACATATGAGGTCACTGGGAAAGTCATGCTATATTTTTCTGTTTTTCTATGCAAAAAAATGCATCATGATTTTCCCAACAACCCAATACAAATTGTAAAGATTAATCCCTAAATCCCTAATTAGTGTTATAGCATAAGCTAGGCCACATTTAACTAAATATCATGGGACAGATTCCACAAGCCCCACAAAAATGATAGTCATGTTATTGTACGATCCTGATTCAATTTCATCTTTCTTTCGTGTTTTCTGAAAAAAAAAAAAAATGACCTAAAACAAGAAATTATGAGTGTATACACCTGTATGTTCCTTAAATGACTTAGCTTACCCTTGCATCCATCCTGGATTCTAGAAAATTGCCATATGATACTTTTATCTTTTTTAGAGATAAGGACATTGAGAAATGGAGAGAATGAGAGATTTTATAGCATGGAGCCCTACTGAGAGCCACAAGAAATATGGGCCTCAAAATCCGGGTTCCCTGAAGCCTTGTATTTAATGAATGGGGCTGCTTTTAGATAACTCTGTTTACTTATATGGGTCAGATCTTATTTTCTATTTAGAGTCACATATTTTCAGCTTGTCCCTCTAACTATTATCCTGAAATTCTCCCTGGTTGGCCTTAAAAATAACTCCTGCACTAGAAATAAATTCAGAGAAAGTTCTTTATGTTTTTCTTATGAAGAAGAGATTGTGTAATAATAATATCCCAAAACTGCCAAATATAGAACTCTTTCACTGTGGGGAAGCTAAGCATACTCAACCCATGTTAGAAACCTTATTTGTTCTGATAAAGTATGATTTTTGTATTTTAGCAAGGCAAAGGAACACAGAGGTCCCTGAGTCCTTGCATTCATTATGTAACATAGTTTCCTTAAATAATTTCTGAGACATTGTCCTCCCCCTCTAGCTGGGGGGAAGAAAAAAATAAAAATCTCTGCAGGTAGAAAAGATACCAAGACAGAGGGAAAGCCAAAAATATAACCCAAGACTCATTTATTCCAGCAGCTGTGCTATTTACTAGCAAGCATGTGCAAATAGAAAGAAACTTGGTCATAACTGGACTACAAAATAAGCATTTTAGTACAATACTTCCTCAGGCAATTTCTAGAAATACATGATACTATTTCATTATCGCTATAGTTGTGAACGTAAGTTGTGACTCCCTAGATGAGAAATGCTGTTTTGCTAATTCAAATAACATTCTTGTATACTTTCTTTGTTTATATTTTAAAATGTACTTGCTTTCACAGTATGCATGTTACATAAAATGATGAAATTCAAACAGAATCCCAAATTTCCAGTATATGTAACTTCTAGATCAGGAGTCTGCCAGCAGCACTTTCCAGATACCGAAGAATGATATGAATCAGGGCTAAGTGTGCAGGTAGAAAACTTCTGACAACATGGAAAAGACAAAAGTGAGATGCAGAATTAGGCAAAGACATCGGTTTCTGACTGAACTGTGACTTCAGTAGTATAGCCAATAGCTAGTGTCAGACAGGAGGCTAACAGTGGACAGAAAATTAAAAAAGAAATGGATGAATCAGTTGGAAGATTAACTGTGTAGTCATTAGCAACGGCCAATCCCCTGTGAATGGAGGAGCAGAACATTTTCATTCAACAGTCATAACAATGACACCTGAGGGACCTTGAGAGGACATCGTATTCGGTTTCCAACTTTCAGGCCAGTAACACTTCTAAATAAAAGTTGCATAGTTTGTTCATCTTAATGATGTTTTGGTTAGAGTAATTAATATTAGCTGCCACAGTAGATACTGCTGAGCTCTCATGGCTTATTCTTGCTCATGAAGTCCAATCTAGGTCGGGCAGTCTCTGGGAGATAGCAGCTATGCCATCTGGATCACAATCACCACGATAAAGTGGGGAAGGCCTAGAGTGATCCACTAACTTATTTTTCCTTTAAGTTTACTTGTTTATTTCTTCCATGAGAGAGAAAGAGAGACAGAGACAGACAGAAGAAAAGAGGCATTCCAAAATTGTCTTCATGCTGTGATCCACCCCCAACATTAGCCATTCCAGAGCATGGACACATGCTTACATGCCTGGAGTATACAGGGAGACCTGGAATGCAAACAAGGGACCTTCCCATGTGAATCCAGCCGCATCACCACTGCACCACCAGCTGACCCCATGCTGGCTCTTCAAAGGGGATAGGTCTGCATGTGGCTTACTTCACTTTTACCAACATTTTCTTGGCAGAGCCCAGTTATATGGTTCCAAACTAACCTCCACAGGTGTGGAAATGTAGGAAAGCACACGGATACGAGATGAGCACTAACAGTCTTATGTACAACTTCCAAGAACCAGTGAAGACAATCCATTGGGAACACCATTCTGAAGTGCACTGAGAGTTAAGAGCGTATGCATTCATCCCTCCAAGAGGCAGATGGACTAAAGGATGAGGTCCGTGATGCCCGGAAAGAGTACAAACTGGACTAATGGAAGAAATGTCTGGGCAGATGGTTAGGGAGGAAGTCAGGATAAGATATTAATACATCTGTCTTTAGTTTTAGATGGATTTGGAGAATGTGCAGCATTTGAAATATTTTAATGAAGGATGTTAGGTACAAAAAGATATGTCTGCATTTGGGAAATACATTCTTCCATGTAACATGTCACTCTTTTATTTTCCCACCACCATTTTTCTTCTCTTCAGTAATTATTACCATGTTAGTGGAGCTTTTTGTAATTCCCTTCAGTCGAGGGTAAGTGAAATGTCCCTATTTCTCCCATTAGGCTTACAAACAAAGGTGCATTTTGAATCAAAGAGTTCAATGAGAGAGAAAAGTTATGAAGTTCTTTATACCAATGTGGAGTTCAGGTGACAGAAGTTGCCGTAACATAATATTTACACATATGAATGTCCTAATCCCAAACAATGCTATCCGTTACCAGCTTGGTGGATTTCTATTGGATGGTAATTCTTCTTTTTTACAGTGTTTTAAGACACTTCAAAAATATTTATAATGATTTATTCTACTTTGTAGTTAAACTTAGTGATTAGAATCTTGCTCACTTACATAACTGTTTTCCCTTAAAAGGATGGCGCCAGCTGGTTTATAGTGGAAACCTGATCTGAGTCCCAAAGCTGTCAGAGGGGCCAGCATACGGCAAAGCCTAATGTGTTGTTGAGCTTCATGAAAAGTTAACAGCGATGAGAGGTTTTGCATTCTTTTATTTTTATTTATTTATTTATTTTTTGGGTAATACTCTATATATGTTAAACATGTTGAAGACGATTTTCTTTTAAACTTAGGCCTTAGCTACTCTGGGTATACACTCATTTACATGACAGAAAGAGGCTGATGTGATGTTCTCTCACACAGCCTCCAATACTTCCAGGAAGGGCAAAATTGGTTAAAAATTTGCAACTTGCAATTGAGCCACTTGGGGTAGCATAGCATCAGGAGAAATGCCCTGACTGTATAATTAATGGAAGAGCGCGTTAGCAAACGGCTAAGAGAGCAAAGTAATCACAAGTGGGCCAGTGCTGTGTGCATGTAATTTTACACATGGTATTGAAGATTCGGTTATTCATTCACTGCCTTATCATACAGTTAATGAGAAGTCATCACAAGTGAGGCACTGTGCTTTCATGGCGGCGTGACAGGTATGAGTAAGTCTGACACATGGAAATCAAATGCCTTCAATGGCAGAGTCTCCTGGGGCCAAGTTATTTATCAGATGAGATGAAGTGACTTGTCTGAAGCCACAAGGAAGGTGAGTAGAGTAAGAGGCAGAGGGACCAGCTTTCCTTTTCCTCACAGGTTGACGAGTAACAGATGTGGGCTGAGAATAAAAAATTCTCCTGGGTAGACACATGACCCTGTGGTTAAGTGAGCTGGATCCCATGTGCCCAGCCTTGGCTCAATTTCAGGCCACAGAAGTTTGAAAACTATGCCGGACACATGTGAGTGTGTATCGCATATCCCGACAGGGATGGAGAAATGGAGGAAGAAGGATTGTGGTGTGACCTCTCTCCATTGGGAAGTATGTTCTCTCCCACCCCCACCCCACAAGCATACCTACGTGCCCCTTGGCAATTTAAAAAAAAAAAGATCTAGTGATCACCAGGCCTGGTTCTCAGATCATCTGGAGTTGTCTGGAACCAATAAAAGTGCAGAGGAATACTACTCACTGTAGCAGGTGCATTTCTGCCCAGTGCAGGCTGGGTCTGACTGAGAACAAGGGAGACATTGTGTCAGGTGCCTCAGTTTGTTGAATTCAGATAGATCTGAGGGCTGACCATGCAATGGTGAGTGTACATCTAGCTGTGCGACACCATGTCTACTTCTTCCTAATCCTTGCTTTATATCCTGATTCATGTGCTAGTGACAGGATGCAGGGGATGGGCAGAGATCGCTGGCACTGCTCAATTCCCTCCTCTCTTACTCAGTTTCTGTAAAGTTTCTTTAGAAACTCTAGGGCTTCCGGCCAGCAGGTGGCATGGTAGTTAAGGTGCTGGACACTCCTGCATGGCCAACCAAGGTTCGAGTCCGGGACTTGGTGGTTGCTTTCCCACTTTCCTTCTCTCTGTGTGTCTGTCTTTCTCTGATGAAATGAAAATGAATGAATGAATAAATAAATAAATAAACCTGAAAAAAAAGAAAGAAACTCTAGGGCATCTAGAGTGTTACAGCCTATGAAAAATCTCCTACCCCTCTGGCACCCAAAGTAATACCAAATAGAGAGCTGTTGCAAAGCCAAAGAAGCTCCTTCTTGCTCCCCTTACTGGAAGAGCTGTCAGTCTACCCCTTCTCTCCCCACCCAGCCCTGTTTTCTGAGCATTTGGGTGTGTTTTATTGTTGTTGTTTTGTTTCTGTTTTTCCCGATATAAATCCAAAATTTCAGTGAAAGTTGCCACCTCTTTCTGGGAGGAGAGGTCAGTGGCCACATCTTGCTGTATAAGCACAAGCATTGTGAGAGGGATACAAACCTGTCAGAGGGTCACAGCTGCCTCAGAAATTATGCACTGGAGTGCTCCAGCCAGCAGCAGTTATGAGGAGACTGCTCTTTAAAAGAATAGATCAGTTCTCATAAACACAGGTATTGCCCATGTTTATGAGTGAGATTGGGAGCCAGGTAGGAAAGACTTTGATAGGCAACGTTTGTTTCCTTAGGACATGAAGGTCTGTAAAACATCACAGCAGGGTGCAGAAGCAAGAAAAGAGAAGTCATTGACATTTTCACCATAACATGCCCAGGGCTCTGAACAAACAGGTGGGACCCGAGACTCTCCCATGTCCAACTTCACTTTTAGCTCAAGATTAATGAGAGATTCACCCCATTTGGGACTTATTTGTGGAAGCTGAGATAGAACATTTCTTCTCACCAAGACCAGCATGCACCTCTCTGGAGTTGTAGAAACAGGAGGGAGAGAACAGAAATCCCATTTTACGTTGGCTAAATTGAGGGAAAGGAAACATGATGCAGGCCATAAATAGATCTGGAGAGAGAGACTAGTGTCCATTGTGAAATTATTTAAGTTTTTCAAGTTACAGATCTGAATATCACCATTATTTAGAAAACTATCTCAAAAACCAAAAAGCCAGATTCTTAACCATTATAATATTTCAACTGAATAATGCAGAAAAATACTAACTTTGCAGGCCAGTCAGTTGCATCGTGGTTAAGGCAGCTAGATCCTACACAGCCTACCACACAGTTCGATTCCTGGATGTGGTGGCTTGAAAAACACACTGGGTGCATGAATATCTGTGCCCAAAATTCTGAAAAAAAATGAGGGGGAAAGGGGTTGTGGTGTGGCCCTTCACCTTGGGGAATACTTTCTCACTTTCTACCCCATCCCCACAGTGAGCACACATACCCTATAGAAAACTAAAAAAATTAAAACTATGTATGTATTTTTATATTTTTTAAAAAAGAAAAATAATAATTTGGGTAAAGCAAACTCCTATCACATCTACACAATTGGTCGCATTTTCCCCTCTGTGCCCAGCACAATGTGGATTCTTATTCTAATCATGCCCTGCTTATTTTGACAGATGTTGAATTTAATCAATATGGCAACATCTCACATGCCAGTGGTAGGTAGATCATTTTTATTTATTTCTTCCATGATTAAGAGACACAGAGACAGAGAGAGGGATGGCACCCCAATAGGGTGCTGATGCCGCAATTGGCATCAATCCATCCCAGATCATGGCTACATCCATGTCTGGAATACTCTGGGAATTCCCATGTAAGCCTGCCTTACTGAAAATCAGGTTTTACTGTGTCCCTGTCCAGCCCCCCAGTGGTAGATAATTTATTCTGCGATCTTTATTCTTGGATCTTGTTGACACAACCAGAAGAATAGTTATGAACTTAGTACAGTTACTCATTTTTTATTTTTAAGAGGTTTTGGCCTTAGGCTGTGTGCCCTCGCCAGAGAGAGAAACTGAGATAGTGAAAGGGAAAGGGAGTGATCACCCCCAGGGGGACAGTCATACTGCAATCCCTTCTCTTCCATTCTCCTTCCAGGATCTTGGGCACACACATACATACACATGCACCTGGTATGAGTTTCAAGCCACTAAGTCTAGGATTCAAGCTGTGGTCAGCCATGGTTAGTCCCGCAATGGAACCGCTATGCATTCTGCTGGCCCCATTACATTTACTCTTTAGCTTTGTGACTTTAGCAAAGAGAACAAACCTCACTGAGCCTCAGTTACCCAGCCATAACCCCTATGTGTTACCCCTGCCTCTCACTATCGATCACATGGGAGAATAGTATGGCTCAAATGAGGCAAAGCACATCCTTGTATTTATACACTATACAATGTTATGCCACTTACGATATTAATTTTATCATTTTTTATTATTTCTAATTTTTCTACGTGCTTCTATCTTCTTTCATTATTCAATGTTCACTTGACCTTACAACGGAAAATAAGCAAAGATTAAAAGGAAAAAATCTAACTCATAGTCATCACTTTGCAGTTTTGTTCTTGATTCCTCTCCACCCCAGCTCTGTACAATCTAATTTACCTACTTAGAATTGCAAAAAAAAAAACTTTCTCTCTCTCCTAGCTAAGTTTAACCTTTACAACAACAACCATGTTCCCTGCCATTATGAATAATTGAAAAATTGTGATTATTATGAATGTATTAATTAATTCACAATAGTAACTCTACTTAGAAAGAAACAATGTGAATGTTCCACATTTTGTTTGGAATGGCTCATGGTAAGCTTTGAATGAAAAGGGGCAATGCAAAGAAAGAATTTCTATAATCCTCTTGTCAATCCTATTCTTTGTCTAAATATTCTATCTTCTGGGCCCTTGAGCAGTAGCAAGAAACAACTTTTATTATTTTCATTGCAGTCTGGGCATGCTTTAGTTCACCCTTCTTCATTTCTATTAGAATTTAACTCCTTCCCTACGTGCAAAGAACACTATATGCCTCAAGCAACTAAAGAAAAAGGGGGAAAAAACCTACAGATTTTAAGGTAATAATGTGGGCATGAGATTATTAAGTTTAAGGGATTCTTATAAACACTATAGTTATCTCTACATAGTCCCAATTCCCAAAATGAAATGAAGAAATGAGATAAACAGTAAGCCATTTTGTGAATGTTAGAGCAGCTATTATTATTTTCATGATAACCTCCTATTGGCACTTCTGTTGAGACAATAAAAACTGGCTGATCTAAGTCATAATTGTCCTTATTTTGTGCCCTTCTCTCCTCTGCCCATGTCTGGCATAGTGCCTTTGTGGCATAGTGTTTTTGCTGCTCAGTGTATGTTGTTGGTTTCTAGTATCCATAAGCGTAAAAGATGAGAGATTGTCTCTAAACCTTTTATACTATTTTCTATTTTTTACAGGAATATTCTCTCTGATTTAAAATCTCCTCTACTTTTTAACCTAAGAGCTTATCACTTATAATATCCTCTCAGTAGCCAAAGAATTCATCCATGTGGTACAGGCCATGTTTTGTCACATTTCAAGTATTTTTAAAGAAAATTAATAGAATACAGAACTAAAATACAAACGAACAACAACAACCTACAATAAAACAATGAAAAAAAAACAAACCCACATGTATGAGGAAAAAAAAAAAAATTGGTTGCCCATTAAGTATTTTGTAGCTTTTAAGATATGTCATGGTTTATGACTAAATCTTTGACGTTCTTCCTAGAATAAGGAGTGAGTTTTTAGTAGATGCCAGGAATACAACAGAAATTGTTTTCTACTCTAAACATTATACCAAACAACTTCCTTTCATAGAAAAACATATCTTCTAGAGCACAATGACGGGAAAGATACACTCGTCTTTTCTCTGTTAACCTTACAGGGTGCCACTCTCAGACCTCGGAATCCACCGTTACTATTGGCCACCTACCCAAGGTAGCCTGGTATTTTGAAATTTCTCTCTGTGAGATACCCACATTTGTGCCAAATAAAACCATCTGCTTTGGTTGGACATTATCTAAAGACTGCTCTGTAGGGGGACCAGCAGTTAGCGTAATGGCTAGACTCCCATGTAGTCGACCGTGGTTCGAGTCCCGGACCTGGTGGCTTAAACTCACGCTGGGCGCGTGTGCCTGCGTGCCCAAGATCCCGAGAGGAGAAAGGAGGAGAAGGGATTGCAGCGTGGCCATCCCCTATGGGGGGTGATTTCTCTGTCTCTTTCTGTCTTTCTGAGGCGAGCGCACGCGCCCTATAGCAAAAACCTCTCCAAAAAATAGACTGTTCTGTAGGTACAAGAAATGAGAAAGTTATTTCCCTATGTAAAGGCAAGAAACCAGTTCCGTTCCTTCTATCTACTGGTTAAATCAACATTTGGATGGTTTCCCAGAGTAACAAAAACAAGTACTGGGCCAGCCTGCGGCATGGTGGAGAAAGCAGGGAATCCCACATGGCTCACTGAGCAGTCGGGTCGCAAACCCAGCAGCTTGTAAAACATGCTGGGTTAAGGTGTTGGACTCCCACATAGTTGACCATGGTTCGATTCCTGAACCTGGCCACTTGAAACTCACACCAGCCATGTGTTCCTGGGTACCCAGAATTCCAGGAGGAAAATGGGAAAGAGAATGCAATGTGTCCATCCCCCTGGGGAGGTGATGTCTCACTTTCCCTCTCACTGTCTTTCTCCAGCAAAGCACACTGTCCCGTGCAAAAAAACAAAACAAAAAAAAAAAAAAAGACAAGAAAAGAGAAAGAAAGAAAGAAAGAAAGAAAGAAAGAAAGAAAGAAAGAAAGAAAGAAAGAAAGAAAAGAAGAAGGAGAAGGAGAAGGAGAAGGAGAAGGAGAAGGAGAAGGAGAAGGAGAAGGGAAAGGAAAGGAAAGGAAAGGAAAGGAAAGGAAAGGAAAGGAAAGGAAAGGAAAGGAAAGGAAAGGAAAGAAAAGAAAAGAAAACATGCTGAGTGCATGTGTGGGCATGCCCAAAATCCAGAAAAGTGGGAGACACAGAGGAGATAGGATGTTAGCTCTCCTCCTCTCAGGGAGCACATGTGCCCTCTTGGGTGTGTCAGGGGAAGAACTAGCAAATATCCCAATGACTGGAATAAAAGTCTGGGAAAATGTGACCGTGGAGAAGCTGCTGACTCGCTGAGTATCTGCAGTTTCAGAGAGCAGCATCAGAATGGTCCCATTTGCTCTTACTTGGCCAGGCAATAACCTGTCTGTGAGAACAGCCACTTGGCATCGACAGAGTAAAGCTATTGCCACCAAATCAGCAATAATCACTCCCTTAGCTGGTCATGGACGCGCATCTTGGTGCCTGGATCATCGGTGCTTTCTCTAAATCTGACCACTTGCTTAGACCGGGTGGTGATTCTGAATTTATTTTTAGTTTGTTTATTTCTTCTGTGAGAGAAGATCCTCCCTATAGGGTCCTCATGCCAGGGTGTACCCGGAGGCTCAGCTAGGCTGGATCACAGGCGTGTGCATGCACCCAGCATGCATAGGGATATGAAGCACAGGAACCAAGGATATTCCCATGTGGGTTCAGCCTCATGAAGTGCTGCAGAATCGCTGTGCCACCACCTCTGGCTCAGTTCTGGACATGTAATAAATATGGAAATTCTAATTTAATATGTCATCATTTTAGTTACACGAGAAGAGGGTAGTATGCAGATATCTGAGCCCTGCATGCATCACATGAGAACACACTATCTATTGCTGTATAGTGAACTGCTTGCATGTCTTTGTCCTATGGCTCCTGTGTGGAGTTATTTAGAGCCCTCTCACCCAAATTTACTCTTCTTTTTTTATGGATAAATTTGTCTGGATGAGCCCCTAAAGGACTGGTTTGTTGTAAATCTGACTTGCTGGGACAATGCCAGAAACACGTGGTATCACTAGGGATTGTAATAATGTAAAGTTCAAAGACCCAAAAGAGTATGTCTTAGTCATCTTTAGCCAGCACAGTAAAATGCCTCTACATCTCACTGAACTGTACAGTAAGTTAGGCCTTAGGCACTAACTTTTAGTTCCATGCACAGTTTAGAAACTGTTCATGTCTTACTTACAGAATATTAAAACAAGAGGACTTTCTTTTGACTGTACATTATTTTACTGTGTCAATTTTATGGGCTTCCCTGCTCCAATTTCTCTGATTTCACCACATTATCACACAGCACCTACCATTGCTTAGTTTTATACATACGTTTTATCTTTTCTTCTAAATAGTTACATATTATCCTTCTTACCTTAAGTTATTTGGCTCATCATTTAATGCATGCGTAAGTGCAGCATTTATAATTGCTCCTGGCAGGGAAATTTGAGTAACTGATACTTATAATGAAATTTTTCTACACTCAGCTTCCTCTGACACTCAAAGAATCTATAGTTCCCATATTTTCCCTACTCACCCATGAAATTTGTGTCTAAATGGAATCATGTTCCCGTAGAACGTGATTAAAATCCATACTTTAGAGGCTGATGCTTCTTGTTTTATAAATGGATTCTAACAGGAGTGGGAACTAGTATTAGTGTAAAAGAAATGATCACTTAGTTGTTTTATTCTGCAATTTCTAAAGATTCAGAGACTCCAATTATAGCTAAAAAGAACACCTGGTAACATCTGTTGTTTAAAAGGACAAGTTAAAGAACACCAGTGTTAAAATGAGGTTTATGTTATAATTTATGTTATAGTGAAAAATGTTATATAGAGAGCATTTCCTTGAGAACCTAAAAGTCAGTTAAGTAACTATTTTGGTGACACATTTCACTCATAGTTGTACACTATCACATCTTTGCATCACTTTGTACTCTAGGTATAAAATACATAGATTGACTAAAGTGCTGAATGTATTGATACAGCTCCGCCTATTACAACACGTATCTTTGAAATGATATATTGTTCATGCCAATATTAATGATTGATTATGAATTGTAGTGGTTGCCTATACCTTTTAGCAAAAATAGGATCTATAGAAATGTAAACAGGATGCTATATGAACTATTTTAGCATTTTATCTTAGGAAATATTAAGCCAACATTGCTTCATTAGCTAGTTTTAGCAAGTAATAAATAATAACTACGTTTGTAGAACATCCTATAGTTTATAATCCAAGTTCACACGTATTATCTTATTTGGCCCTAATATTGATACTGTCAAATTGCCGGATATCGACCTTGAACAATACCTCCAGCTGCCAGATGAGGAAACTGAGGCTCAGAGAGATTTACATAATTTGTTATTAATCTGTATATCTATTCATTCAGGTGGTTAGCACCTGCAGTGTACCTGATGAGGAACTCAAAAGCACGTATCAGAGATTATTCAGCTGCATTGTGAGCTAATGGCAGGGCAGGATTAAAATCCCCTCTCTCTCAAAATCTAGGACTCTGCTACATTTTCCAATCCTATCATCCATCCTGGAAACTCCCAGGCCATGGAGAAAACATGCTTCAGTGGCATTTTCAGAAGCAAAATGCCAGACTGGATGAATGTTTGATGTTTCACAAGATGGCATTTATGCACTATATTGTATATTTTTATTCGTGTTGAATCCTGGAATCATGCTTATTAAAGCTAAGTGCTGCTTGAGAAACATCTGTAGATTTCTGAATCCAGAGCTTGTATATAGACAAGCCACACTGTTCTACTGCCTGTTGTGTATGCAAATGAAAGGCCTTAAGATTTTCAAGCTGTACCAAGGAAAAGTTAGAAATTAGAGAGTTAATCATGTTTTTTTAATCTCCAACATCACCACACACACAGTAACATATACACCTGCCCCAACTTCAGAGGAACAATAACTAATGACACCAATTTGTTGCTAATTTGTACCATTAGGAATGGCATTTTGAATTGAATACAAGTAATAACTGTTAATTATTGAGGTTAGGGAAATGAGCCAACTGACCACTTTTCTTTCCTACTCTGGAACTGATTAGTTTCCTTCTATTGGCTGGTCATTTAGAGACCAGAGATAAAGCCATTAACACATTTACAGCTAGAATTTAGATGATTTTCCCAACCTAGGTTATTTTAAAACCGCATGTTCCAACAGATAAGAATCAATGCTAAACATGCACCTGAGTTGGTTATATGAAAGCCAAAAGAGTACCAAGGCGAGATGACAACAATTTGCTCTATGAAAAAGTTCCTTTTCAATGTTGCCTTTATTATGACCACCTCAAAATTCACAACAAATAGAATTTGTGGGTTTAAGCAATAGTTTAGTTTGATGTAAAAAAGAGGATGATTTTGGTCAGCTAGTTCCCACATGACTGACTATGTAGTTTGAGTCTCAGATCTGGTGGCTTGAGACATATACTGAACATGTATGTATGCATGTTCAAAATCCCAAAAGGAGGAAAAAATGGAGGAGAAGGGATTGAGTGACTATTCCTCAGGAGGAGTGATTTCTCACTTTCCCTTTCTCACTTTCTCTGTGTCTCTCTGTTGAGCACGTGAGCCTTCTGGCAAGATTTGTTTAAAAACGGGGAGGGTGATTCATTGGAAGAATACGAAACAGCTCACAGATTCAAAGAGAAAACAGAAAAACCTCAGTTTGCAAAGCACAGAAATGATGCATCTCCAGAGGTCCAGGCTGCAGAAACTAGTGAAAAATAACCGTCCTTTCAGGTGTTTGCCCTTTCAAGATCTGGATCAATTAACTACTGCTGTTAAACAAACCCTTTCCAGAGGCATAAAATAACAGTAATCCTTTATTTCTTACAGCAGATTAAGAGGTGCTCTTCGGGTTGCCAGATTTACTCTTAAAGCATATAGAATACCCAGTTAGATTTTAATTTTAGGTAAACAACAAATGATTTTTAGGTTCAGTGTGTCCCACACAATATTTGGACCATATTTGAAATATTTGCTGGCATGAACAGCAGATGGCATGATGGTTACATCAGTTGACTCCCGTGTAGTTGAACAAGGTTTGAGTCCTGAACCTGCCAGCTTAAAACACAGGCGCATGTGCACGCGTGCCCAAAGTCCCGAGAGGAGAATGGAGGAGAAGGGATTGTGGCGTGGCCATCCCCCCTGAGGGGTGATTTCTCACTTTCTGTCTCTCTGCCTCTGTCTGTCTCTCTGGTGAGCACATGCACCCTATAGCAAAAATCTCTCTCTAAAAAACGAGAACAAAATAAAGAAATATTTGTTGTTTATCTAAAATTCATATTTAATTGGGTTCCCTGTATTTTATTTGACAGGGGCATCTGCTGGTTCCTATCCTCCTCCTGGCACCAATAGGCTCACATTCTTCTCAGGGACATGGCAGGGGCACAGAACAACTGAGTTCTAGCATGCCAGCATTTCTCAAACTCTGCTTGTGGGCCAACCTGTGGCCTGGTGGTTAAGGCAGCCCACATGGCCCACCAGATGGCTCAAGGCCCAGATCTAGGTGGCTTGAAAAACACAGCAGGCATGTGTGCATGTGTGTCCAAAATTTCAAAAGGAGGGAGAGAGAATAGAAGGGAATGCAGCTTGACCATGCTTCATGGAGGATGCTTTCTAGATCTCTCTCTCTCGCTCTCTCTCTCTCTCTCTCTCTCTCTCTCTCTCTCTTTCTGCATATGTATGTATATATCTGTCTGGCAAATTTGCAACCTCTAGCAAATTTGGAAAAAATAAAAATCTGCTTGTTTTCCAAATACCAACATCCCGTTGGTGAAAGCAAGGAATGGAAAAGTGTATGCCACTCAGTGTAGGAGGGCATGGATGTGGCAAAGTTTTCATTATAGAGGAGGGTGCAGATCTGGTGCCATTCGCACAGTCTGCCACAGGGTGGATCTGTTTCAACCTCTCTTTTTTTTTTTTTTTTTTTTTTTTGTTTCAACCTCTCTTGAGTTTTCCCTGTACCCTCCCTCCTGCACACATACACACAAAAAGCAGTTCCAGGGAAGGAAGTCTGATGACCCAGCTTAGGTCATGCACACACGCCTTGGCTAGTAGGGAAGAGATCATTTGTTTGACAGTCCCAACGAACCAGTGCCTGTGAATGAGCAGGGGTTGTCCTAGAGGAAAAATAGAGTTTTTACCAGAAGATAAAGAAATGGATTCTGGCAGGTAAAATAATAGATGTCTACTCCACATAAGTCCCTGACTTTGCCTGCATTTTCCCATATAAAAAGGGATCGGTTGAAACTGAGAGCACAGTCCAAACACGTACAGGTATCTCTGTCTTCACAGAAGTTAGGGCAACTCCTGAAGATCTGGAAAAGAGAGAGGTGGAGGAATGACAAAATGAGTGAGGAAGAACAATGGACACACAAGTGGCAGAACCAGAATGACTCTGTCATAATCTTACTTAAGGCTGTTTATTACACAGGAGAAGGAATCTGCTTGTTCAGCTGTACTTAGACTTTAGCGTTACTTTAGAAACCACAATTACATTTTTACTAAGTAGGAAAAAGTGTGTATTTCTTTCACACAGAATATATGTGTACTGTAACAAAGTAATTATGCCTATTTAATAATTCATATTTAAAAATTAACATTCAATCATAATTTGGTATCCAAAATATTGACAACTTGTATTTCTAAAAGTTTTGATAAAATTACTTGGCATACTAAGTAAAGTTATATTTACACATGTCACAGAAACAGTGGACTGGCTAGCTTAGTGGCACTTTATGGGGTGATTCTAAAAATGAAAATAGTTTATACATGCTATATTACTCAACAAATAGCATTGGGAAAACAGACTAAAAATTATGAAATGGGGGACACTGATTATCCTTCATACCATAAATAAAGTCTAGGTAATCTAAATAGTTAACTATGTAAAAACATTTTTTAATCAAAAAAATAAAAATAGGTATTTAATGGATCTTACATTGGAACAATGCCATCTATATTCAAAAGCAATGGAAGAAATCACAAAAGAAAGATAATAGATGTAACAAGAAAGAAATATTAAACTTCTACAGAACAAACATAATCATAAACAACATGAAGAGCTAAGGAGTAAATTGGGAAAACCGCAGCATGACAACCAAAGGTCAGTTCCTTACAGTATAAGTAGTTCTATTAATCAGTAAGAAAAACAAAATAAGTCAGACAAATTGGAGAGATCACTGAATTGAATAGGTTGAAAACATCAAATAAATGGTTCATGGCATTGCAGGTAGGATAATACAATAAATCACAATAATAAACTGTGAATAAAAATTGTTATGAGCTAATCCAGGGGAAAAAAAACCTATTCAGAGTACTATGAAGACCCAGGAATTGAGCATAAATCAATATCACAGTGATTTTAAAAAATAAACAATTTCCATTTACAGATACAAACAATATTATCATATTAAATAGTACTTCCTAGGTAATCTTCCTTATTGAGAATTAAAGTAGAGCAAAAAGCATTATTTGCATCACTTTTTCAGAAGTGAGTGTGATCTAGAGGAAGTGAAAATTTTGGTAAATATATGTAATATAGGTTTTAGTCTTAGCTTTATTATTCCTTAACTACCTGATTCTTACCCATTTTGTCTTCTATGTCCACATGTGTAAAATGGTAGTTATAATAATTATAATTTTATTTTTCAAAAGTTTTTAAATTTTTGCTTTTTGTTTTTTTAAAGAATTATTTTATTTAATTTTATTCATTTATTGTTATTCTTCAATTTGACCAGAGAGAGAGAGAAGGAGAGAAGGCAAACTGCCAGGTCCAGGACGAACCATGTGGGAGTCCAGTACCTTAACCATCACACCACCTGCTGGCCCCGTCTTTTACTCTTTTAATTGATATATAATAAATGTACATATTTGTGGAGTACAAAGTCGTTTTTCAGTAGAAGAGTACAAGGAATAATCATCAAATCAGGCTAATTAGCATATACATCATCTCAAACATTTGTTATCACTTTGTGTTGGGAATTCTCAAAATACTCTTTCGTAGCTACTCTGAGATAGGATTATTGTTGTTAACTATAGCTTCTCTACTAGAACTTGCTACTCTTACCTATGTGTAATTCTGTATCTGTTACCCATCATCTCTCTGTCCCTTTCTTCCCTACTCTTCTCAGCTCTAGTGGAATCTCTACTTTGATAAGGTCTTTTTTTAGTTTCTATATATGAGTTTTATAAAGATTTTATGAGGACTAGAATAAAACCTTAGAATTATAACCTCGATTTTGTAAGTGATTAAATTTAAACTCCATTAATTGCTACAGGAAACTAGGAAAGAACTAGTAAACCATTAGACTAATCAGTTCTATCTATATCTCATATGTTTATGCTCTATCTACTTCCCTACCTACCTATCTGCCTCTTCATAGAAAGAAAGAAAAAAGAAAGAAGAAACTGACAAGTCTATAATTGAGGAAGTTTGACAGCAGGGTCTTCAACAAACACTTCTCTGCTCCATGATTAATTTTTCCATTAAGAGTCAAAAGAGATTGATAATGAAATGCACGACTACAGGGATAGCTAAAGAGACATTGACTGGTTCAGTATCTTACTGGTTATTTTACTGGTTCAAAATAAATACTCTTTTCTGAGAAAAAAAAACACAATGATATACTTTCCTTGAGCAAAGTAAAGAGTTGTAGGAAAAGAATTTTTTTTTTTCCCCTACCACTTTTTGAGTGACTTACACACCATGCTTTGTAAGGGTCAGTGGTCAGAAAGACAAAGGCAGTGTTGTCTGCTCTTAGTTTAAGGCACAGGCTCATAATTGGGCAGTTAGGATTCTGTACTGCACTGGTGAATTAAGGAACACATGGCGCATTTCACCCAACATGGCGTCAGGGAACAGGGCCAGGTGGGAAATGTCAGGAAAGTCTTTCTGGATAAAAGTAAGAAGACAAGCTGACAAGCTGAAACCAGAAGAGGGTAAAGGACTAATCATAAGAAGAGCTGAAGGAAGATCATGTCGTGTAGAAAAAAGGGAATGTCAAATTCTGGGGGCATAGTGAGGACAGCACATCTCAGGAATCAAAAGTTGATAGATCTGACTTCTGGTTTGCATGGTTATAACGCAAAGGGAATTCAAAATGAAGCTGGAGAGGTGAACAGGGGCCAGTTATGAATATCTGATTAAATGATATTAAAATTTGGATTTTACCTTAAGGGTAATAATATTATCAAATGATACTCACAGTTACAATTTAGAACAAAAAAATATAATCAGAGAGTGGTGAATATATGGAGAGGTACATGGAGGAGGAAGAATAGAGGCAACAAAACTAGGTTTAACGCCCTTACAGTAATTCAGGAAAATAAAAAGAATATTAATTTCTGAAACAAGGCTAAGTAGGAGTAAGGACTGGGAGTAATGAATGAATCTGGGAAATATTTAAAAGCCATATAGCTCAGGCCCAGCTGGTGGAGTGGTGGTTAAGCACTGAATCCCACATGACCAATGGCTTGAGAAAAAATATGCTGGACTTACATACCTTACATGCCCAAATTTCTGAGAAAAGAAATGAAGAAGAAGGGATTTCAGCATGACCATCCCCCATAAGGGGTACTTTCTCACTTTCTCTGTCTCTCTCTCTCTCTCTCTGATGAGCACATATGCCCTCTGACTTTTTTTTTTTTTTTTTTTTGAGGCATACATTACAGAACTTGGGGAATTTCATATGGCAGCAGTGAAGATGAGAGAACAGTCGAGGGAGCAGCCTTGTTTTGTTGCTTGGACATCCATCTGCATGGTGACACCATTCCCTAAGATCATGAAACAAAAGTGTTTTGTGGGAAGGGAAATGATGACTTCATTTCAGAGTCTATAATGCCTTGGTGTTCATAAGTCATGTGATAGAGGTACGGAATAGTCCATTGGAAATGTGGGTATAGTGGTCATGAGGAAATCTGGGGCTGGAGATTTAGGCGTCTTCAGTAATGTAGCTTCAGTTTCTGATGCTAGAAATTATTAATAGATATGATCACTCAGTGAATGCATAAATTCATCTGAGGAAAAAGGACAGGGATGAAACCTTTCGGTACAATTGCTTAAGGAACAGAACAAGATCAGCCCAAAAGCTAACCTACAAAGGCTGACCAGAAGGGGCCATGGTGGTAGTGGTGGTGTTAATTTGGTGTCATAGAAAACAAGAAAGGAAGGACTAGAAAAAGGTAGTTAAGAGTCAAATACTTCAGAGAAAAATAAGATCATAGCAAAAATTGTCCATGGGCCTAGAAACAAAATGGCCATTGGTGAGCTTGATGAGGGCAGTTTTTTTGGTGGTTAAGAATAAAATACATATTGCACTGAGGCTGAATTGTACATGAGAGATGAAGAAGAGGTGTGGAACAATTCTATCAAGAAATTTGAGAAGAGACCTCTAAAGTCAGTAGGGCAACAAGGGGGGAGGGGTGGTTTGAAAATGAATTCCTTTTTTTTCCCCCTTTGGTAGAGATTTTTGCTATAGGGTAGGTGTGCTTGCCAGAGAGACAGAAAGTGAAAAATCACCCCCCCCAGAAGGAATGACCACACCAAAATCCCTTCTCCCCCATTCTTCTCTCAGGATTTTGGGTACACACGCACACATCCCTAGAATGAGTTTTAAGCCACCAGGTCCGAGACTTGAACCATGGTTGACTACGTAGGAGTCCAGCAACATAACCATTACACCATCTGCTAATCCCAAGAATGAATTTCTTTTGAGAACAAAGAGACTTCGTTATTGGCTTGTCATAAAAGTCATGATGTATTTTTTTATGTTTTTCTATGCAACCCCATATGTGAAAATACTTATAGGAAGAAGTCAGTACAAAATAAAATAAAACAGGAAAATAAATGGAGATCACTGTAAGTGATGCAGAGGCAAATGGGACACAGTGATGCGATGTGGTTACAGTTCTAACTGTTTCACAACTTTTGGTATCTCTAGGCTTTGAGATCCAGCCTCGAAGTACATTGTCTTTAATCAGGAGAGGTAGTTTTTGTCGTCAGAACATATCCCTGAAGTTAATTTTTCTATATTTTATTCTATTTTATTAGTACCTGTCTATGTAACCCAGAACAAATGCTTAATTGTGTGACAGGTAAAAACAAAGGCTTTAGTGTTTGTTCCTT
The DNA here is from genome assembly GCA_026018925.1 of Tupaia tana. Taxonomy (NCBI): domain Eukaryota; kingdom Metazoa; phylum Chordata; class Mammalia; order Scandentia; family Tupaiidae; genus Tupaia; species Tupaia tana. The sequence continues at coordinate 18,749,102 of JAKSZU010000020.1, read as the reverse complement.
TTATTAAAAAAATAAATAGGTGGGGCTGGCAGGTGGTGTGGTGGTTAAGGGCGCTGGACTCCCACATGGCTGACCACAGTTCAAATCCCGGACCTGGTGGCTTGCTTCTTCTCTCTCTCTCTCTCTTACTCACTCTCTGTCCCTCTCTGGTCAAAATTAAAATTAAAATTCTTTTAAAATTTTTAATTTAGTCATTCATTTATTTTTTAATTTGACAGAGAGAGACACACACAGAGAGAGAGAGAGAAAGAGGGGAAGTGAGAAAGCAAGCCACTAGGTCCAGGACTTGAACCGTAGTCAGCCATGTGGGAGTGTCCAGCACCTTAACCACGATGCCACCTGCTGGTCCCAAAATTAAAGTTCTTTAAAAAAATAAACAGGTAAAGAGATGAAATTGCAACAAAGGTTTTATTTCTCTAAGGCAAATGTTCTTAATCATGATTTTTTTTCTCTTTTATGAATATGTATTGTTTTATATTAGTGATATTGAGGATTTTTGTTTTTTTAAATCAGAACACATCCAAAATCCATCTCTTTATACTGTGCCCTTTATTACGATTTAGAGGAAAACTACATTTGAGTAATGTATGCTCTTATAATTACTATGCAGCTTCCTATTACCAGTTACAGATTGTTGAAGAAGGTGCCTACTGTGTCCAAATCTTGAGCTAGAATACCACATTGATTTGTATTTTATTGGAGTTGCTTTGGAGATATTCAGAACACTAGCTTCCTCAGCTGTGAATTAGAAACGGTGAATATTAAATAATAGAACTAAATATTCAGGAGTTCTGATTCTAAGCCCAGCCATAGTTTTTGTTTGTTTGTTGTTTTGGGGGTTTTTTTAGAGTTTTTTTGCTGTAGGGTGCATGTGCTCGCCAGAGTGTTTAAGCCATCAGGTCTGGGATTCAAACTATGGTCGACTACATGGAAGTCCAGCAACATAGCCATTACACCAACTGTTGGTCCCAATAGTTCTTGATGAAATTACCCTTCATAAGTCAACTAGTTCTCTCCGTGCCTCATGCTCTTCCTTACAAAATAGGTATAATCTTTCAGATCTTTATCATACAAGTTTGGGAGAACATATTGCAAGTGAAATAGTGAATATAAGCAGATGACCCTTAACACTAATAGCTAGAAGGGAGAATTGAAATTCTAAAGATTGCTTAACAATTAACTATAGTCTATTTCAGCCACTGGGTTTTTTACTTTTTTTTTGTTTTTTTTAAATGTATGCACACATAATGAGCAAAAAAGAAAAAAGAGCGAGAGAGAGAGAGAGAGAGAGCAAATACCTCTTAATGGGGCCTTGTTTGCCACAGTATTTTCTCTGCCAAATTCTTCATCCCATAAGAATGCAGAGCATGCATTCAGGCACTCAGCATTTTTTCCAAGCTACTGGCCCAGTGCTGGAACCCTGGATGTCCATGTTGGGACCAGCTTACTTTGTGCATAGTATATCCACTGCCCTTGGGGCCGGCTGCCACTGAATTTGATTTGGAGTCACCTGAGGCCCTAGATGATGTCATTTTGTGTAGAAGGCTAAGGTCCAAAGGTAATATCTTTGACTGAACCAATATACAGTGAATTCATGATGGAAAAATTCATTTGGTGAGTTTTAATGACACACCGTGATTGAATATAAAATAAACAAACACAAACTTTTCTTCCCACTTCCTTCTTGTGACACTCTGAACTATCCAGTAGCTCAAGTACCATCAGTGTCTGTCCTACTGCAGATTTGCAGGGATCCTGTGGCTGGCAGGCATGTGCTTCTACAAGCAAAAACTGTTCCCTTTTCATTGGATACTACGCGTAGTCTCTAGTAGGCAGGAAGCATGGCAGTTGGGGGAGAGAGATTCTTTTACTGTGGAGCTCCTTCAGGCTCTCTTCTCTAGCCATATACTTTCCGAGATACAGCATAAGCAGCTGAGTTTTAAAAAATTAATTAATGAAAGGACATTGCAGTCAAACCACAAACATGGTTTTTGTGATCAGTTCTAAGCTCTCTGATAAACTTGTAATTCACTTCTCACTTAAGTCTACCAGTGTGGGATCTAATGGTACCTCCCAGAACACAAATGAAGGAAGTCAGACAGAACCAGAGCTTGCCCTTGGGCACTCATTTCTCACATCACCAAAAATTAATTTCTGTTGTTTTTGGCCATCTGGTAGCCTGGATTGTGAAAATTAAATTTCTTTCGAGTAGTGCTCTAAAAGTATAGATCCTGGAGTCTGCCTGGATTCCAACACATTATTTGCTCCTAACCAAGCCCTACAATAAGCCTCAGTTTCCCACTCATGAATAAAATACTCATAGCATATTATTTTTTTATTGTAAGGAATTACCAAGATGATACTTATAAATTGCTTTGCATTCAGTCTGATGTATAGTGAATGTTTAATTAAATTTAGCGATTACTAAATGATTAGTAGCAATGGCGCTGATAGGAGTAGGAATAATAGTATTTTAATAACGACTACCTATCTGGGACATAGGCTTTCTGAATTTAGCTTTTAAGTTCCTAAAGTACATAACACAGCCTGCCACACACCAGGATGATATTTGGAGGTTTACTATTGTACTGGTTAACTCTTAGTTTCCTAGATGATAAGTAACCAGGTTTACTACATCTTAATGATACAATCATGCAACTTTATGCCAAATGGCACTGTTTATCTATCCTTGACACTCAAAAGGGATACTGGACTACAATTATTTAATATATACAAAAATAAAATTAAGAAACACAGTAGTCAAGCACCAGCAGTTGCATAATGGCTATGTTACTGGACTCCCATGTGGTCGACTGTGGTTTGAGTCCTGGACCTGGTGGCTTAAACTCATGCCCGGCATGTGTACATGTGTGCCCAAGATCCCGAAGGAGAATGGAGAAGGGATTGTGACGTAACCATCCCCCTGAGCGGTGATTTCTCACTTTATGTTTCTCTGTCTTTCTGATGAGCACACGTACCCTATTAGCAAAAACCTCTCCCCGCCCCCCCAAAAAAGAAACACAATAATCACATTATTTACTTATTGACCTATTAATAATTTATGTAGATCTTCATGCTCTCTAGTACTTGACTATGGTCCATTCTAATCACACAAGAGCTAAGACATTTTCATAATATAAGTCTGTGTACTTCCCAGAATTTGGGTGGCCATAGCGGAAGTTAAGTCTTACCTCATAATAGTGCTTTAGGACCTTCTTATAGACATAGTGAACAGACTGTGGTATAAAAGTACCCTGGCTTCTGAACATAAATAATCAAATAAAGTCAGAAAAGCTTGAGGTTTCCTCTTCCAGTTACAAGGACCAATTCTGCAAGCCCGGTCCTATACCATGCTTACATATTCCATTTGCTTTTGTCTGCACAGTTCCACCAAAGATCTCCAACATCTCCTCGGATGTCACTGTGAATGAAGGCAGCAATGTCACCCTAGTCTGCATGGCCAATGGCCGTCCTGAACCTGTTATCACCTGGAGACACCTTACACCAACTGGTAAGTAACTCTCTGGCTTCCAGGGTGCCACGTACTATTTAAACATCTGATGCTCCTGAGATTCCACTGGATCAGAAGGCAACCATGCCTTTTGTTAAGACACTCAAGAGACTTGCACCATACACCTTACTTAGGGTCCTCGTAGTCCTTGCTAACGTGTTCATCTCTATAAAGTTAAAGCCATAGTAGTAAATGTGTGTGTGTATTGAAATTAATAACATAACCATAACCATGTTATTTAATTTTCAATAGACTACCCTTCTCCAGGGCAATATAGACACATTAAATAATTGGTATTATATTTAAAATATATGCCAGTTTGGCACTTGAAATTTACATAGTTGCTTATATGTTTGTTTTGTCTTGCTTTTACCTATACTTAATTTACATGTAACACTTGTGAACAAATACATCGGGAATAATACAATTTTTTTTTTTTTTTTTTTTTTTTTGCTATAGTAGCATGTATTTGCCAGAGAGACAAGGAGAGACAGAAAGTGAGAAATCACTCTCCACAGGGAATGAGCATGCCCCCATCTCTTTTCCTCCATTCTCCTCTTTGGATTTTGAGCATACATGCACCCACCATGAGTTTTAAGCTGCCAGGTCCAGGATTTGAACCACGGTTGACTACATGGGAGTCCAGTTACATAACCATTATGCCATAGGCTGGTCCCTGCTTGTGGCTTCTAATGTCCATTCTTCCACATCTGGTTTAGTGATGCATATCAGACATCCTACTAAGCTTCATGAATTCATTATGAATCCCAGTTATTGGTACTATTTCAATCAAAATCAGAAAGTTATTTCCCAAGAAGGTCTTTTGCATCCGTTCTTCCCCCTTATCAACAGCATCATCATAATTAAGTTCCAAGGCTCTTAGTTTTTGAATTTTTAAAAAATAACTTATTGAGTTATTTAGGATTAACTATGTACATATTTCCCATCTCTACCAATTACATGTTCTTAAATGCAAAATCATGACTTTTAAAATGACACTATCCTTATAGACTAGGTCTGTTCATTAATTGTTCCAGGAAAAGAAGCCATGTGTAGTATTGTTATAAAATGTCATTGTTTTATTTTGATAGAGAGTTTCCAACTTTTAACTGATTTATATCTGACATTCTCTTAAAATTTTCTCATATGAGGTCAGGATCTTCAAAGAGTTCATGGAGGGCTAGCTCCATAGCCTACTGCTTAAGAGAGCCAGATCCCAGAACCAGCAGATGGTATAATGGTCACATTGCTGGACTCTCACATAGTCCACTGCAGTTTGAGTCCCAGACTTAAAAACAGGCCAGGCACATGTGTGTGTGTGCCCAAAACTCTGAGAGGAGAATGGAGCAGGGATGGCCATGCCCACTGGGGTGTGGTTTCTCACTTTCTGTCTCCCTGTCTTTTTGGTGAGTAAAGGCATCCTATACTAAAAATAAATAAATAAATAAATAAAAATAGAAAGCTAGGTCCCCACATGGCTGATCAAGGTTAGAATAGAATATTGACCCCAGAGGCTTAAAAAACATGTCAGGCATGTGTGTACCTGTGTGTCCAAAATCCTGATGGGATGGAGAAATGAAAGAGAAGGGAGTATGGTATGATCATGCCTCACTGGAGGGTGCTTTCTCCTCCTAACCCCTGCCCTTCTGTCTCTGGCTAGTACACATGACTTCTGCCAATATAAACTAATATCAATTTTTGTATTCTGAAAAAAAAAATGTGTATGCTGTGGTATGAGACTATGAGGTCTTTTTTTGACTACAGGCCACAGATTAATTTCTCAGGTAAAGTTTGGATTGACCTATGGAATGATGTTCTATTTAGGTAGTATTCTTATTAAAGGCTTCTATTTTTCTAAGAAAATTGTCACTCAAAATCCATTGCTATTCATGGATGCAATTCACCATTTGTTGATAATACATATGAGTAGCACATGAGGCATTTATTTGGGAGTTCTATCTGTAACTCATTACCTCACAGACTTGGTTTATACTGCATATGGAAAAAAAATGTATATAGAAGACTTTCTGAAGTATGGCTCTGTGGGTGTCATATACCTTTCATAAGTTAAATGTGCAACATGCCTGCTACTTACATGTTTTTTTGTCAAATCGCAGTTCCATACCACCAACCCCTGGGTTCTAAGTATTTACAGCATTGCTTTTATTGGATGACAGTTTATTATAAATGCTATATCTTTGAATATGGACCCATAAAGATACCTTCTACAATAATTGTGTTTATTGTAATGTAGACATTGAAATATTATCAATTCTCCTACATAGTCTTCCTTTGCAAAGGACCCTTCCAGTAAATTGCTTTTTGTTTTTAATGTCTCTACTGTCCTTTTTCTAAACTTTTTTTTGTGTGTGAAACAACTCAGTGAATTTTTATAAACGATCATGAGTGCTTCATCGTAATGATTGTTAGCAAAATTAGAGTCAAATTTGTGGTCCGTTCTTAAAGGAATATAGATTCTAGGAACCAGCAGTTGACATAATGGCTCTGTCGCTGTACTCCCATGTAGTCAACCACAGTTCGAGTCCCAGACCCAGGACTTAAACTCTTGCAGGCCACATGTGCATGTGTGTCCAAGATCCTGAGAGAAAAATGGAGGAGGAGAAGGGATTGCAGTGTGGCCATCCCCCTGGGGGGTGATTTCTCGCTTTCTGTCTCTCTGTCTTTCTGGCGAGTGCATGCTCCCTATAGCAAAAACCTCTCCAAAAAGAAAAGAAACAAAAATGAAAACAAACAAACAAAAAAATATATAGATTCTATATGTAAGTTATACATTAATAAAATTTATTTAAAATAAATTGTGCAAGAGTTAATAGCATCAGATTCATATACAAACCATGTTCATGCTTTCATTTTGTTTTCTTTTTATTTTTTTAAGAGGTTTTTGCCTTAGGGTGCATGCGCTCACAGGAGAGAAAGAAAGACAGACACATACTGTGAGAGGGAAAGTGAAAAATCACCTCCTGGGGGGGCATGACCATGACACAATCCCTTCTCCTCCATTCTCCTCCTGGGATCTTGAGAATGCATGCACATGTGCCCAGTGTGACTTTCAAGCCACTGGGTCTGGAATTTGAACTGCAATCGACCATGGGGAAGTCCAGTAACATAACCGCTACACCATCTGCTGAGCCCCATTTTTTCTTCTTACCATTATTTTCTATTTTGTCTCACCTTTTTCAATTAATTTCAATGTTTACATAAATAAATTATTCAGAATCTTGATCTCTTTATGGAACAAGGTAGTAAATTTTAAAAAGGAGAAAATGTAAGGAGAAAGGAAGGAAGATAGATTATATTTAAGTTATATCAAGTAGTTAACTGTATTAATAGAAAAAAATTTAGGTGCATTCTTGACTATTAAATAGTCTCCTTAGGGGAAAATCTGTTATTGCTGACCTAAACCCAAACATAGGTTACTCCTTCCACCCATATATTTATAAAAATACCAAATAGAACCAGAGTTTTGGACTGTTTCCCAACTTGTCCAGAAGTTTAGGTCTTCGTGGGTAACTCTAACGTAAACTTGCTCGTGATAATGAACATCTGATTTGAATCCTGAATAATCTGATTTTCTATGATGTTTCTAGTCAGTAAAAGCCTCGAAGACAAGCTATATCTTCCAGAGTGAAGAGTGCTTACATATATACTGAGAAAACCTTAAAGACTTCAAAATCAACTAGAAAAATAGGTGTACTTAGGGGGATTCCCAATAGTCAGTACAAGAGGTCAGCACACTTCAGGCTGTGGGCCAAATCTAGTCTGCCTCATAAGTGTCTCCAAGTTAAGAATGGTTTTTTAATGGGGTCAGCAGATGACTTGGTGGTTGGGGCACTGAACTCCCACATGGAGTCCATGGTTCAAGTCATGGAACTGGAAGCTTGCTTTCTCACATTCCAATTCTGTCTCTCTGATCAAAATAAATAATAATAATCAATAAAATTAAATAAATAAATAACAAAAGCATGTTTTTCTGAATTGATAATGCTTGAAAAATTCCAAAGAAGAGTCTGTTTTTCTGACATACAAAAAATATGAAATTCAAGTTTCAGTGTATGTACTTAAGTTTTATTAAATATAGCCATACTCATTCGTTTCTGTATTGTTTATGGCTGCTTTTATTCTAAAACAACTGAGTTGTTTAATTGCAGCAGAGATCGCTTAGGATCCAGATAGTAACACAATGGTAAATCAACTGACCTAGGTGCAAAGGCCCCTAGTTCACGTCTCACAGCTTCCCTCTATACACTACGAATGTTTGAGTATGTTCGTACCTGGGCCGGCTGAAGCTCAGGACAGAAAACGGTACAGAGACCTTGTTGGGGGTGCCTCTCACTGTGTCTCTGTCTGTCATGGAAGAAATGAAGTTAAAATAAAAATAATTTGTGCACAATACCTAGTTCTGTTTTTGTTTTAGTTTACTATTGGGCACGTGTGCTTGCCAGAAAGAGAGAAAGGGAGAGAGAGACACACACAAGGGGAGAAATCAGCCCCCTGAGGCGATGGTTGCTCTGCAATTCTTTCTCCATTCTCCTCTCTGGACTTTGGAAACACACACAAGCCCTGTGTGTTCTTTCAAACTGATTGGTTGGAACTCAAACTGAACAATCAACCATGTCTAATCCAGTTGCCTTAACCTCTGTGTCATCTGTTGGTCCCTAAAATATTTTTTATTTGCTCTTGAATGGAAAAGTTTTCAGACTCCTGTTTAAGATCATAGCTTGGGATACAGGACAAGACTTTGCCACACTCATTCATAGCACCATAGTCTTTGGGGATATCCTTCAAGTTTTCAGACAACTCAAGGGAAAGGTGGTCATCTTCCCTTGTCCTCTATCTAGGCTCTCTCTGTGGATCAAATTTCTGTCTTACCATGTAAAATTAGCTCTCTATGCTTTTATAGACTTAAGGCAGACTACTATTCTCTTTTGCGATGGGAATTAATGCCTAAGCTGGCTCTTCCATCTCTTTCACATCTGACCTATATAATGATCTTATCATAATCATATTCCTGGTGACAGGAGAGGGAACTTGCCTTTACTGTCCTTTAAAAAAAAAAAATACTAGGATTTAAAAAAAAATATTTCTTTTTGTTTATTCCTCTCACAACTTGGAAATAAAGGGTTATCCTTTTCAGCCAAAATGTGAAGCCTTTTCTTGGAGACACCCAAAGACGAGACACTGTTCCCCGTGTGACAGTAAGGCTGCCTGTAACCCGTGGCCATGTGAGGAAAAAAAATTCAACTTGCTTTGTTCAATTATTAATTGTGCCTTCAACAGTATGGAGTGTGACTGTCTTGCAGAGGAAATGTACCTGTAATTAGTTCGACCCCACAGGGACATCAAACCCTGAAAGGGAGAAGATACCATGCAGGGTTCACTAATATCTGATTACCTGTCATTTGATGACATGAAAGGGAGAAAGAAAAGAAAGATGCATGGTGTATTTTTAGAAAAAGAAGAATACTGTCCTACCACTTAATTCGTTTTTTACTTTTATTTTCAGTTTTTCATGTTAGGTCATATCGTTTCTCTTTCTTTTGACAAAGTTTCTTTTTCAAGTATACTGCAAGCATTTTGAAAGAGCAAAATTAGAAGAATGGTAAATGTTTCATGCATTCAGAATCAAATCACCTGATTTAGATAGAGGAGGAGAGATTGGTGCATTCCACAGTTGCTTTTCTTCTATTTCTTATTTCCTAATTTCTCTCTCTCTCTTCAGTTATTTTACACAGTCAAAATGATGTGTCACGTATGTGGTTATTAAATGTGACCTATTTTTTCCCTTAATTAAGTTAGACTTTCATAATCCTGTGAGTCCCAGAGGGCAATTGCACCGTAACATGTATTTTCTATGGAGTGTTTGATCTTCCTTCTGTGAGCAATGTTGTTCCCATCTTCATTTAACTTTGTTTCTAAATCTTTCTTCTCACATTCACAAGGAAGTCCCTTCTCAAGTGTGCAGCCTGTGGTGTAGGGATTGCTCAGGGTTACAGAAAGAGTTTCTATCTATTTCATTTCTACAAAGATTTTCACAACCTTGGTAGCTTTCTATTCCTGAAAAGCTCAAAAGGCACACTGAGCAACTTGGGATATACTGTGTAATTTTCTTGTTAAGCTTCAAGCCAGAAGCCAGATTTGACATCATCACAAGGTCCAGAATCTGACTTAAGAAATGTTTTGTATCTTGATGCAGTGAGTGGGAAAACATTGTGCTGGGAGGAGCTAAGAAGACTCCAAAGAGTTTGAAATCCCATTTTCTCATTGGATTGGTGGTTTTACCACTTGGTCTGAGATTTCTCTGTTCAACTGATTTCCCAGTCTGAACCCTTGACTGATAGTAGGCTTGAACAGTATCGATGCTGTGTGCTCCTCTGCGATTATGTAACTTATTCAATATGATAAGACTCCGACCTCTTAGGTTTGGGAGAACTATGTAATGTTACATTGAACTCACTTCTTTAAGTCAAATTCCAGAAGAACATATTGAAATTAAATATCATCTGGTCTTTCAAGTCAGCACATCAAAATTAGCCACCGTGGCACAGAAGGCAGGGACACTGCTGAATGATTCTGGAGACCATATGGGAAGGCTCCAGGTTTGGTTCTCAGGTCTACCTGAACATGCCAGGTGCACCTGAAGACACACCTGTGATTCTGGCTAGCTACAGGATTGGAGGAAGGATCACCATGTAAAGACACTGTCAAGGTTGCCTCTCTTTCTCTCCAGAACAAAAGCAAATAAACTTTTTAAAGAGTAACATAAGTTTATATTTAATAGAAAAAGAGAACATAGGACCTACACTTTAAATTGCAGGATGTTAATTCTCTGAGGTGTTCTTATATAAACCTTCCAGAAGGTTCTGTGGTATCTTGATAGTATATAAGTGTAGAAGAATCAAAAGTATGCACTTTGAGGTAAGTCATTGACCATGTAGTAACAATTCAAAGAACAATAATGGTTCAAATTGTTCTTTCAATTGCTTTTATTTACTACATTTTGATTATTTTAAATGTTCCCATTTTCCCTTTACAGAACGAGAAAAATACATAAGAAAAAATCTTATTTCATGTTATTTTTACTGTCTTGCTTATGTATTGGTTTTAGGATATGTCATCAATCAATACAAAACTATATTCAGATTACTCTTGATCTCCATCTCACAACTTTTTTATTTGACAATAATTACGTACAGAGCACTCACTCTGTTAAAAGACACAATGCAAAGCAAGACAGACATGGTCTCTGCAAAAATGGATCCTATAGTTCAACAAGAAAGCAGGGCATTGTACTAATAATTGCATGGATAACCCCTTAATTAGATTCATACATTACAAAAGAAAATTGTAACATTCAATAAGACCATAAAACAGGGCCATACAGCAAAATCTGCAATGCCAGCAAAGCTCCCCTGAGTGGATATTATGCTGAAATCTCAAGAACGAATAAGTCCTAGCCAAGAAAATAAGAGAAGAAAGCATATCCCAAGCATAGAAACAGCATGTTTAAAGGCCCAGAATAACAATGCATTTAAGAATCTGTGTGAGCATCTTCATGAAAAACTATAATGTTAGTCTTTTTTATGTTACCTGTTTAAAGATATTTAAATATTTTAACACACATGACTTTTTTCTTTTTTTTTTTTTTTTTTTTTTTTTTTAGTTTTGCTATAGGGTACATGTGCTTGCCAGAGAAAGAGCAAAAGTGAGAGATTGTGCTTCAGGAGGGACGTCCATGCCACAATCCTTTCTCCTCTAGTCTTCTCATAGAATTTTGGATATGCATGCACATGTGCCCAGCTTGATTTTCAAGCCACTGAGTCTAGGAACCAAGCCACACAGTCAGCCATGTGGAATCTAGTACCCTAAGATCCACTCCATCTCTTGGTCTTATTTTTACTTTTTAATATTTCTATTTCTTTCTAAAAAGCAGAAAACAGTAATAAAAAATTTAGTAAAAAGTAAAAAATAAAAGTAATAAACAAAAATTAATTTCAATATCTTACTTGTATGTACAAAGCATATACTATCACACTATACGATGGAACAGCATATCTAGTACACACACACACACACACACACACACACGCATGCACACGCACACTGATACATGCCTTCCCAGGGTACAGGCATATAGACAGCTATCTGTGTTTATAAATACATGAAATATATCTCAGAAATATATTCCTTCTCTACACAAATGACTCCATAATAGCCTAAGCAAGGATAAACTCTTCTTCAGTCATCTTATCATTAAAACAAATGGGTAGTTGAGAAAATAAAAATTACAAAATTTAATGACATCATTACTGGCCTCCGCAACCAAAACTTTACATTTCTTGGGGACACTAACAATAACTGATACTGTCAACCTAGAACCATGGGGAGGATCCACGTGCTCTCGTGTGCTGGCAATTCTGGCAAATGTTGGGCAGTGCTTTCGTACCACCTGGAATCCAGTTCTTCCTCACTGAGATGTGTCATCAGATCTCCAGATTACTCTGCCTGGAGAGGAATGAACCAGTCAAGAGGTGTTCTGGGGAGAGCACCTCTAGAAAAGTGAGTCCAAGAGGAAACAGACACATGCTTGTTGCAAATACAGTGGCAAAAGCAGCTGGGTTTTCAGGATCAGCTGTGCCAGAGTTCTGGCATCTAGTGCCTTGACTTGGACTTCAGTGCTTCATGACATTATGGATCTTGGGTTGGAGAGAGGAACTTTGTGCATGGCCTAGAAATACAACATTCTCATTTCTCAGTACATTTGGACACCATTATTGCAAATAATCTGCATTTTCTCATATTTAAAATAAGTTCACAGATAGAATCTGGAGCCTGCAGATTGTCTAGTTATTAAGGTAGCTAGATCCCACATGGCTGACCAAAGTTGGAATCCTGGCCCCAGCAGCTTGAAAAACACATGGGGTGGGGGCCTGTGTGTATACATGCCACAAATCCCAGCAAGAAGAAGAAAGGAGAAGCAGAGATTATAGCATGACCACATTCCATGTAGGGTACTTTCTCCCTCTCTCTGTATCTCTGTCTCTTTATCTCTGGTGAGCACAGATACCCTCTGGCAATTAACAAAAAATAGACTCTATAGGTACTGGGCAAATTAAAAGAGAATACACAGGCAAATTCATAGTATGATGTTTGTGATTATTGGTGGTGGTGGTGGTATTGTAATTAGTAGTTATCTAGACACAATGATCATTTGGGAGGAGATTGATAATTTGATTGAGAACAACCCCAATTATCCTCTTTATCAAGTCTATCCATTCCAACACAACAAACAGGAGTATGTCAAAATGTTGTCATCAGGGACCAGCAGTTAGCATAATGGCTATGTCGCAGGACTCCCACGTAGTCGACCACGGTTCAAGTCCCGGACCCAGTGGCTTAAACTCATGCTGGGCGGGTGTGCGTACGTGCCCAAGATCACGAGAGGAGAATGGAGGAGAAGGGATTGCGGCATGGCCATCCCCTCTGGGGGGGTGATTTCTCGCTTTCTATCTCTGTCTCTCTCTCTCTCTCTGTCTGGCAAGTGCACGTACCCTATAGCAAAAACCTCTCCAAAAAAAAAAAAAAATGCTGTCATTAAGGCTAGTCTGAATATTTTCTATCTTATGCCACATCATATCTCAGTATGCTCACTTGGAGTATCCCTTTTTACAAATAATTTATTTTAAAAAATTATTGCCACAGGGGATGTTAGAAAGAGAGAAAGAGAAAGAGAACACCCCAATAGGGCATAGTCACACCACAATCTCTTTGCCTCCATTTTTCTCTCTCATCAGGATTTTACACATTCACGCATATGTGCCCGGTGGGTTTTTCAAGCCACTGGAGCCAGAATTTCAACTGTGATGCTCCATGCGAGATAGGATTCCTTTTGCTATGGCCTGGTGACCTGTCCAGTATCCCTTTCTCCAAAGGATCTGACAGTAGCAGTGTTTTACTAGAGCTTTTTTTTTTTATTCTATCATTATAAAGGGATTTAATATTTCATGGGGGAGAATAAATTTGACATACTTAAAGAGGGAAACCTAACCATTAGTCATTCTTTTTTACAGTCTGTTGAATAACCAAATTCAATCATTAAAATAAATTATTAGACACCATGAGGCGGTACACCGTCAGTAACCTCACACTGTAGACCAATCTAGCATCCTAATGTTGATGATGCTGGAGCCAGTTCTGGTTCTATTACCAAACTGTTCTAACCATTTATAGCTTCCATTACATACCAGAGAGGCTAGAAATAAACCAACAAATACCATTTCCAAGATTCTGTTGAAACCAGGGCAGATGTCTACCTTACTTGCCAATTAGATGAACCCACAGTGAAGGTTGGACAGAAAAGTGAGTCCAAGGGACCAGCAGTTGGCATAATGGCTATGTCGCTGTACTCCCATGTAGGTGACCACGGTTCGAGTCCTGGACCTGGTGGCTTACACTCATGCCCGGCACATGTGCATGCGTACCCAAGATCCCATGAGGAGAATGGAGGAGAAGGGATTGTGGTGTGGCCATCCCCCCTGGGGTGTGATTTCTTGCTTTCTGTCTTTCTGTCTCTCTCTGTCTTTCTGGCGAGAGCATGCGCCCTATAGCAAAAACCTCTCCAAATAAAAAAAAAAAGAAAAGTGAGTCCAAGAGGAAACAGACACATGCATGTTGCAAATACACTGGCAAAGGCAACTGGGTTTTCAGAATCAGCTGTGCCAGAGTTCTGGCATCTAGTGCCTTGATTTGCTTGAGCCTAAATCTTTTTTTTTTTTTAATTCTCTTTATTTTTTTTAAACATTCAATTACTATATATCATTTGGCTTGTAAAGGGAATTTACCCAACATGAAATACTTGTCAGACCAGTCCAGGTGAGAATACTATACATGTTATCACCAACAGGTAATAAACCATTTCTGTGTCCCACTAATGTCATGCGTCTCTATTTGTTCTCTCGCTATCCTTCTCTATACTCTTCCCTTACCCTCCTCCACACTGTCTTCAGCATCCATAACTATTATCACTGTTTTTATGCCCTCCAATATGTCTACCTTTACCATAAATTGCAGACAGTGAGTATATATTAAGCGGATACAGTCAATCTCTTTCTTTCATATCCTGACTTGCTTCACTCAGCACTAGACCTTCCATATTCGATCACTTTCTATCAAATGCCAGGGTCTTGTTTTTTTATGACTGAATAGTATTCCATAACTGGAGATATTTTTCTGCCATGACTTTTTCATGTGTCCAGCTTTCTCTTTGGAGAGAATTTTCCCAGAATCTGACTATGTAACAGCAAATCTTTCATTAACTGTAGTTCTAAACTATGATGGTTAATTACAACCCTTACTATTTTTTCTAAGACTGGTGTTTTAGGAGATAGCTCTCCTATCACACAACATTGTGTCTCGCTCATTTGCTGTTGGCCTCCACACCTCCTGGTTTCTTGCATAAAACATGATTGCTTTTCCCACCCACAGAAGTATTTTGCCAGAAAAACTGCTCATGAGGCCTTCAGGATGACAATTCCTCCAGGAAACAATACCATAGATGTAATAAACTTGCTTGATAAGTGTTTATTTGTCCTCCCTCTAGTTTGTAAGGGTTATAACAAGGCAGAAGCTATGTCCCATTTATGTGTATATTTCCAGAACATTGCTTGGCATATTGCAAGTATTCAATCAGTCAGCTAATTGAGTTATTCAAGTAAGGACTTTATAAAAGCATAAAAGTATTATTGGGAAACGACCCAAGTCATATCATGAAATGTAAATTAAATATACACTGATAAGTAATTAAAATATGAATGACTAGAAAGCAAACTACACAATGATACATTTGAATTATGGAAATAAACGTACCAATTAATAGTGATGAATTTTCTTTAAAAATTATTTATTTAATTTTATTTATTAGTAGTAGTAGTATTTTTAAATTTGCGTTAGGGCATGTGTGCTCACCAGAGAGTGACAGAGAGAGAGGGAAAGTAAGAGACCAAACTCCCAGGTCCAGGACTCTAACCATGGTCAGCCATGTGGGAATCCAGTACCTTTTTTTTTTTTTTTTTTTTTTTTTTTTCAGAAAGAGAGTTTTGCTATGGGGTGCATCCACTTGCTGGAAAGACAGACAGAAAGCAAAAAATCAACCCCAGAGGGGATTACCATGAAACAATCTCTTCTCCATTCTCCTCTTGGGATCTTCGGCATGCTCACACACATGCCTAGAGTGAGTTTTAAGCCACCGGTCTGGACTCGAACCAAAGCTGGCTAATTGGGAGTCCAGCAATGTAACCATTACACCATCTGCTTCTCCCTCAGGTCCAGAATGTTCACCACCACCCCACCTGCTGGCCCCAATAATGCCAAAATATTTGAGAAGGTTTTGGGGATTTAAAGAAAGTTCTCTGCTGAGGTCCTATTCTGAGATTCTCATGTCATTCTCTTTTTTTCTTTTTCTTTTCTTAGAGATTTTTACTATAGGGTGTGTGTGCTTGCCAGAGATACACAGAGACAGAAAGTGAGAAATCATCCCCTAGGGGAATGGCCATGCCGCAATCCCTTCTCCTCCATCTCCTCTTAGGATTTTGGGCGCACACACACACACGCATACACACACACCTGGCATGAGTTTTAAACCTCTGGGTCCATGATTCAAACTGCAGTTGACTACATGGGAGTCCAGCAACCTAATCATGATGCCGTCTACTAGTCCCTCTCGTGTCATTCTTATGGCTAATCCTTCCATGTTCTCCTATTACACATTTTTATCAATTGTTCTTTTCCTTCTAGAACAGCAATGGTCATATTAAGCAGTTGTCTTAGACATCTGCCTACCTTTCTGTTAGCTATTGTCCTCATGAAAGCAGGCACCTGCAGCTCCTTAGGTCCCAGTGTAGGAGCTTGTCCAAAGTAAACGCTCAGTACAAATTTGTTGAGTGAACAAGAGACTAACTCTAGAAGAATGCCAGACTCTGTTAGAACCTGCTTCAAGTTTATAACTAAAGAATGGAGTCTTCCTAAACTATAGCTTTCCTATACTGTTTCATACACATATCTAAAATATAGGACATTTTCTTTCCCTAAGGCACTGTGAAATGTCCCCTATGGATTTCTGTATTTGTGAAAGGATTCTTTTCTTTGTATTTATGATGACGAAACTCTCAGCACTGTCACTCCCTAAACTTGTGCTATAGTGGGGATAAGTGTGGGGCAGGAGTATTCATGCCATCCCTTGATGGCTTACAGTGTTTTGCAGTAGTAAACATTTGTCCACAGGTTGAGTGAACCTGAAAAATGAATCCCCATTGCAGAATTGTTAAGCTTTATTATAATTCCTACAAACACTTTAAGACATAACTTCTGGGGGTAGCCACTTGGGTGTAACTTTTCTGGCCACTATTAGATAGGCCACTAGATTTTGAACTAGTGCTACTATCAGAATTACCCACACAGAAGCAATTTTTTTAAAAAAGTACTGATTCCCTGGCTCACTTCATGCTTAGATCACCTCTTCTGATGAATTCTACAATTGTGAAAATCTTCCTAGTGAGTCAGACAATCAGCCAAATGAACCAAATGATGATTCTGTGAGCATAGAAAGAAAAAAAAAAAGATAGAAAGGACTGCTTCTATACTTTTAATGTGTTGGAAAATTTTCTGGAGAGTCTTATTAAAATGTAAATTCTGGCTCAGTAGGTCCTGAAATTCTGCTTTTCTAATAAGCACCCAGGTGACATTAACACTGCTGGTCCATGGACACAATTTGAGCATCATCTGGGAACCTGAAGACAAAATGAGTTGGAAGTTGCTGGGACCTATACATAGTTGAGCACAAGAAAATACCTAGATAGACCCACAATGTACATGGTATTTAGCAAATACCATTATAGTGTTTTAATTTCCCTGTTAAAACCTAGAGACCAAGAGGTAGACTAGAATAATAGAAATAATCATGGTTATGAAAAATTACATAGTCCCTTAACTATCAAGGCTGGATCCTAATCATTAGAATAGGCATCACCTTGGAGCTTTAGAGAAATGTAGACTATTGGGCCCCACCACAGACCCAGTGAGTCAGAATCTGAGTTTTATCAGGACCACCAGAGGATCTGTATGCACATCGAACTTTGGAAACACCCTGGGCCACTGTCTCCAAATGGAGAGAAAGATTTTATGCTTAGCATGTGAAGTGCAGAAATTAAGGAGTAATCTTAAACTTTCTTCCCATATCTTTTATCTCCAAATGCATTCTTACCATGAAATTAAAGAAAAAAAAATAGAGTAGGGTGGGAGTGGGGTTACAACACTGTGCCACCGATATTTACCACTGGAAAGAGGAGTATCTAGTGTTTCACATGCTACATCAGATTCTGCTGCTAAATATTGCAGGAAAAATTCAGGCTACTGCATGAAGAGATGCAGTCTGAATGACAGTAGCCACTTTTCTCATCATCTTTTATAATAGCTTTATCTGCAAAATGTAGACAATAATGTGTGCCCTGCCTTCCTCACACTGTTGTGTTGAAGGATCAAATGAGATAATGAATATGAAAGGAGTTTGAAAAGTGTAAATCTCTCTACGAATACAAAGGATTGAGAGGAAGAGTGACTTGGTAGAAAGAATACAGAATTTGAAGTCAGAATGTCCAAGTTCCCATCCCTGCAGCCCATAATTTAGCTATTTGGGAATTGGGTAAGTCCTGTAAATGTGTCACGTTTAATCTGTGAAACATGAGAAGTCTTCAAAAAGTTTACAGAAAATGTGCATGATGAAGAAAACTATGGACAGATTTAAAATCTTTTGCACAAAAATAAATTTTACTTTAATTCCATTCTGTTTAATGTTTTTGCCTTAAGGTATGTTTGTTCGCCAGAGAGACAGAGAAAGACAGAGGAGAGAGAAAGTATCATCCCCCAGGGGAGATAGCCATACAACAGTCCCTTTTCCTCCATCCTCCTCTCTAGATTTTGGGCATTCATACACATGTACCTAATGTGTTTCAAACTTCCAGGTCTGGTTCTTGAACTGTAGTCAGTCATGTGGGAATCCAGCTCTTTAGCCACCATGCCAATTGCTAACCCTTTTAATTCGTTTTTTGTTGTTCTTACTTAGTTTTTATTTCAAAATCATTAACTTAACTTTGACATTCAACTAGATTTGGAGGTAAGTAAGCAAAATATGGAACCCAGGGAGAGAACTGAGGTGAGAGCACAGGTTACAGGACATGGCGAGCAGATGGGTGGAGGGGTGCTCTCCTGAGCTACAGAAGGAATGGTCTGGTGGTTAAGAGAAAACACACGTCGGGACCAGCAGATGGAGTAATGGCTATTTCACTGGATTCCCATGTAGTCGACCGCAGTTCAAGTCTGGACCCGGTGGCTTAAACTCATGCCAAGTGCATATGCATGTGTGCCCAAGATCCCAAGAAGAGAATGGAGGGGAAGGGATTGTGGCATGGCCATGTCCCCTGGGGGTGATTTCTCTTTCTGTCTCTCTGTTTCTCTCTATCTTTCTGGCAAGCGCACACACCCTATAGTAAAAACCTCTCTCCCCAAAAATAAAATAAAATAAAAGACATGTCAAATTCATTAGAGTTGTCCACAGGCAGCAATGGTGATCTTCTTGCTGGTCTTGCCATTCTTGGACCCAAAGCACTCCATGGCTTCCATGATAGTCATGCCCTCTTTCACCTTGCCAAAGGCCACATGTTTGCCAGCCAACCACTTAGTCTTGGCAGTACAGATGAAAAGCTGAGAAGCTTGACAAGATGCCAAGGCCTGTATGTTTCAGGGTGAAATTCTCATCATTGAATTTCTGCCATAGATGGACTTGCTACCAGTACCATTATGATGTGTGACATCACCACCATGGCACATAAACCCTGGAATAATTCTGTGAAAGCGGGAACCCTTATAACCATATCCTTTCTCTCCAATGCTTAAAGCATAAGTTTTCTGCTGTCTTTGGAACTTTATCTGCAAACCGTTTGAAGGAGACATGGCCCAAGAGCTTGCCATCAACAGCGATGTTGAAGAATATGGTGGGGTTGACCATGGTTGAAGGTGAGAGACTCAGGTGGTGACATCGCAAAGATTTTATTTCATTTTTCTATGAACTTGTTCAGTCCCTTCTTAAGAATAATAGAATGCCTGCTTGCTCACCTACCAGGATTCCTATGTTGTATCAAGTGAGGTAGTACATATGAAAGTGATTTATTAACTACAAAGTATTATTCAAGTGCTATTTTTTGTTACTATTGTTTACATTCCACAAAGCAAAATACAGACTTACAGAACAATAGTCATGGTGATTAGATATTAGACAGAAAGAACTTCAAGTTTACGAATATTCTTCTTGACCAAATAAGTAATACAACTAGAGTCTCTGGACAGTCTAAAACAGTGGTTTATATAGACCCTGTTCCCCAAAGCAGCAAGAACAGCATCACCTAGGAGTTCATTAGCAATGCAAGTTGTCACCCTCATGCTAGACTTATGTGAATCAGAGACTCTAGGCACTGGGCCTACAATTGTACTTCAACAGCCCTCGGGTGATTCTGGTGCACAATGAACTTACAGAACCCCTGCACTAAAGAAAACACATCTTTCTGAGAAAGTCAGCACTGTGTGCCATTTCTACCAAGCATGAATAGAGGAGTATTTGAGATTCTTTCTGCACAATAATAAAAAATCAATAGGGAATGTTTCATAGACTAGCGTGTATGTGTGTGTATGTGTAAGTGCATAAAATTATTTGATATATCAATGCACGATCACATTTCTTTGGTTAGTCTTTCTATCACTTTAGATGAAGAGGTTTAGAAGTAACAACTGCACAGAAATTCCCACTTTGTCTTTTTCTATCTCCATTCTAATGATGTTGGAAGCTAACATATCACTTAAAATGTGCACACATTTCAGAAATCCTCATCATTCTCTTGGCATATTCATTTGCAAGTCTCCCAGTACACTGAGGCTGCAATTCATTCTAATAAAGCAGAGAATCCTCAGTAGGAAACTCAAATGGGGTCACGCTGCCCACAAAAGACATGCCAATAAAATTACTTCATGTTACTTAAGAAACTTGGTGAGAAACACTCTGTTGCAAAAAAATACCTTGCCGTTTCCTTTACGTGTCACCTACCTTCGTTTCATGAATCAAATCAGGTATTTTTCTCAAGTTGGTCAACTTTCAAAAGCACAGGAGGCCCTGTGAAGTCACTCAATTGCTAAATGATGACTTCTCTGCTGTCGACTGAAGTGTTAAAATATGATGAAGGGAGGAGAAAAAAAAAACTTTAATAATTCAGTTGGCAAATATCAATGCAAATCAGATCTAATTCTTCAAGGTATTCTAGTAATAAAAACTAAAATGTCAGTCTTTGAATGACATCGGTCTCTTTTAAATTTTTTTTTTTTTTTTTTTTTTTTTTTTTGGCCCAGTCACTGAGGTTTTATGCTGTTTTGGCTTTGGAAAACAAATCCAGATGAGGGAGTGTGGGATTTGAAAGGCAGATGGAAAATAGAGCAAGTTAGTCTTCCTAGAACAATCTAAAAGACATTATATAGCCTTAAAAATTCCCACCACTTCCACCCCCCCAAAAAAAATGTCATGAAAAAATTGCTTCAAAATGCAACAGATTATTCTATAATTTTACCTTAGAACAAAAGTCACCACCGTGCTAACACAGGTTCTGAGGACTTCACTGCCCTTCCTTAAGTCATATGGTATGGACACAGAGGTAGGCAGTGGGCAACTCTTTGGGTGACTCTGAGACTTAGCTTATTTTTGTAGCCATGTTGGAGGAGATAGATGGATTCCTACTGCTCCATAAAGAAAACGAAGATATGCATACATTTTTTATTTCTGGAAAAGTAATAAATTGCAGTAATCATGCTTGCTACACACAGAATAACTTCTATCAGTCCACCTATGCAAAATAAGTCAATGGGCTCACTTATTTTTTAAGTCACTTTAGTAGCTGAATCAGCTAGGACTGCAATAATAAAGTAACATAGACTTGGCAGATTCAAAAGCAAAGACTTATTTTCTTATTTATTTCACAGTTCTGGAGCCTAGAAGTTCATTATCAGAGTACCAGCATGGTTGGGCTCTGGTGAGGGCCCCCTCCCTGACCTCAGGATGGCTACCATCTACCTTCTTCCTCCTAGGACTTCTTTGTGTATGGATACAGAGAGAAACTCTCTGGTTCCCTTTTTTTTTTTTTCCTTGGAGAGGTTTTTGCTACAAGGCGCGTTCACTCGCCAGAGAGACAGAAAGCAAGAAATCACCCCCCCGGAGGAATGGCCACTCCTCCATTCTCCTCTCAGGATCTTGGACACGCACGCACACACACCTGGCATGAGTTTAAGCCACCAAGTCCAGGACTTGAACCACGGTCAACTACATGGGAGTTCAATTAGCCATTATGCTAACTGCTGGTCCCTGGTTCCCTTCTTACATGAGCACTAATACCACCATGAAGACTTCACACTCATGACATAATCTATACCTAATTATCTCCAAAGGCCTCATCTCCAAATGCCTTCACATTAGTTAGGAATTAGGACTTCAACATATGAATTTGGAGAGGGGGACACAATTCAGTTCATATCATATAATATGGATTCTTCTGATCATGACTACCTGGACTTCTGGCTCATCTGCTTTCTTTTTTCTTTCTTTCTTTTACTTCTTTTTTTTAAGAGAGAGACTTTCTACTATAGAGCACTTGTGCTCACTGGACAGACAGAAAGACAGAAAGCGAGAAATCACCCTCTGGGGGGATGGCCACTATGCAATCCCCTGGGATTCTCCCTTTGAAATTTGGGGCACACACACACATGTGACTGGCATGAGTTTTAAGCTGCCAGGGCCAGGACTCAAACTGTGGTCAACTACATGGGAGTTCAGTGACATGACTATTATGCCATCTGCTGGTTTCCATCTGCCTTTCTTTGAGATCTGGGGTCATAGAATATTATGGCCCTGGGACCAGCAGTTGGCATAATGGCTATATCACTGGACTCCCATGTAGTCGACCACGATTCAAGTTCTGGACCCAGTGGTTACACTCATGCCAGGCATGTACGCATGAGTGCCCAAATCCCGAGAGGAGAATGGAGGAGAAGGGATTGCAGCATGGCCATTCCCTCGGGGGGAGGGGGGTGATTTCTCGCTTTCTGTCTCTCTGTCTCTGTGTTTCTGGTGAGCACACATGCCCTATAGCAAAAAAAAAAAAAAAAAAGTCTCTTAAAAAAAAAAAAAAGAGTATTCTGGTCTTATTGTCGTATTTCTTTTGGACCTTTTGGACTGGATATAGTCTGGAGTGAAACCAT
The DNA here is from genome assembly GCA_026018925.1 of Tupaia tana. Classification (NCBI taxonomy): domain Eukaryota; kingdom Metazoa; phylum Chordata; class Mammalia; order Scandentia; family Tupaiidae; genus Tupaia; species Tupaia tana. The sequence goes on along the minus strand of JAKSZU010000020.1, from coordinate 18,726,232 downwards.
GTCTTAAACTCAGGATATGCAGCTATGTGCAGAGACCCAATAGGAACAGCATTATCACCCTGTTGCTTGCCCCTCACCCAAAGTTTGTAGAGACAACCTCGAGTGTCATTTCTATAATGCCAAAGAACCAGTATGAGAGCCAAGGCACATCCCATTGGGTTATTCCTGTACTATACCAAGCTGGGCTGAAAGGGGAATTTGTTTTATGCATATATGAAGCATAGAACTTTTACCCTTGGCAGTTGGTTTCTGACTGTTGCTAAAGGAAGTAATTCCCCTCGAAACGTTTAAGTGCTAAGCTCGCCACAGCAGGCTGACTCCGCTGTTGACCATCAGAGTGGATCAAGCGCTCTGCTGAGGCTAGAGTACAAAGCTGCTAAGCCTGTGAGAATGTCTGTGGATCTTCACTCAGAGTTGTTCCTTTTCAAAGGTGTGGTTCTGCCAATGAAAAGCCTGGTGGCAGGAGTACCTCATAATCTTATCCTATAATGCTGTGTGATGGTGACGGATTGGTGACTGGGGCAGGAATATAGGGTGGCTACCTGTATTCCTGGCCAGCCTGCAGGTACTTCATCTCGTTTCTGACCTGATCCTGTTAAATAAAAAGAATCCTCATATGGAGACAGGCCAAGAGTTGTTTTAGTAGAGCCAGAAAATTCATTTTCTGATTCCAGTTGGCTAAGGTGGTACCTTTCTGGATTCTAACAGATTCTCAGCATCTGCTGAGACAAAAAGATGAGAAAGTAGTTCCCTTTTTTTTGAGACTTCTTTGTTATATGAGAGAGTTCCATGAGACTTAGATAAGCCAAAATTATTATTCAGGTCTTTTCTCACCGTGGTATCTATCACCACCAGTCATACCGGTACCATTACTATTATTATTACTACTACTTCTACCACCACCAGAAACAACCACACTGGTTTCCAACACTTTGTAAATGAGGAAGTGCCTACTCTAGGCCAGTCATATCATAGGTACTCTGCGTTCATAATTGCTCATGTTGTTGGAGCTATTTGTCCATCATCCATAAGTGATTCTCTGAATTTTTCAGAACTCATTCCCAACCCAAGGCCAGAGCTCTAGAGGCAATTATGTAAAAATCATGAATGGGGGCCACAGAGCATTGCCCAGGGACATTGCTTGGTTTGATCAGGCAAAGAGTAAAACCTTCCAGATCGTAGTAGGAACTCTATATGCATTTGTCTCCCTGTTGACCTTTCATAAGAAACTAATCAAGCATGCAAAAAATTGTGTGTGTGTGTCTATGTGTTGTGTGTGTGTGTATGTGGACATATATGTACTGCATAACAATATTTGGTCAATGATGGACCATATATATGATGATGGTCTCGTGAGGAATATATTGACTATATTGTTATATATACTATAGACATGTAGTAAGCTATGACATCTAGGATTGTGTAAATATATTCTATTATGTTCACACAAGGACAAAATTGCCTAGTGATGCATTTCTCAGAACCTAACCCAGGCATTAAGTGATGCATGACTGTGTATATAAACTTTCACACACATTCATACATGTGCTTAAATTATTTATATGAACTTGATTTTATTTTTAATACTAATTTTAATGAAAACGTCTTGCTTGTATCACTATGATCACGGATAATCTATTACAATAAACTGTTTGTTAGCCGTGGCCTAAGTTTTCACCCTCAAAGGACAGGGACTATGAGTTTCCAGTCCATTCTTGAAGTAGAAAATAGTCCATTCAAAACCACACTAAACATTATATTTGAAACCCTGAATGCCAATTGGACATTTGAGGTTTTTAATAAGAAATATAACAGTATATCATAACTTCTCAGTTATAATCATTAAAAACTACTGTACAAAAATTCATCTCTGGGGAATAATCGTCGTCATGAATCACACAGTTTTCCATAGTAATGTTTGTCAAACTATCTTGATACCTACAGTATCAAAATTCATCTGTGTATTAGTTTTCTAGGACTGACACAGCAAACTATCACAAGTTTGGTAGCTCAAAACAACAGAAATGTATGTTTTTCACTGTTCTTAAAGTCAGAAGTCCAAAATCAAGGTGTCAGCAGGCCACACATCCTCTGAAGGTTCTATGGAAAAATGCCTCCTGTCTATTTCAGGCTTTTGACTTTTCTTAGCTTGTGGTAGCATTATTGCTAATCTCTGCCTCTGCCTTCCATGGCTTTCTCTTCTGTGTCTCTGTATCTGAGTGTCTCAGATTTCCCTTTTCTTTCATCAAGGCAATGGCCATTGGATTTCCCTAAATCCAAGATGATCTCATCTCAAAATGCTTAATTACCTCTGCAAAGATACTTTTCAAATAAGGTCACATTCACTGATACTGGAGTAAGAAGTTGGCCACAGCTTTTGGGGGCCACTATTCAATTAACTATAATCTGCTTTGTAGAGAAAAAATAGAGAACAGTAAGATTTCAGTGGAATGAACTCAAAAGACTTTTGAAAGGCAAAGTCTGGGGTGCTTCAATGACTGCCATATTCAAATAAAATGCAATTACGTCTTGCCTTTATTATCAAATAATCCAAGAAGAGATTTAATACAATATATAATGTTCTTAGTTTACCTATAAAGCCCAAAGTCTTTTTTTTTACAGTTTAAATCTCACTGATATATTTTCCCAATCTTAAAAGAACAATAAATCATAAATACTCAAACAGCCAAAGATAATACTGAAGCAATTTTGCAATCTTAATTACAGTGAACTCTTTTTTTATTCCTTTTATTCTCTGTGAACAAGTCTATGCTTTTTCCTTTTTTTTTCTTTCATTTATTTATTTTTACATTTTTCCACAAACATTTACTTTACATATCAAAAAATTTTAGCTCATACTCCATAGTTCTTGACATCATGTCAGGGGTCATCCGTGCCCATTTAAGGGGCTGGCAGGTGGCGTGGTGGTTAAGGGTGCTAGACTCCCACATGGTCGACCACGGTTCGAATCCCAAAGTCTCTTTAGATAAACAGAGAGGAAATAAAAACTAGACTAGCCTGGCTTTAGATTTCCTTTATGACATGCTAACTGGGTGAGTTAGTAAGGTGACTTCCTTCGATCTATATAAAAACCTACAAAATGGCATGTAATAGTACTTTTTCATTACTATTGTACGAATTAAAAAGATAATGTTCATGAAGCACTTACAACAGCACCTGACCTGTTACACTGTCAATAAATATAGTTGCTATTATTGTTGTCCTATTAAAATTTCCAAAAGTTAAAAAAAAAACAAAACAAAACAAAAAAACTGTGTGGTCAATGTGCAAAGGCTCCAACCCACAGGCGACTATGCCAATAAAAAGACTACATTTAATAATGACCCATTTGCATCTTTCCTTCACCCCAGTGCTTTAGTTATAGAGGATTTTTTTCTCTCTTAACCTGGCTTAAATACAGTAAAGTAATGGAACCTGTTCCTCCAAACATTACTTACAATAGATCTGTCAGGTGTCCTACTTTAATGGTTTTGCAAATAGCAAAGCTTATAAAACACCCAAATATAAGGTAAAAGAGAAATATCCAACACAATTCAGAGGCAAGCAGCCAAAATGAGCTGAGGACGAAAGGTTAGCAGAGAGGACATTCGTCTCCAGCTGGGAAAGAGAACCTCAGTCTGCTCGACCTGTATGTACTTTCTTCCTGTCTGGACATTCTCCACACAGCTGTAACTTCTGCTGCCCCTTGGCTACTGTCTCTCTCATAACCTTAGTTGTGACTTTCCCTGATTCTCTGGGCACATTGGGCTATGTTTTCCAAGGGAGGCTTTCCTGATTCTAGCAATGTACAGAGGGAGACAGGGGTGCCTGGTGCCTTGAGGAGGCAGCCAAACCTGCACACTGCAACGGCCTGTCAGATGGCATCCACCGTTCCTTGCAGTCTGGCTTCCTGCCTCCTCCTCATTTCTCCTTCCTAATCTCCTCTATATTCTCTGCTGTCTGGCACCAGGAAAATATGCACCATCATATTCTCTGCTTTCACTCTCTAACTCTAAGGTCTTCTAAACTTTGAGTCAAAGTTCTAAGAAATAGAAGTCTAAGAAACTGTCCTCTTTGGAGTACACTTGCTACCAGCTCCTAGGCACCACAGTGGACAATTAGTAGCTTTGCCCCATCCTGTGGGCACAGGCACAAATCTGGCAAATAATAGTAGAGTGTCAGTGTAATTGATGCCTGTGACTTCAAGGAATATCCTAATTTTCATTTTGGATCACTTATGGAAAGAGAATGTGATTTCAAAAAGTTCAAAATCAAAGAGAAAAGGAAAAATATGGTGGTAGAAAAGTTCTATGTTTATTTGTTTGTTTATTTACCTGAGAGAGAGAATATTTGCCTCAAGGCCTTGCCATGTCACTATCCTCCCACCTCAGCCTCCCAGTGAGCTAGAACTGTAGTAGCATGCCTCTGTGTCCAGCCTGTTTCGTCTCCTCAAGCTTCCAGAAGCTCGGCTGTGTTGATATATAACATTAGCCCAATGGAGTCCATTTTGGACTTCTCACTTCCCAAACTGTAAGATAATAACTTCGTATTTTTTTTTAATTTTGCCAAGGGGCATGTGTGCTTGCCTGAGAGAGATGGACAGAGAGAAGGAAGATGAGAAAGTACTCCATGTGGAAAATGATCTCACAGTAATCCTTTCTCCTCCATATCTCCCTCCTTTGGGGATTTTAGGCACACATAAGCACCCCACATGTTTCTCAAAATATCAGGTCTAGGACTCAAACTCCATATTTAGACATGTGGGATTTAGCCACCTTAATCATCAGGCCAGGGCCGGCCCTAAACATGTATTATTTTAAGACACAAAACTTGTTGTTATTGAAGCAACAGAAAACTTATACAAGTAGTGAACCCTAAGAGTTATTCACAGACAGACATTAAGTTATGTAAAATTGGCTGGACCAGCCCCATGGTCTAGTGGTTAAGGGAGCTGATCCCATATGGCTGACCATGAGGTTTGCATCCCTGCCTCAGCATTTTAAAAGCATACTGGACATGTGTGCATGCATGCAACAAATCCCTACAGGGTAGAGAAATGTAAGAGAAGGGGGACTGTGGTGTGATCATGCTCTAATGAGGGGTGCTTTCTTCCTCTCTCTCTCTGTCTCTCTCTGGCAAGCACATGCACCCTCTTGTGATTTTTTTTTTTTTTTAATTGACTTGAGCTGTTTTGGGATGAGAAAAGATACCAAACATATGTTTGTACAGAATTACTTGTTTGGACATAATAGAAAATAATGGAGAATTTGAGGTACTTTGATCAATGATATCAGAACATATTTTATTCCTGATGACTAATATTCAAAGAATTGTATTATGATCAAATATAATGCAAAAATATGCCAACAGAAGCCTCTCTCTTTCTCTCTCTTTTTTTTTCTTTCTTTTTTTTTTTTTATGATCCACAAAGCACTTCAGGAGCTTGCACTGCCTCGGGGTAATCGTTGTGAACATCAATTATCATTGTACCATTGCTGCATAGAAGCATCCACTGGTAGTAATATTTCCAGGCAATGAACACTAGATAAACCATCATTTACTATGATGTAGTGCCTAGATTCTGCCTGTTAAATTATAACTCTGGGAGAACGGTATAACTCTTTCAGAATTAAAATATACTCATTTTAGGTGTTTGCCTTGAAATTCATGGAGAGAGATAGGATATGGGATAAAAGGAGGTCTCATGGTTACTATTAAGCATTTGTTCTTAAAATGCCAACACATGGGCTCACAATCAGTCCTCCAGCAGAACGGAGCTTAGGTAAGCAGTTGTTTCATTTTAATCTCATTTGGTGCCCTGGGCATCAGTGTTTGGAGCCTGCCTTATGGACACATTATTTTTCATGCCAACACAGGTAAACTATAAGCTAGCTGAGGAAGAGGCAATATCTTCTTTTCTCACTTACCTTCCCTGTATGTTATACTAACCATCCTTTGTAGAGTAGAACCAGGTCCACAGCAAATAATAAACTATTGTTGAATTAGTTAAATAACAGTGGCTAAGGTTAGTGAACCTCATTTACAATGAGCTTTCCCACACTGCTTTGGTTGACCACCAGATGCAGTGCTCATGCAGAATGACTCCAGAGTTGCACAGCCTGAGGTGGAATTCTGGCTCTTCATTCCTGTCTAAATGTTGTGGGGAAATGTACTTCATCTTTTTTTTTTTTTCTTTTGAGAGAGATTTTTACTATAGTGCATGTGTGCTCACCAGAGACACAGAGAGAGACAAAGAGAAAGTGAGAAATCACCCCCAGGGAGAATGGCCATGCCATAATCTTCCCCTCCATTCTCCTTTTGAGATTTTGGGCACACATGCACATGTACCTGGTGTGAGTTTCAAGCCACCAGGTCTAGGACTCTAACAGTGGTTGGTCAAGTAGAAGTCCAGCACCTTAACCACTATACCACCTGCTGGCCCTTAGCCTTTTTAAATCTCAATTTCCTCATCTGCATAAATAAATAGATAAAAGTAAAAGTGGTTTCTGTCTCATGGGGTTGTTAGAAAATTAAGTGAGACAGTCCCCACAATGTACTTCAGAATGGAGCCTGTCATTCACCAAGAATTCTATAAATCATGGGTTGTTAATGTCTTTTGGGTGGAGAGAGAGAAAATGCAGACCACAGGCATACAATGACTTATCCAAAGCCCTTTGTGACAAAAGGGGAAATCTAGCTCAAAATCTCACTCTCTTCTCTCTATCCTGTGCAAATACCCAAGTTCAAAATCCATTATTTAATCTCTCTTCTTTTTTCTTCTCAGTGCATATACACACACGTGCATGCATGTGTATACACACACACACACACACACACACACACACACCCCTACACCACTGCCGGGCCTCAGCTGCTGGGGAGAAGCTCTGGAGAGCTCCACATGTTCCTGTCAGAAACCTGCTAATGGCAGATGACAGCTGTGCAATGACAGAAGCTGTGTGCTTCGGGGGCCATTCTCCTACAGAGAGGAGAAATTTCACATCCAGTCCTAAAAAGGCATCCAGCTTTATCCTCCTTCCTGTGTGCGCCTGTGGCTGCCTCCCTGACCGCCAACCACTGTGCTCATATAGCGGTTGGTTTATCTGCCCTTTATAAACCTGCTAACTTCAGGAAATCTGAAAAACCCGATGGCAGAAGTAGTTCACCAAATCCCTCCTAGGCTTCTGAGAAGACAAGGCTGCCCTCGTACTTCCAAGGCTTAGAGATAGAGATCGGTATCTTGTCAAATGAAAGGCAGGCCGCCTTGAGGATTTGAATCACTTTGCTTATCCTGCTCTCCTCTCAAGCTCATCCTCCAAACCAGCCTCTAATGGAGGATCTAATGGGGCCCACATATGGGGATAAACACAGCATATTAGCTCTGCAGGAGCTGCCAGAAAGGACAGTAGCTATTTTGTGCTTCAGGTTTTGAGGAGAAGAGAATTTGACAAATGGTCCATGTCCCTGGGGGATTAGAAGCAGAGAGTCTAGGATAGCCAGAGAAGAGGATGATAAAGACAAGGACAACACAGACTGATACTCCATTTCCCAAATCTCTCTTTACATGGAGAGAAGAGAAATATTGTTTAAGTTGCAAATCCTGCTGCTTGTGATCCAGGGAGTCCTGTCGAATATGCAGCTGAACAGCTCTCTGAGCAGGGGCTGATCTCAAAGCCTCATCATTGCTGTTCACTCCCCAATCTGGCATCACTTTTCAAGGGATTTGTTTTGTATTTTCAATGTTAACACTCTGAGCAGGGAAAAGATGCCAGCCTTATGAGCAGCGCAACACAGCTTGGTAATTGGTTTTTAAATGCTTTTCTGCTTTAAATTGTTACCATGGGTCTTGCGTTCGTCCTCCCTGGGGGAATTTCAATCTTTTATTTTTTGAAGGGTGACTTTTCCTTCTCCTATGAGAATTAAGGGACAAATTTACAATTCTTGGCTCTCTAAAGACTTCAAGAGGAGATAACATGTTATCCTACCAAACAGGCTGCTGGAAAGGATACAGAACCAGGAGTGAGGACAACTGGATTTCATTTCTGACTCTGCGTGATCTTAGATCACTCTTCTCACAGTATAAATTTCCTTATGAATAAAACAAGGAATCTCACCTACACTTGCATTTCTCAAACTTTCATAGGCATAGCAATCACTCAGGATCCAGCTAAACTCCAAATTCAGATTTAGCATCTCTGGGTGGGGCCTGGGACGGTGCATGAAAGCCAGGTGAGCGCAGTGCTGCTGGTCCAGGTTCATGTGTTGAGTTCCAAGAGTCAAGAACACTATTGCTGCGAGTGTGATCCAGTGACCACCGGCAGTCCTGCCAGCGCCCTTTCTATTACACCTTCTGAGTCCCACGTGTTTTCACCATCTGTGCTACTACACGCTGTTTCAGTCTCAAAGTTAAGACTTCAGCGATCCACCAGTTGGCATCCTTGCTTCTGCTTTCCAGGACTCTATTCCACACCAAGCCATCAGAGTGCCCTTTCTGTTTGTTTGTTTGCTATAAGGTTAATGCACTCACTAGAGAGAGACAGAGAAAGACAGAGAGGAAGAGAAAGTGAGAAATCACTCCCCAGGGGCAATGGCTACACCATAATCCCTTCTTCTCTCAGGATTTTGGGCATGCACACACACATGGCTGGTGTGATTTTCAAGCCTCCCAGCCCTGGACTCAAGCAGTGCATTAAGCCTGTGGGATCCATCCACCTAAGCCTCTGTGCTCCTCGCTGACCCCAGAGTGCCCTTTGAAAAACATAAATCAAATTATATCACTTCCTTAAACACTCCAATGACATCCAGAATATTTTGAAATAAAATTCTGGGATTATCATGTCCTTATAGGATTTAGCCATTTACTACTGTATTATCTCTGTCTCCTGTCACTTTCCGTCTCTCGCTGTGCTTTAATTAAATGGTTTTCAAATAGGGGTGATTTCTGCCTCCCAGAGGACATCTGGAGGTGGACATCACATTTTTAGTTGTCACAATTGGGAGAGTATAACCGGCATTCAGTAGGTTGAGCTAAAGCTGCTGCTGAAATCCTACGATGCACAGAAGAGCCCCGTCACAAAGAATATTTTAACCCCAAATACCAGTAGTCTCACTGCTGAGAAAGCCCGCCCTAGCCACGCTGCCCGGGTTTTATTGCTCAGGATTTTAGGTTCTTTCACATCTCAGGATCTTTGTGTTTGCTCTGCCTTCTGTGCCTCGAGCCACGAGATGTGTACACACACGTACATAGACACACACATCCTTTGCACTATCAAGGCTTTATTTCAAATATGGCATCCTAAAGAAAATCATCCCTGATCACCTTATCTCACATGCTCTGCAACCATGGTCAACCATGTGGGAGTCCAGCACATTAACCACCACGCCAAATGCCCTGTAGCACTGTTACTATTCAAAAGCTTATTATTTGCTTACTTGTGACATTTTTATCTGTATCCCTCACTACAATGGATATAAATCTCTTGTCCCATGATGGAATTTTCTTTGTCCATTTTATTCACTGCTACACCCTCAGTCATACTGCTATAGCCTAAAAGGATGACCAGCACATATTCACTGTTCACAGATATATATATGTGTGTGTATTTTGAATTAATTAGCAAATAACTGAATTCACAACTGAATCTATTTGGGAGTAGGAGATGTGTAGATATATAGGTAGATTAAATATAATGATTAATATATTTTAATTATAGACTTCATATTCCCATTCCATGCTAACTGAAGCACAATCTCTTGAGTATAGAATCAAAGAATCTACTTTTTGTTGCGCTGTTGTACTGTAGCGCACATGTGCTAGCCAGAGAAAGAGAAAGAGGCAGAGAGCGTGAAAGTGAGAAATCACTTGGGACCAGCAGTTGGTGTAATGGCTATGTTGCTGGACTCCCATGTAGTTGACTGCGGTTCAAATCCTGGACCCAGTGGCTTAAAGTCACACTGAGCGTGTGTGCGTGCATGCCCAAGATCCCAAGAGGAGAAAGGAGGAGAAGGGCTTGCGGTGTGACCATCTCCCCACAGGGGGCTGATTTCTCACTTTCTGTCTGCTGTTTCTCTCTGTCTTTCTGGGAGCGCATGTGCCCTATAGCAAAAACCTCTCCAAAAAAAAAAAAAAAAGAGAGCGAGAGAGAAATCACCCCCAGAGGGGAAGACTACCTCAAAATCCCTTCGTCTCCATTCTCCTCTCAGATTTCTAGATACACATGCACACATGCCTGATACGATTTTCAAGCTACCAAATCTGAGACTTGAACCATGGTCAACCATGTAGGAGTCCAGCACATTAACCACTACACCAAATGCTGTCTCCAAGAATCTACATTTTAACAAGTTTTCCTTATGATTTCTATATACACTAGCATGTGATCCCACTAGGCTAGATAATAGCTCACTCCTTCCTTTGACTCACAGGGAGTGAGTCATGTGCTCACTTCTCAGCCTGTGCTTGAGTCTTGCTAGCAGATCAGCTTTTCTCCTGTCCTGCTGGGAAATGACTACAAGCTCTGTTTGTGGTTTTCTCTCTGTGTGGGGGGACTTTGGGGAGGGCCTGGAGCTTAAATCTGACCAGGAACTCAATCCACCCTTACCACGCGGTTGCATAGACCTGGTTTATTTTTCTTGAAAGTTGAAGAAAGCCTGAGGGGAGGGAAGGAAATGACCTTTCTTGAACAAATAGTAATAAAGTGAGAAATGAATAAAGTATAAGCAAAAACTATAGGAATTTAACTTGAACTATTGAGTTTCATGAGGAGTTTTAAAAAACTAGGGTTTTGATTTTTTTTTGGTTTTGTTTTTCCCACAGCCATACCAGTGGCTGTAAGATCATAGTCATCCAGAACTTGTAAGTGATTTCACACTCAAGGCTAATGAGCCATGTATTTCCCATCTGGAATTGGTATCATTGCTTTCTATTCTTTATTTATTTATTTATGTAAGAGCCTTTACATTTATCCCTGTTGCATGCAGTCTCAGTAGATTTGTTTTATTGTTGAAGTCTTATAATATGCCAATGATCTTGAAATTTTTGCTACAATAGACCAAACAAAACACCAATTCCCTGAAGACCTCCCTTGAAATAAAATACAGTGTACAGTGGGGACATTAGCTGCATATTCACATAGTTCATAAGTAATTCACCCTTTGGACACAATTCTACCTTAACACTATTCCTACCATATAGTATAATGTTCACTGTGCAATCATTACTATTTTTTTTTTTTTTGGAGATGTTTTTCCTAGAGGGTGTGTGCGCTCGCCAGAAAAAGAGAGATACAGAGAGACAGAAAGAGAGAAATCACCCCCCAAGGGGATGGCCACGCCATAATTTCTTCTCCTCCCTTCTCCTCTCTGGATCTTGGGCGCATACGCACACGTGCCCAGCGTGAGTTTAAGCCACCAGGTCTGGGACTCGAACGGCGGTCAACTACATGGGAGTTCAGCAACATAGCCATTATGCTAACTGCTAGTCCCAATCATTATTATTATTTATTTTCTGTGGTTAAGCTATTTCAATTGGTTAAAATCAGTAGATTTGATTACCATGTTTTTTTTTTTCTTCAGGTTCTTTTCTTTTCTTTTTTTTTCTTTTTTTTTTTTTTTTTTGAGAGTATTTTGCTATAGGGCACATGCGCTCGCCAGACAGAGAGAGAGATAGAGAGATAGAAAGCAAGAAATCACCCCCCCCCCCCCCAGAGGCAATGGCCACGCCAAAATCCCTTCTCCTCCATTCTCCTCTTGGGATCTTGGGCGCGCATACACATGCACCCAGCATGAGTTTAAGCCACTGGGTCTGGGACTCAAACCATAGTTGACTCCATGGGAATTCAGCGACATAGCCATTACACCAACTGCTGGTCCCCTTCTGTTCTGTTATTAACATGAAAAGTCAAGTGAAGTTAAACATGTACCATTGTATTTTATCATTTTCTCCCTACCTCGATAAATCTATTAATAATACAACATTGGTTATTGGATAGGCAATTTAAAAATAAATAAATAAAGCCTGAAACTCAACTATCTTCTGAACACCCAGTAACAGCAGTTACAAAATTAATTAAGTAGTTTATTGTTTTTAATCAGAGAAGTTACTAGTAGTCTGTGGTGTAGAATGATGACCACCATCATCAGCAATTATTCTCTGAGTAGCCTCTTTCGTGTTCCAAGCAGTAATCTAGATCCTGAATACTATGGAGGAGTAAGGGCATTAAATTAAGCAAAAAGAAAAAAGCACTGAACTCCACTATTAAGGTACATTTTGGTGAGGACATACTAAAGATCTGTAAGAGGCAAGCCTATTGATCATGTGTGTCCTTAATTAGCCAGTTATTGACAGGACTACTGCTGGCATCACATAGCAAATAGATGGCCCTGAGGACAGGACGTCTTTCCTTAATTTTTAAAAGAATTTATTGAAAAGTCCTTTAATGAATTCTGTGTGGAAAAGTTTATAAAGTTAGACTAGCAAGACCCAAGATGGTAGGTATACAAGAACAAAAAAGTTCTCAGGAATGCTTTACAGGAACCTTATTTACTTTTTTTTTTTTTTTTTTTTTTTTTTTTTTTCAATTTGCCAGAGGGTATCTGCACTCACCAGAGAGACACAGAAAGAGAGAGGGGAAAATTGAGAAAGTACACCAGTAAGAGGGGTGGTCACATAGCAATCCCTCCTTCTCCATCTTGCCTTCCTTCCAGAATTTTGGGCATGCATGCACACATGTCTACCATATATTTTAAGCGACTAAGTCCAGAACTCAAACCACAAAGTTGGTCATGTGGAATCCAACCGGCATAACCACCACACCACTGGCTGATCCATGAACCTTTAGTTTTACCTGTCTCTGAAAATATGGGCATTTTGCCATGCCTAGGCATCTATGTTATCACTTTTACCCACATCAAACTTGGCACATCTGCTTCAGAAAGAGATAGGTACAGTGCCATTCCACTGGATCATCGCTCCAGCATCTCCACATGCAAATGCCTGTTATCAACCACATCCCAGTCCATGAAGGTTGCAAAGATAATGCTAAACTTGATTGTGGTTCTTTTGGGACCAGAGATTAAAAGAAGAGTGGGATCACCTCTAGTCAAAATTTATTTTAAATTATTGTGTAAAACAAGCCTCTTGGGTCCAGCAGTTGGCATAATGGCTATGTCACTGAACTCCCATATAGTGGACTGCAGTTTGAGTCTCAGACCCAGTGGCTTAAACTCACACCAGGTGAATATGCATACATTCCCAAGATCCCCAGAGGAGAATGGAGGAGAAGGGATTGTGGCATGACCATCCCCCTGGCGGGTGATTTCTCGCTGTCTGTCTCTCTGTCTTTCTGGCAAGTGCACGCACCCTATAGTAAAAAGCTCTCAAAAAAAAAAATAAATAAATAAATAAATAATAAGCCTCTCAAAGTGAGAAGTCCATCTTAATGACCTACATTGACAGTATTATTCCTCTTATGCATTGAATTCACAAACATTCTACTACCAGTATGTAGAGATCACTTAACTCCATGCTGAAATGAAGTATCACTTCAATGGTTAAACATAGCCATTGAAATGATTAGTCAAAAACAATACATTAGTTATAGATCAGGACTAAGAACATATCAAGAAAAAATATGCCTTATAAGAAAGTCATATTGAGGGACTAGCAGTTAGCATAATGGCTATGTCGCAGGACTCCCATGTAGTCGACCGCGGTTCGCATCCTGGACCTGGTGGCTTAAACTCATGCTGGGCGTGTGTGCGTGTGTGCCCAAGATCCCAAGAGGAGAATGGAAGAGAAGGGATTGCGGCATGGCCATCCCCCCTGGGGGGTGATTTCTAGCTTTCTGTCTCTCTCTGTCTCTCTCTGTCTTCCTGGCAAAAACATGAGCCCTATAGCAAAAACCTCTCCAATACATACATACATACATACATATATATATATATATATATATATATATATATATATATATAATAAAATAAGAAAGTCATATTGAAATCTTGACTTTTTAATAAGTAAATACTGGGTCATCAGAAAAGTTACGACATATTTTTCCATGCAAAAATGCATCATGGCTTTTCAGACAACCCAATAATTTTATAATTAACATTACCCACTTCTCAGGCTGGTTTATCAAGTAAAACTGCATTTTTGAAGGTGGTGGTGGTTTTTATCCTAATGACTAGAGCTCCCTTCTTGCCTGTAGTGAAGCTATCCTTTTCTTCCCTTGAGAGTCACTGCATGTAGATCTCCACACAAAGGGGTTTATGAAATTTCATACTGGCTCCTCTTCTTGCCCTAAAGCTGTTTTTTTTTTTTTTCTCTCCTGAATGTGCCACCATTAAGAGCTGATGTCTAGGAAGCTGATGTCATACTGACACCCAGGAAGTCACTTCTCTCATTGCTTTTGTCACTGCTGCAATGCTGAGTTGTCACTGCTCATTTCCAAAGGCCAGGTTCAAACTGCTGGTGTGGGGAAAAAAAAGAACAAATGAAGTCCCTTTTCCCCAGTACTTACCACATCAAGATGTAAGACTTGAAATATTAATTTTTAGCCTCTCAAAATAGAGTTCAATCCTGAAAGATGTCTTTGCATTTTTTTCTAAGAGTTCACCACCATTTGCTTTCAGGTATAATGTGTTTGTTGAAGTAAATCAAATTCATATCTTAATTCACTCATTTTGTTCAGGAGTTAAAATATTGTCTGCCAGGACCAGCAGATGGTGTAGTGGTCATATCACTGGAATCCCACATGGCCCGACTGTGGTTTGAGTCCCGGACCTGGTAGCTTGAACTCGCACCAGGTGCATGTGCATGAATGCCCAAAACCCCAAGTGGAGAATGTAGGAGAAGGGATTGTGGCAAGACCATCACCTCTGGGGGGGGTGATTGCTCACTTTCTGTCTCTCTGGCAAGCATACACACCCTATAGCAGTATACCAATAGAAAATGGAAAAAGATATCAAGAAATGAGATAAACATGATTATTTTATATTTTACTCAGATATCTCATTTTTAAAATTAAAAACACATTTCTGAAGTGGGAAAACTTTTAGGGTAAAAGGTAAAAAAATGTATTATCATCTCCATAATGAAATACTAAGTCTGTTTCTTTAAGAACACAAAGGAAACAATCATAGAAATTTTTTTTTAAAATCAAATTAGTATGAAGTGTCACAACTTAGAAAAGTTTCAAGAGACAAGTTATGAACAAATTTCAAAAGAGGAATAGGTGAATTTAGTTTACATAATCATTAAATGTTAATAAGATTGTCTGAACCTGTGAAATACAGTGAGAAATTTTAAGAAATTGATTTCATTATGGAATACTAAATTCTTTGTCCAACATGCACTGAAGATCTGGGGGAAAAAAAACACCATAAGTAACAGAACAGTTGAAATGAGAAACAAAAGAGGAATTTTTCCTAACATTTTTAAACCTGTCAAGAAGACGTGTTAGGTTTTTACAGTGAGACTGTGCTCATGTTTGTGTCATATATCCAAAGTGCCACAGGAAAAAAATTTATGGGGGTTATTGTTCATTTCTTTTTCCAAGTATATATTTATTACTTTCTCCCGTGAATCTCAGTGCTTTACAGATACCGGACTTACAAATAAAAAAATAAAAAATAAATTAAAAAAAAAACATGATGGTGTATGGGAAAAGCATAAAATTATATTCAAGTTCTAGAATGAAATGTTGAGGCATATGCAGCTTTGAAGTTAAACAACTGTATGTGACATCAAGCTTTAGAAATCAGAAAAAAGTACAGAGAAAACTGCACCATCCATACATCTTGCATCAGTCAGGCAGAGAGAGAAAGAAGTAAAGAGGACTCTCCCAAGCACTTAAAATCCTGCTACTTAAGAGGCCTAAGGAAACAGATGACCACATTGTCGACGGTGCTTCAAGCCCAGACCCAGTGGCTTAAAAATCACGCCAGGTACATGTGCGTGCATGCTCAAAACGCCAAGGGAAAGAATGGAAAATGGATTGTGGTTTGGCCATCGCCCCTGGGGGAGTGATTTCTCACTGTGTCTACCTCCCTCCCATAAAGGCAAATGTACACACCCTAAGGCAAAAAGCTCTAAAAAAAAAAAAAAAAAAAAAAAAAAAGAAGAAGAAGAAAAGAAAAGAAAAAAGGATCCTGACCCCATTAAGTAAAGAAGTGGATAGATTAATGGGCAGCCACACCAAGGTAACATTTTAATGATGTGTCTCAAGAAAGTTTACTGGGACCAGTAGATGCCACAGTGGTTATGTCACTGGACTCCCATGTAGTTGACCATGATTCAAGTCCCAGACCCAGCAGCTTAAAACTCACACCGGGCATGTGTGCATGTGTGCCCAGAATCCCAAGGGGAGAATGAAGGAGAAGGGATTGCAGTGTGGCCATCTCCTCTGGGTGGTGACTTCTCACTTTCCATCTCTCTGTCTCTCTCCATCTCTGGCAAGTACATGTGCCCTATAGTAAAATAAATCTCTAAAAACAAAAAAAAGGAAGTTCACTGTTTTTATGTTAGTCACTTTTTCTTCCATGTACTTTACTGTTACCTTTAGTCACCTCTATGAACAATGTCAACATTGTCTCACCGTCCTTTACAAAGGAAGGCTATCAATACACAAAACAAGTGTATTTAACATTTTTTCTATTAAAATTTGTAAACTGAATCTTATTTTTAAATTTGTTTCTTATATGAGAAGATTTGACTTTGAGGTTTCAAATGACCAAATCTACTCAGTGGGATCATTTATTATACATGTTGACTTTAATCCCAATAGTAGTTGAAATGGACTCACTTTGATCATCTCCCTCACTTGTAAGAGCCCAAATATGCTTCTTCAAAATGATAAAGCAAGAAGACCAGCAGCCACAGCAGAGAAAAAAAGATAATTCGACCCATCCTCTGGCCCTCATCAACAATAGCTGTCATTGCAAATGAAAGGTTAGGCTGCCATTTTGATTGGGTTCCCCTCTGTGCTACATTACACTGATGTTTGGTGCAAAGTTGGAGCTGGGGGCTGGGGACATCTCATCTGGGAAAAACAACTCAATGTATTATTTTTCAGCTAAAATACTTTGTAAAATATGTCAGAACAATATCTTATATACTATGCCTTTTCTTCTCAAACTACACTGGAGGCAAGGAAAATAACTTAGTTTCTGCTGCAACAGCAGTTCCTATTCACCTGCCCCCCTATCAGAAGAAGATACAAGGAAGTTTATGAAAGAAAAAAAAAATCTGGTAGCACATGCAAAAACAAACATGGATGGAGAGAAGAAGACAGTTCCAGATGATCTCTTTACCCTAGATCACGGCGTTGCCTTATTCCTGCCCTCTGGGCTTGCAATGGTATTGCTGGGCATGAACTAACCTCAGCATATAAACCACCTGCAATGCAATCCCATGGTATTACTTCAGAGTAACAACCTGTTTTTTTTGTTTGTTCTTTTTTTGAGAGGTTTTCGCTATAGGGCGCGTGCACTCGCCAGACAGACAGAGAGAGACAGAGAGACAGAAAGCAAGAAATCACCCCCCAGGGGGGATGGTCACGCCACAATCCCTTCTCCTCCATTCTCCTCTCGGGATCTTGGGCACGCTTGCACATGTGCCCAGCATGAGTTTTAAGCCACCGGGTCCGGGACGCGAACCACAGTCAACTATGTGGGAGTCCAGCAACATAGCCATTACACTAACTGCTGGTTCCCACAATCTGTTTTTAAATGGCACTTTTCCCTTCTTTGGTTCACTGTATTTACTCCACCTATAAGGAGACTGGGTGAGAAAGAAAGGCTACAAGTCACAATTGTATTCTTTTTTTTTTCTGAGATAAATGCAGGCCTTTGAAGATCTTAATATTTCTCTGTAGTCTCTTGATTATCACAATAAAGATAGAAGATAACTATGGGTCAGGGACTTTGCTAACCCATATTTACGTGTATCTGTATGCTTGTATATAATAAATACTTGTATTTGATATTATGGAGTTCTGTAAGTTATGAATGACTATCCCTGTTTCTCAGATGTGGATACTAAGGTTTAGAGGGTTAAGTATAATCTAGTAAGTATGATAGATGGAACCTTCATCTCATGCTCAATCCACTATACTGCAAGTTATGACCTTGGTAAAGCTTTCCAAAGTGTAATCTCTGTTCATTTTTAAAACCATGCTATGCAAACACAAAAGCTCTGACTTTTTAACCTTTTTCCTGCTAAGGAAATACATGCACTCAAACATTCATTTACAAAATACTCTTTAAAATGGGTTATTTAATTTAGAGGACATGGAGGCATAGGCAGAAAAAAAAAAAAGGAAAACATTTTATCAATGCGTGTAGATAAAATATTAGGATGTCTTTATCTATAGTAGTCAATCCATCGGTAAGTGGCCTTATATAATGCTTCTTGAAATGTGATCCAAGACTACTTATATCAAAACCATTGGGGTGCTTGTAAATGGTTTCCTGGGGCCACTCAAGACATAATAAATAAGAGCCTTGGAGGAGATGCTCCAGGAATATACATTTAATGCATACTCTCCCCATGATCCTTATGTCCACTAAAGAGTGAGAAAAACACACCTTAAGATCTTGTGTTGCTTATCATGTTAGTGTGACATGTTATGGGACAATGTAGTTGATGAGGAGAAAATGGTACATTTTAGGCAGGAAAAAAACATGAAACTCGAGGTCAGCAGGTGGCATGGTGGTTAAAGTGCTGAACTCCCACATGGCCAATCATAGTTTGAGTCCTGGACCTGGCAACTTGCATTCTCACTTTCTCTCTCTGTCTTTCTCTCTCTGGTGAGCTCATGTGCCCTATAGCAAACTAAAAATAATAATAATAAATAAAATTAAGTACATTTTTTTTTAAAAAAAAAAAAGTGAAACTTCCCAGTAGCTGAACTGGTTTTGAAAGTTCTAGTAAATTATCAACATCCAATTAGAAGTAAGCCACATCTGAAATTCCTGAGGAAGTAGAAGCTGAATGGTATGTCCAGGCTGTTACAATGGATAACTAGGAATAAAATAAGCACTTTGGAGAATCTTTTTTACTTGGTGACCTTGTGTGCAAGTTAAGGTGCTTACTACTAGGTCACAGAGTTTATTTTAAAGAAATGAGTATTTTACCAAAGGTTTTGCAACGTGTGCTAATCAGAAGCTGCCTGTCAAGTTGAAGTAGCATCAAGAGGTTCAGAATAAGGGCTCTCGGGCGTTAAATGGTTCCTACCAAATACCAAACCTATTATCATGATTGGCTGTTATAGCCCTCTAAACGGCGAAGTGATTAAATTGGTCATTATGAAACCCTAAAGATGCATAATTATGACAAATAAGACTCAAGTGCAAGGAGATTTCTAGCTCACTGACTGGATTACATTTCAAGGAGGAATCAATGAAGGAATGTTTCAAAAAACCACTGTCAGCTGTGTGGAAGATGGTTAAGAACTGGATTCTCTTGATCTTCACACAAATCTCAAATTGTGCATCATCTTGATAGGCTCAGTTCAGAAAACTTTGCAGATCTTAATTATAACTAAATGTCAACCCTATGCAACAATTACTATCTGTTTACATTACATCCCTGAATTCACATGGAATACACTTCTTAATGATTTTCTACCATGTACCTCCAATATCATCTTGCATTTGCTCTCAGTCACTCTAACTTGCTCTAGGTTAAGTTGTCAACCTGAACATGCTCATTAAACTCACTTATCTTCACTGATGGTCATTACCTCCTTAGAACGAGGACTACAAAGTAAGCTGGTCCTGTTCCATCTATTTTACACCTAAGAATTGAAGATCATTCTGAAGACTAAGAACACACTGTCAAATATACAGTGGTTCCATCGTCGAAATACACACATTGAAAGCCTTTATAAAATATGCCTGGATCAGGGCCAGCGGATGGCATAGCAGTTGCATTGCCGGACTCCCATATAACTGACTAGGGTTCAATTTCTAGAACTACTGGCTTGAGACTCATGCCACAAGCATGTGCATGTGTGCCTGAGATCTCAGAAGAAAAATGGAGGGGAAGGGATCATGGCCTGACTACCCCTCCCAGGGGGTGATTTCTCTCTTTCCCTTTCTCTGGTGAGTATACGCATCCTGAGGCAAAAGCCTCTTAAAAAAAATTTTGGAACCAGCAGTTAGCGTAATGGCTATGTCACTGAACTCCCATGCTGCCGACCGTGGTTTGAGTCTCAGACCTGGTGGCTTAAACTCACGCCAGGCGTGTGTGTGTGCGTGCCCAAATCCCGAGTGGAGAATGGAAGGAGAAGAGATTGCGGCATGGCCATTCCCCCGGGGGATGATTTCTCGCTTCCTGTCTCTCTGTCTCTCTCTGTCTTTCTGGAGAATGCACATGCCCTATAGCAAAAACCTCTCTGGAAAAAAAAAAAAAAGTAAAAAACAAATTCTGGATCACCAAACAATAAGAATATATGCCAGGCTGGGGCCAGCAGGTGGCATGGTGGTTAAGGTGCTGGACACCCACATGGTCAACCATGGTTCAAATCCTGGACCTAGTAGCTTATTTTCTCACTTTTCCTCTCTCTGTCTCTCTCTAGTGAGCATGTGGTGCCCTATAGCAAAATTTTAAAAAATAATAATAATGGTAAATGAAATTAAATATGAAATTCTTTAAAAAGAAAAGGAAAGAATATACCAGGCTGTACCTAGAAAGTTTCTCATACAGTCAAACAGTTTTTTTTAGCACTATGGAGAACACGGATCAAAATGAATTCAGTTTCTTTTATTATTATTATTTATTTCTTTTATTATTATTATTTATACATTCAATCGCTATACATCATTTAGCTTGTATAGAGAATTTACCCAACATTAAATATACACCTCAGACCATTCCAGTTGAGACTACTATACACATTATCATCAACAGGTAATAAGCCATTTCTGTGTCCCACAAATGTCTCACCTTCCCATTTTTTCTCCATGATTTCCTCCCCTATACTCTTCCCCAATCCACCCTGCTTCCACACTATCTCCACTGTCCATAACTATTTTCAATGCTTTTATGTCCTCCAATCTTTTAGTCTTGACCATAGAGTGTGAACAGTCAGTATATATTAAGTGGAGACATACAATGTCTCTCTTTCATAGCCTGACTTGCTTCACTTAGCAATAATTCTTCCATATTTTTCCACTTTCTATCAAATGCCAGGATCTTGTTTTTTTATGGATGAGTTATATTCCATGGTGTACATGTGCCACACTCTTTCAATTCATTCATCTGTTTGTGGACATTTGGGTTGGTTCCATGTCTTAGCAATTGTGAATAATGCCACAATAAACATAGATTTGTAAGCATTTTTCTGACTGAGCATTCACCTATCCTTTGCATAGATACCCAGGAGTGGAATTGCTGAATCATATGGTAGTTCCATTTATAGGTTTTTGAAAAACCTCCATATTGTTCTCCATAGTGGCTGGACCAATTTACATTCCCACCAACAGTGTAAGAAAGTTCCCCTTTCACCACATCCAGCAGCACTTATCATATATATTTTTTTTAATCTTCACCATTCTGATGGGTTAAGTGGAGTCTCATTGTGGTTTTGATCTACATCTCCCTTATGATTAGGGATGTTGTATTTTTTCATTATGCTTTTTGGCTGTTTGTGTGTCTTCCTTAGAAAGTTGTTTATTCAGCTTATTTTCCCATCTTTTAACTGGATTAATTTTTTTTTTTTTACAGGTAAGCTACTTGACTTCCCTGTGTATTCTGGTTATCAGACCCTTGTTTGGGGCATAGTTTACAAAAATATTCTCCCATTCTGAGGGTTGTCGATTCACACTAATTACTGCGTCCTTTGCTGTGCAGAAATTTCTGATGCGATCCCACTTGTTTATTTTTGTAATTATTGGCTGGGCTTTGGAGATCTTACTTAAGAGTTCAGTTTTTTAATAGAGCACTTTTCAATTATTGACTAATGCACAAGAAAAAGAGTTCAGTCAAGAATCTTTGCCCTTTTTTCAAGTTAGCGAGCAAATATAATCCTAATGTAGTATACTTCTTCTCCATTAGTCATTAATATGAACTTAAGTACTATGCACTGAATGCTAATATTTGTCAAATTATCAATCACATCTTGGAAAGAAGTACTTTCTAGGAGTGTGATATGAGGTACAATACGAACTAGAATTGTGATGGTTGATATTTTCTTGAAGCAGAAAATCACCAAAAAAAAGTAGTTAGTTTTTTTTTTCTTTTTGGTTTATATTACACATATAAGCTATTCACTGTTCCCTTTGTTTTCTTTTCTTCTCATCCTATGAATTTCTTTTACTTTCTTCAGTTCTATTTACCACATAACTTGAACTGTACTCTCAACCTCCGAACAACTCATTTAGTGTGAAAATTGAATGCCCTTTAAGAAATGAATTGTCAGTGTTTGATATTACTGTGCTCCTCTCATTTGGAAAAATGCTATGGTTTTATTGGCAAGGAGGGAAAACAGCAAGAGAAAGGGAGTCAAAACATCCTGGAGGATGAAAGAGTCTTAATTATTTTCAAATACATTTTAAGACTATCATAGCAACATAGGAAACAACATAGGAAAGAGAACAAAATAGATGATGTTGATGAAAATAAGCAAGGACATCTGGATCACTTTTTTTTTTGGTAACTAAGCTACACAAACCCTTATCAACTGAAGACTTACAAAGTATAAGCCATGTGGATAACAGAAAGCATTGATTTGCAAATAAAAAGGAAGGAAATTAGAGAAGTATACAAAGAAGTCAATATATTTTAAATTTGTGGTTATCAATTTTCAGAACTATGTTCTGTCTGAAGGGTTCATTATATGTCCACCTACAATTAATTATTATCAAGAATGCCTTATTCTGCAGAGAACCTATTCCTTGCTCTGGTAGCCAAAATTCAAATTTCATCCTAGAAACATGTTTGAGAAAGCACTGTTTTTTGCCTTGGTATATTTTTTGAAGTATGATTGTTGTTTCATTTGCACATGCAACTGAACGTAGTACCTCATAAGGAAAATTAACTAAGTCATTTTCAGTGAAATACAGCACTCAGAATGAAAAATTAATTATCTATATAATATTTGAGGGTATTTGTAGATTTTAGTTTTGTTTTTGCTAGAGGGCACATGCATTTGCTGGAGAAAAAGAGTGAGAGAAAAAGTTAGAAAGCATCTCAATGGGGCATAGACACACCACAACTTCTCTTCCATTTTTCCTTTTTTTCAGGATTTGGGGCACATACACAGGCCAGGGGTATTTATCAAGTCACAGGGTCGGGAACTTGAATCAGACAGTCAGCCACATGGGATCTAGTCACTTTAACCACCACACTACAGCCAGCCTGCAGTGAAATTTTTTTCATGTCATTTTGTTATCACTAAAATTGAGGAATAAAGGGACCAGCAGTTAGTGTAATGGCTATGTCACTGGACTCCCACATAGTCGACCACGGTTCGCGTCCCGGACCCAGTGGCTTAAAATTCACGTCGGGCGCGTATGCGTGCATGCCCAAGATCCCAAGAGAAGGGATTGCGGCATGGCCATCCCCCCTGGGGGGTGATTTCTCACTTTCTGTCTCTCTGTCTCTCTCTGTATGGCGAGTGCACGTGCCCTATAGCAAAAAACCTCTAAAAAAAAAAAAAATTATGGAATAAAGAAATTACCCATGATAGTGGTTTATCTTTATTTGGTTTGGTTGCAGTAAAAAGGTTTTCAGATGATTGGAACCAGCAGATGGCAAAATGGTTACATCGCTGGACTCCCACATAGTCGACTGTGGTTTGAGTCCTAGACCAAGAGGCTTAAAACTCACACAGGGTGCATGTGTATGCATGTCCCAAATCCCAAGAGGACAATAGAGTAGAAGGGATTATAGTGTGGCCATCCCCCCTGGGGGGTGATTTCTTGCTTTCTGTCTTACTGTCTCTCTCTGTCTCTCTGGTGAGCACATGCACCCCATAGGAAAAATCTCTCTTAAAAAAAAAAGGTTTTTAGATGAAATTAATCTACTCCTATTTGTGGAGAAAGGACAATGAAGACATCATAGTCATTCAGTTAGAGAATGATTAGAGAACATATATGTATTTGATTTAGAGAAGTAATTTATACATTATATTGTCTTGCTTTCAACATTCTTTTGTACAGAAAAGCTCTGAAGGACCTTGCCTGCTGGAAGAATTTCAAAAGTTTAAAAACTTTCTATATGCAATGATAGGGAAGCCATTTCATACAATTGTTGAAATAGAGAGAGAAAAAAAAAAAAAAAGGGTCTGTTTTCAAGCATTTTCTCCTGAGTGCAGAATATGCTTGTATTAAAGTTTCCTTACCATAGTATTATTTGGAAATGTGGTGCAGAATTGAGTACATAAATAGAATAAGTCCCAATTCATAATCATATGTGAGTATATACATAAATTCACAAATCTCCCAAGAAACTATTCTATAAATGAAACATTGTATAACTATATCCTATGTGATGTTTCCTAAACTTTTAGGATGATTTGAGCAGTTATTTATTTGGTAGATGTTTTTACTGTTCTTATGTAGGGTGAAGGAAAAAAGGCAAGGAATCTAAATTAATTGGGACCAGTTAATTCTAGCTGCCACTCTAATCCCTGAAATCTTGATAAATATTGCTTTACAAAATGAAGATGTAATTCTCCCCCTTACTGTCCTATGAGAGCCCTTCTTCTCCACTTTGTAGCTCTTCCATCTGAAAAACATGGCCTCCAAGGTCACGACCATGAGGGAAGGAGAAGTCAAGGAAGGCACTAGCTGGTAACTACCTACCTCAGCCAGAAGAAAGACACTTCAGTTCAATTCACAATTCATTGGCCATTACTAATTCTTACAACCACAGGGGAGACTCAGAAATGTGGTCTTACTCGTGCTCAGGAGGAATATGAAATGAAATACAGTAAATACAAAATCTTTTCTCTGCTACTGTCAGCCTTCTTGACTCCAGAGTGCCATACACTCTTTTTACACATAGACTATCATCACCTTCTCCTTAAGGGAGAAAACCCAGGAACTGCCTGTACCTGCAATTCCACAGTTTTACCCAAAATGTGCATTACTTCCCAGGAGGTCCAGATAGTATTCCCTCTGGTCTGACAAATAAGGAAATGAAAGGATATATTGTTTGTCTTCTCCCCTCTTCCATCATATTACATTTCATTTATAATGATGGAACAGATATGAAATGATGTCAATAAACCATTTCACTGGGAAAATAGATGAATGGGAGATATATATTGGTCCCTGGTTCAAAACAATTTCAAACTTCCCATGAATGTTATAAAAGCCCCCTCCTGCAACCCAGTGGTAAGAGATGATTGTTGAGCCCCTGATTTTGTGTTCTCGCTTACTTTTTTTTTTAGAAATATTTATTTAGTTTCATTTATTCATTCATTAGTTTTTAATTTGACCAGAGAGAGACACGCACACAGAGAGAAAGTGAGAAAGCAAGCCACCAGGTTCAGGATTTGAACCATGTCAGCCATGTGGGAATATCCAGCGCCTTAACCATCATGCCACCTGCTGATCTCAGAAATTAAACCCTACTGGAGTGGGCCTCAAACCCACGTGGACATACGTCCATTGGATCTTAAGTCCAACGCCTTAACCACTCAGCAATCCTGGTAACCTCACTCACTTTTTCTCAATGGCTCCTGGATGTACCCTGTCAGGATAGGGATTTTCACTCATCCACTATTTCCTTGATCATGTCTAAAGTAGGAGTTCGGAAGTATGCTCTCCTGAGGGGTTACATAACTTTTATGGTTCCCTTTTTCCTCATGGTGGCCCAAGACATTTAAATATAAATGTAAGAATGAAATGTGTCAGTCAACTTATCAATTAAATACACATGTAAAAAAAACAAATTATATATATATATGTGTGTGTGTGTGTGTGTGTGTGTGTGTATACTTTTCCCAGAAATTTTATCTTTTTAAGTCTTGAGTCACATTTTCTTTGCTGTTATATTTTTCTCAAACTTAGTAGGCTTGTGATCTATCTCCCTGTAGTCAGCAATGTAGGCTAATAACCATGCTCAATGGCTTTTTGAACATAGTTAATAAGCATGTTTTATTTCCTCTGCTTTCTAATCCTTCCATTTCTGCTCCATTCAATGTAATGGTGGCTGTCACGAGCGCTCACTCTTGATATGATCTTTTCCCTAGGTTTCTTTAATCAACTAAGAAGTTTTATTGGCCCTTTGCCATTCAAAATCTTTTAAAAGCGTATCTTTTACCATTTGGAATCAAGAAGCAATGGCTTTTCTAATTCTTCAAAGCCTCAAATTTCTAATCTCTCTTTATTTTCTTTTGTTTCTACAGTAGTCCCTCTTTATCTATCATTGTGCCTTTTGCAGTTTCAGATATTGCTGGTCAACCATGGTACAAAACTACCACATGGAAAATTTCATAAATAGTACATTAGTTTTAAAATGCACACTGTTCTGGGTAGTGTAACCTCTTAGTCACTTAGTAGCCATTTTAGCTGTTAGATTGAATAAAGTGAGGTCTAAATTACATAAGGACCGATACTACCTGTGACTTCAGGCATCCACTAGGGGTCTTGGAATGTACCCTCCATGGATAAGGGAAGACTATTATATTTATTAGCTTTATCATTCTCTCCTTTTACTCATCTTTTCCAAATGCAGCTACATTAGACATGTATCACTCAATAATAATTCGACCACAAACTTAGCAACTCAACAAACATTTATTGTCTCTCAGTCGCTGTAGGCTTGGAATCTAAGAACAGTTTAGCTGAATGAATTTGCTTCAGAACACCTTATGTGACTGCGGTCAAACTGAGGTTGTACTCTCTGAAGAACTGTCCAGAGCTGGAAAATCTACCTCAAAATTTATCTACATGGTTGCAGATGTTTAGCAGGAATCCAGTGTTTCACTACATGGGCCTTTCCATTGGATGGCTCATGACATGGCTTCCTTGGCATGCGTGATCCAAAAAAAGTGAGAGTTCTCGGGACCAAAAGTTAGCGTAATGGCTATGTTGCTAAACTCCCATGTAGTTGACCACAGTTCGTGTCCCGGACCCGGTGGCTTAAAACTCACGCCGGGCGCGTGTGCATGCGTGCCCAAGAACCCGAGAGGAGAACAAAGGAGAAGGGATTGCGGTGTGGCCGTCCCCCCTGGGGGTGATTTCTCGTTTTCTGTCTCTACGTCTTTCTCTGTCTGTCTGGCGAGTGCACGCGCCCTATAGCAAAAACCTCTCTCAAAAAAAAAAAAAAAAAAAAAAAGAGAGTTCTGCTGTACAACATATTTTTGGAAGCAAGATGCCATAATTTCTGCCATATGCTATTGGTCACACATATCAACCCTACTAAAACATGGAAGCAATATAAATATCAGATGAGAATCACTGGGAGCCATCTTGGAGGCTGGTTACCACAGAAAGTCAATAGTAGAAAATGCAAAGGTTTTGACTTTTTTTTTTCCCCCAGTGAGACCTTTGTCATAGGGCGTGTGTACTTGCTGAAGAGAAAGAGAAAGTGAAAAATCACCCCCTTGGGGTATGACCATCTGTAATTCCTTCTCAGTTCTCCTTGTGGGATTTTGGGCAAAAACGCACATGTGTCTGGCATGATTTTCAAGCCACCAGTCTGGAACTCAGATCCCAGTCAGCCCTGTGAGAATCCAGTGCCTTAACCACTATACCACCTGCTGGTCCCTTCAATTTTTTTAATCTGTTCACGCAGTAAGCATATTGCCTACCTCACAGGTTAACACAGGTGACAGTTCTACCAAATAGTGTGTTGTTGGAAAAGTCATGACATATTTTTCCATGCAAAAAAAAAAAAAATGTATCACAGCTTTACTGATGAAGCAATATTTTGCTTCTACTTACCATAAATCATAGTCTAGTCTTTCAATTTGCTCACCAATTAATCACTAAACCAAAATCACATTTTATATTTTTGTTACAGCAGCACTCTGTTCCTGCTAATAATTTTTATAGTAGCCAGGATATTTAATAATAGTTGTCACAATAAACACTAAATTATCCTAAAAGTTTCTTTTCTTTTTTAATTTCTTCCATGAGAAAGAGAAAGAGAGGCACCCCCTCAGGGTATTTACACTGCAGTCCACCCCCAGCCTCCGCCAGCCAGAATCAGAGATATACACACGTGCCTCAGCATGTGCAGGGAGAACTTGGGATATGAACCCAAGACCTGCCCATATGGCTTCAGCATCAAAATGTTGCATTGCTGTCACATCACTATAAGTAGCCATCTAAATGTTTCTTATTTCCAAGATTTTTTATAGTCAGTCCTTCCTACCTCAATTGACTGGAATTTCCTTGGTAAAACACACGTCTGGGCATATTAGTATACTATCGAAGGCTCTTTGGCTTCAGTACCTTTAGGGCACAGTTCATCCCTTTATGGCTGGGGAAGCCATAAAGGGATGAAGCCCCTTCATAATCTGACCCTACTCTCTATTTCCAGCTTCATTTGCAACTACTTCCCATACATCCTCCAGGTTCTAATCGCAAAATTGCCCACTGTTTATGGAATTTAACAAGCACTTTTATACCTCTGTGTTCTGTCCATGCTGATCATTTTATCTAAAATTATGCGACTTCCTCCAAAACCTGTGTAGAACCCTCAATGTCACTCCTTCAGTTATGCTGCCATTGCAATATATGAATATCTTTATTATAGGACTTTTTATAATGAATTATGTCTTCAATACTGCAGAGTTTACTCCTCGAAGGAGCTACATTGGAAATGAGTTTCTGTTACTGTGTTTTATCCATCTAATTTCATTACTTACTGGATTCTTAGTAGTAAACATATAAAACATACAATAAATACTTATTGAATGCATAAATGAATACACAGATCAATCGAAAAGGTCATTCTTTCTGTTCTCATCTTGTAGTTCAACTCCTTAATTCCTTGTACAACAGTAGAACTTCAGTAAATGTTCAACTACTATAAAATAGATAAAAACTTCTGATCCTTCTTATTGTACTTGTTCCCCTGAGATGATCTCTTTTAAACATATGTTTAACCCTGATCTCTACCCTGAGTTTCAGGCCCATATGTCTAACTCTTTAATGGAAATTTCTACTTACAATTCCCCACATAAGCTTAAATTAAATATGTACAAAGTTTAATTTATCATGTTTCTCATTTGTACCCATCTTTACTCATATTTTCTTTTTTAGTAGTGGTACCCCCATTCACACAAGCCCAAAGTGTAGGTGTCATTCCAGACTCTTCTAATTTACTTGTTCCTCATATCCAATTTGCCTCGAAACTCGTGATTTAAATATCTCTTGAACTATTTTTATTTCTCTATTTTCTTCAACATATCACGTCTAGGAGACTTCAAGTCTCCTAACTGGTTCTCCTATCTCCTGTCTGACTTTCCTCCAATTTATTTTTCACACTGCTGTCAAATAATTATTCTACAATACAAATTCGCCATCTGTCATTTCTGCTTAGCATCGTCAGGAGTTTAGCATCGCCTTAATGTTAAC
The DNA here is from genome assembly GCA_026018925.1 of Tupaia tana. Lineage (NCBI taxonomy): Eukaryota > Metazoa > Chordata > Mammalia > Scandentia > Tupaiidae > Tupaia > Tupaia tana. The sequence continues at coordinate 18,696,697 of JAKSZU010000020.1, read as the reverse complement.
ATCCCCACTTCTGTACCACCACAGGGACACACCGTGGTTCTGCCTAGGCCTGTCCCTGCAGGCACGTCTCTTACCTCTTCCCTTTCTCCCTGCAGGCCCCAAATGCGGGAGCCACACTTAATAAATAATAAATAATGTATAGTTTCCACTAGGTACCCTGTATACTCTGCTTTCCCTGCTGTAGGGCTCTTTCTCTGACTAAATGTTAATTTCTTATCCTAGAAAGCTTTTCTTAAGTATGTGTTGCCTCAGTGAAGCTTAATCCTGAAGGATGTAAAACCCAAAGACAGAATGTATTTGGCACTTGAGTCATTTGTTTCTTCATTGCTAACTGCTGACTTAGCTGTTGGGATTTCCCTATAAGTGACCCGGATGACCCAGCACTGTTTTCCCCTGTGTGTCTCAGAAAGCCAGGTTTGGTATGGATTTGTTTTTTATTATATCTTGGTGTTGGTGGGGGCAACAAGGAAAGAGAAGTTATAGAAAAAAATTAGTTTTCTAGAGCATCATTTTTAAATAGAGTTACAATTGGCTTCTCTGGCAAGTTATTCATACTTGGCTTTAGCCTGGATTTAAAAAGAAAAAAAAAAAGTTTCCCTGGGCAATGATTGGTTAAGACAGAAAAAAACAGATAATGATATGCCCACAGGAGGCAGCTGAGGCAAGCACAGAAGGTGATAGGCAGATAAACAGAAAAGGAGGAAGGGGATTAAGAAACAAACAAACAAAAAAAAAAAAAAAAAAAAAAAAAAACTGAGTTACCTAAAAAGTCCAGAAAGAGACAGTGAAGGAGTTGAAAAGAGGAAGAGGAGAAATACAGTCAGCACTGATGGTTGTGGGAGAGACTGGAAGAATGAGAGCTGGAGGCACCAAGGAGAAAGAAGAGCAGAGCTAGGGAGTGTACAACTAAGGGGGAAAGGAACATAGGGACAAGTCCTAGAAACTGAGAAACTAGCAGAAGTGTAGAAAACAGGCATTTGAGCACTGAGAGAATTTGGGTCCCATTTCTCAGTTGTTTCATTAACTGTACCAGAACCATGAACAATTTGGAGGTTCCCCCATCCCCTTTTATTTAAAATAAATAGATATTTAAATAAAGAATCTGTTTTATGAGATGAAGTTCAAAATCAGTCTGGGCTAATAATAGGATTCCAGATGATTTGGAAGCGCAGTTACTAAACAAGGGAGTTTGAGAAGTTGGCACACATATCTCCTGAACAAGAATCATACCATCTGCATTTTCTATAGTTGCCTCCCATCCGTGACTTTCTGTTTATAAATGTTTCTTTCTTCATGCACATTTCATCCTTGCATGTCCATCAGCTGCATAAAGGTGTTATTGTCTCTGTGCATCAATGACTGTTGGTTTAAGCGCTAAAATGTTTCATCTCTATCCCTTCCCGATCTCTCTGCGGAAGGGACTGGTAGTGATGATTAAGCTTTATTCTCTAGTTTCTTCCTTCTTCAAAGATTAATAAAATGTAGAGGCATTGATATTTCTAAATTGTTTTTCCACACTAAAGAAAATATATATTTTTGTAATTTGTGAGAGGAAAAGTACATTCATCTGAGAGAGACTGGAGAGAAGGAAGCGGAGAAAGCAACCTCTTCTTCATCTGTAGGGATTTGGGACTCACACATGCATGTACCTGTTGTGTCTTTCAAGCTGCCAGGACCAGGATTCAAACTGTGGTCAACCATGTGGAATCCTTCTCCCATAACTACTGGACCACAGGCTAGTCCAAGAAAAAAATATTGTTTGGCCAAGATCATATAAGTAATTAAGATAGGTGCACTTTGGACCTCCAGCTCATTCTTTTCCATTGTTAGTGTTTGTCGTCTTTGCTGTTAGAGACTTTGTCACACAGGTTGGGCTTCTTTAGATACCTTTGTGAAGGTTTTCTTGCAAAATCTTTCAAAGAAAGGTACTACACAAAGAATGTAATTTTCCTTGCTGGAGTTCAGCCTTGGAATTGGGGGGGAAAAAGCCAAGTACCTGAAAATCCCTGGTAGAGATAATGAGGGAGATCAAAGAGAAAGGAGAAATACAATCAGCACTTCTGAGCATTGCAAAGCCTGGAAGAATGAGAGCTGGAGACAGGAAAAGGGAAAGAAGAGAAGAGAGAGAGAGTGTTGGAAGTTGGAAGAAAATAGTGGCTCTTGATTAGGATTCTGAGGTAGATTTGGTCATGTTTTTGTTGTCGTTGTTGTTAAATAATGCTCTCAGAAATCTGGCCTGCAAGAGAACATGGGACAATATTGACTAAAACACAAAACAATTTAGCAAGTGACCTTCATGCTACTGAGCCACCAGCTAACCAGAATTCACGACAAGTAGGTACCGTCTGATCAGTATTCATTTCATGTGACTAGTAGCCTGCTGATGTCAGAAAATGGATGAAAGGCAGCATTCAGGTATGTAATATGATTATAAACTAATGGATCAGAGTGCAATTCTACAAAAAATGACAGGGTTAACAGGGTTGGAAAAATGTATTTTGTGGAGCTTTAGAAAAGATACAATTTTTTATAAGATCATGCTGTCAACAGTAGGAAAAAATGGAAACTCAAACAAACAGAAAGGAATTTATAATATAATACCAGTTGCCTTCTTTTTATTGCAAAAGGCCCATCAATATCTAAAGGCTTGCCTGCAAATATTACAAAGCTGCCATGGGTACTAGTTTTCCAACAGCTGTTTGAGAACTCAGCTTTGGAGGTCAGGACCTTACAGCGCTATACTAATTTTCATTGTTTGATCACTGAGCTTATGTCCTTTCTTCTTTGTAAGTGTATTTTTATGGTGCAGCAATTTCTTATGAAGTCACATTCATTTCACACCAGGAAAACAAAATCATCGTTGGGTTCTTGTTTATGAAGTTTAAATGGGAAGAGAACTCAATCTGGGACACTCACTCAGTTGAGACCTAGGGTTGAAAATGACTCTTAAAGGTATTTCCCAAAGCTCTGGATATCACCAGTGAAATAATAATTCACCTCTCTGTTTTCTTTTACTGAAACTGGCACTGTTAGTAACAAAATGTAGTAAGGTTTCAAAGAAAAGAAAATGACCTTTACATTTTCTGAAGCATAAAGGCGACTTCATGCAACAGAGAACAGCAAATGATATGTGGCCTTAGGAGGTGAGTAAGATAAGTCAGATTAGGGAATAAAAGGGAGATGCAGCTGGGGCCATGGGACTTGTCCTTTCTGAAGTCACAAGGACCAAGGTCTCTTTTAGATGGAAAATGAGGTGGATGAACCTCAAAAAACGTGCTACAAACAATAACCCAAAGATCTTGATCAAAGTATTGATTGATTATTCAGAGTATCTAAAACTTACAACCTGGATTAGCCAACTTGCTTTATTTCAATATTTTCACTGTATTTTTATAAAATCAGAATCAAATAAAATCTGTGTGAAAATTAATATAAAATATCTCCTACTATCTATTGTTTCAAAATAGAAATTATAACTATTTTCTTTCTATACTAAGAGGCAAATACCAAACTGAGAGACTTCTGTAGGGTTTATTTTTCATTTACACAGAAAAGAAAAGTTAGGGAGTTGCAAAACGCTACCTATTTAGAAGTTCTGAGAACTGTGGAAAATTTCAAAATTACTGAGATGAGGTTTCAACAGCTATCATTAATAGGAGAAAAAACTTACAATCTGATTTTTGTAATATTTTTATAAAGCTCTAAATGATAACAATTTACAGTTTAAGTGATCATTGCTTAAGAGGGCAATGAATTGCAAAATATCAATAGTCTGAAAACTTAAATGAATATTTTTTCTCCATATCAAAACTTCTGCTAATTATAAGATAAACACTCGGAGTCTAATGGGGCATCTTATGTAGTTTATATGACAAGCTTAATTTTCAAAAGGTGGGAGGCAAGGAATTGCAGGCATGAAATCCTACTGAACGTTGACATTCAAGTTGGCTTTCATGATGAGTATGTGAATTTGACTGAATAGACTGTAAGAAAATAGTGAAATAAATCCATTAACGATTAAAGGGCATCTTGAAGAAGAAAAATCATAAGCCCCACAAAAGGTATTTCAGTCTCTCCAAAGAATATTTGCATTTATGGGGGAACCAGCAGTTAGCATAATGGCTATGTTGCTGGACTCCCACGTAGTCGACCGCGGTTCGCGTCTCGGACCCGGTGGCTTACAACTCATGCCGGGCGCGTGTGCGTGCGTGCCCAAGATCCCAAGAGGAGAATGGAGGAGAAGGGATTGCGGCGTGACCATCCCCCCTGGGGGGTGATTTCTCACTTTCTGTCTCTATGTCTCTCTCTGTCTGTCTGGCGAGCGCACGCGCCCTATAGCGAAAAAACCTCTCCCAAAAAAAAAAAAAAAAAAAAAAAAAAAAAAAAAAAAAAAACAAAGAATATTTGCATTTACAATTGAACACCTAATACATACAGAGGTAAGTATTTGAACCAATGGAAGATGAACCACGATTAGAAGGAATAATGTTTGTCCTTATTTTTAGAGAAGAGAAATCTGATGTATGATGACTGAATTCAATCTTCATGGAATTATAGTACTCAAAAGGACTTCATTGTTTATCCTATTCTTGGGGATTTTAGGGAATGGAGATTTATCAATCTCCTTTGGAAGATTATTCCAAGATTATATCAAGAAACATGGATTGCAACATGAATAATATTATCTAATTGCTGTTTTTTGTTTCTGAGCCCCAAGGCACTGTTAATCATAATATAAAACCATCAAAACCATGCTTTCTTCTTATCTAATTTATTTCTTCTCTAAGCAAGAGAGACAAAGAAAATCCACAGCTCCTTGATACCACAATCCACCCCCAGCTATAGCAAGTCTCTGCATGCCCTGCTTACTGAGGGAGAGCTACAGACTTGAACGTAGAACCCTTCCATGTTGGTCAGTCCAGCCTCAGTGTCCAGTTTTCCTGCACCACCATCAAGCCTCCAGAAAAGTCATGCTTTTTAATATCAACAGACTCCTCGCTGTTGCTAGAAATACTGGTATCTCACTCTTTCTGAGCATCTCATATATATTTCATAATAGATATGACAGAACTTTCCCAATCTCTCAAATGTGTACAACCCACCATTTTCTTGGCTTCTTCTCACATCCCTCTGCCATATAAGCAAGAGCTTTCAGACATCAGCATTTTCACCTTTGCCCCTTTTCAAACTATCCTTCCTAATAAAAACACAAATATTGTCCTAGGATTGATGGATGAGCTCAAATAGAACCAACCCAGTCTTTCCTTGCTTCCCTCTCTCCCCTTCTAATCCCCCTTTCTCATGTCTAATCTCTCCATTGGTAAGTTCTTTTCCCTATATTTTTAATATTCCACTTCTTTGGCCTTCACATATTGATACCCTTTAGTTTTTTTCAGTATCTTTCTGGTCATGCTTAGCTCTCTGTCTTAAATGTGTGCTATTAGGGCAGTAGCATGGTAGGTAAGATGGCTGGTTCCCACATGGCCAATTGCGTGATTCAAGTCCCAGACTAGGCAGCTTGAAAAACTTGCCAGGTACATATATATCCCCAGATTTCTGACAGGAGGGAGAAATGGAGGACAAGGGATTGCAGTGTGACCATTCCCTATGCAGTTTTCCCTTTTATTCTCTCTCTTTTTCCTAGAAGCATACAAAATTTAAATAGATGATAAAGAAATAAATAAAAATCAATGTTTAACATCAGGTTCTCATTATTTTTTTTTCTACTTTATAATGTTACCCTCTCCCAATAAGTGAATTTCTTATTCCTTTGGTGCCAAATTTCGCAAAACTGTTGACTTCGTTTCCTTATTCACTTCTGCTTTCAATTAAATTTGGCCATCACCAGTTTCGTCCTAATTCCAAAACGAAATGGTCTTGGCATATCTTAATTCTTTTTTTATCATGGTAGCCCTCAATCTCTCAATCACTTCCTCCTTGAAATCCAAGCCTTCATCATTAATGTCACTGTAAGGCCACAGGGTAACAACCTGTCTTCTTTCCTTCCTTTGCTTTTCATTTCTTTTCTTCCCTTATCATTTTCCCCTCTTTTCTTTCTAACCAGTCTTTTATTATTGTTGTTGTTCATACATTAAATCCCTATACATCATTTAGATTGTGAAGAGACTTTACCCAGCACAATTTACACTTCAGTCCAGCCTAGTTGAGACTATTGTACACATCCTCGTCAACAGATGATAAACCTCTGTGTCCCACAAGTGTCTTACCTCTCCATTTTTCCCCAAAATTTCCTCTTCTACGTCCTTCCCCTCCTATACTCTCTTTCTGCTTTGTCTCTAGTGTCCATTACAATTTTTAGTACTTTTATGTTCTCCAGTCTTTCAATCTCTAACATAGAGTGCAGGCCGTCGGTATATGTTAAGTGGAGACATACACGGACTCGGATCTGCAAAATGGGATGAGATCTGTTTGTGCATTTGTTTTTGTTACCTTGGAGGTGATCCCTAAAGGAGAGAATTTGTTGACTTAGTATGAGTACTGTTAATAATACTGTGTTTCTGAGTTCCGTTTCTCCTTGCAATTTGTCACTGTCATAAAAGAAACTAAACTTTGTGCTTTGCTTCATTGTTTCTCGAAATTCATAGTGAATTACTGATGAATGGTTTTCAATATGGTGAGAGATTACTGGATTAGAATGTTAAAGATCTTTGTGATAGAGAACAAAACATTTAGGTTTACCTAGCAGAGCACAAGTTTGTTTTTTTTATCTGCAAATGAGGATTATAATGTCTACCTTTCTCCATTGTCTTATCGGATGATATTGTATATAAAATCACCTTGTAGGTGTTAAAGCACTATTTCGATATATCTTCTTACTGAATAATGTTTATGTAATTCCATGTTTACCAAAGTTATCCTTTACTTTTCTCTTCTATAGAGGGCACAACTTGTGTCTCTGCTATGACAAGGAAAAAGCTGTGACTCCTTTGCTTTAAAAAGGACAGCTATGCCCCTTTTAATCCTTCAGTTCCCAGAGCTTTGTCCTTGGGAATTTGACCTCCACAACCACTCAAAAACAACACCTATCGGATTTGTCATAACATCTACCAATTCTTAAATAACCTACAGCAAATTTAATTCATTCAGCTCCTCAAGGCCATAAAAACTATGTGTTCTTTCCATTTTTTTAGTTCAGCCTTCTTTTCTTCTTTCATGACTGTAACCACTAGAACTTGGCCCTGTCAACTATTCATATTTAAACTTGAAAGAAAAGGAGGAGAGAGTGAGACAGGCAGACAGAGACCAAGAGAGAGGAGGAGAAACGACAAGGATATTTTTAGTGTTCTAGTTTATTAATCCCTGCCCTGTCATGTAATAAGTATCATTTCTAGTTTGAACAATAAAGAGGATACATTGAAGCTCATAGACATTGGCAAGAATGGTTTAGATTGGACTTTCAGGAATAGGTGTAATACCAGCTTGCAGGATATGTAAATCAAGAAACATTTCAGGGAAATGAACAAAGGAACTGAGTTGGGAAGGTGTGGAGTGAACACAAGGGAGAGTGAGTAGGCCTGCCTGGCAGAGACCTATGGTAAAGTTAAAGGGATTGTTTGAATCTGCTTTAGAAAGACTGCAAGGCACCCTAAAGCACATAGAGTTGAATACCTTCCCTTTACACATGAATTAAACCTACAATGTTTCTTCTGAGTGGTTACTCAGAATAGATTAAAAACCTATGATGATGGAAAGCTTACTCTTCCCTGAAGCAATCTAATTCATCTTTTGATAGCACTGACTATGAAAATCTTCTTTTCTACCTTGAGCAGAAATCTATTTTCTCTTACCTAGTGTTCTAATGTTTGAGTATGGGCCTTACTGACCAAATTGAAATACTTTTCTTAATCATTCTTTTCACTCATATTTAAAAGCCACTTCAGGCCATTCCAAATCTTACCATTTTCAAGCAAAATATTATGTTTTTCTTTTTTAACAAAATAATTATTTAATTACATTTGTTACTGTTATTATTTTTTAATTTGTCCAGAGAGAGACAGAGAGGGCAAGCCACCAGGTCTGGAACTCGAACCATCATTAGCCATGGGGGAGTCCAGCGCTTTAATCACCACACCATCTGCCAGCCCCAGCATTATATTTTTCAATAATATTTTATATACTATGAAACAGATTTTTATTTCCTCCACTCAACATTATGCTTTATCACTTAAGAATGTTCTCTAATTTTTCTACGTCTATCTTAAAGGGTAATACCTAATATAAAATGAAATAGTCGGGACCAGCACTTAGCGTAATGGCTATGTCACTGGACTCCCACGTAGTCGACCACAGTTCGAGTTCCAGACCTGGTGGCTTAAACTCATGCCGGGTGCGTGTGCGTGCGTGCCCAAGATCCCAGGAGGAGAATGGAGGAGAAGGGATTGCGGTGTGGCCATCCCCCCTGGGGAATGATTTCTCACTTTCTGTCTCTCTGTCTCTCTCTGTCTGGCGAGTGCATGTGCCCTATAGCAAAAACTTCTCCAAAAAAAAAAAAAAAAAAAAAAAATTAGTTCAATTGGTTTTTCAGCTGCCAAGCCAGTTTCTTCCTTTTAATCATCTCTCCTCATCTTGTCTTTGTGCACTTAATTGTTTTAAAGTTTGTCTTCCCTGTAACAAACCAGACATATACGACGAATATTATTTATTTAAAAGCTTATAAAATACACTAGATATTAGATAACTAGTAAGAAGCCATAGAAAATTTTTGACATGATCTGAATTCTCTTTACAGAAACCAATCTTGTGGCCACAAATAGAATAGGTAAAAATGGACAGGGACAGGAATGCAATTTGTAGAAGACTTTAATTGCCTCCTGGGGTGGTATCAAAGAAAACAGAGAGGAGTGTTAATCCTGTGACAGAGAAGGGAGTGCTCACTAATGATTACTGTGAATGAGAGAGGATAATCAAAGCTCTGTAGAATGCTTCAGCCTGCCCTGACTGGGAGGATGATGAAACAGGGAAACTGAATAGAGACATTGCTTTGGAAAGAAGGGACGGTGGGGCACGTTAAGTTTGCATGACAGATAGATAGATCTGTGCAGATGGCTGCGTAGATGAACAAGATAGAGGCTAATATCTAAGAAAGAGATAGGATCAGAAATACAGATTTGTGTTGTATTTACAAAGGAAGTACTTGTTAAGGATTTCCAAGATTCTGATAATGTGGGATATTGTGCATAGGTTATCTAGAATGACAAGGGAGAGTCAGTGGTTTGGTAGTTTAGAAATCCCTGTGGTCAGAAAAAGAAGAGGTTAAGTGGGAGGGCACAGCAATGCAGAAGCCAAGGGTAAAGGGTTCTGCTGTGCCCTCCCACTTAACCTCTTCTTTTTCTGACCACAGGGATTTCTAAACTACCAAACCAGTGACTCTCCCTTTTGAATGAGTCATCTCTATTCGTTGTCTCCACATCATCTCCCCTCTCTTGCACTTCCTTGAACTTTCATTATTCAGGGACCTCCCCGTACAGATTTATTGCAGTTAATTTCTCAGAAATATCACACTCTGCCCCACTGTTTCCTTCCTTTGGTTTCTAATTGCAAGTCTTCCTAATCCACACAGCCACACAGTTCTGTGTTTCAGTCATCTTTGTAAATTGGGAAAATGCTGAAACTATAACCCAAACTCTTTGATTAGTTCCAGACCTGCATTTGCAATGAATTGGCCATGAAGTCCACTTGGATGTCTCTCATGTTGGTGTTACAAACACAAAAGATTCTACAAAGAACCCATGATTTTTCAATAAAAATCTCAGGACACTACAAAATGCCCAGGTGGTAAACCTCCAGAACAGCTGACTTATTTATTTTCTTGTGCCTTGTTATCCTCCCTTTCCAAGGACAAATCCTATCAGTTCCCCCTGCAAAACATATTTAAAATCCATACCTTCTGCATTATTCCTTTCACCACCATTCTAAATCAAGACCTCATTGTTACCTAATGTGTAGTGTTATTCTCCTAGACTCTTCCCACATCTAGCCGTTCTCATCGCTATGTCGTCCTTATAGATAGCTGCCAAATTAATCTTCCTAAAGTGCAATTTAAATCATGTCATTCTACTACTCTCAAATGTTTAATCGTTTTTTATTACCCATTGAATAAGAGCCAAACTCCTTAAAATAACATTTAACACCATCGACCATCTGGTGATATCCCACATTTCTAGACTTATCTCCCATTTCTCTCTTTCAAAGATCCAACACTGCATTCAAATGACATGTCCTTCTCCTGTCTGTCTCAATCCTTTTTTTCATTCTACCCTCTTTACTACTAATGTCTTTTTCTTTGCCCTTTTCAATGAAGCTTTTGTTGTTTGCCCAGCAAAAAATAATATATAATTCAAAACACATTGGATGGTATGTGTTATATGCATTATCATGCTAGGTCTTCATAATAATGCTATAATATATATATATATATTCATTTCTAATTTTTATGAATGAATAAGTTGGTGTTTATTAATTAGCTTCAAGTAATATAGCCAGTAGCCTTCCATATTTGTCTGACCTCAAAGTCAGTGCTCTTAACCTTAGTCCAAATATTTTTAATTTATTGTCTCTCATTTAAGTAAAATAAGGAACACCATGGCTTCACTGGAGCCATAGTAATGACAAAAGATTTTATACTAACATACTAGACACTAACAAAAATTCTTTTCTTAGTCTAGTTTATTGGCATATAATTCATATTCAGTAAAATCCACCCTTTTTAGTGTAAAGTTCTATTAATTTGATGCTTCTAACTTTGTTTTTCTAAGTTTTCTTTTTAGTCAGATCATTTATTTTTGCAGGTCTCTTGATTTAGTTTCAACAATTTTTGACTTTCCTTTTAACATACCATGTCTCGGAAGTGCTGTATGTTGTCAGCATTGTTTTTAATAATTTTCTGAATTTTCCTTATGAGCTCAAGTTTATTCATAGGATGAGAATCTAAGACTGTAACTGCAACCAGAATTAACATATTTTCTCTCATTAGACCTCCCTTATTAGTGTCCTAAACCTGATGAACTTTGTATTCTGAAAATTATCCTCATTTTTATCTAATGAATGTATAGAATTTATAGGATTTATATTGTTATTTAGCTACAAAAGTCTAAAATATATGCTTCCTCAGATGGTTGTTGAATATAATTTCAAATGCAATGTAGGAAGAAATATCAGAAAGGAATCTTTTTTTTCCTCAGAGGCTACAATTTAATTAAACCTATACTTATAATCCATTTATTTACTGTGCATTGAATACATAGTAGGTACTATGTGAAATATTACTAGACTTGCCTTAGGCAGATTGACATCCAATAGATTCTAGTTACTTAATTTCATACATAGTAGATACAGGAAATACTCAAGACTCATGAGCACATTAACAAGAGTTAACCACCAAGTTAATTGAGTGTTGGAATCATCAAAAGGGTAGTAAAGTACTTATGTCTTTTATTAACTTTTAAGAAGAATTAGCAGATATAGGACTGGCAGGTAGAGTGGTGGTTAAGGCACTAGACTCCCACATGGTCAACCAGGTTCAAGTCCAGGACCTGGAGGCTCACTTGCTCTCTCTTTGTCTCTCTCTCTCATCAAATTAAAAATAAATAAATACATAAAGTTAAATAAAAAATTATTCTTTAAGGAAGAATTAGCAGATAGAATATTATTGATGTCCAGAAGCAATAGAATAACAATAATTAGGTTGATAAGACTTTAAAGAGTGGTTTCAGAGCTTCCATAGCATTAGGTCAATCAGTGCATTGGAAATAAGATACTTGTTTTCATACAAAAGCAAGAGTCCTTTGAATACCTTGAAAGCAAAAGCAAAAGTACTCCCCTTGAGGACTTTTGAAGACATGATGAAGACCTTTTAATAAACTTTATCTCACATAACAGGTTTTCCTGGCTTTATAGTATAAGCATGTCATTTTGTTTTAGACCTCTCTTTTTATTGTGTAGTTTTGGAGAAAACAAACAAAAACATGTACAAGCATATTTTATCATAATATATTCTTCTGTTGGACAATTCTGACCTTTTAAAATGAAGAGTAAGAGACTTATTTCACAAGTGTCCCCTCACTCCAGAGTTACTGTTCCACAGCTTCCCATCCAGCCCTGGATGCACTGCCTAGCCAACCTAGAAATGAGTTTTGTCTTGTTTTGTTTTGTTTTTGTTTTTTGGTTTTTTTTTTTTTTTTTTTTTTTTTTTTTTTTGAGAGAAAGACTTTGCTGTAGGGCACATGCACTCACCAGAGATAGAAAGCGAGAAATCACCCAGGGGAAATGGCCATGCTGCAATACCTTCTCTTCCATTTTCCTCTCAGGATTTTTGGCACTCAGGCACACACACCCAGTGTGAGTTTAAAGCCACCCAGTCCAGGACTTGAACCGCAGCTGACTATGTTTGAGTCCAGCAATATAACCATTACACCCTCTACCGTTCCCTAGAATTGAGTGTTATGCTTCAGACTGCTCTGAGTGGACACTTGCATTTTCAGGGCCCTCCTTCAGAACACTGAATGAACTGTTCCTATAAGTCTGTCTGTCTCCTTCCACTCTCCCACCCTTTGATTCCCATAATATGTTATTAAAACAAAAAATATTAAGTGAAGTATAATGTACAGAGATTACTGCAAAACCACATCATTCACATAGATAATAGGTCTCATGACAACACACATATCCCACAATTCAAAGGAGGAAGAGTTCTCTCACCCACTCCACCTGCTAACCAGCAGTACCAAAATTCTCTCTTTCAATAAGTAGATAAATATCCTATTTTTAAAGAATTTTTGCAAGTACAAAGTGTCATGTTCCCACCCTAACAATCTGAGCTTTCACACCCCATAGAAATGTCTACATATATCTGTTATATATACATTCAAATGCACAGCTAAATTATTCAAATACACATAATAAGTCAAAGCAAGAAATTCTTTGTTCTGACCTAAAAGTACCTCATTAGCACAGATGTCCACGATAGACAGCCACAAATGCATGAAGGTCTAAGGGCATGGAAAAGTTCTTACTTTTATAGGACCAACAAATGGATTCACGCAAATTAGCATGTGAACTTGAAGATATTAGCAAGACAAACTGATTGGTACAGACATGCTGCCAAGGGGAAAACACCTGCTAGGCGGTATTATTATCACTGTTATAATTATTGCCAAAATCATGAGACCTTAAAGCTTTCCGGATGAAAGGCTTGCAAAGGAAAAACAATCTATCCTAGGGTTTGCTCTGCAGATCTGAAATTACTTTTCAACCTTTTCTTCTTATTTATCCAACTCATTTCAAAAGATGAAACACCTATTCCAAGGTGAAGAAAGAGGCTTCTGGGGAAAAGAAAAAATAAATTCTTTAGGATGGTCTTATTATTTTCTGTTCATTCTTCTGATCCTTTTTTCTCCTTCTCCACTGATTTCCCTAGTTTTAATTTGTCTTACTCTGTTTCTATCATTTGGCCCTCAATTTTTCAGCATGTCCTGCATCTTTTCTCTGTGTCTCATATTTTAACCTCTCAGAGGTATTGCCAGTAACCAGTCATAGGTTCATCTATTTTTCTTTTTCTGTTATTCCTTTAAAATTCCCTATGAATATGGTTTCAGAGAAACCAAGGTATCCCTTATTGCAACTGAAGGGGATGGCAGTAAAAATAGGCATATTTGAGATGAGTACTCTAGAAAAACTGTGTGATGTAGAAGTTGAGGAGTTACATTTGGGAAACAGAAGGGTTTGCGATTGAACAGAGGCGCTACTGTTTACTAATGGTGAGGTTAGTTCATTCACCATGCTGAGTCTCAGTTCCAGCAGACTGTGCAAAGTATTAAGTAATACTCTGCAAAATATTAATAATATCCAGCTCACTGGATACTTGAGGATTAATTGAGATAATGTTATAAAACATGCAGTAAAATGTCAGGAACCCAAATGCACTTAATAGAAACTAATGATATCAAGATGATGGTGAAGGTGATAGCAGTGTTGGAAGCAGCTGTAACAGTAGTGATTTATAGACCTGAGCTTTCAGAGAGTCCTTTTGCCAGAGGGGTGGTCACCTTCATCCCTTTGTGTTGCAAGTCCTTGGTAGTCACACATATATTTAAAAGCAGAAAAAGAGGTGCTCTGGTGCATTAATCATGCTTAAGCACAAATGTTATGGTCACAATGAATTCTCTTTATGATTCCAGAGGTAGATTTACTTCACACACACACAAAATCCTAGCATTTGTTCATCTGTCCACTCTTTTTCTTATTACTTCTTCGTGCATTCAAAAAATATCTAAATTATACATGTAAATTAAAATTTTGAGTTATAAGGGACCAGCAGATGGCATAATTGTTACTTCGCTGGACTCCTACATAGGCGACCATGCTTCAAGTCCCAGACCCAGTGGCTTAAAACTCATGCCAGGTGCATGTGTGTGAGTGCCCAAAATCCTGAGACGACAGTGAAGGAGAAGGGATTGCAGGATGGTCATTCCCACTGGGAAGGGATTCTTGCTTTCTGTCTCTCTGTCTCTCCAGTGAGCACGTACTCCCTACAGCAAAAATATTTCTTAAAAAAAGGGGGACCAGCAGTTAGTGTAATGGCTATGTTGCTGGACTCCCATGTAGTTGACCGTGGTTCATGTCCCGGACCCGGTGGCTTAAAACTCATGCCGGGCATGTGTGCGTGTGTGCCCAATATCCCAAGAGGAGAATGGAGGAGAAGGGATTGTGGCGTGGCCATCCCCCCGGGGGGTGATTTCTCGTTTTCTGTCTCTGTGTCTCTGTCTGTCTGGTGAGCGCACGGCCCTATGGCAAAAACCTCTCCAAAAAAAAAAAAGGAAAAAATGAGTAATTTAATGAATATCCTTTTACTTCACACCTAAAAAGTAATCTTGCCAATATTTTCTAAATTACCATTATGCCACTTTCTGATTTCAGCCTGTCCCTGGAAACATTCTATAGGTAATCACTATCATGAAATTTTAGTTTATCTGTGTTGATTTTACTTACATGTTACACATATGTATGTATCCTCACTTTATATTATTTAAGTTTCCTTATCATTGGTTTTTTATTCAACAATATTCTTTTAAAAAAATATTTATTTAACTTTATTTGTTACTATTATTATTATTAATGTGGACAGAGAAAGAGAAAGGGAAAATGAAAAAAGCCACCAGGTCCAGGATTTGAACCATGGTTGGCCATGTGAGAGTCCAGCACCCCAATCACCACACCACCTGCTGGCCCCAATTCAGCAATATTCTTTTGGATGTTTTTGGAGATTTAAGTTTATTCCTAGCTGCATATGAGTATTTCTTTGAAACCCACTGCAATGAAATAATCTGTTCTTCTGTCTATGTTCATTTGGGTTATTTCCAGGATTTGGTCTTACAACCATGTTACCATGAACATTTTTGTGCATGCTTCCTGATGCACATAAAGTTTTTTCAAGGCATATACTTATGAGAGTAAATTGCTGGACTGTAGATTATGCACATGTTTGACTTTGGGGGATAATGTAGAACCTTTTCCTAATGAGGTTTGTATTGATTACAATCAGTTTAGGTTGCTGTGAGTAATAAAAATTTAAAAAAAAACCTAGAATCACATTAGTTTAAATAAAATATTCATACAGGGGGCCAGCAGGTAGCATAGTGGTTAAGACACTCTGATTGACCATGCTTCAAGTCCCAGACCTGGTGGCTTGAAACTCATGCTGGATGCATGTGCATGCATGCCCAAAAACCCAAGAAGACAATCGAGGAGAAGGGTTGGCATGGCCATCCCACTGGGGGTGGCTTCTCCTTTCTCTCTTTCTCTTTCTCTCTCTCTCTCTCTCTCTCTCTCTCTCTGGGAAGCACATGCACCCTATAGCACAAATCTCTCTCCAAACATAAATATATAAGTAAAAGTCATTCATACAGCTCCATCTAAGGTTCAAAAAGTCTGAAGGTGGTTAATCTAGATGGTAAGACATTCCATGGTGTCAGGGACTCAGGATACTTCTACTGTGTAGATAATATCGTATGTACAATGTTTATTTTCAAGTTTATCTTGAGGTGAAAATGGTTTCTGAAACTTTACCCAGTATATCTACAGTTTGGCTGACAAGAAGGAGAAAGAAACAGTAAATGCATAGTCCTTTCCTCAAAGATACGCACAGACTTTTATTAGAATCCCCCGGACCAGAATTTACATGGCCATATCTGGATACAGGGGAAACTGGGAAATATAGTCGTTATCCAAGGTGATTATGAACTTAGCTATAACGCAGTTCTTTTTATTGAAAAAGACAAATATTGGCAGATAAACAGCAGCCCCTATTGCATTGGTTATACTAATTTATATATTCATCTAAAGACAAAGAGAATTTGTTTCTCTGCATACTTGACACACTTGAAATGATCAGACTTAAAGTTTGGTCCACATGGCAGGTAGGGTGGGGCTGACTTGGTGATGTGGCAGTAATACACTGCTCAATCAATGCTGGATCTATAGGGAAGATTGTGAGTTTGGTTCTCCAGTCAATCTGTAACTCCTGAGTATGTGCACCCATAATTCCAGCTAGCTGGGAAGGTTAGGGGATATCATGGTATGAAACTCTGATGAGGGTGCTTGTCTCACTTTTACTCTCTTTCTCAAGAAATCAGTGAACTTTACAAAATGATATCATGACATCTTAAAAATCTGTATGCCTCTGATAAATACTAAAGATTTAGAATGTTTTTTAGTCATTTGGATTTCCTTACCAATGAACTATGTGTTCATATCATTCCCATTTCTGCATTGTTTGTCTTATTCACTTGAATTTTAAGAATTTGACATTAATTTCCTAATACCCTTATCAATAACATAAATTGAAAAACAAAACAAAAGGAACTTCCAGTTATTTATATCTTCAGAATGTGTTTGATGAAAATACTTTTCACACGGGGATTGAGTCTTCATAAATGGCTTTTAGTAACATTAACATTTTATGACTTTATACATAAAAGTCCAGCATATAATGTGTTGGATTTACCCCATGTCTGACTATTGTTGCTATTGTTAATGTCATCTTTTTGGCAATATCATTTTTTAAGAAAATTTGCCAGGGGACACATGTACTTGCCAGAGAGAGACAGAGAAAGGGGAAGAAAGCGCTCTTCCCCTCATGGAGCATGGTCATACCACAATCCCTTCTCCATTTCTCAGCTTTGGGATTTGGGGGACACTACATCTTTTAGCTGCCTCCATATTTAAATGTACACTCAGAGGACAATTTGCCAGCTCTGAGGAAATTCAAAAGAACAAGTAAGTTGTGAGGGCAATTCAAAGGACTCTCTACTATTTAGCCACAGTAGTTCAGTTAGAACAAATTCCCAAAGTGATTGTTTGGAAGCTAGCAACTATTGGAATGGATTAATTCTGATATATTTGTTAAAATTCCAATCACATGATTTAATAGTTGTACTTATGTATTGTATTATTTCTGGACTCCTTACTACGTTGCACTGTGACGATTCTGTGGCCCTATGCAACCAACCGACTCAGAACTATGTAGGATGGAAAATAAAAGGAAGAAAATTAAGGGAAAAAAGAAACCTTTAATACATAGACAACCTGAGCCTTTCTCTCATCCTATTGCTCAGGAGTAATTTAGTCCCCGGCTAATGTATTACTCATAATTTATTGCAAATTTATTAAACCTCAGTAGCTCAGAAGCCTGGTAGCTTATGGATGATCCCCTAATTAGTGGAATTAGAGGATGATACTGTTTCCTTTGATTAATTGGCACATGTGGAGACTGGGTGCCCTCCGAGGCCTATCATTTGCATATTAAGTTACCACATATCAATGTACTGAAATCCGAAGGGCTGGGTGCTCCAATCTACTATGTGAAGGCAATGTCCTGTGGATCTAATTAAATCACTATGCTCTTGCTCCTTTCCTTTTTCTACCCACTTTGGCACAATTTTCTAAAGAGTAACCTAAAAGTTAAAAAATGAAAAAACAACAATTTACCATTTTTGAATTTATTTCACATATATTATCCTGTTAAACTCTCTCACAACCCTCTTGAGGACATAAAGTTTTATTCCCATTTTACAAGTAGATTGTGAGGCCTCCCAATTTATGGATAGTAATTGATCAAGCTGGGACTCACACCTGGATCTTCCTGCTCCAAGGTCAGAGCTATCTTCTCTATGCCACAGTGCATCATTACAGGATTATCCCAAGTTGTATAATAAAAGACATCAAGAAAATGTCACTCGTCCAACACTGGCCATGTTCTAGACAGACTACTAGTATAGTCATTACCTTTGGAGAACAGGGTAGGTTAAATGGAGTAAATCGAGGAAGAGCTTAAGCTCAAGGAAGGCAAAACATGGTATTCAATGAGAATCAGTGTGCGGAAGATAATAGCTTCTAAAATTCTTCATCCCAGGATTTCAAGCCAAGATTAGATGGCCACCTGTCTTATTATACTCTTTGGTCACTAGCAGAAATACTTGAGACTGGGTGAATGATAAATAGAGGTTTATTTGACTCATGATTCTGGTGACTTGAAATCTAAGTATAAGGCTGGCATCAGGCTGACTCCATCCCAACATGGCTGACAGAAGTAGAGAGACTGGCAGTTCAGGTATAGAGAATGTAGTCTATATTTCCTGTGTCTCTGTCTGCTTTATTTCCTGTCCTTATAAACCCACCAAGGGTTTATCATAGGGGTTCCTGCCCAAACCACCCAATCAGTAATCTCTTCTCAAAAGCCACACCTTTCAACACCATAATCAGATAAAGTTTTTACTCTCTTTAATAAAAGAAAAACAAACAAACAAAAGAATATACCAGGGGTGAGCAGGTGTGTGGAGGTTAAGGCATTGGACACTCTCACATGGCTGACCATGGTTCAAGTCCTGGATCTGGTAGCTTGCTTTCTCACTCCCCTCACCTCTCTCTCTCTCTCTCTCTCTCTCTCTCTCTCTCTGTGTGTGTGTGTCTCTGTGTGTGTGTGTGTGTCTGTCTGGTCAAATTAAAATAAATGAAGGAATAAATTAAATAAATAAATAATTCTTTAAGGGAGAAAAACAAAACCATGTCAGAGGGCATGTGTGCTTGCCAGAGAGAGAGAGAGAGAGAGAAAGCACCCCCCAATGGGGCACAGCATGCTGCTCCTCCATTTCTCCAGCCTGTCAGGATTTGGGACATGCATATGTGCCCAACATGTTTCTCAAGTCACTGGGTCTGGTATTCAGACTGCATGGTTGGCCATGTGAGATCTGGCTCCCTTAACCACTAGATCATAGAGTGGATCCAAGTTTTTAACCTCATCATCTCATTACAGTGACTCAACACATGGATTTGCAATTTTCAGGAGACGTATCCAAACTATAGTACCACTTAATTGCAATTCTAATCCAAATGTGAGTTGCACACATGGTTGAACAAGTCCATCATAAAGGCCTCTTTGCTTGTTTATAGGATAGTTAAAGAAAAAAACCTACAAAACACACACACACACACACACACACACAGCAAATCACTTTGTTGGGTCAAAGAAATTTGCAGGCCAATGCCTTTGCTGGGTGTTTGTCAGAGTCTGAACACAAATAAAGGAGTTATTTTAGACAACAGGTAGTTTCAGTGGCCTAAAAGGTGTGCAGCCATCTTCTGGACAGCTGTCACGAAGCATATTACCTTCGCTGGAGAGAAGCAAAAGAGTGTATTTGAAAGGATTTAATAAAGGCTCTGAAAGACCCTCTTGGTATAAATGCCTATTATTGTTGTCAGTGTTATTTAAGAACAGCAGGAGGGAGGCATTTCAAATAGAAGTTCAGCTTCTATTCCCAGAAGCCCCACCAGATCCAAAACTGCTGCGATCTTTAAGCAATCTGTGAAACTGGCCTCGTGCAAGTGAGTGAAAGGAGAAGTCTAAGCTGCCCCACGTGGTACTCTTGTTGCTAGCTTGGGGAATTGGTTAGGAGAACCATTTTTTAGGTTTAGTTACTGAGTTGCTTCTCATTCTGCTCCTATTGCTCGAGGCTGAGGCTCCCCTTCATGGGCGGCAGGGGGTAGAAAGCTATTGTGGATCAGGTCTTCCAGTGGTGACATGCACTGTGAATATACTCTAAACCAGACTTGTCTTGGAGAGGAAAAAATAAAACAACTTGTGTATTTCTTCATATTTCTCACTACACATTCTATAAAACGCCCCAAACCTGAAGCGGTAGCCCATCCTGGAACGAGAACTGCCTCTCCAATCTCCAAGGCCTGTGTGGAGAGAGACAGGAATTGGCATAGTGCCCTCCAGTTTCTCCGTAAGATAAAATTGTGTGAGGGTAACTAGCTTGCTGTGATTTGGCGCTTTGTAACTCATCTTCTGCTGCCTTTTCTGACTTCAGGAGGTTGAGAAACACATCTGCATAGAAATGACAATATGGGAAGATCTTATGAGAAAACCCTGTTGCTTAATGGCCTATATCTAGCTTTTCTCCACCACCGCTCCTCTCTCAGCTTCTCTCAGTCTCTCTAAAATAGCATTTGCCTCTTGGTGATGCCAGCTCCCTCACCTCGTTAAGCTGCTGCTTGCAGAGGAGATCCGGGGATTGATGGCAGACAGGTTTAATGTGGCTCGTACAGAGCAGTCAAGTTTGGAGTGTGGGAGGCTGCTGGGGGGCTCTCACCGCAGGCTCAAGCTCACCAGCTGATTGAAGCTGCTGTGAACTGACAGTTAATAGGGGAGTTTTCTTTGGTAGCTGTTTCATTTTGGGTGCCTTGAATTAAAAAAAGAAATCCTCCATGAGGGAAAAAATTAATGATTTTGCTTGTTTGCCTTTTATTAACAGTTGATTTCAGGGTATTCCAGAGGCATTATCTTGGCAGACATTATATTTCCTGATAAAAACCTGGATTGATAATTCCTTTAAGTCCTTTCTTGAGATGGTAAATATGCCAGGCCCCAACGTGCACCTGAAAAGCAATGCCAATGCCGTGCTACAGACGCCATTACAATTACTGAGAAATGATGAGGGTGGTGGAGAGCACCAGATGAAAAGCTGCCTGGAATTTGTCAGCTTAAAAAATGTAGATGCTGGGACCAGCAGTTAGCGTAATGGCTATGTCACTGGACTCCCATGTAGTCAACCGCGGTTCGCGTCCTGGACCCGGTGGCTTAAAACTCACTCCGGGCACATGTGCGTGCGTGCCCAAGATCCCGAGAGGAGAATGGAGGAGAAGGGATTGCGGCGTGGCCATCTTCCCTGGGGGGGTGATTTCTCGCATTCTGTCTCTCTGTCTCTCTCTGTCTGTCTGGCGAGCGCACGTGCCCTATAGCAAAAAAAAAAAAAAAAAAAAAAAAAAAAAAAAACCTTTCCAAAAAAAAAAATGTATTTGCAGATTTGAGGGTCGCCTGAAAGTTCATAATTTGTGCCAGGGAAAAGAAAAAGAACTGGAATTCTGGGTGAATTCCAGGTATCAGTGTATATGTTTTCCTTGCATTTGGATTGGGGGAGAAAAATAAGACACCTCTGAATTAAACTAAAAATCTATTTTCTCTAAAATCTGCTAGGACTGTCCTAATAAAATACCACAGATTGGATGACTTTTTTTTTTTTTTTTTTTTTTTTTTACGAGAAATTTTTGCCATACAGTGTCTGTGCTCACTGGAGAGACAGAGACAAAGACCTAAATTGAAAATCACCCTCCAGAGTAAATGGCCATGTTACACTCCCTTCTCTTCCATTCTCCTCTCAGGATTTTGGGCTTGCATGCACACACACACCTAGCGTGTTTCAAGCCACCAGGTCCAGGAGTCAAATCGTGGCTGGCCATGTGGGAGCCCAACACCTTAACCACTACACTACACGTGGCCCCAGGTTGGATAACTTTAACAGCAGAAATCTATCTCACAGTTCTGGAGGCTAAATCTGCTTCAGGTGTTGACTTCTCCTTGGCCTACTGGTTGCCCTGTGTCTACATACGGTCTTCCCTCTGTAGCCATCAGTGTCTAAATTCCCCCTCCTCATGAGGTTACTAGTCGTATTGGATTAGTACTCTCTCTAATGACCTCATTTTTACTGAATTACATCTTTGAAGACCTCATTCCTAAATAGAGTCATATTCTAAAATACTGGGAGTTAGGACGTTCACATATAAACCCAGGGGCACACAGTTCTACCCATAGTACTAAAGGACACCAATCTTCAGTTTGGCATGGGGCACATGCAGCTGGTCTGCATACACATACCCTGATTTACCACCTTCCCTCTGACTCTCTATTTCCTCTGGCACTATAATATTTCATGCTCCATGAGTGGGCCCTATCAGTCATGGTTAGATTATTGGATTTCCATGCCGTTCTACCTAAATTCTAAACTAGAATAAGGCAATGAATCTAATGTAAGGGAGTAATGAAGAGGCTTAATCATGATAACAAAGTAACAGTAGTGACAAAATCATAACAATAGTACCTTCTAGTGTTCACTATATGCCAGTCTCAATGCCAAGCACTTCCTTGTGTGGTCTCATCAAGGCATTATAAATCTCTGAGGTAGGTGCAATCATGACCTAATTAATACAGATAAAAACTAGAGCACGGCAAGACTAAGGAGTGTGGTTGAGGTCACAGGGTGAGTTAGATGCCGTGCTCCTATAGCCTGCCTAAAACCAACAGGGATGGTCTGAACTAACACATTTTATTGAATAGAACCAACCATTTTCTAAATCAGGATTTTAAAACTGTCTTTTATTTACAAGACCCTCTATTTTTCTAGCCAAAGTCCTACGCTGAACTCTATTTTATAGGACAAGTACAACATGCAAGTGGAGGAGAGGGTACTTTACCCTGCCCGTGCTGCTGCTTCCGTTTCCTCCTCTTAGTGTATCCACCAATTTGAAAGCTACAGCCCTAACTCATGTCTAAAGTTTCACTTTAAAACTCTACGCCTCGGGTGCATGGAAACCTGTCTCATCTGTTCTGATTTCCTTCTCCTCCTGATAAGCCCTGCTTTACTATCTCTCTCACAAGAAAAAATCTGAAGCTAAAATCCACAGAAACGTCCCAATATATTGTTTGAAAGCCTTGAATGAGATTATTTGTGATAGTGATGAAAGCTGTAACTGGGTCACATTAAGAGCATAGAATATTCTGCTAATGAAAATAGAAACATCTAAATTGAGAGACAATTCTAGAACCTGGGTTCTATCTTCAGGCTGTTTGCTGAAGACAGAGAGGGAAGTGACAAGTGCTAGGCACCCTTTCAGATGCTCCGCATGGGCCTTTGTTCCTCACCCCCACCTGTGGGGAGGCCTTCACTCCTCCTGGCCTCACTCCCACTAGCTTCCCCTGACAAAAGGAATGCCCAGAAATTGATCTCATTCAAGGGGAAAAGTTGTACCATTTAGAGATAAAAATAAGAAAAGCACTTAACGCTTCAGTTGCTGAATCCTGTGCAGAAAAAACAGCCTTTGCAACCATCCATCTGCAGAAACGAATCCTGCCACGGAATATTATCTTCTCATCCTCTCTGCCATATGTTCAAGCAATCTGTGTTTCACAGTCTCTATTAATACACTGAGTCAGAGGCAGTGGGGTTCAGTGGGCTAAGCAACAGCCTGGAAAATTGAGGGGTGTGAGTTCTAATTCCATCCCTTCCCCTCGCCTGCTGGCTGACCTTCAGGGAAGCGATATCAACCTCATCTCGCCCTCGCTTCTTCCTCACTTCTCATACAGGGTTTACAATGTCTGAGCAAACCAGAGAGAATTACATCAACCTCGACTTTCACAAACACCTTGAAACTTTTCAATGCCCACCATTTAGAAAGTATTGTCCTGAGGCTGTCAAAGAACCTTAAAGAAATGGTCCCTATCTTAGTCACTTGTAATCTAGTTGTAACATTAAGCATATAATAATAAATTGGTTCAAATCAAAACCTCAATACTTACAGATAGTTGTTTTCTCCCTTTAAAATTAAAGTTCTATTAGTCATATAATTAGTAAGACATTACACAATTATGTTCACATCAGAAACTATAAGAGGCTAAAAGCTAGTTATTACTACATGTCTGAAAAGAGTAGAATTTTTCCTATCTTCTCCCATTCAGGAATTAGAGATTCTTCCTCCTTTTACTGCACTCCTAGAAAACTTGAGTGGCACACAGCTAAAAATGTTGCACTAAAGATAGAAGAGACATAGAAGGGGTAGACAAAGACCTTCTACCGTGAGGCAATAATTCATTTGGAAATCACATGGTTTAGAAGAGCCTGTGTTTTGAAAGCTCTTCTGGATAAGAAAGTCACTATTGCTTCCAGAAAAAGGTACAAATGGTCTTACTGTATACACTAAAACTCCAAGGATGGTACCACGGCTTTGACTAGAAGCAAAAGAACAATTATGTTTATTGAAATTATACTACATGGGCATTTGTGGGTTATGTGGAAAGTTAAAATTCTCTAGTATCTCTCTCCTGACACAGGCACGCATTGTAACATACTTGTCATGTAATAATGAGAAAACTAGTGAATTAGCTATTGTCCCCAGTGTCCCTTTGAAGGTCAGGTGATTCCATAAGGTTGCCACAGATGTGTTTGGGTTCAGCTCTTCCCAAAGAAGAGACTAAAAAGAAAAAGAAAAATTGATAATAGAGCCTCGGGATATAGTTCACGGCAAGGATAGAACTGATAAGCATCGCTGTTCCCTAGAACTGGCCAATGGCCATGAAGTACATACAAGTTCCCTAAGCAATTAGGCTCTGTTTTCCATCACAAGCCCTTTGTGGAGTGGTTGTAGCCCTTGGGGATAGTTGTGGTGTGGCAGGGACTCCTCCATCTATCACCAGTGCAGCTTCCCAGATGTCTAAGTGCTGACCTCTTTTGAGCACTAGAGTAATTTTTTATTATTCAAATAAAAATGCCAGCATTCTCATGCCCATCATGGATATATTTACCCTGAAGAAGTTATTCAGTGAATTTGAGTTAAACATCTGTAAGGTATTCACAAAGAGGAGTGGGGACAAAAATATAGGTTCGAGGTATTCATCGTGAACATAAATGTTTGTTGGAAGTACATTTAAGTTGATATCGCAAAAAGACTTTAAAAAAAAGCAGGTTTTTAGGTTCTAGAAGGCCTCTGGCATCTGAAGAATATTGGCATTTGTTCTTCTTCAAGAGGCCTATAGGGGAGGTCACAGCTGAAGAAACAAAGATCTTAAATTCAAGAAATACTTGACCATTCTTACTGTGCTAGGTTAAATGTAGACTGATATTTTTTGAGGGGGAATAGTTAAAAAAAAATTGGTAAGTGTCTTAACTATATAAGACCCCAGTGTTTTAATTTTTTTCTTTTATCATGGAATTTTTTTCTTAATTGTATAAGACCCCAGTGCCTTTTGTTTTTTTTCTTTTATCATGGAAGCAAATTGAATGGACTTAAATCCAAATCTTTTATGAATTATTTTCTAGGTGATGAGTACACTTGTCTCAACTTTCATGGGGGATATATTTAGAACATTAATACCTTCTACTGAAGAACAGACTGACCTAAGAATAGAGGTGGGCAACCAGCTGGATGTCCAGTCAATTGAAGTTCATGGTGCAGAAATAGTGGATTCCGTAATTGTGTGAATTTAATAGTAGATTCTCTGTTGTGTCAATTTGTCAAGCTCTGTGGGCATTAAAGTCATTTGGAAGTGACTGGTTGGACCAGAATAGAAGCCTCTCTCTTTTGGCATTTATGGGCCAGAATGACACGAAGTCACTCATTTTCCGGTGGGAGGCCGACTAGGTCATATCTGTCTGCAGAACCCTGAGCATTCAGACTCAGGCCACAACCTGCTGACCTTAGATACTCTAGTGCTTTGCCAAATTTCACCATCAGTCAGACTGTAACTTTTCCAGTACACCTCTGTGGAGATAATAATCATGACAGTGGTCACTAGCTCTTCCTAACAGTTATCGTAAAGGGTAGCATGGGCCCATATATGGTGTACAGTTTGTACTGCCCTGTTCTTCAATGCTGGGACACAAGAAAGATGAGTTTGGATCCTGCTTGATCTGAAATGTGCATGCACATGTACCATGGTCCTGGCTGGCTGAATGGCTGGGAGGTTGGGGTTGAGGCATGATGAGATCCTGTCAAGGGTGCTTCTCTCTCTCTCAAAAAATAAAACAATCTTTGCAAAAATAACTAAATGTAGGAAAGGTAGTATGCCTCCAGGTTAAATGTGAGCAAAGAGGTGGCTCATGGTAACCTATAGTTGAACTAGGTGACAGCCCTAGTGAGTTTGCTATATGTATAGCTCAATTTAAGTTTTTATCCTTGGCAGGGGTTTGAATTTCCTATAATACTCTAGTGAAAAAAATGCCCAATGCTGGCCTCATAAGGTCTCTGAGGGTTTATTCATAAGCCCTCACTCCTTTCGCCTGCCCAAATGGTAAGTAAAGGAGATCTTGACTTTATCGAGAACAGTGGCATCCATATTGGAATTTACATAGGGCACAGCTCCAAAGACTCACAAGCTCTGTCATAGCCAAGCAGGCATGTGGGGATGCCATAAGAGCAGCAACGAGAGACTTTTTTTAGCTGTTGCCCATAAAAAGCTCGCTAATTCTAGAACTCATCTTAGACATTTTCTTCAGAAAGTTTTATCTAGTAACACACACACACATGTTCCTGCACTTGCACACACACATAGCTACCTGCTAGGTTAATTGTGTCTTCCTTCTTTTGCCATTGGCAGTTAATGCAATGACTTGTTTAAATGTCTGTCTTACACACCCAACTGTAAGTTCACTGAGAGGGAGTACCCTGCTGATTTTGTTTATATGTTCCTAGCCCTTAATACAGTGTTTGGCAATAGTAGGTGCTTGATAAATATTTGGAAAGGAATGAATGAAGCATCACTATTTGCATAATATGTATACATGGTCTGCTGGGATATTTTCATAAAGAGATTATTATAATTAAACTAGAAACATAGGTAGAACACATTGTAATTCTAAAGAAGCAGGAAATAAGAGAAATCCTATTCAGGATGCAAGGATTGAGCAGAAAGTCAAGGTTTGTCACCTAGTTACAAAATAAAATATCAAAAACATTAGGAAGCAAATAGGTTCATGGGTGATGCCAAAGTCAAGTAAAAAAAAAAAAGGCCTAGCACAAATGACCAAAGACTAAGTGGACTCATGGGGTCAGGGAACAACAAAAGCCAATCTGGTGATAGGTGATAGAATGTGGTATATTGTGGAGGGAAAAATATGGAACTAATTTTAAAGGCTAGGTCAATGTCTTCCTCTTCGGTCAAAGGCATCTAATAAAGGTAGCTTCTAATAAATGTAGAGCTCTGGAAAAGTGTCTTTTCTTTGCCATCTTAAAATCATGTTTGGTTAAAGACACATTGCTTTTTTTAATTCTAATATATATTTAGCTCTAGCTTTGAAATACCTTGGCTTTAATAAGTTGAATGCTCTAACTCAGTGCTGTGACTGATGAGTCCAAGAGGACTGTACAAGACCCTTTCGTGATTCCAGTTTGCTTTCTCTCTCTCCATTTGCCTTGTGCATTTCAGTTTCTCTAGCCTCTTACTGAAAAAGTCTCCACACATTCAGACATTGACTTTTCGATACGGTAGTATTTCTGTAGCTGTTTATGTAGAAAAGCAAGCGGGTCACTTTCTTCTCATCTTCATGACCTCACAGTGCTCAGTATGAGTATCTGAGAGGAGGAGGTGGAGATGGGACACTGCCTTTTAGTGAAAATCAGCCCTGGTGTGAGCTGTCCACAGTAGAGCTGTGCTCCCAGACTGGCTACCCATGGCAACCCAGATGCCACAGATGAAAAGTTGCCGACATTTCAAAAAGACATGCTCAGAAAATAAATTTTAAAAAAGAATAATAAAATAGACCTTCAACAATGATTCATCAAACACCTTATGAATATAATATTCCAGGTATGAATCTGAAGAGGGATTAGGGGATAAAGCAGAATATAAACAGTTGAAGAGCAAATGAAGAAGATATTCTTATATTGTTGAACGTGATACAAAAGAAGTAAGGTAACAAGGGTGATGTAAGACATTGTCGAGGGCACAGGAGTCTTTGTGGTAGCAAAGGAGGCCAGGGGTAGCCTCTCCCAGGAGAAGACATTTGGCCTGAGAACCTGACATAATAATGAACCAACCATGGAAAGAACTGGACAAAGAGTATTCCAGGTAGAGAGATCAAAGGCCCTAACACAGGAAACAACCTAAAAAACATGTGAGACAGTATAGTTGAAGCACAGTGGGAGAAGGACTCCTGCCATATGAAGATGTTGGAGAATGGTTGAGGCCAGATTCTGCAGGGACTTATGAACTAAGAAAAAGACCTCTGCATATTTAGATGTCTTCATATTTTTTATTCATTCATTTATTTTAATTTTACCAGAGAGAGGGGGGGGGTGGGAGGAAGTGAGAGGCAAGCCACCAGGTCCAGGATTCAAACCATGATCAGCCGTGTGGCTATGTCCAGTGCTTTAAACACCATGGAACCCACTTGCCCCCTTTCTTCCTATTTTATTAATTCCTTAAAACTACCCTTGTTATCTCCAAGTTTTCTTTAAGTCATGTTTATAGAAGCATCACTCCCAGCTGGCAACATTTTGCTCAGTATGTCACTGACCTGTTATCCCAATAAAGAAATAGTTGGAGGATGACAACACATAACTACAGATAGTATTGCAGGAAAAAAAATACAGTATGTGTGTGTGTGTGTGTGTGTGTGTGTGTGTGTGACACACACACACACATACTGTATTTTTTGTTCCATTAAGATTACCTAATTGTTCTTGTAGTTAACATTGGTCAGATTCCACTACATATATACATGCATGACTGGGATGTGTAGAAAATGGCTCAGGGACTTATGTAAGGTGCTGCTCAAGAGAGGATGGATCCCGTATGACAGCTGTAGATGGAATCCTTGGCCAGGTCAGCCTGAGATTGACCAGGTATGCACACTGGTGGTCAGAACAGGCTAGAAGACTGGAGAAAAGGGGTCACAGTGCAACCAGAGGGTGGAGCATACTCATCTCTGTCTTTGTCTCTCTCCTATGTGTGCACCCACTATCATAAAGAAAGAAAGAAATTTAAAAAGGTGACTTATAATGAGAATTTGTCATGGAAAAAATCAACCCAATAATCAAAATTGGTTTACACTACTAGAAAAATAAAACAAAATAGATGTGCATGAGAAAAAGAATTAGCATCAATTAGTTGAGGGATCTGAATTGCAAATACAAATGTTCCATGGCTGTCTTTGCTGCAGGGTGAGATTATCATGACTTCCAAAAAATGATTTAGGAAATGTTCTTTTTTGTATTCTCTGGAAGCGTTTTTCTTCAAAGTTTTATTCTTTCTCAAATGTTTACTAGAATTCCCTAGTGGAAGGTTTGCAGTTTACTTCATAGAAAGATTTTAATTATACATTCAATGTCATAAATAGATATTGGTTTATTTAGATTTTCTGATATCTCTTGTGCCAATTATGGTAAATCGTTTTTCAGAAAATACATTACTTTCATCTAGGTAATTTCATTTATTGGCACAAAATTGTTTATGACATTTTTTTCATCTTTAATGTCCATAATTCTGAAGCATTATATACCTTTTCATTCATGATATTTTGAAATTTTGGTATCTTTTTTGTTAATCAAGTCACACAAAGTTTATCAATTTTACTACTCTTTCCATAGAGCTAAGATTAAACTTTGGTATTTTTTTCATAGTGTATCTGCCTTCTGTTTTACTAATATCTACCTTTTATATATTTTTTATTGAGGTATAGTTTGTCATTTTTTCATAGTTTCTTGAGCTATATTCTTATATCATTTCAGTATATTTATACTATTTTCTTGTACAAAATATTTAAATATATGCATTTACTCTGTATATTAATTTAGCTTCATTTCTCAAGATTTGATACGTCTTCTTTTTATTGTTATACTATTTAAAATACCTCTAATATCCTTCATAAATTTTTTTAACCTCTGACTTTTTCAAAAGATGTTACTTAATATAATAATATGAAATATTTGGGCTTTCTAACTAATTTGCCTTCATAGATTTCCAGATTAACTCCACTGTGTTCTGAAAACATACTCTTGGACAGATTTAAATTCTTTAAAAATTACTGAGACTTGCTTTATGGCCTAGAATATGGCAAATGTATAAGGTTAACTTGAAAAAAATATGTTCATGCTGTGGTTAGGTAGAGTTTTTTTAAGGAATTATTTATTTATTGTTGTTGTTATTAGTAGTATTACTTTCTTTGACCTAAGAGACACAGTGAAAGAGAAAGGGAAAGTGAGAAAGCAAACTGCTAGGTCCAGGACTCGACCACAGTTGGCCATGGGAGAGTCCAGTGTCCTAACCATCATAACACCAGCCAGTCCCCATGTAGTTTTTACAGATATTAATTATGTCACTATTAGATTAGATTTTCAAATCTTCCAAATCCTTACTTATCCTTTTGGTCTATTAACATTTTCAGCTAGTATAAAATGTATGTTAAACTATTTTGCTTTAATTTTCAGTTTTTCTGTTTCACCTTCTGAGTCTGATAATTATTTGCTTTCTGTATTTTCTTTTTTTTTTTTTGGAGAGATTTTCGCTATAGAGCGCGTGCCCTCGCCAGACAGACAGAGAGAGACATAGAGACAGAAAGCAAGAAATCACCCCCCAGGGGGGATGGTCACACCGCAATCCCTTCTCCTCCATTCTCCTCTCGGGATCCTGGGCACGCACGCACACGCGCCCGGCGTGAGTTTTAAGCCACCGGGTCCGGGACGCGAACCGCGGTCAACTACGTGGGAGTCCAGCGACATAGCCGTTACGCTAACTGCTGGTTCCCTGCTTTCTGTATTTTGAGATTATACAATTAGGGATGTTCAGATTTAGGATTGTATATCTTCTATTTATTATTCTATTATTATGAAATATCCTTTATTTCTAATAAAACTACTGCCTTATTTTTTCATGTATTATTTAAAAAATGCATGAACATTCTTTCACTTAATGTTTATTTAGCATAACCATTTTTGTTCCAACATCAAAACTTTTTGTGTCATATTTGTAAGGTGTATCATTTTGGTTCACCTAATTTGATATTTTATATGCAATTTAGTATCTTGGTATCCAGTCTGACAATCTGTATTTAATGGTACTTTTTCACACACACATACATACATACATTTATTTATCCAGACTATGTGTGTGCTCTGCGAAGAGAAAGATGAGTGGGGAGGGAAGGGAGGGGAAGAACACTCCCCATAGGGCATGGCCACATCTCAATCCCTTTTCCTCCATTTATCCCTGCTTTGGGGATTTTGAGTATGAACATACGTGCTCCTATTTTTCAAGCCTCCAGGTCCAGGACTTGAACTGTGTGGTCAGTCATATGTGATCCAGCTCCCTCAACCATCAAGCTGGGGACTGAGTCTCAAACATTTATATTTATTAAAACTTTTGACATTTGTCATTTTATCAGTTTTTCTTTATCTCATTTATATTTTTATTATTATTTTTAAAATTCATACCTTCATATGGATTAATCATGCATTTTTAAATTAATCTACATTTTTTATTATTTTTTTCATCTTATAATTTTAAAAACATTCTTTTAATGATTAGCACAAAGACTGCAACTTGTATCCTTTACTATTAGAGTATATCTTAGGAGCACCATTTACTACTTCCCACATGAAACAATCCTTCAACTGCATTCACCCTCCTCTCACCTTTATTCTATGCATGTTTTGATGTTATTATATATCTTAAAAACTACAAGATGTTATTATTATTTTTAATGGTCAATGTGGATTTTTAATTATTTGAATTTATTTTATACATTCAATATCACTATACATCACTACAGCTTGTAAAGTGAATTTTCTGACATGAATAACCTCACACCAGTCCAGTTGAAGATACCATACACATTATCGTAACAGGTAACAATCCATCTCTGTGTCCTATAAATTTCTTGCCTCTCTATTTTTCCCTTTGATTCCTTTCTTCACACTCTCCCTCTTCTTCCACCCTCTTCCCACACTGTCTCCAGAATCTATAACCATTTTCCTTTATCCTCTAATCTTTCAGTTTCTATCACAGTCAATATATATTAAGTGGAGACATACAATGTTTCCCTTTCATAGCCTGGCTTGCTTCACTCAACAGTAAATCTACCATATTCATCCACTTTCCATCAAATACCAGGTCTTGTTGTTTTTTTATGGCTGAGTAGTATTCCATAGAGTATATATACAACACTTTTCCAATCCATGCGTCTGTTCATGGACATTTGGATTGGTTCCATGTCTTAGCAGTTGTGAATAATGCCACAATAAACACAGATGTACAAGCACTTTTCCAACTGAGCATTCTCCTATCCTTTGGGTAGATACCCAGGAGTAGAATTGCTGGATCATATGATAGCTCTATTTATAGATCTTTGAGGAACCTCCATATTGTTCTCCATAGTGGCTAGACTAATTTACATTCCTACCAACAATCTAGGAGATTTCCCTTTGCACCACAGCCATGCCAGCACTTAACCATTTTCTTTTTTTTAATCTTAGTCATTCTGACTGGAGTTAGGTAGTATCTCATTGTGGTTTTGATTTGTACCTCCTTTATGATGAGGCATGTTGAGCATTTTTTATATGCTTTTTGGCTGTTCTTATGTCTTCCTTAGAAAGTTGTTTAGCTCATTTTCCAGTCTTTTTATTAGGTTGATCTTTTTTTTTTTTTTTTTTTCCATGTAAGCCACATGAGTTCCCTGTGTATTCCGGTTATCAGTCCCTTGTCTGAGGCATAGTTTACAAAAATATTCCCCCATTCCAAGGGCTGATTCATACTTATTACTGTGTCTCTCACTGTGCAGAAAGTTTTTTTTTTTTTTTTGAAAGAGAGAGAGAGAAAGATTTTTGCTACAGGGCACATGTACTCACTGGAGAGACAGAGAGACAGAAAGCAAGAAATTACCCCCAGGGGGGATGGCTACACCACAGTCCTTTCTCCTCCGTTCTCCTTTTGGAATTTTGGGCACGCACACACATGCACCCAGCATTAGTTTTAAGCAACTGGTCTGGGACTCAAACCATAATTGACTGCTTTGGAGTCCAGCAATGTAACTATTCGCCATCTGCTAGTCCCACAGAAACTTCTTAATCTGATGTAATCCCACTCATCTATTTTTGGGATTATTGGGTGTGCTTTTGGGGGGGGTCTTATTTAAGAAATCTTTGCATATTTTGATGTCTCCCGGAGTTTCCCCAGTGTTTTCCACCAGTAGTTTTATACTTTGAGGTCTTAGTTTTAAATCTTGATCCACTTTGAGTTGATTTTTGTTAATGGTGAGAGATAGGGGTCCATATTCATCTTTCCAGATGTAGATTTCCAGTTTTTCTAGCACCATTTGCTAAAGAGGGTTTCTTTTCTCCACTGGATTGACTGGTGACTTATGTCAAAAAATCAGTTGGCTGTATGTTTTGGGGTTTACTTCTGGGATCTGTATTCTGTTCCATTGGTCCACATGTCTGTTTTTGTGCCAATACCATGCTGTTTGATTATTACAGCTTTGTAATATATTTTGGGGTCAAAGAATGACATGCCTTCTACTCCACTCTTCTTGCACAGGATTGCTTTGGTAATGTAGTATTTTTTATTATTTCAGACAAGTTTTATGATTGTCTTTCCTAAATCTGTGAAGAACATCTCTGGTAATTTTATTAGGATTGTGTTAAATATGTAGATTAATTTGGGTAGAGTTGCCATTTTGATTACATTAATTCTTCCACTGTGGGAACATGGGATGTCCTTCCACTTTTTGTGCCATTTTCTATTTCTTTCTTTAGGTTATTCATAGTTTTCCTTATAGAGATCTTTAACATCTTTGGTTAGATTTATTCCTAGGTATCTTACACTTTTTGTGGCTGTGGTGAATGAGATTACTTTCTTCAGTTCTACCCTAGTCTGCTTACTGTTTGTAGATATAAATACTATAAATTTGGGGGACCAGCAGTTAGCGTAAGGTCTATGTCTTTAGACTCCCATGTAGTAGACCGCAGTTCAAGTCTCGGCCCCGGTGACTTAAATTCACGCCGGGTGCATGTGTGTGCATGCCCAAGATCTTGAGAGGAGAATGGAGGAGAAGGGATTGTGGTGTGGCCATCCCCCCTGGGGGGTGATTTCTCACTTTCTGTCTCTGTGTCTCTCAGCAAGCACACACGCCCTATAGCAAATTCCAAAAAAAGAAAAAAAAGAAAAGAAATGCTTTAAATTTTTGTATGTTGATTTTTTATCCTGTCACTTTACTGGATTCATTTATTATTTCCAGGAACTTTTTGGAGATATATTTGGGTCTTCTATGTATACAATCATGTCATCTTCAAATAGAAATATCATATTAAAAATATTATACATCACGGCCAGGTAGGCTTTATGCCAGAGATGCAAGGGTGGTCCAACATATGCAAGACCATGGGACCAGCAATTAGCGTAATGGCTATGTCACTGGACTTCCATGTAGTCGACCGTGGTTCAAGTCCCAGACCCGGTAGCTTAAAATTCACACAGGGCACATGTGCGTATGTGCCCAAGATCCCGAGAGGAGAATGGAGGAGAAGGGATTGCAGTGTGGCCATCACCCCTGGGGGGTGATGTCTCACTTTCTGTCTCTCTGTTTCTCTCTGTCTGTCTGAAGAGAGCATGCACCCTATAGCTAAAACCTCTCAAAAAAATATATATGCAAAACCATAAATGTAATATACCATATTAACAGAAAGAAAGATAAAAAACCATGTGATTATATCAATCAATGCAGAAAAAGCATTCTATAAAATATAAAATCCCTTCATGATTAAGACTCAGCAAAATTGGCATAGAAGGGTTGTTTCCCAACACAATAAAAACAATCTGTGAAGAAGTCATAACTAATATCATATCGAATGGGGAAAAGCTGAAAGCTTCACCACTGAAAACTGGTACAAGACAAAGCTGCCCACTTTCTCTGCTCTTTTTCAATGTAGTGCTGGAAGTCCTAGCCAATATTATTTTAAACTTAATATTCAATTAGATTTGTCCCATGTTTACACGATAATTTTTCTTTGTTTCTTTTATGAGAGACACAGTGAGTGAGAGAGAGAGAAACCTCTGAGAGGGCTCACCATGCTGTGATCCTCTCTGCAGCCGCCCAGTCGGCCAGGACCACAGGCATAGGCAGGTGTTCATGTCTGCAGATTGACCCAGGTTCTGAACCTAGGCCTGACTTGTGACTCCAGCATCACAGAGTAAAACCCTACACCCTGCACCACCATGCCTAGGCCTAGTGCTTTTTATTCCTTCCTGCGTTACTGTGCTTATATCAGGAATCTTTTGCCTTCTGATTGAAGAACTCTCATTTATGTTTCTCTTAGTGATTAGTGCCAATAAATTTTCTCTATTCTGTTTGAAAAAAAATTGTTTTTTCCATCAGAGGGCACATGGGTTCACCAGAAAAAGAAGTGGAAGGGAGAAAGCATCCCTTCTAAGGCAGGGTCATGCTAAAATTGCTTCTCTTCCTTATCTCCTTCTTTCAGGTATTTTGGGAAAATATGTACACAAAGGCCTGGCATATTTCTGAAGCCACCAGGCCCAGGGCTCAAACTGCATGGTTAGTCATATGGGTTTGGCTGACTTAACCACCAGGCCACAGAGCCGGCTCTTGCCTTCATTTTTCCATGGATTACTTAACTAATACAGAATTTGGCATGGACAGATACTTTCTTTCATCATTATAAAGATGTCACTCTATCATTTTTTTTTTTGTCTTCCATGATTTCTGTTTAGAACCCATCTGTCAGTCTTACTTTTGCTCCCCCAGAAGAGGGATGTCTTTTTGCCAGATAGCTTATGACTTTTTATTTCCATTTGCGTTTCAGTAGTTATAATATGACATTCTTAAGTAAGGTTGTATTCAATATAATTTTCTTAATATTTTAGAGCTTTTTGAATTTAAAATTTGATGTCTTTTGCTAACTTTGGGGATTTCTGAGCAAGTATCTCTTTAAATATTGCTTCTATCCTGTTTTTCTTCTCTCTTCTTTTTTTGAAACTCCAATGACAACTTTTACTGTAAACATTCTATCATGTTTTATGTATCTCATATACTCACTGCTGTATTTTCCTTTATTTAAAAAATTCTTTATACTTAAATCTATACCAACCTGTCTTTGCTCTCCCTAGTCTCAGTCAAATATACCTGTTGCATATTTCATTAAAATTTCAAGATTTCTATTCTACTTTTTTAGAGATTTTATTTCTCTGTGACAGTTATTCAAATTATCCTCTATTTTTCTTGAATATGTTAATTATAAAGTGTTGAAGTCTTAATCTAATAACATCAACACCTGGATCACCTATGGTCTGTTATTGTTTTGCTTTGTTTGCTTTGGTTGTTCTGTATATTTTCTCATAGTCTCTGATCATTTCATTCATTTCTGGGCATTTCCAAGTAATGTTATATTGAATAATAAAAATTATATTAAGCTATTGTTTACAGACTCTGGATGATGTTGTCTTCTTCTAAGAAGTTTTCTCTACTTTCAGTTATCCATGGGAAAATCAACTTGCTCCAATCAAAACTGGACTGTTTCAGAGTGTAATCTTTTAAAGGTTTATGAAAGCCCATGCTATTAAAAGGACCTCCTAGCAAACTTAGCTTTATCTCCTAGTGTAATCAGACTAACAAAATCTCTGCTTGCATTTTCTAGCCTTTTAGCAACTGTTTTGTGCCTGATGTCTTGGCATCTTGCTCACAAGTATACACTTTGGAAATTGACATATACCTTTAGGAAAAGTTCTTGCAGACTCCAGGGTCAGGGCCCCTCATGCCTTAACTACTTTGGTAACAGTACATTTAGTTTTTCTTTTCTATTTTTTTTTTTTCCAATCTCCCAAATTCAGAGACTACTGTTCTTTTCTGGCCTCTCTGCCCCATACTGTCAATCAACAATTGCTTATCTTGGCAGCTTCCTTTTCTTCAGGAATCTTGGCCCCACAAGTCTAGCAGTCTTTTTTTTTCTAGAATGGTTTTTGCTATATGGTACATGAGCTCACCAGAAAGACAGAGAGAAACAGAAAGCAAGAAATCTCCACCCTCCCCCCCCCCCCCCCCCCCCCCCCCCCCCCCCCCGTAGAGATGGCCTCTCCATAATCACTTCTCCATTCTCCTTTTAGGATCTTGGGCATGCACGCACATGTGCCTCACATGAGTTTTAAGCCAACAGGTCCAGAACTCAAACAACTGTCATCCATGTAGGAGTCCAGTGACATAACCATTTTGCCACCTGCTGATCCCAAGTCTAGCTGTCTTTATTGCTTTCTGGTTCATTCGAAGAGTTTTGTGAGGCTTTGAATTATTTTTAGTTTTTTTTAAATTGTATACACGTATGGTGTGCAACATAATATTTTGATATATATTGTGGAGTGGAGTGGTTAAATCAAGTTAATTCACATATCTATTAAGAATATTTAAAATGTACTCTCAACAACATTCAAGTATATATCATTATTAACTAATGCCACCATGTTATACAATCAATCCCTTGAAATTAGTTCTTTTGCATCATGAAATCATGTATCCTTTAACCAACATCTCCCCACTTACCCACCCCACACCACCATCACCACCAATACCACCACTGAGCCTCTGGGAACAACCATTCTACTCTTGGTTTCCCTGAGTTCTGACACTTTAGACTCCATATGTAGATGAGATCATGCAGTATTGTGTTTTGTCTGGAATTATTTTATTTAACTTTATTTATTTTAATTCAACCAGAAAGAGAGAGAGAGAGAGAAAGTGAGAAAGCAAGCTTTCAGGTCTTGGACTTGATCTGTGGTTGGCCACATGGGAATCCAGCACCCTTAATGACCACACCACCTGCTGGCTTCTCGTTTTGCTTTTTTTTTTTTTTTTTTTTTTTTTGGAGAGGTTTTTCGGTATAGGGCGCGTGCGCTCGCCAGACAGACAGAGAGAGACATAGAGACAGAAAGCGAGAAATCACCCCCCAGGGGGGATGGTCACGCCGCAATCCCTTCTCCTCCATTCTCCTCTCGGGATCTTGGGCACGCACACACACGCGCCCGGCGTGAGTTGTAAGCCACCGGGTCCGAGACGCGAACCGCGGTCGACTACGTGGGAGTCCAGCGACATAGCCATTACGCTAACTGCTGGTTCCCCTCGTTTTGCTTTTTAAACCCAGCTTGTATAATTTTTCTCAGCAGGTGGGTTAATATAGGGCCAATTACTTTGTCAAACCTAGAAAGGGGAAGTCTCCTTATGACATTAATTTTTTGTTGTGTTGACTATAATTCTTTGCTCAGTAAAAATGTATTATATATGTAAGCAGAGTTTCACAAGATGTTCTCTTTAAGACTTTTACTTTACCACACTCTTCCTTCAAATTCTTACTGCATTTATAAACTTCAGAAGAAAAATACACTAACGTGATCTTAACAAAGGATTTAACTGAACTGAGTAGGTAATAATGGCAGTAAGAACTTTAAAGCAAAATTTACTCATGATGATCCATTCGTGAATAATTGAGAGGTGCCTACTTGAGCAGAGTTTCTAGATAGTGCAGACTCTATTATACTGGAATTGCTTTTTTAAAAAAACCATTAAATAATTTTATTTCTTAAAGTGGGGTTTGATTTCTTCTAAAGTTTCCTGTCACATTACACGGAAAACATTCTTGGACTCCAGGAACAGAAAAATTGATGGCAAGATATTTTAAATGTCACTGGTCATTCTGCTCATGTCAGCATGATGTAGTAAAAATATTGCACTAGTATGAAGGTGATCTGAATCACAGTTTGGTGGTTCTGAAGCTTCAAAGTTGTGTGACCTTAGGTAATTTACTTTCTCCTGCCGCTTCCTCTACATTTTTTAATATCTGAAGCCTTGTAGAACCTTGAAATTCATATTAGAACTTTCCATCCTCTACATGGGAGACAGAGACCTATCTCAGATGTTCATATATGAATACCTAATGAGGACAAATTTCTAGTCTCAGGTACAATATTAGTTCATCTTAGGAATGCTTTCAGATAATTACATTTCATAGATATTTACTGAGCACGTACCATATGAAAAATATTTAAGTCTTTTAGGGATATTCATGAGTTTTGAGTTTATATTGCATAGCCAGGTAGACAAGGCAGTGAGAACCATGTAAGTTATAAGGAAGACACGGAGAATACTCAAAAATAAAACTCATACGTGGTTCAAGGGGTATGAAGAAAAGGAAAGGAAAATTAGGATAGGCTTTATAGAGAAATGGTATTTAAGATCAGCCTTGAAATAATATGTAGACTTTTGATGGGCAGATGTGGAGAAGGAAAGGAATTTACATAGGGACAGTATTCAAGTGTCATGTATAACATGAACAAATGTGCTGTGGGAGGAAACACAGATGGACCAAGTAGACTAGAGACACCGTATCATGGAAATTAAAGTGCTCTGACTCTGGAGTTAGATAGTCTTGGGTTCAAATTCTGGCTCTGCCAATTATAGAACATATGACCTGGGACAATGTTTTAACTTTCTGGGTCTCAATTTCTTTATTTGTAAAATGTGAATAATGAAAGCTCACACAAAGAGCAATTGCAATTAATGACTGAGATAATTTATGAAGTATTTACCACTATGTTAAGCACGACATAAATGGTAAATAAGATTACTTCAGAATTGGCAGAGCAAGGTTAGTCTGGGACCTCAGACTTGTAAACTCACCATTTTTTGTTTCCATCAGGAACAATTAAACCATAAAAGGGTGGAGTTACAGGGAGCTCAAAACTCAGCTAATGAAGTCCCTTTTAAAGATTTGAATTGACAAGCACCTCAGTGTGAAACATGAGACGAGGCTGAATTTGAAATAGGCAGAAATGTGTTATTGATAACAACACATATAGGCAAAGAGATTGTCTTTGCCTAGAGTCGATACGCTCTTACTTTCAGTGAGAGCTAATACCTCTCCTTCAGCCCTTCATCTCTTCAGCAACATCAGCAAGGACATTCCTACTGAGAAGAGTTTAGCACAAATTCTAAATGCCTCAGCCAGCAGCAGCTTCCTTCCCTAAAGGGTGCCTGGCAACAGTGTACAGTCAGATATTTGTCATTACCACCAGCTGTCATTCTCATTAAGTAC
Organism: Tupaia tana; assembly: GCA_026018925.1. Taxonomy (NCBI): domain Eukaryota; kingdom Metazoa; phylum Chordata; class Mammalia; order Scandentia; family Tupaiidae; genus Tupaia; species Tupaia tana. Next base: position 18,656,491 of record JAKSZU010000020.1, on the reverse strand, counting down.
TGTGGGAAAACTCTATTAGTGATTGTTTTAATGCTTCGCTGTAAATTTGTGGATTTGGTTATGTATCACTTTCTTCCTAAGGAATCCCTGGATTCTGAGGCACCAAAGAGCTTCTGGAAACTTGTTCCTACATAGGCATGTTATCAGGAGATGTATTTTTCCCTCAGGGAAAGAGAGAAGCCATTTGAAAGCAGGAGGGACTTTTCCCACAGGTTTGTTTGAGGACTGGATCAGACATTCTAGGTAAAGTAGGATCTCTAAGAGTTATGCAGTTACCGCCAAAAGCTCTCTGGAGGCAGTGGTGAAGAACAGTGAGGATCAGGAAGCTGTACATCTCTGTATGTGCAATTTTCTTCTGATTTCAGATTAGACCTCAGAAGGTAAAATAACATCTCTTGGGCCAGTGTCCATTTACGTGAGAACAGCTTAATCAGGACATGCAAATGTCTAATAGTTGGGGGAAATCTCTTCAGTAGGAGTTTAGGGAAGTAAGATCCCAGGGAGTGAAGAGCAGACAGCCTGCCAGTCATGTGCTCAGGCTCTGACTGATTTTAGGGAATAACAGTCAATCTAGCAATAGGAGCAGAGCAGCAAGAAACCAGCAACCAACTTATTCACTTAGTAAGGGTGGACACCTCAATTAGGGATAGTAAAGGTACATATTGGCTTCCCCATGAAAGAGGGAAGAACTGCCAGCTCCCCAACTCAAAAATGGTGCATGCAGCCAGTCTAGAAGAAGAGTCGGTCTGAATGACGTACGCTAAGGAAAAGTCAGAGTCAACTCAAGGAAGAATGAGAATGACCTGTAAACTAAGTCTTAGCCCAGCAGACCTCCCTGTGGCTTCTTCCCAGGTCTCTCTGATGGGTCCAGTGCTCCTGATAGCTAGCATATCTGCTGCAGGTGAAAGAAGGTGAAACCTTCTTCCAGGTGCTCTTCATACCTTTTTCTGTTACTGAAATGTGCCTGTCCCCATAAATGCTTACCTTTCAAATTCCATTTTAAACAAATTCATCTCTTGAACCTTACAACGAAAATGACCTTTCTTTTGAGTGCTACTTATTTTCTTCATCCATGCAGTTTATTACATGGTGTTATTCTTCTTTGAGTCTATGCTCATCACCTTCTACTAGATTACCAACTGCTCTGTTAACACACTAATAATGACAATTGCATAAAAGCAGTCTAATAAAGCCATGGATGCCAGCATGGTCCTAATTTCACCTTTAACATAAATCTAAGTGTTCAAGATAGATATCTAGTTTCCCAAATTTGGCCTGCAGACTAGTTTTGTGGAAATTTTATCGAGCGGTTTTAGTAGTTCTTATTCTTAGGCTTTACCACAAATCTGCTGAATCAGAATATCTAAAGGAAGGATCTGGAAATGTGCACTTAATGTTAGCACATTAAAGGTTTCCAGTACATACAAAAGCACAATACCATGGAATCATCATGTTATAATTGTAAAATAATGCCAAAGAAAGAGATATGAATGAAATTAGGAATATTTCAGTTCAAATTTTGTATGCAAGAAGATGGAACTCTTTTTCTCAATATTATACTCTCTTAATCTATATATTTTCTACCCTACAATTGTTTCTATGATGGTGTGAGATAAGTATCAACCTGCAGAGGAGAAACTGGTTCAATCATCAAAGTCTAGCTTTTTCTGATGACAAAGTTTTTCCCAATAAACCTTTTGCTCCTTTGAATACCAATAGAATTATGACTCTGGGTGATGGGAAATACTTTTACTTTTATAAGGTTTCCATATTAAAACAGAAGTAATAAAAACACAATTGAAGCTAGACAATATTTATGATGAATACTAAGAAACACTAAATTTGTTTGCAAAGCTACTTATTTCTTTAATTTCCTGCCTTAATTTCCTCTTCCATTTCCATAATTTTTTTCAGCAAATATCTACTATTTCTTTATCAACTAGTCAGATTATGATTCTCCTCTGTAATATATTTATTTAGTAGAATTCATAGAACAAATATTAACTCCTTATACAACTAATAGGGAAATATCTAATAAAAATATTTTTAAAATATTTAATGGGCAAATAAATATTGTATATATTTAAGGTATGCAATATGGTTATTTAATATGCATATATATTATGTAATGATTATCACAATCAAATTAATTAACACATACAGTAATTAATACATCTTCCAACCTACATATGAGCTCCTCTGAACATGTTCTTCTTATATTTGAAACTTACAGTCTTTGATCAATATTTTGCCATCATTCTCACCCCCCAACCCCTAGAAACCATTGTTCTACACTGTCTCTATGAGTTTGACTTTATTTAAGTTACACATGTAATTGAGTTCATACAGTATTTGTTTTTCTGTTTCTAGCTTATTTTACTTAGCATAATATCCTCTAGTATGTCCATGTTCCCACAAATGGCAGAATATTCTTCTTTTCAATGGCCAAAAAATAGTCTGTGTGTGTGTATGTGTGTGTGTGTGTGTGTGTGTGTATCCATCTGTAAATGACATGTAAATTCTTTCCAAACATTGACTATTGTGAATGATGCTGCAGTGAACATGTGGGTGCAGTTATGAGATCATGATTGCAATTCCTTTGAATATATACTAAGAATTAGGATTATTGTATCATATGGTGGTTCTATTCATTTTTCTAAGATTTTTCATGCTGTTTTCCGTAATAGCTATACCAATTTTCATTCCCATTAAAAATGTACAAGGGTTCCATTTTTTTTTTACTCACACTTGTCAACACTTATTATCTTGTCTTTATAATAATTGCCATCTTAATAGGTGTGAGGTGATATCTTATTGTGGTTTTGATTTGCATTTCTCTGATGATTAGTGATATTGAGCAGCATTTTATATTTCTGTTGTCTATTTGTATGACTTCTTTGAACAAATGTCTTTCAGGACTTTTGCCCATTTGAGATTGGATTATTTGGGGCTTTTTTGTTATTCAGTTGTGCAGTTTTTTATATATTTTTAAAATAGAAACCTTTTATCTGATATATGATGTCTGATATATGTTTTTGTAAATATTCTCTCTAATTCCATTGGTTGCCTTTACATTTTGTTGATTATTTCCTTTGATGTGTAGAAGCTTTTTAAAAATTCTAAAATTGTATTGAACTACAAAAGATCCTGAGCAGCCAAAGTAATCTTTAGAAAGAACAAAGGTGCAAACATCACATTTCATGACTTCAAACTATATTACAAAGCTCTAATAATCAAAACAGTGTGGTAGTGGAGTAAAAGCAGACACATAGACCCATAAAACAAAACAAAACAAACAAAAAAAAAAAAGAGCCAAGAAATAAACTCATGCATGTATGGTTAGCTAATTTTTGACAAAAGCAGCACAACTACATGCTGTAGGGAAAATTGGATAGCCACATTCAAAAGAATAAAATTTGGCCTTTGTCTTACAGCACATATAAAAATTAATTCAAAATGAAGTGTTAGATACTTAAATGTAATACCCAAAACCATAAAACTCCTGGGGGGAGGCAGCGGGAAACCTCCTAAACGTTGGTTTTAGCAATGACTTTTTCAACACTACACCAAAAGCATACAACAAAAGCAAAAATAAATAAGACTATATCAAACAAAAATAGAGAACTACTGCATTTTAACATGTGTACACAATATAAGATGTTGCCTCCATATTTCAATTTTTTTATGTTTTTTTTTTTTTTGAGAGATTTTTGCTATAGGGCACGAGCACTCACCAAACAGACAGACAGAGACAAAGAGACAGAAAACGAGGAATCACCCCCTCAGTGGGGATGGCCACACTGCAATCCCTTCTCCTCCATTCTCCTCTCGGGATCTTGGGCATGCACGGGCACGCGCCCAGCTTAAGTTTTAAGCCACCGGGTCCAGGAAGCAAACCGCAGTCAACTACATGGGCGTCCAATGACATAGCCATTATGCTAACTGCTATTTCCCATATTTCAATTTTTTAACGACAAATCATATAGGATTATATTGCATTGGATATATTCTCTATTCATTGTGCCTGAAATCTCAGAAACTGACATCAGGTGCTGCTACAAATAATGTGTAAATGAAATAGCAAATTCCTCTCAAAAATTTTTCTATAAACAGATGTAAAAAGTAAATAGATGAATAGATAGATAGGCAGAACATGTGTTATCAGGTTAAATTGTACTTTGTGAGCTAAAACATGTTAAAGATGAATGCTATTTTAGTTGTATCTTTAGTATAATTCATGAATATATGAAAGTGATATAATATTGAGAAAAGTTCCAATTAATTTATTATTATTATTATTATTAGATTTTTGTCATAGAGTGTGTATACTTACCAAAGTGAGACAGAGAGGGAAAGTAAGAAATAATCCCCTGGAAGAATGACCATGCTGCAGTCCTTTCTTCTCCATTTTCCTCTTAGGATTTTGGGCGCAAGGACATATGAACCTGGAACAATTTTTAAGCTACCAGGTTTGGAACTCGAACTATGATCAACCATGTGGGAGTTCAATTCATTAACCACCACACTGCCTGCTGGCTCCAATTAAAATATACCTTAAACTTATTTTTTATGTCTTTCATTGGTGAGAGAGACAGAGAGGAAGCCAGGGAGATGGCACCCCAACAGGGTCTTAATGCCATGCACAGTTAGGGTTTCAGCTAACCCTAAATCATGCACAGGTGCACAAGTGTGTGCCTGATGTAATCAAGGGGTTCTCTGGGCATGAACTCAACCTTTCCATGTGGGTCATCCTCACCAAACATCATATCTTGCCATTGTACCACCATCTAGTCCCCAGGTAATGGAAAGATTGAGCATAGTTTATGTACTTAATGAAATGGCTACCATCAATTGCAGTTATGTTATCCTGAGATTACTCAGATCTGGTTTGTATATTTCCTCAAACTTCCTTTTTGGAGTCAGAATGTTCTTAATTTTATTAAGGACTTTATTTAGTATGGCAGTTTTGCTGAATGTTCTATAAAAATGCATTTCTAGCACCTAGAGTGGTGCCTGGAATATTGTAGAACCTTAATCTAGTACTTTTTAATGAATGAGTTGAAAAAACTAACTTTATACAGAAGTTTCCACCTGTAGGCTCCCAAAGTTGAGATTTTCAGATTGTTGCTTTCCCTTATTACCTCAAAGTCTCACTCTAAGTCCTGGAAATAGTGATGGGTCTTTATCAACTCCCTGAAAGTTTAGAAAAAATTACCTTCTAAAATCACTTTCTACTTTCTGTCAAGGGGATAGTCAATCACCTGTTATTTTCCTATCCACTGGACTCAATCAGGAAGACAGTATTATTTTTCCAATCATATCATATAATTTTAAGACACTGTATCATGTAAAATAAGCACTTAAAACATATTTGAATAGACAGAACAGAGTCATTTTTTATAGTCAGTGATTTTCTCATGACTCACATAAAGGACATCATTTAACAAGTAACATGTAACTGTATGGAAAATTGATCATCTAATATACTAGGTATTGTTCTTACTACTTTTTAATTTTTATCATTTCTTAATTTTGCTATAGAGTGTGTGCACTTGTCAGAAAGAAAGAGAGAGAGGGAAAGTGAGAAATCACCCCTCAGGGGGAATAGTCATTCCACTATCTCTTTTCCTCCAGTCTCCTCTCCAGATTTTGGGTACTCACATACACATACACAGAGCACGTTTTCCAAGCCACCAAGTCTAGGACTCAAGCCACGCAGTCAACCATGTGGGATCCAGCCACCTTAACCTCCAGGCCACCTGCTGGCCCATATGCTAGGAATTGTGCAACAGATGACAGAGAAACTCCTAGAATAAGGAACCCAGGTAGAATCGCCTGATTGCTACAGAGTCCCACAATCATGGTATGGTAGATGTAGAATTCTCTTTGCTAGACAACTTTCTCTTTCTGCATGTTCAGAATGGATTAACAATGAATAAGGAAAAACATACCAAATTAATAAAGATATGAAGCACTCCATTAAAATTCATTTTGCTCTTAATTTCTGAAATGCCAGGAGCAGCCATCCAAATCTTAGTCTATGCTACCCCTTGCTTATAATTTAAATACAACCTGGAGAATCTTTGACAATACCCACTTTCTAGACTTGATTAAAAACCCACATGAAATCTAAAAGCAAACCTGAGTATGTGGGGAGTATATTTAATTTTATTTAATATATTTAATATTAAATATAATACATATATAATAAATATAATATATTAAAAATAAAATATTATAAAATATTATAAATAAAATATAATACATATATAATAAATATAATCAATATTTTAATATATTTAATATTTGTTTAATATTAAATATAATACATATATAATAAGTATAATCAATATATTAATTATATATTAAATAATTAGTTGAATATAATTAAATATTATATTAAATAGTTGATGTATTTACTTATATTTAATATATTTCATTATTGATAGAAAGAGATGCACCCTTGATTGTGTCTTCACATTACAAACCTACTCCCAGCCCTGCAGCTACCCAGGACCATGGGGCACCCATGTGCATGCCTAACCTGTTTGAATAGATCCAGGGTGCAAACCTGGAGCCTTCCCATATGACTCCTAGCAATGCACAGCAACATCCCTTGAAACTATGCTACCATGTCTGGACCCTAATATATTTTAAGTAACAAAATACAATGAAAGCATTGTAATAAAGTGTGGTTCTCTTGGACTTAAGCTCAGCTTGCTTGGTTAGAGAAGTTTGGATGTGACTATAAAAGGTTAAAGGCCTTGCCTTATGGGTGTTCAATAAATGTTAATTGAACTAAATCAAATTGAGACCCAATTTCAAACCTAATTTAATACCAAAACAGAGAAAGTTTGGTCAGATCACAAAGACATAGCTGACAGGATTACCTGGGACAGGTGTGACAGCAAGTGTGGAGGGAAGGAAATGGAGGAGACTGGCAGGGCATCTCAAATTGTGTGCCAGGTTCTGAAAGATTGCTGTTTACAGCTGAGAAGTGTCATAACACCTTGCTAGCTTTTACAGATCCTAGAACATTTTGCTATTTCTTGAAACTGTCATGATGTGAAAAATTCTTGACTCTTTCTTTCCTACTACCCTGAAGATATTCCCTCATCCTACCACTCTGGGTTGGGAGTCTCTTCTCATCAAAATACATTTGGTGCAAAGCTACATTGCAAAACCAGAAAAGAACGAAGTGGTAACTACCCAATCAACTTCCATTAGGTAGAACTTTGGAAATAATTTCCTAGGGTATTGAAGAAGGGGATAAGGGCATAACTTAGTAGAAAGCAGCAGAGCCACCATGCCTAATGGACATCCATTCTGTGAGGACCAGAAACAGGTGAAGGATGTCACACATGTTCCTCTACTGTCCTTGAGACTACAAAGGTAAGATTGCAGTTCGCACTTGTCTCTGGTTCTTTCCGCTTGACTTTCTCAAGAGGCTCTTAAATCCCACACAACTCTCTAAGAAAGCGGAGGAGACATCCCTCAGGGCCTCTCATGCCTCCAGTTGCATGAATGAATGCATCGTTCTCAGAATCAAGCCTTTTTTCTATCTGGAACTGAGCATAGGACAAATCTGTCTGTATTAAATGAGCTTTACTTCCTTGTTCCTTTCCTTCCTTTCTCCTCTTCTCTCCTTCCCCATTTCAAAGAGACTGTCCAGTGTCTGGCAAAATGATTATGAGTGTAAGACTAGTACAGAGGTTCTATTCAGTAATCCGAAAGAAAATTCAACTCTGGGAGTATAATATGACCACATAAAATATTTCATTTCTATTTTATTCATCAAATGATTCCTTCCTTTTATGCTTTTTCAAGGTTATACTTAACATTCCAGAAACTGTCATTCTCATTCTCTCTCTCTCTCTCTCTTCTCATTTGGTGAATTTTATATATTTGCTCTTATCCATGTCCTGTCCTTATTTTCAAATAAATAATTTAGTGCTCAATTCTTATACTTATTGCTTAAAGTTTGGTTGCTATTCTAACTATACCCATAACATATGCACAATATTAACAAACCCTCCCCCTCAAATGTAGCTCCAAAAGGAAGGGAAGACATAATACTCTCTAGTTGTAACATGCCGAAGAGATCATAAGTTCTGGAATTGAGATTTTTAGGAAATAGTACAGAAGCACAGAGAAGTCAATTAATTTATCCCAGATTCAAAGCTAGTAATGGATAGATCCAAGCCATAACCTGCACAAAGCCACAAAGCATGGCATATGGAAGCAGATCCAGCCTAGGCAGTCTAATCAGAAAAGAAATACATTTTCAGACTCAAGGCCAGAACACTTATTCTGTGATCATTAGTTTAAGTACCACTATCTTATATAATACAGTGTCCAATTTCTCATGTTCCAGTTCAAATAAAATATACTATACATGTATTTCACCTAGGACTTTTCCTTCATTCAATATACTTTTTGTTGTCACTTTATTTTGCCAGAGGGCAAATGCATTCACCAGAGAGAGACACATAGAAAGTGAGTTAGAAAACAATCCTTTCTCCATTTCTCTCTCTTTTTGGGATTTTGGCCATGCACACACGTGTGGTTGGCATGTTTTTCAAGCCACTGGGTCTGAGACTTGAGCCACACAATCAGACATGTGAGATCTTACAGTCTTAACTTAAATAAATATAACCTTTAGAGTTTCCCATCCATATCAAAAAACCATTGATAGAATTATGTTTTCCATGGTACACATTCTTTAATAGCTAGCTGCTCAAGCCAATACTCCGTCTTTCTCCTTTTCTTTCAATACCAACATCATGAGAAGTGGATTACATTCATTGCCTCTGCTGGCTTGGCCTACGTTAATTCCACACTGATTTCTGTCACAAACATTTTATTGTTTCTTCCCCAGAGGATTACCAACAACATGTGCAGATCCTCATTGATGTCACTGTTGGCTCTTCTCTCCTTGCCTCCGTAAGGAAGCGAGGTTCTACACTCTATTAAGTTTCTGCTCTTGCTTTAGATGGCTACTCATCTCCTTGTGACCTGTGTGTCAATATACTTCTCATGTTTCTGCCACTGGTCTTTTATCTGCACATTATTCCAGGGAAGTTCCTATGCTATATAAATTAGAGCTTAAAAGCAGCTGCTCTGAGCTCTAGATCTGAATTTTCCTGCCAGCTGATCATTGTTATTTGGATATTTGATGGACACTTCAATTTCAACATGGTGACTGCTTTTTGTTCTCTATAACAACTAGTTTCTCGGGAACCAGCAGTTAGCGTAATGGCTATGTCGCTGGACTCCCACGTAGTCGACCGTGGTTCGTGTCCCGGACCCAGTGGCTTAAAACTCACGCCAGGCGCGTGTGCGTGCGTGCCCAAGATCCCAAGAGGAGAATGGAGGAGAAGGGATTGCGGCGTGACCACCCCTCTGGGGGGTGATTTCTCGCTTTCTGTCTCTATGTCTCTCTCTGTCTGGCGAGCGCACGCACCCTATAGCGAAAACCTCTCCAAGAAAAAAAAAAAAAACTAGTTTCTTTTCATGTTAGCAATTTTTTTCTCTGTTCATCAGCATTATCTTTTATTATTTTTTTTAGAGGTTTTTCCCTTAGGGACACATGTACTCACTGGAGAAAGAAAGAGACAGAAACAGTGAACAGGAAAGTGAGAAATCACCCCTCATGGGGATGGCCATGCAGCACATCCCTTCTCCTCCATTCTCCTGGATTCTTGGCCACACACACATACATGCCCAGCATGATTTTCAAGCCACTGGATCCAGGACTCAACCGTAATCAGCCCTGTGGGAGTCCAGCGATATAACTGCTACACTGTTTGCTGGCCCCATCCAGCATTCTCTTTATAACTTTTTCTCTGTTTCTTAATTTAGTCATCCCCAGGCTATTGATGTCTCTAATATCCCTCAACCTCTATGGCATGGAGGTTAAGGACACTGGACTCCCACATGGCCTACCAAATTCAAGTCCCAGATCTGGCGGCTTGCTTGCTTTCTCTCCCTCTCCCTCTCCCTCTCTGGTCAAATTAAAATAAATAAGTAAAGTTAAATTAAAAATTCTTTAAAAAACTTTCATGTTAGGAAATACTCAGAAGTACTAAGAGATGGCCTATAGAACCATCCCATATATTATTCTTTTTTTCCTCCAATGGAATATTTTATAATCTTATAATGTGTAAGTTGCACTATAGTTGCAAACCAAGATTGGTGTAATCATTTTTAGGCTTCAGCTTTGGCAATGAACCATCTCTTCTGTCTATCCATAACTGATTATTCAGTGAATCTGGAGCTCACTTTGTTATCTTATCCCACATTTGTGCTTTTTTTTTTTTGGAGAGGTTTTCCCTATAGGGCGCGTGCGCTCGCCAGACAGACAGAGAGAGACATAGAAACAGAAAGCGAGAAATCACCCCCTGGGGGGATGGTCATGCTGCAAACCCTTTTCCTCCATTCTCCTCTCAGGATCTTGGGCATGCACGCACACGCTCCCGGCGTGAGTTTTAAGCCACCGGGTCCGGGACGCGAACCGCGGTCGACTATGTGGGAGTCCAGCGACATAGCCATTACGCTAACTGCTGGTTCCCCCCACATTTGTGCTTTCACACACATTCTTTTTCTAAGGCCTGTAATGACCTTCACCTCCTTTCCAGAGAAAAATACTTCTTTAAAAAAAAAAAAAGTATTCATGCATACTTTAAAAATAAAATTTACCCATGCTACTCAACTAGTATAATATAAAAGTTGAAAGTGGGTGGGACCAGGGAACCAGCAGTTAGCATAATGGCTATGTCGCTGAACTCCCACGTAGTTGACCGCGGTTCGTGTCCCGGACCTGATGGCTTAAAACTCACGCCGGGCGCGTGTGCGTGCGTGCCCAAGATCCCGAGAGGAGAATGGAGGAGAAGGGATTGCGGCGTGACCATCCTCCCTGGGGGGTGATTTCTCGTTTTCTGTCTCGCTGTCTCTCTCTGTCTGTCTGGCGAGCGCACGCACCCTATAGTGAAAATCTCTCAAAAAAAAAAAGAAAGAAAGAAAGAAAGTGGGTGGGCCCAGCTGCAATGGTGCATTGCTAGTGCAAGTGCCCTACAAGACTGGAAGCCATATGGCTAACCATGGGTTCAGATCCCTGGGAGCCTTGAAAACATGCTGGTCAGGCATGTAGGGGACCCAGAATGCTCAGGAATAGCAGAACTGAGGAAAGGGGTTTGTGGCATGATGAGACTTGGTCAAGGATGCTTCTGTGTGTGTGTGTGTGTGTGTGTGTGTGTGTGTGTCTCAGTCCCTCCCTCTGTCTTTCTCATGCATGCACACAGACCCTCTATTGAAAAAGGGGAAGAAAGGAACATAGGTATTATGGCCAGAAGATCCAAGCCCAAATTCTGTTTCTCCAATTTTCCCAGTGATTTAGGGTAAACACAATTCCTTTATTTTTTTTTTTTAAGAGAGATTTTTCCTATAGGGTACATGCACTCACCAGAAAGACAGAGAGACAGAAAGTGAGAAAGCAGACCAGCAGGTGGTGTGGTGGTTAAGGGCATTGGATTCCCACATGGCCAACCACAGTTCGAGTCCAAGACCTGGCAGCTTGCTTTCTTACTTTCCCTTTCTCTCTGTCTCTCTTAGGTCAAATTAAAATAATAATAATAATAATAAATAAAGTTAAATTTAAAAAGATTTCATAAAAAAAGAGAGCAAGAAATCACCCCCTGGCCATGTTGCAATCTGTTCTTCTCCATTCTCTCAGGATTTTGGGCACACATGCACGCACATGTACCCCGCATGAGTTTTAAGCCACCAGGTTTGGGACTCAAACTGTGGTCTACTACATGGGAGTCCAGAGACGTAACCATTATGCAATCTGCTGGTCCCAAAACAATTTTTTTAATCTGTAACATGAACATGGGAAAAATGAAAATATCTCCCTTCAAATTGTTGTCCAGTTTAAAATGACCTAATACATGATAGCTATTTTATTATCTTACTCCCACCTTAGAGTTACTAAAGCATTCCTTTGTACCCTGTCATTATACAACAATCTTCACATTCTTTCTTACATTGTCTTTCTGTCATTTAAATCCATTGTCTGTCTTAACAACTGCATTATAAACTGCTTGAAGCTGTGACTGGGCCTGTTTCATTTTTGTTCAGCTCAGTGCTAGGTATCTACTACTTGTTAAAGAATAGGGTTTGAATTTATAAGTTTTGGAGATAAAACTGAGTTAAAATCCTCATTCCACAACTTGCTAGCACTCTTGTTTTGGAGCAAATTACTCAACATTTCTGAGCTGCGGTCTCCTCATCTACCTGGAGTAATAATAGTCTACCTCACAGCATTGTTGTTAAGTAAAGTAATATGCACAGGATGACCAACACGGAGATGCACATAGGATTAGCTAAGTGCTCAAAGGAATGGCAATCCATTATATATTCCATGGATCTTTCTTGAAATCGATTCAAGTATTTACATGGGATTCTTTCCACAGTTCTGAAAGTGAGTCAGGACAAGGAGAAAGGAGAGACTTGAGGGTGGGGTGGGGGGTGTCCTCTCAACAGGACCCTCTCTCATCCAAGGACTCATTTGTATCTGCAGTCTGACCCTGTGCCTCAGAGCATAAGAACCACTTTGATCCAAACCCCTGACACTTGATTTCCTTCTTCTCTTTGTGAAACAATCTCATTAGAGAAATCATGCTGCTGAGAAAGCAGGTCACTCAGCTAGGGGCAGGTGAAGAAAGTATTGCTCGGCTTAGTCATGACCTCCATGAAAGTGAAGTGTTAGTGAGGGGCCCTGGGATTTGCAGCGTGCCATGGCCAAGCTTTTCACCAGGGGCTGCTGGGAGTTTGGGCAGAAGGAAGAGTAATGAAGGGGTTGACTGAACTGCTGCTGTGGGTGATAGCATCAGTTCTCCCCTCCTGGTTAGTAATGAGCTCCCTCCCCATCTGGTGGAAAACCCCGGATGGAGGGAGGAAGCGGGGTGCTGCCAAGGGTGATACTGGCAGTGATATATTTAGAATAAACACCCAACTGAGTTGCTCATCATCTGCAGTCAACAATGACCTTATCACATTTCCTGCAAGAACAAAGTGTTCATTAGGAGCCTAGGACTGACTTCGATTTAAGATCATTTCTTTTCAATCATTTTATATAATTTTTGCCTGTTGTCTAAAAAAAAAAAAAAAAAGAGAGAATAGCCATTAAGATGTCCAGGGTCACATCCTCATCACATGTGTACAGACGTCAGACATGGAGGACGAGAGGACCTCCACAAAGCCTCAAGACAAAGCCCCAAGGTATCAGGTGGTAGTTGCAGGAACTTCCAAACACAGAAGTCACTGGGAACCAGCAGTTAGCATAATGGCTATGTTGCTGGACTCCCACGTAGTCGACCGCAGTTCGCGTCCTGGACCCAGTGGCTTAAAACTCAAGCCGGGTGCGTGTGCGTGCGTGCCCAAGATCCCGAGAGGAGAATGGAAGAGAAGGGATTGCGAGCGGGGGGTGATTTCTCGCTTTCTGTCTCTATATCTCCCCTGTCTGGGGGCACGTGACCTATAGGGAAAACCTCTCGACTTTCTGTCTCTATATCTCAGCAGAAAATACATAGCTTAGCATTTAAGCCTCAAAACCAAAATGCTTTGCTATACGTTAAAGCCTTTCATATTTAAGGGCTCACCTGAGTTCTTGGTACACTTGGATTGTGAGCTCTTGGATGATGCAAAGTTAAGGAGTAACGATAATAAATGGGAACCCTGTTCGGTTGGAGTGGGTTTTCTTTCTTCATATTCTTCTTATTCCTTACTACAGACTGGATTTCCTAACTTAATCTCCCTAGCAATGCATTGAGAAACTACTGGAGCTAAGAAACTTTGTCTCTTTTCTCTGGTAACAGCATCATAGCTATATTTGTCACTCTTGGATCTCCCACTATCCCTCCTATAGGAGGTGCTCAGATAATTCAATTAAAACCACTTAACATGGTTCTTGAACCATCATACCTGTTTATTAAATATTATTTTCATTTGGCAGTTAAACTACTGGGTTAAAATGCTACATTCTGACTTTCAAAAATTAATTTGTAATTTTGATTAAATGATGTTATTTTCTCAACTCAACATGCTTAGATGGGACCCTTGTCCTTCTTTATAGCATCAGACCCGATTGAAAAGTGGAGAGTGATAGTGTAGAGTCCCACCCCAAGTCACTGCTTATGTAGCTAATCCTTTCTCCATTTAAAATTCTGTATTCATCGGCCCCAATATCTTACAAGACTTGTATTATGTGTCATGAAAAAAAAGAATACAGTAAACTTATAACTCTGAATAATAAACATTAATTTTGTGTGCCTGTTTTATGGCAGGCACTTTTTATTTTCCAGGGATTCTAATATTTTTGTCATTAACCCTGGAATAGATGTGTACAAATGGTAGAATTTTAAAGCACTAGAGGGAACAAGGTGAAAGGGACCACTTAGTCCTTCTAAGTTATCTTGAAGCTTACCACATTTACTAGAACTAGTCTTGTGTATCTCAGGAGGGGCTCTTTTCTTCCTTTGTGACATTTTGTGTCACACACCATACACACACACACACACACACACACACACACATATAAAATAAAAATTTTGCAACATTTTTAGTAGAAAAGAAATTTATAATCACTCTATTCAGCAGGTAAAATTTACTTATCTAGGATTATGCAGTAGGTTAATGGGCAAGCTTCTTTAGAACACCAGATACCTTGACTTTTTGCCAAGACCTTTTATAACCTACACCATGCTCCTTTATGTGTATTTTCACCTGCTTGATTAGTAGTTCCATAGTCTGTTCGCTTTAAAGCCACCACCAGTTAAATTAAAGAAGGGTATTTCTTCATTTTCTCATCCACTTTGCTTCTGTGCATAATTTACAATTTATTCAGATACCATCTTTCTGAGAATTAAGGACTGAGGGAGTGTCACAAGTCATGTGCCACGTGGCCTCTTTGGTTTTGTGCAGCTCTGTAGGTCTCATCAATCCTTACTGAGCCTTCCCACTAAGAGCTACTTAACTCACCTTGTTCTACTTCCTGTAGCATACAAACATAGACAGCAAAAAACAACTACTCAATAAACCATCCCTCAAATAGGGGAAAGAAGGTACATTAACACCCCACATTTGTGACGCTTAACTTCCCTGTAAAATCCTTGCCTCTGTATACTCTTTTTCCTTTACATCACCAAAGGAAGTAACCTTAACAATCCCTCAGAATTTCTGTTTTCTTTCCATTTACTTTTCTTCTTTGTAACAGTGTTATAGAGTATAATACCTACACCCTGGGGTTAAGTGAATACTCTGGAACCATACTTTTTCTTTTCTTTCTTCTTCTCTCCCCTTCTCCCTCCACACTGCCCCCACTACTCACTATAGGGCATAAGTGTTTGCTGGAGACGGAGAGAGAAGGAGAGAGAAGGTGAGAATGCACCCACCAGGCAGAATGACCACATCACAATGCTTTCTCCTCCATTCTCTTCTTGTGATGTTGGGCTTGTTGGCACACGCACTCATCGTGTCTTTCAATCTGCCAGGTCTGTGACTTGAACTACACTCTTGGCCATGTGGGATCCAGCCACCTTAACCACCACAACACTTGACTGGTACCCATGCTTTTCCTAATCTTACCCTTTTACTATATACCCCCCTTAATCACTTTGCCTTCTGCAGGCCTCTGCAGCCTTTCCTGCCAGGGGTCATCTCACTTGGATATAATTCAACTAACTACAAAATATCATTAGAGATTCACAATATGCAATTCACATTTTAATTTTTTTATTTCATTTTTATTTTTGTCACAGAGCATGAACATACATGTATGAGACAGAGAAAGAAAGCTATTGAGAGAGAGAAAGAACCATGCCCCCTTAGACACATGGCCTGATCACATTGCAGTCCTTTTGTTTCTCTACTTGTCCATCTTGTCAGGATTCAGGACATGTGTCCAGCATTTTCAAGCTGCCAATGCCAAGAGTCGGACCACAGTTGGCCATGTGGGAGCCAGCTCCCCCACACAAGTGCTGAACCACTGCACCGCTGGGCTGGCCCTCCTCTTAACATTATTATTTTGTTTTTTGTTTTGAGAGATTTTTGCTATAGGGTACATGCTCTCACCAGAGAGACAGAAAGTGAGAAATCATTCCCCAGGGAAGATGGCCAAGCCTCAACTCCTTCTCCTTCATTCTCCTCTTGGAATTTTGGGCTTGAATGAACATGCACCGGCATGAGTTCTAAGCTGCTAGGTCCAGGACTCAAACCATGGTCAACTACATGGGAGTACAATGATGTAACCATTATGCCATCTGCTGGTTTCTTGTCCTCTTAACTTTTTCTTTTTTTTTTAAAGAATTATTTTATTTGACTTTATTTTTATTCATTTATTTTAATTTGACATGAGAGAGACAGAGAGGAAAAAGGGAAAGTGAGATAGCAAGCCGCTGGGTCTGGGCTCAAACCGCAGCTGGCCATGAGGGAGTCCAGCGCCCCTAACCACCACACCACCGGCGGGCCCCTCCTCTTAACATTGTAAAGCAGTTCTTTATCCCCCACCCTGACCAATTACTCATTTTTTTAGGGAATTGATGCTATTAAGTTTCTCACATTTATATTTTAGCAAAGGAAATGTGGTGTAAGCCTTTTTCCATAACCATAGTCTTTGGAAAGAGGATCCTTTTTGCCATTTTAAAAAAAATTTTGTGATTTACTATTTATATTCAATCATTGCACATCTCTATTGCTCACAATATGGTTTTTCGAAGTACTGTCACTATGTAACAGTCAAATCGAAGATATTACCATATACTTCATTTTCAGCAGAGAACTTAACGTTCTTGTGTCTGTGCATTTCCTACCCTTTGCCCCGCCCATGCACCCTCTACCATCCACTCCCTTTCAAAGAGGACACTTTTATTGATGTGTTCTCTTTGTATCTGCATTGGGAATTATTTGGGATTGTTCTTCTCTTACTTTCAACCTCTTTGAGAGCTCAGTGAGGAGCCAGTTCTGTAGCGTAAAGGTTAAGGGAGCCATAAGTCAGATGACTTATTACAGTTCAAGTCCTGGTTCGGTGGCTTGAAAAACATTCCAGATGTGGGTGGATGGGTGCCTAAATTCCAACAGGATGGAGAAATGGAGGAGAAGGATGGTGGTGTGACCCCACCCCATGGGGATATTCATTCTTCGTTTCCCTTTCTGTCTCTCTTCTTCTGTCTAATGAGAACACATCTAGCAATGTTTTAAAAAATAACTCAGCGAAGTGTTCTATGCAAAGGGGTATTAAATAATTCTTTTTGAATAAATTAATCATTGAAGAAGAGAGGCAAATGTGAATGACAGATGGAAGCTGAACCAAATGACCAGGGATTCCTAAGCTCTTTCATTGAAATGATCTTCTAGTGAATTTTTTGCTTTACTTTATTTGTTATATTATTCATCCAGTTTATCAATCAGCAAGTATTTGTTGATCTTGTACTGTACTTGCTAAGTACTTTTCTGCACATGGGCATGCAATTTCAAACAAAACAGATTCTCCACTACCCTCATGAATGTTTTAGTTATAGGAGGTATTGTGGGAAGGCAGATAATAATCAGATATATGCAATAAATAAAATTTAAATCTGTACTATCAAATCACAAGTATATAGAAAGCTGAAAAATATGTAATAGGATAATGGTCCTAGGAGAACATGGAAGGAGCAAGGCTGTTGTTTAAATAGGGTCGTCAAAGTCAGGCTCCCCAAGACGATAAGATCTGAACAAAGACTTGAAAACACAGGAGAGAAGCCAAGTGGCCTTCTGGAGGGAAACCTTTTCTGGCAGATAGTACAAATCCCTCAGGCACAAAGCACTGAGGTGAGAACATGCCTGGTGTGTCTAAAGAGGAGAAGGAAGTCCATTGCAGCTAAAGCAAGGCGAGCGGGGCAGGAGTACCAGAGGAGGGTGAGGAGGTCAAAGAGCTGAGGGAAGGGGATGCCAGTCCTTCCCATCAGCAATGAAATAATACATAAACATGTTTAAGTGAGATAGGGTTGGTCCTCTCTTTGGGAAAGAAAAAGGGTTTCCTGGGAGTAGATGGCCAGGCAGCAAACTGCTATGTGTGGAAGGCAGGTGGGAGGGAGAAGGCATAGAAAGCAGCCGATTACAAGCGTCACACAAATCCCTCACTGCACAGCTGTTATTTCAGAGTGTGGTGAATATTTCAACAAGTCAGCTGCCATCACCAGCTTCTCAGCAGGCTGTTTCACTCCAGTGCTCTCTAGTTCTTTTTTAATTCTGCTGTCTTTTATGCCGACTCTCGCCTTATCTTCTTTACTATCTCTATCTAATCCTAGTGGCTGAAAAGAAACTTTGGAGATCCATTCCCTATATGATGTTTGATTTATCCCAAAGCATCCTCATAAAAAGGGTCAGAGGGACCAGCAGTTAGTGTAATGGCTATGTCGCTGGACTCTCATGTAGTCGACCGCGGTTCAAGTCCCGGACCCGGTGGCTTAAATCCACGCCGGGCGAGTGTGCGTGCGTGCCCAAGATCCCAAGAGGAGAATGAAGGAGAAGGGATTGTGGCATGGCCATCCCCCCCTGGGGGGTGATTTCTCGCTTTCTGTCTCTCTGTCTCTCTCTGTCTTTCTGGAGAGCACACACGCCTTATAGCAAAAACCTCTCCAAAAAAAAAAAAAAAAAGAAAAGAAAAAAGGGTCAGAAAGCCGGGGCTTAAATATCTTCTCCAAAAGGAAGGGGCCATTGCTTCTCTTAATCAAGCACTCTATCAATAAATAGTACTCATTTGTATGTTTATCTAGTCATTAATTTAACAGATATTTGCTCCGCATTTATGATTTTCCAGGCTTCATTCTAAGTACTAGATATGCAACTGGATAAGACCAAGTCACTGTCCTCATGGAACCTATATTATAGTGGCAAAGAGACTAGTAACCGGTAAACACACAGAATTTCAGATAAGGAGTAAGTAAAAAGAAGAGAAAGGAGGCAAGACAAGAAGTGATGGGAGATGGGTCTATTTTCCAGCTGAGCACAGTGAGGGAACAAAACTTTCAGAACTCTGGAGAATGATGTTCTAGACAGAGAGAACAGCAAGTTCAAAAGTCCAGAGTTAAGAAATAAATATGCTTTTAATGCATGCCAGGCCTTGTATTTCTGAGTAGGACTGGGGCTCTGGACTACTGAGATATCAGCATCCCTGTTAACATTTCAAGACTTCCAAATATGAATCTCTGGTGATGGATCTTGACTGCACCTATTTTTTCAAAAGGTTCCACCATTTGTATGTGTATCCAGCATTGAGAACAACTGGACTGGTGATTTATTGTGAGCACAGCAAAACTTTCTTTGTACCCATGGAAATTTGTAAGTGAGCTCTTAGTGCTAGGAACTTGTTTATGTGTATGTTGGTCCGAAACTACTTTCTTGTACTTTTTATCCTTTGCCCTTATGCCTTCTGGGATCATAAAGAAGTTCTACTCCACTTGCATGTGGCCAGTCTTCCTTCAGGCAGTTGAGGACAGCACTTGCTCCAATGAGTTTCTTTCATCTCTCTGTAAGAACGATAACAAACCTTTTACCATCTCAGTTGCTTTCATCTAAACATGCTCCAAGTGTCCACATTCCTTTTGTTACTTTTATTTTAAATTTTCCCAGGGAGTGAATGGGCTCTCAAGAGAGAGACAGAGAGGCAGAGGGAGAAGGAGAAAGTACCCCTCAGAGGGTATGATCTAGTCACAATCTTTGTCCTCCATTTCTCTATTGTGTCAAGATTTGGGGCACATGCACACACACCTGGCATGTGTCTCAAGTCACTGCATCCAAGACTTGAGCTGCAGCATTGGAAATGTGAAATCCAGTTGTCTCAACCCCCAAGCCATAGAGCTGGCTCCACATTCCTTTTTAGATACAGCTGCCAAACTTAAAGCAAAATCCCCTTTTGGGATCATGAAGACAGCTTCAACTCATCTTTGACAACTATTTTTTACATTTCAACATATATAAAAATTTTTCTTACAAGTTTTTCTTTTTGATTAAACACAGTAAGGCATACTATAGTCCTTCTGTTATTTTCTTTGTATTTATGTAATTACCATTTCTGCTTTTCAGTTTTATTTCACTCCATTTTGTCCTTGGACCTAATAATAGTAAGTTAACTTTATGTTGTTTATAAAACCCATTCCATTGACTCAGCCTGTCTTCTTCCTATTTTTATATACTAGACATGTCAATATTGTCTCTCCATTCATAAATAATATTATTCAGAAAAATGTTGATTGACCCAGTTAACTGGAACACTCAATCAGTGGCATTCCATTTTTAGATTAAGATAGAAAATGTTAAATAAATGAGGTAATAACTGAGAGTTTAATTAAAAAGAACTCTCAAGGTGTTTCAGGGTCAGTTCCTATTAGTTATACTCCAAGAACTTGCCATGTCTCTGATCTATCATCCTAAAGCACTTTTATTGTTATATAGGATGTAATCATTAAAGCACATATAGTCTTTTTCATTACACATACTATTAATACCTCCAAAACAGGCAGATTTTCCCCTAACATATGTGAGTCTTAATCAAAAGTGTAAATTGAAACCCTTAATAACTCAATAGCCATACATTTGAAAGTTACAAATCAAGTTAAAAATAATTCAATTTTGTAATTTACAGAATTATTTCAAAATGTCACAGAGGCCAAGTGTGAATTCAGAGTGCTTAGATACCTTCAAGTTCTATGTCAGAATGCAGTAGCATTGACAGCTAAATTCTGGCTCTGAAACCTCTCTTCTTTTCACACTTAACTTTGTTCCACAGTATGAGGAGATTTATGAATACATGTGTAGGCACTCTAGCCCATGTCTCCAAGCCCCATGAATGAAAATCATTCCTTTCTACCTCCTGGG
Organism: Tupaia tana; assembly: GCA_026018925.1. NCBI lineage: Eukaryota > Metazoa > Chordata > Mammalia > Scandentia > Tupaiidae > Tupaia > Tupaia tana. Next base: position 18,635,578 of record JAKSZU010000020.1, on the reverse strand, counting down.
CCTAGGAATATAGATATTAAGGACATAGTCCATCTTATAAAAAATGGAGTGGGAAAGAAGCCCAGGCAGAACTTGAAAGCAGAGTAGGAACCACTGGGACAGGAAATGTCTGGCTGCCATATACCTAGAACACGCTCCAGAATGTTGTGGGGTAGGTAGATAATGGCTGTGGCAGAACATGTCCCAGTGTTCCCAGGGATTTCTTGTCTCATAAAAAGGAGCATGTCAAAGAAAAGCTAGAATAAATTCTGCCAGGGACCAACAGATGGCATAATGATTATGTCTCTGGACTCCATCTAGTCGACTACAGTTCGAATCTGGGACCCAGTAGCCAAAATTCACTCTGGGTGCGTATGCATACATACTCAAAATCCCAAGAAGAGAATGGAGGAGAAGAGATTGTGGAATGGCCATCCCCCCGAGGAGCGATTCCTCACTTTCTGTCTCTCTGTCTCTCTTTCTGTCTCTCCAACAAGTGCACATACCCTATAGCAAAAATCTCTCTCTAAAAACAAACAAACAAACAAAAACAGAATAGGGCCTGCTGAAGGATAGGGAGTTTTTCTAGTCTGGATGTAACACAATACAGTACCACGAGAGAAGCAGGATTCTGTTTTGGAAAAGTTTTAAATGCAAACTAAAGTAAAGTGAATTTCAGGTTAACTCCAGTTTGACCCAACACTTTTTAAGCATAATTTCTAATGTAGACATTTTAAAGGGCATTGTATTCCTTCATAGTATGGAGATTCAATTTAAAATTCTGCAGAACATTTTTTTTCTTTCTTCATCAGCTTAGGTTATATATGAATGATTATTTCATTGTATATAACCTATGCTGCCTTCCACCCAAACCCACAATAAGGTAGTGTTACCTGTGTCCCTAAATGGCCAAGTGACTTCAGACACATTGCTTTACTCCTCCTGTAAAATGAAGACAACAATTGGACAATCTCTAAGACCCCTTTGAATACAACATTCTGTCACCCTCTGCATTCACTGTACTCTTAGAGGCCTATAAACCAAATCCACGGGAACTGCCCAAGTTAATGAAATGCACATATATGAGAAAAATAAAAAAAAATAGAAGTTAAAAATGGAAACTATTGGATTGTTGGAAAAGTCATGACACATTTTCGCATTACAAAAAAAAAAAAAAATACAGGAAAATCCGGCATGACTTTCCCGATAACCTAATATATTATTCGTAAAGTTGTGACTCAAGTAAAGGAGAAATGCCCAAGGTTATTAAAGTAAGTCTGAACACAAAATGATAATAGAGCCAATGAGCTCACCATTTCATTCCTGTTTGAAATTTTAGTCATGGCCAAAAAAAAAAAAAAAAAAAAAAATGAAGATTAGGCTAACACAAACAAAAACAAACAACTTTTGCTATCTCTTGCTAATGTGAGTCTGGGTCTGGTTCTTAGGGATTCAGATTACAGCAGCATGGTTGCTCTAGACAATTCAATAGGTAAACATTTAGTACGTACCTCATTCTGATCACTTTGCTTGGTGTTGGACACAAACAAAAATGGAAAAAACAAACATCATAAATAAAAACAAGAACGATTTGAGTAGTGACCCTTTCCTAGAGAAGTTTGATGACATATAATGCAAAAATCTTTTATAATTCAGTGTTACATAGGTTCTAATATAAAGATGAATAAAGTGCTATGGATTTTAGAAGGGGGAGTTTTTCTTTGGTTACTCTGTGAGAATGACATTCAGGTTTGTTTTAGAAAGCTAAGTTGGAGTTCACTGAGCCAAAAAGGAAGAAAAAGTCATTCCATGAAGAAGAGACAATATAAAAAATGCAAGCATTATGTATTATGGGAATGATATCAACTTTCTTTAAAGCAAAAGAAGATGATCATGATGATAGTAATAGCCAATAGAATATAAAAACCATAACTATAGACAAGAAAATGAAATAAACCACATTAAATAGATTTTCTCAGTTAAAGTTTACAGAGGAGTGATATCAGCAAGATGGCAGAATAGGAAGTCCTAGACCTTGTTTCCTCATATAAACATTATATAGGGACAGTATACCTATTTTATATATATTAATAATATAGAGACCACAATACCCTATGAGAATTCCAGAATTCAGTTTAAAAAATTACAGAACTCTTGGGACCAGCAGTTGATGTAATGGCTATGTTACTGGACTCCCATGTAGTCGACCACGGTTCAAGTCCCAGATCCAGTGGCTTAAACTCATACTGGGTGCATGTGCGTGCGTACCCAAGATCCCAAGAGGAGAATGGAGAAGTGCCATCCCCCCTGGGGGGTGATTTCTCACTTTCTGTCTCTCTGTCTCTCTCTGTCTTTCTGGCGAGTGCTCGCACCCTATAGCAAAAAAACAAACAAACAAACAACAAAAAAAAAAAAAAAAAAAAAAAGAAAGAAAAAAAAAAAAAAAAACCTCTCCAAAAAAGAAAATTACAGAGCTGCAGGTAAGCGCAAAGTTGAAAATTGTGACACTAAAATGAGTAAGCATGGTTTCACTTTACTGGCAAAGCCTTTCTGTCAAGCCCATACATTCAGCACTAGGAGATAACACACTGGGTTGCAACTTCTCAATCTAAAGGGAAAAGATTATGCATCCTGGCTTTTTAGATGGCTGCCCAATGAACTGGTTTCTGTCTCACTAAACGTGGAGTGCTGACAGAACCACAATTGTTTCAAAGTCTTAGGGCCTCTGAAAGCACAGAAGAGTAGGGAGTAGCTTGCTGTAGCTTGACATGATCAAGAGAAAGTACAGAACTTGAGTATTCTCCCTTGAGAGGGAGAGAGGAATGGGGTGTGCATGCAATGTTCAATGTGTGCTGCTGAGAACAAGAGAGAACCCATGTTTGCTTCTGTGGAAACAGAGGACTTGCAGTACCACAAAACGGACACCAGAGGGAGAAAGAGATTATAATCCCCTGGAAAAGAACTCGGCAATCCTTTGTATGTGAGAAATTGCATTCATGAGCACAGACACATCAAACACACACACAGAGAATATTTCGAACACTGTCCCGTCCTGAACCTCCAGTCAAACTGATTGGTGAGGATTTTCACTACCAAAATTCAGAATGTAAAAACTGGAAGAGATGACTTCATATACACAGACCCCAACATAAAGTTATAAAACACACAAGTAAACATAAATGTCATGAGTGATAACTAAGACATGGAGGTATATGAATTACCTGACATAGAATTCAAAATAAGCATTATAAAGATGCTCTGTGAGCTCAAGAAAATGAGATGTAACAGTAAGAAAGCATCAATCAAGTAGAAACTTAGGAGGTGGAGAATATAATAACTAAACTGGAAAAAAATCACTATAGAGCCTCAAGAGTAGACTTGATCAAGCAGAAGAAAGAATCCATGAGCTCAAAGTAAGGTTATTTAAAATGTTCTAGTCAGAAAAAAAATGAAAATACAGTTTAAAAGGGTGAAAAAAAAGAAACAGAGACATTATGGGACACATCAAAGCAATATAGGCATTATGGAAATTCCAGAAGTAAAGAGAGAAAGCAAAAAAAATTATTTAAAGAATTAATGGATGAAAACTCAATCTGGAGACAGAAATGGGCAGTCAGGCCCAAGAAGCCTAACAAATTCTAACTAAGATAGACCCAAGAAAATCCTCATCAAAACTTATTGTAAACAAATAATCAAAAGTGAGGGGAAAAAAAGAATTTTGATAACTACAAGAAGAAAGCAATTAATCACATACAGGGGAATAACTATAAGAATGTCAGCAGATTTCTCAACAGAAATCTTCAAAGCTAAAAGGAAGGGAGATAATATACGCAAGACAGTAAAATAAAATGACTCTGCCAATAAAACTATATTCAGAAAAAAATCCTTCAGAAATGAAAAAGAAATAAAGATGTTCCTGTATAAGCAGAAAGATGAGGGAATTTATTTCTGCTAGATCTGCCTTAAAGAAATGCTAAAGAAAGTCCTTTGAGTTAAAGTAGAAAATGTTAAAAGCAACACAAAAGCATATGAAAATATAAAGTCCACTGTAAAAATATAGAACAGTACATAATATTGTAAAACTGTAATGGTAATGCATAAGTTACTTTTTGTTATCATATATAAGGTTTAAAAAGTATAAAAACAACTGTAATTATAAAAAGATGCTGAAAAAGGGACCAGCAGTTAGCGTAATGGCTATGTCGCTGGACTCTCACGTAGTCGACCGCGGTTCAAGTCTCGGACCTGGTGGCTTAAACTCACGCCGGGCGCATGTGCGTGCATGCCCAAGATCCCAAGAGGAGAATGGGGGAGAAGGGATTGCGGCATGGCCATCCCCTCTGGGGGGTGATTTCTCACTTTCTGTCTCTCTGTCTCTCTCTCTGTCTGTCTGGCAAGCACACGCACCCTATAGCAAAAACCTCTCCAAAAAAAAAAAAGATGCTGAAAAAGTCATAATTTTTGACCTTAATATCATAAAGTGTATGTAGAGAGGAAAACAAAAAGTCTAGAGAATTTGTATATAACTGAACTTAAATTATCAACTTAAAATACACTGTGTGACTATGAAATGCTATATGTGGGTAATCACACACAAACACACAACACACGTCTATAAAGCAGCAAGAGGAAATGAAATAAGAATCAATATCTGTCACTTAAGAAAAATCAACCAAATGCAAAGGAAGGTAACAAGAGAAAAAGGACAGAAGAGCTACAAGACAATAAATTAATTAACAAAAGGGTAATAGTTCTTTATCAATTACAATCATATGCCACATCATGATGTTTCAATCGATGAGAGACCACAGATGCAATAGTGATCCTACAGATTATAACCTAAAGCTTAGGTGTGTAATAGATTACACCATCTAGATTTGTGTAAGTATACTCTGTGATGCTGACACAATGACTTATCTCTTAACACTTTTCTCAGAATGTATTTTCACCAGTAAGTGATGCATAACTGCATTTTAAAATGTAATGGATTAAACTTACCAATCGAAAGACAAAGAGTGGCTCAATGGGTTTTCTTAAAAATATAAGATTCAGTGCTATGCCATCGACAAGAGACTCACTTTAGATTTAAGGACACACATAGGCCAAAAGGGAGAAGATATAAAATGATATTTCACCCAAATAGTAACTGAAAGAGAACAGAAGTGGCCATACCTTAACAGTCAAAATAGACTTTAATCCTAAAACTGCCAAAAAAGACAAAAGACATTATATAATGAAAAAAGTATTAATTCACCAGGAAGATATGCACCCAACATTGGTAGACCCAAATATCTGAAGCAAATATTAACAGAGCTAAAGAGAAAAATAGACAGTAACACAATAATAGTAGGGGGTTATAATAATGGATAGAATACCTAGACAGAAGATCAATAAGGAAATAGAGGGCTTGAACAACTCTATCCAAATGGACATAACAGGCATATGTAGAACATTCCACTATATAGCAACAGAATACACATTCTTTTCAAATGCGCATAAAACATTATCCAGGATATGTAGCATGTTAGGTCTCAGAATTAGTCTTAAGAAATTTAATAATATTGAACTCAATTGAAATGGGCAAATGACATGAACAGACATTTCTCTGAAGAAGACATGTGAATAGCCAGCAGGTATATGAAAGATGCTCAACATCACTAATCATCAGGAAAATATAAACCAAAATCACAATGACATATCATCTCATACTTGTTAGAATAGTTATTATTTTAGAAATGGCCATTTAAGCACGCACACACACACACACACACACACAGAAAATAACACCTGTTGGAGAGCAACTGGAGAAGTCAGAACCCAATATACTGTCTGTAGTCATATAAAATAGTGCAACCACTGCAGAAGACAATATAAAGGCTCTTCAAAAAACTAAAAACAAAACTGTTATATTACATAGCAATCCTGAGTATTTATCCAAAAGAACTGAAATCAGGATTTTGAAGAAATATGTTTACTGTAAAGTTTATGTTAGCATTATTCACAAAAGCCAAAAGGTAGGACACCTAATAGTCCATTGATAGATGAATGAATAAAGTTGCATATATAAAGAATATTATTCAGTCATAAAAAGCAAATAAATTCTGTTATATGTTACAAGACATTTGAAATATGAGACTATTATGCAAACTGAAATAAGCCAACCCAGACAGACAAATGCTGCATCATTCTACTAATATTAGGCATGTAAAATAGTCAAATTCATACAAATAAAAAGTGGTCGTTGCCAGGGGCAATAGAGAGGGAGAAATGGAGAGTTGCTATTTAATGAATATAGAGTCTCAGTCATATTAGAGGAAAATGTTTTAGAGATCTATTATATAGTAATATCTACATACCCTTACTTTCCAGAACCCATGCTTTAGATCACTATGCTTTCTTCTTCCTTCAAGTGACTTTAAATATGTATGTTAGGACCAATCTGTTGTGCAGTAGTTGGAACAGCTAGATCCCACATGGTTAACTGCATGGTTGGCGTCCCAGACCAGCAGCTTGAAGCACACCAGGCACATGTGAATGCCCAAAATCTCAGTGGAGCTAGAGAAATGAAGAAGATAGGATTGCAGCATGTCCATTATCCCTGCAGGATGCTTTCTCAGTTTTTCTTTATTTTGCTCTCTCTCATAAGTATACATGCCCTATAGCAGAACTGAAAAAAAATAAAATAAAAAAATAAAATAAAGATGTGTGTTATAAAACATCATATGGGGCCAGAAGCATGGTGGTTAAGGCACTGGACTCCCACATGGACAGGCACAGTTTGAGTCTCAGAACCAGCAGCTTGAAAATCATACCCAGTGTTTGTGTGTGCCTGCCCAGTCCCAAAAGGAGAATGAAGGAGAAAGGATTGAAGTGTAGCCATTTCCCTTGGGAGGTGATTTTTCATTTACTCTCTCTCTGTCTCTTGTGAGCACATGTGCCCTATGACAAAAAAGAAAACAAACAAAAATCATTTTAATAAAGAGTTTTCATTTTTTAATGAATTATTTTATTTAACTTTATTTTTTTCTTATTTTTAATTTGACCAGAGAGGGACAGAGTAAGAGTGAGAGAGAGAGAAAGACAGAGAGAAAGTGAGAAAGCAAGTTGCCATGTCCAGGACTTGAAGGACAGTCGGCCCTGTGGGTATCCAGTGCCCTTAACCACCATGCCACCTGCCTGCCCCAGAGTTTTCATGGTTTAAAAGTTATTGAATCTGGAGACCAGCAGATGGCATAATGGTTTCATTGATGTGCACCCACATGGTCAACCACTCTTCGAGTCCCGGACCCAATGGCTTGAAACTCACACCAGGCATGTGTGCATGTGCCCAAGATCCCAGAAGAGAATGGAGGAGAAGGAATTGTGGTGTGGCCATACCTCTGGGGGTGATTTCTCACTCTGTCTCTCTTTCGCTATCTCTCCAGAAAGCACAATTGCCCTATAACAAAAAAAATCTCTCTTAGAAAAAAAAAATTATTGAATCTGGGGCCAGCATGTGGCACAGAGATTAAGGCAGTTGGATCCCACATACATGGCAGACTGTGCAATTTGACCCCTGGACCCAGTGGCTTAGAAATCAGGCTAGGCACATGTGCACATGTGTGAGCAAAATCCTCAGAGGAACAGTGGAGGAGAAGGGATTGCAGTATGGCCTGCCATCCCTCCAGGGGGTGATTTCTTGGTCTCTCTGTTTCTCTATCTCTGGTGAGCACTCACACCCTAAAGCAAAATTACAAAAAAAAAAAAAAAAAAAAAAAAAAAAAATTAAAAAGAGTTATGGAATCTGTAAATTGAAGCAAAGTTAACCAGGGTATGTATCTGGAAAAGAAACATTCTCTTTTACAGGGATAAATAATTATACTACACTCAATTTTTTAATCCTTATTTGGCTAGTTCAGAGGGTCTACCAACTTCAATCTCTATTAGAGCTCTTGTAACCCAGGCTTTCTGTAGAAATCAAAAGATTGAAAATATAACAAAACCTGTTTTGAAGCACTTTCAGATGCCAGACAGAAGAAACAAGCAAAGGACGTGCTTACTATTCACATACCAAACCCCATCCATACTTATTCACATATACATTACACATATATCCGTACACACTCAACCCAAAAACACCCTCTAGAACTATGGTGGAAAACGGAGTGCTGCCAGCAGAACACTGGGACTGTTAGACAGCAGCTATAGCCTCTTTCTCAGCTGGTTTGGCTGAGCTGCTTTTACTATAGACCTTGTATTTATGAGTCTAGCAAGCACAAGGAAAGGTCACCTGCAACTTTTCCCCTCAGGGCTAAACAAGCTCAGGTGTATAGAAATAGGACTCTGAATGGATCATGTTGGCATTTAATTTCTAGATTCAGGAAGCTAAATTTAGAATGTCCTATTGACAACCGAGCATCCAGCAGGACTGGGATGGGGCTGTGAAAAGGAGGAGTGGCAGAACTTCTCAAATGCTGAGTGGGCTATCCTGCAGGAAGTAGGCAAGCATCAACTCTTCCAGAGCAGGTAACTGGTCTGTGTCCACCTATTCTCAGAGACATAGTAGATAGTGTTAAAATTAGGAACTTGAGTTTATTAGGTTTGAGTTTCCCTCTGCTAGTTTTATAATCCTTTAGCCTCTATCTTATTTGATTGTTATGGGATTAAGTGAGATAATGCATGTAAGGAGTACAGCACAATGGCTGGCATATAAAAACCACTAAATAAATTACAGCTATTATCCAATCAGGTCAAAGTTAACTCATTCCAAATGCCTTTGTGTCAGTGAAGAGTACCTCCCATCTATTTGAGCTCTAAGTACATTGGAAGTAAGGAAGAAACACAGTCTTTTAGGATCTTGTCCCTAATCTAAAAATAAAGCCATCTGGGGATTTACTCTGAGCAAAACAGCCGCTGAGAGCCGCAGTTCATCATCACTCAGCCAAAGCCAGAGTCAGGGCCAGAATAATTGAGCTTACTGTGGGGCCGATTCCTGCCTCTTCCATCACAGCCGAGCCGGTGGGAGACTGATGTAGGTAAGAGTCTTGGTGAGAAAGAGAGAATAAAAAGCACCCTCCCTTCTCCTGAAAACGTAGTAGGCTATCCTAAAAGGTTATCAAGATTTAAGAAAGGGTTATTTGTATGATTGAACCTAGACTTGTTTTACTGAAAAAAACATGTAATATCATATCTGATAACATCATTCCTTTCTCACCTTCGGGAGAAATCTTTGAGCATTTGATTTCAGTTGGCTGTTTTTTGGGGTTTTTTTTTTTGTTTTTTCTTTTTTTTTTTCCTTTTTGCCTTGGCCAGAAAGAATAATCCCTAACCTATGCATTGCTTGGAATACATGATCTTATCTTAGACATGTGTTAGTAATCTCCTTAGGTAAGAATCCACAAATGGGCCTGAGGTCTTAATGGCACTCAAAGAATAAAATGTCTTTTTTGTCTCCTGATAAGAGTCAATGATCACTGACCTGAGCGATCAAAGAGCTAAGAGGTCAACAGATAGAAATGTGCAGCTGAACCTGAACCCTGGCTGCGATCACAGCGTGTGTCCAGGGTTCTGCTCTGCTTCTCACGCAGTTTTAACAAAAGAGCAGTTGTATCTTGAAGACTGCTTAAATTTGGAACAGGAGGTACTTTTTAGAAAATAATAATATATAATTAAAATCTCTCTGATGAACAGAGATAATTTTTATATTCAGGAAAGTTGTTGAGGTAGCAGATTTTTAGTCATTAGCATACTTACAAGGTTAATGTACTGTATTTTATAAAGCAAATAAAGTGTTTCAGAATTTTTCAGGCAAATCATAAAAATGAGAAAAGTGAAGAAAATTCTATTCCATTTTTGAGTATCTAAAAGATACCAAATTAGCCTGTTTTCCCACTATGGTTGCTCTCTTCTGACGCAAGCCTTCAGATGTTTATTGATAATGATAAACTTAGGGGGAAAAAGTTCATTCACTTAAGAGTATTTCATAGAATGAATAGAAATGGAACAAATGGATAGTAGACTTGGATTATATGGTTTTGGGAAATGGGAAAGAGTAAAAGGAAATACATTATAGAAGGATCAGGAAGAAAGAGGGACTGGTCATAGCAATACTTTGGAATCTATTTCTGGACAAGTGATAAAGAGGACATTGCAGAGAGAGGGGTATGGGTCTTAGAGCTACAGAAGTTCTATGATCCCTGGATTGAGGTGTTTTATTTCAGAAGGCAGCAATGATATAGGAGCAAAGGTAAGTAATAAACAATCAGCTAACATTGCAGAAAGGAAAGGTTGGTCGCAAGACAGAAGGATGGAAGCAAGGGATCACCCTAGGCTATTGAGCATTTTTAATGTCCTAGTTCGACCCTCACCTTAATATTTTATTTTTTTCCCTTATGTTTCCCAACCCGGGAAATACCTGAAGCCATCTGCAGTAAGTCACTGTGTGCCTTGGGATGCAATCATCTCCTTCTTCCCAGCTGTAAGCCTGAAGCAAGTTTCAGGAAATGATTAGCAGAGGCCTTTGTTCCTCTACTTGATATTTTGCAAAACTACTGGTCTCTTGCTTAGACTTTTTAATAATATACACATTGGGATCTCATTCATAGAACAGTGAAGATACTTTTTATAAGAAGCATATTACCTATGCTTTCTTCCTTATCTTCCCTAGACCTCCAGAAATATAAAGGCATATATGCAGTGTGTATAATTCTTTGATGACAGACAGACTTGAATGTAATTCCTGACTTTGAGCAAGTGACTTAAAATTTCATAGCATTAGTTTTCCCATCTGCAGTATGAGAATAGTATCTACTTCATCAGATTGTTGTCATGAGAAATTACATTCATCCATTTTCTCACCCTAGAAGTATTTTTAAGTTCTTGTAGGCTACAATACAGAAAGCTAGATTTCAAAGGAATGAAGGAATGAATGAAATGAGTGTAAGAGATGGTAAAGATTACCACTAAACACTGAAGAGACTTTGCTTAATTTGATACATCTTATACAGAAATACTATAAATTATTGGACTTTAATTCTCTTGTCTGAGTTGCACAGAAGAATTAAGATCCGTGAGATGTTGGGAATCTACATTTGAGGTAAAGACACATTTGACAGACATTATAGAATGTTAAATTGTTGTTTATTTAGCATGTATTTCAGAGGTGTTGAATTTTTTATTCCATTGCATAAACATCTGTTTGTATTTTGGCTCCTGACCTCCTTGCAGGTTTTCATTGCTTTTTTGTTTTTGTTTTTGTTTTTGCTTTTCCCTTCTAAATCCCTTTGCTGTTCAAATCTCAGCTAATTAAGCAGCAGGCTTTGAAGGGAAAAGCCATTTTGGAAACATCCCCTAAAGTAAAGCCAAGCGTTCTCCGTAGCCTCCTGTGTATGTTTCAATCTACTTCTCTGTCAGGTTATTAGTATTGGAATTTAAGCTTTTATGTTCTCCATTTCAGGTATGTTTCATTCATCTATAAGGTAACAGAATCTCACTCATGCTCTAAGAATTAGAAAGTACAAAAGAGGAGGACCAGAAATAGGATGGTCTTTGCAAGGCATTTCTGGTGACTGTTATCCTGACTGTCCTCCCTTAAGGGCCAGGGTTAGCACACTATTCTAGGGATTGTATCTAGTACAGGTATTCCCATCGCAAACCTTATATATGCAGTGATGGGGAAGAAAATGCTAGGAATGAGAAAATATGGATTCTCAAATCCACCCTCACCATTAATTACCTGGAAGAGCTAAGTCATATTGCTTCAGCTCTCTAAAATTCTTTTCCCCCATCTATAAAGTAAGGGAGGAGTTGACCTAGTTGATCTCAAAGGTCTTTTCCAGCAGCAAAAATCTGTAGTCAGCAAAACCTTTTACAACGAGGCAAGCAGACACTAGAGAAACCCCATCTTATTTCTCCACTTCTAAATTTATCACTTCAGTCATCAACAAGACATTGCCCAATATAAGCAAGCTGAGTTAGCCATATTTAATAGCATGGGAGTTGTCTCAGCCAAGTTAGAAATGTCAAACTTTACTGGAGTGTTTGGCCACAGTTGAAGAAAACCAAAGGGAATGGAAGGGTGCAGCAAATCCCAAGTGTCCCAGTTCCAGTTTAACTTAAGTAACAGTTTGCAAAGAAAGGGGAAAAGGACGTTTCTTTTCCACACAATTTCTATTGGGTCACTGGAAATGTCATGACATGTTTTTTTTTTTTTTTTATGCAAAATGTATCATGACTTTTCAGAAGACCCAATATATTACAGAAAGCTCCATCTTCTCTCTGCATCCTAGCTTCCATCCCAACCCAATGCTTTCAAAGTGCTTATTTTCTCATCCTCTTTGGAGTCTAACTCAGAATGTAGGCCTTTCTAGTATCAAAATATACTTCCTAATCCCATCTTCCTAGCAGTGCAAAGGAATTATAAGAGGTTAGGAAGAATGAGAAGCCTCTACTATCAGTGTGCCTGAGAGTACTTAACCTCTCATCCTTCCTGCCACAATAGACTGAGTTTTAGGTGGAATGTAGCTAAAAAGTGCAGGTCTAGGCTTGTAATAAGCAATTCTGTCTACCTTTGAGGGAGTTACTTATCTCCAAATTTTTCTAACTCTTGGAGGCAAAGGAAAGTCCTATAGTAAAAGAGAGAAGGAGAAATGAATTGCCTCTAATCCTCTAGATTTAGGTTTTATTAAAGAAAAAATTATTCTGCCATTTGCTCAAACAGTGCCAAAACTGTTGCAACAAGATAGAGAAATTAGCCTTAATTCCTTTTTTTGAGAGAGAGAGAGAAAGAGATTTTTGCTATGTGGCACATGTACTCACCAGAGAGAGACATACAGAAAGTGAGAAGTAACCCCCCCCAGGGGGGCTAACTACACCATAATCCCTTCTCCATGCTTCTCTTGAGATTTCTGGCACGCACACACATGCACCTGGCATAAGTTTCAAGCCAGCAAGTCAGAGACTCAAACTCAGCAGTGTGAGAGTCCAGCTACGTAACCATTACTCCATCTGCTGGTCCCAGGCTTATCTCCTAATGTAAGAATGCGTGGAGATTGATAGCCAAAGATTAGGTTTCAGGAAGTGAGGAGCAGGATCCTCAGGTAAAAATTACGTAGAGAAGACATCAAGAACAGGGGGAATTCTAGCTAAACTGAACTAACAGGATTCTTGCTAAAGAAGGCCAAGGTGATGAGAGGTCCAGGTTGAGATGGTGGAATAAGAAGTTTGAGCAGAAACTGAGGCTGGTCAGGTAAAGGTTGGAGGAGTCCCTCTAAATCTAGTTACCTGCATTCTCCTTAAACTTGGGCTGTGCTGGTCCAGCAAGGGAGTGGGTAGCAGGACAGACAAGCAAAGTCAAGATCTATCAATAGTTGAGAAAAGCGCTTAGAGGTGTCTGACTAAAGTGTGGGCAAGGACAGAGTCTTTCATCAATTTCTGAATCTATAGCATCTTTCAAGAACTTCATTTTCTAAAAGTCACTCTATTCTCGTATCTGAGGAGCTGCCACGGTTCCATGATTATCTTATGAAACGTACTGGTTTTAAAGATCTTTGGTCTGAGTATCTTTTCAGAAGTTTTAATTATGCTTTGGATTTGCAAAATTTAGTTCCCTGGACATTTCTCTTCTCAAGGTTTGCATATGGTTTAACGCGTTATTGAGACTCAGTGCCATATGGATGGATTTTTGGTCTTTACTCAGTGCCAGGCACCATCCTAAGAACTTGAGAAATGCGCATGAAAAAGATAGCTATTTATGTGGGAAACCTCATCAGATGCAGATGTTTTGTGGCAAAACCTCCATCAATGATGCATTACTCTTGTTTTCTCTTCCATTCCCATGTCAAAAAAAGATTCTTCATCAATGACAATGGAACTCTAATATTTACTTATTTTCTTTCCTTAAGATGATGCTCAGAACAAACTTCAAAAGAGCTTTATAGAAGGTAGACATTTTCAAGGCATTTTTTTTTTTAAACCTAAAACACCTCTGTACCCTTCAGCTGTCTGATAGCCTTTGCCCAGGGGAGGATGAGGGCCATAAGTATACTGACTGCTGTTAGCCTGCTAAGCACCCAGCAAAGTCTCTACCCCTGGGGGCATTCAATAAATATTTGTAGACTGACTGAAGCCTGCAGGTCAGAAAGGCTTTATCAGACAGCCAGGTGAGCTGGAGATGTCAATTCAATCAATTGAGTGGATAGAAAGGAAACTCTGGAAGTCAAGTTGTTACAAAACAAGAATAATATGAAGTCAGAGAAAGGAAAAAGTGGTATTAATTCTATTCTACCCACTAGGAGTCATTATGTGGGCAGATTACACAACTGATGAAGATCGGGTTTTTTCCCTCTATTTTAATTATTAAGCTGACAGTCTTCTAATTTGTTGAAGAACCTGCCCTCCCTGTAGCTTTGTGCTATGGACTTTGTACAGAATATTAAAATAATGTAGAATTACTATGACATATCTTCTAGACAATCAAGCTTTACTTAAAAATAAAATTGAGAAAATCCATTTCTGGGATGATGGAATAGACATATTTGTCCCTATTTTTCCAGGAAAATAGAGCTAAAAACTGTGTGTTACATATAATAAAAGCATAAATAGACTATTTTAAAAAATGGAGAGAATAGCAGAGTAGGTAGGAACCTCAGGATGCAAGGAACAGCATGGTTATAAGTTCCCTGGGTGTTCTTTTTGTATATCCCAGACTTAGAGATGAAGAATAACCTGGAATGCCAATGGACACAAAGACAGCCCCAACAAAAGCCTGCTGTCTATAGCCAGAAGACCAAGAAAGAGGAAGCATAGCAGGACAGAAAACTTTTACACAATAACCACTCTGCTCCAGTCCAGTGCCACAGAAGTTACTGGCTATAACCCTATCCATGCCAGCAAAGGTCAAGTACAGAGCCTAGATTTCTATACTCACATGACTGTAATGAGACAACACAACACCCAATCAAGACAGTGTCAGAGAAGGCCAAGTAAGGAGCTGAGATTTTCATATGTCCTGGCCAGTAATGAGCCCTGATACCATGCCCAGGGGGTCAGTGTTTTCAGCATTGATGGTGTGGACTACCATATCCACCAAGTAGAAGCAAAGGGCCCTTCCTCCCCACTCCAGGGTTGGTGTCAGACAAAGATTTTTGTAGCAGTTGCACTTGTGTTATGAGTGAGGGACTAAAACTCTGGATGTGTTTGTGTCTTTCCACAATGTCCATCTTTATTGCATAGTAATATTATATAGTAAAATTTAGTATAGCAAAGGAGTCAAGTCAAAGGATAGGAACAACTCATGCTGGCCAATCACCCTGAGCAGTCTCTGGAGACAAAAAGCCAGTTGCGGGTCTCCAGATAATTCAAGCATCTGCTAGGGCAGCATCAAGGTTAGTCTAATCCCTTCTGGAGGTTTCACAAAGGGTCCAAGGATAGACACTGAGTCCAAGAAGACGGTAGAAAGAGTCAGAATCTTAGGAACCAAGGTTCATGAGTCTCTTAGAAAGTGACTAGGAGTGATATGCGCCGTTGATGGTGTCAGGAGCCAATGGCAAAGAGGCTTAGGTTAGGGCACTTCTTATGCCCCAACGTGGACAGAGTCTCATAGATTAGCACAAGAGACTAAGATTAGCCATGGCAAATCTGTGTCCATCCCTGCTTAGGTGGACCAGCACATCTGGAGTTACCAGGTTTGGGTGTTTCTCTTACTTTCTCAGGGTGTTCCTGTTACACCCTTTCAGTCTGGCAGATGAGATGAAGAATTGGGGTGTACATGTCCCAGTTTCACTGCTCATTAACATCTTATTATCCCAGGGTCCATTTTGTATAACATAGTGCTCTCTACAGTGTGCACAGACAAAAAGAAATGAACATCTACCTAATCTAACACCTTACACAAAAATTAAATCCAAAATGAATCCCAGACTTAAATGCAAAATATAAAACGTTCAGAAAAAAAAAAATCTTTGTGATATAGGGCTGGATAAAGAGTTTTTGAATGTGTCACCAAAAGCATGATCCATTGGGAAAAAATTAATAAATTAGATTTCATCAAAATTAAAAATCCATGTTTTACAAAGGAGCCTGTGAAAGGATGAAGAGATAAGTCACAGAATGGAAGATAATCGGCAAAGGTCTGATATGTAGATTGTATAAAGGATTCTCAAAACTCAGTAGTGAAAAAAAAAAAACAATTTGATTAGAAAATGAACAGGAACTAGTAACATATTCCACTGATAATGACAAATTTTAAGTAAATGTACAAAAAGATATTTGGTATCATTAGCCATTAGGGAAATGAAAATGAAAGCCACAATGAGATATCATTACACACTTATAAAAATGGCTAAAATTTTTAAAAATGTTTTACAACATCTAATGATGATAAAGCTTTAGAGAAACTCAATTACTCATACATTGCTAGTAGGATGCCAAGCGGTATAGTCATTCTGAAAAAGAGTAATGGCCTTTTCTTTAAAAATTAAACATACAACTACTATACACTCTAGCCATTGCACCCCTGGGCATTTAGCCCAGAGAAATGAAAGAGTTATGTTCACACACACACTCACACGCTAATGTTAATATCTTCTGTATTCATAATAGCTGAAAACTGGAAACAATCCAGATGATCTTCATGGGGTAAGTAGTTAAACTGTGGTACATCCAACCCAAAGAACAGTGCTCAGTAATAAAAAGGAACGAACTACTGATAGAGGCAGCACTGTGGATGATTCTCTAGTGACTTATGCTGAATGAAAAAAAAATTAATGTCAGAAATTACTTTCCCTATAATGCCATTTATATAACACTCCTAAAAGGACCAGATGATAAAATGGAGGGCAGTTTCATGTTTTCTAGGGCTAAGGAGGGCATGAGGGTAGGAGGGGAGTGTTGCTGCTATACAAGAGCCACCCGTGGGATCCTTGTGGTGCTGAATGTTTTGTATCTTAACTAGACAGCATCAATATCCTGACCTTCATTTTGCAGTTTTATAAGCTGTCAGCATTGGAGGGGGAACTAGGAAAACAGTACAGTTAACGTCATATTATTTCTCACAACTACATGTGAATCTAAACTTCATTTTTTATTTGTTTCTTGAGAACCAGAAAGAGAGAGAGATGGAGAGAAAGAGAAAGAGAAGGAGAAAAACAGCTGCCCTCAATAGGACCTTGCAGTGCTGTTCCCCTGCCTGCAAGCTTTTTAACCCACCAGGATCACAGGCATGCGCATGCACATAGGGTGTGTACAAAGCTACTCAGGAACCCATCCTCAGTCTTCCACATGGCTTCTAGCATTGCGGTGGTCTACTGCTACTTCAAAGCCACAGTGGGGCCTCTTTTTTATTACTCAAAATGTGAAAGTTTAATTGAAACATCAGATAGAGGGGATCAGAGTAAATAGAATAGACACTGTTTATATAAAAACACACTAGTATATTATGGGTAGAATTCAATTCTTGCCTTTTTATTTATAGAACATGAAAGATAAAGGAATTTCACATTGGCAACAGGCCTTTCACACTCTGTCCCAGGCTCCAAGGACCAAGGATGTGCGTGACTCTGTTTCCCAGCTGAACTCAGACAGAAAATACTGAGGAATGCTTGGTCAAATGAAGGGAAGATATACCAAAACACCTGGGTTCTACTTCTTCCCTATTAGTTATGGGACTTTGAACATTTTACTTCATTTCTCTAAGCTTCTGTAGCCTCCACTATAAACTGAGAATTATCAAAATTAAAAAATTTTTTTTTACCTTCTTCCCTAGATTATTATAAGGATCAAATGAGGAAATAAAATACTATCATCTGAAAATTATTAAGACAATTCTGATCTAAATATATTGTGTTACAGGCTTACATATGCCTTAAAATAACTAGCATAAACATGTTCATGAGACCAGGTAAATACATTTTTTGTTTGCTTTTTAGAAGAGTGCAACTCATACTGTAAACTCATGTAAAAGGAACTAGAATAGAACAAAATTACCTCCTTGCTAAGAAAACAAGTTTTCATTACAGTATACTTGTCTTGACTGGCCTTTTATTACTTTTCATCCAGAACACAGATATAACTTATAATATTTAGGACATGTTAAGCTTTAAACTTCTAGCATCATTAATCAAAAAGCAAAAAGAGAAAGGTTCTCAAACTATTGACTTGATACAGACTGTTCTAAGAAGTGATGTATCTTTTGACATACCAAAAAAAAAAAAAAAAAAATTAAAAGAAAACAACATGAAAGAAAGAAATGAAATAGAAACCCACAGATTAAGCCAAACACCTAGGAATAGGAGTTTTCAAATCAAGATGTATTAAGAGGGTGGGGGTACCAGCAATTGGCGTAATGACTATGTCGCTGGAGTCCCATGTAGTCAACCACAGTTCAAATCCCAGACTTGGTGGCTTAAACTCACACCAGGCAAGTGTGTATGCATGCCCAAGATCCCAAGAAGAAAATGGAGGAGAAGGGATTGCTGCATGGCCATCCCCCCCTGGGGGATGATTCCTCACTTTCTGTCTCTCTGTCTCTTTCTGTCTTTCTGATGAGTGCATGTGACCTATAGGCAAAAACCTCTTCAAAAAGGAAGGAAGGAAGGAAGGAAGGAAGGAAGGAAGGAAGGAAGGAAGGAAGGAAGGAAAGAAAGAAGGAAGGGGAAGGGGAAGGGGAAGGGAAGAGAAGGGAAGGAAAGGGAGGGAGGGAGGGAGGACGGAAGGAAGGAAGGAAGGAAGGAAGGAAGAGAAGGAAATAAATAAGAGGGTGGGGATGCAGAATCTTAATATTACTACTAAAGAAAGAACAAGTAAAAATGTAAGCTATATCAAAGGAACAGAAATAAACACCTGAATGTTGACCATTCATTTTGAGATCTTTCTCTCTCTTCTCAAACTCATAACTCATGAAAAAGACAAGCATGAAAGGGCAGGTTGCAGGATTGTATGGACTCAAAGTCATGGTGGAGAGCTACTAGGAAGGGAGGATTTGCTCAGGTGGACAAATAATCAGAAATCTACAATCAGAATACTTGGAATTCCAGAGGAAGTAGGCATCAGAAATCTGTGTAAGGATCAGCAGTTGACATAAAGGCTATGTCGCTGGACTCCCACATAGTCAACCGCAGTTCGAGTCCTGGACCCAGTGGCTTAAACTCATGCCAGTCATGTGTGTATGTGCACCTAAGATCCCCAGAGGAAAATGAAGGAGAAGGGATTGTGGTATGGCCATCCCCCCGCCGGGGGGGTGGGGGGTGGTGGTGGTGATTTCTCGCTTTCTATCTCTCTGTCTCTGTCTTTCTGGCAAGTGCACGTACCCTATAGCAAAAAAAGAAATAAATAAAAAAAGAAATCTGTGTCACTGAAATCACTAAAGAGAGATCAAGGCTGGAGAGGGATTAGGAGAGGAAACAATTGTCTAGAAAAAGATCACTCTCTGGTCTTAGAAGATATTGAACTCAACCTGGACTGGCCATTAGGGCAGAGAAGGTAGTACAAACCAGCAACACTGAAATACACTTGTTTTCAGAATGTGGATTGAAGTTGAAACTTAAAGGAGAAAAAAAGCAAAATTCATTTTATTTCAATTTAAGTACAAGGTCATGGAGTACAAGACAAGCAGTGAAGATGACTTAGTTTGGAATCCTAAATAGTAAACTATAACACTGTGTCGTTCTTTTTTTTTTGGAGAGGTTTGGTTGTTTTTTTTTTTTTTTTTTTTTTTTTTTTTGCTATAGGGCGCGTGCGTTCGCCAGACAGAAAGAGAGAGACATAGAGACAGAAAGCGAGAAATCACCCCCAGAGGGGATGGTCACGCCGCAATCCCTTCTCCTCCATTCTCCTCTCGGGATCTTGGGCACACACACACACGCGCCCGGCGTGAGTTTTAAGCCACCGGGTCCGGGACGTGAACCGCGGTCGACTACGTGGGAGTCCAGCAACATAGCCATTACGCTAACTGCTGGTTCCCAACACTGTGTCATTCTTGACTGAGGACAGGAGAGACTCAGTTTCAGGAGACAAGGCTGGTCATCTAGGCAGATGCAAACAGGCAAGCCAAAAGTGAAAGAGGTTTCAGAAAGGAAACTATTAAAGCCCTGACACTGTTACTTGATTTTCTATAAATTTCATGTCTACAGTGACTCAAAAATAATGTTTTTTGTACTAAAAGAGATATAACATTAACTGCAATCAGAATAATAATGCTACATCGTGTGCTTTCCCTCCTACACTCTTCTTTTATGCTCTGATCATGGCAGAAATAGGTTCTATATAAATATTAGAGTCTGCATATCTGAAAAATTACAAGAAAAAAAGGTCAGGGTATAAGCAACTTCAGAATCAGGCTTTTGGAGGATCTGAATGGGAAGCCATCTCAACCTTTACTTTGTTAAATGCCAAGGTAGGTTCGTACGTTGAGATTTTTGCAAATCTGACCATCTGCAATATTTTGTCCTGAGCCTTGTAGCCAAATAGATATACCTGAGGTTTCATGTTATCAAGATAATAGCAAGATAAGAGATGAAACGTCTACACTGAATAAGCTTGCTACCAGATAATTTTATAAGGTAGAGGGTGAAATAAAATCATTTGATTGAATATTAGAGGTAGAATGTGAGTGATATTTTTGTGATCTTTTTCCCAAGAAAATATTTTAGAAGCTTTCTTAGCTCTTCTTCCCGTTGTGGTTGAACACCAGGATTTCATACGCTGGACCTAAATCTTCCTCCATGAATTAAATGTAAGTCACTAGCACTCTTTCAACATTAACATCATACTGTAGTCAGTTAAGTTGCCCATGACATGAGATAAGTCTCTGTTGTCCATTTGAAAAGATGCCTATAAGTGTCACGGTCATCTTCAGAAGAAGACTTTGAGAAGACCCAAGAGAGTTTATGCCTACGTACTAGCTAGTTTATCTTTCTTTTTCTTCAGAAAGATGTTTTACATAACAAATCTGTTATGATTAAAAATCTGTTATTATTATGATTATCTGCTTTGATCAAAAACTAAATCATTTTTGTGAAAAACTTCTTACTGTTGCATTTACAGTTTACTCACAAAAGAGTTTTCAATATTGGGAGCCAGCCTTTGCTAGTTTGCTGGTCCTAGGTGGACTTTCTTTTGTGCAGAATCGGGCAGTTCTGACTGGAGAAGTAGCCAGCAGTGAGTGAACTTAAGGAAGACTGAAAGTCACAAGAGGGAAGTCTTACTCTGCTCAGAATGTTATAACAAAATACCTTGAACAGGATAACTTACAAATAACAGAAATTTGTTTCTCACAGTTCTAGAGACTGGGAATTCCAAGATTAAAGTGCCAGCAGATTCAACACCTGGTATGGGCTGTGTTGTACTTCACAGAGGGCACCTTCTTACTTCATCCGTAAATGGTGGAAGAGGGACCCCTTTTATACAGGCATTCATGAGGGCAGAGTCCTTAGGACCTAATCACCTCCTGGAGGGCTCTACCTTTCTTTTAAATATAAGTTTATTTATTTATAGGGGGAGAAAGAGAGGAGGCCTTATATTGTGATCCTTTCCCCAGCCCTACAGCTGACCAGTATCACAGGTACACCCATAGCACAACCCCACATGCTAAAGTAGATCTGGGATGTGAATTCGGAGCCTTTCTGCATGGTCTCTAGCATCACACAGCAGTGTTCCTACCACCTGTGCCACCATTACTACCACACAGTGGGGACTAGGTTTCAACATAGAAATTTGGAGATATACATTCAGACATAAGCAAAAGCAGGAAGAAAAGCCAGAGTCCATGTTAGAAACTAGACAGAAACTAGATCCAAGTAGAAACGGGCTGGAAACACACAAGATTTAAGGTTGACTGTAGCAAACAGCATTAGGTCTGTTGGAGTTGTCTGATAACATAGGACTCAAGGATTGAAACTAGGAATCAATTGGTGCAGTTTCTGAAAAGGGAGTTTGTTTTTTAAAGTTCAAATTTTTCCCATATGATACTAACATTAAATTATCAGGATTTTTGCTTACCTCTTTTCTTGAATTTGTCTGAGCAAAACTTCATAAAGAATGCAACTAAGCCCTGAAAGTTACGTTATGCATTGTCTCAGGTCGGACTAGCAACATTAGAATTAGCTGCTCTGATTCAGTTTTAATGTGTAATACCTGGTTGCTGGACCACATCCAATGTCTGTACTCTCTTAGAAAAGCATATCTATAAAATAAGGAGCAGGGTTAACATGCAATGGACACCTGCTATGTGCCAAAAACTGTACCAAACTCTTTACACATAGTAATTTATTTAAAGCCTTTAGCAAACAAAGCTATTAGCTTTACTTTACAGATGAATAAATTAAGGCTTTGATGGTTGAAGTGACTTGCTCCTGGATATGCAGCTTGTTGGAGAAAGAAATGGGATTCCAAAGTTAATACTCTTTCTACTCCATGCTGCCTCCCTGTTTGGATTACAGAGGAATGAATTGCTGGCTCTTTGAAGTCTAGTCTGCAAATGGCTAGATGTTGCAGTAATGATAACAACTATAACAAAGTTGGTCTCATAGCAATATCTATGGCCAGGCAACATCTTATTCATTTAAGTCATTTGCTCTCCAGAGCAATTATTTTCCCCAAGACTTATACACAAAAACAATGAAAGAAAACTGAGGGGAAATCAAGTGTAATCTCAGTACTGTGCTTAATAAGTGCTGGTCTCGGATAAATGAAATGACATAAATAAAAGTAACCTCACTTAGTTACCTCTGCTTTCCCAGAGACGAAGTGACACATGTTACAAATGGCAGAACTCCATTACTGAATGCATTTCTGCCATACAGTGAAGGAGACTGCTACAGCATGAAATTCCCCGGAGTGTTAACCTCACCACCTCTTTCTTCCTTTTGACATTGGCAAAAGCCTGTAGTTTGAATGGAAGCTCTAATTGCTTTCCATAAGGTTCCAGCACCTGTTTCCAGGGTCCGTTGGTCAGATGAACAGACTGAATGCCAAAAGTCATGTTTGCTATTTCTAGTTTTACCCTAGCTTTGTGACCTTGGCACTACGGTGCTCCCTGACCTCACCCAACCTCCTAGCATTTGCAAAAAAAAAAAAAAAAACAAAACAGAAATGCCCAGTAACATCTCACTACTAAGGTCCCCTCACCAAAAACTGTCCTCAAGGCCATTGAGTTCCTGACACCTTTGAATGGAAACTGCTCCTGAGGGACAGCCAGGCTGAGACCTCCTCTTTCACTGGGAACTGCATGTACTTATGAAGGTGAGGGAATCGAACGGCTAGGCATCTCCTGCCAGGTCTGAAAGTGGCTTCTCTATGTAAGGTTGTATTTCTACAGTGCATGTTCCCAAGTACACTATATGCAGCTGCACAGCCTGTGACTTTAATAACTCTCAAAGCCTTTTTCTGGTTGTGTGTTTCTGACTCACTAGCAAAGGATCAATTTATATTAAAGGCCAAATATTAAAAATTCTAGGAAGGACTCTGGGGTATCTGTTTTGGAATTTAATTGAAATCAGTGTTATGTTGTTCACAGATGAAAACCTGAGCAGGTATATTTCGGGGCCTTATAATGACAGTTCTGTATTGTGAAATGAAACTCAGCAGGGAGGCAGGTAAAAACATTGATTTTTTTTCAGGATGCCTTGTGTCTGTGCACTGAAGAACACTTCCCAATATTATCAGTATATCATACTAGAGCAACTGTGAGATCCTGTCTTTTGAAGTACTTAGCAGAGAAAGGTGAAGCTTTTATCTTCTCCCACATCCCAAATTGTGAGAAACTTTATCACCAATAGAGACAGATCCCAACCTAAAAATGGGTTGTATTCCAAAAGTGCAATTTTGGCTATTCTTCATAACCTGAATCTATACTCCTGCAGAAATAGAATTCTTCTTGATTAGGTTATTCAACAAGCTATTTTAAAAAGCATTTCATCCATGATATGCCTTACATAGAATACGTACCCTCAATGTGCCAGGCTTGTGCTGGGCCCTGAAGACCTACAAATAAATTCCTTCAAGAAATTGACATCATTATGAGAAACCCACACTATGGGTCATCGGAAAATCATGATGCATTTTTGCATAGGAAAATATATCACAACTTTTCCAACAACCCAATATTATAGTAGGAGAAAAAGTGCTATGAATATGATAGACAAAAGCTCCCTGGGAGTTAAGAAGGGTCAACTAAATCTAGTTTTGAAAGACAAGATCGTGAAGTCATGGAATACTAAGTGAAAATGCAGAGCATCCTTGGAAGAGAGCAACAACAGTCCAATAGGGAGTGGAGAATGATGACGTGGAAAGGCAGGCCAAAGTGAGTCCAATGAGGAGACAGGATATTAGAGGAAAGAGTGTTGACATTTGGTCCTGGAGTTAGTGAAGGACCACTGAGTGTCCCGATGGACTGGCATGACTGGATTTGCATTTTTGAAAGATTGCCCTAAGTGAAGGATAGATCTGGGAAAGATGAGAAAGGAGACAAGGACACAGGTTAGGAACTTATTTTAGGGCCTTCTTTACCCTAATAAACTGAATTGCAAATGATTTTCTATTTATATAAAAGCAGAAGTAGTATGATAAATTTAAATAGATTCTATAATTATTTTTGAGAGATTTTTGCTATAGAGTGTGTGCACTTGTCAGAAAGACAGAGAGAGATAGACAGAAAGATTTGACTAAAATATTTTAATATCTCCATAAATAATTCCTATAATATGTATAAATGCTTCTCATCTTTTTAATATATGGTGACTTCCCATTTTTGACTAGCATCTGTAGTAATGTCTTCTTTATGATTTCTAATATTTATTTCTTCCTTCTATTTTTGTATCATTCTTTTTTTTTTTTTTTTTGGAGAGGTTTTTGCTATAGGGCATGTGTGCTCACCAGACAGAGAGAGAGAGAGACAGAGAGACAGAAAGCGAGAAATCACCCCCCAGGGGGGATGGCCACGCCGCAATCACTTCTCCTCCGTTCTCCTCTCAGGATCTTGGGCATGCACGCACATGTGCCCGGCATGAGTTTTAAACCACCGGGTCTGGGACGCGAACCATGATCGACTACATGGGAGTCCAGTGACATAGCCAGTACGCTAACTGCTGGTCCCTGTATCATTCTTGATAGCTCATTTTTACACCTTTAAAAGAAGAAACTTGGGGGACCACCAGTAATGGCTAAGTTGTTGGACTCCTACGTAGTCGACCGCAGTTCAATTCCTGAACCTGGTGGCTTAAACTCATGACAGGTGCATGTGCTTGCATGCCCAAGATCCCAAGAGAAGAATGGAGGAGAAGGGATTGAGGCATGGCCATCTCCCTGGGGTGTGATTTCTCACTTTCTGTCTCTCTGTCTCTCTCTTTCTGGTGAGTGCACATGCCCTATAGCAAAAACCTCTCAAAAAAAAAAAAAAAGAAGAAGAAGAAACTTGGGGTCAGCCTGTGGCATGGTGGTTAATGTAGCTGGAGTCCACATGCTTCTGACTATGTGGTTCTACTCTTGGAGCCAGGGCTTAAAAAACATGTAGTGTATATGCATGTATGCCCAAAGTCTCCAAAGGAGAGAGAAATGGAGAAGAGATTGTAGCATGTCTATCTCTCAAGGAAGTTGGTTTTCTCTCTCTCTCTCTCTCTCTCTCTCTCTCTGGAGAGTACACATGGCCTCTGGCAAATATTTTTTTTTCTTTTTGGAGAGGTTTTCACTATAGGGCGCGTGCACTCACCGGACAGACAGAGACATAGAGACAGAAAGTAGAAATCACCCCCCAAAGGAGATGGTCACGTCCCAATCCCTTCTCCTCCATTCTCCTCTCAGGATCTTGGGCACGCACGCACACGCGCCCGACGTGAATTTTAAGCCACCGGGTCCAGGATGCAAACCGCGGTCGACTACGTGGGAGTCCAGCGACATAGCCATTACGCTAACTGCTGGTTCCCTGGCAAATATATTTTTAAAAAGAAGAAATTTTTAGCTGTATTTATTTTTCTATTTTTTTGCTGCCTATTTTTCTCTTTCTCAATAATTTGGAGTATCTTCTCATTTCTTTTCTACTTTCAATGAGTTTATTATATTATAGAATAATAATATAGAATCATAAGTTACATGCTATGTCAATAAGTTGCTCTTTTGGTGACTTCTAAAAATACATGCTTAGCTTATTAATTTTCAACATTTTTTTATAACATATAAATGTTTCGTGTAGTAGATTACTCACTAAAAATCTCAAAAATTTATTTTAATTTTATTATTATTACTTGTTTTATTTTACTATTTTTTCCTGTTGCCTTTAATTATTTAGAGTTTCTAAATGGATCGTTTTATCCTAGATAAATTTTATTTTTTATTTACAATTTAATTGAATTTTGACCAGAAATTGTGATCTGTAGATACCAATCCTGTTTATTGAGATTTTTTTTCCCTTAATGTGGTCAATTTTATAAACAGCCATATGCATTTAAGAGAATTTGTATATCCCACTTGTAAGATATTATGTTCTACATATGCCAAGGAAAGAAATGTAGTTGTCTCTAAAAATAATGTGTTGAACTAAGGCCATGGTAATGAAGAAAGGAAGGTGATGAATTAGAGTGATGGTGAGATGATTTTATTCGACAACGAATTGTCCATTAGATATTATAGTGATTGAAAATCTAAGATGATTTAATAATGTAACTTAAGTTAGATTTAGTGGGTTTACATCCTGTACATTAAGATAGGAAATAGGGGATGGGACCAGCAGATGACATAATGGTTACATCAATGGACTCCCACGTAGTCCCACAGAGTCGACTGGTTTGAGCCCTGAACCTTGCAGCTTAAAACTCATGCCGGGCACATGTGCTTGTGTGCCCAAAATTCCAAAAGGAGAATGAAGGAGAAGGGATTGCAGTGTGGCAATACCCACCCGAGGGGGAGGGGGACTGATTTCTCCCTTTCTGCCTCTCTGTCTCTCTGGTGGGTACGCGCACCCTAATAGCAAAAATCTCTCTTAAAAAAGAAAACAGGAAATGGAGGATTAACTGACTTGTGAGAATGGAATGAAAAGTTGGATTTTGAGACATTGTTTTTGACATCCTGGTGGGACATCCAGGTTTAGGATGCATAGGAGACAGATGGAAACAGGTATCTGTAGCTCAACAAAGAGACCTGGGCTTGAAACACTATTTTGGGAGGCATCCACACCGAGGGAATAATTGCAGCCCAAGGAACCTAACTAAAATGAGAAGAAAAAGCAGCCAAGGACACTCTTTGAAGCCTACGAAAATCTGTTATTACATATATTACCTCCTCACATGCCTTTCCATGTAGTATTTTGCTACTAAATTGGCAAAAGGCAGTAATTACATAAGTTGTTCTTGGCTGCCTTACTGACAAGTTAAGCCCAGACTCTCAGACCTCAAATGTCTCTAGAGGCAGGGCCTCTGAAGGTTTGTCAGAGCAGCAGAGAGCAGAGAATGTATTCATGAGCCTGCTCCTGTGGCTTCGATGCCTCTTACTAAGCTTGTACAGAGGAGCCACTGCGCATGACTGAAGCAAAGTTGAGTATAGGAGGGGCAGGTAGGATAACGGGTGGAGGAAATGGAACTTTCTTTCCTTACCGATGTTAAGAGAAGAGAAAGTAAAAATCTCAGCAAAGAAGAACATTTTCAAATGAGTAACAAAGTAGTTCATACTACTCCAGACATTTTTAACTCTAGAATCTGCAGCCATAAGTCCTAATCAGCTATGTTCATTCTAATGCAGAATCCACTGTGTTAGCGTCATGGACACAGAACGGCCCCTTAAAGAGGGTGACACAGGGTCAGCAGATGGCGTGGTGATTAAGGTATTGGCCTCTCACCTTGCCCACTCTGTTGGAGTCCCAGACCTGGTGGCTTGAAAATCACACTGGGCATGTGTTCATGTGTGCCCAAAATCCCAAGAGGAAAATGGAGAAGGGCTTGTGGCATGATCATCCCCACTGGTGACTTATTTCTCACTTTCTCTCTCACTGTGTCCAGCAAGAGCACGCTCCCTATAGCAAAAATCTTCAAAAGAAAGAAAGGAAGGAGATGACTTTTTCTCCTGTTCACCATTGTTTTGGCCTTCCATTTTTCTCTTGATGCTGATAAGAGAAAGAATCGAGTACATGGAGTGGTCAGCTTCTCTCCTTTTGGTTGCATGCCTGCTCAGTTGCCCTTTCATCCTATTTTGATATAGAACATTAGCAAATAGAGATGATCCTCAAATCCCTGGTCTTTAAGTCCTGAGGTCAGAGTTTGTGGGAAGCTGGCTCCAGTATCAATATTAATTTGAGTTTGGGCACAGCTATTACCTTTGTCCTGCCTCAGGTTCTTCAATTGCAGAGTGTGGATCTGGAAAGTAGCCTCTCTAAGGCACACTACACATACTAAAAGTTTCTGTCTGTTGAGTTTAGGGAGACAAGTAAGGAAACAGTATCATAGGAATACATAGTTAAGTATAATTCTACATCCAAGTCATGTATCATGCTTGGAGCACCACTGTGAGGACGTACAGGAGTATAATATATAGAGGCCATTCATCTTTCTGCCTTCAAATCTGAAGAAAGCAGGTCATCCCTAATGGCCATCAGGAAGACCATCTTTCAGTTTGGAAACTAGGTCTGTCCCTCAGAAATAAATTAGTTCAGAATAAATATAGACTTTGATACCATTTTGAGAGAGTTCTGATGTCGACAGTAAGCACATTTTAAAGCAGAGCCAGATGCCATGTCCCTTTCTCAGGATGTTGAAGAACCTAGATTGTTGCTGACTGTGCAAAGTTGATATTTGGACCGTGTACAGAGACAGATACAAGATCCTTCTAATCAACAGAATAAAACAGCGTCACATTTAGATTTCATGGCAATTTATCACGTAAGATTGTAAGATTTAGTGCATGTGAGGGATTAAGTCATTGAAAGAGTTCAGTCTACACCTTTTATCGGATACTCATTGTGTTCCAAGGACAGGGTTTAAAAATAGGCATCCGGCAGTTATGCACACAAGTGTAATCACAGCTTTCATAATAATAATTTTTTAAGTACCTTTCTCTTATTCACCAAGGAAAGTAGACTCGGTGATTTACAGGAATTGCAAATGCTCTGGGCTGCTGCTTCTTTCCAAAGGAAGGCCTCCTTTCTTTAAGCAGTTCCTTTTCTGGAGTGTTCCCTAGGAATGCAGTGCCCTCTGAAACAAACAGGTGTTAAGGAAAATCTGATGCAAATAAGAACTCCTACTGCTGTAGAGACATGCTTTGTACCTATATAAATGCATTTCCCAGAAAGCTCTCACTGTTGAGAAAAACTGTTTGAAAGGAAACCGAGCTAGCTAAAAATGTTATTCTTTGTACCCTGAATACATCTGCTTCTGTTTCAGATTGGCTGCCTTAGTTATGTATGTGTGTTTAACATATTAAAATGAGGCTTCTTTATCCTTTTCCACAATTTCAGCACAATTCTTTCCTTGGGGTTCTGGATACTGAACCGATATGCCTCTATTTATACTGTGGTGCTGAGATGCTCACAGCTATACACATTGATGCAGGGCTTCAGATGACCACTGCGGGACAGTCCTTGGCCCTGCAACCCACACGTAAAGTGTGCTCAGAGTGGCCGGAGAGCTTACCACACACACTATCTCCTCTGCCTTGCTCCAGCTTCCTTTATGGTTATGTACTTAGTGGTCACCACTGCAATTTCTCCCCAAACCTTCAGACAAAGAAGCACGGTGTTCCCCTCCCCATTCATTATCTTTAATTTTTTTTATCATTCAGGCACAGTGAGAAAGGGAACTAGTCTCAATCTGGTTGTCTCTTGTTAAGCTTAAAAGAACAAACAAATGGTTAGCGTAATGGCTATGTCGCTGCACTCCCATATAGTCGACCGCAGTTCGCATCCCGGACCCGGTGGCTTAAAACTCATGCCGGGCGCGTGTGCGTGCTTGCCCAAGATCCCGAGAGGAGAATGGAGGAGAAGGGATTGTGGCGTGGCCCTCCTCCCTGGAGGGTGATTTCTCGCTTTCTGTCTCTCTGTCTCTCTCTCTCTGTCTGGCAAGCACACGTGCCCTATAGCAAAAAAAAACTCTAAAAAAAAAAAAAAACAGAAACAAAAACAAATAAACAAACAAAAACTCTTTTGGGTGCCTGTATGTATGCATAACATCAGTCCCAGGGGCATATTTAGAGATTCAGAGCCAGTAGATGGCATGTAACGGTTATATCGCTCCCACATAGTTGACCATGGTTCGAGTACTGGCCCCAGTGACTTAAAATACATCAGGCACATGTGCATGCATGCCCAAAATCTCAACAGGAGAATGGAGGAGCAGGGAGTATGGTGAAGCCATAATTTCTCGCTCTCTGTCTCTTTCTGTCTCTCCAGCGAGGGCATGTGCCCTATAGTAAAAACCTCTCTTAAAAGAAAACAAAACAAACAAAAAAAGTGGGGTCTTAGATGAAACCTCAGTAGTTTATTCAGATTTCAACTGAATCCTCAAGTCAAATTTCTTACCTCTTCCTGGGATTCAGCTTTCTCTGGGAAATCCTTAGTAAGCCCAAGTCAAAAAAATATCTGTAGGTGGCTCCAGAACATTATTTCCCAAAGTGTACCTTATGGCTCCTCCTGATAAAATAGTCTAGAAAACAATTCCATTGTCAAATAAATTTGGCTATTATCTTTCAGAACTTCAGTATGCGTTAACATAGTAAAGGTTTTGGTGCCAGCAGGTGGCGTGGTGGTGGATGCTCCCAATATGGCCAACCACCATTCAAGTCTTAGACCTGGCAGCTTGAAACTCCCATCGGGCACGTATGCGTACATGCTTAGGATCCCAGGAGAGGAGTGAAGGGGAAGGGGCTGTGGCATGACCATCTTCCTGAGGGGTGATTCCTCACTTTCTCTCTTTGTGTCTCTGGCAAGTACACACACACTAAAGATCGCTCTCACTAAAGAAAAAAAAAAAATAGGTAAAGGTTTTAGCAACTTCTACAGCTGAAATGTAATTTGTTACCTTTTCTTTTAATCTGTTATTTCTCACATTTATTTTGCTTTAAGAGCTATTTTTTAATAGCATTCATCACCATCCAAAATTTGGTGAAACATTAAACCTTAAACACACAGAGAAAGAACTAAGAGTTTCACCTCTTGTTCCAGGTCCCTGAATATAAACCCTTAAGCTGGTGGTATTCCCTGAGCTTATCTCCGCCTATAGGATATCCTCAAGAAGGTTGTGGACTAGTATTTATAGTGTAGAATGAGGTCTGAATTCAGAGTAGAAGGCCAGGCTGTCAGGGGCTCACAAGCTGCTCCCACATGATTGGCACTTTGCCTGCCAGAGCGGCTTCCTGACACTGTACTTCTCAGACACCAAATTTACCCTCCCAATTTAATTAACATAAGAAATTGGAGGTGGGGAAGCCAGTTGGTTTTTGCCAGAGGCACTTCTGAATCTATTCTAGCAGGCAATGAGTCAGTATTCATCTTTTCATTTTAAAGAAAGTCTAGGCACTCTTAAAATCTGTTCTATTTTTAACAAAACAGGATTAAACTGTCACATTTTCGGCTTTCTGTTTCCTTCTCCACTGCCTTGATAGTGACCAAGATATTTGTATGCGAATAAAAGCTGTCTCCTTTATATTCAACTGACATCTCTACTTCCCTGATATTATTATTTTGCATTTCTATAGACTTTATCTTTCCAAAAGGCTTTACAATCATTCATTAGTTATTCCTCCCAGTTTCCCTGTGAGGTAGAACACTGTGATTTACCGCTTTTACCATCTCCTCTTTCTCAGCTTAGTTCCTCCCCTCTTCTCTTCAGGAAGAGAAAAAAGATGTAAATAACTAAATAATCGAGGGCCTACTGTGTGTCAAGTTCTTTTATTTCCTTTTAAATCATGTAATCACTATAATTCTCGGAGAATAATAAGATTTCTAGATAGGATTTAGTGAGATTTATGTTCTTCTGCTTTCCTTTCAAGTTTGCTATAGAAAAACTTACATGAAACAACACTGGCCAAATGAGGGGATAAATGGTCGTTGTCTTTATTAATAGCGAAGCAAGCTTCCGAGGAATCCTCTCGCATCCCCACACCATACACATGCATTCTATACTGATGCCACCTGGTTTAGGATTTCTCTAGTAAGAGTTGCCAGTGGTAAGTTTAGGCTTAATCAGATGCTTCTTATTACCTCCCCTCCTACCTGCCAGAAGTGCACTAACCCACGAGTGGTAGAGCCAAGGAGACAGAGTGGAAATAGACATGGAGGGCTAACCCCCAAAGCAGGCCTTGCTCAGGATGTTTCCGAGGAAACGATCGATGTCCCCTTGCAGAAGCACAGAAGTGCCAAAGCGATGTCGAAACTTAGAAGTCCACATGTAGGACCAGCAGATGGCATAATGGTTACATCACTAGACTCCCACGTACTCGACCACGGTTCAAGTCCTGGTCCTGGTGCCCTATAAAGGCAGACCAGGTGATTGCTATCCTGTTTCTGACAATGCAGGATGGCCCCTGCCTTTATCACCTCCTGGACCTAGACTCACCTGCCTGCAACTACTGGTCCCTTCTTTTTCTACACTCATGATGCTTCTTCTCTCAGAGACCACTGTGTAAATCCAGAGGGAGTATATTACACTTCACTTACCTACCTGGGAATTGACTGCCTTATAACTACATCTACTTGAAACTAGGTAGTAGTCAGTTTCACTTGAGTACTTACATCACAACTATTTTGACAGCTTAAGGCAGTTATTTTTAGCTACTAATGTACTTTCTTCACAAGAGACCCTGTTAGGACCTTAATATAGGACTCTTTATTTTAAATGTCCACATAGTTCCTAAAAATCAGATTTAGTGTCTTCATGTCTTAAGTCCTAGAAGATAAGGAGAAGCAAATAAAAAGGTAAAGAATTTTAGAAAAATGAGAAAAGAACAAAAATTAAGAGCCTATAGGGGACCAACAGTTAGCGAAATGGCTATGTTGCTGAACTCCCATGTAGCCGACTATGGTTCATTATAGTCCCAGACCCAGTGGCTTAAACTCACACCGGTACACGTGTGCATGCGTGCCCAAGATCCTGAGAGGACAATGGAGGAGATGGGATTGCAGCGTGGCCATCCCCCCGGGGGGTGATGTCTTGCTTTCTATCTCTCTGTCTGTCTTTGTCTTTCTGGTGAGCACATGTGCCCTATAGCAAAAACTTCTCAAAAAAAAAAAAAAAATATATATATATATAGAGCCTATAGAAGAGAGAAAAGAAAAACAATATAAGCAAATGCAAAACTTTAAAAAACTCACAGCCGTATAAGGATATTAATGAAAGGGCAAATAGCCCAACACACCTTTTAATAAATTTTCAAAATATCAGGGTACTATAGTAATAGATGCTCATAATAATCAC
The DNA here is from genome assembly GCA_026018925.1 of Tupaia tana. Classification (NCBI taxonomy): domain Eukaryota; kingdom Metazoa; phylum Chordata; class Mammalia; order Scandentia; family Tupaiidae; genus Tupaia; species Tupaia tana. Next base: position 18,602,240 of record JAKSZU010000020.1, on the reverse strand, counting down.
CCTGCCTCATCAAGAAAAGAAGTTGATAATAACAGTGTTTTCAGGGCCAGCAGGTGATGTGGTGGTTAGGGTAGAAGACTCTCACATGGTTGACCACAGTTCGCATCCCTGACACGGTAGCTTGCTTTCTCACTTTCTTTCTCTTTTTATCTGTTTCTCTCTGGTGAACACGCATGCCCTATAGCAGATTTTAAAATAACAATAAATAAAATCAAATAGATAATTTTTAAAATAGCAGTGTTTTCTTTAAAATAACAAGAATACATGTGTGACACATTTAAGAAAGATTTCCATCCCAAGAAGATGAGATCTAAAATGTCTTATTGTTTAAAGAGGTAACCCTTGAGTTAAAGTTGACTCTCAAGAATGAATCATTTATAAAGAGTTTTGGATAAATATGATCTTACAGATACAGTTTGTATTCTGCCAGGAATAAATACATTAAAAGAGAATTACAAATTTGTCACATAGCTTTCTGATGTATTAAACACATGCATCACTCCTCATAACTTCTCCCACCACATTTCATAGATCTGTTAAAAGAAATATATTTCCTCTGGATTCACTGACAGAAAAATGTATCCTATACTGACGAAGTATTTGTTGTTTGTCTGCAATTCAAATGTAGTTGAACATTCTGTGTATTTATTTACTATCTGAAAAACACACTCAAGAACTTCTTATTGACAACCAGTTTACATGTAATTAATGGAGATTCTGCTATCTCTATAGAGGCCTTAGCTCCCAGTACCTAAAACATGCTAGGGGTAATCTGATAAGTCTCCTTGCCTGGTCCCTTAATGATATTTGGTCTCTAGACTGTCAGTAGAAGAGCTTTGACCACCAATATCAAAATGATATATCCTTGAGGTCCAAGCAATGTTCGTACCCAGATACTAAGTCCTGGTAATTCATAGTCAGGAGAATGGCATTCTCTGATGACAAGAGTTATGGCTTATGAAATAGAACAAAGGAACCATAGAACAATCTGATAGTTAAAGGACAAAGGCTTGTATTTTCTCTGGATGGTTCTGGTCATTGTCAATGGGAAGAAAACAGCACAAAATTTTTTTTTTAGTTCTTAAATAAACACAGTTCTTAATTTTTTTCTACATTTGTATGAGTTTAGCAAGGTGTGTTAACCCTTAATTTACCCTCCTTTTTATTCTATCTTATTCATCTGCATTTGCTTCGCTTGAGAATAATGAAAAGAAATCAAAGTGTCTTTGTGAGTTTTGACAGTCAAGTGCAAATAGATTGATTAAAAACATGGTGTTTCTTTTTTTAATTCAAATAGAGGAGAGATTTGTGTGCAATATGCATAATATGTATTCACTGGTAACAAGCTAGCAGTAGGAAGAGGGAGAAAATATGGAGACACAATCAACGTTGTTCTGCTTTTAAGCGCAAGATTGATTTTGAATTTTTCCTGTGTGTCAGTTTCATTACAGGCAAATTAATCCTTCTTTCAGTGGCTTGAGACTTTTTTCTGAATACCTTATAGTAAAAAATATGTATCAATGATTTTCATTTCTCATGAACAGTGAATTAAATCTGAATGCTGAGTTTGAGGTTCAAACTCAGAAAACAGTAGTTAAATAAGATGAACATCTTATTTGACGAAGAAGTCTCTTATATGACAAAGAAGTCCCTTACATTTTACTGTGTATCCTGTCCTCCCAAATTCTACCATAAAGGTAGAAAGCTCAGAATAAATTCATTCTCCCTAGTCACTCATATAGTCTTTTAATATGAGGATATTCTTATGCCCAGGGAGTACTGAGGGTCTTGGGCAAGCTTTTATATGGTTAACACATCCTTCATTTTAGGCTTCTTGATTTTGCCCTTAAGTGACAAAATAATGGGAATGGGGAACCAGCAGTTAGCATAATGGCTGTGTCGCTGGACTCCCACATAGTCGACCGCGGTTCGCGTCCCGGACCCGGTGGCTTGGGTCTCACGCCGGGCGCGTGTGCGTGCGTGCCCAAGATCCTGAGAGGAGAATGGAGGAGAAGGGATTGCGGCGTGACCATCCCCTCTGGGGGGTGATTTCTCACTTTCTGTCCCTATGTCTCTCTCTGTCTGTCTGGCGAGCGCACGCGCCCTATAGTGAAAACTTCTCCAAAAAAAAAAAAAAAATGGGAACGGAAGAGAGCATTAGGATATAGACAGAGGCAGAGGCAAAGAATTGCAGATAGAAAGAGAAATGTTAGAGTTCTGCTTGATAAGTCAGAGACCTGGACAATTGCCTTGGACTGGACGAAGTGGATACATCATTATCCTTTGTCCAATTAAACTAGAACAGTGATGGTCTCAGTTCCTAGAGTTGAGTTGATGTATACAGAATTATCCAGCATAGTTCTCTAATTCAAACTATACTGTATAATGATATTGTCTCAATCAGGAGTAAGAAAAAAGTGGAGGTAGGACTAAAGAAAAGAAGTCTTGACCCATGGCAAAGGAGGGTCAAGGTGGAAAGAGGATCTGGAGTGATGGCAATCTGCCTGCCAGGAGAGCCTTGAGAAAGGCACACCGCGGTGGAGTATGCGTGTTTCCCTCCAGCAGCCGCACCCAGGCTCTAGGTCTATGGTTTGAAAAGCTTCTTGAAAACTGTGTGCAAAGTGAATATAAAAGTCCATGTTTATTTACAGTAAAAATAGATGTTGCAATGAACTTCAAAAACTGATATATACCATAATTATAAATCAAGACAGTAGCATCATAATTTTGTAAATTAACTCCCTGATACACATCTAATATTTTATCCCTACTTTTTCTTTGATTGAATATATTTTGATTGCTTCTTCACAAGCCTGCATATAGAAAGACAACTCAATTTTCCCTGTACTGTGATATTCAAAACTTGTATTTTAATATTGATAGTTTAAAAAAATCTCTTTGATTTCATAACTCTTATTGGTAATAGCATGCAAATGTTTACGATTGTTGTCAATTCTGGGGGACGGAAGAAGGAAACCTCTGTTGAAAATATTTTATCTAGTAGCTGTGAGATCTAAGGCCATTCCAAGTTTTCATGTACAGTAGCTACTATTAAATACTTTAAGTTAACAGCACTTATTAAACTAGTTTTGTCAATGTTTTTATTCTAGTGGCGAATTAGAAATTACTTATCCTTGTTGATTTGAATGTTTTATGTATAAGATTGACATGAAACTTAAGCACTTCTTCATTTAGTAAGAGTCAGATTTACGTAGAATTTCACATACCACCACACTTGGTGTTTATAGTACTGCGACAGATTTCTGCCTTATAAATAGGGATCCTGATAAATGCCATGTCACATATGTATTTATATATAATTTATACTTATATAAGTATATATTTGTATGTGAATACTATTATTATTTTGGTTTTAGCTATAGGGTGCATAGGTTCTCCAGAGAGAAACAGACAGAGAGAGAAAGTGAGAAATCACTTCCTGGGGGAAGATGACCATGCTGAAATCCCTTCTCCATTCTCCTCTCAGGATTTTGGGCACACACACACACACACACACACACGTGTGACTGGCATGAATTTCAAGCTGCTGGGTCCAGGGCTCGAACTATGCTCAGCCATGTGGAAGTCCAGTGCCTTAACCACTATGCTACCTGCTGGCCCCTATATATAAGTATTATATCATATAATTATTATATGTTATTATTATATATGATAATTGTTATTATAGATAATATTTATATGTTAAATGTTATATAATATGTATATATGTGTGTGTGTGTGTGTGTGTGTGTGTGTATTAGACTGGCCCTGTAGTCTTGTGGATAAGGAAGCTGGATCCCACATAACTGGCTCTGGTTCCAGTCCTTGCCCCAGCAGCTTAAAAACCATGCTCAATGCATGTAATATGTGCCCCAAATTCCAACAGAATGGAGAAATGGAGGGGAAGGGATTTTGAAGTGACCACACCCAACAAGGAGTGCTTTCTCTGTCTTTCTGTTCCCTCTGGTGAGCACATATGCCTCCAGTATACATATATAAATATAAAGACACACATACAAATATATTCTGTATGTAATATATATAATTATACACACTGAACTTTTATTTTAAAAGAAATTCATTTTGATGATAGTTGAATCCTTTATTTATAAGTTTTCAAGTATTTTGTTGAAAAATATACATACCAAAAAGTGTCCATGTCATTGCATATGAGAACAATCTAGAAAGACTTTGAAAGCCCAAGTAGGTACCTGCAGCTACCACTTGCATTTCTTATAATGTAAAAAAAAAAAAAAAAAAAGTATGTCATGAGTGTCATGAGTGTATGACTTGATGAGCTTTCACATATATATGTTCATGAAATGGGCAACCAGATCAAGAAATCACTTTCCGGGACCAGCAGTTAGCATAATGGCTATGTCGCTGGACTCCCACGTAGTCAGCCGTGGTTCAAGTCCCATACCCGGTGGCTTAAACTCACACCGGGCACGTGTGCATGCGTGCCCAAGATCCCGAGAGGAGAAGGGATTGCGGCGTGGCCATCCCCCCTAGGGGGTGACTTCCTGCTTTCTGTCTCTCTGTCTCTCTCTGTCTGTCTGGCGAGCGCATGCACCCTATAGCAAAATCCTCTCCAAAAAAAGAAAAAAAAAATCACTTTCCTTTAGTCACTGCACCTCACAAAAGTAGCCACTATTTGCTTGCTTTCGTGTTTTGCATGAACAGAATCAGACTTCTAATAGTCTTTTTTGTTTCTGCCTTCTTTAAATTTTTTGTATGTGATATATATATATTAAATAGTTTAGATAATTTATTTTTAAGTTGTAGCATTTTCCAATGTGTAAATATATTGCACTACCATTTTAAAAATCTGTTTTATTTATGGACATTGGATGGTTTCCAGTTTGGGCTATTAGAAATAGTGCTACTACGAACATTCTTATATGTGAATTTTGATGAACACATAAGTCTATTTCTGTTGTTTATGTTTTTAGGAGTGGAAATACTGGATTCTAAAGTAGACAAATACTCTGATTTTTTTTTTTTTAGAAAGAGATTTTTGTGATAGGGCATGTGCCAGAGAGACAGATACAGAAAGCAAGAAATCACCCCTAGGGGGGATGGCCACACCACAATCCCTTCTTTTCCATTCTCCTCTCAGGATCTTGGGCATGCATGCACATGCGCCCAACCTGAGTTTTAAGCTGCCAGGGCCTGAACTCAAACCCTGGCTGACTATGTGCAAGTCCAGCAACATAACCATTATGCCATCTGCTGGTCCCCAAATATTCTGCTTTAGTAAACTCTATCAAATAGTTTTCCTGCGTGGTTGAACCACTATGCTGAAATTTTGCAGGTGTGACATTCGAAAGAATGTTTCATTGATTAGTTCTGGGCTATACATTACAAATTCTGTCCTCTATGATAGTACAATCTTGGTACTGGGTGACACAAGACATGTTAGTGTTATAGGTTGTAACCTTTCTCCCTAAAATGCTAAGTGAAACAATGCCGCAGAAAGTCAGCATAGTCTGATACTGGAGTTGTAATAATAATCTTCCTATTTAAAGAATCAGCTGTGAGTCTCATAATCGTATCTCACTCATCTAACAAGCCCCAGCTCAACTTCCTGTAGCAGGATTCCCCTGTTTAACAACTAAAATGCCTCCTTCTACTAGACGTGTGATACAAGAGAAAGGATGGAAAGAGGCCATTGTGCTTTATGTGGTCTTTTTGCAAATTTTGCAAAGCAAATTGATGAAGTAGTAGAAGTCTCTCCCAGGGGGTTACAAAGAGACCTTGGCAAGGGAGGAGCTCTGAAGCTGAAGTGTGCCATGTGCCCAGGTTGGTTGACCCTGCTATGCTTACCTGAGATCACTCATATTTGGGGGGTGGGGATGGGAGCCAATTGACCCAGGAAGGCTTTCGCTGCTATAATGTGGGTGGCCCAGCTTCTCTTTTCATGTCCTTGATCTTCCAGTCCAGGCTTCTTTCTTTTTGTGTAAGTAGTAGAAAGCATAAGCAGGACATGTTTTAAGGAAAAGCTCATATATATATATTTTAAAGACAGATCTCACTGTGTTGCAATCCTCCTGCCTCAGACTCCCAGGTGGAACTACAGTCACACACTTAGACTTTTATTATTATTATTGTTATTGTTATTTTAATTTGCTAGAGAGCCATCCTCTCACTGGTGAGAGACAGAGAAAGAATGAGAAGGAATGTGAAAAGGCGCTATCCATGGAAAATGCTTATCCTGCAATCACTTCTCCTCCATTTCCCCCTCCTTTCAGGATTTCAGGCATGCATGCACACACATGCACCTGGCATGCTACCAACTCTTTTTTAGACAAGGTCTCACTGTCCAGGCCAGCCTTGACCTTGAAATCCTCCTGCCTCAGGCTCCCTGAGTCACTGGGATTACAGGTGCACAGGATCGTGCCCTGCCCTTAGGTTGGACCAGGAATCAAACCTAGGCTTCTTACTTTCCAGTACAGCTGGGCCAGCAAGCCTGTTGTAGCCCCGCATTCACATAACATTTATTAACAGCCTGATGGTCCCAGCAAATTATCTACTGAGCCCAGATTCCATAGTTAGGGGAGGCTTACAAAGCTCCATGGTAACAAGTGTGGGTGAACGTAAAGAGGAAGATTGAAGCCATTTCTGCCATCATGGCAGGGATCCCGTAACTCTGCCACCCTCTGGTTTCCAGCCTTCCTGCCTCACACAGCTGGAAATATTGGTAGGAGCAAGCCGGGATGGGTAAGCAAAGTATACAGAGGGAAATAGCTTTTGTTGGATTGGCACATAAATTTATATGATTATTAATCTGGTAGATCATTGATCATTTTAGCTATTGAGGTACTAATAATCTCTCTACAAGTTCAGGGATTTGTCTTGCAAAAACCTCCAGATGGAACACATTCACGTTTTCTGTATTGAACCCAAACATAGAGCTGTGGAATAATTTGTGTCATAATGGAAAAAGCCCTTTCACATCAAAAATCTCCACCTTCCTAGCCAAGTCACCCACAATCTCTTTTCATATCAAAGAACACACAGAGGATTATTATATATTTACAGCATACTGGGATGGGCTGCTCATGATGAGGGGCAAGTTGGGTGAGTCCTGCAAAGGCTGAGAAGCTCAATATCTTGATACCTGGAAACATGCCTGTCATATGCGTGTGATCCAAAACACCAATGAGAAAGATCTTCATTCAAGGACTGAGGTTGTTCATGCTCTATCACTGGATATCACACACATACCTTGTGTGTGACGTTCTCTCTGTAAAGAAGCACACCTGCAATGATATAAGCCTCATTGGCCATTCACATGTGGGCACGTAAAGGCTTATTGACTGTGTCTTTTACCAAGAGTTGACTTGTTTTTGTTTTGTTTACTGGACTAAAAAAAAAGAGAGAGAGAGACATGTTGAGACTTAAGGCAAGAAGGAATGGAAGAAAAAAGGGGGAAAAAGAATAGAAGAAGATGTACGTTGGAAATGTAGAAAAAATAAAGAGTGGATAGGAAGCAAGAAGACTTAGAAAGCAAACTTCCCTCATAATTCAGGTTCAACTTCCATTTGCTATGAGAACATCTTATCCTTGACTGGAAAAGTGAGGGCTATCCTGATCTCAAACAACTAACATAGTCTCAAAGAGACGTTGAGTTTAAACTGCTAGTGATGTTTTGTTGCACTGACAGTTTGATATTCTAGGAAGTAATTTTTGTTGGATCATCACATATGTTTATATGATTACTAATCCAATAGATCATTGATAATTTTAGATATGGAAGCTCCAGTGGCTCTCTCTCTACAAGTTCAGGGATTTGTTTATAAAATACCCCAGACAGAGCACATTAATGTTTTCTGTATTAAACTTATACATAGAGCTTGGATGCTTTTGAGATTTAGGAATTCAGGTAGAATCTTATTTTAACCAACTTGAAGAGAAATCAAAATTGCTGTATTGAATCCAAATGTCATTAAAATGAAAGTTTACTGCTACAGAGTATGAAGGGATATACTGTTTATTGAGTTTTTTATTTGTTTACATAAAACAAGTGTTAGGTATGCACTGTATCTGCAAACAATAACAAATGGGAGAGATGTAAAAGAGTATGTTTCTGTTAGCTCCAAGGGAGTACCTAAAATTATCTCTTCCACGGTAACTATATTTAAATGCAATATAGGATACCCTTAACATAATTTCTATGTTTTTCACATTGTCTTAGTAGTGATGGAAGCAAGGATAGGATTTCATTTGTAGTGTTCAATTGTTGGGACTATGTCTCAGGCAATAACTTGGTAGACATGCCTAAACAAATTACTAGTGCCATATTATTTATAGAGAGTTCACATATATTAAGGATGTAAATATCTTTATAGTAGTATCAAATAGAGTTTTGGAATATTAATCTCTAGGGACATTGCCCGTTTTTGCTCTCTAAGTTTCACACTCTGAAGCCATTTCATTAATATTTCAAAGCCACTTTCTCCATTAACAACTTATATGAAATTAAGGACCATGTAGGACTGAAAATAAGGCCTTCGGAAATTTAATCCAGTTGTTCGTAATAGAAATATCAGTTTTTCCTGGACTTGAACCCACCTCCAAACTTAATAGTTTGACTCCCTCTCTTAAGTGCTTAGGTCATATCTAAATATAATATAAATCCAAGCACCAGAACCAAATTTTAATTCTTCAGTAACCCTTACACACACACACACACACACACACAGAGGCATCCATACACATATACACTAGCATAGAACTCTAAAACCCACCAGCACAACACCACTAGCTTAAATGTATTTAGATTATATGGACATTCAGCCTTTGATTTCACATTTAATTTCAAAATAATGTTTCCATTAAGTAAAATGACAGCTAATTGCATTCCAGTCACTAAATAAAGGAACCTTGCCCATCCTCAGGCTTCCCCTAGCAATTCCAGCTTGCTATACCCAGAGAAGGACCCTATGTTCCTACCAGCTGGGATGCATGTGCTATGAGTGCTTTAGGAGGAGCAAGAACATTGATAAAAGCCAGGGGTCTCAAGAGAACATGTAAACAAGGTATGGTCCTACTTGGTGACCCTTCTTTCTCTCCCTGTCTATTCTCTCTGTTTACTGGAAGAAAAACCTAACTCTGAGAGGGTCTAAAATCTTTAGGACTTAGAAGCTGGTGTGAGGTGACTATTTCTTCTTTGGAATTCACCTCTCTGAGGTCCAATCTTAGGACAGATAGATTACATTCTAAATTATCTCAAACATTTCATTTTTCCACATAGATTTTCCTCTTTTAGAGAAAATGTATGAGATAGGGCTGTGGAGGAGAAGAGACTGTGAAGACGTAGAAATCTTGTCAACCTATATATTATTTGTATGAATTTTTCAAAACAAACAAAAACAAGTGGCAAGTTTCAAGAAACCAAACAGTAAGCATGGAAGTTTAGTTCTCGGAGAAATAGTGGACCATACATTGAAGTGGAGAAGGCTGGGTTTGAGTATATTCCCAACTTATCTTTTCAAATGTATTTGGAAGATACTGACTTGAGAAAAAGAGAACAATTGGCGAGACTTAGAACTCTGAACAATAGGAAGGATGATTTATACCAGAAGACACCGAATATGATGTGAGGTCAGGCACTGTGTAGAATAGCAGAGAGGTGTTAAAGAGGTAATTAACAACTATATTCTAAATAAAAGCTAGGTTTTAGAACAGATGGAACTAGAAGCAGCAGAAAAGGCCTGGGGTGGTTATAGGAAGATAAACAAGAATATATTAAGAGAAGAAACTTTTATTATAGTTATGTCAATGACACAATAATTAATTGGTACATAAGAGCTTTTACTTCTTTTAAATCTTATGGTATTTCACAGTTTATGAGAAAAAAAATGGAATAACAATTTTATGTTACTTTCTAAATCAACAGTATTATGTATACTCATAGCTCTGAACACATTTCCCCCCACACACATATATAGTTTTAGTGAGAATATAAAAAGACAAATCTTAGTTTTCTTATTTTATGCCTTTCCTAAATACAACTAAAGGATAAGATGAATAGCACTGTACTTTCCTCTAAAAATATCCACTATTTAACAGTAATTGCTTCTTACTTGTATCAGTCAGCTCCTATCATCATAATCGTGTGTAACAACCCACCTCTACACTGTGCTTTCAAAAATAAGCATTCATGGGCCTGCTGGTGGCCTAATGATTAAGGTAGTTGGATCTCTCATGTCACAAGGTGCAACTGGAGTCGTAGATCCGGTGGCTTAAGAAACATGCTGAGGAACTAGTAATGGTTACATCACTGGACTTACACATAGTCAACTGTGGTTGAGTCCAGACCTGGCAGCTTAAAACTCATTTGTAAAACACATGTGCCTGCATGTCCAAAATCCCAAGAGAAGAATGGAGGAGAAGAAGGGATTGCACATGGCCATCCCCCAGGGAAGGTGATGTCATGCTTTCTGTCTCTCCAGCAAGCGTATTTGCCTTATAACAAAACTCTCTCTTTAAAAAAAAATAAAAGAAACATGCCAGGCACATGTATATGTATACCTAAATTTCCATCAGGATAAAGTAATGGAAGAGATTGTACACCGACCATTACCAAAACAGATGTTTTCTCCCTCTTCTCTGTCTGTCTCTGGTGAGCATATGGACCTTTGGCAAAATTTAAAACACACCAAAAACAACATTCACTCCTGTATTCATAAATTTGCAAAATAACCATGTCTTAGCTGATCTAAGCTGGGGTCAGCCATGTTGTAGGGGACAAGTTGATTGGGCTGTTCTCTAGGCTGTGGCTGGTTTCAGGTAGGCTGAAGCCCAGGCTTCAGTGGCAAGACGTGTTCTTCCTCATGGCAAATGAAAGGAGCTCCCACAGGATGAGCTGAAATACACAAAGACTACATGAATAAAAGTACCATATAGAGGAAGAAGAGCAATGACTATGTATGATATTTGGTAACTATTATTAAATTCTCAATGGATTGACATATATTTTACACTTTCCAATCTCAACATAGAATAGAGGTTTTTTGTTTGTTTGTTTTTGTTTTGTTTTGTTTTTGTTTTTTTTTTGTTTGTTTGTTTTTTTTAGTCAGGGAAACTACTCGGTAGTCACCAGTTTCATTGTCAGTCTGCTATCAGGATTTTCTCTAGGACTGGTATAGTCAGCTTACAAACCATAAGTCTGATTGATGACATTTTATTTCAGATAAAACTTTCCACAATAATGAAGTGCGGTCCTTTTATCTCACCACGACCTCCCTTACATTAGATGGCTGCAGCTGGAAAAATTTTTTTGCTTGGTTCCCTGGAGGCTTGAGACCTCAGATGTTTCCCCTTTGCACAGTGAAAAGCCTAGACGGTGTGGCTGCCCTACTGCCCTCAAAATGGGGTGAGATTTTTAGATCCAATGGCAAAAAGCTATTGTGAGGTATTTATCACTTTAGAAATATCATTGAATATATCACTCCGTGTTCTCTAGGCACAAGTATGTTCACTGTAGCCAGAGGAAACAGATGCTTGGCTCACAACGCAGAGCCCTTCATTCACCTATCTTCCCCGGGTCACCTGTTCTAAATTCCTACCTATTTCCTACCCACCTCACTTTGTCAGTTAAAAATATTACATATATGTAAGATACCAAATGCTTATTGGACTGATAATTTATTAAATGACAAGGTGGCTCAGCTTCCACCCATGGTTCTGAAAAACACATTTTTAGAAAATCTTTAATATCTTCTTCCTGTCTCCCAAAATAGACTACAATGTGGAAAAATGTGAATTCCAACGTGAATGCACTTAGTGTAGTTATTCTACTTAATGCAAAACCAAAAGAGCAGCATCTGAATTAAATAAAATTATTATCTAGACTCTTATTTAAGCATTTCATTCATTTCATCAAAAGCAGTAGTGGTCTAATTTTATTTTTGCTATTTATTAAAATAAAGTTCATCATTTTTTGATTTTATATTCGAAGGTAAAAAAAAATCACAAATTATTTTTATAGTTTCAGATATTCACATAAGTATAGAGATATAATAACATAATTCAAACAATGCCTATAATGGGAAAGAGGAAAGTAGCTCTTGTATAGTCACCCCCAATCATAATCAGCCCTACCTTAAAGTATTTATTTAATAGTAATTATTGAAAAATATTAGGAGTGATGTGAAAACTAATAGAATTTTCTGAAAACTTAATGAAAAATTGTGTGAGATCTTACAAAGGACACTCCAGTTTATGCAAGCTATTCTTTTGCTTAATATATTAAGGTCAAGGCGGTTCAAAAAAACCCTGTTGTTCTAATATTAAAAACAAATAAAATGCCATGTATATTAATGATTGCTGATGCTGGCATGGCATTTTATATTAGGTCTCTGTCACGGGAGAATGGTTTTTAAAAAATAATTAAGTCTGAACATATTTATCCAAGGGAACATTATTGCTGAATTTTGTTTACATAGTCAGCAATGAAACATTCAACCATTTGAACCACACAAAAAAAGTTGACTGATTATCTAAAGATGGTTTCCAATTTTTAAAATAGAGAAGGAAAGATAACACACTGTTAACCTGTGAATGATATTCCATCTTCACAAACAGCTGCTCCAATCATCTAAGGTTGTAAGTGAAGTAGGTTTGTGGAAATGTAGCTTTCGCCTACTCAGCCACTCATTTTCCCCACTTTATTTTTAACAACCACTCAGAAGGGTTTAGGTCTATATTAGTTAGCAGTACTAAAGGTCAGAACTGAAAGTAGCATTAACAATTTGTTTTTTAGGGAAAAATCTATGAATAAAATGCTACCGATATTTTAGTCAGAGGGGAAAAATGGAGAATTTAGAGTTGAATTCTGCACTTCCATCTACTTGGACATAGCATCTTTTCACACTGTCACAGACTTTGGCTGTTCTCTTTCACATGATACTTGTCATTTATATCACTGCTACTAAGAGTGTGGTCCATGCACTGGTCTAATGCCCCTTGGTAAGCTATTAATGATCTGGAATAAGATAAACAGGAGTTGAGAGTAAATGTTTGGATGCACGTACTTATGTAATGTGGTGGCTTACTTTATGTGTCAATTTGACTGGGCTAAGGGATGCCCAGGTAGTTAGTTGACATGATTTTCAAGTGTGTGTATAAGGATATTTCTGAAATAAATTATTGTCACATTTGAGTCAGGAGACTGAGTAAATAAGATCTGCTTTCATCAGTGTGGGCAGGCATCATCCAATTTGTTGAGGAACCACTTAGAACAAAAAGGCTGATTTTTGAGCTGAGACATAGATTTTTCTTGCCTTCAGTCATCAGAGTTTCTGAATTTCTGAACCAAAGAACCCATTCTCCCCTCAATAACGAGTCTCTGTTAAAGACTTACGAAACCAATTCTCATTGAAATCTGTATTGGACAAGTTTCAGCTCTAGATGAAAACGCTAAAGTTACCCTCCTTTGGATGCTTTAAGAACTCAAGTGCTCACTTTCTAGTTATTGGGATGACAGAGCAACCTTGTCTTCCAGCCTTCTGGCATCATGGGACCTCTCTAGAGTATTGCTTCATATTCTGTTCTGGCATCAGTCTGAACAATGACTGGCTCTCACTTAAGCCTTACTTTTTTAAATTGCTTCCAAAATCCCGTTTGATAAAAATTTTCTAGGTGAGAAATTGCTTACATTATGTGGCAGATTGTTTATTGCACTCCACCCCCCCCCCAAAAAAAAAGTTATTTACCTTCCAAATTGACCTCAGTTGGGCCACAGCAGGAGTCCAGACTTAAGTTTTGGTTTTTATTTTCGGGGAGGGGAGGGAGATTTTTTTTCTATAGTGCACGTGCACTCACCAGAGAGACACACAGAGGGAAAGAAATTACCCCCCAGGGAGTGTGGCCACACTGCAATCCCCTCTCCTCTATTCTCTTCTTGGGATTTTGGGCAAGCATGCACACACAACCAACATGAGTTTTAAGCCACCAGGTATATGGGACTCGAACCATGGTCGACTATGTGGGAGTCCAGTAAAGTAACCATTACCCCATCTGCCAGTCCCCCAATCTCAGTTCTGACCAGCTGTTCAATGAAGCTTATATCAATGCTACAATCCATCTTCATACTTTCCTTGATCAATTGTAATCTAGCTATCTCTCAAGTATTCTAGTTTATCCTCAAAATTGAAAAACCATGGAATTACAGCAAACATAAAGGAATTGAAATCATCCTCCTAAGCATTTAAACAATTTCCTAATTGTAATGAACCTTGGATGTCTTCTTACTCCACTATCTTTTTTGGGTTTTTTTTTTTTGTTTGTTTGTTTTTTTTTTTTTTTTTTTTTTTTTCCCCACTATCTTTTCTACACCTAACACAATTACTACTTTTTTTTCAATTGCCCAAGGGCACATGTGTTCACCAGAGAGAATTGGACAGGCAAAGAGAGATAGACAGAGACAGGGAGAGAGAGAGAGTGACAGAGAGAGAAAGTACTCTCAAATGGGGTTTGGTGATACCACAATCTCCTCTCCTCCATTTTTCAGTGCTGTTGGGATGCACACACACACATGCTTGACATGTTTTCCACACTGCTGGGGCTAGGAATCAAACTTCATTCAGCCCAACGGGCTCTAGCTCCCTTAACCAGTAGGCTTCAGGGCTGGCTCATTTACAATTCAAATTCTCGAGCATGGGCCAGGCAATAGTGAGTGGAAGTGTAACTGGACCCATGTGGGAAAAATCCTGGCTTAGCATCCTGGAGCCTCCTGGAACACACTGGGTATATGCATGCGCCTATGATCTGGGCCGGCTCTATCTGCGGGGTGCATCTCAGTATGAAGATCCTGTTGGAGATCCTGCCTCTGTCTGTTTGTATCTCTCTATGTATCTCATGGAAGAAATAAATTTAGAAATCTTTTTTAAAATTCTTGAACACAAGCTAGTTCTACTGTATATGTCTTCCTCTCCCAAAAGAAGAAAATTTTGAAAGACAGAAACAAACGCAAATTCCGTCTTTTTAATTTTTCCCTAGATTGCCAACCCCACTGCATTTTACATAGCAGGTGTTAAATTTAAGTACTTGTTGATCGAATTTGCATCATTTCTACAGCTTCTCTTTGTCATTAGATTTTGTTGTTCTCTTTTGCAAGTTTCCTCAATATTTATATTTGGAGTACAAAGCTATCCAACTCAATTTTGCATTTTTAATATAGTTTCTTCTGTGAGAACCTTGCTTAGTATTTTGCACATGATAGCTGTTAAATAACATTTTTTAAAAATCAATTTGCTTGACCTTTGGGAAGTGCTTCCTTACGCCCTACACCTAAAGGAGGAGCTCTTCCATTTGCATTTTCTGTACACAGAATATACCTGTTTCTTATCATCATTCATGCTTACTCTCTTTCCAATGTTGTTGATCTCCTGGTTCATCTTCTTAGTGAGTATGTGTGTCTGCTAGTTGCTTTATCCTCTTCTAAGGGATATATTTTTTCTGAGCTCAATCTTTCCCTAGATGCTTTCTGTTCATATTTGTAAATGTGTTGGCATTCCTCGCATTATTTCCTATTTGCTGACATTTGCAATATCCTTAAATCTAGTGCCATCTGCCACCTCTCTATAGTCATCTTTTGTACAGTGATGAACCTTATAATGGCCCTACCAAACAGATCATCAGAACTAGGTTGCTAATCATCCATGATCAGTCTTCACTAATTGCCAAACCAATAGCATTAATTTCAGATTGAACTTGAATTGAATTAGTCTTTAATGTCTATTTCATATTTATTGAAACTCAACTATATGAGTTGCCCTGTGTTCCATTTTATTACTTGCTTATAATTCTGTCTACCATAAAGCTATCAAAAATGATGTCCACCATTTGTTCTTCTCAAGATAATATTGGTTACCTGTCATCTTGATGTTTAAGATTGTTCTCTAAGAACATCTGTTCCTTTTAAAAACTGCTTAAGTCAGCCTCCAAAATCATTTTCTTTACCTATTATGAAGATTAGTTCCATTCAGCCATTATTACTACATATTTTAGATATTCATAGAACTCTCTCTTTTCTTCATATCTTTGCAAAAATCAAACTCAGTCACTGTGGCATCCAACTCTCATGTTACTTGTGGGCATCCTATACCCAGAGTCATTAATGTTTTACAAATTTTCCAATTACTTCATCCTCTGCTTTTACAAGTTGTTTTTCAGAATCTTAATTATATCCTAATCATACATAGTAATTGTTTTCCTATTAAAATGAAATTTAAGAAACTAGTTGATCTTTCAGCTACTTGGCTTATCATTAAGGTTATGTCCCTCATTTACTTTTTATTTCACTCACTCGGTTCTCTTTTCTCCCACTGTACCCCCCAGAAGGTTTTAAAAATACTTCTTTTTTACCTTTACTGTGTGTGTCAACCCTGTATTATTTTTCTTTAGTAGCATTCTTTCTAAGTTATAATACCCTACCATCGTTTTATGTAAAAAGTAGTCATTAGAGAGAATAAGCAGAGAATAGTCAGCACTCCGACACCGCCCTCTGACTCAGAGCCAGGATTCCCACAGCCCTAAGTGTGAATTCAGTGTTTGCTCAGGGACCCAATCAGCTATCCTTGAACCTGCTCTCTGCGCAAACCAGCTACATGCACTACCTCTGCCATCCACAATGCAGGCCCTTTAACAGACCCACCCCTCCCAACTGTGAAGTGCCTCTACATTCATATTCTGATGTCCAATTCAAAGCTCCATCGAAATACAGTCACAGCAAGACTATTGTACAGTCACAGCAAGACTATTGTTTCAAAGTCCCCATGGGCCTTCCCTGGCAAAGGACAGATTTACAACAAAGCATTGGCATTGTGCATGAGAAGGTTCCTCTACATACCTTACTATTATTGACTCTCCCTCTCTGCTCTGAATCACTTTTTCTTTAATTTATCTTTCTGCTTTTCCTCTTACCTCCTTAACTTCATGTTCCTTATCCCTGTTAATTGCTTCTCTGTCTTCTGATCCAAATATACACTAACTTACCGTAGTGTACCAAAATCTTTTGCTTAATCAAATTTTTCAAGAACTAGCCAGCAGCCTACTAGTTTCCAGGGGCAATTGATGACAGAGTGTTTTAGAAACTGAAAAAAAGGGACCAGCAGTTAGTGTAATGGCTATGTCGCTGGACTCGACCATGGTTCGCATCCTGGACCCGGTGGCTTAAAGCTCATGCTGGGCACGTGTGCGTGCCTGCCCAAGATCCCGAGAGGAGAATGGAGGAGAAGGGATTGCGGTGTGGCCATCCCCCCTGGGGGGTGATTTCTCGCTTTCTATCTCTCTGTCTCTCTCTGTCTGTCTGGCAAACACACGCACCCTATAGCAAAAACCTCTTAAAAAATAAAAACTGAAAAAAATATATAAATTGTTATTTGTAATTGGAATCACCAGAGTTAACCTTTAGTTCTCTCATTCTGTTTTGTTCTCCCTGCACAAATTCTTCATACAGTCATCCACCCACTTGTCCAAGCACAAGAAAACAAGAAAAAGGAGCTGGGTTTGATCATATAAAGTAAATCCAGCAGGATGGAGCTGTCGGGGACAGAATGTTATAACAGGGTTGGGAATCCCAAAATAAAAATGGAGGGAGGCAAAAGAGGGATGCTACCAGTAAAGCCCTTTGGTATCCATGCATTATCTAGCAAAACAGTCCCTTCTTTATACCTGTCTGACGCGTGGACATTCATATTTTAATATATGTAAGTTGAGTGATTGTTCTGTTTACTTATGAAAGGATAGGCAGTAGTATTTTAAATAGATACCCTGGAATGTCACTTTAAATATTGCTTTACTTATAGAAAGCTTAGCACACAACTTTTCAGAATGACTCTTGAATAAAGTAAGGTATAATGAGACCATGTAGATTTAAAGAAAGGGGAGGTTGGAAATCAAGAAAATCATTCAGCAATTATTGGACCAAAATCCAGAAAAGAGAAATCTCAAGCCTTTGGAGAAAGAGAAAAATATCTTATTTAAATTTTTAGCCCTAGTCTAATACCTTGCACAATGTAGAGAATTGTCTTAGGGCAGAATGTTTAGTCATAGTGCCTGAGACAGAGATTTACATGTACATTTACATGTACATGAAAAACCTGTAAGAGGGTAAGAAGTGAGATAGAAGAAGGAAAAGATCAAAGACGAATACTGCCCTGGGCCAGTGCCATAGTACAACAGTTAAACCCTGTGCATAGAAAGCCAGACCCCTCTTGGTCAACCTCAGTTTAAGTCCTGGCCGCAGCAGTTTGTAAAACACGCTGAACTGAGGCTAGCAGATGGCACAGCAGTTACATTGCTGGACTCCCACATGGCTGACCGTGGTTTGAGTTTCAACCCAGTGGCTTGAAACTCGTGCCAGGTGTGTGTGTGTGTGTGTGTGTGTGTGTTTGCCCAAGATCCTGGGAAGATACTAGAAAAGAAGGGACTGTGGCATGGCCATTCCCCCCTGCGGGGGTGATTTCTCACTTTTCCTCTTACTGTCTCTCTCTCTCTCTCTCTAGCAAGTGCATGCTTCCTAAAGCAAACACCCCCCCCCAAAAAAAAAAAAAAAAAAAAAAAAAAAAGAAAAGAAAAGAAAGACATACTGGGTGCATGTGCAAATGTGTCCCACATTCTGATGGGATGGAGAAATGAAAGGAAAGGGATTGTTGTCGTGACCCTTCCCCATTGTGGGTGGAGGTGCTTTCCCTCTCTCTCTCTGTCTCTCTCTTTATGAATGCCTGTGCCACTGGCAACTAATTTTTAAAAAAGAAAGAAAGAGAGGGGGGACAAAAGAATATTGCCTCGTGGAAACCTTCAGCTTGTCCTGGTGCATAGTGATACGTGATACTCTGGATTGCAAATAGCACTGCAGAGGTGACTACTGTGGGACAAAAGGGCTGGGTTTTGTTCTTTTTTTTTTTTTTTTTTTTGGTCATAGGGCACATGTGCTTGCTGGAGAGACATGGCGGGGGAGAGGGGGAGATGAGAAATCACCACCCCCCTGAGGGGGTGAGGAGATGGCCTTGATGCAGTCCCTTCTCCGTTCCCTCAGTTTTGGGCATGCATGCACATGCACCCAGCATGATTCTCAAGCCACTGGATCCTATACTCAAACTGTTGTCAGCCACGTGGGAATTCAGTGCCTTAAAATCCACACCACCTGCTGGCCCAGGGCTTAGCTTTGTAAACTCTGAATCAGTCAGTCACTAATTACTTGAAAGCAGAGAATTTGTAATCTGCCAGGAATTTTTGAACTTCTCGATTTCCATCTACCAATAATCTCCGAGAAGTTCACAGGTATAAGGTACTAAACCACAGTTCTCAGAGAAGCTGAGATATAGGTGCACTTTTGGAAAGGAAATCTGGACTGGGTACCCAAAGCATCAAACTGAGGTCATCAATAAATATTTATTAGGTGAATAAAGGTATGGGTGTGGAGCCGGCAGGTGGAATGGTGGTTAAGGGCGCTGGACTCCCACATGACTGACCACTGTTTGAGTCTCAAACATGGCGGCTTGCTTTCTCACTTTCCCTCTTTTTTTCTGTCCCTCTCTGGTCAAGTTAAAATAAATATATACATACATACGTACATAGATACAGTTAATTTTTAAAAAAATCTTAAAAAAAAAGATATGGGTGTGGGCCAATCTGACTCCATACCAAGTTTACATTTTATAGGAAGGTTATATTTTGTAATTTTTCTTTATTGCAATGAATTTTATTCAACATGCCTTGTCTGGCATAGCCACTGTCATTTCAGAACTCTGATTTAGGAAGCAAGTGAATGTAAACAGCCAAGTCCACGACACAACCAGCTAAGGAGCAATAAAAGTGCGGTCGCTCTTGGTGAATAGGGAAAGGCTTCAAGGCTCATAAGCAGCTGGATGGGTGAGGCCGTTACCAAAGTGGGCAGAAGAAATGCTAACAGAGCACATTAAAGTAAGGCCCAAACAGTGCAGAATGTTCTGTTATCCTCAGAAAAAGAATAACTGAAATACAAGGTGTCTATATTGTAACTTGAATATAGATCACTCTTTCTAAATAGATCCAATGTTGGGCTTCACATGGTAGAAGGCACAGGAGTGACCATGTGATTTACTAATGCTGGGAAATGTTTTATTTTTAAAGAATTATTTAACTTTCTTTCTTTTTTTCTTTCTTTTAATTTGACCAGAGAGGGACAGAGCAAGAGTGAGAGTGAGAGTGAGAGAGGGAAAGTGAGAAAGCAAATTGCCAGGTTCAGGACTCCAACCACGGTCTGCCATGTGGGAGTCCAGCACCCTTAACCACAGCGCCACCTGCCAGCCCTGTTGGGGAAGTTTTTATAAATGCCTAGACAACCAAAGAGCAATGGTTACATGGGTAACTTTACCTGAACACAACCATACAGCTACTTTTAATAACAAGTGATAAGACTATTAAAATGCTATTTGTCCTCATATGATATTAATAATTTGAGCATAAGAATGATAGAATCATACTGAAAATGGCACATAAAGCATTATTTACATTGTTTTAATACAGTTTATTTAAAATATTTAGGCTTTGGGACCAGCAGTTGGTGTAATGGCTATGTTGCTAGACTCCCAGGTAGTCGACCGCAGTTCGAGTCTTGGGCCTGGTGGCTTAAACTCACGCCAGGCACGTGAGCATGCGTGCCCAAGATCCCAAGAGGAGAATGGAGGAGAAGGGATTGCAACATGGCCATCCCCCCGGGGGGTGATTTCTCGCTTTCCGTCTGTCTCTCTGTCTCTCTCCCATCTTTCTGGTGAATGCATACGCCCTATAGCAAAAACTTCTCAAAAAAAAAAAATTTAGGCTTTAATCCAACCATGATCTTTCAATCTGATTTACTACCTTACTAAAAATATTCTCTGTTACTGAATTTTATATAAACTTCACTCATAATCTAGACTTTAGAGTTTTTCCAAAAATTCAAAAGTTTTGATAAGTAAAATAATCAGAATGTTCAATACAACCTTTTATCAAAATAGAGACTGAAATATTAAAGTTGCTCTCAGGAACATCTCAAGAGGAAAAACTGGTTAACAGTATTTATTTCTGTTAATGTTTTTTGGATATTAGCAACGGAAATGAACTGATCTAACATAGGTTGTAATTTTAAAATAAATAGAAATTTGCAGGTGTAAATCGTAGACTTGATGGAAAAACTTAGCAATGTGTCTTTGATAAGGCAGCAATAAGACAACTCTTGAGCAGGAGACATTTGGGGACTCTATCAAATAAGATGCTACTAATAAAACTCATCTCACTCTCTGAGACTCTCCATTCAGGTTTCACACTTTCAGGGGAAAGTTTTATTAGTCGAGCCTAAGTCATTTTCCCCTTGGATCAATCAGCCTGTCCAGAGGCTAGTGACATAGAAATGGTCACCGAGAGAAATCACCACTGTCCAGGCATCTATCTTAATTGATGTTAGCTTAAGCATTAGTTTGTCCCTGAAGTACTGATGATCATCCGTGTGTTCAAATCTGTAAACCACTTTTTTAAAGAATTTTTTTAAATTTAATTTATTATTATTATTATTTAATTTGCTATGGGGCATATGAGCTCACCAGAGAGAGAGGGGGTATATGAGAAAGCAAGCTACCAGGTCTGGGACCTGAACCACAATCAGACATGTCAGAGTCCAGTGCCTTAACTACCACACCACCTGCTGGCCTCAAAGCAGTAAACCTCTTAAGTTTGTTTTTTATTTATGTGTTTCTTTGGTGGATTTTAATGCTTATGTGTAATTAGATCTTTTTTAAAATGTGGGCTGGAATGAACTTAGATTCACAGGCACAAAGCTTATGTACTATGTTAGCATTTTTAAGTAAAACAAAGGGTTTTGAGCTGTGATACATCTACATGATTTTTTTTTTTTTAATGTGACAAATCAGAAAAGGAAAGCTTTCTCTGTGGACCCCGATGCTTATATTCCCTGGCTCTTAATTTTACACAGGCTCCCTTTCAGAATAATTGGTTTCATTCTTAATAAGATGTTGTTACTTATTATCTGCACATTGGCTTAGCCAATCAGACAGTTTTCAATTATTCAGGTCTTGCTGGCTAGTCTTAAAACTGTCACTCAAATGTAAGCTCCTGAAGGGCAGGAGCCCTGCCCTCCATCTATATAAATCATATTATAGGCACTAATTACACATTTGTTGAATGGGTAAGTGGACGAATGACTAGATCTCCTCTCTCTTACTTCTAATGTCAGCTTTTCATGTATTATTAGCAATATAAACTAGTTTGTACAAAATTTAACTAAGCATAGTAAACCCAGACTGTTTCATTTTTTTCACCTGATAGTAGCTAATAAATGCTTTTGCGACAGAAGTGGAATTTGAAATTCTTCAGCAGTAAAAAGTTCGAGCTTTACGTTTGGATTTTACTTGTGTATTTTTGATTTTCAAAGTATCCACTGGCTTAGGTAATTCGAAATAGACAATTTCCATGCATTTTGTTAAATGCACACATTTGTAAATCTGTGTCATGAGCAATAGAAAAGGATAGATAAGTATCTTCACAATAAATCTGAACCCATTTACCTGCTTGGCTGGATTTGTACTAGTTGGGTCATAAAACTTGTCCTCTCTAAGCCCAAGGAATGTAATAATGATGCAACCTTGACTGAACTTGCAGCCCCAAAGGCATAAGAGGGATTATTTAGGGCCTATCATAAATTTGCTGTCTTGTAAGTTTCATCAAAATTTTGAGACATGGATACTGCAGATATGGAGTAATGTATTCAACTTACAGAAGGTGCAAATGCCAAGGCTTCAGAAGCCTACAAAAACTAAAAACAGGACAACAATGAGTCACTGCTCCTCAAGTTGAGCCCATCATTCACCAAAACTGATTGCATTCACCAGATCTTTTTTAGCTGCCACACGTGCAGATCTATTCCCAAATAATTGTCACTTGATTCTGGAATTGGTGACATGCACCACCATTTTTATTGTTGTTGTTATTATTCTACAGACAAGGTCTTGCCATGTGGCAGCCATCCTGCCTCAGGTTCTCAAGTCACTGGGAACCTAAGAGCATGCCACCACACCCACCCTTTATGTTGAACCAAGAATTTTACCTGGGCCCCCCGTACGTGGCCCCGGTCTATGGAACACAGAGTCTTCATAGTGTGTACCACCCTCTTTATATGATTGCTATATATGGACACACAGCTGTTTGTAGCATTCTTTATTGGAATTTGAATGTTCAAAATACCAATTTCCTGCCAGTTAAAAGGTACATCATAGAGCTGAACTTTGAGTTACTGTTTAGTTTTTTGTTTGTTTGTTTGTTTGTTTTTATCATACTGTCATTTGTAATATGTTTTGTGAGAATCCCTGGGATTAAAGTTTTGGTTCCTATCAAAAAAAATACTGTATATCCCCACGTCTGAGTCTGCTCTTGTTAATATTGTTACAGTTCTATTAAAATAGTATGTTATCAAAGTACCAAGTAAATCTTTTGTTAGTATGTCCAAGACAAATGCATCATTTTGCCTTTCCCTTATTTCTCACTCTTCATAACCAGAACAAAAATATTTTATCAGTTTTTAAAAAAAATACAGCATAGTATCTCAGGATGAGTAGTGATAGTTTTGGTGCAAAGCCCCACCCCCCACCTTGCTCACCTTCTCTCTAGACTGTCCCATGCTCAGAATAAGAAGGAAATGCATTAAGACTCTCACTTCCCAGGGAGAGTCTCTCTTCTAAGTCGTCATTATCTTTCCATGATTCTGTGGATGTTGAGAATCATCGTTTTAGCACATCAGCATTGGCAGTCACACACCTCACAGATGCTGCAGAGCAGCCATGCCTCTGGGTATGGTTCAGGGAAATGGAACTCATTGACCTAATGATACACATCCTTTCCCATTGAGTTTAAGACCCTGCAGTGCAGTAGATCAAAACACCTCTGTTATGGTATGTAGCATTGCAAGCCACCATTTGTTCACCCGGCTCTCACCAACAGCCAGTGATCCACTTTAAGGATGTGAGCCACAAGTTCTGACTCATGCAGTCCCTTCTCCCAAATAGCACAGAGCTCAGCACATAGTTACCAATGCTCCAACCCACCGATCATTCCCTCGCTGAAGGACACACCGAACATGCCTGTGGGACTGGAAGCCTTCGCTAGGATGTTACACATTTGTGGCAGCCAAATGACAATAAAATGAAATTTTAAAACGGGATTAAGGGGAGGAATGTGTTAAAAATCCAGAGACTTCCCTCTGCTGCCAGTGAGGAAGTGATGCCTTTTATGGAACAAAACAGGGTACTCACTCTGGGCTCATGCTCTTGATGAAATCTGCACACAGGCTGATAAGATCTGAGCTACATTGTCGTTCTGTTTTTATTTTTTGTAGGCATTGCATTCATGTATAAATGTTTGAAAAAGAAAAAAATAACTACTCATTTTGAAATGTTATGTCTGTGAATAAAATATGTACATGTATTTGAGACTCAGTTTGACACTACAACAGTATATTTAAGATAAACGATTTATCTTCCACAAACACATTTCACTGTTTTAACACATCCATTTGTTTCTGGAATGAAGGCAGAGGCAGGAGAGTGGGAGGGAGGGAAGGAGGGAGGAGGAAGGAAACAGTCAGGGAGCTTTGTGTTGTGATATTTCAGCTTTTCCTCTTGATGGCAAAATTCTAACTGGAATACGGTTTTGTTATCCTGGATGTCAGTTCACAAATCATGAATTAAGCAGCTCAAGCCAAGTGGCACCTAGCAGTAAAACTGGCATTTCTCAAAATATTGGCAGATCGAGTGCTCAACTGTTGATTTTAAATGTTTAATGAGCAATATGTTACTTATTTCAGTAATATTGTTGTGTTTGCCTAACCTTTCTCAGACTGCCTCCTTCTGCTTGATTGCTGGGAAGCTTCCAAAAACGAAGGGGAGAGTGAAGGAGGAGAGAAGAGCAAACAGTTCTTACAAGGAATATCTATAAGAAGAAAAACTTCATTACAATTGCTCTCTTGATAATTAAACAACTTATATCTTCTCAGAATCGTAATTCAGGACCTACCTGGTGTTATAGAATTTTAGTATATTTTTTCCTTATCTGTTTATTACCATAATGGAGGAAAGATGTATAAAGGAAAAAGTAGAATGGAAGAGGACAAATAAAACTGTTGTTGAAGGATTAAAACAGTAAGTAGAGGTCAACTGAAAAGTGATCGTTGAGATCTTAAAAGTGAGACTGGAATGATAGAGAGCTGGGCGGAGTCACTGCCAGTGGAAGTAATAGGAGATTCTTAATCCAGAGAATGAAACTGTGGCAGGATTTGAACAGAAAGCAGAACAATGGAACAAAGGGGGGGTAAGAGCAAAACTAATAGTGACTTCATACTCTGGCAGAAAGAGCTCGGCTTCTTGGTCCCCCTTATACTTAACCACGTACAACACACACTCATCTTAGCAGTATTAGTTGGTGAGTGTAAATGTATATTGCGAGTTAGCGTGTGTAAAATATCTGATGGAAATTAAGCTTCCATCAAGGTAAAGTTAATGAGCCCTATGCCAACTATGACTATCATTTGTTGCCCAAAAGTCATAATTAACTTTCTTTATCAGAACAATGTTTTTTTTTGAGAGGTTTTTGCTATAGGGCACGTGCGCTCGCCATACTGAGAGAGACAGAGAGAAAGAAAGCGAGAAATGACCCCCCAGGGGGGGATGGCCACGCCACAATCCCTTCTTCTCCATTCTCCTCTCGGGATCTTGGGCACGCACGAACATGCTCCTGGCATGAGTTTTAAGCCACTGGGTCCGGGACGCGAACCACGGTCGACTACATGGGAGTCCAGCGACATAGCCATTACGCTAACTGCTGGTCCCAGAACAATATTTTTTATAGCAAAAGTGAATGAGGATCTCAAGGTGCTACTGAGTAAGCTTGAAGTCCTCTACAGGTCCAATGTAGGTAATTCACGGCAAATATTTGTATCAGTAGGGGTGTTAAAATGGAGATAACCATTTGACTGATTAGCATAAAAAATTATCTTCAGAGACAAATATCTTGAACAGAGCTCTTATTATGTTTGGGAATGGAAAGGAATTCCTTGGTGCTCTAAAAATTAAAGTGAAAGAAAAAAATCATTTACCTGCTGGTGAAAGGTAGGGAAGGTTTTTTGTTTTGTTTTATTTTGTTTTGTTTTGTTTTCCTCTGTAAAAATATAGCATCAGGGACCAGCAGGTGTCATGGAGGTTAAGGCAGCTGGATTCCACATAGCCAGTCCCATGGTTCAAGTTTGGGACCTGGTGTCTTAAAATTATTCCAGGCACATGTGTGTGTATACCCAAAATCTCTAGGGCAGAACGGTAAAGGGGTTATGGGATGACCACATCCCCAAGGAATGATTTCCTACTTTTCCCTCTCTCTCTGTCTTTACCCCTCTACAATAAGCACACTTGTCCTATAGCAAAAACTACCAGCCTGCTATTGTGCTACCTATAACATTAGAAATAAAAAAGGAAGAAAAAAAATACTGTGGTAATTATCCAGAGTCACACTTTATAAAATTATTTTAAAATATACATATATTGGCATTCCTTCATATTCGTGTTCATGCTGAGAAAAATTATCGTTTTCTTTAATGCAGTCTTAAGGTCTGTTTTTGGTATTGAGCTCAAAATGCCAATGAGGTCAGGACAACAAAAGTAGACTATATAATCTAGCAAGCTTTGTGCTTTGGCCACAACCTGTACCCCTGCCAGTGACCCCTCAAATGAATATTCAGTCACAGCAGAATAGCTTGTCAAATAAAAATCATTTGAGATTTGTCATTAAGAAGTCATCACTTATTGAGTGTCTACTTTGTGATGGACATAGTGCCTAGTGATAGGATAATACTATAATTATTCTGAACCCTTTATAATGGGTTTCTATTTATAGAGATGTGGCTACAGTGAAGCAAATTTGATAACTCATCACATTTGTTACAAGGAAATGCAGCAAACAGTTCTCAAATCCCTACTAAAATCTCATTCAATTAAATGTTTTAGTAAAAAATGAGTGAAGGTATGAAGAAAATCTTATTTGGGAAGTGACGATAAAGAGTACAATGGGGACAAATAAATTTAAATGTTAGATTAAGACTACTTGACTTGCTTCCTCTGATGGGAAGGAAAATGATAGCATCTCTTCTAATACAAATATTGAGGAGAAAAGCTCTAGAATAACTTGTGATTAGGGCTGAAAATAGTAGACAGCTTATATTACCTTTCACTCACTGTCCAATTCTGAACCTACTTCTACTAAAATTGTTGTAAAAAGAAGTAAAAACAATACTCTTATATGGCGGTTGTGAGGATTGCCTAACATAATATAGATGTATGGGGGGAACCAGCAGTTAGCGTAATGGCTATGTCGCTGGACTAGACTCCCACGTAGTCGACCGTGGTTCGCGTCCTGGACCGGGTGGCTTAAAACTCACGCCAGGCGCGTGTGCGTGCGTGCCCAAGATCCTGAGAGGAGAATGGAGGAGAAGGGATTGCGGCGTGACCATCCCCTCTGGGGGGGTGATTTCTCGCTTTCTGTCTCTATGTCTCTCTCTGTCTGTCTGGCGAGCACACGTGCCCTATAGCAAAAACCTCTCCAAAAAAAAAAAAAATATATATAGATAGATAGATAGATAGATAGATAGATGTATGTAGAAAACTGTAAACAAGTAGTAGCTATTTCTATTAAAATTATTGTTTCACTTGAGGAAGTTTTTTAACCTGTCATGTGCTGAAAACTCTGTCCTTGGTAATCAAATACCCTTCAAATGTTAAGTTAAGTGGCTTTTTTTATTTTGAGAGATTTTCGCTATAGGGCGTGTGCGCTCACCAGACAGACAGAGAGAGACATCAAGACAGAAAGTAAGAAATCACCCCCCAGGGGGGATGGCCACGCCACAATCCCTTCTCCTCCATTCTCCTCTCAGGATCTTGCGCACACACGCACATGTGCCCGATGTGAGTTTTAAGCCACCGGGTCCGGGACTCAAACCGCGCTTGACTACGTGGGAGACCAGCGACATAGCCATTACGCTAACTGCTGGTTCCCCTTAAGTGGCTTTTTTGTAAGTGAATTTTTTTTTCTTTATTCATGATCAAGCATATGTGTGCACATGTAAAAGAATGTGTATGTGTGTATGAGAGAGAGAGAGAAAGAGAGTGAGGCAAAAAGAAAGAAAGAAAGAGAAAGAGAGACGCACCCTCCACAGGGTCTGTTCACACGGCGATCCACTTATTCCAGTCCTCAGTTTGTTGGATCTTGGGCACTCATGACACGTGCTCAGTATAGTTCAGACCACCAGGGTGGGGATTCCAACTATGGTTGCCTTGTGGGATTCCTCTTTCTTGAGTAGCACACTACTGCCGCACCAGGGAACCAGCTCAGGCGATCTTTTTTAACCTCCCTAATCAGGCAGGTTCGCTTTTTCAGACACTGTTTCACACTACAGTAGATATCTGCATTGGTTAAGCACTGAACTTAGACATGATTAAATTATCACACATATGTGTGTTTAAGAGAGAAGCTTCAGGGGGACCAGCAGTTAGCGTAATGGCTATGTCGCTGGACTCCCACATAGTCGACCGCAGTTCGAGTCCCGGACCTGGTGGCTTAAAACTCACACCGGGCACATGTGCGTGCGTGCCCAAGATCCCGAGAAGAGAATGGAGGAGAAGGGATTGTGGTGTGGCCATCGTCCCTGGGGGGTGATTTCTCACTTTCTGTCTGTCTCTCTCTGTCTGTCTGGCGAGCGCACGTGCCCTATAGCAAAAACCTCTCCAAAGAAAAGAAAAAAGACAGACGGAAGGAAGGAAGGAAGGAAGGAAGGAAGGAAAGAGAGAGAGAGAGAGAGAGAGAGAGAGAGAGAGAGAGAGAGAAAGAAAGAGAAAGAAAGAAAGAAAGAAAGAAAGAAAGAAAGAAAGAAAGAAAGAAAGAAAGAAAGAAAGAAGAAAGAAAGAGAAAGAAAGGAAGAAGCTTCAGGAAATTGAACATGAGCTGGTTTATTCACTACTGTATCCTTACTCAGTAGCTAGTACAGTGTCTGGCACACAATAGACACTCAATAATACAGTTAGTTGAATGTATAAAATAAGTGTATCAGTCGATAAATGAATTATATAAGGATAAATAGGTTTAGGGCACTGATCTCTTGACTCTCGCGTAGTGTGGTTGGAAAGACAAACATGTATGCAAACGAAAAGAATGCAGGCTTATGATTATAGTATAATGTGATCTAGGCCACAGTCATTGTATGAGTAAAATTCTTTGAGAGTACAGAAAGACAAAGGGAGTGTTGAGAATAGGGGTAGTTTTAAGCAAGAGCTAGGAAGAGGAGGAAGGAAAAGGGAAAATGCTAAGAAAGATTTCAAGCAAGAGATGGCATCTGGGTTGGTTTGTCAAAGCTGAATAGGAGGATCCCTGACAGAGAACGAATGTCCTTCTGGAGGAAAAGGAGTAGCATATACTGTTCGCATTAATTAATTAGAGTTGAAATCCAAAAGCTTGAACTCCATTATGTGAATCAAAGTAATTTGATGTTTTGCAATATTCAGAAATAATAGTCAAGACTTCATTAGATTTAAATATACAATAAAAATTATGGAAAGGCTTCAAGGAGAAAAAATAAGCCTACAAGATGGCAGAGTATAAAATACTTTCAGGTACATGGGGGTTCTGGCATTGTGCAAATGGGTAGTGGTCAGCTCCTTAAGGCATGCACCTTCCAGAAATGAAAGAGGAAGGCTGAATCCCGGGATGATCTACACAGAGAAAAAACAGGAAGCAAGTTGGAAGAGCTTCCAACAATCTAAAACAAGAGACCTTTTAAATTTAACTGTGTGAATTTACTTATATACATAGTAATTGGTAATGTGTATAAATTCCCTCTTTTAAGCTTCTGAGCAATCTTGTGAGATCATCAAGATAGCTATTATAATCTTTACTTTATAGATGAGAAAAGTGAAGTTGGAAGATTTTTATGACTTGTACAAAGTGAATGCCAAACTATGAGCCCAGGTTCCCTCAATATGTTTCCAATACTATGCAGATTTCATTATGTTGTAAAACAAATTAAAACCAAAATGCTAAAACGAGGTAGAATGACCAGAGAAATCAAATGGAAATATTGAAATAAATAACCTGAATTGTTTACTATAGCAAAAGTCTTTTAATCTATCATCAAATATTTTATATTTCCAGACACATTTCTCTTCCTTTTCCTTTATTTTCTAGATTTATTTTATCTTGAACCATAGGTCTCTTTCCCACCTACTATTACTGTCCTTCTCTTGGCACTCAGATCTCTCTTTTCCCAAACTTCTTCCTATTTTCTCCTTCATTCTTTTCTACAGTTTCGCTTTCTTAGTCTTTCACTGCCTGTCCCCTTGCCTTTGCTAACTTCAAGAGCTAGAGTAAGAATCTGGTGACCACCTAGGAGTGATGCATGGAAAAATTCCACCTGCCCAGAGGTCTCTCTATTTATTTATTTATTTATTTATTTATTTATTTATTTATTTATTTATTTATTTTTTGAAGAGGTTTTTGCTATAGGGCACGTGAGCTTGCCAGACAGAGAGAAACAGAGATAGAAAGCGAGAAATCACCCCCCAGAGGGGATGACCACGCCGCAATCCCTTCTCCTCCATTTTCCTCTCGGGATCTTGGGCACGCATGCACATGCGCCCGGCGTAAATTTAAGCCACCGGGTCCAGGACTCGAACTGCGGTCGACTACATGGGAGTCCAGCGACATAGCCATTACACTAACTGCCGGTCCCGCCAGAGGTCTCTTGAAGCTGTTCCAAGAAGGATAAGTGATTTAGATATGTTTTATTTGGACAAATGGAGACAATACCACATATTTAACAATATCTCTGAGAGCCTCTCATTCCTCACTCACCAGTTTGCATGCATGCGTGCACACACACACATACACACACACGCTTACACAAGAATTATATATCTGATCCCAACTTTACCCATTCTAGTAGCACTGCATATTCAATAGAAGAGAGTTTGAACATAAGACTGAACTGGTGAAATAGAATTTATGACTTTTGAGTGAAACATTACTGATTTTCTCTACTATGCTTCGTTTTCCCAATTTAAGCATTTTCCTTTCTTTTGAGTTGTTGATTGGTTAAGCAATTTGTTAAAATATTTCTCTTGTTTGTTTTTTAAATGGAAACATAAACTTTTCTTCCTTCCTGACCCCTCTGGAATTGGAAAATATTGGGAAGTATTCTTATTTTGTGACAGAAGGGTTATTTGCCTAAGTTCTAGTAGCTCCTTTTTCCTCCGTATTTATATTTGGTGTTTCTTTACCCATTTCCAGAACATCAAAATAATTGAATATTTAAAGCAGTAATTTTAAAAGGAAAAAAGAACATAAAAAGGGAGATGTTGTGATGTGAATGACAGCTAGACATGCGCACATTCTCTTAGAAGCAGCACCCTCTTCGCTGCACCTGCCATGCCATACAGCTATTCCAAGCAGTTCGTAGCTCTTCTTTCCCACAAGGCCTTCTCCTACAGGGTGCAGGGATATTTCTGAGTCCAACTGGTGATCACTTCATATCCTGAGGCAAAAAGATTGATGGTATGTTCCATGCTTTTTCTACCTTGTGTAACACCGACGCTATTTCTGCTCTGCTCATTCACGTAAATCTTTCATTCTTCCTAGAATCTTACGAAATTTCAATAGTACCCCAGGAAAGTCAGGCATTAGGCCTCAAGTGAGAGAAAACTGTAAAGGAGTAGGAAGTTGGAGACTTCCCTTTCTCTCCCTTTCTCTCTCTCTCTTTTTCACCCACACCCCCATGCATTCAATACATTCAATACACCTTGGTTTTCTTTGTGAATAAACCATGCTTAGTACACTAGGACAATTTAAACAGGGGTGTTTTATCTTGGTACTCTTCTTTACTTTAGCTCTACCCTACACACACACACACACATATATATATATGTGTGTGTGTGTGTGTGTGTGTGTGTACATATACATACTTAATCCTCTCCCTTTCTCAAAACCTTCAAGGACCTGTGGTTGATAAGGTTGATTTCCCAGGATTACACCTTTCTAAGGATGATTGTTTTCTAATTCCCTATAGCCGTTTTTTCTCCTTCTGTCCTGCTGAATAGACATAATCTTTAGTCTTGAACCTTGATCTAGAGCAAAGAAGACATTTTAAAAGGAAAGGGAAAAATGAATATCTCTACATTTCAAGTTCTAAGCCATGTGGCCATTCCAAGCAACCAGTCCTAGCAGAATGTCATCCCATTTCTTCTAGGGTCTGTCAATTTTAAAAAATCCTAGGCAACATAAAATGAAAAGGAGGTTTATCGTGAATTTGGGAGACTACTATTCTCAGAAGAGAAAACTTTACAACTATTGCAAATATAATTTCTAGTTTAATAATTTGAAAGCTCCAGGACTGATTCTTACATATTTCTCGTCCATTTTGTTGCTGGGCATTTGTGTGTGATTTCATATAATGGTTTTCTCTGCTGTGGGAGCCTGGACTGTCTTGCACGTTCAGGTTTGTGATCACCGGCTCTCTAGCAGGCAAAAGAAGTGCCTGGGGCCTTTTCAGATATTTTAGAAAGAAACAAGTATAAGGCTGTTAGTCTGATTCTAACTTTTACCACATTTCTCCTGGGAACAGCTCCACAGCAAGTGCTGCTATCCCTTCCCTAGGAAGTCTCCGAATGCAAACTAAAATAGTTTAGTTCAAACCAGGGCCCAGAGCTTGTAAAGCTTTCTTTATAGCATGGTTAATGTGTTGAGACCAAGCCAAAGGAACAAGAGAATTGGGCCATGTCAGTGAAGTTTTTGCAAAGAGTGTGTACATCATAATCATCAATATACAGTATTAAAATGCAGATTCCTGGGGCTTGCCCCAGACCTACTAAATAATTACTTCTGAAGATGGGCCTAAGAATCTTCATTGTTAAGAGGTCCCCAGGTGATTTTTTTTCTAGTTTGAGAACCAGAGTTTTAGAAAGATATTTAAGATAACTTAAAAATATAAATGCTAATTATATCTTGAAGATGATTGAGCTTAGATCATAGAATGTTACTTCACAAATAGAATTCAGTTGTTATCTATTATACTCCGAATTTTAAAAAAAATGGAAACATAAGTAGCTAAATTTAAAAACATGGTTCTTTGAACTTGCATGTTAGGGTTTATTTCTTTATACCAGGGGTTAGTAAACTTTTCCCATAAAGAACAAGGTAGCAAATAGTGTAAACTTTACAAGTCATAAGGTCTCTGTTGCAGCTAAACTCCACCACCGTAGCTGAAAGCAGCCATAGACAATTAGTAAATGCATGGACATGGTTGTATTCCCCCCAAAAAAACCTTTATGTATACTAAAGTTTAAATTTTATTTATTTTTTTGGTTATTTTTAGGCATTTGTCCAAGACATATGCATTTGCCAGAGAGAGAAAGAGAGAAGGATAGTGAGAGGACCATACCACAATCCCCTCTCCTCTGTTCTCCTCACAGGATTTTGGTCATGTGCACATGTGTGCCTGGTGTGATTTTCCAACCACCAGGTTTGGGACTCAAAAACATGGTCAGCCGTGTGGGAATCCAACCCTTAACCACCATGCCACCTGCTGGCCCATAAACTTGTATTTTAATTCAATCTTTTAAAAGAATTATTTTATTTAAATTTATTTATTTATTTTAATTTAACCAAAGAGGGAAAGAGTGAGAGAGAGAGAGAGAGAGAAAAAAAAAAAAGTGAGAAAACAAGCCACCAGGTCTAGGACTCAAACTACAGCTGGCCATGTGGGAGTCCAAAACCTTTAACTACCACACCACCCGCCAGCCCCTTAATTCAAGGTCCTCTTATATATTAACATACATATAATTATCTGTACCTAACAACACAAGAATTTTGTTCATAAAAAACAGGAGTTATATTTCTAATCTTACATGTTACGTCTGATTCACCAGATACAGAGAAATTTATCCAGTCTTAGAGGTAGAAACTCAGAGATGTTGTAGTAGAAAGATAAGCTAAAGATAAATGTATGTTTAATGAGTGTCTCTTATTTGTGTGGATGCTCTTTATCATCTTTCAAAAGTAGAGGACAGAGTACTTAAAAGTAATGAATAGTGGGACCACTAATGGTTACATTGTTGGACTCCCACACAGTTGACCGTGGGTTGAGTCCCAGACGCAGTGGCTCAAAACTCACATATGTGCATGCATGCCCCAGATCTTGGGAGGAGAATAGAGAAGAGATTGCAGTGTAGCCATCCTCCTTGGGGAATGATTTCTCACTTTCTGTCTCTCTGTCTCTCTGGTGAGTGCATGCACTCATAGCAAAAATCTCTCTCTAAAAAAAATAGTAATGAATATTGACAGTAAGAGTGAATTTAAGTTACTATTAATTAATTATCATTAATATTATCTTCCTAATTAGTTACATCCCCTTTACATTTTACTGTTTTTATTATACTTTCCTGTATCTTCCCAGCACAGTACTGGACATGTAATTGTCCAATCAAATTCTCTAGTATGCTTTCTAGCCAAAAGAGCTGATACCCTGAAGGAGAGATTTACAAAGGGAGAGCCATTCTTCATTTATCTGTAGGCAGTCAGTCTCTCTCTCTTTCTCTCACATTCTGGCAAAAAAATAAATAAATAAATAAATAAATAAAAAATAAAAATAAAATAAAATTAGGGGGGGATTCCTTTTTTTAATCAAGAACCCAAGGAATGCCAATGATCTTCTGACCTTATTTAACTGTTTAACCTTAAGGCTAGACACTTAGCAGTTGCCCTATGCAACAGCCATACTCATCACTATTCCTTCAAACTACTTGATTTTATTTTAGTTCATCCTTTGAGCCTAGTTGCTCTGATTTGTCCTTCTGGAAACTATTCAAATGGTTTTCAACTATGTTCTAGGAAATAGTGATATTCAAAAACTGAATTTAGCTGTTCAAGAGCTAAAATAGAATACTGGTTTTCCCTTTCTGATTTATAGTAGCAAAATGTAACTGAGGAGAATATTTTGTATTAGAAGTTATTCCATCAAATATTCTTAAATTGTTTAGTGTCTGCACCATTTTTCTGTATTAAAATCTAACAACTTAATGTAGAATATGCATACAATTACATATTCAAATATTTTGTTTCTTGTATTTGGATTTGCCACTTGAACACTTTTGGGAATCTGTGTTCTGGATTATAATTTGGAAAAAGTATCTTTTCTAGAAAGGATAGATTCAATCTATGATTTTGATTAAATCTGATGAAATTACTTTAGCATTTCCTTTCAACCAATTCTCATTTTAAATACATGTTTCTTAAGTTTTACAGCTTCAAATTTTCAGTGAAAAAAAATACTTTGGGAAAAATTTTGTGTTCTGACTAACTCAAATTCAGCCATGTAATTTTTCTAACCTTCTTAAATATATTTTACACACACACGAACACTCTTTTTTCTTTTTTTTTTACACTTTATTCATTTATTTCACATGTGTGAGAGGGAGTAAGCAAGACAGAGACAGAAATATGGCATCCCTGATGGGGTTTGACTATGTGCTCTATCTCCAGCCCTAGCTAGCCTGAATCACACTAGTGCCCTGGGTATTCAGGGAGGTCTTCAGATGCGAACCAGTAACTTTGCCATGTGATCAGCCCCTCATACACTCTTGTATTCTCCTAAAATGCTTCTTACCCTTAAATCACTTTGTAATATTCCTGCTTTGATGACTTGATGGAGGGATGGACTTCTCTATGACCAGTGTGTGGGTCAGGAGAATGGGAGATCAAGCATCTGACTGGAATTGCACCTCCTTTCAATTTAGTGCAGATCCAACCTAGCTGTGCTCTAGCCAATGTTCTAGTCCCACCACAGCACATGTAGCTAATATGCAGCAAATCCACGTTTCCCATGCCAGTCACTGACAACTCTTATCTGTATGAGCACTCAACAATTCTTTAAGTAAATATTCCAACAGATAAACTTAACATAGAGAGAAAAGTTTTTCATTATTATTAATTGCAGAATAATGTGCTTTGATGACCTACCGAAGGCTAACTATAAAGCCCTTAGACTACTTGAAATTATATCCAGAGCAGAGATAATGCTTTAAACAAACATATAAACAAACAACTTGTTTTGGGCCTTCAGTCCTTTAAAGTGGATTAAAGCTTATCTCAATATTATCAGGAATAACCACTCCAAACATTGTGAATCTTAAGCTGT
This sequence comes from Tupaia tana, assembly GCA_026018925.1. NCBI lineage: Eukaryota > Metazoa > Chordata > Mammalia > Scandentia > Tupaiidae > Tupaia > Tupaia tana. The sequence goes on along the minus strand of JAKSZU010000020.1, from coordinate 18,565,981 downwards.
TCTGCACCTACCCATCATTTCAATCACATGCTTGCCTATTCACTTACTGCTATCTATGGAGACTATCAGGTAACCACCTCTTAACTTGATTATTATGTAACATATCAAAATGAAGTCTTTTAGTGAGGGAGCAGACTTCAGGCTCAACCAACCAAAACAAATCTGTCTGTCCTGAATGCCAACATGGTTGACTTTTTTTTTTCCTTTGTTTTTTGTTTGTTTGTTTGTTTGTTTTTTTTTCTGGAGGTATCTCTGCATCTACTTTAGGCTGTTGCAATTCTGGTAGCATTTTCTTCCTGCTCTTATTCTTCCTGTGGTCTGATTTGCTTGATTTGTTGTATGATCTCACTATGCCTCACTCTATTACCTTCTTGTTTACTTCAGGATTTCTTCCTCATGCTTTTCTGCCTTCATATCTTTCCTGTGGTCCCCTCTGCCCCACAACACAGCATGTCAGACACTATTGCCTGAAGAGCCACTGCTACGTCTGCCTTCAGGTGAGGCCTCTGTCAGAATGGAGGATTTAAGGTGTTCAATTTTTCCCCCTTGAAATTGTAATATTTTCCAGACTAGGAACTTAATATTGCATCAGCACACGGTATGCAGAGACATTGATATACGCATACTAATCTTCCAGAAACCAACAGTATTTCAGATTAGTGTACACAAAGGGAAGGCGGAGGTGATTTGAGAATCTAGCAATTTATTGGAGCTATTCCAAGGTCTGCTACTCAGAACTTACTGAATTAGCATCTGAAAAACTGGGTCATTACTATTCCCATCATGATACAGATTAGCAAGATTAAAAGACCAAATAGCATTACTTCCAAAGGACTCAAAGACTTTCAGCGTGCTTTGTACCTATCCCAGGACTGGTAGATCAGTTGATCTTTCTTTCTCTCTCTCTCTCTCTGTCTCTCTCTCTCTCTCTCTCTCTCTCCCCTTTCTTTCCCTCTTATCACACTATATTACATCTTTATATGTTATTATGATATACATATTATGGTCTTCTTATTCATATCTGCAACTAATTTCACATCAAGACTTACAGAGTAGTGGGAATAATTTTCTGTCTTAGTGTTTACTATTCTCTTCCTAGTTACACCAAATATTTAGACTCTCTAAGCCAGAACTGGCTATAATGTGACATCTGAATTTGTGACCCTCCTCTTCCCCCAGTAGTATCCTCTTCTTCATTTTAGTCTTTCCTGTTCCCCAGAACCTGTTTCCACAAATACCCATCTTGATTGCCTGCAGACTGAGAAGTCCCTTAGGTGTTAATTGAGAATTAAGACGTTAGCTTATAAAAGGTATAACTGCTTGCATTAATATTTGCATTGCAAAAGCAGTCTTAATGGGAAAATAATTAAGCTTTAAAGTTTGATATCTTTGAGGCAATTTATCCTGCCTGGCAACCTGTCAAATCTCCCCAAGCAGGCAGCCTTGCTTTGTATCATCTTCCCTCCTACATCTCAGGCTACCACATGCAATTTCAGTGTAACTCTGCAAGCAGACTACAACGACGCCGGGTGGCATAGCTCAGAATCCTATGTAACACAACCCAGAGAAATTTAAATTTCTCACTTGTTTACAAATCAATTTGCTCTTGGAGGATTTTCCAACACTTGAGAAGGTCAACAACTGTCCATCTGTCATTCTCCACGTTCATCGACAACTTATCCACCCATCCAAGGTGCTTTTGTAACCAAAATCATGCATAATGGAGTCAGGAAAGGTGACATATGTTTTCTTATCCAACTTCAACGTAAATTACCTATTCTTTTTTATTTTTACAATATGGAAATCTAGGAATCAAATCAGGAAACAATGAATTGTAGTATAGAGAGGAAAGTAAAAGGCAGTGATAATTGGGCCTTGGGATCCAGGCTTTGTCTGGAGTTCCAGGAAGGCCAGAAGGCAGTCAGCACTGACTTGTGTCAAGAACTTAGTGTATAGAGCTGGTAGGCAAGATGGGACTCCATCACAGGAGCAGAGCTGAAATGTTTTAATGAATTAACACACTAGAATCACACATACCAAGAGAGTTTGGCTCTAGCATTTATACCTGTGTGCTATTTGGAAAGTTCCTTAACTTCACTAAATTACAGTTACTTGATCGGTAAAGAGAAAGAAAGGAATAAGTCTGAATAGAAAAAGGAAGTAACATATGTAAATGGCTCACATGACACAAAGTGGTACCCAACAGATGGAAGAGAAACTGTTAGTTCGCTCAGAAATGAGAAGTGAGTTCAGTACAGAATGCTGACTCTCCTCATTGGAATTTAACTTTTCTCCTTTGATCTCCCCTGGCCTGAAAACTAGATTGATTCCCATCCCAGGCCAAGCTGACTCCAGTGCACTGGAGTTAATTGAACTCCCTTGAGAGAAGAAAAGGGATGTGCCTCTGATGCCAGACTACTAAGCTCAGACAGATGGTTAGCAAATCTAAGTGTGCCAGAGCTGTATACACTCAGGGATTCCTCGGCCTCACCCCAGGAGCTTTGGTTCAGTAAGTCTGTGAAGATGCCCAGAGATGTCCATGGATAAGCAGCTCCCAGTCTGGAATCTGCATCTGTGGTCTGTGCATCACATTTTGAGAACCAGAATGGCTCCTGGTGGGAAATAAGCCAATCACCATACCTGCACAATTTTCCTAAAGTGAAAGCAAAAGTTAAATGTAAAGATTCACATAGATACTTTATTTTTATGTCAGAAAAGTTGCAAGAGTTTTAAAAGCCATCTGAAGAGAAATTTTTCTGGAAATATCTGGTGGATGGAGTCTTTTCACAAAGTATATCCAGTCATGTGTTAGACAATGTGTTGACTGAGGTCTATGAAATCCATAGAAAATTTGTTCAAAAATGGTAATTTTTAAAGTAATCTTTATAAGAAACTTGTGGTCTCACTTTGGCAAAGCCAATTCTAGAAAGTGCTGAAATAATTATGGTCCAAATGGCTTGTATTCTAAATATGTGATTCTTGGATATAATCCTGAGACTTAAATAAATGAATAGTAGTATACTAAGTAGATACACCTTATAGTTATCAAGGGTCTTACACAGCATTTGATAGGTCCTAGGCTGAAATCTATCAGAGACTGAATTTCTGGACAGTATTCTCATAGTTGGAGTGAGGTCTCGTATCATAGGTATGGGACATGAGGGACTAAACCTCCCAAGCAGACTGCTCAGCTACCCAGAATAAGATGAAATGACTTCAGCATAGGACTGAGAAGCTGAACAACATATTTCTCTGACATAAAATGACTCTGTGTCTTGGTTGAGAGATAAAGTTCTATGCTATATAACATGGAAAAAAAAAATACTAAGCCTGATATTTTAGAATGGCAGGTATTAGTTATTGCCTGCTCTCTCAATCCATAAAAGTTCTCTACATAGATTCTATTAATTTTACACTTTGGAGGAAATCATCTTACATTTCTTATCTGTTAGGGTTTTGGGGTGGAAGGGAGATAAGCCGCTAGAGAACTGAGTAATGCCCAGGGAGAAAGGAAGGTAAGTGGAGTTTCACTTGGACTGAAAGAAGAAGGAAATGACTACAAAGGATGACTTCTTTCTAGTCCCACCTTAGACCACTCCCTCTTCTGTAAGGCTCATATCATTAAGCACAGGGAGGGTGGTATCATTCTGAATATTCAGACCCAAGGGGACATGAGACTAGCAAGGCCCAGAGACCCCTGGTAATAGTGCTGCATCAGGGCTGTCGGTGCTAAAAATACAGTCAGAAGGGTTTAGTCTTATAGAAAAGGTGATGATGGGTCAAGTTCGTCATTTAACCCAACTTTAGCCACAGCTGAGAATTGGAGTTCAATGTGACTGCTAGTGCCAAGAACCAAAGAGTGGTCAGACAAACTGATCTTGTAATATAGATTACATAGGGAAAATACATCTGAGAGTGCTTAGTTTACCTCTGTCACCTGCAGGGCCAGTGCTCTAAGTCCAGGCCTCTCTCAAAAGCAGGGAAAGAGCTTTTAACCATCCGCCAGGCTCAAGTCTCATGCCTTGGGACCAAGTAGGCTGGGGTTGCAATTACAACTCTTTAATAGTAATGTTGGACATTGGGAACCAGCAGTTAGCATAATGGCTATGTCGCTGGACTCCCACGTAGTCGACCACGGTTCGCATCCCTGACCCGGTGGCTTAAAACTCATGCCGGGCGCGTGTGCGTGCGTGCCCAAGATCCCGAGAGGAGAATGGAGGAGAAGGGATTGTGGCTTGACCATCCCCCCTGGGGGGTGATTTCTCGCTTTTTATCTCTCTGTCTCTCTCTGTCTGTCTGGCGAGTGCATGCGCCCTATAGCAAAAAACCTCTCCCCCCCACCAAAAAAAATAGTAATGTTGGACACTAAAGGAAGTAGGTTGGAACAGGTAATGCCCACATACAGTTGTTAAAACTTATTGTCCACCTAATGACAGAATTGCTCCAATTTTAGGTAATATTAACTTGCTTGCTACTATGCCTCCTGTCATTTGTAATCGGTGTCTTATTTTCCTACTAATTCTTCTTTCCTTATGGCAGAAATAGAAAAATCTCAGAGATTTCCTTTTTCATTATAAGAAACCTGCCCTTAGGATACAGCCGCAAGGGCAAATATGTCTTTCTCCTGTACTGAAATTATTAAATCCAATTCCATTTTCAAAAAAGTCTTTCATTATGAAAGTAATATATCATTTTTATCAAACATTCAAGCAGTATAGGATGGCATAAAATGAAGGAAAATTCCCTGACCATACACTTCTAGCATTCTTTATTCCATAATCCAGAAGTAAGGCTGTTAACAACATTGTGTAGACATTGCGTATATATAAGCAAATGTATTGAAAATCAAATATATACATACATGCATTTATTATTACAACTTTGGATCTGTCTGAGTGTGTTCTTTGACTATAGTTTCAACACCATTTCAGTCATAATAAGAGAAAAAGATAATTCAATAGTTGTGTATACACAACTTTTTAACACAAAGAACATACTATACATAGTTTTCTGTGACAAATATATCTTTTTACTACTAGAAAGCATAATTTTGTGGCAGATACATCTTTTTATTACAAGATGGCATAGTATTACACAACATGAATTAGATTTTCTTAGGTTAACTAGGTATATAAACAGCATGACAGGGTGACATTACAGTAGTCACCCCTATTCACGCAAGATACTTTCCAAGTGGATACCAGAAACCTCAGATAGTACCGAACCCTATAGGTACTAGATTTTTTGATCTCATAACCAAGGCAGTCACTAAGTCACTAAAGGATTGGTAGTGTATACGGCATGAATATACTGGATACAGGATGATTCACATTCCAGGCAGGACTGACCAGGATTGTACAAGATGCTATCACATTACTCAAAACGGTGCACAATTTAAAACTTATGAATTGTTTATTTCTGGAATATTCCATTTAATATTTTCTGACCTCAGTTGACTATTGGTAACTGAAATTCCAGAAAGTGAAACTATGGATAAGCGGGGGAAACTTAATTGTCCACAATACACTTAACAAATACCAGATATAACTACATAGTTTGGAATACTCCTTTCTTTGCTTTATTTCATCATTTTTCCAGTTAGATGTCATTCATGGTAAACATAGGTTAGTTTTGCCTTTCTGTGATTTTCTTATGACAGCATTCATACTGTGTTTATTCTGTCTTACGTTGTTTACAAAACGCTATATTTGAGAGATTGTCCATGTTGCCACCCATAACTGCCATTCATTCCCTTTCTTAGTTGTGTCATATTCCATTACACAAGCGTATGACAGTTTCTTTAGTCAGTTGACAACGGGGGTGCTTCCAGCACTGCTGTGGACATCTCCGCCCATTGTAGTAGACTTGCAGAGTCAAATGTGTTTTTAGCTTTAGTAAATATTGCACAACTGTGTTCCAAAACAGACCACCTACTGGCTTTGAAAATTTGACTTTTTAAGGAATTTGATTTTTTTGCTATGATTCATTTGTGTGTGCGTGTAGATATATAAAGTAAATCATATATATTATATTTAAATTTTTCATCTTATACATATATCAACTTAGTTGATGAGGATTTTGTGTTATGAAGAACTTTTTACTTTTTATGTAGTCAAACTAATACATTTCATTTTCCTTGTGGCTTCTGTATGTCCTGACTTGCTTAAATATTATTTCCTTTTTCAGTATAATCAAACTTTTGCCTTGACTTTTCTTTTAGTACTCTTACAGTTCAAATTTTAATATTACACCTTTGGATCTGTCTGAATGTGTTCTGGTAAATAATGTGAGAGTTTTTCCTTTCTTTTTCAAAATGAGATAGACTATTGTTTCAACACCATTTCAGCCATATTAAAGGAAAAGATAATTCAATAATCAGTTCTTCATGACATTAATATACAACTATGGTGTTTCTAGATATAACTAATATCAGTTATAAATGGCAGAAAAGACCCTACTAACTAGAAATTAGAAAATATAAAATATATCAAAATAAGCTTAATATAAAATTTTCAGTGTTTATGATTTAAAAAAAGACTGATAAAGAATAAAGAAGACTTAAATGTGATAACTTAGTCCTGGCTAGAAAGAATCAACATTAAAAAGATAAATATCTCTAAATTAATCTACAAAACCAATGCAAATACAATCAAACTGCCAAATGATTATTTTTATTTGATTCATAAAATAATTCTAAAGTTTATTGAAAATAAATAAATAATTCCAAGGTTTGTTAAAATAAATAAGGAAACAAAAATTTTGAGAAATGACTATTCACATCAATAATTAAAATGTATTATAAAGCTATGGCAATTAAAATAGTAGGATATTGGCACAGTAATAAACAAAAAGAATTTTAATAACACAGGTTAGGGATAGCCCTGTAGCACAATGGTTAAGTGCCATGCTTAAAGAGTACAATCCCTTATGGTCAACCACAGTTTGAACCCTGACCCCAAAAGCTTGAAAAGCACATAGGGTGCATGTATGTGTATGCCTAAAAGTCTGATAGAATGCAGAAGTGGAGGAAAAAAAAGATTACAGTGAGACTACACCCCGTGAGGGGAGGGCGAATACTCTCTCTCTCTCTGACAAATGAATGTTACTGTTGGCAATTAAAAAATAAAAGGATAGAATCAATAAATAGACCAACTTGTAAATAGCAATAGTGTTCAAATTCATTGAGAAAAATATAATTAATAGTTTTTAATAGAAACTACTACTAGAGTAGCCTGCAGTTGGTATGGTGGTTAAAGGCACTGAACTTCCATGTGGCTCATCACGGTTTGAGTCCCAGACCTGGCAGCTAGCTTTCTCACTTTCCCTCTCTCTTTCTCTCTGTCCCTCTCTGGTCAAATTAAAATAAATAATGCTAAATAAAATTATTCTTTTTTTTAAAAAAAAAGAAACTACTACTAAATAAAGTGCAAATATTGTTTTAGAAGCCTTTAATCCATTTCTCAAAAGGTGGAAAAGAGAGCCAAGGCCTTGCAGAGCTGTTTGGTTATATTTATTCCTGTTGAAAATGTAAGTTCCATGAGAGTTAGGGGCAATACTTTTACTTCCTCTGTTCCTTCTACTGCTTGTTTAAATGATTGGCTTGCACATGGCAGCCATAGTTACTTGTTGAATGGCTTTGTAATTGTACTGGGAAATCATGCTCTATTCAGATCACAGTCTACTTGCAATATACATTTTTAAATATTTAGGCCTTTTTATACTAAAAACTTACACTTTGAATTGTCAATCTCTCTTTTACATTTTCTTTTCTCCTTCCTTCTTCCTTCCTTTTTTTTTTTTTTTTTGGAGAGGTTTTTCACTATAGGGCGCGTGCACTCGCCAGACAGAGAGAGAGTGACATAGAAACAGAAAGCGAGAAATCACCCCCCGGGGGGGATGGTAATGCCTCAATCCCTTCTCTCCATTCTCCTCTCGGGATCTTGGGCACGCACGCACACATGCCCGGTGTGAGTTTTAAGCCACCGGGTCCGGGACGCGAACCACGGTCGACTACGTGGGAGTCCAGCGACATAGCCATTACACTAACTGCTGGTTCCCCCTTCCTTCCTTCCTTCCTGCCTGCCTTCCTTCCTTCCTTCCTTCTTTCCTTCCTCCCTCCCTCCCTCCCTCTCTTCCTTCCTTCCTTCCTTCCTTCCTTCCTTCCTTCCTTCCTTCCTTCCTTCTTTCTTTCTTCACCAAACAGGGACAGAGTGAGAGAGAGAGGGGAAGTGAGAAAACAAACCTCCAGGTCTGGCCTGTGAACCATGGTCAGCCATGTGGGACTCCATTGCCCTTAACTACCACACCATCTGCTGGCCCCTGAATTGTTAATCTTACTCAGCCTTCAAACACCCCTTCTCCATCTTCTTCATCCCCAGATGATTAATATTTCTTCTTTTTGTCTATAATTATGTTCTTCTGATTTTTAAAGACCACAGAAATAAATGAATAGGTAAATAAATAAAGTATAAAGTAAGTAGTTTCATTCTTCATTTTCATCCCATGGTTTGGAAGGAATCTCCACTTGAATGTCTTTTTTTTTTTTTTTTTTTTTTTTTTTTTTTTTTTCAGGGAGATTTTTGCTATAGGGTGTGTGTGCTTGCTGGAGAGGCAGAGACAGAAAATGAGAAATCACCCCCCCCCACTAGGGGAAGATGGCCACAGCAATCTCTTCTCCTCCATTCTCCCCTCAGGATCTTGGGTATGCACACACATGTGCCTGATATGAGTTTTAAGCTACCAGGTCTGGGACTCTAACCAGTGATCTACTACGTGGGTGTCCAGCAACCTAACCATTATACCATCTGCTGGTCCCCACCTGAAAGTCTTTTAAGCATTGAAGTTCAACATATAAAAAAAACTCACTGATACCCACCCCCCCCCATAACAATATCATCTAATCCTCAGATGAGTCAAACCAAGATCTTTGTGTCTTCCCTCTCTGCACTTGTCACTGTAGTAAGAGAGGAGTAATAGCACCCTCCCTCTAAAGTCACCCATCAAGCTAAGATAGCCTTACAAACTTTGTTCATTTCAACCATTTCAGCTTCTATGGATGACTTTTCTTCTTCCTTTGTTTTTATTTAAAAAGAACTGGAGGAAACATCCTCATGCAGTCTTTTTAAATGAAGTGACTTGTCAAGTCAGAGACTGTAGCAGTAATCTGAAAGGCAGTAAATTTAGCGACCCTCACTTGCACTGACAGCCTGTCGAGCACTTGAAACATAAATAGCAGTGGAGACAAATCGCTGCTGTTTTCCTATTAAGCTTTGGCCCACTGGCCTCGTAGCCTTCCAGGACAGCGTGGGCCCAGCTTGGGAGAGTGACTGCTTTCAAGAGCAGGCACGTGCTCACTGCTGTTCTCTCCTGCTCTGCCTGGGTGTGCACTCCTGACACCACAGCTGAGACCCCCTCCCCACTGAGATAATCTGCATCAACAGAAAGGCTACAAACCTTGGAAGAGAATTGAGGGGTGCTGGTAAGGAACCTAAAATTAACGTGGCTGGGGTTAAGTGCTAACTCATACATTTGGGTCTAAAACCAAGAAGCAAATTGCTAAACCTTTCACTATTATTTGCATTGCCCTCTGAGCAGTCCAAGGAAGGCTGCCCGTCTCATGTTTATAAATATAAATATTCCTAGAACATCTCTTTCCTTCATGTTTAAATAATTTTCTTTTCTGTCCCTCTCCTACAACTCATCCCTACCTTTTTCTTCATTACTTACATACTGACTTTAAGCAAGAACCATTTTAATTGGATCGAACTGCTCATCCAGCATAGGGCCTAGCTGACAACACGGAGCTGGGATTTTGGGGGTGAGCTCAAATGAGGTCAGTGCAACATCAGGATGTGTTAAAAATAAAAAAAAATTAAAAAAAAAGAAGGGTGGAGGACCTGACTGGATTGTCTGCTTTGTTTTAATTACCTTTCACAGGCTTCCGTGACAGCCACAAAACTCTGCCTAGCAATTCTCCCACAGTGCAATTGCCCTGCTGAGTTTAACACATTCACTTACAAAATGCCAATTGATTTATGTGACTCTTGAAAACAGCAACCGCTGCTCTCATCGCTCTTGATATTTAATCCTCAGTCATGGCAGAATCGCTAATGACAGTCTGGGTAATATCCCCGCAGTTCTGATGACAATGGTGAAAGGTCTTGGTTGCTGCTGCCTCTGTCCTGCAGTTCTAATCTTTGCCTCTCTCCTAATTTAGGAAATCATCTAGAAAAAAATCAGCACCTGCAGGAATTTTTAAACTGTTTTCTTTCAAAAACTCTGCTAATTATTTTGATATTATTTTTCTTTTTTTCTTTCTTTTGTTTTGTTTTTTGAGAGAGATTTTTATTATAGGGTGTGTGTGCTCACTAGAGAGGCAGAGAGAGAAAGAGATAGAAATCAGCCCCCAGGAGAAATGGCCACACCACAATTCTTTCTCTACCAGTCTCCTCTTGGGCTCTTGGGCACACATGCACATGCTGCCAGCATGAGTTTCAAGCTGCCATGTCCAGGACTCGAACCACGGTCTATCATGTGGGAGTCAAGCACTTTAACCATTAAGCCACCTGCTGGCCCCTCATTTTTTTTTTTGTTTTTTTCTTTTCAGTTTTATCTCTTTACCTCTTCTTACCCACATCCGTAGGATAATACAAGTGAAGCAAAACAGTGAGTACTTGCTTTAGGACAGAATGCTATATCATACAGATGTTCTGCAGCCCCTCCCTGGGTGGTCTGAATTACCACTGATGTGTAGATTACACATCAAAATCCACTATTAGTCCAAATCTCTTACCAATCCCATATTTCTTAGTGCCTATGAGGAATGTACTTCACAAGATATCCCAAGCAAAGCTGATACCAATTATATTGAGAATGGAACTTGTTTTCTTACTCCAAAATAAGTACTAAGATCTCAGGTGGTCAAACAGCATTCATACCCAGAAAGTCACTAGCTTCCAACCTACACACTGTACCTCAAATACATTTCCTCATCTGAGAACACCAAGAAGGCTACAGAAACCACAGGGGTAGAAGGCCTAGTCTTTCTGCCTCCCAGAAGACACTGTCTTCCATTGAGCCCAGACACTGCCTCAGAATCCTTCCCACCATTGTGCTCCAGGAAGCCACTGTCGAACACATTGATGATGATTTTTCTTTTCTGTACATTTTTTTTTTTTTTTGGAGAGGTTTTCGCTATAGGGCACGTGCGCTTGCCAGACAGACAGAGAGAGACATAGAGACAGAAAGCGGGAAATCACCCCCCAGGGGAGATGGTCACATTGCAATCCCTTCTCCTCCATTCTCCTATCAGGATCTTGGGCACACACGCACACATGCCCGGTGTGAGTTCTAAGTCACCGGGTCTGGGACGGGAACCGCGGTCGACTACGTGGGAGTCCAGCGACATAGCCATTACGCTAACTGCTGGTTCCCTTTTCTTTACAGTTTTGAAGAACCTGTCTCTATTTCCTCAGTAATTCACAGAAAAATTTATCAGGATATATGTTAGTACTTAGTGCCAAGAAACTGACACCAAGAGCAAATATTCATGTGAAAAGGACATTGAACAAATAGAATTTTCATGAGATTCCATGTTTACACACCTTGTGTCCTCCAAGGAAGCAAAACACAAAGGAAGGAAAGAAAGGATAAAAACAAATTATGACATAATGCTGTCACACTAGGTACCCTGGGCGATGGAAGGCTAAAATGAGATGTAGAGCTACTTACTGTAGCCCGTCCAGAGTTCTCACGCCAGACATTACACCCCTGGATGTATCCTCTCACGTTACAGTCTTCGCTCTCCTGTGTGGAGACCCCCATTTCAGCCGTGGTAACTGGGTTGCTGCATTTTTTTAGGATTTTCCAGCTGATTCTCTCCATTTGTTTCCTAACTACCAGAAAGAAAAAAAAAAAAAAAAATTCTTCCTAGAAGTCTTTGCTAAGTCCATTTTACACTGCTTCTATAGCTTCTTTACTGGATTTTGGCATTTTTGTGCACCAATATGTACATGTTGCTAACAGAAGACCTTCTAAAAACTAAATGAGTAGAGGCAAATGTTTAGATACCAATTTATGTTTCTCATTTATTATTTGAAATAATTAAGAAAAGGGAATGGACCTCATTAAAAAATTACTATCTTTTTATCTTCTTTATCTATAACCAAACTTTATTCCTCTGAGGATTCCTTAAATGTCCTTCTTTCAACCTCCCGTTTTATAATCAGAAGAAAGAAATAGAGCAGATTATGAGAGCTAAGGCATCAACCACCTCTAGCATCTCCCAGCATTCTTCAGATAAAAGTAGGGAAGCCTATTTAGAAGCATGGACTCCAAAAGTTCATTGACCTGGTTCCAACCTCAGCTCTCTCACCAAAATCACCAACTTGGGCTAATTCTTTGTCTACTCTAAATCCATGTTTGCTTTTTTTTTTACAATTGATTTTATACATTCAATCACCATACATCACTTAGCTTGTAAAGTGAATTTACCCAACATGAATACACCTCATATCAGCACAGTTGAGGATATTATACACGTTATCATCAACAGAAAGCAATCCATTTCTGTGTCCCATAAATGTCTTGCCTCTCTACTTTTCTCCTTCATTTCTTTCCTCACACTCTCCCCCTTCTCCCACCCTCTTCCCACGTGGTCTCCAGTATCCATAACCATTTTCTAAATGTATATTTCTATGTGTTCCACGTCTGTTAGCAATCTTAACAGTGTTGTGAATTCAGTAGGATACCCTATCTGAGTCACCTCGCATAGTGCCTAACTGTAAGAGTTCATTAAGTGGTTGGACATTCAACACTCACTCTACAATATTTCTTGAACTTTAGTAGGTTTCAACAGTCCTGTACACTGGAGTACTGTGATGAGCAAAACCAGATGTGGTCCCTACAGTAATAAAGCCTTACAATGCGACCATAGCTCTCAATACAATTCCCTTCAGAGAACTAAATACAGGGAATTTTGAGTTAAAGCATAGCATTTTGAAAGGCAGGACAGATTCTAAAACTGACACCAAGTAGGGGGTAATGGTTTAGTATAAGTACAATAAAAGAAAGCCATGGCCTAGGACTGAACATGATGTGTTGATGGCAGCAGAGAGTTAGACACAGAGTTCAAACTACGTCAGCTAGCTGATTTTTTTGTATGTGAAAAAGAAAAAATGCAAATGATAATGAATTGGATCTCTTTGGGTGCCAGGAAAAATCATGCCAGAACATTCTTTTTCATTTGGCCTGTGCTGATTCTTAGAGCCAAAGTCAGTTGTGAATCTTCCCTGGCATTGTGATTGTCACTGGGTTTCTGGGTACTAACTACACCCTTTGGGGCCAAGGAAGGCACAGGGCCAATTTGCATAATCCACACCCTGTTGTGTCTTACTATTCAAATAGGGAGCATTTCTACAGCAGAAAAACCCACCTCTTCCCTACCATGTAGCTCAAATGTCTTTTAACAGTCAGATGCTTCTTTCTTTAGAGAACTCTCTCTATTCATTTTCATTCCTCCAGCTCTTCTTTAAAATTATTCTCATTGTATCACATATCCCAGTTTTTGTTTTTATTTCTCTGCTCTCTTCAATGTATTGCTGTTCTCTCTATCTCCATGTTCTCCTGTGATTGTTGCTCCTGGCAACCGGGCGCCCCCACCCCACCTTCTTTCCAGCATAAATCACTTACCACTCTTCATCCCTCCCTTTGGGTGATGAAAAGTGGGAATGAGACGTGGTTGCAACCTTTGGACAGCAACACTGTCAAACGCTAAAGGATTTCTCAGGTGGGATGTGAAGCTGAGAAACAAAAACATCAAAGGATCCAGAGAGAGACATGGCTGGAAATATAAACAGGATACTACGGCAGACATCGTTTCTAGATGTCTTGTGTTTCTTTCTCTTTCCCTTTTCTTAGTATTTTTGTGTAGAACGTGATGTGCAGAAAAGTAGGGAAGGAAGCCAAGACAGGAATAGGTGAGCATGTCCTTAGGAAATAAAAAAGGAAGAAAGCATGAAATGTGCTGTAAGAACAGACACTTGTTACAGCATTTGAAGTTCTCACAGGAAACTTCAAATGGCATCGTTGATTTGCAATCCATTTTTCTTTTATTTTTATGGGTAGAAGTTCATAGCTTCCGTTTGCTCACCTTCTCTGCTCTCCAAACATAAACCATCCAAACATATGTACATACATACACCCAGCAAGACAAATGCTCATTCTTTGCTACTCATTAAACTGTATGTGTATTTGTGTTTATAGCAAATATGTTTACAAACATATTTATATTATTAAATGTAAATATGCAAACTTAGATAAATAAAAGGAATATTAACTCCATTTCAAACACATCTTCCCTTCTGTGAGAGATTGCTTTATTGAGATGTCAGACGATTCCTAAAACAAGTGAGAAAATGGTTCGTCATTTCTAATGTCCTATTATTGGAATTGAAAGTCTGCATTCTTAAAATTGTGAAACACTCAAATTTAGTTAGTTTTCTAAATTCTATTTTTAGTATCTCAAAAACAGGGAGAAAAAAAAGAAAGATATGATAGTGATTGCTAGGAGAGTAGTGTTTATATCTTTTGCTTTGCTTTGTTTTAGTTTTGTTTTTTGTTTGTTTGTTTGTTTGTTTGTTTTTTTACTTATTATTATGGCTGTCATAAACTGGTTATCATACCCTAGGAAATTTCAAGAACAGGCCTGCTATGTTTAGTGAACAAATATCTATATCTGAGGGACAGTGAATGTGCATACTGTTTCCTAAAAGCTAAGAGTTAAAACTTGCATATAAATGAGTTGTTCATGTGTGTGTGTGTGTGTGTGTGTGTGTGTATGAAAGAGAGAGAGAGAGGTTGAGAGGCCAGAGAGTGATAGAGAGATATATAGAGAAAGTGAAAGAGAAAGAGAAGAAGAAGAAAGAGACCCAGAAAGAGGGACAAATGAAGGGAAGGGGAGGAGAGAAAGAAAGAGAACGAGAAGCACTACATAAATATATTTCATTTCAAATGGCTGCTTGCTTACAGAGGCCTATTTGACCTTAGATATCTAAATAAATCAACATTTTGGTTATGAACTACAGGTTACAACAACGTACGGTACTCTGAAGACATTGTACGCAGAAGGCAGCACCTGGCATACTTTAATTGGAATTATTCCTGGCTGATTTGCCTTTACATCAGGGAGTACAGAAGAGAACACTTTCCTCTTGCCATTAGCTCTAGGCCCTTCTTTCTGACTTATGAAGAAATATTAAAAGAACTAATATATACAACTTGAGTAAACAGTGACTAAGAGGGGATATGCTAATTACACGCAAGAGTTTGAAAGGTGCATACACTGAGGAGGATGAGAAGTTATTTAGCCTGGTAGCTGAATATTGCCAGGAGACACAAAAGCACATTAAGCAAAGGGAGATTTGAACTAAACACTAGATCCCAGAATAAATATAACACTCGGCGATGTGAGCACGCTTGTGGAAATAGGTTGAGATGTTTAAAATACCAAAATACTGAAATTTGCATTTCAAGTAAACATTTCTACAACAGCAGAAAATAATAGAAAGGAAAGAGAGAAGGACCCAACTTGTAGCCATAGGGCTAACCCACCACATTATGTATCAGTTCCAGCCTGCCAGTCTTCTTAAGGTTGAGAGAGTACAAGGAAACGGTGGTAGGACCCTTGGG
This sequence comes from Tupaia tana, assembly GCA_026018925.1. Classification (NCBI taxonomy): domain Eukaryota; kingdom Metazoa; phylum Chordata; class Mammalia; order Scandentia; family Tupaiidae; genus Tupaia; species Tupaia tana. The sequence continues at coordinate 18,550,294 of JAKSZU010000020.1, read as the reverse complement.
CTGAGAGCAGCTAGTCAGAACGAACAGAATAACAACAGAAAGGTGTGCCCGTGGGGACAGGCACATGGAGGCAAAGAAAGAACAGCAAGAGAGGCCAAGTGCATTTTAAAATTCAGTGACTCATGCCTTACATGGTGTGTTCCATGCCTCAAAAAAAGAAACTACAGTTGTTGAGAGGAGAGGACTGGCATCATATTGTGCCTATGTCTATGGGGGGCTCTGTTGTTTTCTGAAACAATAACTCCATGCAGCTGATACATCCTCAGGACATGACCAGAGAGGCCCCATCCATATTTTAAAAGCAGAGTCCAGTCTTCCCCAGTAAATGGTACTCTATTAGGATCATTAAATAGGAGTGGAATTTTATACCAGCTTCTTTACAAAAAAACACTTAACCACCTTTCAATACTTAGCCTCTTAAGCTATATGAAGTATATGAATCTGACTCTAGTATCTTCTTGTTTTTCTTAATTCACTTCAGCTATGTCACAGTTCATTTGGGCTGCTATAACAAAAATGCCACAGACAGGGCAGCTTGAAGGCACTAATCTCATTCATTATGGGGCTCTATCCTCATGATGTCATCACCCCTAGAAAACCAAACTTCACAAACCGTACTAGCAAATAAGTGTCAACATATGCATTTTGGAGAGACACAAGTTTTCAGCCTATAACAAGCTCACTCTAATACTGTGTTTGTTCATGGACTATTATAAGTCAGGATCCCAGGGAACCATAATCTAGCAACAAAGAAGCTCCCATTTCCTATCAAATTTCTGCAGATTAATAAGAAATTCTCCATCGTATTACTAGAGGTGATACATTGTGGGAAAAGTCTCCCATGGGTGTGAGTAGAAAAAACAAGCAAGAAATACTAGGAAATGTAAGAGTTTTCACTGAAGGATTTGAGGAGTAAATAAAGGAAAAAAGGCAATAGGGAAGGTCAAGAGTTGTTGTTCAATATTTTAAATTCTTGTCAGACTGCTTAGATGAGGGAATATCATGTAGTTTCTCTTGAATGGATTTAGTTTGCACATTGCGACTCACTGTAGTGAGACAGCTACATACATCGTGCTGGAGTTAGAGGCAGCCTTTGGAGTGAAGAGCTATTGCAGCAAAAATCATCTCTGCCTTACATGTGAACCACTCTCCCCCCACCCCCCATCCTCAAATAGTACTAGGGAAACTTTCTAGAGACATGAGATTGAAATTTTATCTGCCAAAAATCTATTTTGTTGGGTTGTTGAGAAAGTCATGATGCATTTTTGCATAGAAAAATACATCATGACTTTCCTGATGACGATCTTGTGTATGACAGATCACAAGTATATGCATGAGATAATGAGAGAGCCCTCCACAGTTCTTGGCCATGCCTCAGTTCCCTCTAGCTCATCAACATCTTGGGCATGCATGCACACAGGCCACATATTTTCAGGCCAACTAAGTTGGGGACTCAAACTGTGGTTGGCGTGTGGCTTCCAGCTCTGCAGTCCAATACTCTATCTACTGTGCCTTAGATGCTAACCCAAGATTTTGTTTTGTTTTGCTTTTAAGTTTATGTACAGAGAAAGAGAGAGAAATCATCCCCAACAGGGTCTTACTGCTACAATCCACCACCAGCTTTAGCTAACCCTGAATGGTGAACACATGCAGGCTCAGTGCACTCAGGAAAGTCTCCAGACGTGAACCCAAAGCCTTCCTATGTGAGATTGCTTCATAAAGCATTATATAAAACATTATATCACCTCTACACCACTCTCTGGTTCCAAATGTGATTATTAATATCTAGGTTGGCATCTAAGAATCTCAGGCCCTAAATCCAATAAATATTTCTTTTCTCTTGTTTGTTTTAATATTTACTCAGAGGTGTCATCTTTCGAAATAAGTAGGACTTCATTTGGAGCTGCTACAATTTCTTTTCCTTCTCTGCAACTGGTTATACTTCTTTTAGAAATTCAAGATGCATGGTAGGAACCATGACCTATCATTTCTAGATGTTTTATACAAGTTTAAATGAATTTAATGTTTTCAGCCATCTCTATGGCTGTACTCTCTATTCTACTGACAGCTCTGTTTTCACTTGGGAATAAGGTTTATGGGTGTGGGAGAGGGCAGATAAGAAATCCTAAAACATTCCGAAATCATCATCAACTTTTTTCTCATTACAGCCTACCAATATTCTTAAAATGTATAATGCTATCTTAGTGCCTATTCAACCTCTGCATGCAAGATTTTAATGAGCTTATACCTATTTCAGCCTACTAAACAAAAGTTGTAATTGCCAAAGCTGCCATTAGTCATCAGGGCATTTATATTCTAAATAAAAGCTAAAAGATTCTTAGTATCGAATAGTTGGCATGAGGGCCAGCAGATGGCATAATGGTTATATCACTGAACTCCACTGTAGTCGACTATGGTTAAAGCCCTGGATCTGGCAGCTTAAACATCATAATGGGCACATGTGGGTGTGTGCCCAAAATCCCAAGAGGAGAATGGAGGAAAAGGGATTGAGGCATAGCCCTCCCCTGAGGGGGTGATTTCTTGCTTTCTGTCTCCCTCTGTCTTTTCAATGAGCAAAAATCTCTCTTAAAAAAATAGTTGGGATGACTCTCAGTCCATAGGTGCAAGTATACAGGAAAGATTCTATTTTTCCCAAGTCTCAATCTTGCCAGTTTAATTCAATAAAATAGCCTATTACCCCCACCCCCTTCTTTAAGATTTTTGTCACAGGGTGAATCCACTTGTTAGAGGCAGAAAGAGAAAGCCATAAATCATTCCCCAAGGCAGATGACCATGGCTCAACCTCTTCTCCATTGGTCTCCTTGGGATTTTGGACACGCATGTTGTGTTCCCATTTCTCAAGCCACTGAATCTGGGACTCAAACCACTGATTCAGCCATGTGGGATCCAGCACCTTACTACCACATCACCTACTAGCCCTTCATTACCCTTTCTGAGACTCGTTTTCTTCCATAGCATATTCCACTTGTGTAACATGTAAATTCAGATCTATTACTTGCTTAAAGGTAGGAAACGGAAAGAGGGGAGATACAGACAGGGGAAAAATTGAACATAGGGGAAAAACGGAATATTTTATTACTAATATGCAATAAATGTGCTACAGACTAATCTTTAACCATTTTCAACAGAAGTACATGCTAGATTATGTTTGGAACTTAAGAACCAAATAATTTTAGATCACTATTACTTATTTGTTGTTGGAATTGCAAAGTTTTCTCGAAACCAGTGTTGCTGACAATTGATAGAACAATTGAAGCTTGGAGTATTCCTGACAGTTGGGTTAGTGTTATCAAAGAGGCCCTACATTCTAATGGGAGCCTAGTTAACAGGCTTAGCTGACATATTTAGACTGTGAATTTATCTCCATGCTGGCTGGCTGTTATGTTGATTTGGCCACCAGGGAATTTCCAGAAAAGAAAAACAGCTTGTGGCATTTGAGCAGAGCTATTAATTGGTACCGTTTAGGATAAGATGACCAGGAGCAAGATTCCATCTTGGAGGCAGGACTGTGTTCTTCAGCACCCTCCCCAGCTGCTCTATCCTAAGCCATGTGGCAGTAGGATTTTGAAGTCTGAAGCTAAGGGGATTGAATATTGCTGGAGTTAAAATCTGGAGTTCTTTCTGGCCAAACTCTGACTAAGCTCTCTCTGCTGCCCAGCTTCTTCACCTCTTTACCTTCTCTTTATTCTTTTCCTTTTTCTCTCTCTTCACTTTTCCTCCCTTTTTTCTCTTGCCATCTCTTCAGGTAAAAGGTCATTTCATTAATTACACTGCACATGAGGGAAATGTAGACAAGTTTGCCTATTTTGAGATTTTGTTTACTAAAATGGACCCATCCAACTTTGTAAATCTTTCCAAAATTTCCTCTTCATCCCTAATCCCAACCACTAACCCACTGATACTTGGCTTTGTTTACCCTACACCAGGTAACAATGTCTGTCACAAAACACGCCATCAGCAGCACATTCTCCATGGTCTAAAAACCTCAAGGATGCTATAGTTTGATACAGAACAAAGAAACCATAATTGCAAGACAGGATTAGCACATGGTCCTTGGAAACAGAATTCCACAATCTGAAGAAGGGTAGTGGTTTCTCAAAAGGAAGCCACTTCTCCTTCTGACAACCACTTCCGTGTAAAGAGTGCCTTGTAGCTTGGTGTAATTGCTGATGTCTGTGCTTACTTACATCTTCTCAAGAGTGCTTTACAACTTGTGTGCACCTACTTCCACCCCCCCACGCTTTGCCCCCAAACCTTAACCAACAACTGATGGGCATGGGACGTACAAACATTCCTGCTCCTGCCTCATGATCAGGACAACTTTGCAGTGAGACGTGCAATCCCCAGAGCTCCCTCACAGATTCATTGAGCCTAGATGCTCTCCATGGGACTTAGTTTACATTACATTCTTGCTTGGCTTCTTTCTCTTCCAGGTCCTGTTTTCCCCAGTTCCCACCCAGTCCTGAGAATACTTGCCACTGAATAATTTTCACAAGAACTTTTGTGTTGGGGGCAACCTCTGTAGAATCTGACCACAGAGAAAATGTATTGAAAACTCATATAGATTTATTGCTTTTAAAAAGAAAAATGAGGCAACCTGCTGCATATTTTAGACTTCAAAAAACAATCATGCAAACTTCTGTCTTTCAGGGAGAGAATTTGAAGGAGAAGAAGAATATCTGGAGATCCTCGGCATCACCAGAGAGCAGTCAGGCAAATACGAGTGCAAAGCTGCCAATGAGGTCTCCTCGGCAGATGTCAAACAAGTCAAGGTCACTGTGAACTGTGAGTATGGCAGGAGCCAGCAGGTGCTCTGTTCCCAGGGCACACCTCCACCTCCGGTGAACTCTGAAGAGTCCATTAGCAAAAGAGGATTGCATTTCAAGCAGATGTTCTTCTGGTCAGGGATGCACATTTATACATTGGACACATCCAAGGGCAGAGGCTGGCCTTTGAATGTGATAAATCAACTCGACCAACTCTAAATATAACCCATAATACATTTAACAATACCCTCTGTCTTTTACTCAGACTACAGAATTAAGAAAACATGACCAGACAGCACTAGCATTTCTGACTGGCACTATTCTGGTTTTTGTGGAAATCAAGGTCATACTACTTTGGAAAGGCAACAATTCACACCTGCTTTCACTGGAATCTCAATCTTAATGTATTGTTCGTCAGAAGAAAATAGCCCCAGCTTATATTTCATCCTCTGCTATTTAACTAATTGCCCTTGGGAACAAACTTAAGCCCCTGTGGTCAAATACTGTGTGTTCCTGATGGCAACCAGGATTCCTGATAAGTTAATTTTGGTTATCTATTTGTCCTAACCTATGGGCATTAGAAAGGAAGATTTTTTACTAAGATGCATAGGTAAGTGGGCATACTTTGAAGTTCTCAGATGAAAGAATCCTTAGATGTAGTTCAAAAGGGTGCAGGAAGGATCCATATGATATGTGTCATCTAGCAAAGGAATAAAGAGAATTCGTTTACCCTGTTCAGTTAGGAGTGACTTTCTACAGCATTCAAATTCAAGTTTCCACATTACACAGTTGTGGCTAGTGACAGGGACAAAGGGATGTCTGGACACTTCTTTTTATCTATGCATGTAATTCACACACACACACACACACACACACACATATCCTACATACTCACATGCACATACAACATACATACACATGAGTAGGCACACAGACACACAGACACAAACATATTAACCCACATTTGAAAGTGTACTTTAGGCCACGATAAGTTAGTTTCTGTCATTTTATGTCTTCCATGCAGTTACCTACGTGTCAGAGCATCTATATAATTTCTCTCTACTCTTCTCAACAACTCTAGCAAGGTAGATAGACTTAGCCCACTTTCGAAATGGAGAATCTGAAGTCCAGGGAGGTAACATCACTTGCTCAAAGTGACACAGAAAGCAAGTTAGGAAGACTCAGACTTGGGTCCACTTGATTCTCAAGCACAGATTCTTAAGAGAAAGAGGAGCAGGAACTGGGACCAGCAGTTAGCGTAATGGCTATGTCGCTGGACTCCCACGTAGTCGACCGCGGTTCGAGTCCCGGACCCGGCGGCTGAAACTCACGCCGGGCGCGTGTGCGTGCGTGCCCAAGATCCCGAGAGGAGAATGGAGGAGAAGGGATTGCGGCATGGCCATCCCCCCTGGGGGGTGATCTCCTGCTTTCTATCTCTCTGTCTCTGTCTGTCTGGCGAGCGCACGCGCCCTATAGCAAAAACCTCTCCAAAAAAAAAAAAAAAAAAAAGAAAGAGGAGCAGGAATTGTCAATGTTTTAAAACCCACTATGTGCCAAAGTGGATTAAGGGCTTCAGATTCCTCATTTGGTTTTCATAGTAAACCTGAGATAAGCATCATTAGTTTTATCTTAGAAATTTGGGAAGTGAGGCTTCGATTGTTGAGGAAACTCACGTCCCGATAACACAGCCTATGCTTGGCAGAACTATTCCCCATGCCTCCCCTCCAGCCTTGCAGCCCTCTGAGACAGACTGCAAAATCTGTCTCTCACCACACCTGGGAGAATTAAATAAATATGATTCTGCCATAGACGTTTGTTTTCTCCTTTTCAGGAGGCAAACTGGGGCTGCATTTGGTAAGTTTGAAGTGCTTTCTGTGCCTAACTCCAAGTTTTTTATTAATAATATTGAAATGCCAGTATTACTATTCTTTTCCAGTACTGGGTGTGTTTTCAAAGACACATTAATGATCTCGATGTTATAAAATGCTCTAGGACCTTTTTTTTTACATGAAAGGCAATTTTTCTGGGTGTTTATATAACTTTATAATTAGGTTAGTTAGCTGCTTTTATGTACACATAACCATGCCATCATCTTCCACCTCGTCCCTGACTTTTGGAGGCAAGATTTCATTTTCTCTTAATTGACCTTCATCTTAATTAGATTTCTGAAAGTCCAATCATGGAGTACATAGAAAATATTTATGCTTCCATTGTGTGAAACATCAAAGTGGTCTGGACTGCAGATGGTTCCCAAGATCAAAGCTAGCCGCCTGGGCCCTTTTTATTATCAGCACAATTAGTCTGACATTGCTCCTTCTCGACTGTCCCCAAAGTGTAATTTAGAACAGAAGAAAATACTGATAATTTTCAAGAAAAAAATTTTTTATGAAAATGTGAGCTTTCTCTAGTGATGTGCAAACCACAGAAGAATATAGAAAGGACCTCGAGATTTGAAAAAGACATCTCGTAACAAATTATACAGAAAACGGTACCAAGTTTGGGCCTACATCCAGGATATCCTGCCAGCAGCACCTACCAGTGCCTGCCTGACCTACAGACTTCTCAGTGCAGCGCTTCTGAATAAGTAGGTAGGGAAAAGTCACCTGGAAAGTCTCCCCTCTTAACCTGTCACCAAACTTGGCAAATGATACTCCTCAGACATTAGGAAGAATATCCTGATATCAGTTTTCTTTGGAATCACTTTTTGAATAAAATTCCATGAGCTACATTTATATTAGCTTAAAGCTAGTCGTCGTTCCAGTTGTCCTATTCAAGCAGCTCATCCTACTTACCTATAGCTGTTTTCAATATCTGAAGTTGCCAAGATCGAATTACAGAAGCAGGTCTGCCTCACATTTATAGAAGTATCCAGAATCACCTGTGTTAGTTTTTCTGAGCCTGCCTGCTATGAAAATACCTCGTTATTTAAACGGATTTTCTTCCTTTCAAAACACAGGCTTTGGAATTAGGCAGGGGATCAAGATGGAAAACAAAACAAAACAAAAAAAGCTGGCTGAATAGATTATTGTGAAAACCAGATCCTGAGAACCACTAGGGAGAAAAAAAAAAAAAAAAAAAAAAAAAACCTAAATCCCAGTGCTGATAATTTTCTCCTACCAGCACTTCATTGATTCATTTACTCAGTTGTCAACAGATGTTTGTTGCAGGACACTTAGAAGTGACAGCAGTAAACACAAGAGACACAACAGTTTCTCCTGTGGAGCTCACAAACTGGAATCTATGTTCAGTCCTTTGTACTTTTTTTGGATAACCCTTCTCTGCAGTAGGTCTACTCACAGTCATTTTACATGCAAACATTCTTTTTCAAAGTGGTAGGAGGTTCTGAAATTTATAGAAAGCAAAGTTATTAGCTTGAAATCTCTTCGATTAAAAAAGCTTGGAGGAGGGGAACCAGCAGTTAGCATAATGGCTATGTCACTGGACTCCCACGTAGTCGACCGTGGTTCGCGTCCCGGACCCAGTGGCTTAAAACTCACGCCGGGCGCGTGTGCATGCGTGCCCAAGATCTCGAGAGGAGAATGGAGGAGAAGGGATTACGGCGTGACCATCCCCCTGGGGGGTGATTTCTCGCTTTCTGTCTCTATGTCTCTCTCTGTCTGGCGAGCGCATGCACCCTATAGCGAAAATCTCTCCAAAAAAAAAAAAAAAAAAAAAGCGTGGAGGAGGACCAGCAGTCAGTGTAATGGCTATGTTGCTGAACTCCCATGCAGTCGACTGTGGTTCAAATTCTGGACCCCATGGCTTAAATTCACACCGGGCGCATGTGTGTGCGTGCCCAAGATCCCCAGTGGAGAATGGAGGAGAAGGGATTGCACCGCGGCCATCCCCTCTGGGGGAGGGTGATTTCTCACTTTCTATCTCTCTGTCTCTCTCTGTCTTTCTGATGAGTGCACACACCCTATAGCAAAAACCTCTCCAAAATAAATAAATAAATAAATAAAGCTCGGAATTTATATAATAGAACTTCCAGCTTCCTATATCTTACCTTCTTTAAATTAGCAACTGTACAGTGGGTAAGATATAGGAAGGCTGAATACCAAGACCGGCCTGTTCTCCATTGCAGTTATAGGTACACTCTTTCCATTTTCAGTTTTCATAGTGCATTAGAAGTGTTTGCCTGTGAATTTGTCTCACCCTAGTGCCCAATATCCTTAGGATAATATGTAACACAAAGAGAATGATCAATAAATACAAGCATTGCTATTGCATGATGCTATTTTTAAAAGACAACCCTGTGTCTGCTGCACTCTAACCCTGGGAGGCAGAATAGAAGGGACAGAAACAAAACTTAGAGAATGTAAGGAAAAGTTCTGTAGCAAAGTCAAAGATCTCGTGAGTTGTAGACTTGTGACCTAAACAGGGTCTAATTTGAAAGCCCACTCCTTTCCATGACACCATGTGAACAATAGCAATGAAAAGAAAAATAAATGTAATCACTTTAGATATTAATACATCAAATGTGTGAGCCAGATAGGCGGTGTCGTTTTCATCAGAGATGAGGGGCTGCAGGAGGGTATCACGCCTCTGATGACAACTTAGGGGGCGCAGGTGGAAACTGAGCCCATATCTCCTGACTCCTAATGCAGGTTTATATCCACTGTGTCACTGCATGTCGTGCTACTGTTTTCTGGTACTCTGTAAATAGCAGAAATATGTAACATTTGCCTTCTAAGCGCCCACCACTCTCCTTTACGCAGTATTTTTTTTCCTTATTATAAATTCTTTTTTTTTCTTTTTCTGAAAGAACTCGGTCAAATGAAAGTATGAAGCAGAGTGGTTTAGAGTATGTGTTTCAGATCATGATGGCCCTGAGTTCAAATCTAGACTCCATAAATATTGGCCGTGTGATTTTGGACAAGTCACTAAACCTATATAGACCTGTCTTCTTATATAAAAGTGAGTTAATAATACATCTTAGGATTATTATTTGACTAAAGAGAATATCTAAGGCCTAGTAGAACTGACATAAATAAATATGATTCTGCTGTAGGCATAAGTACCCATAAATTTCATCCTTCATTGAGACTTTATTGTTGTACAGTATTAGTTTCAGTGTCAGGAAGATAGGACGGTGTTTGGTTTCCTAGTCCACTGTCAGTGGTATTGATTCATTCTGAATGACAAAGCCTTGTTATCGATGATGTAAGAAGAGTCTTTATTAATATTTTTAGAACCCAGAATTTTGAAGCAATATACACTGGTAGAGTTCTTAGACAATTGTACTCTTTTCCAAAGTCACTTAAAGAATAACAATGAACTTCTCTGTGCAGCGTTTTTATGAAGCTACATTTTTATTATAATCATATTTTGAGCAAGGGCATCTATTATTTTAACTACACTAAACATGCCACAGTATGACTTGTAATAATCTTTCTTAGTCTCACCTATACAGAATTCATTACATATGAATTTTGCAATGTTCATTACAATAAGCCATGGAAGAATAGACGTGCACCATGATGTCATTTGAGAAATATTAGGAACAATGAGTTCCTTGTAATTTATCAGCACTTCTAAATTTACTCTGGTACAAGAAACTCGGTAAGTTTTCAGAGAGAGAAGCAAAGGGGTTGGCCTTTGTAGTCGACAAGATTAACGCACATAAAAGTACTCCACCCTACTTTACTGCCAGATTCTCCACTCTAGGGGCACTGAGGGGCTAGTAAGTAACTTAATGCTTAGTTGTTCAAGTTCTGAACAAATTGAGGAGAAAGTAAAGGGGCACTCTGGAAGACTCCAATGTCCTGTTGTTCGAGATAAAAACTGTTAGAAAAAGTAGCTTAAGGGACCAGCAGATGGTGTAATGGTTAGGTCGCAAGACTCCCATGTAGTCCACTACAGTTCAAGTCCTGGACCTGGCAGCTTAAAACCCACGCCAGGATGCATGTGATTGTGTGCTCAAAATCCGGAGAGGAGAATGGAGGAGAAGGGACTGTGGCATGGCCATCTCTCCTAGGGGGTGATTTCTCACTTTCTATCTTTCTGGAAAGCACACGTGCCCTATAGCAAAAATCTCTCTAAAAAAAGAAAGAAAGAAAGAAAGAAAGAAAGAAAGAAAGAAAGAAAGGAAGGAAGGAAGGAAGGAAGGAAGGAAGGAAGGAAGGAAGGAAGATAGATTAGCTTAATGTGGCTGATTAGCCTCTTCTGTCACAGTGACCCTGGGCTAGGGGCAAGCCTGTCCACATAAGAGCAGGAAAGAGAGATCACAAGACTTCGAGCACAGAGAAACAGAGGAAAACCTTTCTCCCTGCTAGACACTTTGTCCCTAAAGGAAGAAAGGGAAGAAAGGAGCCAAACCGACTCGGTTTGCTCTTCCCAAAATTTCTGGTCAGAAAAGTCATTCATTTTCCTAGGTCCCAGATGAGTAGTACACTAAGTAAGCCTCTGTGACAACATGGAAGGAAGCATGTAGAGTAAGGAGAAACTGCAAAACTGTACAGCTGGAACCTGCATTTCTGGTCCCATGGTTGAGACACTTGAGGCCACCCACCATGGCAGCACAATGCTGAGATGCTAGAGCCGTGAGCACAGAGGTGGTGGTGGTAGGAAGCATGGGGTCTCATCCAGGATGAGGGCTGCTTTACCAAAGTAATAGTCATTCTTAAAGGTTTGGCAGTTAAGGGGCTGGCAGGTATGTGATGGATAAGGTACTAGACTCCCACATGTGCAACCATGGTTCAAGTACCGGACCTGGCAGCTTGCTTTCTCACTTTCCTGCTCTGTTTCTCTCTGTCTCGTCCTGATCAAATAAAAAAAAAAAAATAGTAATAATGATGAATAAAATTAAATTTTAAAAAATTCAGAAAGGTTGGTCAGTTATAACTACAGGACTCCAGAAACTCACAAACACTGGTTAAAGTTTGTTCTACAAACTATGAAATTGAGCATATCAGTAGAACCTCAAGCAAAATGATCTTTTTAGTCAACATCAGTGAGCCACTGTTCTATAGACTGTGGACTATTGATGGCGTGAGAAATATGAGAAGCTCATATTTGTTTTTTATTACTAGTCACATGTTTATCTTCTTACATAAGTTATCTCAGTAGATGGAATCATTAAGATGACCAAGCCTAATATTAAGATGTCTTTTTTTTTTTATTTCTATTAGAGGGCACATGGGCTCATCAGAGAGATAGAGATACAAAGAAAGAGGGGCAGGAGTAAGGAATGGTCACACCACCGTCTCTTCTCCTCTAATTCTGCCTCCTTTTGAGATTTTGGGTATGCATGCACTTGCATGTTTCTAAAGCCACTGGATCCAAGACTCAAACCATGTAGTCAGCCATGTGGGATTCAGCTGCCTTATCCACTAGACCCTGGAGTCAGCCCCAGGGTGTTTCTTTTTGACTCTTCTTCTTCCCCTCACTCTTTATGCATAATACACTGCCAGTCTGGTCAATTCTGTGACCTTGAACATCTTAGACCTGTCCTCTCTTTTCAAATGACCTTATCACAAATTCTCCTGATTCCTTCAGGAGCTTCTTCTTTCTACCACTCATTCCAACACTTTATAGATGAGGAAATTGAAGCAGTGTGACTCTGGGCAAAGCACTAAACTCTCTAATGAGCAATCAGTGATGAACAGAGTCTGCATTGGAGCTCAGTTCTATCAAATTCTAAATCTAAGCTTATAACCTGAATTCTGTTCTCTATCCCTGCTCTAATACCGCCCCCTACTAACACCACCACCACCTATTACTGCATTATCCTTTGAACTGATGTGCTCTAATGATCTAGATAACAGTCATAGAATGAAAAATGTTTATTTATTTATTCAATTACTTTTAAAAGTTTGCTATAGGGTTTATCTACTCACCAAAGAGACAGAAAAAGAGATAGGGAGATTGAGAAAGCACCCGGCTGTGTGATGGCCATGACTCAATCTCCTTTCATTCTCCTCTCAGGATTCTGGACATGCACACACACATGCCAGGTGTGTTTCACAAGCCCCTGGGTCCAGGACTCCAATGGCATAGTCAGCTCTGTGGGATCCAGATGTGTTAACCACCATGCCTCTGGTTGGCTTGAATGAAAAACTTTCAAGTAAAATCATGGTGATCATTTCAGTCTAGTTCCTTTTTTTAAAGGTGAAGGAAAAACCCTCAAACTTATGCAGAGAGTTGCTCAGACTATAGTTCTGGCTACTAGTAGAATAAGACATGAGGTTTTCTATCCCTGACTGTTAATCCTAATTCCTAAACTATCGAATAGATGAATGCGTTATAACTCAGAAAGTTAGCAATTTAAGGGTTAAATGAGTTAAGGATATAAAAATGCACTTGGATCATGATACCAACTGCCCATTTGTAAAGACTGAGCAGTTTTGACAAGAATTGGGATATTTTATAGCTAGAAGGGATGTTATAGATCATTAAAATGTGGGTCCCTCATTTCATAAGTGATAAAACCAAGGCCCAGAAAGATGAAGAGTATAATAGGAGGTTCACACAGCCAAACTGAAATTAAATTCCAGGACTCCCAGTGTCCAATTCAAGGTTCTTCCGACCACCTCATCCTCCTATTCTGTGTCTATACAAAAATAAACAGCGAAGCTCAATCATGACAACAAGGAGACAATAAGGGACTGCCACAGCAGGCCTGCTTCCTTGTATACTGTTGTTTATCCAGCTGTAGTAATAATAATAATTTTTAAAAAAAGATTTCCATGCTAACAGAAAATAAAATAGGGGAATAAACTGTAGACTATCCTGTTGCTTTTGTTCATCTTTTTAAACACAGAAGAAGAGAATCTTCTATAGGGAGAAAAGTTAGAGAACACTTTTCAAGTATGAAAAAAAAATTGAAAAAATAAGGAAGATGGACAAGGTGCTCTGGAGCAAGAGCGTAAATAAATTTTGTACATTAAAGTTTACTCATTTCTTTAAATTAGCATTTTCCTCTACAAAGTCTAAAGAGACTGGGTCTGTTTGTTTCCACATGTATAGAGCCAAATCATCATGTTTCAGCAAATAACTTTTGGTCAGAAAAAATCTTTTTCTCCTTGAAGATCCATAACCTTCCACATAGCACCAAGCCCAGGAGCTCGAGCCTACGTTCCTGTCTCAGTCATATGGACTTGGACACACCTGCGCCATCTCAGAGCCTTTTGAAAGCACAGTGGCAAATTATAATTTCAGCTGTGCTCCTACTTCATGTTAAGCCTGTTATAGTTTTGTAGGCCCAGTCCTAGGGATAAAAGTATCAATTATGCAACTGCTAGAGAGAGTTCAAAACTGACACACCAGTAAGGCTTCCATGCACTCAGGTAGACCAAACTGCAAAAAAAAAAAAACAAACAAAAAATAAAATAAATCAGGACCAGCAGTTAGCGTAATGGCTATGTTGCTGGACTCCCATGTAGTTGACCGTGGTTCGAGTCCTGGACCCGGGGGCTTAAAACTCACACCAGAGCGCGTGTGCGTGCGTGCCCAAGATCCCAAGAGGAGAACGGAAAAGAAGGGATTGCGACGTGGCCATCCCCCCTGGGGGGTGATTTCTCGCTTTCTGTCTCTCTGTCTCTGTCTGTCTGTCTGTCTGGTGAGAGCACGCGCCCTATGGCAAAAACCTCTCCAAAAAAAAAAAAATTAAAATTAATAAATAAATAAATAAATAAATAAAAATTCACTCTTGTAGCAATAAGGGGACATGTAGGAAAAAAGGAGATAGAGTAATCACTTACTGCTTGTATTTTGTTTGTTTGCTTTTCTGTGTTCCTACAATAGTATCAAGCTAAGCTTGGGTTGGGATGAGTTCAGCCCTCTATTTTTTTCAGGCTCTTTGAAGCCATCTCAGACTATTCTAATGATGGCCATGATGATGATGATGAAAAGAGAAATAGTCAAATTACACACGTAAAATCCAAGTCCTTTAGTATTTTTGCTTCATTTATGAAAAGAAAAAAGCGATGCAAATATCATAATATATGGTTGGATTAACTGGTGATTTATTGAAAGAGGAAAAAAATAACTCCTCGGACCCATTTTTTTAAGTAATAATTTATTTAATTTTATTTAACACTATTATTATTTTTTAATTTGCTATAGGGCACAAGCGCTCAGCAGAGAAAGAGAGAGACAGAGAAAGAGAGAGAAGAGGAAAGTGAGAGAGCAAGTTGCCAGGTCCAGGACATGAACTGCGATTGGCCATATGGGAGTCCAGTGCCTTAACCACCACACCACCCACTGGCCCCTTGTTAAATGTCTCATAGAAGCAAACAAGTTTATCTTTTCATTAATCATCTCATACTTTTGCTTAGTGTTCTAATGACCAGTCCCTTTCAGCCGATCACAAAAGTGATGTAAATTCAGCTTTAAAACAATTCCTTTCCTTAGCTCCTTCCTGAATGGAAATTCTGGAGTGCTGTCTGACTCTCATATACACCTGTGTGCCTGTCCTTCCTACAGATCCTCCCACTATCACAGAATCCAAGAGCAATGAAGCCACCACAGGGCGACAAGCTTCACTCAAATGTGAGGCCTCGGCAGTGCCTGCACCTGACTTTGAGTGGTACCGGGATGACACCAGGTATGCTCAGCTGGGTGGTCCTACACGCACAGCTCTAATTGTGTAGAACTTTACTATTAGACTTTTCCTTGTCGGTATCTCTGTATCCTATCTTTTAGGGCTTGCAGCTCTTAAGCTGATGCCCCAGAACAGTCATGTAAAATTTAAAAAGTGAAATAAGTGATTCAATGGGTAGTTCTCTTTGCAAGTCTTTTTGCCTATAGAGAAACTGAAGCCCATTAGAACTCATCCATTCGTGAGCCCGCTCTGCCAATGGGCATTGATTCTGACAGTATGGGATTGCACGATGAAAACGAGACATTGAGCAGGGAACAGAACAAACTCGGAGTCTTTTTATCCTTTTCGTCCTGAGTAAGGATGGGGAAAGAATTATCAAGCTAAAATCTTCAACCGTGTTCTCTTTATTCTTCCATATTTTGAACTCTCAGGATAAACAGTGCCAATGGCCTTGAGATCAAGAGCACAGAGGGCCAGTCCTCCCTGACGGTGACCAACGTCACTGAGGAGCACTATGGCAACTACACCTGTGTGGCTGCCAACAAGCTGGGGGTCACCAATGCCAGCCTCGTCCTTTTCAGTAAGTATGCTACAGCAAGCCCTAGCTCAGTGGGATTGAGCTCTCACGGAACACCTGAAAACTTTGTTTTTAATCTATTAAAGGTAAACATACACACACACACACAAAATACTCACTGAAATAAAAACAGGGTTTTCAACGCATGTGCTTAAGGAGAGATTTACAAAGGAAGTAACTTCTCTCTCTATTTTCTATTTACTTTTGATAACTGCCTTGTTTTGTTTGTTTGTTCTTCTGTCTGACTTTTTTCCTTGTGGGTTAAACTGAACAAATAGTTAGAAAGCACAAATCCCTTTAGTGATGGTCTCTTTAAGAAGCAGGGGTGAGGTAAGAAGGGCCTGGAAGTGATGACAGTTAAGGATGAGAGTGACTGGGGAAGACATACTCAGTGAAGATGAATAAGGTGCTGAGGGAAGGGTGAGGCTAGAAAAAGAAAGAGTATTTTTAACAACCCCAAAGGAAGGGTGGAATGAATGATTAAAATGTAATATAAAATCTGAAGGAGGAAGCATGGTTGTAGGAGGTCTGCATACGACAGCAGGAGACGTTACTTTTCTGACACACGATGAGAACAGAAGTGGAATGGTAGGAAAGGGTATTTCTGAAGACCAGAGAAGATCCTGAAAGTAGACTAAAGATGGCTCAAACATTTTAAAGTTGCTAATATTAGTGGGGGACCTGACCTTGGAACCTTGCTCCTAATAGCACATCACGGTCTGGTCTCTGACCCCTGCCTTGTTCCTCTGGTGGCTGTGAGTGTGTCAGCAAATATGCTCTCACCACTGAGAAGCAAAAGGATGATGAACGGATCACGGGGAATGCTCACAGAATAAGGACATGATTACTAGAATCAGTCAAAGAAAACCAAACAAAAAGTTACATGCTGAATAAAAAAGTTCACTTGGACTAGAAGGAAAGTCAAGACTGTGCTGTTATTATTTCAGAATTACAAACCACTAAGAGGTGTGTTTTTTTGTGTTTTGTGTTGTTTTGTTTGCTCTTTTTTTTTTCTTTTTTTTCTTCTGCCCAGGCTTGTTTGAGAAAACTAGAAATATTATAAACAGGAGAGATGTTTCCATCTTGCTTTATTCAGTTTAGATCAACTGAATAAAGAAAAAAAATCAACTTAAGTGAAAGTTGTCTTCAAATGTGGTATTAAAGCCATTGAAACTGCTTGAGATTCCGCTGCACTTATAAAAAACAACAACCAGGAACTTCTCTACCTTCGCTCTCCAGTTTCTCATTCATAACTCTCACTGACTTCAGTCTGTGACAATTTGATGAGATGCAGCTACACAAATGCTATGTGAATATTAAGTTTAAAATTCATATCCAGTTCGTTTGTCTTGGAAGACCAAAACTCTATATTCTTTTCTTCAGCTAGAGACATCAATGTCCCCAAGGCACTTAAGAAATTTATTAAGAAATGTAGTTGCTTGATTCATTCCTGACATTAGGGATTGCATAGGGGTGGAAGGGGGGGGAACCAACCTCAATCATGAATTCAAGATTCTGACAAATCTAAGGTGACCTTGTTAAATAGAACAGCATACACTTAACAAGAAGGTATAAAGGGATGGAAAAGAGAAACTGGAATAATTTGACTACTGAGAGAAAGTGAGCAATTGCACCTTTAGGTTGAAGTCTATTTCCTATTGCATCTAAAAGTATGCTTCAACTAGAATGTTGCCTTTAGAGAGGGAAGAAGAGGAAAGAAGGTGAAAGGATGGGAGACTGAGGCAGAGAGTGAGGAAAACATGGACCATGTCAGAGAGGATAGAGATGTTGCTGGTGGTTACAAAGAATAATCTGAAACCCTGTAGTGCCACTGCCCTATCACAAAAGCCCGTTCAAGGACTTATCCTAGTAAAATTAAGAAGGAATGTCAAGAAGCTTACAGCATTTCTGATTATAAACTGAGAATTAGATAATGGGGCAATGGTATCATAATCATATTGCCCTTGATGATGTGGTAGAAGTCATCCTTAATTATTTAGCTGAGAAGTGCACGGTATGGAGATTAATGTTGTACTACTTCCCCGTGGGCCCACACTACTCTCCTCTACAGAACAGCCCACAAGGCCCATTCCTGTGTTTAGCAGCATCCTGAGGCAACACATGCATCAGCATTTAGTTTGGAATTGATTTTCCAACTTATGGGCAAAATAGGAAGTGTAATACTTATTGGAAAAATAGAATATGAAAGTTCGTTAGGATTTGGGGTTAAAAGGAGCTATTAAAACTTGAAAAAAAAAAAAAAAAAAAAAAACAGTGAAACTACCACTCTGTTTCTTAGAACCAAAGCCCAAGTATTAACATTTGGAAGGGGAAGCACTGCTTCTTTTGTAAAAAACTATCACTCCCCCTCCCATCACCACTACCCATTAGGTTTGAGAGGTACAGCATCACTGTGGCTGGAACCTTGAAGATGAGGCTCTTTTATAGAATAATTCACACAAGGCAAAAGAAAAGGAAAACAGAGAGGGAGAGAGAAAAAGAAAGGGAGAAAAGTCAGAAAGAAGGAAGGAAGGGAGAAAGAGAAAGGGAAACTAAAAGTTAACGTGTGATCAGATTGTCCATTACTTAGATTCAAAGCCAGTGGGACTAATGGAAGGAAGACACTGTGCAAATGGCGGTGGTGGTACTTTTCCACAGAACAGTGTCAGGAGGGGAGAGGTGCTTGGGAGCGGGTGCCTATGGCCAGCAGCCCTGACGGAAGCTCTGTGTGGGCAGCGGGGTGCTCTGCTGACCAAGCCAGTCCAGAGCAGATGAGGCAGCTGGTGAGCTGCTGCCAGCCAGAGGCAGCAGCAGGTAGAAACCAGAGCCAGAGCCCCTGAAGAGTTCATAGTTATTCATCTTTGTTGGTGCATCAGCACATTTTCAGCCATGTCCACTGCAGTGATATGCTAACGTTCACACAGTGTCAATTTGCGGTCACTTGTCCTCCACAACATACATACATGTACTTCTCGATTCAATAGTAATCTCCCAAGGGGTCAAAATAATTGAATGAGAATGTAAGGATACAGTGTATTCATATCATTTTTTTCCCTAAGCCAGTGAAAACATTTCTCGTTTGTCTGGTTCTCCACACATTCCAACACTTGATCATCTAAGGTCCATATTGTCTTACTCTATATATCCATGTAATGCTTTTGTAGCATTTCCTTCATCCCTGAGCAAGGCGTTACCTCATATAATTTTCCTGAGTGCATTAATTCAGCAGTGCAATGTACATGGACAAGGATTCAGCTCCTTGGGCTTTGTTAGACAGGGACAAATGAATCACACAGATGAAGATTTCTGGGGATGCCAAGGGAAGTTCCACGGTCTGTGTGTGCAACATGACAGATTCTGGGTTTCCATACTGATGACTGGCATGCCCCCACGGGACAATAGGTTTACCTTGTTTCATACTTAGGTTGAGTTCATTTTAAAGCAATAGATAGGGAGAAAGAATGAGGGTGATAGCTTAAATGTTATCACTTCTTCTCAAGTGAGTGCTTCAATGTCCTCTGCAGTTCTGGACCATGGGGGACGCTTTACACACATGATCTCATTTAATCAACTCTACGAACCCACTATGTACTCAGGTGCCTCCACTCTACAAAGTTAAGTAACTAGTACAACTAAGTAAGGCTGATCTTAGGGTTTAAATTCAAGGAGTCTATTTCCAGGGTCCAGATTCTAAACTAACACATTTCTACCTTTGTATATGTGGACAAAAATGTTAGGAGAGACATATGTCATAGTTTGGAGGAGAGCAGACATCATTTTTCTCATTTTTCACTTAATGAGGCCTTGCCACTGGCTTCCTACTGCTACATTCCTTCCCACCTAACTCACTGCCTCTGCCACCTCCCACTTCTCTTTCCATTAACCTCCACTAGCCTGGTCCCACAGGTTAGTTTGCCTGTTGGGTTATCTTTGGCTTAATGGGGGTTCTCCACTAAAATTTCAGCCTAGTGGCCAGCATTTGGCTTTAGGAAGGGAACGGTCCCACATGTTGAAGAAAAGTCTGCTGATCGATTACTTTGTACTTTAGAGAAATGTGTGAATTAATGAGATCCTTTCAGGCTGGTAAATACAGAAGAATAGAAGTACAAAGAAATCTATACTGGCATACCACACTAGTATGTAGGAGGTATTTTTAATTTTTTTTTAATTTAAGAAGATCATTAACTTAAAGACCTATAATTGACTAAATTTGAAATATTATTTAAGCAATCGAACACTGCAGAGTCTTTATAATGAGAACCACCCTCTCTTTATAACCTATTTTAAGTTATTAATTTAAGGGTTTGTTGGTTAAATGTGTACCACTGAATGACTAGTTTAGACCTGTCAAAGCCTATTAACTCAGCTACTTTTAGATGTTATGTAACAAAACAAGTTGAGCTACTATTTGAACACTACCCACGTGCAATTTGGAAGGCTAGTTGGAAACTCTTTGAAAGAGTTCTCTACAGATCCAAAAGAGAATAGGTGGGCACTCAACTAGTTTTCATCTCAAGAATAATGGAATATGATAGCTTCCAAAAGATCATAGAAACTTTGTCATTTCCATTAGAAAATAAAATCATATCTGAATTAATAAATCACCTGGATACACAAACTCTCCCCTCAGCACCAGTTTTTGTCATTTAGGTGTCTTCAGTTCATTTGTAGAGGGTTAATTCCTTCTTGGTTGCTCCTCATGGTGTCCCATCAGAATCAGCCAATAACACCCACCTCCGCTCTACTACTACCCATTTAGCAAATAAGAAACCAAAGCTCAGAGTTAAGAAAAATGCTAAAAGCAACAGCTATAGCTCTAGGGCCAATCATTGCGTTCTCTTTCTAGAACAGCCCAGTCAGCTAATAAGCTATGTTGACCTGCTCAAGCATTACCAGCCAAACTAAAAGTACATAGCACCAAGATTCCTGCCCTCCTCTACTTTTGGAAGTCAAAAGTTGGAAAGTTTATTTCATACAGTAGTATTTGCTTCATTTTCCACTCTTACAGGAACACAAAAACCCTGGTATAAACTACAAAATAGCATCAGAATAATGGAGGAATAATAAGGGTGAAAAACTGGGATGGAGAAGCATCTGAGGGAATATAAGTCAATTAGATGGAATTAAGAGAATGAAAATAACTAATGGGGCATGAGAGACCTAAGATGCTGATAACAGGGTGGAGCTAAGACAGTAATAACAAGCTGAGAAGCAGTTGCAAAGGCAATGAAAGGAGGTTGGATGAGATGGTTTAGCAATATAAATGGTCTTGTGGAAGTGAGGGCAGAGTGCATTTACCCAGCTGTGAACAGTGTGATGAGAAAATATTAAGCTGAGTCATTTAAACAGTCTGAATAATAATAGTAATAAAAATAAAATACAGTAGAAAGAGTATAATATGGGATAGTCGTCTCCAACTGCTACATAAATGCTGAAAGCAATTTAGCTATTTATTTTCAAAGCTGGAAACTTAATACCAAATAACTAGTGGAAGTTTAAACCATTTTTCTACCTGACACTTGTGTAACTAAGACACAATTGTTCACTGGACTATTATTGACCCGCTCCATCTTAATGCCCTTAGGAAACTTTCACATTTAAGTTACAACTTTCAAACAAGCTGGAGAAAAGCTCTTTGTACAAGGAGAGTAAGTTCTCCAATGTCCAGATGTGTCAAGTTCCCAAAGTCCAAGCAGAATGTACCCTTTTGAAGCTTACAGTACAAGATGATAGGTAGATCAAGTTTAAACATGTATGTATTCTTTTATTTTTATATTTTGATTTTATTTCCAATTCTCATTGGTCTGTATTTACCTATATTATCCAAGCTGCTAGTAGGAATAAAGTGTGTGCTAATTACATTAATCCATAGTGTTTGCAGGGGGGTAATAAATATTGCATTGTATCCTAAATACACCAGCCTACCTTCCAGAAAGAGTTTAAGAGGACGAGTTAGAGTTACATCTGGGGTTTTACAGAGATGAATGGTGGATACCTTAAAGCTTCAATTCGTCAGCACATTCAATGTATGATCAGTAGCTATGCTGTAGGTGTAGAACTGTGAGAGACTCAAAGCAAAGACCCCAGTATTCAAAAGAAAAGTACTTCTTCTTATTCAACAGGGTGTATCATGAAGCAGAGGTGATTAGTTGATCCAATTTCAGGTGAGATTATATTAAAACAAGATGGTGAGTTTAAGGGATAGACTAGAAATAAAATTAAAGTATGCCAAGAAACATTGCCATTACTCTTGCACTAATATCAATGATATGGAAGTAAAAATCTGAGGGAAAGCTGAATTAATATTTCCCAAAATAAATGTTTCACATACTTGGCTAATGCTGATGTGAGCTGTAGAGTTTAGGGAGAGGAAAGAAATCTGTAGCTACCATAGGTCCACTGGTCATCAGCTAAAGAGATGAGAACAGAACCAAGATGCATTACCTGAATTTAATCACTACCATCAACACTCTATACTCCAACTTCCTAAAAATCTCAAATCTTGGTGGTGAGTTTTTCAAGTGGAGAGTAGGATCCTTTTGGTAGCATTACCACAATCTGTTGTTGTCTCCCTATTCTACCTAAATTTTTTTTTAAATCTTTGTATTTCTAATTTTGCTAATAGCTCTCTTTGATACTTTAGTGTTAACATGAAGGACAGACAAAGGTTTGATGGGAGATATGACTCTACAGGCATGGAAATTTATGTATTTATAATTGTTTGAGTAGCAAAACATGACAAAGATTTATAAATCTCTTTAAACTCTCCATGATGCTTACTATTTTTTCCCCTATAGAGCGTGTTTTACCCACAATTCCCCACCCCATTCAAGGTCAGTATGATTTTTGTCACTGTAGCTTTGCTTCTGGGTCATTCTCCATCATCTGTAATGAATAAAAAACACAAAGGAGGAAAACAGATTCACCAAATTCACATATTATAGAAATTTTTTTGTTACACACCTCCTAAAAAATCAGTCTGTTGCCTCCATACCCATTGGTGGGCATATAACAAATCTATCACGTGACCTCACTTCACGGTGGTTAGTAGCTGGGAAGACAATGCTAAACTCAGAGAGCAATTTTTTCTTCAAACAGTATTCATTACACGTAACTACAAACTTACAGATTTGAAACACAGCCAGTTAAATTTTCTATTCCCTAAAAATACAACTGACTACCCTCCCATTTGGGGGTTTATAATACCTGAATCTGAAGTCATTGGTATTACTTTTGAAAAATGGATTTATATACTGCCAATGGCTAAATTCAACCAGATTACAAGGACATTACTTTTTCTTACAATCTTGCCCATTCATGTGTTTTTCCTCTTAATCAAAACTATTTTAGAACATAAGTAAAAACCAAGGTAGTCATTCTGTATTCCTTTTCACAGAACTTTCTACACACTTGAATTAAATTTTGCCTCCTCCACCACATTTAGATGCAAGTTGCAGCTACAACTTTCTAGCTTAAGGCTATTTAAAGGCAAATTGGCAAATAAAATTAAAACAATACAAAAAAATCTGAAATGAAACCAACCTACCATTGAAATTAAATTCCAGAAAAGTGATTTGCAAATAGCACTCAAAGACCTGAGAAAAAATGGAAAGTAGGCCATGCGGGGCCTAGTGTGGAAAAATAAATCCAATTAAACAAGATTATCATACACACTGTAAAGGAAATGTGCTCAGAATTAAAGGAAGAAAGCTGTGTTTTTATAAGGTTGAAGATGAATCATGTTTTATTAACACTTGTCCAAACTAACAACTAGAACAAAATTGAGTATAGCTATTCAGATGTCAATAAGTCAATGATTTGCCTATGTATATATTCACATATATCCGAACTTATTTTAATTATATTTAATTATATTTAAAACAAGGACAGCAGGTTCCAAGGGTTATTTTTCATTTTAAAAGGGGTCCACATTATTTTTAGTATAAAAGCTCAGAAGAACTCTATTGAATAAAAAAAACTTCCCTAAAACATTAATGAAATCTGTTTCTTATCCCAGTCACTAAAAATGAAACTGCTAAAGTGTGCCCCTTTTTTTAGACTTGACACGAAACTTGTCTTCATGGAAAATATCCCGTTTTGAATTCCTGACATACCGCAATTATTTTAAGACATTTATCTTCTAGTGTTGCTGCAAAGATTGACACCATTTTATCATGTTGCCATTTTGCAAATATCTTGATAGGAAACTCACACACATACACATTTGCCCCCATGGATAGCACTTGCAAAGAGGTCGTGCTCCCTCCAAGATGATCTTTGTACTGTATCACTATTGCTCAGGGTACTCTTTGTGAAAGTATTTTTGCAACCACAAACTCAAATATTTATCTGATCATGCATTATGATACGTGTAATATTGAACAAAGTGAGACCAGACACTGTCACAAAGGACAGCTGTCAGAGAAGGAAAAACAGTCTCAACTAGAAATGGAGCATATGGGATTGTGTTGAACTTTGTATTTCCCAGAATCTGAATTGTTGATTGGAGAATGACCCTAGTTTGATTTTTCCATTGTAGGTAGATTGTAGTTAGCTTTCTTAGATCCAATAGTTTTTAGAGAACATAGTTTATCTTATTACTAATACTTTGGGCTTCTGCTAGTGGAAACTGAAAAGCTGTTCATTAAGACTTGGGATAGTTGGTGTGAGAGGGCGCTTGAAAAAGGTGGTACCCTTTGATGTTCCCTATTCTTTACAAGGACTTCAACTTGTTATGGATCAAGCCACTTTTCTCCCTCTTTCTAATCAAGAAGGTTACCTATGTGAAATGCAGTTTCTCGTGGAAGGACACTCTAACAATAGGATAATTAACCCTTTTATGGTACCAATTAAATACCCAAATATCTATGAAAAGTATTCCTCACTGTTGTCATAACTATAGCTCAAGAAACCTTCATTCAGTTAAATGTCATGTATTGTCATCAGCTACGCAGAGTCCTAAATTTCAACGTCTCTAAGCAGCTAGTTGATGAAAATGGCCTAAAGACTTTTGAACCAATTAATTTTTTTGAATGTTTTGAAGGTAGGAGAAAAATCACAAAAATCCTTTTCCGTCCTCCCGTCATAAGAAAGAGAACTTTTCTAATTTCCAACCCAACAAAACTATATATTTCATTACAGCTACTCATCTCTCATTGGAGGGTCTCCCCCCTGCCCTCCCTCTACAGGGCTCATCAAACTGACTGGGATGCACAGCAGAGTCACAGCAGGAATGCGGTCCTAAACCCTTTCAAACTGTGATTAAACAAAAACAAGGCTCAATAAATCAAATGCATTTCCCTTGGGTTTCCTTCATCACATTGCTTGATTTTCTGCAGTGATAATAATAATGCTGAAATCACACCGAAAGGTAATTTGTATTGACTGTGGACAATCAAAAATTTTAAACTGTCCTCTCCCCCGCTGCCAAAAAACAAAACAAAAATCTAGCATGCTCCTTCATTAAAAATATATATGTATACATACATGCACACACACAAACACATATATAGAGAAAATAGTGTTCCATCTTTGATCTGCCTTTGATAGATTTTCTCCTCTCTAATTTTAATTTAAGTTTATTTATTCTGAAATGAGTTCTGAATTGCATATATTTGCATAAACACCCCTGACTATCTTGCTGCAGAAAATCCACTGAATTGTAAAATGAAGAGAGTCCGTTCTGTCTGAGGGAATTTTCTCACTTGTTAAGCTCAGATCATTTCCTGAGGCCTCTGCACACTGGGCACTTTCTCCCCGTCAGCCTCCGTTTACTCTTGCATGACCCTTCTTCATAATGGAAGTGCGTCTAGAGATGCCCTCACATTGGGAAGATCGTGGGTTCACAATGAAGTGATAAAACTAGCCTTAGAAAGTTAAAATGAAGTATAAGAAGGGGAAAGGACAAGGACAAACCACCATTGTTTTGTTTCTAAAAGTCTCAAGTGAAGAATTCCCTTGAGCTCAGGGCTCAAGGCTCAATCAGCTCATCTTTCTCTGATGGCTGCCACTAAAAAAAAATAAAAGAAAGAAAGGAAGAAAAAAATCTCTGGAATGTGCCTCACTTGTTTGCCTCCCATCTGATTATTTATCCCAAGTGAACAGCCTTTCCATTCACTAACCCCGTGTGGCAAGTGGCTTTGGGAAATATTGAGATTATCTTCCAGGTTCAGGCATTGCACTGGGTTTGTTCACAGCTGCTTGCCATTCAGTCCCTGCTTTTCCATTGAAAAAACACATTGCACATGGCTGGGTCTGCATGATTAATACAGCTGTCTAAAGCTCTCTGAAAACAAAGCAAAACCCCCCAAAATTAAAGTTTAAAAAAATTAAAATCCAACCCACAAACAAACCAAGCTTGCAGAAATCTGAAGTCAGCATAGCATATTTCCTCCCAAAGAGAGATTGGTGTTCTCTGGGCAAGCCTGGAATCAGAGCAGCCATAGTCTATCTACAGTAGAAGGAGGAGGTATAGCTGTCCTCAACTGGCATTCCCAGGATTTGGTTCTTAAAATCAGTCTCCAGGAGGATAGAAGGAAAAATGAAAGAAAAATCCAGAACATATCTCATGTTATGAAGAACATTGAGCAATCCCTAGATTTTCATTTATTTTCCATGAAATGGAAATACCCATCTTGGGTATCAGTGAGGAGATACTTTTTTTTTTCCAGCTCTTGAATATAATAGTACTTTTATCTTATCTAATAATGGTATAATAATGCTAACTAACATGCATACTGAGCTCCTTAAGTACGAATAGAAGCTTGAGGGCTTTTTCATGTGCTAACATTAAGAAAGTGACATGCACCTTCTTCCACACTTTCCAACAATCAAAGTTCACTCAAATTCCAACCTACCACTTGCTGCAGACAGACACATATATAAATCTGCGGCATATTATAAATAATCCCTGTGTATGTATTCATGTGCATTACAAATGCATCTATCTAATGTATTTTAAACATTCATCTAATTTATTTTATATATTACAACATTTATAACACGTAATACTCAGTTACTCTTGTATTGGTACATTTTTACAAAGTCCATTTTGAAATACGCTCCACATGCAGAGAGATGTAAGCCCCACTCACACACACACAGAGATTTTTATGAAAGCACTCATCTTTAAAAAACACGAGCAGAGTTTTCTGGCATCGGCACATCTAATTTCACACACTTATTCAGGCTGATTTACATACAGACCTCTATTAATCATGGATAATTACTAGCATTGTTCTCTGTAATTCAGTTTTTCCAACTGTGAAATGGGAAAGAAATTATATTTTTCATGCCTACAAGCTCAAAGTAGTATTTTATATAATATACAAAAGAGAGCTTTAAGTTCCTGGAAAGAAAACACATTAAATTTAGTACAATATTCAGAAACATACATTTCTTATCATTTTAAGGGCACTGATATTTAGAGGTATACTTGGATTATGTTGCATGAATATTAGTTAGAAATAAGTTCACTATGACTTCATTACAGTTTGATGTATTATGGGTTGTAAGAATGTCTAAAAAGCCCCCTCTGTAAACAAGTTTAAATATAGAAGCATCCCAAGGCCAAATAAAACAGATTTTTCATTATTTTTTGCTAATATAATACTGCACTTAAGAGGAACTACAAAATTGCATAGTTCCCTGTTATGCAGCACACACACACACACACACACACACACTCACAAGCTTTTGGTGGATGTCTGTCATTCACATGTCACTTGTCGTGCTAATCTAAAGTCATCAACCTAAGAACCTGTCCTTTTTGCTGACCAAGGGTATAATGCATGTCTTAGGTAAGGTTTTATTTTTATTGTTTTAGAATTATTTTATTTATTATTTATTATCATTATTTTCCAGTTTGACCAGAGAAAGACAGAGAAAGAGAGAGAGGGAAAGTGAGAAAGCAAGGCACCAGGACTGGGACTTGAACCACAGTCGGCCATGTGGGAGTCCAACACTTTAACCACCACGCCACCTGCTGGTACAGTTTGTGGTTTTTAAGTGCAGATATTTTTTCCCCTTGGCTAGCAGAAACAAAGGTCTTGGGTCTACTATTGGAACTTAGGCAGTCATGTCAACACAAATTTACAACAAAATCATTAGCCTTGATCAACAGCCATGAAAAGAAAGAGCTAACCTTAATACCTGATTCCCTGGTTTTCTTATTAGGAACAACAGCCTAACATCCTCCTGATTTTCTTTAGTGACTTGGAACCAAGTGGAATGTTTGATGTGGAATCCAGTATTCACTTGTCAGTCCCATGATTTAGAGTCTAGTAGTGAGGCCTTCCCATCTTTATGTCTCAGCTCTTCCTACCACTATTTTTTTTTTTTTTTGGACAGGTTTTTGCTATAAGGGCATGTGTGCTTGCCAGTAAGAGAAAGACAGAGAGACAGAAACCAAGAAATCACTCCCTGGGGGGATGGCCATGCTGCAATCCCTTCTCCTCCATTCTCCTCTCGGGATCTTGGGCACACACGCACATGCATCTGGCGTGAGTTTAAAGCCACCGGGTCTGGGACTTGAACCACAGTCGACTAGGTGGGAGTCCATCAACATAGCCATTATGCTAACTGCCGATCCCAACCTACCTCTATTCTTGTTTCTGTTTTCTACACTTGTTTTGGTTCTCTTCCTATTAAAACATGCTAGCAAGATTAATTATGAAATTCATCACGACATTTTTAAAATATCCAACTATGGCTAGGAAATGTTATTTCTCTCAGGATTTGCATTTAGCTTCAAGCGAAATGGTTAAAAATCCTACAGCATGAATTGAAGGATAGGAGAATTTTTAATAATGGGACTCCTCTAATGCTTTTCTCTGGTGTGCTGGTGGGTCTACCTGCACCAGTCAGTCTTTCCCCGTGATTCTCCCCACGCTATTTAGATTTCTAGAGCCAGTAGGGATTTGAAAATGAATATTTTTTGAAAATCCAAGCTTCCTCTAAATTTTAATTTGATGGAAATATTGCTCTTCTATGAGTTTTATAGAAAAACAGTCTTTCAAAGTAACAATTACATTTGGGGATTAAGTTTAAGTAATTGGCAGTCTTGTCTTTTTAATTAAAAGGAATAAAGCTGCCTAAGAAGAGCTCAATGAGATTTGCAGTGGAAGCTGCTGGCATGCTGCCCCACAGGGTGAGGAGAACGTGATCCTGAATGGACAGAAAAAGCTGATGCAGTTCCCTTAGTTTTGAGAGCACGCCCCTTGCACCGTTTGTTGTGGGGTTTGTATCACGTGCCATTTAGCAGGAGGGTAGCAGTCCATGGTGAGAGGCAGTGCCGAGTATATCTAGGAAGGAAGTCCTTTCTTTAGAATTGTAACTGGGTTCAGGGACATTGTATGGAGCTGGGGTTCTTAAACAGGGTGGAACTACTTAGAGTTAAAAAGGAAAAAATATATATCCTCTCAAATATTACATCATCAATACGGTCTGCTCTACACAAGTGTTATACCACAGCTTCCAACAACAGTATCGTTTTATTTCCATCTGTCTTTGGCTCCCTCTTTCTTTTTACTTGAAATTTCTATTCTTGGGCTGGTTCTATAGCTTAGTGGATAAGAGAATCAGATCCCACATGACTGAACACATTCAAATCCCAGCTCAGTGGCTTGGAAAACATGCCGTGGATGTGAGAATGTGTGCCTCGAGTCCCAACAGGATGGAGAAATGGAGAATAGATGGTGACATGACCACACCCATTCTGAGGTGTTTCACTCTCTCGCTGTCTGTCTCTGTCTGGACAGTACACACACCCTTTGGCAAATTTTTTAAAAATTCTTATTTCTGTGAGCTGGCAGGTGGCATGACAGTTGAGGCACTGGACTCCCACATGGCCGACTGTGGTTTGAATCCTGAACCTGGTAGCTTGCTTTCCCTCCCTCTCTGTTTCTCTCTGGTCAAATTTAAAATAACAATAACAAAAATGATAATAAATTTAATTTAATCTAAAAATTCTTATTTTTGATATGTATATTTCTTTATGTAAGTTTTCTCTACTTTTTCCACCACATTCACCTTATATTACATATACATAGTCTCTTGGACATTCTTCAAGTGCCAAAGGAAAAGTTCTGATGGTATTATCATTCATTTCTAAACACTGGTTACCAGCCACGCAAGCACCACAAAGCCTCTATCTCATCTATCTGGAGGAAACACCAACTTTTGAAGTGGCAAGATACAAATTAACCTTAGTAACAATTTCTTTTGTGCAGTCCCCTCTCCTCATGATGCTCTTTCATCATCAGAAGTTATTTGTAAGTATTAAACGAGTACCTCCATGGGAAAAAAAAAATCAGTATAAGTGGTCCCACCTTACATCTCCCCTTGTATACTGCTGTGAAAAAATGCACCTGCCAAGCAAGAACACAGCACGACATAATGAGTTTGGAATTCCAATTTAAGGTGTTCAAATGTACCCAGCTGTACGATGGCAGTAGGCGGACTACTCACTAGGACTCCACTGAGAATTGTCAGCTCATCTCCACCACCAATCAGTAGGAAGAGAGACCTTACAAGTCATTTATCATGCTTCCTAATTGAACCCTGGGGAGCGAAATACTGTCGTAGTTTACTACAGTGTTTTGCTTATCACTGTACTGATTATGAAAGAAAATGCTTCTCACATCTCTGTAACACACATGTACAGTTAACACCTAGACATTACTGCTAACACAGTACCTTTACTATAAATCAGAGCTAATAGCCTAGGCTACTCTTCACCTGTCCCATACTCACAATAAAGGTTCTGATATAACTACCCATCTTCTAAATTTTACAGTTCTAGTACAATATTTTAACTGCTTTGACTGAGTGTTCGTTCTGTTTGCCACCTCCAGTTCTTTAGCTTTTACAGTGGCAAGCATTCCCAGCCATGTTCTGTGTTGGAAAGTTGATGGGTCCTTCTAAAATGCTTTCTCAATGACACATGTGGGTTTTGTAGGACTGGGAAGCAGAGAGCGTTTGGAGAGTAGAAATGAGAAAAAAAAAAAAGAGGGGGTGGGGGTGGGGTAGTAACTTGCACTTCTCTGTTAAATCGCGAGCTAGAATAATTGGGGAAATGTGCTTTACTCTTCTCCCTGGAGTCCCAGAACACAGGTAAGTTCACTTGGAAAGCTGGGCTCACTCATGGGAGGTTGGTCTTCCCTCCATTCTAACTCATCAGCTCTATGACTTCTCATTCCGCAGTTAGCTGTACTCTCCACTTGCTTTTGTCTTGGCTTTGTAGAGTTTCTTTTAGAGTTCATGATTTCTTTTCTTATGATTTCTAATCACTAGGGTCACAAGAGAAGGCCTTCATTCCTCATGGGCAGTTAAGACTAGTTTGGGCAGAGGGTGACTTTATTTGGCAACGCACAGTATTTCGATGACACCATTCATGTACTCAAAGTGTGCAGTCTGAGGACTTACTCTGAGCTAGAGCTGGGGCATGAACAGCCAAGGACAGCTTCTGCCCTGCTAGAGTTTCTAGACCACGTGGGAAACTGTGTATGATGAATCAAGCCAACTTTGTTAAGTCCATGTTAGGGTCCCTGAGGAGTGCCTGCGAACAGAGCAGAGCCACTTGACCCAGCCTGCACTGGTCAAGGGAGGCTTCCAGCTTAAAAGTGAGGTTTAAAAGGCAGAAAGGAGAGAAGGGGGAGAAGTGTAGAACATGCCAGGATCTGCAAAGCTCTAGAATTCAGAAAGAGCTTAACTGACAGGAATTCAACATACAATCGAATTCTTAAAATACAGAAAAGCAAAATCACTTTTTCTCTAATGAATTCTCCTCTTTTACATCTGACTTGTAGGAAAGAAAAAAGAAAAAGAGAGAGAAAGAAGGAAGGAAGGTGATAAACTAGTTAAAAGAGACAGCTTAGGCATTTCCACCTTTACTATACTTTCAGAATAAGGAAGAACACTTTTTGGCTTAATCATATAGACAAACATCAATACTGTATACTGTGTGTAGGGTAGAATTACTCAGGCTTAGTTTTCTGGAGGACGCTGCAAGGCTATTATTCAGCAGAACATCTAGAAAAAACTTACAGGGAGGTTGAATGGAAGGTTTTTATCTTAGTTGTAGGAACAGTCAGGTTGTAAGGAGTCATCAGTATTTTCAGGAGTTGCACCAGAATCTGGCTCTAGTGTTCTTTGTAGAGTCAGCAGAACAGCAGGAGTTACAGATAAGTCAGACTTGTTATTGAGGACTCTAGAACCCCAAAAAATCATTGGAAAATGTTCAAAGCAGAACCCCCTTTACCAAGTTCTGCATTGTGGTGGTTAGTGCCTTAGAGGTAGGCCCACTGATAACTCAGAACGTGACAAGTTTTTTGTTTGTGTTTTTGTTTCTGTTTGAGAGATTTTTGCTCTAAGGCATATGCACTTGCTGGAGAGACAGAGAGGAAAACAAGAACTTACCCCCACAGAGGGGATGGCCATACCGCAATCCCTTCTCGTCCATTCTTCTCTCGGATCTTGGGCATGCACGCACATGTGCCTGGCATGAGTTTAAGCCACTGCATCTGGAACTCATCCAGGACTCAAACTGTGTCAGCTACATGGGAGTCCAGTGACATAACCATTATTCTACCTGCTGGTCCCCAACATGTTTTCTTCTCTTGTCTTCTTATTTCCAGGAGCTTTAAAATCTCAGGAAATTTTACAAATTCACTTATCTCTATATTCAAATTCTGCAGGCTAGTTTTTTATTTTGCTACATACTAAATGAAAATGCAGGTTACATGGACTAAAGAAGTTTCTAAAACTGTTAAGGCTTTTTGTTTCGTTTTGTTTTCTTTAGTTTTACTATAGTGTTCACGTGCTCACCGAGAAAGACAGAAAGAGAGGAAAAGGGAGAAATCACCTCCAGCAGGGGGGCACTCCAAAATCCCTTCCCCCCTATTCTCCTCTTGGGATTTTGGGCACGCATGCACACATGCCTGGCGTGATTTTCAAGCATATGCGCCTGATGTGTTCTCAAGCTGCCAGGTCCACGGCTAGGACCGCATAGTCAGTCAGACATGGAATCCATCACCTTAACCTCCATATCAGCTACTGGACCAGATTTGTAATGTAAAGTGTATTCTAAAATGGATCTGAAATGCAAATTTTAGAACTAGGACATAGAGAAAAGTAAGACTAGAAAGGACTAAAATTTCTAATCCTTTTTAGCAAGTCAGATAAATGAAAATGCGAAAGACTTTCAAATATAGGTGTGTCTTTAAACCCAGAAAATAGAATCTGTTGTATTTTATATTTTAATAACCAAGTAAAATCAACAACTAATCAAGTTTGGGGCTTAGAAGTAGTTCTTTATTAAATGAGTTCAGTGGTCTCTTAATTCCAACAAGGGGCAAAGGGCCAGGACCACACCTGTGGGTGCTGTGCACACATCGCAGCGCAAGGGTGGAAACACTTGTTACTTGTTTAAGACAGAAACCGCATATCTGGCCTAGAGTACCTTACCGACAGCTAATTCAAATAAATTTTCCTCTGGAATTTAATCTTATACATATTCTTAGGTGGCATAGCCCAAGGAAACCCCTTTATTAAACTGAGCCCCGTGGGCATTCTCAAACATTTTAATTCATTGATTATTAAAAATTAAACCTCTCAAGCTGAATAAGAAACCCTGAGGATTTGGGGAAGCTGACTTGGTATCAGAGACTTAATGAAGTTTTCTCTTTACGTTGAGAGTGTTTGGTCAAACAGAACTTTCTGTAACAATCCATATCACCAAGGAGGAGTTAAAGTCAATCGTGTACCTGTATTTACTCTCTAGGATGAATCTTCAGCACATCGAGACCGTGGTCAGAAGGACCTCACAAACATACGTAACATACGTTGTATTAAATTACCATTCCATACTATTTTAAAAATTAATTTATTATCATTTTTTAATTTGGCCAGAGACAGAGAGAGTGAGAAATGAAGCTGCCAGGTGCAGGACTCAAACTGTGGTCGGCCATGTGGGAGTCCAGCGCCCCAGCTACTATGCCACCTGCCAACCCCACCATTTCATGCTATTAAGACCATGTTCTTTACAGAAATTAGGCCTCATCCATTATAGTTTCTCTTTCGTTCTACTGTATATCAGTCAACTAGAAAGGAGAAAATTCTATTTCCTTGTAATATTACCAACATAATACTGAATAATAATAAAAAAAAGACTACTTTGTTTTCCCCAGATTTAGATGTATTTTTAATGCAGTGATTTGGTTTTTGTTTTGTTTGTTTTGTTTTAGTTTTTGCTGTAGGGCACATGCTCATGAGGAGAGAGGGAGATAGAGAGAGAGAAATCATTATTCATTATATATGGAGAGAAGTCATTATACATGTCCCAGGGGGGATGTCCATGCTGCCATCCCTTCTTCTCCATTCTCCTCTTGGGATTTTAGGTGCATGTGCATATGCACCCAGGGTGATTTTCAAGCCATCGGGTCTAGGACTCAAACTGCAGTCAGCTGTGTGGGATCCAGATGCCCTAACCTCCACGCCACCTGCTGGCCCACATTGATTTGTTTTTATAAATAAGTTTCTATTCTGATAATAAATGTTATGCATTCTCATTATGAAAGGATTTGAAACTATATGAGACAATAAAGAAAATAAATTTCATATATATTCTCTCTCCTCAGGAAAAACACCATTACTATGATCTGAATGTTTTGTCTCAACATTTGAGCTGTCAGGATGCTAAAAACTGTTCAAGTTGGGACCAGCAGTTGGCATGATGGCTATGTCGCTGGACTCCCATGTAGTCAACCAAGGTTTGAATCCTGGATCCGGTAGCTTAAACTCACACTGGGCGCGTGTGCGTGCGTGCCCAAGATCCTAAGAGGAGAATGGAGGAGAAGGGATTGCAGTGTGGCCATCCCCCCTGGGGCATGATTTCTCACTTTCTGTTTCTGTCTCTCTGTCTCTCTTTCTAGCGAACGCACATGCCCTATAGCAAAAACCTCTCAAAAAAAAAAAAAAAAAAAAAAAAACATTCAAGTTAAAACACCCAAAATGGTCCTTGTTTTCTACCCTCTCTGAGGCCGGATGAGTTTCTGTGACTTGCTCAAGACCATAGCAGAGGTAGACCCTGTGAGTAACCCTTCTGCCTGGGCCCATGTTCTCCCCATGTGATAAGCACACTCAGAGCTCTCCCAGGTCCTACATCAAACCTGAGTCACCTTGCAAGATGTTTTCTTCTGTTACCTCTGAAATACTCTGTAAGAGTCCCTTTTTCAGATGCAGAAACTCCTACATTTTTTTTCTCCTGATTAGAATAGTCCCATTTTCTCTTTCATAGATTTGTCTTTTTAAATGCAGTAGCTTTATTAATTTTTTTCTCATTCTCTTTATTATAGAATATAGGAGGTTGGTTATCCAATTGATTAGAAAAACAAGTGAGGCTCAAATATTTGATTTCTATTTTATAGCAAGAAATTATGCCAGCATTAATTTTAGTTTGGCTTATTTATTTAACAAAAAGTCAGCATTGTATGTCTAGGGTTGCACTATTCAATAAGTCTATTCATGTCTCAGTCATTATTCACTCCTAAATAACGTCAAACATCAGAAGTTAATTTCTGGTCACAGCTCTATGAGGGGAAACTTTTTTTTTTTTTTTTTTTTTTTTTTGAGAGGTTTTTGCTATAGGACGCATGTGCTTGCCAGAAAGACAGAGAGAGACAGAGAGAGAGAAAGCGAGAAATCACCCCCCAGGGGTGATGGCCACACCCCAATCCCTTCTCCATTCTCCTCTCGGAATCTTGGGCACGCACGCACACACGCCTGGCATGAGTTTAAGCCACTGGGTCCGGGACTCGAACCGCGGTCGACTACATGGGAGTCCAGTGACATAGCCATTATGCTAACTGCTGGTCCAGGACGCGAACCGCGGTCGACTACGTGGGAGTCCAGCGACATAGCCATTACGCCTGCGGGAAACTTTTAAGAGGTATTTCAAAATAAACTGTGGGGTTCTGTATTGGCCAAAACCAAGCTAAGAGAAGCTACTTGTCCTTCTCAATGATTGGTAAAATTTCTTAGTTTTCTCAGCCAGTGTGATACATTCTTTTAGTCATTAGGACAATGGTTCACCAATGAACTAAGAAAATAGAAATAATCTGACGGTTGCGATTCGAGGTTATTTTTATATTTTGACTTTGACTTTTCCCCCCCTTACCTAGACCTAGAATGTTCACTGTGATTCTCAAAGAATATTATTCTAGAAATATTAGGCAGTAGGGCTTACACAACATGAATGTCATACACAGGAGACAATCAAAAGCTCTAACAATCCAAACAGGAATCACAAGGCATATCTTTTTTCTATGACAGTAGAAAAAATGAAAATACTTGTAAGTAGAAGCTACTAATCCCTAAAGCCTCTGAGTAGAGTGGAAAAACCCCCGAGAAAGAAATTAATAACTTTCAAAGTGTGGCTTTGAAAATTGAATTAATAAAAATGCTCCCCCCTTTTAAGCCACTATAATAATAAAGGTCTTTTATTTTTCAAAACCTCGACAGAAATATATATAAAAGTCGGAGAACAAAAAACATAAATTTCCAGGGAGAAATCTTACAAATATTATGCTTCAGGTCCTCAGCAATAGTGAGAGCAGAGACAGCAACAAGTCAAATCTTCTCCTTCATTTCTTTTATTAAATTTTTTGACGATTTTTATATCATCCCTCTATCATAATTTCCAGGCAACTGAAGGATAAAATCTCTATTGAATTTGGTATTTTCCTTTCTGCAAACACACACTTGTACTAACCTTGTCCTCCCCCAAAATAATAATTGTAATTAATTATTTTATGTCTTTTAGCAGTAAGTTATAATCCTACAGCATATCAGATGATTAGATATAAAGAAAGAGTCATGCCACACATAAAAAGGGAATGTTTCCGTGTTCAAAAAACAGGGTATTTATGTTCAAGCAAACACCCTGGATTTAGAATAACTCCAAACAATATAAATCCCAAAACTCTACGTATTTTTCATGCAGATGGGAATATATGCTCATTAAGCAGAGGCAAGTTGTCGAGTCAAAAGTCCAAGCACTATAAATCAATTCTCCTTACAAAAAACAAAGCCCAAATTTTCCATATACATAGACACAGAAGTTTCCTGTGGCAATGAGGGAACTTTCAAACCATAAACTCTAGAGTTTCCAATGAAGCATCGCTCATCTTTACATTGCTCACTCTACTTTTTGCAGAGAGACAGAGAAAATGAATCATCCCACCAAGTGAGAGGGGAGAGCTAAGAGGAAGACTAAAACTCTGGCCCTTAGACCAGAAATCAGCTTTGGATTTTTATTTCTTAAGGTTTATATTTTCATTAGTCATTTTTTTTTTCTTTTTAAGAAAGATTTTTGCTATAGGACATTGTACTCAAGGAGAGACAGAGAAAGACAGGAGGTGAGATATCACCCCCCAGAGGGGATGGCCAGACTGCAATCCCTTCTCCTCTAGTCTCCTCTTGGGATTTTGGGCACACACACACACACACACACACACACCCTTAGTGTGAGTTTCAAGCCGCTGGGTCCAGGACTCGAACTGCAGTCAGCCATGTGGGAGTCCAGCGATGTAATCACTATGCCGTCTGCTGGTCCCAGTCATGATATTTTCAATATTCAAAACACTTTCTACTAGTCAGGATTTGGGGAGTGATAAAAGGATGCCCTGTCTCCATATGGCTCTTCAAATGACTGAATTCCCAACAACAATGCCTTTGGGTTGAGGCATTGTGGTTCCAAACTGAGAAAAGACTGTCCTCTACCTAGAATCCTAGCTAGGGCAGTTCCTGAGGTGTTAAATGATTCTCCCACTCATTCATTTATTTATTTATGTACTCAGACATTTGTTCATTAAATCTATTGCATGCTCACTAATGTTGGAGAAGAAGCACACTAAGGATACAGTAATAAACAAGGGAGATACTGTCTTTGCCAATGAGAGAGGCTGAGTCATCTTTTGATGGTGCAAGTTTGTCTAATGCGGCTGAGTGGAAAGATCTGAAAGTCAAAAGCCAAAGGCAGATGAGCATGCATACATTTGTCAGGGCAGTGCCTTTTCTAGTGTTAAATTTCCCCCCATTTCTTCCTCATGCCAATTCAGCAGGAGCTCAGATGGAGGGCTCTGACAATAACGTTTTCAGAGAGTGTCTAGAATGTTCTCTATACTTAGATTACCAATGTTTGGGCCATGTTATTGCTCGGGTAGGTTTATCTCTTTCCATTATACCTGGGGCCATGCTAATTTCATTTATATCACTGCCAAAAAATGGGGGGACTTACATTTTGTCATGTTTCATCCTGTTAAGTTTTATATTAACTATGTACATACTGTGTAACGTGCTTACTTGTTAAGTGTATTTGCTGTTAAAAAATCAATATACAGGGAAAAGTTCTTCTGAAAGGCATAAAAAATCATAGGTCCCAGGTATGTTCAGGAAATCCTACAAGAACAAAATCCCTGGCAATGAAGTTCTGTTCAAGAACAGGAGATAGGGACCAGCAGTTGGCGTAAGGGCTACGTCGCTGGACTCCCATGTAGTCGACCGCGGTTTGATTCCTGGACCTGGTGGTTTAAATTCATGCCAGGTGCGTGTGTGTGTGTGTGTGTGTGTGTGCGCGTGTGTGCTGAAGATCCCGAGAGGAGAATGGAAGAGAAGGGATTGTGGCGGCGTGGCCATCCCCCCCGGGGGGGGGGGGGGGGGGGGGGCGGTGATTTCTCGCTTTCTGTTTCTCTGTCTTTCTGGCTAGTGCAGGTGCCCTATAGCAAAAACCCCTCAAGAAAAAAAAAAAAACGGAGATCACCCTCTCTCTAGAAAGGAAAGGGCCCTTTTCAATTGTTAAGTTCAAAAAATATTCTTTTCTTGCTCATATTAACAGAAAAATCCCTTCTCAAAGAATATTTTATGTCTGCTCTGATGCTGCAAAAAAAAAATTATTTCTCCTATTATTGCCACCTTGTGGACAAAGATGATTTCTTTACAAAGCACAGGGGACCATATCTGAGTTTTACCACCAGATGGCAGCATATGACCAAGTTTTTAAAGATCGCGGCTCAGGAAAACTTAGGGTTTTGTTCCTCAGAAGGGAATGTTCTGCTCTTAACAGAAGAGAATGAATTTAAAAAGAAAAAATAGTACAAAATAAGTACTCCATTTTTATTCCTTTAAGACAGGTGAAATTCAAAGTGTTAAGATCTTCAGTAGTGCACAAAAAGGTTGATTTATTGCAGGAATAGGGAGAAATACCTAAAAATGTAATTAGTAACTTTATTTTTAAAAAATAGTTTAAGGGAACCAGCAGTTAGCGTAATGGCTATGTCGCTGGACTCCCACGTAGTCGACCGCGGTTCGCGTCTCGGACCCGGTGGCTTACAACTCATGCCGGGCGCGTGTGCGTGCGTGCCCAAGATCCCAGAGGAGAATGGAGGAGAAGGGATTGCGGCGTGACCATCCCCCCTGGGGGGTGATTTCTCGCTTTCTGTCTCTATGTCTCTCTCTGTCTGTCTGGCGAGCGCACGCGCCCTATAGCGAAAAACTTCTCCAAAAAAAAAAAAAAAAAAAGAGAGAGAGAGAAAAAAATAGTTTAAGAAAATATATTTTTCTCTAAATTTTTCTGATATTTTCTTCAAAATTGCAGTATATGAGAATGCCTTTGTATCCCTCCTTTAATCATCTCTGTAATTGTTTAGGAGAGATTGTTTCCTAAAAGATTCATTTAGAACGTGTAGACTCTTACCAAGCCTATAGTGACTGGTTAATGCAGGCACATGGCTAGCTTCCTCCTGACTGAAATGCTGCTTCTTCAATTTGCTCTCCTAACATTTTGTGTGTGTGTTGCGGGTGAAGGGGTGGGGTATCTAGAATCTCCCTGTACGTTTGTTATTCATCATATTACTGCAATAGATTTTTTTTTAACATATCTTTTTCATTCTTTGGGCCTGCATTGCCATGGTTTACTTATCTTTTTCAGTTCACCAAAATTGCACAAATCATCCTCTCTAGAAGAGATTTGACCACAAAACTGGTAACAAAAATTGTTATTTATTGAGCATTTACTATGTGCATGGCCGATTGTAAGAACAGTACGTTCATTAACTAATTTATAGTTCAGATTTATTAGGGTATGTTAAACTCATTTTACTGATGATGGAATGGAGGCAAAGTGGGCTAAAGAGACATTTTCTAGTTTAATCGGAATTATTGGCCTCCCTGACTGTCCTGGTTCCCGAACAATGACTTGGACTCATTCCCTTGAAGCCTGTGGACCAGCGATGGAGCAGGAGAAGCTGTTCTTTACCTGAAGGTGATACCTTCCAGGATTTAGGCTCCTCTGGGTAAAGAATATCATTCTGTGGGCTTGAGGTATCCTTACATATTTTCTTAAAAATGGGGCCAGCAAGTGATGCAGTGGTTAAGGTGCTAGACTCCCACGTGGCCAACTGTGGTTCAAGTCCCAGACCTGGTGGCTTTCTTTCTCACTTTCTCTTTCTCTCACACTCTGTGTATCTCTTGGTCAAATTTAAATAGTAATAACAAATAAAATAAAATAAAATAAATAATTCTTAAAAAAAATACAATGAGCCAAGAGGCATGACCCAAGAAAGAAGAAAATTTGTACTTTGCATAAGAGCACAACTTTCCAGCCAGTACTAAATCATGTTTTTGTTTTTGTTTTTGTTTTTAGATTTTTCCATAGGGAGCATATGCTCACCAGAAAGAGAGAGACAGTTCAGGACTCTAACTACACAGTCAGTCCTGTGGGATCCAGCACCTTAAACCACCATGCCACCTGCTGGCAGTGTTGAATTATGTTAATGGCCCAGTGATACCCCCTAGAGTTATAGAGGCCTTGCTTTTATTTATTTATTTATTTTTTTTGGAGAGGTTTAGAGCACATGAATTCCCCAGAAAGAGAGAGAGAGAGACAAAGACAGTGAGAGGGAAAATGAGAAATCACACCCCCACCCCCCAGAGGGAATGGCCATGCTGCAATCCCTTCTCCTCCATTTTCCTCCTGGGACCTTGAGCATGCATGCACACACACCTGGTGTGATTTAAAGCCACTGGGTCCAGAACTCGAACTGCAGTTGGCCATGTGATAGTCCAGGACGCAATTGCAACACCATTTGCTGGCCCCCAGAGGCCTTCCTTTTCTAATATATATATATATATATATATATATATATATATATATATATATATATATATATATATATGTGTGTGTGTGTGTGTGTGTGTGTGTGTGTGTGTGTATGTGTGTATGTATATATATATATAACAAAGGAGTATTGTGGAATGCTGGACTGGGTTCTAGCTATAGAAGTGGGAGCCTTTAATTTCAGGCTCAGCTCTGAGTCTTGCTGTCTGTGTGAGCTCACTGAATCTGTTCCCTTATATTAGGATAAATGCAGCTTCTCTGCAGCACCCATGCAGCAATATGCAAGCCATACGTTGATTTCAAAGAAAAGATATAAAGCAGGTACTAGGAGAGAAAACAAGAGGCAGTATGTTCCGTACACAATTGAAACGTTAGGGATCAGATAATGAGATATGAGATATGCGGAGAAGGCTGTCGCCAGGAGAAGGCTGGTGTTTCACGTTCTAGCAGAATCTGCGGCACTTCCAGGTGAGAATGGCACCAGTTACTGGCTCCCACTAGAAGAGAACTCTTCCTCTATCTTTCTGTATGAACTTACACTGTGTCACATTTATTTATTTATTTTCTCTCTTTTTTTTTTTTTTTTTTTGGAGAGGTTTTTGCTATAGGGCGTGTGCGCTCACCAGAAGACAGAGAGACAGAAAGCGAGAAATCACCCCCCAGGGGGAATGGCCACGCCACAATCCCTTCTCCTCTCGGGATCTTGGGCACGCATGCACACGCGCCCAGCCTGAGTTTTAAGCCACCGGGTCTGGGATGCAAACCATGGTCGACTACATGGGAGTCCAGCGATGTAGCCATTACGCTAACTGCTGGTCCCTGTCACATTTATTGATTGGAAATACCTGAAAGTAATGGACCTGCAGGATAGGAGGGCAGGCGCTGATGTCTTTCAGTATCCTCAGAATCGTACCCAGATCTGTGCCAGCTAGCATGATATAATAAAATTTTCAGACTGGGTTCCCTTCCAGTGTGCCTGAAGTTAGCTTTTTTTTTTTTTTTAAGAATTATTTTTCATTTAACTGTATTTATTTATTTTAGTTTGACCAGAGAGGGACAGAGTAAGAGAGAGAGTGAAAGTGGGAAAGCAAGTCCCCAGGTCTGGGACTCAAACCACGGTTGTCATGTGGGAGTCCAGCACCCCTAACCACCAAGTCATCTGCCAGCCCCGACACAGTTAGCTTTAAGGAACTGCCTGATGGCACTGGTTTTGCTAATGCTGTATTGTAGCCAAAATGTTCAGACTTCTGACACTAGAACAATTGTGCCATTCTTTATTGCCATCATAAGAACACTAGATAATGACCTAGGGTTTAAGAGCTTCTCCTGGTGACCTTTGGGTAGACAAATGAAAAATCCATGAGGACAAGATTAGTAGGTTGCACTGAGTGTCAGAAACTCTGCAGACCAGAATTCAAAGATACGACCTATTTGTGCTAAATCAGAGAATAAGGAATTTAGCTAATCAGCTCCCGGCTGTACTAGGTTAGAAGATGCATGGCACCTACTTGATTTTCTCCTATTTCAGTGGTTCTAGATCTTCTCTTTTGGCCTGCTGTGCATCCACAGTGGCTGCCACACAGGGCCTGGGCTACAACAGCAAACAACAGGCACAGCCCCTCCCTCCATGGAACACAAAGCCTACTGCAGAAGACAGGCATAATCAAAGCATCAGACAGATACATTTGAAACTAAAACTGAGCGGGGTTTTATGAAGGAGAGCAGAGCTTATTTATAATAAAGGGACTTGAGTTCATCACGGAGACCAAGGAAGATTTTCCTGTGGAAGGGAAAACTGGATTCTAAAGAAGGAGTGAGGGTGAGATATACTGGGTCCAGGCCTCTGTGACAGAGGAAACGGTACCATGAACAGCGAAGGAGGGCTAAGGGAACTGGAGTGCGGAGGTGACAGCTGCTGAGGAGTCTGGAAAGGGGCGAAGGATATTGTGGAAGACCAAAAAAACCACGTGCAGGATTCTGGTCTTTGTCCTATAAGCCACAAAAAAGCATGAGCAAATTTCCAGTAGGAGTAGAAGGTGACCAGAAGGCCAATTCAGAAGGCTTTCCCTGGCTGAGGAGCCTAGTCACTACTTTTGAAATAAAAAAACCAAAACAACAACAACAAAAAACAATGTTACTCAGGAATGCAGGGCTATGTGTAATGGTCACAGAGAAGAAAATCCCACTGTTAGTTTGGGCTGCTAGAACTGACCAACGTTTAAGTTGGTGCCGAGATTCAAAATGTTATCCTATGAACATTTTACGTATTTGCATGGAAAGAGCCAAGAGTATTGTGGTTTATTTGATAAGGAGCCTTTGAAGGGATTCCAAGAATTTGGCCCATGTGAGCTCTCCCAATCCTGAGATTTATTTATACATCCAACAAGTATTTATTGAATATCTGCTACACGCCAGGCACAAATCTAAGCACTAGAGACACGATATTGACGAGACACGCACTGTCGCTGCCCTCCTGGAGGGTATATTCTAACGGAAGAGACACACCGGAAATAAGCAAGTACATCACAGGATGCCAAGGAGAGAGAAATGCACTAGACTAGTAAGCAGGGAAAGGAATGGAGAAAGAACGGAGGTTACTACATTTGGTAATGTGGTGGGGGGAGTCCTTACTGAGGTGTGATATTTCGGTAGAAATGCAAATAAAATGATTGAGTGTGCATTACAAACATCTGGGAGAGGTAGGATCCAAGCAGACAAAACAGCTTGTGTGAAGGTTTCAGAGTTGGAGCAAACTTGGCATGTTGGAAGAAGAGCAAGATGGCGGCTGGCTTGAAGGAAGTGACCCAGGAACAAAATCATAGCTTAGGGCTGGGGCCCAGATAAATGCTATGATGCCACCAAACTGCAGTCCAGAGGCTTTTGCGTTCCAGACTCAGAATTCTGGCACTTGTGTACACACATAACACATAGCATCAAGTACCTGTAGTTGCAAATCATTTTTTTGCTACCTCCGGCTGCACAATATCTATTCCAACTACCTCTTTCTATTCTTCTTTCTCTCTATCTCTAGCAGAATCTGTTTCTATTAAAATGTTCTTTCCACCCTTTCTCTCATTCTCCTTTCAGTGGAGAGTACCAGACTATCCTCATATTTATTCTTAATTGATAAAAGATTGTTTATTTGTTTTCGTTTTGTTAAATGTTTCTTTTTTAGAAATTGGCACCACCGTACACTTCAAGCAAAAAGGTATGGCTTTCATTTTTGATTACCTTCTATATCTAAGGTTAAAATTTCATAGCAATATAATGTGGTCTCATATATTCCTTATCTTAAATGTTCACGGTTACTTCTTGCAGAGTTGCATTTTTGTAAATGCTCACAACTCAGTGACAGAGCTTTACACGGAGACTCTTTCTCAGGCACTTGTTGGCTCTTTGTGTGAATACATTGCCGAAGGACACAGAGAAGAATCTCTTAGTATGAAGCCTCTGAGCAGTGGCTGTTTCCTCCTGCCTCGTGTTCTCAGGTCTTTGGAAAGCCTGACTCTATTGCAGCACCCTGGACTGTTAGGCATCCCAGGAGCTGCCATCGCATGCCCTGCAGAGCCCCAAGCACCTCCACCAACCACACGACACATAATCCACATACCTTTCTCAACGATGTGCAGCAAGGTCAAGGCATTATAAAACAGACCCTAAAATGCAAACAGCTACCGATTCTGAGGTGCCCTCTGTACAGACCCAGTAGGTCATAATCCCTAACAGCTTCTCTTCTCAGACCACAAAGGCA
This sequence comes from Tupaia tana, assembly GCA_026018925.1. Classification (NCBI taxonomy): domain Eukaryota; kingdom Metazoa; phylum Chordata; class Mammalia; order Scandentia; family Tupaiidae; genus Tupaia; species Tupaia tana. The sequence continues at coordinate 18,505,465 of JAKSZU010000020.1, read as the reverse complement.
CATGGGAGGCCAGACATCACCCTCCTTAAGTCTATGTGATCACTCACTTGCTTATCCATTGTTTCATTTAAAGATGTCATTCCTCTGAGCCTCAAAAGGGATGAGACAACCTCTTTCTGTGGGACGTAGGCCCTACTAGTGACCAAGAGCTACAAACATTTTAAACACCTATTGCTTACTTCCGAGAATGAACCAACACCTTGTTTATGGCTCGTTCTAAGAAGGCAGCAGAAAGAAACAGTGGGAATATACTGATATATTTGGGACGAGATTAGGATTTCTCAAGGCAAGAAGGCATAAACAATTGTCCTCTTCACCCATTGGCCACTCCCTCATGCCACGAGGCTAATCAAGTTTGAAACTTAAGGTTTACTATTACCTATCATACCTAGGACTTCATTGTGAATGACGAGATGAGGTATAGTTTTGCTTTTTGTTTCCGTTTTTGTTTCAGAGACCATCAAGATGAACTATCAATATCATCAGAAAGAGTATTGGTCTAAAATTTGAAAAAAAAATGCGTGTGCCAAAATGCTTGATGTTTTTTGATGGAAAAGCTATGATGACCCTAACTTTACTAGGAGAATACGTCAGCCATACCAAATTCTCCCCTTTATAGAGAGTGGAGTTAACGTATAAAAAGTTTTGTAGGAAGAGCCAAGATTTCATTCTAGTACCCATTACTCGAAGAAAACATCAGTCGTTTCCTTAATCTAATCTACCCCAGCATGAAGTGGCACGTTTTAGTCTCCAATTCATTCAGCCGGAGAAGCTACACAGTAGTGGCAGAGAATGAGGACCAGGTGGCGCTAAAGTCAGTCTTATCAGGTCTCCCTTTAGATGTGGCTTCCAGCAACACCAGGCACATTACTCTGCACATCTAGATAACAGCGAAGAGATTGAGGAGAGGCTGCCAATTATTTTTCTCCTTTGTTTAATTACTTTTAATTCTTTAGACTTTTGTTTTATGTTTTCAGTCATTAGATCAGCCTTTAACAATCCTAAGAATTCAAACTTAAACTCCTCTGGTCTTTGCTCTCTTCTTATATGGCTGAACTACGTACAGGAATAAAATCATGATTATTCTTCAGAGACTTAAAGGAATCCCAAGAATCCCTGAGGGCAGGATGAATGACCACTTTTCATAAAATTAGTTCCAAATCCAAGATATGGGCCCTAAATACTCTGGAGAAGCTACAGAAATCTCCCATCCAGATTAGAATTGCCCAATGTCTCCAAGCACATGTTCTCTGAAACAGGTGTTGAAGCATCACTTGGTCCTTTCTCAGAGATTTTACTAAAAAATAAATACATTGGCTCAGAATCCTGCATCAGATTTGTAGTGTAGGTGCTTGCCAGAAGTTCTCATATCTAGCAATTCCAGGATGTCTTATCAGTCCTGTCCTTAATCACAAAATCCCTTTTGTATGCACTGTCATGGCAAAGTGCTATCCTACATGCACTTTGATACAGAGTCTCCCTCATCCTACCCTGGGGATGAGAACCTTGCCTGGTATGTTGACTCCTGGTTCACATTCCTGCTGGAGCTGAATTTTCCCCCCTATGGTCAAACATTAAACACCTCAACCCAATTCCCACCAATGCCTTTGATTCTGGTTGGCATTTCACCCCCTTTTGTCATCTAAACTTCTATGTTAGTAATAATAATATTAATACCATTTACTGAATATTTATCAGATACCACACGTATCAAGATGTGTGTGCGCACATTCTATAATGTGGTTAGATACCAAGATGTGATTTTTATCTACTCTATGAAAAACATGTAGCACAGTTTGGAATTGTGGTTCTACTTGCTCATCTATTCTCAAGGCTAATTCATGTTTGCCGACTCTGGCTTTTATTATAGCTGTCAGTATATGAAAGCACTTGCTGAGCCTGGCCATCTGGCTTGGGAAATAAGATTTATCATTTGCATTTCCACAAATAAGCAGAAATTTCATAACTTTGAACTAAAACATAATTAATGATTTTGTTGATTATGCTTCCTGGAAATAGCCATTAGCTGAAATAGTCTCCTATGCAGTCGCATGTATCTGTAATTGCAAACACACTTGTGCTGGTCTCCCGGCTATCACCCATGTCCACTTGCATTTTTTCCAATCCTATTTATTTACTCTCAAAATCAATTATGAAAAGAGCGAGTCATATAAGCACATTAGATAGCTATACAAGAGCATTTAATAAATAAGAATTGGTGGAGAAGGAGATATCTTCGACAGATGCACAAAATGCATTTTAAACATATCATAATAATGCTATTAAGGATAAAATTAAAGATGAACACAGTCACCTGAGATCCCCTATTATAAATCAGAATAGTGTGTAAAAATAAGTTAATTTTGAATTATGTGCACTGAAAGACCGATACTATGTGTTTATGTTATGTGTGCATACATACATACATATATATATATATAAACATATACATATATCATGTATTTTTTTGTGTAATGCATTATGAAGAATGTTTTACATGGCTGTATTTCTCCAGGTTAATATATGTATGTGCTATCGATTTAATGAGCTAATACTTGCTTTCTCAAATAGTTACTATTATTCAAATAAAATGGAAAGGCTCACCTGTTTAGCCTTCGCCAGATTCCACTCCACTCCGGGATATCTGAAAGAGAATATAGCTCCTCTTAGCACTAAATCTGAGAGGAAGGAAATAAGCAGAACTGGGCTCTTTCTGAAAAGCTCCTGTTTCATATTGTCCTGGGGGTAAAACAAATTAGTGTTGCTTAATCCTATATGGCTTTAACTTTTGTGTAGTCGTCTGTTTTGAGAAGTCTCTTTGATACACTAACATAAACAACGTGCCAAGGGGCTCAGGCCATGTAATGTCCAGAGGAGCTGAAAGGATAAGAAAGTAACACTGCCACCAAGCTAGAAGCCCTGGAAAGCTGCTGCTAAGAGTGCTGGAAGGTGCCAGAAGTTCAGAAGATGGGGGGGCTGTGATGTGCAAGCCATAGAGAGAGTGGATGAGGACAGACATTGAGCTAGAATTCAGGTGTTTTTGCAGGATCCAGCATCTCATTGAACCTTAATTCTTCATGAAAGACATAGACCTGAAGGTAGTTAAAGTACCTTTTATTAATATGATCCTAAAGTCACTCAGAGAAGTGGAGAATTCACTGACTAAACATTTCATTTCCTTATTCTGTGTTTCCATAGCTTTACACACAATAAAGCTCATTTTTTAACAGTAACCGTGCAGCTCAAAGTTTATGTAGATTCCAATTTTTAAATTAAGTATTATATAGATTCTCATTCTTAAGTATTGTTTGTAGCTTTCTCAAGAAGCTATTCTAGTCAAAAATATTCTATTAGAAATCTTTTTTGTGGAGATGATGTTTGTCTCCTTGGTGTTTTTGTTTGTACTGGTTACTGTTTTAATCAAACCCAAGTTTCATTTGCCAAACGCTTGACAAGACCCTCACTGGGTAAACTCAGTATGTAGTGGTGACAGGCTATGGCTCTGGAGTGAAAAACCTGGGAAAAACTCCAGCTCTTCAGCTGATGAACTGTGCAAATTTGAGCAATGGATTTAACTTCTCTGTGCCTCCATTATTTCACTGTAGAACAGGTTTCATTATAGTACCCACCTCAGGACATGGTTGTGCACTTATATTTATGAGCATTAATAATAGCACGGTGCAGAGAGTGCTATATAATTGGTTGTTGTTGCTTTTATTGTTAAAAAACCAAAAAAGGTTAGGAGACCATTTTTGAATCCAGCATTTTCCTTGATAGCCTACCTCCAATCTGGTATGCTTGTAAACAGCTTTGGAAAAATTTACATACCAGAGAGCACTTAGAAAATATCATGATTTTACACACACAGGCACCCACACACTACGTATCAATCCGCATCTGTGCTCTCAGACTTCATCGTGATTCATAATTGTAGTCACTCGTTTCTTTTGACCATCATTGTGTAAGTATGTAGTCTTAAATCCAGAAGTCTCTGTAATAAAATTACACAGTTCTTCCCCTTAGTGGAATATGAGCGGAGCCATACAAAAGGAGAAAATGGAACAACTCAGAGGAGACAAGCTCTTCACTCAAATTTAGCAGTTCTGTCCTTAGCCTCCAATTTCCATCAATACATCAACACTTTATACACCTCTTTTTCCACCCCATTTTCCCTCTCAAATCCACACTCATCTCCCAGTTGTGTTCAAATTGGAAAAGATAGGATAGCGGAAAGAGACATAGACTACCAATCCAATTTCAATTCCATGTGAGTTATTCTCAGTTCTGCTCCTGATTCAGGTCTGCTTCTTAACCTCTCGTGATTGGTTTGTTTGCTTTTGTTGTTGTCATTTTTTTCCCTTAACTTTTGCTAAAGAGTGTGTGTGTGTTCAACATAGAAAAAGAGAGAGAGAGAGAGAGAGAGCAAGAAAGCAACCCCCCTCGAGGAGGGGATGACCACGCTGCAGTTCCTTCTCCTCCATTCCTCTTGTGGAATTTTGGGCATACATGCACACATTCGCACACGCTCAGCATGTTCTTAAGATGCTGGGTCAGAGGCTCGAACCATGCAGGCAGCCATGTGGGGTCCAACTGCCCTAACCACTACACACTGGCTGGCCCGTTGCCTTGTCTTCTGTTTTTGATGTTTAAAGTGACGAGTTTAAATGAAGAGTTTGGACAAGATTAAGATTCTACAGTTTCTCGATTCATTTTCTACCATGCTAAGGTGTCACTTAGCCTTAAGTGTTATTTTAAAACAATTCCCCTCCCCATCAGTAAATAACTAATTACTGCTTCTGGGTCTCGGGCTGGTTCCATATTTTACTGACGGAGAAGCTGTTCAGGTTGGCCAGAAGGACCCTTCCCAGGGACTGGAACCTAAGGAGTGTGGGCGTCACAGTGCCGTGCAGGGCAGCACAAGCACAAGGCAGCAGGCTGAGCAGGAGCTGCTGCTCCACCAGACACATCCCTGACAGCCAGCCTAGGGACATCAGCAAGAGCGTTTTGTGTCTTGATTTTGTATTTCAACCAATGATATCCCCTAAGATACTTGTAACTTGGGACCAGCAGTTAGCATAATGGCTATGTCGCTGGACTCCCATGTGGTCGACCACCATTTGAATCCTGGACCCGGTGGCTTAACTCATGCCGGGTGCGTGTGTGTGTGTGCCCAAGATCCAGAGAGGAGAATGGAGGAGAAGGGATCATGGTGTGGTCATCTCCCCTGGGGGGGTGATTTCTCACTTTCTGTCTCTCTGTCTCTCTCTGTCTTTCTGGCGAGTGCGCACACCCTATAGTAAAAACTTCTCAAAAAAAAGATACTCATAACTCAAGAAGGAGGAGAAGGATTTAGGACTGTCTTTGAGCCCTTTTTGAGCAGCAAGTAAGCGCAAGGATTTTGAGGCACCAGTCCTTGACCAGACCGTCCTGTGATCCACCAGCAGTGACGTGTAACATAGAGTGGGTCAGAAGTAACTATTCTTTTCTCTCTCTTCTCTTTTGCTCTGCAGGACCTGGGTCGGTGAGAGGAATAAATGGATCCATCAGTCTGGCCGTACCACTGTGGCTGCTGGCAGCGTCTCTGCTCTGCCTTCTCAGCAAATGTTAATAGAATAAAAATTTAAAAATAATTCAAAAAAAAAAACACACAAAAATGCGTCACACAGAATATGGAGAGAGAGAGAGAGCGAGATGGGGGGAGACTGTTTATTTCACAACTTTGTGTGTTTATAAGTGAAGGGGGAAAAAAAAGAAAATGGAGAAGAAAATACACATTGAAAGCAATTTTAAAGTCCATCAATAAACATTTGAGCATAATTCAGGGTGGAAAAGTTCTACCAGGAAATGTGTGTATCTACTAAGCAAACATACGCTGTGTAAAGACTACATCATGCTGAGCACATCGGGATGTTGTGAAAGTAAAGATAAGAAGACCTAGATGGATATTAACCCCCTCACACACACACTTTATCCTTCCTTCCTTCATCCTTTTTCATCAGTGGGGAAAAAAAAAAATAAGGTCTTGCCTTTGGTGTTTATACTTCCATAATCTCTTTTTCTTCTGTTTCCCATTTGAGCTGACGTGTAGCTATTTCAGACCATCAATGGAATCCGATGTTAAACATTTATCAGACTTTCCTGTCTACACTCTCTCTCCAGCTTTCAAGATCATCCCCTCTCCTTCCAATGTGTTCTGTCTCCCCCACACCTAACCCAGATATCTTCTTTTTATCACCACCACCCCTTCATCCCCACCTCGCCCGGAGCACTAATCATGCCGCAAATGCTAGAAAGTGCCATTTTAATTTTCTCCACTGTGCGCGTGTGCTCGTCTCTCGCTCTCACGTGGGTGTACATGTGTGTGAGCGTGTGTGTCTCTCTCTAAAGCATGCCAAGGGAATGGTCCATGTGTACATAGACTCATTGTGCTGTAGATACTGTCCTGCATTGTAATCGTGAGGTGCGGCTGTAACAAGTTGCTGGGGGAGATGGCGGGGAAGGAGGCAAGGAGCAGAGTCCCTCCCCCCATCCATGGCTGTCATATGACATCAGTGTGTTTTCCAACCAAGCTGTGCTCTTTCCAAGGGCAGGACCCCATATTCCTTCTAGTCCCATCATCAGAACCCAGTCGGGAGTCACTCAGAATATCACTGTCAATGAAAGTGCCTACTATCGATGGGGTGAGCAAACAGTAGAAAGAATCAGTGATGTGGGTGAGGTGACCTAGGAAAGAAGGCTTCGGATCTCACTCTTGTTCTACAAGTCTGAGGGATTTGTAGATTTCCTAGCTTTTTCCAGGCTGGGCTCTAGTCTCCTGCGGGAGTGACCAGCGTGTGTTGTACGAATCCCCAGACACCAGCAGGTCTCCAGTTGTTAACTCCCAGTGATGAGGCCTCGTGGATGAGCCACATGGAGATGCTAAGCAGTCCTGTTTTGCTTCCTCCCTAGTTTTCAAATAACACTGCTTTTGCCCCATGGATTCTCCTGAGCAGAGATTGCTTCCTGTTTCAGATAAATACAGTGAGCGTGAGCAAGGCAGGAAAAGTGGACCGATGCCCTGGCTCCCTACCCGTAGTCCAGAGAAACTGTCAGAGCTCTACTGCAAAGTACTGACCACAACAGAAAAGAGTTTACTTCCTGTGCTCCTTTGCACATTTCTGTCCTGCTGCTCTCTAGTCTATTTATCTGCTGGCCCACAGTATCCTTCTTTTGTTCTACTGATGGTGGCTGGTGTTTGCAAAGTTATTGCTCATGGTGGTGGGTCATAATCCTAGGCCAGGCTACTGGTGAATCCCTTCCCTGCTCTATTTAAATTTGCATCTACAAGAGTCACCTTGACATTAACCCTGAAGTGTGAGCTAGTCCCTTAACTGAAGAGCTGAGCCACTTGTAAAACTTTAGGCAGAAGCTGCATGAGAACCACAAAGCTTGGCATCGCCAAGATGCCAGGAAGAGTTTGTTAGGAAAGTTCTTACAGGGAGAACTGGTTCTCTGTACGTAGCTACCATTGTCAGGAAACCAACCCTTGCTCCAACTCACACTGTAGGAGGCATTGGAAGTGGCCCTGCTTATGAAAGGACAGAGATGATTATTATTGAAATCTTGCTTTAATGTAATCCTACAGAGCCAAATAGGGTACCTCATTAAGTTTTGAAAACTTGTCTGTCACATGGCATAAAATGAACAAATCCGTAACTGCCAAAAAAAAAAATAAAAGAAGAAGGAAGGAAGGAAACAAGCAAGCAGGCAAGCAAGGGAAGGGGGTAAGGAAATGATGAGGGAGGGAGAAACAGAGATCAAAAGAAAGAAAAGAAGGAACAAAGGGGAGAAGGAAGGAAGGGGAGGAAAGAAGGAAGGGAGGTGGATCAGCACAGCATTTTTCAACTTCTCCAGAGGATTCCATATCTATTTTAGAAGCTGATCACAGCCTTCTTCCATGATTTTGCAGTTTAGACATGAGACAGAAGAACAAATAGAGCTTGGCGGTAGGTAAGAGTAGGGTAGATCTTGATGTAGAACAGAAATTCTTATCCAGGAAGACAGCTAGTAAAATAGAGGGGAGGTGAGCCATAGTCTTATGGAGCATCGATTTATTGACAATCAAAAATTTCTCAAATCGTTTGGTCCTCTTAATACAGGAATAAAATATGATCATCATTGTGGATAAATATTTCCCATATATTGAAGAGGGAATCAACACCGTTAAGTGGAAGCTTTAGTAGAGTTGCTTTTAGGGAGAGAAAAGTACCAGGAGTTACTTCAGATGTTGTTTTAACTTCAGTCTGAGGAACAGATTTCTGTAGCATGTCACACAGGCTTTCCTTATGCACCTGGCCTAATTGTCTCTACTCTGTCATAAGGACATGGTCTTGCTTTTATGGGAGGAGCTTCTCCATTGAAAAATATATCTGCCATGTCAGCACCCTTTCCCTCAGTTTTAGTATAATGGACCAAATATTAAACACAATTAAAAATACATTGAAAAATTTAGTGTTTCCCTGCATCTGTAGCAGGATCAGGGAATATAAAACTCTGTCTTTGGCTCCTGTTTCAGAGGAAACATTGTAGCTTTGTGAACGTCTGTAAACAATGTGAAGAATGGGAGATAGCAGAGCTTGGAGAAAGGCCAGGACAACTGACATGGAGAAGTCATCCGAATCTTCATGTGAGATACATTCTTGAAATGTAATTCATTGTGTTGCTATAAATCCTTCCAAGAATCTTGTAGTTGGTAATCTAAGCTTGAAACTCTGCACTGAATGCCACCACATGGTTGGAAATAATTATTGAGAGGAGATAAACGCACCCATTAATCTAAATGGCTAATATATTGAACGTCCTCTAGATACACAAGGAAACTCCATCATTCAGAAAGCGAAGTCCTCAGACCCGATTTTCAGTTAACAAAAGCAGAAATGACCTTACTGAGTGCACCTCCTGAAGAATGAGAACTATCCTAGGTTTTATGACTGCAACATTGGAATTATACTCTCCATGCAGTTGTTCGTCCACAGGTTTTGCCTGGTTGGAGGAACAATCTTGCTTGGTTTGAGACGTAAAATTCCTCTATCTTGAAAGAATGAACGTTTATGGAAAAGCAGATGTGTTTTCTGTCGGGAAGGATTGTCCCATTGACCTTTGCCTTCTCTTCCAAATCAGACAAACTTTCCCCTTGCCATATATACTTTTTTACTACATAGTCAGACAACTGGGGCTATTCGTAGAGACCTTGTAAAAGTACTCGTGATTTACATGTTCTTGGAGGACAGAAACAAAAATCTGTTTCTCCTCCAAAAATGGACTTACCTCCTTTGAACTCAGAAACGAAACTCCTCAGCATGAAATGGTTTGAGTTATTACCTACTGAGTTGTTAGCTTCTTATATAATCCAGAGTCACAGTCACTAAATCCTCCAGTGGGTTGTGGTTCGACTGTTCCTGTTGACAAGTCCCCCCGAACTCCCATTTTGTTTTTCGCAGGCCTTGAATTATTTGTGGAGAAATAATGTATATGTGTATGTATTTTTTTTAATCTTATATTTACAGATGCTATATTTACAATAATGTATGTAATATTAGACAAATTTAGAATAATGGCTTAAACTTAAAAGGAAGAAAAAGTACTGTTTTTTTTTTAAGAGCTATGCTGTGTTTCATTTAGAAAGACATGGTACCACTTTTTTTTTTTTTTTCCATTTTGTCCTCATTTGCTCTAAAGAAATTTTCTTATGGGCCATGTTCTATGGGATTAACCATGTCCTCATTTTTTTGTTCATCCACATAAATAACTGTTAAGCTACATTTAGTCTTTCTTTCCTATCACTATCATCTTTTGTAGAAATATAAGTACAACCCCATATCTGACCAACAAAAAATATTACTATTTCGAAGATAAATGTTAAACATGTCACAGAAATGGTGAGATAAGACTCTTAGTTCCAAAATACAAATTCAGTTTAGGAAAACCTCTTCTTTGTAGTATTTGAAATATTTCTTCTCCAAAGACTGCATTTGTCCCAGTAAAGTCTTGGATTTTATTTTCATTTTCGTTTTTAATTGTGGTTGGCATATCTGTAAACATCTCACTAAATGCAAAGTAGAGTTTACATTCATGCTCATCCTAGAAGGAAGAGATGTAAACCATTCTCTTTGCATGTAGTTGTGATATTCAAATGTCACCAACTGAAATTCATGAAAGAATTTGTTTTTTGCCCAGCAATATACTTCACTTTCTTTGGCAAGAAGGCTGGTGTTAATGTAAGGTTTAGGTTTAACATTTACACCAGCGAAAATGTTGATGAATATTATGGAAAACTTATTTTAAGATCTTGATTTCCTTTCCGTGCATTTACATACTGTGTGCTGATTAATAAATTAGGCACCAATCATGTGTAAATCAATGTAAATCACTAGTTTATGTACATAATATAAACTATGTAAACTTTATTTTTCATGCAGGGCCCAAGTTCAGCTAAACCTATGAATCTGAAAGGAAAAAAATAAGTACAAATACAAATAAATAAAAGCCAAAGCATTTCAAAGGTCAGAGTAGGAAAAAGCATGGTCCATACATGGAGTTTTGCCTCAACCAAAGGAAGCAGACCCACAGAAACAGATAAAAGTCCACATTCTGTTCAAGTCACAGAGTACATAGTTACCTTCAGGACCTAAGTGGATATTCTTCTGATTTTGCCAGAGTTATCTCACCTGACTCCAAAGGAAGAAATAAACAGAAAGAGGGAGGGGTTTTAAGAGCTTATGTGTCTGTTGTATTAATTCCTGGGTGTCTTCTTGTTACTTTTTCATTTAAGACATCTTATTTAAATAGCTCCAAAGAAGTCATCTATACCTTGATGAGCACACTATTGGTTATTATTTTCCATTCAACAAAATCGTCTGTGGGAAAGATTCTTTGTCATCTTGTAGTACAAAAAAAAAAAAAAAAAAAAAAAAAAAAAAAATACTATGTTATAGCCTCAAGGAATATCTTGCTGAGTCATCCTAAAAAGTAACTACTTGTACTTTATCTGATAATCCTGCGTTTCTACATATCTATCCTGAATATTGCAAACGAAAAATAGAATAATTTTAATTGGGAGTACCTCTTTCAGGCATGTGTCCTTGGAGATTTTTTCGAGAGGTTGAAAAGTTTAACAAAATAATATCTATACCTTTTCTTCAATCTGAACAATTGATACATTAGCCATCAAAGAGATAACTTCAGGAATCACATGAATTTTCTACAAAGACCGTTACACAGAGAAATTCACTTTGAGCTTGAAGTGCAGTCCTATACCTAAGAAAAATGACAACTTTCCAGTGAGGTGAAAGGTATATTAGATTAAGAATTATGAGAATTGGGTTCTAGCCCTGGGTCTGGCCTCAGAAAAGCTGTGTGATGTTTCAACTCATTTCACTTTCCTTAATCTTGGTTATCTCATCCTGAAAGAGAATAATTTGGATAGATGGCATTTCTAAACTCTCTTTCAACTCTTAACTCTCTGATTCTGAATGAGCGTTTAATATTCACTTAGTCCTGTGCCCAGCTACTCACTCCAAATGGCTGTTTGTCATCTTTAGTTAGGTCCTTATCCTGTCATTATTTTTCAGAATCATCATTTTGTCATCACCATGTCCTTTTCCAAAGTCAACCTTCTTAGAATACAGAGTCTTTGGATGGGCTCTATGATTTTCCTTCGATCAAAACTTCTTGGTAATGTAGAGAAGAAAAACATGCAGATTTTATGAAGGGCATCAGAATAGCTGGGGTTGTTTCCTTGTTTATCACACTCTACAATCTAGCTGTTGAACTCTATTCTAATAACCTTTCATAGGAAGGAAAATAGCCACAGTGGGTATTATGCACGTGACCAATGACGAAGTTATGCATATCAAAGGAAACATCAGTTTTCTCTCATCTTGGGCCAAGTGCCTCATTACAGTGTGTGTGTGTCCTTGGAAACTCTGCTTGTGCTGATGGCAGTAAACTTGTGTCCCTGGTAGGTTCAAAAGGGCTGATCTATGAGCAACAGACGAGTCAATATATTTTGTTTTGGAAAGAATTGTTCATGGGATAAGTTTCCCAGAGCTTGATTTACAGGCTGTAAAATCAAGTAAGTGGATGGAAAGAAAATAGACCTCATTTTAGAAAAGTCCAAGTTGATACCATTTAAAGAGGACAAGTCAAAAGTAGGACAAAAGGAACACAACATGGGATGCTACAGAGCGAGACAGTATGAGTTGCAAAGGGCAAAATCAAAAGGAAAGCTAAGTTCTCTGAAAACAGAATAAGCAGAGAGAAAGGTTTCTTAAGCAGTTAATGAGAACTTATTTTCTGCCCCACATTATTCCAGAGGCTCAGCTTAGCATCTGTCCAGTGGTATCTTTCCACGTATTGCCTGAAAGAACAGAAGGTTTTCAAGTCTCTCACACTGATGAGCAGAGTTTAGTCCTAACATCTCCCCATTAGTCTCACTTTGTGTAGACAAGGATGCACGATGTGGTTAGACTACCTATGAAGCTCTCTTTAAATGGGAAAATGACTTGCCTATGGGATAACCCTCCCCATTTCCATGGTGATTTTAGAGGTACCTCTTTTTGAGTGGTGCTCCTGGATCTACTTCTGCAACTGTGTTCTCTGCACTAGCCCTTTCTGTGTAACGCCAGGCACAGTGAAAAATCTGCTTCTTGCAAATGAAGAAAACACATGGGACTACTAGCTTCATGGCATGCATCAGCAATCCTCAGCTACCGGGAGCCTTTTTGGGACCCACTTCTCTAAGCCTTTGCTTTTCACCAGAGAATGTAGTGGGTTCCTCCTGGTGAATTGTGGCCAAGTTCTGCTAAGTATTTCCTGGAAATGGGAAGGACAAAGGGAGGAAATTATAGGGAGAGAGGCGCAGGGGAGAAGACCTCCAACCTCCTCGCCTCTCCTACCGCGTCACTCCTTCCTTCTCAGTGCTGTGCTGGAAGATGTATAAATCCTGCTCTTGGTTAGAGTTCTCCTTATTAACAGTGTTATATACATATAAATATATATATATATAAATATATTCCTTTTTTCAGCCCTGTAGACATGAACTGATCTTCCCTTGATGATACAAACACATGGCCATTTTATTCTTTGGGTTTTTTGTTGTTCAAGTTTGGGTATTTTTTGTTTTTGTTTTTGTTTTTTAATTTTTGTTTATTGGGTGGATTTTTTTTTCCCTGGATACTAGCTCTGTGAAGGAGAAAAGCGCAGTGTGTGTTTAAAAAAAAAAAAAAAAAAAAAAAAAAGAAAAGAAAGAAAGAAAGAAAGAAAAAAATTTTAAAAAGCTTTTTTCTTTTCTTTTCAAATGTATTTAAATTCTGTTTCTCTCTTCTGTTACTTTACACGTATGAATGCTCTGCTCTTCTGTGATCTTAAAACAAAATGAAATAAACGTGAAAAGGAGATATGTCCTCATTGACCTGAGTCACTGATCTTGTGGTTGACCGCATTGCTTTTTGGAGGTTTTCATGGAAAATGATATGAAGTGAAGCAAATGGTAATAAATATCATGTGAGAAGGGGGTGGACAAAATACTGAAGAATGACTTGAAAGCTTCTTAACAGTGTCTCCTCTACCTCTGAAAGGATTGTGTTTACAATAATTGTCTTCACCTAAGCAAAGACTCTTGGAAAGTAATTTTTTTCTGCTTTTCCTTTAAGGAGTCCTAAGAAATAAGCACAAATTACCACTAGGAAACTATAGATGAAGCATTAAAAAGTTTCTGATTGTTAGATATAAATGAGACCTTGGAATATGATGCCCCAAAAATGAGCGAGTACTTTTATCTCCATAACAGGGGTTTGCAGTAAGGGCTAGTTCCAACCAGATCCTGTACCATAACCGTAGGTGGCACTAAGTTACCTTCTCAAGATGCGTATTACCTCTCATACAAATGCAGTTCGTTTTCATTCTTTCCAAGAGCTATTGTCTTCACAATATATTTCCAGAACTGCTAAAGAATCCCTACAGCATTGCTGATATCAGACAGGAAGGGGCACCAGGTGGCATAGTGGTTAAAGCGCTGGACTCCCACAAGGCTGACCAGTCTCGGAACTGGCAGCTTGAAACTCATGCCAGGCATGTGTGTGTGCAAGCTCAAAATCCTGAGGGGAGAATGGAGTAGAAGAGATTGTGTCATGGCCATCCCCCTGGCGAAGTGATTTCTTCTCTCTCTCTCACTCTGTGTATGTGTGGCAAGCACACAAGCCATACAGCAAAAATGTATTTAAAAAAAAAAAAAAAGACAGGAAATGGCAAAATAAAATAAAAAGTAAGCAGTGATTCAAAAGGAGTAAGGTTAGTTAATCATAAGTCAGGAGTGACAGAGAGTGTGAAGTTTTACTCTTAAGAGTTAAATTGGAGGCCAGCAGGTGGCATGGTAGTTGAGGTGCTGGATTCCCACATGGCCAACAGCGGTTCCAGACCCAGATCTGGGGCTTACTTTCTCACTTCCCTTTCTCACTCTCTTGCTGTGTGTCTCTGATGAGCACATGTGCCCTTTAGCAAATTAAAAAGTAATATTAGGGCCAGCAGATCATGCAGTGGTTATGCTGGATTGCCACATGGTAGTTCAAGTCTTGGACCCAGTGGTTTGAAACATTCCAGGTACATGTACATGCATGCCAAAATCCTGAAAGGAGGATGGAGGAGAAGAGACTGTGGTGTGGCCATCTTCCCTGCGGGGTGATTTCTTCCTTCCTGTCTCTCTGTCTCTCTAGTGAGCACATACACCCTATAGCAAAAATATATTAAAAAGCAATAATAAAAAAATGTTAAATTGAGTCTGAAACACCTTCTAGAGAAGATAACGCGGCTTTGGGTGTATGGGGAGAGAGAGGGGGAACATTCATGATCACCTTCAATAATGACAAAAAAAATCTCAGGCAGAGCCACAGCCCCTGGTCCCCTTTGGGCAGACAGCTTCAGGGCTCACATTTGAATTTATCAAAATAAGAAAAACCTTGGGGTCAGTAGGTGGTGTGGTGGTTAGGGTGCTGGACTCCCACATGGCCGACCATGGTTTAACTCTTCACATCATTACACTGTAGTCTTTTAATGGGTCTTGGTGTGAAGAGGAAAAAGCCTTCCCTTAAATATCTTTAAATTCTCTTCTACACCTTGAACTGACTACTGGCCAGCTAAGGTAGCCCTCCACAGTTAAAGCTCTATCCTGGCCGAGGATCTCACACTGCTGCATATTCACTTTATACCTTGGGAAACGTGTCTGAGCACATGCATCAGGGTGTACCATCTAACTTCATTGCCTTTTACAAACCCAAATGTTTTCTTAAATTTTAAAGTTTTCGTTTGTTTTTTTTTATGAGTGAGTGAGACAGAGAGACAGAGAGAAAGAGAGCTAACACTCCCAACAGAACCTCCATGCCAAGATCCACCCCTAACCTCAGCAAACTCCAGATCATGGGAACACATGTGCCTAGGATACTCAGGGAGGTCTCCAGATGCAAACCTGGAACCTTCCCATGTGCATCAGCCTTCCAGAGCACCATGTTACCACTGCACCACCGTCTGGCCCCAGACCCAAATACTTTTAATGAGAAAATATTGCCAACTTGTCATATACTTTTAAAACAAGACATTAGTGGGGCCACCAGGTGATGTGGTGGTTAAGGGCACTGGACTCCCACATGGCTAACCATGGTTCGAGGCCCAGACCTGGTGACTTGTTTTTTCACTTTCCCTCTCTCTCTCTCTTTCTCTCTCTCACTCACTCTGTGCCTCTCTGATCAAATTAAAGTAAGTAAATAAATAAATAAAGTTAATAGAGTAATTATTAAAAAATATAAGACATTGGTTTTGGTTTTGGTTTTCTATAAGGCTGTGTGCAATTTTCACTAACCAGTTAACTTTTCATACTTCCCTGTTTGGCCTCAGAGATTAATCTACTGATCTCGTAACAAGGCTTCTTTTTTTTTTTTTTTTTTTTGGAGAGGTATTTGCTATAGGGTGCGTGTGCTCGCCAGACAGATAGAGAGAGACAGAGATTCAGAAAGCAAGAAATCACCCCCCAGGGGGGATGGCCACGCCACAATCCCTTCTCCTCCATTCTCCTCTCGGGATCCTGGGCACGCACACACACACGCCCGGCGTTTAACCCATTGGGTCCAGGACTCGAACCGCGGTCAACTATGTGGGAGTTCAACGACATAGCCATTATGCTAACCGCTGGTCCCAACAAGGCTTCTATTTCTCAAAATACCTCTGCCTCAAGTTCCGTCTACCTAAAAAGATATTCTAACTAGTGGGAGCCAACACCAGAGGTAAACCCTGATCAGAAACTTAGGAATGGGAAAAGGATGCAGGTCAGGATAAGGGAAGCAGTGCAGTTACAGCTTGAAAAGGTGAAAAGTCATCCCCAACTGCCAGGCAATTGTCACTGGATAAAGTTCTGTAGCCTCATCTCAGCTACTGTAACTACAGGCTCCTTCTGGAGACCCCTATTGTATTAGTGCTTTGTGACTAAATCCTTGGACTATGAACATACCTCACTTGGCACATTTCAAGCCACCGGGTCCTTCCATTGTTTTCTGGCTCTTTAACAAAGAACCAAACCTGTACTACTGAGGTTTTTCCTTATTCTTAATATATACCCCCTCACTCAGACTCTATACTAGCAATGGTGACATTTCAAAGCCTTCTGTAGCATTGATTTACTCAGACATATTAATATTTGAGAAAATTCTCAAAAAAAAATGAACCAAACGAACAAAACTCTCCAAATCAAGAGAACTCAACAGGGAAAGGACTGACAACTTCTGGATGAATACACCTCCTAGTTACAAGAGACTTAGGTTGTCCACTTGAAAAGATGTAAATATAGATATGCTCCCCAGAGGCCTTCCCCATAGCGCAGTAGTTAAATGTTGCCGTATAAAGCTGGATCCTACATGGCGGACCATAGTCCAAATCCCAGCCCACAGCCTAAAAACTACATCAGGCATGTGGGGATACATGCCCAGAATCCCAACAGGATGGAAGAATGAAGAAAGGATTTCAGCCTGACCCTGTTGATAGTGGAGAGATGTCTCTCAGGCACACTCTCTCCCTCTCTGGCAAGTACATGCATCCTCTGGCAATAAACAAATACATCTACATCTAGTCCGTCCTTCACCCACTCAGCTCCTCTCTAATTCTGACCAGCTACACCACTCTGAACCTACTTAGGCCTGGTGAGTCCTGCTATCCAGTCAAGGAATAACTAAATCACGAGGAAGCAGGGGTCAAAACCACGGAATACACATGGCTCTTACAATCCACAAAGGCTCTTCTACTTGACCCTCAAGTTCACCACAAATTTATGCTCTAAGCTTTGGAGATTCCATGTCCAGGGTGAAAGGAAGGGTACCACATGGAAAGACAGAGTTCTCACTCTGCGTCTCTTAATCTTTTCTTTCGCAAACTCCACAGTCTTCTAGTAAGAAAGCATAAACTAGACTTGTTTTAGAGGGATAAAATTCTTATTCCTAAACAGCAACATCCTGCTATTTTTCCCTCTTTGACCCTAATTTGTTATAAAACAATGGTACTTTTAGGAAGACGATGTATTTGTTTATCAACTAGTTGTACTACCCATAGACCCTAATTACTCAATTCTGTCACATTTCCTAAGTGAATATTGGGAAGAAATGAAAGATGACAACAAAGGAGAGCTAGGCTCGAAGCGGGGTTAGTGTTACAACCCAGGGCTGCAGTCCAGGCTGCTGGGGACAGAAATTACATCTGCTTTCCTGTTTAAGGTACCACGCATAGGCAACAGGCCTCTTACCTTCCCAAAGTCTTTCCGAAGATAAGAAGTACTAAAGCAGAGGGTAAAACAAAAATTGCTCGTGGTTCCAGTCACTGTGTTCGTTAACATTTTAAATGGTTATTTTTAATGGTACATTTAACTAAAGCTAACTTATCCATGGGAAGAGAATGTGGCTGTTAAGATCGGCATCTGTTGAACAAACTGAGACTCCACTTTCAGGGATGCGTAATTATAACCCCCAGAATATTACATGCTAACAGCAGACTCATTAGCATTAATTGCCGCATTTCATCCCACTTAAAACTTCCCGTATCTATAACATTTGCTAAATTCGTTATCCTTTTGGAAATTAATACACCCTAAAATATTATCACATAAGTAACAATAGAACTAATTCAAGATGACCACGCGTGATGTAATGATGAGGAAAAGAAAAGAAGGTAAGAACGATATCCTTGGGCTGACAACTTGGCTGTGGAAAATCACCACTTGCTGACATGGTATGAAATTCAGCTTAAAGGGGAGGATTCCCCAGATGTGTGTAACAGCCTCAAATAGCAGGATGATGCTTCATAGCAGCTAACAAGTTGTTCAACGGAAGTGGTGGGAGATTCTGCCAAGGTGAGAATCCAGACACCCATCACTGTGCTGTTCATCTATTGTTTGCTCATTCATATATCTTCAAGAAAAGAAGATAAATAAAGCAGAAGTTAGAACAAAAAGTCCTGGTGGTTATAGCTGCTCTTTTCATTAATATTTTAAATGGTTATTCTTAATGGTACATTGAACTAAAGCTAAGCTATCCATGAGAAGAGAACAGGGCTATCAAGTTTGGCACCAGTTGAACAAGCCAAGGTCCACATCCGGTGCTGGAGCCAGGGACCATGCTAACCCACCAGCTTCCTAAAGGCAGCCTCCTGTCTTCATGGAGTTCACATCTGGCTGGGAAGACAGACACTTAACAAAGATTTACACTGATCCTTTTGTGATGCAATTAAAACCTTATAATGACCTTTTCATAGACCTGCCGTGTGGTCAGCCAGACTACATGAGGAAACTTGGTCTAGTGGAATTTAGGTCACTAAAATACAGGCTGTAAATATTCTCTGAGTGGAAAAGGCAGCTTCTCAAAATATGAGAGCCCTTTATAATATGCCATGTTCCAGTACTTTCTTTTGCTTTAAATTATTTGATTCTGAACTGAAAAGTTCCTGGAGAAAAGAACCTGTTCCTCTTTCTCAGAATCCGTATGCACACACACACACATCTCCATTATTGTTTGCTTGACTTTTGGTTTCAAACAGCGTCCTCTTATCATTCCCCTCTGGGATTACCCCCCACTATAGTGTCTGACACTGAAAAGCATGCGTTTGGTGTTTTGGCTACTCCCTTATCAACACATTATTTATTCATTCATTCATTACCCCGGTGCTGGTGGGTCCTTATTATTTGCCAGATGCAGTACTAGGTGCTGAGATAATCTCAAAAGTGAAGGTGGATTATATTTTTATTCTTCAGCCTTATGGTGACAGTTACTATGAAGACATATATGTCTACCCTTCAAATGTGAAGGCAAACCACTGAGTCCTATAAAACAATGAATCTTCTACATGGGGTACAAAATGTTGGTAGAGTGTATGTGTGTGGGAAATGTATGCATTGTGAGATTTTATATATACACACACACATATGTATGTCGTTGGGGAATCCTAGAACTGACTTCTCATGGATCTTCAGTTTTCTCTAATGTAAAATAAGACTAAGAATATAAACAACCACATGGAATTAGGTAAAGCTAAGGAAAAAATATATGTAACTAGTTCATGGGAGATTGGCTTCAGGATACCAAAACTTGAGGATGCTCAAGTCTCTTATATAAAATGGCACTGTATTTGCATATAACGTATGCACGGCCAAGCATATACTTTCAATCATCTCTAGTTACTTATAATTGTAGCAACAAATATAAACAAAAAAGGAAATACATAAATACGCTTACTCAGCATCTCTTTTTTAGGGAACTACTTCTCTGCCCATTACATAACAACTGGTGTGGGCTCTCTGCATCTGCTGTTGGGTCCATCTGCTAATGTGGAACCTGCAGATATGGAGGGTCAACTGTACATATACCACAGCATTTCTAGTGTCAGTAGAAATTACAGCAAGAGGGCCAGCTCTATGGCCAGGTGGCAAAGGCAGCTGGATTCCACATGGCAGACCATGCAGTCCAAGTCCTGGACTCAGGCTTGAGAAACATGCTGGGCATATGTGCATTCCTGCCCACAATTCTGAAAGAAGAGTGCGATGGAGAAGGGATTGTAGTGTGACCATTCCCCTTTTCCTCTCTCTCGTTTTTCCTCTCACAGTCTCTCCCACTCTTTCTGGTGAACATGTGCTCCCTCTGACAAAACTGAAAAGAAAATCCAGCAATAAAGGGTCTCAGCTCTACCTGATAAAGACAAAGAGTCACAGGTTTATATGAATTCTTTGTGACGAGCTCTCTTGATGGGTACCAGCTGAGTGTGTGGGCATGTGTGGAATTGAGCAGCACTCACTGGCCTCTACTGTACACTACCCTCGGCCACGGCATCAATGAAACTCTATTAAGGGCAGGGCTTCCTTGTTTAAAACCTTGATGGCGGATCCTATAAAAATGCACTAAACAGATCTGAGCAGAAAGTGATATCATAAAAAAACAAAAAGGAAACTAGGGAAGTAAAGCATAAATCTTCATATGTTAAGGGGATAATTAAACAATTATTTAATAATTTGGAGATACATAGTTAACTGGTCCTGAAACATCTGTGACAAACATCCCTTTTCTCTATCACATTGTTTTGCCTTAGTTGGGTGAGCATCCTCTGATCTTGCAAAGCAGATCCACCTATAAACTCCTTTGAACCTCATAAAAAAGTGAGTGAAGAATAATGTGATTCTCTTTATTTAATAATAACCAAGTTATAGAAAAGTTCTGGATTTTAGGATCCCAATGTACTTTTCTCTTCCTATTGCTCATCTACACTGGAAACCACTAAGCAAATAAAAATGAATTTGTTTTCACACTGACTTTTTTTAAAAAAAAGAATGATTTTATTTAATGTTCTTATTTAATTATTTACTAATTTTTAAATTTGACCAGAGAGGGACAGGAGCTGGGGATGGGCGTGGGGAATGGAAAGCAAGAAAGCAAGCTGCCAGGTCCAGGACTCAAACTGCAGTTGCCCGTGTGGGAGTCCAGGGCCCTTAACCGCCACGCCACCTGCTGGCCCCTTCGGACTGAATTTCTATCCACCAGTATCCTTGGCATATATAAGAATGAGGTTCAAACACCAAGGATGGCCATTTCCCTGAAAGCTCCCTCTGAGTGAACTAAGAAAGGCCAACCCATAAGATGTCCATCCGCTTCATACAATGTCCAGACAGGCAACCATTCTTCAATATGGCGAAGTGAGTTGTATGGACCAAAACATTTTCAAGAAACCATTTGTTGGGGTAAATGAGCTAGGCCATTACTGCCCACTCCCATATGTGATGATTTATTTTCTGCCAAAACATGTTTCATCATCCTGTCCATGCTTTCTAAATGTGACCCCTCCTCCAAATCTGGAAAAAGACTGGGTAATGTTGGCAAATAGTAACCGAGACTGGGGTACAGAAAAGCTCGTTCTCTTTTCACCTCTTGTAGGGAGCTAGAGCTAACACAGACCCCCAAATTTCTCTCCCTTTGTTCTTCAAGAGAAAATGAAAGAGGTTAGCTCAGGAGTTACAGATGTGATGCAGAGGAACACATTTTTGTGGCTATTTGTGGCTGCTGGGGCTTCGCTTTGCTTGCTGGTTGGTGAGTAGGTGACAGAAGCATTTGAGAGAGTGTTTGTCACACACATTTGGATTCTGAGCAGCTACTGGTCTATTTCCCAAAGGACACATGAGCCCGTAGAGGTCAGGGTAGAGGCAGTGTGAAACGTGGATCAGAATAACAAAAGCAGATGTAGCTGATGGCGGCTGGGCAAGGCGCGAGTTAATAAGCCTGCGTGCTCAAGGGCTCTGTCAGTCGCAGGAAACGTACGGCATAATTGTTCCTGCCGCTAATGATCTTAGTGATGTGGGAGACATGAGGATATTAACACAAGACAGAAAAATGGAAACTCATTTCTAGCAGCTGCCAAACAAAATGGGGCGTAGAGCAGGAGAGAGGTATATTGAAATGTTCAGCAGGTTCACTTCCCCAACAGGAAACTTTACCTCCCAGGGATGTCAGATCCTCCCCTCTCTTTCATGCACAAGTCCCCGCCCACTTCCCATCAAACTGTTGCTCCATGCATTCTTATCGCATTCATCGCTGTCACTCTAGCCCCGCATCACTGTCACTTCCCCTCTCTTGCTTTTTAATTTCTTTCATTTTTCCTATTCCTTTCTCTCCTCTCCATTACCTGTCATCACAAACATGCTCTTAGTCGTTCTCCCCCTTCTCTCTCTGTCACACACACGCGCACACACACATACACACACACACACACACACACACACACACCGTCTCATTCATTAATAATAAACCTGGGAGCCGCATCTCCTAACCCCAGCAATTGAATGGAGCTGTAAAACGCTCCCTTGGAAAAATACCCAGAAGTGACGCTCCCAGGGCAGCAGGAGGGCGGTGGCGTCCGCGCTGCTGCAACGCTTGCGCCCACCACGAAGGGGCAGAGGTGCGCGCCGGCTGACGAGCGCCACAGCCGTGCACCCACCAAGCGCTTGGAAGGTGGGCGCGGCGGGCTGCTCATTCCGGTGTCACCCATCACGGCGCCTGACAGCCGGCGTAAGGATTCTGCTCGCGTCCCGATGGACATGGATGGGCGCAGCGCAGAAGCGGACGATTCCCGATGAGTGCGGGAGGGGTGAATTCCGCCCCAGGCTAGTACAGATAGACG
The DNA here is from genome assembly GCA_026018925.1 of Tupaia tana. Classification (NCBI taxonomy): domain Eukaryota; kingdom Metazoa; phylum Chordata; class Mammalia; order Scandentia; family Tupaiidae; genus Tupaia; species Tupaia tana. The sequence continues at coordinate 18,482,743 of JAKSZU010000020.1, read as the reverse complement.
TTTTCCAGAAACAAAGCAGCGAGCCATGCTGCCCCTGATTAAAGCAGAGCAGAGGCAAAGCTACGTGCGCCCTCGTGGACCCCGCAGCCGAGCGTCTCCCCTGAGCTGCTCGCTGTCCTCCTCCATGGCCTCTGTGGTCAGAGGGTCCCTGCTCTACCCCGGGCCCGCCCCGTGCGCTGCACTCCCCTAGTCCCCTTTCCCTGGTCGCTGGCCCCGTCACCCCAGTGGCCAGGTCAGGAGGCGGCCAGGAAGCGGGGTTGTTGGGCTACCTGGGGATAAACAGCGATGGAGCCTACCCGCCGAGTGAGCGGGGGGGGAGGTGAGGGGCATAGAAGGGGACAGAGTCAGAATGCGGATTTGCAGCCGTCTCGGCGGTAAGGCTGGGAGCCACCACAGTCTGGGGAAGCCGGCGGCAGGTGGCGGTACGCTTCTGTCATCCTAGCATCCTCCTGGCTGAGGACTGGAGCCCTGCTAATGTCTGTGTCACAGGTCACCCTCTGACGCGCACGCACATACTCCCTGAGCACACAAACACAGACACACACACACACACACACACACACACACACACACACAGGTGGCGGGGAGCTGGTGTCTCATCGCAATTGAACTCCCTTTAACATACTCCACAATTGGAAGGAGAACTGTAACAACATTCGTAATAACAGTAATGAGCACTCCTTGAGTGACATGTGCCAGGCATGCACTGTTTTTTTTTTTTTTTTACATGAGTGGTACTTCGTAGTAATAAATAATAACAATTTGCCACAATAGCGTTGACTGAGAAATTAACTGTGTCTTATTTTCTTGGTTTGGGCTTGAAAATGTGCAGAAGTATTCTTTTTCCCTTGTAGAGGAGCAAGCGACCTCGTTTGTTTATTTCCTTGTTTATTTTTAAATTTTTAATTAATTAATTAATTTACATTCATTCCCTGAGCATCCTCACAGCATACAAAATGTGATTTCCGATACAGAATATACAGAATTAAGCATAGTGGCTTAATCATACATGTTATCATCGATAATTTTCCAGTTTTAGTTTCATATATATATATATATATATATATATATATATATATATGTGTGTGTGTGTGTGTGTGTGTGTGTATATTTTTTTCCCCCTCTATTTCTCACCCTCTGGCATTTCCCACCCTCCTCTCACACTATCTCAGGTGTCTACAGTTGTTTTCTATTCCTTTTTTTCCCCACACATTTTACTGATTCACAAAATTTCTTAAATAATCTACTTTCAATAGCAAGTTCAGCTGATATGTACACATCAGTGAATACATGTCTGACTTTAGGTGTGAAACTCTGAGTAGAATGAATATACTATAACACCTAGCTTATGCTATATAGCTTATTATGGTCATTAAACAGTTATTTTTAATATAATTTTTCATTTCAAGAAAAGCAGTTTCACTTTAATAGATCAAAGAAATGCTAAGGAAATTTGCTTAAAACTTAAAGCCAGGAAACAGGTTAGGATTCTGTTTAAATAATAGGCACATGAACATATAAACAGCTCAAGACAGGACAAAAATTCTTAAAACCAGAAAACAAAGCCTAGATGAAAATCAGCAATGTTTTAGTAAAAAGATAAAATTCTATTTCACCAGTTCTGTCTCATGTACTTAATCTATCTTCTGTTGTGGTTCCATCTTCCCAATTAAATTCTGGGCTATAATATTCAGCTCCAGACTTGTCCCTACAGTTAAGTTGGCCATTTTCTTAGTTATTGAGCTCTTATTTCTGTGTGTCTGTATTTCATTTTCCTGGTATAGCACTCCCTTCAGAACTTCTTGGAGAGCTGGTCTGGTGTTGGTAAATTCTTTCAGGTTTTGTTTGTCTGAGAATGTTCTTATCTTTTCTTCCCATATGAAGGATAATCTTGCTGGATACAGCATTCTTGGTTGAAATTGCTTTTCCCTTAACACTTTAAATATATTTTCCCATTCTTTCCTTGCTCTCATCATTTCCGATGAGAGGTCCGCTGTTAGCCTGATGGGATATCCTTTGTAGGTAACTTGATGTTTTTCTTTTGCCAATCTTAGTATCTTGTCTTTGTCTGTGGTTTTGCTCAATCTAGCTATAATGTGTCTTAGAGAAGATCTTCTTGGGTTGATTCTATTGGGGGTCCTTTGTATTTCTTGGGACTGGATCTTTGAATGCCTCTCTAGGTTTAGAAAGTTTTCTTCCAGGATTTCATGGAATAGATTATCAATGCCCTTGGGTCTCTTTGCCCTCTGGTATACCAATTATCTGGATATTTGGACATTTGGTGGTCTCTAGTGTTTCTCATATATTATTCTCATTTTGGGGGGCAATTTTCTTAGTCTTCATAGTGGATTTTTCTAGGCCAGCAATTCTATCTTCTACACCTGAGATTCTGTTTCTCTGTATGATCTAGTCTGCTTTTAATACTTTCAAGGGAGGTTTTGACTTCCTGTATTATAGCCTCCATTCCTAATGGGTCCTTTTGATTCTTTCTTATGTTGTGCATTTCCTCTTTCAGATCTTGTAAGAATTTCCTCACCTCCTGGAACTCATCAATTCTTTTCTCCTGCATCTCCTGCAGTTCATTGTCTCTCTTCTCTTCCATCTCTGTTAGTTTTGTCACTATGAATATTCTAAATTCTTTATCTGACATTTACATGAGTTTCATTGTATCATCTGAGGATAAAGAGGAGTTATTCTTTTCCCTTGGAGGAGAGGTTTTTTCTTGTTTTCCCAGATTTCTTGTGATCCTGCAGTGATTTCTTGTCATCTGATGGATAGTATGTGTTTCTTCCTAATTCTTGAAGTTCAATCTGAGTGTTCAGAGGTGTGCAGAGGAGGTGATCTGCAATTTCTCTTCCATTCCATTTTCACTCTTTGTGCATCAGACTCACTGGGAATTGAGGAATGTTTTGACCCTAATCATATTCAGATGTTTGGATCCTTTTCACATGGACCAATCTAGACAGTGCATGGAGGTCACTAGAAATAAATCTGGAGGAAGAAATCTCAGCATAAAAATCTTCATTTCTAGTTCATTAAAGCAATATTTCACAGCTCAAGTTTAGTAGCCATTTCAGGCTGGGCCTGGATTTGTGCTTTTCCCACTAGAAATGAATCTGGAGGCTATTTCCTTATTTATTTTAGAAATGCTAGGATTTTTCAACTATCTTAGAGCAGAATTCAGCCTCTGGACTGTTTTTCTCCTTGCATATTTTTTTAAATGAATTATTTAACTTTATTTATTTATTTTAATTTGACCAGAGAGGAATGGGGGAGTGGGGTGGGAGAGTGAGAAAGCAAGTCGCCAGGTCAGGAACTCAAACTGTGGTCAGCCATGTGGGAGTGCAGTGGCCTTAATCACCATGCTACCTGCTGGCCCCTGCATATGGTTTTAATGGAGTTTGTGTGTAACTACTCAAATTTACCATACCCCTTAAGCAACTAGAATATTTGGAGATAGGAGACCTAAATAGCAACCACTAGTGGCAGTTGAGGAGCCGTTACTACCATTAGAAAGGGTAAGTGGCTGTCCAGTTTACCAGACACCACCTTGCCTTATTGTCCTATACCCCGCTTTTTCACCGTATCAGTTAGGCACTTGAGCCTGAAATCCCTTGTCTACTAGGGAATTTTGGGAAGAGTAGCCTGAAAAAGGATGTTACTACTAGATCTGCACTCATTCCACACAGTGCCCTAGGCTGGCTAATGTTCTGGAAACAGAAGTGTTGTGCTACCTGGCCCTAAATACAGGAGCTGTGGTGGAGGCCCCATGCCTAGTATGATAGCAAAGGGCGGGAATCAGGAGCAGTGCTCCCTCCCTTCTGATAGACGATGTGGACTTGAAACCAACAGGGATAATCTACTAAAGAAACTTCTTTGGGTTTCTTGAGCCCTTGAGATTCTTGTATAATCCCAAAGGGAGTCAAAGGGGCCCTGAAAAATGACTGAGGTAAGTTTACTGTCCAATTCTGATAAATGGAAGCTGAACCATCGTTCAATTAGATTTAGATACATAGAGAAAACAGTCATTTCAGCATCCAGGTATCTGTAATATGAACATTTACAGAGGAATTATTATGTTAAATCTGATTCTTGTATTAACCTAATGAAATGGGTACCATCTTGGTTTTTTTGTTGTGTTTTTTCTTTTTTTCCTAGAGTGCACACATGAGAAAAATAAAGTGAGAGAAAGCAACTCCCTAATGGGTCCTAGACATGCCACAATCTTTTTTCTTCCAAATCTTCATCCCAACAGGATCCTGGGCACACATGCACATGCCCAGAGTGATACTGACGGGACCAGGCCACAACCCTTGGTAGGCCATATGGGACCTGATTTTCTCTGCATTGCAACTGCTGGGCTATGGGGCCAACCCAGAAGTGGGTGCCATCGTTACCCTCATCTTATAGCAGAGGATAATAAGACTTACGGAATTTAGATAAAGTGTTAACCATCAATAACTTGTAATGGATGAAGCCAAGGCTTAGATGCAAGTGTGTGGGACTCCCATTTAGGTATTAGTAAACATATTCTGGAAAGGATCAGATAATAAACATTTTAGGTTTTGTGAACCATGCAATCTTTGTTATAAATACTCTACTCTGTACTGCTGCATGAAACAATATGTAAATGAATGAGCATGTCTGTGTCCAAAAGTTTGATTTATGCATATTGAAAAGTAAATTTCTCATAATTTCCACTTGGCACAAGATGTTGTTTTTAAAATTCCTTTCAACAGTTTAAAATGTAAAAGCCATCCTGAGCTCTGAGGCTGTATGAAAGAGGAAGAAAACACCATGGTGGGCCAGATTTGGCCTGTGGGCTGTAGTTTGCCAATCTCTGTTCTAGAGTCTACACTAACCTCTATTCTAACTTCTATCAGCACATCTTGTCCCTGGACATAAAACAGTCAATTTTAGTGAAGAAAAATCAAAGCTATTTTGCCTGCTCCCGTTTCAAAAAGCATAAAAGTCTGTGCACTCTCCAAAGAAGTCTTAAACTTGAAGCAATCATTACATCAAATTTAGTTTCCTGACAGGATATGATAATATGATATACAAGCATTGGGCTTGGCATTAGAAAGCTGGTTTCAAAATCCGAGCTATGTGATTTTGAGCCAATGACCTAAGTTGTCAGAGGGTCCATGTCTTCCTTTATTAACCACAGTTCTTGCTCCAAAGGTTAACTGTGGGCCTTCGATTAGGTAATGCACATAAAATATACAACATGGACATGCAAGTAGAGGACCTTGGGTGCCTATGCTTAATTTAGATGTCTTTCTCTAAGAAAAGAAACATACAATAGTTATTCAAGTATTAGCTGCTCAATGTAAATAATTATTTAAAATGAGAAAAAAATGCAGGAAATAATAGGAACCTTGGAGATTCAGGTGTTTTCTTTAGGAATTTCCTTGTTTTATTTAGAGAAAGATATTTTTGTTACAGGGCATGGGTGCTTGTCGAAGAGACAGGAAGAGACAGAGAGATAGACAGTGAGCCTCCTCCAAGGGGGGGTGGCCATGCTGCAATCTCTTCTCTTTCACTCTTCCCTCAGGATTTTGGGCATGCACGCACATGTACCTGGCATGAGATGTAAGCCGCCGAGTCTGGGACTTGAACAGCAGACTACATGGGAGTCCAGTAACATACCCATGACACAATCTGCTGGTCCCTTCTTTTGAAATTTCAGTAGGCAATCTACTAAAAATGCTTACGTGCAAAATAGTGTTGATTAGGACCTAGCTTCTTCTCCCCACCAGAAACAAACGAGAGCTCTCAGCAACTTGGAACATCCGTAGGGTCCAGGCAGGCGAAAGGCCCTGACAGCCTCACGAACAGTGTAGCATACTGCAGCACTGGGAGAGCAGTTACACAGAGGGGAGCCATCAAATAAATAACTGTATTAAGGATAAACGGAGATAAGGTTCTTATTGTCAGAGAAAGGAGAAGGTGAAGATACTGAAAGGAAGAAAACTAATTGCTATAGTATTAGATTGGAATCAGAGAGATCATAGTTTTCAAAATATATAGATAGAAATGATAGAGAGATCTGTACACAGGTATGTGTATAGACATATGCATAACCCGTTAAAATCTCCTAAGAGCCACAACATCCCTAAATTATCTAGCTTACTTAGTTTCCAATTCATGCTTTCTAAATACCACTCTTTAATAAAAAGGAAGTAAGGTCATTTAGGGAAATGGCCAAGTCTAGGATTTGGGCACAGAAATGATAAAATAAGCCTTATTGTGTCAAAAAATAAGTAAGTAAATAAGTATCTCAAAAAGTGAAATATGTAGAAAGGATATGAAAGTCAGTTTGTTTGTTTATTTGTTTTTTAGAGAGATTTTTGCTATAGGGTGTATGTGTGCACTGGAGAGACAGAGAGATGAGAAGTGAGAGATCACACCACAGAGGAGATGGCCACACCACAATCCCTTCTCCTCTCAGGATTTTAGGCACACATGAACACACGCTTGGCATGAGTTTTAGCCACCAGGTCCAGGACTCGAACCATGGTCGACTACATGGGAGTCCAGTGATGTAACCATTGTATCATCTGCTTGTCCTTGAAAGTCAGTTGGAAGGACTGACTGAGCAAATATGGGACAATTTAAATACCAAAGTAAATACTGATATGCCAAATGACAAATCACTAAATAAAATAGCAATACACATAAATAAATGAAAAAATTGAAAGTTTAATGAGGAAGAAGATACTTACGCAGTTAGTACTTACAAGCTTTAGAATAGCACCTAATTCCTTCTCCCTACACATAAACACTCACTAATAACAGAGGAAAGAGAGGAGTCACACGGGGAGAAGCCTGGAATATACCACCTTCGTCAAGGGATCCAAGTGGCTGTCATCAGTAATGGGACAAATCAGAGTCATGGGTCACCTGGGAGGATGCAGTGACCAGAGTTCAGCATCCCTTCTGTGACAAGCACACCTCAACACAGCCGGAAGGAAACTCAGGTAAGCCCAGACTTCAGGGCATTCCACAAAATAGTGGCTATAATCCTCAAAACTGTCAAGATCATACACCAGGATAACTGAGGAACTATTCCTGACTGAAAGAAATTGAAAAGCATGCCCACTAAATGCAGCATGTATTCTGACCTAGAGTATCTTACTATCAGACACTATCTACAAAGCTGGGGTGGGACAGGAGAAGAGAGTGAAGAATCACTGTCAGTTCTTGATATTGATGGGTTTTTATGGTTATGAAGAACTCCATCTCTCTCTCCTTTTTTTTTTTTTTTTTTTGGAGAGGTTTTTGCTATAGGGCGCTTGCGCTGGCCAGAAAGACAGGGAACAGAGAGGCAGAAAGCGAGAAATCACCCCCCCAGGGGGGTGGCCATGCTGCAATCTCTTCTCTTCCATTCTCCTCTTGAGATCTTGGGCACGCACACACACACACCCGGCATGATTTTAAGCCTCTGGGTCTGCGACTTGAACTACAGTTGACTGCATGGGAGTCCAGCTATGTAGCCATTACGCTTAACTGCTGGTCCCTCCTAATTATTTTTAACTATACCATGGAAGACGCTGAGATGTTGCAGCATTGTGTTGGTAACATTCTCAGATGGCTGGGAGTGGGGGAAACCTTTGTACAGGACTCCCACATTTTCTGTGAACCTAAACTTATTTCAAAATAAAAAATGCATAATTGGCATTAAAAGAAAAGTAAATATTAGGTTATACATTGCATGAAAAGAGAAATTGTGTCATATTTTCTTTTAATCACTTGTAGAAATTTATAGATCTGAACAGATTATAGGTACTCAACCAGTAAGTACTGTTGAGCAAAAACTTATTGAATGGAATGTACAATGCTACAACCATTAGGCTACCAGAATGTTGCCTCTATTATTTTTCAAGCACTAAGTAAACGTTTATTCAAGGCTTATGATGGCTTAGCACATTAGACACAGCATGAAGTGACCACATATACAAAGGAATCTTTAAGATTGTAGCATAAAAGTCACTGTAGTACTTAGAAGAAAGCAGTATATTTGGAATATTCAAAAATGAACTACAAATGTATGGGTCTGAGTGATAATCTTTTTAGTTACTTATCAGATCACTTTTTTAATTTAAGGGCATGACAGTTCAGTGGGGAATGATCAGGAAGGAGGAGGATACTCCAGGTCATTTTAGAGCTGTGAGGACAGGCCAAATGGGTGGAGTCACAGAGTTCAGATCTTTTCATAGAAATTAAGACAAGGGGGATTCACTAGAGTTCTACAAGAGAGACAGCAGAGCAGCTTTAGATCTTATAAAGAAAAACTACCTGTTCTCATCTTTCTAGTGTAAGTTGCAAATACAGCAAAGGTGAGCCACCAACAGTGATGCTGAATCATGCTTAACACGTTGAAGACTGTACTTGAAATTCTGTCTCTCACCCTAATCCCTTACTGCCTGCCCCTCCCTGGCCTCTCTCTACATCTAAAATTGATCCACCACCCATCCAATTTCTTAAGCCAAAACTCTGGGATCAGCCTTGAGTTCTTTGTTTATCATCCCATCAACTAGCTTTTTCAGGTCTTGAATATTTCCAACTATAGTGCCACCACCATAAAACAAGCTTGGTCTATTACTATAACTTTCTAACTGGTTTCCTGCTTCCATTTTCCCCCTTTTAATCCATTCTCAAACAATAGTCAGAATGCTAGTCTACAAAAAAAGATGTATCATACCATGTATTAAGTCTGTAATTCTGTATTCATTAATATTATCCTGAATGTCAAGATGAAGTTTCTAAAGCAAGAATGGATTAACATTTCACTTACGCAAATGACATACCAATTCCTCATTTCTCTAGTTCTTACCCCTGAGACGACATGGTGTAAAGTAGCTTAAAATTATACATAAAGGAGTTTAGTATAGGCAAGGTGCCTGGAAACATGAATCTGAGAGAGAGGCAGCAGCACCCCAGTGGAAGCTTTAGATCCAGAGATCTCTCCTTGGCCCTGGGTTTTATCCACCTTTGAAACATAAACACCTCCCAGAGGTATATCTCTCTCTTACTCAAGACCTTGTCTCTGACTTTTCTCTCACCTCCCTGTCATGCCTACATGCTTCACTCATACTACTGTCCTTTGTAAAACACACCTGTTTCTTCCTACCTTAGAGGCTTTGTGCTTACTGGTCTGTACAAGGCCAGTCCCCCTCATCATTAAGAATTTAAGTTCAAATATAACTTCCCTGACCTCACAGCATTCCTGCAGCTTAAACACATTTCTCTCCTTCTGCTTAGGGTGATGGAAAATATCTTATTCACAGAATTATTTACTTATTTATTGTCCCGACCTGCAGGACAGTCGAACAGGTTTCCTGAGGGAAGCAGTGAGAGATGGGACGAACAGCGCAATGTTACAACACAGGGACGACACAGTGTTACAACTCTTCAGGGTCCTCTGTTCATTGTGGGCCAGAGATCGTGGTTATATACATGTTGGTGGGTGGTGATTGGTTGTTCTATGTGTAAATGAAGGATTGTAAAAGGTGGGTTATGATTGGTTGCTTTTGTGGACCAATCATGAGGTGCCAGATATGCAAATTTGAGGGATTCTAAGCTCACCAGTTGGTGAGCGCTATGGGAAGTGGCCAATCAGAGCAAAGTTTTGAAGGGGAGCCAGTCATGGCCTTTGTCATTGAGTAATTGTTTGCTCTCTGAGAAACCAAAACCTAACGGCTTCAATAGTAAGAGACTCACGAAAATGGCCTTGGCAGACTCGCTGGTGCGTAGCCTCCCACAATTTATGGTTATCTATGGAAACAGAATGAGAGTAAAGACTTTTCCTTTTTACCACTGTGTCCCCACATCACACAACAGTGCATGGAACATAATAAATGCTCAAAAAAGATGTGCTAAATGACAGAGTCCAGCCAGATTCATCTGAGCTCAAAAATCAGAACCTCTCAAGTCAGGTCTAACTTATACACTTCTAGAACTGCATGCAGAGTCAAATTATTGGTGTATCTTGCCATCCCATGTGAAATGTACTACGAGAAATGAAAAGTGCTATAGTGGAAGGTGCATGAGCTTTGAGTCAGAAAGTCATAGGTTCAAATCCCACACTACCACTTCCTTGCAAGATGACCTTATAAACATATAAAACAAGGGTTTTGAGATGCAGTAACTGGAAACAGGCATTTCCATGGTTTGACTGTACCCTCCAGAAATTCAGGTGGTAAAATTTGGCAAGCCATTGTAGAGTGCTGAGAGAAGGTGACTTAATCTGATTATGATATTGAAAAATAGGGCCTTTGGAAAGTGATTAGGATTGGATGTCATCAGAGTGGGGTCCCTACAACTCCTGGGAGATTTATAAGATAAGCAGACAGACTCGACCATGGTGGTACATGCCCCTTCTGCTTCACAGATTAGGACCACATGGGAGGCACAGATATTTTTCCTGGTCCAACCCATAGACTGGGCCTGGTGGCCTACACCTATAATCCCAGTGACTGGGGAGCCTGAGGCAGGAGGAACATGAGGTCAATATTGGCCTAGACAGTATAGTGAGGACCTCTCTTAAAAAAAAAGAAAAGAAAAGAAAGAAAGAAAGAATAGCATCCACAAAGACACACGTCTGCTGCCCTTGCAGTGTCTTGCCACCACGTGATGTCTATGCTGCCTCGGATGCCTGCAGGAAGTCCTCACTAACAAGGAGATCCTCACCAGATGTGGCCCCTGGAGCATGAGCAAAGTAAATCTTTTTTCTTTATAAATTAGTCACATGGTATTCAGCCATTAGTGACAGAAAAGCAGACTAAAACAGGGACCATAACACAAACTTTATAAGATCTGTAAAGAATAAAATTTTATAGTAAGAATAAAATTTTAAGTGCTTCCTAGATCTCAGTGCGCTTCCCTCTTCCCTTCCCATCTCTGCATGTTCCACTCCCCTAATGGAACTGAAAAAGTCAGCCTTGAGTCCTTTATCTAGTCCAGCCTCTCCCAGTTCAACAGTCATTGACCATCTACGTAAGAAAGGAATAGTACTACACGGGAGGACCTCTACACCACAGTTCCAAGGCATGAGGAGCATATAATCTAACTGCATGATCTTAAGAAACAGATATATGGGGGGCCGGCAGGTGATACAGTGGTTAAGGCGCTGAACTCCCACGTGGTTGTCCATGGTTCAAGTCCTAGATCTGGCAGCTTGCTTCTCACTTTCTCTCTCTCTCTGCCTCCCTCTGGTAAAATTAAATAATAATAATAACAATAAATAATTCTTTAAAAAAAAAAAGAAAGAACAGATGTCTGGCTCACTGTTTTAACAAATATTCCAAAGAACTCTGTAAATTGATATATGCTGATTTCAAAGGCTGTTCCTCATAGTGTGGTGATCATGGACTTGCTTTATTCTTTCTGATTCAAAATTAAACACATAAATAACTTACCATAATCCAATCTGTCTCCTAGTGTTTCATACTAAATATTTAAATAAAGGGTGAGTGCTTTGAAAGCGTATCATGCTAAATAATGTAGTGTGTATGGGACCGGGCGTTTATGAGGAAGTTGGTGTCAGAATTGATTACAAGCACACAATGGGAGCTATAACGCTCATTCACAGAGATCTCAGTATTAGTGGGTTTGAAACTTGATCATAGGCCCAACCTGGAAAACAAAATAATTTGAGCATATACTCTCAAAGTACTGTGTCTTTCTGGTGAGCGCACGCACCCTATGGCAAAAACCTCTCAAAAAAAATAAAAATAAAAAAGTAACAGTAACAAATAGAAATGAATGAATAAACAATTCTTCAAAAAAAGAATTTAAAAAATAAAATAAAATAAAGAGCACTGAAAGACCTATTTTTGAGAAACATTTTAGTGGGTAGAAAGTTAATCCTAAATATTATAAAATAAATTACTATACAAGTAAATTGTCCTGTATTTTGGTATTACCAAGTAGAAAGGGTAAGAAAGGAGCATTAGGTCTGTGGCCTTTCTTCCCAATCCAACCCATCCCCCTACCTCAGTTAATACAGTGAGAAAGTATAACAGAAAGACAAGAGGAAGGCTCACTGCAGACACATTTCCTTTGGACATTAGGTACACCTTTTTCTTTGTATGTAACTAGACAAAAAATGCAGGATCCATTTGGAAAATGAGCTAAAGACTGAGTTGTGATAAAAATTTGCATCAGTTTGGACTTTGCAACTCCCATTACTTTAGGGTTTAAATGAAGTTACACAACATGGGATCTGGCTTCTGGCAGCAATATGAAGCACCTGGGTAACATGGATAGGAAGTGTGGAGAAATAATCACTCTCTTGGGCTAATTTTGACCAAGGAGAAGGAAAAAAAGCTAGCCTTTTCCTGGCAAAAGACTATTCTGTATTAATTTGGCCCAAACTGCCTTGCCTCGAAGACATCCTGAACGACCAAACAATACCTGTGTTTTCTTAAGCAGAGTGGCTGGACTGGTAATCTGCCACATTTGAAGTGGTGATCTGGTCACATTTGGAACATCTCCTCATTTACAGCCCTTATACTGAAGGCTCACACTGAGATCTATACCAAATATTTCCATGCCTCCAGCCACACTTAAAACCAAAGGGCACTTGACCCAAAGGCCATCTCTCCAACCCTCGATAGCTGCTTACAGCAGGTTGCAAAGAAATGCTGGGCCAAGTTCCCATCCAGGAATTTGGGCTTCGGTGATTCAAGTGTGTAAGTTTTACTATCTGTGAGTGTTAAAGCTGTTAATTCTGAGGGCTGCTTTGAGCTGTGATGGTTATGCTTCTCTAGAGAAAATAAAATATCTGATAAAAGAGGAGAGAGAGAGAGAGAGAGAGAGAGAAATAACTGGATAAATGTGGAGAGAAACAGATAACATAACTGCCTCTATTATTTGGCCATCCCACATACATTTTCCATGAAGCCCAGAAATGCGGTATTTCTTTTATTTGAATTATGGTATCATCACTCCCTGTCTTCCTATAATTCTTTTCTTGTATCAACTTATATGGATCTCTGTTCTCTCCAACCAAAAACACCTCTGACTAACACATTATTATTATCCAGGATTTGGCAAAAAACTCAGCTTAGCGAGCAGGTAGAGCTGAGTTTATGGTATATCTGTTTCTCCAGATATTAAAAAAAAAAAAAAATTGCCTCTGGATTAAGTCAAGCCAGCAGAAAGCTGCAGACTACAGATTTTGAACTGCCTCCCCTTGCCACCTGATATGGGATACAGCTTCTTCTAAATTGTGTTTAAGGTGATACCAACATTTTTTTTAAAGGCTCTTTGAGAAGTAGCCCTATAAAATGTATTGCCTCAAATATAAGAATGTTGTTGAAAAATTTATTCATGACATTATGGTATCCTTTTTATAAAAACTCACAGGCAAAATGCCTTTCTAGTCAAGGAACTAAAACTATTCCTCACTAAGAAAAACTCATTTTTGCTAGTATGGTATAATCTTACAATTTATAAAAATGGATGCTAGACATATCTTAGAATAGAAATAAATTTTGTATTAGCTTTATTTCTGATTCTAATTTATGCCCTGACCTATTGTTTAACTTTTTCCTTTGTCATTTGCTTCTAATTTATGTTATCTTGTTATATGACACATATTTTTGAAGTCATCTTAAATCTTTTCTGGAGCAATACAGATGTAAAATAAAATATCTCCAGTACTGATTACCAAGAAAGTAAAAATCTGTGTCATTATTTATGATAATAGACTTGAAAAAAAACCAGAACGGTTAAATTCACACTAGCTGTTAACTAGTTTTTAATCTGAGCACTGTACTAAGGTAACAAAGTCAAAGAATTGACCTAATAATTTTCCATATGGAAACACTAAGAATGAGTCAACTAACTACAGACACTTAATCTAGGGTCACAGCTCTCAGAGACTCAGAGTACCTTTTCAGAATAATAATCAGAGGTCATACATGGAGAAGAGAAAAGCCAAGCAGCAGGGAAGAAGAGTGAAGCATAAATGAGAGAATGAATCCCCAGTGGCCGGGGGTGAGGGGGAGTGAGAGAGAAAGATAGAGACAGGGCAACAGAAAATAAGAGAGAGAAGAATAAACAGAAAGGGAGAAAGAGAAACTGAGAGAGTGAGAATCATGTTTTTGTCCCCTCATGGGGACCTACTGTAACATCTGGCACATGCTGCCCTTGGAAGGATATAGGGAAATAGAGTGAAACCCAATACAGTCCTCCCCTTTGCTTCAGCTAATTTGAGTAAGCTTTGATTTCTTTTCGAGAGATTTTTTTTGCTATAGGGCATATGTGTGCACCAGAAAGAGAGATACAGAGAGACAGAAAGCAAGAAATCACCCCCTAGCAGGGATGGATACACTGTAATCTCTTCTCCTCCATCCTTGTCTCAGGATTTTGAGCACACATGCACAAGTGCCCAGCATGAGTTTCACGCCACCGGGCTTGGGACTCAAACCACAGTTGAACAAGCATGAGTCCATAACCACTACATTACTTGCTGGCCCCAAGCTTTGGTTTCTTTCTAACACAGGATCCTAGACCAAGATAAAACCAAGAGAAAAAACTTTTCCTGTATATTCAATTTCCAGCTTAGTATAAAAGTACATTTATTTCTAAACCTGCTTCACCTTTACTCCATTCAAGGATGATCATAAAATACTTTTATGAAAAACAAATAAAGACATACAAATTCCAATTTTAAAGGTCACCATAAGTGCTTTTATAATCCACATGTGAGTCAGACCCCAATAGTCCAGTCTTACAGATAGCACCACTCCAAAGATCCATAAATTTGACTCTATAAACCTTCAAAAATGATGTAGATTGTTGCTGTGGATTTTTATACAAGGCAGCTCAGGGATTTTATGTAGTAATATGACCATAGTATCTATTGTACAAATTGGAATGGTTTTGAAAGAGAAATTTCTTTCAAATATCATGCTAGGTCAACAAGCACAAGCCAAAATGAACAGGAAAACCTAAACAAGCAGTCATCCTAGTTGGATGCCCTTTAACACATGAACTCCTCTCAAATCTTCCATTTAGTCTCCTTTTTCTTTCTCCCAGTTCCACACTCACAGCTAGCATGGTTCTAACATGATGTTTTCATCCATCCCAAACTGTGGCTTTTCACCATACTACTCCATTTATCTCCTTTCTCTTTTTCTGCACTTGGTACCCCCTCTTCTTCTTGTAAATCACTACAGAGACTTCTGTTCTCATTGAAATCAAGCTAGTCTAGGCAGTTTGGAGGACACAATTGCTCCATGAATTAATTCCTCTTTTGCTTTGTAAAGAGAAAGGCAACTAGAACCCCTGATACATGAAGTTTCTCTAGATGATTTTCTTACAAGAAATATCTAGCGAATACAATTCTCAACTTCATTACATTTTTCTAATACTTAACATTTACACTTCTCTTCAAAGAGTCGAGTAATATGATTTTTAATCCCCCCCGAGAGTCTTAGATCAAATATCATGAAGAGTCCTTTCGTGACTATCCTTTGACTAATAAATCAGCCTATTTTATGTACTTCACAGTTCTTAGTATCAACTACAATTTTCTATCTCTTCATTCTTCTTCCTTCCTTCCTTCCTTCCTTCCTTCCTTCCTTCCTTCCTTCCTCCTCTCCTTCTTTTCTTCCTTCCTTTCTTTCCTCTTTGTTTTCTCTTTCTTTCTCTCTCCCTTCCTTCCTTCTGTTAAAAAACCTGCTAGATCTCATCTCATTCCATGAAAATTTAAGTTTCATGAGGACAGGAACCATGCCCGCATTATTCTCCTTCCAGCCCTTAGAACACTAGCTATGCTCCAGGCTTGAGGTCATGCCTTCCTGACCTTTTACTCCCGTATTAAATGAGAGAAGAGACTCATGTATTTGATACTACACACGGGCTCCTCAGAAATCCTTTCAGTTTATCAACATGGTCCATAATTGGGCATACATGCTCAGAAAAAGATGATCTCTCTCCAACAAGAGTTCAAGTGTTGATCTGAACAGTAGCTCTAAGATTGCATCTTTCCTGAGCCTTTCATCCCAGTATTCAAGATCAAGAGGAGGACTGTGAATTGAGACTAAGCTCATGACCTCTCAGGTCTCCTAACTGCATTGTCATGAGTGAAGATTAAGCTTCAGAATTATATTCTTTCCTACTCTGCAAGACTCAGAGCTCTGCCACACTTTAGACTGATCACTTCTGGCCCTTTAGCTCCCTTAGTGCACCTTCATCGCTTAAGCATGAACCTATGTGTAAGGCCTTTTTTTTTTTCCCCTGAGAGATTTTTGCTAAAGGGCATGTGCCCTTGCAGGAGACTGAGAGACAGAAAGAGAAATCACACCCCCAGGGAAGATGGCCATGCCACAATCCCTTCTTCTCTATTCTCCTCTCGGGAACTTGGGCATGCATATTTTTTCAAAAAATTATTTATTTATTTATTTATTTATTTATTTATTTATTTATTCATTCATTCATTCATTCATTCATTCATTCCATGAGTGAGAGAGACAGAGAAAGAAACAAACAGCATCTCTACTAGGATCCAGATGCCATGACCTACACCGTGCCCCAGCCAGTTCCAGATCAAGGCCACACATATGTTATTGTACTAAGAAAGATTTCCAGATGCAAACCCAGAACCTTCCTATGCGAGTCAGCCTTACACAGTATTGCCTAATACTGTTACACCACCATCTGACCACTCAGAAATTTTTAATACGATTTTTACAGAATAATTAAAGACTAACCTAAAAAAGAAATAGAACACTTGAATTAACAAATAGATAAAAAATAATTTTTAAGAAAATTCCAAATGTAGTGAATCTTTGAAGCAGAATATTTGCTACCAAATGAGTTATCCTCATGAGGCTTCTAATGGATAAATTACTACAGCAGCTAGCTTCAAAATAAGCCTAAGAGGGCCAGTTGCATAATCTGGTGGTTAAGGGAGCCAATCTCACATGGTTGACTTCATTGCTCAAATCCCAGCCTCAGCAGCACGAGGAGCATGCTGGGAAACTATGAGCGCATGCCCCAAGGAAGGAACTAGCATAACTACTCCCTCTCATTCTCTTTTTCTCTGGTGAGCACACACACATGCCCTCTACCAAATTATTAAGCAAACAAAATGTCCAGGATATTACTAAAAATCTGTCAGAGTAAAGGCAGGGCAAAACATGTGAAGCACATAATTCATCAGTCTTCTTGCATGTAAGATAAGAGAGACAATGAAATTGTTCTGCAGCACAAAACAGGATCCAGGAAAACAGGGGGGAAATGAGTGTTAGCTTGAATCAGTGCACACTGAATCATCTGGGGAAGATATCCAAAACACCACATATTCAAAGAGTCCTCGTACATTGAACAATAATGGTAATGAAGGAGACCTTGAGGGTAGCAGAGTCAGTGTTAATTGGCATTCGGAAGTGGCCACTTTGGGTTAGATGATGCAGCAGAAGAGGGAACAGTGTGATCCCTTCCAGAATACTCAGGGAAATTACAAATGTGAAAGTTTGTCCACTCCAGACCTTCAGCACCACCAAAGTGGGGTTAAGGGATTACATCATTAAAATAACTTGGAACTCAGGTTTTTTGTTTTTTTTTTTTTTTTCCTTTTTTTTTTTTTTTTTTTGAGAGGTTTTTTGCTATAGGGCGCGTGCGTTCGCCAGACAGACAGAGAGAGACATAGAGACAGAAAGCGAGAAATCACCCCCCAGGGGGGATGGTCACGCCGCAATCCCTTCTCCTCCATTCTCCTCTCGGGATCTTGGGCACGCACGCACACGCGCCCGGCATGAGTTGTAAGCCACCGGGTCCGAGACGCGAACCGCGGTCGACTACGTGGGAGTCCAGCGACATAGCCATTACGCTAACTGCTGGTTCCCGAACTCAGGTTTTGAAAGAGAGGCAGGGAGAAGGCCCAAGGCATTGGCCAGTGGGGATTGAAGACCAAAGATTGAAGTCATTGTCTCCAAGTGCTTCTTAATCTGTTGAGTTGGTTTGTCCCTAAGTATTATGAAGGAGAGCTTTTTCCTTTTTTCAAAAACAAAACAGAAAGTTTGTCTGATTCTTCTCTCTTGTACAATTTATGTAAAGATCCAATAGATCAGAACTTAATTCCTAAAGTTCTGCTGGCACTTTCAGATGGCAAAATTATTGAAGTTGTCCTATGTTTGAAGGGAGGGCATTTATGGAAGTGTGGATAAAAGAAGTGACAGATGTGGGGCTAGCAGGTGGCATGATAGTTGGGGCACGGGACTCCCACATCGACAACTCTGGTTCAAGTCCCAGACCAGGCAGCTTGCTTTCTCACTCCCCCGCCCTCTGGTGAGTACATGTGCCCTATAACAAATTAAAAAGTAATTATAATAGTTAATAAAATAAATAATTTTAAAGAAAAGAAGTGGCAGGTGAAGCCAATGCTAAAGTATTGTGAGAAAACGAGAGCTGAGGCCCTTGCTGATAGATGCTAAGAGAAATGTCAAGATGTGTTTTAGGTCTGAAAAAAGCTATCAGGATCTCTAAGGAATATTTGTTATCCAGGGGCTGTTCAGTTGTAAAAAACAAAAATTCACTTGAACTAGCTTGAGTTAGTGGGGATTAATTCTAAAAACTAGAGTACTGCATAAAACCAAAGGCAGGGAGACCAGCTAAACTGCATCATTGTGCAGAAGTGGAAGCAGGCGTGCCCTCAAGAATTAAGGCATCTACTTCTTATCGCTCTCTCTCTCCATCTCTATCTCTCTTTGGTGCCTCTAATTTTTGCTGTTTCCTGTACTTTGGCCCCATGTATGTGCTTGTCTCTGCAGAGTACCTGTCTTCCAACACTCAGCCTGTTTAGACCCCAAACGATTGTCGCAAAGGACATCTAAAAATGTTCATTTATAGTTTGTGTAGGCCCAGTAAAATTAGGTTATCAATTGGACTGAATTGCTAGATTCTAAATCCAAATTTCCTGGACAGATGATCTGATTGATCCAGCTGAGCCAAATGTTTGCCCCTTGTCCAGTTTGCTATGATCGGATAGGTCACAGGAGTACTCAAAATGGAAAAAAAAAAAAAAAAAAAAAAAAGATACGGCAAAATGGACATTCTAGAGATCTTACAGAAAGAAGTACAACGCAGGTGGGAAATAATGGACAAAAATAAAGGTTTAAAGAAGGATAACTTGGGCTTTATTTTTTTTTAGTGGGGGCCTCAAATGCTAGGCTGAAAGGCTTGTATTTTTATATGGTAAATAATTTAATACATTTATTTACTCCAATAATTTAAGCCACTTAAGCAAAAGACAGTCAAATAAAGAACTGTTATTATAAGATTACTCCAGCCCCAGGAGAAATTGAAGGAGGGAATAACTGAAGATGCAAAGACCAAAATAAAAATCACAATAACTTTAGCTCATAAGACGATTTTAAGCTGGGTAATGGCAGTGAGAATAGAAATAGAAGAATTTGTGAGTCATCTCATTGACAGAATTGGTCACATTCTAGTTGTAGGAATCAAGGTAATGCAAGTGACTGCATGTTAAAAACAGAAGAGGAGCCAGCAGGTGGCGTGGTAGTTAAGGTGCTGGACACCCACTGGCTGACTGTGGTTCAAGTCCCAAACCTGGTGGCTTGTTTTCTCACTTTCCCTCTCTCTCTCCCTCTCTGTCTCTCTCTAGTCAAATTAAAATAATAATAACAGTAACAATAAATAAAATGAAATAATTCTAGAAGATAAAAATAAATGCAAACAGAATCATATGAATCTATCAACAAACATGCCAGAAAGCAATGGATGAGAAGCATGATGACATTTTAATATCAGACATGGATTCCAAGGAAATCAATGTGGGAAGTCTGGCAAAATATTGGGAGAAAAAGTCCAGAGTTGAAGAGAGAGTGCAAGCTGATGTTAGGGACGTAGGGTGATCCTCCCAGACTTGATCATAATCAAAGGGAATGTGGGAGTTTCCTTAAAATAGACTGTTTGAGAACCTAGGAATGTCTAAGGGGAGTAAGATTGTTTTCATCTATTTATAAAATAATGATAATAACAAGATATTTTTCTCTCTTGCTTTCTTCTCCAAAGGAGTTTAGAATATCTTTTCTAGCTTAGTTATGAGAATTCAACTAGGGCTAGGCAGCAAAAGTCAGTCTTGCCAATCTTAAAGTGATCCCCCTCCTCCCACGCAAAAGAAGAAGGAAGAGGCATGACCTCGCATAGCTGGCTTTCATGGTCCTTCGCTAAATTTTTGATTGTGTAATTTCCCTATTGCTAGATGATTATGCATGGCAGGCTGATTCAGAGGCCATTGTCTGTTATGAAATGAACCCCTAGAGTGCACTAATGGGATTTTATGCCATTAATGCTGAATAGACTGGGATGAGAAATTGCTTTTCTGATCTGTCTGCTTCTTGGTCTCAGTGCTCAATGAAAGTACAAGTGGCTACCAAAAGAAAGGGAAAAAAAATAATAAAGGAAAGAAAAGCAAAAGAATTCACTGAGATCCTGGCCCCTTCTAGCCTCTCTCCTTAGTTCCTACAGTGAATTAACAGAGCCTCACCTTTCCTATCTTTTCATCGTTTCTGGTTAACTTGAACGTATCAAGTCAGGAGCTGCAATTTGTCAGGGTGGATGAGTCATCTGTCACCGAGTCTATAAGCCCACTTCATCCAGAATGAAAAGATTTGTGCTATGAGAACATTTCATACCAGGGACCATCGACTTTATAGATGGGGCCTTAAACCAAATTCCTTTTCAAAGGTTTTGCTTTGCAGATTTTCCTTTTCTGGTTCTTCTAAGTTTGAAGAGTCTGAATGTTTTTGTTCCCAGTGGGAGGGAGGAAAGAAGAGGGAGTCATAGTTGAGCTGTTTATGCTTCTTTTGTCCGGTTACTATGTAAATCACCCTCCAACCTCAAGCTCTAAGAACAAAACTTTGGAAGCTCAGAGCTGGGTATGGACGCGTCTCGCCTTGCAAGACAGTTTTCCATGTGTAAATTTATACTTTGGAGCTGAACCTAATACTCCTTCTCTTCTTGCTAGAGCTTAACAGCAATGGCTTTCAATGTAGCCACATTAACAAAATCACTTTTTAACAGAACAATCCCGCTGCTGTATAGAGTTTCTTAAAAATTGGTTTTGCCTCCATCATTTTTTTCTTCTTGGTGTGGGGTATGGGAGGACATAGAGGGGCAGCTCTGCCCTGTCATTTGTGAAAATTAATAATCAATAAAGGTCAGGACAAAGTAGGGAACTGTAACACCAGAGGGGTCAGCACACGTGAGGATTTTGGAAATTAACAGATGACAAATTTTGAGCAATGCTCAGACCTGAGCAGGAGAAGGTAAATCAGGTGACTCTAACCTGGACTTCAAGAATCACTATCGAGCCTCTGCTGCACCTGCAGAAAATACTCTCTCTTTTTCAGCCTCAAGTCCTGCCTCTAATCCCCAACTAGCTTTGCTGAACAGAATTCACTTCCCTTTCCCTCCTGGGTCCCAGAGAAGGTGAGATGCTCCAAACTAACCTCTAGGAGGTGTTCATTTAATCCTAGAAGCAATCCTGTGATATAGAGATTGCTATTGCCAATTACAGACAAGGACACTAAAGTCGAAAGATGGACAGTCACTTGGCCATGGTCACAGAGCCACTGAAGGGGAAGAAAGTTTAAAATGCAAGCATTGTCTGATGCCTACATTTTCTACTATGCTATACTGATTTCAGGCTTTTTAAATGAATGTAAAAATTTTTATGAAAAAAATGAAAACCTAATGAAGAGATAAGTTTTAATTATGTACATGTAACAAATGCTAATTCATGGAGATTTTTAATTACAGAATTTATACATGCAGTTTTCTGAATTTCATAAAACAATTGCGCTAATTAAGCACTCAATTGTATAGGCAATGATCCGTGTTCAGGGGGAATTTGAAATAATACTAATATTAAGACAATTGTATTTTAGGGTGGAAAGGTTGGTTGATATATTGAGGTGAAAAGCAGAAATAAAATTGTCTCCCTCCTTCATATGTTTTCCCATATTGAGAGAAAGATAGAACAAAGGTAAAACATTTTGCTCCTATAGAAAATAGAATTTGGGGATATGTACCTCCACAGAGTGAAAGTGAAAACCTACTCAGAAATAATACTCTTGTAAAATATAAACCTAAATCTTGGGACTAGCAGATGGTATAATGATTACATCACTGGACTCTCATGTAGTTGAGCATAGTTCAAGTCCAGGATTCGGCAACTTAAACTCATGCCAAGCATGTGTGCATGCATGTCCAAGATCCCAAGAGGAGAATCAAAGAGAAGGGATTACAGAATGGTCATCCCCCCGGGGGGGGGGGGGGGGGCGAGAGGATTTCTTACTTTCTGTCTCTCCAGTGAGTGCATTGCCTATAGCAAAAACCTTTCTCTCTCTATATATATATATGTGTGTGTGTGTGTGTGTGTGTATGTGTGTATGTATACATATTTGCTAAATACTACCTGGAGTGGGCATTTCCTCCCTGTGGGTTAAGGCATTCAGAGGAGGGCTGTGGGAGTCTATACCAGGGAAGTGCAACCTTCTGCTGCTCACACGATTCAAATTCTGGATAGCTCAGTATCTCTGGGAAGCAGGAGGACAGAAACATGCTGCCTCTCTCAATGACATGGCCCTGGAGAACAATCTGTGGGAGGCACAGGAATGCCTGGTAAATGGGACAATTCTGGGCAGATTAGGCTGATGTCATGGCAGCACAGCACTATGTGTCAATGCTTTGGCAAATGTGTCACTAATGGAGATCGTGTAGGCAGCCCAGTGAGTACTTCCCGTTATGAAGAAATATGTGAATATTGGGCCCCCCATCCCATTCTACCCAGCTACCTTCCAACCACGTGACTACAGGGAGAGGCGTATATGTGTGTGTGTGTGCACAAGTATATAGACACACACACACCTTCGTATAAATATAAGTACGTGGTTGTGTCTAGAGGAAGATTTTTACATTCTAAAACTAGAACTTTAAGATCAATCTTTGACCTGGTGAGTTTGGGACTCTCCCTGCAAACAGGGCAGGCTAACCCACTGAGTCTCTCTCTATAACTTTGAATTAGTCTGCTTTGATGATAAATGCGGGGGAGTGCAGGGGATTCATTTCAGACAACTGGAGTGGAGCTTGGTGATCCCAAACAAATCCCCTGCCACCACTCCCTCTACTTTAAATCAGATTGTCTCAAAACCACAAGAAGGATAACACCCACCATATGGTGGGTAGTGCACCACAGCGATGTAGCATAGGTGAGAGTCTAACTTCAAGAACTTATTGGCATGCAGGGAGTAGATAAAGCAGGGGAGGAGGAGGAGATTGCCGTGAGGGATGTACCAAATGGGAAGGGATGAGCATTGAGGACAAAATCTAGAAACATTAGCAGGCAAAGAAGTCTTGAAGAAGACTGAAAATGATCTTTCCAGAGGTAGGAAGTAATTAGGAGGAGTCAATAAGATAGAGCACTTAAGGGGTGTACTGAAATCAAGTGTGTTCTTTATTCTTCTGAATAATTTTTCTATTATTTATTTACTTATTTTTTGTAGAGGTTTTTACCTTAGGGCACATGTGCTCACTAGAGAAAGAGAGACAAGACAGTGAGATGGAAAGTGAGAAGTCATTCCCTGGGGGGACCAGCAGTTACTGTAATGGCTATGTCGCTGAACTGCCAAGTAGTCGACTGTGGTTTGAGTCCCGGACCCGGTGGCTTAAGCTCACACTGGGCACGTGTGTGTGCATGCCCAAGATCCCAAGAGGAGAAGGGAGGAGAGGAGATTGCAGCGAGGCCATCCCCTCTGGGGGGTGATTTCTTGCTTTCTGTCTCTCTTTCTGTCTTTCTGGCGAGAGCACGTGCCCTATAGCAAAAACCTCTCCAAAAAAAAAAAAAAAAAAAAAAAAAGAAGAAGAAGAAGAAGAAGTCGTCACTCCCTAGGAAGATGGCCACACCACAATCCCTTCTTCTCCATTATTCTCCTGGGGAGTTTAGGCGCGCACATGCGCCCAGCATGACTTTCAAGCCACCAGGACCAGGACTCCAACCTCGACTGGCTGTATGGGAGTCCAACGATGTAACTGCTACACCATCTGTTGTCCTTCTTCTGAATAATTAATAAAAGTATCTTAGTGAAACTGAAGGAGAGGAAGTCACAGTACATGATTGCCCACTATATACCAGGTGTTGAGCTAATAATTTTGTGTATGTATTTAAACATGTAAACATTCCCTGAACTTGGATTTTATGGGTAATAACTCAAGATTTAAGAAATAGTTTTAAAAGGTAGACTATAAATACATTTCCTGAAGAATCATAGGTCCTAATTTTAGCACTACCAGATATATTCACAGTGACCTGGAACAAATCACTTCGTCTTGCTGGGATTTAGTTTTTTGTTTTTGTTTTTTTTTTTTTAAAGAATTCTTTTATTTAACTTTTATTTATTATTACATCATTATTATTTTTCAGTTTGATCAGAGAGAGACACAGAGAGAGAGAGAGAGAGGAAGTGAGAAAGCAAGCCACCAGGTCCGAGACTTGAACCGCGGTCGGCCATGTGGGAGTCCAGCGCCTTTAACCACCACGCCACTTGCCAGCCCCATGGGATTTAGTTTTTATCCATAAAATAAAGCTAAGGGTTCAGAAAAACTTCCACATTTCTACCCAACTCTGTGCTCTGATTCTGATGAGTCCCCTTATATTATTCTGCATGCCGAATATAGCAACATAAAATAGTAGTTAATGGCCTGGCTTCTGCAGTTCTTCGGCCAAGGATCCAATTCTGACTCCATTTACTTCCTTATTTGTTGAGAAACCTTATAGAGATTTTTAAATTTTCTGCACTTTAAATGTATAAAATGCAGCCAATAGGCAATTGTAAGAATTAAATTAAGTAGGCTAATGCTTACAAAGACCTTCGCATAGTTCCTGGGACATAATAAATGTTCAATAATCGTCTTGTTGGTGGTATTGTTATAATCATGCCAAGTAAGGCAATTAAAAGCTTTGATATCTTTAAATTCCTATTTCACAATCAGCACCCAGCAGGAAATAACCAGTCTAGAAACAAACAAACAAACAAACAAACAAACAACCCCAAAACCTTGTATCAGACTGGGCTTGATTAATTCAAATCAGAACTAACAGTGAAGGGATCCTGATCTCACATGGCTGACTGCGGTTTACATTCCAGGTTGGCAGCTTGGAAAACATCATCGACACACATGCATATGTGCGCGAAATCCTGATGGGAAAGAGAAATGGAGGGAAAGGGACTGTGGCATGATCACTCCCTATTGGAGTACTTTCTCTCTGTGTGTCTTTCTCTGGAATGCGTACATGCCCTCTGGCAATAAAGAAAAAGATTACAGATTTAAAAGTGATTGGTTGGCTCAGTACCATGGTCTGGTGGTTAAAGCAGCCAGATCCCACATGGTCTACCATAACACTCCAGTCCCAGACCTGGCAACTTGAAAAACATGCTATGTCCATGGACATGCCCAAAATTCCATCAAGAGGAAAAGATGAAAAAAAAGAGATTATGGTTTGACCATTCTCCGTGGGTGGTGCTTTCTGCTCTCCCTCTCTCTGTGTCTCTCCATGGTGAGCACATGAGCCCTCTAGGGAAAAAAAGTGTTAGGTTAATAGCCAAGAAGACAGCAAAACAATTTTTTTATTTAAATTTATTTATTTACATTCATTCACTATACATCATTACAGCATATAAAATGAGATTTCCCATCCAGAATATACTGTATATTGGCTCAGTCAAGCACATAAACATATGTGTTATCAACAAATAATTTTCCATTTCTTATTTCCTGTATTTTTTTTTTTTTTTGCCTTCCTTGATTCCCTATCCTTCACCCTCTGCCGTGTCCCACTCTCCTCCCACATTGTCTCTGGTATCTATGGTTGCTCTCTATGCCTGTTCCCCCCATTGAATTGATTCTCTAATGAACCTAATTAGTCTAAATATTTCCAATAACTGGTGTAGCTGATAGATACATATACATGAACACAAGTCTGACTTTAGGCATAAATCTCAGAGAGTAGAATGAACGTACTATAAAGTAGCACCTAGCTGGGGCTATATAGCTTACTGCAGTCATCAAATATGTATTTTTTTATTTCAATAAAGAGTTTTCGTGCTTTTTTTTCTCCTGAAACTTTTAAAAATTAATTTATTTACATTCATCCCCTAAGCATCATCACATCATATCAAATGTGGTTTCCCATCTAGAATAAACTGCATAGTGGTTTAATCATGCATGTTATCATCAATAATTTTCCATTTCTAGTTTCATATATATATATATATATATATATATATATATATATATTTTTTTTTTTTTTTTAATCCCATGTCTGACCCTCTGCCCTTTCCCACCCTCTTCTCACACTATCTCTGGTGTCTACAGTTGTCTTCAATTCCTTTTCCCCCCACATTTTGTTGATCACACAATTTCATAAGTAAACTAACTACTTTCAATAGTACGTTCAGCTGGTAATTTCAAGAAAAGCAATTTTGAACTGGTAAGGAAATTTCCTTGAAACTTAAAGCCCAGAAACAGGTTAATATTATGTTCAAATAGTAGGTACATGAACCTATTGACAGCTCAAGACAGGACAAAAATCCTTAAAACCAGACAACAAGGCCTAGAACAAAAGCAGCAATATTTTAGTCAACTCACAGAATGCTATATCACCAGTTCAGTCTCATGTATTTAATCTATCTTCTGTTGTGGTTCAATCTTCCCAATTGAATTCTGGGATATAATATTGAACTCCAGACTTGTCTCTACGATTAAGTTGGCCATTTTCTTATTTTTTGAACTCTTATTTCTGTGTGTCTGCACTTAATTTTCCTGATACAGCACCCTCTTAAGAACTTCTTGGAGATCTGATCTGATGTTGGTAAGTTTTTTCAGGTTTTGTTTATCTGAGAATGTTCTTGTCTTTTCTTCCCATATGAAGGAAAATCTTGCCAAGTAAAGCATTCTTCGTTGAAATTGCTTTTCCCTTAATACTTTGAATATATTTTCCCATTCTTTCCTCACTCGCATTATTTCTGATGAGAGGTCTGCTGTTAGTCTGATGGGAGATCCTTTGTAGGTAACTTGCAGTTATTCTCTTGCCAATCTTAGCATCTTGTCTTTGTCTGTGGTGTTGGTCAATCTGGCTATAATGTGTCTTGGAGAAGATCTTCTTGGGGTGATTCTATTTGGGACCCTTTGTATTTCTTGGGACTGGATCTCTGAGTGCCTCTCTAGGTTTGGAAAGTTTTCTTTCAGGATTTCATAGAATAGAATATCAATGCCCTTATGAGTCTCTTCGCCTTCTGGGATACCTATTATCCAGATGTTTGGACATTTGATGGTATCTAGTATTTCTTGTATTCTCAAATTTTTGGGCTATTTTCTCAGTCTTCATGGTGGATTTTTCTAGGCCAGCAATTTTTTCTTCTACATCTGAGATTCTATTTTCTGTATGATCTATTCTGCTTTTAATATTTTCAAGGGAGATTTTGACTTCCTGTATTATAGCCTTCATCTCTAACTTCCTTCTGATTCTTTTGTAAAGTGTGTAATTCCTCTTTTAGATCTTGCATGAATTTCCTCACCTCCTGGAACTTGTCAGCTCCTTTCTCCTGCCTCTTCTGCAGATCATTGTCTCTCTTCTCTTCCATCTCTGTTAGCTTTGCCATTATGAATGTTCTAAATTCTTTATCAGACGTTTCCAACAATTTAAACACCAAACTTTAGTGCTATGTTCTTTTTTCCTCCTGTTCTATGTTGGGAAATTGTAGCAATCTCATGTTAAGTACAAAAGGAAAGGGGGCACATACCATATCAACATATTGCATTAGCGAGAGTGCCGACACTTTAAGTTCGGTATCCACTTGTGATGGTGTTTGTAAAGCTGAACCATGTCACCTCAGACTAGAACCACTCAGCCATGGCAGGACTGTTCTTCAATTCAATCAAAGTAAGAGTTGTCATCAAAGGTACCACCTCATGCCATAGTTACTGACAGTAGCTTAAAGTTAAACCTCCACATGGTGAAAAACACTCACAGAGTCAGTGCCCATTTCTGGAAAATATATGCATCAAATGTCCAACTGCTAGACCACCCACCCTAGTGGGAGAATTTAATATGTTTGGTATATAAGAAAGATTTGGCCTGACTTCTGTGTTGGATGATTCCCTCCAGTTTAAAGCTAAATCAGGATAAAGACAATGTGCTGATAAATAATGTCAGCTGAGATACAAGGCTTCCTAAAGAGCAGGTAATTTTGGACGATCACAGGGAATCTTAATGACCATGCCACACTCACCTGTTCTGTTTGATTTTAAAAAAAGATTTTCTGGGACCAGCAGTTAGCATAATGGCTATCTCACTGAACTCCCTTGTAGTCTACCATGGTTCAAGTCCTGGACCTGGTGGCTTAAACTCACGCCAGGCACATGTGCCTGAGAGAAGATTGGAGAAGAAGGGATTGTAGTATGGCCATCTACCCTGGGAGGTGATTTCTTGCTTTCTGTCTCTCTCTGTCTTTCTGGCGAGCACACGTGCCCTATAGCAAAAACCTCTCCAAAATAAAAAAAGATTTTTCTCATCTTGAAATGGTACTGAATAGAAAAATCTAGAACTGTGGTTCTCAAACATGGCTACACATTAGAATCATCTGGGAAGCTTTTAAAACTCCCAATGCTCAGGTCAGACCACTTGCCAAATTCTTGGGCTTTGACTCAAGCTTAGAATTTTTTTTTAAAAAAAGAATTATTTTTATCTAACCTTATTTATTTATTCATTTGTTTATTTCAGTTTGACCAAAGAGAGACAGAGAGAGAGAGAGAGAAAGTGAGAAAGCAAGCCACCAAGTCCAGGACTCGAACTGCGGTCAGCCATGTGAGAATTCAGCACCTTTAACCACCAGGCCACCTGCTGATCTAGTACTTTTTTTAATGTTAATTTCCCACTCACTTTTTAAAAATAATTATTTAATATCATTTATTATTATCATTTTTTTAATTTACTGACTGAGAGACAGAAATAAAGAGAGAAAGGGAAAGTGAGAAAGCAAGCCACCAGGTACAGGACTCAAACCTGATTGACCGTAAGGGAGTCCAGCATCTTAACCACCATGCCCCCTGCCAGCCCAAGCTTAGTATTTTTAAGGTTCTCAGGTGATTTCAATGTACAACCCAATTTTAGAACCAGGGCCTTAGGATCTTGCCATTCAGCCATTGCAAAATTTGATCCATGCATTTCTTTATGTATGAAGGTCTTGTTTGTAAACTATTGCATAATATTAGCAGTAGAGATTTTTTCCAAATTCAACAAAAGGGGAGTACAGATTTCAGTTATGTTCTAAATTCTATGTCCCTAACAAAATAGAGATGAGTTCACTCAAAGTGTATGGTTTGCACTTTAAAATCTGAGGAGATGGACCAGCAGTTAGCGTAATGGCTATGTCGTTGGACTCCCATATAGTCGACCGCGGTTCGTGTCCCGGACCCAGTGGCTTGAGACTCATGCCGGGCGCGTGTGTGTGCGTGCCCAAGATCCTGAGAGGAGAATGGAGGAGAAGGGATTGCAGCGTGGCCATCCCCCCTGGGGGGTGAACCTCCCCCCGCCCAAAAAAAAAAGATACTACAAAAAAAAAATTTGAGGAGAAATGTCTGAGAGCTTGTTAAATGTGCAAATTTCAGGTGCTCCTTTTTCTCATTTCTGATTTAGGTCTGTGACAAATCCTAGAAATGTTCCTTTTTCAACAGACAGACATCATGTCTGAGGTTGAAATATTATGAAGTTACAGAAGCCTGGGCTTTAGCCCTGGGTCTTCGGATATAGGGGAACAAGGTAAGGCTTAGTATATCAGTAAGCTCTCACATTATAACAAATCACCTCCAAACTTAACACTTACAACCACCATGGTTTACCTTATGCGTCTGCAGTCAGCTGGACTTTGGCTTTGCTGAAACTGGCTGGATTTTCTCACACATTGGGAGATGGCTGATGACTATTTGCCTGGTTTGGGACAACCTTGTTTTTTTCCTTGTTTCTCCAACATCCCTCTAACAAGCTAGCCCAGGTTTATTCATGGCAAAGGCAGTGGAGCAACAGAGAGCGAAAGCCTACAAGACACATCATTTTTACTTCCAAATTCCTTTGGCCAAAGCAAGCTTGAGGCCAGTCCAGATTTCCAGATTGGGAAATAGACTCTACTCCTTAAGGAGATGCAAGAAACTTAAACACAGGGGTGGGGTGGAGTGGATGACGACAGGACATTAAAACTGCAGCCATTTTGCAATAAGCCTATCATATTCAAGCATTCATTTGTCATAATAATTGTATAAAGTATGTAGTATTAGTTACAGTTTACTGGAAACTAAGGAGTACAGGGACTGCAGAGGATGACAAAGCAGTTGGCAATGATGTGTAGGAAGGGTTTCAGCTATACTGTGTTAAGGAGTGTTTTCTCTTAAGTGAGCAGCAGAAGATGAGTTCATTACCAGTTTGGCAGCAAGGGTGTTCTGTAAGTGCAGATGCACTGATTATGTGAGAGGAAGCTATTGAACCAAGTGGTATTTAAGATTTAGTCTTATTTACATCTCAGCGCCCTCTATTGGACCCTAATCCTGATCTATTTTTAGCAGATTTTAGCACAGTGGGGCACATGCAGTTGATGTCCGATGCACATGTTCAGCTCCGTTTCCAGCCTTAGAAATAGCAAACTGGAGGATTATATTCAATTTGACCTTTGGAAAGAAATTGCCTGGTGATCTAGTTCATTGAAGTTATAAGGAAGACTACTAAACTTCTTTCCCAGATAGAATGACTTTGTAATATCTTTTTATCTTTTAAGGCCTTTGCAAGAAAATCCAACTTTTATAAAGGGAAAAAAAAATCATAGCCCTGAGGAATGTGAACTATGACTCTGTTCCTATACCAGCCTGTTTAATTTGCTATGCCATTTCTCATCTCTGCTTCTCTTATCTTGGTAGTTAAAGCAGTGGCCCTACCCCCTTCTTATAGAACCAAGAGAGAAAAGCTTTATTTTTATATGATCAGGTAGAATTGCCTTCTCAGCATATCAGAGCATTCACGCCAAATGGTTTTTTAGATAAAATCATAGGTCAGTTTTAGATCTAATGGAGAGTTTTATACATTAGAATGTATGTTAGAAGAATGTTACAAAATACTTTAAAAATCTTTTATATTCGTTTGACATCTTTACCCAATTTTATAGTAATTCAACTTTATCTCCTTATTGAGGAATGATTTTTTTTTTTTTTTCCCTGAGCTTCTGGGATGTGACTTCACAGAGATAGCAACTTAACACTGAATGTTTGGGGGTTTGGGTCAGAGATTACAGATGAGAGGTTTCGTAGCAGGCTTAATGTTCCATGAGACCGAAAAATCCTTAGAAGAGTGCATGTATTTTGTCACCTCATGACCTTACTTAGAACCTGAAATTTGAGAGGTAGTGTAGGGTGGTAGATTAGAGACTGAGACCAGGGTCTGGATGTTAACATCTTGAGTTTGATTTCTGTTTTTTCCACATGCTGAGCTGACTGAGGGCAAGTCACATAACCTGTCTGTGCTTTTATGGCTCATCTACGAATGGGAATAAATATAATATCTACCTCATAATATTCTCAGGGTTAAATGTAGCACTACATATAAAACACTTAGATCAGTACCGAGAACATAAGTATTTATTATTAGCTCTTCAGGAAAGTCATGATGTATTTTTCTGTTTTACTTTTCTATACAAAAATGTGTCACAATTTTCCCAATGAGCCAATAAATGTTAGTTATCATTGTTCAATAAATATATATTCCATTAATAAAAAGAAATACTAACATTATGTAATCTGACTATATGTTAAATGAAAGAATTTCTAGAAGGGAGAATAATTTTTAGGGCCTAAAAATACAGTATTAATAAGTAATTTCTTTTTTTTTTCCTACATCCTCTTTTCTTATCTGCTTGCTTATTGCATCACTAAGGTTTGCCTAGTTTTTCTTTTGTTCACATCAATGCAGTTTCATGATGCCTTCTTCTGGGAATTTGTCCATTTAACATGATTTATAGACTGATTACATCATTTTTATACAAACTTACAAAATACAAGTATTATGGTTTTTATTTAGTTTATGCTTTTAATTTACTTTAACTTATTCATTTAGTTAGAGTTATTCAAAGATCTCCCAAAACTTAGAAGAGCTCTGTTCTGCTTGAAAAACAGAATGTTTAGATTGCTCAGTTTTTTTTGTTTGTTTGTTTTTTGAGAGGTTTTTGCTATAGGGCGCGTGCACTCGCCAGGGAGAGACAGAGAGACAGAAAGCGAGAAATCACCCCCTGGGGGGATGGCCATGCCACAATCCCTTCTCCTCCATTCTCCTCTCGGGATCTTTGGCATGCACACACATGCACCTGGTGTGAGTTTAAGCCACCGGGTCCGGGACTTGAACCGTGGTCAACTACATGGGAGTTTAGTGACATAGCCAGTACGCTAAGTGCTGGTCCTGCTTGTTCAGTTTTTAAAACTGGTATTAAGGATTGAAACTCTCAAATTTCCTTTATCAAGAGAGGCAGAATAGTAAAGACATCTTAGGGTGTTCAAATCTTAGCTCTTTCAGTAAAGGCTTCAGATTCTTTTATTTCTCTGAGCCTCAGTTTACTTATTTTTTGAAGACAATCATATTTACTTGACAAGATTTTCATGGTACCTGGCATATGGCAGGTAGTTAGCAAATGAGAGCTGTTTGAAGAAACAGATCACTCTAGAAAGGGATTCATCACGCCATGTGCGTGTGTGTGCATGTCCAAGATCCCGAGAGGAGAATGGAGGAGAAGGGATTGCTGTGTGGCCATCTCTCCTGGGGGGTGAATTCTCACTTTCCATCTGTCTCTGTCTGTCTGTCTCTCTCTCTCTCCAGAGAGTGAACACACCCTGAAGTAAAAGCCTCTTAAAAAAAAAAAGAAAAAAAAGAAAGGGACTCACGTTAGATAAGTCAGCAGCAGTTGTTACATGAAAACATTTACGTTTTTATTTTTCTCTCTTTATATTTTAGTAAATTGGTTTAAAAATCACGGTGGGTTCCTGCTCCTTCCTGTGGGATAGCAATGCTGTTACCCCTGTGATAGACCAGTTTCACTGGATGATAGCAGAGAAAGGAGCTAGGTGTTTGCTCCGAAGTAGGAGCAGGGACCCAGAGGAGGCATGAACGATGCTCTTCTGAGAAGTCTGAGGTCAACTAATGCTGCATTTTCACCAAAACCTTTCATAGAGCAATTTCTCATTAATCTTCTCAGCCTGAGTAGACCCTTATCTAATGGAAAGAGGAGACATAAACTATGAAATGACTTTTTCTAGAATGTGCCATTTCTACACTCTTTCTTTCAGATCTAGGGAAAGTGGACACAATCCTTGGGGCTGAGCCTTTCTTTCCCCTCCCAGGCTGGGAACCAGCACCCGCCTCACTCACGCACACATCTATCTCCTACACCAGCTTCCTCTCTTTTCCCTCCTCGAAGGCTCCTTCCCTAATGGAGGAGGAGGTGAGCATAAGAGAAACTGCTAAAGGCCCATGAATATTTCAAAGAGAAAGCCAAGGGACCCCATTAAACCTTGTATACGCTTCTGTAAATGGAGAAAGAGGTCGCATAATGAAATGCTCAGAGGTACCAAGGCAATTTCAGAGCAAAACAGGCAGATACGAAATAAAATCCTTCTCACCATGATGAAGTCTCCAGTTTTCTCTCTAGCCTTCTCTCTCAGCAGTTGTTTTGAGATCTCCACGCTCCTTGTGCCTATCACCACAAAACGGCATGGAGGACACATAGCCACATAGCACAGAAATTAAAGATGGAAACTTTGTAGTCCAGGAGTCAGGGCTGGAGTCTGTTTTCTCACATTGATTGTCTGCATTACCTGGGAAGACATTTTATGTCAATGTCAAAATGAAGAAATTACAAATCTGGGCGACAGTGACACAGTGCTCACTTTAGATGAGAACTACACATAGCAAAACATATCAATCTCAGGGCATAGACTAAACACTTATTAAATGTGCCTTATTATTATGTATTCCTCTTACACATTTTTTTTCTGCCTTTATAGACACCATCTTCTTTTCTCAACTTCTTTTCAAACTACAGCCAAGCAAGGCCTCTGCCCCATCGGCAGGTCAGTGACTAGCCGTGGCATTTCTAGTGGTCGTTAGCTGAAATCTGTCCAACAGACACATATGTTGTAGCAGACCTGGTCTTCTTAATGGTCCTGGGGGAATGGGGCTTTTAAGCCTGTATATGCATGTGACAGACTAGAAAGCCTTTTATAATGGCCTGTGTGGTGTCAGAACCAGTTAAGTCAGTTGGTGTATAACAAGCAATACTTAGGCTCTCTCTCCTGGCAAGAAAATATGCCTCTTTTCTTTCCCTTTCTTTAGCTAACTTCACAAAAATTTTAAAATAGCTTCTGAGTTTCAGACCATCCATGATGTTCATTTTCACCTTGTAGCCCAACTGGGTATTGGTGGAATAGGAAAAGTAAGAAATATTTCCCTTTTAATTTTTAATCATCATTTCTGATGATCCCTTTATAAACTCTGAAGGTAGAGATGGTGAAGAAACTGACCAAGATGTTTTGGAATCAATTCATCTGTATTCTCTAGATGATAAAATTGTCTCTAAGCTTTCTTTTTTTTTTTTTTTTTTTTTTTTTTTTTTTGAGAGGTTTTTGCTATAGGGCGCGTGCGTTCGCCAGACAGACAGAGACAGAGAGATAGAGAGCGAGAAATCACCCCCCAGAGGGGATGGCCACGCCGCAATCCCTTCTCCTCCATTGTCCTCTCAGGATCTTGGGCACGCACACACACGCGCCCAGCGTGAGTTTAAGCCACCGGGTCCGGGACTCGAACTGCGATTGACTACGTGGGAGTCCAGCCATTATGCTAACTGTTGGTCCCTCTAAGCTTTTGAAAAATATGATTTTTACTCACAAATATTACAGGCATATTTACTTAATTGTCAGCCAAAGTACCAAATACTGGCTGTATACACATAACATGGTCCCTGCGCCTTTAGTGTCTTACCTCAATAGGGAAGGTAGAAAAATAAGTGAATATAATACAGTAGAGTGCTAACATAGAAGTTCAACATTAAGATACATGTAGGAGAAGCCCTAAAGCAGATGGGAGAATCAAGAAAGACCTCTCAGAGGGGTGGCATCTGAACTGAGTCCTGGAATATGGGTAAGAAGTAATCAATTATGTGGTCTGATAACACAATTTCTGCTTTCATCAGAGCAAATACTTTCAAATACAGTGCTTGATATCAAATCTTGTCATTGTCTGAAAACTTCTACCCAACTATTCTATCACTATGTAATCTCATCTGCTTTTGATCTTTTATAACTCTAACATTTATGCTTATAATTTAGAACCTAAACAAAATCGAATATCACATGCTGTTTCACAACCATCTTAAGTATTTTCACACCCAAATAAATTGTAGACTTTGCAAGAATAAATTTTATTAATGTGAATTTATACTTCCAATGTTTCTTGATGGCTTTGTAGAAAGGTTGTCTACCTGGAAGGCAAAAGCAATAGGTTGTGTTCCTGACTCTGAAACTGTTTGCATTACTCACTGGAATATTAATGGGTAACAATTGCCAAGTTTAGTTGCCCCATCTATAAAATGGAGATAATATCTCTCATCCAGCCACCACATCGGATCATGTAATGTTAATAATAAAATGTTTCTGAAAATGCTTCTTAGCAGTAAGATACTAGGGCCTGTTGGTTTTACAGCAGTGAAGCAACTGGGCCCACAGGAAGAGGTCCTGGGTTTGTATCCTGAGATCTACCTGAGCAAGCCAGGCACACATGCCTATGATAAAGGCCATCTAAAACTGGGGGGAGCTTCTGGTGTGGAGACCCTTTTAAAAGTGCCTGCTTCTCTGTTTATGTGTCTGGCTGTGTCTATCTTTCGCTCTCTGTGTTTCCGTCTTGTAAAAGATCTAAATAAGCTTTTGTAAAAGTAGTAGAATACTATGAAACTGGCTTATTGAACTCTGATTTTAAACATTGTTAGACATTCTACTCCTTACTTCTTGTATTAGTCAAGATAGGTGGGCATAGTCGATGATAATGAACATACCCCAAATCTTAGTGACTTAAATCAACTAAGGTTTAGTCTCAATTATTTAACTTATTCTTTTACATTATGGGTAGGGAATGGAAGTTCTGCTTATTGTAGTCACTAAGAGACACAATTTATTGGTCAACTACCACCTTGAATACCGGTTGCAGTAACAGAGAATTTGAAGGTGGGCACATACTTGCCAGTAAATTACTTCTATCTACAACACAATGATTAGAATTAGTCACATAACATCACAGACATAAGGAGAACAAGATGTATCCAGAAGGCAGAGAGCCATAAAGATTCGGTGAACAGTAAGAAAGTTCAGTGGTACAATGTATGAATGATCCCCTGCCTTTGCAATTCACAATCTTGTGAAGAAGATGAACAAATAAAGACCTCACAGTGACTGTAATAAGAGGTGATTTCATGGAATTAAGGGACAAGATGTTGGACCAAATTGTTCATCCAAGAAATGCTTACTGAGTACTTGTACTGTGTCAGAAACTAGGGGTTCTGAGAACTCGATCCCCGTCTTCAAGGAGCACACAGTTTGACAAGAATAAGAGTGAAAAGATCATGACTTGAGTCCCACCTGTGTGCCACACTCTAGGATATGTTTCTGATTTCATCTCAACTACAATGATTCCAAGTTACTGTATTTGTGTCCATGTTGCATGTGACCTAGGTATTTCGAAGGACCCAGCAGGATTGAGAGACAGAGCTGGAAAAGGAATCAAGTCTGCCTAATGAAAGGGAAAAAAAAAAAAAAAAAGCTATTTTCACCAAGCTATTCTATTCTATTGGTCAGAGAAAGAAAATATAAAAGCAACACATGACAGCATGGGAAATATTATCATAGCAGCATGAACAGTGTATGCACTGTGGGCCCTGAGGAGGCAACTAAATGCCTGGGGAGTATCTGAAAGGCTTCTCCATGGAGGTGACATTTTAGCTGGGGCTTTTGAAAGATGAGTCAATATTTGCCATGCAGAAATCAATTCAGTCTAAGTAGTAATAAACGAGGCTTAAAGAGGCAAATAGCCGAGTTGTTTATCAGATGTCAAATATCGCTGCAATCACACATTTCCATCTACCCCATTGCCACCAGCATCCTTCTAATGTCTCAGACTCATAGCCTTCCAGCCACCCTCAGTTCCTCTTTCTTTCACATGCTTTACATCCTACTGCCCATCTATCACCAAATTCTGACCAATCCTTTCTGCATAATTTCTCAGGTCCACAACATAACCAAATCCCAAAGAGGGTAGTTAACTGGAGGAGCGGGGCATTGCCTGGGGTAATCCTGGACCTCCTGTTTATTCTTCTCCATCGTCACCAGAGCTGAGGTCAATACTGAGGAAGAGGGAAAGCTATTTTTTCTCTCAAAATTTTAGCAACTGGCAGTTTAGCTCTGCCTGATGCTTGTAGAGGAATAAGAATAAACCTGGTATTTTTTATTTTAAATCTCAGGTAGACCTATTAAACATAACAAAAATGTTCTCAAAGCCTCCAAAGCATTATGTAAACCAATTATAATAGAAGTATTTATAAAATATCCAATAGGAATAAGACCCATGCTAGGACAATAAAGTTGTATCAGATCTGATTTGGCCTTTAATACACAAGGGCCTTCAAAACTTTGTAGAAAATGCTATTAAACTACAGTAAAACAATGTGCATGAATTGCAAAATTTTTCTGCATTAAAAGAAACTCATACTTTAATTGTTTTTCTACAAACTTTTGAAGTCCCCTTGAATATATAATAGATGTAAAATCATATACATAGTGATTATATCTATATTGGTTATCTATAGATACAATTATACATACAGATACACATTTCAATGACCTCCGTTTGATGAGCTTCTGCTATCAGAGGTTGATAGGTTGCTAGGCCCTATTACAGTGTTATTTTAGTATCTTACCCTCCCAAATTTACAGTTAGATAATGAAACTTGGAAACAATATGAAAGAAGAAACCATAAGTCTTTAATTTGAATAATACTTTAAAATTCA
The DNA here is from genome assembly GCA_026018925.1 of Tupaia tana. Lineage (NCBI taxonomy): Eukaryota > Metazoa > Chordata > Mammalia > Scandentia > Tupaiidae > Tupaia > Tupaia tana. Next base: position 18,444,568 of record JAKSZU010000020.1, on the reverse strand, counting down.
CCTGAATATATGTAGGAATTCTATTTTGTAGAAGAACACATTTCATTTTAGGCAAAATGGTCCCTTATGTCATTCTCTTTCAGTAATGCTCCTCTCAGTAAAGAAAACTCTCAGTAGGCCTTGGGTCCTCAGCCATTAGTTGATTAGAAAAATACCTTGCCTCATCTTCTAATAGAGATAATTAATTTGACTGATTAATAATATATTAAAGGGATATATATATATATGTGTGTGTGTGTGTATATATATATATATATATATATAAAAGAATAAACCTGACTGTCTCTGAAGGTGTAAAGCTGAAGCTGGAATAATAGTAAAGGAAAGCCTACTTGCAATAATGATGCTTCAGCACTTTCCTGCTTATGTATCCTTCTTTTAGTTCCTTACAAAAATGTAAGGAGAGGGAACCAGCAGTTAGCGTAATGGCTATGTCGCTGGACTCCCACGTAGTCGACCACGGTTCGCGTCTCAGACCCGGTGGCTTACAACTCACGCCGGGCGCGTGTGCGTGCGTGCCCAAGATCCCAAGAGGAGAATGGAGGAGAAGGGATTGCGGCGTGACCATCCCCCCTGGGGGGTGATTTCTCGCTTTCTGTCTCTATGTCTCTCTCTGTCTGTCTGGCGAGCGCACGCGCCCTATAGCGAAAAAACAAACAAAAAAAAATGTAAGGAGAGACTTTTCACCCTTCATTTAAAATGTCCACCTTCTAAGCCAATTTAATTTATAAGAAGATATGAAAAAAGAATAAATATAAAATATTCAAAGATATTCTGGGGCCCCTGAATTTATGCTCTCCTCCCTCTCTTTATGACTCAACTTGGTCAGACCAATCAGAACATGTTCTTCTCTTTCCTCCGAAGTTCAACATTATCAATTGTATCTATCAGTAGAAAACCCAGTGATCTTTTCTTCTACTTGTGATAAAGTATGACATAAAAAACAAATAGTTAGAAATAACATGGAAATTTTGCCAGTGATGCATGATTCAGCTTGCTGTCAGGTTGCATAACTTGAGAATGCTCTCATCTAAGGGTTGTCCCATGTTAAGAAACATATAGCAGGGAGAATGCCAAAGATATGGAAGGCAATGCCATTTTGTGCGTTGGTATTATAATTTCTAGAGTTTTCTAAGCAATTGCATTTTACCTATATGCTATCTAGTTATAATAAAGGCCTCTAAACTACCTTAGCAATGTTTGAAACATTCTCCCAGTGAGAGATACTTCAGAGTCTTGAGCAGTGAGAGAAAACGTCAGTTCTGAAACTACATAGAGAATGAGCAAAAACAGGTCTCTCTAATATATCTGAGAATTGTTTACAGAAACTGAGCATCAGGGATTTCCAAAGTGATAAGTAGTGACAATTTGAAGGGTGAGATGGGCCTTTGCCCATCTATTTTACACATTTATATTATATATTTATCATATTATATATGTACATATACACTCATACGTGCACACACACACACACACACATACACACACATTATATTGTAGATTATATATTTTACATTCCCCAAATTCTTAGAATGTTGATTATTACCTTGACCTGTGAGGCAGGGAGATGTGACCCTAAGTGAGAGCGGCAATGGATTTAGTAAAAACAGACACACAAGTAGAGAAAAGCTGAGAACTGGTGAACTGGGCATCTCTGACGGAGACCCCCGTGGTACTGAGCTGGTCCCAGGTGTTCTTTTATAGAGCAAAGGGGGAGGGAGAGGCGGAAGGAAAACCAGGTGTTTTCTATCATCCACTGCAGCTGTGGAGGGCCTTGGCTCTTACGGTTCTCAACAAGCCTCCCCTGCCTTCTCTAAGACATTGTTTCCTTTAACCTCCACTGGCTGTGTGACACTGGCACAAGAGAGCTGGTCTGTTCCTTTGTTCATCTTTAAGGGTCATCATAGTTCAGCTCAGATTTGGCCACTCCCTACAGATTATTCATGTTCATGATTCTAAAACGTGATTCATCTTCATATATATATATATATATATATATATATATATATATATACATATATATATAAAATGTGATAATGTTCCTTTTTTTCTGAAATGAACTGTTTCTTAGAACTGTATTATTGACCATTTGTGTCAAATATCTGTTAAAATCCTTTGTCCAGGGACGAACAGTTGTTGTGGTGGTTAGGACACTGGATTCCCACACGGCCAACTGTGGTTTAAATCCCAGATTTTGCAGCTTGAAAATCACAACAAATAAATATATTAATTAATGAATTTCAATCTTTTGACCAATGTTTAACTGGATTATTTATCTTCTTACTATCAAATTATAAGAATTAGTTTATATATTCTGGTTACAATCCTTTATCAGATATATATATATATATATATATATATATATATATATGTGTGTGTGTATATATATATGTATATATATATGTGTGTGTATATATATACACACATATATATACACATATGCATGCACACATATGTACACATACACATAATGTGTGTGTGCTCATGCATGTGTGTGTATGTGTATATCTACAGTATATAAAGAACTTTTGGGCCAGCCCCATGGATGGTCCAGTGGCTAAGGGATCTGGATCCCACATGACCAACTGTATGGCTCAAATTCCAGCCCTGGTGGCTTGAAAAATACATTAGGCATGTGTGCATACATGTGTTCCAACTTCCAATAGGGTGAAGAAATGGAGGAGAAGGGATTGTGTTATAACCATTGGAGGGTGTTTTTCCCACTCCCCTCTCTCTTTCTCTGGCATGTGCAGAGAAAACACCCACTGGAAAAGCAAAAACAAAAACTTCTTAAAATTTAGTGTAAAAAGACAAATATAGGGACCAGCAGATGGCATAATGGCTACATGGCTGGACTCCCATGTAGTCGACCGCGGCAGCTTAAACTTATTCCAGGTGCATGTGCATACTTGCCCAAGATCCCGCCTGAGAGGAGAATGGAGGAGAAGGGACTGTGATTTCTCACTTTCTGTCTCTCTATCTCTCTCTTTCTGCAAGCTTATAGCAAAAACCTCTCCAAAAAAGAAAAAAAGACAAATATAAAATATAAGCCCACAAAGGGGGTTTGATTTACTCTATACATGGATTTTGAAAACTGCCAAAATAAACTAATATTTTAATTCAAGTTTTCGACTCTTCATTTTCCATTCTCTCATAGATTGGAAGCTTTACCTTTTAATGACACTTATTTTGGCTCATTTATAGCTCATTGTCCACACCTTTGTATATTGCAAAATTTTCCCAAAACTTTACCTATGGTCAGTCTGAGTTAAAAATGGCTTGATGTAATAGTAAAAACATGGACAAATTTTCCACCAATGTTTATGGAAATAATTACTCTTTTCTCCATTGAATGAACTTGATCCATCAGCAAAAATCAATTGCCTGTAACAAGAGTCTTCAAAAAGGTTCATAAAAATGCATATTATAAAAAATTATGCATGAATTTCAAAATGTTTTTTAACAAAATAAGCTCATACTAACTTGTTATAACATTTCTGAACAGGATGTACTTTAAGGCATTAAGGATAAGGCATCAGTTTGAAAAAAAAAAATCCCTTATCAAAACAAACACGAATTCTGCTGAAATTGAAGCAAGAACAAACATAAAATTCATGATGAATCTTGGAAAAATGGTGAAATCATTGATGATTTACAAAACGGTTAGTCTGTTTAAAAAGAGAAGAGACAATGTTGAAGAGTATGACCATGGCAACAGGCCATCCCATCAATTTGTGAAGAAAAATTTACTCTTGTTCATGCCCAAATTGAAGGGAACCAATAATTAACCATCAATTAGCAATGGAAACAATAGCTAATGCCATAGACAGCTCAATTGATTCAGCTTACACAATTATGACTAAAAAGCTAAGGTTGAGTAAATTTTCTATTCCATGGGTGATACAACTCTTGTGTCTAGATTAGCTGCAGATAAGAACAGGGCTTTCAAGGGAAATTTTAAACAAGTGAGATTAAGATTTTGAAGCATTTCTTCAAGGAATTGTAACAGAAGATGATACATGGCTCTACCATTATGATTTTGAAGAAAAAGTATATTCAAAGCAATGACTACTGAGAGACGGAAGTGATCCATTAAAAACAAAAGCGGACCCACCGAGGGCAAAAGTCATGCCAACTGTTTTCTGGGATGTTCATGGCATTTTGTTTGTTAACTATGGAGGACCAAAGAACAGTACCACCTGCTCATTATGAGAGTGTTTTGAGAAAGTTAATTGACACTTTAGTAGAAAAAACACCCAGTTTTAAAGTTACACCGGAGAATCTTTCTCCACAACAGCAATGTTACAACTCATTCCTCTCATCAACCAAAGGTCATTTTGTGAGACTTTTTTTTTCTTTTGTTGGAAAGGTTTTGCTATAGGGCGCATGCGCTCTCCAGAAAGACAGAGACAGAGAGCCAGAAAGCGAGAAATCACCCCCCAGGGGGGATGGCCACGCTGCAATCCCTTCTCCTCCATTCTCCTCTCGGGATCTTGGGCACGCATGCACATGCGCCCGGCCTGAGTTTTAAGCCACCGGGTCCGGGACACGAACCGCATTCGACTACGTGGGAGTCCAGCGACATAGCCATTACGCTAACTGCTGGTCCTTTTGATCGGCAACTTTCTATTTATTTATTTTCCTAGTCTTAAAAAAATCTTTAAGGAAGACTCATTTTTCTTCAGTTAATAATCCATAAAGAACACTCATTTTTCAGCAGTAAAAATGACTGACATGGTTAGCTTTTTAAGACACTCAGTTCTTTAGGTATGGACTAAATAGCTGATATCATTGTTTACAAAAGTGTCTTGAATTTGGTGGAGTTTATATTGAGAAATAAAGTGTATATTTGTCATCTTTTAATTCAATCTTCTCACACACTTTCTAAAGTTCCCTCATATAACTATGGGTCCCTTTTTCAGTTTTCTGCTTGGTCCACTGATACATTGCAATTTCACTGTCTCAATTACTGTAGCTTTATAGTAAATTTTGAAATCATGTAGTTAGTATAAGCCTGTTCTTTTCAAAATTGTTTTTTCTATTTTAGGCCTTTCGTCTTTCTAAGTAAATTTTAAAATCAAGTTGTCCATTCCCCCAAAAATCTTTCTGAGATTTGAATTTTTAATTATTAGTGATAGTAAAGTTTAAACCATAATGAAAATATCATTATATACCCACCAATATGGGTAAAATTATGAGGACTGGAGATTTCATATATATATATATATATGATATGTATGTGTGTGTGTATATATATCTATATGACATATATATGTGTATGTGTGTGTGTGTGTTTGTGTGTGTATGCTGATGAAGAGATTTGGAACAAATGGAATTCGACTAAGCTGCTGATTGAAAGAAAAATAGTACAACCACTTCAGAAAACAGTTTGACAATTCCTTATAAATTTAAATATTTGTGGGGTCTGGTGGACGGTGTGGTGGTTAAGACACTGGACTCCCACAGAGCCAACCACAGTTCGAGTCTGGGCCTGGCAGCTTCACTGTCTCTCCCCCTTTGTCTGTCTCTAGCTGGTGAGGGCATGTGCCCTACAGCAAATTTTAAAATAATAATAAATAAGATTAAAATTAATAATTCTGTGTAATAAAAATATTTGCTTACTAGATGATTTACCAATTTTACTCCTAGTTACTTACCCAAGAGAAGTGAAAACATAGGTTAATACAAAGACTTGTACACAAATAGTAATAGCAACTTAGCTCATAGTAGCCCCCAATTGGAAGCAACCCAAAGATTCAGCAGTTAGGTGAACAAATTATAGTGTATCACCTTATAATGGAATAATATTCATCAATAAAAAGATATGAATTATTGGTAAATTTAAAAACATGAATAATTTTTTAAAATGTGCTGCTCAAAAGAAGGCAAATGAAAAAGAGTACACTCTATATTGTTCCATTTATATGAAAATCTGGTAAAAACACTTAAAATATATGGCAACAGAGTCTCAGTGTTTGCCTAAGAATCTGGATAGGGATGGAAGTTGACTTGAAAGGGGAAAAAAAAAAGGTAGATTTTATATTTAGTACAGTTGACCCCTATTTCTTTCTTGAAAAACCCTTCTTTCTCAAAAATCTTACATTTCATAGTTTTTCTGCTATCATTCTGATGATTACTCCTTCTTAGTTTTTTCTTTTACTTTTACTTTTTGCTTTTATTTGCCAGATAGTATGTGTACTCACAAGACAAAAACAGAGAGAGACAGAGAGAAGGAGGGTGAGAAAGCAGCACACTTCCAGAGGGAATGGTCACAACATAATTCCTCCTCCAGCTCTTCCTCCTTTCAGGATTTTGGGTATGCACGTACTCATGCCCAGCATGTTTTTCAAACTACTGGGTCCAAGACTCAGATTACATAGTTGGCCATAATGGATCCAGCTCCTTAAACCAGGCTATGGGTTAACCCTTTTTAAAAATAGTACTAATCAGGGATTCCCCAGGGGTCAGTAATAAACTTCTTTCTCTTTATTCTTTCTGGGTCCATTTAAGTATATCTCCAGTTTATATCTTTTTGCTATTCTACATATTCTTAAAATCATCTTCTTACCTGACATCTCCAATTCAATGTATCATGGGAAACTCTGAATGAGCATATCCTTTATATGAATATCTGTGGTCTCCCCATCTGTCAAAAACCTGTACATTAAAACCAAATCTACACTGCAATAGATTAAGAAGTAAGGGGGCCGGCTATTGTTGCATAGCTGCAAATACAGCTACTAATACAATGCTGCACAATACTGAGGCCATATGGGAAGGTTCTGGTTTACAACCCCAAGGTATCCGTGTACATACCTGCTGCTCACACATGTGTGTGCCCGTGATCCTGGCTGGATGAGACTAAGATTGATGTTAGTGTTGCTGTGTGAAGATATGTTGGTGGTGCCTGTATGATGGAAGATGGTGCCTGTATGGAAGAATTGAATAAAAACCTTTTCTGTAAAAAAAAAAAAAAAAAAAAAAAAAAAAAAAAAAAAGTGAAGTCTTTGTAAGATTATTAAGTCATAAAGGCTCCACATTGATGAATGGAATTAATGTCTTTAGACATAGGACCCAAGAAAGTTTGTTTGTCCCTTCTACCACATGAGGATGTGGGAAGAAGGCACCATTGATGAGGGACAGGCTCTCATTGGACGTTAAATTTGCTGACATCTTGACCATAGACTTCCCAGCCTCTAAAACTGTGAGTAATAAATTTCAGTTGTTTTAAAATTACTCAGTCTAAGGCATTTTATAATATTAGTCAGAATGAACTAAAACAGAAATTGGTACACAGAATGGAGTGCTATTGAAACAAATACTAAAATTGTGGATGCAACTTTGGAATTGGGTAAGGGGTAGAGGCTGAAAGAGTTTGAAGTGAATGCTACAAAAAACTTCCATTGCCATGAATGAATCATAAAGGGCAATTCCTGTGAGGGGTCAGATGAAGGAAAGGAGTCAAGTAGAGGAAGCCTCAGTCTTTTTAGAGATTACTTTCGTGGTCATGATCCAAATGGTGGTAGCAACATGAACAGTAAAGACCATTGTGGTAGGGTTGCAGAAAGAAATGAAAAAACTGGCTATTGGAACTGAAGGAAAAGCAATTCTTCTTACAAACTGGCAAACACTTGGCTTGTGTTTGTGTCCTAGTATTTTGTTTAAGGTAGAGTTTGTATGCAATAAAATTGAAGGTATTGGGGGGAGATGATAGGTCATGAGGGCTCTACCTCCACAAGCAGGATTAGCACCTTCAGGTAAGAGGTCCAAGGTAGCTTCTCTTCCCCCATGTGAGAACTCAGGGAGAAGGCGCCATCTTTGAAGCAGAGAGCAAGCTCTCAGACACCACATCTGTGAGCACCGTGGTCTTGGACTTCCAGCAAAGGAAGACTTGGACCCATGGTGTGATAGCTCCAATTTTCTTTTTTAAGTTTATTTATTTAATTAATCCTTAAAAGAGAGGGGGGGGGGAAGAGAGGAAGAGGGAGAGACAGGAGAAAGATGCCTCCTCAATACCATCGTCACACCCAACTTACACAAGGAGACCTCAGAACACAAACCTGGGACCTTCCCATGTGGCCTCAACCTTGCAGAACCTTGCATTACCACCACTGAGCTACAGTGGCTAGTCTGATGTGTTAGGAATTTGAATTGCACGTAAGGGAATCACAGCTTAAGGGTGTTAACACACACAATTGAAAACTCCAAGAGCAGTCCTGCCTTCAGGCATTGTTAGATCTGGAGCACCAATGTTGCCAGGACTTTATCTCTTTCCCTGCTGGTGGAAGGCTTTTTCCACAGGGTCAGCAAATGGCTATTATGTAAAAGATTTGCATTCACTTGTTTAGAAATCCTGCCAGTATAAAACTTTTCTGTTTGCTTCCTGCTAGCTCTAGCTTAAAACTCCAGAGGAAAACATGGCTTAAGTCACATGGCCATGATTAAACCAATCACTGCAGCCTGGAAATGTGATGATCTGATTGGTTAGCCTTGATCTTACACATGTTCTTCTTCTTTTTTTTTTTTAATTGTCAGAGGGCACGTGTGTGTGTGTGTGTGTGTGTGTGTGTGTGTGTTTGTGAGGGAGAGAGAGATAAATCTACCTCCCATCCCAGTGAGGTACGGGTATGCCACAATCTGCTTTTCTTCCATTTCTCTATCCCTTTAGGACATTGGGCACACATGCCAATGTCTCCAGTGTGGCATTTTGTTTGTTTACTTTTTTGTTATAGGGTACATGAGAGACAGAGACAGAGACATAAAGCAAGAAATCACCCCTCAGGGTGGATGGCCATGCCACAGTCCCTTTTCCCCTATTTTCCTCTCAGGATTTTGGGCACACACACACACATACTCAGTGTGAGTTTCAAGCCCTCCAGGTCGGGGACTTGAACTGTGGTCAACTATGTGGAAGTTCAATGCCTTAATGATGCCACCTGCTGGCCCCTCCAGTGTGTTTTTCAAGCTGGGATCAGAGCTGAGGCTGGCCATGTGGGATCTGGCTATCTATGCATGGTACTTAACCACTGTACTATAGGCCAGCCCCTCTTGTATATGATCTGTGCTGAGGGTGAGAGGAAGAATCTCTAAAACTAAACAGACTAGGAAAGAGGTAGTCTATTGCCAGAGAAATGTGAAAAGATGCTGGGTGGGTAAGAATGACAGATGTCCCCTGGGACAGTGGTTCATAGATGAGTACTGTATTTAGGAAGAACTGATTTTAAAATGAGACCCAAAAGTATGTGCAAAATTCAGGGTGCAAGTAAAAAACTTAAAAAGAAACTCTGATTGAAATTCAAAGCAAAATTTATTTATCTGCTATTTGTTGAGATCATACTGGATGCCAAGCAATGCCCAAAGGACTGGAAAACAAAACAGGGGACGTCCCTATCTTCATAAAATGTGTGCTTTAGTGATAGAAGACAAGTGAATAAAGTAATTGAGTAAAGGACATAATACTTTAAATGAAGATAAGGCTTATTTAATTTGAAATACTTTCACAGGAAAGGGTGATAGAAAACATTGAGCGAGCAGGTCATGAGAAGAAACTTCAATGCGAAAGTGATATTTGAAAACGGATCCGAAAGTTCATTGTGGATCTCTGGGGAAGAATATTTCAAAGAGAGAGAACAGTGAGTTCAAAGGTAGAAATGAAGGAAGGAGAGGCTAATGGTGTAAAGTTAGACGTGGAGTGAACAGGGACAATAAAGTCACTGAGGCTGGATCCCCGAGCGGCCGTTTAGTGAAATATAAACTTATCATATTCATGTGCCAACTACTGCTTTGAGTTTCATCTTCAGGTATGACATTGAAGGTGGCAAATTCTCTGGCAAAGGCTTTCCCTGTTGGACCAGGGGACTTTCTAGGCTGAGAGCCTGAGTTGGATCTTGATACTCGTTTGGGAAGTTTGCAAAACCAAAGGAGCTAGAAGCTGATAGGCAAGAATTAGAAGCCCAATCACTCGATTATTCATTCATCTATTCATTTTTTTAATTTATTTTTTCCTTTTTTACATCTTTTTTTATTTATATTTTTTATTATTATTCATACATTAAATCGCTATACATCATTTAGATTGGTATTTGCCTGCTATTTTTAGACACTCTCAGGTAACCAGAGTACAAATCCAAAGACAAAAATCTCATACGTGAGGGGTTTGCATGTAGCAACGTCATCTGAGCATGCGAGGTGAGCTAAACGAGGGGGAAGAAGGCAGGATTCATAGGTCTGGTCTGGCAAGTTGGCCCAGAGGCAGATCAGGAAGTCAGGAAAGGCAGCATTGCAGGGCATTGTTGGTGACCTTCGATGTTAAGGCGGAGACTGCCACCCCCTCCCTGGGCAGTAACTGACTCTAGGATTGTCGAAGTTAGGACACAGGTGCTATCTCCCCCAGACTGCTCTCCACATTTCTCATTGCTTAATGAACACTCTAGCGTCTCTAGGCTGGAGGTCTCCCTCTTCCCTTACTTTGCTTACTAAAGAAAGACCGGAAGGAATAAGGGGTGATAGGGAAACAAAGACAGACATTGTTCCTCCTTTTGTTTCTGCTCTGAATCTTTGTTTTTACCCCAACCTTGTAGAAAACAAACAAAAACATTTTTAAAGCATAATTCTTCTTCCTATGCTTCTTTTTTTTTTTTTTTTTTTTTTTTTTTTTTTTGGAGAGGTTTTTCGCTATAGGGCGCGTGCGCTCGCCAGACAGAGAGAGAGAGAGACATAGAGACAGAAAGCGAGAAATCACACCCCAGGGGGGATGGTCATGCCGCAATCCCTTCTCCTCCATTCTCCTCTCGGGATCTTGGGCACGCACGCACACGCGCCCGGCGTGAGTTTTAAGCCACCGGGTCCGGGACGTGAACCGCGGTCGACTACATGGGAGTCCAGCGACATAGCCATTACGCTAACTGCTGGTTCCCTTCCTATGCTTCTTTTAAAAAAATTCCCAATGAGAAACATCTTCTTTTTACTCCTAAATATAAAATGAAATAGCCGTCTTCTTATCTATAGCTTAAATACAAGTTTACAACCATGGTGAGGTAGTGAGTACTTAGTTCCTGCAACACTTAGTTCTAGTGTAAGAAGCCCTAGTCGATAAGGTTGTTCTTCTTAGACAAGTTGCCAAGTTGAGTTCCCTAACTGTGTTCTTCCCAGGCAAAGGCAGCCCCAGAAATGATACATGCCCACCGCGCATCATGAACTAGGGTTTAGTTTGACGTGTCTAGTGCTATTCTTGTTCATCTTTTATTTTCAGTTCAGGTAAATCATTCCTTATTTCTCCACAGTCCAAACCAGTTTCTAACTATGCCATGTTGTCTATGTCCACGGTTCCATCATTTATACTCTCTCAATCAGTTCAGGCTGCTCGAGCAAAAGTACTACAGACAGAGTGGATTAGAAACAACAGAAATTTATTTCTCAGAGTTCTAGCAGCTGGAAATTCAAGATCAGGGTGCCAGCAGGGTCTGGTGCTGATGAGGGCCATCTTCCAGGTTGTAGAAGTGTCTCCATGTTCAATCCTCACGTGACAAAATGAGAGAGATCCAGTGTCTCTTCCTTCTTTACTAAGGGCACTAATCCCATCAGAAGGGGGAGCTACTCTCATGATCAAATTACCTCCTGATATCATTTCATGGGTGCTAGCTAGGCTCCAATACGTGAATTTTGAGAAGACACATTCAGTTCATAGCAATAACTTCTCTAGAAAGCACAGAAATTTCTTTACATTACCTTCCTAACTTTCCAGTTACATTAGTCATTTGGATCTCAGGCCCTCGTGGCCCTACCTACTCCCAAGCCTTACAGTTCTTGGGTATCACTAAGATTTTACATAATCACAGCTGTCTAATAATCACCAGGAAATGTTTGTCTGGGTACTAACAATTCTAACGTTCTCTTTGGCGCCAGCAGGAACAGAATTAGGGTAAGGCAAATGAAGCTTTTGCCTCAAGCGCTTAAGTTAAAGTTACACAAAACATTAGAAATCAAGCTAGTATTTGAATGCAATATTTTCAGTATCAAAAATAATCCAAAATTATCTATGGAAAAATAAAATACTGAAATCTTAAATAAAGACCTGCTGTTACAATGTGTCCTGTGACTACACTGTTGTACACTGGGATCAGTTCTTGCCAGTCAGCCCTCAGTATCCTGGTCTGACAATGCATTGCAGCCCACGTCCACCAGCAGGCACATTTGTGAGGTTGACAGCAGGATGTCAAGAAATGGATAACAGGGAACCAGCAGTTAGCGTAATGGCTATGTCGCTGGACTCCCATGTAGTCGACCGCGGTTCGCGTCCCGGACCCGGTGACTTAAAACTCACGCCGGGCGCGTGTGCGTGCGTGCCCAAGATCCCGAGAGGAGAATGGAGGAGAAGGGATTGCGGTGTGACCATCCCCCCTGGGGGGTGATTTCTCGCTTTCTGTCTCTATGTCTCTCTGTCTGTCTGGCGAGCGCACGCACCCTATAGCAAAAACCTCTCCAAAAAAAAAAAAAAAAAAAAAAAAGAAATGGATAACACAAGGCTATAAATATATAGTCATACTTTTGACTATAGAGTTGTTATTACCTTTTCTACTTGTTTCAAAATATAGGACAATACTTTGATAAGTGCATATTGGGTTGTCCATCTTCCTCTCATCCTAGACTTCAATAAGGCTTGGCATGGTGTTGGGGCCCAGCAATGGGAACTACAAATTTTAAACTCTGCTGCCTCTAGTAGGGCAATTTGTGTAAAAAGCAGCCTTTAAAGGACTCGTGTCCTTTGCCCAATTTTCCCAATGTTTGTGAATCTGGTTAAGTAAATTCTATTATAAAACAGAGTGATATGGGACCAGCAGATGGCATAATGGTTAGGTCACTGGACTCCCATGTATTCAACCGCTGTTTGAGTCCTGGCACACGTGTGTGCATGCCCAAAATCCCAAGAGGAGAATGAAGAAGGGATTGTGGAGTGGCCATTCCCACTGGGGCGATTTTTCTCTCTCTCTCTTCTTGCTCTCTGTCTCTCCAGTGAGTACATGCACCCTATAGCAAAAATCTCTTTAAAAAAAAAAAAAAAAGAATGGTAACCATCTTACAGTTACATTGTTGTATATTTATTGATGTGAAAATACTTCTGTAATTTACTATTGAATGTCTACAGCAGTTTGCAAAATGGTATGTACAGCATGAGTTCATTTTTGTCTGAAATATATATGTAGATATTAATACACAGTATATGGGAAAGGAGGAAGACAGATATGCAGACAGATTATATAAAGCTATATCTCTAAGTATTTCTATTGTATAACTCTGGAGGGCAAATTGTGGTAAACTCGTTTTTGTCTTCTTTGTCTTATTTACACTTCTACCCTTCTATAAGGAGATAATATTATTTGGGTAGTTAAACAGTAAAATTGTTTTTAAATTTTTATGACAATCCACATGCTTCCAGAGCCTGATCTTAGGTAATGCAAGATCAAGCAGCACCATTTTTCTCCTCCATGGCGACATTTCACTTCATTGCAAATGTACTTCATGAGGCTTCCACTGTGACACACAACGCTGCTGTCATTACCGACCATGACATGTACCTGTCCGAAAACACATCAGGTACCAATCGGCTGGGGAATGTACATGCACAGCGTCCTTGCCATTTTAGTAGCATTCTTCAGGAGCATCTAATGACTCCTCATTCTCATAGTATAATCCTGTACTCATTTCTAATGACCGTAAATTATTTCCCAAGAAAAAGACAGCAGAGTACAATTATATGGGAGCCAATGGTGGACTTGGATATAGGCCTTGTCCAGCTTGTCCACATGACGTAGACAGAAATGGGTTTGAAGCCCCCCGGGAAAAGCAGTTAAGTAAGAGTTCTCTTTGAAATTAAAGCAGCCCATATTTTTAATGCTCATTAGCTGACATTTAGCGAGTAGGGTTACAATCATTAAATTACTTTTATAGCCAGCTTTGCAGCAGCTGTTTCCATGACAACAGACAAGGTATGAGAAGGTTAAAAAAAAAAAAGAGGTTAATGAAATTTATGGTGATCTTAACAATGTTTTATGGAAATCATTCACTAATCTGGTTTACTCATTGTCCAGGCTTCTAGGTCAGCTGCAGAATGGGCTTTCTTGGGGCTGGCCAATGTTGGGAATGATGGCACTTCTGAGAGCCCCACATCCCTTTAATCCAGATAGACAGGTGTTTTGGTCATTTCTTCCTTATTTCTCTTATGAGATGAATATGAGAAAGGATGTAACCAGGACTGGTCAGCTCGGTAGCCACAAGCTTTTCCCCATTCTCTTTTGGAATCTGCAGTAGCAGGTTTGCTATTGAATCAAAAGCTATTATGAAGAAAAGACAAAGAACCAAGTTTCTTCCTAGATTTCTAATCTAAGCTACTAGGGATATGATGTTGGGAAAAAAAATCAGAGGATCAGCAAAACGTGGGCTGGTTAAGAGTTTATTCCTTACCTATTTCTATTTTAGAAATTCCTTTATCTTCAAAGAGACTTAAACTGTGTTACATGTGACTAAACATTTCAGACCCCAAAATACAGCTCAGTCAAAATATGTTATTTCATGCAGACAAGGCCATGTTTTTCCCAGAATATGATCTTATTACCCCATTTGAAAGGGTCATTTGGGGATGATGAGGCCTTTTTACTTTTTTTTTTTTGAACCTAGTTTTATTTTTCAAAATAATCCAGATACAGGTAGGTGACTTAGAATTAACAATGTATGTTGCTGACATAAGAACTTAGAATCTATGCCTCTGGGTCTTGAAAGGTCTATGTTTCCCAGCCCCCCCATCCCCCCGCGACTTTGCTTATGTTATGTGTAAGTCTGAGTCACGTTGTTACGTATCACCGTGAGAGCCACAATTGTGCCTGGTGTGTTTTTTAGGATCATTGTGAGCCTCTCTAATTTGTCTTCCCCATTTTTCAAATTCTGTTAAGGAACCAAGACTTATATCAAATAAAAACAGATACTCCTGAGTTTAAAAAAATACAAACTCTGACACAAATAGAAAGACCAATAAACAATGTAGAGGCAGCCCTCCATATGCACAGGTTCTGCATCTGTGGGTTCAATCAACCATGGATTGAAACTGGTACTGTTGCTGGGCCAGCAGGTGGTGTAGAGGTTAAGGCAACCGGCTCCCACATGGCTGAGACCCAGCAGCTTGAGCATGTGCATGCGTGCCCAAAATCCAAAGAGAAGAGTAGAGAAGGCTTTGCAGTGAGGCCATCACCCAGGGGGCGTGATTTCTCACTTTTCCTCTCTCTTTCTCCAGCAAATGAATGTGCCCTTCAGCCAGAAAAATAAATAAATAAATACAAGCTGAAATAAAATGTTACTGCATACACTACAGCGTTAGGACTATCTTGGTTATTTGTATTAAGCAGTATACTTCTTTCTTATCATTTTCTAAACAATATAGAATAACAACAATTTATGTAACATTTACATTATATTATGTATGTGCTGTAAGTAACCAGGAAGTAATTTAAAGAATACAGAAGAAAGTTATATGCAAACATTGTATCATTTCATTTGAGGAACTTGAGCATACAGATTTTAGTACCTACAGAGTGTCCTATAACCAATCCCCCATGGATATTGAAGGACAACAGTATGTTAATATATTCTTAAAAGATCATATGTTACTATTTTCAGTGTGAATGTGGATTCAGTGGAAAAAATTTAGAATTGTACTTTGAAGGAACCAGCTGGTGGTTATGGGAGGTGATTATGGCAGGGTGGAGGTGGTTGTGAGGGGGTGATCTGGTGGTTACGTGCGGGGGGTGGATCCCATATGGCCTACTATACTGGCTTAAAAAACACACTGAGAGAATGTGAGTGTATGCCCCAAATCCCAACAGTGTGGAGAGATGGAGGAGAAGAGATTTTGACATGACTGTTCCCCATGAGGACTGATTTTTCCCTCTCACTCACTTTTTCTCTCTCTGGTAAGCACATGTACCTCTAGCAAATATATAAAAAAAAAAAAGAAAGAAAAGAAAAGAAAAGAGAAGAAAAGAAAAGAAAAGAAAAGAAAAAAAGAAAAAGAAAAAAAGAAAAGAAAAGAAAAAGAAAAGAAAAGAAAAGAAAAGAAAAGAAAAGAAAAGAAAAAAAAAAAAAATTTTAAAAAAGAATTGTACATTGAAAAAGTTTTAATTATTTCAAGTCACAGGAGCATTGATTTGAGTTATAGATTTGGGAGAGAAATTAAAACATTTATCAAAACAACTTTGAGGTAAAAAAAATAAATTCCTAAAGCAACATGTTGCCAGACCCCGACCTGATCTAGTGTTGACCCACAGATGACCTTTCCCAACTCTTTATCCCACATATGATGGGACCCTATTCAGATCCTGAGATCTAGACACTTGTTCTAACTTCCATGGAAATCACATCAAGTCAGGCTGCAAACTCTTAAATTGTTTTAATACATGCTATTGAAGTTTTCTGATTCTTTCCTTTGTAATTGCTGTTCCCAATGTCAGGGCCAGCAGGTGGCATAACAGTTATGGCACTAGAACCCCACATGGCCAACTGTGGTTTGAGTCCTGGACCCAGCAGCTTGAAAATCATGCTAGGCACATGTACATGAGTACCTAAAATCCAGAGTGGAGAAGGGATTGAAGCATGGCCATCTTCCCCAGGGAGAGAGTTCTCATTTTGTCCCTCTGTCTTCTTCTCCATCTCCAGCAAATGAACATGCCCTATGGCAAAAACCTAAAAACATTTTTTAAAAAATTAAACTTCTGCTTAGTGTAAGTAACCAAGAAAAGACCCCTTGACCTCATGAGCACTCATTCTTCGTGTGTTATCTGTCTGAACCATGAACTAGGCACTGACTCCCTGTTCCACACTAAGCAGAGCAGAATTACCAAGATACAAACTATGTTTCCTAACGTGACTTATGTCCATGATAGTCACTGTTCTGAGGGCTTCCTCCTTGACTTGGTTTTCTCCTCCCAGCTGAGAAAGCCTGTATGTAGGTAAGTCTGGGAAGCTTGAGTAGAGTCTGCTGGCCCTACGTGTCTATGGGAAGACTCACGGTGAAAGGAGGGCATGACCTGCTAAGAATTTGCATCGGCCTTGGTTTAGGAAATTTAGGAAGGAATAAATAGCATAGATTCTTCAGGATTTAGGGACTGCTTTCTTTTGTCCTCATGGCAATTCTTTACCTTCTAACAGAAGGCAGTTAGAAAACTGGAACTGGAAAGAAACTGGAAGAGGACTAACAATGTACTATATATAGGAACCTTTTCTTTATATAGTGTCAGCAGCAGCAGGTATAATGGTTATAACTAATGAAAAGTCTGACAGTTGCCCTTTTTGTTTGTCTACCCAACGGAAGTTTATAAACTTTAGAAAATAAAATCAATTAGCTCAACACTTGGATTGAAATAAATTATCTAAACAAAAATCCAGAGGTTTCTAAAAGTTGTGTATATCTTTATAATATTTAATTTAGAAAAACGTGGAATAAACGTCCCTTGGGTAAACAAATCTCCTGAATCATGAGGCCATTCTGATGCTATTTTAGTAACAGCAAGTTTTCGTGTGCATTATGACTAAACAGTGTCCTCCCGCCTCCTGAATCCACGGGTGGCAGGCCCTGCCCTCAGGACTCCTGAATGTGACAGGTTTTAACAGAAGTAATCAAGGAAAAGGGAGGTGATTCGGGTCAGTATGACTTGTAGCTTAAAAATGGGGGTGAGCGGGAACCAGCAGTTAGCGTAATGGCTATGTTGCTGGACTCCCACGTGGTTGACCGCAGTTCGAGTCCCGGACCCAGTGGCTTAAACTCACGCCAGGCGCATGTGCATGCGTGCCCAAGATCCCGAGAGGAGAATGGAGGAGAAGGGATTTCGGCGTGGCCATCCTCCTGGGGGGTGATGTCTCGCTTTCTGTCTCTCTGTCTCTCTCTGTCTGTCTGGCTAGCACACGCGCCCTATAGCAAAAACCTCTCCAAAAAAAAAAAAAAAAAGAAAAAAAATGGGGGTGAGCGGATTTACCACAAAGACATGCACAGAGGGAAGATGTGAAGGAAGAAGGCGGCCACTGGTGTAAGCCGAGGAGACCTGGAACAGCTGCCTCCTTTGTGGCTTTCAGAAGGAACGAGCTCTGTCAACTCTGATTTCAGACGTCTAGACTCCAGAATTGTGAGATGGTAAATTTCTGTTCAAACCACCCAGCCTGCTTGCTTGCTTGCTTGCTTGCTTTCTTCCTTTTCGGGAGGAGAGGTTTTTGCTACAGGGCATGTGCACTCACCAGAAAAGACAGAGAGAGACAGAGAGACAGAAAGTGAGAAATCCCCTCAAGGGGGATGGCTACTCTGCAATCCCTTCTCTCCCATTCTCCTCTCGGGATCTTGGGCACGCATGCACACGCGCCTGGTGTGAGTTTAAGCTACCGGGTCTGGGACTCAAACCTGCGGTTCTTTATTACAGCAGCCCTAGCAAGCTGACACAGTGCCTGACAATTTCAGCAAGGACTGAGCCATTGGTGCAGCCCAGACCCAGTTTTGCCTGTGTTTCTTTACCAGGGTTGTGGGTGCCAGACTGAGGCCAGGGAAAAGATGAAATGTAAGACCCTTATACGTCAAGCCAACTAACAAGAAGGAGGAACAGAAACACAGAGCCGCTGGGGTTTGATTACTCTCATGGTTTATTAATATTCAGATTGAAAAAGGAGCCTTAGAGCCGCAAGTTACGCTAATTGGCACATTTGCTTTATTTATTTATTTTTGAAACAAACTGGGTTTTTGAATTTTTTTCCTTTTTGTTCATTCCATCACATTGAAAAGGAGGAAAACAAAAATGGTTTTGAATTCACTTGATATTTTGGACTCCTCAGATGAACGGAACATTGCACACACACTTGGAACAGAGAGAGATAGAGAGGAAAGTGGACTCCCACAGGGCCACACGCACCAGATCAAAAAACTTGGATACAGTGCAAGAATTTCCCAAATGATTGGATCATCATTACCAAAAACTCGCCATAACAACACCAAGGAACAAAAAATGTTTAAGCCACACTGTTTGACTTGGGATCTTTCCTGCTTTTTTTTTTTTTTTTAAAGGTTTGCCACACAGAGAGAAAGAGGGCTAGTGGGAGAGGACAGACTCACAGACGTGAGTAGGACAGGAAGGGAAACTTCAGAGTGGAGTTCAGAAGAGGGTGGGGAGAGACAGGGCTCAGGAGAGGGGAGGGGAGGGACGTGGAAAGCCATTTCTTAAAGTTCAGGCATGTTCTTGGTCAGCCTCACGTTCTTCTTTACCCTCATCCTGCCGGGCACTTTCCTTAGGTTTGGTTTCATCTACAGCTTCTGAGGAAGAAAACAAGATGGAGTGGGAGGGAAAAAAAATAAAAAAAGAGTGTTAGTGTTTTGTCTCCACTGCTAAACAAAGGTACAATGCATTTCTTCTTTTAAGATAAACAAGAGAACATTGCTCTCCATCATATAATTTCAAAGTTCAGAAGAGTGTCCCCACAGGAAGCCATTCTGTGGCACATGGAGAAGCATTCAGAAGCCAAGGTGTGACATTAGGGGCAAGGGCTCCTCTACGCGGAAAGGACTGGTTTTTAACCTCTTGGTCTTACGATCCCAGATCTTCACACAGAGAATCAGCAGTTTTGTGTTTGTATTCCATTAGTGTCAGAATAATTGGGATAGATAATTATGTAGATAACAGAACAGGGGACCCACTCCAACTCTCTTCTGTCTTATTTATAGCACTATTAAGACTAAAAAAATGGAATAGTGGAATTTCCAGGTCCTCTTGGTGCTACAGGCAGCCATGTGACACAGCACTGATCAATTAGATAGAGACAGAATTCCCTCGAGAGAACAGGGTTGCTTTACATCCTTTCCACGCTCACATTTCCAATGACAGGACATTAAATGATATCTAGTAGTGTAACAGCTATTTCGTGACCATGAAGAGAGTATACGTTAAGGATGGTGGAGCATCAGGTTAAGGAAAAACGTCATCATTGAGCAACGAGACCACTCCCGAACACATTTCCCCCAGATTTTTTATTGTGTGAGATAAATAACCTTTTTAAAGCACCATAGTGGTTTTCGGTTTCCTGTAGCCAAGCACATATCTATTGGGCAACCCCAGTATGTGATTTTTCCTGTATGTACATTCTATAATAAAGTCTAATTTATAAAATAAGAGCTACTGCACACAAGCACTGTGATAACGCACCAGTTGATTCGATAGGAGACACCTAAGAAACTGACAGGGGTCCTTTTACTTAACAAGGAGGATATTGTTCCTTTTTGAAGGCTGAGTCCTCCCTCCTCCCCAACCTCCTCCCTGCCCTCCCACCCCCTGGTTCCCTATAGAACTCAGTCAATTAATGTTATGCTATAAGATCATTTATTAGTACGCCAGTTTCCGGAAAGAGAGTTCATTTGCCTCAAAACCACTTGTGATACCAACAAATACATTTTTCATGTCAGCGGTCCACAGACTGCCCCCACCCAGATTCAATGATTTCTTAGGACTTACAGGACCCAGCATATAGTCCATAATTTATCATACTGAAAGGACAGAGAAGGAGAAGAAAAGCAGAGGGAAACGTTTCATGGAGCAAAAAAGTTTCATGGAACAAAAACTGAAAGTTTGGAGGAAATCAAACATAAGCTTTGAAGATTCTTCTCCCCAAAAAGTCCTACAAGATATGCTTAATCCTTCCAGCAATAGACCACAACCACACCCACACATGTGAGATATCATTCACCAGGGAAGTTCACCTAAACCTGTAAGTCTAGAAATGATAGATTATGGCATCTGGTCATGTAGGCACCCTCTGCTAGCCTTGACTGAATCCAGACTCCAAAAAGGAAAACAGATGTTCTGTATAAATGACAGTGTTTGCACAAAACTTTTAGGCATAAGGAATTACTCTATCAAATAGGGAACAATGAGAAACCTGTTAAAATCCAAGTTACCAAATGCCAGTCAAGAGTCAACTTACAAGCAAGCCTTTCTGAGGACAGCAGTAACAGGCCTGCTATGTGAACTTTTTCCTGCATGCTCTTGAGTTTGAAAATGCCTGTATCCTTTAAAATAAAACTATTTCTCTTAACATCTACTAGCTGCTGATTTTACTCTGGAAGATAAGCTGGAGTACAGAAATCTTGTTAGATTAACAAATTAGTACTTAATTTAAAGCTACAGTTGTCCCCTGTTACCTGTGGAGAATACCATCCAAGACCCCCAGGGCATGCCTGAAACTATGGATAGCACCAACCCCGTAAATGTTTTTCCTACATGTACATACCTATAATAAATTTTAATTTAAAATTAAATTAATTTATAAAATGAGGCTTATTAATCACAAGCCCTGTGATATGCACTAGCTGATTTGATAACTGAGACAACTAAGCGATTGACAGGTAGGTACCTCACACAGCATAGATATGTTTGACAAAGAGATGATTCACAACCCATGTGGAAAGCTGGGTGGCACAACATTTCATCATGCTATTTTAAACAGCATATAATTTAAATAAAACTTTTGAATTGTTTATTTCTAGAATTGTCCACCTATTATTTTCAAGTAACTAAAATCATGGAAAGCAAATTGCATGTAAGAGAGGACAGGTGTCATGGACAGGTTTACTAAGCACTTGAGCAAGAAAGTGTAATAGAGCTATGCTTTGTTAAGGAGCTAAAATTAGTGATGCTAAATAGAACGGATTTGGTGTTGGGTGATGGTGTTGAGATTCTAACATTTTTCTAGAAATGGGGACCATTTAGACCACTAGAAGAGCTCTTAAAAATGTATGTCTTTCACAGCAGCCAACTATCTATTTATATATCATTGAATATTTATATCTAAATAAGACCACCACAGTTAAACACAGATTTTTGTTTTGTTTTGTTTTGTTTTGTTTTTTGAGAGGTTTTTGCTATAGGGCACGTGTGCTCACCAGAAAGACAGAGAGATACAGAGAGACAGAAAGTGAGAAGTCACCCCCCCAGGGAGGATGGCCACGCTGCAATCCCTTCTCCTCCATTCTCCTCTTGAGATCCTGGGCACGCACGCACACGCACCCAGCATCAGTTTGAGCCACTGGGTCCAGGACTCAAGCCATGGTCGACTACATGGGAGTCCAGTGACATAGCCATTACGCTAACTACTAGTCCCAAGAGGGATTTTTCAAATCTTCTGGTTAGTGAGCCATAAACTCTGAGGGTAATATTAATATCTACTTTTGTTCAACTTTGACCCTCCCATGTCCAGCATAGGACCTAAAGCAGGAAAGATCCTCAATAAATACTTGTCTAGTGAAAGAACGAATGGATAGCCTCATTTTACAGATAGGAAACAGAAGTCCAGGCATATGAAGAGACTTTCTCTGTATCATATTGTTTGCTCATGATCAAGACAGGATTAAAACTTAGATCTTCTACTTGTCCAGATTTTCCCATTATTTATACATTTTATTTTATGTGAAGTAAGAGTAATTTTTTTACTTGATATTATTGAATGTTGAGCAACGGGGCCATCTTTACTTTAGGTGAATAGATAACTATTGGGTTGTTGGGAATGTCATGATGCATTTTTGCATAGAAAGACAGAAAAATAGTCATAACTTAGAAATAAAATGGATCAAGACAGTAGAGTCAGTGAAACTTGTAAAGCCACCCAGAAATTATGGGGAGAAAAGATATAGAAGGTGGAATTACGTAAAGTTAATGATATTACATGACCACAAATGTAAGGTAAGCTAACCTAAGAACTCAAAATAATATTTTTAAACTCTTCCTTGCAAATGAAGAAAACAAAAGTCAACATAGGCCATTACCTACTCTAGCTACAGTCTTCTTTAAGGGAGACTGCATATGACTATGGGGAAGGATTTATTATTTTTCAAAGAATTATTTTATCTTATTTTATTTATTATTATATTATAATTATTTAATTTGACCAGAGAGAGACCATAGAGACAGAGAGAGAGAGAGGGAAAGTGAGAAAGCAAGCCACCAGACCCAGGACTTGAACTGTAGTTGGCCATGTGAGAGTTCAGCTCTTTAACCACCAAGCCACCTGGCAGCCCCTTGGGAATGGTTTTAACCTTAAACAAAGGGGAACTTACTATAAACAGCATTCAAATTTTGTATAAACTGGTCCATTTGAGCCTGAATGTCAGAGAGAACTTCTTGATAAAGTTAACTTGTTTCTTCTCCCACTGGTATCAACTCTAATTAAGTAGTTACTATAATAAATCTTAGTGACCATAGAGTCATTTAGCTATATTTTGCAACCTATTCTATATAACAGTGTTGCTGCCCAGAAAAAAACAGTAATGATGATTTTCCCGGCCTTTCCTATAAAGTAATTAACTAAAGCTAATTTTGGAGCTCTTACTATATGCTCAGAACAGTCTGAAGTATGCCTGTATCATTTCATTTAATACTCACAGCTGCCTTAATCATCCCATTCTACAGCTGGAGAAGCTGATGCATAGATTAAATAGTATACCTAAGGCCACAAATTCCAGGCTAAGACACAGCCATCTAGGAAGCTTCTACTTTGTACTGTTTTTTTTCTGCTTCTAGCTTTGCTCAGGAAGGACGGGTGGGCTCAGAATGGGAAATAGAGCAGGAAGTCTGCAGGCTTAGCGTTCTGCAGTCCATGGGTCTAAAGAACCATCTTGTTGGGACCAGCAGTTAGCGTAATGGCTATGTCACTGGACTCCCACGTGGTCGACCATGGTTCGCGTCCCGGACCCGGCGGCTTAAACTCATGCCGGGCGCGTGTGCGTGCGTGCCCAAGATCCCGAGAGGAGAATGGAGGAGAAGGGATTGTGGCGTGGCCATCCCCCCTGGGGGGTGATTTCTCGCTTTCTGTCTCTCTGTCTCTCTCTGTCTTTCTGGCGAGCGCACGCGCCCTATAGCAAAAACCTCTCCAAAAAAAAAAGGAAAAAAAATCGTCTTGTTAAAAGCAGCTTAATGGTTAACAGATTATAGGATTTCTTTTAGAAGCAATGAATATCCGGAATCACAGTGGTGATGGTTGTACAGCATTTTGAATGTACTGAAAGCTACTTTACAGTATAGTTTATAGTGGTTAAAGCTGTGAACTTAATGTTGTGCTAATTTTATCTCAAAAAAAAATGTGAAAACAAGAACAAAACAAAAAAAAAGGCAGCTCAAAATGGAGGGAAAAACCCAACTTAGTTTTCTATACTATGAAATCTGGTCTCGATGCTTTCCAGCACTAATTACATAATTTGTAAATGCTAGAAATGAGTTAATATGTAATCTTTAGTATTTTGTAGGAAATCTTTGATCATCATGGTGAGTGTCAATGACAGATGAATGGCTGAGGCCAGCTGGTCATTCCAATTACCATGATCTAATTAGGGTAAATACTCACATTCCTCATCTAGAGCATCAACCTCCCTCTGAGACAGTTATTACTTAAGAGGCTGTAGATGCTAAAAGGCTGAAGTGAGATTTTCAGTGCCAACTGACATAGAACTAGAGGGTGGGAGTAACCAGGCTCAGAGTTAGAAATGAGGAAAGTCTAAAGCTGCTGGTGTGTCAGCTGATATCCAATAAGTTGGAGTAGAAATGTGTCTTTTTCAGTGTATCTCTGCATGTACTTTTACTTATATTAAACATAAAAACCTATTTATTATTATTATTATTATTATTATTAATTATTTTGGCTAAGACATTGGAGCAAAAGTAAAATTAAATGAACCACAGTGTTATAGTCTGGATGTTTGTGCCCCCACATTCTCACAATGCATATATTGAGATCCTAACCTTCAAGGTACTGTGTTAGGAGGTGGGGCCTTCAGGAGGCATTGGTGTAGAGCACTCATGATTGACATTATTGTCCTTATAAAAGAAATCAAAGAGATTGGCCAGCTGGTAGCATAGTAGTTCAGGTGGCTGAATCCCACACGGCCAACAGTGCAATTTAAGTCCCAGACCTGACAGATTGAAAAACATGCTGGCACACATGTGAGCCCAAAATTCATTATGAGAGGAGAATGGAGGAGAGATTGTAGTATGGCCATTTCCCCTATGAAGTTATCTCTCTCTCCTCTCTCTCTCTCTCTCCAGTGAGTGCATGCACTCTATAGCAAAAATGTTTTTAAAAAGAGAGTCCAAAGAGAAAAATAGAACTAGCTGGTCCCTTCCACCACGTGAAGAAGCCATAGCTAACAGGTGCCATCTATGCCAACCGACAGTGTCAGTCACCAACAGACACTGAATGCACTGCTGCCTTGATCTTCTACTTCCAAAACTGGGAGATAAAAATTTTTTGTTTATAAACCACCTAATTTATGGTAGTTTGTTGTAATAGACAGACAGAGACACACAGGCTCTCTATTTACCTATCATGTGGCCAGTCATTACTATTATATACTTGTAAGAGTTTTTCCTCAAATCAGTCTTCACCAGGGAAAGATCAAACTCCAATCCCGTTCTATTATAAAATAATATATAATGTATTTAAAACAAACACAAGTTGATGATGTGTTTTAGTAGTTTGGGCTAAAAGGGAAAAAATTGTTCTTTTTTTTTAAAGATGAAGTTGGGTGAGTTTTTCAAATGGTATATGGTCATATTTTGAAGAATAAACAACCTTATTTGTATGAGGTTTGAGCTAGGGACTCAAAATTTGTTTGACCTATTCTCGCACATTTGCAATGGTATGCTTACCACTTAGTCTCAAAAATTGTATTTAGTCAATTTGGACAGATGATGTTAGACTCCAACAGAGATATAACCCACCCATATCATGGCATTTTAGCTCTGGAAAAGACATTGCTCTTTGAGGTCCAAAGTCCTCTTAGAAATCATCAGATTCGCTTGTGGCCTCCATGAATTTTATCCTTTTTGTGTGAACTTAAAAGGAGAAAGTCAACATCACATACTGTAAAGTCATCTATTCTCAGTGTTTCAGAAGTAAAGGATGCTTCCAAAAGGAAAGAAAAACATGTTCGTTCATTAATTTATTCATCCAGTGAAAGTGATGGAGCCTCATGATGTGCTATACATGTCTATGAAGTGCAAATACAGCAGGGATGATACAGAATGAAACAAGAAGCAAAACCTTTTCCTTCTTAGAATTTACATGCTAGTAATTAATGATGTTGTTTGTTGGAGCAAAGGTGGTAAAGAATAGTATATAAAATGAGATCAGCCCAAAGGGCTCAGCATTTCTCCTGGGTCACCTCTCTTAGCTTTGCAAAGTTGAGTATCTTGGATGAATCTCGCAAGTTTTAAAAATATGGAAAATTCTCATAGTTCTCATGATCTGTATTACTGTACCTATTTGAAGCAGTGTAGTGGTGGCCTTAAAAGACTAAAAGGATTTGTCTGGACAGTTTTACAGTGGTCCTTGAAAGAGATATGTCACATTGGCTCCCTGATCCTTGATGACATATTCCAAAAACAGCCTTGGCCTTCATACATTCCATTCATTTCCTCGAAAGGGTGACAATGGCAAGTCTGCGTTCTGCTGGTGAGCAGACACCAGGAGCATATGCAGCAGCGGCTGCTTGCACACTCAGCCAGGCAGCCCGGTTGCAGTGCTGCTGGAGGCATGGCGGTGTTCCCAGCTGCCATCGCCTACATTGAGCTCTAATGGCCCTGTTTCCTGGCTCCTGTCCAGGCCCCTCCACAGCCCTACATTACTGAAATTAGGTTGAGTGGATTTCCGAGTAAAACATTACCTCTTGGGACCTGCCCAGCTCTCCCCAGCCTTGTCAACATTGATTAAATAGAAGCTGCTATCATCCTGGGGCCATGCCCACAATTACTCTACCAGTCACCACTGGGCTGGGGTGTTTGCTTTCTTTCCCTTTTTATTTTCATCTTTCTTGAATATTAAGCATCATCTCTTCAAAAGCTCAAAGGAAAGCAATAAAAAGACATTTGGCAGCTAGTTCACATATGGCCCTTTTGTTACTTACATGGGCTTCCTCTTAAGCTGTGTAGCAGATGTCAGTCTGGAGCCTGGATCATGGCTTTTGGTGGTCACTGAAATGCCCATTTTACTCTTTTCATTGCCATGTTTCACATTTTGAATGTCTTTCAGTGAACCAATGTGCAGCATTTGAATGTTAGGATAATGCTACCAATACCACCTGTGTCTCTACTCACTTTCTGAGCTTTTGAAACAGAATAGTCCTATTCTCTTAATATCTTTGTTATGAAACTGCTTACTTCAGGATTTGAAAGGGTAGAAGACACAAATTTAACCAAAAAGAAAACTCAGAGGCAGTATGATGAGTCCTCATATATCTCCAACACACCACACACATTTCTACTCTTCCCCTCCAAAGTTTAAGCCTAGGACAAAATGATTCGTATTTTACTATTGATTTTGTCACCAGTTAAGTCTATGGCCTCAGAGAAGTTCCCTTTCCTTTCTTCCCCTCAGTTTACTAAGCTATATATAAATGAATAATAATGTCTACCTCATCTAATTGCAGGTTGTTTAGGGGACCAAGAACATTATTATGAAGCACTTTATAAAATTTAAAGTACAGAATGTTTTTGTCTTTGTTTCATTTCCAGGCATTAATCCAACCTATTGGATTTAAAATTTGTTGGATTTTGATCCGACATGTAAATTTTGGAAATCCACTAAACAATTGCTTAATTTTTTAGATTCACTCAAAAATCCACTTAAAAAGTTACCCAATCTATTTTAGTTATCACGTTTAACTTTCTTATCCCCAGAAAAAAAAAAAAAAGACATTTCCCAAAGGGGAAAAAAATCTTTCCCAAATAAATGACTAAGAGAGCTCCTCTCCAGAAATGTTCCTGTAGGATCTTTAACTCTGATCAGAAAATGAGGATATAATAATATAAGAAAAGCCAAAAAAACAGTACAGGTTGACTAACCTTGAAAATGCAAACATTATCCATACAGAGTGCCTACCCAACACTCAAAAACTTGTTGTCTATTTTCTCCCCCCATTCTACTTCCTCCTGCAGAAAGATCAATAATTATAACTAATGAGGCTTTTGTAGTGGCCTTCAATAATTTTTGAAATAAGTTAAGGTAAATATATAAAATTAATTGATGTTAACTTTATTTCCTCGCCATTATTACAATGAATAAGTCAGTTTTTAATAGATCAAAGTGAAGTAAAGAGTTTAAATTCAAAACAAAAACTTGAGAGTCATTACCACAGTGGCAATGTTGGCTCACAGCACTTTGTTTCCAAACAATTCCAAATTTATTTATTTATTTATTTATTTATTTTTTTTTTAAATTATTTATTTTATTTTTTATTTATTCATTCATTTATTTATTTATTTTTATTTGACCAGAGAGAGACAGAGGGTGAGAGCGAGAGACAGAGGAAGTGAGAAAGCAAGCCACCAGATTCAGGACTTGAACCCTGGTCGGCCATGTGGGAGTGTCCAGCGCCTTAACCACCACGCCACCTGCTGGTCCCCTTTATTTATTTTTATTGTTTTAACGAATCATTTTATTCAACTCTATTTATTATTATTATTTTTTTTAATTGACCAGAGAAAGACAGAGAGAGAGAGAGAGAGAGAGAGAAAGAGAGGGAAAGTGAGAAAGCAAGCTACCAGGTCTGGAACTCAAACCGCAGTCGACCCTGTTGGAGTCCAGCACCTTTAACCAGCACGCCACCTGCCAGCTCCTTGAAATTGATTTTTGAAGACCATCATCTGTGATACAGTCAGTAGCTCACAGCACTGAGGAATTGGAAGGCACATGCCAACCACAGTTCAAGTCACTGTCCTGATGGGTCTGAAGATACACTGGGCATATGCACATGTGCCTAGAATCCTGGCAGGCTCAATGACAGGACTAAGAGGATAAAAATGTGACGGAACCTTATGGAAAGCATACCCTTCTCTATCTTGCAAATGCATATATAAATTCTCTATCATGAATTTTTTTTTGAGAGGTTTTTGCTATAGGGTGCGTGTACTTGCCAGAAACATAGAGAGAGACAGAGAGACAGAAAGTGAGAAATCACCCCCCAGGGGGGATGGCCACACCGCAATCCCTTTTCCTCCATTCTCCTCCTGGGATCTTGGGCATGAACGCACACACGCCTAGTGTGAGTTTAAGCCACCGGGTCCAGGACTTGAACTGTGGTCGACTATGTGGGAGTCCAGCAACATAGCCATTATGCCAACTGCTGGTCCCTCTATCATGGATTTTAAAATTCTTTTGTACTTTTTTTTTTTTGACATAAGAATTTTTCTCCCAAGGAAATTACAAATACATTTATATGTGCACATGCATACATACACATACACACCTGCACTGACTTTATTGTAGAGTATTTTACAGTTTTCTTTAAGAATGTTGAGCTATGATGTGCATGTGTGCCCAAGATCCCAAGAGGAGAATGAAGAATGTTGAGCTATGATAGAACTGTAAAACCCTAGAGCTTGAAAGGAAGTAAGAGATATTCTAACTATCACTACATTTCTTGATTAAAAAAAAAAAAATTTTGAAGCCTTGAAAGGTCAGGTAATTTGCTTATTGTCACAAAACTGGAAAAGGCTGTTCTGAAACAGAACTCCTGACCCAGAGCAGACCATTCTACTCTCTAATCATGCTGCCTCTCTGAGAAGACAGGTGTAGGTGACAGTCAAAACCCAAAAAATGTTCCTTATCTTTGTGCCTCTACAAACCGTATTGGCTGGGGAAGTGAAAGCGCTAGTTTGGTTTTAATGATCTTACCAAACATGAAAATAGAAAAGAAAAAGAAAACCAGAACATGACCTGTCTTCTTAAATCATTTGAGTGCACAAAAGTCATAAACTTTGGTCCATTTTTGTGTGTTCATTTTTGACAGAACTTTATTACCTAATTATTTTTATAGTTTGATTATAAAGAGTCATTTATAATAAAAATTGTTTGTATGCACTGTTACCATGGACCAAAAAAAGAGGTCAAAGAAACTGACCAGCCTCAGCCAAAAACATTTATGTGTCTTGGAAATTTAGTTCAAAACAATATTTAATAAGTTTTATTAAGCAGTTGAACTAAACCAAATTTTAGAATGAAATGAGCCAGAGCTCTTTGAATGAAACTTGATACTAAGAGTATTTTTTAAATTGTTTATTTGATTTTATTTGTTATTAATATTATTATTTTTTTTTTATTTTACCAGAGAGAGAGAAAGAGAGAAAGCAAGCCACCAGGTCTGGTAATCGAATTGTGGTCAGCCATATGGGAGCCTAGTGCCTTCACCACCACACCACCTGCTGGCTCCCAAGAGCATTTTTTTTGTTTTTTTAATACTGATCAACAAATCAGAAAAAAAAAAAAATATTGTCATTTTCTTCCTTTAAATACTTTATGAATCAATTTTTTAGCCAGGTCTATGTCAACAAATGCATTTTATTTATTTATTTAGTGTTTTGCTATAGGACACGTGTGCTCAGAGAGAGTCAGAAGCAGAGATAGAGAGAGAAAGGGAAAGTGAGAAATCCCTCAGGGGGATGGCCATGCTGCAGTCCCTTCTCTTTCATTCTTCTCCTGGTATTTTGGGCATGCATGCACATGTGCCTGATGTGTTTAAAGCCAGGGGTCCAGGACTCAAACCACAGTTGGCCACATGGGAACCCACTATGCCACCTACTGGCCCCAGTCTGCCATGATTTTTCAAGTCACCAGGTCTGGGACTTGAACTGTGGTGGGGCACGTGGGGTTCAGCACTATAATCTCTATGCCACATGCTGGTCCCACAAATTCATTTTAAATATAGCCAAAATATTTCAGTTATCTCCAAACAGAATTGAAAGCACATATACATGTCACTTAGTTTAACTTTTCAACTCTCATAGGAAAAAGTCAATGTATATTCTATGATTTCTTTAAGAAAAAAACAGGTAGGTGACAAAATTTTCTGGGTTGACTTAAAATGTGACTTTCTAGAAAGTCAACCTTTGGATGCCATGTATTTTACAGGGCAATTATAAGGGGTCTACCTCGCTTGACATATTAAAGTGAATCAGCATTTTAGATTGTTGTTCCCAAACCATATGCATCCTTAGAAGTTGTTCCAGGTATGTTAATTATTCTTTTTAACTTTCAAGGAAGCAATAATATCTGTAGAATACTGTACTATCTACTTTTATTAAGCTCTTTAACTTAACTACCTAATAAATGGAGCTAGTAAGTGGATCTTTTGGCCTAGGGGTGAAATACAACAATTGCTGAGCCATAAAATAAAAAAGTTTGGAAATGGTATTCAAAATGAATATATAAATTGATTGCTGAGATATACAAGGGGACCTAATGACAGAATTAATGTGTGAGTTTATTTTCATGTAAAAAAGCAAAATTTATAATATGCATTTTCATGAACTTTTTGAAGACACCTTTTATGTACGTGTTTACATACACTTGCAAAATACATTAAAACAATGAGAATTCTGTTTGGGGTTTTAGTTTGTTATACATGACAGTTATGACATAACTGGTTATCCAGTAGCATCTTTTTTTATATTAATATTGTAAAAAGCAAATTAGTTAATGTCTATATGTTACCTTGAAAATAAAAAAGTATTTTATGATTTCATTCATTAGTATACATTATTTGACATGGGCTTTTGGGTGAAAATACTGAATTTATAGCAAATTTACATTGTTTTAAAACAAATCAATTTACCATTTAATTCTAGGAGGTCAATGTCAACTCTATAAACTTAAATATGTTTAATACTCAAAAGAAGCTTACAAGATGGCTACTGGGAACTAGCTATTTCAGGGAACAGGAGAAATGAAGATTTTCTACTCATAATTCAGCCTCCAGCAAGCAGAGCTAGTGTGGCAGGAGAGTTGAGCCCTTCTCTGAGAAGACTCCTCATGGCTACTGGGAACTAGCTATTTCAGGGAACAGGAGAAATGAAGATTTTCTACTCATAATTCAGCCTCCAGCAAGCAGAGCTAGTGTGGCAGGAGAGTTGAGCCCTTCTCTGAGAAGACTCCTCATGGCTACTGGGAACTAGATATTTCAGGGAACAGGAGAAATGAAGATTTTCTACTCATAATTCAGCCTCCAGCAAGCAGAGCTAGTGTGCAATCACAACAGAACGGCAAACAGATTCTAGAACACCTCTGTCTGCTTGCTCCTGAACATTGAGGCTTAACTTCAAGAATTTGAAAGAAACACGCCATTCATCAGATGACAAGAAATCACCGCCGGATCACGAGAAATATGGGAAAACGAGACAATACCTCTCCTCCAATGGAAAAGAGTAACTCTCCTTCATCCACAAGCAGTTCAGTGAAAGTCATGGAAATGCCTGATAAGGAATTTAGAGCATTTGTAATGTCGAAGCTAACAGAGATGGAAGAAAAGAGAGATAATGAACTGCTAAAGAGAAAGGAGAAAGAAGTTGACGAGTTCCAGGAGATGAGGAAATTCTTGCAAGATCTAAAAGAGGAATGACACACTTTACAAAAGACTCAAACGGAACTGCTAGAGATGAAGTCTATAATACAAGAAGTCAAAATCTCCCTTGAAAGTATTAAAAGCAGACTAGATCATTCAGAAAATAGAATCTCAGATGTAGAAGAGAAAATGTCTGGCTTAGAAAAATCCACCACGAAGACTGAGAAAATGGCTCAAAAATTTGAGAATGATATGCGAGAAGTACTGGATACCATCAAACGTCCAAATATCTGGATAATTGGCATTCCAGAAGGTGAAGAGACCCATAAGGGCATTGATAATCTATTCCATGAAATCCTGCAAGAAAACTTTCCAAACCTAGAGAGGCATTCGAAGATCCAGTCCCAGGAAATACAAAGGACCCCAAATAGAATCAACCCAAGAAGATCTTCTCCAAGACACATTATAGCCAGGTTGACCAAAACCGCAGACAAAGACAAGATACTAAGATTGGCAAGAGAGAAACATCAAGTTACCTACAAAGGACATCCCATCAGGCTAACAGCAGATCTCTCATCGGAAACAATGCGAGCGAGGAGAAAATGGGAAAATATATTCAAAGTGTTACGAGAGAAGCAATTTCAGCCAAGAATACTGTACCCGGCAAGATTATCTTTCAGGTGGGAAGAAAAGACAAGAACATTCTCAGATAAACAAAACCTGAAAGAATTTACCAGCACCAGACCAGATCTCCAAGAAGTTCTCAAGGGTGTGCTGTATCAAGAAAATTAAACACAGACACACGGAAATAAGAGTCCAAAAACTATGAAAGTGGCCAACTTAATCATAGGGACAAGTCTGGAGTTGAATATTATATCCCAGAATTTAATCAGGAAAATTGAACCAGAACAGAAGATAAAAGTACATGGAACTGATAGGTTCATGCACCTTCCATTTGAACAGAATCCTAACTTGTTTCCTGGCTTTAAGCAAAGTTCCTTGGCATTTCTTTGAGTTAAGTTAAAACTGGTTTTCTTAGTAGTAATGAGTGAACTCACCATTGAAAGTAGTTAGATTATGTAGGAAATTGTGTGATCAATGCAATGTGGGTGGGAAGGGAATGAAGGACAATTGTAGACACCGGAGGTGGTGTGAGAGGAGGGTGGGAAGGGACAGAGGGTCAGAAAGAGGGGTGGAAGTAATTCTAGGAACTAGTAATGGAAAATTTTTTGTAATGTGCATGATTGTATCACTATGCAGTGTGTACTGGATGGGAGATTGCATTTTGTATGCTGTGATGAAGCTTAGGGAAGGAATGTAAATTGAGTTACAAAAAAAAAGTTTCAGAAAAAAAATATATATATTCAATGACTGCAGTAGGATATGTAGCCACAGCTAGGTGCTACTTTATAGGATGCGTAAAGTAAGACTTGTGTTCATGGAAATGTGGGTATCACCTGTGTTTGCTATGAGGGTATTTGGATTGATTAGGGTCTTTGGCGATACAATAAAATGTGAGGAGAAAACAGTATAGAAAGCAAACATAGATACCAGAGACTGTGGGAGGAGAGTGGGAGATGGCAGAGGGTAAGAGATGGAGAATCAAGGATGGGGGGAAAAAAAGCAAAACATACAGAAGACAAGAAATGGAAGATCATTTACTGACAATAACATGTTTGTTGATGTGCTTGATTGAGACAACATATAGTGTACTTTGGATGGAAAATCTCATTTTGTATGCTGTAATGATGTTCAGTGAATGAATGCAAATAAATAAATTGAAAAAAAAAAAAAGAAGCTTACAAGATGCACTTCAGCAATTTCAAGTCTGCCTCTCCTCACTTCAGAGACTCCCAATGAGGAGAACCCTAACTAGGAGAAAATTTTACCGACATCTCTCAAACCTCTATAAATTCAATTGCCTTAAAGGCCAGGCAGATAACATTAATGTGAAAAATCTGGCCATGGGTAAAACTGGTGGTGAGTTTATAGAGAATTGAAGGGTGCAGTCTATACTTAAATGCATGAAAAATTTGAAAAGAACTCTCACTGGAAAACGAAAAGACATAGGGCATATGGAGTAAGACACTTAAATGGGCCAGAAAGATACATTTATAAGGGACCAGCAGTTACTGTAATGGCTATGTCGCTGGACTCCCATGTAGTCGACCGTGGTTCGCGTCCCAGACCCGGTGGCTTAAAACTCATGCTAGGCGTGTGTGCATGCGTGCCCAAGATCCCGAGAAGAGAATGGAGGAGAAGTGATTGCAGCGTGGCCATCCCCCCTAAGGGGTGATTTTTTCACTTTCTGTCTCTCTGTCTCTCTCTCTGTCTGTCTGGTGAGTGCATGTGCCCTATAGCAAAAACCTCTCCAAAAAAAAAAATAAATAAATAAATAAATAATAATAATTAATCCCTTAAGCTTAAGGAAAATGATTATATATGATGAGATTTTCAACTTTATTGTGAGAAAGAAGTTTTTAAAAATTTATTATTAGTTATATTTGTTAGTGCCAGTGGGTGCATATGTTCACCAGAGAGAGAGAGACAGAGACAGAGAGACAGAAAAGGAGAAAGCACTTCCCAAAGGGGCAAGGTCATACCACAATCTCTTCTCCTCCATTTCTTTAGATGGTTGAGATTTAGGGCATTCTAGCACATACCTCCAGCATGTTTTTCAAGCCACTGGGGCCAGGATTTGAACTATAGTCAGCCAAGTGGGATCCAGCACCTTCAACCACTAGGCCACAGGGTTGACTCAGAACTTTTTTCTTTAAGACAGGGTCTTGGGACCAGCAGTTGGTGTAATGGCTATGTCACTGGACTCCCATGCAGTCGACCAGTTTGAGCCTTGGACCCAGTGGCTTAAACTAAACGTATGCTGGGCGTGTGTGTGTGCATGCATGCCTTAGATCCCAAGAGGAAAATGGAGGAGAAGGGACTGTGGTGTGCCTATCCTCCCTGGGGGGTGATTTCTCGCTTTCTGTCTCTCTGACTCTCTCTCTGTCTTTCTGGCAAGTACATGCACCCTATAGCAAAAACCTCTCAAAAAAAAGAAAAAAAAAAAAAGACAGGGTCTCACCATGTCTTGACCTTTCTGTCTCAGACTTCCAGCTAAGAGTACAGGTAGACAAGGTCTAGTTATATTTTCCAAAACAGCTTCAAGCTTGTAATTCTCTTGCCTTAGCCTCCTTGAGTTGCTGGGATAATAACAGGTGTGTGCCACTGCACCAGGTTGTAGATTGGGCCAAGAATCAATCCAAGGCCTTCCATGTGGTCCCAGCCTGTGGAACATAGCATCTCAGCAATGTGGACCACAAGGGCTAGGCCACTGTGAGAAAGAACGTTCATTTTCAGGAAGACTTGCAGTTATGACAGGACAGGCCACATGCTGGGGGAGAAAGCTCTGGGAAAGACTGCTCTGATGAGGTTATTTTTTCTATTTACGTACAACACTCTCACTTCTGGGCCTTCTTACATAGGGAATCCCAGCAGACCAATGGATCAAGATTCAGAAGGTGTTAGAAAGTGGTTGTTTTCTTCAAAGATTTTTAGGCAAAGAAATGTAATATGTTGAGGGGGATCTTGTTCAAACATGATTAAAGTTAGCGTACTGCTCCCCACCCAACCCTTGTAAAGGATTTTCTATAATTTTTCTTGTTGTATTTTGAAAGACATTAATAATTCTCAAAAGAATTATACCTCATGCATTTGATGTTAACTATTTAGATCCCTACTTGGGATATGAGAAAAAATTAAACAGATTGATATTGGCCATTTTTCATTGAATCTAGTCTCTTAGTTTTTCTTTCTTACAGTTTTTCACATTTATTGAACTAGATTGCTTAGTCAGTGTACTAGTCATTTCGAAAGTTAGTTTTTCCTTTGATGCTTATATTAAACCCATTGTTTGCAATGAGTGACCCTAGGCCTTACCTAGTGATTAGTTACAAATGTGTACACTCAGATAGTAATTTGTGTCTATCAAACTTTGAGAAAGTTAATAAACTGTCTTCCAGGTCATACTGATTTCCATTTAAAAATTCAGCTAATCATTTGTAATGTTTTAATATATTGCATTATTGGAAAAGTCATGACACATTTTTGCACAGAAAAACACATTTGCCAACAACCCCATACATGAAGTTGATACGCCTTACCACAAAGCTGGTATTTTCAAGATTTACCTCTGAAAGCATGAAGATCTAGGTTTGTCAAACTCGATGATCTGATATTTGATTAAATAATTTGATTTAATTGACTCCAGGATTAAACTACAGAAGCCATAGCTAGCATAATTCTAACTCTGCAAGAAGCACACTAATAAATATCTCCTACTTATGAGTATCTCTGACTTGGATAACATTTAAATTTTTTTAAACAAAAGCACTGCATTTATGAATCATCTTCAGCTTGTGCCTTGCCATGATTCACCATGATGTGTTTGGGTAGTAGTTGAGATCAGCCAGACAATTATTTATCTTTGTCGTTTAATTTTCCCTTATGGCTCTATCTCCACAGCACAAAGAATACTAGAAACTTGGCAGGTGTTGTGCTAATTTTATCAAAGCAAATGGCTAAACCACATAATTCGGGACAAAAATCCAAATTCTGTACATATTGTCACAGACTTGGCTTATAAGTGTTTATGAAATTATAGAGTAGTAGAAGTTGAAGGAGACCTTAGAGATGATCTGATTTCAGCCCCTTGCTCCTCTTGAGAAAGAAAAACAAAAGATAAGGAATCTCTGTGGCTTGCCCAAAGTCACACAGCTAATTGGATGTCAGTGATCCTTTAATAAAATCATATTGCCCTTCACAGCCTTTGGGAATGAGTAGATTCTGCTGTTAGATTTTAATTTGCATCTCTCTCCCATAGTTAAAAGTGCATTATATGACTATTTTTCCCTCCCTCTTTCCCTTACTCCCTCCATTCCTATTTTTCTTCATAAAATGCAAAGTAATTCCATAGAATTTTACTTCTAAGGGTTACAGAAGGAACTTTAGATGCTTTGAGGCTTGCAGAACCAGAGCTGAGGGTTACCATTTTATCCAATTTCAGCATTATGTTCAAATTGTGGGAAGTTTGGTGGGTATTGTATGCAGAGAGAAAAAAAAAAAAAGTCTAGGGCCTTTAAAATCAGTAATTCAGTCTGAATAGTTACTGATTATGGTAGGTTTCCTAAACTAAATGATGAAAAAGTTACTGGATAAAGAAAGTTCAAAGGTAGCTAAAATGACTACGAATGCTGCCCAATCTGGGAATCCATTAGAGATCATTTCTATGTCTTGCAGAAGTGGAAATAAAATGAATATTATTCCCCTCATTTTTTTCCTCCACTTTCCAGTGCTGGCAGGATGCTAAAGAGTAACTGTGAATTCTTAACTCAGTTTGGGAGTTAATTTAAAACATATTATTATAACAAGAAAGCCCTATAAAAGGTGTTTGTATTGTACACGAATGTGTGGGTAAATAAATGCAATCCCCATCTCTTACTGGGACAGCTCGCTTTGCAAGCATTGTGTGCTTTGGCTTCCCAGGGCTTGTCAAATTGTGATGCTGCTTTGAGTGAAAAATTGCTTTAAGAATCAATTGCTCGCACTGGAACACAACCAGAACTATACTAAAAAAGCAATGTTAGTATTTGTACTGATTCTTCTCTTTTTAGTAAATAATTTCCAAACTCTTTACTTATATTTAGTGATGAAAAATGTTACCACTTTGGCTATTCAAGGAATTGGGACAATAAGCAGTAAAAGAATAAAGATTCATGGTAACTATAGAATCATACATGCTCTGGCAGTTATGTATTAATAATACTCTCAGGGCCAGCAGGTGGCATAGTAGTTAAGATGCTGGACTCCCACATGACTGACCAGGATTCTATTCCTGGACCTGGTGGCTTGAAAATCACTCCAAACTTATATTTGTTGTGCATGCTCAAAATCTTAGGAGGAAAATAGAGGAGAAGAGATTGAAGCATGGTCATCCCCCTGGGGATGATTTCTCACTTTTCCTCTCTCTGTCTCTCACTGTCTTTCTACAATGAGTCTATGAGTCCTATGGCAAAAATTCTAAGATAATAATAATACTCTCACTTGAATACTTGCCCCTTCCTCTCTTCTCTCCACCCAATTTTTTTCCTTCCAATAAAGCTACTTTCCAAGGTGTATTTCTATCAACTACTTTCTATTATTGTCTTTTCAAGACTCTACTTATTAGAAAGTATATCATTAGGATACATACAGAAACTCTAGGGTGTAAAGTGGCCTCGGAGACCTTCCAGAAAGGGTCTTAATGCAGAAATCCCCAATGATACACCTCAAGGAACACCCTTCTCCATATGATTAGGTTCACTCATTCTCAGGACTCCCACTGAGAGTGGTAACTCCTTGTTACCAGTAATGAGCTGGCACACAGACCTTTTCTCTGAATCTGCTGACAAAATCAGACAGATTCAACTTCCCATTTTTTGTCTCATAAATGTATAGCTGAGATTAGGAATTTTTTTTGTCCCTTTGAAGTAAGCTATACACAGATAAACAAATCCTGTTTAATTGACCAGATTTATCATGATCAACAACAACAAAAAATACCCAAAACCCTCAGCTATAAGTCACTTCACTGTAACCTACCTACTCCTTTATATAAAAGTCTAACAAAAAACTAGTCTGCCAATACATTATGATCTTGAGACTTGGAGTCCCTATTCCAATAGCCTGAACAAACTAATATCCTTAATTGTTGGTGCATTTTGTCTTTGACATCTTCTTTAAATATTCTTTCTTAACTTCAATGAAGACTATATTCTGGATTTATTTCTTCTGCTTCCTAGCTTTTCTTTTTTTCCTTTTTATTTACTTATTTTATAATTTCTTATTTATATTTAATTGGTTCACATCTTTATAACATACAATAGTTTTTCAAAACCTGCATGTAGTGTGTGATAGTCAAATCAAGGACATTACCATATATGTCATTCTTGACAGAGAATTTTACATTCTCGAATCTATTAAAAAGTTTTCAGACTGAGCCCCTCTCACATAATAACTACTCCACTCTTATATTGTCTCTGGTATCTCATGCTTGCCCTCCCTACTATTATTTCTTTTTTTTGGAAAGGTTTTTGCTATAGGGTGTGTGCGCTCGCCAGACAGACAGAGACAGAGAAACAGAAAACGAGAAATCACCCTCCAGGGAGGTGGCCACGGCACAATCCCTTCTCCTCCATTCTCCTCTCAGGATCTTGGGCACGCACGCACATGCGCCCAGCGTGAGTTTTAAGCCACCGGGTCCGGGACGCGAACCGTGGTCGACTACATGGGAGTCCAGCGACATAGCCATTATACTAACTGCTGGTCCCCCCACTACTATTATATTTCAAATCCTTCCATTTCTGCCATACAGTATAGGCATTAAGTGTATATTAGTATATATTGAGCAGAGGCATACAGTGTTTCTCTTTCATAGTCTGGCTTACTTCAATAGCATTAAATCTTCTACATTCATCCACTTTGTATCACATGACAGGTTCTCATTGTTCTTTATGGCTGAGTAGTATTCTATAGTGTATACACGGCATATTTTTTCTATCCAGTCTCCAGTTATGGGCACTTAGGTTGATTCCATGTCTCAGTAATTGTGAATAATCCTAGCTTTTCTTTAGCTATTCTGGGCCTAGTTTTCCTTTCACTATCTCCTAACATGACCATGACCCAAGATTCAATTTCACATTATCTGTGCAGACTCTGCATCAGAAACCTCATTTTCTTTAATGACTTTAACCGTGATCTCTACCCAGGTACTGACCAAGTTTATATTATCACTATCATATTATTAATTTTTTTAAAGAGAGGTTTTTTTGCTATAGGGTGTGTGTACTCACCAGAGAGACAGAGACAGACAGAGAGACAGAAAGTGAGAAATCATCCCTCAGGGGGGATGCCCATGCTGCAATCCCTTCTCCTCCATTCTCCTCTTGGGACCATGGGCATCCATGCACACCTGCTCGTCATGAGTTCCAAGCCACCAGGTCCAGGGCTCGAACCGCAGTCGACTATGTGGGAGTCCAGCAATGTAATCATTACGCCATCAGGTGGTCTCTATATTATTCATTTTAAATGCCATTGTAAACATGCTATTTTTCTTTGTCACAAAACTTTAGTGACTCTTAATCGTGTATCCATCCAATTCTAAATTCTGCCAAACATTTCTCTTTATCCTTGACTCTGTTCTTGGCTCCAATCCTATGCATGAATCTATACTGGATGCCACCTGATTGCTACTGCTACAAATGTAACTAAATTGACTTTATCATTCATTCTCTCAGTGATTCAAATTTTAAATCATCTTCTTTTTTTTTTTTTTTTTTTTTGAGAGGTTTTGCTATAGGACGTGTGCGCTCTCCAGACAGACAGAGAGAGACAGAGAGACAGAAAGCGAGAAATCACCCCCCAGGGGGGGATGGCCACACCACAACCCCTTCTTCTCCATTCTCCCCTCTGGATCTTGGGCACGCATGCACATGCACCCGGCATGAGTTTAAGCCGCCAGGTCCAGGGCGTGAACCGCGGTCGACTACATGGGAGTCCAGCGACATAGCCATTACGCTAACTGCTGGTCCCCTCATATGCACCTATACCAGTTGATTATTTTTTCTCAAAGATACATCTCTCTAATTTAGGACATGAAATGAAATGAAAAGATTTTAAAAAGGACAAGACAAATTGTACTGATAGATTCGATGAAAACTATGCCACCCAATGGGAATAGAGATTAGCCATGCCACCTTTGCTTGAACATGATGCTCATGATAAGAAAACGGAGGAGCTGCGGGGGAGCGCCAAACAATATCTGATGTGTATGATTATGGGGTACAGTCAAGTAGGTTAATGGCAGGGTAGTCAACAACTGCTAAAGGCTGGCAGAACAGCAACTTGAAAGAAGCCACTATAGGACTACAGGTAGACCATGACAGTTGGGGAAATGTGTCAGCTAGCAATAGGGCACAATAAGTATGAGTCCAAGAACAAGAGTCCTGCCTCTAAAAGGATGATGAAAATAAATCTGAGCCTTACTATCAGAGAAACCAGAGTTAAAAGGGATGAATGAGATGGGGATTAGGTAACACAAGCTAAATAGCAATCTAGTTAGTAAAACTGTTCCCAAGTAAGAGGCCTGTTGTTCATGGGCTCAAGTTGACCTGATGCTAAGCTAACTATGTGTAAGACTTTTTAAGTGACCCTAGTTTAGGATCAAGAACTATAGTGATTCCCAGGGCAAATATAGAACTTAGTCTGAAAGAGAGGTGGTCAGTGATGCCATTAGTTGGGTTTAAGGGCTATATGACAGTTTACCAGGCTGGTATTTCAAGGGGTGGTGGAGAAGACATTAATGTCTGGACCTATACAATCATCACT
This sequence comes from Tupaia tana, assembly GCA_026018925.1. Taxonomy (NCBI): domain Eukaryota; kingdom Metazoa; phylum Chordata; class Mammalia; order Scandentia; family Tupaiidae; genus Tupaia; species Tupaia tana. The sequence goes on along the minus strand of JAKSZU010000020.1, from coordinate 18,402,756 downwards.
TAACATGTCCTTCTGCTGCCACAGGGCCCCTCTTCATGGCCTCTCCGTTGTGGACAGCGATGGCTAAAATAGTCATTTAAAGCTGAGAGATGATAATGTGAAAGGGAAGAGAGATGGTTGCTGCCCTAACAAACTCTCTGACACTACTGAGTCTGAAACAGGGCACGAGACCTGCCTAGTGAGCTAAACAAAAGTGCACTCAATTTAGAATTTCATCATAGCCCCACTATATTTCTGATCAGACATGTTTCACGGCTGCTGTTTGTCTGATCCACGTGTTCTTGCTATTGCTGCTCAGGTAGTAAAATTGTCAAAGAGTAGGAGCCAAATGGTGGTACAGTGCTAATCCATCTAGACCCATATGGGAAGGTCTGAAGTGCACATCTCAGAACCTCTCTGTACCTACCAGTGCATGTGGATGCCCATGATCCAGCTGGCTGAGGCTGGAGTGGATTGGGGGGTGGAGATTCTGTGGAGAGTGCCTATTTTCTTTCGTTCCTTCCTTCCTTCCTTCCTTCCTTCCTTCCTTCCTTCCTTCTTCTTTCTCTCTCTCTAAATAAATAAATAAACCTTTAAAAATTCCCAAAGAGGGACCAGCAGATGGCATAATGGTTATGTCGCTGGACTCTTACATAGTTGACCATGGTTTAAGTTTTGGATCCGGCAAATTAAAACACACCAGGTACATGTGTGTGCATGCCCAAAATCCTGAGAGGAAAATGGAGGAGAATGAACTGTGGCATGGTCCCCTTTCTCTCTCACCCCTGGGAGGTGATTTCTCACTTTCTGTTTCTCTGTCTCTCTAGCAGGTAGTGCACATGCCCTATAGCAAAAATCTCTCGAAAAAAAAAAAAAAATTCTCAGAATAGCAAAGAGGCTCTCAAATACATCCAGTGCCCTAAACCAACCTAATTATTGAGACCAAAATTGAGAAAGCACCAGAGAAAGAAAATAATAATAAACTGAGTTAATTTTGTTTTCTTTCTTTTTATTTTCTAAGTTAGGTTTTTATGAGATCTTAGAAAAGTTAGTGAACTCAAGGAAAAATAGTAGTAAAGGTAATATAGGAAATATTCAGATGTTGGAGGAAATGAGAAATAGATTTTTCGCTAATGATATCTTATTTAACATCATATGCTCAATTCTATGAAGTGTCAACATCTTATAGACAAAGAACACCATATATATATATATATATATATATATATATATATATATATATATATGAACAAAGTTAGGGTTATTGACTTGCTGTAGTTACAGAGAACATACCATGAAGAATCACGAGTTATCTCAGTAAAAAGGAGAGAAAGGACTTGTTTGAGCTTGTATGATCGGGTGGTTTGGGATTAGATTCAAGGAAACAGAACTCTGCTCTGGAGTGGAGTATTATCACAAAACAGGAACAATGTTATAATTGGGCATCTCAGTTAAAAGCAGCTAGAAAGAAGGAGAAATGAAGCAAGCATCATTATTCCTATTAACTGGGCTAAAGAAATAGTTGATCATTTTGTGGTTTGAATAACGTTCACATGTAGTCTGTGTTCAGACATAATTGGGGGGGTGTCTTGTTTTGACATTATCCTTTGCACAAAGTGCCCTTGTCTGACAGTGGAATTCTATAAAATTATTTACATTAGAGGACACTGCAGCTGACTTGTGAGCACCAAGCCAGCTCCGGACTGTCAGGGTTGCTTTCCTCTTTCTCAGAAGAAATAAGGGAGGTTTAAACTTGACTTTACAGATCTGAGATGACACTTAAGGCTCTTCCTTGTATTTGCTTATATCCCAATCTATAGTTACCCTTCTAGTAATATTACAGACACAGAATTCCCTTGAGCATCGTTGAAAAAGAAATTACATTGATTGCCTAGAGACAGTGAAGAAATTCTACCTTAACCCAGTGCCATCAGCTAAAGCCCTATTCTGAAAATGCTTTTACTGGCTCTTAAAGATGCTTATGACTCCCCATGGACTAGTAGCACTGTTTTCTAATTTAAAATATTTTAATTAAATAAAATTCTTCTCGAGGAAGAAAGAGCAAGTTAGATCAGCTTGTCACCTCAGTTGTCTCTTCACTGCACTGATATGACAAGACAGTAAGTTTTGGTTTTTCACTCTCTCTCTTCCCCTTCTTCCTTTAATGGCCTGTCAAAAGGAAACTCCATCCAGTGTTGGCATTAATGCCTGCTGTAAATAAAAAGGAAATGGGAGGAAAGAGGAGGAGGGAAGAAAGGGTGTGTGTGTGATAAAAGCTAGATTTGCAGCTCAATTGCAAGGCATCTTTCAGAATGTCTAGACACCAGCTGCCTGGTTACCATGGAAACCCACTAACTTTGGCTGATGGGCAGAGTAGTAACAACTCTCAGGAGATCTGGGTGGGAGCATGGTGACGGGGGAAGTGGAAAGAAGGTTGGGAGTGATGGCACAGAGAGGATTAGAGTAACGTGGGAGTGAACAAGAGAAAACAAAGTTCTCTTTGTGAAAGGGTGGCATTAACCTTGTTCTTGTTTCTCTCAGGCACATTATATGCACGGTGACAAGGTACAAATCTGCCATGCCCATAATTGTGCCAAGACGATTATAGTCCCATCAACCTCCTGCCAGTGCCAGAGTACTTCCTCTGTAAACCAAAGATTTCCACAGTAAACACACACGTTCCACAACTGTAACCCCAAGTCTCAGGAGCAGTAAAATTCGAATCCCCAAGAATGGTTGCCACCTTCCCAAGCACTGAGTAATGAAGATTTATCATAGCTCTTCATATCTAGAGTGTGTTCCCTTCATGCTCCTTCCATTTCCCTTAGGAAGGGTTGGGCAGCTGTTCCAAACAGGAGGATGGTGGAGGGAATATTGAATGAATAAGAAAGGAAGGGTTACCACTTTAGGACCAAATCACCACGTGTACAAACGGATTTTGTTCTCTTATTCCTATACAATTTCCCATCATCAGTTTGATGGCTTATAATCCATAGATTGTAAGGCTTTGTAGCTGTCTGTGGTTCCCTATCCCTTCCTACCACATCTTTTTAGACTGGGATTTCCAGGTAGCACTAACACATCCAGCCCTTCACCTCTCTCACCACCCAGTTTCATGCCCATTCCTACTCCCAACCGTATCTTTCCACTCGACTTCCTGACTAAGTGCCAGCACACACAAACATAGTCCACAGACCTCTGGGAGTTTTAATATTAAGTAGCAGCCCTTTTCCCTTAAAGTTTGTCTACCACTATGCAGACTAGATTTACTGTCTCATAGTGTTTTGCTTTTATTCAGACAAACTTACCAACCTCAGTTAGAATTCAACAGGTGATCTACTGGTTTTATTGACATAATCAAGGTTACAAAACTGTTTTCAAGTTGTGCTAAGCTAATAGATGCTATGAGACTTAATCTCTGGACTCTATGACCAGCAGAGCTGCCTGTTATGCATAATATGCTCTGTAGGTTTTTATGCAATGGTCCTTATATGAAAAAAAAGGACACAATCACTTCAAGGTATAATCAACATATAAGCAAATTCAACATACTCAAAAAGAGCTACTGAAGGTAAATGTTGACTTAACTACAAGTTGTGATAAAGAGAAAAAAGTTTGATATACCAGAGACTCTTTCGTTAGACATGAAAGCTTTCGTGACTTTGATTTGGTGCTTCAACATAAGAGAAAGACGGCTCATTCCTAAGCAAAGGTGTGTTTTCCCCTCGATCTCCATTTGGGGCAGAACTCCCATAGTTGTGAATTGGTTAAAATGGCTCTGCTCTCTCTGCTACATCCTTTACACCAGGAGATGAAACGATTTCCTTCCTGTGACCTGTACTCATGTAGGGAGAGATTGTGAGGCAGTGAGGTTAGAACAAGGATCTATGTCCCAGAGCCACAGACATGGCCTAGTTATGGTCATTCTTCAGCTACCAACACCTTCCGGTCATCAGAAGAGTTGCACTGTATGTGAGAATTATGTGAGTCGCCAAAAAAACTTGCAGGGGCAAAGAAAGCTGGGGGACATCTACTCAGGTGGCATAGAGGAAGATTTTTCAATAGTGACATAAATCAACTGAGTGTGAGAATGACTAGAGATTATCTTTGCCTCCTATGTATTGGTGATCAGGATTGGATCAGTTATTCTGTTTGATCAGGACCCAAAGACCTACCTGATTATCTATCTATCTATCTATCTATCTATCTATCTATCTATCTAACTAATCTATCTATCTACCTATTATCTATCTGTCTATCATCTGTCTATCTATCATTTATCTATCTAAACATACACACACACACACACACACACACACACGTATGTTAGCTATCTTCTTCCTCATTTTTGGAATAAATCAGCATCTAATGAATGTTCACTACCTGTTCTCACTGCTAAGGATACAGTAGTGCATAAAATAAACCCACAAATATCCTGTCTTTGTGGCAATTAAACTCTAAATAAATAAGTAAAATGAACAGTATGGTAAAAGCTATGAAAAAAATTAAGTTGAAAAGGAGAATAAGGATTGCTGGAATGAGCGTGGGGTAACAGTATCAGACAGAAAGTTGCTTTGAGAAGGTGGCATTTGAACAGAGAGCTGAAGAGGGCTAGTGAGGAAGCTGTGCATGTGTCTAGAGGAGGGACCCTTTGAGACAGAGGAAACTTAGCGCAAATGTCCTAAGGTGAGCACACCCAGTTACTGCAGGAGCTGCAAGGAAGTCAGTATTGCGAGACTAGACCAAGAACGGGAGAGCAAAGCAAGGTGCAGGCGAACTGGTGACCTAGTGGGGATGCCGATCACGTGGAGATTCCAGACCGTTTTAAGGTCTCGGCCTTTACTGAAATGAGATGGTTGCTAGAGGATCACACTGAGACCCTAGGTATATCTTGAAGTTGGAGTCAATGAGATTTGTTCATAGAGTGAATGTTGTCAATAAAATGAGTCAGGGATAAATCCAGCATCTGTAGTCAGCAAAAGATGGAGTTGCCATTTCCTGATATGAGGAAGATTAGAGAAGGAGCAAGTTCAGGGAGAAAAGACAGGAGCTTCAAAACATTGGACTTGAGGTGTCTGTTTAGACGTGAGAGTTGAGATGTAGAGTAAGTAGTTGTTAGGCGTGGGGAGAGAAGTCTGAATATAAATGGAACGTTAGGATTATCACATTATAGCCAATATTTGCAGCCATAAACTGGAGGTGACCACCACAGGTGCAAGTGTAGGCAGAAAAGAAGAACTGCGTGGTACCCAATATTTAGAAATGAGAGAGACAGAAAGGGAATGGCAAAGGGATATTAAAGCAATTAGCCAGTGGATTTGGAGAAATATCAGGAGTAGGCAGTGTGCTGGAAGAACAATAATGAAAGTGTTCCAGAGGGTAGAAAATGATCAAGTATCAAATGCCTTAGGTCAAAGATGAGACCTAACAACTGACCATTGGATTTAGCAATGTGGATGCTATTGGTGACTTTAGCTGAAGTTGCTTTAGAGGAGAGTGGACAGGTAGGTGTGATTGTTGTGTATTCAAGAGAGAATAGGGGGAACAAAAGATTGGAGACAGTGAGTACAAATAATTTTGCTTGATAACACAGACTCAGGAGCTAGAATGCCTGAGTTTGAATCTGGAACCCACTCCTTCCCAAATGTTAGATACTGTGAAAAAGCAAAATCTACAGGAAACAAGAAATAGAAGATGATTTGTTGACGATAACACGTATGTTGATGTGCTTGATTGAGCCAATACACAGTGTATTCTGGATGGGAAATCTCATTTTGTATGCTGTAATGATGTACAGTGAATGAATGTAAATAAATTTAAACAAAACAAACAAAACAAAACAAGAACAAAAACAAACAAAAAATGTGATATACTATACTGGGAACTTATGTAATCTCTTTTTCCATTTTATTTTTCGGGGGTGGGGGGTGGGGAGAGGTTTTTCCGCTACAGGGCACGTGCGCTTGCCAGAGAGACAGAGAGACAGAAAGCAAGAAATCATCCCCGGGGGGATGGCCACGCCACAATCCCTTCTCCTCCATTCTCCTCTCAGGATCCTAGGCACGCACGCACACATGTCTGGCATGAGTCTAAGTCACTGGGTCTGAGACTCGAATCACAGTCGACTACATGGGAGTTCAGCGACATAGCCATTACGCTAACTGCTGGTCCCAGGTAATCTCTTTATACCTTGATTTCTCCATCTAGAATTGGGGATATATTAGGTCATCAGGAGAGTCATGACATGTTCTTCCTTGCAAAAATGCATCATGACTTTCCCAGCTTCCCAACAGTACATACTACCTACCTCACAGGGCGTTGTAAATTATGATGCATATAAAACGTTAAGATGAAATGCTCGGTAAATGTTAACTGAGATGGTTCTCCTTGTCTCTTCCCTTAATCCTTAAAGAGACAGAGTTCTTACAAGCAAGTTCTATGTTCAGTTCAGTTCCAGAGACCAAAATCATTGTTTGAGAAACTATGATAAAAATTCTGCTAAGATTGGTCTGCTTCCATAGTGCTTTATGACAGATTTGGGCCAAACTATGTCACAGAAGTGTCATATTGTGTTTTCTACATAGTACGGGGAGGGAGTCTTTAAAATGTTTACGGAAAATGTGTATTATCAAAAAAATTATTCATGGGACCAGCAGTTAGCATAATGGCTATGTCACTGAATTCCCATGTAGTTGACCACGGTTCAAGTCCCGGACCCGGTGGTATAAACTCACACCAGGCACATGTGCGTGCGTGCCCAAGATCCCAAGAGGAGAATGGAGAAGAAGGGATTGCGGCATGTCCATCCCCCCGGGGGGTGATTTCTTGCTTTCTGTCTGTCTCTCTCTGCCTCTCTGGTGAGCGCATGCGCCCTATAGCAAAAACCTCTCAAAAAAATTTTTTTTAAATTATGCATGATTTTTTTTATTTGCACCATAAAAACTCAGATTTTAATTCCATTTTCCATTAATTTTTTGAAGTCCATTCATATAAGGTTCTGGTATTAAAATCCAGTCTAAGGCTATAGCACCATTGGCAGCTGCACATGGGACAGTGCCACCATGTCAGTCACTGGGAAGAGTTTCCACCTGTGCCAGGTTGACTCAGAGTCAGAGGAAAATGGGCAGGACTCAGAAGAGGTCAATTAAAATTGGAAGAGACCAGAGAAACGAGCTTGAAGAAAAGATTCATTAGGGCGAATATTATGGCTCTACTGGTAGAAGAGAAGACACAGGAGACTTCTCTCATGGGTAACCCTTTTCAGATGAAGACTGACAGCATAGTGAACATGAAGAAACTAAAAGAACAGGACCAATAAGACCAATGAAGAAGACAACCTCCATCTCAGGGCGTCCTTTCCAGGACTGAAGGGACGAGCAAGTGGATATGAGGAAGTACATTCATATAAAAGCTAAAGAAGGGAAACTGGACTGTGGAACACAAGGGACAGAAAGTCAAACCAGGGGCCAGCAGGTGGCAGAGTGGTTAAGGCGCCGGACTCCCACGTGGTCAACTGCGGTTTGAGTCCTACATCCATCGGCTTGAAATTCACACTGGGCAAGTGTGCATGCCCAAAATCCTAAGAGGAGAATGTTGGAGAAGGGATTGTGGTGTGACCACCCTCTCTGGCAGGTAATTTCTCACTTTCTGTCTCTCTCTCTCTCTCTCTCTCTCTCTCTCTCTCTCTCTCTCTGTCTTGCTGGCAAGCACACACACCCTATAGCAAAAATCTCTCTTTAAAATAAAAAGCTCAAGCCAAAGAATGCAGAGGACTGTCTTTATAAACTTCCAGAAAACATCCATGTTCCTTCAGCAAAGACCTAGGAGATGCTTTCCAATCTGATGCTGAGCGACATCTTGGGGTGAACCCCAGCATTGATGCTAAAGTAGATAACACCAGTTCCACGAGGATGCCTAGGTTTGTGGCTGGCAGAACAGCAGGACAAGAAGAAAGAGCGCCATCATTTATGCCCACCAACAGGGCTGTGAATTACATGCACCACAATTTTATCATGAGCCACTCAATGCCCCCTGTAAGAAGAATCAAAGCCCCTCAAAGCCCACACTTGCAGAGGGTGACACAGAGAAGCTGAAGCCCGAGTTTTCCTCTTTATCTCTAGGTGCTGCTAATGAGAAGGCCACTGATGACCATCCATGAGAAGTTTAAGATAAACAGGTCGTACTGAGACGCAGAGCAGGATGTAAAGAGCATTTCCCCTCCCTACTTCCCATGAGAAAGGCTTCTTGGGTTGACACCTGTTCGTTTGCTAGCAAACAGTTCCCAAACCAGATTCTCTTAGTCCTGATTTGCAACGAAATTTGTAACTTTTCAAAACGATACAATGTGTAGTCTTCTTACTTGGAGACAAACTATTGTTTCCCTGAGTGTTATTAAATCTTGTTTGTGAAAGGTTGATTTCTGGACCGGCCAGTGGAATAGTAGGTAAGAGACGATCCCACATGACCGACTTGGAGGTTTGAGTCCCAAACCTGGTGTTTTGGAAAACATGCCAGGCACGTGTGCGAGTACCCAAAATTACAAAAGAAGAGTGGAGGAGAAGGAATAAGAGACTGTGGTATGGCCAACCCCCAGGGATATGATTTTCTGCTTTTTCTCACTCTCATGTGCACACATGAACATGTGCACCGTATAGCAGAACTAAAACAAAACTAAAACTAAAACTAAAATAGAAAACAAAAAAGAAAAGGTCGACTTCCTCTTACTGTTTGGTCTGGGCCCGCAGGAACAACGGTGTGCTCATAGCGACACTACCCTTTACACTGTGCTGTTACTATTAAATATGCAAACATGTCTTCTACTTCGAAATATGTGGGCTGGGGGCCAGAAACACATCCTCAGTTGTTTAAAGTGGCTCTAGCTGACAGCAGAAAATTCTAGGATGGGAGAACCAGCCAGGGGGGTGACCTTCAAGAGGCTGAGGCAGGATTGTAATTTCTTTTTTTGAAAATTTTTTGAGAGGTTTTTGCTATAGGGCGCGTGTGCTTGCCAGAAAGACAGAGAGAGACAGAGAGACAGAAAGTGAGAAATCACCCCCCAGGGGGGATAGCCATGCCACAATCCCTTCTCCTCCATTCTCCTCTCGGGATCTTGGGCATGCACGCACACGCGCCCGGCGTGAGTTTAAGCCACCAGGTCCAGGACTCAAACCGTGGTTGATGACACGGGAGTCCAGTGACATAGCCGTTATGCTAATTGCTGGTCCTCAGGGTTGTAATTTCAAGGCCAGCCTGGGCAACATAGTGAGACTCTATTGATAAAAAAAAAAAAAAAGGAATCGATGAGATTCTGTTATTTTCTGACTTTGTCAAAGCTACCTATTTCTCTCCCTCTAAAAAAAAATCAGATTTCCACTTTTAAAATTTAATTATTACATATGAAATGAATCTAAAACCAAAAACAAAACACAGTATAATGATCCAAATTATTTAATGAATTTGAGATTTTCCAACTACTAATACTCTTTAACTCTGAGAGACTCTAAAAGATTTTTTTTCCTAAGCATGCTAATCTCCAGTGGCAACTGATATAAGCTACCTGAAATACATTAATATTCCCAGGTCAGCAGGTGGTGTGGTGGTTAAGGTGCTGGACCCCCACATGGCCAACCACAGTTCAAGTTCTGGACCTAGTAGCTTGGAAATCGTGCTGGGTATGTGTGCACTCATGCCCAAAATACCAGAAGAAGATTGGAGGAGAAGGGATTGTGGTATGGCCACACTCACACCTCCCCCACCCCCGCCAGGGGTGTGATTTCTCACTCTCCCTCTCCCTGTCTCTATCCATCTCTATCCAGTGAACACACTCGCCCTATGGCAAAAATCTTAAAAAAAAAAAAAAAAATCAAAGTATTAAGGCACTGATATTTCCAGACTACAAAAACAGCTCATCTGGCATTCTGTCAAACAGATGTCTTTATCAACTAACACTTCTGCATTACAATAAAAATTGACATTTGTATAGCGGTCTTAAAGTATTTTATGACATGATTTTACTATTCCTGTAATGTTGTATATGTTTTATTATATCCCAGGCCTTTCCCAATTGGAAATCCAATAATGACAAAGGATGGCAATTATTGATCAAACATTTGATTAACCAAAGTGTTTCATTCCCCAATCACATTGGATAATGCAGAATTTTCTGTAAATATGTTGGTCCTTTACTATCCTGAAGACATTTAATTTAAATAACAAGAGGAGAATGCAAGTACTTGGAACAAAAATGAAATTCTGATGTGTCCACACTCACTAGCCTACAGTCAGCCAGTTAAGCTCTCTTGCTCTGTCTTCTCATCTCCAAAAAAGGGGACAGTGATACCTACCCCTCATCCTAGAACTATTGTGAGGCTTAAAGAAAAACCCCAAAGTAGAGCAGTTAGCAACACCTCTGGCAGAAGACAAGTGGGTATTATCTGTACGTTTATCATCATCGATATTATTGTTGCCGTTGTAATCATCCTATGGTAAAGACCTAATAAGCAAGCACCAGACTAAAGACTGAGTAATTCAAAGCTATCAAATATGCATTAGGTTGGCTTCACATCTTAATTAAGGCTTGAGTTAATATTAGATATAGAATCACTATTGTTTCTTGAGGAAGCCTCGATTAATTATAGGAACTCAATAAACCTACGGGGTTTGTGATATATTCATATGGATTTATTCCAGATGGATGGCTTTGGGGAGGGGCTAGAAAAACAATCTCCACTTTAATTTCTGGGCTGCCAGCTACCACAGCCTCAGCCACTCAGGCTGTAAGAGACACTCTCACAGCCTCCTGAATGACTGCACAGTCCTCCCGCCCGAATGACACAGGACAAATGGCTGCTATCTCACCACACATCTCCCTCCTCGTCCCCTCCACCTTCCTGCCACCCCACCAGGCACGTGCCGACAATGAGCTGCCTGCCTCACTAGGATCCTCAGCTCCATTAATAAGCCCTGGAAGGCTGATAATTGGGGATTCACGGAGCCTGCAGTCTTTCTGTAAGCCAGGTTGTTATGGAAACCAGAGGCAGACCTCCATGTCCATGTTATTGATCCTGAAAATACAAAATAAAATAAAAACAAGGAGTTGGAAACAATCATTTGAACGCACTCCTTCTACTCCCCTGCCCTGACTCCCATCCTTTTATTTTAAAAGTTTACCACCAATGTGTGCACGTGAGAATTCACGATACTTCTCTTTCTTGGTTTCCTTCTCAGCACTCCTTCACTCCTTTCTTAATTACAACAGAGTGGCTTTTTTTTTTCACCTCTAACAGAAAAATCAGCTGAGCAAAGAACTAAAGGAAGGCCAGAGTAGACACTCTAAATCTAATTTAGCACCATGGCATAAATTCTGATTCTTTGAGCCAAGTAAATCAGCAGTGAATATCAATGTGATTTCCACACCATTCAGAAAGGAACAATAATTATACAAGATTTTAAAAATGGTCTTAGAGTCTCCACTGACCCCCTCAAGACATATCATTCTGGAGCAAGAGGGCAGTGCCTACGCTAGGTCAGAGTACTGTGTTCAGTGAAGGGAGTGCCCAGCTCCCAAGTATCAAAGTAAACAATGGTCGTTTTCTTGGACTACCTTTAAAAATCACTCAATAACCCTCTTACAATACAAATCTGATTAGTCCTGTTGGTTAATGAATCCAAGCATGATGTCTAGTATACCTGATTGAGAAGCCTGTAAATAGCACTAAATGAATCCAGCCTGGAGACTGCTGGGTTCAGAATCATCACCTCAGCCCCTGCACTGAAAAAGAGGAGGGACACCATTGTTTCCTGCAGAACTTCCAATCTCATCCCAGCAGAGGGCACCAGAGTAATTCTGTTCCCAGCCGTGGAGGCTGGTGGAAGGCAGGAATCACTCCGGAAATGACTCCAGGCAAATGACACAGGGACACAGCAAGATAGGAGCAAACTATTGTGCCCGAGTTCTACTTTTAAGCTGTCCTGACATTAATGTTTATTTTTCAGCCCTGCAGAAATGGCCAAAAACTCAGTCTAGAAAAAATATTAAAGTGTATTGAAGTCTCTAACAAATATAAATAGTGTTTGAACTGAATTAGTAGTGTTGATAGCGCTTTTGGAATTTGTGGCGATATCATGCTTGGAGCACAAGTAATATAGCCAAGTAAAAATGTCAGCTCCCTTCTGTTGGCAACTGGATCAAAAGTGAAATCCTCAGACCACTTCAAGGAACATTTCAAGGTCCAATATGTCCCACCTTACCTTCACTGTCACAAGCTGCTGAGGCAAATATCCTCACCAATGCTCCATAATGATCTAAATTTTTTCTCCTTTAAACTCTGCCCTTCATCCAGGCTGAATGCTTCTCTGTAATTAAGGACTGTGGCTTGTGAGCAGACTGTACTTACATAGTTTTGGTGGTTTTCTTTTTTCTTTTGTTTTTAAGAAAGATTTTTGCTACAGGGTACCTGAACTCACCAGAGAGACAGAAAGTGGGAAATAACCTCCCGCCCCCACCAGGGGTATGGCCACACTGCAATCCCTTTTCCTCCATTCTCCTCTCAGGATTTTGGGCACACACGCACACACACTCAGCATGAGTTTTAAGCTACCAGGTCCAGGACTCAACCGTGGTCAACTACATGGGAGTCCAGCAACATGAACATTACGCCATCTGCAGGTCCCTTCTTCTTTTCTTTTAAGAGCCTTAGTCCCGCCCCGCCCCCCCCAACTTCGATGATAACAAATATTTACTTTAATATTTCTACATCCCTCAGAATGCCTAGCAGTATGGAAAGCATGTGTATTCATAAATAATAATTAACTGAATGACAGGGAAATACAGTCTTTGAGACATTGGATTTATCTTCTCTACACTGAAGCTAACTCACTGTGTGACCATGAACACTGAATTCTAGAACATGTTTTATCTTTCACCAAAACATACACAAACATACCCCCTCCTGGAGATGGTTCAGGTACAGTGGCTCTTAACCTTTTTTAGGTAATGGTCCCAGTTGAGTATCTGATGAAAGACACAGACATTCTCCCAAGAATATCATCCATAAATGTGCACACAGTATAACACATTGGAAGGAATTTCAGGTGATTAAGAGCAACTCCTGAAACCCTACCCAGTTCTCAGCAGTTCTAGGTGACTGTTAAGTTTCCTCTGAGGTCTAACACTCTGAAAATGAAATCCAAGATGTGGCAGTTTGTAGCCGGCATCTACCTAGAAAGAGTGTATTCGCTATTTCCTTAAGGGAACCCACCATTTTCTATTGAATCCCTAGATTACAGTTTCTGAGGGACCAATTACATGAAGACTAAATTAATCCTAACATCACTACCTGGTGGCCTTGGCTGACTTCCAGGCCCCATCATTACTGATAATGTAAGGACGTGCTAAAGTTGCTGAGCTACAAGGTAGGACAAATAGAATAGTCTCTGATTCCCAGAAGAGACTGCAAATCATTATGTGTCTACCTTGCTGGTCATAAATCCAGGTCTATTTGCACATGAATTTTCTTTATAAAATCAGAGATGGAGTGTCAGTGGGGGGAACATTTTTCCCAACAGCTTCAGTTGAAAGGAACAAAAACAATGGTGATTTTTTGATTAGGCATTTCCTATGTGTTTAATAAAATATCATTGTAGTCACTTTCACATGATGTGTTTAATACCAACAACCACCAAGTTCAGCAATTAGAATATGATATCATTTCACAATGATGCAACTGATGTTGAACTAATGACAGAGAGGGGGTGAGGGACCAGTGCTTTGATTCAAACATAGACAGGTCAAATTTGAAGACCTGTTATCTTTTGCCAGCATTATAGACCTCCAAGAAAGAGATATAAGCAGGTCATGGCTGTTGCAATTCTCTTCTACTATTGCTATATTCACTGAATAATGTATTTTTCTTTTTTGGTACTTTATGGTCTTTGAGCCTCTGTTCTTTGAATCATCATAAAACATTGTTGTCTTCATTTCCTGGTTAAAATCATCCCCTTCATGAACCATTTTACCTATAGGAAGATGACATATGATCCTTGCTTTTGCTATCTCTAATCTGAAGATCTGCCCAAAGGAAAGAAGAAATTATGTCAAATAATCAGAAAAAGAGTAAACCAAAATAAATAAATAAATAAATACACACTAACTGAAGACCTACTCTGTATCCAGTTCTTTAAATACATTACATCATTAAATCCTTACAACGGTTTAAGGATAGTATTCTTATTCCCATCTTACAGATGAAGAAATTAGTGTTGGGCTACTGAAATTCAACTTCTCTTCTTCTTTCCTGCCTTTTCAAGTGGAGGTGGGGACTGATTCTATGAAAGGCTCAGACAATAGTGGTGGGGGAGGTCTCCTTAGGGAACCAGGCCCCATCTGCCACTTCGATCTGCTCAGAGACAGAAAATCCATTTGCCAAGGAACCCTTTAAGGCCCGTTGTTTGTGAAGCCAGAACAGAGAGTGCTAGAGATGGAAGATACCTTAAAACCATCTCTTTTGATCGGAAAGGTAAATTTGCTCTGTCCTTGACCTGTGAGCAGCGGAGCTCCAAGGGAACCAAATCCATCTCTTGGTTCCCAGCTCAGAGTCTTTTGTTCTGCTTGTCACTGCCCCTACAGCTTCGTCCTCCCTGCTTCATGTTTTCTTTCTTCCCCATTACCTCTCTTCCCCTTTTCTACCCTCTTGTCTTTCTCTATTCTTATTATTTTTTCTGTTTCCACTGATACTTCCATTTCTGTCCTCTTCTACTTTTCTTCTCCCTCTCTTTTCCTCCCATATTCCACTCCACTCTTCTTCCCCTCTACTTTCCCTTTTCATTGATTGAGGACTCCCTACCCAGAGCCCCACCTGGCTCTTCCTAGGGGCCTGCTCTTCTTTGCACATGCTGACCGACTTTCTTTCTGAGTCAAATATATTCAGCCAGACCCAGAGTGTCTGAGCGCCTGAGAGATATTCAGAAATGGGTCATGGAAAGGAAGTTGCTGACTTACAAAGCTTTAAAATAGTTGAACTGTAAGCAATAAAAATGGACATTTGCCAGAAACATTTTTAGTTTTTTTTGTGTGGTGCTTCCGCATTGGAAAATGAAACAATTCTTTCCCTTTCAAGCTGTCTATAAAGGGCAGTCTCTCCACAGGTGAAGTTCATATTATTAGTCAATCAGCGGATGTCCACCGAGGGCCTTCTATGTGTTAGCTCTAATCTGATCATTGGGGATATTGTGCTACATTTAAGGAACAAATGTCCCATGGAAGGGGCAGACAATAAACACATCACAGACAGACACAGTACAGTCCTTTAGGCCCTGTGGATGCTATGGAGAAATAAACAGGATGATGTGGTAGCACCGACAGGACTGGCAACAGTGGCACTGTCCTGACCAAGTTGCCAGGGAAATAAGCAAGTGGCATTCAAGCAGAAACCTAAGTGCTAACAGGTAGCCATGGAAGATCAAAGGACAAAGAATGAAAAGGCCCTGCCTGAGGTGGAAACAAGCTGAATGCATTCAAGAGGCATTAAGAAAACTAGTGTGGCTGGCCAAGAGTGTAGAGGGCAGAGTGGAAAGACTTAAGATCAGAGAGAGAAACAGAAGTCAGATCATATGTGGCCTTTAGGCCATGGTAATAATTTAGATTTTATTTATTTTGCAAAGGTAAGCATTGGGAGGTTTTATGTAAGGTATTGACAGGAGCAGGTTGTCTAAGTTTGTAGCTATGTATGAGTGGTCTTCGGAGTAATCTATTAGAAATGGAAAGAAGTCGAAGCCCCTCAAACACTAAGCCCAAAATTTTCATGACATTATTGGACCTATTCCTTTTATCCAGCTGGGTTGTGTCCCATTGTGATCTTAATCACTGAAGTGACATGCAGTATGTCAATTCCTGTAATTAAATTGGAATTGTTTCTATTGTCAATGCGTGTTTTGCTTTCGGGCATCATTTTAGACAGAGATGCAGCCTTCATCTTCTGGAGCTAAAGAGTGGGAGAAAGAAAGGTGGAAAAATTTTTAGAATTTTTTGAGACAGTTTTTAAACCTAAAATCTAGAGGCTTTTAGATTTTTGGGGCCTTTTAGAGTTATTTTTGTGGTTATTTCAAAATTACAATAGATATCTAGAATTCCTTAAGTAATATCCCATTAGCAAAAATAATTTGATCACATCATTCTGTTGCAAGTTGGAGTAGAAATAAAATGTTACTGCATTTTTTGGTCTGTATCTTTTTCTTCAAAACCCAGAAGCCATGGTTACAGTCATTTTATTTACCCTTGATATAACCCTGGATAAGTCATCTATATTTCATTCAGTTACAATTTTCACTATCAGTTAATTTTCAGAATTTGAACAATTTCTGTAATATATGTGAGGCGATCATCTATTTATAAAATAAATAATTTGAGCTAAGTGCAGAGTGGGTATCTGCCTGAAAAGATGAGTTCTGCATTGCATTCAGTTTATTGAGTTTAATCATGCCAAAATTCAAGATCTTTTGAAATTGGCCTTAAATTTAGAATAGCAGTTTTCAATTATTATAGGTTAGAGCATCGGTTTTACCAAGATCCAGAAATAGTTCAGTGCGAGTACAGGGGATTATGATATAGTGGAGAACCAGATCCATGCCCCCTGGTTTCTGCAAAAATAATCTGTTTCCCAAAAGCCACTTCTGAGGTGCTACTCTGTTGAGTTCTAGGGCTCCAGCTACACAATTCGAAATTCACGATTTAGGGCTTTCAAACAAGATTTTAGAAAATCAATCTTCTAGGCCAGCCAATGGAATGATAGTTAAAACCACTGGCTCCTACATTACTGATTGTGTGATTTAAGTTCTGGATCCAACAACTTGAAAACACACCAGGTATGTGTACATGCATGCCCAAAATCCTAAAAGGAGAATGCAGAAGAGATTGTGGCATGACCATTTTTCCTTGGATTTATTTTGGTAGAATATCGTTTAGAAAATAAATTCTGTAGGCCAGCCCAGTGGCCTAGTAGTTAAGGGAGTCAGATCCCTCATGGCTGACTGTAGTTTGAGTTCTGTCCCTAGTGGCTTGAAAAACATACCCAGTATGAGTATATGCATACTCCAAATCTCAACAGGATAGAGAAATGTAGAAGAAGGGATTGCGGTGTGACACATCCCATTAGGAGGTGCTTTCTTCCTCTCCCTCTCTCTGTCTCTCTCTAGCAAGTATATATGCCCTCTGGCAATAAAATGAAAGAAAAAAGAAAAGAAAGAAAAAAGAAAGAGAAAAAAGAAAGAACAAAAGGAAAAGGAAGAAAGAAAGAAAAATAAAAAAAGAAGGAAGGAAGAAGAAAGAAAGAGAAGGAAGAAAGGAAGGTAGGAAGAGAAAGACAGACAGACAGAAAGAAAGAAAGAAAGAAAGAGAGAGAGAGAGAAGAAAGAAAGAGAAGGAATGATGAGAAAGAAAGGAAGAAAAAGAAAAGAGGAAGGAATGAAGAAGAAAGAAAAAAAAAGAAGAAAGTTAGGAAGGAGAAAGAAAAAGAAAATTTCACAAAGCTTTAATATTACGGGAACAAAAATTCAAAAGAACATGGTCCAATTACCTAATACCATCCTTAGAAGTAACTCAGACAAATCCTGTGATTAAACAGTAAGACTATAATATGGGTCAATTTCCTGTTCAACAAATATATTTTTTATTAAAAAATATATATAATCTACTACATAATCAATATGCCATAGTTATCTATACTCATTGTGAAGGCCAGCTTAGAGTAAATGAGACACACTGACGTTGACAATTTGGCTGGCCACATGAAGACAGGTAGTAGCAAAGAAATTCCTTAAGTTTTTGTTTTCAAACTGCACTTCAGGGCTCAGAGATAATCCATTTGAAGGGGAAAGACAGAGGCAGAGGACTAGCAACTCTGGGTATTCACTTACCCCTAATATCCTCAACCAGAGCAGCTCTGCTGTGGGGTTTAGTAAATATATATTTTCAAAACTCATTCCAACAACTGGTACCCAGATTGACAATTTTGTCTACCTTCAACTCACTGTTCTGATCCTGTCTTCTGTAAATGCAATACATTGCTTCACAACATTCCTCCTAGAACTGAAAATATCACTCTCATTTAAAATGAGCATAAGGAAAGAAAAGAGAACAGTGTTCCTTTGCATTTGAGATTAGAAAAGTTAGAAATTGTGATTCTGTCTGAACCCTGAACTCATCCCTGTAAAGATAGAAAGTCTTTTCATTTGCTTTAAACATGTAGCACAGATCACACTTTTGATGAAAATGCAGCCTTCCCTTCAGTAGCAACAATCTTTCTAGTTAAATACCAGGTAAAATTCTACATTTAATTTTTTTCCTTAACTTTTAATATAACTGTACAATGCTCAACAGAAATGACTGTAAATGTTACAACTAGTCTTCCTGGCATCATAAATATGTATGTAATTATGTGATATTATAAATGCACACTTATGTGCTTCTATACTGCTACATTATTTGAGAATTGATAATTACTGTTCTAGTATTTTCGAGTTACCAAAAGTAAAATTGATTAAATTGTTAACATATATTGACAGGATATGCTTGAGCTGGCTCACATGGCTACTGAGAGAAAGTCATTGGCACCTCTTCCCAGCTGCTTACTCAGTGACAATGCGTGGCTAGTTTAAAATCATCCATGATGGCAGTATTTATCCCACAGAAATTGGCCAACAGTACAAATCAGGGCTTTTTGAGTTTTGTTTTGTGTTTTGGAGAGTCAGATCACCAGCATTCTACCAGAGATATTTGATAAAATCATCACCAATGATGACTTGTTTTGTTATAGTTTTTTTGTTTGTTTTATTTTGCCACATGTATCTATGTGTGTTCATCATGCACCTTGGAGCTCAAGGCCAGACAATAACTAAAATGATTACATGGAAGAGTGGGGAAAAGAGATGTTCCCCAACAGCTGAAAACGTGCTAGATGCATATTATAGTCATATTGCCAACTAATCCTATAATGGAGACTCTCCATGTGATAAACTAGTGATTAGAAACCCAACTTAATCATAAATATAAAAAACAGTTTCTTATTTATCATATGGTACTCTTACCAAAATAAAAAAAAAAAAAAGAAAAAGAAGAAAAAAAACTCCTTTATTAGGATGTTAGGAAAACAGTAAAGGATCTCTCCTTACGGTTTTTCAAAAGCAATATGTATTTTGATAATTGAACAAACTTTGTATCCAGTCCACTATCAATGTACTGCATTACAAGGTAAACTTTTTTGCTTTTTATAGAGAGATTTTTGCTCTAGGACACATGGGCTTGCCAGAGAGACAGAAAGCAAGAAATCATCCTCCTACCCCACCCAGGAGAGACAGGTATGCTGCCATCCCTTCTCCCTCATTCTCCTCTTGTGCTTTTGGGCATGTATGCACACGAGCTCAGTGTGAGTTTTAAACCCCCGGGTCTGGGACTTATAGTCCCAATGGTTGACTACATAGGAGCCCAGCAATGTGATACCATTATGCCATCTGCTGGTCCCCACAAGGTACGTGTTAAGGTACATGCTGGTGTCCATGGAACTTGTTGCAATACAGTGGTGCATCTTAAATGTTTACTTCTCTGCTGGGATGAAAAGCATGAATGAAGGGAACCAGCAGTTAGCATAATGGCTATTTCACTGGACTCCCAAGTAGTCGACTGTGGTTCGCATCCCGGACCCGGTGGCTTAAAACTCATGCCGGGCGCGTGTGCATGCGTGCCCAAGATCCCGAGAGGAGAATGGAGGAGAAGGGATTGTGGCGTGACCAATCATCCCCTCTGGGGGGTGATTTCTCACTTTCTGTCTCTATGTCTCTCTCTGTCTGTCTGGCGAGCATACGCGCCCTACAGCAAAAACCTCTCCAAAAAAAAAAAAAAAAAAAAAAAAAAAAAAAACCATGAATGAATAGTTAGTCAAAAAGTCTTAAGAGTTTGCTTCATTCTTATTCTCTGCTTTTCCTTTTCTAAAAACTGGCAAGGTAAGAGAAATTGACTTGGACCTTCCAATAAAGTCCAGGTTTTCCTATGAACCTATTATATTTAAACCATCAGTATAAAAAAGGAAGAAGAAAGGAAACAAACATCTCCCACTATTCCTTTTCCTTTTAAAAATAATTTGATTATCCTGATGTGAGAGAATGCCACAACCACATGGCTAAACTCTGGGATTGTTCAACCCTTTGAAACAGAATAGAAAGAGGCCAGCAGATGGTGTGGTTGGAATACTGGACACCCACATGGCTGACCATGGTTTGAGTCCCAGACCTGGCAGCTTGCTTTCTCATTCCCCACTCCCATTTTTGTGTCACTCTCTGCTCAAATTAAAATAAGTAAATAAATAACAATGATGAATAAAATTAAATAATATAATTCTTAAAAAAAAAAAAAAGAAATAAAATAGAGTAAATTTCAGAAGGCGGCATCCTTTCTGTTTTTCTTACCAAATACATGAGAGTTACTTAAGAGTTACAGTTTATGTGCATGGAAAATTCTGTTGTCTCTTGGGGCCCCATGTCCTCTGTAGTCTGTAGTCTGAGCTGCTCTCGGGCTGTGCACAAGCTGTTGCACTACTGTCGTAAAAGAGAAAAGGCGAGGAATGGGAAAGCCTGTGTTCTGATCTCTGTCTCAACTCTGTTGGTTTGGGAGCACATTAACAATTAATCCTATAGTGGGCAGCAGCAGGTTCCACAGACCTCTTACACACCTTGCAAAGATTATTTAAAGGTGTCAACGAGGAAAAGGAGCCAAGGAACCTGGCAGATCATTCCCTCCCTGGTTGTTCCTGTCACACACTGGCAAGAGCCACCTACAGGTCACTCATGGGGCTAGAATGAAATTAATCACCTGCTTTCAGATGGAGCAGCACTCACTTCCTCTAGTTTTCAATATGTTTCTGAACATAACTCAGAATGCTCACATTGGTCTCTGAATCCCTAAATAGTTTGAGTTCTGGCAAGCTCAGAGAAGACTTATGGCCCTGGTAACACCAAAGCAAGCTTTTGTATTCAGCTTCCAAAACAGCAGGAGCATTGATAGCAACACAGCTTTTTGCTTAAACAAGTGTCTGCCTCTTTTTCTCATTTAGAATTTGTGTTTAAATTTGAAATGTGCCATAATATAGGCATTGTCAAGCTCTTTGAGAATTGGTATTGATTCTAAGATCCTGTACCCAACGCTTTTGTTTTAGGAAGGGGCGAACTCATACCTAAAGAACATAAGGAATCTGCTTATTCAAAGTTGTTTTGTTGTTTTGTTTGTTTGTTTAATTACCAGAGGGCACGTACACTCATGAGAGAAAGAAAGAGATAGCACCACTTAATGGAGCAAGGCTATGCCACGATCCCTTCTCCTCCATTTCTCCAGCCTGTCAGGACTTGGGGCATGCATGCACATGCTCCCAGCATGGTGTTCAAACCACCAAGGTCAAGATTCAAGCTGCAGTCAGTCATGTGGGATCCAGCTGCCTTAACCACTAGCCTAGAGGCTGGCTCATGCCTGCCCAAAGTTTTAAGATTAGAATCTAGTCTTTTAAAATCTAACTCCTCTACTGTAAAATATTGTCTCTTGTTCTTAACTCATTCATCTAATATTTATTAACTGCCTCCTCTTCTCAAATCATTATTATAAGTTCAAGAGATTCAACAATAAACTAAACAGAGAGCTACTTTTTCTACTGAGGGTTAATCTTCAATAGCTGCTACTGAATTATAACCTGAATTAAATTATTTTTATTTTCATGTTAATTTAAATAAAAGTAGTGTCTCCAGTTGTCTGTTTATTTTGCCAAGGGGAACATGAGAGAAAGAGAGAGAGAGAGAGGGTAAGAGAGAGAGATAAGAGAGAGGAGAGAAAGTGAAAGCACAGTGGGCCTAGTCAGTCAGTCACACCATAATCCTTCTTCCTCTGATTCTCCACCCCATTAAGATCCTGGGCATGCAAGCACATACCTGAAGTGTTTCTCAAGCCACCAGTGCCAGGACTCAAACCCTGGTTGGCCCTATGGGATTTGGCTTCCTCTGCACAATGTTTAACCACTGCACTTTGGGGCTGGCCCAATTTTTCAAGTTTTTAAATAAAAGATATCCCTTTTCTTTAGATATATCTTATCTTTCAAGGCTCAACTGAGATAGCCTCTATACTAAGAAATCTTCCTGAATGATCTTCCCCTAACTTGCTTAAGAAAAAATTAAATTTTAGATGCTATAAATTCTATAGAGACAGTCTTAGGTCTTCCCATCTTATGGTAGACTCACAAACACAACCTAGTGACATGAACAGCAGAGAAAGGAATATTACTATCTACACACAGAACATCTCAGAGAGATGCTCCTCAAACTGTTCTCCACTTCTTCTTAGCCTAATTATGAAGAAAATGTGCAGCTCATCATTCTTCCAGATTTTTCCTAACAATTTGAATTCTTTCTTTCTGTCTTTCTTTCTTTCTTTTTTGAGAGGTTTTGTTGCTATAGGGCACATGCCCTGGCCAGAAAGACAGAGAGAGACAGAGAGACAGAAAGCGAGAAATCAACCCCTAGGGGGGATGGCCATGCCACAATCCCTTCTCCATTCTCCTCTCGGGATCTTAGGCACACACACACACACACACACACACACATGTGCCCGATGTTGAGTTTAAGCCACTGGGTCTGGGACTCAAACCATGTTCGACTACATGGGAGTCCAGCAACATAGACATTATGCCAACTGCTGGTCCCTTCTTTTTGTTTTTAAAGATTTATTTTATTTATTTATTTATTTATTTATTTATTTATTTATTTATTTATTTATTTTGTATTAGCTATAGGGCACATGTACTCAACAGAAAGAGACAAACAGAGAGAGAGAGATAAAGTGAGAAAGCAAGCTCCAGGTCTGGGACTCAAACTGTGGTCAGTCATGTGGAAGTCCAGAGCCTCAACTACCATGCCACCTGCTAGCCTCACAACTTGAATTCTTAAGCAGGCCTTTGCCTATATATTGAATGTGTGTGTGTCTATGTGTATTTGTGTGTATATACACATGAATTTGCTGACAGGTATATTGTAGGCATGGATATAGTTATTAAGCATATCTAAACTATTTTTTTCACTTTTCATACTTCAGGGCATCAAGAAGATTGTTGTGCAGTTTTAGAGATGTTCTCCTTGGGCTAACTCAGTGACCTACTGGTTAAGGGCACCAGATCCTATATGCCAACCATACAGTTTGAGTCTACGACCCAACCACTTGAAAACACACCAGGCATATGTGTGTGTCTGTGCAAAGTACTGGAAGATGGAGAAATGGAGAAGGGATATGGAATGTTACTATGCCACATTGTGTGTGTTTGGGGGTTGAGGGGAGCAATTCTTCCTCTGTCCCTCCCTGGCAAGTGCACATACCCACTTGCAATTAATTAAAAATATTCATCTCTACTCTCTCTAAGAGATGCACACATTCACCATGCTCTAGCAAGACGGGGTCATTCTAGGTGAATGGCTTCTAATGTCTTTTCCAAAATCCAAAAGGTTCTACAACTTACACAAAAGAAAAAAAAAATTAAAATTAAAAAATTAAAAATAAAACAAACACAAAAAACTAGCCTTCAGAAGTTACTTCACCACATATATGTGACTATGAAAAAAATTCATATTAAGCATAACTTATAAAGAAAAGCAAATAGTCTTTCTAGAGTACTCCTTTTTGCCCCTCTGAAGATACCTTAAGAACGGCAGTATCCCTTTCAAATAAAATGGTGTTAGCTGAGCAAACTGAAATATTTTATCTTTTATAGTCCTAATTTGTAATCTGAAGATTAAAAATATGTGTGAGAATGGCTAACTTGCATATCATCTATACCGTCTTTGCCCAGGATGTTTGATAGCCCAATATCAAACACTTAAGCCTGCTAGCCAATTTCACTAATAGTCAAAAATCCAATTACTGTGAACGTAGAGTTAAAAAAAGAATTGGAGGGGAGCTGCATTATGCCTATCTGTATAATGTTTTTGTTTTAATGACAGTTTACTGACAAAATTTTGAAAACCTTATCAGATGCCTGTCAAGATCTATCCATTTCTCTCCACAAGAGTCCCAGACTTTATGAACTCTTGAAGCTGTTTTAATTTCTTTAATGAATTAAGATGTTTATAAAAATAATTAAGTTTAAGATAAAAGTGAAACTATTGGCAGCAAATCTTAGATACCTAAACTGTAGTTTTTTCATCTCAGAGGTAGGGTTAGAAAGGCTGTGAAGCAGGAGCTAATCAAACCAGAAAGCATCATTTCAATTCTTTATTTTGAAACTCAGGTGTAAGGATTCATGTAAGATGGGGTTAGAACACTTCACTGAGGTTTCTTTGATGTCTGTTGTGCCTCCAGTGTAATGCTTTCTTGGCCCTGACTTTTCCTAGATTGTTTCCCCCTCTATCCAAACTTCTCTACTTCTCTACCCCATCTCCTAAGCCCAGTATCTAATAGTTAAGAAAACAAGGCACTGCAGGAAAGCAAACATAATTGGATAAGAGACCATACGCCCCAGACTTCAAAACTGCTTCCTTGGTCTACCATTTCAAACTGTTCTTTTGGAGTTAGAAGATCTAGTCAAATGCACTACTGAAAAGATTTTGAAACAAGGTTCAAAGCTGAGAAATGCCTAGCCTGATACTGATACTATCAACAGAACTTGAACAAGAACCAAGATATTTTTATTTTAAGTGGTATTTCTTCTGTTGCAAATATAGAGCTATTGCATTTTATATATATATATATATATATATATATATATATATATATATATATATCCTATACGATATTGGGTCTATTAACAACACTATAATATACAATATCCTCAGGAAAACAATTAATGACAGCTCTTTTAAACAAACCCAAAACAAAACATTTGCTTTGAGAGCCAAGTTTTTTGTTGTCATTGTTGTTGTTGTTGTTGTTTTACCGTGAGATCAATAACTTTTTCACTTTTGTAAAAAGCATTTCCAAAGAAGATAGTGGTGTATATTTTTGATTATATAGAGTGGTCTGAGATTCAGCACCTGATTATTTAGTCATTTTCTTTTGACATAAAATTCATACATGATTAAAAGGGATTACACATCCTTTTGAAGCTTCTCCACCTCTTTATAATGCCTTAAACCATACAATCTGGAGAGATGTATAAGAACCCTGTTCTTACAGCTTTAATCAGCACTGTTGGCTTCTTTCCTCCCTTCCACTCACGTTTGGTATAGGAGGATAGTCATTCTTCATTTAATGACACTATGGTTATAGAAACAAAATCAGACTGATAACCACCAGTGCTTTCACCCACTAGTGCGAGCTCTGCTCTCTCTGTGTCTAGCCAGATAGGCTCCCTATATAACCTTTGCTGCTTCTCCTTCTTTTAGTACTTCTGGACTGGGGGTGGGGGAAGGGAGGTGTAGAGAAAACAGAGACAATGTGTGATGGGTAATGTTTAATCTATGGAGAATATTTCATATTATAAGAACTATTATTTGATTTTCAGTCCCAAATAGAGCTTCATGACTTTACAATTAGGCTGTTATTTACATTTCTTTCTCTTTATTAGCTTCTTTGATAAGGTGATAGTAATAATTTAATATGAGCTAAGAAAGAACGGGTAAGAGGTCTCAACAATATGAGTTTTGATTAAAACATACTTTTCCTCTGCTTAAATTTTCTCAGTTAAAGCGATCATGATTGGTCTCTAATTTGTCTTTTCTATTAAGTTCTTTCCTATTTTAATTATGAATATAAAGGTACCTGATACTTTGGAAATGGACTTGCCGGGGGGGGGGGGGGGTAGAGAAGATCTAAACAAGGATGTAAAAACATAGCAAGTATGATAAGCCAATTTTAGGGTAGAAATCGCATACAATACATAAACTGACTTTGATCTGATTAAGAGCTAAGAAAATGTATGTCTAATTTTCAGTTCCTCCTGGCATATTTGATAGAATCAGTAATACTCCTGTTAAGACAATCAATTTTGACTGATCTTTATAACTCTCTTAAGCCTAATGAAACAGCACTTGAAGCATTTTTAAAATAACAACTTAAGACTCAGAATTAGGTTAATATTCCCAATAATTCTGGGGTAATAGAGCTATGAGGGAATTATGATCAAGGATTACGATAGCTACTTTACGCCCATCTGTAAATGTGATCACTAATAATTCCTAAGTGAAAGTCTGGAGTATCCAATTATGCAAATGAGGCATGTCCTCAGATTAGATCACAATACTGAGCATCTTAGACATCTCTCTCCTCTTCATTTCTTCCAGAACAGTACTCGAAAGGGCATCAGGGTTCAGTAGGTGACTTCTGCACTCAGACCGTCAGGGCTCAGCTTTTGGTTCACTACTTGCTAGCTGTCAAGAATGATTAAGTACCAAAATCTCTGTAAACCTCAGGTTCCTCATCTGTAAAAGGGGAAGGAAGTCACAGTACTTGTACTATAGACTGCTCAGGATGATTAAAGGAGATAATTCTCACAGAGCACTTAATCCCAGGCGTGGCAATTACTGCTCATTAAGTGCTACTGATTATTGAACTTTTGTGTCTTAACGCTTCATACAAAAAAGAAAAAAATCTTAGAAACTATCTAGACCTCCTCCTTTATGTTTTCTATAAGGCACATGTGCTTGCCAGAGAGAGAGAGAAAGACAAAAACAGAGAGAAAGCGAGAAATCACCCCCTCATCCCTAGGGGGATGGTCATGCTGCAATCCCCTCTCGTCTCTCCTCTCAGAATTTTGGGCACACATGTACATGGACCTCGTGTGTTTTTCAGACCGCCAGGTTCAGAATTTACCAATGTGGAATCCAGTTGCCTTTACCACTATGCCACCTTGATCTTCCTCCTTTTCAAAAAAGTGTGCTTATTTATTTATTTATTCTATGAGAAAGAGAGACAGAGAGGCACTCCCAACAGGATCTTTATACCCAATCCACCCCCCCCCCCCCCTCAGATGGCCCAGATTGCAGCCACACAAACGACGTGCCTGGCAGGCTCAGAGAGGTCCTAGGACATGACTCCAGGCCCTTTCCTGTGTGGGTCCTGTTGCACCACTGCCTGGTCCTGCTCTTCCTGTTAAATATGAGGTAACCGAGGCCTAGAGAAGCAATAGCTTGACGGTGATCTCATAGCTGTAGAGCTGTTGAGAACAGAATGCTGGTCTCCTTAATCCAGTCCAGCATTCTTTCCCCTTCATGACCTCATGAACATGTAGGACAGAGATGGCCTAGGAATCTCTTTAGTGTTTTTCCTAATAGTGATAAGAGGGGCCAGCAGTTGAAATGGTGGTAAAGGTACATGACTGACTACGGCTGGAGTCCTGGACTCAGTGGCTTAAAAATCACACAGGGGTGCGTAATGGCTGTGTCGCTGGACTCCCACGTAGTCGACTGTGGTTCACGTCCCGGACCCGGTGGCTTAAAACCACGCCGGGTGCATATGCGTGCGTGCCCAAGATCCTGAGAGGAGAATGGAGGAGAAGGGACTGCAGCGTGGCCATCCCCCCCTGGGGGGGTGATTTCTTGCTTTCTGTCTCTCTGTCTCTCTGTCTTTCTGGCGAACGCATGCGCCCTATAGCAAAAACCTCTCAAAAAAAAAAAAAAAAAAAAGTAAAAAAATCACACAGGGTGTGGTGTGTGTGTGTGTGTGTGTGTGTGTGTGTGTATGTGTGTGCGTGCGTGCATCCAAAATCTCAGAAAGAGAGAGAGGAGAAAGGATTGTGGTGAGACCACCTCCGTGGTGTGTAATTTCTCACTTTCCCTCTCTCCCTCTGTCCCTCTCCAGTGAGTGCACATGCCTGATGGCCAAAACCTGAACAAAAAGTAATCAGAAAGTGTTACAACTCCTAAAATTAAAAAAAAAAAAAATTCAGGAATTAAGATGAAAACATAGCACCTTAAAAGAGAGGTAAAGAACTGTAGGGCTAACATGAAGGTGAGGATTTAGGGATCTATCAATTTGACTCCTGTTTCATCACTGACTGGGTCTGTGGGCAGAATACGCATTTACTGTGCTCCTGTTCTGGGAATGTAAGAAAAGAAAGAAAAATATGAAATGCCACTGGGTTGTTGTCAAGAAATGCCAATAAAAATGATGACTTCTGCAGTATAAAAGTGCTCCATAAAAGTTTAATAATCAACGGTATTTAAGTAGCATACCGCTTAGTATCTGACAGGGTGCTCATGCTTTATAAACAGCATTTATGGACTTTCACAACCCAAGTTTTCCCTCTTTATGAGTTGTGTATAAATTTGGGAAGTGGTTGAAACCACATTTTAAATCAAAACCGCTTATGAGGAACCCTGCCAGATAAGTGTAAATATTCTTAGGAAACCTCACATCTAACACACAGCTCAATGGAACTGGATCTATCTTTCAGAGAGCTAAAAAAGTGATGATTACCTGGGCCTTAGGAAAATATTGCTCTGGGGAATAAAGAATTTCCCCAATTCCAGAAATATGGACTTGGTATTTTATTTTCTTACACATAGTTATTTAGAAAATTATAAATTTTGTAACTGTTCTGTTTCCTAATAATTTGGCTATCAAGACACATTATATAAAACTTTTTTATAGTATGATCAAACTTCATCCTGGCTACTGAAGCTCTGTCTCATTTATATTTTTTCTTTAAGTACATTGGCATATAAATATAGCCCCTACTTATTTGGCAACTTATTAAGATTATTAATGTGATTATTTTCAACACTACTTTCTGAATTTCATCCCATTCTCACTACCAAATGAGACCATATCGTATTCACCTCTGTGTCCCCAGTACCTAACATAGCACATAATTAATAGAAATGGAAGGATGAAAAGAAGGGAGGAAGAATGAAAGGAGAGGAGGGAGAGAGGAAGGAAGGAGAAAAAGAACAAAGGAGAGAGGAAAGGAGACAGTAAGCTAATTTTTCTATTCAAAAAGAGAATGGGAAATAGAAACTCCTCTTTCCCAGGTTATTACTAATGACTGAAATTTGAAAGATGTAATGAGATCATGAAAATAATGGTGGCCTAAATCAACATACAAAATCTCTCGGGTGAGTCAGAGCAATAACTTACTTTTTTTTTTTTTTTAAAGTACTTCTATTAACTTTTAAATTTATATTTTTATGTTATTATCATTTTTTTAAATGCCAGAGAGCATGTGTTCTGATGAGAGAGAGTCAAAGAGGGAAAAAGCACTTCTCTATGGGGTGTGGTCACACCACAATCTTGCCTTCACCTCTACCTCCTGTCAGGATTTCAGTGTACACACACGCACACACACCTGGTATGCTTTTCAAGTCCCCTGGGACTGGTATTTGAACCATGGTTGACCATGTGGGATCTGCTCCCTGAACCACTAAACTACAGAGCCAGTCCCAGAGTTATACTTTCTTCTAACATTAGTCAAGTACCCTGTGGCAGCCACTCAGTTAATACCATTGACCGGTAGCTACCTGAATGGGTTACTTTGATAATACTGCATCATTGAATATGGCCATAGCAGAAATCTTGAAGTTCTCTACTGGAGAAGGTCAACTACAGTCACGGACAAGAGGAGACATAGCAGAGGACTTCTTTACTGAGAGCTAATGAGCACAGTGACGTGGCTCAGAAGGAGGTCCCAAGGACATAACTACTAAGGGCAGCTTGAGAGTTCTCTCCTCATGGCTGAGGAGAGCAACATTCTATACATGTTTTAAACATTCCTCTTTCTACAAAGGAATCATTAGAATTTGTCTGGTAATATGCACTTTGAGAACTGGGCAGGCAGGATGGTAAAGTGGTGAGAGGAAGACATAGTTGGAGAATTAAAAAAAAAGGAGGAGGATAACTAAATGTAAAACTCCTAATGCAAATGACATCCACCTATAACAAACTTATAACTAGTAAAAGAAGTAAAATAACATATTTATAATATGTAAATCACTTCCATATGTATTAAAGTACTGATCAGATCTAATCTAACTTTTTTTTCCTCTTAGCAACAGAAATATTTTCTTGTATTCTCCTTTGACTCAACCCCCACTGCACCCTCTTAGACTGTCTCTCTGTGTCCCTCTAGAAAGCCACAACTATTTTAACCCTCCTCAAAGAATCCATTTCCCAATGGTACAACCCAATTGAAAATATTGCTGCTTTAACCCAGATTGGAATGAAATACAATGGGAGATAGAGGAAATGTGATACAGGACCCCTGGGAATTGGAGCCTGATAAGATGTAATAGATCTCTTTGTCACCTATAGTTTCTGTGATTCCATGAGATCCGTCATAGCTGGGTAATTTGTGCTTGTCACATATATCAAGCAAGGCTAATAGATACCTCAGTCCAAAAAGAAACTACAGACAGTATCAGGATCTAACCAAGAGGACAATGCCTATCCAAAGCTCAAAACAATGTACAATAAATTGTCCTTTGTGATACCTTTACCTTGAACTTCATCTGTGCTTTCAATCACCTTTCAATGCACATAATAAAATCTGATAAAGATGCTTTTCAGTTAGAATTTGTAAAATGTAGGATATAGCAAGCTCACTATTCGTTTTCACTAACCAGACACATTTTTAATCAAATGAGCATAGTAAGCAAAGTTGCAAGAGGAAGCAAATGATTAGATATAAATAAAATTTAGCCCATTTTCATTTAATATTTGACATTTATTGAGAACTTACTACATAAAGTATTTTATTAACTTATTTTAAATTATGATAACTGCAAATATAACAAAAATACGTTTCTTTAAAAATATATCAGACTTTTCATTGATTCAAAAATCCTTGTTTCTATTACTTCAAATACTTTACTGAGTAAATTAAAATCTACACTCCATTCTTTATTGCATACTTTACCTTTGCCAGGGAAAAATTCTCATCTTCTTAACCTCAAGGCCTGGACCCTGGGGTGGGTATGTAGTAAAGATTTAAAATGAATCACTGGTAGAAAGAAGCATGTGATTTATCTGGAGCTATAGGATGCTAATAACAACGATAATTAATATAATCTGGCATCTTACAGAATGCTCGGGGTAAGATGAAAGAAGAAAACCTAAAAATACCTAGACAAGTCATCTGCTATTCTATAGTATCTAATTTGGAGAAGTGGATATCAAGTCAAATGTCCTATGATTATTTATTCTATCTGATGGTCAGACATCAAAATATTTCCCAGATTGTTCTCACAGAGTAGCTCCTCTCTCAAGGGGCACACTGTGGTCCAGTCCACGCTTGGACCCTTAGACATACCATACAGGTAGTCCTAAAGTAGTACAGCTAACCTTTTAAACTGGCACAGAAGCAACTTTATCTTTGAGGATCTTTGAGGTTGGGTGGTTTCATAGGTCACATTAGACAAGAGAAAGACCTTGGACACTGTTGGCTTCTGCTATGGTTTGAATATCTTGCCCTGTAATTAGTATTTGAGGTTCGGTTTTGATGAAATTAAGAGCATGAGACCTTAATCCAACTATGCAGTTGAAAGGCACCACCTTTGGGAGGGTATAAGGATTTGGGCATAGAATAGGGACCTCATAGGGAGGAGGACAAGTGAGAGGGAGTAAAACCAGAGCAGAGACACGTGGACACAGATCCAAGCACCAGGTGCCAATGCAGCCAGAAAACCCTTACCAGATGCAGAACTCAACCCATGAACAGAATAAACTGCTATTTTTTGTAAACTACCCAGAATCAGTATTTCTGCTATTAGTAACAGACAGGACTAGAATAGCTTCATTTATCACTAAGGAGGGGTGAGGGGTGGATCTAGTTTCCAGGAGTGAAGATTTGTTAAATTTATCTCTCGCTGGGAATGTTCTGTTTGAATTCTGTATGGATTTTTTGGGCAGTAATGGTGAAAATACTCCAACTTCCAAGTTATTACTTCAAATCAAAGAGAACCCAGTACCTTTTTCAAATCATAGTCAACCCTCAGTTTATGCATATGGTAGAAAGTTGTGTCTTCAGTAATAAAATGATAATTTATGTTTGACTTTACAACATGTTCTATATTCAGGGTTTTTGTTTCGTTTTGTTTTTGGCAACATCAACAGATATTTTCCTAACTATGTTTGACCCCAATTAATGTTACAATTAGCATTCCCTGAGCATACACACACACATACACACACTAGTCACCAATCAATGATGAAGAGAAGATTTTCAGAAACTATTGTGGATAGGGGAAAGGTGATCTGAAATTCTGTTTTTGCTGCCAGCAATTCACACACTAGATAATCTGGATCAATAAGGAGTTGGCTGTATTTATAACAGGCACTTCCTAGAGCCAAATAATCACATTAGCTAATTCCCATCCATAAAATATATGTAGTCGCAGTAATTACTTATTAAACTAAGTCTATCAGCATACAGAATATTTTGTTTAAACCAGGATTATCTAGTTTGACTGCTTCTATCAATCCAATTAAGATAATTGCCAGATCCTTCTAGTACTGGCTGCTACACAGACCAGCTGGACCAGCTTGACTTCTCTCTCAGGTTTGGAGATATTTGGGAGTATAACTACCTTTGCTTTTAGTCCTGCCACTTTGGGGAATTAAGCACAGCTTCCCTTGATTTCCATAAAACACCTGCTAGACATCATTTACATCGTCTTCTTGTTTGCCAGGTAAGCTGGCCTCCCACATAGTACCCCCCCACGCCATCCACCCATTGCATGTGGCCCTCACGTGGCTGCTCACCTATCTTCTCTTCGGCTTGGCTGCTCTCTGCAGTCTCCGTTGGAGGCTGGGCGGTTGCCTTGGCAGCAGCATCCTCTGCAGCAGGGGTGGTGGCAGCAGCAGCAGGGACAGCAGCAGGCACGTCGGCTGGTTGAGGCTCCTCCTTGGCTGGGCCGTCTTCAGCCTTGGAGGACGGCGAATTATCAGTGGAAGCTTTAGTGGCACTTTCTGTCTCAGCAGAGCCGGCCTTCTCCTCTGAGGGGGCAGGAGCCTGGGGGGCTGCCTGCTCCGCGGCAGCGTCAGGGGCGCCCTCCCCCTTCTTCTCCTCGGAAGGAGTTTCTCCAGCTTTGCCGGTCTCATCAGGCTTTGGGCCAGCGGCGGCTGCTTCAGTAGTGCTGGGGCCGTCGCCCTCTTTCTTCTCCACCCCATCGGCCGCAGGGGCTTCATCCTTTTTCTCATCCGCTTCAGCCTCGGCAGCTGGGGCATCTCCCTTCTTCTCTCCTTTGAGCTTTTTCCTTGTTATGTGTCCACGGAAGCTAGCCTGAATTTTGGTGGCAGCCTTGTGAGCTTTATCTTCCGGTTTGATACCATCTTGTTCGATCTTTTGGTCTTCATCATTTTTTTCAACCTTTGTGGAGAAAAGGAGAAGAGAACTTGAGTGATGTTCTTTTCATTCAAATCACAGCATTCAACAAGTATTTTTTTTTTTTTAGTGATTTATTCTGTGCCAGGCTCTGTACCTATAGTTAAGGAATCAATACCCCAGCAAATCAAATCAGGCCCTCTCGGCCCTCCCACAATATTTTATGGCAAAACGAATGTCCTTTTGACCTTCCAGAATCACTGGCCTTATTTTATTTACATTTCCTTTCCCTGACCCATGGTTGCTCTACTGCCAAACTTAAACCAGGCTTCTTCAGGTCTACTCTGACGATTCAAACCAGTTCGCCCTAGGTTTTAATCACAAGGGCTCAGGTTTTCAGGGTTTCTGAGAAGGACTCTGCATAAGTCTTTTTATTTATTTTTTTGGAGAGGTTTTTCCTACAGGGCATGCGCTCTCGCCAGAAAGACAGAGACAGAGAGACAGAAAGAGAGAAATCACCCCCCGGGGGGATGGCCACGCTGTAATCCCTTCTCCTCCATTCTCCTCTCAGGATCTTGGGCATGCACACACACATGCCCGGCATAAGTTTAAGCCACCAGGTTGAGGACTTGAACCACGGTCCACTACATGGGAGTCCAGTGACATAGCCATTACGCCAACTGCTGGTCCCTGCATGTCTTTTTACAAAATTAGGCCTGTGCAGTACTCTGAGCAACTCTTGGGTGTATCCACCTACCAGATATCCTTCCTGGCTTCTGTGGGACTGGCTTCACTGCTCTCTCCTAACTCTGTTCTTCCAGCTCCTCTCCCTCCCTGCCCAACTCTGCCTCTAGCTCCCTCACTTGTTCAGTCTTCATACTGAAGTCTAGTCTAAGCCTCTCTAAATAATCATTTGAACGTGGAGCCTGATCAAAATAATAGCTTCAACAACAAAAAGGTTATAGTAAAGTTTTAAATCAGAAACTTTATTAGGGTTTTATGCAAAAAATGTAAGTGAGTTTCAGGGCTTTGAGGAATTTGTTCAGAATGTGACAACTCAGAAGGCTGGTCACAAAGTGATGGCCAGCACAGACTTTCTCCTCCGTGTGATCCAACATTAGTAATAAACATACCAGACCTTCAAATTTTGAACACAGAAAATGGTCATTATTCTTAAATTTGAAAAAAAAACGATTGGAGGACCAGTAGATGGTGTAGCAGTTACATCACTGGACTACCACATGGCTGACCGTGGTTCAAGACCTGGACATGGTGGCCTAAAAATCATACCGGGCATGTGTGCGTGTGTGCTCAAGATCCCTGGAGGAGAATGGAGGAGAAGAGATTGTAGTGTGGTCGTACCCCTTGGGGGTGATTTCTCACTTTCCCTCTCATTGTCTCTGCCTGTCTCTGGGGAGCACATGCACCGTAAGGCAAAAACCTCTAGGAAAAAAAAGAAAGAAAGAAAGAAAGAAAGAAAGGAAGGAAGGAAGGAAGGAAGGAAGGAAGGAAGGAAGGAAGGAAGGAAGGAAGGAAGAAAGAAAGAAAGAAAGAAAGAAAGAAAGAAAGAAAGAAAGAAAGAAAGAAAGAAAGAAAGAAAGAAAGAAAGAGAGACTGTCCCCTTTGGACAAAAATGGCATCTATTGATTAAACCACACTCTTAATCAGAGCAATTTATATGTAAGATTACTTTTATATTATCATAAATAAGGCCATTTTAGGACTGAGGACAAGAAACTAGAACACAAAATGTTTACTCTTCCATTAAAACCTATGCTGCATAGTTCCCTTTCTTATCACTGTCTCAGTGTGGCCACTTAGAGACCCCTCTCACTCCTGTCTTTATTTCTGAGCACTTGATTTTGTGAACACTGCTCTAAGTACCACAGTGAACAATGCAGTGACATTCCTTCAAGAGACCATTAAGACAATGTTTATCATGTACCAAGCCACGTGCTTGGCCCCAGTCCTGGCCGGACTCGGCCTCAGCCTGTGCTCCAGTTTCAGAGGTAAGCCGGGGCAGGCCAGCACATGGGATGTTTTCCACCTGTCATATGAGCTTTGCCCCAGTGACCCAGATCCGGCTCATCATGATGTAGACCTGTTTGACATTCTTGGACAAGCATACAGGCCTGTCTCTGCTTAGGTCCCTCAACATGCTGGTGGATTCACACAGATATTTTTGAAAACAAGCTACATGTGAGAGTAAATGCAGGAGTAACAATTTTTTCAGTACAATTCAAGACAATGATTTCTTCCTCAGCTGTGAGTTCTTAGTATGTGTCTATACTAAGAACGAAGGCGCCAGTGACAGCACTTTGGAGAGGCTGGTCCTGCTGCCTGCTCCCGGCTCCCTGGGTGATGCTGCAACACCGCTCGGTTCCAGATGCTCTACCACGTCCCGCTATCCTGCTGCTCTCGATGACTCCTACTGGGACAAGCATAGCACAATCTGGGGCACGGGAGCAGCTGTCCCTGCCAGGAGCTCTCTGCTCAGAGCTGGAGTCATAACCCTGTAAAATTAACAGTTGTGAATGGAGCATGGAGCCAGCATGTCGTTAATTTGTTTTACTCCATCTTGAGTTTTCTGAATGAGGCGACATCTTATATGATAGGACACCTGCACTTGGGCATTAATGCCAAGTGGTTCTTTAGTATAAATACTATTCCTTGTGAAAAAGACAAGCTGATTATATCAGATTTACAGATATGCAAAAAAGGTCTTCTAGTGACTCTAGAAAGATACACTTTTAGAGCCCTGTTTTCCCTTTAAGACTATAAAGTAAAAAGAATGAGTTTTTTTTTCTATTTTTTTTTTTTTTTTGGAGAGGTTTTTGCTATAGGACGCGTACGCTTGCCAAACAGAGAGAGACAGAGAGACAGAAAGCGAGAAATCACCCCCCAGGGGGGATGGTCACGCTGCAGTCCCTTCTCCTCTATTCTCCTCTCGGGATCTTGGGCACGCAAGCACATGCGCCCAGCATGAGTTTAAGCCACCGGGTCCGGGACTTGAACCACGGTCGACTACGTGGGAGTCCAGCGACATAGCCATTATGCTATGTCCAAGAATGAGATTTTTTAAAAGACTGGGAAGGACAAAAAGAAGGAAGCTGAGCATCTGGGTGACGTAAGGAAAGAAACCACATGGGTAAAGAAGAGTGCCTCGCAATCCTTCCTTCCTCACCACTTCCCTCCTTCTCTCTGTTTCTCAGAATACGGTATTTTGACTTTTCAAATGATCAGGAGGTAAGCTTTTATACACAGCAACCACATTCAAATGATTACTTAGAGAGGCTTAGACTAGATTTCAGTATGAAGACTGAACAAGCGAGGGAGCTAGAGGAGCTGGAAGAACAGAGTTAGGAGAGAGCGGTGAAGCCAGTCCCACCCAAGCCAGGAGCCCTAGTAGGTGGATACACCCAAGAGCTGCTCAGAGTACTCCACAGGCCTGCCACTCATTCTGGAGGAACTGCTGGACCTCTCACCACCAGCGATTTAGAAAAACTGGATTTTTAGATACTGGTTGGAAAAACGACAACTAGTACACACTTTTCAGATAATCAGAGAAAAGAGACAGAGACAGAAAGGGGCGATGGGAAGGAAGTGGGAGGGGCAGGCCAGTTGATGTCTTGGTGATTAAGGGGGGTGAATCTCACATGGCTGACTGTGTGGTTCCGATCCTGGACCTGGTAGCTCGAATATCATGCTGAGTGTAAGTGTATGCCCAAAATGCTGAGGTAAGAGTGGAGGAGAAGGGATTGTGGTGTGGTTATTCTCCCGGGGGTATTTTCTTACTTTCTCTCTCTCTCTCCCTTCTGCCCCTCTGGTGAGAATGTGTCCTATGGCAAAAATAAAAATATATGTAAGCAAAAGAAAAGGGAGAAGGGAGTGGAGTAATAGAGACGGATTTAAAAAAACACACAGCATAATAAATCAGACTTAATTTATTGGATCTAAGTATTTTAGGTAAAAACTGGGTTTTAAGCTACAAAGTGCTGGATTGTGTATGTGTGTGTCTTTCATTTGTAGTTGCAATTAATTCTGCTAATATGGTTTAAACTACAAGTCATTTTCTGGTAAATTCTTTTCACATTAGTAAAGGCAACTAGAGTGGGAGTGACTGTTATTTTGTTGAGGGAGGAGACAAAGAAAGAAAGAACATTTCTTAAGACTTGCTGCGGGCACAGCCCAAGGTATCAGGTCACTAAGGTCATGGTTCAACTGGAAATAGAAGAGGTCTGGGACAGCCCTCTAGCACTATGGATAAGACCCTAGGCAAAGAGAGCCAGATCTCACCTGGCTGAGGTCTGAGTTCCAACCCCAATGGCTTGAAAATTATGATATGTGCATCTGCATGCATGGCCAAAATCCTGCCAGGATAGAGAAATGGAGGAAAAAGGGTTGCACCCCATGGGATGGGGTCCTCTCTCTCTCTGTCTGCTGTGGTATATACCTTATTGGGAAAAAAAAAAATTGTAATAGAAGAGTTTACTTAAGGGACTAGTAGGTGGCATAGTGGTTAAGGGACTGGACTTCCACATGACTGATCATGGTTTGAGTCTGGACCCAGTGGGCTGGAAATCATGGCAGGAGCATGTGTATGCATGCCCAAGATTCCAGGAGGAGAATGGAGGAGAAGGGATTACAGCTGGTCATCCGGGGAGGTGATTTCTCACTTTTCTTCTTACTATCTCTCTCTGTCTCTCTCTTTGGTGAGCACACATGCCCTCTGGCAAAAAAAGTTAAAAAAAAAAAAAAGAAGAAAAAGAAGAAGAGCTTACTTAAAGCAGAGGACATCTGAGACCAAAGAAAGCAGAAATCACCCAGTACACTCAGCACCATGCTATCACCTTCAAAAATGAAGTGATTTGCCTAAACTCAGAGTGAGTGAGTCAGTGGTCTAGCTTGTAATTAAACTAAAGTCCTCTCCCATCCTACCTACCTCCAAGTCCAATTTTATGGCATCACTGACCTGGAATAGTTTGGAATTTTTTTGTAGTGAGACAGGAGAAAGCCAGCAAATACAAGTCAGTAAGGAGGCTGGAGCAATTTTCCATGTGGCTAGATACAAAACTGATCAGGGCAGAAAATTCCCTGCCCAAGGTAATGTAAGCAGGAGATTAGTGGGGAATGTCTAGCTGATGAAGCCATACTTAATACAGTCAATAAGATAAATCAGTGGGCCCAACCACATATGAAATAGCCAATGAGAAATCAGTGAGCCCAGCCACATTTGATAGAGCCAATGAGAGGAGAACAATCAGTGGGCCCAGCCAATAATCAACCAACATGACCTAGATGTAAAAATGATAAATCTCACAGAATGCCACTGTGGGGGCTTTTTTGAGTCTCTCTTTGTCCACTCAGGTTCGCTCCTACCTTTCACTACCTTTCACAGTATACTTTCACTTTTACTTAATAAACTACCTTTTCCTTACAGTATTTGTGTGTTTTGTTCAATTATTTGCCTGAGACACAGAGAATCATCCCGCCACAGTATGAGAGAATCCATGAAAGATCATGTTAATATTCTCATTCATTTATTTGTTTACCAATACTAGTACCAATCCCAACCGCAATGTACACTAGTGAGCAGATGAACACCTAGAATTCGTTTCTTAAATACATCTACATCACCTTATGGCACTTTCATAATCAATTGTTTCCCAGGAATTCACTGTAGACACCCAGTCTGATACTCATCTTGTAAAATAAGGTCAATAGTATGAAACTGTGAGTTATAGGTGAAAGAGTTCCAGAAAAAGGGACTCTGGTATTCAATGCCTGAAGAGTCAGCTCCAAACTAATTAAAGATAGATTTATTATGCAAACTTAGTATAAATAAGCTTTATGCTAAACTCTGATATTTTCTGAGGAAATTTTACACATACTTGTGGCTATCTGTGAATTAACTGAAGAGGACATCCCAATGTAACACATTATATGTAAGAATAATAGCACTACAAATATTCATAATTTTTTCAGGAATCTTTATTGCTGTGGTTTAATATTTTTACAGACTAATTTGTTTGAGAGTTCTGTATATAGAAAGTCTTAAAGGAAATCAAGATGGATGAAGTCTTTTTTTTTTTCAAACAAACATTGAAATCTGGGATGGATATTTATCTAAAGAAGAAAGCTACCAATACGTTAACTTGTTTGAAACCTAGTTAAAATTTCTTTTTCTTTCTTTTTCCTTTTTTTTTTTTAGAGAAGTTTTTGCTATAGGGCACATGTGCTTGCCTAAAAGACAGACAGAAAGCAGGAAATCACCCCTCAGAGGGGATGGCCATGCCGCAATCCCTTCTCCTCCATTCTCTTCTCGGGATCTTGGGCACGCACGTACACACACCTGGTGTGAGTTTAAGTCACCGTGTCCAGGACTCAAATCACGGTCAACTACATGGGAGTCCAGGGACATAGCCATTATGCCAACTACTGGTCCTGAAACCTAGTTAAACTTCTAAATCCACTAGGTGAAAGGGCAATAATTATCATTGCTATTTAAGAACCACAGATAAGAAAGACAAAAATAAGTAGTTACTTGAAGATCCAACGTCGTTGCTCTGATTAATAGCTTCCTTTCCCTTTGAGGGAAGGGAGACTGGACAATTTAAAATACATTCTAAAATGTCCAAACATTGGCATTAATAATGGTACAGAAGAGCACTAGGAAAAAGGCTATAAATCCCTAACTTTCAGAACTTAAAATAACATCATCCATTCATCTGAGACACCTCAATGCATTTAACTTTTTTGAGTTGTCATTTTTTTTTTTTTTTTTGGAGAGATTTTCGCTATAGGGTGTGTGCGCTCGCCAGACAGACAGAGAGAGACATAGAGACAGAAAGAGAGAAATCACCCCCCAGGGTGGATGGTCACGCGGCAATCCCTTCTCCTCCATTCTCCTCTCAGGATCTTGGGCACGCACGCACACGCACCCGGCATGAGTTTTAAGTCACCGGGTCCGGGACACGAACCGCGGTCAACTACGTGGGAGTCCAGCGACATAGCCATTATGCTAACTGCTGGTTCCCCACTTTTTTGAGTTGTCATAGGGATACTTTAACCTTCCTAGCAAAGAAAAACTTGGCCCTGTATCTACTTCTGACAGCTATAAATACTACCACTATGATACTTCAAATTTGTTCTTAAACAGGGTTGAATTTAAGTGCTTTTTGGTGTATACCAATTCTTCTTCCTCAGATCATTTTTAGTAAATGAAAATATTGTCAACTTGATTGAGCAGAAGATATTTTTGTGAAGAAAAATTGAAGGCCCAGAGATATCCTAAGCAATGTTTTCTTGCCTAAGAAAACGTATATTTCCTAAATTACCTTTTTAATGCCCATAGAATCTATGCTGCCTAGAAAGCAATGAGAATAACTCTTGATGGATACATATAAATCTATCAAGTACCTATTTATGGCTTACTTTTTTTTATTAATAATTTAGTGAGGCAAAATTCACAGAACAAAATTTCACTCTATTTTCAAGTATCATTGATACTACAGCAACATACTTTACGGAAAATGTCCAAGTATTAAAGTACTTTATGAGGGAGCTTCTGTTATTTCTTTGATCCTAATCAAAGATCAGAAATACATGAAATGCTTTTTATGGAAGAAAAGAAAGAAGGCTGGGCCAGCCTCCTCCAGTTCTGTAGATGAAATGTCTTTGTAGGTTTCCTGGGCAGATGTAGGGATGAAGGTGTCATTTAAAAGATGAACACTCACAGCTGGGATACACAGGATTCCCTCAACACTTCATCTGGTTTGAAGCTCTAAGGAAATGAACAGAATGGGGAGCACAATGCAGAGAGAAGCACTGAAACTGTTATGTCTTTGCCAGCAATTGTAACATGTTCAAACTCTGATTTTCAGTCCAGTGAAAAGTCCTTTCTTAGTTGCTAGGCAGGCGGTAGCACAGATACTCTGATGACTGAGCAATTCTCCAGGGGGATGTGAGACAGAAGAGTGCTCTTGGAAATCCTAGCAGTGATGGTGAGGGAAGTCTCTTTTCCCCTTCAAGTAAAGGTACAATGTACTACTAGAACTCCAGAATCATAATAAGTAGGTAAGGAATGGCCATCAATTAACTAACTACATAAGAAAACCAGTTATCTGTTTCTGTAAACTGTGATAATAATATTAACTTTTCAAATGGTAGCTGGTGATCAGATGTCTCTTTAGCTCACTTTCCTATATTATTTATTTAAAATGTAAAGTCCGACTCCTTTCAACATATGAGGTGGCATATTCAACAAAGCGTAGGACATTGTTGGAGCAAAACTCAACTTCCAATCAAAAGGGTTATCTTTTATTTTATTTTGTATATTTGTAACTCTATTTGTCCCATGAAGTCAGATAGAGAAGAGGCAAAGAGCACGTTACAATTGATGCCTTTTTACAGACAAAAGTCAGCAAATGAGAGAGCTCTTTATTTTGCTCAGAGCCAAAGCCCCAGTTTCTAGAATGGTGCCTAGCACATAGTAAGTGCTCTATTAATATTTGTTGGATGAATCCAAAATTTAAACATCTAAGTTAATGTCATTCCAGGAAGACACTGATAGACAAAAAAGTTGGGATTCCATTTTGTCAAATTTTTGTTAAAATTCTTCACTTCCCAGTGATGGACTTTAAGAGCATTTGACTAAGACAGGTATATGTTTCTTTAGTTACAGAAATGAATGAATAGGAGTCTGACAAGAAGAGAAATAACAAACAGAAATGTCATTGATAATAATAGTAAATAATCAAGTACTTAGAAATAGCAATAAATGTAAGACAAAGACAAATGACCTATAATCACTTTACTTATGTATTAGCCACAGTCATATGAATAAAATTTTTTGTCATGTATAGTTCTGCTTCTTCATTTGTAAAACTAGTTAAGATGTTCATGGGGGATTGATGGAGAATCTCTACTCCCTTCTATTTATATTCCATCTGGATATTGCTCTTTGAGAATAAGGTAAGTAGGTTAGGGATGACTAGTCTCTTCCTTGCTCAAGGAAGGAAGCCTCCACTCCCTTACACTGGGGTTGAGAAGAGCCAGGGTTGTAATAAGGCACATATTCACGGAGCTGGTCATCTGCTAGGACACATGCTGAACAGAATAATTTGACTAAATTCTCCTAGAAAACTTGTGGACATGGCAGACATAGGTGTAAGTTGCCTAAATGAATCAAAGGTCAAAGTTGCTGCTACGCAGGCAAATACCTACTGACAGACCTAGGAGGAGAGAGCTCTCCTCCTGAGTAGTGGTAGCAAACCTTCTGATCAACATTGCCTATGGCAGAGATTATGCTGACTACCTCTAGACATGACATGCTCAAAGAAGAGGACAGGCAAGGATATACTGCCCTGCTCTCAGAGAGATCTCTATGCCTTTGGCAGCCACTGAGCTGGGAACAGAAGAGGAAGACTCCCTCTCAGGCTGCTAAAAAGGCTGACATTATAGACCCAATCATGAGAGGGACCCTGAAACTTTCACTAACAATTGGAGTGAAAAGGAGAATAGCAGTCAATACATTTGGGAAGACAGAAACACAGCTGATCAGCAGACAGCTCTATGTACCACCAACAGAGGAGAATCCCTGCCAGCTGGGAAGATCGCGAACCACATCCCAAACTTCTGGAGAAGATGACCAGAGCTAACCAACAGGAAGGAAACCCTCGAAGCCCAAGGAACTTAGCATAAAACAATCTTCTTTCCAGATAAGATTGCAAAATATCTCTTATTGGACACTGAAGAAATCAAGACACAATAAGACAAATGATTTATTTAAATTACTGTAGTTGGGGACCAGCAGATGGCATAATGGCTACGTAACTGGACTCCCATGTAGTCGACTGCAGTTTGAGTCCCAGACCCAGTGGCTTAGACTTATGCCAGGCATGTGTGCGTGCATACCCAAGATCCCGAGAGGAGAATGGAGGAGAAGGGAATGCAGCATGGCCATTCCCCCTGGGGGGTGATTTCTCGCTTTCTGCATCTCTGTCTCTCTCTCTTTCTGGTGAGCACATGTGCCCTACAGCAAAAACCTCTCCAATATATACATACATACGTACATAAAGTCTTCCTTCTATGCCCAATAGTGATTCTTAATTTATTTTTCCTTAATTAAGGCTCTTTCATAAATTTCATTCTGCATCAGTAGGTACTTGACACATTTTGTTTAATGAATAAATGAGTGAGCGGGACCTTCCTCACCTACTCAAACATGCACCCTTACCCAAATACTGTCATTCTTGGTCTACTTACCTTGTTTTCCATTCTTAGCACTGTCTTTACAAGTACATTTATTCATTTTTTTTCTATGAGAGAGACAGAAAGAGAGAAACAGAGAGAAAGAAAAAGGGACAGGCGCTCTGAATACAGTTCTTATGCCATGATCTACCTCCATGTGTGTACACCAATGTGTACAGGGAGGCCCCAGCATATGAATCCAGGACCTTCTCACGTGGCTATAGAACATCGTTCTACCACCGTGCCACCAGCTAGTTTATTCCTTCTTGGTACTTAAAATCATGGGACATATTTTTATTTTATTATCAACTGAATCTTTTTATTATCAACTCTCTGAGAGCAGAATCTTGTCAGTTTTGTTTACTCCTCAAAACCTCAGTGGCTAAGATAGTTCTGACACATAGCTGACACTTGAAAAGTATTTATTTGTAGTTCTTATGCACATCTATGCTGGTAATTGGAGAACATGTAAATGGGCAGTGCTCAGCCAACTGCCAATACCCTGGCTCCAGGCTATTAATGCTGACGGCCTTCATCAGGCCACTTTCCAGGAGTCATTCCTCCATCCTCTTACATTTATAATGAGAATTCAGGATATTTATTTAGTTTTTTTTTTTTTTTTTTTTTTTTTTTTTTTTTTTTTTTTTTTTTTTTTTTTTTTTTGTCAGAGGGTGTGTATGTTCACCAGAGAGACAGAACATGAGAGGGAGGAGAAAGTACCATCTCTTGATCTCCTCACCTCATGGGGAGTGGTCATGCCACAATTCCTTCTCTTGTGTTTTTCCTTCCTTTCAGGATTTTGGACACACATGCACATGTACTTGAAGTGTTTTTCAAGCTACTGGGTCCAGGACTCAAATGGCACAGTCAGCCATTTGGGATCCAGCTCCCTCATCACCAGGTCACAGGCTGACCCTGATCTTTCAATTTAATCTTTATCACAACCATGTGAGGAAAATGTCACTGTGACGGTTTTATAAT
The DNA here is from genome assembly GCA_026018925.1 of Tupaia tana. NCBI lineage: Eukaryota > Metazoa > Chordata > Mammalia > Scandentia > Tupaiidae > Tupaia > Tupaia tana. Next base: position 18,358,279 of record JAKSZU010000020.1, on the reverse strand, counting down.
TGAGACAACTGAGGTAACAGGGCCTTGTGTTATCCGGCTCCCACAAGACAGCCCACCATCTTTGGTCTACTTTGTTCGATGCTTTTCAAAATAGCGTGAAAATAGCAGATAGTCGCTGGAGCTTCAGAGTGTGAACTGTGAAGTTAAACATAGGAAGGTTAGATCTTAGCTCTGTCACTTTTTTTTTTTTTACTAACTCTCAACCTGGGAGAGTCAGTCTCAGGTTCTTTATCAGAAGAGTTGGGAGTAACAAGGCCATTGGGTATTGTGAGGATTAAATGAGTTAGTGCACATAAAGTACTTAGTGTAGTCTGTGATACCCTATACATGCCCAAAAAGAGGCAGTTGCTGCTATTTTTCTCATGATAACAACTGTAACCATTATTACTCTCTGATAGTAATTTGTACACCATCATGAGACCAAGTCAAGGCATATCCATAAGATAAACACCAAAGGAGGTTTGGACATGAGACCTCACTCATCCCCATGATTGCTTACAATCTTCCTTCAGGGAGGGGGAAAGCCATTCTTCAACTCTACAGTACCACTGAGCTATCAGTCCTCCAAGAGATAAGAAGAAAACTGACTAAAAAGTGCTACAATACCCAATTCAGTTCTTTCCTGTCTTTGGGAAGGGAGATCTATTCACATTGACAAGGTTAAATCATAGTCTCACTCTTCTACCACCTGACACACACTAACTCTGCTGCCACAATTCTAACTTTATACATCCCAAGACCTCCGCATGGTCCAGCAGAGAAAGAACGAAACACCTTCCCAGCAGGATCCTCACTCTTGGATTCATTCCTAGTCTCAGGATTTTGGGCACACATGCACCTGGCAGGCAAAGGGAGGCCTTGGGACACAAACCCTGGACCTTCCCATATGGCCTTAGCATCGTTAAATGTTGTTACCACTGCAACACCACCGCTGGCCTCACCCCCTTGATTTTTGGCATTCAGTCCTCTCTCTCAACAGTTATCAACACTACTGATTACAAGTTCTCTTGCATGGCTTCGGGAATTCTGGCTCAGTCACTGCTTAAATGTATAGCCTGGGATAAATTTCTTCATTTCTTTAGAATTTGGTCTCTTTATCCCTCATATTAGGCCACTAATACCTATTGTACAAAATTTTCTTGTGGATGAATGAAAATAGTATTTGTAAAATGTCTAGAACAAGACAATACAAATGAAGTGAACATTGCTATTTTCTGAAGATTACAGAGAGAGTGAATTATACCATACATATTTTATAGTTTTCTTTCTTTGATAATTCTGTGGAGACATGTTTCAGAGCTTATAAGCACACTTAAAACATAATAAATACACCACTAAAAAAATATAATAACCCTTTAAAAATAAAGTCTATAAAATAACCCTCTTCTTTTTTTTTTTTTTTTTTTTTTTTTTGGAGAGGTTTTCGCTATAGGGCGTGTGCGCTCGCCAGACAGAGACATTAGAGACAGAAAGCGAGAAATCACCCCCCGGGGGGATGGTCACGCCACAATCCCTTCTCCATTCTCCTCTCGGGATCTTGGGCACGCACGCACACGCGCCCAGCGTGAATTTTAAGCCACCAGGTCCGGGATGCGAACCGCGGTCGACTACGTGGGAGTCCAGCGACATAGTCATTACGCTAACTGCTGGTTCCCTCCCTCATCTTCTTAAAGAAAACTCGTATTAGTGACAAATTAGAAAATTACATAACACTATATATCAAGCACTTCTCTAAGCAACTATGGGCTGGCTCTGTGGTCTCGCAGTTAAGGTAGATAGTCGTGTGTACATGACCCTGTGGTTCAAATCACTGACCCAGCAGCTTGAGAAATGTGTGCGTGTGTGCTCAAAAATTCCTAGGACCAGCAGTTAGCGTAATGGCTATGTCGCTGGACTCCCACGTAGTCAACCGTGGTTCAAGTCCTGGACCCAGTGGCTTAAAACTCACACCAGGCGCGTGTGCATGCATGCCCAAGACCTCGAGAGGAGAATGCAGGAGAAGGGATTGCGGCGTGGCCATCCCCTCTGGGGGGTGATTTCTCGCTTTCTATCTCTCTGTCTCTCTCTGTCTGTCTGGCGAGCGCACGCGCCCTATAGCAAAACCTCTCCAAAAAAAAAAAAAAAGAAAAGAAAAGAAAAGAAAAATCCCAAAAGGAGGGAAAGACAGAAGAGGTGAGATTGTAGTGTGGAGAGTGTTTTCTTGTCTTCCTCTACCTCTGTCTTCCTATGTCTCTCTGACAAGTGCATGCAGCCTCTGCCAAAATTAAATAAGTAAATAACTGAGCAACTTTATTATGTGTGTATGTGTGTGTGTGTATATATATATAAATAGAAATATATTTATCTAATAAATAATAACTAGTAACTAATTTCATCCTAACAGCAATGCCATGCATTGATTGGATACTATTACTTTACAGATGAAAAGACTAAGGCATGGAGATATCAAATAATTTGCTCAAAATCACATAACTACTAAGTTGCAGAACCAGGAATTTTTGTCTCTTTGTTTTCATTTGCCAGAAGGCATGGGGGCTTGCAGGGGAAAGAGTGAAGGAGAAAGGGAGGGAAAGTGAGAAAGCATTCCCCATGAGGAATGGTCATGCTGCAATCTCTTCTCCAGTTCTCCTTCCTGTTGGGATTTTGAGCATGCACGGATACATACCTAGCATGTTTTTCAAACTGCAGGGTCTGGGACCAGAACTAAGCAGTCAGCCCTGTGGGATCCAGCCACCTTAACCACCTCACCATGGGCTTGGTTCAGTGGAGCCAGGATTTAAACTTGTAGTGTTTCATTCATGTGAGGTCAAATGATCCTAGGAAGCTAGAAAGTCAAGAAGCCAAGTGAGTGGCAGCAGGTGGCATTGTGGTTAAGGTGCTGGATTCCTACATGGACGTTTGCATAGAGGACCTAGCTGCTTAAAGATCATGTGTCCATGCATGCTCAAAATGGCAGGAGGAGAATGTGGCTTGGCCATCCTCCCTGGGGAGTGATTTCTCACTTTTCCTTTTACTGTCTCTCTCTTTTTCTCTCTGGCAGCGAGTGCACACACCTGCTGGCAAAAGCCTCTTGAAAGAGAGAGAGAGAGAAACCAAGTGAATGAGGACAAGCTGACCTCATCTCTCAGTAGGTTCTCCCTCAAGGCTTCCAGGCAAAGTCAAAAGCTAAGTGGAGGAAAGACAAGTTCATCACCAAAGTCTGCTAGGGTTGGCCTAGTTCAGAATGCCTAAAGAACCGGGCTTCAGGGCTGTCACCCCAATTTGGTCTTCCCCTTTCAAAATCTCTTCAGAAAAAAAAAGTAGAAATAAATTTCCAAAGCGGGGGCTGTGGGAGCATGGCCTCATCACCCAGGTGATGCTGTGACTCATTTTCCTTGCAAAGATTTTGACGGGGAAAAATTCACACTTGAGATGTTGCAAACAGCCCAGAGACCAGGTTTCCTATTAATTCTAAAAGCAGAAAAGAAAATCTCAGGAAGCAGAGAAAGTAATAATGGTGGAATAGGGAGGAAGAGGGCTCAGTTCAGGAATTACAGTTAACTTCATTAAATGAGAAAAGCAAATGGATGGACTAGAGTCCCCCTTGTGCATTCTTATGAAGGAGCAAGCAGATAGTAAAACGGAGGTTCTGTGATTTATTCCAGCACCTGAGGATGTAAAGTCAGCCCAAGTTTCTGAATTGAACATTGCCTTTTCTTTGAACCAGATATTCCTGCTCCTTTCTTCACAGTCATAGACAAGCAGCTAGGAAAATCCATGGATGCCGTACGAGGGGCTCTCGTTACCTTCCCAGAAGGTATCATATATTTATACCACATAGCTTGTTGAAGGTATATATAAGGGGATCTTAAAAGAATTCATGGAATGGAATGAAAGTATGAGTTTAGTTGCAAAACAAAAAATCCACGTATAGTTTCTCAGTGTACTTTTTTTTGAGTTTTTGGTTTTTTTTTCTTCGCTATAGGGCACATGAGCTCTTCAGACAGACAGACAGAGAGAAACAGAAAGCGAGAAATCACCCCCCAGGGGGGATGACCACGCTGCAATCCCTTCTCCTCCATTCTCCTTTCTGGATCTTGGGCACGCACGCACACGCGCCCAGCATGAGTTTTAAGCCACTGGGTCTGGGACTCGAACCGTGGTCAACTACATGGGAGTCCAGCGACATAGCCATTACAGCAACTGCTGGTCCCTCTCAGTTAACTTTTTTTTTTTTTTTTTTTTGGAGAGGTTTTTTCGCTATAGGGCGCGTGCGCTCGCCAGAAAGACAGAGAGAGACATAGAGACAGAAAGCGAGAAACCACCCCCCAGGGGGGATGGTCACGCCGCAATCCCTTCTCCTCCATTCTCCTCTCGGGATCTTGGGCACGCACGCACACGCGCCCAGCGTGAGTTGTAAGCCACTGGGTCCGGGACGCGAACCGTGGTCGACTACGTGGGAGTCCAGCGACATAGCCATTACGCTAACTGCTGGTTCCCCTCAGTTAACTTTTGAAGACTACTTTTTGTTTGGCAACTGTTCAAGTGGGACCAAGCATGGGCATACCTTCCACTTTATGGTTCTACTGGGAGAAACACAGCACCCTTTGGAGCCGTCAAAGAGAAAATTCCCTTTTATCTGTTTTTTTCTTTTTTTAATTAGATAAGCAAATCTTACAACTTCTCAATTAATTCGTATGAACTTGCCTTTCAGAGATTTATAATAACTTAGTCTTTAAACAGAATGATCAGTCTGAATTGGGTAAAACTTGGAAAACATAATCTGACCTAGGGTTTTGAGGTCAACGAAAATTACTTTTCTTTCTACTTGATCTATGGACAACTATGAGATGTATCCTAATCCTTGCATAAGCAATGTCACATGACCCAAAGAAATGCAGAGTCCTAAGTCCATGCCCAGCACACTAAAACTCCAAAAGATAGAAAGCTTTTTGCATGTGTCACAACATGGAAAGGCAAGCTCCCCCCGAGCTGAAGTGTTCCAGGTAGGTAGGATGATCCTGCTCTTCCAAGGATTCTAATTTACTCACCAGAAACCCGTAATTTCCCATATTTCTGTATCAGCTGAGGACTAGATCCAAGACTAGGAATAAGATTCCATTCCAATAACCATTTCTCCCTGTGGTCAAGGTAATACAACATCCTCTAACTGGAACAATCCCTTAGTTTCTCCCCAAGCCAGGCTTACAGTTAAAAGTCACATTGGACCAGCAAGTGGCGTGGAGATTAAGGTACTGGATCTCACATGGCTGGTTGCACGGTTTGAGTCCTGGACTCATCAACTTGAAAATCATGCCAGGCACATGTGTGTTTGCACCCAAAATCCTAAGAGGAGACCAGAGAAGGGATTATGGTGTGGTCATCGCCCCTGGGAGGTGATTTCTCACTTTCCCTCCCTGTCTCTCTCCCTGTGTCATTATCTCTCTCTGGCAAGCATGTGACCCACAGCAAAACAAAACAACAACAAACGAACAAAAAAGATCCTATCAGGGGGCCAGCAGATGGCATAGCGGTTACATTATTGGACTCCCACATAGTCAACCATGGTTCTAGTCCCAGACCTGGTGGCTTGAAAATCACACCAGGCACTTGTGCATGCATGCTCAAGTCATCAGGATAATTAAGAAGGGATTTTGTGTGACCAATTCCCTAGGGGGTGATTTCTCATTTTCCTTCTCACCGTCTCTGTCTCTCTCTCTCTCCCTGGCTGGCACACTTGCCCTAAGGCAAACAATTCTAAAAAAAAAAAAAAAAAAAAAAGTCACATCAAAGCCCAACAAGCTTAACAAACCAAGGTCACCTGATACCTTTGCAGTGTCTGATAAATAAGTATGCATCAGCCTCATTTTGCCATGATATTGAAGCATTCCAGAAACATAAACTAGAAGGTTAAAGTCATGACACGGAATCAGGATAATAAAGGGAGATGGCTGGGGTGGTTGTGGAGAGGGGTGCAGGGAGAATCTAGACAGGGAGCCCTGTTACCAAATGTCTGAATTTCTACCTTAGAGCATTATTCCCATATTTCAATGTATAAAACTGATATGGAGAGCTAACACTATAACATTCCATTTAAGAAGCTCTCTTACTTGGTCTTCTTCTACTCTACATATTTTATCAGAGTAAGTTAAAATAGAGCTATGATTTTATCATAATATATGCCTTCCTTCCCTTTGACCCAAAACAAATAAACAAAAAAATAAGAAGATAGGCATTGTTTTGGCATTTGAGAAATTCATGAATGGACCCGTTCTGCCCTTCCTACTTCTCTTCTGAGATGTGCAGTCAAGTAAAACCAAACACTGTTCACAGGTTCCCCATGTCCTCATACTTGTTCTACCTGTTTGCTCAAACTCAGCATGTCCTTCACGACTCATCCCAATACCTGCCTTCTTGTTTTTTTTTTTTTTTTTCTTGCATTGTTCCAATTAGACAATCCAGAAAAGAGTAAGCTTATTTTTACAAAAGGGCCAAGTAATAAGGTTTTTGTTTTCTTTTTTTAATTTTCTGGGTCACATGATTTCTATTTCAACTTCTCAACATTGTCACTGTAGTGTGAAATAAGCTATAGATGACATGTAAATGAATGAGCATGACTGTGTTCCAATAAACCTTTACTTATGAACAGTGAAATTTGAATTTCATATTATCTTAAGGTGTCAAAATATAGTACTATTATTTTGATTTTCTTTCAACCATTCAAAATAGTAAAAACCATTCTTAACCTGCAGGCAATAGTTTTCCAACCTCAGAGATAAAGAATGGCTTTATGTTAAATTCCCACTGCAGGCCCAACCACAGTGGTTCAGGAAGTGAGGTGCTGCTGCACAATACTGGAGCCATATTGGAAGGCCTGCGTCAGGTTTCTGAGTTAACCTACACCCCCTGCACATGCCCATAGATACTCCTAGGATCCTGGCTAGCTGAAAAGCTGGGGGAGGGGAATCTAGATGTTATAAGACTCTGTCGGGATCCCTGTATCTCTGTCTGTCTGTCTGTATCTCTAAATGAGTACACTATAAAAAATTCAACTGTTGGGCCAGTAGGTGGCATGGAGTTTAAGGTGGCTGTATCTCACATGACCTACTGAGCAGTCGTATCCTGGACATGGCCATGCCAGGCCCATGGGCATGTGTGCCCAAAATCCCAAAAGGAGAATGGAGAAAAGGGATTGCAGTGTGGCCATTCCCCTGGGGAGTGATTTCTCCCATTCCCTTTCTCTCTCTCTGTCTCTCTCAGGTGAGCACACACGCTCTCTAGCAAAATCTAAAATAGAAAGAAGAAAGAAAAAAAAATATGCCAGGTGCATGTGTTTATGTGCCCCAAATCCTGAAAGTAAAAGGGAGGAAAAGGGATTGCAATGTGGCCATCCCCAATGGGGCAGATTTCTCCCTCTCTCTCTCTTTCTCTCTGTCTCACTGGGGTGAGCACATGCACCCTATAGTAAAACTGAAAAAAAAAAAAAAATTCCCTCTGGATACTTAATTGTATTTCTTTTTGTATTATAGTTATTGATTTCCAAAGTCTATGCCATTCTGTAAACGCTTTGAGGGCAGGAATACTGTCTTATTAATAATCATCATAGAAGCTAACATTTATTGATAAATTAGTGCCAGGTACGGAGAGCTAAGTATGTTGCATAGAAAATCTTATTACAAGTGGGTGTTATAATAATGATAACATATGAAGTAAGTAGGAGTATTATTTTTACAGATGAAGAAACTAATAGTTGGGGAGGTTCTCTCTGTAACAAGAGGAAGAGCTAGGATTTGATTTTCTGACTCCAGAGCATACTCTAACTGCCTTACAACTATTCAGCCGCTCCATCATGTTCCACACTGTAGGCTTTAACAAATGCCTAGTGAATGTGTTTTACAGTTTGAATTAAGTTCTGCTTCTTTCCTGAGAACAGGTTATAACGAAGAGGTTAAAAACACATTCACAAGGTAACATAAAGGGCACTGGCAGAAGTACTTTCGAGGTGGGCAAGGTTCCGACAAGTGAGAAAGAGGTGTCACTGAGGTTCACCTGCCTTAGAAGAACCTCAGCCCTGCTATTTTTAATGGCATGCTCAGCTCAGATGACACACAAAAGCACTCAGGCCTGGATCTAGGCATAAGACGCAGACATGCAGGACAGAAGTGAGTGGTGGGGAAATGCATAAAACGACATGCTGAACCCCAGTGGAAGGGCAGGCCTGTAAGCTAACAGTGCACCAGCTGCACTCCAAGAAGAAGAGAAATAAACTGCAGCTGGGAGGACTCTTGTGTGAGAGAAAAAGATATTTTTTACCAATGGAGTTGAGTAAATGTTTACGTGTGAAAGGTTTTGTGGAACCAAGTTAAATGGTGCTAAGTCACTAGACAAAAGGTCACACCCTCCAGCGCAAGACACTTGTCTCTAGGGACCATTTCTAACAATCTCAGGTCTAGAAGAAGACAAGGCCGTGAAAGACACCCAGATTAGCTAAGGGAGCACAGCAACCTGGCAACAGGAACCAAAAAAGGACTTAAATCCCTAGGGATGTTCAATCAGGAGGAAGGGAAGGCAAGGAGGAAAGACACTGGCTGCGGCCTTGCTGCCCAACACATGGGCCAGAAGCATCTGACCACAGGGCAGGGTGGGGCTGGCAATGCAGATTCTCACCTCCTTTCAGGCCTGCTTAATTTATTTCTGCGTTTTAATCCATCTTTTGCACATTAAAGTGTGAAATTACTGGCTCATAACACTCACACTAAATGTATTTGTTCTGGGAAGTCTATAGTCTCCTTTGAGTCTCTCTTTAAATGAAAGGACAATTTCAAAGGAGCCTCTATTATGAAATTCAGACAAACAGAAGCAGCAGGCAAGTAGCAAAGGCTCTAGAATAATAGCCAGGAGCCCCAAACTGTAGACCGGATAGATATATACAGCCTGGTTGCAATGTTACAGAAGTCTCTTTACTTCTTTGGGTCTCAGCTTCTTTGTACACCAAAGGTGTTGACCAGAAGATTTAAGATTCAACAGGCCAGCCTTGTAGAATAGCAGTTAAGCTTTGTGCATAGGGAGCCAAATCTCATGTAGCCGACTATGATTTGAATCTGTTCTTCCAGCTTGAAAAATATGCCTGGCATGTGTGTATACATGCCCAAGATCCTGACAGGATGCAGAAAGGAAGAGATTATGGGGTGCTCCGTTTGGGGATATTTTCTCTTTCTGTCTCTCTCTGTGATGGTTAGTACATGTGCTATCTGATTAAAAAACAAAACAAAACAAAACAAAGACTCAAACATTTAAAGTATCAAGGTTTAAAATTGTAAATATGGGGACCAGCAGTTGGCATAATGGCTATGTCACTGGACTCTGATGTAGTCGACCACGGTTCAAGTCCCAGACCTGGTGGCTTAAACTCATGCCAGGTGTGTGTGCCCAAGATCCCAAGAGGAGAATGGAGGAGAAGGAATTGTGGCGTGGCCATCCCCCCCGGGGGGGGGGGGGGGGTGTGATTTCTCGTTTTCTGTCTCTCTGCCTCTCTCTTTCTGGCGAGCGCATGCGCCCTATAGCAAAAACCTCTCCAAAAAAAAAAAAAATTGTGAATATGTATGTATGTTCTATATTTTTTTAAAAATAAAGCACTCAAGAAGTTATCTTAATATCCCAATGGACAGGGTCTCTCACACACACTTTTTCCTCTCCTGTCACTGTTAAAACTTAGTTATACAAAGGGCCAGGTGGTGGCGCAATGGTTAAGGCAGCTGGATCCCACAACTGACAATGCAGTTTGAATCCGTGACCTCGTGGCTTGAAAAACACACTTGGAGTACATGCGTGCATGCCCAGAACCTTGAGAGGAGAATGGGAAAGGGATTGAGGTGTGCGTATACCTCTGGAGGGTGCTTTCTCACTTTCCTACTCTCTCTCCTGCTTTCTCTCTCTCTAGCAAGGCACATGTCCTGTGCAAAAAAAGATATATATATAACAAAATCAGTGCTCTATATACACACATACACACATATACGTGTGTATTGCATCATCATAATATCTTTCTCAAATATTCCAGTCCCCAAAGGGGATGACTAAACTAAGAGAGCACAACCTTGCCCACTGGCCAGACTCCCATGTACCCTGTGGTAACACTGGACCCATCAGATGACTCTGCGTATATGCTTCTATGAGTTGGTAAATGACTTGTTGAGAAAAGCAGTAATCCTGTGGGCACCTCGTTCTATTCCAAACCTCTCAGAATGCATGAACACACCATTCATTACTCTGCACAAAGCTACGCCTTCCCCAAAGTCTCTACCATGAAAGAGTGAAGGATTCTAAAAGAAGGCCTTACTTGCCATATTTTTAAAGTCAAGTTGTCAGTCTGAATGGAAAAATCTGAATGAAATCTGAATGCCCTAGTTGGGGAGGTTTGTTTATGCTAGACATAAATATTAATAAATTAGGTATGTGATCACTCTTGTCTTCGACCTATTTAAGCAAAAAAAAAAAAGTCGGAAAACAGAGAAAGTTCGAACCCCCATCAGCTTCTTAAGCTCCTCACTGACAAATGCATATTGTCTTCCTCTACAGCTCCTCCAAAATCCCAGGTCCCTTCACAGCTTCCGATACTGGGGACCCATGAGCCCTAAGAAGCTAGGTGCCTGACACCTTGGCTCTCTTTCCATTCCGGCTTCCCTCTCATCTGGACCTGGGGTCATTTACAGTTCGTGACAAAGCTCATCACTTCCTAAGAGCACAATGTTCATTCACAGGAGCCAATGAATGAACAAATGCATGCTGGTGCCAAGGCTTCCGGAAGGAAAGGAAAGCTCACACCAAGTCTAAATCTAGCCACGCCTACAGCCTCCCACTTCTTCCCACCTGCTTCAGGCATCCTTCCCTCTACCAAAAAAAGGGAAAAAACTATGTAATTGTCTACAGGGCCTGCATTTCGTAGTGAAAAATTTAAACACATGAAGCTGAGAAAGCTTTTAAAAAGGGAGTGGGTCATCGTTTTCCAAATGGAGTCTCAGCTTTGACTTCTCAGCCGGCTTTCTCCCCTCCGCCATCCTCTCTGGGCTGACAGGGCGATCCTGCTAGCTTTCAAGGGTCTGCCCCAGCGGACGCGGGAAGCCTGCGCGCGGCTCTGCGTCTCCCGTAGCGGTGCTTGGGAACCGGCGCCAGCAACCCGAGGAATGCTACTGTGCTCTTTGCAGCCTCCAAGCACGGAGAAACTGGGACGGGGACAAGGCGACTTCCAACGGACCCAGCTTTCTCTCCCCTTCCTTCTCCACCCCTGTGCAGCCTTGAGGGGCTCGAGGCTGAGCCCGGGAAGGAAGCCGCTGCGGTGGCCGCGAGGTGCGGGCGAGCCGAGCGACTAAGGAAGGGCAAAGGCGGAAGCCCTGCGTCTCGCCCCTGGCTGCCGGACGACCACCGAGAGGCCTGCGGCGGCGGCTGACGCTTTTGTTCTCTGAGCCACCGAAAGCAGCAACTGTGTCACAAACTAGAGTTTGTGGCTGCCCGTTAAAATAAAACCAAACGGTCCTACGTTCGGTAGGAAAGGGCCCTCCGCAGAGGTTTCGGGGCGGAGGAGGGGATCTGCAGGTCCCGCGGGGTCGCGGGCTCCGGGTGGCTCTCGAGCAGCCAGCCGAGGGCCAGCCCCGTGCAGCCCGCGCCACGCCCTGCGGTCCCAGCGGTCCCCGGAGCCGGGGCCGTGCGGACCACGCCCTTCGCTCGCCCCAGCCGGCGGGGTGGGGGCGCGGTGAGCGGCTGCTGGCAGCCGGGGAGAAACAAAGGGATGAGATCACCCTGTAGAAAGGCCAGAGGGAACGCCTGAAGCTGAAAGCGAGAGGCATAGAGGGGCTGAGGGCCGCGAACCCAAGTCAATTCGCAGGGGGCGGGGCAGGGAGACCAAGGCCGAGAAAGGGAGAACTAAAGGCTTAGGGAAGAGAGGCCAAGTTAGTTTGAACACTCAAGAGCGAGGAACACATAGGGACAGAGAGGAGCCAAAATTAACCCTACTTGAAGAGGAGGAGGGCAGTTTGCTTAAACCCTCTCTGCTCCCTATCGTATTGTTCCCCTAAAACTGCCACGATGGGTACCAGTTCTTTTTATTACTTTGTGTGTGTATGTGTGTATGTGTGTGTGTGTATACACACTTATATATAAAGTAAATATATGTTATATACAAAGCACACACACACAACCTATAGTTAAAAAATACATATTTTTTTTAATTTGCCATAAGGGGGTCTGGCGTGCTGGTTAAGGGCACTGGACTCCCACATGGTCAACAGGCAGTTCGAGTCCCAGACCTGGCAGGTTGCTCTTTTCCTTTCCATCTCTCACTCTGTCCCTCTCTGGTCAAATTAAAATGAATAAAGTTATATAAAATAATTATTTTTAAGAATTTTGCCATAATGTGTCTATGCTGGCCAGAGACAGAGAAACAGAGGGAGAAGAAGAAAGCATCCCCCACAGGGAATGGTCAGGCTGCAGCAATCCCTCCTCTTCCATCTCTTCCCTTTTGAGGGGAGCACACAGACACAGTGCCTGAGTGTTTTTTGAGCCAAAGGTTCTGGACTGGAACATCCTTTGGCCATGTGGAGTCCAGCTTTCTTAACCATTTGGCCGTGGACTGGCCCATGTATAAGGTTTTCAAGGTATACAGTTCTGGGTTTTGTGTTAAGTCCAGGGTCTAAGAATGGGCTTCAAGGTGTCTCTGAGTCTGAAGAAGTTAGTATGTTAAGTTTATATGATTATTCTTGGGTTGCCTGTTCACCGGTCAACAGAATGTCAAAGAATGTCCCTTACACTCTAAAGGTTAAATGTTACTAGGGTACAGCATTATGGAAAAGAAAAATAAAAAGAAAAATACCTAAGATGAAAATGATATCAGAGGTGAGGAACTTAGTAACAGCTCTTTTTAGTTAATACCTATTACCTAGCTGAGATAACAGTTTAAAGGCAAGAGGCAAAAGGGAAATATGTTTTTATTCAAGGAAAGTTGGACTTAAGGAACTGGAAAACCAAGGTGGAGGGGGGTGGCAGAGAAACCTTCCACCTGCTGCCAGGAAGGTGTTGGCAGGGTAGTGGAGAAAAAGGCCTATGGGGTGTATTTTTGCCCCCGAGGGCTGGTTTTGCAGCAAACCACCAAAAGAGCAAACTTGAACCTCACTACATAACACTATTAACTAATAAAGATGTTGATTTGTGTCTAGGGCGATTCTTGTTCTCATCCACCTGTAAATGGATTGAGGGCAGGACTGTGTCTGGTTTCATATTTTAACATCAGTTCCTAGCATAGCTCATAGGATGTAGTGGCCACTCAATAAATATTAGTGGAGAAAATGAGTGAATTACCAACTGATGTGCATCTTCATTTCCCCTCCTCCCCATAAATTGATCAGTACCCAAGAGGCCCTGGATCAATTTCAATATCTGTTGGCAGCTATGAGTTATTGACAAAATCTTTTGCCAGTGGGTCTTTCTTCTGCCTAGGGGTAAGCATACACTCAGTAAGTCTTTCTCCTTAGACCTACACAAATCACCTCTCTTATATATACTTCTACTTGAGCTCATCACTTGCTCACATAAACCACTCTTTTTATTTTTTAATTTTATTCTCTTTTTCTGTTTTTCTCCTCACCTTCCAGCTACATCCCCCCTCATCCACCCATAGTGTTTCTTCTAACTTTTGCCTAAACAGTATGGCAAGTTTCCTTTTCATTCATTTTTCTTTTGATTGCTTTTGAGAATTTCATTATGACACAAAGCTATTGAATAAACAAGAATTTTGCCATAATTTCAATTTGCACTACTGTCGAGTGAGGCTAGCATAACACTTACGGAAACGAAAAGTGAAATATACTTTTTTCAAATAAAAGTCAGTATACAAAAATTGTCCTATTATCCTCCAAAAGTCAATAGGAAGTATTTTCTCCTATGTTTCTGTTGCAAATGCACAGAATTTTGGCTACATTTTGGATCAATCTAAATGTTATAAATAGGCGAGTCAGAACTTTTTAAAAGATTTTTTTGAAGGTTTTTGTTATAGGGCACATGTGCTCCCCAGGGAGAAACAGAGAGATAGTGAGAGGGAAAGTGAGAAATCACCCCTCAGGAGGGATGGTCACCACAAGCCCTTCTCCTCCAGTCTCCCCCTGGGATTTTAAGCATGCACACATGCATACCTGGCATGATTTTCAAGCTGCAGAGTACAGGTTGAACTGTAGTCAACCATGTGGGAGTCCAGAGCCCTAACCACTACACCACCTGCTGGCCCCAGGTCTGATCATGTTAGCATCACTTTATTTCTTTGGGGAAAGTGTTTTAAGTTTCAAGTATAACCATTTATTGTTGAATACAGTGCATTTGTAACTAGGAAATTGCTTGCCTTTCTAAGAGGCTGTTTCACTCAGATACTAACAGTTTTAGTTTCTGGGAAATGGAGAAAGATAACATTTCCATTATTAGAAAATTAAACTTTAAGGTAGATTACATGATTTTCTTCCAACCAAACTTCAGATTAGCAGAGTTCAATGAAAAGTGCTGAAAAGTGCTCTTTCACCTAGATTACAGACTCACAAGGTGCATATTTACCGCCAGGGATTCTTGTTTAAATCAGATTCATGGGTCTCACCTCTGGAAATGCTGATTGAGGGTGTCTGGTGTAATGCACCCCTTGTGGGCTGCTGTAAGCAGTTCGTAGACCACAGTGAGGGCAATAACCTGAGCCACATTCTTGTTTGGAAATAGCTTATTTCATTTTGTTGAAAATGTTTATATCATGTCAGAATTTTCTATTTATCCTCTATTACTTCTAACTTTATATTCAACTGGTCACCCAGTGGCAACTATTCCATTCAAATGACCAAGAATTCCAGTTCTAAATCCAGCACGCACTGAATGTAAGATAAATGGGCAGGGCTAACCATCACATCGAGCCTTTTCACAGCGTTAGAAACTGAGGCCTGGAGAATGAACAGTCACTGGTAGAACCAAGACTAGGCCTCAGCACCTCCTGGGTTTTGCTTGAGTGCCCAGGACCACAGGGAATGAGTAGGCTGAATTTGGGACTGAGTAGGTAACTGAGTTAGATCATTAGTGTCAAAAGCCAGGCTTTGGCCTAAGGCACTTGGCAGGTCTCAGTTTATTATCCATTCTGGGCCCAAGAGATCCTGATTATTAGACTAAACTGTTCCTCTGTTACATTTCAGAGAAGCTTGCTTTTGTGCTGCTGGGTGATTTGAATGGAATTATAAAAGCTGAAAATCATAGCCTAAAAAAACAGATGACGATTTTTGGCCCCAGAACCAAAATTTCCAAGTTTCCCTAATGTCATTGAATATTATCCTATGTAATGTAAATAAACTTTCTGTGTTTTATCACATTCACTAAATTATAGGATACATATTGATTCTTTGCAAAGTACACGTAAAGGTATAAATGACCCTGGTCCAGGAGCTATCCGGCCCTGGATGGGATGTCACAGACTGGATTACCAGATAATATTCTGCATATATTGTCAAAAATCTAAGAACAAAAGAGAATTTATACAGAGTGATAGTGGTGAAGCTTACAGCATTATACATATTTGCAATAATAGACTGGTTCAATTAGTTATTTTAATACAATTAGCCGACCTTAGTTAGCTGGTGTTACTTTGAATTTTCACGGATACCGCTGATTATCATATAATCACACAACTATACACCTTGAGGAAAAGCAAATACCTACAAGATAGTACACTTATTAGTAGAAATCATTTCCATCTATTAAAATTCTTATTGTGTTCAAGTAACGTAGGCTTTTATTTTTTTTTAATTATTTTATCGAACTTTATTTTAATTTGACCATAGAAGGACAGAGTGAGAGAGAAAGAGAGGGAAAATGAGAAAGCAAGCCGCCGGGTCTGGGACTCGCACTGCGGTTGGCCATGTGGGAGTCCAGTGCTTTTTAAGCACCATGCCACATGCTGGCCTCAACATAGGCTTTTAAAGTAAAAAACCATTGAACTCTAGTTTTCAAGGCCCTTCAGAAGTGTGTTTGGGAACACTCTGGTGTGCACAGGCCAAAAGTTTGATCACCTTGATGCAATCTGGCCTCACTGCAATCTTGTTTCTATTTCAACCCTATTGTCCTAAAAAGATGCACAGACCTTGGGGTTGTATGGAGCATCAGAGGTTTTCTAATTTCATCCTCTACTCAAAACATGTTTCCTACCTGGAAAATTTTAGAGTCAAAAACTTGTTACCACCTCCTTTGCATGTGGAGATTTGTCCTATATCACTAGACATTTTAAACACACCAGACCATCTGAATCGTTTTCCAGGTGCCCTGGACCTTCCTGCTAGGCATGCCATAGAATGTTCTTCCACTGTAACCACACACGGCTATTACGGTGAGGAGGCCTGGCACGGACGGCTACAGCTGCACTGCACTGTGTACATTTCTGGAAAATGGACTCGCCTTTATTTTCCCCCAAGAAACCACCAATTTACACATCTGTTCTTTGCAGCAGTGGATATAATTACCATGATGCTGTGTGTAGGCACATGACCCTCGGAAGGGGCACTGGTTAAACATCTGTAAACAGGGATAAACATCATATTGTCTCTTTCTCAAGCAATTTGAGCAATTTTGGCTGGAAGGAAAAATAATCTTTTGTCCAGTCAACGTTCAGCAGTATCTGCCTTTGGGAAAGTGTGACTGTGTGTGATTGCTTTTGCCCCAGGGAGGCAGATTTTGCTGAAGTAGTTTTGACTCAGGAATATTGTGTTCAAGTAAAATAGGACTTTTAAAAATAGACTGTAAAGGAGGTGTGCTGGAGTAGTCTTGGGTTTGCTCATTATTTCCTCAGATCTTCACAGGACACTTCAGTAAAGATAGTTTGCATTTCTTAAGTATCTTTCTCCAGAAAAAACTTGAAATTTTTCAGATAAATTCTTGTATTTCACTGTTTGATCTACTGTAGGTGGGTAAATCGACAAATATGTGACTTGCTCAAGGTCATACAGAAAAGAATTTAAATACTATTTGAATCACTTGCAACTTTATTCACAGCTCCAACCACTGTTTTTTTATATATATATATATATATATATATATATATATATATATACACACTGATATACTCTATCAACTGATACATTGAAAGCTATGGAGAAAACTTCAAACTCATGAGTCAATTGAACTGAGTTTCCCAGCCTTAGAAAGAATTATCCTATAACAGAAGTTATGCTTAAATGCCTATATATGATGGATTTGGTATAGAGGGAGTGGACAGGGAAGAGATGAATGTCAGTATTTGTTCTATATATTTTGGACAATATTCTTTTGCACTAATTTTTTAAAATTTCAAGTATCAGGCTAGCCCATGGCATGATGGTTAACAGCTGGTTCCCATATGATTGACTATGGGGTTTGAGTCCTGGTCCTGGCAGCTTCAGAAATAGACTGCATGCCCAAAATCCTGATGGGAGGGAGAAAAGGAGGAGAAAGGATTGTGGTGTGATCATTAACCCACGCAGGGTGCTTTCTCACCTTTCCCATCTCTCTCTCTTTCTCTCTCACCCTCTCTTTCTCTCCATCTCTCCTGCAAGCACATTTTTAAAATTTGCTTGCTAGCAAATTAAAAAAGAAAAAAGTCTGAAAATTTATTAATTCTTTGAAAAGTGAGAATTAAATCTATATTTCATGGAAAATCCATAAGCCCAAACAAGAACCAAATGCCATTTTTAATATATCAGCAATATTTATATCTGGATGAAATTACCCAAACTTTAGGGCTAGCACAGAACTGGGACTTCAGAGATAAGTCCCAGAGGCAAGGTGGGAACATCTAACATACAACCAGGAATGGGAAGCAGGTAGCGTATCTCTAAATAAAGGATTTGAATTTGATGGTTAAGTCTTTTCCAACTCATTACTTGTTAGAACTTGTAAGCTTAGCCTGGGGGAAATCAGAGGTTAGGCAGCAGGACCAGTGGTTGGCATAATGGTCATGTTGCTGGATTACCATGTAGTTGACTGCAGTTTGAGCCTTGGACCCTGTGACTTAATACCCACAATGGGCGTATTGTGTACATGCCCAAAGTCCTGCGAGGAGAATGGAGGAGAAGGGATTGCAGTGTGGTCATCTTCCCTGGGTGGGTGATTTCTGTCTTTCTTTCTCTCTCTGTCAGGGGTGCTCTATAGCAAAAATGTCTCTAAAATAAGGGGATGGGTATAGGCAACAAAGATTACCCTTGTGAACTAATGTATAGATCTCAAAAGTGAGAACAAAAACCATTCACCAAAACTTTGTCTATCCTTTGACCCTGGAAACACAATCCCATACTTTGGTCAAGAAAAAGCTAAGAAAATGTCTATCTTCTCCTAGTGTCAATTTCCTCCCATACGAGGTTTAGAAATCAAAGATCAGATTTTTAGCTCAGCTTATCTCTCACTTGAGTTTCTGCTGCATCTAATCTAACACTAGATCCTTCACCCTGACTCACACATTTTCTGGATAGTAGTTTTCTCTTTCAGAGGTTCTGAATAGAAGTTTCTTTGCAAATGTGTATAAAATTATACTGAATCCTCTGCTACTTTATAGAAATTCTTCTATAAATAGATTAGCTCCCATTTTGTCTTGAGATGGTGGCTTAAATCATAATCAAATATCCATTTCTATTGATTTTCATCAAAATCTGTTAACTGTTTCAAAATTTACCAGAGTGAAGGGGAGCGGGTGGTTAAGGGCGCTAGACTCCCACATGGCCAACCACAGTTTGAGTGCCAGACCTGGTGGCTTGCTTTCTCACTTTATCTCTCCCTCTCTCTCTCTCTCTCTCATTTACACTTTTCAAGGAGTCATTCTAGGTTAAGAAGCAGTAGCTGCTTTTATTTTTTAATTTTTATTCTTTTTTTTTTTAAGATTTTTGCCATAGCACACATGTGCTCACCAGAAAGAGACAAAAAAAGCTGAAATCACCCCTGGGGGGATGGCCATGCTGCAATCCCTTCTCCTTCATTCTCCTCTTGGCATTTTGTGCACATATGCACAAGCGCCTGGCATGTTTTTCAAGTGGCCAGGTCCAGGACTTGAATCAATATCAGCCATGTGGGAATCCAGTGCCTTGACCACCATGCCACTTGCTGGCCTCAACAGTGGCTGTTTTTAATCATAATGATATCAAAGTTATGCTATAAGAGATGATCAGGTTAGAAGCAAGCGTCTGCGGATCTACGTGTGCAGATTTGAGAGTTCTAGGAATGAAGTGTGTGAAGGTCCTGGTGCTGCCTATCTAGCGTAGATTTGGGGCAATGCACAGAACCAAAAACATCTGATGTTCCAACCCCAACTCTAGGATAGAATTGGGGGTGGAAAAGGAAGGACAAAACGGTAGAAAATAGGTATGAGAGGGAAAGAGAAAAGAGAGCTCAGAGAAAGTAGGGGATCCTAGATGCCAAGCTGAAGTTAACCTTAATGGTCTAAAAGGTAATTTGGTAGGGAAAAATATATGATTCACATCATCCTCTAAGTTTCATGTGTTTATATTATTAATATAGAGCTTCCTTTCTTGTGTAGATAAAACTTAATCCTCTCGAGGCCAGCAGATGGCGTAGCAGTTACGTCACCTGATTCCCACATGGCCAACTGTGGTTTGAGTCCTGGATCTGGTGGCTTGAAAAATTATGCTGGGCACATGTGCATGAGTGTCCAAGATCTTAGGAGGAGAATGGAGAAGAAGGGATTGCGGTGTGGCCATCCTCCCAGGGGGAATTCTCACTTTCCCTCTCACTGTCTCTGTCCCTCTCTCTCTTTCTCTCTGGTGAGTGCATGTGCCCTAAGGCAAAATCCTCTAAAAAAATTTGTTTAATACCCTTATAAATACAAAGGACCCAGGTAAGAACTCAGTCCGGCATATTATAGAATGAGTTCCACTACTTCCCATGGAAATATACCTAGTGAAGAGAGCACTGTGAGGGGTATAAAGAATAAAGATTAAAATGACCACAGCACGAGAGACAGTTGCTTCCTATTAGGCTCTCAAATTATTCAGTGTTTTCAGAGTTGGCTGTACCTTCCAGCAAGGCACTGACATCTAGACATTTGCATGCATGAGAATCATCTAAGGAGCTTGCAAATGAAGTCTCTACTTTAGAAGTCATTTTACAAATCTTCAGATGACACTAAGTCGGGTGATTCATAAACTCATGGCCAATGTGCTTAACTCACCCCTTCTGCCATTTACTAAATCACCAGGTTTTTGTTTCCTGACTTTCACTCTGAGTAACTAAAATTCATCACTGAGGAAAATAATGGGGTTTAGATAGAATTTTGAGAGTGTCCTGATTATATACTATCCCAATCCAATACATTTCTCACCCCTCACCCCCCATTTTAAAATTGTATTATTTCTCCACAGGAATTCTGTTGAAATCCATTTGAAACTATCTTCTCTTTCATGTCACATCAATCTCTTTGTTTAGCCTTTTGGTCTTCCCTTTCTTAGTCTTCCCTCTGCTTTAACATAGGTCTCTTTCCCTGGCATAAAAATAGCATTGTTGGGACCAGCAGTTGGCGTAATGGCTATGTTGCTGGACTCCCATGTAGTTGACTGCAGTTCGAGTCCCAGACCCAGTGGGACTTGTGCATGCGTGCCCAAGATCCTGAGAGGAGAATGGAGGAGAAGGGATTGCAGTGTGGCCACCACCCTCCCCCCGGGGGGGGGGGGGGGAGGTGAGTTCTCACTTTCTGTCTCTCTGTCTTTCTCTGTCTTTCTGGTGAGCGCATGCACCCTATTGCAAAAACCTCTCAAAAAAAAAAATGGCATTTTTTTTTACCACAGTCTTATTTTCTTCCTCCATTCAACACTGCTATGGTTTGAATCCTTGTGTCTCTCCAAAACTCATATTGAAACTTAAACCCCAATGCAATAGTATTAAAAAGTGAAGCCTTTAGAAGGTTATTAAAAGGGAATAATGACCTTATGAAAAGGTGTGGGAGAGTGAGTTTGTTCCTTTTTTTCCTGCCTTGTGAGAAAGCAGAAATAAGACTCCATCTTGGAAGCAGAGACTGGACTCTGAACCAGCCAGCTCCTTGATCTTGAACTCCCCAGCTTCTAGAAAACTAAGAAATAAGTTCCTGTTTATATAAATTACTCAGTCTGGGTTATTATGTTATAGTAGCATGAACAGACTGAGACAAACATGAAATTTATAGATCTGTGGTCTATGCTGAGAATTTTTTTCCTTCTACTTCAATCACTTTCTAAGTCCCTACACTCTGGCTTTCATTCTTAACACTACTAAATTGCCCACTCAGCATATATCTTATTCCTATTTTCAGTGATCTAGTTTCTGTTCTCTTTGTTTTTGATCATTCTGATTTAATGGTGCTGACTATTCTATTTTGGTATTCTTCTGTCATTGACTCCTATGATTCCTTATGTTAGTTCTTTTACTAACTCCCCTTTCTGTTTCTTTTCTTTTCTTTTCTTTTTTTTAAGAGAGATTTTTGCTATAGGGAGAATGTACTCACCAGAGAAACAGAGAGAGACAGAGAGACAGAAAGTGAGAGGTCACCTTCCAGGGAGATGGCCACACCACAATCCCTTATCTTCCATACCCTAAGGATCTTGTGCATGCACGTACACATGCCTGGTGTGAATTTAAGGTTTCAGACCTAGGACTCAAACCTCAGTAGACTGCTTGGGAGTCCAGCAACTTAACCATTATGCCATCTGCTGGTCTCTCTAATTCTTTTAATGAAGTATCTTCTGCCACTGAAAGGAGAGTAAAGCTTTCTCTCAGCTCTTCCTTTTCTAACTTTGTCCTCAGTTGAGGTCACAAAGATGAATAAGCTTTTAATAACCTTTCAAGTCACTAGTATCCTGTCCTTGCTTCCATTTCTGAATCTTTTTTTGTAATTGCCAGAGGACACATGGGATAGAGAGAGAGGAAACACCTCCCCAATGGGGCATGGCCATGCTACAATCCCTTCTCCATTTCTCTGTCTTATCAGAATTTTGGATATGCACACACACATGTTTTTGAAACTGCTGGGGGTGGGACTTGAACCACAGGCAACAATGTGAATCTGGGCCCCTTAGCTACTAGGCAATAGCTTTGGTCCACTGCTTCCACTTTTGGATCTTCAGTTATGCATTTCTTTCTGGATGCCTCAATTATACTATGTTGGAAATTCAAACCATTGTCTTCCTTTCAAGTTTTCAACCCTGACAATAACACTTTTATTCTACTAAATCTAAGTTAGAAATATTTCAATCATATTTATTTCTTCACTTACTCTAGGGCAAGTTACAGAGTAGTGACTTAGCTTAGAAGATTCAGTGGGTTTAAGATGGGGGTAATGGAGTTAAGGGCTAACAATGGTGTTCAAGCCCGCAGAACAGAGCAGGAATGAGAGTCCAGTGGACAGGGGGCCCCTATCTCAAAGACTAGGAAGAAATATTTGATAACACCCACCTGAAAAAGCCATAAACCCAAAATAAGGTTGGGGTATAGAATTAGCAATTTAAAAATTAGGGAAATGAGAATGAAAGCAAGTAGATCTGCAGAAGGGCTCAAGGTAATTGGCTAAAACTAGGACTGCTTCCAGGACTTGCCTTGTTGCATACTGCTGGTACCCCATGGCCACTGTTCAGCCAAATTATAAGGACTATGAACCATGTATATTAACAGACTTTGATTCATGTCCCGTAAGCATTGAAAATGACCCATCTTTCTTCAAAGTCTACAAATAGCTTTACATTTAAACTCCAATTGTGAAGCTGACCCTGTAGCCTAGTGGTTAAGGGAGTTGGATTCTACATGGCTTACTGTGGTTGGAATCCCAGCCATGGTGCCTTGAGAAACATGCCAGACATGTGTACATGTATGTTTAAAATCCTGACAAGATAGAAAAATGTAGAATGAACTGCAGGATAATCACATCCCATGTTTTCTCACTTTTCTCTCTGTTTCTCTCTGGAGAATCCACACATCCTCTGACAATTAAGAAAAAATAAAGTCGGGACCAGCAGTTAGCGTAATAGCTATGTCGCTGGACTCCCATGTAGTCGACCGCGGTTCGCATCCCAGACCCAATGGCTTAAAACTCATGCCGGGCGCATGTGCATGCGTGCCCAAGATCCTGAGAGGAGAATGGAGAAAAGGGGATTACGATGTGGCCATCTCCCTTGGGGGGTGATTTCTCACTTTCTATCTCTCTGTCTGTCTATCTGGCGAGCGCACGCGCCCTATAGCAAAAACCTATAAATAAATAAATAAATAAATTCTAAATAAATTCTAAGTTTTTTTTTTTTTTTTTTTTTTTTTTTTTTTTTTTTATTTTTTTTTGCCATAGGGCCTGTGTACTTGCTAGAGAGTCAAAGAGAGAGTGAGAGGAATGTGAAAAGTCGCACCCTGGGGGATGGCCATGCCTTAACTCCTTCTCCTCCTGGGATTTTGGCCATACATGCACATGTGTACAGCATGATTTTCAAGTTGCCAGGGACTCAAACCATGGTTAGCCATGTGGGACTATAGCACCTTAACCACTACACCACCTGTTGGCCCTTCCTCATTCAGAATAAGCTCTTGTCTTTCTGTCTTCTTACTCTTCCTATGCAATCTTGTGTGCATAGGTACTGTAAATATCTCTTTTGCATTGTCTCTTCCTTAGCCAAAAGCTGCAAAAGATACAAATGTTGTGCCATCAGGCCAACTTATTTTTGGTAAAGCTTCATAATACACACCCACCTCCCCATAATTCTTTTTTAAAAATATTTATTTCATTTTATTTATTATTATTATTATTATTATTATTATTATTATTTGTATTTGCTTTAGTGCACATGTGCTCATCAGTGAGAGATAGACAAAGAGATAAAGAGGGAAGTAAGCTGCCAGGTCTGGGACTCGAACTGGGATTGGCCAGGTGGGAGTCCAGCACCTCAACCACTATACTACCCCCTGTTCCCATCCTCCTTAATTTTACCACCAAATACTCTTTACTTTTTTCTGAATGGTCCCCTCAGGTCTCTATGAGCATGCCCATGTCACATCATTTACCTTGAGTCTTTTCTCTTCTCCCCTCATACTGAGGGCTCTCCAAGCATTCCCATCTCTAAAAGCTTTAGTTTCCCCTGCCTCTACCAATTAGTCGCCACTGAGCTCTCACAGACCTGTGTTCTTTAATAATGGACTACCTCGTTTGCTACTTTCCATGAGTGTTATTCCACATTTTGTACAAATTCCCTAAATATCAGTCTTATTTTCCCTCTGTCTCAGTCAGTATGGGCTTCTATAACAAACTACCATGAACTGGGGAACTTATAAACAACAGAAATTTGTCTCTGACAGTTCTGGGTGCTAGGAAATCCAAAATCAAAGTGCTGGGAGATTCAGTATCTGGTGAGGGCCTGCTTTCTGGCTCACAGACACAGCCACCTCATTATGTTCTCACATGGTAGAAGGGGCAAGGCAGCTCTATGAGGTCTCTGTTTGAGGACACTGATGCATTGATGAAGGCTCTGCTCTCATAATCTAATCACTTCTCTAAGGCCTCACCTCCTCACATCATCACATCAAGGGTGAAGATTTCAGGAGATGAATTCAAGGATACAAACATTCTGACCATATCACCCTCCTTGGTGGTGGGGCCTATCACAATCTGTTTCATAGTATTTAATAGAGTTAGGTCCATGATAGGGGCTTAGGAAATGCAGGTTTGTTGTTTTCCTGGAAAGAGACACTTATTATTATAAAACAGGGTGATAAAAGGGTTTTGGACATATAACTGGGCACCAAATTGCAAACAAGTCTTAATGGAGAGGTCTCTTTTTGTCTATCCTGATTATATCTTCGACTTAAGAAATGGTAATCTACTAAGGGTACTGCGAGTATTTCTGAGGGCTTATGTTTGATTCAGAAGTCCTTCAAGGTTTCCCCCTCCTCTGTCTTGTATTACTTCTACATTCTCCCATTTCTTTGGTATAATCTGAAAGTTTTCTTTCTTCCTCTCTTTCTCTCATTAAGACCTTTCTGAATCCCCATCTGTAGCAACCAACACTAAGTCCTTACTACATCACCAAGGCACATTGTTCAAAGCTTGAGTGCCGTATAATTTTTTCAGTCTTTTTCTTCAGCTTCAGTTTTTAATCAAAAGGCACAGTTAATTGGATCCAATAAATAGCAAAAATAAAACAAAACAAAACTTCCTAGCACAGTAGTAATTAGTTGTATAAGCAAAGCAAACCTGGGAAATGACAGCTTTGGAAGTTTCCACTGTGCATATAAACAGTTGGCATAACTGGAGCTGCTTGCAGGAAAAAATCTTTATAGGTCACAAATGTTGGACAGATTGGTGGCCTAGGCCAGACAATCTGTTTATCTAAGGCTGACTTACCCTTGGCACTGAGTTTCTGGACCCTGACAGTGAGAAAATATTAGGAGACTCTTAGATCATGGTTCAAGAATAATCTTATCAAGAGGCATAATCCAATATGCCTTGGTTTTAGTAGCATATTTTGAATTTTCAACGTTAGTGCAATGTTTTACTTTTATAAAATTATTAAACCACAGTTCTAATAAATGACAATTGACCATTATTTTAAACCCAACTAGAAACTTTAAAAATCCCTAAAAATTTCATAATTTGAGTTTCGTGTGTACATGTTTCCACACCACTTTATTTTTTTTATTTTGTGAGATCTCTTGCTGTCTTAAGTTTTTGACAAGAGCAATGCAGAAAAGCCTCAAGAAATATTTTTTTCTGGGAAATTTCTAACCAATTTACAAAAGTAGGAGTCTCATTTTAACACATTAGGTTTATTTTAAAGCTTGAAAACTAACTGAGTTGACAAGGGTTCATAGAATAAAAAGGAAAATTGTTCTGAAATACAGTAAGAGGTTTTAGGGTATTTTTGTGGCAACAAGAGACTAACACTCATTGGATTATAAATATTAAAATTCAGTTAGCTCCCATTTAGTATGGGGAAGGGCTAAGTTCAGTCAAGTTTGGCTAAGCCTAATAGATGAAGATAAAGGTGAAACAGTTGAAAAAATGATCTCTTCAGTGCTTCTACTCTGATTCTACTTAGATTTTTTTTCTGTCACTTTTTGAACCGTGAGGAGTAGGTCAAATTTGGCTGGGCCTCACTATTCCTTTAAGCAAAGAATAACCTGCTTTTGCTCATTTGAAGAGGTTGTAGTAAATGAATTGCAACAACATATGAAATGGAGATACTGCATCAAAAGCTGTACCCCAGCCTAACAAGGATGTCATGAAGAGGAATTAATGCATTCTATAGTAGGAATGACCATATCTAGTCTTATATTTGATCTATATCCATTAGTTTATAGTAGGCACTCAATAAATATTTCCTGATGAATAAATGAATGACTCTTAGACAAGGCAGATTCTAAAATCCCTTCTAGCTCTGAGGTACTATGAAAGCAATACATGATCTACTGATAAACTGAAATAACACAGGGGGCAACCATATACACTTCAAATATGTCACACTCGGCGGAAAGATGAACGTTAAATAGCTTCCTTAGGCTTCCTGCCTCAACAACGCTTTAGATTCAAGCATTGGAAGAAAACCTACATGGCAGAGCAATGATCTCCCTTCTATCTATAATGCAGCCTCCCATGGAGATCAACCTTTGAGGATGCCAGGAGCTTTGGATTTTGATTAGAGGTTAGTTTATAACCATATCACTGATAGTATAACCATATCATCGCTTGACATTTTGCCGTTTGCCATTACATATTTTATCCTTCAATTCCTACAAATCAAATTTTCTCTTAAAATGTCTTGGAAAGTCTTAAAATTTTATTTTATTATTTCTTTAAAGCCCTCCACTTATAAGTCACTGAGTCTGGGAAAACACATACACAGAATTCCACAACTATGTGGAATCACAGGGCACTTAGTAACCATAAAAGATTTTTCTTTTTGCCTTGAAACTTAAATCTTTCGTAGAAGATCTTGCTATTTTTATCTTGAAATGTTTTTTGCTATGTTGGCTTTTTGAAGATTAGCCTGGAATGCAAATAGGACATGCGATGGATGTTCTATCTCACTCAGTGCTTAGAATGCCTCATGGTGTCTGACTTATTGCTACAGGTTTGTTATCCTTTCTCCACCAATGTTTGAACTCCTCCCACTCTCACCCATTCATCACCCTGATAGTCCTGTCCACAGACTATCAGGTAAAATACAATAATCAGTCAAAGCCAGATGGTGCCAGTGGCAAAAGCAAGCATTTCCCCTTATGGTGCCTACAATAAATAAATAAATAATACAGTCACATTTGACAATTTAATGAGTATAAATTTACCACAGCAGGAAAATCCTCCCCAAATATTTAAACAATTAAAATGTAAAAGGAGAAACAAATAAGCATTTTGTAATGGTAGGCAGGACTAAGTTCCTCTCCCATTACTCTTAGGAAATTTACTGCATCACATATCTTACACTGACAGTTGGACTGAAAGAAATATATGTGATGCTGCAGGTCAAGATTAAGGGACAGAAATCAGGAAGGACATGGAGGAAGGTGGAATAGATGCATTAGCTCTAGCTGCTATAAAATAACTTTTAACACATTCTTACTATTACATCTGAGCAGAATTTAAATGCACGTATGCATTCATTCATTCAATGAATATTTCTTGAGCATCTGATATGTGCCAGGCCCTGTCCTAAATTCCAAGAAACATAAATCACTAAAATATCATGGTGCCCTCACAGACTTTACACACCACTGATGTGAGTAGATTATAATGAGTATCTTGAGTGGATACAAGGGCTTACAAGAAAATTAAAGAGGACCAGATAGGGAGTGTAGGGGTGGGGTTACCATTTTATATAGTGTTGTGAGAGAAAGTCTCCCTGATGAGATTCAAACAAGTGAGAATTGAGGAGAGCCCCGAGGACAGAAAAAGCTAATAATATGTTGCAACAATTATTTCAGGAAGAAAGGATAGTGAGTGTAAAAGGCCCAAAGATATTACAATAATCCAAGTGAAGAGTATCCATAGCTTAGGCCTGATTTCTCAGTATAAGGTGGTATCAGTAAAATTCTTGGGTTGTATTAGGATGATAAGAGAGCTCACCTTATTGAAGGAAGGTCAGAGAACCAGGCTCAAATGTGATCAAGAACCAAGAAAAAATGGCCCTTAAAAACATAGTTAAGGCAAGAACCACCAGCTGGTCAGGATGTGAGTCCATGGGTATCACAGCCGAAGATTCTGGATACTAACCTTACTGTGGAAAGTTTGTCATTATCATTGCATCTTTGCATCATGCCTTGAAGATTCAAAATGGCAGAGTCTAGGTCTTGTGATGCCCGCTTTCTACCTCCCTGTAAGTGTTGAACCCCTTCTGATTCTAGGTTGAGGCAGATGCAAATGTCTATCTTTCCTTTCTTGGCCACATCTGTAAGATATGCCAACTACATGGGAGTTTCAGACTCTGAGCTCTAAGGAATGTTGAAAGCACAGGATCTGCAAAGTTTAGGTCAATGGTATTAATATCTCATTTCTCAGTTAGCCAGCTGTATGGTCATCAAAATTCAGACATGTACACGTGCACACACACATATACACACAGAACTCCAAATCCAGAAACCAGTCTTTTAAGAAGAATTCCTATTAAAATGTATTTAGATACATGATTTATTTAACATAGATGTAATAGCCATGGCAGCTTTAACAATAAGCAACAGTGACTGCTAAGTGCTTACTACATGTCTATAGGTATAGTTTTGAGTGCTGTTCCTGTAGTAGCACATGTACTCCTTTAAATCTTATGGAGTTCAAGTTTTTAGACCTATTAATGTCCTTTTATTTATAAAAGTTTCCCTCTGAACCACCAATATTAGTTGGATAGTCATATCTACAGAAGAAGAAATAACCTTTGACAAAAATGTCAAGGGTTAATTTTGTAACTCTTGAAAAATTTAGAAAATACTGCCTCAGGTTAATAAATTTATCTATGAGCATATTGTAGATTTTTAAATTGACACATGTAGGTCTACCACACTACACTATGAGCTATTTTAGGGTAAAGAGTGTTTGTTTATAATAAAATTATATATTTCTAGTACTAGGCATAGTTCTTGGCTAAAAGTACCTGATTAATACAAATTCATTGAATAAATGAATGATTTCCATATAATAGTTGAGGAAAAGATTGTTTCTGAAGATTAGTCTTAATGAAAAGGCTAATTGAAAAATAGGATGAAGGGGTCAAAAGGTGGCAAATAGAAAAATGACTTCTAGTCTTCATTTGTAAAAGAAACTTCTTCACTGATTATTTAAATTTAGGAAATTTTGGGACCAGCAGTTGGCATAATGACTACGTCGCTGAACTCCCATGTAGTCAACTATGGTTTGAGTCCTGGACCCAGTGGCTTAAACTTACGCCGGACATGTGTGCATGCATGCCCAAGATCCTGAGAGAAGAATGGAGGAGAAGGGATTGCAGCATGGCCATCCCCCCTTTTCTGTCTCTCTGTCTCTGTCTTCCTGACTATCGCATGCACCCTATAGCAAAAACCTCTCCAAAAAAAATATTTAGGAAATTTAAAGATATGTACATACAGAAATTAGAGCATAACAGTCCTCTTTTAACTCTTTAAAAGGAGCAGCTTTAATGCAAGAAGTTGTTATAGGAAGACCCTTTCCAAGTTGAATAATCTAGAGCACAGACCTTCCTAACATGTGCACCATGAAGAATTAGCTGCACGTGAGTATTTCAAAAGCTCTGCTCCCAGCCTTGCCACAGCAGCACAAGTGGGGCACTGCTGCAAGAGATTGGGGCTATGTGGGAGGCTGGGTTTGGGTCCTCACCCAAGGCCAGACCAACCTACATATGCCATGTGTGGTGTATGCTCCTGTAATCTTGGCTACCTGAGAGGCTAAGATAGGGTGACAATGGCCAAAACAAACTCTGTCCCCCAAGCTTCATCAGAAGGGTCTCTGGGGAGAATGGATGGGGCTGACCAGATAGATCTTAGACTGTGGAACTTTGCTTTAACCACTATAGTACCCTTTATCTATTGGGTCATCAGAAAAATCATGACATATTTTTTAGTTTTTCTATTCAAAAATGTGTCATGACTTTTCCCATGACTCAATATGTCATGGATTTGAATTCTGAGAAATATTTAACGGAATCAAAAAGCGTCTGCCGCAAACAAAAACAAAAACAACTAGGTAATCCTAATCTCTTTTTAGTTCTACTATTCAATGATAATTATCACCTTTAATTGAACAGACTAAGAAGATAACAACTTCCTTGGGAGGTTAAATAAAAAGGAAGTTAGTAGCTTTAATTGTAGACCTACTATGTGCAAGTGTTGTATAATGTCTTATGAAATCTAAAACAGAGAAGAACCTAAGTATGAACCTTAAGCAGTTTTCAAGGAAAAAAGAAAGGACTACGCACACACACACACACAAATACACACGCACTGGGTCACTGGAAAAGTCATGACGCATTTTTTGCATAGAAAAATACATCATGACTTTCTGACAACCCAGTATATGCATAAAATATACAAATGTCTACTCTCTCTCTCTCGACATAAATGTATATGTACAAAAATATATATGCATATATTTATGCATATACACATACAATAATGTACACATAAGTACATACACATAAACAACATGGGAGAGGAGGAATAGGAAAGAGAGGCAGGGGCTCTTCTAGGGGATCACTGTAGTAAATGCAGTGTGCAACCAGAGAAGAAATGGGGAAATACCTGATAGCATTTTTTTTCTTTTTTTTTCTTTTTTAGAGTTTTTTGCTATAGGGCACGTGCGCTCGCCAGACAGACAGAGAGAGACAGAGAGACAGAAAGCGAGAAATCACCCCCCAGGGGGGATGGTCACGCCGCAATCTCTTCTCCTCCAATCTCCTCTCGGAATCTTGGGCACGCACGCACATGCGCCCAGCATGAGTTTTAAGCCATCAGGTCCAGGACGTGAACCACGGTCGAATATGTGGGAGTCCAGCGACACAGCCATTATGCAACTGCTGGTCCCTCTAATAGCATTTTATTAAGGAGGTGAGTTTCCAAAAGAATTTTTGGAGGCAGAATACAATTTGGCAGAATGAAGGAAAGAAAGCTTTTCCAGTGGAGAAAATAGTATCAGTTTTAAAGCTAGAAAGGACTAAAAGTTCACATATAGAGAGAAGATGCCTAGAAACTTTGTCATCCCCTAGTTTAATCTTTAACCTTATACCAACTTAGGCCTAACCCGTTACTGGAATCAAAACAAAACTACCTTTTTAGTTCTAGAGAAATTGGCTAAAGTTTGGTTTAATTAGAATAATCAAGATTAGTTGGCTAATCTTGGAATAGCATATGATAACTAGGAACTTAAAATTTACAGTCAGCCCAACTATGGTGGCACAGACTGCTAAAACACGGCTCCTTTGCAGACAGCAATCACACAGAGGGCCCAGGTTTGACTCCAGGCCCACCTTAAAAGCTGGACTTCGTGGTATGGACCAGCTATTCAGGAGGATCACAAGACAGTAAGATCCTACCTTAATTAAAAAAAAAAAAAAAAAGGAAAAGAAAGAAAGAAAAGAAAAAAAAGGAAATGACAGTGGCCTGACACTGCAGTGTCTCTGTGTACATATCAGCTGAGGAGCCCAAACCCACTCTATAAGGTTCTGTTGAGAAAACAGCCTAATGAAAAAGTCTATGGAAACTGGAAGCAAAGGGAGGTATGGCTAAGTCATAGAAAGGAAAATGAATTCTGTCCTAGAAGTGGCTGCAAGTGCTTTTACCTGTGACTGGTTGGTCTCTCAAAGTTCCACCACATTGTAGCAAATCAATGTCTCCAATGTTGAATGTTCGCCTCTCTCATCTGCTTTCTCAGCAACCCAAACTACTCATGCATCTTCTCTACCTCCCACATAATCACCAAAATAAAAAATGTATAACTGAAAAAGTGGCGCATATTTTTCAGTTAAAGTCTGTTTCATCTCGCTTTTCCTACGGTCATTCACTCCCTAGACAAGAAATTTATGTTTCTTTTATTCTTCCCAAACTTGATTTTGGAATAGGCCCCGTGTCAAGCTGCAAGTGAGTTGTGTTTCCAAACCCTGTTTTGCAGATTACCAGTTTGAAGTCTGGACTATTATTTCCTGAAGAAATGAATGTCAGAAGTGTCTAAGCTCTCCTCTAAGCCAAAAGTATATATATTTAATTTCTATGTTATTTAGCATTAATTCAAGGGGAACTGGTATTAGTTCTAAATGACCATAGACCATTATTTTCCCTTCTTAAAAAGAAAACAGACTGGGGCCAGCAGGTGGCATGGTAGATAAGGCAGATGGACTCCCACATGGCTGACCATGGTTTGAGTCCCAGACCTGGCAGCTTGCTTTTGTACTTTCCTTGTCTCTGACTCTCTCTGATCAACTTCAAGAAATAGAATAAAATAGTGACAACGAATTAAATAATTCTCTAAAGAAAAGAGAACAGACTAAATTGAGGATATTTCTCCTTCACCATAATTACAAGGGAAAGCCCATTCCTTTCCAGCTCCACTGTTCAGAAAGAATCATAATTTTGTGTGCAAGAGATATAAGTTAGCTATTGGTAGGTCATTGCTTTCTTGGACATTTGTTCTTGTACTCCTCTGTAACAAAAAGCTACTGGAGTCTTTCCTGTCATATATCTGTTTGAGAATGGGTGCAACAACACATAGTTGGATGCTTCTGTAATGTGGGGGAACCAAGAAAAACAGCAGCAACTAAGCATTATGGTGAAATTTTTCTCTGACTAGAAATTGAAGAAACTGCAAGGTAAGTGTGCACATGCAGCTACATGCCATGTCATTAACAGAGAGGAAAGATCCAAAAACTTCCCCAGGGTTCCTGTGAGAGCAATACCAGACGATGCCAGCTTTCGATGTAAGGAAAGGGCTGAATGTCAACCACCAGATTTAGGAGGCAGAATAATTGGCTAGGAAGACTGTAACTGTATATTTTAAAGTGACGACTCATCCTTAGCCTAGATAATGAGAAGTTTACAGTGTCAAGTATGGCTCTCCTTTCTACCATGTTGAAGTATCTCTCTACAAAATGGTGACTGTTATTTGCTGAAGCAACCAGCTGGCATCACTTGGGTGAAATCCAAGTCTGTGTGGTTTTAGCTGTGTGTGAAAGATCTGTTAGGTGCCCAATTATGGAGTGTGCCAGAAGTAGGCAGTTTCCATGATTGATCGGTGAAAGCTGGACAACCACATTCTGCCATCACATGCTACTCGCAGGACCCTGATACTTGCTCACTTGTGCAGGCTCTGTTTATTCAACCCCTGGTTAGTTATAGCCTAGCACTGGATTGGAGCTATACATAGGCAATGAAAAACATAGCGTGTATCCTAAAGTAACGCCTGATGTAGCAAAAGAAATAGACATGTCAACAAATAATT
The DNA here is from genome assembly GCA_026018925.1 of Tupaia tana. Classification (NCBI taxonomy): domain Eukaryota; kingdom Metazoa; phylum Chordata; class Mammalia; order Scandentia; family Tupaiidae; genus Tupaia; species Tupaia tana. Next base: position 18,324,849 of record JAKSZU010000020.1, on the reverse strand, counting down.
ATCATAAAGTCTGTTTAACATTGTTGTAGAGGCATGTACTAGACACAACGATGACACCAAGGGGAGGATGATCACATCCAACTGGAGGACCAGAGAGACTCCGTAACGCAGAAAACAACTCGAGCCACATTGTGGAAATAAACTGGGAATGTGTTGTGTAGAAAAGGAAAGGAAGAACAACCCTATAGACAAAAGGAACAGTGTTTGGAAAGAGAAAAAAGATGAAGTGGTATGAGTTAATACATGAAATAACACAATTGCAATAGAGTAGGCGGTGTGATGAGGGGTGGGGTTTGAAGTTTGCAGAGAAATGTCTGGATCTAAGAATAATTGGTTATTGTTTCTGTTTTTGTTTTTGTTTTGCTTTCAATCAGATTGAGAGCTTTTCTGAAAAGCAGATAAAAGAAATGTGATGTGTTAGAAAGGAACACAGCTTAGATGGGAAATCCTCTTAAGTAAAGAGGCAGAAAAAGAGCATTCCAGGAAGCAACACATGCAAACGTCTTGAAGAGGGAATATACATGATATGTTTTAAAAACTAAAAAGGAGCGGGAACTAGCAATTAACATAATGGCTGTGTCGCTGGACTCCCAGTAGTCGACCGCGGTTTGCGCCCCAGACTTGGTGGCTTAAAACTCACGCCGGGCGCGTATGCGTGCGTGCCCAAGATCCCAAGAGGAGAATGGGGGAGAAGGGATTGCGGTGTGACCATCCCCCCTGGGGGGTTATTTCTCACTTTCTGTCTCTCTGTCTCTCTCTGTCTGGCAAGCGCACGTGCCCTATAGCAAAAATCTCTCAAAAAAAAAAAAAAAAAAAAAAAGAAAAAACTAAAAAGGAGGGATGGTCCTATAGCCTAGTGGTTAAGGGAACCAGATCTTTCATGCCCAACCACAGTTCAAATATTGGCCCAAACAGCTTGATAAACACATGTGTATGCATGCCCACAATTCTGACATAATGGAGAAATGGAGCAGAGGGGATTTGCAGCATGACCACACCCCACTGGGAGGTGCTTTCTCCCTTCCCCTCTCTCTCTCTCTCAGTATCTCTCTGGCAAGCATGCACACCTCCTGGCAATTAAAACAGCAACAAAAAAATAAATAAAAATAAAAAATAAGCTTTGGACTTGGTATGGTTTTAAGAAGTTAAGAAGAAGGCAAGGCCAGAATAATATAGGCTTCTATAGGCTTTGGTAATAAAGAATTTGGTTTTGATTCTAAATGGAATAAGAAGCTGTCAAAGGTTTTTAAATAGGAGAGACACATAATCTGATAAGCCCTTTTTAAAAAAAACCCACTCTAGCTACTGGGAAGAATGTAAGGGATTGAAAACAGAAATAGGGAGATTAAAAAGGGAAGGCTACCATAAAAAACAACAAAACCCTGGCTTTTGACATGAAGTGGATGAATATGGAAGATTTACTGCTGAGTGAAGCAAGCTAGACTATGAAGGAGAGGCATTGTATGTCCCCACTTAATACATACCAAGTGTCTGCACTCTATGACTGAAACTGATTGACTAAAGGATATAGAAACACAGTATATAGATGTAAATACCAGACATAGTGTGAAAAAGGAGGGTCTGAGAAAAGACATTTAGAAGAAAAATAGGGAGGCAAAGCATTAATGGGACAAAGAAATGTGGTATCTGTTGAAGATATTTTATCATTTTATCATTTTATCAACTGTCCTTGGGAGAAATGTTCACCTGTTGAAATATTCATTTTGTAAGCTAAATAACGTGATTGAATGTATAAAAGAAAGTGAAATAAAAAATGAAAAAAATTCAAAAAAAGAACTAAAAAAACTTAAAAAGAGAAAGACAGTTACTTTTCACAAATTCTTTCATCTGTCAAGAAAATTTCATTAGTTGTTTTTACATCATTCTGCACCTATTCACTTCATAATAGAGCTTAGAGATATTTCTATTTTAAAATATGCATAAATATATGTCTTATAACTTTCATAATTTGGACAATTTTATTGCCCCTTCTATGAAATAAAAGGTTAACACACTTACACAATTATGTCATTTCTCTTCAACCATCTCTTCTAGATATTCTCACCTTTTTTTGGTAATGTTAAGATTTAAGACATATTTATATTATATTTATATTCTGGTCTATATACAAAATTTCAAGAATATTTAGTTTTATATTTAAATGCCTTTTATGCTCACTGTATTTCTTCTTACTAATTTCTCTGAAACTGAGGTATTATTATTATTATTGTCATCACTTTGATATAGCTCTATAATTCTGGATTTTAGCTATGAAGTCTATTTCATTTAATTTTGAATCGGTAATAATTTGGTCAAGAATAAAATTATTGTCATAACTTCTGCCTCAAAAAAAAAAAAGGGAAGGCTATTTCATTAGTCTCTATGAGAGATGACTGGGCTGGAGAGAACTAGAGATGGGGAAAAGTAGATAGAATCAAGACATATTTTTGAGGTAGGGAATAAGGAAAACAGGAATAAAATTGTTTTTGGTGTATTTGTTTTCTACTTAGAGTGAGAGAAAATTAGTTCTAATGAAAAAAGGAAGATATAGGGATGAATCAAGCATTCGATTTCTTTCTTTCTTTTTTTTTTGGAGAGGTTTTTGCTATAGGGTGCGTGCGCTCGCCAGACAGACAGTGAGAGACAGAGAGACAGAAAGTGAGAAATCACCCCCCAGGGGTTATGACCACGCCACAATCCCTTCTCCTCCATTCTCCTCTCGGGATCTTGGGCACGCGCGCACACACGCCCAGCGTGAGTTTTAAGCCACCGGGTCTGGGACGCGAACTGCAGTCGACTGCATGGGAGTCCAGTGATATAGCCATTGTGCTAACTGCTGGTCCCCAAGCATTTGATTTCTGACTGGATGAGGAAGGGAAGAAATCTGGGGAAAAGACATGATGACTTACTTTGGGGCATGTTGAAATTAGAGTTCCTTTGGGTCAGCAGAAAAATGTTTCCTGAGAACAGTTATATATAAAGCTCCAAGATAGAAAATAGGTTTGGCTGAAGAGTCTATACCATTTGTGACCCGCTAGTTCACGTGAGAGTTATGGCATTGATTCAATCATTCCTGGTGTTTGGTGTTAAGTGAGAATATGCAGGAATAAGGATAAAGGCTTGGGTAACACCAACTTAACAGAGATTGGTAGAAAAAGGAATGTAGGGGATTGGAAGAGGGTGATCTGCAATATAAGAGGAAAAATAGCAGAAATAGGTATTTTAAGAGCTAAGAGATTCAAGAAACAAGGCATATGTCATGATGTCAAATTTCCCAGAGAAGGGGAGCAAGACAGTTTCACTTATCTGAAAGTTTACTGACCCTTCTATTTGTCTTGTGTACTCCCTTAGAGTCTAACACAGAGCTCATCACAGAGAAGATATAAATCAATATGCATTTCTTGAACCAAGCATTGAACTCGATACCATAACTTCAAAGAGTTTGCAAACAAACCCTTGGGATAAATCAGGTGTATATAAACACAAATGGATGACAAAATATGTCTCTGTTTGATGAATGACAAGGGAGTAGGACAGGCAATATGTGCTACAGAAGATCTAAGAAGGGAGGAAGTCACAGAGAAATGTGGTGGTCAGTAAAGCCTTCGAAGCCTTGATTCAGGGCTCAAAATTTGGGTAAAATTGAACTAGTCAAAAACAGATCTTTCCAAGTAGTGGGAATGATGAAGAATGAAAATATAGGAAGGCCAGGGCCGGCAGGCGGCATGGTGGTTAAAGGCACTGGATTTCCATATGTTCAACTGTGGTCTGGGTCCTGGACCTAGAGGCTTGCTTTCTCCCTTTCTCTCTCTCTCTGTGTCTCTCTCTGGTCAAATTTTTAAAAATAACAACAACAACAATAATAATAATAAATGGAATTAAATAAATAAATAATTCTTTAAAAAAAAAAAAAGTATAGGAAGACCAATAAATATATCATGTAAGTCTGACCAGTCCGAATGTCAAATTAAAGAGTTTTGCTATAGAATAAGCTATCATATAAGTTGGAAAGCCTTAGAGATCACTTAAATGATAATCTGGACAGATTAAATTTGTTGAAATTTACAAGCCTGGTTAATACCAGAGCCAGTAAAGGATATGGCAAGAACATGAGGATTGGTAATAGATCCTGAAAAACCTTGAGAACAATTATAAATAAATAAATTAGAATTAACCATTTAAACAGAGAAACAATGAAAACTTTAGAAAAAGTGGAATTAAATGTAAGATTAACCATCAGGCAGTGTGCAGAAATGATACTGAAAACAGGGAATTTTAGTGACTATCTAGTCCTTTTCACCTAAAGTTTCTCATCTGAACTACAAAACACACATTGAAAAATGGTTTACTACTTCCTGTTCTTCCAAGGATTGTTTATAACTAATACCTATATAGGTACATAGAAGAGGGACTAATTACATAAATTACGGATATTAAAGCCTTACAAATTTTGGGTTTTGATTTTCTTCTGCAATGTTGATTGAGAAAGGCTGACAGAAGATAGGGATGACAGACTGAAGACATTGCAAATAGACTTTGATGACTGGTAGCATGGCTTTCATCAAGGAAGAAAGAGTGATCAGTTATTTCCATGTTATGACCTAGGAAACTGAGAATGTGCTGGTATCTATAAAAGATATTATTAAGAATAAGGGAGTCATGGGGCCAGCAGGTGGCATGGTGGTTAAAGTGCTGGACTCCTACATGGTCAACCGCAGTTCAAGTCCCAGACCTGGAGACTTGCTTTTTCTCTCTCTCTTTCCTGCTCTCTCTCTCTCTCTCTCTCTCTCTCTCTCTCTGGTGAACACACATACCCTAAAAATAATAATAAATGAAACAAATATTTTTAAAAAATAAGAATGGGGAGTCAGAAATCTAATCCAGGGAGAAGATCATTAGTTTAACATGAGGACACTTTCTGAGGTGATAATAAAGAATAAAGGAAAAAATAATTTTACTATCTGGAAATCTTGGATTATGGGAAAGCTGATTTTCCTATTTGCTTTTTTAATGGTTCTTATGATTTGATTTGTTGCAAATTATTATATACTCAAGTTGTGTAACAGTCACAATTTTGATAATATATGTTTAATAAAATAGATTTCAGAATGTATGTAAATCAATCAATTTCCAATGGCACTGGTATGATAATGGAGAATGGTAGAGACTAACAGGAAAACCCCTGACCAATGAAAGATAGGGTCTAGCGTAAAAAGAGACAACTATGATGACAAAATTTACATTTATCTTTTTAGCAACAGATATTTTTCCCTACAAGTGAGAATTAAAAACTGAATTTGATCTTCAGTATGGTTACGTCTATCTATGTATATTAGTGCTCAAATTTCTTAGATTCTTTCATGAATACTTTCCCTTGAGCTCATCACATTTTCTAGCTGATGAGCCATCTGTGGTCATAAATGTTCCTGTGAGATTTTACTAGAGAGTTATGGTTCAATTCCAAACTAAGTTATTCTATTTTATACCTCTAACCTTCTCCTCCTTTTTCAGTTATAGAAATCTCTATTTCCTCCTGTATACTACTTTCATCTAAGCAGCGTAGAATAAGATATTGAAGATGGAAGAAAGAATGTGCAAGAATCTAAGTCTTGTCCTTAGGTTTTCTATACAGCACTCCACTGTCCATCAGTGCGGAAGCACAAATCTGGCTGATTTATCAAAAAGCTATCACCTGTATCTTCCAATCAAAGGCAACCAAAGTCCAGAGGAAAACTGAATAAAAGGATTAGTATGAAAGCCTTATACACATGAAATGAATATTTAATATCGAATTGGGTTTTCCAGAGTAGCTTTCCCAAGTTATAGAAAAAGCAATCCCTTTCTTTCATTGGGGTAAATAAATTCTTGATAGTTAAGAAAATATTGCAAATGGGGGGGGGGGGTCGGCAGGTGGCGTGGTGTTTAAAGGCACTGGATTCCCACATGGCCGACCACAGTTCAAGTGTCAGATCTGGCAGCTTGCTTCATCGCTTTCCCTTTCTTTCTCTCTCTGCCTCTATTATTAATTTAAAAATAATAATAACAAATGGAATTAAATAAATAAATTATTCTTTAAAAAATAAAATACAATATTGCAAATGGTTCTTTTCAGTAGAGAGAACAAATGAAGAAAACAAATGAAACCCTCACTTAGGATTTTTCTAAAGAAAGAGTAAGTGGTTTGTTGTGTTTTTGTTTTGTTTTGCTTTGGCTTTTGGGTTTTTGTCACAGGAAAGGTATGCTCCCTGGTGAGAAAGAAAAAGACAGAGGAAAAGTGAGAACTCACCACCCCCCCCCCCCCCCCAGGGGAATGGTCACATCACAATCCCTTTTCCATCCTCCTCTTGGAATTTTGGGCATGCACACACAGTGCCCAGTGTGATTTTCAAGCTTCCAGGTCTAGGACTCGAACCATTTTCAACTGTATGGGAATGCAGTGCCTTTTTTTTTCTTTTTTTTTTTTGGAGAGATTTTCGCTATAGGGTGCGTGCGCTCGCCAGGCAGACAGAGAGAGACATAGAGACAGAAAGTGAGAAATCACCTCCCAGGGGGGATGGTCACACCACAATCCCTTCTCCTCCATTCTCCTCTCGGGATCTTGGGCACGCACGCACACGTGCCTGGCATGAGTTTTAAGCCATCGGGTCCAGGACGCGAACCACGGTTGACTACGTGGGAGTCCAGCGACATAGCCATTACGCTAACTGCTGGTTCCCTCCAGTCCCTAAATCACCACACCACTTGTTGACCCAAGAATAGATTTTCTTTTTTTAAAGAAGAATTATTTATTGAATTTTATTTATTATTATTCTATTTAACTTCGCTATAGGGCACATGTGCTCACCACAGCAAGACACACACAGAGAGAAAGTGAGAAGGCAAGCTGCTAGGTCTGAGACTCAAACCATGGTTGGCCATGTGGGGGTCTAGGACCTTAACCACTACACCACCTGCTAGCCACCAAATAGGTGTTTTTTTTTTTTTTTTTTTTTTTTTTTTTTTCTTTTTTTTGGAGAGGTTTTTGCTATAGGGCGCGTGCGCTCGCCAGACAGACAGAGAGAGACAGAGAGATAGAAAGCAGGAAATCACCCCCCAGGGGGGATGGCCACGCCGCAATCCCTTCTCCTCCATTCTCCTCTTGGGATCTTGGGCACGCACGCACACGCGCCCGGCGTGAGTTTAAGCCGCCGGGTCCGGGACTTGAACCGCGGTCGACTACGTGGGAGTCCAGCGACATAGCCATTACGCTAACTGCTGGTCCCCAAATAGGTGTTTTTTAAGTGAGACAATATCTTTTTCCCTTTCTTTGGGAATTACAGAAATTTTTAGAAATATTAATAAATATTAATGTCATATAGCTTTGATTTGGAAGAAAAATGTCCCAATTCCTAGATGAACATGAGATGGGGAGAGTTTATGATGGGTCACTTATGAAGTCTCACTCTTCTTTTTTTAATTATTTATTTTATTTTATTTATTCATTCATTTAATTTTTAATTTGACCAGAGAGAGGCAGAGGGTGAGAGTGAGAGAGAGGAAGTAGAAAGCAAGCCACCAGATTCAGGACTTGAACCCTGGTCAGCCATGTGGGAGTATCCAGCACCTTAACCACCACGCCCCCGGCTGGCCCCCAAGTCTCACTCTTTTGTCCTATATCTAAAATATTACTTTTTACAATTGAGTTTAAGAGAAAAGTCCTTTGAAATGCAATGTCCCACTCAAAATTTATTCATCACCTATTCCTCTTCCCCCATTAGGATTCTGGTAAGAGCTCAAATAATCCAAGTGGACTGCCCTCAATAAAATATGTATCTAAAGATCTAACTGCAAGTTCAATTGTTTAGAAACTGGAAACTTTTTTTAGAGAAATTCTTTCTTTGTTTTTTTGGTTGGGTCCAGGGTGGGAGGGTATAGGGGAAATTGAGACTATTCTGCAGGAATTCAGGTAAAACAATGAAAAGCATCCTTTGGAAAAACTGTTATAAAAACTAGTTTGACCATTAAGAGTTTTTCCTTCTCAGTTTATATTCCAAGCAGATAAATAGGTTTCTGAACCAAGCAAAATAAGAATGGGAAGACAATGTACATTCTAACAACTTCCAGCCAAATTTAGTTCCTAAGCTAATTATGTTAAGAGGTTCTGAAGCCACTTCAACAAGTAGTTAATTCCTGAGTTTGCTTAACCTTTGGAGAGTATTTAATTTACTTTTTCTTTGCCTCATTCGGCTCTTTTGTATATTCATTAATGGGAAGATATTAAGGTCTTTCCAATTTTCATTTAAAAATAACATTTTTGAAGAGTTATTGGAACTGGGATTACAAATAATGGATGTGAGGCTAATTACCAATATTCTACATTTAGAGCAAACTAGTGCATATGGAGACAACAGCTCTGTATTTTAGAAAGTGCCAATTTGCTAAAAATAGATAAATACGGTGATTATTGCTGGAATTAGTTCAAGAACATTCAAAATGAGATGAGTAATGTCAAGGAGTAGATTTCTCTAATATAAATCCAGTGAAACTGTTTGCCATTATTGCCAATTTTTTTTTTTCAGATACTGATCTTACAAACTAAAAAGAGAGATGTTAGAGTAAAGCTACTCCCATTAACAAGAATATATGGTAACTAGTCTTCCTTTCAGACAGGTGGTTCCTGCCCTAGTTAAGTTTGTTGGAAGACTTTGAAAACCCCTCTATGATTTCTTTGTGTTTTGTTTTGTTTTGAAGAGGTTTTTGCTATAGGACGCATGTGCTCACCAGAAAGACAGAGAGACAGAAAGTGAGAAATCACCCCCCAGGGGGGATGGCCACGCCACAGTCTCTTCTCTTGGGATCTTGGGCACACATGCATATGCACCCAGCATGAGTTTAAGCCACTGTGTCCAGGACTCAAACCACAGTCAACTACGTGGGAGTCCAGCGATATAGACATTACGCCAATTGCTGGTTCCATATCTATGATTTCTAGATATGGAGATTTGTCTTAACCTCCTCTTTTTCAGTACATAAACTCAAGGCTCACTCTTCTGTTTGAATATTGCTTTCTTTTATAGCTATCAAATGATGATAGCCTTACCAATAATAAATCCTACCAATAATACATAGCAAATTAAGACAGGCCAAAGGGAAAAAAATGAGTAGTCCACTACATTTGAAGTACATCCCTCTGATTTGGATAGCTGCTTTATTATAGACATATAGAAATGTATGCAGGGGTCTCTTAGCCAATTTACATTCTCACCAGATTTACAAGTATGGCCTTTCAGAAATTCTAATCCATGAGACCTAGCCTTCATACATCTCTGACATGACTGGCCCAGCAACAGTAACTAGCTGACCCACACTGGACCAATCAAATTCATTGATCCTCATTCTTTTTTTAAATCTTCTTTTTCTAAATTCATTCACCATTCTCCTCATTCTCTCTTTCTGACTCAGTACCTATCTTTAGAATTTTGAACTGAGAGACAGAGAAGCTAGAGTTGTTAATAACTGAGTCTTTGGGGGGGGGGGACAGCAGGTAGCATGGTGGCTAAAGGTGTTGGATTCCCACATGGTTAACCACGGTTCAAGTCCTGGACCTGGCAGCTTGCTTTCTTTCCCTCTATGTCTCTGTCTGGTCAAATTAAAAAATACTAACAACAACTGGAATTAATTAAAAAATTATTTTTAAAAACCGAGTCTTTTAAAAAAAGTTTTATTAAATTGCATTTATTATTTTTATTATTTGCTATAGGGCACATGCCTTTACCAGAGAGAGACAGAGAAAGAGACAGAGAGAAAGAAAGTGAGAAAGCAAGCCACCAGATCCGGGACTTAAACCGCAGTTGGCCATGTGGAAGTCTAGTACCTTAACCACCACATGATCTGCTGGCCCCAATAACTGAGTCTTTCTAAAGTAAGTTTCCAGAAAGGAAATTCATGAATTCCTACTGTAGACTTTCCCAGATCTGGTTCCCATGGACTTGGTGTTCAACCTCTTACCTGCATGTGATCTCTAGGGTTTGTTGTTGTTGTTGTTTCTTGGTGTTTTCTTGGCTTTTTTTTTTTTTTTCAAGTTTCTTGTCCATGCATTCCTTTTATAAACTCTTTATTTTTTTTTTATTAGGCCCAAAGGACACATAAACATAGAAATGTGTTTGTGTGTGTGTGTGTGTGTGTGTGTGTGTGCGCACGCACTGAAAGAGAGAGAGGTAGCTAGAGTGAAGGATTAAAGGTGATACTGAGCATTAGCTAACTGTAAATATAATTAAGTAAATTATTATTTCCTTCTGTATGCTAGTTTATTCCCAATTTTGTTTTTCTTTTTTTAGGTTTTTGGCATAGGGCATGTGCACTTGCCGGAAACAGTGAGAGAGGAAAAGTAAGAAATCATCCCCCAGGCAGGATGACCATACCACAGTCCCTTCGCCATTCTTCTCTCAGGATTTTGGACATGCCCACATACATGTGTAGGATGATTTTCAAGCTGCTGGGTCCAGGATGCAAACCACAGTTGGACATGTGAGAGTCCAGTGCCTTCATTATCATGCCATCTGCTGGCCCCACCGAAATTTTTAGTTAATATACATTTCTATTGCAGTCTAAATGATCTTCCTATATAAAAGTCTTTACCTTTTTTTATGTTCCACTTTTTTTTAAATTTTCTTTTAGAGAGATTTTTGCTATAGGGTTTCATGTACTTGCCGGAGAGACAGAGACTTAGAGACATAAAGTGAGAAATCACCCCCTAGGGGGAATAGCCATACCAAAATCCCTTCTCCTCCATTTTCCTCTCTGGATCTTGGGCACACACTCACATGTACCAGGCATGAGTTTTAAGTCTTCAGGTCCGGGACTCAAACCATGGCCAACTATGTGGGAGCCCAGCGTTGTAACCTTTATCCATCTGCTGGTCCCTATGTTCAACTTTTGACTTCTAGGAAAAATACTATCTCCTGCATTAACTTGATCCAATTGTTAATGGCTAAAAATATTTTTAACTATGCATATATTAAGAACTCAGTTTCTCTAGTTACTGAGTTTCATTGCTTATGTAACAATTTGAAATGTTTGTTGCATTAAAAAGAAAATTTATCCCAATCGTAACCAGGGACAGAGGAGAACTGAAATGTTCTTTGGAAAAATCTGGGCTCAGAAGGCTATTTATGGCACTGAGAGTTGAGTTTGGAAAGGCTCAGGATTGTATATTGCCTCTTCTGATCAAGACTTTATTTCTGTTGCTTTAAGAAGCACTGAGGTTATTATGAAAATGGTGCACAGGTGATAATCTTTGAAGTGCGCTTTCAACAAGCAAGCTGCATCTCTATTTTCAATCTTCCAACCAGTCCTAGGTTCCCGCTCCACTCTTCTGCCTGACTGGAACCTCATGTGATGGATGTGAGCACAGCATGCCCGGTCATCTTAATGCTGAGAACCCAGTTTGGAGGGAAGGTGGGGGTGGGGATGGGAGAGAAGCAGCTGACTTAGCAAACGGAGAGGAGATCTAACGTGAAGAAAAGACTAAAACAGAAAAAGACAAAAAGGAAACAAGCAGGTATTTCTAATATATTTAAATTGATCCTTGGGTCTCATGAACAATTTGAATATTTGCTCTCCTAAATTTTGTCACTGAAATTTTCAAAGGGAATAAATTAGCATGGCTAATATTTACTCTGCAGAGAATAGAAAGGAGGGGTGGGAATAGAGGCTGTATATATTCAATACAGAGAGCAAGGATACTTCTCGTTTGCAATAGAGCCATTGTTAAAAATCAAGTGACATGCCTCAATAATACCCTACATTTGGAAAACACATTGTTTGCAAACATTTTTATTTTTATCACTGTATTTGAGCCTCATACCGACGTAATGAAAAAAAAGTCAAGTCAGAATTTGGAAGGTTCTTTGTGTGCCTACTACACAGATGAATAAACTGAGGCTCAAAAAGATTGAGTTACTTACCCACGATCACATGACAAGCAATTGGCAGAGCCAGGTCTAGAACCCAGGGAAAGGGGTTTATTCCACTACAAAGACATGAAACAGGACATTAAACAAACAACATCTAAAAAAATAAGACCTATATATGATTAAGGATAGGAAATCTGGATGGTCGTGCTCCCATACCAAACCTGAAATGACTACAAGCATGCTACTGTAACCCAAGCAAACGGGATGAAGAATTATAATTTTGACTCACGATCATCATGTGAAGGGGACTAAAAAAGTTGAGTATGCATTTATGCTACTCCCAATCCAAATAGATACATAGGAGTGACCTTTTGTCCCAAAAGTCATCTTCTGTAATGATCTATCATGATGATCCCTCCTTGCCAACATTTAGTCCCTCAAGGAATGTTTATTGTGAAGGTACCATGAGCCAGGCATAACTTAAAATACCTCTTTGCCTAAAATATCTATATGGAAGTTAGAAGGAACACACTTTTTCAAGATCTCTTTTCATACTCTTACCCACTAAACATTAGCTTGAACTGGTCTTAGTCAGCAGAACTCCATTTAGGTCTAAGAGGAGAAAAGGACAAGACAACTTAACGCCAAGGAGCATTGAACAAGATATAGAATAAGGGTATGGTGATTGTGAAATACTACCCAATTTTAGCAGATGAAGACAAAAAACTTGATCTACAAATAATTTTGTCTTACTGCTCTTCTCCAGAGTATGTCAATTCAGTCAGAGAAAAAACACTATTGATACTTAGAGTCTGGCAAAGAATATTTTTATGAAAAGCTATGGTTTCAATTTGCCACATACTGTGCATGATATGCTACTTTAGAATCAAAATCCCTTCAGTCTATTCAAACCTAAGAAAGACACAATTGATCCAATTCTCATTCATTTAACAGACATTTGAGGGACTACTTACCATTCACCCTCCCTCTGCCTTCAAGCAAAATTTTTTTTTGAGGAATATTATTATGTGGCTACTTCAATGAGAAAGAAGGAAATCCAAGTGAAGGTAAAATTAATTCTTGAGCACACATCCCTAAGCATAGGCCAATAGTACATGCATTTTTTGAAGTTTGTGTGATCAATAAAATAAATCACCTAAACAGCAAGAGATAGAATCAGGGTCTATTTATAATAATTGTGCACCAAAGCAACAAGCACAAGTACTCGAGGCTGCAAAGGAAGAGCACATGAAGATCCAGGGCTGCGGACCATGTATTTGTCTAAAGTGGGACTCTGCTAACTTCAGAGGGGGCTGGCATGATGGTTGATACAAGAGGACCTGGAAGGAGGTTCCCATATAGTACCAGATATGAGGGCTTAGAAAGATAGTCTGTAAATGAGCTCATTTTATGCCTGCTTTCATTAAAAACTAATGGTTGTCATTTCTATGAGTCATTTAAAAAAAAAAAAAAAACATGATGATCAACTCTACTTTGAAATTTCATGGCATTAGATTTTTATTTAATCTACTAGGAATTCTATCAATTTAGATATGTCATAATTTGTGGGAAGACTATAATCCTGGTTCCATATTTATTTAGCAAGCAAAATTATGATTTATAATGATAAAACAAGTAACTATGAACCAAGCATGATGGTAGGCACTAGAGATAGAAAAAGATTTAAAAGTTTGTTCTTTCTCTCAACCATGTCACAGTGTGGACACCAATAAGTAAAAATAAATAAATAAATAAATGGTAGGGCAATATTTGATAATAAAGAGAGTACAAAATATTACATGGCAGCAAGGAAGGTAATTAGGGATATTAAGAATGGTTTCAAAGAGCTAAATTTCATGAGGGAAATGGAAATTCTCCAGACTAAGAGGGAAGTGGAATGTGGGCAGAGAATACAGCATAAGCAAGGAAACAAGGCTTGAAATACTGACATCTGTCATGAGGTGAGAAGTGGGAGTGTTGGAAGATGACTCTGGGAAGGTAAGGAAGACTTGATCATGTCACTTCTGCTAAGCTAAAGAGTTTATATTTTAGCTTATAGCTAATAGGAAACCATCATAGAATTTTAATGAGAAAAATATGACCAGATTTGTATTTGGTAAAGATAGTTCCAGTGTTATTTGCCAGGAGAATTGAAGGACAATGTGGACGTAGGTAGAACAGGAGGGAAGCTATTGCCTTTGCCCAGATGATAGGTAAGGAAAAGTCTGAACCAGGTTATTTACGTAAACAGGTAGGACTGAAAGCCTACTTTTACCTATCTTAAACTTTTTAAAAAACTTTATTTATTTATTTATTTATTTTAATTTGACTAGAGGGGGATAGAAGAGAGAGAGAGAGAGAATAAGAAAGCAAGTCACCAGGTCCAGGACTAGAACCATAGTTGGTTATATGGGAGTCCAACGCCCTTAACCACATGCCACCTGCCAGCCAGAATCTAAAAATCTAGTAACTGGATGTGGGAGGTGAAAGAAGGATTGCGATCAGGATTGTGATCAGGATTACTCTCAGGGTCCTAGAGTTCTGAAGCTGCATGGACTGTGTTAGTGATAAAGGTCATGAGGAAGACCAAGTGTGGTACAAAGCAGTGGAGACTGGGTTTGGTTTTGTACAACACAAACTTGGGTCTCTCTGAAATAGTTAGGTTTAGATATCTATGGATCGGGAGCTCCAGACAGACATGTGGTCTACTGATTTGGAACTCACACAGGTGGCTAAAGCTTTGGACATGGATGAGATCCCTAAGAATTAGTGAGTTCAATGAGAAGAGGAATGAACAAGATCATGAACTGGGAGACTATTGATATTTAAGGAGAAGAGATTGAAATACGCCAGCAAAGGAGACTGAGAAGATCCTGTCTGAGAAGGAAAACAAGAACTATCTTGGGAGCCCAGAGAAAAGAGAGTTTAAGGAAGAGAGAGGGACAATACAAAATACCAAAGAGGTATCAAATAAGTTATTGACTGTAGGGTCACTGGACATGGTATGCTTTTTAGAATATATGTCAGTAGAATTATGGAAATAGAAGCCTAATTAAAGTATTGAGTTGTAGGGAAAGTCATGATGCATTTTTGCATAGGAAAATATGGTATAACTTTCCTGATACCCTAATGGATTAAATAGTAAATGGGAGTACTGAAGATGGTGAGTATGGGAAGTGCTTTTAGGGACTTTATTTTAAAAGGAAGAGGAAACAGAGCACTGTAGAGATGGGGACATAGATTTGGGAGAAAATAATTTAAGACAGAAAAGAGGAGCATGTTCATAGGCTATGGGGAGAGAGGTCAACACACCCTAAGAAGATCAAATCTCAAGAGGTAGGAGGGCAGAAGGGAAAGATTCTGGAGAAAATACAAGGGAAGGAGCAAGAACATAGTGGACTCAGCTATGACTAGTTGGACCAAATCTCTAATGGAGAGAAAAAGACATAGCAGTCACTTGACCATCCTGAGACACTGGTACTCCCAAGTCAAGTACCACGTTATGAAACTTGGAGAGAAGAACGTTCTTAAATTTGTATTGATCTCCACTTTTACATCAAGTGTGTTTAATAGCTACAAAAATCCTTTAAAGTAATCAGAGTGGGTTTTTGTTTGGTTTGGTTTTGGGGGTTATTTGTTTGTTTTTGCTATTTGGTTTTTAGTTCCCATTCTAGAAGAGGAAACTGAAGTCCAAGATGTGATTCACTGAAGATCACAGAATCAGTAAGAAGCATCAACTCAGGACTCACAAAACAGTGCTCTTTCTGACACTTCAGAGAATATCATGAAGATTTCATTACAATGGTACAATCTGACCACACTTTAGAAATTCCAAAGGGAGAATTTTTACATGCAATCACTTTTGGCTGCCTAAATGCCCCTATTACAGCTAATAGGAAAGCTGATAAAAAAAAAACTGTACTTTTTCTTGAGATGACCTGGTTATATGCATTCTTTGAACTATCAATAGAAGATGATTTGAGACTTGTTTTAGTGTATAAATATGAACAAGGGGAACATTTGGTTAATATATATGCTCTGCTTTCACCTGAAAGAATCCTTGCCTCCTTCCTTCTGGGGCCAGGTAATACTCTGAACTTTGTAGATTAATTCAGCCCCAGGCATAACCCTGACAATTTCACTATGACTGAGGCAGAGGAGACTCTAAACCACTATCCCTCTCAGTGAACTAGAGCACTGCCCTTTAGCATGAAACATCAAAGGAGATTTCTGTAGTTTTGCCAGTTCAGCAAGAAGGAAAATTAACCCTTTATTTCCTTATTCCACTTGTCTCAGCATCATGGGTGTGCGTGGGAGTTACAGAAGTAGACAGACTGTCAGCATGAGCGATCAGGAAGGGCTCATTGTATATGCACCCTGGCTTGGGTTGGAAGCGATTACAGAGTCAACATAAATGAATGTATTTCTAGATGCACCATGAATTTTCTAAGGTTCTCTCTAGGTCTAGATAATTTATCAGAAAAAAATATATATGCCCTTTAAGTATTTTGTTCTGTTTAAATTTGAAAATGTATGGTGGAAATCATTGTATGTTTTTTTAATTAGCAGCTTCAATTACATTAAGTAAAATGCCTCCATTTAATTAATTCACTAAATCCCTGGATGACAATGGGTGTGGCTCAGAGAGATTGAGGAGAAATCCAGAAATCCACTAGGAAGAATTGTCTGCACCAAGCGACAAGGCAGCAGCACCCTTGCACACCTTCCCAATGCTGCAAGGGAGAGGTGCAGTGAGGTTGGAATTCTAAACCACACTGTCAAAGATAAGAATTATTTGTTGATGAAGGAAAAGGCAGATGTTGGTGGGGTAGAAGCAGGAGAGTAGAAGGGCTACTTGCCTGCATGGTATTCTCTATACTTCAACTACACATTTAAAGTCATTTTTTTTAAACAAAGGAAACACCTCAGTTTTCTTGCTTTGTGGACCTAGACCACATCTTGCAAGGTTTTAATCATCTGCAATACCCATGGCAATTAAGCTATTTAAAGTAAGTCCTAAGATATTTGAAAATCATGAGCCAATAAAATCTCAGGGATTCTTCGATTTTATTTTAACTTGGCCCACTCCTTTACCACTTCATTCTTTTCTTCCTGCTATAATAATCTAGAGTGCTAACTAATGGCTAATATAGATCATGTATGCTTTCTTCTCACCCACTGGCAATGTATTACAACTTAGAAATCCAAGATTGCTTCTTTATGCGGCTCAAGTGGAAGAGGAAGGAAGTGCAAGCCCTCAAGCCCCCTCCCACATTTCTGCTGGATTTCATGGGTGTGGCACAGTTTAGATCTTTGCAGGTTTTTGCCCTTGTTTTATTCCCTGTTAAGGACTCGGATGATGAATAGATACCAGAAGAAGGATGGATATCATTGGATTCTGCCGTGAGACATGGGATCATTTCACCCACAAGCCGGAAACCTGTGTGAGACTTAAGTACTCACAGGATATAAATGCCAGTCAGTGTAGTGTGAGCCCACGCCCTGAATACACCATTCCTTCCATCTGATGTAATGATATCCTAAACACTGTCTAATGGGGATGGTATACGACAGCGTTATATAGGAGACATAACCATGTCACACACAAATACACATTGATAAAATGCATGGGCAAAATAGGACAATTTCTATACCTTATGTTTTCTCTCTTGAATATGAATGATGCTAAAACACAGGAAGGCACAGAAAACCATATAGAGTACATGCATGACTATTGCATACGAACTCTGCGGATGCCATACACATTTACATGCTAATTTCTACAACTCCCTAAACACACGATTTCAGCTTCATCACTTTTGTACATGAGAGGGAATGCTTGGAGCTGTGGGTGAGATAGACCGGCGTGGAGGCAGCCGCCCTCATTTTGGGAAGGGAATTCCTTTAGCTCCAATTCCCTTTCTAAAAATCATTCTTGGTTTCTTTATCAAAGGAGATGTGTGACTACTTGCATGTGTATAATAAATAGGGTGGGAACAATTTGTAAACCAGCATATTTTTCTTTCCAGAATTAAAGGATTTTTATGAATAGCACTGACTTTCTTAGGACTCCGCCTTCCTAAATTCTGTTTCCCAAGCTCCCCAGTGCAATAACCTCAGAGCCTTTTTTTTTTTTTTTTTTTTTGATAGTGTGGTAACCCAGACACCTGTATCTGTGATATTTATATATTAAGATGAAAGCAGACAAGGAGAAACTATGTCCTGGCTTGAAAAATGAACCAATGGAAGCATCAGCATCAGTCTCTGGAACCCTAGGGCAGGTTAGGGAGATGCTGCGAATGGCCCCCTCCCCCACCCCAAAGCTGACTTTTCTCCAAACGTGTCTCCACAAAATCCAGATAAAGTCTGCTACTTTATCCATCTATCATCTCCCTATAATTTATCTATTTATCTTTGCCATGCCTTTCCACCCTCTACTCTTTCTGCCTGCCTCCCTTCCCCTCCCTTTCCCTTCTTCTTCATCCCTACTTCCCACCCCACTTCCCAGGGCGCTGGCTAAATGTGCAAAGCTGGCAGGCTGTTCCTTCCCCACTTTCTTCCACCCTCTTCGGATTCAGAGACTGTATTACAAATTGCCCAATTTCTAATACCAGCACAAGAATAACACCCAAATCTGATCTCTTGCCCCCCACCCCTAAGGCAATCAATCAATCTGCAAAGGGATTTTTTTTTTTTGACCGAGACTGCTCCCACCCTGCCACAGGCACGCACACACGCACATGCACACATTCACCCATACCCCACACCCATTTTTCTCCTTAACCTTTGCCAAAAGCACTCAAACGTGTTCCAACAAATGTTTAAAAGCTTCTTTTGGAGAATTTCAGGGTACTGTTGGTTGCTGCGGAATATGGTACTCTTCATTCCTCCCCACTCTCACCTCAATCAAGTTTCTAAAATGCCTTTCAAGAAACAAGTGAGCAATTTGAAATGGATGAAAAATCTGGGCAGTGGGGGGAGGGGTAGAGGGGACTCAGATTTTTTTCTAATCTTGGATGAGGTATGTCCCTCTTCCTGATGAAAATGAGTCACCGGGCTTATTCTCCAGGATGTTAACATGTCTCTGGTCACTGATAATCCCAGGAAAGAAGCAAGGAAAGAGAAGAAGAAAAAAGACGTGGTTTCCAACAGGTAATACCCAGCTCGTCTTTCCCATCCCATCGGATCTTGAAGCTCCCAGGGGCGTGGTCCACCCTCTCCTCCGACCAGCTGGTGCACAATCAGCGACTGATCTTAGAAAGGGGATTTTCTCTTACATGGCCAATTTCTTCCCTAGCCCCAGCTGTCTTTAGGTTCTCTTTAAAAAACAATTTTTTTTTTTTCCAAATCACAGTTTCATTCATTCATTGAAAAATAAATAAATAAACTCCTCACATGTATTCCAAATACCTGCGCCCCTCTGAAGCTCATGCATGCAGGGAATAAGACATCTTCCGCAGCACATGTGCAAAAATTGTACAACCGAACAGGCAATCCTCAGCCCTGAACGTTATGCCCTCAACCCTGCTTTTTGCAAATGATATAAAGGATCGCCTCCCCATCTTGTAGGTAAAGCCCACGTCTTCTTCCCCACACCCCTTTCTACATCCACACCCTCAAAACCACAAACCTAAAATGCCGGCATTTACTGATAGGCAAATTTGTTTTAAAAAAATCTTATTTCTAACCAAACAGGCATAGTTTTCCTACCCTCACCCTAATTAGTAGCAGCATTCCAGAACCAGAGCATGAAAGACAGAAGAGAATAAAAGCTGGATGCAACCATCAGTTACCATATGCTAAGGAAACGCAAGCACCGTGGCCAGAGCAGAAGCAGTTAAAATATTTTTTTCTGCCCGTACAGGGAAATATTGCACTCTGGTAATTTCACAATGGCAAGAAGTAAAAATGTTTCGCTCTACCTGTTTGGTTCTTCTCATACAGCACAGCATGGTTGTATCGTCCCTTGCCTTCTTCCTGCCTTCTCTCCTTTCCTCCTCTCTCTTTCTTATTCCCCCCCTCTCCACCTCTTTTCTGCTCGCTTGCTCACTCGCTCTCTCGCGCTAGCGCGCGCTCTCTCCCTCCCTCCCTCTCTCTCTCCCTCACACACACCAGGGCAGTTAGCAGCAACTGTAAGGTCCACAGCTATTGCTCATCGCACATGCTCTCTCTCTCCTGCGTTTTTTCTCTCTCTCCACTCCTCTTTCCTCTCTTCCCCTCTCCACTCCCTACCCAATCTCAGTCTTTTTCTTCCCCCTCTCTCTCTCTCAATCTCTTTTCTCAGAATTGTTCACTAGCTCTCAATGACTAATCACTTCCCCCCAGCCCCTACCCCCATTCTAGACTGCCACCCCCTCCCAGTCCCCTGCCAGCCTCATGAATATTTAAACACCTCCAATCTGGACCCAATTACCCACCGACTTTCCCACTGCACTGAGAGTGATGGGGTGGGAGCACGGAAGGATATTCCAGCCTGTTCAGGAGATTGGATAAAACATGTTTTAGGGAAGAGGGGCTTGAGGAATGTTTGCATTTCTTTATTAATTTTTCTTTCCCCCATATCATAAAAGCAAACAACAGCTAATTCTAGGAAGGAGTAGTAGTCAGACTTGGACAATACAAGTTATATCTGTCTTTTATATTTTGTGTATAGTTAATAATTGCAGAGGTTAAGTTCCTCCCACAACTGAAATAATATGTAACTATAATATACTACATATTATTTATGTAGTGTACATATACTGTTCTCAGTATACACTAACCTAAAATAAATACACATATGAGCTTAGCTTTTCAGAATATCTGCTATATAGCTCCAATTTCCTAGAACAAAATTACTGTGTATATGCAGAATTTTAAACATTCTAAGGACTTGAGTTTGGAAATAATAACTAATGTTTAAGCATTAGCACCCATATCTAAAGCCACAAGGTAAGTTTTTCTTATTGCACATACAGATGCTTGAAAATCATGGTTTCTCCTAATTTTACTGGAAAAGCTGAGCACGTTTCAACGCAGTCTGAGATACTGATGGTGATCAAAATGATATTTTACAGTTTGAGCACGATAGATAAAAGTAAATTGATCTGTGATGAGAAGAAAAAATATTTCATGAAGTCTCCTTCAATTCTTTCTATAATCTTTCATAATCTGGGGGGAGGGACATGAGACTTTAAAAGTGTGCATTACATAGTTTTTAGAAATTTGGTGTTGTACAAGTTTGGGAAGGTTACTGAAACTCTCTGCACCTCATTTTCTCATCTGTAAAATGGGGACAATAATGCCAACCTTACCGATATATTGTGATGACCAAATAATAGAATAGTATGCAAGTACGACAGAGCTACTCACAATGAGTAACTTCTCCAGTAATCACACTCCTCTAAAATCTGGTGGTATTTTCAAGTGAATATCTCAAAGATCTTTTTAAACTATTTCTTGTTATTCATTAGTGATTACCATCACTCCTAAGTTAACAGCTCAAATTATTCCTAGTCTTTCCTAGGAATGAACCTGTTTAATAGATAGCAACTAGACAACGTAATATCCTATAAAGTTCAAGATCACTGGACTCCACAGGTGCTTAATACATTTTAACAAAATTAAAGGTGTACTAATCTCAGACTGGCCTATCGCTGAAAGATGGCTATTGAAATACCTAAGGGGTGATGGTTATAAATTACCATTAGCCGTCTTCCTGTGAATAACCTGCCTCAGACACAACCTACTTGGTGTCTTTCCCTCTTCCGTTTGTCTCTCAGCTTTTAAATTTGACAACCTAACTGTCAAGAAATATGGAGTATGAGCTAAAATTTTTTGCTATGCAAAGTAAATGTTTGTGGAAAAATGTAAAAATAAATAAATGAAATAAAATAAATAAATAAATAAATAAATAAATTTGACAACTTAAAAAAAAACAGAATTAGGTTCTGAATTTAATATTTTTTTTAAGAGAAGTTTTTGCTATAGGGTGCGTGCACTCACCAGAGAGACAGAGAGAAACAGAGAGACAGAAAGTGAGAAATCACCCCACAGGGGAGATGGCCACGCCACAATCCCTTCTCCTCCATTCTCCTCTTGGGATCTTGGGCACACACGCACACGCGCCCGGCGTGAGTTTAAGCCACCAGGTCCGGGACTCGAACCACGGTCGACTACGTGGGAGTCCAGTGACATAGCCATTACGCTAACTGCTGGTCCCTGAATTTAATATTGTTTTAATGTTGTAAGAGCCCATTTAGAACTGAGCTTTCAAAAACAACCCTTCATGAATTTAAGTGATAGAAGAGGACAAAACGAATGGGTGAAAAATGGCTCCATTAGAGGCATTCTAATTGTAGACTAGGCCTGCTAGTGGTTGTTAATAAAGAAAAGAAGAAGCAAAGGGGGTGGAGACTGAGGGTAAAGAACAAGCAATTACTTCTTTTGGTGGTTAAACAGGCTTATAGCTCCCTGATAACATCATTTCATTAACTGCATGGTCAAACTTAAAGAACAAAGTGGGGCCATCTCTTCCCCTTTCGATGTAGTCACCTTAGCCTCCCATTTGTACTTTCTTTCCTCCTTTTTATTTATTGAAAGGAACCTTGGAAACAACATGGCACAGTGAAGTCAAACCACGCCTTAAAGCAGGCACAAATATGGATGAAGTTTGTGATGAAATGTGTTACATCACCTAGTTTCGCATCAGCTTCCTCATCAGTTTACATACATTATTTCATCTAATACCCAAAACGGGATAGGTGCAAATTCTACTAGGACACACAGCAAATAAAAGGTGAAGTTAGGACAATAAAACCTTAATCATTAAGTGACATCACCACTCAATAGGCTTCTACATCTCATTACTTATGATCCCAAAGAAATTAAACTTACATAATGAAAGGTGTGTGTTTGTTTTTAATTTGCTATAGAGCATGTGCACTCACCAGAGGGAAAGAGTGAGAGAGAGAACGTGAGAAAGCACCCTCCAGGGATACAATGATGCCTCAGTCTCTTCTTGATACTCCTCTAGGGATTTTGGGCACAGACACACAGGCACGTGTGCACACCCAGAGTGTTTCCCAAGCTGCCAGCTCTGGGACTTGAAACGTGCAGTTGTCCATGTGGGATCCAGCTGCCTTAACTACCACACCACCAGCCGGCTCGCTTGATGTGGAAGTGAAATCGGCATTCTGCAAGGCCCAACCCTTACTTCCAAACCCATGGAGAACAAGCTGATACTTTCATTCAATCAAACCCCTCCATATATCTCTAACCAAATGTCAGTGTCTTCAACCAATCTCAGGCACCTCAGGTGTAGTCTTCACAGTTTTAGATGCCTTCCTCTGGATATGCCATAGTCTATCAATGAGCCTCTAAAAACTTACTTCCCAAGAAGGGAGTCCATTTAGTTTGAATAATGTCAAATCAATTCCAATGCACTTTTTCCCCTTCTAAGCAATGGAGGTTATAGGATGGCAAAAGAATGAAAAGTATGCATTATCTCATCCTGGTCCAAAAAAAAATTTTTTAAATTTCTTTAATAAACATAACTGAGGTTGTCCTACTCCTTACCAGGCAACTACCCAAGTGAATTCACTAATATTTTTACCTTTATAACCGGTCCCTGAAAATGCATGGGCTTAAGCGTCTTGACAGAACATTATAACAATTAGACTAGCAGATTAACTCATAAGAGTATTAGTTAACTTTCTGACTGTAGGTTAGACAATAACATTCTAGAAAAAGGTGAAAGAGCTGTTGGTCAGGGCCCAGTTCCAAACTCAGATCCCTTTAAGCTTCATACTGAAGTACTCTTCTTTCATAATGATCACAGAAGTCAATGGGCTTTACTAAAGTTTCTCTTACACCATCCACCATTTTAGAAATAGGGCTTATACATCAGAGAAGATAATGCCATCAATTCAGGTATGAAATATGTTACTCTTACTCCTCTTTTTAAAAAGTAAACAAACAAACAAACAGAACTCTTAGCCTTTCAGCTACTGCATTAGTTTGCTAGGACTGTCATCACAAAGTATCACAGACTGGTGGACTGGTGGCTTAAACAATAGAAATTTAATTTCCTACAGTGATGGAAGCTAGAAGTTCAAGTTGCTGGTAGACTTGTTTCCTCTGAGGGTCATAAAGGAAGGGTCTGTTCCGATCCCCTTTCCTGGGCTTACAGATGGCTGCCCTCTGCTGCCTGTTCACAGGTGGGTGGTCGTCTGTCTCTCTGTATATGTACACCTCTGGTGGCTGTCCCCACATGTCCTAATCTCCTCTTATCACCAGTGAGATTGAATTGGAGCCCACCTCTATGATTTTGTTTAAACTTAACGATCTTTTTAAAGGCCCTATCTTCAAATACAGTCACATTCTGAATATTGATGGTAGAGCTTCAATAACAATTTTGAGGAGGTCACATAACTCAGCCCATAACCCTTGCATTCTCTGACAGTACAGGTTGACTTCATTCACTTATTTAACATTTTTAAAAGTAATTATTTTATTTATTTATTTATTTTTATTATTACTATTTTTTTTAATTTGACCAGAGAGACAGAGAGAAAGAGGGAAAGTGAGAAACAAATCACCAGGTTTAGGACTTGGGGGAGTCCAGTGCCCCAACCACCAAACCACCAACCAGCCCAACATTTATTCTTTTTTTAATTGCCAGAGGGAGCGTGCACTCTGTATTGAGACAGGCAGGGGTGTGAGAGGATGCTTTCCAATGGGACATGGTCACACTGCAATCTCTCCCTCCTGTTGGGATTTTGGTCATGCTTACACATGAGCCTGGTGTGTTTCATTTTTCTTTTTAACCACAGAGGGAGGGATTCAAACTTCTATTGTCCTTGCAGGATACAGCTAACCAGTAGGCTACAGGCTGACCCATCTATTCGCCATTTTGTATGCTGCATTAATCATTCTGTCCTCAAGGGGATAGATGCGTATATGAAAGGCAAAACAAATGCTGTTTGAACAAAGCATAACTCAATGTCCAGTGCGTGTTATAAGAATTCAGAAAGGTGGGGGCAGCTAGTGGCATCGTGTTTAAGGTGGCTGACCCCATGTGGCCAACTGTGTAGCTCAAGTCTCTGACACAACAGCCTGAAAAACATGTGTGTGCATGACAAAATCCTGAGGAGGAGAATGGAGAAAGGGGATTATAGGTGGCCATCCCCTTCTGGAGGGTACTTTCTTGCTATCACCCTCTCATTCTCTCACTCTCTCTTTCTCTGGCAAGTGTACACACCCCACAGAAAAATTTGAAAAATAAAATTTGAAAAGGAAAGAAGTCACACTGAAGTAGGATCAGCATTTTGTTTCATGAGTAGGATTTGAACAAGTGGAGAAGACATAATGAATTTTAGTGACTGGAACAAGATCTCATAGAGAAAGAAAAGGCACAAATAATCACTGCATGATCAAGAAAGTCTCAGTGTAAACACAACAGCTGTAAAGGATCAAAGTAAAAGACAAGCTTGGAAGGCTAGGCTAAATCCAGAGTAAGAGGGACATTAAAGATTAGACAGAGTACATTGAATTCTTAGGCATGTTGTACCAAATTTGCACAAATTTGTGACTTTCAAAACAGAAATTTTGGGGCCAGCAGGTGGCATGGTGGTTAAGGCACTGGATTCCCACATGGCTGACCACTATTCAAGTCCCAGACCCAGTGGTTTGAAAATTGCTCCAGGTGCATGTGTGTGTGTGCCCAAAATCCCGAGAGGAGAGTAGAGGAGAAGGGATTATAGTATGGCCATCCCCTCTGGGGGAAGGGGATTTCTTGGCTTTCTGTCTCTCTGTCTCTTTCTAACTCTCTGGCAAGCATATATGCCATTATAGCAAAAACTCTCAAAAAGAGAAAGAAAAAGAGAGTTATGGGCACCCTACAATTCTTCTCACGTCGGCTGAATAATGGGCTTACACAAACTCCTAGCCTGCTCAAGGAGATCTCAGTACATGAACCCAGGACCTTTCCCACATGGGTTTAGTTGCATTACCACTGAGCCACCACCTGGCCCCATGAAGACTCTTTTTCTAAATAAAGTCACATCTACTAGGTACTAGGATTAAGGACTTAGGTACAACTTTTGGGGAACCAAGTTAACCCATTAGAAGGAATTCCACTTAAGGTTTATGAGTGGGAACATTTTAAAGAATGCCTGTGGCAATGTTGTGTAGTATGGAATGAAGAGAAGGACACATGAAGGCTCAGTGAGAAAAACATAGAGTTATTCTAATGGCTAGATCTGGGAGGAAAGATGGAAGAAAAAGTGGTTTGTCACTTGTTAAATGCTTGGTGTGTTGCAGGAGTTACGTATTTTATGCTCTATATTTTGTCTCAGGACGATATCTAGCAGAAAGAGAAAAATGGAAGCATCAAAAGAAGGCAGAGCAGGGCCAGCAAGTGGCATAGAGGTTAAGGCAGCAGGCTGACTGCACGGTTTGAGTCCTGGACCTTGAGGCTTGGAAAACACACTGTGTGTGTGTGTGTGTGTGTGTGTGTGTGTGTGTGCATGTCCAAAATCTCAAGAAGAGAATGGAGGAACAGAGATTGTGGTGTGGCAACCCCCCTGGAGGATTATTTCTCACTTTCCCTCTCTTTCTGTCTCTCTCTCCAACTCCCTTTGGCAAGCACACATACCATATAGCAAACTAAAATAAATCAAAGAGAGAATCTAGATGGACTAATGAATAAGAATACAAAAATCAGATGCAAAGAGGTTCAAAAAGAGACCTGGTTTTGTGAAGAAGGTAATGAATAGGACCTGAAAGTGTTTATTTTATGGAAGTTCAATGTTCAAGTGAAATACAGAATCAGATTTTAAGAAACAAGACTCTGAGAAATGGTATGGTGGTCCTAAGTCTACATTCCAGGACCTCTGAGCATGCTGGGCTCATGTGGATGTGCGCCTGATGTAGGTCAGCTGAGCCTGGGAGTAGACAGTGGCATGAGGTTTTGATGAAGTGCTTCTCTCGATAAAAGAAAGAAGCAAGACTCAAAATTGTCTTCCTACTGGTAAGTAGGAAGATCAATCAGATCAACCCAGGATCCAAACTATAGTCTTCCTTGTGGCTTCAACATGCAGACCGGTGTCTACTGCCTATGCTGCTACCCTGGGCTTCTTTTCTGTTTCTTATTCAATTCCTCTAGCTCAGACCTTTTGCCAAACCTAATTGCAATAACATCCTAATTGGTTTGACTAATTTTTTTATTTACCCACAATTTAGTTCTACTTTCCACATTGTTCCCAGATGGATCTATCAAAAATAAAAATCAAGTAATATTCTTCTCCTTCTTAACATCCCTCTGTGGATCTTCATGCCATAAAGTATATATAAAGTCTCAAAGTATATATAAAAATCACCTGAGACACTTAAAAATGCAGATTCTTTGGTTCTCTAACTGATAATTGGATTTAATAGACATAAGGTAGAGCTTAGAATGCGCAATGTGTGTAGTTACCCTCAGATAACCCTGAACAATTGGTCTTTGGATCATAGTTTGAGAAAGAATGGTCTGGGGAACAAAGCCCAAACTCATAAGGCTCCTTTTACTATTACAGCTGTATCTTCGATCTCACCCTGTTTTATATTTTATATTAGGTCATAAGGAAAGTTATGATGTATTTTCTATGGTTTTCTATGTAAAAATGCATCATGAATTTCTAGACAATCCAATAATATAATGAAGGAATAGTCCAATGAACAAGCCAATCAATATTGTTTCCATTCTTCAAGTCATTCTGTTTTATATGCTTAAAAAAAGTACCCATTTCTTATGAATCTTGAAAACTGAATT
Source organism: Tupaia tana (assembly GCA_026018925.1). Taxonomy (NCBI): domain Eukaryota; kingdom Metazoa; phylum Chordata; class Mammalia; order Scandentia; family Tupaiidae; genus Tupaia; species Tupaia tana. The sequence continues at coordinate 18,297,162 of JAKSZU010000020.1, read as the reverse complement.
ATCAGACAAATATTAACAGTATATTCCTTGAGAGGCTTTTTCTGAACCTCCAGGAGAGGCTCCCTCTGCCTTCTGTGTTTCACAGCACCCAGAACATAGTATTTTATTGGCACTTACCACATTAATATTGCTACTCTCCTAACAATATTAAAACTTCTTCTTTTCAGGGATCCTCTCTTATTCATCTGTATACTCCTATGATCTACCCCAGTGGCTAGCACATAACAGGCATGTAGTAAATACTTTCTGACTAGACCTGAATTTCTGATCTGGGATGATGTTGCCAGAAAGAGCCTGCCAAAGGCTTCCAGGCAGACATGGCTGCATCTGGTTTCAGGGAGAGGTTTGCCTCTGTGATATGATGTCACCATATTAATTAGACTGATAGCATTTCTGAGGGCATCACTGCCAGGATTCCTCCTGCTTCCTGTAGGCAGACCAGATTTCCAAGCCAAAACCTGGATGATATTTAGGACCTTCTAAATCCCCATCTATCTTTCCAGATTGTTTCACATCCTCTCAGAGTTTCTTTTCCCAACCTGTCCTGGAGACCATTTCCACTTCTGAGTAGCCAATGTTTCAGAACAAGGAAATCTTAGGGAGGGAATTATGTGCTAGTGGCACTGGACGAGAGGATGAAAGGCTGGTAGCCCGTGAGCTAAGATTCAACTTGACACTCAGCTCCAGAGGAAGTCTGTGACTGCCTGAGTGAACAAACCTGCCTCAGTGGGCTTCTGAGTGCATGAGGGAGCTGACGTGAAACAAGTCCACTAGATCACACCCAACTCCACCACCAAGACATTCTCGGTGGCTAAAATCAGAACCTTTCATTTGACTTGGCTGTTGAAGTAGCCACAGAACCTCACACATATCTATTTTCTATTCCTCTCTCAGTATTTGTAGTAATTAGTTTACCAGCCTAAGCCCAGCCTGGAATGCACATTGTGGATGTAAAGTGCTATGTCTTAGTTTCAACCTGTTTTTGGTGTTTTTAGCAGATACATTATGTGGGTTTTATGAGGCCTAGAGCTTAGATGATTGGGTATGAGTGGGGTCTTTCTTTAATAAAAAGAATACAAGTATGAAATTAGTTTATTTAGAAAGGGAAATATATATTTTTGAATTGATATATATGACAAATATCACAACATTCAGAAGAAATGTATGTAATACTTTTAAGTAACTGCCTGACATATCTCCATAATGCTTTTTTATTACATTTCTAAGCTTCCCTCTCTTTAATCACAACTGTCTGTGACAAGGCCTTTATAATTTTTTTTTTCACCATAGGGTGCATGTGCTCATAGGGGAGACACAGTGAGAGGGAAAGTGAGAAATCGTCCTAAGTGGGGTGAGGGGGATAACCATAACACAATTCCTTCTCTTCCATTCTCTTCCTGGGATTTGGACAAACACACACATGCACTTGCTATGATTTTCGAGCCACCAGGTCCAGGACTCCAACTCCCATCGGTCATGTGGAAGTCCAGCACCTTAATCACCACGTTACCTGTGTGTAATATGTTTTTAAAGGAAAATGGGAAGATAGATAGTATATACACTAACATAGTAAATTGGATTTACTTTTCTTATTGAGAGTTGGGAAGCTTAAAACACGAGACTTCATATATAGATGTGTTTGCTATATAGGGCACCAACAGTAATAGAAAAACAGAAATTCTGGGAACTTCTATTTCAAATAATTGTTATAAAGGAGAAAAAACTTGTAAGATACATTTATCATTGCATATATAGCATTAACAAATTTATTCCTGACAGAATTTTAGTTTTGACCAGGCTTCAATGGAACTGAATCTCCCACTTAAATTTTTACATAACTAATGACTGGGAGACTTTTCCACAGACTAGCTCTGGCATTATGCATTTCGCACCTTATTTCTCGTCTCTATGACATGACCCAGGTGCCAGGTAACTAACATAGGACATGTTATATTCTAATTGAACTATACTTCTGGGCAGGATACCTAGTGAGTCAGCACTCTGTGTTTTTTGATGCCATCCCTACACCAGAATGACTAGCAGTAACTTAACTCTACATAGAAGTTACTAGGGGCAATATAAATGCATGCCATTAAACACAATCTACTAATAAAACCAACACAACCCTTCAATTTAGCTGGTTACCAACATTGCCCATAGCCATTCACTATACTCTGACATGGCAGAAAACATGGCAGAGGGGAACTTTGAGAGGGAAGAGATAGAAGTCCTAATGGTTGCTATAAAATATTTGATTGTTTTAAGTTTCTTTGACTTTTTGTTTATTTGCCTAAGGGCATGTGTGCTTGTCACAGATAGACAGAGAGATGGAGAAACTTAAGGGACAGGGAGAAAGCAATCCCCAATGTGGCATGGTTATTCCACAGTCCCTTTTCCATTTCCCCATCCTGACTGGTTTCGGGGCACATCCACTCATTCCCGGTGTGTTTTCAAACCAGTGGGACTGGGATTTGTATCCTGCAATCAGTCATGTGGAATCTGGCTCCCTCAACTAGGCCATGGGCTGCCGACTATTTCAGGTTTTGTACAAATGCACAACCATGTGGCACATGGCCCATCCAAATGAGGACCCTGAAGCTTAAAGTGCATTAGCTTTTGGATGAATAAGTTTTTGGTTTCTAGGACAGAGTACAGAGCCATTGAGTTTTCAATATAAAATTATTAAAGAAGAACTGGAGGGAGGGATAAAGGGAGCGCTAAGAGGGATAAGGAAAGAATAAGGGGAAAAGGGAGGGAAGAATGCTGTTGGAACTAAATGTCAAACATTGATTTTCAGAATAACTGATTGTTTCCATCTACAACTGTTGCTTTTGTTCTACAGACATGACGTGTTTCTCAGTAGTTCTACTCTTTAAACTTCTTTCTAGAATGTGCATGGCTTAGAGAAATGCAAGATTCACTCTGTCTGGTGGGCCTCAAAGACGAAGCTCCCCATTTGGGTTCCATTAACTGCTTACTGCCATCACATAGGGAATTAGGGATGTGTCCTCCAAAGACTATATCCCTAAACCTAGCACTTTTAATCTTCTCTCAAGTCACATGATGTGTCCTTTACTATACCGCTTTTTAAAAATACACTATTTTCTATAGACTGGGGCAATGTGGGGAGATTTCATATACCATATAATTTAGAGTTGTAGAATAAAAACATTTCAGGAGGCCCGCAGATGGCATAGTGGTTAAGGCACTGGACTCCCACGTAGCCAACTATGGTTAGAGCCCCAGACATGTCGGCTTGAAAATTACACTGGGTATGTGTGCATGTGTGTCCTAAATCCTGAGATGAGAGTAGAGAAAGGGACTGTGGTATGACTATCTCTATTTTTTTTGGAGACGTTTTTGCTATAGGGCGCGTGCACTGGCCAGAAAGACAGAGAGAGAGAGAGAGATAGAAAGCAAGAAATCACCGCCCCCCCGGGGGGGGGGGGATGGCCATTCTACAATCCCTTCTACTCCTCCATTTTCCTCTTGGAATTCTGGGCACACACACACATGTGCCTGGTGTGAGTTTAAGCCACTGGGTCTGGGATTTGAACCACGGTCAGCTACATGGGAGTTCAGCGACATAGCCATTACGCTAACTGCTGGACCCCAGATCCCTAATTTCAATCCTCATTCCAAGAGGGAAGTTCATACCATAATTCAGCCCTTTGGGTTACCCTTGTTCCTAGCACTCACCCGAACATGATTCTGCCGGTCTAGAATTGGGCATTTTTGCGTCACAGATTTGTTCTTTTGTGGCTGAAATGCATGTCTACCCTTCTCCTTTACATTACAGTTTTTCATAATAAAGGCATCTGAAATATAACTAGTGTCTAATGTATTCTGTGGATAGAATTTCTCAAACAAACATCTCCATTCTCTGTCTTTCAGGATCCAGGATGAATATTCCCTATAATCCTCACCTGATCTTCCTTTAAGTCATTTCTAGGCCTGTTAGTTCCTCTAAAATTAATTTTCTAGTTTTCAGTTCTCTGTTTCCCAGATCTCTACACTAAACTCTATTCCCTTCTTTATCTCCAAATACCAAACTCCTCTAATTCAACCAGAAATTTCAACATGCAGGCTTCTCAGAGTTCTGTTTTGATTAAAATACCTTTTCTGGGAGCCCGGCTTGTGGTGTGGTGGTCAAAGCGATGGACTCCCACATGGCTGACTGTGCTTGAGTCCCAGAATTGAAGACTTTCTTTCTCACTTTTCTTCTCTCTCTGTCTCTCTCTGGTGAGTGCAGGTGCCTTATAGTAAATTTTTAAAAATACATAATAATAATACATAAAATTAAATTATTCTTTTTTAAAAAATAACTTCTCTGAATTTCCATGATGAAATTAGCATGTATGAATTCCCCTAAACTGTCTACACTACACTGCACTTCAGTTCACAATAGTCTCACTAGTCCACATAGAATGTTGAGTACTGCAAAGTGATACTATAATTCATATTAATTTAATTTATGTTTTTATCCATTTCTTTGGGCTATACAACATTGGAAGTTTAAAGTTTTAAAACTGGAGCTGAGAAGTGACATTTTGTCCATCTCCTTACCACTAATTAATCACTCCAGTTTTACTTTTTTTTAAAGTTAAGTGAGTCTCTCATTAACGTTTTGCCTTCCTCATTCTAATATTACCAAATTAGGAGTCCCTTTCCCTTAACAAGTTGTCATCTTCTGGGCTTCGATCAGGGTGGATGTGTTTAATGATCTGAATGACAATGAAGATATAAGCTTTTTCTTAATAAGCTTTGAAATAATCAGCTTCACAAAAATTGATGCCTGCATGCTTTCAGTTATTTGCACAGCATGCTGTTGAACTCCAAAGATTCCAGGTTAGACACACTTACAAGATCATTGGCACAGCTCCACATCTGATGTTGCCAAATGGTAAAACAACCTATGCTTAAAGGAAAAGCATGCTACCTCCAAAACATTTTTTTTAATTTAATTTTTAGTTTTTGCTATGGGGTGAGTATACTTACTGGAGACAGGAGAAGAAAGAGAAAAGAGGTAAGAAAGCTTCCATCAGGATTTTGGTAAGTACACACACATATGCCTGGTGTGTCTTTCAAGCCACTGGGTCTGGGACTTGAGCTGCACAGTTGGCCATGTGGGATCCAGCACCTTAACCACCACATCATGCGTTGTCTCCCACCAACCCCCCAAATCTTTTTATTTTTAACTCTTGACAAGTATCAGGACATTGTTTCCTATGGAAATTACATCTGTCTCCCTGTTAGGTCCACGTGTTAATCTTGTTTATATGACTTGCAGGCCATGAAAAATTTCACGTATTATTTCAACAAGTAGTTGAATGCAACTCATGAAATTCCTGGGTCTTCTCCCCGCTAAGCACCTCCTAAGCTGTTCATTTAAGAAAATTCTCAGTCCCTTCATTCTGTTGCTTTCTCAAGTCCATTCGACACTACAGTTTTATGTATAGCCCTTTAAATATAGCATCTATGAGCTGGCCCTGTAGCACATTAATTAAGGGAGTCATATCCCACATGGCTAATAGTGGTTCAAATCCCAGTCCTGCAGGCTTAAAAAACATGGACATGCATTTACAAACTCCTGATGGAAGGAGGAATGGAGGAAAAAGGATTGAAGCATGACCATACTTCATTAGTAGGTGCTTTTTCCCTCTCTCTCTATTTCTCTTACTAGCAAGTATATGTGCCCTCTGGCAATAGAAATAAATGAATAATAAACAAATAAAATTAATGAAATGTAGCATCCATAACTAATAATTACATCTAAGGTGAGGAAGGATTACATGAGAAGAGTGAATAAATCACTACCACAGTTTAGATATTAAGCATCAATTAATAATCACAGAACTACAGGAGCTGTGTGTGCATGTATGTGCGTGTCTTACCACTATTCCAATTAATTGTGAAATTATTCAGTGGTGTGCTGCTAAATGTTTAACGACTAGCTCTCAAGAGGAGAGGAAACACAGGATTTGGAGCATTTGCCAATTTACATTATGTAAATACTCCCACTATGGCATATTTCAAGCCACCACTGTGGCATCACCAAGTGAAGAGTTGAGACGAGACACACAGCCTAAAAACATTGCGTAGTATTTCCACCAAATAGGTACGGCAGACATAAATAATACCAAGAGATTAGATAAGAATAAAGAAATTAGGAAGTGATGCATTTTGAGTATTTATTACCTCATTTTTAATAATCATTTAATGTGGAGCATGTAATTCATTTTTAAATAATGACTGTGTTTAACAACTACCTTGCAAAATTTCCCCAAACTTAACAACTGTCTCACAAAAGTTCATGCCCATGTCTAACATTCCAGTAATTTACTCCAATTGGAATTTTGAAACATTTGTTTACAGGTGACCCTGCAAAACTAAGCACTTTCTACAATACCTGAGGTCATCCAGTTCTAGCGCTAAATTTTGCTGTGTTTCTTGCATGGCTCAAGTACTACATGTGTAGTATTCTTGCTCATTTTCATTTTTCCTGATTCAACCAATCATTTCACTCTGTCAATAACTCTTTAAATCCTACTTCTACCATCCCACATCTCTTCATCTTTATCCCTCTGGCTTCATGCCATCTACACATTTGATGAGCAAGCGTTATATTCCTTTATTCAAGGCAATGAATTAAAAAATGCCTGACAGGACAGAGCCAAGGACAAAATCCTTGGCCATGCAAATAGAACTCTTTCTCCACAAACATCTAACTATTAATCAGCATTGATTCAACCAGGTATTTGTTTCCTGAATTGCCTTTGCATCCAGTCCAAATTTCTCCACTTGTTCACAAGACTAGAGAGATTATTTATGAAATGTATGACTGAAGTCCAGAAACCTTCTCCCTTCTCATGTCAGAGAAAAAGATCACTTTCCCCCCCACAAAGCTGGTCACCATCTCCAGGATTCACGAATGAACCCTCCTCTTCTCTCTTTTTAACCTGCCTCTTTTGCTACCTCCACCCTACCGACTGCACCCCCCACCTCCCTCCTGATATAAAAACATAGCGTAAAGGCAGTGCTTGAAATTCTTTGTTTCTCCTTTCTGCTTTTTCTCCCATTTACAATATTACATATCTCAATTTTTCTACTCCTCTTGGGCTTACTATTTCATCTGTCCCCTTTTATTCTCAGCAGATGACTAATATAACCTTCTCCCACCTACAAAATAGATGCACTCAGGCAGAAACTCCACCCATTTGCCACTTTGCCACCTTCAGACTTAGCACTAGAACCTGGCCAAGAGGAGGTGGAAGTTTCTTTTTCATGCTCAGAATTTCATCTTCTCCTAATTCCTTAGAGACCTTGGTTCTCCTATTCCCTTTCTTGTATCATCACTGTCTTCCTCTCAACTGAATATTTAGCCTCATCTTGTAGTCTCTCCCATATTTTTCTAAACAAAAGAAATTCCCCACACCTCTAGCTCTCCATGGCGGTGGCCTCCCTGCTCACCACCTTTACTTGTCTGCCTCTTCTTCAAATCTGTTCATTGCAATTTGGTTTGGTATTCACAACTCCGTTGGGTTTAACTAGGCCAGCAAGAACTTCATGGTGCACACACACACACACACACACACACACACACACACACAAACACATGCTTTTCATTTCTTACCTTTCAAGGCTTCTTTGCAGCTTTAAGACTAACACTCCTGTTTTGCTCCTGTTTTTATCTTTGTTGCAATGACCCCTCACTCTCCTAATTCTCCTTCTCTATCTCTAGGTGCCTGCTCTTCCTTCTTGTCAGGTTTCTCTTTCTCAGTTATTTGCTTGGGCAATCTCAGCAATGCCCACAGCTTCCACCACCACATCTTTGTGCATGACTCTCAGTTCTCTATTTTCAGCCCAGACCTTGTTGGAATTCTGCTTCAAATGCAGATCTCCACATGCATGATTCATTCTCCTAAAATGAACATCTTCCCCTGCATCCTCTTTCCAAAATATGCACCTCTTCCTGTAATCCCTATTCTGGTTTATAGGATTACCACTTACCCACTTGTGCAGATCAGAAATATCCTGGAAACCTCTCTTCCTCTCCACCCACACTCTATAAGTCATGAAACCTTCTAGATATCAATACTGTAAGTTCTTCTTCCTTGTCAGATCTTCAAATGATACTCTTCTATTGAATAATTACTTCTTGTGCTTATAATCTCTCACTTCTTTCATCTTTACTTATAACCAGAATCATCTTTCTAAAACAAACCTGCTAGATTATGCACATTCTCTTCTTAATACCCACAGTGACTCGTAGCTCATTGCAGGAAAATATCCAAATGCCTCATCCTCATGTAGCCTGCCTACCTGTTTCTCCAGTGGCATTCCTAAACATCTACTTTATCACATTTTCCAAACAGGTCTATACTTTAAGTATCTCTATGCCCTTATACACACTGATTTTAATTCAAAGAATAATTTTCCCCATTGTTTAGTGATCAAATTCTCATTCTCCCAAGTAGCAGCTAAAATGGACTGTCTTGTGTGAAACATGACCCCATTCCTCATGCCACTATTTTTTATTTGTTTTTCTTTCCTGTGAAGCACTTCTCACCTGTTCGTGACAGTATTTATTTACCTGCCTATGTCTGTCATTAGATGAAAACTAAGAAACTAACATGTTCCTTAAAGGAAGGAATTAGATTTTCTTTATCATTGTTTCTCCAGTTCTTAGCACGTGGTGGAGTATATCCTAGGTAATTCAGTAAATCTTCTCTGGGACCAGCAGATGACATAGTGGTTACGTCACTGGACTCCCACGTGGTCAACTGCAGTTCAAGTCCCAGACCCGGTGGCTTAAAAATCACTCTGGGTGCATGTGCATGCATACCCAAAATCCCAGGAGGAGAATGGAGGAGAAGGGATTGTGGTGTGGCCATCTCCACAGGGGTGATTTCTGTCTCTCGATCTCTTTCTGTCTCTCTGTAGAGACACACACCCTATATCAAAAATCTCTCTAAAAAAATCTTCACTGAATGAATGACTTTTGTTTATTTGCTACATTATAATCCAATCAAAGAACTAATGTAGAAACTAACATGATTTGTTCTTGTTGAGTAAATGCTGGTTCTTTGGGATTAGTATTTTCTCATCAATCATTTTCAAAACAGAATGTCAATATTTAGCTGTAGATTAAAGAACCAATGTTAAATGTGTTAGTTTTGGGGATAAATTTTTCCCCCTCATTTTAATTTTTGGAAACAGAAATAACTTTTTTTCCTAAATCCAGTTTTCTTGTCCCAGAAGTGCTACTATTAATACTCTCCCATTTATATAAGACTTATTGTTGGGTAGCATTCTGTGTTTATACAAAACCAGAGACAGAAAGGACTAATCAGTAAGGTTTTAGAGTATAAGTAACTAATGAGGACTTAAAAAATTAGTTAAACTTTATTCTGTAGTCAATATATGTGATGATAGGTGATTGTGTGCCTTCATTCTCCCATGGGTGGCATGATTAGGATACCAAGATCTTTTCCTTTACCAGATCTGCCATTTTTAATAGGTTTTTGACCCACCCTACCTCTAGCCCATACACCAATTATTTTGCCTCTGATGGTAAAATGGCTGCTGCAGATATTGTGGATGGTTTTTAGGCAGATATGAAGCAAGTGGCAGTACCAATATCTGACCCTTTTGTAAGAATCCTCCTGGCAGACTTGGTCCTGTTTTGCATTGGACTGAAGTGAGTTAACAATCATAGCTAGATAGCAGGGAGATTAGAAAAGTATCTTGCCTTTTGCGTGTATACGTCCATAGTTGAAGAAAAGCAAATGAGAAGGGGTTTGGAAAACACTCCTGTCTGCCATAGGGGATGAGAACCAATGTCACTGTCTACCCACTGTTCTGTTTCCCAACTAGTATTGGATTTTATCTTGTATCACGCTATTGCTTTCTTAATTATAAATTTTGCCAAACTTGTCCCTGGATGGTTTAGACATGCTTACTGTTATCTTGCTCACCTTCATGACATCTGCTTGCTGCTCTGATACACTTGTTGGCATTCTTGTAGCCCAAACTCTAATCTTTCCACCTTTTTTTTTCTTTTTGCCTGAAGATATGTACACTTGTCAGAGAAAGACAGACACAGAAAGAGCAAGTACCTTCCAATGGGATGTGGTATCATCTTCTCATAATCTTTTCTCCTCCATTTCTCCATCCTGTCAGAGCTTGGGACATGCATGCAGGTGCACACAAGCACAGCATGCTTTCATGCTATTAAGGCAGGGATGTTAAGTGTAGTCAGCCATGTGGAATGAAGCTTCCTCAACCACTAGGCCACAGGACCAGCCCACCACCAATCTTTGTTACCTCTTTAGGTTTGTTTGTATTATTTTGTCTTAGGTAACTCGAACTGTAATACAATTTGCCTATTTCACGACCATGCTGCTGTTCTCTCTTCTAGACAACCATGAATAGAACACTAAATAGATACTAATCAGAATGTATAATACTGACCTTAGAGCTATCCTAATGGAAACATATCTCACTGACTATATGCATGCCTAGTGTACAGTTTCTTCACATCTCTAAACTAAATCTTAGCCTTTGCATAGAATTAAGCAGGAACTAAAAGGCTCTTCCAGTGTCACACTCCAACATTTTTAATGTTATAGTTCAGATAATGGAGACCAAGAAAGTTTAAATGATCAGTTAGCACTTGGGACAATCCTAGAAATCTTGGTTTCATGAACTCCAGCTAGCTGTTTATTCCATATGTCGAAGTCTGAGTCTGTTTTGCCTGAGAAACAAGTTAGATAGTAATAACATCAGATTGTGCCCAGCTGGCAGCACGGTGATTCAGGTGGCCGGATCCCACAGGGCTGACTGCATGGTTTGAGTTCATGACCTGGTAGTTTAAAAAACATGCCACATGTGTTTGTATACATGCCCTAAATCCCAAGAGGAAAATGTAAGAGGATGAAGGAGAAGGGATTGTAGCATGGCCTCCCACCCTGGGGGGGGGGTGCTTTCTGCTTTCTCATTTTCCATCTCTCTCTCTTTTTCCGTCTCTTTCTCTAGTGAGCACGAGTGTCCTCAGCAAATTAAAAACAAAAACAAGTACATCAGACTGATGAGGCAAGAGCTGGAGAGATGGACCTATAGAGTCCCAGAAACAGCAAGGACCAAGTCCACTGACAAACGAGGAGCAAGCTCAGGCGTGGTTCAGGCCATAGGGCGCTAGGTCTGACTAGGACAGGATGTAGCAGTGGGTGGGCCTTGGGGAGCCAGGCAGGTGGTGGTCCTGATTCTGGGAGATGTGCCCATATGTTGCAGAATCTTCTCCAAAGGCCATATTTGGGCAAGGGTCCAGTTCCTGGAGTGGAAAATGGACCAGTGCCAGGTGAGATCCAGGCCCTAGCCAGATGCACCACAGTTCAGAGAGGGGCTCTGGGAACAGGGAGAGGATGCCTCCCTCAGGATGACAGGACAGAAGCCAGTAAGAAGACAGTGAGGCAGAAGCATGGTAACATGGCCAGAGCCAATATCAGAGGCAATGATATGATGTAGGCTATATGGATACTGAGGGCTCGCCCTGAAATTCCAGTGCTGACATCTCAAGGACAACAAAGGACAGTTGTATAGATGAAGGCAACTCAGGGGCCACAGCTAAAATTCAGGCACCAGGCTTAGGGGTGTGAAAGTATTTCAAGGCCTCACTAACCTCAGTGAACACCTCAAGATGGGAGACGGAACTAAATTTGTAGGCTGCAGTACTATTGAGTGTAGTCAAGAGATTAGGGCACCACATACTGAAGTTGCTAAATTCAAATTTACACTTAATGTTTGACCTGAAATTATTCTGGCAGGGAGCAGGTGGAGATAGAAGAAGGCATGTCAGGATCTACAAACCTTAATTTAATAATTCCATAGGAAGAATATTTCACAGTCTCATTTTTTTAAAGCATCTCAGTTGTGGTTGATATTCATGAATTCATTATCTACAATATGTTTATAGATTTGTATATCTTAATTTAGTTACATTGTTGGTTTGTGCTAATTTTAGACCTTCCTTAGCAGCAACTTAGTTCTTTGAGACTTTTTGAAAAATAGAGACAGCATAAAAAGAGCTAGAAGAACAGTATATGGATTATAAGACTATATCAATTGAAGTTGGAAAGAATGCATGGCAGGCTGGCTTCTCCACAGTCAATGCAATTGGGTCATTAAGGTGACCAAGATCACCAGACCATGAAACACTTGGTCCAATCATTTCATCCATCTTAATGACCAGGTCCAACCAACTGCACAATGATACAATCAATTGCTCAGTAACTATCCATTATACTGGCATAAAACAAAACAAAACAAATTGGCAGTGTTTTGGTCAGTTCAGAAAGCTACACAGACAAGATTGCCAAACATATGCTGGCTCCTTGTTTTTATGCCTGGTGTCGTTCCGAAGCATTTCCATTATTACAGCTGCTTCAAAAGAGTCAACTCCTCAATTTTTTTTTTCTTAGCTTGCTATGACCATTAGTTTCTGTCTATTTTCTACTCCCTAATGTATCTTATTAGGGACAGATTTTTAGAGAAATTGGTACTGCATCATTACTCATCACTAATTTTATATCTTTATTTATTGATTATGCCCTACTAAACAGCACATTTTCTTCTGTATTTCAGTTTTCTCTACTGCATATTTATGAGCCTTCCAATTTGCCTTACTTCTCATTAAAAGTATTAACAATGAGAAACACTGATATACATAATATTTTACATATAAGTAAATATATGATAAGTGCATTAGCTCTTTATTATATTTTCAAAAGTTTATTTAGCTTAGATATATACCTGCCTGTGTATTTTCAAATTAGCTATAATCCATATCCAAATACTTGGACTGTCTATTTGGGGTCTAACATGATTTTATCTTGTAAATGGACTGAATTTTTTTCTCTCCTATACTCTACTTAACTGTATACCCATCTCTAACATTTCTTAATATATTTCCCTACAGTGGTGAGATTCCACATCTTATCACTGGTTTGTACTTCTTAGCTTTTCTAGTCTGAGTCTACACAACACTTCATCAGCCAGGAATTAAATAATTAGTAAACTAATAGTTGTTTCTGTCATATGTATTTGGAAAAGACCATTTTAAAGACTAAATTTTCTTTACTGATTAATTTGCTTTAATGAAATGACCAGACTTAACTGAATGCTTTGGGACATATAGGTGCAGAAAATATTTTTCTTTAGAACTTTTGTTTTCTGGGAAAAGAAAGACAAAACTTTTGACCAAAGAGAATGTTTTGTATTAAAAAATACAGCTTTTTTTGGAAAAAAAAAGATAAGGAATCAAAATTCTCTTTATTTTCCATGAATTAGCTTTCCAACAACCTGATAGCTTTTGAGTATTGCATTTGCACCTGCATGTGTGTGCATGTGCACATGTTCATGAGTGCAGATATATGGAACAAGTTGTTTTTCATTGTCAGTTGTCATAGATAAAAAGATAATAGTAGGGACTCACTGCAATAACCGGAGTACAGATACAGTGTGCTTTTGCCTCAAATTATGCTACAGGAATTGATGGTAGTGAAGGTCAGATAAGGTCATGGCCAACCAATTGGATCAGAGAACTTATGATAGAGATTAATGATGCACAGGTAAGGTGCAATAGGGGTCAGGAAGGGTAGCTGTTTTTGAGGGTACTTGACACCAGAAAGATAAAATTCCAGGCAAGACACGCAGATGAATGGATGGCTCTTGACATATAAAAGTGTACAGAAGGGTCAGCAGGTGGTGTGGTGATTAAGGCACTGGACACCCACATGGCCAACTATGGTTGGCATCCTAGACTGGGCCACTTGAAACTCATGCCAGGTGCATGTGTTTGTGTGCCTGAAGTCCTGAGAGGGGAGCATGGAGAAGAAGCCATTGCAGCGTAGTCATCCTCTCCACCCAGGGAGTGATTTCTCACCCCTCCACACCCTCGTCTCTCTCTTGCAAGTGCATGAACCCTGTGGTTAAAAAGGTACCTAAAAAAAAAAAGAAAGGTATGAAAGGTATGAAATTTGTTATATATAATCTTATATAAGTCAGACAGCATCTATGTATGGTCTGGACAGCTCCCTAGAAGTATTAACGGCTTTAACAAAGATAGTCTGAGAGTCCTTTTAGTCTCAAAGTCTCAGACTTCCAGATTGTCCCTCCTAGATCAAAGAACTCCAATTGACTTAGTTTACTAAAGCCTTTATTCTGTTTTTAGGTTCCACTTACCCTTATTCTACATTAACTGAAAGAACCATCTTGATCATCTAAAGGGTTATAAATTTCCACAATATATGGAAAGGCCCTTAACTGGGTTATTTAGAAATGTCAGAGAGTTTGGAAGATTTGACAAAATGAGGAAGGGGAGAATCTTACATTTCATAAATAGATAATTCACCTTACATTGAATTCATATCTCTAAGAGAAGATTCAACCAGGTTAAAGGTCTCTACACTTTCTTCCATACAAAATGTTTTACATCTGCTGAGAAAAACCTGGAATTTTATCAAGAATTTGTGATGTATAAGTCAGATGGAAGAGAAGATCTATAAACCAGTACTCAAGTATTAACTGTGGAGTTTAAAATTGACTGTCATTATCTTCTGTTACAGGTGAAGGAGTTCAGGATTTTATCAAGGTCATACTCAGCTCATTAACTATTGTAGGAAATACTCTGTAGATTTGGTGTATATGTCATTGTTATGAATAACTACAGGAAGAAAATAGAATGGAAAATGTGGTAGCACATATATATATATATATATATATATATATATATATATATATATATATATGGCTAGCAGGTGGTATAGTGGTTAAGATGCAAGACTCCTCTCACATATCTAAGAGCAGTTCAAGTCCCAGACCCAGCAGATTGAAACTCACACTGGGTGCATGTGCGGATGTGCCCCAAATCTCAAGAGAAGAATAGTGGAGAAGGGATAGCAATATGGCCATCTCCCTTGAAGGCTGATTTCTTACTTTCTCTCTCTGTTTCTATCTGTGTCTCTGGCAAATGCATGCACCCTATAGCATAAATCTCTCTCTAAAATTAAATAAATAAATATAAAATTAAATGAAAAAAAATGTGTATGTATGTATGTGTGTGTGTATATATATATATATATGATTTTCAGGAAAGACATGGCATGTTTTTCTATGGAAAAATGTGTCATGACTTTCCTGATGATGCAATACACACATACACTTATTTTTTTCTTTGTCCCTATTTCTGACATAGAGCACCTAAACCCTTGAAATTTCTTGAGGAGGCCAGGAGGTGGTGTGGTGGTTAAGGCACTGGACAGTTCCACATGACTGACCACAGTTGCAGTCCTGTACCTGGTGACTCGTTTTCTCACTTTCCCTCTCTCTCTCCTTGTGTCTCTCTCTGGTCAGATTAAAATCAATGTATGAATACATAAAATTATGATAAATAATTCTTAAAAAATTTCTTGAGTGATAGGAGTGTATTTTGCTATTCATAAAGAGTCTCTTTTGATCACACCTGAATTTATTTTAATGAGATGGTGAAGTTGGAGAGAGAGAGAGAGACAGAAAGCAAGAAATCACCCTCCCGGGAGGGATGGTCACACCACAATCCCTTTTCCTCCATTCTCCTCTCAGGATTTTGGGCATGCACGCACATGCACCCAATGTGAGTTTCAAGCCATTGGGTCCGGGACTCAAACTGCTGTCAACTATCTGGGAGTTGAGCAACATAACCATCTAACTCTAGGGAAATAAAGAGATGCTGAAGACTGGGTTACAAAAACTCGTGAACAAGGTTTGGGGAATTCCAGGTTGGTGAGCACCATTCACTTTCTGGGTGAGTAGCATGCCTGAGAGGGCATGGAAGCTCCATGTTCTCACCCTCTCTTCATATCTTGTGCGATGCATGTTTTCCATCTGACTGCTCCTTAGTTTCCTCCTCCATAACGAACTGGTGCTACAGTTTGCCTATGTCCCCCAAAGTTCACGTGGTGACAATTCTATCCCCAGTGCAGCAGTGTTGGGAGATGAGGCAACAAGAGGGAATTGGATCATGAGGATTTAGCTCCCATGAATGGATTAATGTTATGATGTCAGAGGTGGATTCATTACTGAGAAAGTGGGTTGTTATACATAGCAGTCTGCCCCTGGTACTTTCTCTGTCTCATGTGCTCACTTTCACCTTCTGCCCTTTGCCATGGGAAGACCCTCACCAGATACTGGCACCATACTGTTAGACTTCCCATCTGCAAAATCATGAGCGCACACCCAATCCCAGGTAGTCCCCATTATAGCGGCAGAAAACGAAGACAAGTGCTAAGCATGAGTAAGATGTTTTCTTGACTTTGTGAGCCATTCCAGAAGATTATCTAGGAGGGAGTTGTAGGAACCTCTGGTTTAATAACCAGTTGGTTAGATGCATGAGTTTGGTGTTTGGTGTTTGAAGTAGAACAAGTCTTTTGGGAACTGAGCTCTTAACTTTGAGGTCTGTGCTAACTCCAGATAGAGTGCCAGAACTGAATTGAGTTTCTGCACACCAGCTTTGTGTCAGAGAACTGGTTTGTGTTAGAGAGAACACCACAGAAGGGAAGATTAGTTTGACAGTAATCACATAATTCAATGAGTTAACTCATAGGTAAAAAACAAAAACAAAACAGACAAAAGGTAATACAGGCAGAGGGTTTTTTTTTTTTTTTTTTTTTTTTTTGGAGAGGTTTTTCGCTATAGGGCATGTGCGCTCGCCAGACAGAGACAGAGAGACAGAAAGCGAGAAATCACCCCCCAGGGGGGATGGTCATGCCGCAATCCCTTCTCCTCCATTCTCCTCTCGGGATCTTGGGCACGCACGCACACGCGCCCGGCGTGAGTTTTAAGCCACCGGGTCCGGGATGCGAACCGCGGTCGACAACATGGGAGTCCAGCGACATAGCCATTACGCTAACTGCTGGTTCCCCAGGCAGAGGGTTCTTGATTGAATGATACCATACATCCTTCCATACCAAAACATAAAACTTATTTACCTATCCTTAGTGGATTATAAGGAATGCACAATTTAGAGGCATTATATGATACATTGGTTTAAGCATTCTAATATAATCTTGCCAGTAATTAAGTTCCATTTTTATTTCTTAGTCCAAAAAAACAAAATTTCAGAAGAATGCAGTTATTCTTTATCATTTACAAAATGATAAATGCAGGGCTGCCTGGCGAACATTAAATTATAGCTAGAGAGAAAAGTGGAGGGCTTTCATGTTGTTCCCGACTTGTCACCCTTCAATCTGCCAACTTTTAAAATATAGGGCTGGAAACCCCAGAAAAGGCAAGGATGCTATCCATATTAGTTATGATTTATGTATGCTGTAAGTAACAGAAACCTGAAAAATAGTGGCATAAACAGAGAAGGGAGTCATTTTTTTTTCTCATGCAATAAAAAATATGAAGGTAGATAGTCTGAGGCTGATGTGGCCATTCAGAAGTTCTCTCAGGGTCCAGGTTCATCCTTTCCTGTCTCACCATTTAGAACCAAGGCTTCCATCTTGGTTGTGGTTACGAGATGGCAATTATAATTATACAAATTACATCCATGTTCTAATCAGGAGAACAAGTGAAAAGACAAAAACAAAAAGCAAAAAAGATGAGTAAGCCAGTTGTCTTTCTTCTTTTTAAAGGTTTCCTAGGGTCAGTAGATGGCATGGTGGTTAAGGTGCTGGATCCCACATGGAAGACTCTATGGTTTGAGTTCTAGGTCCTGCAGCTCGAAAACATGCTGAGCACGTGCATTCGTGTGCAAAATCCCAAGAGGAGGATGGGGAAGAAGGGATCATGGCATGGCCAACCACCTAGGGGGCGGTTTCTCACTTTCCCTCTCTCTCTCTTCAGTGAGCACACACACCCTATAGTGAAAAAGGTTTTAAAAATGATTAAAAAGAGGTTTTTCATAAAGATTCAGCCTGTGATTTCTGTTTACATCTCTGGTCAGTGGTGAGTCACATAGCCACTCTTTGATGAAAACAGGATGGGGTCATGAGGGTTTTAGTTGAGCATATGGTTCACTTAAAAAACTCATACTTCTGGGCCATCTGATGAAGCTGTTACATTACTGCACTCCCACATCACTGACTGAGTTCAAGTCTGAGACTCAGTGGCTTGAAAAATCACACTAAGTGCTTGTGCAAGCATATCCAAGATCCTGGGAGAATGGAGGAGAAAGGATTGTGGCATGGCCATGCTCCCTGGCGGTGATTTCTCATTTTCCCTCTCACTGATTCTGTCTCTCTCTCCAGCAAGCACATACACCCAAAACAAAAACCTCTTAAAAACAAAAACAAACAAACAAACAAAAAACACCCATAATTCCAAGGCACTCGCTAAGGGAAAATGGATGTGGTGCCGACAAAAAGCCCTGATGCTTCCACTGACTGTATTCTGAACAGTGATCACTTACAAAACAAAAATATGTCTATAACTACTGACCAAAGAATTCTAAGGTTCAAAAATTACACTTGACTAATAATATCTACTCAAAGACCTAATTCTCTTCTCCCTCTTCCTTCTATTCTTCTTCTTGTTTTCATGAACTCTCCTCCCTCCCGTTCATCTCCTGTAATGCATTTTTCTTCTCTTCTATCCTTGCTTGTTCACTTCCATTCTCTCTTCATATTTAACACATACTCACTTTTACTAAAGTTACACTTCTCTCCAACCACTCATTTCATTTACCTACTGCTACCTAATAAATCAGTGTTGAAGTCAGTGCTTACAACAGACTTCTGTGAGCCAGCTGGTAATACGGTGGTTAAGGTGGCTGGATCCCATATGGTTGACTGCCAAGTCTGAGTTCTGGACCTGGCAGTTTGAAAAAAATATACCAGGCACACGTTCCCTGCCCAAAGTCCTGAGAGGAGAAGGTAGGAGAAGAGGAGAAGGAACTGCAGTGTGGCTATCCTCCCTGAGGAATGTTTTCTCATTTCCCTCTCTCTGTCTCTCCAGCAAGCACACATATACATATCCTATCATCCTATAGCAAAAGCAAACAAACCACAAAAAAAAAAAAAAAAAAAAAAAAAAAAAAAAAAAAAAAAAAAAAACAAGGCTCTGCAGAATTTTTTTCTGCAAAGGTTATGTAGTAAACATTTTCTTCTTTGTAAGCTGTATGGTCTATGCCATTGAAGTGCAAAAGCAATCAGATAATGTTGTAAATAAAAGAGCATGACAGTGTCTCAATAAAACTTTATTTTCAAATACACCACAGGCTACATTTGGCCGAAAGACTGTAGTTTGCAGATTCCTGGCTTAAAACATCAATGATTTATCTGTTATCACAATTCTGTGAGTTTACTGACTGCCCTCTGGTTTGTAATGATTCATGTCTTTCCTATAATCAAAGTATACTCATCTTCCCAGGATCTCAAAATTTGATCCCATTTCAGCATCAGGCTCAGGCTGGCATCCAGCATGTTGGTAAGCCAGTCAGTTGCAGGCATAGATGAGAGTCTGTGGGTGTGGTTCCTCAGGTGCAGGGAGCTGTGAACTAAAACAAGTTACCTACGCTAAACATTCAGCATTCGATAGTGGAAAAGAAGGGGTAACTGCATGGAAATGTACTTCCCGCAAACAGCAGTGGAGAGGAAAAGCAGAGGGTACGAAGTGATTGTTCCATGGTAGCAGTCGTGTCACAAGCACAAGTCACTTGGGAGAAGGGCATATGAGCTGTGGTTCTTGGATCCATTGCTTTCCTAGCTCTTAGATTTCATAGATTCTTGGTGTCACTTTGTGAGATGGCTTTCCTTTCCATAAAGAATGTCTCATGCTTGCAACTGAACGGTGCTCTCAGACTATCCCCTGCTAATAATAAGTTGCTGGCTCTTGCAATTCCTATATATATATATATATATATATATATATATATATATATACATATACATATATTTTTCCTTTTCTTCTTTCTTTCTCACCCTCCCCCCACCCCCCAACCCCCCCTCCCCCCGAGAGCGCATGCACTTGCTGGAGAAAGAAACAAAGAGAGAAAAAGAAAGCACCCTCCATGGGGAACAGTCATGCTGCAGTCCCTTCTCCTGCATTTCTCCTTCCTCTCATGATTTTGGGCATGCATGCACACACATCTGATGTATTTTTTTCAGAGGTTTTTACCTTAGGGCAGTAGGAAGAAAAGTGAGAAATCCCCCGACAGGGGGGATAGCCATGTCACAAACTCTTTCTCCTCCATTCTCCTCCTGGGAGACACACACATGCACCTGGTGTGAGTTTTAAGCCACTAGGTCCCAGACTCAAACAACAGTCAGTCACATGGGAGTCCAGCAACGTAACCACTATGCTATCTGCTGGCCCCCACATCTGATTTACTTTTTAAGCCATGGGGTCTAGGTCTAGAATCACACAGTCAACCATGTGGGATCCAACATTTTTTTTAATTTTTAAGAGGTTTTTGCTATAGGGCGCATGCGCTTGTCAGAAGGACAGAGACAGAGAGACAGAAAGCGAGAAATCACCTCTCAGGGGGACAGCCGTGCCGCAATCCCTTCTCCTCCATTCTTCTCTCTGGATTTTCGGCGTGCACACACATGCGCCTGGCATGAAGCCACCGGGTCCAGGACTTGAACTATGGAGTCCAGCAACATAGCCATTACACTAACTGCTGGTCTCAGGGATCCAACCTTTTTAACCACCTTGCCATTGGCTGGCCCAAGACTCCTTTTACTTTTGACCTGTTCCTTTGTGTCTGAACTGATAAAACTTATTTTAAAATGCCAAGGGTTTTCTAGATACCAAATTTTAAAACTCTTCCATTAGATAAAAGCCTACATACATAAATATCTTGACATAGATCTCTCCCTAGTTTGGTCAGAGAATCAGTGTGTTGTAGTAAAATGTCCTTAAGATTCCTAGAACAGGGACCAGCAGTTAGCATAATGGCTATGTCGCTGGACTCCGCATTGTCAACCGCGGTTTGAGTCCAGGACCCAGTGGCTTAAACTCACACTGGGCACGTGTGCATGCGTGCTCAAGATCCCAAGAGGAGAATGGAGAAGGGATTGCAGCGTGGCCATCCCCTCTGGGGGGTGATTTCTCGCTTTCTGTCTCTCTATCTCTCTCTGTCTGTCTGGCGAGCGCACATGCCCTATAGCAAAAACCTCTCCCAAAAAAAAAGATTCCCAGAACAGATTCTGTCTCACCTAGAGAGTCTACAAAGCATTGCTATAAATCTTCCAGAGGTCTAAATCAGGGGGCAAACAGCCACAACTTTGTCTTACCCCTAGGTTTCATTTTACGGACAATATTCTGGAGTTGATCTTTATTTCTGAGGACATTTCTTACTTTAAAATGTTTTGTCAGCTGAAGATACTGAAACTGAGGTAGTTATATTGTCTAACCCAGAAAGTCGTGAGTTGAAAATATACCACTAAGCTGGATCAGCCTGTTTAACTCCTTCCTTCCTATGAAAGCCACAGTAAAGGCTCTTGCCCTTGTTTTTCTCTCACTCTTTTTGTCTCCTGACAGATCCTGGTTCTTCTCCAACTAGCCTTGAATGAGTGGCATGCCCTCTCCTCTTGAGAAATGCAACAAATTATGTATGTTCAATGGCAACTGTTTCTTGATCTGCCCACTTCCCCATACCTGAATAAAAACAAAATCTAAGACAATGCTAAATGCTTTAAGGTGTTGTTATAGTAAAACCCTACTTCAAGGTACCAGTTTGCTATTATTAATTATTTGTTTCTATGGAAGTTACCCACAAACAAATGACTGAACAGCAAGAGTTGGTTATTTATCACAAGTCTGTGGGTTGACTGGCTCAGCCAAGCAATCTCCCATGTCATGCTATAGACCTGAAGTCACTCAAGTGGCTGCGTTCAGCCAAGTTCAGCCGAGGCTGGAATGTCCAATATAGTCCATTGAGCTCTATGTCCCTTCTCATTATTCATTTGTCAAAATCAAGCTTCTTTACAATGTGGCAGCTGGTTTCCAAAAGCGAATGTTCCAAAACACAAGCTCGATGTGCAAATCTCTAGCCAGTGCTTAAGTCATATTCGCTAATAGCTTATCGGCCAAACCATTGGCTAACTCACACTCCATGCGGCAAGGGACAGATATTGAGAGAGATTGGTTCTTGGGGACTCCAGTGTTGTTACAGCCTACCACATCATTATGCTTAATGCCATTCCAGGTTTCTTTCTACTTTAGCGGATAACCTATGGAGTATGGCAGAAAAGGTACATACACAGAAATGCCTTAAAGACAAAAGACCTGTGAAACAAAGGATGTAGACAAAACAACCCTGATGGGCTTGATTATTTTTACCACTCAGCTGGCCATCTTGGCACCTTAGAGATACAAACTTTCATTTTCCTAGAACATACCTTAATTTAGGAGTAAATCACATTGCAATGCTAATAAGCCTATTAATTATCATTATTAAACAAGCCTACTGTGCTAACTCTGGTTGAGACTACAAGATTTTCCTTCTACTTAAAAACATTTTTTTTCCATTATTGTCATTGTTTCTGTTCCTTGTTTCTGCATAGATTCCTCTGGTTACACTGACATTCTGAGAAGAAATATCCTCAGCAATTACCCGCATGGAACCATGTACAACTATGGCAGTCTGCTCTTGCTTGTTTCCTGTCTTGCTAATTTTGTAAAATTGGCTATTTGTGAATAGTTTCTTGATTACAGAAATAACTTGCTTAAGCCTGGAATTGTGGTAAAGACTTAGACAATTAAGGTCATCTATGTGGCTCTGAATCATTCAGATGAAAAGAGGAATATCCAGGCTACCATCTGACTATCAATCATCTCGCTATGTGGGGATATATTTGGGCTTTCAAATCATACAGAGAAAGCCAAACTGAGAGCACTTTATTCAGAGGTTGAAAAATAGAGCCTCTGTCCAAAGGACCAGTTCTTCTAGATGCAGTCCTGAGCCAGGCCTCTCTCCAATTATGACTATAGCCCATGCATTAACCTTTGCTTACACCTCCTATTTATCATGCATTGCCACATCTGTATCCTGGGTTCATTTACATATCTCTCTCTTGGAGTCCTCTGCCAGTTTTTCAAAGTAGGATTCACTTATAACATACATGAATATTACTTGAAATGCCATTTAAAAATACAGGTCCCTGGGCCTTACCTCAGATTCATTTTATCACAGTCTCTCAGGTTTGAATTCAGAAAACTGCACAGATTTTTTTTTTAATCCAAGATATAGCATGTGTGCATGCACATGTGAAAGACAGTGAGAGAGAGGGAGAAGTGAACTCCCTCCACAGGGTCTGGTCATGCCATAATCCTTTTCCTCTAGTCGTCAGGCCCATTGAATCATGGGCACTGGTACCCGTGTTCAGAGTGCTTCAGGCTGAATAATCCCACAGATTTGAGCCATGGTTGCCATGTGGGATCTGGTTTCTCCCAAGCAGCGTGTAACGGAAAAGGTGCCTTTTAAACAAGTGTCTCTGTTTCTTTCAGATACTCCAAAGTTCAAGAACCATTGTTCTAAAAGGAGAGACAAACATGGAACATGAGCTCCAACTTGAGTTAAGTATTATCTGTTTGGCTTCTGAGAGAAGGCATGAGATACGGTTTTGGCAAAATGCATAACTGTGGTGTGTCTTTGGGGAGCTCCTTGTCTCCCTTCATCTCTACTTCCTCTCGGTCTTCATTGGCCCAGTGACAATGGCCATGTGTCCAGCTTCTGCTATGAGTTAGACACTGGGCCTTGAACATTACAGAATCCTGTGGAATAAATAACAGTAGCATCCTTCACTTTGTAAGTGAGGATATTAAAGTATATTGGAGTTTTGGAATTCGTTCAGGACCAGAAGCTACAGAATGATAGAGCTTATTTATGAACTTACATGTGCTTTCTAGTTACCTACTTGAGAAACTAATTCATACCGTGATGTTAGGTTTTCAAATACTTGAATGTTCCTCTATTTTCCCTCCGGACATTTCCTATTGCTAGAACCTTCCATGCCAATATCCCTGGAAAATGCCTTTCTCTTTCCTTTTTAATCCACTCTCATTTCCTTTGTGTGAATATTTTTCCATGCAGTTCTTTATTTTATTTTATATTTTATTTTCTTTAGAGAGGGAGATTTTTGCTATTGGGTGCATGCACTTGCCAGAGAGATAGAGATGGAGAGAGAGAGAAAGTGAGACATTATTCCCAGGGGGATGGCCATACAGTAATCCCTTCTCTTCCATTCTGCTCTTGGGATTTTGGGCACACACATGCGCACCTGGATTGAGTTCTAAGCCACCAGGTGCGGGACCAAACCACGGTCAGCCCTGGAAATCAGCACCTTATCAACTACTTTACCTGGTGGTCTCCTCCCAGTTCTTTTTATCAAAGGAATAGAAGCTGAAAGCCAGTATTTGCCCTACCTCAGTCCTCTCTGGAATGTTTTTAGGCAAAAATGCAGCTTCTTCAGTTGAACAACTGGAGGAAAACAGAGCACAGGAGGTCTACCTGCAAAAGCCCTTCTTAGATTCCCAAGTAGAAGCTCCATGTCTGTGTTTCTGTCACTGCTCAGCCCCAACACCTACACGAGTACTTAACCAAGATTCACTGAATATAAGTGGTTGAATAAGTGAATGAGAAACGCCCCTTTTATAATTTATGGCTCTTACAGGAAATGTAAAAGGTAGGTTTGCTAGAATCTGAGCTAAAAGTCCTGGGAAGGGACAGTTGACTTACTAGGTAGGACAGCACTGTTCTGTGCATTGACCTTAGAGAGCAACAAGCTGCTCCTGTAACTCAGTAAGTTGCCAAAAGGTGAGAATTTCAATTGCTCAAGAAGAATATTCCCCCAAATACTATGGATATCTGTAATATTAAAACTAAACTATATTCTTTCTGATAAACCTATATATTCACACTTTCCCTCATTTAACAACTGTTTATTGAGTATCTACTTTGTACTATACATAGTTTTGGACACTGGCATTTAACAGTAGAAAAAAATGACCTAAAATTATAGGTTCTCAGAGTTTATTATATTGTATATAGGGGTTAGAGTTGGGGTGGCAATTTGTGAAAAGAAAACAAAGACAATGACCAGGTCTGGTTAACAGAATTGAACAAACACAAACCCAGGCTAACATCAGGGGCATATGTATTGGAGAAGGGAGGACAGACCACTTGAGCATGATACATGGGAGAGGTGCACAGGGCATGCCCTTTCGTTGCAGGGCTAAAGCTCTAGAAAGGATTGCCTAAGGGATGGGCATGGTCTGGGGGGAAATGATGCTGGGAAAGATGTTACCATGGTAATCCTCTCTCATCCCCAGCTCTCTCCACTCTCTTCATTTTCAGCCTGTTTTCCCACACTAAAAATGTAAAGATAGAAAAGATGTTTCCTGCTTACTATGAAGCTTATGATACAGGTTCTGCTGCTTTGTATGCTGCAGAAGCCCTGAGCCTGCATGTGCATGGCTGCCATGGAATAGTTACACGTGCATCTGAGAGACTGTACCTGCCTGACCTTGCAGTGAGCAGCATGAGGTGACACTGCCAAGGAAGATAGCGTGCTTCACCTTGCTCGCTTTTCTGGGCCCAGTCCTTCATGGCCTTGGTGTCAGTGACACAGGAGGGTCTTTGCTTCTCAGGACCCAGAAGAATCCTTCTATTTGAGACCACAAATATGCCTCATTGGACAATATCAGACAGAATCAGTCTGGACTCTCCTCCCTCCCCAAATGCACGTGCCTCTGATATTAATGGAAATGTGTGTGTGTGTTTGTGTTCACCTTCTCTGTAGAAGGGACTGGGATTTATGGTTCCTGAAACATCCTGATCTACTTCTAGGAAACATCCCAATCTACTTCTTTGTTTTAATTTTCTATAAGGTGTGTGTGCTTGCCAGAGAAAGACAGAAAGTGAGAAAGCACTGTCCAGAGAGGATGACCACGAAGCAATTCTTTCTCCATTCTCCTCTTGGGATTTTGGGCAGCATGAACCATGCCCAGTGTTTTCTAAGCCATTGGCCCAGTACTTGAACCGTGAGGTCAGTTATGTAGGATCCAGCCTCCTTAACCACCATACCACCTGCTAGCCCCAATCCTGATCTACTTCTGCTTGAAGATTTGGTGCATTTTTATCAGTGTTTCACTTTTTATTTCCTCTTTAAATGTAAATATTCCAGGAAGAGTTAAATTACTAAGTTTTTAACATATGTGAATTAATTTCTCAGGCAGGTGATAAGATAACTGAAAATAAGAAAACTGGTAGGGTAGGTAAAAGGCGTATATGCTTTGCAGAAAGGTGGGGAACTGGCAGAAAGAAAGAGAAAAGGAAATACAAATGAGCAGACTTTCATTCTACACAAAGAGACACACATGCACACACCCGGAGAGACTGGCACAGTGCCTAACATATAACGAATCAAATTACAGGGCAGTGAGCTTCAGGATGTATTTGGGAAGACTCCCAGCCAGTAGGAGAGAAAACAGAGCACCCCAAGTCCCTTCTCTGACTTCCATTGCTTCATTCTTCTGGAAAAAATTAGGGAAAGGAAGGTAGAGTAGAATAGATGTCCCTTTGCTCTTCACTCAGTTCTGCCTAGCATCTGCAGAGAATCTTCTTCCAAACTAGATGGCACTGAGGCATTTATCTAATTGCACAGTGACTTTTAGTTCTACTGCTACTACAGCGAGCAAACAATTCAGCCTGATTACTGATACCCGTTGGGGCCCTGCAGAAGGAGGAGATCCTACAGGTGAGGAAGGGAGAGCGTTGATCTGGAGAAGCTTTCTTAGTGCCAGCCAGGTTCCCTTAGAGCCGGGCAATGCTGCCATTCCAACAACAAACATGAATCTTCTCCCCTACACGGGGCCTCCAGGCTACTCTCTTCTCCTGCTTCTGCAGAATGTCCAGATACATTCACATTTCTTCTGGGGTTCTAGTTATAAGTCTCATTTCACCTTTTGCTCTCAGTTTCAGGATTTTGCCAGGAAATATGCGAGTGTGAGAACAGCATTGGATTCCCTCTTTTATTCTTTTTCTTTTTTCATTTATTTTACAATCATTCACTGTATATTATTACAAAACACGAAATGAATTTTCCCATCCAGAATACACTGTATTTTGACTCAGTCAAAAATATTACTACACAGAGAATTAAGATTAATAAATAAATGAACAAAGTTAAGTAAAATAGTTCTTTAAAAAATATTACTACACATATTATCTTCAACAAATAATTTTCCATTTTGTGCTTAACTATTTTACTTCTTTCTTTTTTCCTCTTGGTTCTCTGTCTTTTACCCTCTGCCATTTCACTTTTATAAACAGAAGCCAAGATCCCCTGAATTGGCTATCATCTCCCTAGCTTCTACTTGCTTGGCTTCAAGTTTGTGCTCAAGTGGCTTGGTTCATTGACTTGGGAGCTTCCATTAAGGCATGACAATAAAGAGAAGAACATGGGACAGCCCCACTGGGCTTCTGAGCAGGAAGAGAGCAGTTAAAGCAGTAATTCCTCAGCTCATTACGAAGGGCAGCTAATAGATTAATCAGTGCCTTCCTAGCGAGCCTTGAATATTAGTTTGAAATTAACTTGGTTAAATAGCCAGGACCGGCGTGTGCATGCTTATGCATACACAGGCAAAGGGATTTAGTGAATCTCCTGAGAAATGCTCTCTTCCCCAAGAATTACCTTCTCCATGTACAGCCTCTACTGCTCATCCCCAACAAGGTACCTGACTTTAACCCCATGCTGATCCCAAGTTTATCCTGGCATCATTAGAAGGGGTAGAATTTGTTCCTGCCCAGCTATAGACAATAGTTGCTCATCCATTTGGCATCTCTCAGACTCAGTGAGAGCTGACAAAAAGGCCAATTATGTGGTGAGTGTAGAATCAGGTTTCTCAAGCCTGAGATCTCTCTGGGGCACTAACTCGTATGCAAATCATCACTGTAAACAGTTTCTTCCTCCATAAAATGTGATAGCAGTATCTACCTCAAAGGGTTGGAGAGGGTTAACTGAGTTAATGAATATAAAGTGCCTGCACAATGCCTGGCACCTAAGAAATACTTAATAAATGTCAAATGCTATTAATAATCCTCCACGTTTTTACAGCATTTAATTATTTTCTAAGTACTTTTACACCGTCTCCTATGAGCCTCCTAACCAACCCATCAGGTATAAGAGCAAAGTGTGTAGTATTATCTTCACTATTACAACTAGAAAATTGAGTTAGTGAAGGATTAAATGTCATAGCTGTAATTAATGAGAACCCCTTCAGGTGGCTGGTCCCACATACTTCTTCCACCCCACAGCTGCCGGAAGAAAGCAGAGTGGGAGAAATTTGCTATTGGTACCATAAATAAGCAGGAGGTCTGAATTATAACAGGCATCTCATCAAACCACAACCTCTCTGAGCCTGGCTTTCACAGAGGTGGCATTAGTGGGCTCCTTCCAGGACCTGATAAGCTGTGGTCTTCAGTTCTACCTTAATAACGGAGCTGGGCCCAGAGACAGGCAGCAAGAAGAGATGGGCCACCACTAGCTGGTCCTCATCCTCTATCGCCATCATAACACCTGTTTGGTAGATACTGTTTATCTTTCTAAGTAAGAGTGGAGTTCGAGAACAGGAGAGCAGACAACATAATACTTCCCACTTACTCTCTAACTACTGGTGAATTAATGATTTTGTAAATTTGGGCTCTCCGAGGCCTAACTCATGCCTGTGTCAAGGTCAGCCTCATCAGTCTATCAAGTATTTTGGCATTCTTATGAGTCTAGACATTTATGTAAGAAAATTTCAACTTTGTAATGGTTTACCAAGATGGTAGAAAAAGGAACACATTTCTCAAACCTAGCATAATGTGTTTTTTGTTTTGTTTTGTTTTGTTTTTTTTAAAGTTGGAGCCAGCAGGTAGCATGGTGGTAAAGGTGTTGGACTCGCACATGGCTGACCATGGTTTGAGTCCTGGACCTGGTGGCTTGAAAATCACATTTCGCACGTGTGTATGTGTGCCAAAAATCCCAGGAGGAAATGAAGAAGAAGGGATGATGGTGTGGTGGCCATCCCTCCCGGGGAGTGATTTCTCACTTTCCCTCTTGCTGTCTTTTCTCAGTAAACGCACATGTCTTATGGCAAAAAAAACTTAAAAAAAAAAAAAAAATGTCAGCTGCTTCACAGGCCCCAGAGAATCATAATCACTGATTAATGAGAAGAACAAAAAGAAACATCTTCCCTTAAACCCAGAATTAGTCTTTCAAAATCTTGATTAAAAATGGGTGTGACTCTCTTGAGACATGTATTAGATAGAGCAAGAAGGACCCTCATCAAGGGGTATTGGCCATGATTCCTGACTTCTGAGGCCAGGGCTTGCGAAGAGGAGACACACTGCTACCTTCTGTTCAGGTTTCATCCTCTAACTGTGCAGCCAGGTGAAATCTATTTGCTGTCTCTGACCTAGGAAACACATTTATTGGGAAAAGCAATTACATCAGTGCCACTTCCCCCCTATTTTATAGATTTGGATTCCAAAGCAGACCATTTTGCAACATTCAAATAAATCATGTCCCTTTCCCTTAGTGGATGGTGTCTTTATATGGCTCCGTGGACTATGATTATGAGTGAAAGCTACTTGCAGAAGTATCTCAAGTACATGTTGAAGAGAGATTAATACATGATATAATAGGACATCAATGTATGGTTTTTACCTGCTGTTATCAATGATATTTAATGTATTTCTGATTCTATTCCAGGAAGTTTATAAAACAATTCATCTCAAACATTTTTAGAGACAAAGACATTCCAGGATTCACACTCAGTTTCTGCTGCCCAGTGTATTACAATAAATTGTACTTTATTTTGCTTAGCACCTATAACATGAACATTTAGCAAGAACATGTCTCTGCTTATGCTTTAAATTCTTTAAAATTTGAAATAGTGGGGGTTTTTTGTTCTCAATTTCAAAAGAAGGTAATTAAACAGTTTTATAAGAAAACTGCTAAGTAAAGTCCTCTTTCCAAATAGATCTATTTTTATCTAACAACTTTTCTTTATGGAACATCTTTTGAAATCTAGAGAAAAACATCAACTTTAAGTTATTTATTTATTACTTTTTTACTGTAAAGTTCCAGGTTGGCTTCTATCAAAGACTTATTCACAAAATCTTTCAAAAGTGACTTTGAAAAATACATTTGAACAGAACACATACATATTTGGAATTTTAAAACTTATTATTTTTAAATAATTTTAAACTTACAGAAAGTGTTTCAAGAATAATAAGAGCAACTATTATAATCCAAATTTACCAATTGTTAACTTTTTGCCACATTGGCTTTATCTCTGTCAATCTATACATGTTATATATTGGTATACTAAACCTTTTGAAAACAAGTTTTAGAAATAATGTCCTTTTGCCCCTAAATACTTTCTTCTTTCTTTTTTTCTTTTTAAGTTTCATTTGATATAAGGCATGTGTACTTGCCAGAGACAGAGAGAAAGTGAGAAATCACATCCCCCAGAGGGGTTGGCCACACTGCAATCCCTTTTCCTTCATTCTCCTCTTGGGATTTTGGGTGGCATGCATACATACCCAGTATGTTTTTCAAGCTGCTAGGTCTGGGACTTGAACTGCACAGTCAGACATGTGGGAAGAGCTGTCTCTACCACTGTGCTACTGTCTGGCCCCTTTATATTTTAAGAACAAGGACTTGCTCTTACATAAGCAGTGTAAGTATTTAATTGAGGAAATTTAATATGTATTCAGTGCTATCATTTATTACAAGGTTAACTATAAAATTTTGCTAATTATTCTATAAGAGTCCATTATAGCTGCTATGGATTGAATGTGTCTCATAAATATTTTTGTATACCAAATCTGGTGAGACATGGTAACACTATTGAGAGAATGGAGAGTTGCTCTAATTATAGTGTTCAAAGATGGGGCTTTGGGGAGGTAACTGGGAATGAACGACATCATCAGAGTGGGGCCCTCATGATTAACTCCTGGTAGCCTTATCAGAAGAGCAGACGCAAACATTTAGGACTTACCATGTGATGCCCTGCACTGCCTTGGGATTACACAGAGTCCCCACAAACAAAAGGACCCTCACCAGACATGACCCTCTGACCTTGCACCTTCAAAACTATGAGTTAAATAAACCTCTATTCTTTAAAAGTTACTTGGTGTAAAATTCGGTTGCTAGTGACAAAAAGTGAAATATAATAATGGCAATGCCTCAGGCCCCTCCAATTCAGAATCTAAACCAAGATAACACATTTATTTAATTGTCATGTGTCTTTAATTTTCCTTAATCTGGGGGACCAGTAGTTAGTGTAATGGCTATGTCACTGAACTCCCATGTAGTCGACTGTGGTTCTAGTCTCAGACCCGGTGCCTTGAACTCATGCCGGGCACGTGTGCGTGCGTGCCCAAGATCCTGAGAGGAGAATGGAGGAGAAGGGATTGCACCATGGCCATCCCCCTGAGGGGTGATTTCTCGCTTTCCATCTCTTTGTTCTCTCTGTCTTTCTGGTGAGCGCACGCGCCCTATAGCAAAAACCTCTCAAAATTTTTTTTCTTTTTCCTTAATCTGGAACAGTTTTTCAGCTTTTGTCTTTTATGACATTGACATCTTTTGAACTGCATAGATCATTTGTCTGATATTTCTTTATGTTTTCATGCAGGTTATGCTTTTTCAGCAGGTATAGTTTATAAGATATGTTGTATCCTTCTAAGAGCATGATATCAAGACGCATGTGATGTCAGGATATCCCATGGTTGGTGATATAAACTTTGGTCACTTGGCTGTGGTGCTGTATGTCAGGTTTTCCTATTGTAAATTTGCCTTATTCCCCTTTGTGTTGATAAGAAACCTTGGGAGAGATACTTTGAGACTCTATAAGTACCCTTTTCTTCTCAAATATTCACCATATATTACGGAACCCTGTGATGATTCTTACTTGATTCCTATAGAGGACTGCAAAATGGTGATTTAAAAACATATTTACTTTTACTTATCATCATCATTATTATTATTTTAACTTGACAGAGAGAGACAAGAAGAGTGAGATAGCAAGCTGCCAGGTCAAGGACTCAAACCTTGGTTGGCCATGTGAGAGTCCAGCATCTTAACCACCAAGCTACCTGCCAGACCCCAAAATGATGATTTTTAAATTCTATCATGCTTTCCACCTTTGTGATGTACCATTCTACTATAAGGAGGAGTTTTCTCCTCTCCACTATTATTTATTTATGCATTTCCTTATTATTGATATGACTTATTGCTTCTCATTTTATTCAATGAGTTACAGAAAAGTACTATAATTATCCCTTTAAATGCACAAATTGTCATGGATTGGATCAGAGAGCCTGTTGGTCATTTCTGATAAGTCCCATTGTTTTTCAATCACTTCCTTATTTTTAAACATAAGATGTTCTAGACTCATCTTTTATTTTCTCTGCCCTAGCTCTGGAATTAACTCTGGTCCCTGCTAACGGAGAAACGGTACTTAGAAACCTGAATCTAGACATACAAGAAGATTTTTTAAATGTACACTCCAAATGATATTCAGTGTTTCATCTATTTGGCCGAGTGCCATTTTGGGTAAATCGAACTCCACAAAGGAAAACAGTAAACAATCTATATCAGCAGCCCCTGGTGCTGTACAACATAACAAACATTTTAAATATTACTGCCTTTCTTCTATTTTGGGATCATAAGCTATATCATCTTTTTAATAACAGCTTCTTAGAAGATGCAAGGAGGGTAAAGAATTCTCTATTAAATGTTCACATTGATTATAAAATATCTACTAATTTCAAAAACATCAAGATGTGAAAAAATTTGCATCTTAGAATCAAGAAAATAAGTACTTTGTCTCAGAGAAGATCATATCATTATGGTTTTAGGCAGAATCATTCAGATGATTTAAAGAAAGCACTGAATCACATTATAAACAGTTTTGCTTATATTTATTCTCTCTTTTATCTCAACTATAGATCCTTTTTCTTTCACTAAGTTGTAATAACAGTTTAGTGAACAGATCAAATGAGTCTATTTTATTTTTCACAGAGATGTGAAAGATGAGAAGAAATCACAGCCAGATCTGCTCCTCTGTGATTGAGATTAAAGAAGATATTTTCTCACTAACAACATACTGATTTGTTTCATATTTTCTCATGTATATAAATTTTAATAGGTCTATCAAATCATCTCAATGATTTGGAAAACTAAATGGATTTTAATGATAATAATAACAAGATAATTTATGTATAGATTTGACTTCATAGTTAAACTCTTTGCAAAGACAATCTTACCAAGGGTAGTGTAGCATATTGACTAACTAGGAGTACCTATGAATCTGACTGCCAAGGACAAGTCCATCTCCGCTACTTGTTAGATTTGTACCTTCAAGCAATTACTTTTAAACTTTCCAGGCCTCAGTTTTCTTATCTGTCATGGAAAAATAATATCCCAAAAAAGGGACCAACAGATGACATAATGGTTATGTCACTGGACTCCCACGTAGCCCACTGTTGTTCACATCCTAGACCTGGCGGCTTAAAATTCACACTGGGTGCATGTGCGTGCATACCCAAGATCCCCAGAGGAGAATGGGAGAGAAGGTATTGCTGTATGGCCATCTCCTTGGGAGTGATTTCTCGCTTTTTGTCTCTCTCTGTCTCTCCGGCAAGTGCTCATGCGCCCTATAGCAAAAATCTTTCTCTAAAAAGAAAAAGAAAAAAAATAATATCCCAAAGGAAAACCTATCCCAAAAGATCACTGTGAGGATGAAATTAGAAAGTTCAGGAAAAACATGTAGACCTAGTAAACTGCTCGATAAATGTTAACTAATAAAAAAGTAGCTTAAAGACAGAAGTCAGTATCATTCTAGAATCCCAAATGGATATTTTTCTTTCTACATACCTCATAAAACAATGTAGTACTTTTTCCTGTTTAAGAACCTGAATGGGAGTTAATAGGAAGACTCATAAGTTCTACATCAGGAATAGGAATTTGGAAACTGCACCAAGTTGAACAAGTGACCTACCTATAGTAGCTTAGCCATCTATCTCTTCCTTTTACTCATCACCAGCCAGGGTTAGCCTGCCAAACCCATCCTCTATCCTCTTATCCACTACCCTCCCATCTATAGGAAAACCAGGGTCCACAGTAACTATTGATACAAAAGACAGGGCAAATACTTTTGATCCCTAGATAAGCAGAGAAAAGGAGAGGAGGGCTCACACCCAGCAGATTTGGAAAGCCCTGTCTCATTTGCAATGTCTGCTCCTGATGTGACTCATGCTATCATGTGCTGCCCACAGCGACACTGAAGGCACTCAGCTTGGGACGGGACAAGACTACACAGATGACCAATGAGAAGAAGAGAAGTCACCTTTCATCTTCCCCAATAAGGTATTCACCATTTCAATATTAATTCATTGATGGGCCTTCTTAATTAGTTGGAGTCGCTGCTCTAATTGGCAGTAGATAGCTATGATCTGTGTGGTTTCTACTGGCCTGGGACAGCTGCAACTTAAAGCAGTGCTGGGGTCTCCCTACCACTTTCTAGGGCTTCTTTTAGGCTACTCAAGGGTTTAAGAGAACTGAGGTCAAAAATGATCCATTAGTGTGCAGAAGAGGGAAGCTGGGACTCCACTGTTTATTTCAGAGCAATTACATCACTCACTTGAGCTCAGTTCCCACAATATCATGTGAATCAGTGGATGAAGCAATAAGTGTGACCAAACTGTCACAGGTCCCCTGCCATTTACACAGGTCTGGTCCTATGAAGTTTTAGCACCTATGCTACTGACTCTTGGGAACACATCATAAAGTCTTTCTACTAAACTGTTTTTTCCAAGGGTTTCATATAACTGAAAGCTGGAAAAGAAAGGACTTGTTTATTTGGAAGATATTAAAGCATGAAGGGACATGTGGGGTAAGAGTGCAGAGCATAGCTCACTAGGGGTTAAACTACAATAAGGCTTAAACAAATAACATTAGAACATAAAATATAATTACATGATCATCATAAGAAGCAATTTGTAACAATGAACTCTTCAGGGAGGCCTGTTTTCTCTTTGCCCTGAGAAAGCCCCAGGTGTTTGTTCTCAGGGACCAAACCCACAAATTATAAAAGTCTTTGTAAAACTAAGGAGCCCAGTAGGTTCAAGCACTTCTGTTTCATTACCATGACCCACCTCCCCTAGCCCCACCAACCAAGGTTAACTGGACTCAGAAGTGTGTCAAATTCTAATATTCTCTCTTGCTCTGGATAGATGTCTACTGCGT
Source organism: Tupaia tana (assembly GCA_026018925.1). Classification (NCBI taxonomy): domain Eukaryota; kingdom Metazoa; phylum Chordata; class Mammalia; order Scandentia; family Tupaiidae; genus Tupaia; species Tupaia tana. The sequence continues at coordinate 18,261,880 of JAKSZU010000020.1, read as the reverse complement.
TTTAGAAGCTGTATGCATGGCGGCCATGTCTCTGGTAGCTACCAGTTCGCTGACCACGATCTGTGATCTGACCCTTTACTATCAGCATATAAGCCCTCAGCCTCCAGGATTTTCATGGCTATTCAGGGTCTATATGTTACGTCCTTGAGTTCAGTGTTATACAGAAGATCTAATTCAGCAGACTGTCTGCCTCCTGCTCCTTAATTAGCTCCCAAGAGGCTTTTCTTGAAAGTCCTTTTGGATCATTTTGAAAGGAGCATTTCCTGTACATAAAGCTCCCTCCCCATAGTAGACATAGCTTAAAGCTTGCCTTACTCACCCTATACACAGCCCGCTAAAGCCCCTGATGACAACGTGGTGCTAGAAGGATCAAGGGTGAAGTAATTTCTTTCTTTAGATCTTTATTTACTCAGCAGTGGTTATTTGGCCACCCATTCTTTAACTCAATGAAAAGGCTATAGTGATCAAGTTATTTCAGTTCCTAGAGGACTTACAGGCAAGAGCAGTGGTTCTTAAGTTTCATCGTACATGTAAACCACCTGGGGGGATTTTTAAAAATCAGACACTGAAGCTCTATAACTCAGAGATAATTATTCCATTGGTGTGGAACACGGCCCAAGAATCTGCATTTTTGATAAGCACTTCAGAGAGCTGATGCGGGACCCTCTTGAGATGCTTTAGAGAAACATTACTCTTTAAGAGAGATACTTCAAAATTGTAACACCACCACCCTCCTACCCCACAGAGACATAGTTCTGGAAACCAATAGGCAAAATATGGTCTATAGATTTGGTTTTTCTTGAAAAAATTTGAAGTCCATGTTCTATCTGTACTTATTATTCCTATCAAGATGCTCCAATTACTTTATACACTTCTACCTCTTTTTCTTTTGCCACAGGAGTGAGTCTTATTTTAGAGATGGAACGAAGTTTTAAAACTATTTCTTGATCTGACCTACATTATGCAGTAAGTTGGCGGCAAAGTCAGGTCTTTAGCCAGTAGACTCACCACCTCTGCAACATCACAAAGCAGCGTTCTCTCTTTTTTTTTTTTTTTTTTTTTTTTTTTTTGAGAGGTTTTTGCCATAGGGCGCGTGCGCTCGCCGGACAGAGAGAGAGACAGAGAGACAGAAAGCAGGAAATCACCCCTCAGGGGGGATGGCCACACCGCAATCCCTTCTCCTCCATTCTCTTCTCAGGATCTTGGGCACGCACACACATGCACCCGGTGTGAGTTTAAGCCACCGGGTCAGGGACTCGAACTACGGTCGACTACGTGGGAGTCCAGCGACATAGCCATTATGCTAACTGCTGGTCCCAAGCAGAGTTCTCTTACACATTTAGAAACTGCAATGTCTCTGCCCAGCTCCTGTGTACATTGATTACTAGGAATGCATACATAAGAAGCGATTTGACTCTTTTATTCACCACGCCAGAGCCAGAGCTTAAGGAGCTAAAGGTTTTGAAAGGTCTCCAGATCATGATGCTGCTGCCTAAAACCACTATTCTAGGGAAGGAATGTGTAGAAGCTCTGTAACTCAGAGATAATTATTCCACTGGTGCATAATGAGGCCCAAGCATCTGCGTTTTTGACGGAGTAAGCCTCCTATTCTGCCCATCCTTTCACTCTGTTCAATTTATGTACAGTAAACTTCATGCTTATGTCATTTTTTGTACCCACTAGATATAATTTTCTTATAATTTTTTCTTCCCAAATTATTTAATTTAATTTATTATTATTTTGAGTAGAGAGCTTCAGAGAGAAAGAGAAACAGAGAGACAGAGAGGGAAAGTGAGAAAGCAAGCTGCCAGGTCCAGGACTTGAACTGTGGTCAGCCATGTGAGAGTCTAGAATCTTAACCACACCACCTGCCAGCTCCCAAACTTGTTCTTGATAAGTGAAATTTTTATGTCCCTTCGATCGAAGACTCTCTTACACCTTTCTAGGTCTATTCATGTGCAGACAGGAGTAGAAGCTATAACAAGTTCTTCATATCATCTATTTGCATGTGATGTCCTATCTTCATATGCTGTTTAATTTCTTTAAGATAAAAAGAGTGACTCTAGCAGGGCCATGTAGTTGAGGGAATTCCATATGGAGGAGATCACATCTTCGTCCATCTTCTGTTTCATCTCCTCCGGGTCCATCTTCGGGGCGAGGCCCTTGATCTGGATCATAGTATCTATGCTTCACTGGCTTCCCGCCCTGCACTCTGCTCTCGTAGGTGGCCGCCACATGCCAAGAACTCACCCCACTTATATCGATTCTTATTGCCCTCTGGGCCCATCTCCTTCTGACCTTTTCTTTCCTTATCCTTATTTCCTTTCGGAATAATATTCAGGACACGATGTCATCTGACTACTTGGAGCAACAATAGCTCTCTTCCTATATGTGATTGTCTAAATCCATTCATCTCCAGTGTGGAGCTTGTGGATTCTCTGATGTTAAATAAATAAAGTATGCTGGTGTGATGGCTCCACTTGTTATCGATAGTACATACACAGTAGGTGGTAGGTGTATATATAAAATAGATAAGTATTTTGAAAATATATTTACCATCATTCCTTATCCTTCAACCCTGCCTACCACTTTCGATATTATATGATGCTGTATCAAAGCAATTTCTAATGGAAACTGCGAGGATTTATTTGCTGGCTCTCTTCCCAGACAGGGAAATGCTTTGTAGGTGGCCATGTCAAACTCATGTCAGGAATCCTAAAACTCTGGAGAGAAGTGAGGAGAAAATTCCTAAGCATTCAATTCTATGTAACCTCAACCTGTAAGACAAGGTAACAGTAAAATCACGAAGAACACCAAGATTCTACTGGTTTCCAGCTTCTCTTCTTTCAAGCTCTGCAAATATTTTCTTGTTAATGATTCCTTTGAGCTGGGGGCCAGATTGTGGCACAGTGGTAAAACACAATGCTCCACAAGGATGACCCACAGGAGGAGGTCTCTGGTTCAATTCTGCAGACCTTCCTGAATATCACAGACCTATGTTTGCCCATGATCTGGGTCTGGCTATCGGCTGGGGGTGAATCCCTGTTAGGGATGCTCGCTCCTTTCTTTTCCTCTCCCTTTCAGTCTCTATCTCTCTCACTCATAGAAGAAATAAATAAACTTAAAATAATTTGCTTTGGCCTTACTAAAGTATCAGCATCCTCAAAGCAGAAAATAGTATACTTTTTTTTTTTTTGGCATAAATTATGACCTTGAGGAGAAGTGATAAGTTTTTAATGCAATGTAATAAGTGAGATTTTATAATCTATAGACCTTCCTCCAGATCTTTTCCCATTATTAGTGCTTGGCCTAGGATAAATTCTGTGACTTTTTAAAAATCATTTTATTTGACTTTATTTATTACTAATATTATTTGTAAATTTGACTAGAGAGATACAGAGAGAGAAAGAAAGAAGTGAAAAACCAAGCCACCAGGTCCAAGACTCAAACTGCACTCAGCCATGTGGGAGTCCAGAGCCCTTAACCACCATGCTACCTGCTGGTCCCTTGTGAGACCTCTCTTAGCCTTAGTTTCTTCAGCTATAAAATGGAGATAATAACAGTGCCTCCTTCAAAGGTATGTTGTAATAAATAAATGAGAAAAGACACAAAATGCTTAGCATAGCATGGGCCCATAAAAAGCACTCATTAAAAGTTATTTTATTATTATCCATCTTGAGAACATCTATATCTTCCTTAGTATCAGAACTCTAAGGAAAATAAATAAAACTCCTTATTAAGAATATCAGCAAGCAAATGGATAAGGATTTATGGGGGGGGGGAGCTCCATAAATGTATGGTAGAAGTTTTCCATTGCTTTTCTTTCCAGAAGAAAGGAAAAAAAATATTAATTTCCAGGGCAAGACCAAATGAAATGTAGTTTGGGTAAAATAGCTGGACCAAGAAAGATTCATTTTAGACCAGATATTATTCTGGCTCCATTAAACTGAAATCAAAGAAAGAAAGAAAGAAAAGAAATCCCTTAAAGATGATTTTTAAAAAAATGTTTTAGCCAGAATGAGCTGCCTTTTATTAACAGCAAAAGAGGGTCCTTATATACAGCTATTTGGTTTACTGGATGGTTTTCTACCCAAGTCTCATCAAAATTATACACATGGAATTATAACAAAATTTTGGACATGACTTTTAACTCTGGATCTTGCCTTTTCAACCCCTGAGCCCAAATGATTCCTACAAGTGGCATTATGTTTCGTATAGCCAGTTCTTATAGCCAGATATTGTGGTTGTTGGCTCACAAATCAATTTCTCATACTATATAGATATAAATTTATATAAAGTTTCTTTTTTCTTTCTTCCATGACCTAAATCATGGTCGCACATGTGTCAGACATATTCAGAGAGGCCTCCAGATATGAATCTGCAGCCTTCCCATGTGGGTCAGCCTTCCAGAGTATTGGGTTACCACTGAACCACCATCTGGTCCCACTCAGACATGGTTGTATTTAATTATTATCACTATCATGTGAGTATTTTTTCCACTTCACAGACTAGAATAAATGAGCTTAAGCAAGTGAAATAGTTTGTATTTCATAGACAATCTGTGGCATAACTGGGACTCAAATATTTTGACTTTAATGTTAATTCTCTTACTCTATGTCTTCATGGTAATCCTGGTTAATGTGAAAAGAACTATAAAGCCTTGGTTGAAAAAAGTTGGTTGAAATATTTTTGTCTGTGACTTGAGGCCCTACCTATACCGGTTCTTGTGCGTTACCCCAAACAAAGGCTTCCAATATTTGACTTAATGCATCTTATCACTCGTGTTTAATAAGTCACTAAATCTTGTACACTTTTCCTTGGAAACATCAAACCCATACCCCTTATCTATATCCACTGCCAGTTTCTTGAGTCAGCTCAAATAATCTGATCTCTCTGACCAAGGCTCTATTGGCATACGTCCACTTAAAAGACACTATTAATTATTTTCAGAATCAGAACTTTAACTATGCAACTTTACTTCTTCAGAACCTACAATCCATACTCACTGCTACCTCTAAACCATCAAATAAAAGTCCATGTCACGTGTTAACCTCCTTCCCCACTTAGCATCCAACTTAAGTGTTCTGGTCTTATCTCTCATTCTCTGCAGCATTTACCTTACACTTACAGTCCCCAGCTCACTCTCAGAGTCAACATGGCATGAGAAGAGAAGAAATTCAATGGTCTAATTCTAGAACTATTAATATGTAGGTGTTAATTGGAAAAAAGGAATCGACCAGGCCCAGCCAATGGCCTAATGGTTATGTCGCTGGACTCCCATGTAGTTGACCTATACCTATAGTTCCAGTCCCAGATCTGGTGGCTTAAACTCATGCTGGGTGCATGTGCATGCATGCCCAAGATCCCATGAAGAGAATGGAGGAGAAGGGATTGCAGCATGGCCATCCCCCCTGGGGGGTGATTTCTCACCTTCTGTCTCTCTGTCTCTCTCTCTCTGTCTTTCTGGTGAGTGCATGCACCCTATAGCAAAACCTATCCAAAAAAAAAAAAATAAAAAAAGGAATCTACCAATGGTACTGAGATAAAACAACTTCAGTGGTAAAATGTCCTGCATTAGTTAAGGACAATGTGGAGGGATGTTTTTAGAAAAGATCTGAATATAGCTGAACTGTTCTTAGAAACATGATATGAACTCAGAGGATTCAAAGGAATAGAGAACAGAACAGGATGGTTAAGGTGCTAGACTCCTGCATAGAAGACAGCAGTTCGAGTCCCGAACCTGGTGGCTTGCTTTCTCCCTTCCTCTCTTTCTCTTCTCTCTCTCTAGTGAGCACATGTGCCCAATAGAAAATTTAAAATAATAGTAATAATAATATTAAATAAGTAATTCTTTAAAAAGAAGAAAATAAAAAGGAGCACTAGAACAGACAGCTCAGCTGATCTCAGGGACAGGAAAGAAATAAAAGAAATGTCACTGGATCTCACCTTAACACTAAAGTCTGGTTGCGATCTAAGATTCCCATACATAAATTATCCTCAGCAAGTGATTTATTCATTCAGCGAGTACCTGAATGCTTAACATAAGCATAAGTAGTACAGTTAAGCAATAGTAATCTAGAAATTAATAAGGAAAAGGAAAAAAAATAAAGAAGAAATATTTTAAATTCCACAGTCTTGTATTCAAGGAGCCCATGACCAATTGTTTGAGATGGACAAGTAAAGAAAATGGAAAAAAGCAAACACAAGATGTTGGGAATAGATAGAATCTTGAAAGATTAAATATGTTTTCTTCTTCACTTTTTAAAAAATTAAAAAAAAAATTTGCCAGAGGGCATGTATACTTGCCAGAGAAAGAGAAAGAAAGCACCTTCCATAGGGCACGGTCAGACCACAATCACTCTTTCCTTCATTTCTTCCTCTTTTGGGACTTTGGCCACACAGCCACATGTGCCCACCATAGTTTTCAAGCCACCAGATCTGGTACTCAAACAGTGGGGTCAGTCATGTGGGATCCAACCCACAGTTAGCCCAAAGTCTTCTTCTTATGGGTGATGATGTAAAGCTGATTTTGGAAGCTTTAGACTAAATTAAAATCTTGGGTTTTAAACGAGTTTGACTGGCTCACATGTAGTAAGTATCCTAATTATTAGGTCATCTGGAAAGTCATGATGTTTCTTTCTTTCTTTCTCTCTCTCTTTCTTTCTTTCTTTCTTTCTTTCTTTCTTTCTTTCTCTTTTTTTTAGAGAGAGAGAGAAATGTTTGCTATAGGGTACGTACTCTTGCCAGAAAGACAGAGATTAACAGAAAGACAAAAAGTGAGAAATCACCTCCAGGAGAGATGGCCATGCCACAACTCCTTCTTCTTCATTCTCCTCTCTGGATCTTGGGCATGCATGCACACATACCCAATGTGAATTTTAAGTCACTGGGTCTGGGCCTCAAACTGTGGCCAACTACATGGGAGTCCAGCGATGAAACCATCACACCATCTGCTGGTCACCTCCTATGTTTTTCTATGCAAAAATGTGTTATGACTTTCCCAACAATCCAATATATAGTTCACTGTGCCTTGCTTATCTCATTTAGCACAGTATTTTTAAGGTTCACTTGTATTATAGTATATATCAGAACTTCATTCTTTTTCATTGACATATTATATTCTGCTATATAGATATTCCACATTTTGATTATACATTCATCAACTGATAGACATTTGTATTGTTTCCACTTTGGGTTATTATGAATAAATGTTGCTGTGAACATTCTTGTGCAATGTTTTATGTGACCATATGTTTTTGTTTCTCTTGGGAATATACCCAGTAGGAGAATTACTTGTATCTTTAAGCTTACCAGTTTTAAATTATTCAAAATATAGGTCATTATAAACACAGTCTAGATAGAATTTCCACTGGTTTGCTATAGTTAATTACTTTCTTAAAAGGATTTTGATTGTGAAAAGAGGAAGTTCAACTTGTAGTTCTTTTTCTTTTTTTTTTAAATTTCTTATAGGACACATGTTCTTGTAGGATAGAAACAGAAAGGAAGAAAAAGAGGGAAAGTGAGAAGGCAACTCTTATGGAAGATGTCCATGTTGCAATCTTTTCTCCTCTAGGAATTTTCTGGAACACACAAACACACACCCCATGTGTTTTTCCAAGTCACCAAGTCTGGGACTTGAACTGCACGGTCTTGTGGGATCCACTTACCTTAACCACCATGCCACTTGACTGGTTCATCAACCTGTAATTCTTTTTACCAATTTCTAATATTTAGCTCAATTATTCAAGGACCCAAGGATACACACACACACACACACACACACACATGCACACATATACACACACATTTACATACACACATATTCACTAGAAATATCAGCAAGAAATTTAGACACAGTGTAGTTCAAATAGAGAAAATAGAGAAAATACATATAGTAAGTATAGCATCTATGTGTGTGTGTGTGTGTGTGTGTGTGTGTATGTGTATACACACACATGTAAACATATATGGCGAGAGTATATATAAATACATAGAGGAAGAAAGGGAAAATATATCCTCCCCAGCCCCACCCAAGCCTGGCCCTTTGGTAACCCTTTTGAAGCAATATTTCTCTGACTCAGAATCACATCACAATTTACATCTGCCAAACTAAACCCATGGTTTTTTGCTGGGAAGCATCTGCATTCAAATGAAGCCTTCCTTGGCAGCTTTTTAAGAAAAGAATAAGACAAGACAAAAATAATGCATAAATATTTGCTTTGCATTTCTGTAACTGAACTGCAGAGTTATTTAGGTGCTTTTTGTTGACCAAGGGAGAAATTTGCCCTAAAAGAGCAAGTCTCCTTCTCTTATAAATCATAAAACTACCTCAGCTCTTTCAAGGTTTAGAAATAATTTAATAACTTACTCTTGTATAAGGGTGTTTCCTGCTTCTAAAGAGCTATACCTCTTTGGATTAACATTTAATTTCACAGTAACATTAAAATTTGTTTAGGTAAATTTAAAGTTAAACTGATTTTTCAGCTCAAACATATTGTAGAAATGCTAAAACAACAAGTTTTGCTGAATAGACTTCAAGTCAAATCTAGTGCCCCAGAGGACTAAATTGCACTAAAAGCAATGAAGAGTCAACACATAGGAGAACATAATAACAATTTGCATGTGATTAAACCATTCCTGGCACCCCAAAACTAAATACTCTTCATCTTCTTTTTTTAAAGAGATTTTTGCTATAGGATGCTTGGGCTTGCTGGAGAACCAGAAAGCAAGAAACCACTCCCAGAGGGGATGGCCACGCTTCAGTCCTTCCCCTTCAGTCAGACTTTTGGGCACACACGCACACACACTTGGCATGAGTTTCAAGCCACCGGGTCCGGGAGTCAAACGGCAGTCTACTATGTGGGAGTGACGTCACCATTACGTCATCTGCTAGTCCCTTCCATCTTTTTTTCACTCCACAATTTCCTCCCTATTGAGGATTCAGAGATTCTGCCTTTGAAATCATGGCCTAGCCTACACTTCTCTTCAGCTTTCTTTGTAGAGTCTTTTCCACACAGTACACGCTCTTCCAGCCATTTAAGATGTTAAGGTAATTTTACCATATTGGAGCAAAATAGGAGGTAGAAAAGTTATAAATAATAAAGCCCCAGGGAAGGTTAACTGTTTAGTCTTGTATTTAAAGGCTTTGCACTTGCATGCCTCTCACGTGTCCCGACTCACCCCTTTAATTTCCCCATCATCCTTGTATTCCTCGGGTCTTGTTAGCTGTAGCACCAGTGCCCTCCTCCAGCCTTTGCTCAGCATTGCTCTCCTCATAGCCATCTGAACACGGCCCACATTGGCTCCCTGACATTATGCCTGTCTGGTCAACAGGCATCTCTTCCCCCCAGACATTTTCCTTAGGACTGAAAAATACAAGTTTGAAAATGACTAAATGACTTAAGGATCTTTAAGGTATTTTGCTCAGAGATAGAGATTTGTGGAGGGAAAAAATAAAAGAATATTTACTTCACAGCAATGATTTTCTAGAGACAGGAAGTCGATTTTAAACATAAGTCCCAAAGTCATAGCCTCAGATTTCTTAAATGTTATTGGGTAGATGCCATCTGATCTCAGTGATTTATCTGCATTTAGCTCATCAAACAGGCTTTGGGTCAGCATCCATCTTGAGCTGCCAACTCTTCTTTCCTTCTTTCCAGTCAGATGACTGATCCTCCTCTTTGAATCTGCCACAACCACATCCCTAAGAAATTCTTGGGTAGGACAGAATTCTGTATCAGGACCAAGTTCAGAACCAGAACCTGGTCGATCTATTCTCAGTCTACTGTCCTTTGTCTGTCTGGTTTCTTTAACCAATAACTAGCCTGTTCCTCTCCTGGGTTCTTCACAACTGCTTGCTTGGATTTCTGGTTATGATCCATTTAACTCACAAGCTATCATTAGCCTTTCCTTCCAGAACTGGGACTAGCTTTCCGCAGCATCCAACTGCTGCCCATTCTGTTGCCTCTTGGTCTGTGTACTATCCTGTGGACCCTGCTTTGTCCTTCTGGTCCGAATGTCTTGCTTTGCCCTTAAGTTCTACTCCTACTGCTGATGCCAGTGGGACCCAGAGTATTTATCCCTATTATACCACGTATCTGACCCTCTGCTCTGCATTAAAAGATACTTGACCAAGATGAACTTAATTCTATTCCCTTCTCTACTCCCTTTTCATTTCAACAAAATCCATATAGGATACTGAACAGTGAGATAGAGAATAAAATAGAAAAAAGAATTATCATAGGCAGCATTTTCAAATGATGATTTGAAAATTGTCAGTGAATCTGTGTAATGAACCATCATTTGATTAAAAGGTAGAGCTTCTCTAAATCTAACATAACTTAAATTCACTGAATTAAGTAAATTCAAATACTATTTTTAAAAGGGAAATATCTCAGGGCGGATGGAAGAGATGTAATTTAAGTCTAACATTTGAATATTAATAAATTGACTGATTTTGAAGGCATCAGTATGCCTAGTTTTACATATAAAGTTGTATCGGATGTACTATCAGATGAAGAATTAGAAATGAGGCATTTACTCCATATTATTCAATACAGTAGCCCAATCCAGATGTTAAACTAAATACTGAATTTGGGTTTCAAAATTATATTATTAGTCAAGTATGTAGACTATCATAAAATGCAATAGCAAAGATTTCTTTACTGCCAAGAACTGCATTGAAAGCTTTTACATGCATTTGCTACTTTAAATCCTAAAACTAACTGTATTAATTAGGGATTTTTATTATTATTGCCATTTTAGAGACAGAAACATTGATGACTCCAAAAATTAATTATCTCCTCCAAGGTCATCTGTTAAAAGCTAAATTAGAGATTTTAATCCAGGCTACCTGACTTCAAAGCCATTGCAATTACTACTAAGTATATCTGTGAGAAAATTCTGATGGCTTCCTTCTATTATTCATATTCCTGCATTGTGTATTTTGGCCTTAGTGTGAAGGAAAACTGTTTTGATCTATTTGGGCTGTGATACTTATGTCAAAAGGAGCAAAAGGTTGTCAGCGAGCATGTTCTTAAAAAGTAAATACTATACAAATAAGTCTTTTTCTGATGTATTTATTCCCCAGTATCTGAACTGAACCAGCACTGGGAAGAAAAGAAGGGGATTGATTACCTGGACATTGTTTTGGACTTTAGAAGAAACTCATCATCTAAGATACATCCAAGATAGTCATAGTCTATAAGGTGGGCAATGCAAAATTTCATATTTTGAAATAACATTTCTTAGCATGCTTCATGATAAGTCCATCATGTATGTTTAGTATACATGGTCATGTATTTTTCTCAGTTGAATTGTTCATAGTAGACACTCTCTTTCCTTTGATAGTTCTTGCCCTTCTGATTTCCTCATCTTTCCTTTTCCTGTTTCCCTGACCATCTTGCCCATCAGTCTCTCAGACACCACCCAGCCCCCACCCTCACTACGTTCTCTCTCTTGCATACTTTTCAGGTTAAATGTATTCTTTTTTCTTGCTTTCTTTCTCTCTTAGTTTTTTTCCTCAACATAAATTCAGCAAATAAATGGGTATAGTTACTTACAAATTAAATCAATTTCATTCTAAAAATCCACTTTTTAAATGAACTCAACTGTCGCTTTGTTCCTTGGCTATTTCTGACCTTGCTGCTCACCTGTTGCACTGCCTCACAGTTTTGTTACCCAGATTGCTCTCTGTTCATCTCACCAGTCCTGGGGTGACTAAGGCACCCCATCTATGGCAGTAGGTTCACCTGCATCCCACCTGCTGCTCCAAAAGCCCTGTTTGTCCCTCTAGCCATCTTACATGTACCCCTAAAGTGATGCTCCCAGCCCCTCTGGCCTTTCTTCTCTAGTTGTCTCCCATTCTCTGTCTTATGGAGGAGAGCACGGACAGATGAGATCCATTGACAGTCCCTCCACGTTTTCTCTGCAGATCACAGGCATGATTTGTTTACAAAAATTCAAGGGATAGAGAGGGACTTTTGAGTGTGGCTGCCTAAGGAGGACCATATGCCTGACATACATCCAAAGGGAAGGTTCCTAACCCCTGACCTCTTAGGCCCTTCTTTTAGATTTTCTGTTAACACTGAACTATTTTTTAATGTATTCTTCTGAAACTGAATTCAAGTATACAATCACCTGAAACTTCTACATTTCAAGACTATTAATTTATATGTGCAAAGGTAAGCTATTTTTGAAAGCACGATGAATTTCCCCCTCACTGATAGCCGTGCCAATAATTATATTGTAAAGGTGTCCTTCTATTAAGTTGGTCTCTTTGTATAATGCATTTAGAAGGGCTGAAATGAAAAGATTTGGTCAAGTTCGGTGTCCATCACAGCCATTACCAGCAGTTTGCGACCTGCCCACACCAACGTCTCCAGGGAGACAGTGGATTTCAGCTGCTGCATCACCAACCTGTTGCCAAGGAAACAAGAGAGAGCAAAAAATCCTCAATGACATTCGATTTCAAGGCAGTCAAGACACCCCTGAAAGGAATTTCAACAGTCCTGTAAAGGAAGCTGAAATAGGCTTCTAATTATAAATTCTAAGCCAACTCTTCTTATACCAGGTATGCTATCTGCTAAAATCTCAGTCTACAGTCATTCTATTTCCTAAGTCATGCACTCCAGGCATCACAAAAGCAAGAGATCGTTCCTAGAGGGAGTAAGAGATAAGAGGAGAAAGGAGAGAAAGAGAGAGGCTAGAAGAAAAACTAGGTATTGGTAAAGTAATTAAGAGGTATAACACACTCCTAAGGCAAGTGAATTCATAAGTCCTAACCTAAGTAGGGCCAGGATAAATTGCAGTCTACATTTGTATGCTTTTAAATGCATATATAAGTGTACTTGTGTAAGAGAGGTTGAGAAATTCTAATCACATCTCTGCATCTATTAGAAAGTATGAGACTTGGTCTGGCATTTGTATTTTTGATTTTGAATTCACACATGAAATATACGGGGCAGAATTTCTGAGCTTTGCATGATAGGGATGCCTCCTTACCACATATACAGAAAAAGTATATTTAATTCTTTAACTCCATTAGCATTTGTAACTTTCAATGTGGGAAGGTTTAGTTATAACTTTATGTTTGTGGAGACATAAGTAATCATGCATCAGTGAATACAGAGCTATGTAACATACAGCTTTGTGAGGACGTTAATGAGTCTGTAGATATGGAAGCCCTTGGCTCTACCCAGAATCCTCCACGGGACTGTTTTCAGCTCTACCCTGGGTTTCCAATCAGCTCCTTTCTCCTCAGTAGCCCTTCCCCGTGCTCACCAGTCTCCTGCCTGCAGGCTTGCATCTTTGTGGAATTTGAGGCTCTTTCAAATCCCTGAACCTCAGAACCATGTTCTCTGAGGAGAGAACCTTTAGAATATCCTCGATGAGTGATTCTTAACCTTCATGTACATAGGAATTATCCAGATGCTGATTCAGTAGATCTGGGTCACCAACAATCTCCCAGGTGATGCAAAGTTTGCTGATCCAAAATGCTAGGCTATAAATTCTCTGAAGACAGCAGCTAACTCCAGGTAATGCCTAATATATAGTGATGGCAGGATGTATGCTCTACAACTTTTTAAGTGATATTAACCCTATGCTACCTCTCTACCCCAACCCATCTCCATGCCACCCCTTGGAAAAGACTTTAAAAGCTCCGTGCACTTTCAGAGATTAATGATCCGACAGCACTCTTGATTTACCTCTTGTGGAAGAGTCTGGCTAACAGATCACGACATTTGATTCTCCCTCTTTCCGAGCACAGAGCATGCTTACATATCTAGTTTCTCTAGCAATTAAGCATGACCATATGACAGAGTCATGACAAATGGGATGTGAACAGAAGTGTTGTGTCTATTACCCCTTCTTCTTGGTGGTAACCACTAGACCTAGGTAGCCTCGGAGAAGGAAGGAGCCTGGATCCCTAAACTCTTGAAGAACTCACCATTGATCAGTTACTCATTTTAGGCTCAATGTGAATGAGAAATAGTCATTATATTTGAATGATTATGCACTTTTTTTAGAGCAGATAAAATTATCTAGTTGTATATCCCTGTCATAGATATCATCATATTATATTGTAATTGTCTTTCACACTGAATGTGAATCTTCAAAGGTATTTAAAATGAATTTTTTCACCCCATGCATATCACCATGACCAACCTAAAGGAGGAGATCAAATTTGCTTCACAAATTAGTAAATGAAGATGTGTTACTATGTAGTCATTCATCTGTTCAGTTTATAGAGCACTGCTGTGAATATCATTTCACTTTCTTGTCCCATAAAAAGAGAACTAGAGGAAGAATAAAGCTAACTTAATTATGCTTGGATTTTCTTTACTCTCTCTGGGACATAGAATGGAAGGGGTCGGGGAGAAGAAAAGATATGCTACATAGATATCTTTATCTTTGTTCTATGGTAGGCGTGACCTTTCCATGAGAGATGTGATTTCCATGAGAGATTCGATTCTACAGAATGAAACAGCGATGAAGAAAAGGGTGTTGGAAATTGAGTAGAGGTTTCAGTGAAGATGAATGGGCACTGAATACAATAGAAATAGAAAATTATAATATATATTAAGGGATTAAGAAGAAATATACATCTATGTATACAAATGTATAAAGCATATATTACATGTTGCTAAAATATTTGAAAGTATAACAATCCTGGAAAATTTAGCATTGGTGGTTGTCGTAGGTACTTTGTGGGACTTTCCAAGCAACCATATGAGACAAACATTACTTGGATTTCTTGTCTCCATGGAGGCCGTCCCCCTGGCTCTGTGAAATTCTGCTGGGATAGATGGAGGAGAAGGGCTCTGCCTGGTGCTCATCACATCCCTGCTGAGACAGGGGTTGTGGGCCACACCTCCTGATGCCTATGTACAGACGTGGGCTACTGGTCCTTTTCTGTTCTTTGACATTTGAACTCCTTTTATCCTCCTTTAGGTTGATCTTTGAAAATACAGTCTGGGTATAGATATGTCAGTATTTCCTAACAGATCTAATTGCATATATTCTTTTTTTTTTTTTTTTGAGAGAATTTTTTTGTATTGGGCACATGGGCTCACTGGAGAGACAGAGAGTCGAGAGTCACGAGAGACAGAGAGACAGCAAGAAATTACTTCCCCCACACCCATGTTGCGATCTCTTCTCCACCATTCTCTTGTCAGGATTTTGAGCATGCATGCACACGTGCCTGGCATGAGTTTTAAGCTGCCAGGTCCAGAACTTGAACCACAGTAGACTACGTGGGAGTCCAGCAATGTAACCATTATGACATCTGCTGGTCCCTGCATACATTCTTATGAAGAAACTTGATGGCTTACAAATTTCCAAATCTAGCTTTATTATTGTTTTTTTTTCTTTTTTTCTTTTTTTGATGTGTATTATTTTTATTGCCAGAGGGTGTTCATGTACACCAGAGAAAGAGAGAGAGAAAGAAAGAAAGTACCCCCCAGTGGGGCATGGTCACACTGCAATAACTTTCTCTCCATTTCCCCATCCTATTGGAATTTTGGGCATCCACACACTTGCATCTGGTATGTTTTGTAAGCCACCAGGGCCAGTACTCAAATTGCAGTTGACCATGTGCGATCTGGCTCCCGAGGCACAGGACTCAATTTCTGTGCGAAGGGACCAGTCCTGAACATTTTATTTTCTAAACAATTCATTTAGAAATACTTCCTTCCTGAAGTCCACCCTAAATAGTCCCATGTGTTTTCCAACAGCCATCACAAATCTCATCCAGGAAGTTTAATGAGCTCTTTCAGTATTACTCTTTGCCTCTCCTAATCATAATGTTACTCCTAATTCACATCACACTGTTATATTTGTACTATTCCTACATAGTTTTAGTTATGTAAAGCTCATGGTATAATTGAATTGTCATGGACATGTTTCCAGACGTGACATGGAGGGCAGGGCCTTTACCTCTATAAATCCTTTGTAGCTCCTACAGTTTATACACATGTACTAAATGCTTGTAAATATTTGGCAAAATGCATCACACTTCTTTTGCAGTTCCACACTGCCTAGTACAGTACTGGGCACATAGAAAAGTATCTAAGCAACAATCATCCCCATGTCTACAGAGTTTACATTATGCTTCATTGTATCCCCAGCTCCTAGCACAATGGAAGACACTCAATAAATATATTTTGAGAAAATTATGGATGTTATGAATGTTTGCATGGTTTTGCTGTATCTCCCTTTTATTCCTCCAAATCTACAAAGCAAATCACATGCATTAAAACTTCTCAAAGCCTAATGTACATATGAATCACCTCGATATCTTGTTAAAATGCAGATTCTGTTTCAGTAGATCTAGGATGGGGCCAGGTTCTGTAACTGTGAGTGGAGCATTTATAATTAGATCCCAAGTGATGCCCAGGGAGTCTACAGGTCGCATTTTCAGTAGTGAGGATATTGACAAGCCTATATAAGATGCAGGACTTCCACAATTAGATTGAACCCTATCACTGAACATCAGCACATATATTCATTAAATGTGTTTACCTTCTGGCCTCTCAGGAAAGAGGTGCTGGGACACTGACTCTGTAAGCACCCAGATGAGAATTACATAGTCATTAAAGCAACCCCACCAATATCCAATAATCAAGATCTGCTAAGTAAGTATTGACCAAATATAATTCTGCTCAGTATTAGGTCTGATGAGAATACAGCCATAAATGTAAGGGCAAAGTCCAGAAAGCCTGACTCTTAAAGACCAACTAATGATGGTGTCACAATTATCCTGTGTATGACAAATAGGCAATAACTATTTGGGGAGAAATTATACAGGAATATTATCATTGGAATGAAACTCTCTCAGCTATCAGAATTGGGGATAAAATAAAACAGTTCTCATTGTTGTGTGAGAGATCAGCTCATTATTTATTTTTGACTTTGTCTTAATGCCCATACACACACACACACACACACACACACACACACACACACACAAAATCAAACTGAACTGAGTAAAAATTCCTGGGACCCAGAAGAAGTTGAATGTAAATGGTAAGCTACAATTATGCTATGGAACAGGTAATCATTTAAAATAGATCTTGTTTCTCAATACTTCATTTCAGGGGCAAAGGTCTACAATTCACCATACCCAGCATTCAGAGAAGTGTATTTATTAGCCATCATTTGATAACCTCTTATGTCTTCTCATAAAATAATCTTTTGCAATTAGGGTCACTGTCTATACTCTAAATATTTTTAAATGCTAATTTCCATGCTATACAAACTGCGGGTAAGGTAGATAATAATAGGTTTTACTGATTATTAAGCAGTGTTATGTTGCAGTCAAAAGTCTAAGGACTCAATTCAGACATGAAAGGAGCTAATTTTTCATTTGTTGTTACTGCAGTAGATGCCATGGTAATCATCATTATTGCTGCTATTCTGTAGAAAGCATCCATTTTAGAAGCTCGAGTACACTTTCAGAATGTGTAATCAGATTTACTCTACCCATTTGCACACATCACAGAGCATTTTCTATCTATTCAGGTAATGCTTTGATATTGAGCCTCGTGCATGCAACTTTACACCATGTGTAAGATGTAAACCCACCATGACCATGTCTGAACAGAGCTTGGTGGGAAACTGAAGAAGAGGCTTTAGGAGATGGCACAAATGAGATACATCTGCCCCATTGTCCTCTCACATTTCTTATCTCAGGCCCCAACCCTCTTCTGCTTTTGATCATCCCAAACTTCACTTTCCCGTTAATAAGTCTTGAGACATGGACAGAAGAATTATGGAGAAAAGGGGCAAAGATCATTAGAGTGTTAGGAAATGTTCTACCAAAAAAAAAAAAAAAAAAAAAAAAAAAAAAAAGAAGCATCAAAAGATCAGGAAAGTAAGGATTAGAAACAGAGACATCTTCTTGAACTTTTAGAATCAGTGTATGTAGAGAAAAGAGAGAAAGTGGGATAAGGGGGGAAAAAAGCTTGTCTCAATGTCAGTGTGTGTGAAAAGTTTCAAGACAGATTTAGACTAATAAAAACATAAGCAGAATGGCAGTTTTCACTCTCTTCCATACATTTTAACCTCCAAAACAAGATCCTTGGAGATTGAGTTTGGTTGCTGTCATTCTCCTCAATGCTACTCCTATCATAATCCTTGACAATTTCAATATCCACATAGACAATCTTTCTAATTTCTTCATCCTAGTTCTTTGACCTCCTTTCAATTTCAAGCATGTCCTCTAAGACTATTGTTTTTTACTTTTACAAATAATTCATTTCCTCTAGAACCAAGACTGCAAGATTCCTTGGACATCACCAGATCATGCCACAATTTTTTAATCTATTGTTTTAGAGAGATGTTTGCTATAGGGAGCATACGCTTGCTGGAGAGACAGAGAGACAAAGTGAAAAATCACCCCCTCAGGGGGGATGGCCATGCTGCAATCCCTTCTCCTCCATTCTCCTCTTGGGATTTTGGACACACATGCACATGTACCCAGCATGAATTTCAATCCTCTGGGTCCTGGACTGGAACCATAGTCAGTCATGTGATAGTTCAGTGCCTTAACCACTACGCCACCTGCTGGTCCTCATCATGCCACTTTGTAACAACCTCTCACCCCTCTAGAATTCGTAATTCCTTCTGTACACTAGTTAAATGTCACTGCCCATTGTTAGGATACCTACACTTGTATATATTCTGATTTCCTTTCCCCCTCTATTTCTTTATCATGAGAGCAACTAAAAACTTCAGTCACAGTTAGTTCCAACTCCCCATTTATTCCTTATCTGCACTACTGCAGCTGAATATGACTAAGGAAAAAGCCGCACAGTACTTTACCATTATCCTCAAACAGTTCCTGTTCCTTGCTCTGCTCACTCTCTTACTCTCTAGGATGGTCATTTCATAGCTTCTTCTCTTCCTAAATCCTCTTCTGCTCTCTCCCCCCTTCTTCAATCACATATAATAGTCTTGCTTTCTAATTTACTCAAGGAAAAATCAAAGTAATCAGAACAGAAAACCCAGAAGCTTCCATCACTACATTTAACTCATCTATTAAAGTGGTGCCTATAAACTCCACTTGTCTTTTTTGTTAATAGGATCTATGTTTCTTCCATCTACACATTAGATACAGTATTTTTTTCCCTTACTCTCCACTGGAAGATCAATTTTTCCTTTGCTGTTAGAATAGGCCTACCAGTTTATAAAAGTATTATTCTTCCCATCTTAAAAAAATAAAAGAAAGTGTCTTGGTCCTCTTTCCCTTTCTAGCTACCTTCCTCTTTTAAACTCATTCCAGGCAGGATTAGTTCTTTAGTTAAACAAGACCTTACAGAGTTCCCTTGTCCTTTTCACCAGGAAAGATGACAGAAAGGACTAGGAAGTGGACCCTTGCCAGGCGCTAAATCTGTCTTGTCTTGGCCTTTTGAGCCCCCTGAAATGTAAAATATAACTGTCTATTTACAAGACACCCACTGTATAGTATTTTGTTATAGCAGTCTGGACAGACTAAGACAATCCCTTAACTCTGAGCTCCCTGAGACAGCCCTTTACCCATTATGCGCTATTCTCAACGGTCAAGTAATCATTTAAAAATACAAGTCAGCTCTTATCTCCTGTTTATAAACCTCCAATTGCTTCTCATCTCATTCCAAATAACAGAAAAAGTCTACAGTGTTTACTAGGCCCCTGGTACTGCTTTGAATTTTACCATTTTCTGTACTGCTTCACTCAACTATTCCTTGAACATTCCAAGCACATCTCACCTTAGGGCTCTGGTACTGTTTGTTTCTTCCGCATAGAATCGTCTTCCTTGTAGACAGCAACGTGATTTACTCCTCATCTCCTTTTGGCCTTGTTTCCCATGCCACCTTTTTAGGCCTTCTCTGACCTCTCAGATTTCAACCCTTGCCCTCTCCATTTCCTGCTCCTGCTTTTTTTCCCCTTTCCTTCATGGTGTTTATCACCACCTGATGCTAGTCACTATTGTTTGTTTTGTTTATTGTCTCCTCACTAGAATGTAAGTTCCGTGAGAGTTGTGATTTTCTTTTTTTTTTTTTTCTGTTCATTATCTTATACACAAGGCTTGAATTCCAGGCCCTTGGTAAGTATTTATTTAATGAATGATATGAAGTTCAATCTCCATGCTTTTCTTTGTAAGTAGCATGCAATCAATATAAGGAAAATCTCAACCTCAGGTGCCCCACTCCTTTTAAAAAAGTTTATTTATTTATCACTTTCAAGAGCATGAGAGACAGAGAGTGAGGGAGCAACAGGGAAACAGTATCCTACGGAGCCCTAACACCACAATTCAGCCCCAGCCTCAGACACACCGTGATGTGAGCACACTCAGGGAGGTCTCTGCATTCCAACCAGAAGTTTTCCCATGTGGGTCCGACTCACAGAGCATCCCTTTTTACCACTCTGCCACCCATGCTCTTATAGAACATTCTGAGATCATTAATCTAACAACACTCAACCATTTTAATTGAATGAGAACTATCAAGTCGGTTATCCAGATGTTTCGACTGCCCACAGTAATCTAACCAGTAATCTACTGTTTTTAATATCTCTTTAATAACTAGAATATTTTTAGAATAATTAGATTACTGGTGACCAGGTCTGGGTCACTTCTACTACTAAGACTGAAAAACCATTAGACTAAAACTTTGACTTAAAAATACGAATCAAGGGCCAAACCATGGCACACTGGTAAAACACTAAGTTATGCGAGAAAATCTCACATGAGAAGGTTGTTCACTCAAGTCCAGATTCAAGTCGACTCCTCCATACTCTGGATGCATGCTTGCCTGTGGTCCAGAACTTGCTGAAGAGTGGAGGTACGTGTCAGCATTAAGGTCTTATTGAGGTTGCTGTCTCTCTCTCTCTTTCTCTTTTTCTCTCTCTTGCTCATGGAAGGTATGATTAAATACGCATAACTGTAATTCAAGGGATTATTTTCCATCCTTCCTTGAGTACTGTCATCTTTCTCCATGATTTCAGTGCTTTTTGTACAGCAAAATTGTGTTTTCTATTAGAATTCCAGGCAGTTATAGGAAGGAGAGACTTTTAGTTAGTATTGTTTTAAATAAAACCTTTTTGCCTGCACACTCAAGAGTTGGAGATTCTTGTCAGTGAGTTGGTTACTGGATTTGTCCAAGGTAATAGATAGCTGTCTTCCTATTTTTAATCTTCTCAGGTTGATAAGAATTAGGAAGGGCCTGGATTCATAAAGCAGAATATGGAATATGAGGGAATGAAAAAGGGAACAGAGATGCTGGAGTTGTGAAGAACAGTTTTGTCATCCTGAAGATTTTGCTGAGATCTTAGTGCTATTTACCTTCTTACGCATAGAAAAAATTTGAGCCCGTAGGTATTTCTTTCAATCAAAAAGACTGAAAACGCATTTTTAGGGGCTGCCATGTAGGTTATATGATACATTTTATTTTCTACATATCTTTATTTTTATATAATGATTTTCTGTTCTGTTCTGTTATTTCACTAATTCTGGTGTAGTTGACTGGCAAGTTAATTTTCCTGTTGGGAAGGTGATACTCATGCCCTACCTCTGCACCCCTTCTCTACCCTAGCTTCTTGTTTCTACGGCAGTGTTCCCAGAAGCCCTGCAGCACAAGATGCCCTTCCTGTTCTTACAGGGATCACTCTTCTCCCCTTGGCCATCTCTAGACGTGGGTCTCTCATTCCACAGTTTTCCTCTGCAGGTCAGACTTTCCCTACAGCCTCTATTATCTCACCGTTCTTGGTCATTTTGCACCATCCTGGAATTCAGCTACATAAGTGTGGGGGGAAAGTGGCTGAAGACAGCCCCAAGTAGGAGGAGAAAGATAGGGAGGCATGAGAAAAAAGGCTGGGCTTAAAGACTAAGACTGAAGACTAAGAATCCTGGACCAGAGCTGGGTTAAGCAAATGCTAATCCCAGAGAGAAAGAGGAACACTTCTGCTTGCCTTTAAAGTTTATGAAGTGGTTTTTCAGTAAGAAATATAATTAAGGAAAAATGGACTCAGAGGACACTGCTATAAAATATGAATACAAAAGGACCAACAAAATGAGAAGAGGCAAATAAAATTTCATAGTAATCCGAAGGGTGACCTGTAATGCCCTCTGCTTCTAGAGAAGGGTTATCCCTCAGTGAATTTTCTGGATGCATATACTCATTATAAATATTTTAGATAATTATTTCCATCTATATTGCTTGTGCACATGTTGGCTGACATAGAAAATACTGTAAACATCTTTTCTAAGTGGAGATCAAAGCTCGTATTTCTATTTTGCTTTTATTTTTAAGATCATGTGAAGGAATGAATATCTAATTTTTCTCTTGCAATGCTGTATCATGTGGGTTTTAAAAACCCCTTCACACAGTATGAATGAAAAACTAAAATGCTGGCAACTTGTTAATAATAACAGTACTAATTAGAGTTAATTATGTGTTGAATAAATAATAGTACGTTAAATAAATGCTATATTAGTTTGAAATCAGTATCCATTCAAGAAATATATATTGAGCATCTTGTGTGTATTAAGTAGAGATAAGGGAAACATACGATATGCTCCTGCCCTTGAACAACTTACATAGTGTAGTGAGTTTTGAAGCTCAGCAGATATATATATATATATGTATGTATATATATATATATATATATACATATATATATATATAGGAACTGACTGAAATAGAGAGGCTCAAGCTCTACCAACAAAGATTCTGATAGAATAGGAGAAAAGTCAGAAATCTATATCTTTAACTAATTATCTCAGGAGATTCTTACATAAGTGGCCCTGTCAACATGCTTTGAGAAAAGTAGATCTGACAATACAAATAGATACATAAACAGGCACATTACAAAATGTAGTAAATGTTATAACAAAAAGATTGTACTAGATGCCCATCAAGCTCCACTCTCTGAAGATATCAGGAAGAATCCCCAAAGGAGAAAACACTGGAACAGGCCCCTGAGCCAAGTCAATTTGCTATAAGGAGAAGAGGATGAAGACCATTTCAGATCTTGTGCAAAGAAAGTGTCCTAAATGTGATGGTGGCACCTGGAGAAAGGCATGAGACTCATTGCAAAGAGAACAACACAGTGTTATGGAAAACCATGGAGGAAAGCTACAAAGTGAGGCCAGGATATAAGTGAGATCCTGATCTAAAGTGTTTGTATATTTAAAACCATAGGCATTGGAAAACCAAAAAAGATTCAATAGACAGAAATGGTCAAAATAAATTTTGGAGCCAAATTTCTCTATTTGCATATACTGCTTGGAAAATAATAAACACTCACTAGATACTTATTAAATAAATAAATGAATGAATAAATTAGTGTGACAAGATGCAGAGATAGACTAATTTTGTAACTCACTGACTCAGAAGTCAGTGAGTTACAAAAAAAGCCTGTGGATAAAGAAAAGGACTGTGGGGGAAAGACTGTAGAAGTAGAACCCTAGTATTTATAGAGCAGATGGAAAGATAGACCCGTTAAAGAGGGAGAGAAAGACACCAGCAGCTTGAGGAAAGACAGGATGTGAGAAGAGAAGGGGGCAGGTAATAGATGCCACATGCTGTTGGATCCCAAGCACTCAGCGAACTGCCTAGTGTGTAGCAGGCACTCAGAAAACATGTGCCCATTTATGGGATGAAGATAAAAGAATAAGAGGAGTAGGTTCAACAGTTACAAGTGCTCTGATAAAATCAGGAATAGTAAGGTTTTAGTAATTAAGAGGCTATCGACCACCTTAACAGGAACATTTACTTTCTAACAAGTCATATCATTAGTTTGCTTCACTGTTTATTTCCTTCCCTTGTGAGAATGTATACTCTGAAGTCAGGAAAACTTTCTTTGTTCACTGATGTAACCCAAGCTCCTAAAATATTTCCTAAATAAGTCATGGAGATGAATATCATTTTTCTTAAAGTCTCATTGTATATGCAAAAGAGTTATTATTTTTTTACAGTGCTTAATCCTTTAGTGAGCCTAGAAAACAAGAGCATTGCTATATTATCAAATCAGCCCATTGTCCTACCAGTGAATCAGTTGGACATTAAGTGGTTCTAAGACTTGTGTTCAATCATCCCCACAGATTTACTGTGTGATCTGCAGATAGGTTTAAATGTCAGCAGCCATATTTATTGTTCAATCTGCTCAATGGAAGTCAGTCCTTTAAATCTTTTTTATGCAACAACAATAGCAAAGACCAGAGGGCCTGATTTTGTCTTTATCATTATGGCACACATCCTTTGCTGCTTACTGAAGATATTGTAGAGAACATTTGACCCACAAATGATTCATTTAAAGCCAAGAGTACCTGAAGTTTTATGCAAGTGAAGGATTCACCATCCAAGAGAAATCTAAGAACACCTTTTGTAATCAATGGGACAGGTTTCATGAGTAAAGTGTTGCAAAATATAATTTAGTCAGTTTTTAAACTTAAGCTATGCTTCTAAAGGCTCTAACACCTTTCTTTATTCATTTTTGTCAAGCGTTCCTGAGAAACAGGTCTATTTTTAATTTCTGAATGCAGTAGGGAAATATGAAATTGTTTTTCATTGTTTTTATGATTGAATCCTCTTACAGTTCTTCTAAATATATTTTGCAACTGGTCTTCTTTATTAACTCCACAACTGAACAGAGTTTTAAATGAAATCATGTTTATATAATTTTTGATGTGAAAAATGTTATACATCAACTAGATTAAGTTGTTTTGAGATTGTGAAGGGAAGGGAAGGCATGTAAGCTGGACGGTGTGAAGAAATGGTGAATAAAAAAATTGAGAGTGAAGGATGTATGAAAAATTTAGGAGATATCTTGGTTGGAGAAATAACTTCCTGTGTGAGTGTATATACATGGAGCTTGAAAAATTTAAGACTAATGACTTATATATCTTTTTCTTATAGCAGGTGTCGTATCATATATTTAGATGTCAAAAAAGACTATCACTGCAAGTGGCGCCATAGCCAAAATGACTGCAATATCAGGACGTCAATTCATCAAGACTGCGGAGAAGCAGAGGCATATGTTCTGACTACTCTCCATTGATTGGTCAGCTGCTGTTTCCATAGCAATCTATGTACAGCTCAGATATTTTTTTCTTTCCTATCCTGCATTATCTCCATTACATAGCAAAGAACATCAAGATTAATAAACAGACAGACTTGGTAAATATAATGTGGTACTCTAGCCATTGTTATTGTGATTACTCTAATGGCAGAATAGTTACACTCTTCATCACATCCCAATTACTGACATAGAAAAGAAATCTCACATTTTATTGTTTTGTTGGGGAGATAGGACTTTTAACTAGATAGTTTTCTGGACATAACCACATAGGTTTACGAAAGTAATGGTATTTGCTTTAAGCTAGAAAGAATGAATCTACTAGGAATTCTTTACATTTCTTTTTTTTCTCCTTTTTATATGTGAATTTGTATTTTGCATAAAGAATGAGCCCATTTACCGAAGATGTGGCTGGCATTTGAATAGTTCTTTTAAATTAAAACTGTATTATATTATAAATGTGAAAAATAATAACCACTACTCCTCAGAAACTTGAACGAGGAAGATGTTTTTCTTCTAGATAGCTTGTTTCCACTTTCCTTCTCTAAATGCAGCCAAAAATATCTGAGTCCTCATTGTAGAGAAATTTGCTGCTGTAGTGTAATTGGCCATCTGCTTTCCATTCAGTCTGCTTTAGAAAACATTACCTGGCTCTTAGTTTTGGGGGAATTATTCCATCCTCACTCTGAGACTATGTACTTTGGTACAGCTAACTTATTCCCAGCTCAAGAAGTGGGCAGTAGTCTATCCCAGATCTGACCAATCAGAGCCTCACAGTGCCCTAGTAATTGGATCAACAATAAGAAAAAGACCAAGGCCAATCCAGGAGTCAGGGCCAAACAGGAACTTTTGCCTAAGCAATCAGAAAAGAGGTAGGATTGGTTCTGTGGACTTGTAACGAGGAGAACGAGTCTGGAGCAGCTAGAGAGAAAACCTCATAGACGATGGATGAGGCCCTACGGAGGACAGCAGAAATAAGAGATAGAGAGCTGTAAAATGGGAATCCTAACAGCAGTAGAATGCTGTGAAAGTGAAAGTTCAATTAATTATGTATATACAGTACTAAAACAGTGTCTGACACATAAAAAGTGTTCACTAAACATTAGCTGTTATTAATTAACATTATTCAAATCTCTGAGTCAAACCATACCAAAGTAAACTTATCTTTGGTCTTCTCAGTTACATGGACTAAAGACTTTCTCCCATTCCCTTCCCATACCTTTAATTGGTTTATTGTCATTTATAACTAAAAACCTTTCTCTTTCTCTCCTCTTTCTCTACATACATATATAAGTAGTATCTATTAACCTAGAATTTGTACTCTTTATCCAGCTATTCTATAATATTTACAGGCATATATGTAAAATATGGATAAATTTCATGCAAAAATAGTTATTGTAGTGTCAGAGATACCAATAACAACAAAAAATATCAAATCCCTGACTTCTTAAAAAAAAAACAGAAATAGAAAAGGATAAGTACCTTATGGTCTATGGTCTATTTTATAATCATATATTATGCTATCATGAGAAAGATACCCATTACTTATCTTTAATGTATTGGCTTATCATGTTACATTAAATAAAAAATGAAAAAATATACAACTATATTTATAGTTCATGTACATACAGTTGATCTTGAATACATTAAATAAGTATATAAAAAGAAAACTGAAAGAAAAGACAAAAATTTAGTAGCTATTTCTCTTTGTCTTAGAACTAAAAGTGACTTGAATGTTTTTCTATTTCTTTTTTGTATTTTATAAACTGTATAATAAGCATATAATATGTTAAATGTTATTTTTTCCTATGTATAACCTTATAGAGTTACATACTCAAAGAAATAGATTGACTATAAATTTGGGCATATGCTTAGAGAAAAGAATTTAGAAAAATAAAGAAATACAAAGAATCTTATAAACATTCTGTAATTACATCATTTTTGTAGCTTTTCATTGGAAGCTGAGCCTGAGAAGTTGTAACTTACTCAATGTCTCACAGTATGTGGCAGATATTTTAAGACTCAGAAGACATGGATGTGAATCATATTTCAGTTTCATTTCCATTAAAACTTTTTTTTATGTACACAGTAAAGAGTGGACGCACAGATCTAAATTTGCATCTGGTTTCCATGGTAACTGCTTTTCGGCTTTTGACATTAAGCACCACCTGTTGTTCTATGGACAAATCTCCAAATAACATCACAGATTACAGAGGAGGAAAAGCATGCATTTGCCTGTCTAAAATAGCACATCCCTAATGAATTATTTTCCATTGATATTTAACCACACAGTATCATACACCTAAAATATCTGACACACCACCATCTACCTCCTTATCATTTCTGCACATAAGGCAGCTTGTTTCTTGAATTTAAAATTACTAAATCATTTCTTTCACACATTGCTATGCCAATTTGGAGCTCACACTCAGGCATAATAGAACATTATATGTAGAACTTTAGAACCATGCCTCGTATTTCATCTGATATATGAAGATGCTGAAAATTATAATGTAGTTAGAACTCTTTCACACACGCTCTCTGGTTTTCTACATTTGCACAAGAATACATATACAGAGTCACACTTCTAAATATATCAAGTTATTTTAAAAATTGTGCAAACCCTTTCTCTCTGATTCATTTTTAGTCTTTCTTACTTGCAAGCAAACCAGCTGTTGGGGAAGACTTGAGGGTTTTCCTTAATTAAAATGATTTCTCATTGCTCTGATTTAAAGACCCTGAATAATGATAGGAAGAATCTCTCTCTCTCCCTGGAAAGATTTCTTTTGCAAAGGGCAAAAGAATTTTCAGAAACCAGCTTTTTGGGGTTTTATTATCCCTTGGGTGTATGTGATTAACCTCTTAAAGTAAAAAAGAAAAAACTCAAATGCATTTTGCAAAAAAGTCTGATCAGCTGTTTAAAATGCTTTATAGCATACATTAAGAAAGAATGTGGTTCACAATCTAAAACAGCCCACTGAAACAGGAATATTGCATTTAATAAACTGAGTATAAATGTTATTATTTGTCTGTCTGCTGGTCAACACCTAATTTTTCCTATCAGGTTGTTAACACAGCAGACATTCTGAGCAAAGGATGAGGTTCTGTCCATTAGTTTCAGCTTCTGATGTCCAGGTTGCTTTTGTAAAAGCATGATTTCCTCCTACACTGTGCTTTTCTCTTCTTTTTCCTCTCTTCTTCATTGTGAGGCAGGAGGAAAAGGGTTAGCTTTGAAGGCTAACAGGACTAATTGTAACCCCAGCTTCACAGACATTAGCCATGTGACCTATCTTGTGCCTCTCTGCAGAGAGGTAGCAACAGTCATTTCACATAATAAATTGAGAATAAAATGTAATCAAGCATATATTGCTGAGAATGATATTTAGTAACACTCACGAATTTGGTTTCTCTGATTCTTCTCTATTTCTAAGGTCTTCCAGGATCCTCAGTTGGAGATTAGTCAACACGTGGTAACACTCAGAACACCAGTAATTCTCAATTCTGCACAGCTGCTTCCTGGTCTCCATCTTTAGATCCACTTTCTTACTAACCACAGGGGTAGAACAGCAGCAGCAGGAGTGACCTCAAGGCTTCAGGGAAATGAAATGAATTGCCTTCTCACAAACAAATGCTTCAAAATCATAGTAAGGTAGAATATGACTTCAAGATCCCTGAGAAGAAGCAATTAAAGTAGTTTAAAGGATTTAATATTGCAAAGTGCTTAGCATAGTACCCAGCACATGGTAAATGCTCAATAAATATTATCCATTCCCTCAAATTATTTTTGGAATGAAAGCCCAAACAGGTTAGTAAAGTCACCACTGGATATTTAGTTGAACAGTATTAAATGAGCTGATAATGATGGTGATAACAAACATAAAACACATTCCTGGTTAAACAGAAATTTGCTAACATGTAATTTCAGATGAAACATTAAAGGTAGGATATCTCAATTCTCTCAATATAGAGTGGTAGAATGAAGTAAGTAGACACATAAAACAAACAAAAAACCAACAGACAATTATTTCACTCTCAGCTTAAGTTAGCATAGAATGACTCCCCAAAATCTTTCACCCTGTAGTTTAGAAATATTATTCTGGAATACAACAATCTCTAATTGCACAATTGTCAGAAATGAAGTTGTTCAGAACTTTTCATGACACCAGAAAGATCGTCAACATTACCATTAAGAAGGGAAAGAGGAAATATACTAAATGAAAATGTCATATTACTGGTCTGAATGCTGTAAACATAAAAGTCACTTATTCTACCCACAAATCCTCCCACTGTCATCTGAAGGAATTTGGCAGTGACTAAGATGCTTTGATTAGAAGGATAACATTTTAGAGGTCAGAAATGGCATATAGTTCATTCAGATCAGGTACTCTTGACTTTCAAGTGCATGAGGTAAATTTGGGTGGGAGTGTCTGTGAACACTCTGAAATCATTTGCCAAATGCTGTGTGTGTGAAGAAAGATTAATTTATTGAAATACTTGAAAACTGGATGGGAAATCAGGGCATTGACTTTACTTTTTCCTTAGATAGAGATATCATTAGACTGTCACTATCTGATTCAAGAGTAAAGGATCAACTCTGTAAAAATATCCTTGATTGGAAACTTACAGACTATTAGTATAACTTTACCCATGGTGATACAAACTCTGAACATAAAGGAAAGTAACAGCAAAATCACGTTCCCCCTGATCAAATAAGATCTTAATTTGCAAAAATAGTATCATCTGCCCTCTATTAGGCACTAGGCCCAAAAGAAACCATACTGAGATTGATTTCATCTGTCCCTGCGCTGTATGGCCACCTCCTTTCTCAATATTTTGTTTGTATTGTTGAATAAATAAATTAAAAATCCAATCTAGCTTTGCAGAGGATGCCTGAATGTGTGTGCCCACTTCTTGCTAAACTGTAATAATATACCATATACAATTCTGAGAAGAGGATTTGTGGCTTTTGTCAGATTGCCAAAAGATATTTGACCCAAAGGGCTTAAGAACCATCCAAGCAGGTGAGTAAAATAATTTTACAGCTATGGAAAGTGAGGTCTTAAAGAAATGAGGAGAAATACCAGGCAACTGACAGAATCACAACTAAGAAACAGTCCTTTCCATTACCAGTTCACTATTTTGGCCACTAAACTATACTAGAAACTGAGCACTTCAGGGGCCTCAGGTATGATCAAGTTACCTAATGTCAACATCCCACTAAAATTCAGGAGTCAGAAGTCATTCCATGGTTAGCATCTCTTCTTTCTCTTAACCTTGGTTTTAGGGCAACCACTAACTAAATGAGAGTCATGGCACTAAGGACTCATGGAATCTTGGAAAGATGGGTAAGTGTGTGGAGAAAGTTGGAGATCCTCTGCTGTAACTGAATAGACCATAGGCATAAAAACTACCAAGAAGATGCCTTCTTAGAACACCCATCACTTTGTATCTTGCAGAGGTAGGAGCCACAGCAGCTTATATACCTCTTTCTTGGTTCCAGCTACACCATGGACTGACCTGGGCATGGGCCAACTATTCCAGTAGATTGTACCTCCATTTCCAACAGCCTTCTCACCACTAATTGTTTAATCTCTAATGAAATTCACCCATGAAGCTGATTCTGGAAGCCACTTTTTACAGTGACTGAACATTTTCACTAAAACAGCATCTCAACCCAATGATTCTTTCAGGGCCTCTCTTTTTTTCTTTCTTTTAATTTCCAGATTTTGGTCTTCATTTCCTCTATCTCTGATTCCTTCCTATGCCATCAATACTTCTTTCTTTTTGGGTCCATGTTTCTTTTTTTTCTTTTCTTTTCTTTTTTTGGGAGAGGTTTTTGCTATAGGGCACGTGCGCTCACCAGACAAACAGAGACAGACAGAGAGACAGAAAGCGAGAAATCACCCCTCAGAGGGGATGGCCACGCCGCAATCCCTTCTCCTCCATTCTCCTCTTAGGATATTGGGCACGCACGCACACGCGCCCGGCGTGAGTTTTAAGCCACCAGGTCCGGGACGCGAACCGTGGTCGACTACGTGTGAGTCCAGCGACATAGCCATTACACTAACTGCTGGTCCCGGGTCCATGTTTCTTGACCCCCTTGGTCACCCATCTTCTTTCACAGGTTAGACGAATGTTTACCTAGAGTGACTAAATCATTTAGTTTGATTTTTTAAAAAATTCTTGAGCTGTTAATTAGCATGGCAATGAAAAAGGTGTTCTGTGATATAAGAATCTAAGACATGCTATTCTTTTTTTTTTTTTTTTTTTTTTCTTTTTTTGGGAGAGGTTTTTGCTATAGGGCGCGTGCGCTCGCCAGACAGACAGAGAGAGACAGAGAGATAGAAAGCAGGAAATCACCCCCCAGGGGGGATGGCCACGCCGCAATCCCTTCTCCTCCATTCTCCTCTTAGGATCTTGGGCACGCACACACACGCGCCCGGCGTGAGTTTAAGCCACCGGGTCCGGGACGCGAACCGCGGTCGACTACGTGGGAGTCCAGCGACATAGCCATTACGCTAACTGCTGGTCCCAAGACATGCTATTCTAAAGCCAGACAAATGGCCCTTTCTGTCCTACAGACTAACAGCAAGGTGTTTACACAAACATATGGCAGCTCTCTGCAAAATCATAATGTAAAGAGCAAAGTATTCTGAACACCGTCAACTTCCCCTTAGATAACTTATTCCATCAGTAACAATATATAATATTTATTGAGTACCAACTATGTGCCAGATATCATGTGAAATTTTTAAAGTGCATTTTCTCATTTAACTATCACAACTAAATAACAAAAGTGCACAGTCATCCAGATCTTGCAAATGTGGAAACCTAGTCAGATAGTTTAAGTTGGTAGTACAAGGTAGAACTGAACTCTAGCCCCGGTCAGCCTGCCTCCATAGCCAAGTTCATCACCATACATATCACATGCATACTTCACGGTGTTAACAATATGCATATTATTACTATAGGATGCACTGTTTGTGTGTGCCTTTCGTGAAAGGAGTACTTTTCAATTTAATAACATAATTTATATAGGTTAGTATTTGGTGAATAAGTCCACCTTCACTTTGTCATATCTGGAGATCCATAATCTAATTAGTAAGAGGACTCATAAAAGAAAAAAGGAGAGGATGAGACACTATTTCTCAAAGAAGTAATACGACATTTTCCAGAATGAAAAGACAGAATCTCAAGTCCACTGAATCTCAGCAGCACAATTAAAAACAAACAAAATAGATATTGCCATTATAGAAATTTTAAACATTAGGAGTTGAAACAAGATCTTCAAAGTCTCCAGAAACAAAAACAGGTTACATAGGGAACAGCTTCAGACTTCTTACTAGTTACAAACAAGAATTTGGAAGTTAATGGACACGTGCCTTCTTCTTTTTGGAGAGGTTTTTGCTATGGGGCGCATGCGCTCGTCAGGAAGAGAGAGATAGGGAGACCAGGGAGACAGAAAGCGAGAAATCACCCCCTGGGGGGATGGCCACGCCGCAATCCCTTCTCCTCCATTCTCCTCTTGGGATCTTGGGCATGTACGCACACGTGCCCAGCATGAGTTTAAGCCGCCGGGTCCAGGACTCGAACCGCAGTCGACTAGGTGGGAGTCCAGCAACATAGCCATTACGCTAATTGCTGGTCCCATGGACACCTGCCTTCAAAGTTCTGATCAAAGTTCTGAGTAAATAGGGTTGGCTTAGAATTCTCTACCAAACTTAACTCCCTGTCAAATGTAAAGGGAGAACTTTCTTCCTGGAGCTATTAGAGGCAGTATGCCACCAAAATAGGAGATAAAACCAAGAGCGAGGAAGGCACGGAGACCAGAAGACAAGGGTTACAGTAGTGCAGAGTTGAAAGCAATGGGCAGTTACTGAGAATGATAGTCTAGGGTGGTGGTTTTGTACTGGACTAGGGAGCAGCAAGGCAAAATGTAGTAAGAATACAGCAAATTAGGAGGAATATAAACCACCACCACCAAAAACTGCTGGGAGCTGTGACACATGACAAGTTGGAATAAATGACTGAGAAATGTTTTATAGAACCACTGGACAATGTGAGAAGACTTGGCCAGTGAACATCTTACCATATAAGCCTATTTATCTATTTATCTACCATAATTAATAACTCCAGAAAAACAAAAATGACATATTTGAATAAAAATGTAATGATAAAACATTAGTTAGCTCAATAGGCCATATTTGTGTAGTCATAAGAATAAAAACCTAGATATGGACTAACCAAAAATTAAGAAATGTGCAATGAATGAAAAAAAAATCAGAATAAAAGAAGGATTGAGTAAAGAATAGGTATGCCATGTTCCTGAATAAGGAGATTAGATTTTATTAAGATGATGTGTTTGCCAAATGCTATCCTAAACACAATCCAATGCAATTTTTTTTAGTGGTTAAGGTGCTGGATTCCCATAGTGAACCATGGTTTTAGTCCTGGGTTCTGTAACTCGAAACTTATACCACACACATGTGTGTGTGCCCAAAATCCCTAGAGAAGAATGGAGGAAAAGGGATTGTGGTGTGGCCATCCCCCCTGGGGGTGATTTCTTGCTTTTTGTCTCTGTCTCTCCTGTGCACACACATACCCTATAGCAAAAATCTGTAAAAATAAATGATAAATATAATGTATATATATACAAACAAATAAATAAATGAAATTTAAGTTGGTGAGTTGTTTTTAAAGTTCCCCAAAACAAATATATAAAAGTTGCATTTAGGGTGCTTACTCTCTTAAAAATAAAATTTAATCATAAAGCTCTACTAGTATCAGCCAAAAACAGATCCAGGGTCAGAGATGGAAATTAAGTAAGATATTTAGAAGCTGTGAGGACATAATAAGTTAGCAAGAACCAAGAGTTTCCCAACAAACTACTGATGAATAGCTAATGGTAATGTAGAGAAATAGACACTCTCATGCATTGCTGGAGTACAAGGTGATGCAACCTGGTAATATGTATCAAAATTTCATGTAATTATCTTTGGTCTTGCAATCCCATTTCTTGATATTATTGCTATAAAATATAGCATGTACAGGAATATTTGTTGCAAGTTTTATTATTATTATTATTATTATTATTATTATTATTATAGCAGGAGATGAAAAGCAATACAAATCTGACAAGAAGTAATTTCCAAGAATCATTTTTAAGTGCAAAAGTGAAGTATAGAAAAATATGTATAGTATACTACTATTTATAGAAAAAGGGGAATTGTGAGTGTATATGTGTGTGTGCATGTATTTGGAACTGTACACAGAAAACCATATATAAGCTTATGTATGTAAAAAGTATTTATTTGGTGATGCTAATATTGGATTCTCCAATGAAGGGAATGGATGGATAACTGGGGGACAAGTTTATGGGAAACTTTTCATGTATATATTTTCATGACTCTTGAATTTTGAATCATATGCTCTAAACAAGTCAAAAATTTAAAAATATTGGATTAACCCATGACGTGGTAGTTAAGAACCAGATCCCATATAACTATCTCTGTTTGAGTCCTGTACCCAGTAGTTTAAAAAACATGCTAGGCACGTATATGTGTATGCCCAAAATTTTGACAGGATAGAGAAATGGAGGAGAAGGAATTACAGCATGACCATGCCCCATGGGGAGGTGCATTCTCCCTCTCTCTTCCTGTCTCTGTCTCTCTCCGGTGAGTGCACACACACCCTCTAACAAAATAAAACAATTGGCTTTGGGACTGAGTTCGCTAACTTTTCTCTTTCTTTCCTTCCTTCCTTCCTTCCTTCCTTCCTTCCTTCCTTCCTTCCTTCCTTCTTTCCTTCCTTCCTTTCTTTCATTCTTTCTTTCTTTTGCTAAAGGGTTCATGCAATTGCCAGAGAGAAAGTGAGAGTAGAATGTACTCCCTGATTAGGTGCAGTCACACTGCAATCCCTTCTTTCTTCTCCTCCATTTCTCCATTTTTTCAGGAATTTAGGCACACATATAGGTGTGCCCAGTATGTTTTTCAAGCTACCAGGCCTGAACTTAAATTGCAGTCAGCCTTATGGGATCCAGCTCCCTTAACCACTATGCTATGGGGCCAGCCCTAAATTGTCTAATTCTTTAATATTCCAGTTAAATATCACCAGTGGGAAGCATTCCCTGACACAACTGTCAAGTGGATCTAATAAGTCTCTACTTCCACAGCAGTTTGAACATCATTGTTATAGAATTTATCATATTGTATTGGATTGTTGGAAAAATCACGATGTATTTTTTTCTGTTTTTCAAAGGTCATTTATTTATATAAAGAACAAAGTTCAATCAATGATATATTGCCCATTTTGTTAGATAACCTTTTGCCATCTTTTAGTGAGCTTTATAATTCCTTCATAGAAGGACCTGTCTTTATTGCCAAAAAACTGAACAAGGTGCTGCTTCACAGTCTCACCTGAATTGAACATTATACCACACAAGAAGTTTGAAAGAGAGTGAAGCAAGTGGAAGTCTGATGGAGCAAAGGTCAGATGAGTACAGTGGGTGTTGCAGTATCCTATCCAAGCTCCAATAATATTTGATGGGTGATCAAACTTGTTTTGTGATGAAACACAGCTTCTCTATGATCAATCTGCTCTGGATGTTTCTGGATGATGGATTTGTTCAAATTGTCCAATTGCCCACAGTACACATTCAAATAGAGTGTTTGGTTCCTTGGTAGGAGCTCAAAAAACACAACACCTTTAAAATCCCACCACATTGAGAGAATAACCTTCTCTGATAAATGTCTGCTTTCAATGTTTGAGGTGAATCATTACGTCGAGACCATGATCATTTGCACACCACATTGTTATAAACAATCCACTTCTCATCACCAGTTATCAGTCGCTTAAAGAAAAAGACCATTTTCCTCACATTTAATGAGCATATTACAGATGTTTATAAGCGCCATCGAATGAACTTCTTTGAGTTCATGAGGAACCCAAATATCAAGCTTCTTTACATATTCCAGCTTCTTCAGGTGGCCATAAACACTTGCATGAAGGATGTTCAATGTTTCTACAATCTCTCGTGTTGTGTGATGTGGGTTTCACTCGAACAATGCCTTTGTTTTGTCATCATCAACCTTGGTGACTCAGAAACATCTTTGAGATCAAAATCACCAGCCCATAATTCTGTGAACCATCATTAGCACTGATGTTCTTGTAGAATATTCTTACCATACATTTTTCACAAGGCTGATGCATGTTCTTCCCTTTATGACAGCAAAATACAGCAAAAATGCAGTTTAGTCTTCCATCTGCAACTTGTAAAAACTCCAAAACTCAACCAAATCACTTAATTTTTTTAGAGTAAAGCTAGACCCATCAGCAATCAAACAACATAGCAATAACATAGACGTGAATGACTTTAGTACTTCCAAAAATGAACTAGTGCCATCTGATGCAAAAATGCATCATGACTTTTCTGACAACCCAATATTAGAATTAGTCTTGTTTCTTTCTTGGAGAGGTTTTTGTCATAAGGCGCGTGCGCTCACCAAAAAGACAGAGAGAGACAGAGAGACAGAAAGGAGAAATCACCCCCTAGGGGGGATGGCCACACCACAACCCCTTCTCCTCTATTCTCCTCTTGGGATCTTGCGCACGCATGTACACATGCCCTGCATGAGTTTAAGCCACCGGGTCCGGGACTCGAACCGTGGTTGACTATATGGGAGTCCAGCAACGTAGCCATTACACTAACTGCTGGTCCCTAGTCTTGTTTATTCCTGTCTCCCCTATTAGATCTCAAGGGCCTCAATGGGGTAAGGATAGATAGTAATCATAGATTCATTTATTCATTCACTCATTAACTAAATGCTAGACAACGTGTTTATTCAACCATATATCTTTGGTGTCTGGCCTGTCAACTCTCATATGAGAATTCAATGTACCATTTTTGAGTGGATGCATAAATAAATGAATAAGGTGCTATTCATTGTGAAATTTGGGATGATAGTTATTTAAAATCAGTATTGTTCATAATCTTGAGAAGTTCCAGAAAGCATTAACTTTTCTCTCTTTGAAAGGTAAGCTACAGTCCTGTTGATTATTCATTTCAAATCGTTTATGAAGAAATCTCTTATTCTACCGAGAAAACTTAAACATATATACAGATGCAAAGGAGAACCTAAAGTTTCTTCAAATACTATTTTATTACTTTCCTTTCTGATATATTTGCATCTTTTCAGATACCATCATTGTATCAAACAGAATGGATGAGCATAAGCAACTAATATTTTTAGTGCACAGTTTTTCATAATTGTGAGCATTATGTATCACTTAGGCAAAATATTTCCCACAATAACCATGGAAGTAGGAGATTTTGATAGCCATAAGCAGACAAAAGCAGCATGAACAAGTGATTTCTGTCAAGTCATGTCAGTACTGCAATTGGATTTAACTAACCCAAATGAATCTGTACTCTAAAACCATTGTTTCATCTATTTCCTCTCCCAAAGTGATCATAAGAATATTAGTAATCTCTGACATATACAGCTTAGATAAAAGACAGTGTAGTATTAAAAATATTGAGTCTAGTCCTAGCTAACCGACACAAGGGTAGTGCATTGGGTGCAAAGGATATTTCGCTTGAAAACTATGATTTTAGGTGGTTTTCAAAGAATTCTTGGGACCTATGAGAAAATGATTTGTTAAAGCTCAGACTTTCTTTGGGAGTCCAATGGTCTCACAGCTCCTGAGATATACTTCTGAATTAGCCACTGTATCTTACTACATTTTAATCATTTAAATCATTTTAAAACTCCATCCTCCCCATAACCTCTTCTGTGAGTGCTTCTCAAGAAAAAGGTGTCTCATCATTGTTTGTTTTTTGTTTTGTTTTGTTTTTTTTGTTAGTTTGGTTTTTTTTTCTTTTTTTTTGGAGAGGTTTTTGCTATAGGGCGCGTGCGCTCGCCAGACAGAGAGAGACAGAGAGATAGAAAGCAGGAAATCACCCCCCAGGGGGGATGGCCACGCCGCAATCCCTTCTCCTCCATTCTCCTCTCGGGATCTTGGGCACGCACGCACACGCGCCCGGCGTGAGTTTAAGCCGCCAGGTCCGGGACTCAAACCGCGGTCGACTACGTGGGAGTCCAGCGACATAGCCATTACACTAACTGCTGGTCCCATCATTGTTTGTTTTTAATCCCCAGGACTTAGCCTAATGCTAAGCATAATAAATATGCACACCAAAAAATACAGTTCTTGTTTACAGTGAGTATGATATAGTGAAATGTGATTCTATCCTTGGCTCTGCCCCTGAGCAGCAGATTCAACTAACACATGTCACAATAAACCAGGTTTCACTTTAATCTTCTTAAAATTTAAGTGGGTCACTAGGTGACTTGATATAACATCGTTGGTTATAAAGTTTTAAGATTTTATGTAAGTGTGAGTATTGGAGCAGAATAGAGGCAGGATGAGGATACATCACAAATGAAATAAAACAGTAAGGATGTATTATACCCTTACCAGGCTGTAGCTATGCTAGGAATGGTTCTTATGTTGACTTTCTCATTTAATCTCACAGCACTCCTATCATTTTGAAACCCTTGCTATCCCCATTTCATGAATGGAAAAATTAAGGTGCAGAGAGGTAAGTAACTTAGACAAGTTCACAAAGCTAGTCTGACTAAGGAGTTCTGGACTCTGTATGATCTCAGTCCCAAACATATGGCTGTGTTTAATATCAACCTCAACATGGACCTGTAACTGTAGCATGTAGGTACTAATGATAGATTAATAGTATGATTCATTTCTTATCAGGAAATCTAATTTGCATAACATTATAATAACCTTCCTTTCCCTTTTCCCAGGAATTTGTAAGGGCATAAATATTTAATCCTCTAGCTCTTTTTACCAGACCCACTGCATACTGAGTTATGGGAGACTGTGTGGACTTTTGTCAACCTCATATCTACATAGGTCTGCAGTCAGGATGGTTGAATTCAATATAATTCTCTTTATTAATGCAAAATTTTTATTTAAAATTAAATGAGAGAATGTTTGACACAACAGAGATTTTCTAAATTTTATTTGTGACTAAATTTTATATAGTCTTTGAATCATCACATCATTATTTGTATTTTTATGTTTCATCAGTTTACTGCCATTGGGAGGTCTACTTAGCTTAGGTGCTACAAGATATACGAAGATAGCTATAGTTTCTGCCTTTGCTAAATTTACACCCTGCGATAGCTTGCACATGAATGTGCAATCGACCTGTGCATGTTGTCTGAACAGGTGTATTGTTCTATAGAAGGCAGTACAAAACTCAAATATACATCTTTCTGTAGCTAAAGCTTAGACGTATGTGTGTGTGTGTGTGTGTGTGTATGTGTGAAATATATATATATATTATGTGTGTGTGTATATATATATATATATATATATATATATATATATAAAACTGTAATATATATATTACAGTTTCCTCCTTTATTGTGTTCCTAACAGAGATACCTGAGACTGGGTGATTTATAAAGAAATAGAGACTTATTGACCCATGATTCTGTTGGACAAAGCCTCGCCAACAGAAGCAGAGAGGATAGCAGACACATGGAGAAAGAGAGGGAGAGAAAGAGGAGAAAAAAGAGAGAGGATTGTGGGCAGCTCTCTGTGTTTGACAACCCACTCTCATGAGAATTAATCTCTTCTCATGACAGTCAGAACCCACTGAGTCTCCAGACATTATTAATCAATTTGTGAGTGTCGCTTCCATGATCCAATCACCACCACTAGGCCTCATCTAGACTCCATGACTTAGTCGCTCTCCAGTAGGCTTTACCTCTCAAACTCTGTCACACTGAGGACCAAATTTTTAAAAATGACACTTTAGGGACAAACCTTTATCCAAACCATAATAAGTGGCAAAGTCCAAATCCTTTCTCTATCAACCTCATAGATAATGATTGTCCGAAACTTGATTCTTGAAACAGAGAAGTCATTACCCCCTCCAAGGGATCTCATGCTGTCAGCCATATTTGGTTTGTAGAAAACAGTTCCTTATTCTAAACCAAAGTCTATCAACATGTATCCCCCCCAACTCCTACTTCTTCCTTTTAGATGATAAAGAAAAAGCTCCTCTTTTTCTTCCACATGACAGGTCTTTACATATTTCAAAACAACAGAACCTTCTGTAAGCTAAATAGTATAAATACCTACGTTTTTTTTTTTTTTAATCTTTTTTTTTTTTTTTTTGGAGAGGTTTTTGCTATAGGGCGCGTGCGCTCACCAGACAGACAGAGAGAGAGAGATAGAAAGCAAGAAATCACCCCCCAGGGGGATGGCCATGCCGCAATCCCTTCTCCTCCATTCTCCTCTTGGGATCTTGGGCACGCATGCACACGCGCCCGGCGTGAGTTTAAGCCACCGGGTCTGGGACTCGAACCGCGGTCGACTACGTGGGAGTCCAGCGACATAGCCATTACGCTAACTGCCGGTCCCTAAATACCTACTTTTTATGGCCTATCAGTCACAGTTGTCTGGGTGTGTAAATATTTTTCTACATTTTTCCTAAAATGTGGTGAGCCTAACATTCTTCATATCATCTGACCAGGAACAAGAATGGTGGAACACTGGTTCCTATCTTTTAAGACAGATGTATGTCCATTAGGACACAAGACCATAGTTGAACTTAGGGATGGCCACAGCATGCCACTGACTTCAACTGAGCTTAGAGATAACTAAAAGCTCTCCTTCTTGGGCCATGTCCTGTATAATTGTGGGGTCTTTAGTTTTGAAAAGGCAAGCATAGAAACTTACATTTTATCAATACCACTGTATTTTCTCAGCATTCAGTAATAAATTCAGTTTGCAGAGGTCCTTTTGGATCCTGACTTTGCATACGAAATGTTTTATATTCCTCCCAGTTTTATACATTTTTAGTTGTAATGAGATTAGTTTCTATGTGGTTACTATTAGAATTTAATTAGAATAATTACTGTAAAAATAAATTACAAAATGATTTATGTTAAGATATAAATCATAAAAGAAAATTAAAAAGCATAATTATAAAAATGACTCAAAAGACTTGGGGCATGTATAATGAGAAACAGAGAGAGAGAGAACAGGTTAAAGAAAGAATCATAAACCACTTGGTAAAATACAGAAGAACAGGAATTTTACCTATATGTCAGAAGTGATTACTTCAGAGAAACACAGGCATAATTTCACCCGAATCCTAAGGCATTTAATGAGTGCTATTTTGCAAGATTTCATTTGATAAGATATTGGGACATGTCATCCAAAGTTAGTGTGCTTGAGCTAGTGTAAATAAGACCTTAAATCTACTGCTTAAAAATGTTCAGTGAAGCATCTATCACCCAAAGAGAGAAATAATAATATGGCAGATAATACTCTCCACATAAAGCCATGCTTAAACATCTTTTCACCCTTCTCCATGTGCAGAAATTTAATATACATACACTGAAAGAAGTTACTGCAGTTCCCAGAATATATCATCATACTCTGCTAGCCTCCACCTACATGCTATCCCCTCTGCCTAGGCACCCTATTGCTCCACTTGAGAAAGACGTGGTTAAAGCTTAGTTAAAATGCATTTACTTTCAAAATTAGTGTTTCCTCCCCTTAACTTCCATTTATTTCCGGTGTCTATTTATTTTGTGCATATGTCCAACAGAGGACATCTCGTTATATTATAATTACTTCTTTTTCTCTCTTTATAAGTCTCTGCAGGGATGCTAACAAAGGAGTGTTTGGCATATAGTTGATGTTTAACGAATGTGTGTTTAATGAATAAAGAAAGGAATATGGAATATCCAGTCTGGAATTAGATTACTGTATTAGTTATGACTTTTTTTTTTTTTTGAGAGGTTTTTGCTATAGGGTGT
This sequence comes from Tupaia tana, assembly GCA_026018925.1. NCBI lineage: Eukaryota > Metazoa > Chordata > Mammalia > Scandentia > Tupaiidae > Tupaia > Tupaia tana. The sequence goes on along the minus strand of JAKSZU010000020.1, from coordinate 18,219,968 downwards.
GTGCACTCGCCAGACAGGCAGAGAGAGACAGAGAGACAGAAAGCGAGAAATCACCCCCCAGGGGGGATGGCCATGCCACAATCCCTTCTCCTCCATTCTCCTCTTGGGATCTTGGGCATGCACGCACACGCGTCTGGCATGAGTTTTAAGCCACTGAGTCCAGGATGCAAATCGCGGTCGACTACATGGGAGTCCAGCAACATAGCCATTATGCTAACTGCTGGTCCCATGACTCTTTGGTATAAGACACCAACTTAAGTTTGTTTAAGCATACAAAGGTGGAAAAGGCATGTACCTATAGAGGTAAAGGAGTTTCTCTCAGAGAACCAAAGAAAGGGAGGGAACAAGATCACTGGAAAGTATGAGATGAGAACAGGAACTAAAGTATGTTAAGACATTTTCATTCTCTTAAATTTCTACTTTTTTTTTTCAGATTATCGGCTTTATTCATTCCTCTTGAAGAATAACTTTTCTCATCCTTCTAAATAGTTTTTGCATTTTCCATCTTAGAGTTCTAGCTGCTTGTCATGATTGACTCACAATCTTTCATCCAATTGTAAATGTCTGAGGACTTGTGATTGGCCCAGGCTGAGTCAGGTATCACCTACTGTCCAATCAGTCAAGATCAGGAAGGAGGGTCTAGCATGGTTGTTGATGGGCAGTATACCCCAAGGCATTCAGATAAGTGAAAACTTTCTTAGAAAAGAAGGAGTGGCTTCAGAACTGAGAAGACACCAGAACCATGGACTAGAACAGGCTGCCAAACCTTCTAAGAATGCAGAGAACTACTGAAAGCAGGGAGCTTTGGTCAATCAACTTGGATTTTAAAGAAATTCAGTTGAGGTTTCATATTGAAATAGCAAAAAATGTTGTCTTTTATATATTTTTTAAAAAATCATAGGTGGTCTAGGGTGGCCTATCTCAAGCATTTACACGCTGTCAGAATATTATGGATTATGCATGGAACAGTATAGAGTATAAAGGTATATGCGTGAGTGGGAGGAGCACCTTGGAGTGAAACCTTATAATTAAGCTTTGAAAATCTGCATTGGCTCTTCATTTTTCCCTAGTGTTTTACATTATAAAAGATCCAACTAAATTTTTTACAGTATATTCAAAGAATAGTGAGCAATTGATTTTACTGGAGCATAAGAGCGTTGGCAAGAATACCATAATATAAATGTTCCAAAGATAGTCTATCTGGAGAGCTAAGTTAAGAATCCTTAGTTTATTTGAAAGAGATAGATAAGTGTTGAAAATGTTGATTGGGGAAATGGTCTGATAAGAACTATATTTTAAGGTAGCTATGCCATCTTAAATGAATTCAGATGGAAAATTATGAGTTAGGAGGTTCATTGTATTTGGGTAAAAAATGATTTTAAACAGTCTCAAAACTACATGGTAGCAGAAGAGAAGTAAGAAAACAATAGCAGTATAAATATTTATGAGTCAAGACCTCTTTTGAGAATTTACAAAAAATATGGCCTTTATCCTCAGAGACCATTAGGTAGTTCACAGACATTTTACAGGCCATTCTGGATTATATAGCCTTTAAAGTTAAAGAATAGACCTTTGAAATAGATTGGATGTGATGGTAAGAGAGTTTTAGTCAAAGACGAAGTCAAGGTTTCAGACCTTGGTCATTAGAAAAGGTGAGCTATGTGGAAAGGTGATGACACGTCTTTTTTTTTTTTTTTTTTTTTTCAGGTTTTTGTCATAGGGTGGTGTCCTTACTAAAGAGAGAGACACAAAGACAGAGCGAGGGAAAGTGAGAAATCATTCCATGGGGAGGAGGGCAAACAATGCCACAATCCCTTCTTCTCATTCCCCTCTTGAACTTTTGGGTTCACACAAACGTGAACCTGGCACGATTTTCAAGCTGCCAGGTCTGGGACTTAAAACACGATCAACCATGTGGGAGTCCAGCAGCTTGACCACTATGCCACCTACTGGCCTTGGCATGTCTAGTTTAAACACTTTGTTTCTAAGATTCTTGTGGGAAAGCCATGTGGTTGTGGTGCAGACACCTATAGTTTTTGAGCATCTACTAATGAGCTAGGAGATAGAACCCTAAGAAGCAGGTAGTCAGGACGTAAGGCCCAAAGATAGACGCAAAGTAGTCAAGCTTGCACTAAAAAGTGCTTGCTCACAAGATAAGGCTTGCAGCAGTAACTTAATTTTTAACCTAGGCAGCGTGATCTAAAGCAAATATATTAATTAAGCTTTTTTCAGGTCCCAACACATTCCAAGAAAAAGATAAAGGTCTTCATAGCCCAGAGCATTTAGACAGGATCTCATGACCTACGAAACCACTCTAAAATTAGGACAAGAATAGCCAGACCCACCTGGCATGTGACCCTTACCATGAAGATAATGCATGCACAAGTTCCTCCTAGCCGGGATAAAACCCCTTATCTCAGTTTCTCTTTGGCAACCCATTCAGCCCCTTTCCACTGCAATTGGAAGCATTGCCTTCTTCCTAATAAACGTTGCTTACTATCCTCTCCATTTGCCTGCATTTCTACTTCTTTCTGAGGATTGGACAAGAACCAGCATGAGTGCTGGGCCTGATCACCCTGCTACTCCCTGCATCACTATTTGCCAGGTAGTTGATGTATTTACTGAATGATCCCTCAAACTCCAAGAGAAAGCATTTACTTCATTTTACAGATGAAGCCTCTGAAGTTTTGAGATGAAGTAAATTGCTCAAGGTCATACAGTTCATTAAATGGTAGAGTGAGACTTTGAATCTGGTCAGTTGGACTGTAATCCTGTGCTCCCTTACTGTCCCACAGTGCCTCCCTGCAGGCAGCTACCAGGCTAGGTTACAGCTTAAAATTGTCACTCTAGTTGGTGCCAAACAGTTTAGAGTTGAATCGTTCTGTAAATGATTTTTTGTATTTATCTGGCCTTCACATGGAGACTATAAATTCTTTGAGGGTAGAGATGGCATTATAACTTTTTCTTGCCTTCTTCTACAGCATCTCATGCAGCTCTGGACATAGGAGAAGTATCACTGAATAAGTAGATTGATCAATGATTCTGATCCCTGGTAATAATGACATAGCGTCTTCCTCATGAATGAAGTTGTATTCCTCATGAATCATTTATTTAGAGGCCTCCTTCTCCTTGGGGACAATGGCTGGTATAACGTAGAAGAAGATGGAGAATTTATAATTACACAGTCCCCACTTATCCACGGGAGACACATTCCAAGACCTACTGTGGGTGCCTGAAGCCAGGGATAGTACAGAACCCTATATTTACTGTGCTGATTTTATCTGATAACGGAGAGAGCTGGCTACAAAAGTGACTAAAGGGTAGATGAAGCATATAGTGTGGATACACTGGACAGGAGGATGATTCAAATCCAACGTGGGCTGAAGCAGGATAGTGAGATTTTCATCATGCTACTCAGAAAACAATGTGATTTGAAACTTATGAATTGTTTACTTCTATATTTTTCTATTTAATATTTGTGGACTGTGGTTGATGACAGGTAGCAGAAACCACAAAAAGTAAAATTGAATATAAGGAGGGGGGATACACTGCAGTAGCAAAACCACAGGCTCCTTCTCCAACCTTGCTACCTCCTAGCCTCTGAAGCTTTGTCCCTTTCCATGTCCTGATGGGGAATGCTGAGCAGCAGTGCTTGGCTGTACCGGAAGAGGCTGAGGGCATCCCTGTCCTACAGTATCAATGCTCCTACCACAGACAGTCACCATTCTTCCCCATCTGATGTTCACTATATAACCCAGTCAGGACTGAGTGGCACTATGACACTTGACCAAGTTAAGTCTGCTGGACTCAGGCCTCTGTCCAGAAGCAACTGATGACTACTACCCAGCGTAAGGGATTAGAGAAGTGATTTGAAGAGATCAACAGACACACATGAGAGTTGTTGATATCCAACATACTTTTCCAAGGATAAAAGCAATTCAGAATTGTCAGCTGGTGGGCCAGGAGGTGGTATGTAGTTAAAGCACTGTACTCTGACATGGCACACCATGGTTCAAGTTCTAGACTTAGCAGCTTGCTTTCTCACTTTCCCTTTCTCTCTCTCTGTCTTTGTCTGGTCACATTAAAAAAATAATGACAAAAAATAAGTTTCAAAAATTAAATACTTTTTAAAAATTGTCAGCTGGACCAATTTTTTCCCATGATTTCCTAAAGAGCATAATGCTACCATTAATAATACTTAAACCTTAATTGTTGAATCTACTATTTGGGAGCTTGCTAAGTGCTTTAAGGATGTTGAGTTATTTCAGGTTAACACCAATTTCTTCAGGAAAATGATTCTCTGGGTTACCCACTTCTAGTCAATGCAAATGCTAAGTCTATGCAAGAAGCATAGAAGGATGCCAAGGACATAGGCAAGGAATAAGGTGTACAACTTGGCAATGGTACTGTTCAAATGTTTCCAGATAATTTACACATAGCTGAAACATTTTTATTTTATTGGGGACTTGGGCTCCCCTCAAACAACAACTTACATAAGGACCAGGACTGTACTTTGTTTTGTTTGTCTACTATTATATCCCTGGTTACTGAAATATAATGGGTATGCACAATGGCCAAATAAATCAATAATTAGATGAATGGTTACTTGTAAGGTCCTCCTCCCCTGTAGAAGCATGGGTGGTATCCTTAGCAACTTACTAATCTGAAGAGTAAAGAGAAATGACTTTTGCCCAAGCCTAGTGTGCTGGCTATCTATCATGTAGTTTATATCTCATAATTACAAAGTGTCTATTTTTAAATAGTAAATGTTTCTCAACTAGAAAAAGGCATGTCAGTTCTTGACAATCATTTAGAACTTAGAATCTGTTATCCGTCCCTTTCTGCTCAGACTGCTAGCTGAAGAATGACTACGACAGATGTTCTGCTTACACCACTTGATTGTAACTCACTAAAGTAGAGCCCCAAACAGTAGTTGGTCCTAGGAGAATCTGAAGGCCCAAAGGCTATGAGGTGACCTTCAAGAGATACAGCTGAAAACATTACCCTGAGCTATGTTGTTTAGGAGACTCAAAGAAAGTACTGGTTGATCCAAAAGGATCTTCTGCCAAGAATAACTGTCACAGTAACAGAAAGGAGCCACTGAGAGGTCACCCAGAAGAGAATGGCCATGGCCATTTTACGCCAGCAATGTCCCTTCTCTTTGTAACAGCAAACTACAGAAAATTAGATAAAATGCATTGATGGTGACTCTCCCCCCCCCCCCCAATGATAATGGCCTAGCTGTGGTGGCACATGTTGGTTGATGCTGCTCCTCAGCAAACTAAGGCCACATGAGAGGTTCAGGTTCTATTTTTAGCCCATCCAAAGAGCCAGACAAGGTGGTACATGCCGTATTCCTAGCTACCTGGGAGGCTGAGGCAGGAGGATGGCAGGTTCTTGACCAGCATGGACAACATAGTGAGAGCTCTTGTCTGAAAGAGTGATACACACCTGTGGTCTCTGTTGCTCCATAGGCTGAAGCAAGGGAATTCTGACATGGCAAGAACTCATCAAAAAAAAAGAGGGACCAGCAGTTAGCGTAATGGCTATGTCGCTGGACTCCCACATAGTCGACCGCGGTTCGAGTCCCGGACCCGGCGGCTTAAACTCACGCCGGGCGCGTGTGCGTGCGTGCCCAAGATCCCGAGAGGAGAATGGAGGAGAAGGGATTGCGGCGTGGCCATCCCCCCTGGGGGGTGATTTCCTGCTTTCTATCTCTCTGTCTCTCTCTGTCTGTCTGGCGAGCGCACGCGCCCTATAGCAAAAAAAAAAACCTCTCCAAAAAAAAAAAAAAAAAAAAAAAGATAATGAAAATTACTTGGTTATCTACTGAATGAGCTAGTGAGCAATATCAGGGAAAGAAAGATCATATTTACTTACAATGGATTCTTTGCAATTCTACTTACATTCCGATATGGTTAGTCAATAGCAAGAAATGGGCAGAGACTAAAACTACCTGAGGCAGAGCTTGCTAAGTGTTCACCTAATTTTCATTTTTGTCTTGACCACGTATAGACTTAATTTTTCAGCTTCTATTGTATTAGTTCTCACAAATGGAATTCAGATGAAAGGTACATTTGCCATTTCAGGGCCAAAGGACCAACATATTTTAACAAGCAGATCTGCTTCTTGCATATTTTCTCTCCATCTATATTTAATAATGGAAGATGACAAAGCCCTAGAAAATGTCAGAGCATGGTATGGAAGAAGCCTGGGTTCATGAATCACCATGTGGAAAAAGTCATGTGCTGACAAGGAATACCAATCTTGGACAGTTGGGTGAAAAAGAAGTAAGCTTTCATTGTGTGGAGTCACTATGCAACTTGGGAGTATTTGTTACAACAGACTAGCTCATCCTGACTAATGAATGCCACTCTATATATATGATGGTAAATATTGAGCAAAATTCAGTAAGACAAAATCCCTCAGTGAGGAAAGTCTAGCTCCGGTGATTGCATTTAACAAAATACAAACAATGAAAAGGAGTTATCACCACTAAGAGGCATTTCCTAATGTGGTATTTATCTGTCTTTCTCAAGAGTGATTTGGAGACTTCTTGCTGGTGTCATTAGGGTGCTGAGAGTAAATGCAATGAAGGTGACACTCAAGGTAAGATAACATTACAGGGTGTGAGATTAAACTTGCCAAAGCAAAAGTATTCAGGGGTCAACAACAACAACAAAAACAAACAAACAAACAAAATATGTTTCTAAGTCTATAAACCTGAGAATCAACCCCAAGAGTTTAAGTGGAAAGCAAAACATGGAAAGTTTCAGCACAGTCAAGATAAATACTTGTCCACCTCACTGTCCGCAGCTGTTTGATCATATGGCGATCATAGGGAAAAAGAGGATGTTAAATCAGAAAAATTTGTTGCTAGCTGCCTGTCAACTTCTAGTCCATACATGTAAACTAGGTAGGGATGTCAAAGTCTTTTAAATATCCAAAATGATCAAATTCTACCTGGAAATCCCAGAAAGAAATTTGCCTTAGAGTTTCAGATCATGGAGTACAGGAGCTGGCTTTCAAGAATTGGTAAAATCACACCAAAATTATATTTTCAAGGGTTGTCCCAAGTTTGGGATTCTCCGCTGTTGAGCTATTTCCAGAATTTCAGAAAGTCTTAATTGGCTCCATCTGTTTACAAGAAATTATGTAGCACTATTTAAAACACATATATTCTTTGATTTGACATGTGTTATATTGTCTAACAAGACAGCAATGCTGGTTGTACAGAAATGAATAAACCATTTCAGGTATCTTAAAATATACTTCAAAAATCTCATTATTTAGTAATTATTAGACCACTTTTATTTATTTGTGTTTTAACTATAGGGCACATGCACTATAGGGGATGCCTGAGAGAAAAGAGAAAGAAGGGAAAGTGAGAAATCACCCTCCAAGGGGATGGCCATGCCTGAATCCTTTGTCCTCCATCTCTTCAATTTTGGGCACTCTTGCACACATGCCTGGCATGATTTTCAAGCTGCACGGTCAAGGACTGGAACCATGCAGTAGCCTGTGTAATATCTAGTACTCTACCTCCTCTACACTACCTGCTGGCTCTAGACCAACCCTTTTAAAAACATGGGACCATGATTAAAAGACTAACAGGATCAACCATGGTAGTACATACTGGACACTGTTGCTTGATAGGCTGAGGCCATGTGGGAAGCCCAAGTTCAATTCCTGGGCTAGAAAGGAAAGCTAGATGTGTAGGCCCAGCTACTAGAGACTCTGAAGCAGGAAAATTATTACATGGCACAACTCTGTTAAAAATAGAGAATAGCAAAAGGCCATTTGTTAAGAAAGAGATTACCCAGAGCCAAAGGTCATATTAGGGTTGAGTCATTCAGCCCCCAGTCTAGGTCTTACTACACAAATGTCCTCAGCATAGACTACCTTGAACATTGCATTTTATTCATTTCTGAAATAAAGGTAATAGCTTCCTTAACATCTGTTTTTTGTTTTGTTTTTGTTCTTTGTTTTTCTTGCATTTTCTTTTTCTAAAATTTTATGTATTGTTTATTTACATTCAATCATTGTACATCTCTTTAGAACACAATATGTTTTTTAAGGTACATATGCAGTACAAATCAAATCAAGAATATTACCATGAACATCGTTTTCAACAGAGAACCTTATGGTCTCTGTATCTGGTAAGAGTTTTTCCCCTGAGGGTTTTTGTTTTGTTTTATGGACATTCTAAGGAGATTGGTAAGAAAGCCTATATATAGTAAGTAGGGGAAAAAAGAGGCTGAATGGTAGGGAAATAGAGAACTTTGTGTGTGTTTGTGTGTGTGTGTTCCCATGTAATAGCTGGAGACAGAACTATTGTGAGCATGCTTCTCATAATATGAGTGTGCTTGCTCATATTTGGAAATAAATAAGGACCACCCAAATGAGAACTAACAGGGGTGATTTAAAAGAATGCAACATAGCAAGAGATTAAGCCACCATCATTTGTGTTGGCAGAGACTCAAAGGCAGGCAGAGGAGTAAGAAAGCTTTATAGTGGAAAAAAAGGAGGTTTCAGATATGTTCTGGTTGGAGAATGTCAGGAGATGATGCTGGACACAGACTTAATGGAAGCAGGTTAGGCTATGTAATTGGTTTGAGGGAGCACATTTGGCTTTCTCCGGTTCTGAATTGAAAGCAGTGAGAAATGAGGATGGGGTGTGGAAGAAGAAGCAAAAATTGGGGAAGCTGTCAGTCACTGACCAGGTCTTCACTACTCTGGTTGATGGCTGCAGAGGTTGTGGCTTCCTGCACTGGTTAATGCAGAAGATGGAGAGCAGAGCTCTAGAGGTGTATATAATCTGTCCATTGTGCATTTGTATGTGGCCTTTCCTATCTCCATCTCCAACCCCCAACACACACACACACACACATACTGGGATCCAGTTTTGAGTCGGAGACTTCACTTTTTTCTTCACTTTGCACTATTTATCTCTTTCTATCTCCTGCCTCTTCTTGTTACCGACTCCCCCTCCCCCCCAACTCCGACCCTTTTCCTTCTTTTAAAAAATGTTATTTTGGGAGCCAGAAGGTGGCATGGTGATTAAACGTTCTGGATTCCCATACGGCCAATTGTGGTTCAAGTTCTGGACCTGGTGGTGGTGGCTTGCTTTCTCATTTTCTCTCTCTCTCTCTCTGATGAAACTGGAAAATAATAATTAACAAAGGCCAATAAAATAATTCTTAAATTTTTTTTATTTTTACATTTAATCATTGTACATTTTAAAAATGCAATCTTTTAAGTGCAACTCACCCAGCCTATTGTGTCCTGTACCTTCACCTGACTATGTAAATACTATCCTCACATCAAGGGCAGTTTAAATCTCCATTGCTGTCATTACATTTTCTTGGACATGGGGCCAACAGGTGGCATAGTGGTTAAGGCATTGGATTTCCACATGGTTGACCATGTTTTGAATTCAGGACCTGTTAGCTTGAAAATTACACCATGTGCATGTGTGTACATGCCCAAAATCCTAGGAGAATGGAAGAGAAGAAATTGTTGTATGGTTATCCTCTCTGGGGGATGATTTCTCACTTTCCCTCTGTCTCTCTCTGGTGAGCGCATATACCCTCTGGCAAGAAAAAAAAAAAATAAAATAAAAATAAAGACACTTTTCTTGGAGAGTGTTTGACTCAAGTAATTTTACTTTTCTTTAAAATCCTGCATCACTTAGAATTTGTGCCACATCATTAAACACTTGATAATACAATGTTTTTAACTGATTTTTATTAATTTTGATAGGTTAATGTTATCTCCTAAACCAGATTAAAAATGTAAAGGCTGGTATTAAAGCTTATGCATTCCTTCATATTTCACAATAGTTTGCAGTTCTCAGTCATGTTCAGTAGATAGTTAATTGAATATTTTCTATACACATGATTCAATTGAAGGAATAAAATGAAACTGACTCATTTTTTTATCATCACCATTCCAAATGTTGATTTTAGCCCCACTCATGCCAATTTTCTTGGAACTGGAAGATTTTGACATTAAATTTCCAGAACTGAGAAAAAAGGGTTTTTCTCCCATCCAGTGAAAAGGAAGAAGGACTAGAGTATTATATTTTAAGTTCTAAATCCTGCATAGCAGTGAACCTTCTGAACAATTCATGAGATATATATTGGGTTTTTCAACAAGAAAGATATGAGATCCTAAGGGTCAAAAGAAAATAAGAGTCAAATGGCTTCCTGAACATCCCTGGGAGCAGTTAGAGCTATGGAGGAAGAAGTGGGAATCAGGTGAAGAGCTGTCTGAGGACAGACAGTTTTCTAATGAGAATTCTCCACATACTGTGAAAGGGCTTCAGATAAATTAAAAATAACAGCTGGAATAAAATCAAAGAGGAAAAGTTGTGAGTAGCCTTTCATCCAAAGTCAAAACAAGAATGTATGTACCACATAGCTTAGTGTGTGGACAATCTAGCTGTGTCCCCATATGAGAGACTATTTAATGATGTAGCTCTTTCTAGGTGGGGAAGAACTAGCACTTATGTTAAAGTAGCTCATGTCAGCTCCTGAGAACCAATTGTTCAGTTTCTAGAAATTTTGCTAACTAGTTAGTAAACCACTGATAGCTTGAAATCAGCCATGTTGGGAGTGCTTATACCCAGAAAAATTAGCAAACTCTACAAAGCAGGGCTTTTCCTTTCAGAGCACACCAGTGGCAAAGAGTAGGGTCATCCATCTTCTTTTCTGCAGAGCACAGTCTGGGAAGGGAGGTGGTACTCTGACAAATCCTGTGTCTTCTAACTTCCATGAAGAGTCTCTCAGATGCAGAAGTAACAGTGTTAGGATTGGATAAGATTGAATAACTAAAGTCCAGAAACAAAAAGCGATTGCCCAAGATCATGTATCTGGATTGGTCACACAGAAAGTCAGAAGAAACACCCAGAGTTTCTTACTCTTATCCATTACTTTCTGGAAATGCAGTGTCTGATTATTCACAATGCTATATTCTCTTCTCTCCTTCCCCTCTCATCAAGGAAAGTTCCTGCTGGTAAGGCCAGATCACTCTCTTGTGTCAGAGCCCAGCTCATAAAATGCTATTAAGTGAATTACTGATGACCTAATTCCCAGATGCAGGACACATTCCATTAGAGACAGGCTGACTGCCAAGAAGTGTGGGCAACGATTGGGTGGCAGGAGTGATTGAAACCATCCTGCCTTGGATGGCTGGGCCTCTGTGAGTGCAGCTCTCGGCGGGAAGAAGGTGCTCCTATTCCTCAACATCAGTCCTTGGTCTTTTTCTGGGAACTGCATCTATCAGCTTCAAAGAGAACTTTCTTTGAAATAACAAGAATCACAATTACAGAAACAACTAGAGGTTGTGTCTTCTCAGTGATAAGCATTTAGAATCCCAAGCAAATTTAACCACTCTCATCCATGGCGTCCACTTTTCCCCCCCTACCTGCATCATTACTCCTTTGTTAGGTTTTATTATCAGGCTATCTATTCTCCTACTGTTCTACGTCTTATTTTCTTAAGGCACAAGTTCCTAGTTGGTGAAATGTAGAAAAAGATAGGAACAATATAGTCTGTTTTTAATTCACCTCAGTACACATAAATAAGAATTGGATAAGTATTTGTGGGGAAAAAAAGATCATAAATAAAAATTATATAAGTCTCACGTGGGCCATCGTATAGTTAATGTTTCAAAATTGGTGCAAGAGTTAAATGAGATAAGGCATGTTATAGGCTGAAAAGAAAAAAATATGTATGTAAAAATACTGTTAGATCCTAAAGGAAATGAAAAAGTATTCGAATTTCAAAAGAATTTTGGTTTCACTTAGCTTTTACGGTATAAGAAATGTTCATAGTAGAACTCTGGACTAGCAGTCAGGGAAACCTGGGTTCTAACACCAGCTGCCACTCTAATCAGTTCTGGTATTAGACAAGCCACTCATCTCCTCCTGACCCCTGCTTTTTCATCTTCAAAATGAAAAGGTAGATTGAATGATCACCAGATCCTTCTCAGTTCTGAAAGGAGATGAGAGTTAACAGAATGCTTCTAAACTATTCACAACATGATTTAGACATCCTATTCGTTTTAGTTTTCCCCAATAACCTCTTGTTTCTTCACTTCACTCCTTCCTCTCATTTTTCAAAAATTATGATTCATTCCTTCCTTTGTTTCCTCTGTCTCTTCTTTGAATATTAGAGGTATCAAGTATTCACACCTTAAATTATCAGTCATTTATAGAAATTGTCATGCCATATTAACTACCATGACAAGAATATACTATGTAAGTACATTTGACTGCATTTGGATAGACAAGGTATTCACGTGTTTGTGAGTGTTTATTTGAAGTTAAGAAGCCAGAGAATTTTATTCAATTATACAGAAGCATGGCAGAATGGCCTTAAAGAAAGTAAGTAAGAAGTCCAAAAAATCTGATTAAAGATGAAAAAAAAGAATAAAAAGAACTTGACTCTTGACATTCTGTGCACTTACAGATTTTTCATCTAAAAATTGCTAATACCTCCCTACATTGCCAAAACTCTAAGGAAATATTTTTATTATAGGTATGCTCCTTAACCTACTGAGAACAGGGCCTTGAAAACAAGTCAATACCTCAATGAGACAGAAACTGTGACTAGTCTGAGTTCATATGGCTTTCTTTTTCTCTCCATTTTGGAAAAAAAAAATTCTTTCCTTTAATTCCATTACATCGTGATATCTGCCCTCCAGAGGCTTACAGTCTTCATTCTTATAATTCTAGCATCGGAGTCTATTTAAAAATAAAACACTTTAACCTTTAATAACAAAGTATGGTGGGTTAGCAAGTGGCAAAAATGGAAAAGAGGCCAAGCTAAAGCCTCTTACAACTTTGAACAACAGAAATAAGTCATTGGGTCCAGCCTCTTTGGTGGTACAGGTGGTCCTCACATTGCTGACTTCTACTTGACAAGAAACACACCAGGTGCACACACCCATATCCTGACTAGCTGGAGGGCTGAGGGCAGAAGGAGAGTAGAGCGCATGATAACCTGCCAAGGGTCTCCCTTTCTCTCTCTCTCTCTCATTCTCACTCTCTGTCATGAAAGAAATAAAGTGACCTCTTAAAAAAAAAAAAAAAAAATCAATCTCCAGAAAGAAAAAACAGGAAAATTAGCTCATTGTATCACTTGACAAGCCAATTTTACAGAATTGGCATTTTATATCCAACAGGCAACATGTTTAACATCTTTTTTCATTCTATACCCCTACATATCTTTTCCTTTCCTTCCCTATTATGTATCTATTATAAAAGACTAGATTTCCGAGGCATCTGATGTAAATAGCTCTTTTTCTTTCCTGTATGATCATCAACTTCATCTTCCTTGTAGTTCCCATATTTATTGCTGTGGTCTGGCTCTACTGATCACCTGTGAGAGTATCTGCCTCCACAGTTGAGTGTATGCACCTTGAAGGTAATGAACATCTCATTCATTTTGCACACACTTGGTTCATAGTAGACCTCAGAAAGTGTTTATAAATTGAATTGGCTTCACTGTGTAATACTGGCAGGCACTCTGATGGCTTATAATGGCTTTTTCTTTTTTCAAAGACTTCCTTTTTTGGTGCAAACTCCACGTGACCCACAGTTATCTAGGGCAGTAAGTGATGTTCATGTGATTATAGCAGAAAGCTGAGATTCTGCCACCCCTCTGGGAGTTGCTGTCTGAGATCAGCAGAGACACCTACTTAATATTTTAAAGAAGCAACATGGTCCTTTCCTGGAGGTCTCTGCTATCGATCCCCTCTGAGGATTCAGTCACTCAGCCACATTGAACATTCAGTAGGTCAGACCTTTATCCAGGCTGACGTCATCTGAACCTTCGTGCAATTCGATCTTCGCATATATTCTGCACAACCTCCCCCAACCTCGCGCTAGGGAGTCGGCCAATAACTGGCAGTAAATCCAGAGCCCAGCGCTTTAGAAACTTGCCTTTCCAGAGCTTTTACTCAGTTTTGACGTAGGGGGAAGCTGGAAGTAAAAGACAGAGACGCGGCCCCGCCTACGGCAGCAATGAACCTTTCAGACTTGAGACTCGGGACCAAGTGAAGATTCTCCCGAGATTCTTGGAAATAAAACCGAGCAGCCCTGTCCTCCTGAAGCCACCCACAAGCAATGGGGTGCTCAGCGGCCTGGGTAATTCTGCTCCTTACACCCCGAGAGCAAACGAAGTCTTTAGAAGCTATTTCTCGCGTACGAGACAAACACCCCTCCGCCCTCTGCGGCCCCTTCAGCCGCCCTGAAGGGGTGGGGGACCGCAGGACTGTTCCGCTCCCCCGGGGCCCTTGACCACCACCTGTTCGCCTCCACCTTCCTCCCCGCTCCAGCTTCCCCTTTCCTCCTGGACGTCCCCTTCCCCCCACTTTCCCTCACTAAAACACAAACGCTCAGTTTTCCCTTTCGCTAGCGAGCCGCCATTGACTTCCGGTAGGGTCTCTATGGAAACCAGAGGCGCGTGGCGTCGGCAGCCGGGTTCCAGATTCCTGCTTAGGCCCGAGGCCGGGTTTAGGTGGCTGCGGAGAGACCTCGCCTTGTTATTGTGGACCTGATGAGGAGGAGAGCGCATTTAGGCACAGAGAAGCAGATGAAGTAGAAACAGAAAGGTTTACGGGAGCAGGTTATGACTCGACTTGGGCTTCAGCTTAGAAAGACTCAGGAGAAACAGTCTAAGAAATCCCTGGGTCAGGGTCCTGCCCTGACAATGTCGCATGTACCCACAGAGTTCAGCCTAATGTGGATATCATTTAGGTGAACCAGTTTCCAAGTTTAGTTACAGCTAAGCAGTTGCCACGCTCAAGCTAGCATTCTTTATGAAAGCACTCAAAATGGGTAAGAGAGCCAGACCGTCTTCACTCCTGAGTGCCTAATAGTCTGCACGTTGCATTGTTTTATCTTTAGAAAGTAACATTATGACTCCCATCTCACAGACAAGGATGCACCTGAGAGCGTGGTGTACAGTTCTTCTGTAAATAGCCTCACACCTGATGTAGAATCTTGGAGAAAATGCTTTGCACCTTCAGAGCAGAAAGCGAGTCTTTATTTCTCCTTTTCTTGTTCAAGATAACACATCTTCCTGTTTCCCTTCTGGCTCAGAACATGCAATGTCAAGATGGCCTCTTGGGAGATCACTCTCTGACCTTTTTCCACTTTTCTTCTCTAAAGCATGGTCATAACATAGGTCTCTGACCTACTTCCTCTTGATGAAAATCAAAATTCTCATTCCACATGGTTCCTGCCCCCTATCCAAAGCCATGAATTAAACAAGCCTTGCTGCATTTTCCCAGTTTGTTAGCATTAAGCTCATACCCTTTTGTCCTTCCATCACATTTCCACCTGACCATTAAAATACGCAGGTTTCCCTGTGCCCTTAGATCTTTATTTCTGAAGGTTCCAAAGTCATGTAAAAGTTTGGTTAAATAAATGTTTTACACTTTTCTCTTATTAATATATCTTTGTTATAGGGGTATCAGCAGTGAACCTTGTGATCGGTGAGGAAAAATATTACTTTTCCTCACTATAGTTCTTTTCCTTAAAAGATATATGTACCAGGTTCCTATTGCTGCTGAAACAAATTGTCACAAATATATTAGTTTAAAATGACATTTATATATACTTTTTAATCTTAGAGTTTTGAAAGGACATCAGAGGTCATACTGAATTAAAGTCAAGGTGTCTATGGTGCTGTGTTCCTTCTGGAAGCTAAAAAATGATCCATTCCTTGCCTTGCCTTTTCCAGCTTTTAGAGGCTGTCCTTACTTCTTGGCTCACAGCCTTTTTTCCTCTTCAAAACAGCAATAGCATCACTCACCCCTTTGTTGTCACACCTCCTTCTCTGTTCCTGACCCTCCTTTCTCCTTTTTTTGAAGCCCCTTTGATTACATAGAGTACAGCTGAATAATGCAGGATAATCCCTCTACCTCAAAATTCATAATGATGTCTGCTAAACCCCCTTTCCCTTCCAAGTTACTATAGTCAGTTCCCAGGTGTTGAGATGTGAATATCTGGGCCGTCAAGTGGCCTGGTGGTTAAGGCACTTGACTCTCACATGGCTAACCAATGTTCAAGTCCTAGACCTGGCAGCTTGCTTTCTCACTCCTCCAACTCCCTTCTTTCTCTGGTCAAATTAAAAATAATAATAAATAAAATAAAATAATTCTTTAAAAATAAGATGTGAATATCTTCAGGAAGGGGGGTGACAATCCTGCCTACTATAAACCCCTTGTATTTTACTGGCTTAGAAATAATGATCACCCATTTATCCCTTAAATGGCATGTTTGTTTTATTTACAAAAAGTAATCCATACTCATTATCTCTATTTCCTGACCTACCATTCACTTAGCTCTCCAATACAATTTTCTTCTGTCTCCTTCATGGCACAAAAACTGTCAGCGGCCTTTGACTGTGTTGGACATTTTCTTCTTTATGAACTCTCCCTTGCAATTCAAGATGATTCCTCCTTTCTTCCTGCAATCTTTTCTTACGTCTCTGACTTCTTCTCAGTCCCTTTTGTGGGTTTTTCTTCATCTGTCAGTACTTAAATACTAGCATTTTCTGGAGTCTTGCTATTTAACATGTAGTCTGCATACCTGTAGAATCAGCATCACCTAGAAGTTTGCTAGAAATGATGAATATCATCCCATTACAGACCTGCTGAATCAGAACTTATATTTCAACAGGATTCTCAGTTGACTTGTATACACAGTAGAGCTTAAGAAACATCAGTCTATTTTGCACTTGATCCTTTAATATATTCCCCAAAATATCTGATCTATTATTTCATCTCTAGCCCACACATCCCAAATTTATATCTCAGCCTATATTGCTTTTCAAGGTTTGACTTATGTATAGAGCTTTCAATCAGACATCTTCCTCTAGATATTCCACAAGTAATTTAAATTCACCCTGTTCAAAAATAACTCATTATTTTGAATTTTCCATGTGCTATTTGGGTTCTTCACACAAGTACCCAAAGCAGAACTAAAAACCTCTTCCTTTCTTCATTACCACATTTGCACAATCAATCTTAATTTTCAGAAATATCTTCTCTCATCTCCAGCTCCTAACAATGATCTATGTTATGATGACTTTTTTTTTTGGGGGGGAGAGGTTTTTTGCTATAGGGAGTGTGCACTCACCAGAAAGACAGAGAGAGACAGACAGAGAGCGAGAAATCACCCCCCCGGGGGGTTGGCCATGCCGCAATCCCTTCTCCTCCATTCTCCTCTCAGGATCTTGAGCACGCACGCACACGTGCCTGGCGTGAGTTTAAGCCACCAGATCCAGGACTTGAATTGCGGTCAAATACATAGGAGTCCAGCGACCAGCCAACTGCTGGTCCCATGATGACATCTTTTATCATGTCTTAATTGGTCTGCTTAGCTGCAGTTCTATCATAGCCCTAGACTACCATGACCTTCAATGTTTGAAAGATTTCTGAAACACAGGCACACACACACACACACCCCACTTGATCAAAGTAGTCTTTAGTTTTGAAGCTCTCCTAAAATATGTAAAATAATGTCCCAACTCTCCAATATGGTGACAGAGGCCCCCTTTATTTGACCCCTAACTTTCTGGACTCATACTCACCAGGACCAACTCCCCACGTATGTATTCTGAATTGTATGAATCATTTGTACTACGCGGGTAAATTCTTCTTTGACTTGCATTATTTCTGCTCCTTGACCCAAGCTCTCTAACATTTTGCAATTGAAAAATTTCTACTAAATCCTTCAAAACTGAGCTGAGACATCATGTCTTTTCCTTTGACCCTCCTTACCTTCACAGAAAATGACATTTACAATTTAATACATACCATATTTCTTTATCCATACATATATTTCTTCTCTGATAGTTACTACATTTACC
Organism: Tupaia tana; assembly: GCA_026018925.1. Lineage (NCBI taxonomy): Eukaryota > Metazoa > Chordata > Mammalia > Scandentia > Tupaiidae > Tupaia > Tupaia tana. The sequence goes on along the minus strand of JAKSZU010000020.1, from coordinate 18,202,083 downwards.
GGTATTTTGAAACTGTAACTGTCTATCTTCCTGTCTACGTGAAAAGCTCACTGAAATGGTGATATCTAAAATTTCTCTTTATTCTTACCACAGTGATTAGCACATAATAGACACTTAATAAATGTTTTATGAATTAATAAATCAAATCAGTTAATTGGTTGATCAAAGAGCAGTCCCCAGGTATCAGATTACAGTGACATGAAGGTAGAGACCCTGGACACTTTAAGCCTGCTCAGCACTGCACTAGAAACTCAAAATGAAAAGGCTCCTTAAGCCAAAGCCTTGAAGGGTGCCAGGATATCCAAATAAATGTCATTACATAATGACACTTCTTCTGGTTTCCAAATCTTACCTAAATTAGCTGGAAGACCGAAAGAGTTCAGTGTAAACCACACTGCTGCAATATGATTTTACATGGAAAAAGATCTGAAATGTAAGCGTGTAGTTGATTGATAGTTGCACATTTTTAAGAAAGTAGTGTGTTTCTCATGTTTAAACATCATAGCCTCTGGATGCTAGGGCAAACTCAGCAGGAATATGCACCTTCCCACATAAATAAAGAGGATCCATCTCTACAGCTGTTTCTCCAAAGCAGGCGTTCACTTCCGGTCTGTGAAGCTGAGATTCACTGAGAACGCTGTTCTTTTTTCCGTGGCTGGACAAGACAGGTCTCGGTTTCTGTGGGGAACTTTAGGCTGCCATGGCAACTCCCCATATTCTCCACTCTCTGAGTGCCTCATTCTACCAAGAAAGGTGGAAGGTTCTATCATTTTTCTTTCTCTTTTCCTCATCTTTTTTTATTTCTTCCTCTGAGTCTGCTGGTGATTGTTCATGTTTTATGAATTGTGTCTGTGCAAGGCCCATTAAAATAGAAAAAAAGCACCTCGATTCTAGTTCTAGGTCGAAACTATGATCAAGAAATTGTGCTAAATATTTGGAGATTCAGTGATAGTTGTGCTTGTATGTATTGTGAATAAATTGTTGTTTAACAACCTTTTTCTTCATTTTATTTTTTATTATTATTACTTTTAATTTGCTCTAAGGTATGCATGTTCACCAGAAAGAAACAAAGAGGAAGAGGGAGAGAAAGTGAGAAAACAAGCTGCCAGGTCCAGGACTCGAACCGTGATCAGCCATGTGGTCCAGCACCTCAACCACCATGTCACCTGCTGGCCCCAGCAACCGTTTTCTTAAGGAAGAGATAGCTCATATATAAATGGATACTTAACATATCTTAACTTATGATAAATGAATTATAATATAAAGGAAGTGGTATATGTCAAGTAGTGTGAACGGCCTTATATATATTTTATGATCAGTTATTTAATTAGGTTCTTGGCAAAAAATTAAGAACACCAATTTGTGAGGATAAACTCCATTTGTAAGGGCAAACATGGATCATAGATATCCCCGAAGCTTAGGAACAGCTTTGATTTTTGTTAAAATTTGCAAGTCCACAGCTTTCTGATCAAACTTGTGCTGCTCTGAAATCTCCTTCTCTGTATTTCTCCTTCTCTGTATCGAAGATCTCACCTTCCCAGTGTCTGGGCGTCCGCAGTTTCTTTTTCTTAAAGTAAGCATTGGTAAGGTGCTTTGGGATTTTTACTTTGCTAATATCAATTTTTATGGAGGTGGCAATGACAGATTTCTCGTGTGTTCTACGCAGTGGAACTCGATTGAGGACCAGCGGTCCAGTTACAAGTAGCAAGCCACTGCTCAGCTGCTTCAGGAAAACCACTCTCTTGCCTCTGTGACGTCCAGTGAGGATGGTCAGAATGGTCCCAGGAGTGATGCTGGCTCGCAGCTTTCTCACATGCTGACTGAAGGGTTTTTTGCCGTGGCTCAACAACTTTCAAGGCACATCTTCAGTAGGATAATATCTAGGCATTTTTGCATAGTTTAACCACCTGGGTACCACCATTCTTGTCTCCACCAACTGGTTTTGTGACAGTCGGAAGAACCTTCTCCTTTTTCTTTTCAATCCTGGATTTAGTGGTCGAGTATTTCCTCTTCTCCATGGACTTCCTGGAATCCATGGCAGACCAGGAGTATCTTCCGATGCCCCGGACTAGAACCTGGTTTTGGCTGCAATGGGGCTTCCCCTTCTTGGGCTTTTTAGACTTGGGGTCACCCTTTTTAACCTTGCCACTGACATCAACCTTCTTGGCTTCAAGTTTCTTCTCCTTAGTATCCTGCTTCACACAGCTTTTTCATCTGCCATCTTGTATAGTGGGAAAACCAAAGGACTAATATTTTACCCTAATTGCAAGCTAACAAGTTAGCCTATATAGATTTTTGTTTTGTTTTGTTTCAATTTTTAAATTTTGCCACAGGGCATATGTGCTTCACTGGAGAGAGACAGAGAGAGAGGAAATGTGGAAAGCACCTCCCGGGGGATGGCTGCAACACAATCACTTCTCTTTCATTCTCCTCTCAGGATTTGGGTTATGCACACACATATTTCAAATGTGTTTTCCAGGCTGCTGGCTCCAGAATTTGAACTGCACAGTTGTTCATGTGAGATCCAGCCACCTTAACCACCATCCCATTGGCTGGCCCAGCCTACACAGTTTTAAGGATAGTATTTTCTTGTATCCTCTACCCTCAGGGGTGGACACAGTTGTTTCATCATAGCTGAAGAACCTAGGCCTTAGGAAAACCTAGTATTTTATAGTGGGCTATAAGAAAATCCACCAAGTCTTTACCCTAGAAAGGAATAATATTTTTATTGTAATGAACATCAAACTCACCTTTTGCTCTGGAGCAAGACACTGTCTCTACTTTCCAAACCTGTTTTCTATGCAAATATCATTGAAAAGACAGTCTAGAATAAAATGTTTTCAGTTCTGCTCTTGTGCTGAAACACAAGGAATTCACATAGAACTGTCTTCCAATAGTATACTGGTCCAGGTTAGTAATAAATCCCATATATAAAGAAGAGGACAATTCAAAGGAAGAGTAAGTTGAAAAAAGCAAGTTTCAAAAAACTAAAGCTAAAAAATCCTAGATCTAATTAATAAAGTGCAGGAGCTAGAGAAAAGCATGTAAAAGTTTGACCTATGCTTGAATCAGGAAGAAAGAAAAACTCCAAGTTTTAAATGAGAAATAGAGAATTTAAGAAACTTCTTAGAGAAGATAGAGGTCATCTGAAAGAGCAACTTCAGGCTGCAGTGCCAGCTTCAAAGGACATTATTTCTTCTCAAATAATGTTGCTAAGGTACAGGACCTAGCATAGCTGAGAGTAAAGTAGAACAAAAATAAAATAGGAAAGCCAAGTTTATCTATGTAGCTACTACAAAGATGGATACTAAAGCTACTATATTCTTCTTACAATGCACTGACTTCCAGGAAATGGGAGTGGTGGATGTTCAGTACTATGCTAGAGTTTTGGAAAAGTCACAAGCTGTTCTTTCAGTCCTACCCAGTTTGAGGATCTGGGGACTCTTCCCCATACCTCATCACAGCCTTTCTCTCTGAGGGCCCTGTGAGTGTCCTAGATTATTAAAAGGGAAGAGAAGTATTATATTAGGATAATAACAGTTGTAACAAGTAGCTTTAAAACCTTAGTTAAACCAGCAGTTAGCGTAATGGCTATGTCGCTGGACTCCCATGTAGTCGACCATGATTCAAGTCCTGGACCTGGTGGCTTAAACTCACACCGGGCACGTGTGTGCATGTGCCCAAGATCCCGAAAGGAGAATGGAGGAGAAGGGACTGAGGTGTGGCCATCCCCCCTGGGGGGTGATTTCTCGTTTTTTATCTCTCTGTCTCTCTCTGTCGTTTTGGCGAGTGCACGCACCCTATAGCAAAAACCTCTAAAAAAAAAAAAACCAAAACAAACAAACAAATAAAAACCCTTAGGCTTAAGCCAATAAAGTCCATCGTTCATTCACAAGAATCATTCCTGATGTCCCTGATAGAGTGGTGCTTTAGTCAGCTTTGCTGCGTCCACAAACAAATGCAAACGCTTAGTGGCTTACAGCAGACCACAATATACAGTGGTGGCTGCAGAAGTTTTTTCTCTGCTTGATTCCATTTGTCTCTATTCTGTGTATCTTTTTATTCATGGATCCAAAATAAAAAATAAACCTCAGGGGTCCAGCAGATGGCATAATGGTTAAGTTGTTGAACTTCCATGTAGTTGACCATGGTTCAAGTCCCAGACTCGGGGGCTTGAATCTCATGCTACGTGTGTGTGTGTGTGCATGTCCATAATCCCAAGAGGGGAATGGAGGAGAAGGGGTTACAGCATGCCTATCACTCAAGGGGCTTCTCACTTTCTGTCTCTCTGGTGAGCACACGTGCCCTATAGCAAAAATCTCTCTAAAAAGATAGATAGATAGATAGTTAGATAGATAAACAAACAAACCTCTGTGTAAGCTGCACCATTTTCACAGAAGGAAGCAAAAGCAAAAGAACTGGTAGCATATCACAACGTCTCCCCACGCTCTAGAAGGTAGCAGTACATATCGTATATGCTCACGTCCCAGTAGCTGAAGCACATTACACATCAGTAGGCAGAGTTCTTACAGGACAGTGAATGTACATGTGAGCAATCATGTAACTTATGTGAGTAGTTCAGTTTTTTTTTTTTTTTTAAGTTTCTTCATACTGTCACTCAGGGATCATTCCTCTATCTTAGGATAAAAATCATTGCTTAAGGTCTCTGTGAGATGGAGAAAAAAGTAGCTAGTAGGAAACCTTCTAGAAAGCAATAGATAGGAGGTGTATATGAGGGACAGAACAGTCCTAATCCAAAAGCATTACAGTAAAAAAACATGGAGGGAGTGAAGGGGTACAAGTTGAAGGTGTGGCTTACCAATTGCTGACCAAGGTCATGGTGCCCAGTGGGAGGGGTCATCACTACATTCAGAGGTCATCGTTACATTCCCCAAAATCAGACAGGGAAGATACACATGAAAATGGTTTTTCTGTCTCTAACAGTTTATCAGATATCCCAGGATAAGTAGACTGAGTCCCGTTCCCTCTGCCAAGCCATCCAGTGGGGATGAAACCCAGCATTCTGATTGGCTCAGCCGTATGGCAGGAATACCTATTTCCTTTACTCTAACCCTGCGTCGCTCTGCATTTAAGTGAATTTTGCCCTTTTTATTATTACATGGCCAGAGTCATCACAGGAAAGTAGAAAAATAAGGAAATGCAGTAGGCCAGGAAATTAACTTTGCTGAAGAAAGAACTTCACTGTTATCCTTTGTTAGAAGCAAAAGAGAAGTTTGACTGACCAAGTGATGGGCAGAATGCACCTATGGGAGCCATCAATTTTTTAGAGATTATTCTTGTTCTATACTGGAATGGTGTGTCCAAATTCAACACTTAGGTAAAAAAGATGGTTCTGTAGCTAGATTAAGATTCAAACATGTCCCAAGATCTTGAGGAATTATTTCCTCCCCAGAATCCCACTTTTATGTCCTTTGCAGTCCTATCTGACTTCTAACTTCCTGTGATCACACTCCAGACACACAAAGATTCATTATTTGTCCATTTATATTTTTAATAACCTCACTTCAATATCCCAGCTTTAAATTGAGAGCCCAAAGTTGTTTAAATTATTTCTCCATTATTGCCATTAAACCCCATACTTTCAAACTCCCACGGGGAAGATTGCATGTATTGAACCTGACACTTTAATTGAAATTACACATGTGCATCCATGAAAAACATAATGCCAGAGTGACTAAAAGCGTTGCTCATCATATGCCTCCCATTTTTTATACTTTTTATACCTTTTCTCAGAAAGTCACTCTGTTGACTCTTTGGCTATTTCAATGTCATTACTATTCTAACCACAAATGAGCTTTTGACACTATGAATGAACAGTTTGCTTGCATGCCTCTACTGGGAGGAAGATGTCAAGAAGGTGCTCCTGAGAGTGACAGAGAGCATGGGAGGACATGGTATGTGAGACCATCTGAGTCATTTTTGTGAAAAGGTTGGAAGCAGCAGCTGTATGTCAGCTGTGACAGATACACTCCCAAATATCAGTAGCTTTATTGAATGGCATAAAATCCAAACAGCTGGAGGGGAGAAGATGTTCTGTTCAGTAGGTTGGTGAATGAGTAGTTCATCTAGGAACCCATACTCTGTCTGGGGGCACCTTCCTCCTCTAGAGGCTCAGCGTCCTCTCCCGTCAGTGGGTGAGAAAAGAGACAACAATGGAGCCTATGCCAAGCCTGGGAAATGGCGTCAATCACGTCTGTCTTTATTCCGTTATCTACAACTTATCACACGACCTCACATATCTGAAGGCTGGAAAGTGGAATTTAACTGAATATTCAGAAGCAAGTCTGTTTTTCCAACTGGATAATTCTAAACTTAAGAATGAAATTACAGTCCCTTCTCTTTGGGGGCTGGCCCTGTATTGTAGCCGTTAAGTGCTTTTCATAGAAAGCCAGATTCCATATGGCTGACTACAGTTTGAGTCCAGGCACTGGTGGCTTAAAAAACATACCAGGTACATATGAGTTCATGGCCAGAATCCTGATGGGATGAATAAATGGAGAAAAAGGTATTGTAGTGTGACCATACCCCATTGGGAATTCTGTCTCTCTCTCTCTAACAAGTGTATGCATCTTCAGGCAATAAAAATAATCTCTTCACTTTGGATCTTCAGTGTTTATACATTATTGCTGAACACTTTCATTTTCTCCATATTTCTGGGTGAAACTGCTGCCTGAGAAGATTCTATAGTACTTAGAGACCCTGAAGGCCCTGTTTCCATCCTACCTATTCAGCCTCTTCCTCTGCTCCACATTGTAACGGTATCGTTGTTGACACTGAAGTATTACTTGGTATGGAGAAGAGCAGGTTAGCTACTAGCAAATGTTGCCTCGGATGCTGGACTTAGAATTTACCACTGTCTACTTTGCAGCTTCCTTCAAAGAACGATATTCTAGAACTAATGTCTTCCTGTTTTCTTAATCTACAGTTTAAGGTTATTTTAAACACCAGTGCCCACCCTTAGAGCTTCCTGAAACTCATCCTATGGGTAAGACTGCATGCCAACTTGCGGATATAAAGCAGGTTTAAAAATAGCATTTCTGTCCCACCCATAAAGTTCAAGAGAATAGGTATAGGAGTATGCTTGTGTGAGAATGTCCCCTGCCCACAGCTTCCCCTTCATTTTAAATTACTTCCTTCCTCCTACTGTTTTACAGACTATCTGAATTCTATCAGTCTGAGGCATATGGGCGTATGGGTACCACCGGATGGCTATTGTCAGTGAGGAAATAACTACCATTCAAACACCATGCGTTAATGATCATATTTGATGTGATAAAATGCATGTGAATATGAAGTTTGAACCATCTCAGCACCATCTCAGATTTTAAAAATGGGCATGAAAACTGACAGTTTTGCATACACTTCATTCTTTCTATTTTCTGTGATTCTGACATATTCACATTCTACTAAATAAGAGTGAATACCACCATCCACCCACTCGCCAGGCGTTCACTTTATATATAGCTATAGATAGTCGCTGCAAAACAGAGGAAAAAAGAATTCATGTAACAGAATTTATGATGGAGTTTTGAGGAGAGCAGAGGCTAAAATTTCTGTATTTAATTCCCAGTCACGGTCTAGGTTCTATAAAATGCTCTTGGTTAAGGCACTATGCATTTCAGCTTCTTGTTTATTCATTAATTTGCCCATACATTCAATATATATTACATACTCCCTGAATACCTAGGATTATGCTAAGTTCTAGAGATACAGAGTGGAATGATATGGCTCTTACGTAAGAAGTTCAAAGTCTTATGGGTGTTTTTATAGAAGTATATAGTACTTACTGTTAAGTCAGGTGAAGAAAGAGAGTGAGAAGTTTTGTAGCCCTGACAAATTCCTTAAAGGTGAGGAATTATTCTGATAGAAGATTTTTATCTTATGTACCTTTGTATTGAGTACTTGTAGTCTGGGTACTGTTTGGGGAGGTACAAATGGAATTAGAGTGAAAGCTACAGAGCTTTTGAAAATTTAGGTTTCAGAAGGCTTTATATATGTTCTAATGTGTTCTGTTGATAATACCAGAAAATATCCTAGCTTGTGTAATTTATGAGAACAGAATTTATTCAACTAATGGTTTGGAGGTCCAAGGTCCAGAAGCTGCTCCTGGTGAGGGTCTCCTGTCTGCATCACAGCCTGGTAGAGGACAGGAATGCATGCATCTCTGTCCATGTGTCTCTGTTCAGGTCTCAGTCCCTTTCCTTCTAAACCCAACAGGAGTCAACCATGTAGGCCCCCCTGTGACAACCTTAGTCCTAATTCCCTCCCAAAGGCTCCATTTTTCCACACCATAATCAGTTTGGGTTTTCACTCCTTGAATCCGTCACAACCAAATCTCAACATGTAAGTATTTGGGGGACAATGGATTTAAAACATAGCATACACTGTGTGTGAATTTCGGCCTTCATGACCGACAACTTTGTGAGTAGAGTCATTAGGACTGGTTTCTCCAAACTGTTTTCTTTATTACAGCCATGGTGGGGACACAAAAAGACTCTATAGATTCAAAGGTTATGTCCTTATTTGGCAAATCTTTTATTTATTTGTTCTCAGGTTCTTAACTTCATATTTCTGGACCTTTTTTTTTTCAAATGGTCAGTGTTACTCCATTCTATTTGTGTTCTCACCCTGTACACATTCCACATTTCAATCATGGTGAGAGAAAACATGACTATTGGCTTAAAGTTCCATTCACCATTTCCTTCAACTCCTAAGGAACTGGGAAGTTCCCGAAATCAAAACTCCTGGGCTTAACTTGAAGTTGCTAGAAGATACAACCCCTAGAAAAGAGATAGTATGTCATAGAATGTGCCTTGGAGTCTCGGTAGGTAACAAATCACAGGGAAGAGGAAAGATATGGAAGGCCTCCAATTTGCATGTGTCCTAGAGGTTACACTCACAATTTTAAATAGGTTACATATGTTTCCCGTCACAGTGGGCCTCTGCTCGGTTACAAGTTTGGGCTATAATTCACTGACTCCAAGCACTGACCACCAGTCACTCTCATTTCAAGAACTTCTGCCCCAACTGTCACCTAATTCTGGCCTAGATAAGTTAGCAGTTAGCCTTCAGGATACATATGTTTTCCTTGGAACAATTTGAACACAGTGGTCTCTTTTAGCCCACTGACAAAGCCCACTTCCTTCTCACTGCTCTTTACCCACCACCTTCATTCAGAGGCTCCAGTAAGTCCTGGGAGAAACGAGCTCATTGTGTCTCCTGAGGTTGTCCAGGAAAGGCTCACAATGTGCCCCAATATGCTCACTTGTCCTGATGACATGGGGCCTTAAGTACCTTCCTAATCACGGCCCCATTGCAGGTATTCCAGACCTAGCGAGAATCAACTGAGTGAGTTTCCTCTCAGTGGAATGTAGGGGTCCATTTGCCTTGACAGCTGTCTAATAGCCTGTGGCCAAGGCCTCCAGCAGCCGACTCAAAAAGTTCATAGATCTGTGTTGGAGGTTTTCAGATGTTATAATATTTCTCCACACTAGTTCCTATGATTGGGTGAGTGAGTGGGATGAAAAAAAGTGTTTTTTTGTTTGTTTTGTTTGTTTTTTTAGGAAATAGTCAGATTTTCTTCTTTTCCTCTTCCTTTTTCTCTTCCATCTTGTCCAATGTTGATCAGATTTGGGGAGAGTTCAATTTTTAGCAGTAAGTTTGGAATGGAAAGCTCACTGAGGAACCCCAGCCTACATGGATTCCTGGTGTATGTAAATAACAATTGCTGTGTATAAAGCTCTCCTGGTTAGCATTCTCTGAACCAAGTCTCTGGCATCAGAGTTAGATACAGATCCCCTCTCACTAACCTCACAGGCATTCCAGAGGGTGGGTGATTTGCTCAGCTCATTAGTTCTCTTCTTGTTCAAAGACTTGCTCAACAATGTTTAGGTAGTGGAGAGAAAACTAAAGCCTTAGTAGAGAAAACAGATCAGAGGGGCTGAGGCAACAGCTTATTAGGTCTATGAGAGACTTAATTGTATTTTTATACCTTAATAACAAAAATAAAGACACAATATTTAAAAAAAAAAGAACAAAGACTGAAGTGTCCATCGCTTTGGGGATGTTAAAGATCTGAACCCTGGGTGGGGGCTCTGAGAGCCCATTTGCCTTCAACATTTCTTGGACTCATACACCTGGTATTCATGAAGCATCATAATGGTATTCCCTAGTGACGTTTTACATGTTTCCTCACAGCACTAGAAAAAACACTTTCTCCCAGAACTTCACTTTCAATAACTGTATCCCTCAGTAACTTCCTGTACGAAGGGGTGGCAAGGGTTATTTCCAATATGAAATAAAGCCTTTCTTACCAACATTTTTAGAAAAGTTGGGTGAAAAGAGATGGATTTGTGGATCATGTTTCATAGCCCCTTTAGGGAAAACCATTAGGGTCAACAGATTAAAGTCAACAGACCTTACAAAAATCACATCAGAATCTCTACCCTACCAGTATACCAGTTTCAAAAACGTATTTCTTCCATGTTTCTAATTCAGATCTTATGATGCCTGCTAATGTCTAGTGTTTTTCCCCGTTTTTAAAAAGAATTACTTATTTATTTTATATTATTATTATTATTATTATTATTATTATTATTATTGAATTTGCTATAGGGTCATGTACTTACCAGAGAGAGACAGAGAAGAAAGGTGAGAAAGCAAGCTGCCAGGTCTGAGAATCTAACCGCAACTGACCATGTGGAAATCCAGTGCCCCAAGCACCATACCACCTCTGGCCCCAGCTATTATCTAGAATTAATGACAGATTGCAGATTACCCTGCCATTCCAAGCAGTTTCTTTCTGTACTCCAAAACCACCTGGTGGCAATAGAGTCCTATGTAGAATTAAGAGTGATGTAGGAGGGGCTGGCAGATGGCGTGGTGGTTAAGGTACTGGACTCCTGCGTGGTTGACCACAGTTTGAGTCCCAGACCTGGCAGCTTACTTTTTCTCTTTCCTCTTTCTCTCTCTGTCTCTCTCTGGTCAAATTAAACAATTATAGTGATAAATAAAATTAAATGAATAACTCTTTGGGAAATAAAAAGAATGATGTGGGAGACAATAGTTGGTTCTAGTCTATGTGTATATTATGCCTCTGATGCAACTTAAACTGCAGCCAAATTCACATGTTAACATTATCATCAGGGGTACCTACATAAAATGACAATAGCCATCCCTGGCTGGCTCAGTTAAGATACTCGCAGGTACACCAAAGCTCCTACCAAACTCCCTGACTGGTGTTCAGGGGCTATTCTTGGAGTTATGGCTGTCCTGGGATACTCTGTTAAAACAACAGCAAGAACAAAAAAGTGTTTCATGCAGATGAAGATAAACTCACTAATTCATTCATTTTTAAAGTTTATTTTTTCTCCCATGAGAGAAAGACAGAGAGATATATAGAGAGATAGTCATCTGCATCAGGGTCATCACACTATGATCCAATCCCATCTCACCCAGCCAGTATCTAACACTACACATCCAAAATAAAGTATGAAAATGAAATCTATGGTTAAGACTAAGATTTAATCTTTACTAATTTAAATGTTCATGTTCATAAGAAATTTTGTTTTCCTTAATAGAATTTATAAGTTATTATTGCAAATTGACATTATTAAATAATTTTACATCAATAACATAATTATCAGTTTTATTTGAAGGTATTTGAATCAATTTTATTTTGAAAAAAGTTCTACTGCTCTCAAAAACTATTCAAAAATTACTGACGCATATTAAAAGTTGAGTAAACATTGGGGCTGGCTGGTGGAATGGTGGTTAAGGCACTGGACTCCCACATGACTGACAATGGTTCAAGTCCTGGACCTGGCAGCTTGCTTTCTCACTTTCCCTTCCTCTGTCTGTCTCTCTCTGGTCAAATTAAAAAAAAACAAATGATAATAACAAATTAAATTAAATAAATAATTCTTTAAAAAGTTGGGTAAACACATTGTTTATCATTTATATGGTAAGACTTTGGGTTTAGGAACAAATAAGCTAGATGTAGTTTATGAAAAATAATCTGGCACTGCTAACATATTTATTCATTTGAACACATGGATTTAGGGTTTTGTTAACAATAACCACAAAAATATGTTTCTTTCACCAAAATGTTTACAAAACATTTGATAAGGTGAACAATGTTACACAAAGGAAACTATTTTCAAAGTCTTTGCTATTTATTGTCTGTAAACATACTAACAGAAAATATTCAGTGTCTCACACATTCACAAAACAGTGCCACACGTTTTATATTCAGACGCACTAATAAATTAAATTAAGGAATCACATAAGTAATAAAATCAGAATTTCAGTAGGCAATCCAAGCACTTATCTGGTGACTGAGTACCCATCACTGTAGATATTGGGTTCTCTTGCTATACGAGGAAACGTAAATGGCCATTTCTCTCAATGGGTTGAAATAGAGGAAGTGAGGTATAAACATGGGAGAGTCAACTAAACAGATTTAAATCCCAGTTGAAAGGATTGCTAAAAATGATGACCCAAGAGCGTATATTAGGAGCTGCTAAAGCAACTAGATAATCTAACTATTCTTACCAGAGAAAGACATCCAATCTATCCCACAAATTTATAATATGTAGGAGATATTCCATATATATTCCATAAAACTTACAATATATGCTTTTTGGTAATTCAGTTCAGCTCTATCCTAATTTAGTCGTTTGGGTAACAAGTCTATACAAGTTATTCCTTGAGCTACAATACATGCTTTGGTATATAAAATTTAAAATTACATGATTTTCACAATAACTAGATCCTCAAACATAAAGATTTTTGGTTCATGTGATAAGAATCAGGGAAATGTGACTAATATAGGAGAAAAAACAGGCAAAAAAATTTAAAATGAGAGAAAGATTTGAACTAAAGCTTTCTAATTTTTGTGGATTACAAGCTATATTTCAATTTTTGAAGCACTGTGTTATAATGAACACTTGGCATGAAGCTATGAAATTGTGGTCGTGTTGGAGAAGAGGAAAATACTGGTTCTCTAGTCAAGGGTTTTGACAAAGCTCAGAGCTGTCTATCTTATTTTCTCTTTTTTCTCCTAATAAATAAATTAAGATGAAATAGCCTCTCCTTTCCTCTTTCTCTTCCTTTTTCCCCATTATTCACTCTGTCCAAATTAATTTCCCTGGGTTCATGGGGTAAGTTTCTATTGCCACTGTGTTAATTTCTGTTGCCACTGTGTTCATTTCTCTACCAAAAAAATTGATGTGGAGACATAAAGTGTTTCCTTCTTTTGTATTTCTTCAAACATCACTCTCTTATGTTGTGTCCTGTAAGTATGATATACTCTATGATAATGGGCATGACTATTTCACTTCAGTGCAAAAGAATCTAGGGTTGCAAATATAATTAGATCCTACGAGTTATAGCTATGCATTATTCAGTTGTGAAGTCTATCTTCTGAGCTTTACAAGCAAAACCTCTAGTCACAACCATGTCCTCTTTATTTTGTTCATGAAATAATTCTCTGTGAATCCACTGTTAGCCTATACTTTTGATATTTCAGCTGTCTGTATTAAGAGATTTGAGGAATTATCCTTAGAAATACATATATTACTAAGTAATCTTAAGAGATGCAAAGAATAGTAGAGATTGGCTAGTCTATCTCTTTAAATACGAGAAAATTCAGACCCAGGGTAAGAGTGGCAGTTCTGAGATTAGGCAAAGGTCACCTGGCTCCAATTTCAGTACTTAACCTTATTACTCTTTTTGTATTCAACATAGGAGCATTTTCTTTTCTCTATAGTGTTATATTGCACAAACCCCAATACTTACTACAGGAGAAATTTACCACCCTACCCTGGAATAAGATTTTCAGGAGTCTGGTATTGGTTTGGACAGTCTGTTTTTTGTTTTGTTTCATTTTGTTTTGTTTACAATTTAGTAGTAGAAAAATTAAACCCAGATGTGAATAGCCATTCTTCAATCATTAAGAAAGGTTTACTTGGTACCAGCAATTAGCATAATGGCATGTTGCTGGACTCCCATGTAATCAACCATGGTTCAAGTCCTGGACCTGGTGGCTTAAACTTACGCCAGGCGTGCGTGCGTGCATGCCCAAGATCCTGAGAGGAGAATGGAGGAGAAGGGATTGTGGTATGGCCTTCGCCCCTGAGGGGTGATTTCTCACTTTCTGTCTCTCTGTCTCTGTCTGTCTGGCGGGCGCATGTGCCCTATAGCCAAAAAAAAAAAAAAAAAAAAAAAAAAAAAAAAAAAAAAAAACTCTCCAAAAAAAAAGAAAGGTTTACTTGATCCCACAGGTTAGTCTAAGATTAAACCTCAACCCTTCAGAATCATTAATACTTAGAAACATGGATTTTATAAGTTTTCCTAAAAATTCTATATACTTACCTTACCCGGTCCTAGAGTGGAAACAGGAACTTGGTGAACACAAGTAGATTCTTGTTGGCAATGTTGTCATCATTGGGCCAGGGAAACTTTCCCTCATTCCTTTTCCATAGTACATGTCATGGATACTTAGGAGGAAAACCTTCCTTTCCATTTCTTCCTTTCTCACAGCTTTCGTTTCCCACCAACTCTTGTACCTGCCTGCCATTTCCTAAATGCCAGTGTGATTAATGAGTGCCAGAGGCAGCAGATGGGAAGGTAAGCTGCTCCTGTCTGCACTCTTACATTAGCCAGTAGGATTTCTTGTTCCTTCCCGTAACACTCCACTCAGCTGATCACTAAACAGTCAGGTACAAGGTGAGAGGCATGTGGTACTTGTTTAATGCTAGAATCTGAATCAGATGTTACCCAAGACTCAGCTGAAAATATTGTTTGTGGATTTATTTACTGATTTTATTTTAACAGCAGTCATGAAGGTACTTTGGAGTCCCACCTGTAATACTATGTAACTCAACTCCTGCTTTGCCCAGCAGGGTTACTGGAACTTATTAGAGGTGATAAAATTTTTCAGTGGATCTACTCTAACCCTGACCTTCAAATTAGCTTCACTATGCTACAGGCCTATTAAATTCCTACCAGATGTGTAAAGGAATCCACTATTCCAATTGTGTGAAAATTGTGTGCTCTGAACTCTTAATGGTGATGAGCTCCCTGAAAGAGTTCTCAATAATTCAGGGACTTATTTTCATTTCATTTTTTTTCCTTTTTCTTTCTTTCTTTATTTTGGATTGATTTTTGTTATAGGGCATGTGCACTCTCCAGAAAGAGAGAGACAGAGAGACAGAAAGTAAGAAATCACCCCCCAGGGGGGATGGCCTTGCCACAATCCCTTCTCCTCCATTCTCCTCTTGGGATCTTGGACATGTATGTACATGTGCCCGGCGTGAGTTTAAGCCACTGGGTCTGGGACTCGAACCGTGGTTGGCTACATGGGAGTCCAGCAACATAGCCATTACTCCAACTGCTGGTCCTGAAATAGAATAATTCTTAAAATAATAATAATAATAATCAGTGGGGTCTTTTAGATTGTCCTTTTCCTTTTTTATTATTTTTTTTTTTTTTTGAGAGGTTTTCGCTATAGGGTGCGTGCGCTCGCCAGGCAGAGAGAGACAGAGAGACAGAAAGCGAGAAAGCGAGAAATCACCCCCCAGGAGGGATGGCCACACCGCAATCCCTTCTCCTCCATTCTCCTCTCGGGATCTTGGGCACACACGCACATGCGCCCAGCGTGAGTTTTAAGCCACCGGGTCCGGGATGCAAACTGCAGTCGACTACGTGGGAGTCCAGCCACATAGCCATTACGCTAACTGCTGGTCCCGATTGTCCTTTTCCTTTTACAGTAGCTTCCCTTTTAGTCATTTTGCCACTCTTCAGAACCTCTGTAGGTAGCCAGGAGAAAAAAAGTAAAAATCAATTCTGTCAGTATTGGTAGTAATGGATAACAAAATAAGCTATGGTGACAATAAGGCAAATGTGGAAGTTCCTGGTAATAAAGAGGCATACAGATTATCTGTGTGTCACCTACAAAGCTCACCGTACAGCCATGGGAAGTTGGGGATAGTTATGTGGAACATTTTTTTTTTTCACTTTTATAGCCATGTATTTCTGTTAGCATCTAGACTTTTTTTTATGATAAAAGTAGTGATAATAAAAATTTAAGCATCTTATATAGGTGTGAAATAAGAACAAATTCTCTTTCCCTTTCCCACAATCTCACTCCCAAAAATTTACCCATTTTGCCATTTTTACTTTTATATTTCTAATTAGTGAGATGTATTAATTCCAATAACATTCTTATGCATCTACTATTTTATTAGCAATTATGAAAAGTTATCTCTTAAACCTATGAAAGGTTTTTATAAAGTCCATTTATAATGTTTTGTTCCCGCCACTCTTCATGCTCATCTAAGAATTTTTATGCTTTTCTGTTAGTTACCGTTACAATTTTAAACAGTGCATTTAAAGCCATATGTATTGTGTGTGTATGTTTACAAAATTATTGGGTCATTGGAAAAGTCATGACACATTTTTACATATAAAAAAATATACCCAATATGTATTTAATATACATTATACATAAATCTATATTTAAAATATCTTTCTGCCTCTATCTCTTATAGACACCATTTTATGACACTACCACATAAGGTAAAAAATTCGTGCCTATAACATAACTATGCTTTGCATATGGGGTCAATTGTAAAAATTGAAATTCCAAAAATGGCATAAATATTGTTTATTTAAAACAAAGCAGTGTGGAGGCCAGCAGGTGGGTGGTGATTAGAGGCTCTGGGACTCCCACATGGCCGACCACATTTCAAGTTCCAGACCTGGGAGCTTGCTTTCTCATTTTCTTTCTCTCTCTCTCTGTCTCCCTCTCTTCCTCTGTTCCTCCCTGGTCAATTAAAATAAGTAAATAAGTAAATAAACAAGTAAATTAAATTAAATAAAAAATGATTCTTTAAAAAAAATTAAGAAAGAAAACAAACCAGTGTGAATAACTTGTGGAAAAAGTATTATTTTCCTTTGGGTCAAATACAAGAATTTCTTAAAGAAGCGTATCTCTTGTGGAGACTTTTACTCTCTACCAAGTCTTGGTTTGACTTGCTTTATATATAAGAAGCCCTCAGAAAGTTCAACTGTACGGATGGCCATGTAGGATCCAGCTGCCTTTACCACCATGCCACCAACTGGCCCTCGAGTTTGTTTTTTTAAAGGAGGAATTCCTAATTTTTAAAATATTTTTATTGTTAAAAGAATCACATAATTTCACTTTATTCCTAAATTTCTTATTTATGCTGCTGGTTACAGAGAATCCATTTTATTCTTCAGACTATCTTTTATAGAGTCTTCTTAACTACCCATTCTAGATTGATTCAATTGCTTTTCAGCCTTATTTCTCAGTAGCCAGGGCAGGATTTCCCCCTCCCTAAGATGCCTAGGTTAATGCCATAATTCAAGAAGCCCATGTACTATTCTGTCTTGGATTTTCTGTTAGTTTGCTTTAGTATTTCTGCAAGTAATATGTATCAGAAATGTTTGAATAAAAGATTAGAAGTATTTGCATGACTAAAATTATTGACTATGTTATCGTATATTTATATTGCATTTGTGTGTGTGTGTGTGTGTGTGTGTGCACGCAAAAGCATATATGGATGGGTATGCATGCATGGGATTCATGCATGTGTGTACAAGTTCTAAGACCTTTGTAGCATTGACTTGGTATCCAATTATATTGATTAAAAATTGGGTGGTGATCTGTTTATTATCCTTTAGTTAGTAATAGTCACCCTGGTTTTTTGTCCTGAAAGATTTTAGAATTTTTATTTTATTTTGTTTTGTTTTGTTTGTGAAGTTTGAATATTTTATCCCTGATGCTGAACAGCACTGCCCTGAATCTGAAGATCTGGATTCTACTTTAGTTCAAAACATCTTCCTTTTAAAATATACTAATTCTTCCCTTTCATTTTCTCTGTTCTTTATTTGTAAAACATGTTTAAGATATGTGTTGAATATCCTTTAATTATTTCCTAACTTTCAACAACTTTTAAAAAATAATTATTTATTTACTTAATTCCATTTTTTATCTATTTAATTTGAGCAGAGAGAAAGAAAAAGGGAAAGCGAGAAAGCAAGCTGCAAGGTCCGAGACTTGAACCACAGTTGGCCATGTGGGAATCCAGAGCCTTTAATCACCATGCCACCTGCCAGCCCCATTTGCAACAATTTCTAAATTATATTTTCTATTCTTTATATGTTGCTTTAGATTTTGGAGAAATGTTTTCAACTCTCTATTATAGCTCTTTCATTGATTTTTTTTTAAACTTGGTCAATTTGTACTCTAAATTTCCAAAAACTCTTTCTTATACTCATATTTCTTTATTTTATAGCCCTTTTGTCTTTCTTTCCTTTTTAGAGATTTTGGCTATAGGGTGTATGTGCTCACAGGAGAGACAGAGAGATAGACAGACAGAAAGCAAGAAATCACTTTCTGGGGAGATGTCCATACTGCAATTCCTTCTCCTCCATTCTCCTCTCAGGATTTCGGGCACACATGCACACACACCCAGTGTGAGTTTGAAGTCACTGGGTCCAGGACTTGAACTACAGTTGAGCATGTGGTAGTCCAGTTATGTAACCATTATGCCATCTGCTAGTCCCTATAGCCTACCTTTATTTCATGCAATTGATAACTTCTTGACTCTCTCTGAGCATGCCAAATAAAATATTTTCAAGTTCTAAATTTGTCCTGTTTATTTTGAGGTCAGTGATTTTACTTTAATTCTGTTTTTTTTTCTCTGCTGGTTTTCCTCAAAATCTGATTTTCATCACTTCTGTTTTTTCTTTTCTCTTTCAGATTTCATGTCTCTGAGATCAGAATGTGTCCTAGAGTAAATAGTGTGTCACAATTTAATTAGCAGTGCTTTTTTCCTCTTCAGTGGTAAAATAGTGTAAAATAGTGTGCTTTACAATTGATACCATATTAGCTACAAGCAAATTATTTAGCAATCTGTAGTGTGTTGTCAATATTCATAAATGTTTTATTAGCTAGCTTGGATTTCTTTTACAGATATTTCATCTTCTTTCTTTATTTGAGGATCTGAATTCCAAGTAGTTGTATTAATCTTTTGTTTGGTGTGCTTCATTTTGGTTTGCACAAGTAGAGCAAGAACACAGGTATGGGTGTCTGCCTCCTCTCTGTCACCCCCAAGACAACATAGCTTACCCTAGTACCAAACTGAAGCAAGCTTTTCTCTGAGTGTGGGACTCACATGTAGGAGACTGGTCCTTCCCACGCAGCTCACACAGTTCTTAAACCACACTTTTGAGCCTGGTAATAAATGCTATTACTATACTCAAGAGTAGAGGTTGGAAGTTGGGCATTAATTTTCATGGCTATTCTATACAGACTTGGGTTGCTTTTTCCTTCTTTCTCATTTTTATACTATTAAATTGTCCTTAAAGGTTATGAATCCTATTAGATCTCACCTGAGTGGCTGCATTTTCTTGTCAGTGTTTGTGTGTGTGTGTGTGTTTGTTTTCTTTGCTTTTTTGTTTTTGTTTTTGTTTGGTTTGTTTGTTTGTTTTTTAGTGTTTTTTGCTATAGGGCGCATGTGCTCGCCAGAAAGAGAGAGATAGAAAGCAAGAAATCACCCCCCATTGGAGATGGCCATGCCACAATCCCTTCTCTTCCATTCTCCTCTAGGGAACTTGGACATGTGCGCACACTTGTCTGGCATGAATTTTAAGCCACCAGGTCCGGGACTCGAACTGCGGTCAACTACATGAGTCCAGCGACATAGCCATTATGCCAACCGCCAGTCCCTTCTTGTCAGTGTTTCAATCCTAGTCTCTTTCCCTTTGATTTACCCATCAGTATGATCATATTGACTTGTGCCATTTCTTCACATTGGTGGAGGTCAATGGTTTTCAACGTTGCACATTGCAGCCACCTGGGGAGCTTTAAAAAATACTGATCCCTGGATCCCACTGCAAGAGATTCTTATTACTGAATGTGTCCTGGCTAAGTCTGAGGTACAACCAAGATCGAACATTTTGGGCCTAGAGAAACTTTGAAATCTGAAACAGCAATGGGAAGCAAGATAAAGTATCGATTACAACTTCATGGTCAAATTGCCTGGGTTTAAATCCCAACGCTACCATTTATTATCTGTGTGACCACAAACAACTACATTTCTCTGTGCAACAGATTTTAATTGGGGTTATAAGTTCAATTTATCTGTAAATTTGGGAATCTGTAGATCAGGCTCAAGCTATAATTATGGTTCATACTGTTTTTATATGGACTCAGTAAGTTAATGTTAACACTTAGATCATAGTGTTATAAAAATATAAAGTAAATGCAGAGTTGCTGAACATTATTCCTCTTTTAAATTGTTAGCTTCTCATTCTCCAGGACTTTGAACCCTGCCTTGTCTCTGAATCCCTCATTACATTAATAGCTTTGTTTACTTCCATATGTACCCTAGACTCCATCCTCCATCTCTTAGTTTCTTCCTTGCCAACGTCTTCGATTACCTAACCCTGTTGACATTCTTACGATACAAACAAATCCATTGAATCATACTTCAGTTCTGCTCCTCCCCTCCTCTAGTGAATGCTGTCGAGAAAAATGGCGCCATTACACATTTATGGTCTGATATTCACACCCCTGTATGATTTTTTTTTCATGTGTCTCTGGTGGATGCATTCATTCCTCACAGTGAGTCCTCCAAAACCTTTGCCTCTTCACAAACTACTTATTGGGTCTCCTTTCCTCCTCAGCAAACAGCTTTGTCTTCTACTTCATTAAAATAGTTAGAGGCTTCAATTTTGGACTTTTCGTCTCTCTAAAGATGGTTCAAATTGTGCACTTGGTGTTACCTTTTATATTTGGTGTCTCAAGGAAAAGGCATTCTTCCTCAAATACCATTTTTATGTCTGTGTTCTTGTCATTCATCCTCTTTCTCTCGTTTGAAACTTTTTCATTTTTATATCCTTTTCCTGCATTCTTTTTTTTAAATTAATTTATTTTTTCATTTCATTTTCTTCCATACATTCAATCACATTATTATTTGTCTTACAAAATGGATATTTCAACAGGTGAACACCTCTCCCCAGCACCATCAATAAAACCACGAAACATCTTCAACAGATAATACCACACCTCTTTGTGCCATTAATGCTTTGCCTCCCTGTCCTACCCCAAATGTCCTTCCTCAGACCCTCCTCTTTCACACACACTATATCTGGTATTTACATCTATATACTGCATTTCTATATCCTTTAGACAATTAGTTTCAGTTGTAGAGTGCAGACACTCGGTATATATTAAGTGGGGACATACAGTGCCTCTCCTTCATAGCATGGCTTGCTTCACTCAGCAGTAAGTCTTCCACATTCATCCACTTCCTGTCAAAAGCCAGGGTTTTGTTGTTGGCGAGGGTGTGGTGAAAAGGGAACTCTCTTACACTGCTGGTGGGAATGTAAATTGGTCCAACCACTGTGGAGAACAATTTGGAGATTCCTCAAAAATCTACAAATAGAACTACCATATGATCCAGCAATCCCACTCCTTGGTATCTACCCAAAGGACAGAAGAATACTTCATCGGAAAAGTGCTTGCACATCGATGTTTATTGCGGCACTTTTCACAACTGCTAAGTCATGGAAACAACCCAAATGCCCACAAACTGATGAATGGTTAGAAAAACTGTGGCACATATATTCAATGGAATACTACTCATCCTTTTCCTGCATTCTTTCCTTTAACTTACAAGCATGTTTAAGCCTCCCATGAAGAAATCCTTTTCTCTAAAACCCATAACCTCTAGGTCCTCACTTCCGTCCATCTATTCAAAAGAATATCATATATTTAACTCTTTTTTTGAGTTAATTCCTCTCACTCTGCATTCCACTGAAATTTAATGTCTGTAATTTACACTAGAACAGATCTCCCTGATGACCAAACAGCCAAAATCTAATAAACTTTATGCCATCCTCATTGTGTTGGGCTATCTCTATCACAGCAGACACAACGTACACTACCATCTTAAAAGGAGTTTCTCCTTTGATTTCTCAAATGTTGTTCCCTTCTGGGTCTCTTTGCTATTCTTTTTCAATCTCTTCTGTGGGCTTCTTTCCTTTCGTCTACTCATTTAGTATTGCTGTGTCACAAATTATAACCTTGGCTTTCCAATCCTAGCTGCCTCCTCTACCACACTATAATCTGAAACTGCTTCCTACGTGCTGTGGCTCTACAACTTAGAAATTACCCATGGTCTCTGGGACCAGCAGCTGGCATAATGGCTATGTCACTGGACTCTCATGTAGTCGACTGCAGTTCAAGTCCCGGACCCGGTGGCTTAAACTCACGCTGGGCGCTTGTGCATGCATGCCCAAGATCCCGAGAGGAGAATGGAGGAGAAGGGATTGTGGCAAGGCTGTCTCCCCTGGGGGGGGGGGGTGATTTCTTGCTTTCCATCTCTCTGTTTCTCTCTGTCTTTCTGGTGAGTGCACATGCCCTATAGCAAAAACATCTCCAATAATAATAATAATAATAATAATAATAATAAAAGAAAAAGAAAAAAGAAATTACTCATGGTCTCTACTCCTTTAGAGACAACTGCCGAGCAGCACTTTCCCATCTGGAGGGCTGAAGGAATCTCTAAAACAAAATTTATGTTTTTCTCTCAATCTGGTTTTTCTTCAATACTATTGATTTTAGTAATAAGCGAATTATTACTTTAGTGAATGACTTCCAAGAGAGAAATCTATAAATCATTT
The DNA here is from genome assembly GCA_026018925.1 of Tupaia tana. Classification (NCBI taxonomy): domain Eukaryota; kingdom Metazoa; phylum Chordata; class Mammalia; order Scandentia; family Tupaiidae; genus Tupaia; species Tupaia tana. The sequence goes on along the minus strand of JAKSZU010000020.1, from coordinate 18,179,346 downwards.
TTGACATTGTCCTCATTTTTACTTCACATTCTAGGCAAGTCTAAGTCCAGTCACTTCTACTTCTAAACCTCTCTTATTCACACTCTCATTGTATATTACTTACCTACATTATTATTCTCTAATATCAAAACTTCATCCTTTTTCTTTTTAGGTTTGTGCCATACATAGGGTAGAGGAGAGAGACATAGAAATACAGAGAAAAGAAAGTGATAAATCACTCCATGGGGGAATGCCCAGGCCACAGTTCATTCTCCTCCCTCTTGGGATTTTGGACATGCATGTACATGTGCCCTGTGGGATTTTATACTGCCAGGTCCAGGTACTGAATTATGATCGGCCACCATGTCAACTGCTAGCCTCAGAATTTGTTCTTTTATGGACTAGTTTATTACAATTGCCCCCTACTTGATTTCTCTACCTTCCATCTTTTTTTTTTTTTTTTCCAACTCATCCTTCACAAGATAATTCTTTCCAAAGCTCAGGTAAAAGGAAATATGGGTTTACCTGTTTTGAAGTGAGGATTAACCTTGTATTGTCCTTTTCTTTACATCAATATAAGGAATAATTGATCCTTTCTGTGGAAGAAGGTGACACCACTTCTGGGGAATGGAGACCAAGCAATATGTTTTCTGAATATAGAATGCATTTTGCAATAAAGAAAAAGAAGGCAACTTTCCTCATGCTAATGGTTTGAACTATCCAACTTTAGTTTTAACCCACTGAGGTTGCTATTGTGACAGAAAAGAAAATAATATTATTTTCAAATGACAAAAGTTTGTATCTGTTTTTTTTTTTTCTTTCTTTCTAGTAAGTAGGACGGCGGTTCCCAAAGTGTGCTTTGGACCAGCATGACTATAACTTGGAAACTTGGCTATAAACACAGATTCTTATGTTCTACCCTGTACCTAGTGCATTTGAGATTCCGGTGGTAGGATGCTGGCAAACTTTGTTAAGAGACTCTCTAAGAAATTCTGGTGCAAGCTCAAGTTTGAGAACCATTGGTTCAGAATAATGTCTGCCATATGGTGAGTGCTGAATAACTACTTGTTGAAAACTAGCATAAGTATTAAAGTACAGGGCTCAAAGAGCTTTGAGGTTGCTGGGTTGCTGTAAAGCCAACCTATGGAAGCCCTTAGGAAACTTTTCTAATAAGGATTTTCTCTGAATAATCACCGTCTTCCCATGGGAGAGACTTTTAGGTTGCCTACACCTAGTTCCTATGTCCCTTGGTTATTTGATCTAAAAAGAATGGAGCCAGCCATGGTGGTATAGCAGTGGTGTGGTGTTGTACAACGCTGAAGACAATGAGGCTGTCCCGAGTTTGTGTTCCAAGACTGTAAAGCTAACAAGTAATGGGACCAGCAGTTAGCGTAATTGCTATGTCACTGGACTCCCATGTAGTCAACCGTGGTTCGAGTCCCGGACCCAGTGGCTTAAACTCACATCAGGCACGTATGTGTGCATGTCCAAGATCCTGAGAGGAGAATGGAGGAGAAGGGATTGTGGCGTGACCACCCCCGCCCCCGGGGGGTGATTTCTCACTTTCTGTCTGTCTTTCTGGTGAGAGAACATGCCCTATAGCAAAAATCTCTCCAAAAAAAAAAAAAAAAAAAAAGTAATAGTAATACACACACAGTTTTTTTTTTGTTTTTTTTTGTTTGTTTGTTTTTTTTTTTTTCGGCTATAGGGTGTGTGTGCTCTCCAGAAAGAGAGAGACAGACAGAAAGCAAGAAATCACCCTCCAGGGGGGTTGGCCACACTGCAATCCCTTCTCCTCCATTTTCCTCCAGGGATCTTGGACATGCACACATATGCGCCCGACGTGACTTTAAGCCACCGGGTCCGGTACTCAAACCACAGTCGACTACATGGGAGTCCAGCGACATAGCCATTACGCTAACTGCTGGTCCCCCCACACACATTTTAATTGCTTCTTTTTCATCAGAATATTTCTTGGTTAAATCAATCTAGAAACTTGAAGGGAGAATAGAATAGAAGATCTTTCACTCAGGAGTATAAACACTGAAATTATCCAAAAAATAGGGTTATCCTAAATTGATCTGAATGATTCTTTACTCTTTATAGTTAGTCTATTGAACAACTCCAAAAGCCATTTGTAAAATGTGTGGTATATATTGAGGATATGTGCCTATAATTGACCCATCATTGAGCAGGGCCCAATCAAATATAATTGAACTGGATGGTCCAAATCAGTAATGGTTGAATCTAACAGTTACTCTCTCAGAGGTAGTGCAAATCACTTGCATTTCATGAGCAAAAGTTATTTAATGCTGGGGAAGAGCTAGTGGTCTTGTGCAACAAAAAGTAGGCACAAAAAGGAACGCTATAGCAAGAACAAGCACATGACATGCTCCGTTTGACCTTTTCCAAAAGCCTGTTACGTCATTCTGTCCTTTGGATTCTGCTGAAGGTATAAAAACAGATCCCAATGTAAATGGTTTTGCTGCACTCACTTCCATATACAGACTAAGTTTTTCTCAGCAAATAGAAATTTCTTTAAAAACTTATTGTGTGTATTTTTTTATTTTTGGTGATGGTTAAGGAAATAAATTGGCATTGCAAAATCTGATTTTTGGTTGGAGAATTTGTTAACAGAAAAATCCTGCTATATTATATTGTGTGTGTGTGTGTGTGTGTGTGTGTGTGTGTATATATATATATATATATATATATATACATATATATACACACACATATATGTATATATTATTAACTATGTAAGGGGTTAAAGTTATTTATTTTCAGAAACACTATGTTTTTTTATGAGTATGAAAGGACAACTGTTGCTTTATAACCAACTTACATAAATAAAATAATATTTAATATATTTATATATATTTAATATATTTATATTTAAAAAGGTTTTCTATCCTTCATAAAGCTCATTTTTTAAAATTTTACCTATGTTCCTATTACCTTATGAGTTAAAAAGTCATTACCTGTGGCTCCTGGCTCTCTTTTGGGGATAGAAGTGTGTGTGTGTGGACGAGCATGTGTGTGCATATTAGGGTGTGGTTGTGTAGAAAGTGTTAGTTTTTTGGCACCCTTATCACCTTCCCTCTGATTCATTTGGGTGTTTTGTACTGACTCATCTCTTTAGGGGTATGGTGGATTGCCCAGACACCCCCCTCTTCTTAATTATTGAGGATCTCCCATCTGAAATTCCCCTGACAGTACAAATGCATCTCCCCGAGCTGGTCCATTTTTCCTTGATTAGCACTAAGCCTGTTGGTCAAAGTTTCCTACCTCTCAGATAGTTCTCTCAAGTATCATCAAACAACACTATGCAAGTTCCTTTAAAGAGTCTGTACCAGGTCCATGGGGGAACATTCTTAGATCTCAGATTCACCAAACTCTTGGCTTCCATGCCAGTCCCACCACAGATACCACCGGTGTTTGCTGCTAATGAGAGCAAACAGCTCCAGACCTGGCCTCTTATTCTATCCTTGAGCATGTGTAAAATACAAGTGTACTGTTCTTCAAACTACAGCAAACTCACTCAAGTTTTTTGATTGGTCCCATTGAAATCCTCCCAGCTATAAAGTGGGGACAAAGTCCCATCCTCCACCTTGGGCAGGGTGAAGGTACTGAGTTCACATGATTTGAACATCTCTCCAAGAAAATATTTCTCAAATTCCTAACTTTCTTCCTCTTGGCCTCTACGTACGCCTTTATAAATTAAAGTTTCATGATTAACCAAGTGTCATAAAACCCAAATATTCAAGTTTTCTTTACAAACCCTATAGCAGTGTACATCACCTCACTTTGAACTATGAGCTTGGAATTTGCAAACTTTGTTTTGGGAACTCAGACTAAATAATGAGTTTAAAGGGATTCATTTTATTTATTTATTTATTTATCTTAATTTTTTTTAAATTTCTATAGGGTGCATGTACTTACTAGAGAGAGATAGAGAAAGAGAAAGCATCCCCCTGGGGGGAGGGGAACAGATGGCCATGACAAGATCCCTTTCCCTCATTCTCTTCTTGGAATTTTAGGCACACATGCACACACATGCGGAGTGGTTTTCAAGTCACCGGGTCTAGGACTTGAACCACACAGTTGGTCATGTGAGATCTAGCCACCTTAATGACCATGTCAGCCAGGTATACCAAGAGATTCATTTTAACATCTTTCTATATGTAAGTCTTTTCTATAATGATTCTGAATCTACAAACAATACATAACGTTTTCTATACACACTTGTTTGTGGACAAGTGACTTGTAAATCAACAGTAGAACATAGACCAAATAGATGTGCCTGAACCTGGTTGGGTTTTAAATGAGCTCTGCAGACATATGCTACAGATTTTTTTCTTTAATAATAATATGGAGTTATAGTTTTACTAATCTATGGCATGTTACTCAAAGCGTGAATATACTCAGAATTATGTCAGAAAGAGTGTTATTCTGAAAATTGCATACAACCCAATTTACCTCATAATATAAATAATGGGTGTGGTGTCCAATATATTAATGTATAAATAACATTTGAGTATGTTTAGTATAATTTTAAAGTTTTAATAATTGAGAAAACTTACAGAATAAAATTATAATGAGATTTTATAGGACAAGGTACAGAGGAGAGATCATGGCTCCTAGTTACTTTTATTTAACAGTTAGTTAAATTCCTTTTGCCAAGACTTTCCCTACATTTTTATTTCCAGCAAACATAAAGAATATATACTACTTAAGAAAGAGTCCCTACTATCTCAGTAGGTCTGTAATGGGTGAGTAAAATATGTATTAATATAAGAAGAGGAAATTCTACCTTTTTGATTTGTGATTTGCATAATGGGAAATGTCCCTACACCCTACACTTGCATCAACATCCATGGAATGCAGAAATATTTAAAAAGGGCTCACGATGGTGGGCAGATGAAGCAAAGCTGCACCATTGTAGTGCTGGCTTACTAAAGGAAGAGTAGAGGTGGGAAGAGGCCAGAACCTTGGGAGAAGCCTTTCCTCCAAGGATCTATCCTAGACTCAGACCATCAATTAGTGTTTTATTTAGATTAAAAAATGCAGAAAAATCACAAGAATTGTTGAATCTTATTTATTTATAATTTAATGTGAATTAGTGTAATTGGATACCCACATACATAAAATGAATAGCATCTGAATCAGGGTGTTAGTTATGATTAACTGGAAAATGGAGGATTCATTTGGAGCTTTGGGCAGTGATGGAGGATGGTAGGGTACCTGGCTGAGACAACTCAGTGGGGCACTGCAAACGCTGAAAACAATGTGAGGGTTCTTGAAAAATAGAGATGGATCATGAAAAAAATGGGAGGTAGAAGAGATATGCAAAAATTTCTCTCTTAGTTCCCTCCTCAGCAACTACTCTCCTTTTTATTTTGGCTCATTGTTTCATTCCCAGACTTTACTATTCATTATATTTTGCTAACAGAATGTTCCCAGAGTCATCTATATCTTTCCTCTTTCCAAGATGTTAAAACCCTACCCCCAACTGGATTAAAGCAAGAAGAGAAAACAACTTATTCACAATAATTGAACACCAGGCACATGGTGGTGTTATAGTCCTTCATTCCTTGAAATAATTTAGTAGCCATTTATCCTCTCAGCTCAGGAGTTCACTTTTAAGTTTTCTTCCAGCTAGGGGAAGAAAAGAAGATTAAGCTTCACCAAGACTTGCAGCTATTATGAGACTAGAAATGTAATGGGTTATTGGAGCTTGTGGGGGGCTAGTATGCATTGTGACATTAGCTTTCTTCAAGGCCGATGATAACATCATTCCCATTCCCATCCCATCTCCTTGCCCCCTGCCAACACATACACATAAATCACAACTTTTTCTCAAGCTTTTATCTACTCAATCATATAAGTAGCCTTGAAAATAAATTAACATGCTGATTTACCAGGGGCATAAAAGAAATCAAGTATGAAATAATATTTGTAAACCCACAGACAGATATTCAAATGTGTGTCTGAGTATGTGTGTGGTAGGGTGAGGAGGGTCATGTTTTGTATATTTGTTGCTTTTTTTCATTTAAGAGAAACATTAAGGGAAAGGAGGAAAGTAAATATGACTCCTGGGAAAGAAATCAACCCTGAAAAATAAGAATGAGGTAAATGCAAATTTGATAGACCAAACAGATTTTTTTTCCAGGTTAAATGATTTTAGAATACCATATAAAAAGCAGATAAAGCATTTTTGTTTTGCAGCCCTGTTCAGAGCCTCTGCATTTGAGCAGATAATGCAGAATAAACCTATTGAAAAAAAAAAGGATGCTCAATTCCAGATTGCCACCTTGAAAGAATGGAAATGACAGGAGCGTCATTTCTATTTCATTTCTGTATATTATTTATTTCCAAAAAGCTTAAGCAAAAATAGAAAGATAGTGAGTGGGTTGGGAGTAAGAGGAAGAACCTGACTTGTTTTGCGTGCCTACAATGTACCAGTTATTGTGCTGAATTTTGCATGCGTGCTATCCTTTATTCTGGAATTACTAGGCTGATAAAGAGCATGAATAGTTCCACAAACTATGTACTAGCGATAACAATCTAGATGTGACATTACCCACGAAAGCCTTTATGATTCTAACATTTAACATCCAGGGCAGGTCCTAGGTGGCTAATTAACAATCGAGGTCATTCTGACACTGTGTGGGCAAGCACCTTTTCACAACTCATCGAGATTATCCTAGGTCATATATGCTCCCTCACGCCATGCATTAAATCTTTGCTAGGGCACATCATTTCCACCTTTAAAGCCTTTACATTTATTTTAGATCAGCATAGTAATAATGCTTCTCTCAAAGGTAGCCAATTTTAAACCTGTTTCAACCTTACTTTTACATTTTCTCCTGTTTGGGTGGAATTTCTATTGTCTTTTTGTTATGTAATATTAGGTATCAGATTGAGAATTTAATCACATTGTATAAAGGCTGGATGGAACAGCAGAGTTTATGTTAAGACATTGAGCATAGTGGAGCACTCTCAGAGGGATGAAAGAAGGTTCACTGGTGCAACTGAACATAGCAACAAAGGGATGCAGGGAGTATATGTACATGGTTTAAATCAAGGAAAAGTTTTATTATTTTAATGTTTAGAGATTTTTGCTATAGGGCACATATGCTTGCCAGAGAGACAGAGAGACAGAAAGCAAGAAATCACCCCCCCAGGGGAGATGGCCATGCCACAATCCCTTCTCTTCCATTCTCCTCTCGGGATCTTGGGCACGCATGCACATGTGCTTGGTGTGAGTTTTAAGTTACCGGGTCCAGGACTTGAACCGCAGTCAACTATGTGTGAATCCAACAACGTAACCATTATGCCATCTGCTGGTCCCAAAGAAAAGCTTTTAACTTGGAAAACTAGGATTCTTTTCCCTAATACAAAAGTATGGCACATGTAGTATTTTGAGTGGTAAGATATGTGAGAAATTGTATTTCGATTTGATGGAACGATAGGATGGAAAAGAAATTAGAGTAACTATGAGATGATATAAGACTTCTGTTTAGTCTCTTAATGCCAATGTAGTCATTTATTTTTTCACGTCAGATGAAGCTAAATGTAAAAAGGAAAAAAATCTGGAAAATAAAAGTGAGATTTGAGGATACAACTAAGAGTTATCATGGCTCTGAGAGTTGGCAGCCCTGATAATAACAGAAAGGGATGTATGGCTTGGAAAGATGGAAGTAAAGCTCAACACTGCTAAGTGCAATGTCAAAGTGGTTGGAAGGGAGAAACAAAATCATGCTGAGGATGTTAATTTGGTAGCTCTACCAGGGTTCATTTAATTTTGTTTAATTTTATTTTATTAGTTTGGCTTAGACTTTGGAGAAGATGAGAAAAAAATTAAATTAAATTAAAAAATAAACCTCTGAATGCTTAGCTCTTATAGTTGGGAAGGACCTGGGAGGAATCAGACCTGTAAGTCATGATACCGTTACACCGGCATTCTTTCTCTAGGAGTGCTGACAAATGGCTAGCTCCTACCTGGGCCCTTCCAGGGACTGTCACAGCGTTGTAGTTATTAGAAAAGTCCTCCGCAAACTGAGTTACAATTTTTCTTTCTCTCATTTCCCACTATTAATCTTCATTCTGTCTTCTAGGGCCATACAGAATAACCCAATCCTTCATTCGAGGGGAACAACCCAAACAACCTTGCAGAGAGAAGTCAGAGCAAAATGGCAAAGCGATGGGACTGTCAGTTGTAGGAAAGTGGTGTGAAGTAATTTCTCAGGTGGGTCTAACTTTGAAAGGGAGAACTGGGGAGAATAACCGATGGAAGAAGGAGAAGCTGAAGGTTCAATTTCCAAATGAAGAGAAATTACAATCGAAACACATGAGCAAAACAGTGTTCTTTTTTGTTGTTGTTGTTGGAGAGGTTTTTTGCTATAGGGTGCGTGCGCTCACCAGAGAGACAGAGACAGAGAGATAGAAAGCGAGAAATCACCCCCCAGAGGGGATGGCCATGCCGCAATCCCTTCTCCTCTATTCTCCTCTCGGGATCTTGAGCACACACGCATGCATGCCCAGTGTGAGTTTAAGCCACCGGGACTCGAACCATGGTTGGCTACATGGGAGTTCAGCAACATAGCCATTACACTAACTGCTGGTCCCCCACAAAACAGTGTTCTTATAGACATAAATCAGAAGAAAGATAGCTATTGATAACATGAAGGATGTAGAAAAGAGAAAAAATACTTATAACCCAATTGGATAAACAAGAAAATACATAGTAAACATACTCAACGTAATTCACTGAAATTATTAGGTTGTTGGGACTATCATGACATATTTATCTATGTTTTTCTATACAAAAAAAGTCATGACTTTCCTGATAACCCCTTAAGATCAGGCTACAGTACATGATTCGTATAGTAAGTATTTTACCTTTATGTTTTGGAGTACATCAAGATATCCAGAACTGCATCCAAGCTTCATTCTATAGGTGATACAGATAAGGAGTCATTAGGAGCAATATCTGTATCCCCAGAACGAAGGTGGGCCAGAGTGCTCCCTATGGTCTCTACCACATGGTATACATACCTTTGTTTATGTAGACCCCCTATTCCTTGAATATGCAGGTGAGACCTGTGACTTTTTCCTAATTAATAGAACACAAACAGTAATGAGAAGTATAAGATTATGCTATCTAAGATTGTTATGCCTATCTTGTCGAGAGTCTCTCTAGCGGCTTTGAAAAAGAATGCTGCCATGTTGTGAGCTGTTTGGATACAAAGCTGGCCTCCAGCCTCCAGTTAGCAAAGAACTGAGATCCTCCACCTAGCAGTCCACAAGCAATGAGTCATGCCTACAACCCAATGAATAAGCAAGTGGATCCTTACCAAGCTGATCTTAGATGAGACCACAGCTTAACTGACACCGTGATTGCCACCTTGAGGAAGATCTATCAAAGCCATGACTGGATTCCTTCACACAGAATATGTAAGATAAATCTGTGTTGTTTCAGGTGCTAAATTTTTGTAATATGGTCACATAACAATGGATAAGGAACACAGCCAGCTCAATACTTTCCAGGCAAAGAATAGGTCATTATCGGTGACTGAACTATCACTTTTTCCAGAATTTACTCTGGATCAGATTGGTCTAGATTTTTACAGAAGCTTTTTGATGGTGTTACTAAGGATATGGGTTACAAATACATGTTTGTGTTTATTTAGAGCATAGAATTTGTTGGCCAGCAGGTGGTGTAGTGGTTAAGGCACTAAATCACACATGGCTGACTATGTAGTACATGTCCTGGACCTGGAAGTTTGATAAAGACTCTAGGCACGTGTGCGTGTATGCCCAAAATCCCAAAAGGAAAATGGAGGAGAAGAGATTGTGGCATGGCTATCTTCCTTGCAGGGAAGGGGGTGGATTTTCCACTTTTTCTCTCTCTGTGTCTCTCTGTCTCTGATAAGCACTATACCCTATGGCAAAAAAAAATCTGGGAATAAAAAGAAGAACATAGAATTTGTCTACTTACAAAAATTTCCACTGAGAGTAGAAAAATCTTTTGAACAGCCTGGATAATACTGGATAATATCTCCAACAAAGAAGAAATATCTCTGCTTACAAAGGATTCAGGAGCCTGATCAGAGGATGAGGCTTGTTACTAAAAATAGAGGAGGAAAAAATCAAATAATGAAATAAATGAAAAGTTGTAAGGTATATAACATAGTGAACATTTTTCAAAGTTGACCAACATGCATTGGCAATATATGTGTACCTTTTATAACGACAACATAATATGCTTAAAATTACTTTAAGTCCTTCAAGTGTTGGTTAAATGTGAGTTAACATATTTCCTAGGATTTTCTTACTTCAGATATTATTCTGGTCCCTGATTCTCAGTTTCTTTTTCTTTTTTTTTTCTCTGTATGCTTTGGGCTATTTTACTGGACTGCATCTGAGTAGATGTTATTAGATCATCATAATCCCTGTGTTCGGTATGACAAGCAATACTTCACCTCTCCAATTAATAACAAAATGCATGACCACCTCCAGTGAGGCACTGTCATTTTTACTAAGAAAGAGAGATTCAAGATCTTTCTTCTTTATTGTCTCTCTTTTATTCAGTTTTGAAATCCAGCTGTTTGGGAATGTTCATGCTCCTTTTACCAAGCCTCAAAGGATTAGAAAAGAAGTGGGCAGTAAAAATGAAATATTTTCTTCCTCTATAGAGAGTAGAAAAAATTTGCCTATCACCTGTAGTGTTTTTATAAGCTTCAGGATAGAGGAAAATCAGTTAAAAGAAGCTGAGTCCTAGTTGACTCTCACCTCCATGACCATAGAAACCTCTTAAGAACTGGGGAACCAAAAGAACAACTCTTTAGTAAATTAATAATTTCGGGAAGACCAAATAAAGGATAGCAAACAATATTAAGTTTTGCTTACATCTTTCTCTAACCTATGAAAATCATTCTTGGTAAATATTATAAACTCTGAAGATAAACTATTATTAATTGTGCTCATATTATAGTTCAATGATCTGGATTAATGCATCCCTCTTTACAATAGAGATCACTTAACTTTGATCTGTAAGGCCATTTTTCTTTGAGAATGCCATGTGTGCATCTAAACATCAAATCAGCCCTGCTGCAACTTCATCTCTCTCACCCCCATTTTGTTTTCTGTTTTTGTTGTTGTTGCTGTTGATGTTTCAGATAGAGTCTTGCTCTGTCAAGGCTAGCCTCGAACTCACAAACTTCCTTCCTCAGTCTCTAAGTAACTGGGACTAGAAGCTTTGCCACTGCTTCCTAGCTCCCCCAGTCATAACACAATGAGGTGCACTTGCTTGGTTGTGATACTGCTTTGTACACATGTCCAGAAGTTTGGTCTCTTGTCTTGCTTCCTCTCACCTCCTTTCCTGCTAAGTCCCCATCTTAAGTCTTCTAAGAAAGTAATTTTTCCTGGTAGCCAACAGAGGTTGTTTTGGAGCCTGGAACCCTTATGCCAGACTCTAGTATGTACTTGGTCCCCCTGTCCTCAGTGTAGGTTCTTCCCAATTGACTTCTCTGTGTCTATTCCTCACTGTCTACCATAGGCCACTCATCCTTTGCCCTGAGGGTTCTCTCTGGTTGAACTTCTCACTACATTGTTCACCCAGGAAACTACCAGGTTTCTAAAGGGTGCAGACACTCCTGTATCATGAATTATTCTGAGATTGAGAACAAAAGAACAGGGTATTTCGCAACAGTATCCTAAACGTGTTAATCCCAAATGTTTTCAGTTTGACAAGGGAAATTATTTTAGGTAAACAGTCTCTCACAGAACTTAAATCATCCTCTATGGAGAAGCAGCATGTTGTCATAGAAATACAAATAGATTTGGAATCAGAAATGGATTTCAGTCTAAACTTTGACATTTACTACGGGCACTTGGCTTAATTATGTATTACTTCCTCTAAGCCTCAATGTTATCATGACACTAATAGAAATCATTTCCAGCTCCTTTACCTGAAATGTAAAAATTAAATATATCATGTGAAAATGTTCTATATTCTACCAAGTGCTATTTGTAAGAAACTATGAAGGTCATGTAGAGTCAATTAGTATTACTGGAACCAGCAGATGGTGTGTAATGGTTACATTGCTGGACTCCTACATAGTCAGCCATGGTTCAAGTCCCAAATCCAATGGCTGAAACTCACACTGAGTGCATGTGTGTGCATGTTCAAAATCCTGACAGGAGAATAGAAGAGTATGGGTTGCAGTGTGGCCATTCACCCTGTGGAGTGATTCCTTGCTTTCTGTCTCTCTGTCTCTGTGGTCAGTACACACACATTATAACAAAAAAAATCTCTTTAAACAAAAAAATAGTATTATTAAGAGATGACTACCACAATGCAACAGTGCAAGTCATTCTTTCCAGTCTTTTTTTTAGTAGCTTTACTGAGATATAATTTATGTCATAAAATTTACACATTTAAGGTATAAAACTCAATAATTATTATTATATTTACTGAGTTATGCAATTATCACTATAATCCAGTTTTAGCACCCTTTTATCTCCCAAAAAAGACATTCCATACACATTAACAGGAACTCCCCAATTCCTCCCATCCACCTCCAGCCCCAGCAAACCACCAACGTGCTTTCTTTTTCTAGGTTCGCCTATTATGGACTTATTCTAGACAATATTTGGTCTTCTCTGGTTGGCTTCTTTCACAGGAATCCTTATGCATTGTTGTAGGGGGATATACAATGGTAACAGTCTCTGTGGAAAGCTTTATTTGAAGTTCCTCAAAAAATTAAGATTAGAATTACCATATGATCCAGCGATAACACTTCTTGGTAAATGTCCAAGAAAAATTGAAAACGAGGTCTCAACGAGACATTTATACACGCATATTCATAGCAACATTATTGGAGCAATCAAAGTATCTCCTGAGGGATAAATGGATAAATATATATACATGACTGAATATTATTCAGCCTTAAAAATGAAGGAAATTCTGTCTCAGTCACAGTGGCAAAAGTGGTAGGATACCACTGTTTGTGGTTGGAGCCGCATGAGAGACATGGGTTTTGTTTGGGCTTGGAAGTGTGTGATTGTAATGGCTATCTGGGAGATTGGTATAGAAGATCATAACATTGCAAGATCCTATTCAAAATACTTCTCTCTCTTTCTCTCCTTCCTCTTTATTAAAAAAAAAAGGAGGAAATGCTGATGTATACTACGGCATGGGTGAAACTTAAAGGCACTGGGTCTAAACCAGTCACAGAAAGGGAAACACTGTATGAATCCACTTACATGAGGTAGCTGGAGTAGTCAAATTAATTCATAGAGACAGAGAAAAATGTTGGTTTCTAGGGGCTGGAGAGAAGGGCAAAATAGGGAGTTATTGTTTCATTGGTATGAAATTTCAGCTTTGCAAAATGAAGTTCAGATGGTTGCACAACAACATGTAAGTACTTAGTACCATTGAACAACATTTTAAATTATGGTTAAGATGCTAAATTTTATGTCATGTATTTTTAACTATAATGAAAAAATTGAGTAAAACAAAAAAGAAGTGAAATACTGATGCATACTATTACATGAGCCAACCTCAAAAACATTCTTTTTGAGGAACTTCAATAAGGCTTTCCACAGAGACTGTTACCATTTATATCCCCAACAACAATGCATAAGGATTCCACTTTCTCTGCATACTTACCAACATTTCTTATTTTCTCTTTTTGTTGTTGTTGTTGTCATTGTTGTTTTTGTTTGTTTTGATAGTAGCAGTTCTAATGTGCATTAGGTGGTATCTCATTGTGGTTTTGATTTGCATTCCCCTGATGATTAGTGATGATGAGCAGCTTTTCATGTGCTTGTTGGCCATTTGTCTATCTTCTTGGAGAAATGCCTATTCAAGTTCTTTGCCCATTTTTTTTCTTGTTTTTTTTTTTTTTTTTTTTGGTTGTTGCTGTTGAATTTTATGAGTTCTTTGATACTTCATTTGTTTAATTGCAGAATACTATTTTATTGTTTACATATATCAGATTTAGTTTTCAGTTTCCAATCTTTTTAAATGAGGCCTTTTACACTGATAACACTAGCACAAAGAGATGATCGTTGACATCTTCATGTTATGTGTGCAACAAAATCACTCACTCATTTCATAAATATCTGTCAAATATCTACATGTCAAGCACAGTGCTAGGAATGCAATTTTCATAAGGGTATAGATTTGGGAACATACTATACACAGGCATTCTGAACATTTTATACTTGCTCAAGTAACATGCACATCAGGACATATAATATTTAATACCTCAAAGTATATGATCTAAGCAAACCTTAGATTGATATTATGCCATATTCTTTGAATAAAACTTAAAATCTGAGCAACTGAAAGTAATAGAATCTGTAAAACATACTCAGTGAATCACTGCATCTCAAAATATCTGCACATGGATAGAAAAACAAATAGAGAAATGTCATTATAAACCTTCTGGTCTCTGCCCAATCAGTGCTAACAAAATATTGTAAAACAAAAAAGAATAAATATATTGTAACTATAAAACATATGAAATACCATGGGAGATAAAGAAGATAGGTAAAATAGCTAATAAGTTGCCTGAATAGATATGTCAGATGAAAGCAGACTGCCATGAACAAAATCTTCATGTTAGACAGAATGTGCAACCCCTTTATAATGATACCATGTAATTAGACAGTCTAACAAGATCCAAATATTAGATCATTGGGAAAGTCATGATGCATTTTTGCATAGAAAAAATGCATCATGACTTTCCCAACTACCTGATATAATAAAACCTAAATCAACATACTTTCAGACATTGTCATAATGTCTTTAATAAGATAAGAAAGTAAATTACTAAAACAGGCAGCATCTTTAGAATAAAATGCAAAAGTAGTTACTAAAACCTAAAGAAACTAACAAAAGGAAAAAGCACAGAGTAGCAGCAACAAATGACTGAAAAATAAAAATATACACGTACACAATCTAATTCTTTTGAAGCCTATTAAAGAATTCAAAACCATCAGACATTCTCATTTTCACTGTCCTCCATATATATGTACCCAAATACTACATCTTTTTATATTCTATCTTTTCTTAGTCCAGATCCCCATCAGTGTTTTCTTGGAATACAGCCATAGCTTCTTAACCACCTCCTTGCTTAATCTGTTGCTGTTTCCTTACAATCCATTTTAGCTGTGGTAGGATGTATCGTTTTACAATGTAAATCAGATCGTTTGTGTCCTCTGCTTGAAATCTTTCTATGGGTCTGTACTTGAAATCATTTTCAAGGCTCTGTATAATCTGTCCCATGCTTCCAACCTCATCTTTTGTCTCTCTAACCCTTGCCCACCTTGTTCACCAGACTACATTTATGCCGGCCTTCTCAGTGCCTCGGCACTTGCTGCCTCAGATCTTTTGCAGGTACTTTCCTTCAGCCTAGAGAACGCGTATCTTCCCACCTTTTCTAAGACTAGATCCTTTAGATCTCACTTCTGCAGTGGCAGCCCAGCTCTCATGTATTTATTTTTTTTGAGAGATATTATTTTTCTATAGGGTACATATGCTCACCAGAGAGACAGAGAGATAGAAAGTAATAAATCACCCCCACCCCCACCCCCCGCCAAGGGGATGACCATGGCATAATTCCTTCTCTTCCATTCTCCTCTCTGGATTTTGAGCAAGTATACACATGCACCCGGTGTGAGTTTCAAGCCAGTGATTCCAGGACTCAAACCACAGATGGCCACATGGGAGTCTAGCACCTTAACCACTGTGCCACTTTCTGGCTCCCTTTTTTTTGTTTTGTTTTGTTTTTTTTTGTTTTTTGAGAGAGAGATTTTCGCTATAGGGCGCGTGCGCTCGCCAGACAGACAGAGAGAGACACAGAGACAGAAAGTGAGAAATCACCCCCCCGGGGGGATGGTCACACCGCAATCCCTTCTCCTCCATTCTCCTCTCGGGATCTTGGGCACGCACGCACACGCGCCCGGCGTGAGTTTTAAGCCACCGGGTCCGGGACATGAACCGCGGTCGACTACGTGGGAGTCCAGTGACATAGCCATTATGCTAACTGCTGGTTCCCCCTTATTTATTTTTAACATTAGCAAAAAGTTGTGTACCTTACAGATATTTATTTTAATTGGCAATTTTTAATTGATTATTAGTTTCTTCATCAAATACAATGTCCTGCTAGGCTATATGTTTCATAAAACCATGTTCTTCTCATTTACCATTGGATTCCAGAGCTTAGCACAACACCTAGCATATCAGAGAAACCAACTATTGTTTATTAAATCAGTGTTTGATGGTGACTATGTTATCTGGGTTTACTTGTACAACTTCTCCAACAATATGAGCAAAATTTTCATAACATCTAAATCAGACAGTGTTTTATTCGTAGGCATTTTTATTGATGAATTCAGATAAAAGCCTATGTATTTGGATAACATGTATTCCTGTTAAAATCCAAATTGTTTGTGTTTCATCAGGATTTTGCTTCCTTTTATCCTTGACTTAAAAGGAATATAAGCCAACATATGGCTAAAAATTTATTTGTAGCAAGAATTAAAATCAATAACATGGAACTATAGTAGAATTAGCTGAAAGACAGTAGGTTACCTGGTCTATTTTGTTAGTCTAGGGTAGTAAGCAAGAAGTATCTTTACCTACATTTCTGCAAAACCCATCAAGATTAGACACCCACAGGATTAAAGAGTTCATTCATTCACAAAGTAGCGCAAGGCCTATTTCTACAAAATTCTTCATTTACTAAGTGACAGACAGCATCATGGGTTCTTGTTCTGTCTTCTGGATCACCACAGGAGACACAGCAGCTTGGTTATGTGAGAACACTTTTCTATAAAGTAATGACAGCACTGAAGTTACAGTTACCTGGATTTCAAGACAGGGCATGCTCAGGACCTGCCTGGCATGCAAATACAGCAAATCTTATGGGTAGTCTTCCAAGAGAATGGCATAAGATTTGGCACAAGTCTACACTGAACAATCTCTGTCTTTTCTGCTACCCGTTTACCATAGAGTCATCTCCGTTATCATATGGAAGAAATCAGGTTCTTTTGGCATAATATCTGAAATTGAGGAAAATACACAATTGAGGAAAGTTGACTTTTCAAAACTCAATAAGGTAATACAATAAAGAAGGGAAAGAAGCACTAACTAAAAATAGTGACTAATCCCTGACTTCTCTATGTGTCACAAGTTTAAATCAGTGAATGTAGGCATTTTGTTGTCATTTTTTTTTTTTTTGGAGAGGTTTTTTGCTATAGGGCGCGTGCACTCGCCAGACAGACAGAGAGAGACAGAGAGACAGAAAGCGAGAAATCACCCCCCAGGGGGGATGGCCACGCCACAATCCCTTCTCCTCCATTCTCCTTTCGGGATCTTGGGCACGCACGCACACGCGCCCGGCGTGAGTTTAAGCCACCGAGTCCAGGACTCGAACTGCGGTCAACTACGTAGGAGTCCAGCGACATAGCCATTACACTAACTGCTGGTCCCTTGTTGTCATTTTAAACTCTTTTTCTGTGATGACTTACAGAATCAAAAGATGTACATTAGGGGCCAGCAGGTGGCATAGTGATTAAGGTGCTGGACTCCCACATGGTTAACTGCAGTTCAAGTCTTGGACCCAGTGGCTTGAAACTCACACAGGCACCCGTGCATGTGGGCCCAAAATTCTGAGAGGAGCATGGAGGTGAAGGGAACGTGGCATGGCCATCTCCCCTGGGGGATATTGTCTCACTATCTCTCTCTTTGTCTCTCCAGCAAACACATGTGCCCTTTAACAAAAATCTCTCTAAAAACAAAGACGCTGGGGCCAGCAGGTGGTGTGGTGGTTAAGGGTGCTGGACTCCCACATGGCCGACTGTGGTTC
Organism: Tupaia tana; assembly: GCA_026018925.1. Taxonomy (NCBI): domain Eukaryota; kingdom Metazoa; phylum Chordata; class Mammalia; order Scandentia; family Tupaiidae; genus Tupaia; species Tupaia tana. Next base: position 18,161,482 of record JAKSZU010000020.1, on the reverse strand, counting down.
GAGTCCTGGACCTGGCGGCTTCCTTTCTCACTTTCTCTCTCTCTCTCTTTCTCTCCCTCTCTGGACAAATTAAAGTAAGCAAATAAATAAATAAAGTTAAATAAAAAATAATTTAAAAAAAAAAAAAACAAAGACGCTCATTAGTTTAGAGATTGTCTCTTTATAATTCTATTTGTGATTGAAATAAGAAATTCACCAAAATAAGCTAAGTTAGTAAATTTGTAATTGTTGTCAAAAATGACTTTTTCTCTTAAATTTATTATGCTAAATATACTTTAGGAGGTGCACATGTGTGGGTATGTGTGTGTGTGTGTGTGTGTGTGTGTGTGTGTATAGACATAAATCTTATGTTTTTAAACAATTTAAATGCCCCGGGACAGTGAAAAGAAGCTACGGAAAGAGTCTTCTATTATAAATTCCTCCAAATTTCAATATCCTCCTCAAACTACACATTTTTTATAATTGCAGTATTTTCATGCTCTTCTCAACTTGTTGACACCTCTGGCAATGGGGTTGACACCTTTGGCACCCAAGACTCAATGGTGTCATTATCCTTCTCACTCTTATGTCAGTACAACCTCTAAATTCCCTTACACTGCGGGATTATAGAATTACTTCAAGGTATATGCAACAGAAACGAGGCATTTATCTATTTATTGTTAAAGCAAAAAAATAAAAACAGTAAAATTTATTGATTAAAAGTGTCTGGGGGAAAGAAGAACATGAATTGATATAAATTCATGGATTATAACACATAAAAGAAACTAAGTTTTATTGCTTTCAGTTGTCCAGAGAATCTCAAATTTGAGAACACTTTGCCAAGTATTGGTCCTCCTGAAATGAATAAGTTAGGGCTGAAGAATGCTTTACAACTAACATATCAAAGCCCAGCACATGCAGCTTTGGTTTTTCTTTATGTCTCAATTACATTTATTTCTAAATGAGATGCTTTCTAAGTTTTCTTAAATAGGTAAATCACTTCCTTAGCAAAGTGTTTCCTCTTTTTGCTGTATTCACCGGCATAACTTCTTTATGAAAATGAAAGATTCTCCTAGCTGCATTCCAGTTAATAGGGGATAAGGCATCTAAGATTCTTCTTAATAAGCTGACACATTTTAAGCAAAGTGCAATGAAAATTAATAAATTTCTTCTGGTACTCAGAATCTCAGTTAAAATATTCTTCTAGTGGCCAAGAGAGAATATAGCTGTAAAATACACATGTATATATAATTATATTCAGTGCACTAAATGAACTATTTCATATGTAATCCATTTTTCTAATAAATTAGTTATTTCAAAGATATATAGTAATATACCAGATCAACACTGTACAAGGTAAAAGAGGCACATAGGTATTATACTTTCTGGAAATTATCTGAGAACGAAATCTTTATAGTCATGGAACTTGCATCATAGTGGCTTTTTTTTTTTTGGAGAGGTTTTCACTATAGGGCACGTGCGCTCGCCAGACAGACAGAGAGAGACATAGAGACAGAAAGCGAGAAATCACCCCCCAGGGGGGATGGTCACGCCGCAATCCCTTCTCCTCCATTCTCCTCTCGGGATCTTGGGCACGCACGTACACGCGCCCGGCGTGAGTTTTAAGCCACCGGGTCCGGGACGTGAACCACGGTCGACTATGTGGGAGTCCAGCGACATAGCCATTACGCTAACTGCTGGTTCCCCATAGTGGCTTTTTTAAAAAAAAGATGAGTAGGACCAGTGGTGGCATGGTGGTTAAGGTGGCTGGATCCCACATGGCTAACTGTGTGGTTCAAGACCTAGACGTGGTGGCTTGAAAAACATACTGGGCATGTGTTTGTGTGTACTCAAAATACCAAGAAGATAAATGGGCTGTCCTCTCTGGGGGCAGGGATGCCTTTTCACTTTCCCTCTCTTTCTCTTCCTCTTTCTCTTTACCTCCCTTTCTCTTTCTCTTTCTCTCTTTCTCTTTCTCTTTCTTTCTCTTTTTCTCTTTCTCTTTCTCTTTCTCTTTCTCTCTCCAGTAAATGCTATATAGCACTTAGAAAATGTGTTTTGTTTTTTTTTTGTTTGTTTTGTGTGTGTGTGTGTGTGTGTGTGTGTGTGTTTTATCTTGTTTTTTAAAGATATACAGTGTGCACCATCTATTAATCTCTATTCAAAACTTCAAAAATTTATGGTGAGCCTGAATGTAACCATTTTAGAAAGAATCTAGTAATGTGTAGACTGTAGACCAATATATGCAAATCCATTCTCAGTAATGGGGATACAGTTGGAATGTGGTGTGCATCTTGCATATAAATTTTGTCTGACTCTTAGATGAGGTGATTTAGGTGAGGTGGGTTAGAGATCAATATGCTTCCTCTAGTTAAGAATGGAATAAAAAGCTATGGACTACAGATAGTAGATATTACTGTAAGAAGGGTGAATGGATGGATAGATGGATGGTGGATCCAATTAGTATAAGACACACCAAAAGCACAGAAAGAGGGGGAGACTTGAGTGTCCAAGGAGGAGGGGAGTACAATATAGTGAACTGACAGCTGCAGTTCACTTGCAAAATAATATCACTACGACCCCAAAGTCATCCTCTAAAGCAACTATTTCCTCACACTTAAGAAGAAACTGCAAAACTTCAGAGATTTTTAGTTCCCAAAGCAAACAGTTGCTTTGAAGTTTGAAAATGAAACAAGAAAATGTATTTCTAGCCCTGAAAAGACTGTTTTAAACTGCTGGAGAACTAGTCCTAATTCTTCTTTTTAAACTATTTAATATGTTTTAGTTTATTTTTATTTCTTTTACGCAATCATTATACATAACTTAGCTTGTGAAGTGAATTTTCCAACATGAATAAATTTTTCACCAGTCCAGTTGGGAATACTATATATGTTATCATAAACAGATAATAATCCATTTCTGTGTTCCATAAATGTCTTGCCTCTCTATTTTTCTCCTTAATGTCTTTCTTCAGACTCTCCTTCTTCTCCTGCCCTCTTTCCGCACTCTGTATAGTATCTATAACCATTTTCCATACTTCTATATCCTCTAGTTTTTCTCTTTAAGTTATAGAGTGCAGACAGTTGCTATATATTGAGTGGAGACATACAATGTCTCTCCTTCATAGCCTGGCTTGCTTCACTCAGCAGTAAATCTGTGGAGGATAATATGGAGATGCCTCAAAGATCTATAAATAGAACTACTATATTATCCAGCAATCCCACTACAAAGGACAGGAGACTACTTAGTTGGAAAAGTGCTTGCACATCTATGTTTATTGTGGTATTATTCACAATTAGTAAGACATGGAACTAACCTAAATGTTCACAAACAGAAGAATGGATTGAAAAAGTGTGGCACATATACTCTATGGAATACTAATCTTAATTCTAAAAGGAAATAACATGAAGGCAACCTTATTTTGGTGCCTTTAACCAAGCAAAGATCAGTGGGTAAAAGGACAACAGCACTCCAACCAATAAAAGACTTGATTTGTCCACTGCTTTGCTTGTCTTCTCTCTTTCTTAGCTGTTCATACTGTTCTGGGAACATAGTAGATACTCACTGAACATGTAAGCAACTTCTTATCCATGTCTCCCTCTTTTTTTTCTCTCACCTTCATTGACCATATTTTTATTAAGAAATATTTATTTAATATTACTTATTATTGTTATTATTTAAAATTTGCTATCAGGCATGTGCACTCACCAGAGAGAGAGAGAGAGAAAGAGAAATACAGAGAGAGGGGGAAAGAGAGAGAGAAAGTGAGAAAGCAAGTCATCATGTCTGGGACTCAAATCAGGGTTGACCATGTTGGAATCCAGCACCCTAACCACCACACCACCTGCTGGCTCCAATTGTCCTTAGTTTTCCCTTTCCATTCCTACCTTCTTTTTATATCCCCTTCACTTCATCTTTTCAATTCTCTTATCTTGTTTTTATAATATCTTCCTTGACCTTTTCTGTGTTTTTCTCTTCTCCTAACTATAAGTCCAGACAAGGAAACTGAAATATATTTTTAATAGTTTCTTGAAATTACTGAGTTCATTGTCTAAGCTCTACTTTTAATTTTAAAGTAAATGATGGCAATCTTACCTATGAATATTGGTGTATGTTATGTACATACAACATCCCACACTCATATGCAATGTAATACTATACCTTAGAAATGAAGACAACAATGTAGTTGATTCTAGTATAGTGTACTCCTGTGTTGTTTGTTTGTTTCTTTCTTTCTTTCTTTCTTTCTTACTGTGGTTCCTTCCCTCACATAGCATCTTGGCTCTTCAGAAGTAGCACCTTGACCTATGAATCTGCTCCTGACCTTTCTAAAGATCAATATATCTCGACATTAGCCTTTTTTTATCTTTTGAAATGAATGGAAACAGATGCCAAGCTTTCCCTTTGCAAGCATAAGCATTCTTGGAAGGTGAGAGAAAAGGAACTGTTGGGTCTTATATTTTACACAATTGAACAATCTGCCACCTTGGCACAGCACCCAGGAAAATACATCACGCCTCTGAACGGTTCTTCTCTTATGTCATTATCTATTGTAGACACACAACAGACAAACTCCCCTCCATCAGGGACGCCCAGGACCCTCTGTGTAATGTAGAGCTCTAACACATTATGCCACTTCTTATCTCCCAACCTATTTCTGGGCTCGTTTATATGCATGCAAAAGTGAGTTTCTGTCCTCTGGAGAGCTGGCAGGCACCCTGTGGTCTGATTCCTCTTGTCCCTGAACATTAGACACTCTGTTGCCAATGAAAAGCCGCCAGAGAAATCATGTAGATCGACAGTCTTAGAAATTCCACTTTTATCTCTGTCGATTAGCATGTTTTTTTTTTCTTGCTACTGTCAGCACAGAAAGATGACTAGTTAAGGGAAATGTAAAGTTAATACTGATAGAAAGGCAACTTAGAGAATTACAGAGTTCAGTTTTCAGCAGTAAAAAAAAATAAATAAATAAAAGATACAGTTCTATGACCAGTTTCTCTCCCACAAAATATTGTATGTTCCAGCAGATATTGCTGAAAAGTGAAATTCTTTTATATGTATTTCACTTTGCTATTGTCTTTTGCTTTGAAATGAGGGCTATGTTCTATTAGAATTCTTCAGTTTCTCTCTTTTCAGGGCCCAAGCTCTTGGGCTCAGGACCCACGTTAATTGCCTTCACATTCTTGCCTGAGCACTCCCTGCCTCTGTTCCTACCCCTCCACACTATTGAATTCTTTCTCAAGTGTCAACAGCGACCTCCTACTTACCAGATCCAATCTCTCCTCTGTTTTCATCCTCCTGACCTCTTTATGGCTTTTGACACCTGCTCCTCCTTTTTTTAGGCTTCTCTTGGTTTCCACAAGGACTCTGCACTCCTTAGTTCTGCAGCCTTAAAGAATGATTCTTTGTCTTCTTTGATAGTTTTCCTCCCCACCCCCAACACCCCTCAACCAAACTGTGAATTTCCCCAAAGCTCTGATCTTGGTCTTCAGTCCTTCTCTACACTTACTCCATGTTCTCATTTTCAATGAGCTTCACTCTGTGTGTGTGTGTGTGTGTGCGTGCGTGTGTGTGTGACACATATATATCACCAATTACCAACCCCAGTGCTGCTAATTCAAATGACAGAGTATTATTTTGAATTATCTACAGAGGATATTTTGCTTACCATTATATCCACAATGGAGCACACTGACTGAAATGCTGTCTCTTTGTACATACCAGGGTACTTGAAAAGTTAATGAAAAATAGAATTAAAGTATGTGTTTATTGTGGCACATTTTTAAAAATCCATGTACAGTTTTCTCATGCTATGCATTTTCCATGAACATTTTAAAGACTGCATATGTACTTTATGGAATTTCCAAATTTGAAATGAGATTTAAATTTGATATTTCAACCTATATCTTAATGAGGTGTCAAGTTAAGACATCTAATTAATACATTTCTGTGAAGCCAAAGACAGTTCTAGAGAATCTGATCTAGCGTTTTCCTCACTGTGGATTAAAAAGAGCTCTTTCCAGTGGATAGAAGGAATCATTGGATTTATTGTTTGGTATATCCATTTAGTAGTTTGGCTTCTATCTTCCATTGCAATTTTTAAAAATATTTCTTTCTTTTCTTTCATGACAGAAAATGCATACACATGCACGAAAGAGTGAGATAAAGCCCCCTCCAACAGTGTCTGTTCATGCTGCAATCTTTTCACCTCCAGTTCTCAATCCCATCAAGATCATGGTCATGCCAACAAGCCCAGCAGGAAGTTATAGCATTTGGGATTCAAACTCAAGTCGACCATGTGAGATTCGGCTTCCCCTACATAGCACCCAACCACTGTGACAAGGGGCAGGCCCATATTAATCTTTGATTAGAGGTTCTCTTTAGAAATAATCCAACAGTAATTATTTTTTATTTTTTAGGATTATTTATTTAATCTTATTTATTATTATTATTATTATTTTCAAATTTGCTATAGGGCATATGCACTCCCCAGAGAGAGAAAGAAGCAAAGTGAGAAAGCAAATTGCCAGGTCTGGGGCTGAACCACAGTCAGCCAGGTGGGAGTACAATGCCTTAACCACCACACCAACTGCTGGCCCCAAGAAAAGGTATCTTAAGACCAAAAATAAGAAAAATATCTTTACAGATTATTGGTTTCAAGTACTCCCTTAGGAGAAACTATGACAAAATACATATGCTAAAACTTAATAACTTAAAACTCCATAATAATTTGTGTCCATTGAAGTATCTTTGACATCAAAATTAAGATAATAATATACATATAATTGCTTTTTAAATTATACATAAGCAGCATAGATATAAAAGAAAATCTGTTCCCAAGATAAAATTGTGTAGTAAAACAAATTTCCTTCCTACCTTCTACATATCTTTCTGAGTCCTTCTTCCATATTAAAGGTAATTATTTCTCTTTTGATTCACTTTTTGTTTCTTTTCCTTTTTTTTTTTAGAGTTTTGCTATAGGGCGTATGTGCTTGCCAGAGTCACAGAAAGTGAGAAATCACCCCCCAGGGGATGGCCATACTGCAAGCCCTTCTTCTCCATTCTCTTCTTGGGATTTTGGGCACATATGCACACTTGCTTGGTGTGAATTTCAAGCCACCAGGTTCAGGACTCGAACTGTGGTAGACTATATAGGAGCCCAGCAATGTAACCATTATGCCATCTGCAGGTACCCTAACTCACTTTTAAGAAGAGCTCTTAGGCCTATAAAAAAATAAAATACCACCAAATGGACTGCCACACACAGGGCAACCCTTACCCAAAGTTTTTCGGGGTCCAAGATCACACCTTTTTTCCTCTGCCATTCTTACTTTGCCAACATCTCTCATTCCTTAAATAGTGAAAAACAACAAACAAAACAAATCTGATGATCGCCATAAAAAACACGCACACTGGGGTAATGAATGACTGAGAAGGTCAATATTTTCATAGGTTCTTTTCCAATATGAGCTAATTAACAGTCTTGAATGTGATTTTTGAGCTGTCAGAAGCTTAGATTTGAGTAAGTCCTCAGTGGTCAAATTACTGCTCAAAAGTTTATCACAAGGAGGTGCTTTATCATTCCACCTGTAATTTACTATTCCTTGAAGGACAAGTGGATAATAGTGTTAATTGTTTTCAGTAATTTTAGTGACCCATTTGATGATGGGTTCTATCATCAAGCCACCCTTCCCTCTGTCACTGCCAGAGCAAGGCATTGCATCCTGTGTGGTGGTGGTTGTTTGATCTCCTACAGGATTTCATTTTCAGATAATTTTCCTAGGTACTATTATATATGATCATAAAAATAATAATAATGATAATACACAGTCCCCTCCCTTAAGAATGGTTAGTCAGATGTTCAAACTCATTGTTCTGGCGTGCAGATTAGCAAACACTTCTTGAAAAAGTCCAGATTATAAATATTTCAATCTTTCTTGGCCAAAAGGCAAAATCAAAGATGTTATGTAGCTGTTTACATAATAAGAGAGAAAACAAATTTCCACACATATTTTATTAATGAAATTTAAAACTTTATTTATGCACATTGAAAATTAAATTTTATGTTATGATTTTGTGTTATGAAATATTCTTCCTTTTATTTCTTTCCCCAACCATTTAAAAATGTAAAAACAATTCTTAACTTGTGGGTAATCTGAAAAAGTAATGGGAGGGGTGAATGGGAATGGAGAGTAGTGGATCTGGTTGCAGTTTGTCACAATCTGTTTTACGAAAGAACTTAGGTGGCCCCAGTTCCTCCATTCAAGTTTCTGACAAAAGAAATAGAATTTACCATTGATACCTTTGAATTGGGTATCCATGATCTGTGAGGTTCTGTAGTTAGTAATACATGATCTCTCAATCAGGTCTCTCTTGAGTGGTTGTGAGTCACAACTAGCTAAATTAAGTAAACAGAAGCAAAAATGAGGGTTATATTGGCTAGAACAAAAGGAACAGTGACAGACCTAATGTTAGAGATAATTTCAAGTGGGACTTGAAGCAGTCAAGATTTCCTACCCCTGTCTTTCCTTGGCTTTTCTGAGTACAGATTTCACTCTCAGCCACTATGTAAAGGTCTTCTCCACATGGTGGGGAATATAGCTCCAGGCAGGTTTAGACTCACATTATGCCAACTTACCCACCTCGAGAGGATGGTTTCTTCCTCCCTGGTTTGGGATATGAATTCCCAGGGAGAATGGCTGCAGCAGATGCTGTCAACACCTCACTCATATCCCCTCAGGGTTAGGACAATTTTTCATGCATCCGTCTCTCTCCCATGAGTTGTCACTCCCAATAGCCAGCGCTTGCATCTCTTTGTTGGAGTACTTCCCCTCAGGCAGCTGGAACCAGCTAGGCCTGTGCACTCAGATGCTACAGGTGCCTGGAATCTCTGGCAGGTAGCCCTTAAACAATGAGCAAAAGGTATGGAAATACACACTAGCTCCCTTACCCAAAAATGAAGTGTATTCTACATAATTTTCAGAACTTTCCTATAGGATTGGGCCCAAAATACCTATGCAGAAAAGAAGGTACAGAGCAGGACAAAAAACTGTTAGTCTAAGAAAGGCCCGATTGCAAGATTAGCCCTTGTTTGGCATCTGAGAACTTAGAATATGGGAGGGTTTCCACCATTCTCCAATAAAAGCTGTGCCTAAACTCTTTGTACAAACAATGAGTTTTATGCCAAACACCTGCTTTCCTTCTGGGAGCTTGAAATTTCGGTATGTGCTGGACAGTTCCCAGTAAGAAGCCTGAGCTTTGAGTCTTTATTGGGTTACCCTGGTTGGCAGCTTTTCATGGGTATTGTCACAATCTCTTTACTGGAAAAATTGAGCATCCTGTGTGACTCCACCAGAAGACAACTCTTGAAAGCTTGTGCCTCTGTTCCTTCACCCAAGGTGCCTTTTCTCTGCTCATTTTTCTTTGTATCCCTTCACTGAAGCCAATCATAGCCCGAACTAAGGACAACCATATGCCAAGTCCTGTGAGTGCCTAGGGACTCACTGAACCAGTGGCTTCGGGGACTGCTAACACAGTACCCTTTAAGGATCCTTCTTGACACTACCCTTGCATGGCTTTCTCACCTGTTACAATTTCTCTCCTCCTCAGCTTTCCTGTAGAGTTTCCTTGGGAATATTTCCTAATAAACTGCTTTCACACATTCTACACTTCAGGTCCACTTCTAAGAAACCCAATCTGAGACAGATTTTCATTGTTCTAAGTCTTCATTTCTGTAATCAAGAATACCATGACTGCCCAAATCTTGGCTGCATGCTCATACCAGACCCGTAGCCAGGGAGAAAATGGCCTTTCTCCAGAAGTCAGAGAAAGGGAGGGCAAGTGCTGGACAAACCAAACTAACCTTGGGTCATCGGGAAAGTCATGACACATTTTATGTAGAAAAATACGTCATGACTTTCCTGACAACCGAACACCTAAACTACAAATAATATGACCCTTTCCCCAAGATAGAAAAGATAGTAAGCTAACAAAGTATAAATAGCATGATATTTTTGAAGAAATAGCCTCACCTGAAAATTCATTTTTTCTCTTTTATTGGCCACTTTTTTCTCAAACTAAGATTTTATTATTTCACATAAATACAGTTTACAAGATTAGAAGAAATACACTTTTGTTCAAATGAAAAGTTTGCCCTTTTGCAAATTTTGTTAAGTGCTTCCCTCATATCCACTTTTCAATATCTCACTCAGATTTGCACCTCAGAATAATTGACAAATTACTTTGTGTCACAAAATTCCAACAGAAACTCTAAACATTAAATACAAAGTTATACTGGACCTAATTTATCAAGCTGAAATTCCGTTATGGGCTTACTGAATCATTAAAAAAAAAATCAAACAAACAAACAAACTAAACAGGCATCATTTAACATGTGCTCCATAGATTCCATATCCATAAGCACTTTTTCTTAAAGGTTTTTGCCATAGGGCATGTGCACTCACCAAAGAGAGACAGTGAGAGGGAAAGTGAAAAATCATGCCCAAGGGGGGATGGCCACATTACAATCCTATTTTTCCCGCATTGTATTGATTCACAAAATATCTTATTAATCTAAATACTTTCAATAGTAAGTTCAACTGATATATCTGTGAACAAAAGTTGACTTTAGGCATGAAACTCTGTGGATAGAATGAATGTACTATAAAATAGCACATAGCTGAGGCTATATAGCTTACTGTGGTTACCAAATAGGTATTTTTTAAAATATATATTTTTAATTTCAAGAAAGGCAGTTTTAGCTTTAATAAATCAAAATAAAAAAATGTTAAGAGAACTTTGCTTAGTACTTAAAGCCAGGAAACAGGTTAGGATTCTGTTTGAATAGTACGTACATAGACCTGTCCACAACTAAAGAAAAGACAAAACTCTTTAGTATTGCAAAACAAAGCATAGAAGGTCAGTAATGTTTTAGTCAAAAGTCATAAAATTCTGTTTCACCAGTTCAAGCTAATGTACTTTATCTTCTACTGTGGTCTGATCTCTCAATTTAAAATCGGAAGATAACATTCAACTCTGTACTTGTCCCTATCATTAAGCTGGCTGTTTTTTTAGCTGTTTTAGAACTCTTATTTCTGTGTGTCTGTATTTAATTTTCTGGGATAGCACTCCCTTCGGAACTTCTTGGAGAGCTGGTCTGGTGCTGGTAAATTCTTTCAGGTTTTGTTTATCTGAGAATGTTCTTGTTTTTCTTCCCATATGAAGGATAATCTTGCTGGGTATAGCATTCTTGGTTGAAATTGTTTTTCACTCAACACTTTGGATATAATTTGTTTCCAATGAGAGGTCTGCTGTTATCCTGATGGTATATCCTTGTAGGTAACATGATGTTTCTCTCTTGCTTGTTGGAGTATCTTGTCTTTGTAGTTTTGGTCAATCTGGTTTTAATATGTCTTAGAGAAGATCTTCTTGGGTTGATCTTCCTTGGGTTCCTTTGTATTTCTTGGTTCTGGACCTTTGAATGCCTCTCTAGCCTTGGGAAGTTTTCTTCCAGGATTTCATGGAATAGATTGTCAATGCCCTTATTAGTCTCTTCACCTGGGATATCGATTATCTGGATGTTTGGACATTTAATGGTATCTAGTTTTTTTTTTTTTTTAAAGCTTCTTTTTTATATTTATCTTATTTTATTTGTTCATTTATTTTTTAATTTGACCAGGGAGAGACAGAGGGTGAGAGTGAGAGAGAGAGAGGAAATGAGAAAGCAAGCCACCAGATTCAGGACTCGAACCCTGGTCGGCCATGTGCGAGTGTCCAGCACTTAACCACCATGCCACCTGCTGGTCCCGATATCTAGTATTTCTCATATATTATTCTCATTTTTGGGGGGCTGTTTTCTCAGTTTTTCTGGTGGATTTTACTAGTCCAGTGATCCTGTCTTCTACACCTGAGACTCGATTTTCTGTATGATCAAGTCTGCCTTTAATACTTTCAAAGGAGGTTTTGACTTCCTGTATTAAAGCCTTCATCTCCAACAGTTCCACTTGACTCTTTTTTATGGTGTGTATTTCCTCTTTCAACTCTCACAAGAAATTCCTCACCTCCTGGGACTCATCGGCTTTTTCCTTCTAGTGTTCATTGTCCCTCTTCTCTTCCATCTCTGTTAGTTTTGTCATTATGAATACTCTAAATTCTTTATCAGACGTTTCCATGATTTCCATTGTACTGTCTGTGGATGAAGACGAGTTATTCTTTTCCCTAGGATGTAAGATATTTTCTTGGTTTTGCATATTTCTTGTTACCTTGCGGTGATTTCTAGTCATCTGATGGATGGTGCATTTCTTCCTAATTCTTAAAGTTCAGTCTGAGCGATCAGAGGTGCACAGGAAGATATGGTCTACAAACTCTTTAGCGTTGCGTTTTTCTCCCTTTGTGACACAGATTCAGTGGGAGTTGAGGAATATGAGGACTCAAATAGGATTCAGATTTGGCAACTGTTCATTTAGACTTGTCCAGACACTCAGTAGGTGAAAGCTGAGCAGCAAAGTGATGATGAAAAAGAAAAAGGATAAGAAAATAGAGAAATAGACAAAGAAAAAAAGAAAAATGGATAAAGCAAACAAAAAAGTTATTTATTTGTTAATTATAAAAAGCAAAAAATGAAATCACTAGATCTCAGCTCTCATGGCATACTCAGTCTTCTTCTGGCCTGCCTTTTTTTTTTTTTTTTTTTTTTAACCAGGGTAGATTCTCAGCAGAACATCTTCATTGCTCTCATCTCTGAAATCACTAGATCTCAGCTCTCAAGAAAAACATTCTTAAGGCTTTTAAATCAATTTATATCAATTTGCTTATAAAAAATAATCTGGATCATACTACTAACATCTTGTTATTCACTTTGGTTTTTTTTTTTTTTTTTTAGGTTTTTGCCATAGAGCATGTGTGTTCACCAGAGAGAGATGGGGGGGGGGAATGTGAGAAATCACTGCTCAGGGGGTATGACCACATCACAGACCGCTCTCCTGCATCATACTTTTGAGATTTGGGGGCATGCACATGCATCCAGTGTAATTTTCAAGCTGCCAGTTCTAGGACTCAAACTGTAGTGGCCACATCGGAATCCAGCACCTTAACCACCTTGCCACCTGCTGAGCCAGTCATTCACTTTTAAAAAAAAAATGTGTCACAAATGTCTTCCTTGGTCATATACAGAAATCATATTTGCTATAATGGTCACATACCATTCCGTGTTACGATCATCATTCATTGAATAATTTTTCTATTAATAGTGCATCTGGGTTGTTTCTGATATTTTACTACCCAAACAATTATGTAGTCACATATGATGGTATATATTTCTTTTCTTTTCTTTTTCTTTCTTTCTTCCTTACTTTTTGTTTTGTTTTGTTTTTTTGAGAGGTTTTTGCTATAGGGCACTTGCGCTTGCCAGAAACACAGAGAGAAAGAGAGACAGAGAGTGAGAAATCACCCTCCAGGGAGATGGTCCTGCTGCAATCCTTTCTCCTCCATTCTCCTCTTGGGATTTTGGGCATGTACGCACACATGCCCGGCATGAGTTTAAGCCACCAGGTCCAGGATTCGAACTGCGGTCTACTACATTATGCCATCTGCTGGTCCCGATATTTCTTTTTTCTTTTTTTTTTTTTTTGGTATACATTTCTTTACAATCTGTAAGGGATTACTAGAGGATAAATCTCTAGAAGTCAATTGGCTAAATCAAAACATGTTCATTTACATTTTGAAAATAATTTTTAAATCTGCTCGAAAGGGGTGGGACCATTTTAACTACCTAGTGTACAAGAGGGCTGCTTTCCCTGTACCTTTACCAACATTAAGTATTTTAGGTCTCTAAAAGTTTTTCCACCCTCATGAGAAAACTGCACTTTTAATTTGATAATTAGTTATTTTGGGCATCTTTACCAAAGTTTGTTGTCATTTATAAGTCTACCTTAATATATTATCTTTCCACGTACTTTTTCTATTTTAAAATTAAGCTAATCTCTTTTTATCTAAAATGGTCATTTTATAGATTTTGAATATTAACCCTTTATCAGTCATTATGATACTATATTTTTCCCATTTTCACTTCTCCTTCAGTTTGTTCATGTAACTTTTTTATTATAAATTCCAGACTCTAAAATATTTTCTTATCACATTTGTTCATTTCACTCATAGTTTTTCTGTTTGCTATGTTAATAAAAAATATTTTCTACCTCCATAAACAAATACATTTTCCTGTGTTTTATAATAAATCGATACAAAATTCATCTTTCTCTTTGCATCACTTTATTTCTTCTTTGAAGCGTACCTTAAAATATGTGCCCCTTATATTCAAATTCCACTTAATCATCACTTAGTCTGGCTAAGTACATTTCTTTTTTTTTCATCTTTACTCACAGCCAACCCTCCATTCTCATAAATTCCTTATCTGAACTTCACTCAATTTACCTAATTGGTTTCTCTCCATCCATCTGAGGCTGAAGGGAGTGAGCATGCTTTTTCAAGTGCAGATTCATTAGTTACATACAGAAGATGAGTTCTGCCCTTTTCACATAATGCTTTTCTTTCCAACTAAATTAATGGAGACCATGTTTCCTGCCCTATCACACAAAAATTCCAATTTGTACTCATGTCTCTTTAACTGAATCAAGTATGCCAAAAATTGAAGCATTGTCCTGTCTCCACTTTCCTCTTTGCCTCTATTGGGTTCTTTCTCTTGCCTCCCTGACTTGTATTACACGTATCTATTATAGTTACCTAATCAATTTATTTTCTAGGGCTGCCACAAAAAAATCACCACAAGCCATGTGGCTTAAAGAACAGAAATGTGTTGTCTCACAGATCTGGAGACTGGAAGTTCAAAATCAAGGCATTGGCCAGGTTGGTTCCTCCGAGGGCTGTGAGGGAGAACCTTCCATGCCCCTCTCCTAGTTTCTGGTGAGTTGCTAATATTTGGCACTCCTAAGCCTGTGTAAGCTTCACCCTGGTCGTATCTTCATCACCAGTTATTCTCTCAGTGTGCCATCTATGTCCACTTCTGTCATTTTATAAGGACACAGATCATATTGGATTAGAGGCCCATCCTGTTCCAATATTTCATCTTAATTAATTACATTTTCAATGACCCTATTTCCAAATAAGGTCATATTTTGAGGTACTGGAAATGAAGAGTTTAACATATAAATTTGGGAGTGGGGTAGGGACACAAGTAAATGTATAACATCTAGGTTCAAATTGTAAAAAACACCTTTGTTGTCTAACCCTCTAATCGTACAACTTCCAGCAATGGCACTCAACCCCCACGTCCCACTGAAGGTCCTGTTATCCCCATCTCTTTTTTTCTTTGTTAAGAAGGATTTGCCTTAGGGCATGTATGATTGCTGGAGAAAGAGAGAGAAACAGACAGTGAGAGGGAACGTGAGAAATCACCCCCACTGGGAGGATGGCCACACCGCAATCTCTTCTCCTCCATTATTCTCCCAGAATCTTGGGCATACACTCACATACACCTGGCGTGAGTTTCAAGCAACTAGGTCCAAGACTCCAACCATAGTTGACCATGTGGGAGTCCGTAACATAACCGCTACACCACCTGCTGACCCCTTATCCCTATCTTTTATCAATAGCTCAGGTTCTCTTTGCCTAGCTAATTTTCCATTTCTCTGATTATCCTAAACCCTAGAAATGTATTGGACAGAACTAAATTACCACTGGTAAATTTTAAGTGACTCTTCATTTCCTATAATTAAAATGCAGGTAGCGGGCCAGCCAGGTGGTATGGAGGCTAAGGCATTAGATCCCATATGACCAACAATGTGGTTCAAGTCTGAGGCCCCATGGCTTGAAAAGACAGTGGGTGCAGGTGCGTGCCCAAAATCCTAGGAGGAAAGTGGAGGAAAGAGATTACAGTGTGGCCTTCCCATCTGTGGGGGAAGTGGTTTATCATTTTCCCTTGGGTCTGTTTCTCTCTTACTCTTTCCAGCGAGGTGCACATGCCCTGTAGCAAACAAACTAACAAAGCCAAGTGGCTTACTTTGGCATTCTAGTGATGCTTAGCCTTGTCTCTGCTAAAAAGTAAAGCCTGAAACAAGAACAAGAATTCCTGTAGTATATTTTTGAAAGTAATTGTAAAGAACAACTGTAATCTAAGAAGAGTGAAATCAGGAAATGCCCATTCAAGGATGTGTTAGGGAAATGCTGTGGGCTACTGAGACTTGAGCTGATTTTATTGGAGACTTGGAGGACTCATGGAGAACAGGTCTTTGAAATGTCTGCCTAATAAATGAAAGAAATAGGCATTTACAAACAACCTTCCTATCCCCCGTGCCCTATTGGTCAAAGGTTGCCCCACATACTTTATCAGAACGATTGAGCAGGTTCTATGGAAAGTCCATGAGGCACAGGAACTCAGGTCAGGAAGTGAAAGAAAAGTTGTGAAGCTGACCTGTGCTGTCGGATTATCCCTCAGACAGCTGATTCCATAGCTAGGGCTGGAGAACACCAGTGGGCCGATGAGATGTCAGGCGGGGCATGAGGAGGCTCCAGGTGGGCGGAACACAGAGTTTGTCTTGAAATCAGACTTCTGTATCTTAAAAGTACATTTTATAATATGCACAGAGACCTCAGATGAAGCCTTTGGAAGATAGGAAAAGAGATCACCAATTTCCTGGGGAAAAATTTAAAATGTCAAAGTTTTCTGACCACTGCCAATATTAAACATATGGCATTCATGTCAGTGTTGATATTTGAAATAAAGAACACAAAAACAAGAAAGGGAGATGGGTAACAAGATTAGAAAAGATATCTTCTGTTTGAAGAGTGTTTAGTTACAAGTGCCGCAGGGAAGTTAAGTGGCCATGTTCACCAGACAGCTAGGAAAAAAAAATGCTTCATAGCTCAGGTATGGTCTGGAACTAAAATTAGAAAGTTATCTGTGAAGATGACTTAAATTTTAAAAAGTCAGAGACATAAAATTGGAATTAGAAGAAAAGAGAAAGAAACCAAATAAAATAATTTAAATACCATTTATATTTAGTTTGGAAAGATGAAGTATCAGACAATGAGTCATAAGATAGACAAAAGAAGTAAGAGAATCAAGAGGATCTTGTGTCAGAGAAGTCAAGAAAAAAGAATTTTAAGGACAAGGGAGAGGTCAATAATACCAAACGCTGCAGAGCTGCAAAGAGGCTAAAGGAATTGAGAGTAAATAAATCTGTGGTGGTAGGTTGTCTATGCTGGGAAACAAAGAAGGATTATTGCAGAAAATATCCAGATGACTTTATAATACATTTATTGAATGCTTACCAAGAGCTCAGTACCATGTTACCTGCAACTTGTGTGTCCCTTAGTAAGCATACATGATCATTGATTGGGATGAGACTAGAATATAAGGTATCTGGTAACAACATAGTAAAAAATGAAGCTATATGTACTTACATTTTAGTGTTTTTAAAAAGAATTGAATATATAATATCCATTGCACAAAAGTTTCATAAAATTTTTATTTTTATTTATTTATTTTTTATCTTTATATTTATTTATTTATTTATTTTTGGAGAGGTTTTTGCCATAGGATGCATGCGCTCACCAGAAAGATAGAAACAGACAGAGAGACAGAAAGTGAGAAATCACCCCCCCCCCCAGGGGGGATGACCATGCCCCAATCCCTTCTCCATTCTCCTCTCAGGATCTTGCACACACACACCCAGCATGAGTTTAAGCCACGAGGTCCAGGACTCGAACCGCAGTCAACTACATGGGAGTCCAACAACATAGCCATTACGCCAGCTGCTGGTCCCAAGTTTCATAAATTTTAAAGGCAACTTGTTTTATTTTGAAGTAAGTATAGATTTAAAGACAGTTATAAGAACTAATACAGAGAGATTCTATGGGCTGTTTACCCAGTTTCTCCCAATGGTAACATTATGCAAAAGCATGGCAAAATACAACAAGTAGAATACTGGCATTGGTATAGTTAAGACACAGAGCATTCCCATTCCTTTTCATTGCTCAGGAGTATTTCATGGTTTGAATCTACTATAGTTTCATCATCTAAATTGGTTCCAGTTTTGGCCATGATGAATAAAGCTACAACAAATATTACTGACAATATACAGGTTTTTATGTAAACATTATTTCTCTTGGGTAAATGCCCAGGTATGCAATTACTAGGTAGTCACATGTTTTGTTTGTTCAAAATACTTAAAAACTGAGTGGCCGTACCATTTACATTCCTACCCAGGAATGAATGAGTGATCCAGGTTGTCCACATCTTTGCCAGCCTATGGTCTTGCCATGGTCATTTACTTCAGCCACTGTGACAGCTATGTAGTGATAGCTCATTTGGCTTTAATTTGTGTTTTTATAGTGACTAGCAGCCCTAAACATCTTTTCATGTGCTTAGTTGCCATTTGAGAATATCAGACATCTTTGGTGAAATATTATTTTGTCATTTTGTCATTTTGTGTTCTTTGTCCATGTTCTAATTAAATTATTTATTTGTAAACTTAAGTGATGGGCCAGCTGCTGGTGTGGTTGGTAATTAAGGCACTTAATTTCACATGGCCAAGTTTGTGGTTTGAGTCCCCAACCTGGGACCTGAAAATCAAGCTGGGCATGTGTGTGCCCAAAAAGTCCTAAGAGGAGAATGGAAGAGAAGGGGTTGCAGACATGGCCATCTCCCTGGGGGTGTTTTTTCACTTTCTCTATCTCTCCACATGCCCCATAGCAAAACTTAAGAAAAAAAATAACTATTGAATTTTGAGAATTCCTTATATATGATAGATACTACATATAAAATTAGTAGTTTGCAAATATTTTTCCCTCTGTGTCATGTTGTTTTATTCACTTAAAGTGTCTATTATAGAGCAAAAATTTTAAATTTTGATGAAGTACATGCATTATTTTTCCTTTTTTTATGATATGCTTTGGTATAAAATCTAAGAATTCTGTCTAGTCCTAAAATTCTGAACGCTTTCTTACATGTTTAATATAAGTTTGACAGTTTGGATTTCAGTCTCTGATTTATTTTTGAGTTAAATTTTTATCAGATATGAGAATTAGAGTTAACTCAAATTCCGTTTTGTTTTCCTTTGTTTTGCCTCTGGATGTCCAATCTCTCTTGAGCATTTGGTGAACGGCTTCTTTTCTCTACCTTAAATTAGTTTTGCACCTTTGTCAAAAGTAAAGTGGGCATATTTTTGTGGGTCAGTCTCTGAGTTTTCCATTCTGTCGAATGATCCCCTCTACAGGTTAAGTACCACACTGTCTTAATTACTGTGTCTATATAATAAGTCTTAAAACTAGATGGAATGATTCTTCTCATCCTCCCCCTTTTTAAAACCTATTCTATTTTTTTTTTGCCTTTCCATAAAGTTTTAGAATAACTTTATCTTGAACTACAAAGAAAAAAAGGGTCTATTGTATAACAATTTGGGGAGAATCAACATCTTTGTTGAGTTTTCCAATCCTTGGGCAGGGTATGTCTCTCCATTTACTTAATTTTTTTTCTTTTTTAAAAATCATTGTTATATAGTTTTCATTATACAACTTCTGCTCATGTTTTCTTAAATTGGCACCTAAGCATATGAGTTTTGAGAAATTATAAGTGGAATTCATTGCAGTTTTAATTTTATGTCTATGTATTCATTGCTAGTATGTAGAAATACAATGTACTTTTGCTTTTTTTTTTTTTTTTGGTGCTCTGTGAAATCTTTCTGCATTTCTTTGTTTCATGGTTTGTCATTTCTGTAGATTCCTTGAATTTTCTAGACAAGTATATCATCACCAGTAGGAGTTTTACCTCTCCTTTCCTGGCACATACATATTCTTCTTTCCTTCTGCTTTCATACAGAATCAGGTAGAACTTCTAGCACTATATTAAATGAGTGGTGAGACTAGAAATTCTTACCTCATGTCTGATCTTAGAGTTAGAGCATTTGATCTTTCACCATTAAGTATAATAATTACTGGTTTTTTTTGTTGGTTTGTTTGTTTTTAATACTCTTTGTCTATTGAAGTTTTCTATTTTTTTAAGTTTTTATTATAAATGGAATAAATTTCTTAATTTTAAATATTCATTTCCTGATGCATTTGGGCCCTTTTCAATTTTACATTTTTTTTTTTTTTTTTTAGAGATTTTCGCTATAGGGCGCGTGCACTCGCCAGACAGACAGAGAGAGACAGAGAGACAGAAAGCGAGAAATCACCCCCCAGGGGGGATGGTCACGCCGCAATCCCTTCTCCTCCATTCTCCTCTCGGGATCTTGGGCACGCACGCACACGCGCCCAGTGTGAGTTTTAAGCCACCGGGTCCGGGACGCGAACCGCGGTTGACTACGTGGGAGTCCAGCGACATAGCCATTACGCTAACTGCTGGTTCCCTCCATTTTACATTCTTATAAAATGCTTGGGAAAAACCTAAAGGCTTGAAGAGAGACTTGAGGAAGATAGGAGACAGAGAGGGAGGAATGAATTCAAGGTAGAGAAATACTATGGCCAATGACTAAGTAAAACAATTCATTGGGAGGATAAAGAAGAAAGAATTTTATTTCTAAAATGTTTATGTTGACTATGTGTAAATTTAATAAATTATTTGTCAGATGCTACTGTACTTACTTCATTGTGTTTTCAGATCTTCCCCAAATCATTTGACTTTGAGTCATTGAAGTACAATGATGTAGAAGAAAAATCATGGAATGGAGAACAAAAAATAAGAGATGGGCACTTGTTGCCTCTCACTGCATAGTATCATGGGTAAGACTCCTTTTTGCTCAGATCCACTGCTTCTATGTCTGTGAGAAATTATACCCTAGACAAGGATCCTTGAGAATACCCATGAAGCAGCTTAACTAGTCAGAAGCCATGTCTCTAAGACCTTTCATCAATTACTCGGCCATTTTAAAATATATTTGGTACTCTGACCAGACTTTCACGTATTTAAAAGTTGCTTAGTTTGTTTTTTTTTCTTTTTTGAGAGATTTTTGCTATAGGACATGTGCACTTGCCAGAGAGACAAAGAGGGAGAAAATAAGAAATCATTCCCTGAGGGGATAGCCACATTGCAATCCCATATTCTACATTCTCTTCTTGGGATTTTGGGCACACATGCACACACACCCAGCCTGAGTTTCAAGTCACCTGGTCCAGGACTCGAATCATGGTCAACCCACATGGGAGTCAGTGCCTTAACCACTACGCCACTTGCTGGCCCCTGTTTAGTCATTTTTATTATTTTGTTTTGTTTTGTTTTTGTTAAAGGATATGTGTACACTTGAGAGAGAGAGAGAGAGAAACTGAGAGAGAAGGGTGGAGTAAGCATCTTCCACGGTAATGATTATGACACAATTCTTTCTCCTCCATCTCTCCTTCCTTTCAGGGTTTTGGATGCACTCACATGCTTCTGGCATGTTTCCAGAGCCACTGGGTCTGGGACTTGAACTGTGGCCATGTGGGATCCAGCTGCCTTAGCTACCAGGCGATAGAGTGAACCAATAAAAGTTGTTTACCTTTTAACGTAAACATTTTTTTAAATTCAAAACACACAAAATAAAGATTTGAAAATAATAAAAAGGGTGTATGACTTATACTATATTATTTTCCCACTGTAATATTATGTATTGTATATTTTCTTACTATTTTTGATATTTTATTGTCTGAGAGTATGAATTTACTCTTTTCCTCTTCATTTAATGCCATACACTATGATCATAAAAATAACCCAAGTCTCTCCAGAAAACTCATGTAAATTGGTCTTGTTTGTAAGATAGAGACTCAGAAGCTACTTTCCCAAGAACACTTTCAACAACAACAACAAATATTTGTAAAAGGGACAAAAAAAAAAAAAAATAGAAGTACCCCCCATATGAACAGATTGCACCAGCTTCCAACTGCATTGAGGCTGGAGTGGTTTCACTCATTAGTAAATATTTCACACCTTCCTTAGAACTGGAGAAAATCCGAATCTGTGCCAGGCCTTTTACTCTGTATAGATATTTAAATTGGTCGGTTTAGCACTGTCCTAATGGAATATCACACATTAACAATACCTCTGTTGAAGTTTATAAACAGTAGAAGTTTATTTGGCTCATGGCTCTGGAGGCTGGGAAGTCCAAGATCAAGGGGCCTTCTTGCTGCATCACAACATGATGGAAGGCATCACATGGTTGGGGTACACACACAAGAAACAGTAGAGAAGGGGGTTGAATCATCCTTTTAGCAGAAACTCACTCCTACAATAGCTAACCCACTCCCAAGGTAATGGCATCATTCCATTCATGAGGACAGAGCATAAGTGACCCCATTACCTCTTAAAGGTCTCATTCTTAACACTGTTGCACAGGGAATCAAATTTCCAAAACATGAATTATGGGCACACAATCAAACCACAGCAACACTAACTTCTCTATTTCTACTTTGTACAAGGAAGGAACAGAAGATATGAGAGAGAGAGAACTGAAACCCATGAATAATTAAATTAGCAGTAGGCTACAGTAAAAGAATGACTTAAACTAATATATCAATATCTTTTAAAAATATGTTAATATATATTTAAAGAATAAAATAATTTAAAGAATTATTTTATTTAACTTTACTTATTTATTTTTAAACTTTGACCAAAGAGGTACAGAGAGAATGCACAAGAGAGAGAGAGAGAAAGTGAGAAAGCAAGTCACCAGGACCAAGACTCTAACTGTGGTCAGCCTTAACCACCATACCACCTGCTGGCCCCTGAAAATATCCTAATATATTTTAAATTGCTGCATGCTTGCCAGAGGGAAATAAAGCACACCCTGCAATGTCCCTGCAATGAGGTGTGCTCTTTTCTTTCACTTCTCTATCCCATCTGGATTTGGGGCAACACACATGCACAAACCAGGCATGTTTTTCCAGCAGCCGGAGGCAGGATTTGAACTATGCTCAGCCATGTGGGATGTGACTCCATATGCACAGGGCTTATTCACTGCACTATGAATACCTTGAAACAGAAAGGTATCAAGTAATTTAAATACCAGGTAATTTGATTGTCACTTACACATACATCTCCAGGTACCTACCACCCTCTCTCATTTCTCAACATAGAGAACATTGCATGAGTAATGGGCTTTGGATGAATATTTGTGAAATTAATGAAACAATCAACAAATGAAAAGCTTAGATTTAAGGTAAGGTAGATAGAAGCATTTTAATAAAAATCTAGTCATTTTATTCTAATTCCATTAAGTTAGTTATAATAATTAAGCTATAGGGATATATCAATATATATTATCTGAGTAATTTAAAAAGATAAAAATATAAAGAATAAAGGCCTTTCGAATCATGCTTGCTTTATCTATTAATTTCTGACATTATATATTTGTTTATGTTTGTTTGTACCTCCCAGTAGTTTATAAGTTCTGTGAAGGCAGAAATTTGATCTTGCTCACTCTCAAAGCCTGAGCACCTATTCCTGGCATATAATAGGTAGACAATAAATATTTGTCTAAAGAAGAATGACTGAGGGGACATAATGACTTGAATGTGAAGACATGGAACTATCTTATAAACATATTTTAAAAATAAGGATGGAGGGACCAGCAGTTAGTGTAATGGCTATGTCACTGGACTCCCATGTAGTCGACCACGGTTCACGTCCCGGACCTGGTGGCTTAAAACTCACGCCGGGCGTGTGTGCGTGAGTGCCCAAGATTCCAAGAGGAGAATGGAGGAAAAGGGATTGCGGCGTGGCCATCCCCTCTGGGGGGGTGATTTCTCGCTTTCTGTCTCTCTGTCTGTCTCTGTCTGTCTGGTGAGAGCACGCGCCCTATAGCAAAAACCTCTCCCCCCCCAAAAAAGAAAAAATAAATAAGGATGGATGGGGCTGGCAGGTGGCATGGTGGTTAAGGGCCCTGGACTCCCACATGGCCGACCGCAGCTTGAGTCTCAGACCTGGCGGCTTGCTTTCTCACTTTCCCTCTCTCACTCTCTCGCTCTGTTTCTCTCTGGTCAAATTAAAATAAATAAATAAATAAAGTTAGAATGAAATAATTCTTAAAACATATATATATATTTAAAAATTTTAAAAATTAGGATGACATTCTTAAGAGGTGAGTGAAAGGGCAAACTGATTAAGGGAGATATTTTCACAATGTAATCCATATACTTAAGCATTGTTTGAAGTTTTAAAAACATGAACAAAATTGCATGTTTGTTTAACACTTTAAACACTGTTTCTAAAATATTGTCTAGTTTTTACTTTATGTAATTACTTTCTAATCCAACCTACAAAAAATAAGTTTTGAAAATAAGATAGAACCATGGTTATTTTGCATTTTTTAGTGTTTTCTAATTTTGTTTATACTAAGCAATTGCTGAAAAAGTGGTTATTTTGTTCACCTGTACCTATATTTAGTTTATTTTCTCTCACAACTCAGTTTATCCAACATACAATTGTTATCCATACAGGGCTACAAAAATGGATGAGAACTCTGGCATGTAAATAGCTTCGAAGTTGTTACCTCTGTCTTTATAACCTGAAAAACGCTAACAACAACAACAAAAAAAAAACCCTGAAAATTAATGACTCTTGTGAGGCAAGCTTATCAAGGAATTAAAGTCATGAGGCAAACTTTCACCCCCAAAATCGGGAGAACAAGGCAAATAAGGAGAATCACAACCAATATTATTTTACCTGTTGTAGAAGCCACTGGAGCCAACAACTGGTAGAAATGCTTAAGTCTTCATTTTGACAAACTGCTGAAAGCTGAGTGGACTATCATGAAAATGAGAAGGTCCCAGAAGCTACAAACTTAGAAGAGCACTCAGCACCTTCAGGAGCCCTAGCAGGTTGACACTGTGAGAGCCAAGAGGGTAATAAATCACCGTTTCTTGGGACCAGCACTTGGCGTAATGGCTATGTCACTGGACTCCCATGTAGTCAACCGCAGATCGTGTCCCAGATCTGGTGGCTTAAACTTACGCTGGGCACGTGTGTGTGCGTGCCCAAGATCCCAAGAGGAGAACAGAGGAGAAAAGATTGTGGTGTGGCCATCCCCCCCTGTGGGGGTGATTTCTTGCTTTCTCTCTCTGTTTTTCTGGTGAGTGCATGCGCCCTATACCAAAAACCTCCAAAAAAAAAGACCAAAACAAAACTCTCCAAATAAATAAATAAAATAAGTCACCATTTCCCTGAGAAGGTGAAGGCAAAAGGAGCATTCACTATAACAAAGGCCTACTCTTGTTTATCAGAGGCCATATCTCAACTGGAGAGCGACCCTTTGCATAAATTCAACTCCCCTTTGCCTTCCTGTTTTACAATCTTGTAGGAGCAGGGGTGAGCAGCCCATTGACACAGGCCCACTGAAAGACTGAAGTTTAACATCATAATATCATAGAATATTCCCCTTCCTCACTCTTCACCGTCACATCAGCAGGACTCCAGTACAATAATAGCACATTATAGCTGAGAGAGTTACAAGGTGCAGACTATTTCAGAAGGAGTTCTTAGGTAAAGCTAAAAACAAGCAAAAAAAATAAGAACATCAGAAGAAGCCGAAGCTCCTAACACTAGCAGCTAGAGCAGATATGAACACTCAAACTACCAGCCAGATTAACAAAAACCTCATGCTAATGGCCTTACATTTACCTCAGTACATACCTGATTACCCACTATATCATGTTTGCCTTTAACAGCACACTAAAAAGCAAGAGAAAACGTAGTCTGAAGAGAGAAAGCAAGCACCAGAACCAGATGCTGATATTATGCAAATTTTGGAATTATTCAACAAGGAATTTCACATAAATATCATTACCATGTTAAGGGCTCTAATGCAAAAATCAGAAAACCTGCCAAAGCAGATTGGTAATGCCAGTAGAGAGTTGGGAACTCGAAGAAAGAATCAAAAGAAAACACTATAAATAATAAAATAAAAATAAAAACATTTTGTAACAGAAGTAAAGAATACCTTTAGTGGGATCATTACGACTGAAACAGCTAAAGAAAAAAAAATCAGTGAAATTAAAAATATGTTAATTGAGAGAACCAGCAGTTAGCGTAATGGCAATGTCACTGGACTCCCACGTAGTCGACTGCGGTTCGTGTCCCGGACCCGTTGGCTTAAAACTCACGCCGGGCGCGTGTGCATGTGTGTGCCCAAGATCCCGAGAGGAGAATGGAGGAGAAGGGATTGCGTTGTGACCATCCCCCCTTGGGGGTGATTTCTCACTTTCTGTCTCTATGTCTCTCTCTGTCTGTCTGGTGAGCACATGCGCCCTATAGCAAAAAAAAAAAAAAAAAAAAAACCTCTCCAAAAAAAAAAAAAAAGAAAGAAAAAAAAAATATGTTAATTGAAATTTCCAAACCTAAAATACAAAGGAAAAACATTTTTTTCAAAAATAAGATAAAATATCCTAGAATCATACAGCAAGTTCGAAAGGTATAAAAAATATATAACTAGAATACTAGAGGAGACAAAAGAGAGATGAGAGGGCCAGTTGGTGATGTGGAGGTTAGGGCAGCTGGATCCCACATGGCCAATAGCATAGTTTAAGTTCCAGACCTGGTGACTAGAAAACCAAGCCAGGTGTGAATGTGTG
The DNA here is from genome assembly GCA_026018925.1 of Tupaia tana. Lineage (NCBI taxonomy): Eukaryota > Metazoa > Chordata > Mammalia > Scandentia > Tupaiidae > Tupaia > Tupaia tana. The sequence goes on along the minus strand of JAKSZU010000020.1, from coordinate 18,134,953 downwards.
CATGCTCTCCAGAATCCCACGAGGAAAACGGAGGAGAGGGGACTATGGTATGGCCATCCCCCTAGTGGGCGATTTCTTACTTCTCCCACTCGTCTTTCTCTAGTGAGTATATGCACCCTATAGCAAACAAAAGAGAGAGAGGTAATGGGGTAGAGAAAATATTTGATTTATTAATGGTAATAAAGTAAAAGAGAATATCTTGAAAGAAACCATGAGGAAAAGAGGAATATAATATTTATATGTAGAAATAAAGGTAAAAATCACATGAGACTTCTCATCAGAAACTATGTAAGCAAGAAAATAGTGGAGCGAATTTAATTTTTTGTTGTTTTTTTTTTTTTTAAGGAACCAACAACTTGAAATTCTATTCTTGTGAAATTATTTCTTGAAACTGAAGAAGAAATAAAGATATTCTCAAACAAAACCAGGGAATTCACTGCTAACAAACTTTCCCTGCATTAAATGCCTGAAAGTTTTTTTTAGAGAGAAGAAAAATGATATAGGTCAGAAAACTGGATCTAAAAAAAGAAAGAAAATAAGTCTCAGAAAAGAAATAACAGCAGAATAAAAACTTCATTTTTCTTATTTTTAATTAATATACTTGAAAGTGTTAAACTACTAATAATCACATGTTATATGATTATAGCCCATGAATAAATTAAATAAATGGCAGTAATTTTATAAAGGATGGGAAGGAGGAATTGAGAATATTCTATTAATAGGTATCTGCAAAGGGGACCAGCAGATGGTATAATGGTCATGTCAATGGAGTCCCACGTTGTCAACACAGTTTAAGTCCCAAATCCTGTGGTTTAAAACTTACGCCAAGGCCATGTGTGTGTATGCCCAAACCTGAGGGGAGAATGGAGGAGAAAGGATTATGGTGTGGATAACTCCCCTGGGGGAATGATTTTTCACTTTTTGTCTCTCTGGCAAGCACACTCGCCCTATCGCAAAAAATCTCTCTTAAAAAAAAAGGTATCAGGACCAGCAGTTAGCGTAATGGCTATGTTGCTGAACTCCCATGTAGTCGACCGTGGTTCAAGTCCCGGACCTGGTGGCTTAAACTCACGCCAGGAACATGTACGTGCATGCGTGCCCAAGATCCTGAAAGGAGAATGGAGGAGAAGGGATTGCAGTGTGGCCATCCCCCCTGGGGGGGTGATTTCTCGCTCTCTATCTCTCCGTCTCTCTCTGTCTTTCTGGCGAGTGCACGCGCCCTATAGCAAAAACCTCTCCAAAATAAATAAATAAATAAACCTAAAAAAAAGTGTCTGCATGAACTGTGAAGCAGTATAGTGTTATTTTGAGGTATATTTAGCAAAGTTGTGAATGTATGTTACAAACTCTAGAACAAACACTAAAAAACTTAAAAAGAAGTCTAATGGATATGCTAAGAAAAAAGAGGTAATTGAATCATAAAAAAAGCTTAGTTAAAATAAAAGAAACAGAAAGTCAGAGAGAAAAAAAAGGAACAAGTACAAAGAATGGAAAACAGTTATAAACATGGCAGGTATTAATTCAGCTATATTAATAATCACTTTAATGTGAATGTTCTTAATACAGCAGTTAAAGACAGAGGTAGTCAGAAAGTATAAAAACAAGTCACAATCATATATATTATCTATAAGAAACTTACTTTAAATATAGAGACAAATAGGTTAAGAAAATAAAAGGGTGGAGAATGATATAAGGAAGTAGGAGTAGCTATACTAATTTCAAATAGACTTCAGAAAAGGAATTATCAGAGATAAAGAGCACTATTACATGGACTAAAGCAGTCAATACTCCAAGAAAATATAACAATCCTTAGTATGTATCTAATGGAGTGTCAAAATACACGAAGAAAAAATAATAGGACTACAAGGAGAAATAGGTAAATCCACTTTTAGTTGGAGAATAGCAGTAAGACTAGAGTTGATCCAAATAACACTATCAATTAACTTGATCTAACTGACATTTACAGAATTCCCCAATCCAATAATACAATAGAATATACGTTATTCTTAAACTCTCATGGAAAATTAATGGATCTACAACATTCTGAACCATAACACCAATCTTAACCAAATTTAAAGACTATAACTCATAAAAGTGTACTCTCAGTCTTTAATTAATACAGAAATCAATAACAAAAGATACCTGGAAAAAATCACAAAATGTTTGGAGATTAGATAATACACTTCTAGATAACATATAGATTAAATAAGAAATCTCAAAAATAAAATTTAAAAGATTTAAAGTATAAATTTAAATAAATCCTTCTTATGCAATGCGGCAAAAGCAGTGCATAGAGGGCAATGGATAGCATTGAATGAATGTTTGTAAAGAAGATTACAAACAAATAGCCCAATTTCTACCTCGGGAAACTGAAGAAAGTAAAGGAACTTAAGCCAAAAACAAACAGAAGAAAATAATTGAAATTAGAACAGAAATCAGTAAGACTGTAAATAGGAAAACAAAATCAATAAAACAAAAGCTGATTCTTGGAAAAAATTCTTAAGTTGATAAATCTACAGTCGGGCTAAGCAAGAAAAAAAAAGGGGGAAAGAAGGCACAAATTACTCTCAGAAATGAAAGAGAAACCATCACTACTGATCCCATGGACATTAAAGGATAGTGAAAGAATACTATGAACAATTCAAAACTATGTTTGATAACTTAGATGAAATAGACTAATCCCTTGAAATACACAAACTGTAAAACCTCAAAGATAAATTATGCTAGTCAGCTTATATCTATTTAAAAAGTCAGTCAATAAATAATGACCATCCTAAATAGAATCAACCAGCCACCAGCTGGCTCCATTGGGGGAGCCAAATGTTTGAGGAAAACGATACTAATTCTCTACAATCTATTTTTTTAATGTTATAAACTTAAGATTCTAACGATACATTCTGGTAAATGCTCTATAGAAACACTAAAAAACACCTTAGCTGCAAAGAGTTTGGATGAAGATGGCATGATAGAATAGGTGAGGCCTGGAGGATTTTTATGGGAATAAGACTATTCTGTATGATGCCAGACATTCCTCTTTTCTTTTTTTACCAAAACCTGTGTAATGTTACACAAAGAATGAATAGTAAGTCAATTTAAAACCTATTTTGGGGACCAGCAGGTGGCATGATGATTGGGATGGCTGATTCCAATGTAACCAACTGTGCACTTGGAGTCCTGGACCTGTGGCTTGACACACCAGACATTGTGTGTGTGTTTCCCCAAATTCTGAGAAGAATGAAGGAAAAGGGATTGCTGCATGGCCATTTCCCTACCCTGACCCCCACCCCCTGGGTGCCTTCTCACTTTCTTTTTCTCTAGCAAGTGCACCACTCACCCTATAGCAAAACAAAAACAAAAACAAAAAACAAACAAACAAAAAACTGTAAGGTCAAAGTATCTCATTGAGAAGTGCAGACTGTGACAGGGGACCTAACAGTATTACAAATGTATGAAAGAAACTTAGTTAGGGGGTTAAGCACCATTGAAAACTAAGACTGAAGATAAAGAGAACTCCACGGAAGTACTGTACTGTAGATGATAAAGTGGTGTCCTACAGGTATAGGTTAACAACTGTGAAAACATTTATATGTAAGCAGATGGTGGGGATTTACAGGTGGGAACTTACAGATAAACAAGAAGAGAAGGTTAAAATTATTCATGCAGTAATGAATCAAAACTGGAGACATAAGTATGAATGCATATTTAGCTGAATAGAGACAGAGGTGGTTACATATAGAAATATTTATAGGTATATGTATACACATTAGTTAATATATATATATATATATATATATATATATATATATATATATTTATTTACTATGTCAATTGACAAAATCTATAAGCAGCAAGATCCCGTAAAAATGAATACCCTTGGCACTCTGAAATTGGATTCTATTACCATTTTCTAATGCACAGAAACAGGGCTCTGTGGAGAAAAGGCTGACTCCAGAACTAAGACTGAAAATATTCAAAATATTCAAAATGAATTGGGAACATCTTATAGTGCCAGGAAATAAGGAAGTGCTCCAAAAGCAAAACAATACAAACAGAAAAGCAAACAAAAGCTCCCTACATTGATGGGGGTATGCTAAAGTAAAACAAGGGTCTACCGAAAGAATTCCTTGAGGTTGGCAGGTGGCATGGAAGTTAAGGCGCAGGACTCCCACATGGTCAACTGCTGTTCAGGTCCTGGACCTGGCAGCTTGCTTTCTTACTTTCCCTCTCTCTCTCTGTTTCTCTCTGGTGAGCATGCATGCCCTATAGCAAATAAAATAATAATAAATAAATAATAGTTTTTTAAAAACTTCTGAAGGCTAAATCTAGAACAATTAGAGAAATAAAATAAAATAATATTAAACTGTAACACAAAATATAAATAAATACAAATAGAAAATACTAAAGGTAGATATGAAATATAAAATAAATATGTATAAGCCTATAATAATATAAATAAATGATTGACTAAATCAACAAACAAGGGAGAAGAAACAAATCGTTCTTGCAGAAAAATTTCAAATAATTTATGTCAATACTCAACATTCCTGGATCTAGAGGCTTGAAACTCATACCACACGTGTGTGTGTGTGTGTGTGTGTGTGTGCCCAAAATCCCAAGAGGAGAGTGGAGGAGAAGGGATTGCAGTGTGGCCATTCCCCGGGGAGTGATTTCTGTCTCTGTGTCGCTCTAGTGAGCACATGTACCCTCTAACAAAAATCTCTCTCTCTAAAAAAAGTAATAATTAATTAAATAATTTTAGGGGTAAAATAAAGGAGCAAACCTACTTTTTGTCTGAAGATGCTAATGATCGCTGAGAAAATGTTATTAGACAAATAATAATAGAACAAGATAGTTTAAGACTGTTTTTCTTTATTCATGCTACTGTGTGTGATATGCGAGTGAAATGGAGAAAGAGAGAAACACCCTCCGTAGTGTCTGGTGATGCAGCAGTCTCTGTCTTCCTGTCCTCCAGTCTGCTGAATCTTGAACACTTGCCCTTATGCCCCGTGTGCTTTGAATGACAGGGCCAGGGATTTGAACCATTGTCATCAAGTATTATCATTCTTCTCTTGAGCAGCACATTACCATTGTGCCACAGAGTTGGCCTCAGGATAGTTTTATAAAGGGTAAGTTGAAAACAATATAAAAAGATGTGAAGAATGGAAGGTAGGATGGTTAATTATAGGTGTCCAATGGAGTGGATTAAGGAATACCAACAGAAGTGGTTAGTAGTATTTCTGGGTGTGTCTGTAAGGCTGTTTGCAGAGGAGATAGGCAAGTGAGTCAGTGGACTGAACCAGCTAGATCTTCCCACCAAGTGGATGGGCACTGTTCAGTAGGCTGAGGACCCAAATAGAACAAAGAGATGAAGGAAAGGCAAACTCTCATTCTCCCTCTCATTGAACTAGACACACTCCTGCCCTTGGGTATCATAACAAGCTAATGAGCTTTTGGAGTCTGGCGTTTACACAAGAACCCCACGAGTTATCGGCCTCTGGCCTCTGAGAGTTGCAGTGTGGGCTTCCAGGGTCCTGAAGCATTTGGACTTGGACTGAGCCATGATACTGGCATCCCAGGGTCTGTTTGCAGATGTCCTATTCTGGGGCTTCTAGGCCTCATAATTCCTGGAGACATTTCTCCTAATAAAGCCCCTCTCATATAAGCATACCTACATCCATACCAATGTCTGTATCTTCTTTTGGTTCTCTCTGAAAAATCTTGGCTAATACAGAAGGAAATTAGCAGGAGAGAAGAAATTCCAAGTGGAAGAAAATACTGAACACTGGTCTGGAGATCAGTTTGGCTGAAGATAGTGCTGTGTTGCAAATAACAAATAACAACAACAAGAAAACCATGGAAATACATTTAGACTCATCTGCACAAATCTTCAAATACCTAATTTAGAACTTTGGCAATTTATCAGAATTATTATATTTATACTACTTGTTAATGCTGTTTAAGAACAACAGTTTAAATAGAGAGTTTTGTTTTTTCACTCAAATTCGGGACATCTATGAGAACATTATTGAGCTATGTATTATACTCTGGATCAGATGAGATAAATGAAATATTGAGAGTCAGTTATAGAGATTTCTTCTACCTCCACCCTCAAAAGGAAAAATTGCTTCTTAAGTTCTAGAAATAAAAATTGAATTTTGCAGGCAATAAATTCAATATGTATTATGTTTGGTTACTAATATTTCTCTTGATTATGTCAGTTCTACTACACTGAAGAGTATATGCATTGAGCAGTTCCGGGCACCAGGCGGACTGAGGCTGCAGGCCCGACCTTTCCGAATCTCCACGCATCCCCACCGTTTCTCCTCCTTGGACCCCAGGTTGGTTGTCTGGGACTTTAAGGCGAACTCCCACCCCACCCCACCCACAATCCGGATCGAGCCGGCCAGCAGTTCCGGGCACCAGGCAGACTGAGGCTGCAGGCCCGACCTTTCCAAATCTCCACGCATCCCCACCGTTTCTCCTCCTTGGACCCCAGGTTGGTTGTCTGGGACTTTAAGGCGAACTCCCACCCCACCCCACCCACAATCCGGATCGAGCCGGCCAGCAGTTCCGGGCACCAGGCGGACTCAGGCTCCAGACCTGACCAACCTGGTCCTGTCACTCATCTTCTGACACTTTCCCACTAGTCTTTGGACTCTGAATTCTGGTGATTTGAATAGCGCGCGGCGTGCTTGCGCGCCGCGCGATTTCCTTTTTTCAGTTTGTTTTTCTTTGCTCTTGGGGTGTTGCTTATTCAGTCAATTGTAGGCTCACCTGTCCTTAGAGACAGTGAGGACTTTGGGCCATCCAGGGTAGTGGCAACAGTTAATGGTAATTGTGAGCAACAGGTAGGCCAACCATAAGGGAAATCATCAATTTTCTAAGCCTGTACAACTATTAACAATCAGTTAGGAAGAAACATATAGAATACCTAATGACTAAGAACAATCGCAGAGGCTCCAGAAATATGAGCAACCAACAAAAGGCCTCTCCCTCAAGGGAAATCATCAAGCCTACATCACCCACAGTGAATACAATGGACGTCGTGGACATGTCTGATAAGGAATTCAGATTATTTGTAGTGACCAAACTAACTGAGATGGAAGAGAAAAGAGACAAGGAGCTCCAGGAGATGAGGAAGTCCTTCAGTGACTTGAAAGAAGAAATGGATACCTTAAACAAGAACCAGATGGAACTTCTAGGAATGAAGAATGTGATACAGGAAATCAAAACCTCCCTTGAAAGTATTAAAAGTAGGTTAGACCAGGCAGAAGATCGAATATCTAACGTAGAAGACAAAACATCTGACCTAGAAAAAAGCATCAAGAAGATTGAGAAAACAACCATGAAAAATGAGGATAATATACGAGGAATACTGGATACTATCAAGCGCCCCAACATCCGGATAATAGGTATTCCAGAAGAGGAAGAAAATAATAAGGGCCTAGATAATTTATTCCATGAGATCCTGGAAGAAAACTTTCCAAATCTAGAAAGGCACTCAAATATCCAGACCCAGGAAATACATAGGACCCCGGGTAGAATCAACCCAAGAAGATCCTCTCCAAGGCACATTATAGCCAGACTGGCAAAAACAACAGACAAAGACAAGATACTAAAGTTGGCAAGAGGGAAACGCCAGGTTACTTACAAAGGTCACCCCATCAGGCTAACATCGGATCTTTCGGCGGAAACAATGCAAGAAAGGAAAGAATGGGGAAGCATAGTAAAAGTGTTGAGTGAAAAACAATTTCAACCAAGAATATTATACCCGGCAAAATTATCTTTCATATGGGAAAAAAAGATAAAAACATTCTCGAATAAACAAAATTTGAAGGAATTTACCAACTCCAGACCAGCTCTTCAAGAGGTTCTGAAGGGAGTATTATACCAGGAAAACTAAAAAATCAGAGACAGTTATACGAGAACAAAGAGCAACCAAGAAAATGGCTCACTTAATGATAGGATCAGGTACGGAAATATCGATAATTACATTGAATGTCAATGGATTAAATTCTCCAGTAAAGAGACATAGACTGGCTGACTGGATAAGAAAACAGAAACCCTCTATCTGTTGCCTACAAGAAACTCACCTTATGGATAAAGACATACATAGACTAAAAGTCAAGGGCTGGAAAAAGATACTCCATGCAAATGGAAATCAAAAAAAGGCTGGAGTAGCGATATTGATCTCAGACAAAATAGATTTCAAGACAAAGACTGTAAGAAGAGACAAAGAAGGGCATTATATAATAGTAAATGGGGTAATCCAGCAAGAAGACATAACCCTTATAAATATCTATGCACCCAACTCAGGTGCGCCTAAATATGTGAAGGAAAGACTGTTGGAGCTAAAAGGAGAGATAGGGAGAAATACTATAATTGTTGGAGATCTCAACACCCCATTATCTCCTATAGACAGGTCTTCTAGACAGAAAATAAATAGAGAGATACAGGACTTAAATGATACTATAAATGGAATGGGCTTGACAGATATCTATAGAACTTTCCACCCTACATCCACAACATATACATTTTTCTCACCCCGACATGGAACCTTTTCAAAGATAGATCATATATTAGGACACAAATCAAGCCTTTATAGATTCAAAGGCATAGAAACTGTACCCAGCATCTTCTCTGACCATGATGGAATTAAACTCAAGATTAATTTCAAGACACAACCACGAAAATACACGAACACATGGAAACTGAACAACCTACTTCTGAATGACTTCTTCACTACTGAAGAAATTAAGGCTGAAATAAAAAAATTTATGGAAACTAATGATAATGAGTACACAAGTGTCCAGAATCTATGGGACACAGCAAAAGCAGTCATAAGAGGAAAATTCATAGCAATTAGTGCACATAAGAAAAGGACAGAAAGATGGCAACTAGATAACTTATCATCATGCCTCAGAGAATTGGAAAAACAACAACAAACAAATCCCCAAAATGCCAGGCGAAAAGAAATAATAAAGGTTCGAGCAGAAATAAATGAAATAGAAAATAAACGAACCATACAGAAAATAAATGAAAGCAAAAGCTGGTTCTTTGAAAAGATTAACAAGATCGACACACCATTGGCTAGACTGATTAAGAAGAAGAAAGAAAGAAACCAGATTAATCAAATATGTGATGAAACAGGCAATATTACCACAGACACAGCAGAAATACAAAATATCATTAGAGGATACTATGAGCAACTTTACGCCAACAAACAAGATAACCTGGAGGAGATGGACAAATTCCTGGATGCATATAATCTACCAAGATTGGATCAGGAAGACATAGAGAACCTGAATAGACCTATAACAAGCCAGGAGATTGAATCAGTAATAAATAACCTCCCAACAAAGAAAAGCCCAGGCCCAGATGACTTCACTTGTGAATTCTACAAAACTTTTAAGGAAGAGTTAACCCCTATCCTACTAAAATTATTTCTAAAGATTCAAAAGGAAGGAAACCTTCCAAATTCATTTTATGAAGCCTCCATCATCCTCATCCCCAAAACAGATAAGGATATGACAAAAAAGGAAAACTACAGACCAATATCATTGATGAATATAGATGCGAAAATTCTCAACAAAATACTCGCAAATCGTATCCAACAACATATAACAAAGATCATTCATCACGATCAGGTAGGCTTTATACCAGGGATGCAAGGATGGTTCAATATACGCAAGACCATAAATGTAATACACCACATTAACAGAAAGAAAGATAAAAACCATATGATCATCTCAATTGATGCGGAGAAAGCATTTGATAAAATACAGCATCCTTTTATGATTAAGACTCTCAGTAAGATTGGTATAGAAGGGTCATTTCTCAACACAATAAAAGCCATCTATGAAAAACCTACAGCTAACATTATACTGAATGGGGAAAAGCTGAAAGCTTTTCCTCTGAAAACAGGTACTAGGCAGGGCTGCCCACTTTCTCCACTGCTCTTTAATATAGTACTGGAAGTCTTAGCTATTGCAATCAGAGAAGAGAACAATATTAAAGGCATTCGAATAGGCAAAGAAGAATTGAAAATATCTTTATTTGCAGATGACATGATGGTATACTTAGAAGACCCAAAGGTATCCATGAAAAAACTGCTTGAAGTAATAAGTGAATACAGTAAAGTGGCAGGATACAAAATCAATATCCAAAAATCTATAGCATTTCTATTTATGAACAACAAGTTGAACGAAGCAGAGCTGAAGAAAGGAATCCCTTTCACCGTAGCCACAAGGTGTATAAGATACCTAGGGATAAACCTAACTAAGAAAGTCAAAGATCTTTATAAAGAAAACTATGAAAATCTTAAAAGAGACATTGAAAGTGACATAAAAAAGTGGAAGGATATCCCATGCTCCTGGATTGGAAGAATTAACATAATCAAAATGGCAATTCTACCCAAATTAATCTACATGTTTAATGCAATTCTAATCGAAATACCAGAGATATTCTTCAGAGATCTAGAAAGGGCAATCATAGAATTTGTCTGGAACCATAAAAGACCTCGTATTGCAAAAGCAATCCTGCGCCAAGAAGAGTGGAGTAGGAGGCATATCACTCCCTGATCCCAAGATATACTATAAAGCTGTGGTCATCAAAACAGCATGGTATTGGCATAAAAACAGACATGTGGACCAATGGAAGAGAATAGAGACCCCAGAAATAACCCCCAAAGCTTACAGCCAACTGATCTTTGACAAAGGATATCAGTCAATCCATTGGGAAAAGGAAAACATCTTTAGTAAATGGTGCTGGAAAAACTGGGTATCCACCTGCAGAAAGATGAAACTGAACCCCCATCTTTCACCACTAACAACAGTCAACTCAAAATGGATCAAAGATCTTAACCTAAAACCTCAAACAATAAAACTACTGGTGGAAAATGCTGGGGAAACTCTGGGGGACATTGGAGTAGGCAAAGACTTCTTAAATAAGACTCCCAAGGCACAGGCAATAATCCCTAAAATAGACAAGTGGGACTATATTAGACTAAGAAGTTTCTGCACAGCAAAGGACACAGTAACAAGTGTGAACCGACAACCCTCAGAATGGGAAAATATTTTTGTTAAATATGCCTCAGACAAGGGACTGATAACCAGAATACATAGGGAACTCAAGTGCCTTATGCGAAAAAAAATGATTAACCCAATTAAAAGGTGGGAAAATGAGCTGAACAAAAGTCTCTCTAAGGAAGACATACAAATAGCCAAAAAGCATATGAGGAAATGCTCAACATCCCTCATCATAAGGGAGATGCAGATAAAAACTACAATGAGATACCACCTAACCCCTGTCAGAATGGCAAAGATTAAGAATATAAAAAGTGATAAGTGTTGGCGGGGATGTGGTGAAAAGGGAACCCTCCTACACTGTTGGTGGGAATGTAAACTAGTTCAACCACTGTGGAGAACAATATGGAGGTTCCTCAAAGATCTACAAATAGAACTACCATTCGATCCAGTAATCCCACTTCTGGGTATTTACCCAAAAGACAGGAGAACGCTCAGTCAGAAAAGTGCTTGCACATCAATGTTTATTGCAGCATTATTCACAATTGCCAAGACATGGAACCAACCTAAATGTCCACAAACTGATGAATGGATTGGAAAAGTGTGGTATATATACTCTATGGAATACTACTCAGCCATAAAAAATAACAAGGCCCTGGAATTTGATAGAAAGTGGTCAGATACGGAGGATATATTGCTGAGTGAAGTAAGCCAGGATATGAAAGAAAGATATTGTATGTATCCACTCAATATATACCGACTATCAGCATTCTATGATAGTGAAAAAAAATTGGAGGACATAAAAGCAGTGAAGATACTTAATGAGAATAGGACAGTGTGGAATGGGGGAAGTGAAGAGAAGAGGATAGAGAAAGATAACAAATGAACAATAGAGAGGTAGGACATTAGTGAGAAACAGATATGGCTTATTAACTGTTGATGTTGACATGTATAGTATTCTCAACTGGATTTGTCTGAGAAGTATTTCATGATGGGCAAAGTATTTGTACAAGCAACATGAGAAATAGCGATGGACTGTCTTAAAAAATAATTAGAATAATAATAATGATTGGGGAAAACATAGAAAAGATATTGAATGTTGAAGCGGGGAGATTAATGTCTCTGTACTGACTGACATGCATGGCATTCCCTTTTGAAAAAGTAATGTAATACAATGTAAAGTTATATGTAATTCAATGTAATATAAAGAAGAATATGATGATAATAAAAAAAAAGAGTATATGCATTTAAATGAAAGATTAAGCATATGAAGGTGTTATTAAGATTTCTCATTGTAGCAAAAAATAAAAGCAAACAAATTCAAACTGTCTGCATATCTTAAAATGCAGTTAACACAGACATGGTTGTATGTATAGTGACTCGAAACAGAACTTTCAAAATTACATTCAGTCAAGATACAGATTTAGAATCAAGAAGTACTGAGATTTAAACCTTGCACCACCATCCACTACTGAGGAGACACTGAGTAAGTTACTTCATCTATTTAAACCCCATTTTTTTTTGCTTCTGTAAACCAAGAACAGTTTCTCCCTCAGTTTCCTTATGAAATTTAAATGATAATATGTATATAATATGCTTTAACTTTAAGCACATAATAAGCCCCAATAAATGTTAAGTGTATTTGGAAACAATACTTAACAAAGTTCTTTCTTTCTTTTTCTTTTTTAAAGAGATTTTTGCCTTAGGGCATGTGCGTTCAGGAAGAGACAGAAACAGTAAGAGAGGAAGTGAAAAATCACTCCCTGGAGAGGGATGGCCATGTTGCAATCCCTTCTCCATTCTTCTCCTGGGATCTTGGACACACGCACACCCACACACACACACACACACACATACACACACACCCAGTATGATTTTCAAGCCACCAGGTCCAGGGCTTGAACTGCAGAATATATGTGGGAGTTCATAGACAACTGCTATGCCATCTGCTGGCCTCACAGGCACTATCTTAATATTCTAAAATATTATTGCATTTATTATTTTGCACCATGCCTTTTCAAATAGTGCATAAATAACCTTGTAAAAGGCCTGAGTGAGACACGTCCAGATTTTATAAGCTTCACTTGGCAAAGTTCTCAACTTCTAGTCTTTACCCAGCATTCTAGAATGACCTCTTCTTCAACTGATCATTGTTGATAATTAAAGGAACACAGCACTATTTCCCCCAACTCATCCTGCAACCAAGCTGCTGCTGCTGCTGCGTTTGCCTTACAGGATATCGTGTGGAGGGAAGTGCAATTAATTAAGGAAATCTTAAATGCACATTGATTCTATAAATACAGGGTGATAATTCAAGTCCAAACTTGTTTTCAAAATGCAGCACCTCAAAAATAATGGAACCATGAGTGGTGCTAATGAAAGAAGATATCACACCAGATGATCCCCCACAGTCTTTGCCTTTATATTTCCAGTAAAAGGCCAAGTTTCCAAAACCTGTGAACAATACAGGCTAATCAAAAAGAGGAATATCTATGAAGCCAGTTTATCTAAGCTTCCTTCACTCCCCGACCTTTTGGGGAGCATTGGAAATACACTCAATTAATCAAATGCTCAGAAGACTTTTCTCCTTGTAAAGCAATGACGAAGTCTGGGCAAACATTACTGGAAATGAATATTTTACATTTTCAGTTTCAGAATGCCAAGCACAGGGTAATCTTTTTTTCAAAAAGAATTATTGGAACCAGCAGTTGGTGTAATGGCTATGTCGCTGGACTCCCATGTAGTCAACCGCAGTTTGAGTCCTGGACCCAGTGGCTTAAACTCATGCCAGGCATGTGTGCGTGCATGTCCAAGACCTCAAAAGTAGAATGGAGAAGGGATTGCAGCGTGGCCATTTCCCCTGGGGGGGGGGGGGTGATTTCTCGCTTTCTGTCTCTCTCTGGCAAGCACACATGCCCTATAGCAAAATCATCTCAAAAAATAAATAAATAAAAAGAAAGAAAGCATTGCTTTATTTAACTTTATTTATTTATCCATTTATTTATTTATTTTTAACTTGACCTTGAACAGAGAGGCATAGAGAGAGAGAGAAAGTGAGAAAGCAAGCTACCAGGTCTGGGGCTCGAACCACAGTTGGCCACGTGGGAATCCAGCGTCCTTAACCACCACACCACCTGCTGGCCCCACACAGTACTCTTACAAATTTATGAGTGCATGTCTATGTAGATGATGATTCCAGAATACAAACACAGAAGAAAATGTAGACAGAGTGGAAGAACGATTCCTGTTAACTATAAAATAAGAGAATAAGAAAACAAAATAGAAGAAAACAGAAATCTATGAGACAATAATCTTTTAAGATGCAATTAAAAAGACACAATAGAAATAAAGAGTGTGCAAAAGAAGTTTCGACATTGTCTGAGTGTATGAATACATCCATGTTGTGCCCGAGGAAAAAAAAAGAGAGAGAGCAAGGAAAGAGAGTGTGTGTGAAGAGAGACTACATTTCTAAAATTGAAGCAGTAAATTATACCTGGGATACCCCCCAGAGACCTGTAAATAGCAAACTGAAAGCATTTCCTTCTATTTATTTTATAAGTACAATAAACTTTATCAGCTTTTAGTATTGGAAACGTGTGCAATATTTATAGCCTGTTTACTTTCAATGTTATCCAGGAGATACTATCAGGAGGCTAATGAAAAAGAAAATTGGGGCAGGGTTAGGGGTCTTTTTCCCTCCTGTCCAACAATCAGGATTTATCATAAAGATTTATCATTTCGTTTCCTGGTCTATTCACCAGAGCCAACATACGATGTCCTGTCTAGTCTGTACATAATTGGAGTGGCCACAGACATGCAGCTTCCTGGCTCTATAGAAGGTCAAAGAAGACAGATTCCTTTACCAACAAGATAATAGCTATGCTCTAGACCTCCAATGAGGTGATATTAATAGAGGAAAGACTAAGCAGAAAAGAGATTGGGGTGCCCTGTGTCACAGAGCCAGAGCAGTAAGGAAAGGCTCATTACAAAGCACCATCTCACAGAAAATTTTCAACCACTTGTCAATGCAGCAATCAATAGGATGGCACCCTGAACCTTAAGAGCATTGAAGCTTTATACTTTGAACTGGTAAAAGGCAGTTCATCCAAGACTTAAATTTCTTTATATCATGCAAGTTTCAGTTGTGGATCAAAAGCTATAAACTTGAGACCTAGGCATTCTCAGTCTTTACAAAATTCTTTCCAGTGTCTGTACACTTACCATCTGTCACATGTGATGTATTTATGTGACTTTCCAAGATTCTCTACATTTTTGAGGGGCATTATGGGTAGTTGCTGCCTATACCCCTGAATCTTTACGGGGGGTTTATACAGATCCGTCAGCTATTGCCACCTTTTTTTCCCATTGGCAATCTTGCTACCATCATCCATATTGCAAAATGGCTATTAATTTTGTCTCATGCTGTTTATAAAGATCTCCTAATATGCCTGTGTTGGTCCAGCAAGTGCATGTTGGTTAAGGCCTCATTCCACATGGCCAACAGCAGAGGGAAATCTAGACAGAAGCGTCACCTGATGCTGTATTAGAAACATCTGACATGGGTGCCATGTACCAGAAGTCTGAAGCCAACTGGCTGGCTTTAGGTCACTTGATCTGTGCATGGACAAAGATTGCACATGGAAGTTGTATAAATCACTGTATTTCATATCCAAATTTCTTCGTAGTTTTCCAAGTCTCATAACCTAGAGACAGGCTATATTTTCAGCCAGACTAATAGTTTCTGAGATCCTAGAAGGCAAAGACAAATTCTAGCACCAAGTTTGTACCACACCTAGAACTGTAATGAGAAATAGGATATTTAACACAGCTTATTTTTTTTATCTAGTCTTTGCTTTTCTGTTGTATGTTATTTTATTTCATTTTCATTAGTCATCTATATACATCATTCGGGGCCCACAAAACTAAAATCGTCTGAGTAGCAATGAAGACTTGCAGAGTACTCCGTGTTCTCCATCCTTATGATAAGACAAGAGTCCCAATCTCTAGTCCATTCCAGAGTCCGCACATCTCAAGACAATCGGATCTGAACTGAAATTTGATCAGGTGTTTTGGAGATTATGGAGCTTGATGGGAATCCTGTTTAGGTCTCTGCTGGTTTCAACCAGTTTTAGAATCTACAGAGGCCTTACAATCTCAATGTTTCTATAACAACGCCAAGTTAAATTTCTGTATTGACTTCCCTCTGCAATTGTTTCTAGGTGGACATCATAGTCTGTGGAGTCTGATTTTGTTCAAATTCCCACTAGAATGAATGCTCTAGGAGAGCAAGAAATTTTACATTTTCTTCAGTGTCGTATACCCAGAGTCTCCTGTTCAATAAATAACTGTTCAATAAATGAATAATCCCTGCAAGCTTTCTGGGAGTTTATAAGAAGTTTTAATTACTTTTGAGGTTTCCGAAGAATACTGAAAAGGTCCCAAGGCCATGGGGGAGGCAGAGTTGAGAAGGGAGTGTTGGCAGGTACAGCATTATTTGATAGGGCCAGCTGTAGACATTATTAAGAATACTGTAGTAACATTACAGATCCTTGGAGTAATAAAATGTACATTTAATATATTGTGAAATTTTGGTTCATATTATATTTTTGTTCTCCCTATCTTTTGGCTAGGCCCTAGGACAAGGAGGGTAAATTTTAGCAGGATATAAGGAATAGAAAAGCACATAAAAATTAGTTTATAAAAAAATCAACAGGTATTAGTAAACATAAACAGTAGAGATGGCATAAACAAAGAATCTTTTAAGTGCTTTCAGAAATCTCCCCTGCAAAGAACTTTTTAACCACTGTTAGAGACCACTTTTGTTAAAATTACAATAGGCCGGGATGAGTTTACACAAAATGAATTTAATCAAATGTCATTAACACAGATTGTACGGCTGTGTAACTGAACAAGAAAACGGTTGTTTAGGACTGATTTTCCAAATGTAACCATTATCATGAAACCCATAACCACTTAATCTATTTCATCTATTTTTCTTTATGTAGTAGCTATTAACTGAATTCTTCTTAATGTTACCTGGTAGCTGTTCTCAACCTGAGAGGCTGTTGTGGTATTCTTTTCATCTAGAGGAGATGCACTAATTTCTGATCATCCATAAGCTGCATGTGGGGAACATTAAAACATCCCCAAGGTAACTTTTGTGACCTGAAATATATACCAGCTCATAGTAATCCAGTTCAGTGCCACAAATACTCTATAAACGCCTAAGCAATCACAACCGTGATGCATACTTTACTTTAAGAACTGATCTTCTGGTCACTTGTTCTTTCTGCTATAACCTGTGACTCGTGAGAGTTTGATACAGCTGGTGGCATTGCAGTGGAAAATGAAACCCCAGGAATATAAAGGTCTACAGAAGGCTTTTCCTCTGCCAGTTTCCGATGTTATGTAGCAAACCTGAAATTGGTGGTAGTCTGAATGCCTTTTTGTCATACCCATGTGCACAAAGTTTTGTGTCATTGGTGCTGAAGGTCTGTATATCTAAGTTTTATTTACGTTATAGAAATTATTACATATAAGTTAAAGTATATATACAAGATTTTGGCTTTATAATCTTCAAGGTCAATATGAGATTACAAGAAATATCAATATTATTTGATGATCTTCTTTAGAAAACAAGATTAAAAAAAAATTGCTATAGGGTGTGTGCATTCACCAGAAAGAGACAGAGAAAGAGTGGGAAAATGAGAAAGTATCACCCAGGGAGGATCGTCATGTTGCCTTTTCCTCTATTTTCCTCCTGGAACTTTGGGCACACACCTGTTCACACTTAAGAATTTTTTTTAAGAATTATTTAATTTTACTTATTATTTAACATCGAATAGTGTGCTCTTTAGAGGGGGGTGGAGAATGTGAGAAAGCAAGTTGCCAGGTCCAGGACTTGAACTGTGGTCCATCATGTGGGAGTCCAGTGCCTTAACCTCCACACTATCTGCTGGCCTTACACTTAGGAATGTTTTTATGCCACTGGTTCTGAGACTCCAGTTGCCCAGTTGGCCATGCGTGGTCTAACCATTTAGCCACCACACCACAGGTTGGCCCCTAGGAAACAATATTTTTTAAAGGTTATTTATCTATCTATCTGGCCAGAAAAATGTGAGTGTTAATGTATGGATATAAGGCTGATGAAGTTTACAAAGTTTCTATTATAAGTATAGTCAAATATCTAGCCAAAGGAAAAAACAGATGAAAAATGAGTCCCAGTGTAAATAATGTTCGCTTGAAATGAACCTGGTTAACAGAATAAAATTTAGTGAAAAGTTAAATCGTTGATTATTTGGTGTGAAATAGCAATTTAGAAGCAACTAGATATTTATTTTTCTTCTAATAATAACTTAAAATTTGCATTTACACATTTGAACATTTGGTTTTCTGACTACATATTAGCATTTTAATAGTCATGACTATTAATTTCATGAAAGTAGTCTAAGAAAGAATGAAGATCTCAAAATGAAATTAGCATAACATTGAGGCCAACATGGAACCGAAGGATATTTATCAATATTGCAGAGTATCTGTTTAGCCTTATTCTGTCTACCTTATAAGACGTGCAATTCCTCCCATTGGAGCTCTGAAGCCCCGTGTGTCTTTTTTTGCCATGAAATCTTTAGCGCTTTAAGCATTACAACCTCATTTCAACCTCAAAGAATTATAGTAGATGAGATCCTACGGAGGGCTTGGGAATGTGAGGCCATTTTGATGGAGAGAAATTGCAACTAACTCCCAAGCCATGCTCTGGAAGGGATATGTCCTAGAGCCAACTGTGTGTGACTCAGTCTACTTTATTAAGTAAAATTTCTCTTTTATCTGCATTTGATTAAATAAGAATCCAACAGCTGTACCCTTCTTTGGCCCAGATAAAGTGCCATATTTCTTTATACTCAACCTCTATAGTTCCAGGAAATCACTGAGCCTAATCATTGACTCTTTCTATTCTCTTTCAGCTTGTTTGT
The DNA here is from genome assembly GCA_026018925.1 of Tupaia tana. Taxonomy (NCBI): domain Eukaryota; kingdom Metazoa; phylum Chordata; class Mammalia; order Scandentia; family Tupaiidae; genus Tupaia; species Tupaia tana. The sequence goes on along the minus strand of JAKSZU010000020.1, from coordinate 18,115,956 downwards.
AAAGGTTAGTTAGAACTGCCAAACTAACTTCTTTGATTACTGTAAGAAGTCCTAGCCATATTCCCCTGCAGAAGAAATAAAAGATGTGTTTTAGAGACCTGTGAGTAGATCATGAAAACTCAGGCAGTCATCATGATTTTTTATTTATTATTTGTGAAATAGCAAATACTTAGTGCAGGGGTAGACTCAGAAAAAGACATAGATCTTAGTCAAGAAACTAATGACCTATGTCAGACAGACAGAGCAATTTAGTCATAAAATACATTCTGTAAAAACGTGGGTCTTAAAACTTAGGTTGGAGTGGTGCCTTGGATTCTTTTCAATTTGGAAGGTGTAGTGGAGGAAAAACTTTAATGATGAAGAATCAATGAGGCTACTCGCCAAGGAAATGAGCAATTGAGTTGTATAGAAGGACTGGAAATTCTTCTAGGACTTTACACATTTACTTGATTCATAGAATATATCACATCTTGCCTATCGCTATGCTGATGATAGCACCTCTCTGAACCCTAGTTTAGAGGGTACATATCATACACTGATTTTCTTAAAATTAAGGACTGGAGTTTATTCTTATCAGAACACATGGAAAATACTAAGTGCTCAGTAAACACTTGTTGAATAAATGAATGAAAGGTGTTTTTTTTTCATGAATATTATGTGTTCTGGAAGAATTAGGAAGCCCTGGAAAATTAAACAAACAAACAAAAATTTTAGTAAGGGGATGGGCATGAATGAGTAGAGTCAGATGCCTCATGGAGAGAAAAATAGCAAATGGAAGTGCGGCTAGGCACAAAGTAAAGCTATGTTGTTCTGTACCTTAAAATGTCATTTTTGGCCATATTTGGGAGATATTTCAATAAAGTATAAATTTTTTTCAGTAGTTATGTTAACATGGCTTTGAGTTCCTTATAAAGATGAAATTGGACATGAAAGAGGTGTTGTATCTCAATCATATATATACCAGCTAATTTGCGCTCTGCAATGTTCTTATTTTAAAGACTATATGAAGGTATCTGCATAGCTACAGAAATGTTACTACATTTTCATAATTCAATAAGAATGAGGCTAGATGTGGTTCATTTCAGGCAAATTATGAGCAATAGGAACCAGATGGAAAATAGTTGAACTGGCCAGAGAGGATAGAAGAGGAGACACACACAGAAAAGGAAAATAAGACAAATATGGAAATAAAAGTTTTGATTTTCTCAGTCTTTTTTATACTAGCTATGCTTAAGGGGATAATTATATGTATAGAAAACCCAAAAGAATCCATGAAAAACTCTTAGAAATGACAAATGGACTCGGTAATGTCTCAGTATATAAAAAATCAATATGCAAAGCTCTTAAGCTTTTTTTTTTTAACATAATAATAAACAGACTTAAGGTGGACTTGAAGAAAGCAATCCTATTTAGAAAAGTCACAGAAAATAATACTTAGGAATAAATCTAACCAAAGAAGTGAAAGGTTTCTGCACAGAAAACTATGAAAAACTGATGAAAGAAATTGAAAATAATACAAAAAAGGGAAGACAAACCTTGATCTCATATTAGAAGAATCAATATAGGACTGGTAGGTGGAATGGTGGTTGAGGTGCTAGGCTCCAACTTGGCCAACCATGGTTCAAGTCCTAGACCTTATGGCTTGCATTCTTACTTTCTCTCTCTCTCTCTCTCTCTTTCTCTCTTTCTGGTCAAATTTTAAAAAAAATGATAATCATAAATAAAACAGAATAATTCTCTTTTTTAAAAAAAAGAAGAATCAATATAACTAAATTGTCAATTCTACCTAAATTAATTTACAAATTCAGTTCAATTCTTATCAAATTACCAGTGACATTCTTCCCAGAAATAGAAAATAAAATCATAAAATTTATCTGGAATCAAAAAAGACCCCAAATCACCAAGGCAATATTGTGCAAAAAAAGAGTAAAGTAGGAAGTATCTCACTACCCAACCTCAAAATATATTGCAAAACTATGATAATCAAAACCTCATTGTTCTGGCACAAAAAAACAGATACATAACCAGTGGAACAGAGTAGAGAACTTAGAAATAAATGTAAAAACATAAAACCAATTGATCTTTGACAAAGAACATAGGACAACTCAGTGGGGAAAAGAAAGTATTCAGCAAATGATGCTAGGAGAACTGGATAACCACCAGTGGAAAAATGAAACTACCCCCCTGTCTCTCACCATTAACAAAAATCTATTTAAAATAGATTAAGTTCTAAATATAAAGCCTCAAACTATAAAATTACTTGTGGAGGGTTCAGTGTTTTCTTAGAGGACAGTCTCATCTTTGCTCCATGACTGTACCAGTGCGGGTCTACAGCTCTTTGCTGGGCAGCAGAAATGCTGTGAGGTCCAGAACAGCGGCCTAAAGTTCCTCCTATGTAAAAGAAAAAGGGCAACAACCAAGTAGACTGCTTGTAAATCCACTAGAGAGAAAGCCTCCCACAATCAGCTAGCCATGAACGCTGCCAGGAAAAGTGCCCCCTCTACTTGCATGATGAAGAAACCTCATCGCTACCAGCCTGAACTGTGGTGCTATAACCAGAAACGACCAAGCTTCTCACCTGGAAGCTGCCTTTCCAGAAGCTGGTGAGGGAGATCTCTCAGGGCTTCCAAACCATCTTGAGAAGAGTGCAGCCACTGGTGCAATTCAGGAGGCTAGTGAAGCATACCTGGCAGGTTTGTCTGAAAATACTAATCTGTGGGCCATCCAGGCTAAAAGACATGTCTTTGGCTCGCTGAATATAGGGGGAGAGATAGCTTAAATAAAGGTAGTATTTATGGTGTTTTTAGAATAAATTCTATAAAATATTTTGGTTTAATGTGTGAAGATTTTGTAAGAAGTTGTTTATAATATGTTGTATTTGTACTTAAGTCATTCCATCTTTCACTCGGATGAATGCGAAAAATGAGCATTCAGGGACCTCCATGATGTGAGCACTGCTGCTCATGGGTGACACGTTGCTAATATGCAGCAGGAATGGGTGATATTTCTCGCTTCTTCTGATGCTTGTTTCTGTATGTGAATGATTTGATGGGTAGCTATTACGGTATTAGTATTGTTAAATAAATGTGTACAAGTTTCTTTTGCAATAAAACTGGTTATGACTTGATCTAAGTGTTTTGAACAATTGGGGCGATTAAGTCTGATCATCCATCACTGTGATATAATGTGGGTGGTTTTTGTCAAGGGTGAAGATACAAGTTAAGTTAAACACAGTGTTACTTAGTTTCCTAAAAAACAAAAGTAAAACTAGCAGCTATAGAATACACTATGTGCATATATAATAGCTATTTTACATATTACAGTGCCAACGTTTTTAAATGATGTGTTTTGCATTCACAAGTGGTGAGGAGTCTTGTCATTAGGTATGTGTCATTTAGAGTCCAGTTGTTTCTCCTAACTAGCCTGCACTTGTGTTCAGTAAAATGCCATGCACGTTATATACCTTGTAAAAGTCCTCATTCTACCATTTATTAACTAACCCTCTAGCTAATAATGCAAACACTAACTGAGGAATTTTATTTACATAAGGGCTCTAGAATTAAAAGTAAGTCATTCACACACACTAGCATCATTGGTTACTGATACTCTGAGCTGGTTAGTGCAGCTTTTCCTTGTGTTGTGGTTGGTCTCATAACTAGGTTGAGTTACTTTCCCTCTTCTAATAAGAAGATACAATGCCTAAATTCTTTCCTTGTGGAATTTGTATTATAACAACCCTTAGCATAAACTTACTGTGGGGTATCAATTGAGATGGTATTGGGTAAGTTACATATGGTTACTTATCTGAGAAAACCACTTTTATAGAGATGGTCTTCCAAGTTGTTTTAAAATTTATCCTTCTATTGAAGTTTTAGGATCAATTATGTATGTCGAGTAAATTTACAAATAAATTAGTTTACGCCCCACCTGCCACCCACCCAAAACAATTACTTGGGGAAAACACAGAGGAAATACTTGGACATTGGAGTAGACAAAGATTTCTTAAACAAGACTTCTAAAATGCAGGCAATAATCTAAACATAGACAAGTAGGATCACATCATGTTAAAAAGCTTCTACACAACAAAGGAAATGATAAATAGCCCACAGAATGAGAGAAAATATTTGGAAGCTATACTTCAGGTAAGTGATTAATAATCAGACCATATAGTGAACTCAATTGGTTTACCTAGAGTAAAACTAATAATCTAATTTAAAAATGGGCAATTGATCAAACAGTTCTCAAAGAAAGACACATGAATAACCAAAAACTATATGGGGAATAAAAAGCTCAATATCTCTTATCATAAGGGAAATGTAAATCAAAACCACAATGAGGTATCACCTAACCTTAGTCATAATGGCTATGTTCAAGAAAAAAAGAAAGAAAAGAAAAAAAATCAAAGAACAACAAGTGTTGGCAAAAGTGTGGTGAAAAGGGAACCTTTCTACACTGTTGGTAGGAATGTAAATTGATGCAGCCATCAAGGAACATAATATGGAAGTTCCTCAAATATGTATTACCACAGGACCCAGTAATCTTACTCCTGAATATTTACCTAAAGGACAGGAACTCACTCAGTCAGAAAGACGATTGCACATCCTTGTTTACTGCAGCATTATTTACAATAGCTAAGACATGGAATCAACCTAAATGTCCAACAATTGATGACTAGATTGTAAAAGTCTGACACATATACATGATGAAATACTACTCAGCCAGATAGAACAATGAAATCCTCTCATTTGATACACAGTGGTCAAATATAGAAGATTCTACCAGAGACCAAAGAGGGCTTATAGAGAAAGCTGGGAGGATCAGGGAGAAAAAAGTGTATAATAGAACAATAAACACAGCAGTGTAGCTAGATATGGCAAATAGGTTGTGGAATGGCATACTACAACTGAGTGAATAAATAGACATTTCCATCATGTATGTGTATGTGTGTGTGTGTAAAATGTAGTATACTTTGTTATGAATATGGCATTATCTTTTATTTGATATCACACCCACATACATGCTTTGAAAACCCATGTTGTACCCCACAAAGATATACAATAAGTGAATGTAAATTAGAAATTATAATATACAATAGAAAAAAATTGAGCTTAGAGAACCAAGGCATGTATCTGTGCTGTATGTTAGTTCCTGTGCTGTGCCAGCATGGCCATACACTTATGAAATGTCAAAGTTAGGTTATACTTCATGTGTTCTCTGGGGTGAACTCACAAATCAGCCTGTAGAGGGATACGTGTCTGCCATTTTATTCATACCCCTAGAGTAGAACAGAAGGACTGGCAGCCTAAGGGATCCTCAGCATGGTTGGGTATAAATGTGAGGTCATGATGACAATTAGGATGCCAGGTTCTATTGGTGAGAAGCAAAGTAAATTTGGCCTGATTTTACTGACACCATCACTACTGAGCAAATGTACTGGTAACTCATGTTGTCTAGTTCTTATAGTGTCATTTTTCAGAACTCTGGAGTTAAGCCTTAAATATGTCTTCTAATCTACCTCGCTAACTAATTTGTTGAATAAGGAAGGAAGCTCATTTGTGAAAATCCATCTGTATCTTAATAGTATGTCAAGGGAATCTTGACTTAACTGGGATACCAAATTGAGGTTTCTCCTCAACAGGATTCTGACTAGAAATAACATCGTAACCATAGAAACAACCATTTCAATGAATGGTCATGGGAGAAATGACTACACAATACCATTCAGAAAAAAAAAAAAAGCAGAGAGAATTCCCTGCCAAATTTGATATGGAGACAGATTTTTTTTTTTCTCAGTACAAAAGCACTGTAAAGTACTTGGATAGGAGGATTCAGATTTTCTTTTCTGACTTTCACAATAAGTAGATATATTCTACCTTTCATTCATTTAACAAATGTTTTTTTCAATAGCAGCCATGTCTTAGGTACAGTTAGGTACTACAGTCAACAACAACAACAACAACAAAAACAACTGTCTGTTATGTATTAGAGAGAGATTATATATATATATATATATATGTACATATATATACACACACACACACACACACACACACACATACACATTTAATATGCGAAGAAGCAAAAATGAAAAGAATAATAAAACAAGGAAAGAAGAACGATGACAATAAATAGCAATGATGATGTTTACTAATGGATAACCAAGAAAGCCCTCCATGGAAAGGTGACAACTGAGCTGAAGAATATGAGAAAACAAAGCATCTTCCTCAAAGCAAAGAGAATAGCCTGTGCAAGGCTCTGAGTGTAAACATGTTGGGTGATGCAAGGAGGTCTGTGGTCATGGAATAGAGTAAAGCAGAGGGAGAGAGTTGGGTGGCTAGAGTGAGGAAGTGGGCTCGGATTATGTAGGAACGCACGGTATATAGAAAGGGCTTAGAATTGTATTTTGAGTGATAAAAGAATCTTTTGGAGGTCTTAAGCAGAGGAATAATATGATCTGTCTTGAGTTTTAGAAAGATTACACTAGCTGCAATATAAAGATTAATTTGTATTAGCGACTAAGTGAGAAGCAAGGAGACCAATTAAGAAGGCTATTATGATAAATCAGGCCAGGGAAGATAGTGAGTTGGGACAGGAGCAAATCAGTGAAAACAAAGGAGTAGTAGGACTCTCAATTTATTTGAAAGGAGAACGACAGTATTTGATGATAAAATAAATGAGAGGGGCTAGTCCAATACATTATCATCACATGAATGAATAGATAATGATCAAATAAAAAAATCAGTCAAACCCAACTTATTTTTTAAGAAAAAAATTAAAGCTTAAAGAAATAAAATTATTACCACTTTTTAAAATTATTTTTAATTTAATTTTATTCATCACCATTTTTTTTTTTAAAATTTGACCAGAGAAAGAGAGAGAAAGAGAGAGGGAGAGAGAGAAAGCAAGCCATCATGTTTGGGACTCGAACCATGGCTGACCATATGGGAGTCCAGCACTTTAACCACTATGCTACCAGCTGGCCCCATCATCACTCTTTATAACAATGAAAACACCTGGAATTTTGAAAATAGCCCTCTTGTGATGCTTTTGTTTTCATCGTCAGAGGGTGCATGCACTCACGAGAGAGACGGTGAGATAGAGACAGAGAAAGAGAGAAAGGGAGAAAAATCCTCCAATGGGATGTGGTTACTCCACAATCCCTTCTCCTGCATTTCTGCATCCTGTCTGAATTTTGAGAATGCATTTACACACACCTGGTGTGTTTTTGAAGACACCAGGGCTGGAATACCAATCATAGTGGACCATGTAGAATCTGGCTCCCTTAACCACTGGGCAATTGGACTGGTCCTCCACAGTGTTTTGTTGTGTTGTGTTGTGTTGTGCTGTGTTGTGTTGTGTTTTTGCTATAGGCCACATGTGCTCTACAGAGAGAGAGAGAAAAGATGTTCACACCTCAATCTCTTCTCTTCCAACCTCCTCTTGGGCTCTTGGGATTTGGGGCATGCATGCACACACACCCAGCATGATTTTCAACCATGCAGTTGGTCATATGGGATCCAGTGCCTTAGCCTGCATGCCACCTGCTGGTCCCCTCCAGGATGCTTTAGATGATCTTTTGATGTGTCAACTTGTCTAGGCTACAGTTCCTGTTTATTCAATTAAACAAACTTTAAGTGTTGTTGTGAAGGTATACTGCTGATTTGATTAATGCCTATAATAAAATAGACTCAGTAGGCCTGATTCTATCAACTGGAAGATCTTAAGAACAGAGTTGGGCTTTATTGATGAAGATATTCTGTCTGCGAATAGCAGTTTCAGCAAATACCTGAAAGTTTGCAGTCTGTCTTTTCTGATGTCTGACCTATGAATTTCAAACTTGCCTAACCAGCTCCCATAATCATATAAGCCAAATTTTTGGCAATACATTTTCTTTTTAAGGTTTTTGCCTTAGGGCACATGCTGGAAAGAGAGAAGCAGTGAGAGGGAAAGTAGCTATGTCACAATCCCTCTTCGCTATTCTTCTCTTAGGATTTTGGGCATAAACGCACATGCACCCAGAGTGATTTTCCCACTGTCACGTCCAGTACTCGAATTACAGTTCGCCATGTGGGAGTCCAGTACCTTAACCACCACGACACCTGCTGGCCCCTACAATACATCTTTTAATATAATATCTTATTCGCTCTGCTTCTTGGTTGAACCTGACTGATAACTGCTGAGTTAAATTATTTCAATATGAGTTTGCCAAGGGGAAAAAGTTATTAGCTACTTGTTAGCATTAACTCTCTCTCAGTCCACTCTTAATAGTTTGGACAAGTATGAAACATACAGTTGAAAAAAAAATGCATCCATACACATATAATTAAGATGATCGGTATCAGTAACATCTTATTCAATAACACAGAGACATCATCTGATAAGGTTAAATTTTAAAAACCAGCAAGGAGCTAGCAAAGTCTGGTTGTGTTTGGGAGAGTCAATAATGGGCGGCATAGTTAGTAATACCAATTCTATAAATTACATCTTGGGGACCATTGTCTCTTGCTCCCCCAGTATAAGTTGTGTAGGAACATTGATCTGGAAGAAGAGAAAGAAGGCCCAGACAGGTCTAAGAGCCAGCAGATGCCATGAAGAGAGCACTGGATTGGAAGCAAGAAAACACTAGTCTTTACTGCAGCTTCCATTTTAGTAAGATACTGTTGATAATGAAGAAAAGGCTCTCATTCAGATTATCTGGAAAAAATAAGAAGTTGTAACAACTAGGTCGTCGACTAGGACTGGAACCAAAGAGTTGGAGGGACAGCAGCTTCAGGGAGCCTCACTTTATATTGGCTGTCTTTGTATTAAAAATGTGTATTTCTTTCATGAGCAAGAGAGTCAGAGAGACAGCACTCTCAACGGGGTTTAGATGCTGTGACCCACTTCCAGCCTAGGATTGTGGGCAAGCGCATGACCAGCATAGTCAGCAAGTCCCCAGATCCAAACCAAGAACCATCCCGTGTAGGTCAGCCTTGAGGAGTGTTGTGTTTTACTGTTGTATTACCTTCCAGCCCCTGTCACCACCACCTCCTCGCTGCCTTTTCTGGGGACTGTACAAATCCCTTTCTCATTGAGCTTCTAGTTCTTGGCCTGCCCACTTCAACCTCCTCTCTCAGCCACTTGCTTATTTGCTGGCTTATTCTATAGACCTGGTCTTAAACTACTCAGAGCTTCTGCTTTCCTTGTCAGGGCTCAACTCATGGTTTACCATGCTGTCTCTTTCATCTCTGCTTCCACTGTTAATGGTCCCATTCTCACATTTTCTAATTGAAATTCTGAAAAGAGAGGAGAAAACGAATCAGAGTGCTTGTTAAGGGTTAAAGGTAAGGGAAAGAGATAGGGTAAAGAGTAAAACCATAATCAAAAGCTATTGCTACCTAAAGTTTTTGATCATTAGCATTTTGACATTCCCTTTCTACTGATCTGCAACAGCTTAATTGGTCTTTCCTTATCTCTGGCCTATCTTTCCATTTATTCTTGTAGCTACTTATTTTTCTACTTATTCTTTTATATTGATGTTCCAAGAGTATCATTCTGATTTCTAGTTTCCTTTTAGAAAGATTCCTAGGAAGACTTCTATGTCATCAAAAGAAGTCCTCGTCAGAAAGAAATACCTACTACATTTCTCATGTTTCCTTAGTACTTCAGATATATGTTGGGCTTTCTATTATAATTAAAGTTTTGGGAGTTGGACGGTGGTGTAGTAGTGAAATGTAACAATCTGCAGAACTGAACCACATGGGAAGATTCTAGGTTTGTGTGGAGACCTTCCTAAGGATACTGGATATGCAGTGCCCGTGGTCTGGGGCTGGCTGAGACTGGAGGGAGATGCTGGCATTAAGTCCCCATTGAGGATGCTGTCTTTCTGTCTGTCTCTCTCTGCCTCTATCTCTCTCACACATGGGAGAACTAATAAACTTTTGAAAACGTTAATACTAAAATGGAGTTCTCATATGTGAAAAACTGACAATTGTACACCTTTGCCCAGAAATCTCTCATCCTCATTCCCTGGGGGGATGATTTCTCACTTTCTGTTTCTCTGTCTCTCTTTCTGGCAAGCCCACATGCCCTATAGCAAAAACCTCTCAAAAAAAAAAAAAAAAAAAAAAAAAAAAATATATATATATATATATATATATATATCCCTATCCCTTCTGGGTCCAGTACCTAATTTAGAACCCACATACATGATTGGGAAGGACATATTTCTTAACTGATTGACCAAATATTGTAATAAGTGGAGCAATTGAACAGTACCATAAAATAGTCTTTGATTTAGGGTACTGCATCCTCAAAGATGGTGTCCCATCTGTGCAGGTGTCACTCGTAAGCCAACACCTCAGTGGCTGTTTCAAAAGTCAGTTCTATCATCTCAGTCTGGCAGATTCCAAGTAGTGCAGAATGTATAAGACTCGATGGATATATGATCTTGTGCATGCTGTTGCTGCAACACTGTTGTTTCATGTGAGGCCATGGTACACACTAAACGGTGTGGATAGGCATTCTGCCATATTTCTGTAAACCTCCCAATAGTAGGCCCTGCAGTAAGGGAAAGGATACTGATACCAGAAACTGTCTTTTCCAGTCAAAATGAATCACACCATTTCCAGGACAGAAAGATTTCAGAGTAACAACTTGCCACCACATGACTGGCTATGTCCTTGAGGGATGGTGCTGAATCAGAGACCAGCAATAATCTCGGTGGCTGGTGAGTTGCAGCATTGGTATAAACAATATCTATTGATAGATCAGCCTTGGTTAGCAAGGACCAAGGATGATTCAACTCCTCACTGATGACTAGTCCTTTCATTCATCCATTATGCCGTCATGAAATGGCCAAAACAGAAGGTGGATAACATCAACTGGCTGAGTCATTTTGTCTTCCTTTTTTTAATTTTTTAAAATTTTGCCAGAGGGCACATGCACTCACAGGTGGGGAAGGGGGTGTAAAAGCACTTCTCTCCCCATGGGAATGGTCACGTCGCAATCCCTTCTCTTCCAGTTCTCCTGCACTGTGGGGATTTTGGATATGTACATGTGTGTCGCTCAAACCACTGGGTCTCGAATTCAAACTGCATAGCCATGTGGGATCCAATCTCCATAACCACCAAGTTACGGATTGGCCCTTCTTTTGTTTTCCTGACTGTTAGTGCCTCTTTCAGGTGATTGTTCTTTAGCAGGCATTACCATGAGATATGAAGGTATTCCAACTTCATCCCTTCTGCCATAGTCAGAGGCACATGCCTCTTCTCTAGATCTCTTTTTCTAATCTAACTTTCTCTTTCCAAGTGTTCAACCTATCAACCTAAAAACAGGTCACTTCTTGTAAGTTTATATTTATGCTTACCTCTAGCCATTCCCTTTCCTCCCAAAATAAAACAGTTGTGACCATTTGACTCTTGAATTCATGGTGGGGGCAGATTTCCCCACTGATGTCTCCCAGGACTATCTTTGAGTGGGGCTGTAGAAGAGCAGCAGTGCTTTCTCAGCCTAGACCCACACACAATCAAGCCATCCACAGATGAGGTTTATCCTTTTCTTCCTTGGTCAGTTTGTCAGAAAGGACCTCCATGCAGCCATAGGTGCAAGCTAAGGGAGAGGTGCCATTGCAACGTTGGTAGCTGACATGGAGGTCTATGCTACCTGCAAATTACTTGTGTCTTTTGGCTCTCCTCATTGTGAATATACCAGTTTAATCTCTCTTTTTTTATTTTGTTTGTTTGTTTGTTTATAAACAAGAGAGATGTACACTTACCAGAGAGAGACAGGGAGAAGACAGAGAGAGAGTAGGAGAGTAGAAATTACCTCCTGGTGGGCTGGTTATGTCAGAATCCCCTCTCCTCCATTTCTCCATCATGTTGGGATTTGGGGCACTTACTCATACATGCACAGTATATTTTCAAGCCTCTAGGTCCAGTACTCAAACCAAGTGGTTGGGTATGTAGGATTCAACATTTTTAACCAACAAGGCCATGGGACTGGCTCAATTTCATCTTTCTTTCTTTTGCAACTACTAAACTTAATTTTTTTTTCACAAAAAAAAAAACACTAGAAAAACTTTGAGCCAAAAAATATGTGCTTTCTACAGTGAAAGAGGTATATTTTTAAAAATGCATATAACATAATGTGAAATTATTTAAAAGTCAATACATTCTTCTTTTTAAAAAATATTTGTATATTTTAATTTTACTTATTATTATTATATTTTAAATTTTGCTATTGACACATGTGCTCACCAGAAAGTGACAGAGAGAGGGAGGGTAAGTGAGAAAGCAAATCTCCAGGTCCAGGACTCAAACCATAGTTGGCCATGTGGTAGTCCAAAACCTTAACCACTGCACCGTCTGCTGTCCCTTACTATTATATTTTAATTTGTCATCAGGCATGTGAACTCATTAGAGAGAGAGACAGAGAGGGAGAGAAAGAGAGGGAAAGTGAGAAAGCAAGCCTCCAGGTCCAGGATTTGAACTGCAGCTGGCCATATGGGAGTCCAGAGCCTTAACCACTAATTCACCTGCTGGCTATATACATTGGTCTTTAGCTTTCTGTTGCAGATGGAATGCCATTCCTTTAGAATATTAGGTGTCAACATTGAAATCTGTCTATGGGGTTTACCGCAGACTTCCAACAGTATCTTCTCCCACCCCAGTTACATACCATTTGTTCTGCAAAACCATATGTACCCCAAAATATTGCAAAGCCCTTTCCCGTTCTGAGCCTCAAACAAATTTTGTAGTCTTCTGTGCCCCTTTGTGAACAACAATACAGTGAGTTAATAGAGTACGCCAAGATAATACTCTGCAGAAAAAGGACCGTGGGTTCCTTTGGACTATATTATGACAGAAGGCAGGAGAGTTAACAGAGTACAGGACAAGTCCATAAAATACTGCTGCCCACTTACAAAATGACACACTTCTGATTCTTCTTCCTAAAATGGATGGGAAAGATAGCACATTCCAGATCAATGGCGATTCCACATATAATGGATCTGAGGCTGTGTTAATCGCTATATTAGCAAAGCTGTAATTGAGGTTTTCTACTTGATTAAGTTCACAGTGGTCCACAGTTATCCGCAAAGATCCACCAGCCAGACTGGTGATTCTGATGGAAAATATGATACGTCAGCAATTCACTGGGCTGCTCCCAGACATAGGAGCAATCTTGGTTATTTGGTAGAAGAATGTGCCAGTCCATAAGCCAAAGAACAAATACAGCAGTTCTACCAACCGCCAAGTATGCTTATTTCTATTTGACAGTGGAAGACCAAGGAAATGGTCACCTAGCCTATGGAGCTGGTGAACTCACTGTGAGATGGAACTACCCTAGACCTACCCTTGCTAGCTAGCCTCCATCTGCTCCCACTCTAAGTGCGCCATGATGGTATTTTAGGTTTCTGGATAGCATGCCATTTTAGACCCTGTGTCCAGCACTAATAGTTTAATGACTGAATATCCCTTCCCCAGGACATGATTACCGAAGTAGGAAAAAAGATGGAGGGAATCATGATCACATATGGTTAATAGGAGTTATAAGCTTCTTTTTTTTTTCCCTAAAGATTTGGTATCTTCATTGAGGATCAAAATCTGATTCAGAGAACTGACTCTAGTTCCAGAAAATGGACTAAGAATTTTGAGTTTTTATTGATATTAGTGCCCTGAATCTCTTGATTGTCTGCTCTTTATTTATTTGAGTGCACTCGTCAAATGTATCTTTGCTGGGTCCCTCTCTGTAAGCATACTGTGTTCCACTGACCATCTCCATGGACCCGTGTGGGTCAGCCTCTCTGGCTATTACTCAGTCACAATTGTCATGATAAATACCAGTGACAATTGTGGCCACCTTAGATCCAATAATTATGTGCCATCACCTGGCTTCTATTATTTTGGCATCTTCTTCATTGATATCGGGGTTCACATTTCTATAATATAAATTAAGGAGGAAAGTAGAGATACAGATATTTATGGGACACAGCACTGGATAATTATCTGCTGATAATAATGTGTTTTATAACCTCAACTGGACTGGTGTGCCGTGTACTCATGTTGGGTAAATTCAACTTACAAGCTAAGTGATGAATAGTGATTAAATGAATTGAATAAATTTTTAAAAGTTCGATGGTGGTGTTTTTCAGTGTTACCGAAGATCTAAAAGGACAGTCACCATGGACTGCTTATTTATTCTCACAGTGCACTCTTGTGCACTCTTTTTTTGTTTTTCTTTCTTTGGAGAGGTTTTTGCTATAGGGCACGTGCGCTCGCCAGAAAGACAGAGAGACAGAAAGCGAGAAATCATCTCCTAGGGGCGATGGCCATGCCGCAATCCCTTCTCCTCCATTCTCTTCTTGGGATCTTGGGCACGCATGCACATGAGCCCGGCGTGAGTTTAAACCACCGGGTCTGGCACTCGATCTGCAGTTGACTACATGGGAGTCCAGCGACATAGCCATTACGCTAACTGCTGGTCCCTCACAATGCACTCTTTACCACACCTGTGTATCCTTAAGTAAAACCTGATTAGCAGGTGTGCTTTCTTCTTTACATGGCGTGTCCACTCTAGCATGACCATTTCTCTGAACCTCTGACCCCTTCTTTCACATGTGTCATGCAGTTCTGCTAACTGGCCCTGTCCACTGGGTCCTTGGCAAGGTAACAAATCCTGCAACAAATTTTCCATACGAATCAATTCTCCTTTATCAGAATTTGTGATTTGATCCTAGCCCCCTTGATCCAGAACCTCGGGATCAATTCCCATACAGTCGCTCCTGGCTCTTGCTGTTACATATTGATCAGGTCTTGCCGTTTTTATGTGCATAGTTTCTTCCCTCCCCTAGTTGACAGACCAAACACTTTCACAGCCAGTTATCTTGTGACTTGGCCTGGTGGCTAGGGGAGAACATGGAAATAGGTAGAGAGAAAAGGGTAAGGAAAGCAGAGTACATGTTATCTTGCCATGTTGCAAGTGCAAGGGAAATGATCGCTTTTAGCAGGAAGGAATAGGGAACTTCTGTGGGTTGAGAGGAAACTAAAACTTCAAGATTTTCAAGCCCATCAACCCAGATGACTCCATTCCAAGCCTCAGAGTTTCACTTCTTTACAATTAAGGCCTTGACCTTGGTAAACCAGATTTGCCAGGGTTGACCAATTGATTTTCCCTGCAATTCTGCTACACTGAAAATCATGTTGTGGGTTTGGTCCTCAGCTCTTTTACCTTCAAGTCCTCTGGCTTTCATATTTTGGCCTAGATTTAAAATTAATCTCAGCCCATTATTGCCTTTCTCTAATGCCTTGATAGCACCCTGCCAAAGCCATGGTCTCTATAATTACTACTTTTCTAGAGTTTCTCCAAGTGTCTGAGACAGTGCACCTGTCAGTACATTCCCTTTCAGTATTCCATCCCAGTTTACTACTAACAAAAGATTTGAGTTTTGCACTGCTACTGCATTCTACTGGTTATCAAAATATTGCCTACCACCAGCAATGAGGGTCTTACTGTCAAGTTTCCAAAGGATAGTTCCAAAATCCCACGTTAGAGCTGCATCCTAGAACCACTGCAGTACCAATTGTTTTAGGTTAGACTTCTCAAGAAACAGACTGGAAGGTGAAAATTTGCATGCAGATTTATGGAGAGGGCTCTTGGGAAGAAAAACTTTTGTCAAAGAGTGAAGGGAGCAGAATTAGGCAGAGGAAGAAGTTGAACAGCAATGCTGTTCCAGTAGAGGACCCAGACAATCTGATGAGAGAAGCTCCAGAACTGGGGTGGTCTCATAGTTGTCTCACTCTGAGGCATGGAGACTGGACCTTATACTCCTGTATTGATCAGTCATGAGATGTAGCCTGCTTCTTGAGTGGGGTATAACTTGGTGCATAGCTCCTCCTTCTGGCGTGGGGCAATTGTTTCAGAAGCTCTCATCTATTAGTAGACAACGGCCAGGAATCCTGGAAGCTCTGGAAATATATGCCTTGATGGATATATGTGTATTTCCATGAGATCTGTCACTATGTATGCTTTTGCTGAACTGCAAGTAGTTTAATTGAACTCAAGTGTAGAAGGTAAGAGGGAAAGAGGAATATGGTAAGGCCATATGGGCAAGCAGCTACGAGATCAGGATGGGCATTTGCTTACAATAGCAGCCTCTAAAGACTAATGATGCCCAGTAAGTACTTCGACATATAAATCTGCAGCTCAAGAGAAAGGTTTTGATATAGAATTATCTTTTGTCTGAGACAGAGTTGAGAATCATTAGAGGATACCAAGTCACATGAGTAAATTCTAGCTCCATTCATATTAGAGGTGGGAACTTAGTCGAAATTTTAATACCTTGAGTCCTCTGAACCTCAGTTTCCTGATCTATAAAACCTCACAGGATTTTTACTAGAAATGGATGGGATGATTCGTACAAAGAACTTCAATAGAGCTTGGTTCTATTGTAAACATCCACTACATCCTATCTGTTATCATCATTAGCATACGGATAAGAGAAGAATAGTGAATGAAAGAATTAAAGAGAATTCATGGAGAGAAAAGGAAAAAGATGATAGGGCATTCCCAGTGATATATTAGAGAATGAGTGTGGAATAGAACAGAGAAAGGAACAAAGAAAAACTGGAATTCAGACTTCTTCTCTGGCTTCTGACCTGTTTTCATCCTTTTCCTAGATACTTATGAGGCACCTGAACCTTGCTAATCATAAATATGAACGTGTTACCTTTCCCCAGTAATTTATTCCTTCCTGTTACAGTATTATCCCACTTATCAAATGACACCACCACCCTCCTAGGCATCCAGGCAGCTCCAAACTCATTTTAGTGCTGTTCTCTAGGACTTAAGAATTATTCTTATATGAGATTTTTTTTTTATCCTCACCAACAACCTTCCTAATTAGCTTTAAACTATCTTACAAATATTTAACTTTCTGTCACCTTTAACATTATTCACTAATAAGTTTCTTTGCTTTAACCTTCTTGGTCAGTGCTATCAAAATTAGGTGTTTTAAAAACATCTATGTTTTTGATCTCTGCTTCAACTTAACTTTCAGACAGTCAGCTTACACTTTCCCTTCTCTCTCTACATACATAATGCACTTATCATTTTTCTTCATTTTTCCCTCTCCAAAAGAAGTTTGATGATGATGATGATGTGGATATTAATGTCTTTGTCTTGAATGACATGCATGGTAACATGCTGGAAAAAGAAATGTAATACACTGTAAAGATATATATGATTAAATGTCGTATAAAAAGAAAAAAAAAGTTTTTTTCCTGAATGTTTTTTTTTCTGGATGTTTTTTCTTACAATAAAAGGAACACACGTCCATTGTAAAAAATCTAGAACTGTTCTGTCCACTACAGTAGCCATTAGCCATATGTGGCTACTGAGCTCTTAAAATGCAGCCACTCTAAATTGAGATGTGTTAGGGGAAAATAAACATCTGATTTCAAAGACTTAGTTTGGAAAAATATATATATAAACATGTCATCAACAAAGCTTATACTGATTGCACACTGAAATAACATTTTAGATATATTGGATTAAGAAAATTACAAAAATTACTTTCTTCTTGTTCCTTTTTTTTTTTTTTTTTTTTTGAGAGAGATTTTTGCTGTAGGTAGGGCATGCGTACTACCAAGAGAGACAGAAAACAAGAAATGACCCACTCCACTCCACTCCCCAGGGAGGATGGCCATGCCATAATCCCTTCTCCTACATCCTCTTCCTGGGATTTTTTTTTTTTTTTTTTTTTTTTAGAGAGAGGTTTTTCGCTATAGGGCGCGTGCGCTCGCCAGACAGACAGAGAGAGACAGAGAGACAGAAAGCGAGAAATCACCCCCCAGGGGGGATGGTCACGCCGCAATCCCTTCTCCTCCATTCTCCTCTCGGGATCTTGGGCACGCACGCACACGCGCCCGGCGTGAGTTGTAAGCCACCGGGTCCGAGACGCGAACCGCGGTCGACTACGTGGGAGTCCAGCGACATAGCCATTACGCTAACTGCTGGTTCCCTTCCTGGGATTTTTGACAGGCACACATGCATGCACATGTGCTTGGTGTGAGTTTCAAGCCTCCAGGTCTCGGGCTTGAACTGTGATTGGTCATGTGAGAGTCCAGTGCCTTAACCACTACCGCATGTACTGGCCCCCATCTTGTTGCTTTTTAAATGTCGCTGCTAAGAAATTTAAGTTACCTATATGGCTTGCATTATTTTCTATTGAAAAGTACTGGTTGTAGAGAAAATAGAGTCAGGATGGTTTAGTCTGCCTCTCTCACTTCCTATCTCATCATGTTTGAAGGCCACAGGATAAACAGCTTATGTTATTAGTTGTAGTGCACTTGTTTTATAATTATGACTTTGCTGTTTTATTCCATTGCATGTAATGTTCATGTGTTTGTGTGCAACAGTTTGTGTTTGGCAATGAGTCACTATTGTCTGCAGCCCGTTTAAAAAAAAGGGAGCCCCTGGTCAGCCAGCTAGCTAGCCTTGGCTCAGCTGGGCCTTGGCTCAGCTTGGCTTTGGCTCAGCTCAACTCAGTTCTGCACACTCTGAGCTACAAGAGGAAAAACGCATTTTGCAAGCACTACTGAGCTCCGTGAGCTCCTCCTGAACTCAGCCAATAAACAACATGACATCAGTCCCTTGTGTCTTTTTCCAGCTCCCTGCATCTCTGTTCAACCTACCCTTTGGAGAAGAACCTTACGAAACACTGGTCTAGAAGAAAAAATGTTTTCAAAATGATGAAAAATAAATATAATTTATAATTATACCATTTAAGAATAATTATTCTTGATTTTGTGGTATAAGGATTTCTAGTGGTGTTTTGGTTGTTAGTGTTATACTGTACATGCTTTTAAGCTTCTGTCTCCTTATATATCATTAACATCTTTCCATGTCATTAAAACTCTCCTGTCAGGATTCTCAAAAAGCAAAAATTGTAACTGTCACATGATTTAACAATCTCATTACTAGGCAGATATCCAAAGGCAACAAAATCAGTGTGTCATAGAGATAGCTGCACTCCTGTGTTTATTGTAGGTGACCATTTAACATATGTATGTGCTTCCTTGTCTATCTCTCTGACAAGAATATGAGCTCCCAATGGGCAGGAGTTATCTTATTTACTTTTGTATCCAAAGCATATTACAATAAATTTGTAATCAATGAAAGAGTGAATGATTCAGTAAATCAATAATTACATTGCAAGACTATCAAGTGATTGATTGAAATTAGATCACATGTATAATATTATATTTTTATTATTATGAAAAGAGCCTCCCCAATTCTGTGTGTTATAATGATGGCATCCTTTTCCTTTAAAGAATATGCACCTCTTCTGCATATTGCTGCAATGCGTTAGTATAGATACCACAGCTGAGCCAGTAGCTATCTAACACGAAGTAGAAATTTATAGCAAAGTAAATTGATAGGTGCAGAGCTAGAAATCAATACATATCATCATCTATTTAAACTAAGCAATAGCATAAAATTAGAATAAAAGTACCTCCATTGATAGTTGGATTCCTATGGAGGTGGGAACTTAAAAACAGGGATCCCAGCATTTCCCAGTGACATCAGTAAAAAAAGATCCATTTTTAAGAGATGAGAAGGAGATTCAAAAAGAAACCAAGAGCCTGTATTTGGAAACTCTCAAGGACAATTTGCCAGCGATGCAGCACTGAAACCCCAGTGCCTGCTACAAATCCTGGAACATAGCCAGAGTTAAATGAATATGCACTGACTTGAATGAATGAGTACACACATCAATCAATGAACTTTAAGTTCCATTGATGGGGATCCTGTCTGCCTTGCTCAGTATGGGACCCCAGATGGATTTGGTAGTTACAAAACCCAGTGGCATGAAGAGTTTAAAAATCTGAATAGTATGTCCTTTCTCATTCTGCTGTTGGGGTCCTCAGCCAACAGCCCCAGGGGGGTGCCTAGTACATAACAAGTGGTATATATAATGGTAGAATAAATGAATGAATAACTTAAACAAGTAAACATAAAGAGAAAGGAAAGAGGAAAAGAGAAAAAGGATATGAGAAAGAGAGAGAGAGAGAGAGAGAGAGAGATGGGTTTTGGATTAAGCTATGACACCTGGAACAAAATTTGAAATATTAACCTGTAATTTAACTAGTCATATACATTCTGTTTTTACCATAGGACTATCTCACATTGTGTTGGAATAACTTTCTTTTCCTCTTTTTTTAATATTTTATTCAGCTTTATTTATTTATTTTAATTTGAGGGTGAGTGAGAGAGAAAGAAAGAGGAGAAAGAGAGGAGAGAGAGAGAGAGAAAGTGAAAAGGAAAGCCACCAGGTCCGGGACTCGAACCACGATCGACCATGTGGGAGTCCAGCACCCTTAACCACCACGTCACCTGCCGGCCCCTTTTTCCTCTTTTTTTTTTTTTTATAGGTGGTGAATATTTTCATTTCCTAGATTTGTTTATTATACATCTATATTACTTTTTCTTAATTTTTATTTAATTTTCTTTTATGCATTCAATTATGTTATTTAGCTTACAAAGTGAATATTTCAACATGTAAACATTTCTCCCTAGTCCAGTTGATAAAACTATAAAATAACCTTCAGTTTTAAGAGCTGAATATGAGTTTGCGGTGGTTGTAATTCTGAAAAGGATTGATGAAGCGATGAAGAAAACTTGCATAAAGTCAAAGTTGTGCAGTCTGGAAATTAGTTAAATTGATCATTATGCAAGGTGATTATTATGTGAGTGAATTTTTAAAATTTTAATTCTATAAAGCAAAAATTATAGAACTTTTTTTTTAACAAAGAACTTTACATTCTTTTCTCTGTTAAATGTTCCTTCCTTTTGTTTCTCCTACCCACTGCCCTCCCTTACAGCCTCTGGTATCTACACTTACCCTCTCTATTATCTCTTCAGATGGTTCAATTTCTGCCACAGAATACAGATATTCGGTCCATATTGAGTGGGAAAATACTCCGGTTTCTTTCAAAGTCTTGCTTACTTTGCTTAACATTAAGTCCTGTAGATTTACCCATTTTGAACCAAACAATGGGGTCCAGTTGTTTCTTATGACTGCATAATATTTCATAGAACATTCTTTTTTGAAAAAAAACTGGTCTTTAAAAAACAGTTTAAAGTTCACACCAAAACTGAGAGAAAGATAATGAGATATCTCATATACCTCTGACCTACTCTGCATGCACAGTCTCCCTTTTATCAATGTTTTCATTATCAATGTAAATATTCTTTTATTTGCTGCTTAAATCTAGTTTCCTAAATATGTGGCAAGGTTCTCTGGGGCACCGCAGCAAACACGTATCTGCATCGGGAGACATTTTATCCTTTCAGCGATAGGGGTTTGTAAAGCCAGGTGATGAAAAGCAAATGCTGTATGAAAAGCATTATGGAATATAACATGAGAACTGTAATGCACACTCTGAATCTCAGGATTGCAAAGTTGTACACTGTTCAACAGAAACGCACATTCCTTTGGTAAGTTGCAGTTACTTAGGAATAAAAGAAAGAATAATGTTTCTTTCCATTTATTTGTTTTACTTCTAGAAACAGACACTAAGTCAATAAGTCATAAATAATTTTTAAGTGAATTTGAACTACTTTATAAACAACTATTTACTGTCTCTTTTGGCCAAGACGCATCATAAAAAATATAATGATACACAAGAGGTTCAGAAACTCAGGGTGAAGTCCTTTCTTTAGTACCATAATCATATAAAATCTCTTCAAAAAATAAGAATATGAACTTGAAAAGATTTTAATAAAGAAATGTCTTGATGATTATTTAGTAGAAAATACAAAAGAGAGAAAAACAGAGGATTTTTTTTACCTACTCCTTTACAGAGAAATTCTCCAGTTGCAATAAATCTATTCCCCTCTTGTCATTCACTTTTCCCTTTCTTATAATTTGCCACTCTGTATTTCACCTATTTTGGTGCCTATTATTGCTATTCTTATGGATGAAGTTTTGCTTTATTCACCTAAATATTCACTTGGCACACAGAACTTAGACCATTTATACAGAAATTAAGACCAACTATCCTTCATTTATTGTCAGGACAAACTATGAAAACATAGATGTAAAAGGATTACTTAAAGCATTTGGTTGAGATAAAACAATTTTCTTCCTTCCAGAACAGATTAGTAATGAAAATGTTAGAACCTGTTTCTCTAGAAGTCTTTAGAAACAGCAAGGATTCTCAGCTGTGTTAGATGGTTTCAGTAGGGTATCACCTCCAACAGGTGGGGAAAAGACCAGATGTGTGTAAGCCAAAAGCTCTCTGAAAATCTCAACCCTTTACATGACATACTATAGAATTACAACATTTTTCTTAAATCAATGAAAAGATTAGCCCAGAACTAGCAAAATTAATATCCCTTTTTATCCTTTAAATATACTTACAAAAGTGTGGGGAGGTGGGGTTGGAAGGGAGCTTATTACCTTACTATTTGTCTTTCATGACTGGAAGATTGAAGGCTGGGTCCTTGGCTGAGGTCCATCAGCAGGATGAGTCAAGACACACTATTCAGATCTTTAAACGCTTCATGCCACTGGGTTTTGGGACTACCAAATTCATTGCCTATTGGTAAAAGAAAAGGACAATGATACATAATAATAATCCTGCAACAGATGAAAGAAACTTCAGTTATCCTTCTAACATCATGCTGAGAGGTCAGGCCCCAGGTGTTGAGAAGAGCAGACATAACAATGTTTACTGAGAAGACTATGACAGGGATATATTACCAAGTGACAGAGTGATGAGGTGCATGATAAGCCTGCACCTGGACTCTAAGGTCAGCCTCTGGGTGAAGGAAGCAATTCGTTTGACTTTGTGGTGGGGGTGGAGAATTTCCAGTCCCTTCTTTCTGGAGTGAGTAGATGAGAGCTAATGAGCCTTTGGTCTAAAACAGCAGCTTCCCTCTCCTGACTCTGATCAGTTCTCAAGTTTCCTGCCTTTGTGTAGCCTAGTTTCCAAAATGTCAATAAAATTTTAGGAAGGAAAGGCAAAGAAAGAGCCCCAGAAGTCCCAACTTTTTTTTTTTTTTTTTTTTTTTTTTTGAGAGATTTTCACTATAGGGCGCGTGCGCTTGCCAAACAGACAGAGAGAGACATAGAGACAGAAAGCGAGAAATCACCCCCCAGGGGGGATGGTCACGCCACAATCCCTTCTCCTCCATTCTCCTCTTGGGATCTTGGGCACGCACGCACACGCGCCCGGCGTGAGTTTTAAGCTACCGGGTCCAGGACGCGAACCGCGGTCGACTACGTGGGAGTCCAGCGACATAGCCATTACGCTAACTGCTGGTTCCCCCAGCTTTTTAATCATGTTGAAATCAAAGCAACAGAGACCAGCAAGTGGTATGGCAGTTAAGACACTAGAGTTCCTAGACTCCCCCACGGCCTACTGCAGTTCGAGTCCCACACCTGGAGTCTTGAAAATCATTGTAGATACATATGCGTGTGTTCCCCAAATTTGTCAATTTCTCCCTGTCATTTTCTGGTGATCATAATACCCTATGGAGGAAAAAAAAAAAAAGAAGAAGGAAAAGAAGAAAGAAAAAAAGAAAGCTAAAAATAACAAAAATGAAAAATAAGTGGGCAAGTGGGCATCTACCTAGCACTGTGGGGGGTTGAGGGTGAAGGGCCAGAGTGACTCCACTTCTTTCCCGGTGACTCCATTTTGTTAAACCCACCTTGCTGAGAATCAGCGCCATCTCAAGGAGGCAGCAGATCACGTAGGAGAGAGTCATAATGAGAAGAACAAAAGAAATACCAGAGACCTAAAGTAACTTTCTTGCCCAACTTAACGGTCTAAAGACCAATCAGTAAAGGACAACTTGCTTCTTGAATTCTACAGTCAATGTATAGCTGCCTGAGTGCGTTTCTCAGCACCCCTCGACCTCCCCCTTAACAGTCAAATAAAAACCAGCCCGACTAACACTGGGGCTCTCAACTCTGACCTGTGTGTCAGTAAGATTGAGGGTCCTGGCTCGAGCCCAAATAAAAATGACCCTCATGCGCTTACAGTGGAAACGGCTCCTTGTGTTTTTGGGGGGAATTCCGCGACCAGGGCACTACAAGGGAAGAATAGTTATACCAAAAAGAGATGGATTGGTTGAAGAAAGGAGGGAAGAAGGGAAGAGGTGTAGCTGTCAGCAACTATGTAAAAGAAAGTTCTAACTATTTGCTGAGAGGGGAAAAAGAAGGCAAAGTGAAAGCAGAGCTTACTAAATATAAACGTCAGCTGTAAGCTTAAGTATAGAGTAGTGAAAATATCCTTATAAGTAAGAGAAAGAAAATGGCCACCAAACTCTCCTTTAGAGCCATCAGGTTTTTGTCTTTGTTTTTGTCTCCTCGTTTCCCTATTTGGAGAAAAGAACTAGAAATTGATTAATCCTATAAGTCAGAATTTTCTCCCCTTTTGTAAATGTAGATATTAAAAACTTAAGAACATACCCCTCAAAATAATTCTCTGAAAAGTTTATTTAATGTTCAGACTTGTGGGCCCATTTACAAAGACTGTATTCCAATAGATCTGGAGTAGGGTTCAGGACTATGCATTTTCAGCTAACTTCCTATGTGATGTGGATGTGAGTCCAAAGATGCTACTCTCAAAAACACCATTCTCCATGGCCATTGCTCATTCCAACTTTAACCCACAACTCAGAGCATCTAGAGCCAATAAATAGATGTTTACTTGACTGATCCAATAAGAAACAGGGGTAGCCACTGGACTATCAGTATAGACATGTCTTCTATTCCTGGAGGATTCTTATAGCCTAGGAATCTAGGAACAGCAAAGGAGTCTTAAACATATGTCATACATTGTGGAATTAACTAGAAACAGATTACTGATTGTTGACTTAATTGTAAATGTTAATTACAAATAATGAAAGTGCTCACTACTTATCATCTACCCGTTAAGAATTCTTGAATCCTTAAAGAGAGGCTTTGGAGTAGTGTTCTTGCAAGGTCCTTGCATAGAATCTGTTTTAATATCATGGTCTTTCTTTATTTCAGGTACTGTCTCTGATATTGTTGAATTCTAAGACAATATGTGATAGGAAGTATAAATTGAAGAGCCAGCCAGACTGACATGGTATTGAATCCTGCCCTCACGGCTAAATAATCATGATCCTTTGGGAATGCCACTTAGTATCTTTGAGCCTAAATTTCTTCTTGAGATGGTGACATTTTTGCAGGAATGATCTATGCATAAGGTATTAGTGAATATTAAATACTTAGCCCAAGCTGTAAGTATTCAATACATAGTAATTATTCTGCCATCTAGGAGCAGAGCCAACAGACTTTCTGCAGGATGCTTACAGTCTACTGTTTCTCAAAATTGAGTC
Source organism: Tupaia tana (assembly GCA_026018925.1). Lineage (NCBI taxonomy): Eukaryota > Metazoa > Chordata > Mammalia > Scandentia > Tupaiidae > Tupaia > Tupaia tana. The sequence goes on along the minus strand of JAKSZU010000020.1, from coordinate 18,090,603 downwards.
TTTGATGTACAATCGCTTCAATTAAGCCAAGTGAAGTATTCTTTCTGTAGCACTTACTATTTTCATTTCTGTTCCATATGCCTATTGCACAAACCTAAGCAACATGAACACCTCAAAAGGTGTGACACCTCCATTCCCACTCCCACCCTCGACTCGGCAGAAGGATGTCTATTCTTTGCTAAGAGAGCTTTAAGCAGAAAAAAGTACCCTCTTTTTGAAAATTTTTTTGGGTTTAAGACAATTTTAATCAGAAAAAAATCTCATTTTGTAATAATTATTTTATTGGCAATTTTTGATTCGTATGTAATTGTTGACATCTTTGTGTAGTACAGTGTAGTTTTTCAAAATATATTTATAGTATGTAATGATTGAATCAGGACAATAAATCATCTCCAACATTTATCATTACTTTGTATTATACACATTCAAAATCTGCTCTTCTAATTATTTTTAAGTATGTGTTGAATTGTCACTAGCTTTATAAATCTACTGTGCTGTAGTATTCTTCAATCCATTCCACTTATTTACAGGCACTCTTGCAGCTATTAACTAAATTGTCTTCATCCCTCCTGTTCTTCTCTCCTTTCCAGCCCCTGGTATCCCATTATACTCTGCTTCTATAAAATCGAATCTTTTTTTTTTAATTTATCTTTTTTATATCTTGATTTGGGGTTTATAAATAATCATTGCGCATCTTTCAGTGGCACTGTATGTTTTTTCTTTTCTTTCCTTTTTTTTTTTTGAAGAGGTTTTTGCTATAGGGCACGTGCGCTCGCCAGACAGAGAGAGACAGAGAGACAGAAAGCAAGAAATCACCCCCCATGGGGAATGGCCACGCCGCAATCCCTTCTCCTCCATTCTCCTATCGGGATCTTGGGCACACATGCACACGTGCCCGATGTGCGTTTTAAGCCACCAGGTCCAGGACACGAACTGCGGTGGACTACATGGGAGTCCAGTGACATAGCCATTACACTAACTGCTGGTCCCGGCACTATTTGTTTTTTCAAAACAGTGTGCATGGGTTGTAATAATCAATTCAAGGATATAGACATTCATCTTCAGTACTGAAGATTACATAATATTGTATACATTCAATAATAAGTTTTCTAGATTTTTTTAAACATATACTGAATTATCAGTGACATGTCTACTTATCTGTGGTATAGTTTCACAACATATTCCCCTGTTTACATGCATTCTTATATATGGTGATCATTTTTTCCCTTAACTTCACCAACAACCCCTTGGTGCTTCTGGTATCTACCATTATTCTCTCTACTATGCCTCAAGTCCTTCAGTTGCAGTCAGCTCTAGATTCTATTAATGATTAAGGGTCTATGGTGTATGTCTTGCACAACCTGGTTTATTTCACTTAGCATTAGTTCCTCCAGGCTAGTTCATTTTGTCTCAAATGACAGGAAATCATCTTTTCTATGGCTGAATAGTATTCTATATGTCATCTCTTCATTTATCAGTGGCTGGACACTTAGACTGAGTCTGTATTTTAGCTATTTTACAATAAATAGCACTGCAATAAATATGGAGTGCAAGTACTTCATTAACCTATTAATTTACTTTCCAGAAAAATTATCTTATGAACTAACTGCTTCCTGGAAGATATGTGCTTATTACTATAAAGTCTTTCTTTCCCTGAGTGACTGTCTACAGGCTTCTGTCTGCTTTAGCGTAGCCTTACTAAAACTGATCCACCTTAAAGGTTTAGTAAGTATCAAGGGATTTATGCTCCTTTTCTCCATAGCCTGATGCATTTATATTCATTTTGAAAAACTGTATTAAATATCTATTAGGTATAAAGAAATCACCATCAGCTGATATTTACAGACATGAAGAGTACTAACATAAATTTGTAAACCAATCAGCCTGGACAGTGGTAAAAGATGGTGCTCTGTGAGGCTGACACATACAGGAAGGTCCTGAGTTCATATCCAGAGACATCCCTGAGTATGCCTGGCATTTGTGTGTCATGAAGTGGCTGGAGTTGGAGGTGGATTGTGGCATCAAGATTTGGTTGAAGGTGCTGTCTTTCTGCCTCACCTGCTCATGAAATAAATAAATAAACTGAAAAAATAATAAATGAACCAAGTTTGAGTAGTTGGAGAGATAAACTGAGTAGAGATTGAGAATGAAAGAAGTTAACCTAAAGCAAGCTCTCACCGAGATTGTTGGAAAAATTACCCAACTTGTTCCATCATTGCCTTTATTTCCTACAATTCATTTTCCACTCCTCAACTGATATTATCCTTTCAAAATGTACTTTAGATGATGTCACCTCTGCTGAGATCATTTTGAGAGTTTTCCACATTACTCAGAGAAATACCCAGAGTCCTGGTATGATCTAAAAAGTCCCTTTCCTTGCTGATCTTCTTTCCTACAAGCCTCCTCTTAATTGATTATCCTCGTTCCGTTAGACTCTACTGTTCTTCAAACACAGAGCTATTACATGAATGTATGTGCATTCCCCAAATTCCTATGCCAGAACTTAACTCCCAGTGTGGTAATTCAAGAGGCAGGGCCTTTAAAAGATGATTAAGTCATAAGGGTGGAGCCCTCATACATAGGATTAGTGACTTTATAAAAGGGCTGAGGGGATGGGACCAGCAGTTGGTGTAATGGCTATGTCACTGGACTCCCATGTAGTCAACCGTGGTTCAAGTCCTGGATCCAGTGGCTTAAACTCACACTGGGCACATGTGTGTGAGTGCCCAGGATCCCGAGAGGAGCATGGCGGAGAGGGGGTTGTGGCGTGGCCATCCCTCCTGGGGGGTGATTTCTCGCTTTCTGTCTCTCTGTCTCTGTCTTTCTGGCGAGTGCACGTGCCCTATAACAAAACCTCTCCTAAAACAAAGGGCTGAGGAGAAACCAGCCAGGTCCTTTAGCCCTCTGTCTCTCATGTCAGGTGAGTACACAGTGTTTGTCCCATCCAGAGGACGTGGCAACAAAGTGCCATCTTAGGAGCAGAGATGCGGCCTTCCCCAGACACCAAACCTGCCAGTGCCTTGGTCTTGGACTTATCAGCCTTCAGATCTGTGAGCAATAAATTTCTGTTTCTTATGTATTACCCAGTCTGTGGTATTTTGTTATAACAGCACGAGCTGACTAAAACACACAGCAACAATGCCCCTACTATAATCTTAGCAATTGCCACTTTCTCTATTTGGAATGTTCTCCATTAAATAGCCTCATGATTTAATCCTCCATTATCCGTTCGGTTTTCTGCATAAAAATCGCCTTTTCAAATGTCACACACACATGCTAATCACTCTTAGCTTCTTGCCCTTCTTTATTTTTTCCCACAGGATTTATTTCATAGAGCAAGCCTCTAATGAAAAAAGATCATGCATAAGATCATTGTATAAGATCATGCCTAGAACACCATAGTCACTCTTTCCTTTTTTGGAGAGGTTTTTCCTATAGGGCGCATGTGCTTGCCAGAAAGACAGAGAGAGACAGAGAAACAGAAAGTGAGAAATCACCCCCAGGGAGGATGGCCATGCCACAATCTCCTCTCCTCCATTCTCCTCTCAGGATCTTGGGCACGCATGTACACGTGCCCAGCGTGAGTTTAAGCCACTGGGTCTAGGACTCGAACCACAGTCGACTACAGGGGAGTCCAGCAACATAACCATTACGCCAACTGCTGGTCCCATAGTCACTCATTTTATACACACACACACACACACACACACACACACTATATATATATTTTTTAAACTAATAAATGAATGATAATGTTCCTCCATCCTACTCTATCACCCTTTTCCCTGTAGCATAGCTGAGACAAGGCTATAATTTTTAGCAAAACTTGACCAGAGGCCTAGGAATAATGGAGAAATCATGTACATGCTACAGTATTGGCTACTCTTAGGCTGAGACAAGGCTATAATTTTTAGCAAAACTTGACAAGGGTCTAGGAATAATGGAGAAATCATGTACATGCTACAGTATTGGCTACTCTTAGAGAAACACACACACATGCCTGGCCTCACAGTCTCTTCTGCCTTACTCCTGGCTAATCTCTATGTCATCTGGTCCAGTTGACCACCTCTCAGGTATTTTCATCTCTCCAGTTTGTGCCCAACTGCCTCCCTAGACTCAGAAATAGGATAAAATGTTTCCTTAATTTAAGGTTTCCTCTTCAAATACACATTCCAGTTCTAGATTTGCTTCTCCTTGAGATGACTAAAAAAGTTCACATTTATGTCTCTCAGGGAAAATCCTTCTTCTCACAGTAGAGATGGAGTCCAACTCCATATTTTCCAAAAAGAAAAGAAATCTCAACAACTGATAGCATATTTCTTGTCTGGATCATTTAGCCTTAGATAGAATTACAACTGAGTCAGAAATAATGTAGCACAAGTTTTAAGTGCCAGGAACAATCCACTTTCTCCAGTGTTTCTTCTGGGGTGAAATGACAAGTATTCAGGCCATATATCTCTCTACTCTTTTTGTTCTTGCAAGTGATTGCTGATAGAACATGCAATTCCGTGAGAAGATGCAATAATGTATAAACACAGGGAAGATCTAGAAAATCACTAGAAAACTTTTCTTTCAAGAGAAATTATCTGCAGGAGTGAGTTCTGCTGAGAGATGTTCTTGGTTTAGGTTCCTCTACAGAACTCTTACCATCTCAGTCTGAAGCATCTGCATTCAGGTCTTTCCTAGTTAAACAGAATGTACACACTTTTATAAACAAAAAGACCTGTCGAGAAGCTCTTCCCAGAACAAAGGGTTGTGTACCTAAAAATTAATTCTCATTTCTACCTTAGAAGATAGAAACTTCTGATAGCTTTTTAAATATGTTTTATTCTTTACCTTCAAGAAATATTAAAACTTAGTCTATACCCCATTATAGGGATATCGGGTCCAGCAAATAAGTCCAGAACCCCTTTCTTCATGTATTAACTGGAATTGCCATGTCATTGAACAAAAAGATAAACTCTGTTTATCCCCATGTCATGGAAAATGGAGGAATAAAATTGAGAGATTGCTTTACCAGGGATTGTTTGTTTTTGTTATCATTGCTATTTTCTGTTTGATTTTGTTTTCTATTAAAACAATAACATTAGAATAAATTTAATATGGGGGGGGTTGTAATCACCCAGGAGAACTCTTTCCTATTTGATTTGGTCCTCAAAACTAGTATTGCTTTAGCAACGTGATAAGGAAAGTTTGATTCAGAGTTGAGCTCTTCATAACCCAGAGTTGTTAGAGTTAGGCAATAACAAACTCAAATATAAATATCTACTAGGGCACACTATTGACGCTGGGATCTCAGAGCATTGAAGTGGTTCTCAGAAAGTGCCTGTCTATCTTTATATTTAGGCCTTTCAAATTGAAGACAGACTTTGGAAGTCTTGTGTTAAATCATTTCATTTCATATTTTAAAATGTTCTAGAATCTCCCACCTGTGGAAGTGAGAAAAACCTTAAGCTCAAATTATCTTCCAAATATCATACCATGTCCTCTTCTCTACAGCAAAGGTCCTAAAAGAATGGCCATTTCTTGCTGTCTCTTGCTGACTACCTATTTAGTCTTCAGCTCAGTCCAGGCTGCTTTGCCACCCACCAGTCCTTTAGAGCTCCCCTTGCTAAGGTCACCAGTGTTGTCAAATCCAGTGGTTGTATCTCGGCATCCATCTAACTTGACCTCTCAGCAATGTTAAATATAGATCACTGCTCTCTTTCATGATTGTTCAATACCATATTATCTTGTTTTCCTCCAACTTTATGGCTTTTCCTTATCAGATTTTATTGGTTGGCATTTCCTTCTCTGCTTGACATCCTCCAAATGAGAGAATTCTTCAGTCCCCTGCTCTCCTTTAAATACATTCTTCCCTGCATGAGCTCATACAGTCCTATAACTCCATACCATTATAGGCCAAGATTTATATTTCTAGTTCCGACCCTTCTATATCACAACCTAATTATTCAACTTCTTACTTAAACATAATATATCAAAATTAAATTCTTGATCCCTCAAGTATATTTCCTTGTATCCCCTCCAGTATGATACCCCCTTGTTCACTCAAACCCAAAACCTAGTTGATAGCCTTGATTCTTTCCCCCTTTTGACATTGCTCATATCCAGTCTCTCCAATTCCACTCTCCCACCCTAGTTCAAGATATCAACTATTTTGCTGCAATAACATCTTATTTACTTGTTTCTTTGCCTTCCTATAATCCCTTCCTATAATCCAATATCATTTAGATATTGGAACAGTTGTAACTAACTCCAAGAAAAAATTTTTTAGCCACCCTAGCTAAATGAGCCTTAGACAGTCCAGATACCCTCTGTCATATCACCCAATTTTGTTTCCTGTATAGCACATATCATGACATGAAATTTTGTTCATTTGTTTATGATCTATCTACTTCCCACACCCCCTAGACTGTAAGCTTCATGAAGGCAGTAACCAGTGTTTAGGTAACTGCTTGACAGAAAATACAGGCATAAACATGTTAAGATATGAATTTTAGGGTTATACATAGTATGTACTAGATCAGTCACTAAATGTTGGCAATGAAAGAACTGTCTTGAGTTGTTTTCTTTGTTTTTTGTTTGTTTGTTTGTTTTTTACCTGTCATGGTAGGTCTTTGTTGATCCCTATCTGAAACTTAAGTACATCTAAATAAATATAGTACTTTGGTGAGTAAGAAGCTTCTTAATGGTGTCTTTTTCTTTTTTCTTGCATTGAGAGAAGAGATCTTTAAAAATAACATTCATGAGAAAATCTGAAGAACTCAGGAGGAGATATGGAGTGGAGAGTAATGATGTAAAAGAAGAAAGATTCTATTTCAGCTAACTCCCAGCACTTGGGACCAAGCCTATATAGAAGAAAACTGAGAGAAAAAGCAAATATATCTGGGTTTTTGTTTTTTGTTTATTTATTTCAGAAATTCGATGAAGCAGAAAGACACAAGCAATATTGACAAACAATATTGATTCACTGCCTAAGTTTAAAACTCTAGACACTATATTGGGAAAGAGGCACATTTCAGAACCTCTGGACATCTATGGTTCCAGCACAGGGTAAAAGACAAATGATGATGATCCCTGTGACAGTCCAAGGTTTTCACCTTTGAGAGACCTTGGAAATAGTCCTCTGGGCAGAAAGAGCTCTCACTTCCTGACTCTGCTTCCTTAGGACTATCTCTTCTCTAAAGTTGCCTTGCTCACAAATGACTATTGCAGACCCCAAAGATGACATATTTTTCATTTACATCCAGAGACAAGAAAGTTTCTTCTTCAGAATCTTAATGTTTTTTCCTCTGTCTTATCAGCTTTGACTAATTCATAGATCTATTATTGAATTAATCACTGCCATTCGAGGTGCTCCAATAATGAACTAACTTCTGAGAGCTCCCTATCTGGAGGAGAGAACTGTGCATCTCCTCTACTAAGATTGGGATGGATAGGTGATTGTTGACCAGAAGGTGAGAGTGTTGTTTTTCATTTATTCATCAGCACTCTTCGATCACATTTCATCCTTCCAGTGCTTCTGTTAGTGCTGGCAACACCATAGTGAATGAATCACAGAAGATCCCTTAATTTGTATCAAAATTGCCTAAATTTCAAAACCACATAACCCCTTTATGGCTTTATTGTGGGTTACATACCTATCTTATGGAAATAGGGGGTATGCCCAGGATGGCTTCTTTCCATACCACAGAAGACAGGAACCATTCAGCAGAGCATCCAGTTCTCCTTTGTAAGTCTTGCATGATGTGATGCTTCTGCTACAAAAAGCTGCAATCACCAGAGTAATCGTAACCTCTCTCTTGAACCCAGAGGATGTCAGCTGCTGAAACCATTTGCCTCTACCCAACATCCAAGCACACGCATGGATGGAAAGGAGACTGAGAGGGCAGAAGCATGGATGATAGAGTCATGGTTTCCTAGACACCAGTGAAACTTTGTCCATGCCCTCCTGACAGAGGAGCATTCACTGCACTTTAATACAGTGCTGGTCTCTGCAGATATTTCCTTTTCAGCCCACAGTGGAAATGAGGCATTAGAAGAAAAAATGCTGATGAGGGCTGTGTGTTGATTAAATGTAAGGGAAAGAGAACTAACAAACATTTCCCTTCTGAGGCTATATGAAAAACATCCACATTAAAGATAAGTAGCTGGCTTGAGAAAATTCAAAGTCAAAATGAACTATAAATTATTGATTTTTAGTAAGCTGAAAACTAATATTCCACTTTACTCCTGCTTCCTGCTCATTTTGACAGTAATTCAGCACTCTCTTTCATGACCTTCAGTCTGCCCTTCAAATGGCCCCCTACACTTTCATTCTGTCTTCCTTTCCCTTTGTCAGTCTCTCTCTTCTTTCTCTCCTCTTTCATTCTCGCTTTCATTCTTTTTCTCTCCTTCCCTTGTTCCCCTTCTTTTCACTCCTTCTTGCTTTAGGCTATACCCTAGCAACAGATATTTCAATTAAAAGAGGATGGGGAGGACCACCAGTGTTGCCAAGGTTACCAGTGGAAGAAGTAACCTGTGTATTGAGCATAATAATAGAATCACATACTACAGCAATCACCTCCCTTGGCTACTCGGCCTTTTTCCTCATATCCAGAGATAATGAATTTTCCATATCAAAAAGTTATACTGAACTGTTTCATAGTGTCATAGGTGTTATTAAATGAGAAACTACTCTACAACCCAGATACTAATAGAAAAACATAAAATGACAATAATTAGATTTTTGACATCAATTCAGAGTGTACCAAATCTATTTGTTTTAATACACTGTCAGACTTCCAATAACAACAGATAATAGTAGCAATGCAGTGGGCCAACAGAGCCCTTACTATCATAATGATCCAATATCAGATACATTTGTCTTTTTAATATATATATTTTTAGTCAGAGAGTACATGTGCTTTCCAGAGAGAGACACAGAGAGAGAGAATGTGAGAAAGCACCCCAAAGGAGCATGGTCACACCACTATCTCTTCTCCTCTATTTCTCCCTCCTTTCAACATTTTGGGCAAACATGTGCCCAGCCTATTTCTCAAGCCACGTCTGGGAGACCAGCTGTGCTGTGGGCCATGTGGGATTCAGCTACCTTAACTGCCAAGTTGTCTCACATTTGTCTTCTAAAAATAATGACCAGAGTAAATTGCACTTAAAATTAACCACCATGATTTTATTATCATTTAGTTGCTATATCCAATTTAAGAGATTTTTTTTATTTTAAATTTCTCTAAATCATTCTTACCATCATAAAAAATTAAAAATCCATTCTGCATGGTGTTTTCCATTCATCATAAACAGACAGCCATTGGTGCTATGCAGGAACTAATTCAATGACTGTCTTGACATTAGACTTGTGTATGTATGGAATAATAGTCTCCATGAATGGCTCAGTTCTGAACTCATTCCCCAGAGCAGTTAGGTTAAAACATTGATGATTTTCCTTACATTGGCATACCACTTCCCTCCCTGATTTCCTTAGTCCTTACCAGTTTCTCCTAGGAGCATTTTCTGAGTAAACAACTTGCACATAAGTCCTTTGATCAATTTACTTCCGGAGACCCTGACCTAAGAACGGATACAGCCTCTAACAGGTGCTCTATCTCCATGGCTCCAGCTTGATAACGATTCCTACTGTTGCTGGTTCCTAGTTGTTAGTCTCGGTGGCTCCCTTAAACGGCTTACACTTAGTCTGTAAGTAGTTCTGTAATTAAATTCTCACAAGATAACTTAGTTGGTTTCTGTTTCATGTAGATATTATGACTGATAGAGCCTTTTAAATGGTGTTCTCAATTTTACCCTTGCTTCCCTTCGATTCATTCTCCATAAGTGGCCAGAGTGATACTTTTAAAATCTTAATTAGATTATATCACTGCCTACTTAAAAACCATCAGTGGATCCCACCACACATGACAATGTCCACATTCTCTATCTTGATATAGGAGGTCTTTACAATCCAGCTGGTATCCTCAGATTCAACTCTAACCACTTCCTTGCTAATATGCTTACACTGCAGTGATACCAAACCACACGTTGTCCCCAACACAGACCAGGCTGTACTTCCCCTCTGTGCTTTAATTCAACCCACACTGCTCCCAAAATGTAGCAAGCACTCTGCTCCACCAAATATCACTGTTACACTTCACTTTTCTGAATACCACACTGGATAGTTTTAAAAGAATAGAGCTGTGGTGCCAGCAGATGGTATAGCAGTTACGTCGCTGGACTCCCACACAGCCGACAATGGTTTGAGTCCTGGACCCAGTGGCTTAAAACTCATGCAAGGTGTGCATGTGTGATGTGCCCAAGATTCAGGGAGGAAAGTAAAGGAGAAGGGATGGCAGCATAGCCATCCCCCAGGGGGTGATTTCTCACTTTCCTTCTTACTGTCTCTCTTTCTGGCGATTGCACATGTCCTAAGGCAGAAAACTCTTTTAAAAAGAATAGAGGCTTATTTAGCTCAGGCTCCAAGGTCAATGGGCCATATCTGCTGAGGATCTCCCTACTGGCTGACACCCTCTGCGGAAATCCCAAAGCAGTGCAGGGAAACATATGATGAGACAGAGCAAAAGCAGAGCATGTGTGTCTGTTTGTCTGCTCCTATAAAACCACCAGGAATCAGTCATAGGGGTCCCACTCTGATGACCTCAAATTCTAATCACCTCTCAAAAGCTCCATCCTTCATCACTATAATCAGATGAAGTCTCCACTCTCTCAGCCCTGTTACAATGGTTCTCCAAGTTTCAATACATGAATTTCTGAGGAATATATTAAAACCATAGTAATCTCAGGACCAGCAGTTAGCGTAATGTCTATGTCAATGGACTCCCATGTAGTCAACCACAGTTCTAGTCCTGGACTCGGTGGCTTAAACTCATGCCAGGCACATGTACGTGTGTACCCAGGATCCCGAGAGGAGAATGGAGGAGAAGGATTGTGGCGTGGCCATCCCCCCTGGGGGGTGATTTCTCGCTTTCTGTCTCTCTGTCTTTCTGGCAAGTGCACATACCCTGTAGCAAAAAAAAAAAAAAAAAAAAAAAAAAAAAAAAAAAAAAAAAGAAACCTCTCCAAAAAAAGAAAAAAGAAAAACCATAGCAATCTCTAAGTTATTTTTTTAGTTTAAGCTACTGTCATCTCTCCAGGAAGTCTAAGAGTTTCTAGAAGATGGGAGTCATTCATTTTTTTTATTGTTATATCCTTCCTTTCCTCTTCAGAATGGAAAAGTTGTCAAATGAATGGCTTTTGAAGGAGTGAAAATAGATTGTGCTGTGCTCAAGTACCTTGACAAACCCTCAATTATCATGGGACATATGCTTGGAAAGTGAACCAATATGTTACTAATTGCCATTTACGGTGCCAACTCTGTACCAGGCTCTTAATATATGTGATTATTTAAACTTTACAATGAAAATAAGACATTATTACCCTTTTTTAAAAGATGAGAAAAATAAGATTTAGAAATGTAAGAAACACTCCTAGGTCATGTAGTTAGTAAGAGTAGACTTGGGATTTGAATTCTTTCACATCTTCATTACAAGGACTGTGCTTTCTCCTTCACAGAGAAATAGCTGTGGCATGATGTAATATGGACTAGAACTTATGACCTCATGGAGCCAGAGCCCTCAGTCAACTTCAATCCCAGAGCAACACAAAGAGGTTGCACTCTTTTTTCATATATCATGTTTATATTTCATTGACAAAAATTCAGTTGCATAATCAATACTTTACACATGCATTTATATTCAACTTTTTGTAATAGAAGTCATTTTACTTGAGAGTATCTCAACTGTAGAGATGGTAGAACTAGATATAGTTGAATAATCAGATATTTACACAAGACAAATAAATCCTTAACATATACTATATACAATAAAATACTCATGGAACATTACTTCCCTACAAGAGCTACTACTCCAGCCTGCATTTCTGTGAATGTGTTGTACAGATTCTCTTTAGGACTCAGCAAGGTCCTGATCTCATGCTGATCACACACACAGAGCTGGATTCAGACAATTAAAGTTGTGATTTGTTTTTGCTACCATCAGAACTTGCTAACTCAATGGTAGCAATAGTTAATGTGGCATTTTATAAGCAACAGTGAATTACCCACAGTTAGTGACTAATAATAAATTAGTATAGTTATCTCACCACACACACCAAGAAAAGTCTACAAGCAAGTGATCATATCGCAGTATGAAAAAGAGAAAGTTTGAATAAGGTTACACAAAATCATTCAAAAAGCAGTTTAGGAAGACAGATCTGCCTCCTCTTAACTTTCGCCTAGATCTAAATCTTGATCCAGTCACCATTACATGATGCAGATTCCACCACAGAATGATCACTCTTCTCCGTACCTTCCCATCTCAGAAAAGTAGCCAACTGGTCCTAGTTCTGCTCAGGATTTTTTTTGGTTTCAGTACTGAAAGTCCTGCATTCCAAGCTTCCAGTTGTTACTGTGGTAGACAGAATTAGGGCTCCCCAGAGAGAATTAAATTCTAAGCCTTGTAACGTGTGACTGTATTACCTTAAATTGCAAAAGAGATTTTTCAAATGCAATTAAGTTAAGGATCCTGAGATGGAAAGATCATCCGGGATTATACAGATGGGCTCTGTCAATCACGCAGGTCCTTAGAATTAGAGAATCTTTCCTGGCGATGGTCAGAGGGAGACGTGACTACTGAAGAATGGCCAGAAAGAGAGAGGAAGGTGGCCTATGGAAACTGAAAATGGATTCTCTCCTAGAGAATTTTTTATTTTAGCCCAATGAGACTTGCATCAACTTGCAGAACTGTAAGATCATAAATGTTTGTTTTAATATGCCAACTTTGTGCTAATTTGTTATGACTGCAGTAGAAGACTAATGCAATGGCCCATTTATCCTGCTTATCTCAAGGCTGTCTCACTTTTAAAACTGAAAGCAGGTGGCATGGTGGTTAAGGTGCTGAATTCTCATATGGCTGACCATGGTTCAAGTCCTGGGCCCAATGACTTGAAAATGACAACAAATAAATAGATGAATATCAATGAATCAATCAATCAATATTTTTTTAAAAATAAATAAATGAAACTAAAAATTTCACATCCTGGGAATCCTTTGGTAATGGGAAAAATCAAGACAAGTGGTCACCTAACCCTAGCATTTGGTTCTAGAGTTCCTCACAGTATCTGAGTATTCCTCAGCTGAAATTACTTGCTACCCAAAAGATACCCTAAAGCCATGGTTCTCAAACATGGAAGTGCATCAGAATCTCCTGGAGAGCTTACTAGAACAAAAATTTCTGGGCTTTCCCCAAGTGTTTGCAATTTGCAAGGTCAGGAATGGAGAGAATTTTCATGACTGGTATGTTCTTAGGAGGTGCTGATGTGCTGGTCTGAGAACCATACTCAGAGACAAAGACTTCTGGGACAATCTTGAGGAGAACTTCATCTGTTCATCAATATCTCAGATGCAGATAAAAATGATGGGTTTGTGGGGACCAGCAGTTGGCGTAATGGCTATGTTGCTGGACTCCCATGTGATTGACCGCGGTTCAAGTCCTGGACGTGGTGGTTTAAACTCATGCCGGGCGCATGTGCGTGTGTGCCCAAGATCTTGAGAAGAGAATGGAGGAGAAGGGATTGCAGCATGACCATACCCTCTGGGGGGGGGGGGGGGGGGATTTCTCACTTTCTGTCTCTCTATCTTTCTGGCAAGCGCACACGCCCTATAGCAAAAACCTCTCAAAAAAAAAAAAAATGATAGGTTTGTGGCCACCTACCAATTATTAGGGCTCATCCAAACTGTAATAATAAACTTAACTCTAAAATCTACCTCCTGAGGATTCTGAATCCATTTCTGGTGTCCCTGGGCAAGAATTCTTTCTGGCGAGCGCATGTGCCCTATAGAAAAAAACCTCTCCCCCCTCCCCCCCCCAAAAAAAAACAAACTAGTGTTAATTCATGTAAAGAACCTACCTGGTATATGCAGACACTATATAGTCAATAAACTATAGCCACACCAGAAGGCAAGACATTTTGCAAGGTATTGCAAAATATTACTCATACAGCTCATCCAATCTAATTCAGAGTGTGGAATGAGAAGGTGAATGGAGAATGTGTGCCTTTCAACTACGGAGTGAGGTTTGAAGTCTTGGTTATACGTTTAAGCTCAGCACTATTCTCAGCACATTCTAACAATATTAATTTCCCATAGTCTCCTGCTTTTCAAAGAATTTAGGGCATGTTTCAAACACCTCTTATGAACAAAGATCCAATCTAAATGTTGTAGTCCCTTCTAAGTCTAGGATTCATTCACTTGATTATATATTTAACAAATATGTATTAGGAACCTACCCGGTATGTCAGATGTTATTGTAGGTGCTGGCATTACAACAGGCAAGGAAACAGAAAATATGTGTTTCCACAAAACGTATGTTTTAGAAAAGGGAAACAGAAAATAAGAGGGAAATTAAAATCTTTGTAGTGATAAGTACTATGACAAAATAAAACCAGCAGGGAACTGCTTTATAATAACAGGTGGTCAGGGAAATCTTTTATAATAAGGTGACATTTGAGTTGAAATCTGAATAACTGGGGAGAAATCATTGCAAACAGTGAAGCAGCTACTTTAAGCTAAGAAGAAATGAGCTTAGTACATACAAGGAGGAGCAAGGAAGTAGGCAGTAGAAAGGAGGACATTGTGGCTAGATCACAGCGATAGGCGGAGTGTGAGATGAAAGGATTCTGTGATTTTATGATGCTGTAGAATTTGGATTGGCTTGAATCAGCTTCTGGTCCATTGGTTAGTCTTACAAAGGAGAGGATTTTAAAATGTGTCATGCATAATTAGTTTCTTATGTTTGCTATTCTGATGGCCAATGTAGTTTCTGCTTGTGGTAGATATTTGTTGTTATTGTCAGCCTAACATCCCTTTTTCCTTTTCCCCTAAAAGAATAAACAGTTATTATACCATTTGGTTCCTTATGAAGTGGTTTCAGAACAGTGTTCTTGTAGCCAAAAGAAGGCAAATAATCTAGGCAAACCAAGCAGAAATTCTTCTTGGGATTTTCTTTCTTTCTTTCTCTCCTTCCTTCCTTCCTTCCTTCCTTCCTTTGTTCTTTCTTTCTTTCTTTCTTTCTTTCTTTCTTTCTTTCTTTCCTTCTTTCTTTCTTTCTTTCCTTCTTTCTTTATTATTTTTTTAGGGACATTTTTGCTATAGATTATGTGTATTCACTGGAGAGACAGAGAGAAACAGGGAGACAGAAAGTGAGAAATCACCCTCCATGGGGGAAGGCTACAATGCAATCCCTTCTCCTCCATTTTCCTCTCAAAGTCTTGGGCATGCATGCACATGCACCTGGCATAAATTTTAAGCAGCCAGGTCTGGGACATGAACTGGTTGACTACGTTGGAATCCAATGACATAACCATTATGCCATCTTCTGGTCCCTCTTCTTGGGATTTTTCTAAATTTTATGATGATGGAGCTTTACAGATAAAATTGTGAGACAGTTTATAACCACAAATTCAGCCTTGTGGGAAAAGATGGTGTCAAATTGTGGGGGTCAATAAAAGAGAGAACCAAAGAAAAATGATAGGAAACAGATATAGACAGAAATCAAGTCCCTAGCTGCAGGCTGCTGGACCAGCTCTACTCCCATAATTTTCAGCCTGGTTTCCTGAGCAAAAAAGCAAGCAAACAAACAAAAAACCTGTATGCTTTAGATAGCTCAAGTTGGACTTTTGTCATCAGGACTTGTCAAGACTTCTTTTTTTTTCCCAAAGGATTATTTTATTTAACTTTGTTTATTTATTTTTACTTTGACCAGAGAGAGAGAGAGAGGGAAAGTGAGAAAACAAGCCACCGGGTCCAGGACTCGAACCATGGTCAGCCACATGGGAGTCCAGAGCCCTTAACCACCTGCTGGCCCCTAAGACTTGTCAAGACTTCTGACAAGAGTCCTATTACACAGTTCATGGCTCATCTATAATAGAACCTAGGTGCTTCCCAATTTCTGTCTTCCTTCCAGGTTCCTGACCACAGTCTCCTCAGACATCCAGCCTCTGTGGTATATACAACGTCCCTTAATTCTCTCAGACTTGGGAAGGGAAATGGCATAATTGTAAGTATCTGAGCTTAAAGAAACAGGTAAGTGGCTGAACGCCAACTCACCTCAGACTAACAACCTGATCTAAGCCAAGTGACTTAACCAGGCTGAATTCCAGTTCCTTCATCTGTAAGGAAATAGAAACGTGAACAGTGCTCACCAGAAGTAAGTCCATTTCTCCTAAGTGGAGAGGTGGTTTGAATGAGATCATGAGTTTCAGGCACTCAGCACCACCCCTGGCACATGGGCAGCCTCCTACACATTCTAGCCATCATTATATCTCAGCATTCCAGTGCTGCCAGCTCTTAGCTTCCCTTCGAAGTGTGCCTTCTGCTGCTGGCCAAATGAAATAAAATTGCTTTATTTCTCCCCACCTCCACCATTATTGACCCACTGACTAACTTATTAGTTCATAATCTATAAAAAAAAAAAAAAAATTAGGCTGCGTGCCCATGCAGATCTAAATAAAACTGAAGTGACAACCTCTCTCCCAACCCCCTCCCTCCAGTGCTAGGCTATGTACTTCACATCACGGATGCTAACTGCAACACATTGTGTCACTGCTATGATATGAGGTGATGTGAGATTGGCTGCATGAGATTTCACAAGCTAATAGGTTTTTGGAATTCAGCTATGAAGCTCTTCTACTATGGTGAGTGAAAGATAATATATGCAAAGCATTTGGTTTCCTTGAATGACAGGTATGAGCAAAATACAAAGTAGGATTAATTATTGATTATCTGTGGGAACAAGTAATGGAAAGCAAAGATGCACACTTCTCTTTTGACACATTCTATATTTTGCTCTACATTACAGTTATTTTTCCTACTGGACTATAAGTGCCTGAGAACAAGGGACTTTGCCTTATGAATTGTTGGATCCACTGTAATACTGTCAAATCTAGGTTAAATGAATATTGAACTTGGCCTACATTGTAGATTTAATTATACACACACACACACACACACACACACACACACACACATGTTTTTGCCATAGGACATGTGTGCTCATCAGAAAGAGAAACAGAGACAGTGATAGGGAAAGTGAGAAATCACCTCCTGGGAAGATGACCATGCTGCAATCCCTTCTCCATTTTCCTCCTGGGATTTTGGGCATGCACACACACGCTCCTGGTGTCATTTTCAAGCAATAGAGCCAGGACTCACAGTCAGCCATGTGAGAGTCCAGTGCCTCAACCACCACGCCACCTACTGGCCCTGATTTAATTATATTTTTAAAGAGAAGGAAAAATGCTTTAAGAAGCAATGTTCTCCACTTGTGATGGATGGAAATAACACTTATTTGTGTGTAGTAGAATAAAGAGTAAGTAAGAGACAAAGCATTGTTTTATGAAATAAGAGTAGGCTTTGGGTTTAAACACAAGCTCTTTCATTGATTAGATTTTTGGGTTTTCTTTGTGTTTGTGCTTTTTCCATAGGGTGTGTGTGCTCCCTGGAGAGAGATAGAGAAAGATAGAGAGAGAGACAATAAGAAATCACCCCCCAGGAGGAATGGCCATGCCACAATCCCTTCTCCTCCAGTCTCCTCTCTGGATTTTTGGGCATGCACGATTTTTCAAGCTGCTGGATCTGGAATTCAAACCATCATTGTCCGTATGGAGATCCAGTGTCTTAACCACCATGCTACTTGCCTGCTACTTCTTGATTGGCTTTATAAACTTAGATCAATACTTGTTATATTTGATCTTTTTTAAAACATAAATAATGGGAACCTTAATGCCCAATTGATATTGTTGTGGCAAGAATTAAATATAACAATGCCTGGAACTGCAAAACAATAATATAATTAGTAGTAGAATCCTAATGCTTCAAGATATACCCCAGGTATTTACTGTCTGCTTCCCTCTAGCAGACCAGACGATTTCTCTAAATTGCCTTAGTCAGATGCTTCCTTAAAATAGCCTGTTTCCCTCAATTACAACTGGAGAACATTGCTTCTTAAAGCATTTTTCTTTCACTTTAAAAATATAATTAAATCTACATTATAGGCCAAGTTGTTTTTTTTTAAAAAAAAAAAAAAGAAAGAAAGAAAAGACTTCACACTTACTGTACTACAACTGGGCATGTCTCCTACTTTGGTCAGGCATTCCAGATGGCTGCTATATTTCTGTGGCTATTCCTTTGCTTGAGGTTTTTCTGGAATTAGGTTTTTTTTTTCCTTTTTTTTTCTTTTTTTTAAAGAGGTATTAAAAACCTTTGATGCCACATGACAGGTGTTCTTTAAAATGGTCTTTATATTTATCACTCAGTTAAAAAGTACTTAGGAGGCAAATAAATCTGCCTGTGGGTCCAACTCAAGAAAAGGCAGGAGTGACAGCACAGAAAAGTCATCCATAAATCGCTCGCTAGGCCCAGCACACGTCAAGGCTTATGGAGTGGAGGAGGTGTTGCCACCCCCACCTTCCATAATAAATGCTCTACCAAGCATCTAGTTATTTACTTGAGACTAATTTCAGAGAATTTTTGATGCCTCGTAGATAGAAACTTCAGGACTTTGATAGGTAGGTGGGTGAGGTAGACAGTGTTTCCAGCAGCTTAGACTCAGGGTATAGCTCATAAAAAACAATCATATACCCATCTGTGAAAGGTCAGCCTTTCTAGCAAAATGTCTTTTTTCCACCTCATTATGGCAAAAAGGATTCACTTTCTTCAGACTTGAATTAGCACACAAAAGTCTCTTAATATAATATTAGTGTCTCAAGTACTAGGCATGCTTCATGGTAGAAAGGAGCCTGATTACTCTATAAATAAAACATGTAACTACGGATTTGAACTGATGAAATGAGAAAGCAGACTTTGGACCCTGCCTCTAGATCAAGTCTCCAAAGCCAATACCCCATGAGCGAACAACTGGCCAACTGACCAGCTAAAATAATACACTTGTTTCCTAGTTTTCATAACAATCACTTATGAAATGTTCAATTTGTCTCTGACCTAGCTACCTACTGCAGCAGCTAGATACAATGAAGAACAGAATTATTTGGAAGATTTCATGAGCTATCGCAGTGATGAAAGGCCTTTCCTCCCATGAAAGGAGGTCTGTTACCTTAGTTACTATAGCCCCTGGCACAAGGATCATGATTAGACTAGCCCAATCTTAGCAGTAGGTGGCTATCTCCACCCAGTCTGTGGGTCCCACCCCCTTTGTGTGGTCACCTTCCCTTCCCATTCTTCCAAGGCCCTTTTGCTCTCCCCTGGGCCCTTCTATTTTATTTATCCATTTCTCTAGGCTATTTTCCCCATCATCTTTTCTTTTTCTTTTCCCCATTCTTTAAAATCCCACTATCATTTTCCAAAGTCAAAGTTAGTTAAACTGATAAACAAAGGGTATTAGTCCTCCCAGGAAGCATATACGTATTTTAATAAGAGGCTTCTAAAGGCTTACCCTCTGATTACTAAAATAATAAGTAGTTCTGACCTTGTAAATCTGATAAACACCAAGCTCTAAGAAGCACTTTACATTTGTTATTTCTATTCCGAGTCACAATTATATGAGATATATTTTTATTTGAAGTCTTTAAAAAGTTCATGGAAAATGTATATTATGAAAAAACTGTGCATAGATTTATATTTTTTAACACCAAAATAACCTCATGCTAGTTCCAGCTGGGGCAGGGTAGTTAAGGCACTGGACTCCCACATGGCTGACCATAGTTTGAATCCTGGATCTGGTGGCTTGCTTTCCCACTTTCTTTCTCTCTCTCTTTTGTCAAATTAAACTGAATGAATAAATAAAATAAGATTAAATGACCTCATGCTTTATTTCCATTATTTTAAAGAATTATTTTATTTAAATTTATTTATTTATTTATTTTAATTTGACCAGAGAGGGACAGAGAAAGAGAAGGAGAGAGAGAGAGAAAGTGAGAAAGCAAGCCACCAGGTCCAGGACTCAAACCACGGTGGACCATGTGGAAGTCCAGCACCCTTAATCGCCACACCGTCTTCCAGCCTTTTTATTTTTATTTTTTTTCCACAAGCATTTTTCAGTCCCTTATATTTTATAAGATGAGGAAATTAAAGTAATTTTCCTAAGCCCCTGTGCCCAGTAACAGACAAAACTAGAATATGATCCTGGATAGATGTGATACACTCAGACTGTCTGTAATATAGGATTTCGGGTACAGAAAATAACCAGCAATCACAGAACACTTTTAATGCCATAACAAGAGAGCCATTTGTGGATAAATAGGGCTCTCGATGACCTTCAGTCCATACTTGACTGAAGTTTTCCTTCTCCATCAAGGCATATAAACAACTTTGCCCATCAGAAAGACCCTGATCATTTTATTAATCATCTACCCCATGGTAGTATGAGCTGGTAAACAGATCTAAAAGGATCTCTTGATTTTTTTTTTTAATTATTAGAGAGATTTTTGCTATAAGGTGTGTACACTCATCAGAGAGACAGAAAACAAGAAATTACCCCTGGGGGGGGGGGGGCGTGGTCATGCCACAATCCCTTTTCCTCCATTCTCCTCTCAGGATCTTGAACACTCATGCACACGCGCCCAGCATGAGTTTCAAATTGCTGGGTCTAGGACTCAAACTGCAGTCAGTGATGTGGGAGTCCAGCAATGTATCCATTATGCCATGTGCTGGTCCCAGATCTCTTGACTTTAATTTCTTGCAGATCTTCTTTTCCTTTTCCAGTTCAGAAACAGGGATCTCAAAGTGTAACCACAACCACAATACTGAACTCAAGTTAGGTTGCTCATTGCTTGAAAAACAATACTTGAGAGATGAAGAGTTGGTAGAAATGAAAGATAGCTTGTTTCAGGAGCTAGGCACTCTAAAAAAAATGGTAGACAGATGTCCACAGACCATCTTTAAAGTGTAAGTCATCACAGAGATTTCTAAAGGAAATAAAGGGAAGCAGTGAGACTCTAGAGTAGCTTTGCAGTTCTTTTTTTTTTTTTTTTTTTTTGAGAGGTTTTTGCCATAGGGCGCGAGTGCAGATAGACAGAGAGACAGAAAGCGAGAAATCACCTCCCGGGGGGGTGATGGTCACGCTGCAATCCCTTCTCCTCTATTCTCCTCTCGGGATCTTGGGCATGCATGCATGCACACGTGCCCGGCGTGAGTTTTAAGCCACCGGGTCTGGGCCGCGAACCGCGGTCAACTACATGGGAGTCCAGCGACATAGCTATTACACTAACTTCTGGTCCCAGCTTTGCAGTTCTTAAGTTGATAAAAATTTTCTCAGTCAGTCATGGAAGAGAGAGCTGGTAGTGCCTTTTCCCTTCCTGTCATCATAGAGTCAGCAAGATTATTGCTAACATCATTAGTTAGGCATTTGGTTACATCCGTTGCAAGAGAGGTAATAAGTTGGGCTCTGTAAGATTTATTGTGATAGAAGTGAAAAACAGAAGTTAAAGCTAAAGGTCAATCTATTAAGACAGATTGCAAGACTAGGCATAATGTGAAGTCATTTTGGTTTTCTTATGGTTTGGTTACAAAAGGACAGTTCAGAGAAGTTAGAAGACTCCATTGGAAGGGAGTGAAGAGGAAAAGTTCTACTGAAGCCAAGGGCCAAGCATGCTGGGCTGAAAGTGCATCTCTTTGTAACCATAGCGATAAACAGGACAAAGATACCCAACTTGGTCTATTAAGAAAAGCAGAATGATGGGACCAGCAGTTAGCATAATGGCTATGTCGCTGGACTCCAACGTAGTTGACCATGGTTTGTGTCCCAGACCCAGTGGCTTAAAAATCACTCCGGGCACATGTGCGTGTGTGCCCAAGATCCCGAGAGGAGAATGGAGGAGAAGGGATTGCGGCATGGCCATCCACCCTGGGGGGTGATTTCTTGCTTTCTGTCTCTCTGTCTCTCTCTGTCTGTTTGGCAAGCACATGCGCCCTTTAGCAAAAAAATCTCTCCAAAAAAAAAAAAAAAAAAAAGTAAAGAAAAGCAGAATGAGACTGGTAAGAATGTAGACTCTTAGGAAATAATCAGGAAATGATAAGTATGGGCCAAGAATAGCAGGGCAGAGTATTCAGAAATAGTGTTTAAGTAATTGCCAAAGCTGAAAAAAATGTTGGGGTACCAGCAGTTAGCATAATGGCTATGTTGCTAGACTCCCACATAGTCGATCGCGGTTCATGGCCCGGACCTGGTGGCTTAAAACTCACGCCGGGCGCGTGTGCGTGCGTGCCCAAGATCCCGAGAGGAGAATGGAAGAGAAGGGATTGCAGCGTGACACCCCCCCCCCCCAGGAGGTGATTTCTCGTTTTTTGTCTCTATGTCTCTCTGTGTCTGTCTGGTAAGCGCACGCACCCTATAGCGATAAATGTTGGAAGTTCCGTCTATTTCCGTCTATTTAGGTAACTGCTTATCTCTTTTGTGAATATATTCCTACATCCCTAGTAAAACAGAATTTATTGCACCCAAAATAACAAATGTGAGAGCTGACAATGTGTTCCATAGACAATGGACTCTGGCAAAACATACAGATACAAAAAGAGGATTGTTACCCAAAAAAAGAGCTCTAAAGAAGGATCTTGGATTATTGTGGTCAAAGAAGGGGCATATCCTCACCAACTCCATCCCGTTACCATCTTCTCACTTTTTACAAACACACATACACACACACACACACTCCTTCTTCCCATCTCATGCTAATCAACTAGAATTTGTTGAGCCGTCTTCCCCTGTAAATATCAGTGTTTAGTAACTGTGAAGAATTCAAAGTTATCTGAAACATAGCATTGGCTCCTAAGAGGCTTACACTTTGGTGGTATTTTCTAGATCCACAGAATTACGGAGCTGAGTAGTGGCCTTTCAGTTCAACTCCATTTAAATCACTTTTAACTCTTGTAGCTCTTTCAAAGTTAAATGTTGTTGTAAGGGTCCTACTGCAAAGTCTATACACCTACAAACTGCAGTCACTAACAGGCTAGGACTATGTACTCTATTAACTACCTCACATGTATGTTTTACTTTAATCCTCCCAGTAATGCTCCAAGAGAAATATTATCCCTGTTTTAGGGATGGGTAAATTGAGGGTTAGAAAGATTAAATAACCAGTGGTAAGACAGGCATATGTAATGAAGTCTGACTTCAAAGTTCCTGCTAATATCTGCTCCCCTCTTGCCTCCCTTTTCTTTATACCAGAATGTGGGAAAGACTGGTATCTGGAATGATCTTTGCAACACTGGTGCACTTCCCCTGAAAGCACAGTGGGTAGTAGACTACTTTGATAACCTCTGTCTCTCCTTCAGCCTCTTACAATCATCTCTGAGAGACTTCAGTCATTAATAAATACAATACAATAATAACAACTAAGGATATAGCCAAGAATAGCAAAGTGGATGGGGGTCTATTTTCTTCCTTTTTTTTCCTTCTTCTGCATGTGCTTGCTGGAAGGAGACACACAGACAAAGAAAGAGAGAGTGAGAGAAAGCAAGAAAGTACCACCCCTGCTCCATGTTGCAGTTTCTCCTCCATTTCTCCCTCCTTTCAGAATTCTGGGTATGCATGCTCATGCACTCATTGTGCATTTTAAGTCACTGAGTCCAGGACTCCAACTGTGAGGTTGGCCATGTGGGATCCAGCCACCTTCATCACCAGGCCACTGGCTGGTCTGGGCATCCATTTTCTACAGGCAACAATAAAGTAAATCTGTGACAGAGGCAGGGTTGTTATATGGAAGATGATCTGGAACAGCTCGTTTATGGAGAGTGGTCACAATGCAGTAGAAGGCAATAGAATGCCTTTTACTGAGTTCCAAATCCGCTATGTACAAATTGTGTGACCTTGGACAAGTCAAGGTCTCTTGTCTTCTCAGTCTTGTTATCTACGAAATGGCTATCACAGTGCCTACCTCCAAGCCTCAATAGAATACCAAATACAAATCAATTAGAAATAAAAACCACAAATGTTCTTACAATGCAGGCTATTTTATGTTTAAATTATTTCTAGTGTACTTACAAGGGTACTTTCTGTAAGTAAAATTACATATCCTTGTTCTGTCTCCTGGCTTCACACTGTGCCATTTTCTTAAAGAAAAGCATACAGTTTGCAATGTTCAAGAATCTAATATGATTTTTTTGTGATAAATCATTCAAATGAGTGGGTTTAAAAAGTTTCATGGAAAAGAGACCAGGATGCTCAAGTCAACAGCTAGTGGCATCTGTGACAGGTGCTCAGAGCAGCGCAATCTCATGATGGGCTCTAGGAACCCTGAGCTGGTACAGCAGGCAAATCCTGCTGTTTCCTGCTGGTTTTCATCTCTGCAGGCTGGCGCTAAAGGAAAGCAAGCTCTTTCCCCATTCGCCTGAGGGGGCAGATGCCTAATTACCATGCTTCTGATTTCCCCCTGGAAGGCTGGCGCCAGGGCCTGAACTCAGCTCTCCCTGTCTCCAGAGGTACATGCTCTTGGAAAGCCTCAGCCCTTCCCCCACCAAGCACACAGGATCCTGAGAACACAGACAATGGCTGTCAGCACCAGCCCTGCCCCACCCATCACCACCATCCTGAGACCTGGATGGAGACAGGAAGACAGCAGGTGACCAGCAGCAGCGCTGCTCTGCACAGAATACCTCATGGGGCTTTAACCAAGGCTGTTTAAAATATTCTATCCACACATATATTTCACCACTGCACTGACAGTTTTTCCCTAGTGAGCGGGTGTCTGATTTTCATATTTCTTCTCATTGCTTTTAGAGAGCTTGGCATACAAGGGGAGGGGAAAAAAAAAAAAAAACAGAGAGAGAGCTCTCCCCATCCTGCCTGGTATTACTCCTGAAAACATTCCTCACTAAGGCTGTTTCCAGCCTCCATTGCTCCTCCTCCTTGTACAGCTTGGAAAAACTACTATAGTGAAAATTCGGAAAATATATCAACCACCCTAAGAAAAAGCATTTTGGATGTTTTAGCAGGGAAATCACTTCAAAAGCATCTGTTTCCACCCACCCCCTCCACAAGCCTGAGAAGTCAGGAAAGGAAGCCCTGTTCTACAATACAGACACCATGAAGGAGTAACTCAGCACCCCAGGGACTGCAGCCAGGGGCCCTCTGTTGCATAAATACCCAGCCACAGCCCATTAAATGGAGCTGGTTTAACCAGATCACAGGGTTTTCCACTGGGCTTCTAACCCCAAGGGCTCCCTTTACTCTGGGTGACTGCAGCAGCTATCCCTCTGATGTCTGCAGATTTCATCAATATGGTTTTCTCTAAAGTGGATACTGTCCCCACAAACCAGTGTCAGGTATTTGCCACGCACACCACACAAATCTAAAGCTCAGTGATTCTATCACCTACTACATTGCCTATCTGGTTTTCTTTTTTTTTTTTCCCTCATCCCTTCTTCCCTTCTTTGTTATTCTATTTAGTTCCTTTCTTCCTTAGAAAGGGTAGAAGGGGACCAGCAGTTAGTGTAATGGCTAAGTCAGTGGACTCCCATGTAGTCCACCGTGGTTCGCGTCCCGGACCCGGTGGCTTAAAACTCATGCCAGTCGCGTGTGCGTGCGTGCCCAAGATCCTGAGAGGAGAATGGAGGAGAAGGGATTAGGGCATGGCCCTCCCCACTGGGGGGTGGTTTCTCGCTTCCTGTCTCTCTGTATCTCAGTGTCTGTCTGGCGAGCACATGCGCCCTATAGCAAAAACCTCTCCAAAAAAAAAAAAATGAAGAAAAAAAAAAAAAAAAAGAAAGGGTAGAAGTTAGGAAGAGGTGAAAGAGATGAGAAACCATAACCATGTACAGTCATGACCTGTTTCTTTCAGATCATTGGCTCAAATTAACCTTTAAAGCAAGGAATAATTTTGAGTTACTTTCATGAAATATTGTGCTTCCCAAGGAACTCAAATTGTGACAAATCTCATACTAATTTTATATGCAGCAAGCCTATTTTGTCCAGTATACACATTTGCTAAACATACATGTGACTCTGAGTCTCTGGGTGACTCACAGAGACTTTCAGAACTAGAAGAAAACCTGAGGAGCATTTCATTCAATCACTTAATCTAATAGAAATGATTCTAAGTTTAAGTAATTTAGCCACGATCATCTTGCTAGTTAGTGACAGAGCTGAAACCAAACTTAAGTTTCCTGCCTAATGATCCAGTATTTTTTCTATTACACAATAAAGTTGCCCTATAAAAGAAAAAGCCTACATCCACACCAGAAGAAGAATGTAGCACTCTTCACCAACTTACAAAGTCAAGAGGAAACAAGTCATTCAATAAAAGACCCTCTGTCAAGGTTTTATTACTGGGGAGACTTAATCCTTGGGGGTCTTCACCCAGCGTGGGAGGGTCTTTGGCTTTGCACAAGAAATAATTCAAGATCAAGCCTTTGAGAAAGAGGGAGAGAGCAAGTTCATGAAGATAAATGTATAAAACAGATTTCTCCACAGGTGAAGCAGCCCCAGGAAGGGAAATGAGTGAAGAATTTTGTTCTCTCCTTGGGTGAATATGATCGGGGGTAAGCCTGGGTTGAGCTTCTGCTGCTTGCTGCTTCCCTGGATGCAAGTTGGGAGAGGAGGGGAGAACTGTTACCCAAAAGGTAAGATGGAAGGGCTACCCCATGAGCAGGACAGTACCAAACTTTGGTGGCTGTCTGGCTTATATGGCTTAGCTTAATGCCAGGCTAAGTAAGGGGCAGTTTGCTCATGACTTTTCTGGGAAAGGGGCAGTGTTTCTTCTGGAAACCAAGTTCCTCCCTCTTCTTTTCTTGTCCTGTAGGTTTGCTTCCAGTAGTTGTCATGGTTACTATAAACTGTCATGGGGCAGGTGAGAGTGTCATTTACCATGCTAATGTAGTATGATGAGGGTATAATGAGTTGAAGGATTAGGCAGTAGTTGTTCCAGGTGCCATCTTGGTTCTGACTGGTTCAAACCCAGTCTTTCATTCACCTCCTGCCCTATCAGGATTTATTGCTGAAATGTCCCTTGCTTCAATTCCCTATGTTTTTCGCTTGTTTTCAAAAACCATTTAAGATTTTTAAATATCATTGGTTTCCTATTCTTTTTTAAGATAAGTAATCAGATATATCAGTTTGTCTGGGCTCCATTTTTTTTTAACTTTTTTCATTAAGTAGATTTTTTAAATCCTTGACAGAATGTGTGAACATGAATGAGAGAGAGAGAGAGAATGAGAGGGAGAAACATTCTCCAAAGGGCTTGGTCACACCACACTCCCCTTCCTCTAGTCTTCCAGCCCACTAGGATCCTAGGCATGTGAGCACGTGCCCACCATGTTTTTCAGACTGACTGGGGAGGTACTGGACCCATGACTGACATTAGACATCTAGCTCCACCATCCAGTATGCCGACTATGCCACAGAGGCTGGACCCAGCATCCAATTTTTTTTCCCAGTCTTTGCTAAAGGGTGTGTGCACTAGCCAGAGAGAGAGAGAAAGAGAGAGAAAATGAGAAATCACCTCCCAAGGAGGATGACCACAATACAATCCCTTGTCCACCATTTTCTTATTAGGATTTTAGGCACACATGCACATGTGTTCAGCATGATTTGATTCTCAAATCACTGCTGGGCATGATTCTCAAGGACTCAAATAGTGTTGACCATGGGGGGATCAGCACCTTAACCTCCCCACCACCTGCCAGTTCCCCCAAACATCCAATTCTGATAACACATTTGGGTTGTAAAGTATCTTAAGAAACATTTAACAGGCTCTGTTATGGGATCCTGTAGTTAAACACAAATTTTAAAGCACTTTAAGTAATTTCTGTGAGGCATTATCTTTATACTCAGCAAAATGATCATAATTTGGATCCCAAGTTAAGATACAGGTCAAGAAGATTGACAATGAAGGCTCCAAGGCAGAGATGAATAAAAGTAGAGATGCCCATTATTTTACTTAGATTAAAAATAGGACATGGCAACTCTGCACCTGTAATAGATTTTATGGTCTCTCCTCTGTATGTCCCTATAACTTGTATGGATCTTGATTTTGTAATGACCACAGTGGATCATGATCATCCATTATCTCCTCCCCCAAACTATGAGTACCTCGCAGTCAGGCACTGTGCTTACTCAGCTGAGTGCCTGCATCTGTCTAGCATTGATTGAATGTCTGCTGCAGGCATGAATTATTGAATGAATAAACAATGTTGTAATCTCCTCTTCACTAGTTCATCAAAATATCTTGCCCATAGAAGCCTGCTAGGTCCTGGGGATCTTATGGGGGTCAGGAGCAGAGAGGGGATTTAAGAATTATTTTGTAAGGGTCAGCAGGTGGTGTGGTGGTTAAGACACTGGACTTCCACATGGCCAACCCAGATTCGAGTCCCAAACCTGGCAGCTTGTAAATCACTCAGCATGTGTGTGTGTGTATGCCCAAAAATCTCAAGAGGAGAATGATGGAGAAAGGATTAAGGCGTGGCCATATGCCTGGTGGGGGTTAGGGGGTGATTTCTCATTTTCTCCTCTCTCTCTCTGTCTCTCTCCAGAGAGCTCATGCACCTTATGGCAAACCTCCCACAAAAAAAAAAAAAAAAAAAATTACTTTGTATTATCTCAAGACATCTTACATTTTAGGAAAAGAAGTCAAAATGATGAAGAGATGAGAAGATTGTGACCTTGTGTGAGCAAAAGAATTATGTCTTGTTTGAACTAAATGCTTAAAAGGAGTGAGTAGGATCCAAAGTTTCATCAGTCCTAAATTTTGTCACTTTATTTGGGTAAATAGTTCAGATCTTCCTTATGTTCTTTAACGCCCCTCATAGAAACCTGCAAATATTTCTTCTGGTCAGAATCTCATGATAAAACTGGAAAAACAGGGCCCAGGTTATACACACAGGCCCCATTCTATAGAAATAAAGGCCTTGGCCATTGATTCTTCTGTGCAAGTGAAACGGGACAGAGCGCAGCTGGGGTGCCTACCTCAAGTCTTATTAAACAGAGAGCTAATCTGATCAGAGGCCCAGCTTAACTGAGGCTGACTACATTTCCTCAGGGTTTTTGCTGTCCCTGCGGAGGAGGGGGGAGTCAAGATGCAGATTAGAAATATAAGTGCTTTCATTGAGGCATGCTTAGATTTGCAATTCAATTCAGCAAGAGAGAAAAAAAAAAATACATGGAATGGGCTACTGGGCTGAAGCTAAATGCCACGGGGTCACTGGGTTCTTTAGCAGCAGAGACTATTCAAACGATAGAGGATCATGGATCTAGGGCAGGGTAAGAAGCACCAAATGTATTCTCTGTCACTGCATAGACAGAGGGGCCTCCTGAGAAATGGGGAAGATTGCATCACCTATTTGATTAGCAAAAGGAGCTAGGCTAGAACTAGCTGGGGTAATCCTTTGCAATGCAATGAGCACATCTACTTTCTATTGTTGCTGTTGTTCCCACTCCTTATTAAACAGGCTATTAAAAAACAAAAACAAAACAAAACAAAAAACACAGGCTATAAAATCCAAATAGTCATAGAAATATCATCAACCTTCTTACTATTTTTGTTTTTATCACGTTACCAGATTCCAACAATGCAACAATATAGTTTTTTATTGTTAGGATTAATAACACACCTCTGAGGAGCTCAAAAGATAGGGCTGTTATAGAAGCAGCAGGACACAAGGTAAAGCTCAGAACACCAGCCGTCTTAAAATGCAACAGAGGCCAGGCAATCCAAGGGACTGTAGACTCTAAGCATTGAAAAATGAGAGATGAAGAAATTGGAAGATGAGAGAGAAATAGTAGAGAAGTATCCAGAAGATGACTTTTGGATTAATTTAATGGGAGACACAATTTAGAGATTACTTGTATTCAGACTGTCATTTGATAAAGAATTATTTGGCATAACTTGATTACCTGATTACTAAGCCCAATAGATCAAACATTTTGGATACCAGACCAAATGCATATTAGATCATAAAACTGGAGGGGCCAGTGTTAAAGTCCTTCTGCCTGGAATATCCTAGGGCTGTAAGATACATCTTAAATATATCCATGCAAAAGAGTAAAAATGGTGTAAACTACAACAATTTGACTTTACTTAGAAAGCATGTGACACCAGAAGTATTCAGAATATTCATCTAAATACCACAAAACAAGTATATTAAATCTAATTATGTCTAGCATTTCAGAAACCACTCAGATTCTTCAAAATGTTTTCATGGACCTCTTCTAGCAATAACTGAAACAGATATGACAGTATTACTATGTCTAGTTGTCTGTTTTATCTTTTTTCTCTTACTGTCACATAAATTAGTAGAAAAAGCTAAGTAGGTGAGCATAGGACTCAACACTGCTAATCAGTTCTATGGCATTGGTTTCATTACAATAGAAAGTCTAGAATTCTATTTTAGACATGTGCTTTTGGTGTCCAAACTAGATTTTATGCACAGTTGAGAGTCTGTCCACCATGACAATCCATTCTGGGAAATGAGGATTCTCGGGACATCTGCCTCCTGTCACCATTGATTAGTTCAGGCAGATCACTGCAATTATACAGCCATAGGAGCCAAAGAGGACCATTAGTGTTCCAGTCCAGGAGTCACAATAGAACTACCAGGTAATTCATACCATGTTGAATCAGTCAAAATGGAGCACATTATCCTTCATCAGTGGGCTTTTCCACAATCAAATGACAGACTCTGATGAAAAGATAAAGTGGTACAAAGGAGAGAAACAAAGCTGCTTCATCAATATTTCTATTTCATGTAACACTAGATAAAACAAATTTTTAGAAAAATCAATTTAAAGTGTCACTGGCCTCTGAACTACCCAGTATGACTCTTATTACTTTTAGGGAAAAAAAATCTCTAAAACTCTTCTGTAAGACAGCTTTCCTTAGATTCTTAATACATGCACACACACACACACACACACACACACACGCACACACGTGCACACACTTTAAGAAAACCCTAAATAGAGACCAGCCAGGGGCATGATGGTCAAGGTGCAGGATACTCTCACATGGCCGACTGCAGTTCGAGTCTCGGACCTGGTGGCTTGCTTTCTTGTCTTCTCTCTCTCTCCCTTTTTCTCTCTCTTTCTCTCTCTTGCTCTCTCTCTGGTCAAATTAAAAATGAATGAATGAGTAAGTAAAGTTAAATAGATAATTATTTAAAAAAAAGAAAACCCTAAATATATGCCAAATATAATATTGACACCATCCAAAGAGTAGAGCTCTGGGGGAACTTTTTCTTTCTATATATTACATGGGTCAAAGTGTTTCCATTTTTAAAATTATGTGTAATTTTATAATAATTAAATATCAATAAAGATTCTATATATATATGGAAAGAGAGAATAGCCTCGGTTCTAGGCCAATGCTGTCATTTTAGAACTAAAATTCAGAGTCAGTGATACCATTTGTTTTACCAAAGGTTACATGGCTAGTTTTCTGCAAAATAAATTATCTAGTCAACTAGAAATAGTGAAGCTTTTCCTTAGTGTCCCTGTGGTTAAAGAATGGTATATGACTCTAAAGACCCTTTTTATTCTAATATCCCATGATTCTAAGAGTTGGAAATATAAAAATACTACCCAAGTCAACCCTTGTTGGTTATGTGAGCTGAATCCCACATGGCACAATTTTTGTCCTGAACCTGGCAACTTGAAAAACATGCCAGGTGTGTGTGTGTGTGTGTGTGTGTGTGTGTGTATGTGCATGTGCAGGTGCCCAGAATTCCAAAAGGAGGGAGAAATGGAGAATGGATTGTGGTGTGACTATTCCCCATTCGAGGGGTGCTTTCTCACTTCCCTCTCTGTCTCTCTCTGGTAAGTACACACTCCCTCTAGAAAATTAAAAAAAAAAAAAAGAAATACTATCCTCAATAAGTATTTATACTATTTATAGCCCCAAATAAGACATATTTGCAAGTGATAAGGGAGTGATATCAGTAATTATTCCCAGACAGCAGGTGCTGTGGTTTGAATACTAGATCCTGCTCTTAGAATTCCCAGTCTCCAGAATCATAGGCTATTATTTTTAAAATTACCCATCTCAAGTAGTTTTTTTCTTCTTTTTAATAGCAATACAAGATGAACTAAGACACATACCTGAAAACATGGAAGTAGTTTTAGGACTTAGTAATGGGTAGAGGCGAGGAGAATCTGAAGGAACATGTTAGAACATACTTATTGCTGTGAATAGAGCATTAGAAAAACTCCAGTGAAGGCTCAGAAGACTAGGGAAAGTCTGGAACTTCCTAAAGATATTTAACTAGCTGTGACCACTGGAAAGTGGAGTAAAGGTCATCCTTGTTATAAACTACTGAAGAGCATGGCTGGTTTGTATCAATGCCTGAGGGCTTTATGAAATGTAGAACTTAGGATATCCAATGAAAGAAATAGCTAAGCGATAAAACATCCAGGCTGCTGCAAGTGTACTTTTAATCATTTACATTAAGCTATGTGAGTGAGAAAAAAAAGAAAAAAATAGACTAAAAGGCAGAATTTATGATCAAAAGGGAAACAAAGTTGAAAATCTAAAAAACTCTAAAACTCTCAGCTTAGCCATGTATAGAGTGAAAAGTGTGTTTGAGAGGGGAAACCAACAATGTGACCTATTTGCTATCAAGCTCAGAATGGTTAAAAGAGATCACCAAGATAATGGAAGAAAGACCCCAAAGGCATTTCAGAAACTTTCAAGCCTGTCCCTCTCATCATAAGCTCAGAGCTCCGGGAAGGCAGAATGTTTTCTGGGATCTGTCTCCATGGGCTTGCTGTCCAGAGCAAGCCACTACAGCCACTACAGCTGTAGATCATCTGGCCCCAGGTGCAGCTTGACGCATAACTCCAAAAAGTGCAAGCAGCAGATTTCAGTATTATCCACATAGTGCTAACTCTACAGGCATGCAACATTTAAGAGTGGTAGGGGCCATATGGGAATCCAGTACCTTAACCACCATGTCACTTGCCAGACCACAAACTCAAGTGTTAGAAAGCCCCTCAAGCCTTCTCTCTGTCTCTATCTCTATCTCTGTCTCTCTCTGCCTCTGTCTCTGTCGTCTCATATTTTTGTAATTTTTCCTTTTTAAAATGTTTAAAGATAAAGTATTTTCTCAGCTTTTAGCTGCTTCTTTCCCTTTATCTTGTTAATAATCCCCTCTCCCCTTCCCACCCAGGAGAGGTAAGGGGCAGGCCTTCAGAAGAAGACACCTTCACGGCTCTTGAGAACTAGTGAATTCACATGGCACACAAGGACACTACATGGTTTTCTATTATTTGCTTTAAAAAAATTTTTTTAGTTGCTTTTTGAAATTTCTTCTTTTTTTCTCTGTTTCTTGGTTGTTGTTATTGTCATTTTTTCTCTCTCTCTTTGTTTTCTTTTATCTCATCTCTCTGCTCTTCAATCTCCATTCACTGAGTTTCTAGATGAATCTAAGGGGACTATAGCCAAACATCCAAATACTATTGGGTTAACATATTCCTCAATATCTACTGAATCTACTGTGCAAAGGGGTCAAAACAGAACAGTAAAGAGATTCCAGATCACCTCTTTCTGCAAACTCCTGAATGCTCAGATTGAACTTCAAGTTTAGGAAGAAACACACCATCCGTCAGATGACTAGAAATCACCACAGGGCCACAAGAAATATGGGAAGGCAAGAAAATACCTCTCCTCCAAGGAAAAAGAATAGCTCCTCTTCATCCACAGATAGTTCAATGGAAATCATAAAAATGTCTGATAAAGAATTTAGAACATTCATAATGGTGAAGCTAACAGAGATGAAAGAGAAGAGAGACAATGAACTTCAGAAGAGAAAGGAGAAAGGAGATGATGAGTTCCAGGAGGTGAGGAAATTCTTGCAAGATCTAAAAGAGGAATTACACATGTTAAAAAAGAATCAAATGGACCCATTAGAGACAAAGGCTATAATACAGGAAGTCAAAAATCTCCCTTAAAACTATTAAAAGCAGACTATATCATACAGAAAATAAAATCTCAGACAGAAGAGAAAATTGCTGTCCTAGAAAAATCCACCACAAAGACTGAGAAAATGGCCAAAAAAAATAGAATAATATACAAGAAATACTAGATACCATCAAAAGTCCAAACATCTGGATAATTGGTATCCCAGAAGGTGAAGAGACTCATAAGGGCATTGATAATCTATTCCATAAAATCCTGCAAGGAAACTTTCCAAATCCAGAGAGGCACTTAAGGATCCAGTCCCAAGAAATACAAAGGATCCCAAATAGAATCAACCCAAGAAGATCTTCTCCAAGACACATTATAGCCAAATTGACCAAAACCACAGACAAAGATAAGATACCAAGATTGGCAAGAGAAAAATGGCAAGTTACCTACAAAGGATATCCCATCAAGCTAACAGCAGACTTCTCATCGGAAACAATACGAACGAGGAAAAATGGGAAAATATATTCAAAGTGTTAAGGGAAAAGTAATTTCAACCAAAAATATTGTACTCAGCAAGATTATCCTTCATATACGAAGAAGACAAGAATATTCTCAGAAAAACAAAACCTGAAGGAATTTACCAGCACCAGACCAGATCTC
This sequence comes from Tupaia tana, assembly GCA_026018925.1. Taxonomy (NCBI): domain Eukaryota; kingdom Metazoa; phylum Chordata; class Mammalia; order Scandentia; family Tupaiidae; genus Tupaia; species Tupaia tana. Next base: position 18,056,058 of record JAKSZU010000020.1, on the reverse strand, counting down.
CAAGAAGTTCTCAAGAGAGTGCTATATCAGGAAAATTAAGTACAGACACATAGAAATAAGAATTTAAAAACTAAGAAAATGTCCAACTTAATCATGGGGACAAGTCTGGAGTTGAATATCATATCCTAGAATTCAATAAGGAAGATCAAACCACAACAGAAGATAAAGTACATGAGACTGAACTGGTGAAATAACATTTTATTACTTTTGACTAAAATATTGCTCATTTTCTTTTAGGCTTTATTGTCCAGTTTTAAAGATTTTTGTCCTGTCTTGAGCTGTCGATAGGTTTATATACCTACTATTTGAACAGAGCCCTAACCTGATTCCTGGCTTTAAGCTTTAAGCAAAGTTCCTTAGCATTTCTTTGATTTATTAAAGTTAAAATTGCTTTTCTTGAAATTACCAGCTGAACTTGCTATGGAAGGTAGTTAGATTATTTAAGAAATTGTGTGATCAATAAAATGTGGGGGGTGAAAGGAATGGAAGACAACTGTAGACACCAGAGATAGTGTGAGAAGAGGATGGGAAAAGGCAGAGGGTCAGAAATAGGGGCAAGTGTGTGTGTGTGTGTATATATATATATACACATATATATATGAAACTAGAAATGGAAAATTATTGACAATAACATGCATTTTTTTGAGAGGTTTTTGCTATAGGATGTGTGCGCCCGCCAGACAGACAGAGAGAGATGGAGAGACAGAAAGCGAGAAATCACCACCCAGGGGGGATAGCCACGCCACAATCCCTTCTCCTCCGTTCTCCTCTCGGGATCTTGGGCATGCACACACACGCGCCCGGCACGAGTTTCAAGCCACCGGGTCCGGGATGTGAACCATGGTCGACTACATGGGAGTCCAGCAACATAGCCATTACGCTAACTGCTGGTCCCGATAACATGCATTATTAAGTTACTATGCAGTATATTCTGGATGGGAAATCACATTTTGTATGCTGTGACGATGCTTAGGGAATGAATGTAAATTAATTAATTAAAAAATTTTTTTCAGGGAAAAAAAAAGAGTGGTAGAAGCATGGTTTCTTGTACTTAAAATTCAAAGGATGCCATGAACCACCTAAAAGTCCAGACAGAAATCTGACACAGGGGTGAAGCTATTACAGAAAATTCCTGCCATCACAGAATCTAGTAGATCTATCAGCAAACTGTAGAGCTACCCATATGACATACCAACCTAATCAGTGAGAAATAAGAGGACATCCAGATATAGCCAAATTTATTGGAGTTTTATTGATTAAGCCGGTGACATACACGGGGGACTCATGTCTCTCAAAACCCCATGGCCCCGAGTGAAAGGAGAGGGGTGCTTATATAGGCAAAAATCACAATCAATTATGGATTGATATGCTGATTAGGAGGAGGGGGTGAGGAGGAAAGGGAGAGGGGTCCCCATGTGAAAGCAGTTACACAAGCTGAATCAAGCAGGTTAATTATTTCTAAGGGCACTCTCCAGACCTTGGTTTAATGGTCCCCATGGCTCTGGGCAGGGGTCTGGTGATCGGTAGTTACATTGATAAGGAACATCTAAACAATAAGTTTCAGGCAAGTTAGCAAAGACAGTAAGTTTTTTTTTTTATTTTATTTTTTTACAATTGAAAAGCAGAATATATTTTTGCTCCCAATTATACAATTACATTAAAATATGGACACAGGAATATTTTTCCATATTAGGTATCTAAGTCAATCACTTGTTCTGCAACTTTAAAAAAATGACTCATAGATTCTTATTATTAAGGTCCAATATGTAACCAAAGCCATCAAGATGTACCACCAACTATTCCAGAAGTGTAGAACTTTACTGCCCTCCCCTGTCCCCACCCTACCCAAAAAAATAATAATAAAAGGAAAAAGAAAGTATTTCCACAACACCCCACAGAGGTTGCTTAACTCCTGGCAAGACATGCAAATCATATTCACTAAAAACAAAGCAAAACAAAAAAACCCCTGCAAACTCAAGGCATTTATCCAGCATTCTCGCAGGGCTTAAAGTAAGATTATTAATCACTCTATTTACTCCGGGCAAAAGGAGGAAGCAAGTACAATGTAAAGTTCAAAGATGGAGATGTTTCTGCTTCACTCCCCACTGGTTTTATGAAAATGAATCAAATCATTGATTCATCCATGGACATTGGCTGGTTACTTTACAAGTACCATTTCTACATACTGGGGCTGTAGGGAGCCTCTGTATTTGTATATAGGGGCCTACATGTTTAGGCTTCCAAGGAACATCATATCCTGATGCTCCCAACACTATGGATCCACAATCCTAGTATGGGACAAAGTAATCATCATTAATGAGGCAATAAGTATATTCTTTCGTTGGCCAGGACAAAAATAAAATTCATCTAATGTAAGTCCCTTATCCCAATTATTGTCTAAACAGGCCCAACTTTTGGTTTTCTGTTGTTGGAAAGGTGGGGTTCTCTCATGTAAACCACCGAGGTCTCTCTGGAGAGAACAAGGTATCCAGGATGAGTCTGTGTTATTTAGGTCTCTTCCATCGCTGTTCCAGCTTCCCTATGACCAGTCAGTTCCCTCTGCCCCTTCTATAAATTGTTTAACAAGGAAGATAATCAGGACTCATGGGACAGTCTTAGCTTGAGAGGATCCAGGGAATCCTGGATCTGCCATGTCTATCTCTATGCCTTTATTTGAGAGTGGTGCAGCCAGACTGGGATGCCGCTGACCTTGACAGTGGTCAGAGTGGTGAGAATGACAGTGTAGGGTCCCTCCCAGGTTGGAGTTAGTCCCTATGTTGTAAATTTCTTGACCCACAGAAAGTTTCCTCGTTGGAATCGATGGACAGGGTCCGAGGTGGGGATAAGCAGAGCATCTCGAACCCAGTGGTGAATGGCCTTATGGTTTGAGTCAAGGACCTGAAAAAGCTTGAGTAAATATAGTTGTGGATTTTGGCTTTCACTTTCTCTCTCAATCTCGGGAGGAGAGATTAAGGTCTTCCAAACATAATTTCATAAGGGGAAAATTCCTCCCAGTATGGAGTGCATGAGGCTATCTAGAACAGGCATAAAGTATTTTCCTCTAACCAGCTCAGCAAGCTTTGTTTTTCCCAGGTGGGTAATCTGGTGTGTCTGATTTATGATGACTTGTCTAAGGGCCTCAGAGACTATTGGCCTGCCATCTGGTAACAGCAACCATCTTTCAGGTCCTCCAGTCGCCTACTGCTTATGGGCCGATTTTTCCTCCTTCTGAGTGTAGGAGGGCGAGGATGGGAGGACAGAATCTGAGGGAGCTGCAAGAACTTTTAGTTGCTGGTACAAATGTTTTCCTTCTGGCTAGGTCTCATAATTTCTCTTGTCACATAGTCAGTCAACATTTTTACTACTATTTTTCCCTTTATTATACTTTTAACAATAATCTTCACCTCTTATTTAGACAGAAGTTCATCTTAGGCACTTTAAAGGTTACCTGAGGCTGTCCTGTGAGATTGTCGGATAACCAAGAAGAGCCACTGGGGTTTTAGGCCCCATCAATCCTCAGTTTCAAAGGCCAGCGTGAACATTAGAAGTCCCGAGCTCCCTTCAGAGCTCAGTGCATTCTGTCCCCAATGACCAACTCCACACTTGGGGACAAGGCCCCAGTGGGGAACATGAAGATGCCAGTCATGGGCATTGTTTAGTGTCCAGGCTGCCCACATTGGAAACAGATTTTCTTTCAAGGCAGAGGTTCTGATCTGGGCTGTTTCCAAATCCTGCCCTCGAAGAAGTTCCCAGCCTTCAAGATTACTACGAGTGACTACTGGGTGTTGTTTAAGTGAGAGTTAAATCAAAGGGTAAGGTGCCTTGCCAATTTGTTATAACGTTTTTGAGTTATCTAAGAGCTTTAAAAAAAAATCTGTTCTGAATTGTAAAAGATCCTACACTGAGAAGTGAAACTAAATTCCAACAGATCCTGCAAGGAGTGGCTGAGCACTGTAAAGAGGGTAGAGCCCAGTTTACAGGCTTTACAAGGCATCTGCCCTATTGACTATATAAAAGTTCCAGCTGGAAAATGTAGTCTTAATCTAAATTTTTGTTCTTCTAGCTAGACCTCTTGATCATTTAACTAAGGGGAGAGTCCAGTGGGGCAGAGGCCTATCCAAAGAGAAACAGGAGTATAAGACAGCAGAGAGGGAGAAGGCAGTAGGGAGCTCTAGCCTTAACTTGTCTCACCCAATTCCCTAAAACTTCTACCCTATTAAGTTCTCAGAAAGGAGTTTTTAGCTTTTGCCTCTGACACATAGCTCCAATTTTTATTAACTATTCATGTTTATCTTTTCCATCTCACCTTGGGAACTTTGATATTTTCTGGAGGAGTTATTAATCTTGTAAAAATAGAATTACATACATCCACATATACTGGTAGCTTCTGAACATGTACAAACAAACAACAATAGCCCCAAAATTTGTTTAACAACTTTTTCAATACAAAACTGAACAATCTTACTAATAGACTCTCCCAATTTTTATAAAATTTAAAGACCAACAATAGGAATAACTAAAGCATGTTTACTTAATTGCAATAATTATAAGGAGGACTTAGGGAGAACCAGGCAGCAATGTTCCCACGCATCCATGCTTAACATTGGATTTATATTTCTTTATAACAATTTTATTATTAATTTTTTAATTTACATGCACAGCATTGGCTACTTAGCATGCAAGTCTGTTCAACACTTTCCTGTTTTCGGTTCACTTTGGCTTAACAGTTTAGAAATCAATCAGTTTCTATAGAAAATGAAAATTTTACCCAGTTTAATGATTAGAGTTTTAGAAATCTGTACTTGTAAGAGCACATCCTCTTTACATTCTCTTTGTGAATTTAAGGACATAATGTTAGGGTTATAGCCATTTGCAAAAGCTTTCAGAAAATTGCCAAACAAAGCAATTACTCGTGGACAATGAGACTTGAACCAACCATAGTTAATGCTCTAACAAGAATTTTCAAATGGCAAAGAAATTTGACTAGATACCAGTTTAACATAATAACCTACAACATGACTGATAAATATCCCACCATAAATTCCTGTGAATCTCTAATTATTTTGGAACACAATTCATATATAGACATACAAGTATATAACATATTTCTACATATAACTCAAATACAATGTCAAGAAAATTAGAATTACTTAATTTGACAGTGCTTTCATTTTTATCCAACATGTAAAGAATAAGCCTGATCCATCTAACATCTCCCTTTTGAATGTTTCAGGGGCACTCTGTAGACATCCAAGAGTTACTTTGAGATCAAAGATCCTCTGTTAGAACTAAAACTAAAGCCAGAAAAACCTAGTCATGAATTTGTTTCCCTGTTAGATATCCACTATGTAAAATGCAACACACAACACAGAAATACTAGCTGTTTCATTAAACCAACCATATTAAGATAAACATGATGTTGCTTGATTAATAAAAATCTAGACCAAATATATGTTGGAAATTGTGAAGACTTTCACTTATTAATCTTTTTTTCCCATTACATTTGAAGCCAGCTCATTCATTAAAGTTATATGAACTTGAAAAGCATTCAAAGCAATTTGTAGGAGTGCTCCTTTCATAAAACAAATTGAATAGAATTTCTTAAGGCCTTTTTTTCCCACACAGACACACAAAGTATAGTATGTAACGTGACATATTACATGTATGGATCCACACACACATCAGGACTGTAAGAGTCAATTTCCCCGGGGTAACTTTGACACTAATACACTTTAGAGTAACCCTCTTTCTTGAAATTTTTAATTACACATTCAAGAATGTCGAATTTTAATTTTTTGTTGCCTACACCATTAGAGTTTTTTATAGCACAAATACTTCTGAATTTTTACCCTTTCTATGTGTGATGTTTTCAAAAGGCCCTCTCAGTTTTTGGATCAAGAGTTGGGTGCCATAATCACAACTTTCCACAAATGTCTCATTGAAATGCTTAAGCTTGCATTCTAAGGGACTTTTAAAGGAGCTGTTCTAGCATTCCATGATTTCTAAAAAGGCAAGAGCTCTCTTTGGTCAGGATGTACCCTGCCGCACTCCGGGACTGTCTTGCCTCCACTCGTACCTCCTTTGGTCATAAGGGAATTCCCAGCAATAGTGCTGTGCCCGTAGGGATCACCAGTTCTTGAATGCCTTGATTTCCCAGCTAGCCCAGGTTGTAACAGGAATAGCAAGGCCAGTAAGACTCAGATGTAAAAGAGAGTCAGGTTTTTCAGGACCAGCAGTTAGCGTAATGGCTATGTCGCTGGACTCCCATGTAGTCGACCGCGATTCGCATCCCAGACCCGGTGGCTTAAAGCTCATGCCGGGTGTGTGTAGTGCGTGCTCAAGATCCCGAAAGGAGAATGGAGGAGAAGGGATTGTGGCGTGGCCATCCCCCCAGGAGGTGATTTCTCGCTTTCTATCTCTCTGTCTCTCTCTGTCTGTCTGGCGAGCACACGCACCCTATAGCAAAAACCTCTCAAAAAAAAAAAAAAATAGAAAGAAAGCCAAGGTTTCTGTGCAATGGGAACTTCTGCCTCCCTTGGAGTGCAGGTAAAACACCAGAAGGCTGAAGTAGCAGAAAAAGCTCTAAAGCAGGGACACTGAGGAGGTGGCTGAGGTGAGCCCAAGAGAGGGAGGATGAGTTCTCAGCCAGATAGAGGTGAACTAGGAGAAGGCAAACTGGGGCCCTGGCAAACTTCTCTCAATGGCAGAGGAAATGGGTTAGGACAAGAGCCTGGTAAATTCCTTTCAAGAATCCAACAGGTACGTCTACCCAAATTGCCTGCTGACAAAGAATGCAGTCCTTAAGCCATGGTACAAGACAGCAAAGAATCTGCAGAGCCTCCTTTTCTAGGACTTTCTTCTCCAGAAACAAAGGTCCCAGCTTCTGAGAACAGAGAGGTCTGGCCATCATGAAAAGAGGAATGACCCTTCCCTACTTTGCCCCCAAGATGGTGATGTAAGACAAACAAGGGATGGGTGTCCCCTCTCACTAGCCCAAGACAGTCTCCACAACTTTCTCAAAAAAGGGATTTAGCCTTTTAGGACAGATGGCATGGGGGGAGCTGCCTCTTTTCCCTATTTTTTCCTATTTTTCTATTTTTCTACTTTTTACCCCCCCATATGGTTGTGAGACAGACAAAGGGTGTGTATCCCCTTTGAAGAGAGGACCAAACAGGTGCCGCCTGGCCATGCCCCTCATGGGGACCTTCGGGAGCCTCTTAGCTTTGGTAATTGGCTATAAACCTGCCATTGGATCAAACACTCAGGGAGGGTCAGTGACCCCCAATGACAATTTTACCTTCTGGCTGTATGAGGCCTCCATGGAACTGCAGGTTAGGACCCACACAGCTGAAGTTGTGGAGCCACACACACACTCACTCACTCAAGCACTCACCATTCATTCCAGAGGTTATAACATTTTCTCCCACCAGTTATATGGTTAAGACAAGAAGGAAAACAAAAAGATTGACTTCATTGGGATCAAACTCTTCGGAAAGCCCCTTGATAAGTGAGGTCAGCAATCCACTGCTCAATAACTTCAAATGAGGAGAATAACAGATAGAAACAGGTATTATCCTCCAGGAGAATGTGGAGAAAATTATTTCAGTGACAGTAAAAGCCAAAGAAGCACATGCAAAAAGATCCTGAATATCCAGGAACTCAAACCCTGTCAGGGACTCAAACCCTGATTTACCACAAACCATGTAAGGGCTAGAGAGACTTGAACCCCTTACAATTATCTAGTCACTGGATTCCAGCACATCTGGTGGAATCTAAGTAAGGGCTCTATAACCACATCTGGTCAGCCCTGAATCCAGCTGCCTTAGGAGAGACTTGAACCCCCAGTCCAGCAGGCCAGATTTCAGGGGGCTTTCTCTTGCCAACCCCATACTCACCGATCTCTTTTCCAAAGAGCAGGACAGGAACAACCAAAGAAATGCCTCTATAGGACTTATACTAGAACTCCACAGACTTTTTGGAGGAGTAATCACTGTCTTTTGCCCAGCTGTCAAAAATCCCAAAAGGTAGCTCTGGGGTCCCAGGAAATTCCAGGTGGCATGCCTCCCCTAGAGCACTCTCCAGGTAGTTGGCAGCCGACCCTGTTAAGGCCACTCTCCTTAGGATGCCTCACCCAAGTACTGGGTAGGTACTGATCTCACTGGGGCCTCCAAATGTTACAGTCTAATCAGCAAGAAATAAGAGGACATCCAGACATAACCAAATTTATTGGAGCTTTATTGATTAAGCCATCAGTTTATGGGAGGACTCATGTCTCTCAAAACCCTTTAACCTTGAGTGAAAGAAGAGGGGTGATTATATAGGCAAAAATCACAATCAATTCTGAGTTGATATGGTTAAAATGGAAACTGAGGAGGGAGTGAGGAGGAAAGGGAGTGGGGTTCCCATGCAAAAGCAGTTACAGAAGCTGAATCAAGCAGGTTAATTATTTCTAAGGGCACGCTCCAGACCTTTGTTTAATGGTCCCTATGACTCTGGGCAGGTGTCTGGTGATTGGTAGTTACACTGCTAAGGAATATCTAAACAAAAAGATTTCAGGCTAGTTAGCAAAGACGATAAGACTATTAATCACTCTATTTACTCTGGGCAAAAGGAGGAAGCAAGTATATCATAAAGTTCAAAGATGGAGATGCTTCTGCTTCAGTTTAAGACCCAAGAAAGCTGAATCCTGGATTGAGTCCAGCAAAGTCATGAGAGTGGTTCTGCCTAGAGCCTTGGAGGCCCAAGTCTTTCCCCAATATTTCCAGAAAGCAGCCCATAAGTATAAGATTATTCTGAAACTTTAAAGTTTACTGTCATTTTTCCTATTGGGTTTTGGACTTTCTTGGGACCAATTTTTTTTTTTGTCTCTTGGAATGAGAATGTCTATCTCATGCCTATCTCATCATTGCATTTTGGAAGCAGATAACTTGTTTTGATTTCAAAGACTCAAAGTTGGAGAGAAATTTATCTCAGGATTAATCATCAAATCTCAGATGCAATTCTGGAGTTTGGACTTTTGAGTTGGTGATGAACTGGATTAAGATTTGTAGTTACTGGGGCAGAATGCAGTATTTTGTGTGTGAAAAAAAACTTGTGTTTTGGGGATTACATCCCTGATAACAAGGGAAAGTTCAACACAACTATCTCTCTTTCTCATGTTATCACTGCTGCCTTCCTTGTCACCTCACCAGATGCTGGTTTTATATTCTTGGACTTGCCAGCCTCCATAATCATGAGCTACATAAACCTCTATTCTTCATAAATTACTCAGTTTCAGGTATTCTGTTATAACAACAAAAAAGAGGTTAAGATACCAGTATAGGGCTAGCCTATAGTGGTTAAGACCGCTGGATCCCACCTGACCAACTACAAGGTACGAGTTTAAGACCCAATGGTTTGAGAAATATGCTGGGCACATGTTAATCATTCCCCAAAACCCAAGAGCAGGAGGCACTGTTCCATGACCATTTCCCTGGATGAGTGATTTTTTTGCTCTTCCCCTCTCTCTCTCTCTGTCACTCTCCAGGGAGTGTAAGATGAGATTTCACACTTTTGCTTTTTTAGGAGATATTTTTGCTATAGGTGAATGCACTTGCCAGAGAGATAGAGACAGAAAGTGAGAAATCACCCCCACCCCCCCTGGAGGAATGGCCAACTGCAATCCCTCCTCCTCCATTCTCCTCTTGGGATTTTGGGTGCACATGCACACCTGCCAAGCATGAATTTTAAGCCACCCAGTCCAGGATTTGAACCATGGTTGATTATGTGGGAGTCCAGCAATGTAACCATTATGCTATTTGTTGGCCCCAGAAATTTCACACCTTTAACTCTATGTCCAGCTGCAAATGTTTTTTAGAATTATTTACTTAATTTTACTTATCATTATTATTTATTATTATTTTAATTTGCTACAGGGCACATTCACTCACCAGAGACAGATGGGGGTGGGGGGAGTGAGAAAACAGCCCACGAGGTCCAGGACTCGAACTGTGGTGGACCATGTAGGAGTCAAATGCCTCAACCACCAGGCCACCTGCTGGTCCTAAGCTGCCATGTTTCTGAGAATAAAGGATAGATGACACAAAAGGAAATAAATTGTAGCCTGTTAGTATCATTAGTCTTCCCAATATTTTGAAGATGTATAAAATAGAGGAACTAATTTTACAGTCTTTCTGTTAAATGATTCAGTCCAGAATTAGAGTAAAACATTAAATGAACTGTAAAATATCATAAAACACAGAAAGATTTGAAGAAGCTAAAACCGTGGCAGGAAAAATTCTGGATTCAAGAGAGAAGGATGGAGAGCTGGATGGGCGAATTGTCTAGACACACAATCCCCTCAGAAGTAGTATTTAAATGAACAAAGTTACAAAGATCATAGTTCAGGCAACAGAGCAATGAATAGCATTGAGAAAATATTATCAAGGTAAACATCATTCATTGCTGTACCAAGAGAAATGCTGAAATTGAAAGATGCTGTGCAGATATCGCTTTCATATTTTCTGGCTTACAGGCTTACATTCCCAGCCATGGTAATGCATATTAATGGGAGGTGGGAAGTTAAATAAACATAATTTGAGCAAGCCAATTCTCCATGGTATGCTTTCTTTAATGGATAAAAAGCTAACTGAAATGATTAGTCATTGTAGAAATACAGCATTGATCATATAATAACAAGAACGCTTAGCTTCCGAATATCACTTACGCAGTATGAAGCACTATAGAAAACAACCAAACATATATTACTTGGAACTCATAGCAGCCTTGAGAAGCAGAAATTGTATCATTGCCCCAATTTTATAAGTGAGATGTCTGTGACCCAGGGAAATTAAATAATCTGCTTATTGTTTTACTTTACTGAAGAAATCGGAACTAGAACTTACTACTTCAGGTCCCTCACCCTCTCTTAATCCAGTGTTCATTGTTCTTGAGTGCCTAGAAGAAGAACTGACCTTGAGCTATAGCTTAGGGACTTCTGAATGTCCATTTTGGCCAAAGTCTATCTCTTTGGTTTTCATATCCTCCCAAGAGTAATCCTTCTCACTCAGCCCCTACCCCATTCGCCATCTGACCTGCCATGCTCTCTGTAAATTGCAACTGTGTTTTACCTTTGGAGTAACCAAATTCAATTATAGTTTCTGCCTTTGTGTTTCCTCAGCCTTTTTTCCTGCACAAATTGATGGTGACAGCAGCGATACCAATTCAATTACATACCATCTTCTGGTTCCCAGTAATGATTCTGAGTAGGTCAACAGGGACTAGCTAGGAACAAGAATGACCGTGAATTAAAAGGAAAGGATAAAGAGCCAAAGCCTGAATTAGAAACCCATTTTCACTTACTGGGGAAATTTAAGCCAATCTCTCATAGAATAAGCAGAGTAAATCGTGGAAAGAGAAAGGAGCAGAAAATGTTGGTCAGTTTCTAAACGAATATTTCTAGAAAGGATTAGAGAGCCTTATAATTACCTTGCCCAGATGAGCAAAACATGAGAGTCGGCAAATAAATGATATCTCACCAAGCAACTGGGTTTGTAACAAACATGTCATAGAAGAGTCAAATATTTTTGGTATTTTAATTATTTTAGCAAATATTTATATATGGAGCTCTTAATATGCAGCAAGCTACTCTAGAGTATAGTAGAGATACTGCAGAAAGCAAAAGAACAAAGGCCCTGCTCTGTGGTGATTATATTCCAGGGAGGAAGACCGATGGGTATTGTCAATGTTATGAAAGACAAACAAACAAAAATGACAACAACCAAAAAAAGAACCACAAAGAAACATTAATGGATTGTCCATAGTTTGACAAGATATATTCTATTTATGTAGATGGGTCAGGAAGAAATCTGAGAAAATGAATTGAGAAATAAACTTGTAGTACACACTACCAAATTCACTGAGGGCCAAACAGTAATGAAATTTAATTATTTAGTCTTTGTTTATATGTATGATTAGTAGAGGCTTTAAAGTTTACTATTTTCATAACTGTTGCTTACTCTGAAAATGAGTATAAGAAGCCAAACAAATAATTGTTAACTTTGATTCTAAACAGAATCCACTACAAAATGGAGTAGACTTACCGAATCAAGTGCCTTTTTTTTCTTTTTTCCTTTTCCTTATTCTTTTCTTTCCTTCATTCTTTCCTTTCTTTCTTCTTCCCCTTTTTTCCATCACGATCCTTTAGAAAACCAAGTCCTAAATAGTCTTACTCTCCGTCTTTCTCTATTACATGTTACTTGATTGTCCATTCTTGGTTAGCTACCTACCTTTTTGTTCTTATGGATTATTTTTTGTGGATTGCTATTATTATCTTCTATATTTAAAAACGCCTACATGAGCAATAATTTGTTCTTTCTTTTCTACATCAGACTTTTGATTTGAGTTTAATAAACCAACTTGCACTATAGCTTTAAGTCCACTCAACAAATACTTCTAGTATAAATGCTATTAGCAAGATAGTGTATTACATAGGGTAAAGGAGGGGTAAAAAGTTAAACACCACCTTTGCTTTTAGATAATATACAAAGTATATAATAGATAAGTCCACAGATAACTAAAACATGAGGAAGGATCAGATTTCTCTCTGACAGAAGATAGAAATTTCTTAAATTTGGGAGAGGCATAGATGAGAAAATTTATTTCTGATGTATAGAGGAGAGGGAATAAAAGTCTGAAGTAGAGTGATGGCATTAAAAACGATAATTTTTAAAGAGAAATACCAACTTGTGATGGCAAAATTAATAGTTCCTGTCAACTGATGAGATGTGAGATGATATAGAAAAAAGTATAAAAGATTAGGTTGGGAAAATAATGGCACTTCGTGGGGGGTATTATTAAGAAAAGAAAATGTAGCCAGCAGGATGCATGAAGGTTAAGACAGCTGGATACCACATGACTGACTATACAGTTCAAGTCCCAGACCCAGTAGCCTATAAATTATGCTGGGCATGTGTGCATGTGTGCCCAAAATCGCGAGAGCAGAATGGAAAAGGTGGGATTGAATGTGGCCATTACCCCTGGGGGTGATATCTCACTTTCCCTCTTTCTCTGTCTCTCGCTGGTGAGCACACACACCCTATAATAAACTAAAAAAGAAAAAGAAAAAAGAAGTGAAAACAAAGAGTTCAGTTGTATGAATATCAAGGTATCTCTAGGACATGCAGGTGGAGAGAGTAGGTGCAATCTGGAATCGGATCATGGAGGAAGAGAAAGAAATTACTTGGGATCTTGGGGATAGAAGAAATAATTTCAGAGTAAAGAGTTGTAGCCTGGGACCAGCAGTTAGCATAATGGCTATGTCGCTGGACTCCCACGTAGTCGACCACGGTTTGAGTCTCGGACCCGGTGGCTTAAACTCACGCCGGGCGTGTGTGCGTGCGTGCCCAAGATCCCGAAAGAAGAATGGAGAAGAAGGGATTGCGGCGTGGCCATCCCCCCTGGGGGGTGATTTCTCACTTTCTGTCTCTCTGTCTCTCTCTGTCTGGCGAGCGCACGCGCCCTATAGCAAAAACCTCTCAAAAAAAAAAAAAAAAAAATAGAGTTGTAGCCTTGGGAGAGAATCAGAATATTGAAAACAAAATGTAGAAGTAGAAAAGTGGAAGGCAGAGATCTAACCCTTGGGGTATACTTTTCTTAGGAGAGGCAGGAAAAAAAAAAAAAAAAGAGAAAAAAAGACATGATGCGTAGCTATTGAAGGAACATTTATGAAAACTATGGGAGATGACAGTTTCATCAAAAAATGAAAAGAGGGACCAGCAGTTAGCATAATGGCTATGTCGCTGGACTCCCACGTAGTCAACCACGGTTCACGTCCCAGACCCAGTGGCTTAAAACTCACGCCGGGCGCGTGTGCGTGCATGCCCAAGATCCCGAGAGGAGAATGGAGGAGAAGGGATTGCGGCGTGACCATCCCCCCTGGGGGGTGATTTCTCGCTTTCTGTCTCTCTGTTTCTCTCTGTCTGTCTGGTGTGCACGTGCCCTATAGTAAAAGAAAACCTCTCCAAAAAAAAAAAAAATGAAAAGAGGAAAAATAAGGATGCTTAATAGAATAAGATGTGACCTTGCAATCAAGGAGGTCTAGAAGTGACAGAGACTATGGGATTTACTACTTAGTGATTTGCTACTTAGTGTTCAGAATGCAACAGATATAAGCACTTGTGTACACAAAGCAAAAGAAACTAGAGTGCGTCTAACGCAAAGTGAAAACAGGATAAGCCTTAACACAGCATCAAGAGAAAGGTAAAAACTACCATCTATTTAGTGGCTTGTTGGGTTTTTTGGTGGTTTTATTATTTATTTATTTATTTACTTGCCATGGGGTATGTGAACTGGCTGGAGAGAGACAGAAAGACAGAGAGAGGGAAAATGAAAAATCATCCCTCAATGGAGAATGGTCACAGTGCAACCCCTGCTCCTCCATTTTCCTCCTAGGATTTTGGACACACATGCCCACTATGATTTTTAAGCCACTTGACCTGCATAGTCCATCATGTGGTATCCAGGTGTCGTACCTCCATATCCCCTGCTGGCCCCTATTCAGGGCCTATTTTTCCCCCTAACACTGTGCAAGATACATTTGTTTTATTATTTAGTTCTCACACTGACACTATGAGAAAGGTGTTTTATCATTTTCCATTAGAGATGAAAGTCTTAGCTGGAGGGAGTTTCAAATTGCCCTAGAATATCTATCTAAGCCTGAAATAGGCCTGAAATTCTAACCCTTGTGAGACTGGGCCTGAAAGCCATGCTTTCTCCATGATAACACCACGACGCTACGCTGTACAAGAGGCTTAGAACCAGGTTTAATGGCACTAGCCGGGAGAAAGAACAACACCTCCTCCTCAAAAATGTGAATAAAGGAAGAGGGGGATGTAAAATACATACTAAAGATAAAGTCATTTGCTGCGATGGATTTAGAAAAAAAAAAACTAATTAGAAATGGTGCACAGCACAGGAGGCAAGAGATTGTGGATTGGTAGCAGCTGCATAATTGAAACTATGCGTAATAGGCTGCAGGGGGAGGCTTAGGTGGTCAGGACAGCTCTTACAGGAAAAAGGAGGAGGTAAGGGCCAGGAGGAAGTGATAATGATGAAGCCTAGGACGTGGGAATTAAATAAAAGGAGAGGAAGGATCAGATTTGGGAATCTGGAGCTCAAGATCATGAAGATGTGGCTTTTAACTGAGATAAGAGTTGAAGAGGAGCCAGCAAGTGGCGTGGTGGTTAAGGCACTAGACTCCCACATGACTAACTTCAGTTCAAGTCCTGGACCTGGTGCTTCGAAACTTATTCCAATATGTGTGCATGTGTGGCCAAAGCCCCAAGAGGAGCATGGAGAAGTAACTGTGCTGTAACCATCTCCATTCAGAGATGATTTCTTGCTTTCTGTCTCTCTGGCGAGCACATGTGCTCTATAGCAAAAATCTCTTAGGAAAAAAAAGAGTCGAAGAAATGTTAAAAGTATGGTGCCACATGGTACCAAAGTCTTGTAAAGGACTAAAGGATGGGAAATGTGGTAGTCAGCTTTATATATATACAGTTATAGTTATATAGTTATATATAATATATAATAAATAAATAAAAATTGTGATTCACATATTGGACTTAAAAGTGAAAGTCATTCTTGGATGTGAGCTGATTTATAACAAGGAAGAAAAGAAAATAGCATAATCAAGTGAAAGACCCTTAATAAAGAAGATGTTGCTATGGAAGAGTGGGTTAAAATAGCCATGGAAGGGATAGCTGGTGGCATGGTTGTTGTGGCACTGGACTCCCACATGGCCGGCTGCAGCTTGGATTGCTTTCTTTCTCCTTCTCTCTCTCTCTGGTGATTGTTTAATAATAATATTTAATTATTCAATAATAATAATAATATTAAGAATAATAATAATAAATAAATTTTTTTTTAATAAAGCAGCCACAGGGAAACAAGGTACACTGACCTTTTCTCCTGGCAATGAGAGAAAAGAGCATTAAAATTTTATTAGATTCCATTAGGAAGGGTTGGGAGTGAAATAGTATCCCTAAAGAAAATGCCAAAATGCTGATAAGTATTTAAAGGAAGGCTTGAAGACGAAGGGACATTTATTCACAATCAAAGGGCAGAAATGGAATGGAAGGAACTGTTGAGGGGTAGAAAGAGCATAAGAAGACTTCTTAGATGACCAAGCTGAACTGTATATATTCCTTTTTTTTTTTTTTGGAAAGGTTTTTCCTATAGGGCACGTGCGCTCACCAGAAAGACAGAGAAATAGAGAGACAGAAAGCGAGAAATCACCCCCCCAGGGGGGATGGCCACACCGCAATCCCTTCTCCTCCACTCTCCTCGGGATCTTGGACGCACGCACATGCGCCCAGCATGAGTTTAAGTCACTGGGTCCAGGAGTCAAACCGCGGTTGACTACATGGGAGTTCAGCAACACAGCCGTTACGCTAACTGCTTGTCCCTGAACTGTATATATTCCTAAGCAGATATTAGGGAGGATGATTTGCATGCAGAGCTAGGTCCAGAATACAGATTAGAGGAAACGTTTCAGGAGATAAGTTAGAGGGACACCTTAGCAACAAAGCAGGTAAGTGCCAAGTACATGGTGACTAATGTAGGCAATTGTAGGACTAAATAGCCCCAATTGTATAACAGCACGTAAAGCAACAGGGGAAGGGGGAACTGGCCTATTATAAACCTATCTTTCAAAGTGGCTTATCACATTTCTTCTTGAGAAAAGAACAAAAACACATAAAGAGGACGACATGACTATTGGATGTCTCAAGTGGTTATGGATAGAGAGGTTTTCTTTTTTTAAGTTTATATTTTTTATGAATAAGAGAAATATAGAGAGCTCCCTTGGTAGGGAATCACCACAACATGATCCTTCTGTCCCAGTGTCTCACAGCCAGGATCATAGGTTCCCTGAAACACCAGCATGTTCAGGTCAGTCCGGGATCCCAGCCTATAACTCCCATATGGCTCAATATTACGAAATGGTGTCTTACTTTTGTGCTGCCACAGCCAGGCCTCAGGGGGTTATGTTCACAGAAACAAGACAATTGTTCAGGGCCTCAGCTTAAGTCTGTTTAAATGATATCACTATTAATGTTTAAATAATAATGAATAAATAGATTATTGTACCTGAATTTGGGTTGCATACTCACTTTTTGGCTCATGGGGTACACAAGTAAAATGATTCATTGCCACTGGACTAGAGGATTAAAACCTGAAATTGTGTTCTGAAGGTTAGCTAAGAATATACCTTTCAGGCAGAGGTGTGAAAGGGTTTACAGAATGAAAGTAACAGAATTGATCTATGAAAAAAACAAAGGATATACAGGAGCTATAAAAAGTATTTCTTGGGGCCAGCAAGTGGCATGGGGGTTAAGGGTGCTGGACTCCCACATGGCCGACCACGGTTCAAGTCTCAGATCTGGTGGCTTGCTTTCTCACTTTCTCTCTCTCTCTCTCTCTCTCTCTCTCTCTCTCTCTCTCTTTGTCTCTCTCTGATCAAACTGGAAAATAACAATGTTGATAATAATAAACAAAGTTAAGCTCTTCCTTTAAAAAAAAAGTATTTCTTATGTCTTGGTAGTATGCTAAACACAAAAAATTAATAGAAAATAATCTGGAAAGGCACTTTCTTAGAAAGGAGATTAACAATTGAGTTACAAATAAAGAAATGGCAAGATGAGATTTAATTCAATTAGATTGTTCACATTAATGGAGGATAGCTTTGAAGAGTAAAAAAACTGGAAATTTGCCTACCAGTTAGGAAATACTTTAGTAATTTGACTCAGAAATTATTGGGGTCTAAACAAGTGCTGGATTATAAGCTTGGAGAAAGGAGAAAGATTTGGAACATATTTTGAAGTAAAGTCAGTAAGTCTTGGTAATAATTGGATAAGGACTTTATATCATTTGAGGTAAAGTTAACATGAAAACAGAGACCTAAAAAAATTGCTATTCAGAAGGTTTATTTCTCTTGTACATAATAGAGGTCAATCTAATATTTGCTCCACTTTCATTAGGGACCCAGCGCCTTCTATCTCTCCACCATGTTGTTCCCAGTGTGGGAATCTTATGCCTCAAGATCAGAGATGACCTCTGGAGCCTGAATCATTGCATCATGATACCAGTGGAAGAATGAAACAAGGGCAAAAATAATATGTGCCGCCTGTCTTCAGAGAAGATTTCTACAAGGCTTCTGCCTATAATCTAGTGGCCCAAATGAGATAGATTTTAGGTCTAGTTGTAAGACAGGCTGAGTAATGTAGTTTTTATTCTAAGTATCAGAAAAATCATTCTGGTTCTTTATTTTTAAACAGGGAGTATATACTGGATGGCAACTAGCACTCTATTAGAGAGTCAAGAAAGGTAAGAATCATGGATAAATTCCAAGTTGCTACTTTGGGTGACAAGGTAGATGTTGGTGACACCAACTGAATAAAAGACTATAAAAGTAGGAGGAAGTTTAGTGTGAACAATGATTAATTCCATTTTTTCAGTGTCGAATGCAGTGCCTGTAAAACATGCAAGTAATTATGTCCCTCAAGCAATTAGATACCAAAGAATAAACTAGATTTAGATGTCATCACTACATGCATTAAGATGACCAAGAAAGTGTGTACAGAATGGAAACTATGAGCAGAAGATAGAACGCTGGCTGCTGGACTGGGTGGTGATTAGCAACAAATTTTAATGGGCTCAGAAAGAGAAATGAACCTATGAAGAAGTCAAAGAAACAATAATCCAAGTTTTCAGGAAGATATGCTATGCATATCCCAGGGAGAGAATGAGAAGCTCTATGACATAGAGCAGAGAGGTACAGTAAAATAGGAGGACCGACAGAAACAGCCATGGAGTGTCACGATGAGAAGTTACTAAATAGCAGTGTGAGAGCTTTTGTGAGCGTGAAGTGGCCAGAAGCTAGAAGGGATGTAATTCAGACTTCAGGAGGTGGAAATGATAACTGTAGACATGTGCTTTGCAAACTTTACTGGGTCATGCTAATCATTTGGGGAGCTAGTTAAAAATGTCAACTGGGAGGACAGGCTCGATATCTGTTATTTCTCACAATTCTTAATGATTCTCCTGCTGCCGGTCTGCAAACCACATTGAGTCACAAAACTGTAGACCAGTGATTATAAACATGAGTATGCATCAGGATCTCCTGGAGGATTTTTTTAAACCAAACTTCTGGACCTCACACCTGAATGTCTGATTCAGTAGGTCCAGGGTGGGGCCTGAGAATTTGCATTTCTCAAAAGATCCCAGGAGATGCTGATGCTGCTAGTGTGGAGAACACCACTACTACTATGACCTTTTGTTTTGATTATGGATCAGAAAGATGCTCTGGACCACAGCTGGAGAGACATGATAGCAAAAAAGGGGAGGTTGTTTTTTCTTAATATTTCTAACTTCCTTTTATTTTTGTGCTAATGACATTCACTAGAGTGTGCCTGCAATGTCAATGCATTCACATGCTCATTGAACAAGGCATAAACATTCACTGTGGGATAATCTGATACATGTTCTCAAGTTTTCTCCCTCCATATTTCCCTCCACAATAGCCTGTGTCATAGACATACTGCAGTTCTTAATCAGCCAACCATTTGCACATAGTTTCACAGTCTGGGAGTAAAATCAATACGTAATTCAAAGAAACTAAAATATCCTAGTATCTCTAGCCAGAATAGCGTCCCTATTGTAAAAGGTTGTTTTCTTCTTAGTTGGAAAAATCAGCCTGCTCTACTCAATCTCTTGTTTGTTTTCTCTATCAAAATTATTGGGTTACCTACCGATTACTAGACCTGGCCAATTAGTCTGATTATCTCATCACATATTTTCAACTTCTCCAGCTGTGACAGTTATTCTTTATGGTGACTCTTTCAATAATGAACTCCCCAAGCCGAGACAAATGATGAGTAAAGTGATAACCACCCACCAGCAATTGAACCTGAATCCTTATTTAGAGTAGCGTACGTGGTACAACTGAGACATTGAATACAATTCCGGAAATGAATTGTGGCACTTTATTCTGAAGCTTTGAGAAAGTCCACAGTTCCTGGTACATGTAAACACAATAGGTGCCAATTTCAGAAGAATCCCATTTCTATGGTGTGTATGTGTATCTATGTAGTGGGAGGGGGAAGGGCATGTGTGAAAAACTTGAAGAAAATGCTAAATGTTTCCCTTAAACAAAGATTACTGGTATCTATGCCAGAGAGGTAGGAATGGAAGAAAAAGCTAGCAAAGAAGCAGGACACAAAGATGAATAAGACAAGCCCCCTCCCCACAAATGTGTCATCTAACATTGTCCCTTATTTCTACCTCCTCGGGGAAACACAGATGAAGGGTTCGTATTTTTCCATAGTCTCTTTCTGTGCTCAGTTAGCAGCAGGATAGAAGCTACGTCAAAGAAACCTCAGAGTTCCTGCTTCTTCTTGGTCTTCAGGGGACAAAAAGGTTGTATTTCAAAGAACCCCAAAATGGAAAGAACTTGACCTGTCATCTTAAGTCTAATGTGGGTCACTTCCTTAGGCAAGGCCATGTCAGACTGTTATTTTATCTTCCCCAAAAATGCCACCTTCGAAGTTCCATGGGAAAAGAAGAAAACTCTTAGGTTGGAAAGCTAACAGCATCTTTATTGTGGAGACTGCCCACATTAACAAGACAGTTGGCAACCACTCTATGTCTTGTTCAAAGCCTGCCATCTCTCCAGGCCTGCAACCTGTCCCCTCCAGCTTGCTCTCTGATCAGGGAGATTCTCTGTGTCTTTGTGTAAAGGTCATGAAATCCTAACAGCTGCAAAACATACTAAAGGGGGATTAACTAGCTTGACTCCAACCTATTGGCTGAAATACATGACTCCGAATGAGAATCTCAGATTAGTACCACAGATTGTCATCCCACGTACTAGGACATTCAGACACCTCTGTAACCTTTCTTGGAAAACGGGCTCTCGACATCATTTCCTCAAAGCTCTTGGGAAGAATAAATAAACAATGGTGAAATGCTCAAAATTCCCTGATGGAAGTGTTCACTTTCAGCCCTGAGAAGTCTAAAGATAATCACAAGGACCAAAAATCCATTCAGTGACACAAAACATATCTTAATTTTCTAGAGAATACAGCTAAGACCAATGTAGGAAAAAACTGGATGCGGACAAAAGAAAAAAATACATATATATCAGATAATGTGTTAAACTGGCCGATTAATTGAAATAAACACATAAACTACAGCTGGTTTTCAGTCCTCTAGACAAGACTGTAAGTGTGGCTAGATTAGGCAGTTTGTAGTATGGTGTAGACAGAAGGAATTTGGGAGCAGCAGCATGTTTATCTGTGCCTAAATAGAAACACAGATAGTTAGTCCAAGCAAGAACTTCCTCCACAGCAAGAAACTGCAAATAACCCATCCTCTGACTGCCAAATGAAGCTTATTTTAGAAAGAATAAGTAGGAACAGGCTGCCTGGCCAGTCCAGGAGACTTCAGAGGTGCTCCTCCCACACACCGTGCAGTCATTAGCATGTCTACTGAGTTTCTCAACCATGTAATAGCTACAAACAGACAATAGTGGGAAACTGTCACATACAAGGGGACAAAACACTGTAAAGGCTGTTAATTAAGAAAAGATGAAGGAGATGATTTCTTCAGAAAGAAATGCAACTGGTGGACAGAAGAAAAGGTTTTTCTAATACAGAGTTTCGAGAGAAAACCACTAGAGGAAAATAAATCACGTCAAAATATAAGACCATTCCCCTCAAAGTTCAAACCATAGTCACTTGTTTCTCAAGCATTTATCAAGCAGTTACTGAGTACAAGGCACCATGCTGAGTTCTAAGGGGGAAACCGAAATGTAATCAGAATTCCTCCTCCTGGGCAATTGGTATTTAGTTGTGTGGATGAAATATTTATATCAACAAATGTTGTGCAAAACCGTGAGTTGCATCAGTCACTTCTGAAAAGGAAAATATCTAGGTGAGCTTGAAAGGGTGACATCCTAAGATGCCATTCTCAATTTGGGAAGGAAAGGGAAGGAGAATATAGAGTTAAGATGATTTTTTTTTTCTTTTCTTTCCTTAAAACCCAATAGCTCAAGGAAGTGCTACTTCAATTATTGGCAGGTCTCTGCCAACACCAGCTATTTTCACTCAGCAGAGTTCAAAGCTACTGTCTGAAATGGAGATATCAGAAAAGTTAGGGGAAGGAAGCTTGAGGACGGTCCCAAGTCAAATGAAATCCAATTCAAAGCAAATAGAGCCAAGGAAAGCAAAGGAGATGCAATCACAGAACTCCAGGGGCATCATCTTGGGAAATAAAATGTTTTTGTTTTTTAAAAAGGAGAGTCAGCACCAGCAGATGGCATAATGGCTACGTCACTGGGCTCCCATGTAGTCAACCGCAGTTTGAGTCCCAGACCCAGCGGCTTAAACTCACACCAGGCACGTGTGCATGCATGCCCAAGATCCTGAGAGGAGAATGGAGGAGAAGGGATTGTGACATGATCATCCCCCCTGGGGGGTGATTTCTCACTTTCTGTCTCTCTCTGTCTCTCTCTCTCTGTCTTTAGCAAAAACCTCTCCCCCTCCAAAAAAAAAAAAAAAAAGTCAATGCAGAATTAAAAACCAGATCACATTAGTGAAAAATAGAGACAGTTGGATCATATTACTGTCAATAATGATGGTATGAGGTGGCAATAGTGATTGCTTTCACAAATTTATAAACTTTCTGTAAAGCAGAGAGAGAAAATTTGCACAGCCACAGTTCAATCTCACCAGCCAATGAGCTAACCACTTGCAATACGACTCCCACTGTGTGGAGCCTGCAAAGAGATATCAGACACAATGAGTTTCTGAAGTTTCCAGCCTATGTTCATGTTTCTTTTCTTACCATAAGTTTTACATTGTAGTGTGTGTGTGTCAGGTTTCTATTTATGTAGGTATCTATGCATGTGTGTATATTTCTTTCTTTATTGAAAGTGCCAGAGGGCATATGTGCTCACCAGGGAGAGGGACAGAAAGGGAAAGCGAGAATGCATCCCCCCAGGGGGAATGGTCATGCTACAATTCCTTCTCCTCCATCTCTGCCTCCATTTGGAATTTTGGTCACGCATATACACATACCACACGTGCTTCTCAAGCCGCCGGGTCTGAGGTTTGACCACACAGTGGACCACGTTTGATCTAGCCACCTTAACCACCACACCAAGACTGGCTCCGTGTCAGGCTTCTATAGGCAATAACTACTAGCGCAGTCTGAGTGAATGACATGTTCAGCCCACAGCAGATAGCAGACACAGCTGTGCACCATCTCGTTCTCCCTACCTAGGTCCATCATGTCTATTTTCTGAATGTGTCATGCAAGGGCCTTGCTTTTTCTCGATAGGCCAGTGTGACTTAAGAAAAATAAAACTGAGTAATCACAGGGGAAGCCCTGATGTGTTGAGAAACAGGTGCACACCTTCCACAACAAAGTCTTTTTTAGAAATGCTTCAATATATTCAGCCCATAACTACCTGCCACTTGATCTCTGCAGGAAATAGATCAGGATCCAGGGCTTACACGGTTCTCCTTTCACATGAATTTGGATGCAGGAGGTTGAGTGAGGAGCACAATTTCACTTGGGGCACAGGGACCAATGACTAACTTCACCCACCTAAAGTGATCAAGGTTTGGCTCTCAGAAAATACATGATAAAAAAAAAAATCTTAGTTTCTCACACTTTTTATGGCTGGCTCTAAAATATATCTCCTTGGCCTGTGAACGTGCATAAATGTTAATTGTGTGAAAGGAGAAACTCCTCGGATTCTGGTTCAGTTTACTATCCCTTTGTTGCTTTTAATCTCCATGCAGAGTTTGCCTTAAACGCACCCAGTAAGTGTATCCAAGCGGGAGGCCAAGAAGGAGGACGCCAATGAAGCAGAGATGTGCTTAATGCAGACACCATTAATAAATCACTGATAGTTAAGATATAGATTGGATGATGGGCAGCAGATGGGAAGAGGTATGTCAAATTGCTTTTCTCATATAGATTATTGAATTAACAAGGAAGCAGCAGGCAAGTGGGAAACTGGTATAACAAATTACTATCATAAAAAAAAAAAATTGAACTTATCCCAGGATGGTAATAAGACACTGTTGTCCATTAGCCCTCTGGAGAGGTGGTGGAAGGGTGAATAGCCTTCTGAGATGGTAATACAGGAAACATTATCCATATTCCTCCTCTCCTCCACTACTGTAGGTAAACACATACCGGTGTGAGTAGGGGGACTAGAGAAGGCCCAACCACAGAGGCTAATCAATTAATTAACGTGGCTATTAGTAAGCTCATGCCCAGCCCAATAAGTGATGAGTGAAAATATCTATTGTACTATTCTTTTCATCATTACTGGTTGGAACCAATACTACTTTTTAAAGAATAATAATAATATAAATATACAAAAGAGTTTCACTGGTAATAACCTGAGTACTTGATACTATTCACCTTGATTAATCATGAATATGCATTTTGTCACATTTGCTTTTTCTCTCTTTTTCTTTCTTTCTTTTTGGTGAACTATTAAGGAGAAGGCACCAAAATACTCATTCCTAAATACTACAGTATGTATCTCCTGAGAACAAGGTTATTTGCTCACATACCTACAACAGAGTGTATAGTATTCAGAAAAGTTCAACTTTAATATATGATACTATATAACATTCCAGTTCCCCAAATTGTCCCAATAATGTATTTTATGGCCTTCTTAAAATCCAGAGTCAATCAAGAATTATTAATTGCATTTGATTGTCATTGTCTTTAGTAACCTTTAATTCAGAAATGTGCCTAGCCTTTATTCTATTTTTTTCTAATTTTAAGACATCTATATTTTAAAGAGTTGAGACCATTTGTTTTGCAGACTGTTTCTTAATTTGCATTTATCTAATTGCTTCTTCATGACTGGAATAAGGTTAAACATTTTTGGCAGTATGTTATGTTCTTCCTACTGAATCACAGCAGTAGGCATATGTTGTCAGTTTGTCAAACTCGGTGAATGTAAGTTTAACCA
Organism: Tupaia tana; assembly: GCA_026018925.1. NCBI lineage: Eukaryota > Metazoa > Chordata > Mammalia > Scandentia > Tupaiidae > Tupaia > Tupaia tana. Next base: position 18,031,022 of record JAKSZU010000020.1, on the reverse strand, counting down.
TTTGGTTGAGGTGATACTGTCAGGTTTTCCACTGTAAAGATTCTATGGTCCCTCTGCAATTAATAAATAGATCTGAAATTAGATGATTGTTTTAGTCATTCTCTGTTGCTGATAACAAACATGTCTGAGTTTAGACGACTGATCAAGGTCATGGTTTTGGCAGCCCAAAGTGAATGGACCATTAGTGGTGAGGGTCTTCATGTTCATGGGGCTCCTGCAGAATCCCAAGACAGCACAGGGCAACATGTGGCAAGAACTTGGTGGGACCAACAGTTAGCGTAATGCTATGTCGCTGGACTCCCATGTAGTCGACCGCGGTTTGCGTCCCGGACCCGGTGGCTTAAAACTCAGGCCAGGCGCGTGTGCGTGCGTGCCCAAGATCCCAAGAAGAGAATGGAGGAGAAGGGACTGTGGCGTGGCCATCCCCCGTGGGGGGTGATTTCTCACTTTCTGTCTCTCTGTCCCTCTCTGTCTGTCAGGCGAGCACATGCGCCCTATAGCAAAAACCTCTCCAGAAAAAAAAAAAAAAAAGAACTTGGATTAATTCATATCCATGTCTCTGCCTACTATTCATAAAGTTACTAGAATTCAATTATGGGGACCCCACCCTGATGGGTTTACCTAATACTAATCACCTCCTAAAGGTTCCACCTAGTCTCTCTCTTTTTTTTTTTTTTTTTTTTTTTTTTTTGAGAGGTTTTTCCCATAGGGCGTGTGTGCTCACCAGACAGACAGAGAGAGACAGAAAGCGAGAAATCACCCCCCAGGGGGGATGACCACGCCACAATCCCTTCTCCTCCATTCTCCTCTCGGGATCTTGGGCACACGCACCGGCATGAGTTTTAAGCCACCGGGTCCGGGACTTGAACCGCAATCGACTACATGGGAGTCCAGCGACATAGCCATTATGCTAACTGTTGGTCCCAAGTTCCTAGTCTCTTCACACCTTCACAATGAAATCAAATGCTCATGCGTGAATTTTTGGGGTACACATTCAAATCATAGCAGTGATGTAAAGACTGATATTTTACATAATAGTTTTAGTATACTTTGGTGATTTGGGCTAGAACTAGTTATTATAGCAGTGATTTATAGCCTTAGAAAACTATCATTTTATATTCTTTCTACATGATGACTTGCTGTTCTTCTGTAGAGGTGAGCTTTACTTTGTTCTCTTTATTCTCCCCCATTACTTTGATACCAATATAAAGTCACACAGAATTTTTAAAGTAAATCTATTATAATTCTTTACTGTCATTACTTATTTTGATACTTAATTTTTTTCCAAATTTGGCCATTGGAAGTCTCTTTAAGCTGTCTTCTGTGATTTTATTTTCTTTTTTTACATGTTTCCATCAGTGTGTTTCTTCACTTTTTGGCACAAGTCAAAATTCAGGCTCACTTTCCATTTCATTGCCTCATACTTAGAATACAATAGTTTTCCAGGAAGCTCTTAATCCTTTGAAAGGTGAATAGTAGTTGGAAACCAAGATCAAGAGCATAGGTACATTCATTGCAACTAAGATGTAATCGCCTCTAAGCCCCTTTGTTGTATACAGAAAGTAAAATTGTATTTTGATAGTAGTGAATTCATAACTTCATTTCTAGTCCAATACAACCATCTTATTTTTTTCTCTTTCTTATTTGCTTCTCTACTCTCCTATGATAAAAATGCCACTCTCCAAAAATGTCAACATATTTGCTCATTTGTTCAGTTCTACAATGCACACAGAATAGTTTCAAACTATTTCGTTATCAACAACAATTTCTTTTTTTCTTTAGAAAACATTCTACTGAAAGTAGAATATAATTCAAAATTTACTTGAATTAGTTCTGGTTTTTCTTCTTTGGGTTTAGATAATCAATTTAATATAAAGTTTGGCTCATGTGTTTCTATTTATATTCCAATATTAGGAATTTACATTTGCTGAATTAAAATTTTTCTAAATATATACAATATTCTCTATCACTCTTTTTTTTTTTTTTTTTTTTTTTTGGAGAGGTTTTTTGCTATAGGGCACATGCACTCACCAGAGAGACAGAGAGACAGAAAGTGAGAAATCACCCCCCAGGGGGGATGGCCATGCCACAATCCCTTCTCTTCCATTCTCCTCTCAGGATCTTGGGCATGCATGCACACTTGCCCAGCATGAGTTTAAGCCACCAGGTCCAGTACTCGAACCAAGGTCGGCTACATGGCAGTCCAGCAATGTAGCCATTACGCCATCTGGTGGCCCCAAAATATATACAATATTAACATAGCTTAAAAGTCAAAACTATATCAAAAGATGACTTAGAAAAGTGTCATTCCCTTTATAATTGCTTTCACTTTATATCTATCCATACACCAAGTCTACCAATTTGTTTAGTTTTTGAGCCATCCATCTTATCATCTTGTGTTCTGTTTCACAGATATTTGTTGTGGCATCCATTCTTATATTCTCCTTTTATTCTCACAAAAATGGTAGCATAGTACTTACATCCTTTTTCCTCATTCAGTGTATCTATTTTTTCCCCTAGGTTTTTGCCAAAAGGCACAGTGCTTGCCAGAGAGAAACAGAGACAGAGAGATGGAAAGTGAGAAGTCAGTCCTAGGGGATGGCCACACTGCAATCCCTTCTCCATTCTCCTCTCAGGATTTTTGGCACACATGCACATGTGCCCAGTTTGAGTTTCAAGCCACTAGGTCTGGGACTGGAACTCCATGTGGGAGTCCAACACCGTAATCACCATACCACCAGCTGCTTCTCCCTTCGATATAGTTTGAAAATAGAAGTTGCTTTTTAAATTCTTTGGTATGTTCTACTCGACTTCTCAAGCAATATTATCGTATCTCAACTCTAGGTAAGATGAATGGTTCATACAAAAAAGGAGTTAAAAAACTGAAAGAGAAGTGGGTTGTGTTAATTGTGTAACTGACACAGGGATTTATGTGCCAGTGTGTCACGTAATATATTTCTAAGTGTGGTTCAAATGATCCCCTGAATCTGAAGAAGATATTTATTTAAGATTATTTTTTGAAGGCCCTATTCCAAAATTACTAAATCCATTCCTGTGGGATAGAGTTAAGGAGTATGCATTTTAGAACTCTCACATGATTTCATGAACATTTCAGAGACACATCAGCTATTATGAATGGAATCAGAGACTAGGAAAGCCATGTCATGACTTATTTTCATGACAAATTCTCTTAACCTGAGCACCTAAGGCTGCTTTGTCACTCAAAGCATTTTTTTTTTAAATGAAAAGTTGGTTTCTTCTAGCATGAACTTTGAGCCCATACCCTCTGCCGGGGTAAGCCTGGTGTAAACTCTGTATCCCTCATAGATCTTTAAAATGAATCAAAGCTGTAAGTAGTGTATTAGAACCACATGGTCCCTTCCCTACCTTCTAAATCTCAGGATAGTTTTCAAGAAACACAGCGCTCATCCAAATATTCAGGTCCAACGTTGTTACATTTCAATCAATGAAGCTCACGCCAGCTCAGGGGGAAACAAGTAGATGGGTGGTAACTTCAAGCATCACAAAATCCTAACCTTTCCATTGCTTCTCCCATCTTCACCTGTCCTTTCGTATTACCTAAAAATATGGTGATTTTTAAGAGGAAGGCTGGCTGGAGCAACCAGCAAGATATCAGGGAAGTCCTTCACAATGCATGAAGCACCTAAACCTCACCTTCATAACCTCATTTGTAGTTCCCAGTGTATATGAAGTAGTCATCATGAGCTGAGGACATGCTTTAGCTACGTTGGCTCATTTAATCTTTACATCACCTTTGTGAAGGTGTTTTTTACTGCCTCTCTTATAAGTGAATACATTCTCTTGTAGATGAACCTTACTAAATTCACATAATGAAGCCAGAGTTGAATCTATATTGCTCTAACCAGAAGCCAAGCCCTAAATTCCTACACAAGTGAAAAGTGTCTTCAGAAATAGTTTTTCAAAAACAGATGTGTTAGGGTGCACACCCGAGAGGAATATCGTGAGAGGGAAAGTGAGAAATCACACCCCAGTGGATAAGGTGACATTGAAATCTCTTTTCCTCCATTCTCCTGGGATCCTGGGCATATATGCACCTAGCATGAGTTTTAAGCCACCAGATCCAGGACTCGAACTGTGGTCGGCTATGTGGGAGTCCCAGGATGTAACCACTACACCATTTGCTGGTCCCCAAATATTTCTTGTAAGTACTAACCTAGGTCCTCAGTGTCTCAGTCTGTTGGCTATTTGCCTAAAGATCTATACCTGATACTCAACAGGATCTCTTCCCCAGATTCCAGAGGCAGAAATTGGAAAAATACAGTATTACTTTAGCTAAGCCACTTTACTTTCTGAAGAATCAGAGTACTCTTCTGTGTGTGTGTGTGTGTGTGTGTGTGCATAAACACACATGCATAAACATGTATACATGTATATACATATGTGTATATATGTATATATACACATATATATACATATGTGTATATATGTATATATACACATATATATAAACACATATATATAAGAGGACTTCAAAATGTTTGTTAAAAAATGAAGTTAAAGTGTTAGGGACCAACAGAAACATCACACTTCTAGAACACCTTGGATTTATGAACACTGAATGACTGACTGTAGGGAAAATGGTAAAAATGCCTAATCTCTTGCCTTTCTGCTGGAAAACAACAGGAGGCCGATTAGCCTGAATGCATGCTTAGGGAAAATGGCAAAAACACCTAACCTCTTGCCTTCTTGCTTGAAAACAGAAGATCATTAAATGGGTGTGTGTGTGTGATCTGATGACCTGTTCTCTAATTCCAAGGCATGCTATCCAGCTCCTGGCATCATTCAGCCATACCCCCCTTATCAATGCTGAAACCACCCCATTTTAAGAAATACCCTTATCTTTCTAATCCTATAAGATGTAACTTTCTCTAAAAATAACTTTCTTTCCCTTTCTGTCCCAATAAATATGGAGGGCCACAACAGAGGCTTAGCAGACGCATTCCTGATTTGGCCTCTCTCTTCATCTTGACTCAGATCTCTGTCTCAGTAGCACTTTCATGCGTGCTTCAGTTGACTATTGTACAGAAGAGTCACATTAAAAAACAAGTATTTTCTTTTTTTTTTGGAGAGGTTTTTGCTATAGGGCGCGTGCGCTCGCCAGACAGACAGAGAGAGACACAGAGACAGAAAGTGAGAAATCACCCCCCAGAGGGGATGGTCACGCCGCAATCCCTTCTCCTCCATTCTCCTCTCGGAATCTCGGGCACGCACACACACGTGCCCGGCGTGAGTTTTTTTTTTTTTTTTTTTTTTTTTTTTTTTTTTTTTTTTTTTTCTTTTTTTGGGAGAGGTTTTTGCTATAGGGCGCGTGCGCTCGCCAGACAGACAGAGAGAGACAGAGAGATAGAAAGCAGGAAATCACCCCCCAGGGGGGATGGCCACGCCGCAATCCCTTCTCCTCCATTCTCCTCTTGGGATCTTGGGCACGCACGCACACGCGCCCGGCGTGAGTTTAAGCCACCGGGTCCGGGACGCGAACCGCGGTCAACTACGTGGGAGTCCAGCGACATAGCCATTACGCTAACTGCTGGTCCCATTACGCTAACTGCTGGTCCCCCCGGCGTGAGTTTTAAGCCACAGGTCCGGGACGCGAACCACGGTCGACTACATGGGAGTCCAGCGACATAGCCATTATGCTAACTGCTGGTTCCCAAAACAAGTATATTTTGATGCAAAAAAAATTTGAAATTCATGCATTTTTATGGTATACATTTTCCATGGAATTTTTGAAGCCTCCCTTTATATGTATTTTAGTTCCCTTTCATTTCTGATAGCCTATACTCCAAAAGCCAAATGCTGGATGCACATTTTTACACTCTAGTTTTAAATATTTTCATCTCTCCCTTTTTATTGTCTTCGTATACAATATTATTGTGTCTTTCTTTATTCCCAGAGGCATGAATCTCCAGAGAGGGTAATGCATTAACTCAAAGAAATGAGTCTCTAACAGTGGAAAATTCTAAGCATAGGATCCACCAATTATTGAAAAGATGCTAAATTCTGATTATATATATATTTTTCCATTCTAAGGATAATTATATTCAGGGAGTGCTCTCTGAGATAAGGCTGGGTAAAGTGGGAACCGGGCCCAGCTCTCTAAAACAGGGTTGGCAGAAATAAGGTGAGAAAACAGGGCCCACAAGCCAGCTGGCTTACATGGCAGAGGTCCTTCCCATGCGTCAGAGACTCAGGAGAACCATGGAAATCATATGGGAGAGAAACCTTGGCAGAGGAGGGATCGCCTTTAAGAATCTTCTCTGCCTGAGGGTAAGTCCCAAGAGACGCAACATGATGGTGGTTTCCGGGACTTCTGTCTTCTGGAATGGAAGAGCAGAAACTTCTCTGCACATTATCAGCTGAGGCAACAACCACTTCTCTTAACATCGCCCTTCCCTGACCTCTTTTGGTTCTGGGAGCACCTCAGCTGGCAGTAGGCAGACTAGAACTGACCTGTGTTTCAGTTCCATTTGACTATAAGTTTTATGAGAACAAGATAAACATGATATATTTCATTCGTCACAGTGCGTAGCTCTACAAAACAGGTACTAATTGGATATAGTACTGAAAGAAAATGGAGAACAAAGCCAAGTGTCCAAATTAAAGAAATCCAATCCATATTCCAAGTGAAATGAGTCTCTATGTAGCACTAAGTTTTTATTTTTCAAGTTTTTGCCATAGGGCACATGTGCTTGTAGGAGAGAGACAGAGAGAGACAAAGTGAGAAATCACCTTCCAGGGGGGATGGCCACTTCACAATCCCTTCTCCATTCTCCTCTCCAGATTTTGGGCATACACACACATGTACCTGTTATGATTTCCAAGCTGCCAGGTCCAGGACTTGAACCATGTTCAGTCAGGTGGGAGTCCAATGCCTTAACCACCACACCACCTGCTGGCCAAAGTACTAATTATTTTAAGTATTATTTGCAATTGATTCAATCATTCAACAGATATTTATTGATGACTTACTAGGTACCAGGAACTCTAACAGCAGCTGGTAATACAACAGAACTAAGTCCTACCCTGTTGGAATTGATTACATATTGGGAGTAGCAAGGAAATGAACATACAAGCAAATAAATAGGCATCTCAGATAGTGATCATTGTTATGAATATAATAAAGCAAGATGTTCAATAGAAAATCATTAAGATAGGACAAAGGAAAACACTTGGGCAGGAGAACTGGAGAAGGTCTTTTAACAAGTGAAGGGGTAAGTAATTCTGAGAATGCTAGGCATGAGATCTGACCAGGGATGGCCTCAGTAATGCTTGGAAACCATCACATTGAGAAATTATTCTTATGGTACAGTAAGTTATATAGAAAGTAATAACCACTCTACAATTCAAGGCAATACTAGTAACCATTTTCTACTCTTCTCTTCTCTTTTGTGTTGCGTGTGTAACCTTTACATGTAAGTGGCGTTACTTTTCTGAACCACCCGGACTCCCCTTCAAGAAAAAACTCCTTCCAACAGCAAGAGATGTGTAGAGTGACAGTCTCCACTTTTTTAGATTTGACTCACCTTTTGAGTAAAGAGTGATCACAATCAATGATTGATGATGGTAAGAATGTCTAGCAAGGACCAGCAGGTGCCATAGTAGTTAAGGGGCTGGACTTTCACATGTTCGACCGTGGTTCAAGTCCTAAATCTAAGCTTGAAAATCACACTAGGTGTGCATATACACACGTGCCCCAAATCCCAAGAGTAGAATGGAGAATAAGGTATTGTGGCCTGGCCATCCTTCCTGGGGGGAGGGGGTGATTTTTCACTTTCCTTCTCTCTGTCTCTGTCTCTCAGTCTTTCTCCCCCTTTCTCTGTCCCCTGGAGAGCACATGTGACTTTTGGTAAAAAAAAATCTCAAAAAACAACAAAAATGATGGGCCATCTCTCTCCATCAGAGTCTTCTGTAATAAGGGGCATTTAGGTTACATCTGTTTTCGCTTTGCTTTGTATTGTTATTAAAAACAATGCAGCAATCAGTATCCTTAAATGTGTTTATGCACAGGTGAGTGCCCATTTCTTTCCACCCTCTATACAATACTATACCAGAGCTAATCTACTAGAAAAAGATGACATTTTACCAACATTTTTATTTGCAATTTTCTAACTATAAATAGATTTAGAGTTTGTAAATGTTATTTTTATTTCTAGACAGTATCTCTCTATGTCATGACCCTCTTGCTTCAGCCTCCTGAGTAGCTAGGACTACAGGTATGAGCCACCCAAGCCGGGTTTTCAGGGTGGACTGAAATTGATCCAGGCCTCTCAGGTGGCCTCAGCCTACATGCCAACCAGCACAGCTACTTGGCCCATAATTATGAGTATTTTAATTGACATGAAATTGCTGTAGATATTCATGGAATGCAATGTGCTTTCAGTACAGCAATTCAATGCATAATGATCAAATTAGGGTAATTAGCATATCCATCATCTCAAATATTTGTTATTTATATGTTTAGGGAACATTTTCAGAATTATTTTAGAACTTTCTTCACCATTTTTAATGATGGAGTCTTAAATAAGTTCATGGAAAATGCATATTATGAAAACACTATGCATAGATTCCAAAAATTTTTGCACCAAAAAAACCTCATACTTAAATTCCACTTTTGTATGAACTTTTTGAATTTCTATGAATTTCCTATTCATGTACTTTGTCCTTCTTCTAACGGGTTATTGGTCTTTTGGTATTGATTTACTGGAATGTTTATTACAAGAAATGACTTATTTTCCACAAATGTTGCAGATATATGCTTTTGTGGTTTTGAGTTTTAAAAATTAAATGACTATTTTTCATTCAACAGCTTCAATTTTCATGTAGTCCATCAAATTTATTAATCCTTTCCAGTATAGCTTCTAGACTTGGTGCTATGTTCATGAAATTCTCAGCTCCAATAATACTTTCAAAATAAGGTCTCACCTTATTCTGACACCGTTTTTTCCTTTTTCCTTTAAATTTGCATTCTAACTACAATCTTCTTTTGCTTAGTTTTTGTTTTTATTTTTGGCTAGAGAGTGTGGATGCTTCCTAGAGAGAGAGATAGTAAGAGAGAGGGAGAGAGGAGAGCAAATCCCAGAATGGTCACACTGCAATCCTTCTCTCCCATCCCTCCTTCCTTTTGGGATTTTGGGCACACATGAACACACACCTGCCATGTTTCTCAAGCCATCAGGTCTGGAACTCAAACAACACAGTCGGTGAGATTCAAGTGCCTTAAACACCAGAACACTGAACTGGCCCATGCAGTGTATCTTTATGTAAGTACTGATATAGATTTTCAGCTTCTTAAAATTTCTAACTGAACCATCCTCATCAATTTTGAATATTCCATCTATTTTCCACTAATCCTAAATTCCCCTTTTAAAATAAACTGAAGCACACATATCTACCTGGCTCCATTGCAGGATTTTACATTCTGTTTTCCTGATTCATTTTGATATTCTTTACTGATATCAAATGATATTGTTTATTATTATAGATTTGTAACTTAAATACGTAATAGGGACTAAATCCTGTCATTTAAAAAAATGATATTATTTCTTTAGGATCTCTTGACTGTTTCCACATATTACTAATATTATTTCCACAGATCTTTCTTGTTTTTGTCTGAGAGACTAACATGTGAATCTAAAATTTTAATTCAACTTTATTTTGATATATTTTTCCAGGTGAAATTCAGCATTATTTCAAGTTTTCTCCTCAAAATTTTACTATTTAAAGTAGAATAGAATTGGAATTCTAAAATAAGCAAACTTTCCATATTATAGTTTTACAAAACATTATTATTGATGAAAATAAACCAGGTAAAAGGTACATGGAATTTCTCTGTATTTTTTTAATGCATCAATAATTGCATGCCAACCTACAATTAACTCAAAAGTAAAAACCTAGCACAATGTCTGATACATAGCAGATGCTCAATAAATGTTACTTTCCTGCTCAATATCATATTCCTTAGATATAACTTCTTATATGTTGTGATGGTTAATGTGGGATGTCAATTTGACCAGATTGAGGGATGCCTGGATGATTTATGAAGCAATATTCTTGGCTGCGTCTACAAGAGCAGTAACTGAAAAGACTGATGTGTGAGTCAGTGGATTGAGAGAGGAAGACCCACCTTCAATGGGCAGATGCCTTACCAGATAAGACTGGTATGTGAATCAGTGGACTGAGAGGCAGATCTGCCTTTAATGTAGATGGGCACCATCCAATTAGCTGGGGCTGTGAGAGAGACTGAGAAAGGGGGAAATTCTGTTTCTGTTTTCTGGACCTTTAAAAAGTGCACTACGTGTTTCACTACTGCTGCCTTCATATCTGCTTGCTCCATCCCTGCTCCATGACTTGGCTCTTATCTACCAGAAGTTCCTGATGATAATTGATTCCCAGTCCCCTCTAAACAGACTACAATTATTTAACTTCTGGACCCTGGACTCAGATCAGCAACTGCCCAAAGACGCTCAAGCCTGCACCCTCTGAGGGTGTTCTGGCCTGGGGCTTCATATTTGAAGCTATACCAGCTTCCCTGCTTCTGAGTTTTCCAGCTGTTTTTTCTGGTTGCAGAAAGCCTACTGTGGAACTTTTCCAGCTTGTGATAATGTGAGATAATTCTTATAATAAATCTCCTTTCTTAATATATTTATCCTGTTGGTTCTGTTTCTCTGGAGAACTCCCAACAAAACACATGTATTCTTAAGTTTATGAGTAGGCAATCATAAATATGTCAGTAAGGCAAATGAAGTTTGGCTTTGAGTGAAGATATAAAATTGGTGTTATGCACTCTCATTTCCAGGAGACTGATTTGAAAAATAGCTATAACAATTAAGAAGTGAGAGAATGTACACAGTAATAACCAGCTCCTAGATCACAGGACTTTCCCAACAAGGGCTCTTTTTGTCTTTATAGTAATTTATGTCTTTATATCTTTTTTTCTCACTTTGTAATTCTTCACAAACTAATAACATCCCAAACTATAAGAAATAGACTACATATCTAGATGCCATATAGCTTTGCTTCTGGATTTTTGAGACCAGAAAATGTCATGCTTAACACTATTCTAGGAAAGCCAGATTACCAACAGAGCTAGTCCTAAAAAAAAAAAAAAAAAAAAAAAAATTATGTTGTAAATAAAACTTTGAATCCCAACATCATCTCCCTTCCAATATTGTTTCTCCTTCATCCACAAAAAAAATTCCTAGTGGGAAGTGAGGGGGTTGCATTTTCCTTTTTGCCTCCTAGAATCTATTTTAGTATCAACTAACTCAAACCCAGCTTTTGACCCATGCTCAACATATATTCCTCACCTCCTCTATTGTCAACATCTACTTTTCTCTCTGTAAAAATCTTATTTCCAATATTTCACTTGATTTTCTTGTTCAGAATATTCTATGTAAGACATAACAGGCTCTTGTATTGAAGCAGTGTACATGTAAAATGAGCTGCTGGTAGGAAAATCTGGTAGGTTAATGGTCTTTCTATTATTATATATGAATCAATTTATACATGTTCTAGCTAAAGGAGAAAAAAATATTGTTCTGTTCTTTTAAAGACTGAGAAAGGATAAGAAATAAAATAGCAGAAGATTATATTTTAAAAATCCCCCTAGCATTGGTCATATTGGAGATTGAGCCCCACAAGATTTGTAGTTGCTCCTGCATCATCTCACTAAGTGTTTTGGCCTTTGGCCAAGAGAATAGAGAGAATTGGAAGGAACAAAAAAAAAAAAAAAAAAAAAAAACTTGACACAAAAAGCATGCCTATTTTAGAGATAGAGAAGGTAAAACTACTGACTCCTGAAAGAAAAACCCCTATCTACCTTTGAAAACAAGTTAACAAAAAGCTAAATCTCTGCTGAATTTCAACCGTGAATTATATTTAGATCCAGAGAAACAATCTGATCAAAACCTAGCCTATGCACTGGTTCAGGAGTAGATGAAACTAAGCTTAATAAGAGTCAGAGGAAAAGTACTAATGCATTTTGTTCTACCGCATTTACTTCTACAAAAAAAAAAAAAAAAAAGACTTTACTGTTTAAGTTGTTTAAAAGCTGTTATTTCTCATACTGGCAAACAATAAGTTCAAGTGCTTATTGAAACGCATTGTACTTGATATGAAATTGTGAAATGTAAGCTTATATGTCTTTAAATTAGCAAGCCCAAATCTTAGGCTCTGGGAAGACAAAGCAAAATAAAATGGACTTTTACTCAAAGGACAGAAGAATTCTTCATTGGAAAAGTGCTTGCACATCAATGTTTATTGCAGCACTATTTACAATTGCTAAGACATGGAACTAACCCAAATGCACCTGTACGGATGAATGGATTGAAAAACTGTGGCACATATACTCTATGGAACACTATTCAGCCATAAAAACCAACAAAACCCTGGCTTTTGACAGAAAGTGGAAGAATATGGAAGATTTACTGCTGAGTGAGGCAAGCTAGGACATGAAGGAGAGAAATTGTATGTCCTCACTTAATATATACTGATGTCTGCACTCTGTGACTGAAACTGATTGACTAAAGGTTGTACAAACACAAGAGATGGGTGTGAATGCCAGATGAGATGTATGCTGTTATCAGTTGAAGATATTTTGATCAACGGGACTGGGAGAAATGTTTACATATTGAAATGCTCACATTGTAAGCTAAACAATGTGATTGAATGTATATAAAAATTTAAAAAATAAAATAAATTTTAAAAAAGTAAAATAGTCTTTGGAGTTAATGACAAAACAAAAAACAAAAACAAAAGAAACCTGGATCTAAATTACAGCATGGTTATTAACTAGTTATGTGATCCTGGACAATTTAGATGATCATATTCTGTTTCTTAATTTGTAAAATGAGTAATCTATTACTACTAACCAATAAGATTGTGAGGAAAATTAGAGATGATAGATGGAGAATGGTTAATATCATGCCAGGCACACCATAATAGACAACAAATGGTCATGACTTTTATGATCTTGGCACATTTCAGCTCCCTGTGGCCAGAAATCTGTTTCCAAGTTCAGCTTCCTTGAGTCATAAATAAGGCTATTTTTGAAATTGATTGTAAAATTCAAATGATGATGTTACAGACAACCACACAGTTCCTTTTCCTCAGATATGATTTTCTGACATGCAACAGCTAGGACTGAATTCCTCCTGAGGTAGTCATGGCTTTATGTGTTAGTTCTCCTTTTGTACTGGTTGCATCTTATTCGGGGATTCCAATTAATTTATTCAACAACCTACTATGACTCAGGCACCACATTCAGTCAGGGCGTATACAAAATAATAAGATCATCCCGGTTTCCAAGGAGTATGTGAGAGCTCACGATGATTTAACATAAAGAAAAATGTTGCTTATGGATGTTGATTAAAACATTTACTTTCTAAGGATGCACCGAAATAAAATTAAGGGCAAGCAAGTGGTGTGGTGATTAAGGTGCTAGATTCTCATATGGCTGACCATGGTTCAAGGCCTGGACCTGGTGGCTTGAAAATGCACATGTGTGTGTATGCCCCCAGGAGAATGGAGGAGAAGGGATTGCGACATGGCTAGACCCCATAAGGGGTGATTTCTCACTTTCTCTGTCTCTCTCTCTCTGTACCTCTCCTGTGAGCTTATGTGCCCTGGGGCAAAAACCTAAATGAGAAAATAAAATAGAAATAAATTTAAATGACTGTATATACATGTACTTTTTTATAATAGATTCATCTAAGTCTCATGCCATGGATCTGGTATTTAAAAAAAAAAAGGAAGCAGGATCAGCAGCAGATGGGGTAATGGTTATGTCACTGGACTCCCACGTAGTCGACCATGGTTAGAGTCTTGGACCCAGTGGCTTAAAATTCACATCAGGCAGTGTGTGCATACCTGCCCAAAATCCTGAGAGGAGAATGGGGGAGAAGGGGTTACAGTGTGACAATCCCCTCTAGGGGGTGATTTCTCACTTTTGGTCTCTCTGTCTTGCTCTGTCTCTCCAGCAAGCACCCAAGCCCTATAGCAAAAATCTCTCTCTCTAAAAAAAAAAAGGACATAAATAAAAAATAAGGAAGCATGCCAGTTATTTTAATAGAGAGAATTTAATATAGATTTTTAGTTAAACACATATTAGATGACTAGAAAAAACAAAATGAGAACACCAAGATATCCCAGAGGTAGTAACTGCAGAATACAGTTACCCCCTAGAGCTGGAGTGATGAAGATTTATTGGGGTTGTCAGAACACAGAGTTTAGAGGATGTCCCCACAAAGCTGGAACCCATACATAAGGAAAAGAGGAAGGGCTGCTTGGCTGGTGCTGTTGGCTCAGGGACATAAAAGAGTATGAGTGTCTGTGAGAAAAAGGTGTAGAGTCTGAAGAAAAACAGAGAACTGAAATAAACTCCTGGTGGGGCAAAAATCACTATGACATGGTAGTGATAGAAACAGGAAACTAAAAGAAAGGGGATGACCTCTTCTGTCGTCCATCCTGACAATCCTTCTCTAGTGTTCCCTATTAACAGAACCTCATAGAGCAGGCAGGCAAAGCTGCAATGTGGTCTACACAGAGTTCTAGCCACTGCGCCAAAGAGGACAGTAGAGAAGACTAGGTTTGAAAACAAATAGTTTAAAAACCAGCACACTATTTGGTTTTCAATAATCTATTATTTACCCAAAATTTCTGTTCTCAGTTGTTTTGAGCTAGAAGAAAAGAGTTTTGTGCAATTTAAATAATGATATCTATTTGTGTCCCCTTTTAATTTATGTGACAAAGACGTTTTTAAAGATTAAATGTCAGGAAAGATTGACTCTGAAAACAAACAAGCAACACATTTAATAGACACAAAAAATGAAACATTATCTGCTAAAGATAATGCATATGACAATGTCTTTGACTTGACTAATTTGCACTGTATTCATGCTGGAAAAAACCATATTGTATATTGCAAAGATGTGCAGTGATTACATGTAAATAAAAATGAATACAGTTTTTAAAATTAAAAAATAAAAGGGAGTGATTTACAACAATTTCTTTCTTCCATCAAAAGAAACTTTTTATCTTCTGTTTTTTATGCAATACACAATGGACTATAAACAGTGGTGATAACTCATACTTCCGTTAAATTATTTCTTTCTGCTTTATGTCTTACTAAGTTGGTAAAAATACTTAAGAATTATAATAAAGAACAAATATAATTGATCCTAGCAAACAAAAACCAAAACAAAGTCTTTGACTCTTATACTTTCTCTGTTAATATCTGATACTTAAAATCATTAAGAGGAGATCCAGCAGGTGGTGTGATGGTTAAGGCACTAGACTCCACATGGTTGACCATGGTTCAAGTCTTGGACCTGGTGGATTGCTTTCTCACTTTAGCTTTCTCTCTCTCTGGTCAACTTAAAAAAATAATAATAATGAATATAAAATTAAATAAATAATTCTTTAAAAATCTTTAAGGGAAAATAAGTAATTTTTCTTTTAGTATTTGGGAAAAAATCACAAAAATCAACTAATCAGTTTATTTTATACAATATCTTAATAACTTTATTCAGTACGAATTGTTTACTATCTATATGGAACCTGTTTTGTTTTCTTAAGTTCTTTTTTTTTTTTTTTTGAGAGGTTTTTGCTATAGGGTGCGTGCGCTCGCCAGACAGACAGAGAGAGACAGAAAGCAGGAAATCGCCCCCCAGGGGGGGATGGCCATGCCGCAATCCCTTCTCCTCCATTCTCCTCTTGGGATCTTGGGCACGCATGCACACGCGTGAGTTTAAGCCACTGGGTCCAGGACTCGAACCACGGTCGACTACGTGGGAGTCCAGCAACATAGCCATTACACTAACTGCTGGTCCCAAACCTGTTTTGTTTTCTATGAAATAGCAGTGCTAGACCAAATGACCCAGACTCTGTTCAACATGTGGTTTGTCCAGATCTCCAACTCCCTAATACATTCCAGTCCTCCCTTTTGCCCCACCAGCCACACCTAATCATATAGTAAATATAAAATAAACATTAGTCATTGTGTTAAGCCCTGGAAACAAAGTTATTATGTTCAGGAATGTTACACTATATAAAAGAGACAGAAAGGCAATAGCAGATTACAAGGCAAAACCCCTGAGCCACAGATTGATGCCAGTCTGTAGCCTGCCTGAGACCAGGACCAGACAGGGGCCAGTCCACCAGGCTGTACAGCATTGGGGCAGGGGATTGGAAGATGGGCTGTGAGTGAAACTTCCTCTGTGTTTGCAGCCACTCCCCTTATCACTCTTAAATCAGCCATGGTACTAAATTATCATGGGAGCTCGAACCCTATTGCTATGAGGTTGTTTCATTTTATATTGTAATGTGGTAGTGGTGGAAATGGGGTGCACAGAGGATACTGTGCTTTTAGGTCATCTTGGCTCCAAACCTCACCTCCATCTATGTAGGAATTGTCTTCCATGAGGCCAGTCCCTGGTAATGGGAAGGTTGGGGACTGCTGGTTATAAGGTATTGTTGTATACCTAGGACATTAGGCAAGCAAGGAGAAGGGATATTTAATCCAGGCTAAATGTGAAACTCGAGTTAACTCTTGAAGCATGAAAACTACAGAGCTGAGAAGAGGTCATGGGAAGAAAAAGAAGAAAACAGGAGGATACTTCAAATAGAACCAACAATATGTGCAAAGTTAGGACATGTGAGGAAGTTGTTTTCAGTCCCCACTAACACAGGCATAAGCCAAGACAGAGCACAGTGTGTCTGAGTACTTCCAGCTGCTATCAGGAAACTCCTAGACGGCAACATTTTTGAAACACTACTATTTCATATAACTAGAATTCCAAAGAAGACAGTTCCAGAATTAATTAGGCAGCTTAACAATTTTTGAGCTCCTCCTTTGTGATTCTTCCTGGATTTTCTCCTTTGTGACTATTTGGCTTTGCCATTCATAGCTCCAAGCATCATATCTGTAGCACAAACTCCACAAATCATGAGAAACAACAGACTTTTCTCCTCATACATCTCTCTCTTTTTAATCAGGGAGGATCATCTTTCCCACAGGTCTCTGTAGTAGCATGGGTTTCCGACAAACACAAAGCCTAGGGTAAGAACCTACATGGAGACAATTATTTGGGGAAATGTGAGAAGGACACTGGAAGGAGTTAAATGGGAGGAGGGAAAATCAAAAGACTATTAAGCTGTTAACCACCATAGGCAACTGTAGTCTCACCAGTGTCTTCTAAAATATCATGTAGACTGGCCTTCAGAATTGTCAGTGCAAGACACAGAAGAAAGGAACATTTGTCTACAAGTTCCTGTTGCCCATTAGATAAGGGTTGACCCAGAGGAGTCAATTCTGATGCAGCTGAAGACCTATGAATGTTGGGGGCTGGCAGGTGGCATGGTGGTTAAGGGCACTGGACTCCCACATGGTCGACCGAGGTTCAAGTCTGGGACCTGGCAGCTTGCTTCCTCACTTTCTCTCTCTCTCTGTCTCTCTCTAGTCAAATTAAAATAAATAAATACAAAAATAAATAAAGTTCGATAAAATAAGTCTTTAAAAATATAAATTAAAAAAGACCTATGAATGTTATGGACTACAAATACAAAGATATGATGGAGCACTTTCCCAAAGGTGACCATCATGGAAGTGCAGAAATGGTACAAACCTGAAAACAAGAAATTCACAGAGAGCAAGTGTGGTAGGTGGCATTTGGTACATATTCTCTTGTAGCTATGCCTGAGGCAATAAGAAGGGCTGTGACAATGTGAGGCAGGACCTATTATGTCTAACGCATCTTGCAGCAGACTTTTTCTCAGGCTCCATGATTACATCATGGTCTATTGCATAATTACAAAAGTGGCCAAGAGTATTGATAAAAGAGTGCTTTGGACTCATCTTCCAAAGGTGTTTGGTAGTGCCTAAAACTGAAAAAAAAAAAAAAAAAAAAAAAAAAGTAGCAGTAATTAGACATATTGGAAATACAGACGTAAATTATAAAAGAAACAGTTACCTGTTATGAAAGGAATTTGCCTCTACAGAGGAAGGAATGAGGGTGTAGAACATTGCTAATTTGCTTATTTCATAGTTTTTGACTCCTTAAGTATAGTTTATATTTAACTTTGATTTAAAAAACTAAAATTTAAAATTGTATATGGAAACAAGCACTGGGTAACTTACATAATTCATATGCTTTACTTCTTTATATGCCATGAGTGGCCCTTGAAATTTCTGAGTGTGGGTAGAAAGAACAGAGTATAGTGCCTTGCTTTTAGTAGAAAAACAATAGATAAGAAAGAAATGGAAAGGAAAGAAGAAAGGGCTGAGGAAAGACATCTCTTGGACTAGCACCATCACTTTGCCCCCATGGATTAGTGGAAAGCTATCTAAACACAACAAAATCAACTTGAGCTTCCACTTTAGAGACTTTGTTGTTAAATAGTTTTGACATAGGTACAATAAAGACAAAAAGGGAAGGTGTGGCCCAGCCTGGGAAGAGTCAGTAGCAAACTTAAATGCAAGTACTAGAAACCACAGTCATCTACATTTTCGGAAGCCCTGGTCAGCTTGAAAACACACTGATTGTGTATACATGTACCCAAGATCTTGACAAGCTGGTGGGCTGTAGTAAGGCGATCATTGTGTCCTTGAGACTCTGTTGAGGGTATTTCTCCCCAACCTTTTTTGTACATGCACACACACTGTCCACCATGAATGAAATAAATACAATTTCTAAAAAGGAAGAAGGGAAGCTTTGGCCTGACTTAGTCTTACCTTCCCATTCCTAATTTCAAGTAGGTTATATTAAATAATGGTATAATTCCATATTCTTAAAAGTCAAGGTTGTACTAGGCACATGAAGAGCTCTTGTGATAAATATGTATTGTCTCACGCAACAGAAAAGCAAACAATCATACTTGCCAGATCTAAGTTATTCTGTTGAACTGAATTAAGTTGCATTGAATATTGGGATTTATTAGGCATGTTTTCCAGTCATTCTATCCTATAGAATATGTATCCTTGCCTTTGTTAATCATTTAAACTTGCAATAGACTCACAATTTTTTTTTAAATCCCTTATTGAAAAACTCGAAGGTAAAGGAAAAGAAAAGAAGAACATGGAGGGGAGAAAGAGAAAGAAGAATGGGTGAAGAAGAGGAGGGAAGGAAAGGGTATCAAAATTTTGAACAAGGTCTCTGAGGAAGAATTCAGGGTAGGAGATAAACCAAGAGTAATTAAAATTACTCCCTAGATTCCTCAATTAGTGGATTAAACAATACTATTTTGTTCCACTTTTAACAACTTCTCAACATCTTCAAACTTCCCCTGTTATCATTATAGTTACTTATTAAAATTTTCTCCATTGTAAAATTTTACCTTAAAATTCAAACTCAATGCTATTCCTTAAATATAAATATCTCCACCTTGTAATTTCTTTCATTATTTTTCTTATTCTCCACACAATACTTGTATCAAAGAGGTCGTTTAGTTGTCATGGAGAATAAGAATTTATTTCCCAAGCCTGATTGACTAGATTAGAATGCTGCTTTCAGTGCAAGTTAAATAGGAGTCAGAACTGAAATGCTATGAACAATACTAGACTTTAGAAGATTAAAGCATAGTAATAGAATCATATTTAAATTTTCTTTCTATTTTTAGTATTTGTCCATCTTTAGTAAAAAGAAGTATTCAACTGTTTAAGTTTTGGTGCAACAGTGATATTGAGTCTTTGGGAGAAATTCAAGATGATAAAAACAAGAATGATTCTAGAGTAGTAGAATAAAAGTAGTAGTATGAAATTACAAACATTATGTGTCTTGAAGAAGAAGAAAAGAACAACAACAACAACAACAACAACAAAATGTAGGAAAATTAAATTAGCTTTGAGGTATTACTGAATAAAGTAAGACTGATGATGAGTAATTATTTTCTGTTCCTGGTAAGGAAAAAACAAAGAGAATAAGCTTTATTATCAACCAAAACAATATAAATGTGAAAAATATCTCTTTACTCTAAGGTTAGTGAAACCTTATACTATCCTATCATATCAAAGTTATCCAGGTCAGTATCAAGGAAGTATAAAAGAAAGTATTCTGGTGAATTTTATCACAAACATTCAAAAAAACAAGTTTACTTTTAAGTCACAATCCTGTTTCATATGCCATGGTCTTTGAGGTACTACATTAGCATGTAGCTTTCTTGTTTAGTCACTTTATATAGAAATCTGCCTTCCTGTATAGTAAGGAATATCACTGACTTACATTAATCATGATATCCAGCTAAGTCATTGCATTCAGCCTAAAAAGGCATAACTCAAAACAGTGAATTTAACAAACCCAGTTTCTTTCACTCTCATGCTGGTTAGCCAATACATAGCCTGGGTTCTCCAGGACACCTAATTTTGTTAAACTCTGGATATAATTCCAGTCTCCACTGACAACTGAACATTGAGTTTCATGTTCCCCTGAGGTTCATAACCAGAACATCTTTTAATAAATCTCCCTTGAGTAGATTTTCTTAAATCCTCTACCATTGTCATTATCTTCCAATTGTACACAGATTATCATATTTATTCACTCTTTTTCTTTTGTGTTCTGATGCTCACAAATCTCATCAAAATATTCACATTTAGAAACCCAAATTTTGGTCAGCATACTTCAGATAATTCAATGGACAAAAAAAATTTACAGTTAATGGAAAAGTAGGAAAATCTATCCATGTGGCTGGCATTCTTGCAAGTTTTAATTTTGGGCTAAAAATTTCCTTAGGCCCTTTGTTTTTTGTTTGTTTCTCAGCTTTTTTATGGTATAATTGACAAATAGAGCTATATATGTTTAAGTTGTATAATATAATGATTTAATAAATGTATATGTTGTGAAGTGATTACCAAAGTCAAATTAGTTAACACATCCATCACCTCACAAATGAGGAGTGTGTGTGTGTGTGTGTGTGTGTACACCTCAGCAAATTTATGTACACAACACAGTACTATTATCTGTAGTCATGTAGTTATATAATCAACTAGCCATATAGTTATCTTACCTATAATTGAGCTATTAAGGTTTATACTGGGGTGGCTGCTATTGAGTTGTCTGAGATGTTTTTACATATTGGATATTAACCTCTTTAGATACATGTTTGAAAATATTTTATCCCAATTCAGAGGTTACACTTTCAGTTTGTTGATTATTTTCTTAGCTATGCAAAGCTTTTACAGTTTTATGCAGTCCTACCTGCTTAATTTTGCTTTTTTGTCTGTGCTTTTGGTGTCATATCCAAAAATCATTGCCAAGGGAACCAGCAGTTAGCGTAATGGCTATGTCGCTAGACTACCACGTAGTCGACCGCAGTTCGCGTCCCGGACCCGGTGGCTTAAAACTCACGCCAGGCACGTGTGCGTGCGTGCCCAAGATCCTGAGAGGAGAATGGAGAAGAGATTGCAGCGTTACCATCCCCCCTGGGGGGTGATTTCTCGCTTTCTGTCTCTATGTCTCTCTCTGTCTGGCTGGCAAGCGCACGCTCCCTATAGTGAAAATCTCTCCAAAAATCATTGCCAAAACCAATGTTGTGGGGCTCTTTCCCTATTTCTTCTAGGTCTTAAAATTAAGTTTGAACTGTTTCAAGCTAAATTTTGTGAGTGGTATAAGATAGGATCCAATTTCATTCTTGTGCATGTAGATCTTTAGTCTCCACACCATTTATAGAAGAGATCATTGTTTTACTATTGTGTGCTCTTTGTGTCCTTGTCAAATATTAGTTGACCATATAATCATAGAAATCATAGAGTTATTTCTGGGATCTCAATTCTCTTCTATTATCCTATGGGTCTGTTTTTATGCCAGTGCTGTTCTGTTATGATCACTATAGTTTTGTAATATAGTTTGAAATTAGGAGGTATAATCCTTCTCAGGATCTGTTTAGTCATTTGGGGTCTTTTGTGGTTCTTAATGTATTTTAGGACTTTTTTTCAGTTTCTGTGAAAAATACCATTAGCATTTTAATAAGAATTGTATTGAATCTATAGTTCCTTTTGGATAGTATGGGCATTTTAACAACATCAGTTATTCTAATCCATAAATACAAGATACCTTTCCATTTATTGTTTCTTCTGTGATTTTGTTCATCAATATTATACTTTTTGGTTTACAGATCTTTCACCTCCTCAGTTAAATGTATTAGTATTTCAAAATATTTTCCTGTTTTTATTATAAATGGAATTGTATTCTTCATTTATTTTGCAGATAGTTTATTATCAGTGTATGAAAATATATTTAATTTTTTATGTTGATTTCATAGTCTAAATTTGTTCAACTTGTTTACTAGTTATTACAGTTTTTTAGTAAGGTCTTTAAGATGTTCTATATGCAAGACAGGAGCATCAGAAAATAACACAATTCTACTTCTTTTCCAATTTGTATGCCTCTTATTATTTTTTCTTGCCTAATTGTTCTGTATAGGATTTTCAGTAGTATATTGAAAAGAAGTGGTAAAAGTGGGTTCCCTTGTCTCTACCTGATGTTACAGGAAAAATTTTCATCTTTTCAATATTGAGTATAATATTAACTGTAGTTTTGTCATGTATGACCTTTAGTATGATGAGAATAGTCCTTCCTTATCCAAATTTTGAAAGCTTTTATTATGAAAGGATGCTGAGTTTTGTCAAGTGCTTTTTCCGCATTGTTGAAATGATCATATGGGTTTCATTCTTCATTGTTAATGTCATGTATCACCTTTATTGATTTGCATATGTTAAGCCATCTTGCATCTGAGAAATAAGTACCACTTAGTCATGATCAACTATTCTCTTAGTGTGCTCTTAGTTTTTTTTTTTAATTATTTTATCTAACTTTATTTATTTATTTTAATTTTAACCATAGAGGGACAGAGTGTGAGAGAGAGAGAGAGAGAGAGAGAGAGGGAAAGTGAGAAAGCAAGCTGACAGGTCTGGGACTCGAACCATGGTCAGCCATGTGGGAATCCAGCACCCTTACCACCACTCCACCTGACAGTCCCAGCGTGCTCTTAGTTTGCTAGTATTTTTTTGGTGAAAATTTTCATCTATGTCTGTCAAGAATATTGACCTACAATTTAATTTTCTTGTACTGTCCTTGTCTGACTGTGGCTTCAGGGAAATATTGGCCTAATAAGATGAGTGTGGAAGTACCTCCTTCTCTTAGAGTTTTTGAAGGAGTTTGAGAAGGATCGACATTAATTCTTTTTTCATATTCAGTAGAATTAACTAGTGAAATCATCTTGTCCTCGGCTTTTTATTTGTTGGAAGGTTTGGATTAAATTCAATCTCCTTACTCACTGAGTATCTGTTCAGATTTTCTGTTTCTGCATGATTCAGTCTTGGTGCATTGTATGTTTCTAAGCACTCATCCATTTCCTGTAGGTTATATAATTTGTTGGCATATAATTATTCAGAATAGTCTCATAATCTTTTGTATATTTGTGGTATCAGTTGTGATGTTTCTCAATTAATCTAGCTAAAGATTTTTCAACTTTATTTTTTCAGAAAAAAAGAGTTCTTAGTTTTGTTTATATTCCCCTTTCCTATCCTCCACTTTATTCATTTATGCTCTATTCGCGAGTATTTCTTCCTTTTTGTTAACTTTGGGCTTAGTTTGTTCTTCTTATTCTAATTTCTTGAGCTATAAAATTGATCTGTTCGTTTTAGACTTTTCTCTTTTCTTTGGTATTGAAACTTCATCACTTTATTCAAATATTCAAAATAGTCTTTATTCTACATTTTTAGTATTAAAAAAATCCACAAGTTAAGTGCACCATAGTATATAGAGACATGCAATGCTGAACTTCCAGAACAGTCAATGGTACAAACATCTTATATATAGAACACAAAATTTAGATGAACTAAAATTATAACATAAAATAAAATAAAACCCAATTTCAGAAAATAAACGCAAAATATTAAGGATCCTTGAAATCTTCTTAATCCTAATGCCTTTTATTGGACGTAAGTCATGTTGTCTGAGGAATTCAGAACGTGACCCTATTCACTCAAGTTTAGGAATTCTTGGGAGCCATGAGTGATTTGCAGCAAACACTCGGACAAAAATGGTAACCAATTTTTGATCTAAAAACTCTCCTTAATTTGGCCCTAGAATTGTCAATCAGGACATGCACCTTCCTCTTTGCCTCTCTTATTTTAAAAAAACTGCTATTTTCAGTACAGTTTGCACAGATATACTTTGTTGACACAAAGCTCAGTTTTCCTGGCACCATGGAAAATTTGGGGTAGGTTCATGAATGCAGAGATAACCTGTGAGTAGGGTCCAAAAGGTACTCTCCACTTTT
This sequence comes from Tupaia tana, assembly GCA_026018925.1. Lineage (NCBI taxonomy): Eukaryota > Metazoa > Chordata > Mammalia > Scandentia > Tupaiidae > Tupaia > Tupaia tana. The sequence goes on along the minus strand of JAKSZU010000020.1, from coordinate 18,006,710 downwards.
GTCTGAGCAGATACAAATACAGAAGTAATGGGGTCTGTGTTTGGGCACAGAGGGGTTCAGAGGATCCTTATTAAAGAATAGTTAAAGGATGACAAGTAGGGAGAATTGCAAGGAGAGAGAGAAGTTAGTCTGACTAGCTTTCTGTCCTACATCATCCATTTAACAGAGATTGATGAAAGGTAATGGAAGACTGGGATTGGAGGTGGGTTGTGAGGGAAAGGATAGAAAGAAAACGGCAGACAACTAATGCATTTCATTTATAACAGGTAATATAAATCCTAGCCATAACAAAAGATAAATAAAGTAATTAAATCAAATTAAGTTCATTTTATTTAATCATTTATTTAATCAAAATAATTTGGCAAATTTAATTCTATAGAATATCAAAGTTCCTTCCTATTAAAAGATGGGAGAGTGAGCTGAACAGACAACTCTCTAAAGGAAGACATGCAAACAGCCACAAATCATATGAAAAAATGTACAACATCCTTTGTCATAAGGGAGATGCAAATCAAAACCACAATGAGATACCACCTAACTCCATCAGAATGGTTAAGCTCTATGCCCATGTAGTTCCCTACAATGTGTGTCATCGCCATTGCAGTTTTGTTGCTCCTCCATGGATAGGAATTGCTGGAATCCATGATGGGAGTCTGGGGTCCAGAGTTTCAAAAAAGGGAGTTTCTCCTTTTGGCCAGAACTGCCACCTTCCAGTAATTAACCAAAATGACGAACACAAAGGGAAAGAGGAGAGGCACCCGATATATGTTCCCTAGGCCTTTTAGGAAATATGGAGTGATTCCTTTGGCAACATATATGTGAATCTACAAGAAAGGTGATATTGTAGACATTAAGGGAATGGGTATTGTTCAAAAAGGAATGCCCCACAAATGTTACCATGGCAAAACTGGAAGAGTCTACCATGTTACCCAGCATGCTGTTGGCATTGTTGTGAACAAACAAGTTAAGGGCAAGATTCTTGCCAAGAGAATTAATGTGCATATTGAGCATATTAAGCATTCTACGAGCAGAGATATCTTCCTAAAATATGTGAAAGAAAATGACCAGAAAAAGAAAGAAGCCAAAGAGAAAGGTACCTGGGTTCAACTAAAGTGCCAGCCTGCTCCACCCAGAGACGCACACTTTGTGAGAACCAATGGAAAGGAGCCTGAGCTACTGGAACCTATTCCCTGTGAATTCATGGCATGATGGGTGTTAAAAATAAATTAATCTGTGGTCTATAAACAAAAAAAAAAAAAGAGAGAGAGAGAGTTTCTCTAATTTTTTCCCCTTGAGGGCAGGTGAGTGGAGAGGAATGGAACATCATAGGTTTTCAGTGATTGATTCGTCCTTAACTCTTCCAAGTAACAACTATGTGAGCCTGAAATTTCTGCTGCCTTTTTCTTGCACTTTGTCAGTCTTGCCCAATTCCTCTCTATGTGCAGACAGTTACTACAGCCTAGATACCTACTGGCTGCAGAGGCACTGGTGGCTGACTTCCTCTCAAGCAGCAGTCATGTTCCTTCTCAATTATACCTTCTCAATTGCTTTTGAATATAATTCTCATCTCACATTGAGTATTATTACTTTAATTTCCTATTATATGAGTCTCTTACTAGGACTGCTTTCAGACTTATATATAACTAATCTGGTTCTGACACTATTTACTAATTAATTAATGCATTCATTCTTTTATTTGTCAAATACTACCCAGGGGCCTACTATGTGCCTAGTTCTGCTCCTGGCTCTGAACTTTACCTCGTATTCAGTATATTCAGTATGGTCCTACTAAAAATGCATATCGAATTATGTCATGGTCTTATACCAAATCCTTTTATATTTCTCCAGAGTTTAGAGTCTTTAGAATAAAATCTAAACTCCATGATACAGTTTCCTGGGGTCTACAAACCTTGGCCCTTTTCTTGTCATTGTCATTTTTTGACATTTACTCTCATCCGCATTCCCGCTCTATTTTCTATCAATATTCAGCCATTTGCGATCTCTCCACTGCTCCATGGTTCTACTCATCTCTTAGCTTTTCCATCTGCCTAGAATGTCCACTTCCTCCACTTTGATGCCTCACTCTCCTCTGATAAGCTTTCCTTGACTCGGCCTCACTTCCCTATTGGATTTAGGCATTTTTAACCTATTTGATCCCATACTTCTATGATGGTTAATTTTTATCTCAAGTTGGTCTAAGGGATTCTCAGCTAGTAAAATATTATTTCTGTGTGTGTATGTTAGGGTGTTTCTGGAAAGGATAAGTATTTGAATTGATAGGCTAAGTAAGGAAGATCACCCTCACCAACGTTGGTATCCATCAACCAAGCCAAGAAGGCCCAAATAGAACAAAAGACTGAAATACAGGCAAAGTGTCTCCTTTTTTTGAGTTGATTGAGCATATTCTCTTGCTCTTATGGATTGGAGCTTCTGGTTTTTGAGCCTTTGGATTCAAGGACTTACACCAGTATCCTTCACTAACCTCAGTTCTCAGGCCTTCAGCCCACCTGATACTCAGGTTTTTAGATTTGGACTGAATTGCATCATTGGTTTTCCTGATTCTCTCTCTCTCTCTCTCTCTCTCTCTCTCTCTCTCTCTCTCTCTCGATATTTTTGATACAGGGCACATGCACTTGCCAGAGAGACAGAAAGTGAGAAATCACCTCCCCTCCCCAGAGGAGATGACCATGCAGCAGTCACTTCTTCTTCATTTTCCTCTTGGGATCTTGGGCATGCACACACATGCACCTGAGGTGAGTTTTTTTATGTCACTGGGTCCAGGTTTCGAACTGCAGTTGACTACATGGGAGTTCAGTGATGTAACCATTATGCCATCTGCTGGTCCCAGCTTTCCTGGTTCTCTAATTGACAGACAGAGGGAACTTCCTGGCTTTAATCATGTGAGCCAAGCCTTATAATAAGTTTCCTTTTATATATCTAGACACACACACACACACACACACACACACACACACTCTGTTGGTTCTATTTCTCTGAAGAAATCTAAATAATACAAATTACCTCTGACATAACCTTTATGCCTAGCAATCCTTCTAGATAGTGAGCTCTTTATGAGAACATGTCTTATTTGTTTTAACATCACTGGTGCTTAGTACATCCTAGGTGCTTAATAAATATTCATTAATTGAATTATCAGATAGCTGGAAAGGTGTCTATAAAAGGAGACTGTGTCTATGATTCTTTTAGAAAATGAGATCTTGAACATAGTTTTACTATATAAAAAGAAATATAACACTTTCAGGGTTGTTTGTGGCCCATGGGAGAAGTGAGAAAAGTAGAAAGAGGTAAAGCCATTTAAATTTTTTCATCTTTTTAATTAAAAAGTCACAGTGTTCTTGTGAAAGAGGAGGAAGAAAGAAGGGAGGTCTGAAGCAATCAGAAACTGCAAGGCATGGGTGTTGTAACAGCCAGAGGGGGAGATGGTATTGATGTTGTTATTGCTTCACATTTATTGAGGGTGTGGGCAAGTGATTAAGTTATGATGCAGAGGCAATATATTTTCCTAGGTTATGATAGGTTGGGCTGGGTGCCCCCTAGAAACCTGACTGTTTTTTTGCTATATTAAGTTGGCAGAGCATAGTGCACCTGCTTTCTGCTTCCTTCCCTGACTAACAATTTGCCTTTTACATTCTGGAGACCACATCCATAGAAGCACCTGATTAAGTGAGCAATGAACAAAATGAGATAATGATACAGCATCCAAATGAGTCACTAAGAATTCAACCAAACCACAGTCTAAACTTTGGGGGAATTGTTTGCAACAACCCATATTTATGAGGAAATGGGGAGGGGTAGAAAGCATAATGTAATCAGTGTTGAGTGTGATTGTGTTAGTTCAGATAGAAAAATCTTGCTTAAGGGTATCAGAAATTTCATCAAACTCAGCATGATGTCAATCCACCATGTTGGTTTTAGTCAGCTGATTCGGTAGAACCATAAAATCGTGGTGCTGAAATACACTACTGAGATATACTGGTCTACCTCTCTTAGTTTACAGGTAAGGAAGCCACAGCCTAAAGACATGAAGGAGGAATTCACATAAAAATTTCTTTGCATACTCTCCCTCTATGGTCCAGAGTGGCAAAAATTATCTTCTTAGATTTCAAATTTTCTCATCTTAATTGCATCAGTTAGGACATCCCTACTTATAAGCCTGCTCTGCTCATGATTTTTTTTAATTCTTTTCTGGCAACATGGCAAAGGGTGCATTTCCAAACCTTTTTTTTTGTTGTTGTTGTTTTAATGATCACAGCAGTATTTACATATACCACAGATTGCATGGTGTTAAGTGTGTATGTGCACAAGTCAATAAGTTAAAGATATATGGTTATCCTTTTCCTTGAGGAACTTTTTGCTTCTAATGCCTTATCTTAGTTAGCTTTTGTTACTTGGAAAGAATACTTGAAAAAATTCACTGGATAATCATTTGCATCTACGAAGGTCACAGCGAGATAAAATTATGAAACAAAATCACCAGGGAAACTAACTTATAGACTCTCCAGAACTTTGAAGAAAAAGCTGAGATGTACACACAAAAAAAATGGTGTCAGAAATCAACATATGCAGCTCATAAAAATATTTTGGGCCATGTTATTCTCTTCTACATTTGCAGGTAATACATTTCCTTCTTTTCTTCTTCATCTTTTATTTATTTATTTATTTTTTTCCAAATTGCAACCTGAGGAGAAGGATCCAGACTAATTCTTCCTTAATTACAGAGCCTGAAAAAGTAAGGGTCTAGAGTTGATGGGATATACGGAGCTCATCCTGACCAGTGATGAACTCGTTCAAGCCAGAAAAGGCAATTTGGACTTCACATTCTGCTATCTGTCCAGGTAGTGTACTTTCTGCTGGCCCCAGAGAAGTCCTGCCAATTTGGACAGTCTGTAGTATGGACTTCTGCCCAAGAAACTGGATGACTACCAACTCTTATTTCACAGAGAATTCTCTACAATCCTGAGAAGTTTTCACCTGGTCAGGAAGCACAGAAAGTGAAGCTGGAAAGAATCACTGGAAATAATGGGTAGAAAGAAATAAAAAATACACAACATAATGTAAGGTTGTTGGTTGAAGATCATATGGTAAAGCCCTTGGTTTGATTATCACACACTCCACATGTGTTTTTAAAAAAACTACATTGTGTTCCACAAAGATGTACAAAGATGGGAACCAGCAGTTAGCGTAATGGCTATGTCGCTGGACTCCCACATAGTCAACCGCGGTTCGCGTCCCAGACCCGGTGGCTTAAAACTCATGCCGGGCGCGTGTGCGTGCATGCACAAGATCCCGAGAGGAGAATGAAGGAGAAGGGATTGCGGCGTGACCATCCCCTCTAAGGGGTGGGGTGATTTCTCGGTTTCTGTCTCTATGTCTCTCTCTGTCTGTCTGGCGAGCACACGCGCTCTATAGCGAAAACCTCTCCAAAAAAAAAAAAAAAGATGTACAAAGATTAAATGTAAATAATAAAATTTAAATTTTAAGGAAGGAAGTTTTACATGAAGAAAACTAACTCTGGAAGAAGCCCTGGCATGGATAGAAAATATAGACTACCAAATAATGTTGAGAATTTTGAGTCAAACCTAGAAAGTTATTGAGGAGAAAACAAGGTAGAGTGATGCAGAAAGGTCTGAGATTTCTCTTTATACATACCTCCCAGCTCTGACACTCTCTTTATTCATCCTTGATAACCTAATGAATTAAATGACACGAGTTTACTAAGCATCGACTGTATGCAAAATGCTGTATTAGACACTGTGTTTGGATCTTAAAAGACATAAATACAACTCTCAGGGTCAAAGTTGGCACAGCAGTAAAATGTGACCTTCTGTGATGCCGACTCACACGTGCAAGTTCCTGATTTGCTTCTGGAGATGGTTCTGAGAACAGCAGCCATGCCCATGCCCATCACCCAAAACTAGCTGAAGCTGGGCATTCAGCTCTGTTGTGAATGCTCTCTATCTCTATCTCTCTGTCTCTCTCCCTCTCTGTGTCTCTCTCACTCATGGAAGAAACAAAGAAATGTTTAAAAAAATTACTCCCAGACTCAGCTTATTATATAACTGAATGAAAAAATAAGACAAGACAAGCAAAGCAGAATGTGATAAATACCAAATGAATTTTAGAGAATAAAGGTAAGTTTTGTTTTGTTTTGTTTTGTTTTGTTTTGTTTTTCCTCTGGTGAGAGGATTTACAGGAGATTGAGTGTTTCATGAAATGTAGCATTGGGACTTGAGTAGAATTGAAAGATGTTATGGTAGCGACATCAGTTGCTACACCATAACTTTCCTCCTCTTTTTTCCTTACTAAAAGAAATTTTGATTCTATTTATATAAAAAAATAACATTTCCCAAAATATTATACATCTATTTGTGACCATGTGATTAGGGTCTGACCAATGAGATATAAACAAAAATATTTTGTGGACAACCAGAAAAGCTGGTTAAAGAGACACGAATCAGCAGGCAGAGCCAACAGTTTTCCACTTTCATCTTTCTTTATTTTCTAACTCAGAACTTTAATGTAATGGCTGAGCTACAGCAACCATTTTGAGACAGAAGATAATCTTATAAATAGAATAATATTCTAGGACAGTCAAGCCAAAAAGATAGGAACAGATGAAATTTCTGGCTACAGCAGAGTGAGAAGGTCTATGAATATGCTTATTAAAAAAAAAAGTATACAATTCAAGAAAATTGTCTTAATCATTTTAGGATAATAGAAATTGATCGGAGACAAATATCCAATTGACCTGAGACAATAGTAATGGACCACATAGCAAAAATCACAAAGAATCATTCACTATACAGAATACTTATTTATTTAGGTAAAAACAACAGGAATCTGTGACTTTTGCCTCTAGGGCCGTTCTCATTCTGCCACCTCTTCTACCCTGCCGTCCTCACCCAGTATCCTACCACCTTCTGGCTCTTTCAGCAAGAACATCCATGTTATCTCTAGGATCTAGCCAGAAAAACAATCAGCAATTTTTCCTAGAGTAAATGGACTGCATTTATGTCAGTGGACAAAATCCCATGACAGCATTGACAGTAAGTGTTAATAACAAATCTGAAAGGAGACAGAGAAAACTCCTAACTCCAGTACCCTGAGGCTACTGTACTATTTGGGGAATGCAATGTGCCAGTCAGAAACAAAATGGGAAAATTAATCAACAATATTTGAAAATTAAACAACATACTTCTAAATCATCAGGAGATCAAAGGGAGAAAAAGAAAATCACAAAGGGTGAATGAGGACATCTCTTGACCTGAATGAAAATTGAAAAAACAAATGACTAAACTTAAGACATTCTTCTGTGCCCAGGTCTTAATTTATAAAGGGGATTGAATGACAACACAGGGAGATCAATGCTATTGAAAGACTAGTTTAGAGTTATAGCTCTAGATATGAAAAACATGGCTCATCACAATGCTACAAGAGAAACACAAAGTTTTAGTCAGAAAGTAGAAACAGGAGTGAGGGGAAAGCATTTGGCCAGAGGTTTTATTGTGATTTCTTCAGGAAAGGCAACAGAGGTAAAAGTGAACAGTTTAGGGGGACCAGCAGTTAGCGTAATGGCTATGTCGCTGGACTCTCATGTAGTCGACCGCAGTTCGCATCCCTGACCCGGTGGCTTAAAACTCACGCCGAGCGCTTGTGCGTGCGTGCCCAAGATCCTGAGAGGAGAATGGAAGAGAAGGGATTGTGGCGTGGCCATTCCCCCTGGGGGAGTGATTTCTCACTTTCTGTCTCTGTCTCTCTCTGTCTGGCTAGTACACGCGCCCTGTAGCTAAAACCTCTCCAAATAAATAAATAAATAAATAAATAAATAAATAAATAAAAGTGAACAGTTTAGGACTGGCTGGTTTCAATATTCCTGGTTAGTTTTAAGCTATAAAGATGGTCCCTAGGGTCTGGAATCTGGCCCTAGAATGATTAAGACTCTTATTCCCTAGGATATAGGGCCAGATAGAGGAGGCATGGCTCTGGATTGGTTCATCTGTGCATCAAAGACTTACTCATTGTTATCTCTAAGAATCACCTAAAGAGGTGTGGTATTATCTGTTGCAGATATTTCATAGTTTTATCAACAGTACTAGGGAGAAATGTTCACCTGTTGAAATACCCATTTTGTAAGACAAATAATAATGTGATTGAATGTATGGAAGAAAATGAAATTAAAAAAAAAAAAGGAATCGCCTAACTTAGGAGGGACAGCCCCTGCCCAACTAAAAAAGGTTTGCAAGATGTCAAACATTCTAATATACACAATCCAGCTAATTCTGTTCTTAGGAAAAAATGTATAGCATTAAAGACTTATTGGAGGGACCAGCAGTTAGCATAATGGCTATGTTGCTAGACTCCCATTTAGTCGACGGCATTTTGAGTCCTGGACACAGTGGCTTAAAACTCATGCCAGGCACATGTGCATGTGTGTCCAAGATCCCGAGAGGAGAATGGAGGAGAAGGGATTGTGGTGTGGTCATCACCCCAGGGATGATTTCTTGTTTTCTGTCTTTCTGTCTCTGTCTGGCAAGTGCACGCACCCTATAGCAAAAAAAAAGTTAAAAAATAAAATTAAAATAAAGATGTATTGGAAAAGATCATCTTTTTTTTTTTATCTTGAGGTTTTTTTGTGTTTTTTGGATTTTTTTGGGTTTTTTTGTTTTTTCCCTTAGGGCATGTGCATTCACCAGAGAGAATGACAAACAGAAACGGTGAGAGGGAATGTGAGAGATCACCCTCCAGGTAAGACAGTCACACTGGAATCCCTTCTCCTCCATTCTCCTCTTGGGATCTTGGGCATGCATACACATGTGCCCTGTGTGAGTTTCGAGCCATGAGATCTGGGACTTGAACCATGGTAGGCCAGGTGGGAGTCCAGCACCATAACAGCTATACCATTTTCTGGCTCTGGAAAAGATATTCCAATATCTTCCACTCCAAGATGCTAGAAAAAGAAGGGAAAAAAGTAAATGAAGGTAGGAAATAATAAAGAGCAGAAATCAATAATATAGAAAACAGAAGAAAATTAGAGAAAAAATTAAACTGAAAGGTTATTATTTTGTTAACAACATTGGCATAACTATATCTACTCTGACAAGAAAAAAAAAATCAAAGAAAACAAATGACCAAATATCAGAATTTTTTTGCTTGCTTGTTTTAGCTTTTATGATAATTTCTGCCTCTAGCACCTAAAATGACAGGAAGAATAAAGAGTAGGACCTCAGGCTTTTAAATACTATAGACCCCTTCAAGTAAAATGCAAAAATGTAACTATGCCCTTGATCCAGTAACAACAGGTTCCAAGTAGACAGTGAAGCTGTCTCCCCCATAAAGGTTCTCATTCTCAGGACCAGCAGATGGTTAGCGGTAAAGTCACTGGACTCCCACATGGCAGTTCTGTAGCTTCAAAATCACACTGGGCACATGTGCATGTAGGCCCAAGATCCCAGGAGGGAAATGGAAGAGAAGGAATTATGGCATGGCTATCCCCCCCGGGGATGATTTCTCACTTTCTCTTCCTCTCAATCTCTCTCACATCCCCTTCCCCTTTCCCCTGCCTGTGTGCTCTAAGTAAAAAACCTTAAAAAAAAAGGGGGGGGGGTTCTCTTTTCAAGGACATCCACCATTTACGTAATAATTATTTTTCTCTTCTTACTGTTTTTATAAGGTAGCCTCACAGATAAAATAGTACTTAATCTCTGGGGTACCTCTCACACATAGCAAGAATGAAGGGAACATAAAAAATTAAAGAATCTGCAGCCTTTCAAGGTTAAAATCCTTTCCAGGTCTAAAACGGGATTTTAAAATTATAATGTTGACAAATTGCTTAAAAATTCTCAGAATAGAGGACAAACATTTATATATTTCAATATAAAATTAGAAAAAAATCATCATTCAGAAGAGTAAACACTTTAACATTAAAAAATAAGACATATTCACATTGTAATCATAAGTTGAATGAACTTAACATAGAAAAATTGATCTATTTCCCTTGTATTTTATTTCAATATAGGACAGAAACAATGCTTTCATAGATCCACAGGTATGTACACATAAATGTTTGTACATTGTTGTTCCAAATTTTATTAATTTTATTTTAGAATAGTATTTCTGAAAATGTGACATTCAGGATGGTTTTTAGGAGTATATGAGAGGATCTTGGGTAGTATACGAGAGATTTTTACATTATTCCTACAGGAATAAATAATGGGTCACATAATGAAAAAAAGTTATTGTGTCTTTTCTATTTTTCTCCAGCTCTTCTAATTAGAGGGCAACTCAGTTGGGTGCTAGTCTTTGTTCAGTTGTCTATAACCAAGGTAATGTATTTAATAAAGAGCAAGTGAGTGACCAGCAGATGGCTTAATGGTTACATCATTGCACTCCCACGTAGTTGACCAGGGTGCAAGTCCTGGACCCAGTGGCTTAAAACCTATGCCAGCGATGTGTGTGCCCAAAATCCTGAGAGGAGAATGGAGGAGAAGGAATTGCAGTGTGGCCCTCACCCCTAAGGGCTTATTTCTCACTTTCTGTCTCTCTGTTTCTCTCTGTCCTTTCATCTCTCTCTGGCAAGCTCAGGCACCCTATAGCCAAAATCTCTGTCCAAAAAAGAAAGAGCAAGTGGATGTCAATATCAGAGTATGGCAAAAGTGCTAGAGAAACTAGCCTTGCCGTGTTTTCATTTTATGTATATTTATGATCACATTCTTTACATAGTAAAAGTTTTTTTATTTAAAATAGTGAAATAAAATTTTCCTTTAAAAGCATATAAGGTTTTAAAAAGTCAGTTTATATAAAAAGATATATTAAGTCAGTTATCATATGATGGCACTTGAATATGCCAAAACTCAGGAAGGTGTCCTCTGACTTACCCAGTCAATGGAAACAACTTATATGAGGGTCATAATAAGTTTACTTGGTAGAGGGGTTCTACCCTGGAAGCCTGGGCAACTAATCAAAATGAAACAACCTGGTTTAGACAGAAAGTCTTGTCTTACCTTTCAGTTCTCTTTGCATCATTTTGACCTTGCTTTTCCTGACTTCCATTATCCTATACTGACCTTCAATCCTGTTTAGTTTTTTTTATAAAACTCTAATCCATATTGCTATGAAACCCATGTCCAAGCTATTCCTCCCTTGTCCAGTTCTGAATCCCTCCAAATCCTAGGAAGTTACCAACATTGTCATTGACCTAATTTACTCTATCTGTGGATGGATTGTGTCCCATTCTAAGCTCTTAATGCCACCTCTAGTAACATGTTCCCTCTTAACTCCACTCCCATACCAGGATTTATTGTCAATTTGAGATCTAACAACTATTAGACTTCCACTTCTAACCCAAAAAGACAAGTTAAAATAGATTTATTTGTCAGGAGGTCTGAGGAAAAAGACATTTGTTTCTACTTTCTATATTACTGATCAATCCAGTTGAGCTAAGCCTTGCTGTGTCATACCATAAACTAGATATTTTCTTCAACTATTGTGATTTTAATCAAACCAGTTTTGATTTCATGAAATGAGATCATTACAGCTTCCAGAACCAAACCAAGCAAAAGTCTCCTTTTAGTAGCACCTACAGACTTATTCACCTTCCCTTGCCTCTATCACATCCATCAAAACTTAAAATTTGCAAATAGATTTACTTTCAACAGTCAATTCTTTTCTGCCTAATAATATAGTTCTCTGACCCCCAGAATTTCTCACTTTTTTTTTATTAGTTTTTAAATACATTATGTGCAGGCTTCAGGTTGAAAGAGCCATTAAAGGTCAACTAATTAACCTCCCATGCAATGTTTAAACTCCTATCAAAAAGTCTACCCTAAAGTGGCTTTTACTGGAATATATTCTACTGTTTGAAAGCCTTATCACATTTGTCGTTTCTCTAAAGGTGATGAAATTGCCCTGGAAAGTCTGCATGCTCAGACTGAGGCCTCTTTCAGTCTATCTGTGAGATGGATAGCCAGGGCTGGCGAGATGTGTTATCTGCGCAATGTAACAGTTTTTCTTACTGTAGAACTTACTGACCTGTATAAAGATCAACTGATGACTTGGCCTCTTTATCACCAGGAACCAAAAGAGTCATCTGGAACAAATACTAACAATTATGGCAGTAAAACAGTTATTTCTGGAAGATATATATCCTAAATAAATTTTTAAAAAGTCACACTGAGCAGGAAACATTTAAATTAATGCAAAATTGCAAGGTTGTATTTCAATAAAAATGTAGGTATCTGGCTATATCTCCCAGTTTTTATTCAAAAAACAGTGGAAGAAAATGAACATTTAATAGGTGGTAGGCACTTTCCATCTATATTATCTTATTTAACCATACATTATATATAGACTCAGTTTCAAGCAACTTGCTCAAAGTTCCACAGTTAGTGAGTGATCTGTTAATCAAAAAACTCAAATGTAATGTGGATACCCAGCATTTTAGATTTGTCAAAACCCATAGAACTATAAACACAAAGAGTAAACCCTAATAAACGTCAGTTAATAATATTATATCAATATTCATTCATCACTTCCAACATATACACCACATTAATTCAAGATGTTAAACATTCAGGGAATTGTGTGGGAGATAAGGGGTGTATGAAAACTCTACTTTCTGTTAAATTTTTCTGGTAAGCCTGAACTGCTATAAAAATCACATATTAAAGTTTTAAATTAAAAATATAAAAGACTTTCACACACACACAAATTTAACCATTCTCCTCCCACTTCCCTCTAAACGAACAATAATCAGGTTCCAAATTCTCACCTCTCTAAGACAATTGCTCTTATCAAGGTCATCTAAGACCTCCATTTTGTTGTATCTAATTCTGAATTCTCATCTTTCCTGATTTATCAATATTAAGCATAACTCTTTGTTGAAACAAGGCTTCCAGATCATCATGTACTCCCAATTTTTCTCCCTCTTCCCTGTCTCTCCTTTTCAGTCTTTAATGGTTTCTCTTTTCTTTTGACCTGAACACTGTAGGACCCTAGAAGTTAAGCTGTTTGGTTTCCTCTCTTCATGTACCTCCTTCATGTCTTTAGTGATTTTATTTAATCTGATAACTTTTACATTTAGATTACATGCTTGTGATTCTCAGCATAGAATTAAATCAGGTTACCCCTCTCCTCAAAATAATCCAATGGCTCAGTGTTAAAGCTGTATTCTTTTCAGTAGCCAACAATTAATAATCATAAATGATCCAGTCTCCCCTTTACCTTTTCCACTTAGTTGTTTTGTTTTGTTTTGTTTTTAGAGGTATTTACTAAAGTACACGTGCACTTGCCAGAGGGACTGAGAAAGAGAAAGTGAGAAATCACCCCCCACAGGGCGTGGCCATACCGCAATACCTTCTCCTCTATTCTCTTCTCAGGATTTTAGGAATACATGCACACACACTGGCATAAGTTTAAAGCCTCCAGGTCCAGGGCTTGAACAGCAATAGGCCATGTAGGAGTTCAACACCTTAACCACTATGCCACCTGCTGGCCCCACCTCTCTCACTTCCGCCACACTGGCTTTTGTGGTTTTCTTTAAACAGGTCTTCCCACCAACTCCTTTCTCTGCCTGGAAGTGTCTTCCCCCAAATGCTCCCTCACCTTTAAGTCCTGGCTCAATTATGAGTCCTATCCTAACCACCCTACATTGAATTTTAAGTGCCTTTCCTACCCTCAACAATCCCCATCTTCTTTGGCCAGCTTAAAATTTTTCTCAGTGGTCTCTATCGGATTTACCATACTTTGTAATTTACTCACTCATTAGTTTTACTGTTCATCACCCTCCTCAAAATGTATACTCCTTGAAGGCAATGTTTTTGTCTTTAGTGTCTCCAGTACTAATGACAGTACCTTGTGCATGCTAAACATTTGATAATCATTTATTAAATCATTAACTTACAAATGAATTACAAAGGCCATTTTTTCTCTAGGATTTGGACTGTCTTCAAAAATCAAAAGTCTATCTTTGCAAAGCTTCAGAAGAAATTGATTCCAAAGGAAGTTCTCATAAGCTATACCTAATTCCAAACATGAATTCAGTTTTGATTCAGAAAGACAAATGAAGGTAATGTTTGTTAAATATATTGGGCTGTTGGAAAAGTCATGATGCATTTTGCATGGAAAAACAGAACGAATATATCATGACCTTTCCAACAACCCAATATATAACTAAAGCCACCAGTGTAGCATACTATGATTCAGTAGAAACACTGTGGATCTTGCTCTAACTAAAATATACACTGCATAGAAAAAGAAAGGAAGACACGCTAAATGTTAGCAGTGGTGAGTCATAAGTAACATACACTCCTATTAAATTTTCCAACTTTTTATGAAAACAAAATAAATTGGTAATGAAGGTTCTCACTGATACAATATAATTGTACTTTTGCATTCTTCTGCATTGTTAAATTTTAAACAGAGTTTCATTAATGTATGCTAATATGGAAATTAGTTACTGCATGAATCCCAGTTCATTGTTTCAAACCTCAAAGCCTAGCTAGGTATCTCAAGCAGAAGATAAATTGATTAAAGAGGAAGTTCACAGGATCTCCAGAAGCTCACAGCCAGAATATCAGGCTGAAGCTTAGCTCTGAAGCTAATTAGGTCTGAATGAGAGCCAGATCACTTTGCCAGTGCCCGGAAGGTGTGATCTGCCCATAGTGCATACACAGACAGCATAGCTCTTACAGGACAGGAGACCCAGCAGGCCACTGTGGGAGCAAGCCCCATTACTCTAGACTCTCCATGCCCTTTACTGCACCCAACTAACCCTGCCAAGGACAGGCATTATAAGTAGCACCTTCTTCGTAGGTCATACACCTAGTAGCAAAAGAGAGGTCCATAGGACTCTATTATAGGAAATGACCAAAATATAAGAAAACCATTTAAGAGGAATTGAGTAATCACAATTACTACATACGTCTGCTACCAGGTCTCTGGGCTCAAAGCAGTCATGTGCTAAAATGCTCAAAGACATTCTCTATGGGCATTCTCTATGGGACACATGATTCCTAACATTTGACCATTTCTATGCCAAAAATAACCCCACCATGGGTGATTTCTAGCTATCAACATGATACAACTGAACACAGAAGAGATGTACAGTAGTTCAGTGGTATTCCCATCAGACATGTACAATAGATGCAAATTTCCTCAAAAGCAGAGCAAACAGTGAAATCTAGTAACACAAGCAGGCACTAAGAAGTCTGGAATATTCATCACCTTTGTTCTAATATAATTTATTTAACTGAAAGTTGTCTTAGTCTGTCCAGTCTGATGTTACAAAATACCCAAGACTGGGTGGTTTGTGAATAACAGAAACTTCTAACAGTTCTGAATACTGGAAAGTCCAAGGTCAAGGTGCTAGCAAATTCAGTGTCTGGCAAGGGCCTTCATCCTGGTTCAGAGATGGCACCTTGTAGCTTTGTCCATGTGGGGAAAGGGACAGGAAACTTCCTTGGGCCTCCGTTATAAGGATACTAATTGCATTTATGAAGACTTCACCCTCATGACCTAATCACCTTCCCAAAGCTCTATTTCCAAATACCTTTGCATTGAAGATTAGTTTTAACAGGTGAATTTGGGAGAGAGGTATAGTCTATAGAAAAACTTTATATAATTTACTTTTTAATAATGGGTGTTTGGGGACCAGCAGATGGCATAATAATTACGTTGCTGGACTCCCACTTAGTTGACTGTGGTTTAAGTCCTAAACCTCGCAACTTATAACTCATGCTGGGCATGTGTGTGTGTATGCCCAAAACTCTGAGAGGAGAATGGAGGAGAAAGGATTGTAGCATGGCCAAGCCCCATGGGGGTGATTTCTCACTTTCTGTCTCTCTTGCTCTGTTTCTCCAGTGAGCAAATACACCCTATACCAGAAATCTCTAAGAGAAAAAAGAAAAAACAATGTGTGTGTGATGGGTCAGTCTCATAACCTAGTGTTTAAGGAAATTGGAAACTTTGTAACAGACCGTGGTTTGAATCCTGGCCCCAGTGGCTTAAAAAACACACTGGGTGTATGTGTGTGTGTGTGCCCCAAATACTGACAAGATGGAAAAGTGGAGGAGAAGGGATTACAGGGTGACCATACCCCATGGTGGTGGTGGTCGGGTGAATTCTCCTTCCCTCTGTGTCTCTCTGTCTCTCTCTCTCTGGTGAGCGTACACACCGTTTGGCAACTAGAAATCAATGGATATTTGACAATTGGCTCATAGGTTTTCTGCAAGTTTAAGAATTGGCTCTCATAAGCCAAACAGCCAATTCTAGTGCCCTGCAGGCTCAAAGTAGAGAGTATTGTTATCCTCTTACACAGCTAATACCTTTATTGTTTTGACTCAAAAATTGTACACATTTACTTTTCCTAAACTAATTAGACAATCCTGTCACTGAAGTGTAAATATTTCTAATGTCATCTTTATGGAGGGAAAGGGAATTCTAGATTGCCTTCTCTGAGTTCTTCTCATGTTTTAGGGCACCTGCCTCTAATTCTGAGTGCCTAATCTAGGACAAGCCTCAGCCTCAAAGTTCAGCTCTGGAGGCTCTCAGTCCATCCCAGTTCTGATGGCCAGTCTTTCCTTGCCCATGAAGGACTGCATAAGCAGAGAGACACATAAACAATTCAGTCTGTACTTTCAGTTAATTGATCATTGTACTGAATTTCTCACTGAGGCTGTATGTACTCAAAACTTCTGTGGCTGGACTAGGGCCTTTTCCCCCCTTAGTTTCTTGCTAATATCTACCCATTTCCCAGTTAGGACTTTGCTCATTTAAGGAAGAATTCTCTGAGCCTCTCTTGTCCTAATGCATCTAAGACTAGTGGTTCCTCCTGGTTCCCAGAGAAACCCACACTTGCCTCTCCTATAACAATGGGCAGCACACTGATCATTTTGGAGGCTACCATTTTCTCTGTCTGACTTTACAGTTTTGAGGGCAGGGAGATTGCATTATTGTATCTATATTCCCAAATCTCAGTACAGTATTAGTGAGGTAGTCAACACTGTTATCCATCCATCTATCCATCCATTCATCCAACCATCCATCATTTCTTCCCATGTTCTATTCCTATAAGGCATCTATTATGTGCTACACGCTGGTTTTGGTGCTGGAGATATAACAGTGGGGAGGGAAAAATCTGCAGTTACAGAGGCAGTATTATAAAGGGGGTCTAAAGAACATACAGTGTATTGGAGAATTATAAATGCTATGGAGAAAAAAATTTAAATAATTATTAAAAAATTCAAATAATGGTGGTGGGTTAGAGGAATGGTGATAGATTTTTGTTTGTTTTTGTTTTTACTATAGATCACATGTGCTGACAAGAGACAGAGAGAGTGAGAGAATGAAAGTAAGAAATCAACACCTCCACCCCAGGGGGATGACAACGCCACAATTCCCTCTCCTCCATTCTCCTCTTAGAATCTTGGACATACATGCACAAATGCCTGGTGTGATTTTTTTAAGCCACTACTCCAAGACTCTAACCAGAAAGTCAGCCATATGAGAATCCAGTGCCTTAACGTCCACACCAGTACTTTAAGTAGGGTTGTCAAAGAATATCTCATTGATAAGTTGACACTTAGACAAAATCCAGAAGGAGGCAAGGAGACAAATATAACTAGACCAATACAATTAGATCCCTCTTCACTGGGGAATATAAAATGGGATCTTTTAGCTATGGTTTCAGACATGACTTGTTGGATTCTAGTGAGAGTGCATCTTGAAGCAGTTTCCACCCCCAAAGCAGTTATTAAATCTAGATGTTGAAATTCTCTCTCTCTTCCTCCTACTTCTCCATTCAAACCCTGGTTCCTTTCACTCCTGTCTGACTCATCTTGCTCTTTAATTCTTGGTCATACTTTTGTGTTCTGACTCATTCAATTCTAATCAATGAAGATTTACTTCCTATGTGGCCAGCTCTATGCTAGGTGAGAAGAAAGATTGCAAAAAATTACATGCACCTTGAGGACATTCTGTCTAAATCTAGACAAAAGAGACATAAACAAGTCCCTTTTCTCCACAAACACCTGTATCTATGTCGTACTGCCTATGAAGTGATCTCTATTTTGTTAATTAAAAGAATACACAAGATTTAATAAATGGAAATATACATGACATACTTAGAATTGGGAAGAGGTTTATTCATTATCAATGTCTATATCTTCTGACTATTTTTTCCCCTAGCAGACAGGTAGTAAGGGGATATACATTATTCATATTCTCAAAGCATCTACATTTGTATTTCTGCAAAATATCCACTTCTATTCCAGATCACACTATAACAATCATACAGTGGAAAAAAACAACCAGGTTTCTTTGCTATTGAGCAGTTAAAGGTCCCACAAAGGTGAAGTTTATTTTTATCTATTTTTAAAGAACATGCAGATTTGTCCAAATTGGATTCTATTTGTTCATGTGTTTCAGATGAAAAGAGGCAGTGTTTTGCAAGCAGAGCTGCATGAGTCAGAGAGAACATTTCCAACATCCTGGCTTGGTCATAAAGGAGAAAAAGAGATTAGCAGGTGTTTACCTGTTTGATGCCAGGCACTGTGATAGGTACCTTCCAGTATGTTATCTGATTTAACATATGCTGTTACACAATATGCACTAAAAAAGTGCAAGGAAGATACTATTACTAGCATGTTTAAAGAAAAGGAAATTGAGATACCAAGAGACTTTGAAAAAGTTTTCCAGTGAAACATAGTTTGCAAGTGACACCCATGGGATTTTAATCCAGTTGTATTTCACTCTAAGAAACAGAATTTTACCACTTGTCATTCTTCTTTCAAATGAGAGCATCAGGTTCATGAGGCCAAGGCCAGGAAGCCAACCATCACCTTGTTTTGGCTTTAATCCAGCCTAAGCCTCCCTGCGTCCATCCTCCAGCTTCAGGCTGGTTCCTTAGAGATCCAAGCTGTAGTTTAAAAAAATTACTGAAAGAGAATGTATAGACTGGATGGGTAAAAACTCATCCTGACCACTGGATAAATACGGCTAAACACACGTATTGACAATGGGTCATTAGTGCCATCTTTGCTGTGTTCAAGGGATAAAATAAGTTGGCCTCTCTCTTCCCATGAATCTATGTCACTCCCTGTTCTTCACATGACAGGGCACTATCATTCATCGCATCCAAGAAGGGGGTTTTAAGGATTGCAGCTGTCTAGATCAGTAGAGGAAATGGCCAGATGCATTTTGACTAATCATATCCTTCTTCCTAGGAAAATAACTAGCCAAAAATTGCTGGCCTTATGTGTCTGCTGATTCACAGCTGCAGTTTCACTAGGGATCACAGTTGTGAATCTCCATCACTGCCACTTTAGTTTTAGAGAACAATGCTGGGTGTGTGTATTAGTTATACACATGGCGATGATTAGAATGGCCAATTGATACCATAAACTAGAGGGGTTCTAGGACTCCCTCAGGGAAGATAAAATGAATCTGAAACACCAAAACCAATAAATCAGTGGTCTTCAATCTTTCTGTAATTTGCATGTCCATAGAATTTTGAACAATGTGTAAAACTTCTTTTTACAACAATGAGTAAACACATCAGTCAGTAATGGATCATTGACCTAGGTGAATTTTGACATAATTTGAGAAATGAGGTATAACTTGATGCCAAATAAGAGATAAAAGGTATAGCATTAAGTCAAACCTGTGCCAAGAAGACAGAGTTTGTTCTGGAATATCTAAGAACTCTATTTTGTGAGCATGTAAGAGAGTGGAATCATCAAATGTTAGTACTAGCATTCAGTCAAAGATCTTCAAAAAGAACAAAGGTAGAGCTTTGGAATTAATTCAGAATCCACTTTCATGGACTTAGTTCTATTTCTTTAACCATTGATTCTATCAACAAAATTTACTGTGTGTGATGAATGGTTTCAAGGACTGCTTCAAAGGGAACCAATCCTAGATAGCAATACATTGACAGTAAATGGCTGCAGAGCTCAACCAGGGACTTGATTCAACTGTAAAAAGCATGATAGAGTGCCACACTCTTCCAGTTCAATGCGGGTTTATCTCTCACCTACACAGGACCCACTGGGGACATTCAGGGTCTTGTACTTTTAATTGCTGATGAGCCTCTGGCAGGTGTGGCTTACCCTAATGGACCTGACATATCATTTGCTTTTAGTTATGTTCTGAAAAGTGCCCTGGTCAATGGCAATCCTCTTTAATTGGGCTTTTATCAGGCCCTTACCTCAAAGCAGGGTAGGCTATTAGAAAGAAATCAGTGTGGAGTTTTAGGGAGTGCTGACACATGCTTCTGAAAATGAATAGAGGGGGTGGCTTCTTTTGATATCATCGAAAATCGCTTGCTGGAATGAATTTGATATGGATCAGCCACAGGGCTATATTATTGATGGATGACACAAATGAATTTGTAGTAGCATCTAGGACTATTGATTCTATTTCCTCTACATTTTGAAAGTGTTGTATGGACAGTAGCCTGAGGCTTTGCCTCTGTGCATGGCATTTGGGAGAACTGTCTACCCCAGAACATGAATGTGCATTTGCTCACTTCACTACTACAGGTGTGTTAAGTTTTCTAGGGCCGCCACAACAGAGTACCACAAATGTGGTGGCTTAAATAGTGTAGTTATTGTTTGATAGGTCTAGAAGCTAGAAGTCCAAGATCAATGTATCAGAATTCCTTCTTCCTGAGGGTTATTAGAGAAAACCTCTTCCGTGCCTCTTGTATAACTTCTGGTGATTTATTGCCAATCTTTAGTGTTCCTTGACTTGCAGAAGCATCACCCTGATTACTGCTTTCATCTTCATATAGTATTCTCCCTGCTTACATGGTCGTGTCCAAATTCTTCCTTTTTAATAGGCACCGGTCATATTGGGTGGGAGCCCACCCCACTACATGAGTATGAACTCATGTTTGCTAATTTTATCTGCAAGGACCCTATGTTGTAGTCTACACTTATTTGCTAAAAGAAATACCTGAGGTTGTAGGAATTTAAGAGAATAGAGATTTATTTGCAAAACACAATTCTAGTGCCTGGAAAATTCAAAGGCATAGGCATGCAACATAGCCAACAAAAGCTCTCTCTCTCTCTCTCTCTCTCTCTCTCTCTCTCTCTCTCGCATGACAACCAGCTCTGGGGAGAACTAACTCCTTCTAGAACTCTCTGGGTCTCCCAAGACATTATCACTCTTATTACAAGAGTGTGGCCTCTATGATGATGAATCACTGTGATCCAATCATTGCCCGCTAGAATCCCTACCACCCAATATTAATCCACCCAATATTAATTTCTTTTTAAAAAAAAGACCTATTTATTTTTATTTATTATTATTATTACTATTTAATTTGCTACAGGGCACATGCACTCACCAGAGAGACAGACAGCAAGAAAGAAAAAATGAGAAAGCAAGCCATCAGGTCTGGGACTTGAATCATGGAGAACCATGTGGGTGTCCAGCACATTAACTGCCAGGCCACCTGCCGGCCTTCAGATATTAATTTCTAAAACATGAGGCTTTGGGGAACAAACTATTTTTCAAACCATACCACTGTATTTTTATATATGGTTATGTCCTTTATTTTACAAAATAAATAAATAAATAACATGTTTATGCATTTATTTTTCCTATGAGAGTAAGAGAGAGACAGGTACCCACAACAGTTTTCACACGATGTTCCACTCCCAGTCTCAGCAAGCCTGGGTTATGGGAGTGCACATGCCCAGCATACCCGGGAGACCCAGGAACGTGAACTCAGAACTTCTCCCCTATGGGTCCTATTGCATTACCACTGCATAACACCTGTCCCTACATGGTCATATTCTGAGGTACTGGACATTAGAATTTCAACATATGAATTTTGGAGAAATGTGATTCAACTCTTAATCATAGACAAGACCCATATCTTACTTTGTAGAACGAATATAATAAAGGCTTTAGAACAATTTCAAAGGCCAACTGTGGCTCCACTCCCAAGCTTCCCAAATTTTCTTTTTCCCACCCTTGTCAACTCTGTCTTGGGACCATTTTATTCAACTTGGGCAAAATGCAATCTTCTTAATAGGGTTTACTTGTAGAAAAATTTAACTAAATAGGTTACTAATGGAGAGCAACCTGTTTTAACAAAGTAGTATTTATATTACTAAGTCATCAGGAAAATCATGATGCATTTTTTTAGTGCAAAAATGCATCATAACTCTTCCGACAATCCAGTATACCCTGTCAGTTCCACTACAGTCCCACAGGCATATTTATGGAAAACACTTGTATACAATGAAACACAATAAAAGGTGCAGAAGGTATTTGTAAATAATATTTTTCATGGAAAGTTTGTATTAAGGGAAGCAGCAGATGGTATAATGGTTATGTCATTGGATTCCCATGTAGACGACCACAGTTTGAGTTCCAGACATGGTGGCTTAAAACTCATGAATGTTTTAAAACAAAATTGGAATAATAATCTGAAAAAAATGAAAAGCTATTGGATGATGGTGATGGGGATTTTAATGTCTCTGTATTGACTGATATGAATGGTATTACTTCTGGAAAAAGAAATGTAATACACTGTAAAGTTATATGTGATTCAATAAAAAAATAAATAAATAAAAAAAACTCATGCCAGGCATGTGTATGTGAGTGCCCAAAATTCTGAGAGGAGAATGGAGAAGAAGAGACTACAGCATGGCCATCCTCCCCCCGGGGGGGTGGTGATGTCTCGGTCTCTGTCTCTGTGTCTCTCTGTCTCTCTGGCAATTGCACACACCGTATAGAAAACTCTCCCTCTAAAAAGAAAGGAAACCTGTATTAAAACAGTAATAAAATAAGCACAAATTCTTGTAAATTCAACAGGGACACTAAAATGAAGCTACAAAGTGATACCTGATATCCCGTGAGCAGAGTTATCTGCTTCATGTGGAAGTCCTCTTGGCAGTTTGGTTGAGATTGTCACAGCTTCAGTCTACACTAACATTTTTTAAATCTTTTTGTTTTTTAAACCTTTCTTTTTATGCCTTTTGTTTGCCATAGCATGCATATGCTCACCAGAGAGAGACACAGAGATAGAGGGGGATAGTGAGAAAGCACCCCACCAGGGGGCATGGCCATGCTGCAATCCCTTTTCATCTCTTTTGGGGATTTTGGGCATGCATGCACTTGTGCCTGGGGTGTTTTTCTCAAGCTGTCTGGTCCAGGACTCAAACTGCATAGTTGGCCATGTGAGATCCAGCTGCCTTAACTACCACACCACCAGCTAGCTGGCCTGTCACTAATAGTTCTTACTCTGCTTTAAGGTAAGTATTCTGTTTGGTCATACTTTATTCCATCATTTGAACTTAGTATCTGCTTCCTTCAAATCTCTTCCTGGTGAGATCTGCATATTTAGAACACTATGGGTGGAAGAAATGAAAAAAGAGTAATTTAGGAGTTGAAATGTATGATCCTTGCTTAACATTGGAACTCAGCCTAAAATCTGCTAGGACATGCGGTTGTCTAGCAACCAACTGACATCCTATAATGATCTACAAATTGATGCCTGTATTCATTGAATGCTCTAGTCCAAACCCAAAGCTTTATATAGTTAATTGAAAGCTAATGTCCTTATTAGTGGCTATTAGGGAGGCTCAACAAGTGCTGTTTGCATGTGCTAAGTGTTGAATATTTATTAGAGATGTTTAATTCAAAGTAGGGGGAACTGGACAATCCATCTGGTGACAAGGATAGTAATAAAACGGTGGCTTGGAACTGCTGATCCATGAGTAAGTTCAGGAAAGCCAATTTCTACTTCACTGTCCACTTCAATTGCCTTAATCCAGATCTAATCTTAGTTGCTGACTTTCTCCCCTCTATAGGTATTCTATTAATACCAAATCCAGCCTTCTCCCAACCCAGCAGGTAGAGTTCAAATGTATTACAGTTCTTTCAATCATCTATATATCGTCATAAAACTAGGTCCCTTCTTTTTATTTAGAGAGAGATATTTTTGCTATAGGGCACGTGTGCTCACTAGAGAGAGACTGAAAGTGAGAAATCACTTCCCAGGGGGCTGGCCATGCCACAATCTCTTCTCTTCTATTCTCCTCTCAGAATTTTGGGCATGCATGCACACACACCTGGTGTGAGTTTTAAGCCACCGGGTCCAGGATTTGAACTATGGTCAGCTACATGAGAGTCCAGTAACATAACCATTATGCCATCCACTGGTCCCATGCTCCTTTCAACTGACATTAAAACAAAGTAAATATTTAGGGTCCAGAAGGTGGTGGTTAAGGTGCTGGATTCCCACATGATCATCTGTGGTTTGAGTCCCGGACCCTGCAACTTGAAACTTACACTGGGTGCGTGTGTGTGGGTGCATGTCCAAAATCCTGAGAGGAGAATGAAGAAGGGATTGAATAGTGACCATCTCCCCTAGGGGGTGATTTCTCACTTTCCCTCTCTCTGCCTCTGCCTGCTCCTCTCTCTATCTTTCTCTCTTTCTCTGGCAAGCTCACATGCCCTATGACAAAAACCTAACAGAAAAAAAATTTTTAAGTAAGTTTAAATTTATTAAAACTTGAGAAAATTCTTTGTCTTTATTTTTGTTTACACAACTACCCTGCACTTCCAGGAATCATTTTGACACCTTTTTATTTTTCTTTTAATCTTTCTTCCCTTTTTTAAAGTTTATTTATTTCTTCCATGAGACAGCGAGAGAGAGAAACAAAGAGAGAGAGAGGCAAATACCCCCACAGAGTCCTAACATCACTGCCCTCAGCCAGCCCAGGTCATAGGTAAGCATGTGCACCTGGTGTGTTCAGAGAGATCCCAGAACATAAGTCAAAGACCTCACCTGTGTGAACTCAGTTGGATTTTCACTGTGCCACCACCTGGCCCCTGTGTTTTTTTTTTTTTTTTTTTTTTTTTTTTTTTTTTTTTTTTTTTTTTTCAGATGCAGATTCTTGGGCCCTGTTTTGGAGATTCTAAACTGGAAGGATGAGTTAGGGCTCAGGAATCTTTTTAGTTTGGTTTTTAGTGTATTCATGAGAAAAAAAGACAGTGAGAAAAAAGAGACAGTGGGGAAAAGAGAGAGTGAGGCCCCCTCCCCACACAGCAAGGCCTTCTTTCTTGCCAAAATTCATCCCAGCACCATAGGATCACAGGCACATGCCTGCAGTTGGCATATACAGGGGTGTATACTATGCCACACAAATCTGGGACCTTCCCATGTGGCTTCAGTATCACTGAGGATGGTGTTGCTGTTCCACCACCAGCTGGTCATGTTTTTACATCTCTTGTAAAGAGACAGCTACTCTATGAAAATCCTCTAAAGATCTCTAACTCAAAAAGGTAAAGGGATGATTATCCAGTTGATATTATGAATTATGTGGTTGATATACTAACAATCTATTACAAATTTAGGATTACGCTAGATTCTGTGCGAGATAAAAGAGTAGTCCATACAATTTTCCTCCCTCATCACTAAGAAAAGTGGCCTTCTTCTTAGGTGTCACAGTAGAGAAGGTTTTTGTTTGTTTGTTTGTTCTAACATGGCAGGATTTCCAAGTATGCCCTTATTCTAAGCAATTTCCATAATTAACCACTCTTTTCACAATGTTCCTATAGGACACATTTCTATTATTAGCTCTGTAACAGTCTTATTTAGTTCTTTCTGCTCTGATACAATTTCTTAAGGTCAACAATAGTTTGCTTCTTTATACTATTTAGACACAGAATGAGTGAACACACTTCCCAGAACAGAGTAGGCTCTCAATGAGTATTTGCTGAATGAGTAAATAAGTACTGTCCCCTCCAGTTCCCAAGTCTATTAACACATGTTCATGATGCTTCTAGATAAGCTTAAAGACATCTCTATTGCCAGTGTATAAAAAATTTGAGGTGAAATAATTATTCGATGTAAAATTAGCCTTTGTAACACGTAGGTTGGTGTCAAAATTCTGCCTGTCTTATAACCCCAACCAACCAACTTGAGTATCTACTAGGTCCATCGGCAAAAACAAGTATCTTTCTGGTTGATTTGTATTTCAGCGCTGTCCAGTGGAACCTTCTGAGATGATATACATATTCTACATTCAATTTCTACCAACTAAAATATAAATAGCCACATCTGTCTAGTGGTTAGCATATTGAACAGTATGGTGTCTTTTGCTTTGTTTTGAGTTTTTTTTTTCTTTGTTAAGAGAGACTTGCTATAGGGTGCACATGCTCACCGGAGAGACAGAGAGAGACAGAAAGATAGTGAGAAATTACTCCCACCCACCCACCCCCAGAGAAGATAGCCACACTGCAATCCCTTCTCCTCCATTCTCTTCTCAGGATTTTGGGCATGCATGCACATGCGCCTGATGTCAGCTTCAAATTGCCAGATCAGGAACTAGAACTGTGGTCAACCACCTGGGAGTCCAGCAATGTAACCGTTACACCACCTGCTGGTCCGTCTCTTTTTTTTTTTTCTTAAACAGTCCTCTGTGTTTCAAAATGTGTATGGACTTTCAACCTATTTCAGTGTATTACCACAGAAGAGAACACAAATAAGCTTCCTCACTTGTGATGTCTGGTTCACATTTCTAGTAACTTCTTTGGTGACACAAAAAAAGCAAAGAGTAGATGGGAATCTAAACATATTATGGAAATTTCCTTTTTTTAGACAGAATCTATCACAAAATTTACTAATTTTCTGATGCTATTGAACCTTAATTTGATAATTCTTCAGAAAACAAAGAAAAAAAAGAGAATCTACCATTTTTCCAATATGACGTTTTAAATTTCAGAAATATAGTAAAAATAGTGTATCTTAGAATTTTGAGATAGAAAATGATATAGTCTTCTCACATAGAAAACATGATAATTCCACTTGTGTCTATAGTTGTATCTAAAAATAAGAATCTCACCAGCTACTTAAGTCTTCAATAGAGATGTGCATTCCCTTTTGAAAAACAATGAAGTTTTCAGAACCATGTGTGTTTCAAGGACTTGTGCTTTATAAACATTATGTTAGTCATTTTATTTAAGATATTTGACTTCTGGGGACCAGCAGTTAGTGTAATGGCTATGTCTCTGGACTCCCACATAGTTGACCACGGTTCGAGTCCCAGACCCAGTGACTTAAAACTCACGCCAGGCGCGTGTGCCTGTGTGCCCAAGATCCCGAGAGGAGAACAGGGGAGAAGGGATTGCGGAGTGGCCATCCCCCTGGGGGGTGATTTCTTGCTTTCTGTCTCTCTGTCTCTCTCTCTGTCTGTCTGGCAAGTGCACGTGCCCTATAGCAAAAAACCTCTCCAAAAAAAAAAAAAAAAAGATATTAGACTTCTTATACTCAGAATTTGGGGAAGAATTGTTATTATTATCTGCCTTTCTTTCCATCCTTTTTACCCTCCCATTCTCCTTTTTATTTTTATTTTTTAGAGAGATTTTTGCTATAGGGCACATGTACTTACCAGAGAAACAAAGAGAGACAGAGAGAAAGAAAATGAGAAATCACTGTCCACTCCTCCAAGATGGATGGCCATGCCTCAATCCCTTCTGTTTCATTCTCTCAGAAATTTGGGCATGCACACATACTTACCTGCTATGAATTTTAAGCCACCGGGTCCAAATTCCAACAGTGGTCAACTATGTGGGAGTCCAACGGCATAACCATTACCCCATCTGCTGGCCCCCCCTCCCATTCTCCTTTACAACTGACACTTTCACTAAGTCTCTAAGTTCCCTTCATACACATCATTAGTAGAAGGTTTGTTGCTTATTTTTAAACTGATAATTCTTTCTTTCTTTTTTTTACTTTGAGAGGTTTTTGCCTAAGGCATGTGCCCTGACTGCAAAGCGAGAGAGACAGAGATGGTGAGAGGGAAAGTCAGAAATCATCCCCACCAGGGGAGATAGCTGCACCACAGTCCCTTTTCGTCCATTCTCTTCCCAGATCTTGGGCACACACACATGCACCCAGCATGGTTTTGAAGCTACCAGGTCTAGGACTCAGATTGCGATTGGCCATGTGGGAGTCCAGCTATAACATAACTGCTATGCCATCTGCTGGCCCTGATAATTCTTTCTTTTTAAAAAAATAACTAAATTCAATTCATTTTTTAAATTTATATACCCATCAATTAATTTTTAATGAATTATTTAATTTATTGTTTCTTTTTTAATATATTTTATTATTTTTGTATATTCAATCACTGTATATCATTACAGCACACACAATTAATTTTCCCAGCATGACTACACTGTATATTAGTCCAGTTAAAGATACTATCATACGCATTATCATCAACAGATAATTTTCAATTTTGTGTCCCTTAAATGTTTTGCTTCTTTGGTTTACCCCTTTATTTCCTTCTTCTCACCCTCTATAGGGCACATGTGCTCACAAGAAAGAGACAGGGCGGGGGTGGGGGGTGGTGGGGAGTGAGAAAGCAAGACCCCAGGTCTGGGACTTGAACCATGGCCAGTCAGGTGGAAGTCCAGAACTCCAACCACCATGCCACCTGCTGGCCCTACCTGTCAATTAATTTTACACTTAACCTCAGTAACTCCAGGTTTTAAAAAAAAATTCTAAAAAAACACAAAGTTCTTTTTACAGACAAGTATGGTAGTGTAAAAATAATTTATACTTTGCGAATTTGGACAGAAAGAAATTTACTTCATTGAAGTAATAATTTATTGAAGAAAGAAGAGAATTTCTTTTTTAGACACAGAGTAGGCAATGAGTATTTGCTGAATAAATAAATAAGTACTTTATATTGGAAAGCTCAAGATCAAGAACCAGCAAGTGAGTGCAGAAGCAGTGAATTCCTGACAGTTGACTCCACAAGTCTAAATGAATGTCTTTAAAGAAAGTAGGCAAAATTCTTCAGGGTCTCAAACTCAAACTTACATCCAGCCAAACAATATTTATTCAGTCTCCTTATATAAAATACTACTCTTGGTTCAGATACAGAAGGGAATCTATATATTACATCATTATATGTTTTCATATTATGTTTCCTTATATGTTTGAGTCTCTACTTAATTAATGTCTACTTCAATAAGATTTCTTTTTTTTTGAAGAGTTTTCTGCTATAGGGTATGTGCACTCACCAGAAAGACAGAGAGAGACAGAGAGACAGAAAGCGAGAAATCACCCCCCCAGGGGGGATGACCACGCCACAATTCCTTCTCCTCCATTCTCCTCTCGGGATCTTGGGCACGCATACACACATGCCTGGAATGAGTTTAAGCCACCAGGTCCGGGACTCGAACCATTGTCTACTGCATAAGAGTCCAGTGACATAGGCATTATGCTAACTGCTGGTCCTAAGATTTTTTTTAACAAGTTTATTTTTTACTTTTAAGCTTATTTTCCCAATAGCTTCCTTTTAATATTTTTGGTGATCTATAATGCACATGTCATAAAATTAAACTATTTAAAGTATATAATTCTGGAGCTGGTTCCTTACCTTAAAAAGCTAGCCCTCATGGACGGTTGCAGTTTAAAACCCTTCCAAAGGGGCGTGAAAATATGCCAGACAGGCCAGCAGGTGGCATGGTGATTAAGGGTGCTAGATTCCCACATGGCAAACCACAGTTCGAGTTCCAGACCTGGTGGCTTGCTTTCTCACTTTCTCTCTCTCTCTCTCTCTCTCTCTCTCTCTCTCTCTCTCTCTTTCTCTCTCTGGCCAATTATAAAATAATAATAATAATAATAATAATAAATGAATTTTTTTAAAAAAGGAAAATATACCAGACCTGAGTAGGTGTGGGGTCAGAATCTCAAAAAGATTGAGAAATGGGGGAGAAGGGATTATGGCATGACCATGCCCCAGTGGGGGATGCTTTCTCCCTCTCCCCTGTCTCTGTTTCTCTGTCTACCTCTGTCTCTGGCAAGCAGACACTCTCTCTGGCAACTGAAAAAATGTGCATAGTTCTGTGGTTTTAATATACTCATAGAGTCGTGTGACCCTCACTGTTATCTAATTCCAGACCATTTCATTACCCTCAACACATCTTCTTCTATTAAAGGTCAATGTCCCAGGGCCAGCAAATGGTGTAATGGTTACATTGCTGGATACCCATATAGTCGACTGCGGTTCAAGTCCTGGACCCGGTGGCTTAAACTTATGCCCAGTGCATGTGTGTGTGTGTGACCAAGATCCTGAGAGGAGAATGAAGGAGAAGGGATTGTGGCATAGCCATCCCACTTGGGTAGTGGTTTCTTGCTTTCTGTCTCTCTATCTCTCTGTCTGTCTCTCTCTGTCTTTCTGGTGAACGCACGTTCCCTATAGCAAAAACCTCTCCCCCCAAAAATAAAGTCAATGTCCACACACACACACATACACACACACACACACAGACACTATCCACCAGCCCTAGGCAACCACTAGTAAGTTTTCTGTGTCTATAGATGTGCCTATTAAGGAAATGATAAGAGATGGAATCATACATTTTGTAGCCTTTTGTGACTGCCTTCTTTCACTTAGCATAATGTTTTTAAGGGTCATTTATGTTATAGCAGACATCAATAGTTAATTCCTTTTTTATTGGTAAATATTTCATTGAATAACTTATCTTCCATTTTATTTATCCATTCATTAGTTGATTAAAAATATATTTAGAAGGTCTTCTAAAAGTCAATTTGTATCACCATTGTGTTCTCTAGAGTGAAAAGGAAAAGGTAAAGAATTCAATATGGCTGATACTTGGGCAGTTTGAATTCTAACCTCTGACCTGGAAAATATCTTATCTATGTAGCACTCTCAGATGTTATTTCTCAATTCTAGAAAATAACTAACTAGACATACCTGTTTCACTTGGATTTCTTGCTTTTGCTGCTGCATATGATTTCTTTTTGCCTAGGAAAGAACATTAGCTCTGCTTCTCACACTAAGCTGAATCATATTTAAAGAGCCTCATTCAGGGACTGGCACATAAAAAAATACTCAAAGAGTATAATTATTATCATCATCGCGTCATTAGTATTTTTAAAATACGACCAAAATCACTGTTGTTAACAATATTGAAAAGTTGCGTTTTTTTAAATGATGCGACCTAGCAATAGACTTTTTATCTAAATTTTTAAATGTTTGGAATTTCAAATAATGATTTCCACATTCTCCTACAAAAACAAACAAATAAAAATGATCTCCAGGAAGGAGAATTGGGGACTTTTTGTATATTCTCTGAATCTTTATTTTGAGTCTAGGCCCTGCTCTGTCACAATCCTCCTGCCTCAGATTCCCAGTTGGGATTATCAGCATGCACCAGGCACCATGCTCAACTCTTTTTAGACAGTCTTTCTGTTTTTCTAGGTCAGCCTTGAGCCCGGAATCCTCCTGCTTCAGCCTCCAGGTAATGCAGGCACGTGTTCTCACAGCTGGCATTTAGAACTGGAATGGAATCCAGGCCTCCTACGTGGTGCCAGCCTGTTCCGCACAGCATCTTAGCAGCACACATCACCACGAATGGGCCAGCCTATAAACCTGTGACTTGAAATTTGTTAAGCTTTGGTCATTTTTCATAATACCTACAAGGTACTGAACATGCGCTAGAAACTTACTAAATACTTACTCAGTGCGGGAGCGAAGGTCGAAAGGAAGGAAATACAAAAGGAAGGTAAAGGAAAGGGAAGGATGACAGGAAGGAATGAAAGAAATTTAACTAAAAATTTTAAAAATGCTCCTGGGGGCCAGCCAGTGGTGTGGTGGTTAAGGCAACAGGATTCCACATGGCTCACTATCTGGTTCAAGTCCTAGACCCAGGAGCTTCAGGAATACTCTGGGTATTGTGTGCACGTGTGCCTAAAATCCTAAAACCGTAGTGGAGGAGAAGGGATTGCAGTATTCCCATCTACCCTGAGGGTAATTTCTCACTTTCCTTGCTCTCTGTCTTTGTCTCTCTCTGATATGCACACAGTCCCTCTAATAAAACAAAACAAAACAAAACAAATCCTGGGATATAGAAAAGTAGGTATTCACTAGAGTATAAAAATATGTAGAAAGCCAAGATCTGCATAAATGAAGTACCTGAAAAATGTGTTGCATAATATCATAGTAGGTGAGGCTTTGTGAATATTTGCCTGCCTGCAATGAGAGATGATGGTAGCTGAGCTTAAATAACCTGGTAAATTTGTGTCTCAGTAACAAGATGGAAACATAGAGTCTAGGGGAATGATGGTGTATTATTGCTTGAGCTATCAAGAAAGCTCACAGGAGAAGATTGAGCACCAAAATAAAACAGATGAATAAAAGAAAGTTTTGTAGTGCCAAATGGGTTAAAGAGAGAAAGTTCTAAAAATTACAAACCCTGAAATCTAGTTCAAAAATATGACTTTACAAATTAAGTTAAAATTCCCAGAGATAAATTTGAGAGGTTCCAACAACTATCACCTTCTGTCAAAGGAAAGCTCTCACCATCAAGTTTAGCTTGTGTGAAGAGAAAAATATCCATAAAATAGAGGAGCAGTGGCTAAGGAGTAAAGAGAAAGAAGAGGAGAAGCCAGTTCTCTCAAATACTGAACTATAAAGTGGCTGTCATGAGATGATGCGTGTGACCAAATCAGCATTTGCCCCGAAACACCAAATGTTAACACCCTTTAAGTTTTCTCTTTTGTTAACTTTCCTTCATCTAGAATAGAAACCAGAAATAGTTTAGCAACTTAACCTATATTAAGTGCTATATTTACTCCCAAGAGTATTTGCACTTTAAGGAGGGGTCAATCCCTTCTGGCCAAAATAGATGATGTACTATTGGTATACTCCAAAGTGCCAGTAATATTCGGATAAGAAGATGCATTTGAGGGAGATAGGAAAGAGACCGTGGAGAAGGAACTAGTGAAGTTCTAATGAGCATAGTATACACCATGGTTAGTCACCCACCTACACAGTTGACGAGGAGAAAAGTAATTGCTAAGTAATTTATACACATCTGAGTAGAGGGGCAATATATACCAAGTTGACATGGGCGCTATCAATTAATTTACTATGGAGATGTGGGCTGATTTCGAAGGACAAAGAACATTTTAGAAAATGTCAAATACAGGCAAGTAGCCTACATGGTGCAAATTGCAGTTGCTGGAGCCAGGCACAGGAGACAAGGATTTCAGTCCAACTGTGGCACAACCTATTTATAACTTACCTTCTTTTTTCTTTGTTTTTTGTCAGCTATAGTGTTAAAATCTTTTTTTGCTGTTAAAGTGTAAAATCATACTATCCATAGGAATACAAATTATAAAATGAAAATGTGTCTAAGCTTTTAATGTGGGAAAAAATAAGATACTCTAACTTGTTCCAAAAAGAGAATTCAACGTGTCTGTCATACAACTATAGTCAGATAAGAAATGCTACATTTACAAAGCTAGTAAAATGAATCTATATCCATATGATAATTACTTTTATTTTACCAGATGCATTTCTATGAACAGATTATTTGCATCACTATCAGGTTGGTTTTTGTTTTTTTTTAACAAATTAACTGTTTTCTTCACAGAGTTTAAAAATATTCTTATCAACGACAGGAGCTACTTAGGGCACTCACCAAATTTTAGTCTTTCACATTCTTTTTCCTCATAAGAGATTAGATGATCTCTTAAGCTCTGTCAATTTTTTCTATTTAAATGTATTAGCTCTATCGAATTTTGATATGCTATTTACTTTTATTCGAAAACAAAAGGAAAAGTAGAAAGAAGAAAAAAGTAAGTGAGACAATAAATTGAAAAGTCTCAAAAAAAACTTAAACTTACACACTGGTAATCTAGTCTTGTCACTAATAACCTTCTTCTTATCTCATATTTCAGAACCAGGCACTTATTACGAACAGATCTCATACTAGTTTAAACAGAAAAGGGGAAAAACATAAATCACAAGAGACTCTAAATTTATTATCCCCATGAACAAATGGTAAAGCCTTCATTGCACATTCACTGGATGCCAATGAAATACCATGATCCTGGGTTGAAACAAAATTTGTTCTTGGTTAGACTGACAAGGGTAATTAATGCTTCTATAGAAAAGCCTTGATCCCAGTTACTTTATGTCACACGAAAGAAAATTCCCCTATCCACTCCTCCCTCATCCGTGGTTAATATTGAGTTATGAATCATACGATGACAGCCCTGCAGAGACAGGCAGCATGGGGGCCGAGCTGTCCCTGGAACACAAAGCACACAGCCAGGATGGCAGGAAATAGCACGCCTTCCCAGAGCAGAGCAAACCGGAACTTGTTCCATAGGTTATGGTTCAGAGGATATCTAATGCTCTTCTGAGGCTACTGGTTATTTTAGCATGTTTGTTAGTGTCAGGCATTCCCCCCATTCCTCCATGTACACACACTTCTTTTTCTTTCTTTTTTTTTTAACTGTCTCATCAGAGCAACTCACTAGAAACAAGTCATACCAGTAATGAGATAGCTGAAAGCAACAATTATGTGACACTCTCAAAGGAGTTATTTAAATCAGCATTTTGAAGTCTGTTAATATTTATTGAATATTTCCTCTATGTCAGGTGTATTATATTCATTATCTCATTTAATACACCCCAAAAGACCAAGAGATAGGCTCTGATATAATCCCATTTTTTAAGTAAAAATGGATTAAGTCATTTGCCTTACGTTCCATAGTTAATAACTAGTCAAGCCAGGACTTGAACTTAGTTTGGCTGACACCAGACTCCACAGTCTTATATTCATAGCCTCAAATCAGCATTCCTTACAACTGACCTCTAATCCTATTTGTGGGAAGGTGAAGAGTGATTCTGCTTTTTTCCAAGAGATAAATGCCACATATTGTAACACTCTGCCAGGCCAAGCATGACCAGATACCCTCTCCAAGCTGTGGTAAATTTACATGCAGAGCACATGAGTGCAAGGAAAAACTGAAGACCTTAAGACCCTGCAGAAGAGATGTACTGTACCTCCTGTTCATTGCATTTTTTTTTTTCCCTCAGTGGGCCCACCTTAGTGAAGAGAATGAAGCAGAATTTGCTCATTATCAAAAAAAAATTGTTCTGAGCAATAGGAATTTTCCTTGTGCAGAATAAATAAATATTGATACAATGATATCTGAAAGGTCTTATAAAGAAACAATTATGTGAAGCTCTCATAGGAATTACTTAAATCAGCATTTTGAAATTTGCTAATACTTATCAAATAGAGGTCCATAATTCCCATGATTAGAAATGTCCTCTATAAAGAATTCTTCCCTGTGTGATAAGCACTGCCAGGCAATGAAATTAGATCCGATTTTGGAAGAAAGCAAATTTCACCTGCATCCTTCACTTGGGTAAGATCCTGGCCTCCTTTGAGCCCGCTTCATTTGTGAAAGGGATAACTTAGTGTTCAAAAAAAGTTATTGCTCAGACTTCTGCTTTCAAATGCAAATTAATCAGCAATCACTACTACTTTATTGAAATGTAGTTTATGAGAGATAATCTTTCACTTTAATGGACTGGGAAAACAGTCATTCTGGTAGGAAAAAAGAGACTCAAAAACAAAAAGAATATAAGCAAAATTAAAATTTAAAAATAAATTTACAAAACAAAAAGAATAAACATTAAAATGAGGGGTAAAAATAAAGCATTAAAATTACAGTTTTCTAAGTCACAAAGTCTCAGGATGGAAGTGTGCCTTCCAAACCTACATCACATGTGGTAAAGACAGGAGGTGAGAGAAAGGATATTAATACAAAGGATCTGACAATGTGGAAGGACACTAAAGCATATGTTTATAGCCTGGGCAAAAATCTTTTCTCTGATGGTGCAGTATCTCTTCCAGCTTTGTGTGCTTCGTAAGCACAGGAGACTTCCAGGAGCAAGCAGAGCCCTGGGGCAGCAGTATATGTAAGTAGTCATCTTTAAACAGTACAAAATGGAGAAGCTGTACTCAAATTTCGTTTTGTTTCTCACTTACAAAAATGATACCTGCTACATCGACCAGCTAGAAGTCAATAGGCTAACCAGCTCTTAAGACTAATTAGCACAAAAGGAAAAAGAAAAGGAAAAAAAATGCAATATGGAAGCCATTTATTGTTGCTCTTACCAGCCTATTTTGTCACTAACATTACCCCACATGCATACTCATGTCCAATAATTTTTTTTGTTTAACTTAACAAAGGAATAGAAGATATAACTGAACCATGTGTACAACATGATTTTGTTCTCTTAATTAAGGCTGGTGTCTTGCATTGTTGGACTCCTAGGGATTCCCCAAGGCCCAACCTGTCACTAGCTCTGGGTCGCTTGCTTTCTACTGCTTAGTGTCTTTTTCCCTGATGCCCACACTGGAAAGAAATTAAAAAATAATTATAATGGATGAGTCTATTTTGTTTGTGCTTCAAAGGGCTTCTAGGAACAAAGGCCATCCAGAAAGAACATTAGTAGGATGACTCCCCATTTAACTGAGAGATCTATGGACTCCCAATTGAGAAAAAATATTGCTTCAGCACCACAATGAATATTTATTGAGAGCTTACAGGTATGCTAATGATGGGCTTTTTTATTTTGGGCAGCAGTCACTACTTCATGAAAAAACAAAGGATTTTTCTTATTATGGAGGAAAAAAAAAGGTACAAAAGTAAAAGTCAAAAAGACCAACATTCTGCTGCAGAATCTGACACGTTCTATCTGAACTTCCTCTGAGTGTCTCCGCTGAACAGGGTTTACTTTACTGTCCCAAAGGGTTTTGATGAGAATCAAGAGAGAGCATGTATAGGAAAGTGCTTTATAATCTAAGTATTATATAAATGTTAGACATCACACGAGTTCGTTATATTATCAAATAAACATATGCCGGTGCTTTACTGCAACCAAAATGAACAACGCTGTTGTAATTACTCCCTCCCACTTCCTAAAACAAAATGTACAACAGCAGTAGGAACAAAATAAATGTTTAAATAAGGTTTTAAGGATCTGCATGGTCAGCAATGCTCACTCACTAAAAAAAGTATCTCACCATTCCACCTCAATTCTCAGTACACATTACTACTCCATGCCTCAGCAGAAGCACAACAAATACAACTTTTCAGCATTGCTTATGAACATCAGCAACTGGTACACCAAACCATACCCTGTCAAAGAGCTAAAAGATGGTCACAGAGGAGGCGTTTCAATGAAGGTGTGGTTAGCATACGACCTTTCCCAAATTACTGTCTCCTGGTCTAACCCTTTCTGTCCATCTCACAAGTGAAGTACAATATAGAAGTACATGGGAAATAGGGAGCATTTTCCACTTATCTCCATATTTCCAAAGTAGGAAGACTGGATATCCTAGTTATGGGAAGCATATTAAAACTATCAAAAATACATAAATCTATATAGGCTGTGATTAACTACTATTTAAATAATAACATTTAGGGAACCAGCAGTTAGCGTAATGGCTATGTCGCTGGACTCCCACGTAGTCGACCGCAGTTTGAGTCCCGGACCCGGTGGCTTAAACTCACGCCAGGCACGTGTGCGTGCGTGCCCAAGATCCCAAGAAGAGAATGGAGGAGAAGGGATTGTGGCGTGGCCATCCCCCCTGGGGGGTGATTTCTCGCTTTCTGTCTCTCTGTCTCTCTCTGTCTGTCTGGCGAGCGCACGTGCCCTATAGCAAAAACCTCTTCAAAAAATAAATAAATAACATTTAAAAATTTAATCAAAGAGGAGACATTTAATTCACAAGTTTCAAGTGCTTTAATATCATTTAACCAATTATTTTTTCCCCTACATTTATTAATTTGGCCAAAATGAAAAAGACATCAATGTCATTTTCTACAAAGACTATGGAATATCAGATCATATATATACAGCAAGAAGGAGTTTAAATTGATACAAGCATTTTGGAAAACTAGCAAGATTTATTAAACTTTAAGTACCTATCCTAATCTTTGCACACAAACATCCTTGTGTATATGTGTCTAACAAATTCATGCTCTTGTCTGTTCACAACACTAGGACCTGGTATACAATCTCTATGTTGGAAACCAATCAAATGGTCAACATAGAAATGAATAAAAATCTCGGAACCAGCAATTAGTGTAATGGATAAACATATGTCACTGAACTCCCATGTAGTTGACCGCAGTTTGAGTCCTGGACCCAGTGGCTTAAACTCACACCGGGCACATGTGCGTGTGTGCCCAGGATCCCGAGAGGAGAATGGAGGAGAAGGCATTGTGGCGTGGCCATCCCTCCAGAGGGTGATTTCTCACTTTCTATCTCTCTGTCTCTCTCTGTCTTTCTGGCAAGCTGCACGCTCCCTATAACAAAAACCTCTCAAAAAAAAAAAAAAAAAAGAAATGAATAAAAATCTTTTTATCTTCTAAAATAGAGAGACACATAACTCAGTTTAAACATGAGCAAATACAGGTGGGTATATGCCCCAAGGAAAGGAAATCAATTTCTCCAAGAGATATTTGCACACCCATGTTCAAACAGCTAAGACATGAAATCAACCCAAGTGCAGGATGGAGAGATGGAGAAGCAGGGATTGTGGTGTGGCTGCACCTGGGGAGGGAGGACAGATGCCTTCTCCCCACTTTTTTGTCTATCATGGTGAATCCATATACCCTCCAATAAGTTTTTCAAATATAATAATGAAAAGAAGTAAACATTTATTCTACTGATAGTGGCATAATTTTATCTTTTTATGGCTGAATATTTCATTGTGTCTGTATATCAATGATAACATTTTAATCATTCCATTTCTACCTACTGACATTTTTTATTCTATCTACACAGAATTGTGTCAAAATTGCATTATTTTGCCCCACTTGTGGCCTACACTCCCCTTGAGGTAACTGGACATTTCACGGCAATTACTGTTGATCTGATAAGTAGACACAGTACAAAGTAATGGGTCCATAGGGTATGCTCATAACTGTGAAACCCTCTCCTAATGTTTGACCAACTCAGGATGGGAATCTACACCAAAATTCTTTTCTAGAAATTTTATTTTTAAATTGAGAGACATAAGTTATTTTCAGCCAAGTATTAAGACCGTGGAAAAGTGACCCACTAACTGAAGTTAGTGGAGTTTCCCCAAAATTTTCTCTCTCCAGAGTCATCTTATTCAATTCTTTTTGAGAATCTGTAAGATCATCTAGCATATGTCCAGTGAATTCTTTTTAGCTTGGTTATTTAAGATTGATTTATCTACTTGCAATTCCTGAAGTTTTAGAAGTTTGAAGGGCCTATGGAGAAGGTCAGATTACAAAGACCTTTGGGTAGCCTCCAAGAAATGAGAGTGGGCCCCTTGCTCAGAGCCTTTAAAAGTGAGGACCTCAGTCCTTCAACCACAAGAAATTCATTCTTTCAACAACCACCTGAGTTTGAAAGAAGACTCCAAGGTCCAGAAAAAATGTAGCCTAGTTAACACCTTGATTTTCACCTCATGAGACCCTGAACAAAAAACAAAAAAGCAGCTTTTTTTGTGCCTAGATTCCTGACTCACAAAATTCATGAGCTATATTTGTATTGTTATTCAATTTGTATGAATTTATTTGGCAGCAAGATTAAATCAATACAGTTATCCAATGCTTTGAGGACACTTATATATTTTCCCCCTTCTCTTAAATACTTGAAAATAGTCATGGCTCTCAATGGCTATACTACTGGGATAATCTCGTACTCGTTGTTCCCTGTCTTTTTTCATTTTCTCCCATCTCTCTCTCTCCAACACCTCTGTTCACACCTAGTTCAATATTCCTGAGAGTTTGGACTAATCCGCCAGAGTCAAAAGAACTAACCAACTGTGGTTCAGGTCCTTGGACAGCTATGAAGGAGAGACTCTGTATGTCCCCACTTAATATACACCAAATGTCCGCACTCTATAACTGAAACTAACAAGCTAAATAAAAACAGCAGCTATCGTATCATCTACTTGAGGAAGTTGTTACATTGTCTGCCATCCTTCCTATTTCGAGTCACCTGTTCTGTGTTTCCACAGTCAGTAGGCAATGATAGAGTAAGGATGCTACAAAGATTGTCTGTTTCTGTCCATTTATAATGAATTTCTCCAGGAAATTTTCTATAGTACTCCAGCAGATGCTGATCCCTCTCACATATCAGGTTTTGCAGTATTTGTATATGCATCATACAGATATCAGGTATCTAAAGATATATTAAGGTTATATAAATAACTTTAATTCCCTATCATCTCATCTAATTTTCTCTTTCCCTAGCATGATAACTACCTCCTTAAGTAAAATAATCTTGTCCTATATTTAGTATGGCCCCAAGTACATATCCATAAGTCCATACTGGTTGAGGGGGCTACACAAACTATCATTACCAACTTTATATTTGAGAGAAATATTTAAAATGTTGAAAAATAATTTTCCCCCTCTAGTGTACACTTTGAGTTCATTCTCTCACTTTGGGTGTAAACAGAACTTGTAAAACTAATGGGAATTAAAACACCAAACTATGATTTTATGGCAGAGTCATTCATTAAATTATATCTTAGACTAAGATCTAAACAGATGAGTATTAGATTTGAGGAACTGAAGAAATAAAACTCTAACACCAACCAGCTCTATGCCTATGATTTCTCATAATCATATGAGAACTACAAAGATACAAATTTTCAATATGTTGAACAAAGCTCCCTGGAGATCCCTCTTGTATTTGTCTAGGATGGTGGTGGTGGCCAGCAGTTACCAGGGGTAAAGGAACCATACAGATCAGAGTATTCAAACAAGAGTCTCTTAAGATTTTACCTACTGAAAAGTGCTTGTACATCAATGTTTATTGCGGCACTTTTCACGATTGCTAAGACATGGAACCAACCCAAATGCCCTCGTATGGCTGAATGGATTGAAAAACTGTGGCACGTATACTCCATGGAATACTATTCAGCCATTAAGAACAACAAAACCCTGGCTTTTGACAGAAAGTGGAAAAATATGGAAGATTTACTGCTGAGTGAAGCAAGCCAGGCTATGAAGGAGAGACTCTGTATGTCCCCACTTAATATACACCAAATGTCCGCACTCTATAACTGAAACTAACAAGCTAAAGGATGTTTACAAACACAAGAGGTGGGTGTGAATGCCAGATGAGGTGTGTGTGGAGGAGTGGGGCCTGGGAAAGAACATTTGAAGTAGGAATACGAAGACAGCATTGTTGAGACAGGGAGGTAGTGTTGTTATATTTTTACCAACTTGACAGAGGAGAAATGTTCTTATATTGAAATGATCACCTTGTAAGCTAAATAATGTGATTGAATGTATTTTAAAAAAAGGAAAATAAAAAAAATAATTAAAAAAAAAGATTTTACCTACCTCCTTTCAGAATGGCCCTGTAAATGCTCTGGAATAACCTACACTTACAATTAGGTAATAATTCTGTCCCTTAGCAAGCAGTGCTATGAAGACTCGTGGAAGGGTTCTGAACAGTGAGATTCATGCTTGTGTGATCTTTCTATTTCAGGTTATGAGGCTCTCTTTATCTAACCTGCAGTATAAGATCTAAGAATTTTCTAGTTCTGATGATTTAAGGGTCTTCAGAAGACAAGCAAGGCTGTAATCTACCATCCATTTAGAGAAGTAATTTCCTTTGTTAGTGTACAATATTCTCAGTACTGGCAAAAATAAACTAAATTAAAACTTACATTCAGGAAGTGAAGTGAGGAAGTTCTTGCATGATCTGAAAGAGAAAATACACACCTTAAAAAATGGAACTGATAGAGATGAAGGCTATAACACAGGAAATCAAAACCTCCCTTAAAAGTATTGAAAGCAGACTAGATCACATAGAAGATTGAATGTAGAAGACAGAATAGCTGGACTAGAAAAATCTACAACAAAGACTGAGAAAATAGCCCAAAAAATGAGAATAATACATGAGAAATACTAGATATCACTAAACGTCCACACATCTGGATAATTGATATCCCAGATGGTGAAGAGACTAATAAGGGCATTGATAATCTATTTTATGAAATACCAGAAAAAACCTTTCCAAACCTAGAGAAACATTCAAAGATCCAGACCCAAGAAATATAAAGTACCTCAAATATAATCAACCCAAGAAGATCTCCTCTAAGACACATTATAGCCAGATTGATCAAAACCACAGACAAAGACAAGATATTAAGATTGGCAAGAGACCTCTTTCCCACTATACATGATGGCAGTCAATAAAGCTGCAAAGCAGGATACTAAGGAGAAGAAACCTGAAGCCAAGAAGGCTGATGCCAGTGGCAAGGTTAAAAACGGTGACCCCAAGGCTAAAAAGCCCAAGAAGGGGAAGCCCCATTGCAGCCAAAACCCTGCCCTAGTCCAGGGCATCAGCAGATACTCCTGGTCTGCCATGTATTCCAGGAAGGCCATGTATAAAAGGAAATACTCGGCCACTAAATTCAGGATTGAAAAGAAAAAGAAGGAGAAGGTTCTTGTGACTGTCACAAAACCGGTTGGTGGAGACAAGAATGGTGGTACCTGGGTGGTTAAACTGCGCAAAATGCCTAGGTATTATCCTACTGAAGATGTGCCTCGAAAGCTGTTCAGTCAGCGTGTGAGAAAGCTGCGAACTAGCATCACTCCTGGGACCATTCTGATCATCCTTACTGGACGCCACAGAGGCAAGAGAGTGGTTTTCCTGAAGCAGCTGAGCCGTGACTTGTTACTTGTAACTGGACCACTGGTTCTCAATCGAGTTCCACTGCGCAGAACACACCAGAAATTTGTCATCGCTACCTCCACAAAAATTTATATTAGCAAAGTAAAAATCCCAAAGCACCTTACCAATGTTTACTTCAAGAAAAAGAAACTGCAGAAGCCCAGACACCAGGAAGGTGAGATCTTTGACACAGAGAAGGAGAAATATGAGATTTCAGAGCAGCGCAAGATTGATCAGAAAGCTGTGGATTCGCAAATTTTACCAAAAATCAAAGTTGTTCCTCCACTTCAGGGATACCTGCGATCCGTGTTTGCCCTTACAAATGGAGTTTATCCTCACAAATTGTTGTTCTAGACTTTTTTGCCAAGAACCTAATAACTGATCATTAAAAAAAAGATTGGCAAGAGAGAAATGTCAAGTTACCTACAAAGGATATCCCATCAAGCTAAGAACAGACTTCTCATTGGAAACAACGTGAGCAAGGAAAGAATGGGAAAGTATATTGAAAGTGTTGAGTGAAAAACAATTTCAACCAAGAATATTATACCCAGCAAAATTATCCTTCATATGGGAAGAAAAGACAAGAACATTCTCAGATAAACAAAACCTGAAAGAATTTACTGACACCAGATCAGCTCTCCAAGAAGTTCTGAAGGGAGTGCTATACCAGGAAAAGTAAACACAGACACACAGAAATAAGAGTTCAAAAACAACAAAGAACAAATCTGAAGTTGAATGTTACCTTCCAGAATTTAATGGAAGGATCAGAACACAACAGAAGATAAAGTACATGAGACTGAACTGTTGAAAAAGCATTTTATGATTTCTGACTAAAGCATTACTGATTTTCCTCTATGCTTTGTTTCACAGATTTAAGGATTTTTGTCTTCTCTTGAGCTGTCAATAGGTTTATGTACCTACTATTTAAACAGAATCCTAAACTGTTTCCTGGCTTTAAGACTTAAGCAAAGTACTCTTAACATTTTTTTTTTATTTTGGCTTATTAAAGCTAAAGTTGTCTTCCTTTAAATTAAAAAATATATTTAAAAATACCTCTTTAATGTCTATAGTAAGCTATGTAGCCTCAGCCAGGTTCTACTGTATAGTATATTCACTCTACTCACTGAGTTTCATGCCTAAAGTCAGACTTGTATTCACAGATATGTATATATCAGCTGAAATTGTTATTGAAAGTAGTTAGATCAATTAAGATATCTTGTGAATCAATAAAATGTATGTGGAGGGGAAGGAATGGAAAGTAACTGTAGATACCAGAGAAAGTATGGGAGGTTGGA
Organism: Tupaia tana; assembly: GCA_026018925.1. Classification (NCBI taxonomy): domain Eukaryota; kingdom Metazoa; phylum Chordata; class Mammalia; order Scandentia; family Tupaiidae; genus Tupaia; species Tupaia tana. The sequence goes on along the minus strand of JAKSZU010000020.1, from coordinate 17,962,858 downwards.
AATGACAGAGGGCAAGAAATAGGGGGAAAAATATATATACACACACACACACACACACACACACACACACACACACACATATATATATATATATATTTAAGAAACAAGAAATGAAAAATTATTTGTTGATAATAATGTGTATGATTAAGCACTATACAGGGACCAGCAGTTAGCATAATGGCTATGCCGCTGGACTCCCATTTAATTGACTGTTGTTCGAGTCCCAGACCTGGCGGTTTAAACTCACACTGGGGACATGTGCGTGCATGCCCAAGATTCCAAGAGGAGAATAGGGGAGAAGGGATTGCGGCATGGCCACCCCCTGCCCCGGAGGGTGATTTCTCCCTTTCTGTCTCTCTGTCTCTCTCTGTCTCTCTGGCGAGCGCACGTGCCCTATAGCAAAAACCTCTTCAAGAAAAAAAAATCCGCTATACAGTGTATTCTGGATGGGAAATTGCATTTTGTATGCTATGATGATGTTCAATGAATGAATATAAAATAAATAAATTTAATTTAAAACAAGAAAATGAGGGGCCAACAGGTGGTCTTGTGGTTAAGGGTGCTGGACTTCCACATGGCCGACTATGGTTCAAGTCCTGGATCTGACGGCTTGCTTTCCTACTTTCTCTCTTTTTCTCTCTCTCTCTTCTTCTCTCTGTCCCTCTCTGGTCAAATTAAAATAAGAAACTAAATAAATTTAAGTAAAATAATTCTTTTTTAAAAAAGAAAATGAATCAAGATAAAATTACATTAAAAAGAAACATATATATAAACATACAATAATAAAATCAGAAGTGACACAAGGGAAATATGAACCATTGCTATGGTAGAGCAGAGACAAGAGAACTTACTCACCATGAGGAAGATTTTAGACTGAAAAATAAGTGTCAGAACAAATAAGAAAGTCGTATACATAAAAGTTTAAAAAGTTAAATATATATACAAATAATACCCAACAAACAAACAAAAACTTAACTGAGACATTTAATGTGGAGGAAGAACTGAGTTCTGTAAAGAGGTTATATGTGCCAAGAACTTATTAAGAACTTAAGAGCTGGGATCAGTTAGTAGTGCTGTGGTTATGCAACTGGACCCACATGGGAAAGGCCTTGGGTTCACAGCCTAGTAGCTCCATGAGCAAATAAGACATGTTTGGATTATAGCATGAAGATGCTGTTTAGGGTCTCTTTCCCTCTGTCTCTGATGAAATAAATAGATAAACTTTCAAAAGAAAAAAAAAGAATGCTGAGTCAGGAGTGATCGTTATTGAATTTAGAGTCAGATGACATTGCCTTTTTCCCAAAAAACAATTTGCATGTGTTCTCTTCTGCAGGAACAACTTGGTTGACACAGTGCTTTATTTACATATCAATCTTGGATGATACTGATCCAAGCAGACACCAACACGGAATTAAGAGGGAGCCAAACTGAGTCAGTGCTGGAAAAGGAGGACCAACAAAGGCACAAGGGAAGCCATGATGTGCGGAAAGTGTGTAGGCACAAGTGTGTGGGAAAGGATGTCAACACTGAGTCAGTGCCTGAGAACAGAATATATGCGGAGAAGGTAGGTAGATACACAAAGAAGACAGAGGCAGAGGGCCCAGTGTGGAAACGAGTAGAAGGGGGGCAAACTGATGCATAGATGCAAAGGAACAAGATACAGCAAGAGGGAAAGAAACAGAGAAGCAGAAGTAGATGTTAGCAGAGGCTCAAAACCAAAGGAAGAGGCAATGGTACCAGCAGAGATGGGGAGTTATCCACAATGCCAGTTCAGGGGAGTAAAAGTACATGTTTGCTTCTGAGTTTCATAAGACTGTCCATTCAGCATGTTTTATGGAACACCATGCCCTAGAAATATTTTACATTTTTCAGGACAAAAAAAATTTTCTCTGCTTTCTTTTCACCTCCACCTATCCTGCCACCTCTCCTTTCCACCGTGAAATTTCAGCAACATTTCTCTATATCTTGAAACCACACAATTTGTAACCTATTATAATTATTTCAATATTGTAAAGAATGTCATGGTTTTCAGGTGAGGAAATTGGGAATTGCAAAGGGAAACGTTTAGCTGATCCTTAAAGGTGACTTCTGCCACGTTTAAAGGAAGGCAGGCACAATAATTATACTCGGTGATCAAGCAAAATCTCTATTAAGATAGTCAGGAACTGGACAGACAGTATCTCTGACTATTTTTAGGTAAGGGCCCATTTTTACTTCACAGTTCCAATGCAGCCATAAAATCAAAAAGGTATGAACAGCAGCAGCATCAGGGCTTCTGAAAGCAGCCACCAACATAGTGCTGTGGCAGGAGTTCTTCTAAGCATTGAAGAACCTACCACACAATGGAGGTAGAAAAACATGTCTTCTTGCTATCAAGAAGAAACTCAACTCTAGTATAAGAGGAGAAGGACAATATAAAGATAACTTTCTCCCCCATCTCTGCAATTTTTGTAGTCATTTCTCTCCCTAGCCCTTATTAAGAAAGAACGAGTGCCCATTTTCTCCAAATACTGTAAAATTGTACAATCTTCCAGTTATATAAACTATAAAGGTAATTAGTGAAATATCATGTTACAGTGAACTCTTACCAAACAGAAAATAAAAATAGGTTCATAAAAATAGGTTCATTTAATTATTAGGTATATGGCAATACATCCTTTAATTCTTTTCCTAGATGAGCAGTTATAAGTTATGGGAAAGTACCCAGAGACTGAGGTGGACTTTGAATGGGTAGACCTCTAAGAGACCTCTGAAAATAACATCTCAAGGTGCCAAAGGTCAACCAAACAAACCTCAACCCACAGGAGATGGAAAGAAAAGCAGAAACTACATAAAAAGAAAGAGAGTACAGTCCATCCTAGGGTATTTCCTGGTACAAGAGAGGGACTCAGAACCGTCGTGTAGAACTTATGACCCTCCTCCACTTGAGCAGAAGGAGCTCTAGGAGCACAGCCAGGTGGCATCACATCCCATACCAGCAATTCTCCAGCCACTGCTTAAACCTTTGCAATGTCCAAAAATTCACAACTTTTCTAGTTGTGGAAAACAACCTATTAATTGATGGATAGCTCTAGCTGCCAAAAAAAGATGATTACAAGACCTCAGCTGGGAAATTTTGTCTTCTCTCTATCATTCCTCTATTTATTAATATCACATTTATCTTCCTGCAGGCCTCATTTGTATTTCTTCTTCAACTTAATCTCTTTGGATTATTCTTTGTTTTGTGTGTATGTGTTTGTGAATTTCTACTAGATATTTGCTTTCTTCACCTATTTTTCCTGGTCCCTGACATTTTTGATGTTCTTCTAGTCATCTTAAGAGTGGTTCTCCTAAAAATACTGAATTTACTCATTCTCTTTATAAAACCACTTTAGTTTTTAACTAGAGCACCTCCTTTTCTTCTCCTTTAAATTACTCATAACTGTATTCAAAAATATATTTATTTTACAAATGTTCCAATCCTTTGAACCATAATAGAGTGTTTATTGTGGATGCAGGGATAACATCATGCTACAGTAAAAATACACAAAATAGATCTCAAAAAGACAGAGGACATAGAACAATGGCCAAATAAATACCGTAATAGGCATCCTCTTCTAGGTGGCCCTTCAGGAGAATCATGGCACAGGACAGTGTCACATCAGATGTGGACACTCTGCTGGGCCCACTTGCTGGCTAAGTGTTAGCTTCAGGCTTTCATGATGAGTGAGTCTAGTTTTTGCTTTGACAAAATTACAAATCTCAATGAGTCATGGATATTTGAGTGGCTGTAATGTGACTAAAATCACAAATGTCAAATCTACAAATGTTCAAATCCTACACTAGGGATCAAAACACCAATGTTTATTGGAACCAGGCAGGAAATGAGTAATTCAAGATGAGTGTAAAACAATAGTAAGTTGTAAAAGCTATGTTCAATTAGGAAAGAATAATAATTGTAATCATAGTAAACATTTATATAACACTTGTTTTGTAGCAAATCTGGCTTGAAGCTCTTTCCACACATTAATTTCTTTAACTGAAAAAATAAACCTACAAGGTAGATTACTTTATTATTCCCCAACCTTCAGGTAGGAAAACTGGAAGAAAGAATTTTTTTTCTCTTTTTTTGGAGAGGTTTTTGCTATAGGGCGCATGCACTCGCCAGCCAGACAGAGAGAGACAGAGAGATAGAAAGTGAGAAATCACCCCCCCAGAGGGGATGGCCACGCCGCAATCCCTTCTCCTCCATTCTCCTCTCAGGATCTTGGGCACGCACGCACGTGTGCCCGGCGTGAGTTTAGGCCACCGGGTCCAGGACTCAAACCGTGGTCGACTACGTGGGAGTCCAGCGACATAGCCATTACGCCAACTGCTGGTCCCCCGGAAGAAAGAATTTAATTTACTAGTGCTTTCCCTATTATAAAAGGGGCATCTTCTTAAGTTCAACTAATTGTGCCATTAATACTAGCTATTTAATGTTGTCAAATCCTATTTTATAAGAAAAACTAGAAGTTCAAATTTCTGTGTGACATTGTAGTTTTAAATTACAGCTTGGAATCTTTCAACAATTTAACTATATATGGTCAAACTTGTCCTGCATGAAGCCCAAAGAATACTAGCTTGTATTTTTGGAATGCAGTATACTTTAATAAATGGATCTTCCACAATAATGGTATCTCTGAAATTCTTACCTTATGCATTTTCTTTCTGGAAAACTTTTGGAGGAACAAGATGAGAGGTTCTTTATGAATGAATAAAAGAATTAATGGAATTTTGGGGCCATAAGACTTTTTAGTAGATGTAAAGACCACACCATAACTATTTATATTCATACTTTCTGAATTCCAGAATGGTAAAAATAAACAAACAAACAAAAACAAAAACTGCGTAGAGCACATAAAAGTGGATCCAATAGGTAATAAGCTTCTTTTGAAAGGAAGCTTTAAAAATTATTTTCTGCATATCCCACAACCCAAATCCATTACCACCATCTCTAACTTCTTCCCCTACCATGTCAGGTCCTCAGTGAGGTTGAGCAGAAGACACAGTACTGCTTTTCAACAGACTGACATTTGCAATGCATTTCATTTTCACACACCGAAAAACTCTCCAATCATTCCCAGATTCCAACTGCCCTCCAAAAATCATAAGTAACTATATTTTCAGAGAAAATGGAATTATTCTCAGAAAGAGCATACAATGTTAGCCCATAAAACGTTATGAACCCAGATCTCTCTTTTAAAAGTGAAATAATTAAAGCTTAAAGATCTTTAACTGTGCAAGAACTTATCCCAAAAGTCAATCTGTGAACCTCATCCCAGTGTTCTATAAGATGACTAGTTGGTGGGAACCAGCAGTTAGCGTAATGGCTATGTCGCTGGACTCCCACGTAGTCAACCGCGGTTCGCGTCCCGGACCCGGTGGCTTAAAACTCACGCCGGGCACGTATGCGTGCATGCCCAAGATGCCAAGAGGAGAATGGAGGAGAAGGGATTGCGGCGTGACCATCCCCCCTGGGGGGTGATTTCTCGCTTTCTGTCTCTCTGTCTCTCTCTGTCTAGTGAGTGCACGCACCCTATAGCGAAAAAAATCTCTAAAAAAAAAAAAGATGACTAGTTGGTTTACTGTTTTAGAAACTCTTAGGAGAATTTTAGTGTTCTAAAAGCAAGTAAATGCAAAATCCAGTGCTTTTTGATTTATTGCTTTAATGTTTTTCTCCCTGATAGCAATATCTCCCCTTTTGCTCTCTTGACTAACCACTACTCATTATTCAAATAGGAATCCCTGCTCTTCCCAGAAAGTATCCTAAGACACCCTTTCCTAATATCACGTTCAATTAGATAGTACTCCCTTGTACTCTCCATACTTACTTCTACCAGGACTCTCATAACACTGTTTTATAATGCGTCCTTAGATGTTTGCCCTGCTTGCCTCATCTCCTGACTCTTGATAATAAATGGCCCTTTTTATTGTTGTGAACCAAGGGTCCAGCAAGTTACTGACAGCTGCATAGTAAGCTGTCAGAAAAAGTTAGTTTAATGAATGGATGAGTAGATATTCCTCTATGCCCTTTGGAAGAAACAGGGACAGCTGATATATTCCCTGAGATAATGAATGTCAGAGGCACAACTCTGTCACACAGAAAGGAAAAGACTTCTTCAGCGACCTTATCCTTTTATGGAGGCAAAAAAGTTATTCTCTGTTCCTAGACAATTTTTTTCTATGATGATGGACTCTTTATTTTTTTTCCCCCCAGAGGTTTTTGCTGTAGAGCACATGCGTTTGCCAGAAAGACAGAGAGAAACAGAGAGACAGAAAGCAAGAAATCACTCCCCTGGGGGATGACTATGCCACAATCTCTTCTCTTCCATTCTCCTCTCAGGATCTTGGGCACCCACGCACACATGCCTGGTGTGAGTTTAACCCACCAGGTCCTGGACTCGAATCATGGTCAACTACATAGGAGTCCAACAACATAGCCATTTGACCACCTGCTGGTCCTATGATGATGGACACTTTAATGTTGTGGTTGTTAAGGTTTCTGCTATAGGGTGTGTGTGGAGAAAGAGGGAGAAAAAGAGCAGAGAGAGAGAAATCACCACCCCCCAGAGGGATGGCCACACCACAATCCCTTCTCCTCCATAGCCCTCTTGGGATTTGGGGCACACACATACACACACACACACACACACACACACGCCCAGTGTCATTTTCAAGCCACCAGGTCTGGGACTCAAACCATAGTCAGTCATGTGGAAATCCAGTGCCTTAACCACTACACCACCTGCTGGCTCTGATGCTGGACTCTCAAAGAAATTGTTATTGCTCTACTAAGGATGACTTAGCGATCAACTGTAATACTCATTGATTATTTACAGATTATAGTACATGGAAGGAAAGGGAAACAAAGGATTCATTTTGAAGGTTAGATTAGACCTGGACTTCCTTACTTACCAAGAATTAACTACTAGAGGGTCAGAAAACTATACTATTTTTTTTAATTGTGTTTGAGGCATATTTGTATGTATGTTTGCACACTTGTCTTACATTTCTTTTTTTTTCTCTGCATTCCTTAGAAAAGACCTTTTACTAAACTCACCTGGTCTTAGCCTTATGAAGGCAGAGGGTAGTTTTCCCAAGCTTAAGTCATAAAGAAAGGAAAAGCTGCAATGTCAGCAGAAGTAAAAGTAAAAGAAAGCAGGGCCTGTATACCTATCCTCAAGAAGAGACAGGTTAGAGAAGATAAAAATGAGAGTTTTCAGGACAGGCAGATGGCATAGCAGTTACTTTGCTGGACTCCCACATGGCCAACTGTGGTTTGAGTCCTGGACCTGGTGGCTTGAAACCCACATGGGGCATGTGCACATGCATGCCCAAGATCCTGGGAGGAGAAAAGATTGCAGCACGGCCACCACCTCCCCATGGGGGGTGATTTCTCACTTTCCTTGTGACTGTTTCTGTCTCTCTCTATGGTGGGCAAATGTGCCCTAACACAAAAACCTCTATCAAAAAAGATGAGAGTGCTCATGTACCTTCTCAGTTTGTTTTGTATTTAGCACTTTGTTTACTTCTTTATGCCTACAACCTCAATTTAGAACTTCACTTTCTTCTATTTCAGTCATTTTATTGTCTCCTGACTGGACTCCCTGACTGCAAGTCTTAGCCCACATCTTTCAATACATTCACCATGCTTGGAAATTTTATCCCTTAAAAAATTTATTTTCACTTGTGAGCAAGTAAAGCTTTAGAATCATTCCTTTGCTAAAATCCTTCAAAATTTTCTATGAGGCCAGTTTTACCCTGACACCAAAACCAGACAAAAATATCATGAGAATAACATAAGCTAATATCTCTTATAAATATAGATGCAGAAATCATTCTTAAAAAATACCAGCAAAGATGGGGCCACCAGGTGGTGTGATGGTTAAGATGCCGGACTCCTATGTGGCTTACCATAGTTCAAGTCCCAGATCCAGTGGCTTAAAACTCACATGGGGTGTTTGTGCACATGTGCCCAAAATCCTGAGAGAAGAATGGAGGAGAAGCAATTGAGGCATGGCCATCTATCCTAGGGGTGACTTCTCATTTTCCCTTTCTCTGTCACGTTCTGTTTCTTGCCAGCAAGCACATGTGCCTGAAGGCAAAACTAAAAAACAACAACAAGGAAATTCCAACAACATATAAATGGGATCATGTAGCACAAACAATGTCTATTTATGCCAGAAATCCAAGATTACTTCAATATGTGAAAATCATTCACATTATATATAGCACATTAATAGAATATAGGATAAAACTCAAGCAGCTGTCCCCCCCCCCAAAAAAAAGATGACTAACCCTATTAAAAGATGGGAGAATGAGCTGAAAAAAACACTCTTCAAGGAAGACTTATGAATAGACAAAAGGCATATGGAAAATGCTCATCATAGGTCATTGTAAGGAAGATGCAGATCAAAACAACAATGAGATACCACCTAACCCCAGTCAGAATGACTAAGATTTAAAAAAAAAAGATAAGTACTGGCAGGAGTGTGGTGAAAGGGGAACTCTCTTACACTGCTGAGGGGAGTGTAAATTGGTCTAGCCACTGTGGAGAACAATTTGGAGATTCCTCAAAGATCTACAAATAGAACTACCATATGATCCAGCAATCCCACTTCTTGGTATCGACCCAAAAGACAGAAGAATTCTTAATGAGAATCGTGCGTGCACATCAATGTTTATTGCAGCATTATTCACAATCGCTAAGACATGGAACCAACCCAAATGCCCATGAACAGATGAATGGATTGAAAAACTGTGGCCCATATACTCTATGGAATACAACTCAGTCATAAAAAACAAGACCCTGGCTTTTGACAGAAAGTGGATGAATATGGAAGATTTACTGCTAAGTGAAGCAAGCCAGGCAATGAAGGAGAGACATTGTATGTCGCCACTTAATATATACTGAGTATCCGCACTCTGTGGCTGAAATTGAATGACTAAAGATTATAGAAACTAGGTAAATGGTTGTGAATACCAGATACAGTGGGGGAAGAGGGCATGTGAAGGAGTAGAATCTGAGGAAGGATATTAAGGAGAAAAATAGAGAGGCAAGGCATTTATGGGTCAAAGAAATAGATTATTATCTATTGAAGATAACTTTCTAGTATGGTGAACTGGGCTGGTAAGGAATGTACACATGTTGGAATATTCACTTCATTAGTAAGTAACATGATTGAATGTATAAAAGAAATAGAAATAAAAAGAAATAAAAAATTTAAAAATAAAAAAACATGATCATCTCAACAGACACAATAGAAATTATTAACAAAATTTAACAATCTTTATGATTATAAACACAACTCTTAAATTAGGAGTAGAAGAGCATTTCTCCAACTCAATAAAGGACATTTATGAAATACTCACAGCTAATAGTGATTTTGGTGGTCAAAGACTAAATGTCTTCCCCTAAAGTAAGGAACAAGAAAAAACCATATACACTTTTGCTACTTCTATTCAACATTATGATTGAGCTTTTAGCTAGGGAAACTAAACAAGAAAAAGTTATAGAGACATCCAGATTAGAAAGAAAGAAGTAAAACTATATTTTCAGATGCCATGATTTTATATATTAAAAACCCTAAGTAATCCACCTACAAGCTATTGGAACTAGTAAGTTTAGCAATGCTGCAAGGTACAGATAAGTATATAAAAAGTGTGTGCTTTCTCTTTATGTTTCTGGAAAGCACATGTGCCCTATAACAAATTTTTAAAAATAAAAATGATGAAAAGAAAAAAAGAGGGACAATAATTGTGTTTCTAGAATATGGAAATATTGAACCCTCATACGTTGCTGGTGGAAATGTAAAATGGTGAAACTATTCTAAAAAACATTGTGGCAGTTCCTCAAAAAATTAAAAATAAACATATGGTCCAGCAATTCTTCCAGGTATATACTGAAGAATAAAACAGATATTCACACAAAACTTTTACAACATTATTCATATTAGCCAAAAGGTAGAAACAACCCAAATACCCAAGAATAGGATACATGGATTAGTTAAATGTAGTATATCCATAGAATATAGTATTATTCAGCCACAGAAAGAAATGAAATACTATAAATGCTTTAACAAAGATGAACCTTGAAAACATTATGCTGAATGAAAGAAACCAGGTGAAAAATACTATATATTGTAAGGTTACATTTACATAAAATTTCTCAAATGGATAAATTCATAGAGACAGAAGTCAGATTAGTGGATGTTAATCTAGGGAGAGGGGTGAATGATGAGTGAGTACTGATGGCTACAGAGTGTCTCTTTTTAAGTTTTTGTTATACTGCATGTGCGCTTGCTAGAGAGAGACAGCAAGAGAGAGAGAAAGAGAGAGAGACAGAGACTGTAAGAAATCACCCCCCAGGGGTGATGGCCATGCTACAAAACTTTCTCCTCCAGCCTCCTCTCAGGATTTTGGGTGTGCACGCACATGCAAGTGGCATGATTTTCAAGCCCCCAGGTCCAGGACTCAAAACTGTGTAGTCAACGATGTGGAATCCAGTGTCTAACCTCCACAACACATATTGGCCCTACAGAGCGTCTTTAGGTATTATAAGAAGATTCTGAAATTAGATTGCTCCACTCTGTGAATACACATAAAGTACCTGAACTGTACACTAAAAGATTATGTGCTATATGAATTTTCAATAAATCGGTTACCTATAAAAAAAAAAAGTCTCATTGTTTCTCCTACAGAGTTAAGTCTAAGCTCCTTATTTGGTCTACTATAATCTAATTTTGCTTAACTTTACCACCTATTTCTGACTGTTTGAAATCCTTTCCTTCTTTGTTAATAGGAGGTACTTCCTTACTTTCCTAGAGTACTCATTCACTCATTCTTTCATACCCAGCTCAGGAGTCATTTTTTTTTGTAGGCCCCAAATCAACAGACATGATTACACTCTTATTTGTGCCTTATTATATATGTTCCATTTTTCTGATATCAAGTTTTTCTAAGTATATTAGAAACTATTTCCTGTAGTGATGGAAAAAAAAAGCAATGGGATTGTTCAAAAATAATTCCTTAAAGCTCACCATCTAAAAAAATCATGACATGTCAAAAACTAAATAATATACCATGGTATTTGACATAAGTTGATAATGAGCGTCATGATCTCATGTGCCTTAGCTACACAAGTAGGACAGAGAAGATAAACTTTAGTGGAGAGAGTAGAAAATAAACTGGTTAAAGACTTATCTTATGCAAATATCATAAATATCATGGAGAAAGTACACATACCACTGAACAAAGATAACTGTGCATAAGCTAAAGAAGCTGACAGCTGACTTTAAAAATTTGCTAGTGACATGTATTTTTAAAAGGTTTGTTTCACCACTCTTTTGGTTTCCATAGAAGCTGTTATAATCAACCTGAGTCATTCATAGTTTTGCCACACTTCTATGCTCAAATAAATGTGAATTTCCATTTAATATAAAATTGAATATACTTTAATGTTGCATTAGCCTGTTGTGTCTTTGTGTACTACAAAGCCTGAATTTTGTGTGCAATGGTTGATAACAGAAAAGGTACTGATAGTTTTTGTGTCACTACATTTTAAAGTTTTTATGCAGTTTTGTTTTTCAATTTCAGGTCAATGATGAAAACTAACACGTTAATACATTCTCAGTTGATTTACATTAAATAAAAGTCTTTCGAGGTAAACTAAAGCCTTTATGAGTGGTTGGGTATATTAAAAATAAAATATTAATTATTTTATTTTATTATCATCATAATCTAGTTTATATTACATTGAATTGCATATAACTCTACAGTGTATTACATAGCTTTTTCAAAAGGGAATGCCATGCGTGTCAGTCAATACGAAGATATTAAAATCCCCACATCATCATTCAATATCTTTTCATTGTTTTTTCTGTCATTATTATTATTATTCCAATTATTTTTTAACCAGTAATCACTATTTCTCATTTTGCTTGTAAAAAGACTTTACCCATCATGAAATACTTCTCAGACCAATCCAATTGAGAATACTATACACATCATCAACAGGTAATAAGCAATATCTGTGTCCCACTAATGTCATGCCTCTCTATTTGTTCTCTTGCTATCTTTCTCTATCCTCTTCTCTTCACCTCCCCCATTCCACACTGTCTTATTCTCCTTAAGTATTTTCACTGCTTTTATGTCCTCCAATATTTCGCTCTCTACCATAGAGTGTGTATATTCAGTATATATTAAGTGGATACATGCAATATCTTTCTTTTATAGCCTGGCTTACTTCACTCAGCAATAGATCCTCCATATCTGACCACTTTCTATCAAATGCCAGGGTCCTGTTATTTTTTATGGCTAAGTAGTATTCCATAGAGTATATATGCCACAATTTTCCAATCCATTCATCAGTTTGTGGACATTTAGGTTGGTTCCGTGTCTTGGTGATCATGAATAATACTGCAATAAATATTGATGTGCAAGTACTTCTCTGACTGAGCATTCTCCTGTCCTTTGGGTAGATACCCAGAAGTGGGATTGCTGGATAAAATGTTAGTTCTATTTGTAGATCTCTGAGAAACTTCCATATTGTTCTCTACAGTGCCTGAACCAGTTTACATTCCCACCAACAATGTAGGAGAGCTCCCTTTTCACCACATCCCGGTCAACATTTGTTACTTTTTATATTCCTAATCTTTGCCATTCTGACAGGGGTTAGGTGGTATCTCATTGTGGTTTTTATCTGCATCTACCTTATGATGAGGGATGTTGAGCATTTCCTCATATGTTTTTTGGCTGTTTGTATGTCTTCCTTAGAGAGATTTTTGTTCAGCTCATTTTCCCATCTTTTAATTGGGTTAATTTTTTTTTCACATAAGGCACTTGAGTTCCCTGTGTATTCTGGTTATCAGTCATTTGTCTGAGGCATATTTAACAAAAACATTTTCCCATTCTGAGGGTTGTCAGTTAACACTTGTTACTGTGTCCTTTGCTGTGCAGAAACTTGTTAGTCTGATATAGTTCCACTTGTCTATTTTAGGGATTATTGCCTGTGTTTTGGGAGTCTTATTTAAGAAGTCTTTGCCTACTCCAATATCTCCCAGAGTTTCCCCAGCATTTTCCACCAGTAGTTTTATTGTTTGAGGTCTGAGGTTCAGATCTTTGATCCATTTTGAGTTGATTTTTGTTAATGGTGAAAGATGGGGGTTCAGTTTCATCTTTCTGCAGGTGGATACCCAGTTTTTCCAGCACCATTTACTAAAGAGGTTTTCCTGTTCCCAATGGATTGACTGATATTCTTTGTCAAAAATCAGTCAGGGGGACCAGCAGTTAGCGTAATGGCTATGTCACTGGACCCCCACATAGTCGACTGCGGTTCGAGTCCTGGACCCGGTGGCTTAAACTCACGCCGGGCACGTGTGCATGCGTGTCCATGAGCCCGAGAGGAGAATGAAGGAGAAGGGATTGCGGCATGGCCATCCCCCCTGGGGAGTGATTTCTTGCTTTCTATCTCTCTGTCTCTCTCTGTCTGTTTGTCTGCGAGCGCACACGCCCTGTAGCAAAAACCTCTCAAAAAAAAAAAATCATTTGGCTGTAAGCTTTGGAGGTTATTTCTGGGGTCTCTATTCTATTCCATTGGTTCACATGTCTGTTTTTATGCCAATACCATGCTGTTTTGATGATCATAGCTTTATAGGAGATCTTGGGATCAGGGAGTGATAAGCCTCCTACTCCACTTTTCTTGCGCAGGATTGCTTTTGCAATACAAAGTCTTTTATGATTCCAGACAAATTCTATGATTGTCTTTTCTAGATCTGTGAAGAATACTTCTGGAATTTTGATTGGAATTGCATTAAACATGTAGATTAATTTGGGTAAGAATTGCCATTTTGATTATGTTAATTCTATCAATCCAGGAACATGGGATGCCCTTCCACTTTTTTATGTCACTTTCAATATCTTTTTTTAAGATTTTCATAGTTTTCTTTATAAAGGTCTTTGACTTTCTTAGTTAGGTTTATACCTAGGTATCTTACACATCTTGGGGCTATGGCGAAAGGGATTCCTTTCTTCAGCTCTACTTCATTCAACTTGTTCATATATAGAAATGCTATAGATTTTTGGATGTTGATTTTGTATCCTGCCACTTTACTGTATTCTCTTATTACTTCAAGAAGTTTTTTCATGGAGACCTTTAGGTCTTTTAAGTAGACCATCATGTCATCTGCGAATAAAGATATTTTCAACTCTTCTTTGCCTATTCGAATGCTTTTTATATTGTTCTCTTCTCTGATTGCATTAGCTAAGACTTCCAATACTATATTAAAGAGCAGTGGAGAAAGTGGGCAGCCTTGCCTAGTACCCATTTTTAGCGGAATACTTTTAGCTTTTCCCCATTCAGTATAATGTTAGCTGTAGGTTTATCATAGATGGCTTTTATTGTGTTGAGAAATGACCTTTCTATACCAATCTTACTGAGGGTCTTAATTATAAAAGGATGTTGTATTTTATCAAATGCTTTCTCCACATCAATTGAAATAATCATATGGTTTTTATCTTTCTTTCTGTTAATGTGGTGTATTACATTTATGGTCTTGCATATGTTGAACCACCCTTGCATCCCTGGTATAAAGCCTACCTAGTCGTGATGAATAATCTTTGTTATATGTTATTGGATATGATTTGCAAGTATCTTGTTGAGAATTTTTGCATATATGTTCATCAATGATATTGGTCTGTAGTTTTCCTTTTTGTCATGTCCTTATCTGTTTTGGGGACGAGGATGGTGGAGGCTTCATAAAATGAATTTGGAAGGTTTCCTTCCTTTTGAATATTTAGAAATAATTTGAGTAGAATAGGGGTTAACTCTTTCTTAAAAGTTTTGTAGAATTCAAAAGTGAAGCCATTTGGACCTGGGCTTTTCTTTGTCGAGAGGTTATTTATTACTGATTAAATCTCCTGGCTTGTTATGGGTCTATTCAGGTTCTCTATGTCCTCCTGATTCAGTCTTGGTAGATTATATGCATCCAAGAATTTGTCCATCTCCTCCAAGTTATCTTGTTTATTGGCATATAGTCGCTCATAGTATCCTTTAATGATATTTTGTCTGTTGTAATATTGCCTGTTTCATCACTTATTTGATTAATCTGGTTTCTTTCTTCTTCTTGATCAGTCTAGCCAATGGTGTGTCGATCTTGTTAATCTTTTCAAAGAACCAGCTTTTGCTTTCATTTATTATCTGTATGGTTTATTTTCTATCACTTATTTCTGCTCGAACCTTTATTATTTCTTTTCGCCTGGCATTTTTGGGGGTTGTTTGTTGTTTTTTTAATTCCCTGAGGCATGATGATAGGTTATCTATTTGCCATCTTTTCATCCTTTTCTTATGCACACTAACTGCTATGAATTTCCCTCTTATGACTGCTTTTACCATGTCCCATAGATTATGGACACTTGTGTACTCATTATTATTTGTTTCCATAATTTTTTTTACTTCAACCTTAATTTCTTCAGTAGTGAAGAAGTCATTCAGAAGTAGATTGTTCAGTTTCCATGTGTTTTTGTACTTTTGGGGTTGTTTTTTGAAATTAATCTTGAGTTTAATTCCATCATGGTCAGAGAAGATGCTGGATACAGTTTCTATGCCTTTGAATCTGTAAAGTCTTTATTTGTGTCCTAATATATGATCAATCTTTGAAAAGGTTCCATGCCGGGATGAGACAAATGTATATGTTGTGGACGTAGGGTGGAAAGTTCTATAGATATCTGTCAAGCCCATTCTATTTATAGTATCATCTAGGTCCTGTATTTCTCTATTTTCTGCCTAGAAGATCTGCCTAAAGTAGATAATGGGGTGTTGAGATCTCCAAAAATTATAATATTTCTTTCTATTTCTCCTTTTAGCTTCAGCAGTCTTTCCTTCACATATTTAGGTGCACCTGAGTTGGGTGCATAGATATTTATAAGTGTTATGTATTCTTGCTGGATTATCACATTTACTATTATATAATGCCCTTCTTTCTCTCTTCTTACAGTCTTTGTCTTGAAATCTATTTTGTTTGAGATCAATATCACTACTCCAGCCCTTTTTTGATTTCCATTTGCATGGAATATCTTTTTCCAACTCTTCACTTTTAGTCTATGTATGTCTTTATCCATAAGGTAAGTTTCTTGTAGGCAACAGATAGAGGGTTTCTGGTTTTTTATCCATTCGGCCAGTCTATGTCTCTTAATTGGAGAATTTAATCCATTGACATTCAATGTAATTATTGATTTTTCCATATCTAATCCTGTCATTTAGTGAGCCATTTTCTTGGTTGCTTTCTGTTCTTATATAACTGTCTGTCTGACTTTTTAGTTTTCCTGGTATAGTCCTCCCTTCAGAACCTCTTGAAGAGCTGGTCTGGAGTTGGTAAATTCCTTCAAATTTTGTTTATCCAAGAATGTTTTTATCGTTTTTCCCATATGAAAGATAATCTTGCCGGGTATAATATTCTTGGTTGAAATTGTTTTTCATTCAACACTTTGACTATATTTCCCCATTATTTCCTTGCCTGCATTGTTTCCACCAAGAGCTCCAATGTTAGCCTGATGGGGTGACCTTTGTAAGTAACTTGACATTTCCCTCTTGCCAACTTTAGTATCTTGTCTTTGTTGTTTTTGCCAGTTTAGCTATGCTGTGCCTTGGAGAGGATCTTCATGGGTTGATTCTACTTGGGGTCCTATGTATTTCTTGGGTCTGGATATTTGAATGCCCTTCTAGATTTGGAAAGTTTTCTTCCAAGATTTCATGGAATAAATTACCTAGGCCCTTGTTATTTTCTTCCTCTTCTGGGATACCAATTATCCGTATGTTGGGGCACTTGATGGTATCCAGTATCCCTCATCTATTACCCTCATTTTTCATAGTTGTTTTCTCAATCTTCTAGATACTTTTTTCTAGGTCAGATGTTTTGTCTTCTACATTAGAGATTCGATCTTCTGCCTGATGTGACCTACTTTTAATACTTTCAAGGGAGGTTTTGATTTCCTGTATCACATTCTTCAACCCTAGAAGTTCCATCTGGTTCTTGTTTAAGGTATCTATTTCTTCTTTCAAATCATGAAAGGACTTCCTCATCTCCTGGAGCTCCTTGTCTCTTTTCTCTTCCATCTCAGTTAGTTTGGTCACAACAAATATTCTTAATTCCTTATGAAACATGTCCACAACATCTGTTGTATTGGCTGTGGGTGATGTGGGCTTAATAATTTCCCTTGGGGGAGAGGCCTTTTGTTGGTTGCTCATACTTCTTGAGCCTCTGTGATTGTTCCTAGTCATCAGGTGATCTATATGTTGCTTCCTAACATATTTACGGTATCTCTGAGTGTTAAAAGTTGTACAGGATTAGAAAATTGATGATTTCTCTTATGGTTGGCCAACCTGTTCCACAACAGTACCATTACTGTTGTCACTGGTCCTGGGTGACCCAAAGTCCTCCCTGGTTTTAAGAAGTGGTGAGCCTTGGGGACCAGCAGTTAGCGTAATGGCTATGTCACTGGACTCCCACGTAATCGACCGCGGTTCGCGTCCCGGATCCGGTGGCTTAAAACTCACACCGGGCGCGTGTGCATGCATGCCCAAGATCCCGAGAGGAGAACGGAGAAGGGATTGTGGCGTGGCCATCCCCCCTGGGGGGTGATTTCTCGCTTTCTGTCTCTCTGTCTCTCTCTGTCTGTCTGGCGAGTGCACACGCCCTATAGCAAAAACCTCTCCATAAAAAAAAAGAAGTGGTGAGCCTCCTACTGACCTAATAAGGAACACCTCAAGAGCAAGGATAAACAAAACAAAACAAAATCACACCATGCGCTACTCAAAACACTAAAATTCAGAGTCCAAAGGCAAGTGAGGAAGGGCCAGAGGATGAGCAACGGGTCCTGGGTGGAAGGGCCTGCAGCCGCAGGCCGCCTGGTGTCCAGAACTGCTGGCCGGTTCCATCCGATTTTCAGGTGGGGTGTGGGGAGGTATGAGTTTGTCTTAAAGTCCCACAAGACCAACCTGAAGTCCAGAGAGGAGCAGGGGTGGGAATGCGCAAAGGACCCGGGTTGGAGGGCCTGCATCCGCAAGAATTGCTGGCTGGCTCAATATTGATTAATTTTCAAGGATCGATCAAGACTAAGATTGTTATAAAAGTATTTTTTCTGGTTGTATTTTAAGAACATGAATTCATCGATTGTTTAATACACCATATAACAATAATTAAAAAGATTAGATATAAAAAGACTTCAGTTCTACCTCCTCACTGACAGTCATTATTGGCAGTGGAAATATAACTGAACCCTGATAGGTAACATTGTAAGTTCTATATATTGGGCCCAGAGAAAGATTCAATTGATAAGGAAGGTTTGGTAATGTCAAGGCAAACACATAATGAGAACTTACATTTATGTTGGACTTGCAAGTTTAGAAGTCACTTTTACACAGATTATTTTATTTTATTATAATATTCTTATGACCATTTAGCATACTCTCTCTAGACTGTTTTTTTTTTAAATTAACTTCATTGAGGTAACATTTACACATAATAAAACGTTTTAAGAATACAGTGTAATAAATGCTGCCAAATGTACACACTGTGTAACCACCACCGCAATCAAGAACTGGAACATTTCCATCACCCTTAAATGTCACCTCTGTCTCTTAACAATAATCATCACACTTGTGGCACCAGACAACAATTTATCAGCTCTCTTTCACTAGAAATGGGATTTGCCTATTCTTCATTATTCCAAAAATGAGAAGATATGTTTTTTTGTTTTGTTTTGGTTTGGTTTGGTTTGGTGTGTGTGTGTGTGTGTCTGTGTGTGTGTATTTTGTTTTGATATGATTTGTTTTTGCCTGGCTTCTTTCACAAAGCAGGTTTTTTGAGATTGATCCATGCTGCTGCGTATGTCAGTAGCTCCATTTATTACAGTACTACATAGTAGTGTTTTGTCATGTGTTGTGTATGCATGTGTATCATAATTTGCACATTCAGTATTACAGTCTGTGGCTTGATTTTTCAGTCTTGGTGAAAGTAGAAATTTTAAATTGTGATCATGTCCACTTATCATTCTTTTAATTTATGTTGTTGGGTCCTAAGTGTCTTTGCACACATCAAAGTTGTGAAGATTTTCTCTTGTCCTTGAGCAGTGCTAAAGATTTAGTTTGTGCTAGAGGTTGTAGGTCTTTAGCTTTATGTTTAGGTCTATGATCAAATTGAGTTTAAATTTTGCATGTAGTGTGATGTGAAGGTCAATTTTTATTACCAAATGAATATCCAGTTTCTCTAGAACAAATTGTTAGAAGAATATCCTTTCTCACATTGAATTGCCTTAATATCTTTGTGGAAAAGTAATTTAATCTATATCTATACCTACACCTATATTTATATCTATATCCATTCCCACACTCTTGCTTGAAATCAAAAAAGGAGAGCTCTGTTAGATTGTTACTTTTTCTAAAAATTGCTTTAGTTTTTCTAGATGGTTTGCATTCTGTGTAAATGTTACAATTAGGTTCTTAATTTCTGCAGGAAAAAAAATGCTCGCTTAGATTTGTATTGAGATTCCATTGAATCTATAGAGATTAATTTAGGGAGAACTGACACTTTATCAACACTGAGTCTTCCAATCATCAATATGATACACACAAACAGTTTCAATTATTTAGGTTGTCTTTGATTTTTCCTAATAATATTTTATTTATTTCATTGTACATGTCATAGTCGTATTTGGTTAAATTCAGCCTTAAATATTCCATATTTTGGAACTCTTATAAATATTATCATTTAAAAATTTTTATTGTCAATTGTCTGTTGCTAGTATGTAGAAACACAACTTTTTTTGGGGGGTAGGGAGGCTTTTGCTATAGGGCATGTGTGCTCACCAGAAAGACAAAGAGAGACAGAGAGACAGAAAGCAAGAAATCACACCTCCCCCCAGATTGGATGGCCACACCACAATCCCTTCTCCTCCTTTCTTTTTTTTTTATTTTATTTTATTTTTTTCTTTTTTTTTTTTTCTTTTTGGAGAGGTTTTCGCTATAGGGCGCGTGCGCTCGCCAGACAGACAGAAAGAGACATAGAGACAGAAAGCGAGAAATCACCTCCCCGGGGGGATGGTCACGCCGCAATCCCTTCTCCTCCATTCTCCTCTCGGGATCTTGGGCACGCACGCACACGCGCCCGGCGTGAGTTTTAAGCCACCGGGTCCAGGACACGAACCGCGGTCGACTACGTGGGAGTCCAGCGACATAGCCATTACGCTAACTGCTGGTTCCCTCCTCCTTTCTCCTTTTGGGATCTTGGGCAAGCACACACATGCACCTGGCATGAGTTAAAGCCACCAAGTCTGGGACTTGAACCATGGTCAACTACGTGGGAGTCCAGTGACATAGCCATTACACTAACTGCTAGTCCCTAGAAATACAACTTATTTTTAAACGTTGACCCTATATGCCACAATATTATTAATTTCTTTTCATAGTTATGGTATTTTTATAGATTTTTGTGGTATTTTACATAAGTGATTATGTTTTCTGCAACTAAAACATTGTCCTTTTCAATCCTTATGCCCTATATTTGTTCCTCTTACGTGTTTGCACTGGCTAGGACCCCCCACACAGTATAATATTGAGTAAAAACTAGTACCTATCATCACATTTAGAAAATTTTTTATTTTCTCAGTTTAACTTGAATATCTTTTTTCAAATCGTTTCTGGGTATTAGATTTTTTTAGGTGATTTTTCTGTAACTATTATAAACATAGTTTTTTCTCATTTATTTAGCTAAAATGTGAATTACACTGATGCATTATTCAAATGCTAAACACATTTGCATTCCTGAGAAAACCTCTATTTGGTTATGATGTAGTATTCCTTTCATAAGATATTTTATTTAATTTGCTAATTTTGCTAAAGATTTCTGTATCTGTGACCATGAGAAATATTGCTATGTAACTTAATTTTGTCATAGCACAGTTATGGTATCATAAAAGTGTTCTCTCAGGGTCAGTATGTAGCATGGTGGTTAAAGCGAATGGACTCCCACACAGCTGACTATGGTTCGAATCCTGGACACAGCAGCTTGCTTTCTCACTTTCTTTCTCTCTCTCTGTCTCTCTCTGGTCAACTTCAATAAAATAAATTAAAATAATAACAATGGATAAGAAAATTAAATAAAAAGATTCTTTAAAGAAAAAGGGTTTCCTCTTCTATTTTCTAAAAATTTTTTTTTTTGGAATTGGTATTCTTTCCTCCTTAAATTTTTGGTAGAATTCAATAGTGAATCCATTTGACTATGTGTTTTCTTTCTTTTCTTTCTTACATTTATTTATCTTGTCATCCATGAAAGGGAGAGCTGATGGGAGCAAGTGCACCTGTAACAGTTTTGATACTGTGATTCATCTCCCATTCTTTAACTAGTCCTGGATTGTGGGCAAGTGCTGATTCAGGGAGGTCTCTAGGCTTGAATCAGGAATCTTCCCATGTGGAATTGCCTTAGAGAGCACCACGTTTTACCACTATGCCTCCATCTTATCCCCTTGTGTTTTCTTTATAGGATGATTTTGTACTATAAATTCACTCTACTTAAGAGATATATATTGATTCTATTAGCCTATTTCTATTTGAGTGCACTTTCATAGTTCATGTCTTTCATGGAATTTGGCTATTCATCTAAATTGTACAATTCGTTGGCATAAATTTGGTCATAATTACATGACCCTTGTTATCATTTTACAATGTATGGGAATGCTAGTAATATTTATTTACTCGTTCCTCAATTGGTAGACAGTTTCGCTCTTCAGTTTGATGCAGCGCCTAGTAGTTTTTTTTTTTTTTTTTGATATTTTCAAAGAATCAAATTTTGTTTTCATTCATTTTTAATCATTTTGAATTTCATTGATTCCTACTCTAGTCTTTATTATTAACTTCCTTCTGCTTGCTCTGGGTTTAATTCACTTTTTTTCTAGTATCTTAAGGTGAAACGTCAGATGATTTAAGAAGTTTCCTTTTTTCTAATAAAGCTACTTAATACTGTAAGCATATCTCTAAACTCTCTTTAGTCATCTTCCACAAATTTTGATTTGTTATTTTTTTTTTTGAGAGAGAGAGATTTTTTGATATAGGGCACATGTGCTCACCAGAGAGACAGAGAGACAGAAAATGAGAAATCATCCCCCAGGGGGAATGGCCACACTACTATCCTTTTTCTTCCATTCTCCTCTCAAGATTTTGGGCAAGCATGCACACATGCCTGGTGTGAGTCTTAAGCTGCTGGGTCTGACACTTAGACCATGGTTAACTATGTGAGAGTCCAGCAATGTAACCATTGTAACCAGCCATCTGCTGGTCCCTGTATTTTCATTCATATTTAAATCAAACTATTTTCTGATTTTTCCTTATGATTTATTCTGTAACCCATGGATCTAGAAAAAAATTGTTTAATTTCTAAATATTTGAACACTTTCTAGGTACATTAATTTTTTTAATGTTGTAGTCTAGAAACATACCTTGTATAATATGAAGATTTAAATTTGTTTAAGTTTGTTTTGTGGGCCCAGATATGATTTATCTTGGTGAGCATTCCAAGCTCATTTGAGAACAATGTGATTCTGTGAATGATTGTTATTGCATAAATGTCATTTAGTTCAAGTTGGTTAACATTACTGTTCAAATTACCCATATCATTAATGATTTTCTGTCTACTTGTTCTATCATTGTAGACTTGTGTATTTCTTCTTTCAGTTCTCAGGTTTTTTGTTTTTTGCTTTTGAGAAGAAGGGAGATTTTTCTCCTTGTAGCTGGCTACAAGGAGACAGCAAGTACCATCAAACTGTCTCTCCAGTTTTCAATTTTCTTCAAAGTATTATTTTTCTTGTTTTATGCCAGAGGGAGTATGCATATGCATAAGACAGGGAAGGGAGAGCAGGAAAAGAGAGAAAGCACACACACCACCAGTGTGACCTGGTCGCACAACAATCTCCATCCTGTCAAGATCAAGGGACATGCACATGTGCTCACTGTGTAAGCCACTAGGACCAAGATTTGAACCCTGGACAGCCATATGGGATCTGTCTTCCTCTGCCCAGAGTTTAACCACTGTGCTATGTGGCTAGCCCTTTCTTAAGCATTTTAAAGAAAAATTGCTTATATATATATATATATATATATATATATATATATATATACACACACACACATTTAGAATTTTTTTATTAAATGATTTCTTTATTATACTGAAATGTCATTTTTGTTCCTGATAATATTCTTTGTTCTGAAGTGATCTTTGTTTTATTAAAATATCCACTGTCTTTTTCTTTTCATTAGTGCTTCCATGGTATATGATTTTCTATCCCTACCATAACTTAAATAAAGAACAATTTTCTTGTATGCAGCATATAGTAGTCTTGCTTTTTTGTTGGAGTTTTTGAGCCATTTTCATTTAATGTAATTATTTATATGTTTTATTTAAATATATAATATTTCTATTTATTTTCCCCTAGTTTGGGCTATTCTTTTTTTTTTTTTTTAATTCTTATTTTTCCTTCTTTGGTGATCAATGTATATTCTTTTTCTGGTATTTTATCTCTACCCTTATATGTTTTGGCCATCCTAAGGAAATAAGATGAACTCTCACCCAAAATTTGCTTCATGTATTGAGATTGGTGATGCTGTACAGACACCAAGAGGGTAAGAAAAGAATTATTTTTCTCTTTTGAGGATTTCTAGGTAGAGCAGAGAAACACAAGCATGTCTGAAAATGGTTTGGGAGAGCACAAAAAAGAAATTAACTTGAAGTTTTTAGACTAGTTAGGAGATGGGGCTGGGGAAAATCCATGTCACTGGGCCAAAGTTAAAGTGTCAGTAACTCATCTTCTCTCTAGATATTCTTGAAGGAGAATATGTCAGTTGCTTCTTCTAGCTTCTGGTGGCTTTGAGCACTCCTTTGTTTTTAAATGCAGCATTCAAGTCTCTGCCTCTGTGGTAACATAGCCTGCCCCACCCCCCACCCCCCATCTGGGTCAAATGAGTTTATCTCTGGGTCAAATTTCCCTCCCATAAAGGAGTTTATACCCTTTTAAAAGGATACCCATGATAACATTTAGGGGCCACTCATATAATCCAAGATTATCTCCTTATCTCAAAATATCTCATTTAATCACACCCACAAAGCTCCTTTTCGCCATATAAAGTAAAATTTCTCCACTACAGGGGTTGTACTATGAATATCTAGGGGAGGGCATTATTCAGCCTACCAAATTGTATAATAAGTATTTAGGCAATGATTTTAAACATATTACTCACTGGATGAAGAATCATAGGGCTGGGTTACAAATCCAGCTGTCATAATTCCTTTGCATTTCTAGAAGTCAAACTGTTGTCATCTTCTCTACTCCTCTAGAGTAGCCTAAAATCCTTACAATATTTTTCCAACCCATCATTGCCATTTATTATTACTTACAACACAAATAATCAGTGTTAATATTAATTCCTACAAATAATTTATTCTTTCTGGATTATTCCAAGATCTGTCAACTTCTCATTAGTGAAGGTATGAATAGCGGCAATTTCTCTCAATGAATTAAAAATTGTAGGGACCAGCAATTAGCGTAATGGCTATGTCGCTGGACTCCCATGTAGTCGACCACTGTTCAAGTGCCGGACCCAGTGGCTTAAACTCGTGCCGGGCGCGTGTGCATGCGTGCCCAAGATCCCAAGAGGAGAATGGAAGAGAAGGGATTGCAGTGTGACCGTCCCCGCGGGGGGTGATTTCTCGCTTTCTATCTCCCTGTCTTTCTCTTTCTGGCAAGTACACGTGCCCTATAGCCAAAAAACAAAGAAAAAAAAAAAAAAAACCTCTCCAAAAAGAAAAAAAAATTGTATACATCTTCTTGTCAATGAAATGTCTCACAAGTGATCTTTCTTGCTGAGTTTTTTTCTGAAGAAAAGAATTGTACTTCAGATATTCTTTTTTAAGTATCATTTTTCTTTTATATTATCTAGGAAACCACAGTGATTGACTTTTATTTCTAGCCACTTTATAATTAGACTTTTCAAATGACTGTTTATAAAACAAATTTGTGTTACCTCTGCAAGAAGGCTGTCTCTTTTTCTTGATCATTACGTTTAACATCACAGATTGAGAAAGTTCAGCATAGAATGATTCCAGAATTTGTGAGCAAAGACTCAGAGTTTCTGTATTGACTGTTCCATTCTCTCAGTTCAAGTTTCCTAATCTGTAGAATGAAGACGGTTATAATAAAACTTATGAAACAACATAAGGGAATTCCATGAAATTAGTAATTTTGTAAAACATAAATTACCATTCAAAGTATAATAATGGTCATCTTTAAACTATCATCATAGGTGTTTTTGAAACAGGGTTTTACTTCAAATAACTTTATTCATTAATTTTCATTTAGTAATTTAAAGCAGAATATTGCACTGCATATTGGACACTCTTAGTGCTCGAGACACACAGTGAATAAAGTCAACTAAGGCATTGTTTTCTTTGTACTTACATTCTAATAGACACCATTAAGTTCTAAAGTCCTATCTTGGGAGACCACTGCTACGAAATTTGCCTTTGGGACGGCAGGTGACATGGTGATTAAGGTGCTGGACTGCCACATGACTGACCATGTTTTGAGTCCTGGACCTGGCGACTTGCTTTTTTGTTTTTCCCCTCTCTCTCTCTCTCTGTCCCTCTGGTGAATTTAAAAAAATAATGATAATAATCAAAAAAATTAAATAGTTCTCTTTAAAAAAAAAAAGAAATTTGTCCTTGTTCTATTCTGTTCTAGTTTATAGAGAAGTCATATATGCACTATTTTTTTTTCATTTATTCAGCAAATAATTGTGCATCTACCATGTGTCAAGATCTTCTACAGATGCATTTATAAAAATGACATCCCCTTTCCCCAAATGCAGTAGGTAAAGTAATACATTGGCAATACTACCAGAAAGAGAAAAAGGAAGAGTGAGGCATCCTATAAGAGCTCCTAAGAGAGAGTGTTCAGTCCAGGTCAGTAAGTCTTCTTCTCAAAGGACATAACACCTAAACCAGGTCCTGGAGACTTACACAGGATCCATGAGGCAGAGGTCAGACAGACATGTGGCTGGTAACCCTCAAGATCAACAGTAAGTTGAAGCATTCTTGTAGCCATAGGTGAAAAACTATGGCTATTGAAACTATCTTTACTAGGTAAAACCAAGCAGGTGTTTCATTGCAGAATTGTTTTTGCCATTTGCCTTGATACATATTTCTAAGTGACTGGCCTATAGTTTCTTATACTTCCTTTTACTAATAATAGAAAGCTAACTAAGACAGAGCTAAGAGTGCTTATAAGAGACAAATGAGATTCAGCCATGAGTTTTGGCAGTGGCAGGAATTAGAACTCAAACCAGTCAATTCCGTTCTGTTCACTAAACAGATTTTTTTTAATTTCTAATCTTACCAATTAACCATATTACTTGGAAAATTGCTGACTGACTTTGTTTCCTTGATGCTGAACATTAATTGTACTGAATGTTTATTTGGGTAAAATATGATTTTTGTATACCTGCAATTTTATTTTTGAGTACTCTTAAAATCATTTGATGATTCTTTACTTTAAAATAGACATATTTTTCATGTCGCAAAAAAGTTGAATTTTGTTATAAAATTAACTATCTAGGACTCAAATTTCTATATGAAAAAAGTTTATCTACATTATGTCTGGATTTTATGTTCTATAATTGCTTTCCAAATTAAATCATTTTTATGATGGTGTGTGATTTTTATCACCCTTTCATGTGCTGTTTATGTTGTATTGAGGATTCTCAGGAGCGTGGTACTGGTAGAAATCTGACAGTTTTATTTCCTTGTTCACAAAGAGCGCATTATATTTTTCTTTATGGAAACATGGGCAGTGATTACCCACTCATTTGTGGGCTGAATGTAAAATCTGCTTTTATTATGACTTTTGCCTTTGGTAAAGTTTTTACCCTTTGATTCAGTCTCAAAAAGCTGTACTGAGATGGTTACACGTACTGATGAATTGAAATAAATGACCAATCCCATAAAGTATTCAGTTTGTGTGAGGGGTTGTTTCTGAAACAGAACAGTCCCCTTCCCTCTCTGTGGGAGTGGTGACTCTTCCTCCCTTCATTTGAAATATTAAGAATGGCCTCAGTTTAGGTGATTCTCTACAAGAGGAGCTGGTTCTTAGAGCTTCCACCAACACCTCTCCCCTATCATCAAGGGGCCTGATGCCTTCACATTTTACTGATATAATTTGTTTTCATCCAAATAGCACCTGAAATCACTGTGATGAGCTTTATTTTTAAATCAAACATACTCTTTCTCCCAAAGAGATTTAAACTTTCCCTTTTATTGAGATAGTGCACCAGGAACTATGGTGCCAGAGCAGAGAGCTCTTACCACAACAAGAAAGAACTCCAATGTTAAACATTTGGATTGGAGAGACAGAAACCAACAATACGCTACAGACAGTTTCAGCATTTGGATAAAACAAAATTTCTAGTGAAAATCAACTGATGAAGAGCCAACACTGAAAGGCAATGTTTCCACCAACAAAAATTTAGCATTGTGCCAAGTAATAAGGGCACTGAAGCAAGAATCAATTATGCCATAGTAGAACAAAATGGAACAAAAGCAATGTAGGAGACGAAGAACTGGGTTCAAATGAGATGAGGGCAGTTTTTAGCCCCACTAGTTAACAGTTATCACCTGTTTCTCCCAGAAAAGAAAGTGGAAATTTATATCATATCTTGTCATATAGTTTATATCCTTTAATTTTCTCTGTAAGGGTCTATTCATTTCCATTTGAGTCTATAACAAATTACCATGAACCCAGTGGCTTAAAACAACATAAATTAATTATCTAACAGTTGCATAGGTTTAAAATCCAGGGCTTTGTTCCTTTAGGAAGCTGTAAAGAAGACTCTCTTGCTTCTCTTTTCTCAGCTTTTTCTAGCTGCCTACCTTATCCTGGCCTCTGCTTCCATGTTCTCATCTTCCTGTCTGGGTCTTGCTGATGATGACTCATGGTTGGGCACACTCAGATTCCCTGACTTCAAGATCCTTATCATAATCACATCTGCAAAGTGGCTCTACCATGTAAGGTAACATATTTACAGGTTCCCAGGATTCTGATGCAGACATTTTTGAGGGGCTATTCAATCTGACATAGTGGAGCCAACTCTCAGCAGGCCTTACCACAGACTGAGTATGAGGAAGAGTCAGCAAACCCTTCCCTCCATCTTCACAGTTTGGTGTGGCTCTAGCTTGGATCAAATGCACTTGCAGTGTCCAAGAGTCACATCTACATAAAGCAGCATCCTCCTCAACATTAGTGACATTTCTTTTTATTCCATATGTGCTACAGCTACACATTACACAACACATTTCTTATGCAAGTAACTGCTATTAATTTTGAAATGAATAAACCCAAGGACACAGCTTTTGTCTCAGGAAATGAAGACTTCCTTCCTTAAATGCTGAACAGCACTTGTTAGACAGGTTATTAATTCACTTATTAACCCATGAAGTGTCTGACCCATTAATTCTAAATAACATCAAATAAATAGTATTAAATGCTCCTGTGAAATCAATGGGCACTAAAGTAATTACTCTTTCCTGAATTACCCATCACTATTTTGAAATGATATGAAAACAGTTAAGGCTTAACTCATTCTTGGTGAGCACATATTGACTCCTAGTGATCACTACATTCTTTTCTAGAGGTTTGCAAGCCTTCTATTATTATTTTTGAAAATAATGATTTTACTTAACTTTTTATTTGTTTGTTTTAATTTGACCAGAGAAAGACAAAGCAAGAGTGAGAGATGGGGGAATTGAGAAAGCAAGCCACCAGGTCTGGGACTCAAATGGCAGTCAGCCATGTGGGAGTCCAGTGCCCTTAACTACCACACCACCTGCTGGGCCCTGCAAGCCTTCTATTATTGAAAAAAAAAAATTCAATCCCAAATGCTGATAGGAATTAAAATTAGGGCCAGCCAATGGCGTGATGGTAAAGGTGACTGGACCTTGCATGTTTGACTGCACAGTTTGAGTCTCAGACTGGCAACTAAAAAAATACACTGGGCACATATACATATAAGCCTGAAATCTTAAAAAGAAAATGGAGAAGAAGGAACTGCAGTAGAACCATCTCTCATGGGGAGTGCTTTCTCTCTCTCTCTCTCTCTCTCTCTCTCTCTCTCTCTCTCTCTCTCTGGCAAATTCACACACCCTCTAGTAAATTTGTAAAAAAAGAATTAAAATCAAGTTATTTAATTTATACTTGCTGGCGTTGTCATGTATTTCTTTAAAATTGGAATAGTATACATTGGTCTTGAGTTTTCTTGCACCTCTCTTAGAAGCCATGACCTATAAGTTTCTAATTATTAGTCTATATAGTTAGAATATTCATTTTTGTCATCTTTTCTTCTCTCTCTGTAAAGTTTACCTCATCACTTTACCTGTGTTCTTGACTTCTTAGTTCTTTTCTTATATTTCTGTTGTTCTTTGATAGTCATCTTTTATTATATGTCTCTCTTTATATCTTTTGTAAAAGTATTTTATGCACCTGGACTTAGAATGAAATACTTATGCAACCACCTTTTCTTTAGATGTCTTTCTTTTGCCTTTTTCATTGAACTTTTCAAAATTTTGAACAGTCAGAATTATATTTACAGAACTTTTTACCCTTCATCATCTATTTGTCTTTCAGACTCCCTAGGAAGCTTTTTAGCAATTGCCTGTTACAGTCTAGGGGACATGAATAACTATAAGCCCATTGTTTCTTTTCTTTGTTATTAAGCATTTACTGTTACACTATAAATCAATTTTCTTTCTCAGTTAAAATCAAGTCCAGGATGGTATTTTCTTAATTTATTCTCTTACTTTCTCTGTAATAATATAGTCTCTAAATTTATAATAAAATAGTCTCTTACTTCTCTGTAATGAAAATGATCAACTCCCCTCTTTTTTAACCAAGCTAGACTTCCAACAGACTTTAAGAGGGTTGAATTCTCCTGTGACACTAATACACATCTTTATAACTTTTCATAAGAAAACTTATTTTGTCAGTTGAGGGGGGGTCTATGAAACATCACATGATATCATTTAGAGTTATCTCTCCATATTATTCAATAGCCCAATGGTGGAAACTCAATTTCATAAGTTTTTATACAGTTGAAATAGATTTTTCTGGGAGGAGCTACTTTTCAATTCTTTTTAAAAATATCTACTTTTAGTTGCCATATCCCTATTCGAAATCTATTAACATCATGTTTAGTAATGCAAAAAATGTGTTTATTGCTTGACAACACTTTGAGTTCAGTTTATTGCTCATCTTTTATGAGCTAATTATACATCAGTCTAAGATCCAAGAATCTTTCAAGATCTGTTATCATTGCTCTTTTCACTTGATAATTTCTACTCACAATAATTATTTTAAAACAAAAAAGGTATCATTGCACACAGCTGATGTTAAATAAAAACTATCAATAAAACTAAATATACCCTGTCACCATAGTGGAATACCATGGCTATCTAAAATAACAACTATGTGGATGACTTGTGACATGAAAATAGTTACAGTTCTGTATATGGAAAAATGTTACAAGAAAGAAGCAGACCACCATACTGATACCAAGTATGTGGGAAAGGAGGGAAAATACACACACACACACACACACACACACACACAGCACTTAGAAGACCATTTGGAGACTATTTGGAGTTGTATCATGAATACACATACACACACACACACACACACACACACACAGAGCACTTAGAAGACCATTTCGATTTGGAGTTACAACATGAATAGCAGTGTGGGATATGTTCAAAAGATTAAGATGTTGTTCAAGAGTTTAAGATATCTAAACTGCAACTTTATCTTGTAACTGAGAAGTCCTTATCACATTTCTTTAAGTACCCAAAGACAAGAGACAACTATTCAATCACTCTACTCCAATAACATCATTAACTGAGCCAAATATAATAGCTGAAACTTTGAGGTTCTTATACAGTGAACTGAGACCAAGGAAAAGATACAAATATATTATATATATAAAATATATTTATATGCATTTATATTTACATTTATATTTATTTTTATATATTTATTGTTTTTTGTCTCTGTAATATATATCCTGAAAAGAGCAAATATTTTAATTGAGTATTTTGTAAATTTTTAAAATGCAGCCAAAACTAACCTGCATCAGAATTATCCAGTGAGTTTGTTAAAAGTGAATTTTCTGGGGCTTGCTCTACCATTTGGTGGTCAAGTCAGTTGGATCGCACATGGCCGACTACATGGTTTGATTCTCAGTGGCTTAAGAAACACACCAGGCACATGTGCATGTGTGTCCAGGGGCCTGAAATGAGAGAGAGGTAGAAGAGAAGGGATTACAATGTGGCCATTCCCCTTAAGGAGTGCTTTCTCTTCTCCCTCCCTCTATTTCGCGCTCGCTCGCCCTCCCTCCCTCTCTCTCTCTCTCTCTCTCTCTCTCTCTCTCTCTCTCTGGTAAGCATATGCACCCTCTAGCCAAAAATGAAAGAAAAAAAGTGCATTTTCTTGCTTCTTACCAAGACCTACCCTTATTGTTATAAATGCTGAAACTTGAAGCCTGACACTCTGCTTTTTCAACAAGTATCTCAGTTGAGTCACAGAAATCTTAAATCTTAAGAACTGTAGCATTATCATGAAAGATTTCAAGAGATACAAGAATCTTTAAATCCTGAGCATATAATCACTTTTCTGAGAAAAGGACTCAAGGCTATCATTAGATTTTTCTTGGGTTCATGACTCCCAAAAGGTAGACAGAACCAGGAGAATTGTTCAGGTATCTCTCTATGAGCATTCTTTTTCATAATTAATATAGACCAATACAAGTTTTGGATGGCCCAGCATGCTTTAAGAAATGAAAAATGAACTCTTCTTCCCAACTTTTTCTTGAAGAGCTAGTTTTTCAGGAATGTTTGACAAACAATCTTTGTCATCTTTTGATTCTGATACAATGTACTTATGGAAAGAACAAGGGAAAAGACCTATTGGTCACACAGACTGACCAAGTTTGGAATGTGTTTGAGTTTAAAAGGTTTGATTTGCAA
Source organism: Tupaia tana (assembly GCA_026018925.1). Classification (NCBI taxonomy): domain Eukaryota; kingdom Metazoa; phylum Chordata; class Mammalia; order Scandentia; family Tupaiidae; genus Tupaia; species Tupaia tana. The sequence goes on along the minus strand of JAKSZU010000020.1, from coordinate 17,930,732 downwards.
TGGTGATAAGCCCTGATTTAATAATGCAGGATTTGAGTTTTGTCTACCATCTGTAAAAAGTATTTAAAATTTTTTCCCTAACAAGTATCTTTGGGTATAGAAATCACCATGAAAAATTAGCCAAACTCTACATAGACATTAAATAGTAATTTATGTCACTGAAGACAACAAAAGAGTTTCTCCTTTATGAATAGAAATTTTCAGATGGTAGATGTCATTTGGACAACCAAATCTATGACAATGAAAATATCAAATTCTATTCAAAGAGACATTGAGATTGTGGACTTCAAATTCAGTAATGATGCTGTAACAGAAGTGACTTCTGGGAAGGGCTTAAATATATTTTCACTTGAAAGCCAGGGAACAGAGTGTGGTCGATTGAAAAATGGAACCACAATATTTTATAGTTCTTTCCACCAAGTGGTAATTTATTTTACCACTCTTTAGATACAAATGGTGTTATAATTTGCTTTGGCTGATAGAATTTAGACATTCCTGGAGTCTGGACTACACTCTCTGTATTCATCTCTTGGAACACTACTACTGCTAGGCAAATTTCAGCTAAACCATAGAGAAAGAGATCACATGGATAAAGAGATTTAGTCAATACCAACCTCGAGGTCCAAGACATGAGAGTAAGATCATCTTAGGCCCTTAACTGACAACTGAGAGGGACCATGACTCCAGCCATATGAGCAACTGCTGGAAGAAGTTACCCAGTTGATCCAAACCAACACAGAAATATTAAATTCTTATAAATTTTTTAAGTTTACTTATTTATGTCTTTAGATAGAGAGCGAGATAGAGGGATCAGTCTCTGTCTGTCTCTGAATCTACCCTTGACAAGGTTTCATCAAACCACCATGTGCGCCCTTCCCTAACCTTCCAGTCAGTCAAAATTGTGGGCGTGGCCACATGTTCACCCATCGTGTTCTCATCAGCCAGGGATCTGAATCTTCTGAAGGCCATCCCATATGGCTTCAGTATCATGCATTAATGCCCTATTACTTGTGCCACGATTACTGAGCCTATATTATTGTCACTCTAAGCCATTAAAGTTTGGAGTATTTTGATACATAGCAATAAGTAATGCATGTTATAATCTGACCAGAGATTTTACTAAAGAAGAGGGAATACATAGCATGAAGATATATTTTGTAGACACTATCTTATTATACAATAGTAGACATGATTTGTTACCCATACCCCAATCAAGGAATTACTTGCTTACCAGCTATGGGGGATGCAGTTAACAAATACCCCCAACTGTTAGATTCTTTAGGGTTTATCTCAGGTGTTGGGAATTGTCTCTTTCAAGGTCCTACCTTTTCGAGGGTAGCCCACATTCAGTATGTAAATGAGGTGAGAATACAAAGTCCCAGCAATCACAGTCTAAAAGGTAAAATGTTGACAAGCAATTCTTGCTCAAGAGCTTCCCATCGGGTTGGCCAAGGCTTTTATTTTTTATTTAATTTTTTTAAATATTGATTTAATTTTATTTCTCATCATTATTATTATTTTTCAACTTACTACAGGACACAGGTGCTCACCAGAGAGAGAGAAAGTGAGAAAGAAAGCTACCAGGTCTGGGACTCAAACCATGGATGGCCATGTAGGAGTCCAGCACCTTAGCCACCACACCACCAGCTAGGCACTGGCCAAGGCTTTTGGATAAGTTCATAGAAAATAGCTAAGGACAGTTTCCTTGGGGAAGTAGATCATGATGGCAAGCATTATCCCATGCTTGGCCTGCCTCCAGGTTTACTCTGATAAGGATTCCCATCATCATGTTTCCTCAAGACTGCTACTGTAAGGTCTGATAGGGAAGTGATGAGCGATGTCTCTTATTATTGGCCAGCTACTCCACTATGTTCTTGTTAGTTAAGCAAAGTCAGTTCTACTTACTGGGTCTTACTGGACTTTTAATTTTACAAAAGTACAATTACAAAATTGGACTTTTAATTGTTACAAAAGTACAAAATAAAAATTATAAGTCAGCCCCTGCCTTGAGACTTTCATTAATTTAAGAAAATCAATTAGTTTTTTTAAAAATCATTTTATTTAACTATACTTTTTTATTATTATTATTTTCCAGTTTGATCAGAGAGAGAGAGAGACAGAGAAAGAGAGAGAGGGAAAGTGAGAAAGCCAGTCACCAGGTCCAGGACTCAAACCACGGTCAGCCATGTGGGAGTCCAGAACCTTTAACCACCATGCCACCTGCTTAGTTTTATGGTAATAATATTGAACTACCTGCCCGCTCAATGTTATTCAAATCATGTAATCTTCTACTCATTCGGATGATGGGTATGTTATCCTTAGGCAAAAAAAAAAAATAAATAAAACATCAACAAACCTGAAGCTCACTTTCTCAAGGTCATGCAAGTAGTAAATGACATGAAAAGGATTTGAACCCAAGACTCTCTGACTCTTAAGTCCATGTTCTTTTTGCAGCATCATTGCCTCTTATAGAATAAAATATTGACTAGAGGAGAGTACAATGTAATGCAACTGTTTGAAGAAGGGGCATTTTCCTATTTTGTAACATTTCAACCATATAAAACTTTCCTTAGCACGAAGAAGTAAGAAAGAGAAAAAATGACAGAGATAGTGTGTCCTAGAAACTAAAGAAAATAAGGGGGAAAAAAGGAATTAAAATAATTGACTGTATGGAGGAAAGGGAGAGCAGTGTTACCAATATGAAATGATGGATAAAATTCCTAATGTCAGGCAAATTTGAAGAAAATGAGCCCAAGAGCTCCAAAACTCTGACATATAAGAATTTAGAGCCATCTTCTGGAATTGGAGGACAACTAGGAAATATTTTACACGGCCTTAAGTGAATTTAAGCAACTCATTCCATAGAGATAGTACTGAATAAAAATACAGAGCTACAAAGCACAAAGCACATTTAAGTGTCTCTTTCATGAGTAGCACCCAGATCCTTCATGACTTAGTGAGGGAGCCCAGAAGTTTGGGGCTGGGGTGGAAAGGAAAACCCATAATGCTGAGTTCATAAATCCCTTCTGTGGTTCTTTCCCAGAGGCAGAATCCTGAGCAGACTGGCCCTCACCCTGGCCTACTTTAGCAATTCTTCTATTCATTTGCTTGCTTCTGGGAGAAAGAATATGCTGCTCTGGCAAAATTTGTCCTGACAAGGCTTTGGATTCAATTTCCAAACACTGAAAATAATCTCCCTTTCTTTCTTCCTTAAAGACAAAGCTTGTCCCTTTGTCTCAAGGTCACTTGCACAGTGTGGTCCAGGGTAGACTTGGTCTAGAAGCAGCTGAGCCCCTCAACAGCTAGAACAGACTCCCTGGAAGCCTGCAGTTGCCTCCAGCTTGGGTTTAACCCTTTGATTTCTTCAATACAAATCTAATCTATGCCCCTAAATTGTGCCTGTGGTGAAGGGGGTTAAATGTTTCATTTTCACTCTATCGTTGGTACAACAGATTTTTGTTCTCTCTTCATCTTATACCCCTCCCCTCTAGGGCTAAAGGCTTGAAGTTTAAGTCTCTCTTGAAGAAACGGCCATGCTTCATTTACTCCTGCAGCAGCCAGACTGCTGTGGATGTCATGCTTCTGATGAGACATTAAATCAAGGTAAACATTAATCCCCCAGGCTGGAGCATCTATAAAGACAAGAAAAATGTGACTTCACCTCCCAGGAAACACCGCAGCCAATTCAGTCCTTCCACCTTGCTCCAGACCCCACACCCTCAGAGTTAATTATAAAATATTCCCCTCGAGAACAGAGTAAAATCCATATTTAATTTGGTGGAGAAAATATTTTCACAAATTTTTCCTGAACACAAATACTTCTTGGGAATAAAAGAAATATAATTGAGTGCATCAAAAAAAGTACTTCTGATTTTAACAAAGACCAATAAAATCTATATTCCCGCATGATCTGGATGCAATACACTGAGATGCAGGATATATGGGCTATCATGTAATCCAGTTAAGTCACCCCAAAATAGCAAAACTGGTTTGAGAAAAGATCAAGAAGGCGCCAGTTCAAGATTGGCATTTCAGGCGCTCTTCCCCCAGATACTTTCATTTTTCAGATTTCAATCTAATTTTCCTAGAACTTTGATGTTAGGTAAAGACATAATTTAATTTTTTTTTATTTACTAGCACTATTCATTGGGTAATTCTTCTTAGTTGTTAGAGAGAGAGATTTTTGCTATACTATGTGTGTGCACGCCAAAGAGACAGAGAGACAGAAAGTAAGAAATCACCCCCCAGAGGGCATAGCCATAGTGCAATCCCTTCTCCTCCAGACTCCTCTCAGGGTCTTGGGCATGTACACATGTGTGCCCAGCATGAGTTTTAAAGCATTGGGTCCCGGACTCAAACAGTGGTCAACCTTGTGTGAGTCCAACGACATAACCATCAGCTGGTCTTTTTGTTTCTTTTTTTAAACACTGAAAAAACATAGGCATTAGCTGCTTGACTTTCAATTCCATCCCATTGTTCTGCCCATTGATCCCCACATCAGTATTACAATGATTGATTATTGTGGTCTACATTATATCTTAATATCTTATAGCCCAAAGAGTGGATGCATCCTCTGGCTGTTAAAAACAACTATACCATATACAATCACTAACCCTAAATTGATCATAGTTCTGCATGTAACACCCAAATGTATAAAGTGTCCAGACATAAAGAAAAAAATGCTTATGCCTTTGAATTTAACACAAATTTTTTAGATTAAACACAAAAAGTATAAGCTATAAAAAAATAAATAAATTGCACTTCTTCAAAATTAAAAATAGCTGTTCTTTGAAAGAGATTGCTAAAAAAATGAAGATAGGTCACAAACTGTGAATAAATGTTTCCAAAATACAATTTTGATAAAGAACTTGTATCCAGAATATGTAAAGTATTCCCACAATGTGAAATACTCTTTTTGTTTTGTTTTGTTTTTGTTTTTGTTTTCCTGGAGAGGTTTTTTGCTATAGGGTGCATGCGCTCGCCAGAAAGACAGAGAGAGACAGAGAGACAGAAAGCAAGAAATCACCCCCCAGGGGGAATGGTCATGCCGCAATCCCTTCTCCTCCATTCTCCTCTCAGGATCTTGGGCACGCACGCATACACGCCCAGCATGAGTTTAAGCCACAGGGTCTGGGACTTGAACTGCGGTCAACTACATGGGAGTTCAGCAACATAGCCATTACACTAACTGCTGGTCCCCAATGTGAAATATTTTAAAAATGACATAATAAATAATGATAAAAAAAATTTGGTCAGACACTTCAGTGTGATACATGGATGGCAAATAAGCACATGAATAGATGCTTAACATTTTTTATTTTGATACTACAATAAGATACCACTGCAGGCCTATTAGAATTATTCAAAAAAATTTTTAAATATGAAAATATTAATGGCTGGTAAGGAAACAAAACCATGGGGATTCTCCTTGTTAATGAGTATGCAAAATGGTCTAGCCACTTTAGAACACGGTTTGGAAGTTTTTTATAGTATTAAAAATGTATTTACTATACAATACAGAAATTCTACTCAAGATGGTCATCTTTTTGTTTTAGTTTTGTGGTTACACAAGACAGAGAGAGAGACAGAGAAAATGAGAAATCAGCTCCCAGGAAGATGGCCATGCAGCAGTCCATTCTCCTACAATATCCTCTTGGAATTTGGGGCACACACGCAGATGTGCTGAGTGTGATTTTCAAGCCACCTGATCTGGAACTCGAACCAGAGAGTTGACCATGTTGTAATACAGTATCTTACCTTTATGCCACCTGCTGGCCCCAGCAATTCTGCTCTTAGTCATTTACCCAAGAAAATTGAAAATATATCTATGCAAACACCTGTAGACAATGATTTATTGTGGCTTTCTTCATAATCATCCAGATCTGGAAACAGTCCAATTGCTCATAAACTAGTGAATTGATAACCAAATAATATATCCATACAATGAAATACCATTTATCAATAAAAAGGAACACAATACTGATTCTTGTAATAAAATAGGTGAATCTCAGATGCATTAAGGTAAGGGAAAGAAGACACCAACATTCAAAAGGCTCATTCCATTTATATGACATTCAGAAAAAGACAAAAGTACAGAGACAAAGATCTGTTTTTGCAAGAAGGATAGAATGGGAGAAGGGGATTGATAACAGAGGAACAGGAGGAAAGTTTCTGGGATGATAGCTTGGTTATGGTGTTGGTTATACAACTTAAGCACTGATCCAAACTCATGCCACAGGTCACCTAAACAGATTGAAGTTTACTGCATGTACATTAGCCTTTCATAAACCTATCTTAAGATAGGGAGAGGTATTTGTTGCCACAAACATTTGAAAAGTCTGAGTGTTTTCTGATTTCAGGTGTACCAGGGTTTTATACATAACAATGTCTTTGGTTCTTTGTTGTTTTCTTTGCTGTTCTTTCTTCCATGTTGGCTTACTGCTTCCAAGCGATGGTACCCACTAGTTGTTCTCACCTTGCAATGGTCTTTAGAGTTCAAAAATTCAGTGCTAGGGACCAGCAGTTAGCGTAATGGCTATGTCGCTGGACTCCCACATAGTCGACCACGGTTCGAGTCCCGGACCCAATGACTTAAACTCACACCGGGCGCATGTGCGTGTGTACCCAAGATCCCAAGAGGAGAACAGAGGAGAAGGGATTGCAGTGTGGCCATCCCCTTTGGGGAGTGATTTCTCGCTTTCTATCTCTGTCTCTCTCTGTCTGTCTGGCAAGCGCACGTGCCCTATAGCAAAAAAACCTCTCCAAAAAAAGAAAAAAAAATTCAGTGCTAGATCCTCTTTCTTTCCTGCAAAAATAGTAAGTCCACACCCAAAGGGCCCTGATTAGCCTTATATAGGTCTTGTACCACCTTAGCCCACCAATATCTGAGCCCTGGGAAAAGAGATACTCTGATTAAGCACTTGAGTCATTTGCCCATCCTTGTGGCAAGAGAGACAGTCACATCACCATCACCTGGCATAGTAGAAGAACAGATTCCAAAATTAAGGAGAGTCAAGCAGCAAAATGACAGATGTGCTGATATCCTTATTCTTTATTACTGCATTCCAGGGTATGTCAGCTACTCTTGTCATATGACAATACCCAGCCAGGCCGCCTTCCTTCAAGCTGTGTTCTAAGGAATCTTTATAGCATGTTTTCCAAATCTCAACTTGTAGTATTATGCTTTCACTTAATAATAGATTCTATGCATACTTCTCTTAACCTGCCCCTTTTTCCACATGAGCCCAGCCTTGTGTGTTTTAGTTGGAACGGTCTTTCCATGCTGAGAGACTGACTCTAACGTGAAAAGGATTTGACTTTATAGTCAGTGATTTTTACCTGCCACTTTGCTGACAACCATCCTAGGAAGTAACACTGCTGCCCACACCTGCCTGGTTCTCATTTGACTCACTCAGTGGCTGTCCTGATAGAGCAACAGAAGACAAGACCTACAAGTGAGCTAGACTGACCTGCATAATTAATCTCACCAGGCAATTTGGACCCATGTACAGTGCTATCCCTGAACTGCAGAGACCGATTACACTGTCTGAGGTTTTTTTCAGACCCATCGGTAAGCATGCAGTTATAATTTTGGAAGAAATATTAGAGACTATTGAGCAAACAGCCTAATTTTACAAATGAGGAAACAGAAACCCCGAAGCTTCTTGTCCAAGAGCTGGAACTAAAGACCTGACCTCTCTACCCACTGCTGTGTGCCATCACTACTAGTTTCTGATGTTGTTCTTGTTCTCAGATTTCTTTCTGTTAACAATTTGTCTATAAATACTTATGCAACTAATATGTACATATTTTGAATGCAAATAAATCAAAGTTGCCACCCATTTACTACTAGATTGCGGTGTTAGCATATTATCCCGAGAGAACAGAGTTTGGCGAGCTTTGGAGTCAGAAAGGGTTAGGTTTAAGTCTTGATTTCAAAAACTATTAGCTGGATGACCTTGGCAACTTAGCCTTTTCTTGTCTATAAAATGGGAATAATACATAGTATCTCATTCATAGGAATAGTGTGTAAAATAAATAAGGTTTTTAAAACAGCATAAAAGCTAGTCTACCTAGCAAAGATTAGCTAATACTTTAGTAGCTTGTCCTTTTGGTCTCTATTTCTGTATCTATCCAAGAGAAAGAGTTTCAAAAGAGAATAGAGAATATTACAAATAGTAGGACTCATAGAACTAAAAGATTTCATTTAATGCTGCTGAAGAAAACACTGGTATCTTATACCCTATATTGCTGTGAGAGATTTGGGGACAAAGAAAGGAGGATAGTTTCAAGACAAAGCAATCTCTTGAATTTGGCTAGGAAATGGTCAAGTTTACTTCAATATTTTGATCTACTAAGTCCATTTGATAATACAGTGGCCAGAAGATCAGGTTAGAATTTGGGTAGCGAAAGAATTTTGCAGAACAAGAAAGACTAGCCAAAATGACACAGTGGTAGACCTTGTAGAGGTAATCATAGAGAAGGAAAGACAACAGAAATGAAAGGCATCTTGGGTCCAAGCAGGTCAAGGGTCAAGTCTAGGAGATCAACTGAACAAACAGTTGATATAAGTCAGGGCTATGGAGGGTATGACTGGGAGCACAAATCACAAGAATCAGAAAATAAATTAAGGATCTGAATCCCACAGTAAGGAACTAGAAAATAAATTATTGGATAATGAATAGAAATTGCTAGCAAGGGGTCTAGATTCTAGGAAATGAACTTGCTATTGCTTCCAAGGAAAGGATTCCATACAGCTTCTGGCTAGGGCGTGTTCTGGGGCCAGAGTACTATAAAATCTACATCAGGACAGAGGGGAAAGATTTCAGGGCAGGATGGGTGATGAGGAGACAGCACCCTGTTTGTGAAGGAAACTTACAGTCTTCACATGACAACAGACTTTCATAATCCATGTAACTTGAAATACAAATCAAGAACAGGGAAACATGTTTCCAAAATTGATAAAGATATTTTGGTTCATGTGCCCAGAGGCATTTTAAAAATATGGCCTTGTTTTTCAAAATCAAGAAAATAAAAGGAATACATTAATGATAAAGAGGGTATCATACTGAATGCCAACTAATATGTGCATATTATACTACAGTAAATTGTTAGTTTACATGTAACAAAATTAGGCTTTTCTTACCTAAGGATATGTATAAAGTATCTGATTTAAACTTGAATAGGACCTGTCTAGACTGAAAATAAATGGCTCCTTTCCTCCCCCAGAAAGGCCTGTGGTACTCAAGAACTCTCTGAGTATGGAATAATGGTTCTCATTCTTTTGTCTGTCTTGACACATATGATAGATGAGTGCCCATGTATGATACCCTCCAGTAGGCAGAGATATGGTGGCCTGGCCATTCCACATGGCCAACTTCATGGCTCAAGTCCTGGATGCTCTTCCTTGAGGAACACAGGGGAAGCATGAGCATGCATGCTGTAAATCCTGAGAGGAGAATGGAGAAGAAGGGATTGTAGTGTGGCCATTCTCCTTGGGAGGAAGTGAGTGTTTTCTCACTTTCCCTCTTTTTCTCTGTCTCTGTCTTTTTCTGGTGAGTACATGTGCCCTGTAGAAAAGTTAAATAAAAAAATAAATATTTCTAAAAAAGCAGAGGCAAGTATCCACAATGAAAAAAAAAAAGTAGCAATAAGCAAGAAAAGAAAAATAAAAAAGAACAGAAACTTCAAAGGAGATAATTAGAATGGAAAGAAATTCAGTTTCTAAAGAAGGGTCCAGGATAAGAAAGGATTAAACAAGGGAAGTAGAGAAAGATAAAGAACAAATAAAAAAGTCAAATAAATAAAGAACTGAGTAAATCTTTAAATATATTTTGTCTTCTAGTCTCTTCTGATGTAGAAAGTCTATATTTCTGTTATGAGCTGAATTATATCCCCCAAATTTATATTATCATCCTAATCCCCACTACCTCACAATGTGACCTCATTTGGATATAGTATCTTTACAGAGGTAATCAAGGTAATATGAGATAATTATAGTGGGACTCTATTCCAATATGATGGGTGTCCTTATAAAAAGAGGAAATTTGGGAATAGACATGCACATAAGGAAATAGCCATGTGAAGATGAAAGTAGAAGTCAGGGTGATGCTTCTACAAGCCAAGAGACACCAAAGATTGCCAGCAAATTACCAGGAGCTAGCAAGAGGCATGAAGCAGATTCCTTCTGAGAGACCTTAGAAGAAACCAACCCTGCAGATACTTTAATCTTGAACTTTCAGCCTCCACTGTTTAGCCCCCCTAATTTGTGGTACTATGCTTCATTATGTCAGTCCTAGGAAACTAATATAGTTCCAAAGCAGTTGCAGTTGTTCTTAGAAATATGGGCCCATATCTATTTATCAGAGAGATAGCTCTTTCTGAGGGTTGAGAAATTGGAGAAAATTGGGGGCTGTAGGGTAGGCAGGGAAACACCAGCTAGATAAGGACTGCCAATTAGTGTTAACTCAATGGAAAAGAAAGAAGGAAAACTCAGACATTTGATTATGTATATCCTAAGCACATTAAAATAATGAGAGGGTTACCAAGTGCTTCTAGGGTTCAGAATTGTATTTCTGGCAATGAGCAGGTCATGCAAGGTGGAATAATAGATAAGCTTGAAAACTCAGGCTCATCCTCCAGCCTGGTTCTCTGCAAGTCTAAAATGCTGTCAATAATGTGAGTTCCTGTAGCTATAATGCTAATTCTCTGGATAAAATAAAAGTAAAATGCATGTTACTTTTTAACTATTCTCTTTGAAAATATGACCAAGTTTAGCTCTGTAATGTATATGGTAATGAATAAAAAAAAATCACCATGCTCATTCTCATTTAAGCCCCTAAATATGAGTCTTCTTTATATACCAATCAAATGGAGAGAAGCAACCAATAGAATTAACGAAATTATAGATTACACCAAAAATTAAATCAGTACAGAAGTACATGGCATATACATATACAATGGTTTCTAAAGCTTGAAAACTAAAAAAAAAAAAAAAAAAAAAAAAAAAACAACAACAAAAAAAAAAAAAACAGGAGAGAAAGAGTGTAAGCTAAAGCAATGAAAAAATGTAATCAACCATCAAAAGGGCATATCTCCAGAAATTACAAGAACTTCTCACACCAGTGCATATAATAAGTAGCCAAATGTCACAGCATATTGTTAGACCAGGTGAACTACACTGAGCTACTGAGCTAATATACTGTTATGTGAAAACTTTACACCATTCCCTAGCCATTCCCCCAAACATCCCCATACCTTGCTGTCCCATAGCAATTTTATACTATCAATAAGATGTAGAGGGCCAGAAGGTGGCATGGTGCTTAAAGCATTGGAATCCCTCAAACCTAGTGGCTTGCTTTCCCACTTTCTCTCTCTCTTGTAAGAGAAATTAAGATTAGTTCACCTATGATAATAACAACACATAAAATTAAATAAAGAATTCTTTAAAAGAAAATAAGATGCAGCTACTGCTGCCTTTAGATTCTAGTTGGTCTAGAAAAGGCATAGAAAGCCGCAATAAAGAGCGTGCTGTCCTGTCTTGAAAGTAAATATGATTGTAATTTTATTGACTGTTATTTTTTTTTTTTTGAGAGGTTTTTGCTATAGGGTGCATGTGTTCGCCAGACAGACAGTGAGAGACAGAGAGAGAGAAAGCGAAAAATCACCCCCCAGGGGGGATGGCCATGCCACAATCTCTTCTCCTCCATTCTCCTCTCGGGATCTTGGGCACGCATGCACACACACCCGGTGTGAGTTTTAAGCCACCGGGTTTGGGATGCGAACTGCGGTCGACTACGTGGGAGTCCATCGACATAGCCATTACGCTAACTGCTTCTCCCTATTGACTGTTATTTCTATAATCATGATTCCCAAACCTGCATCACAGTTCTGAATATATGACACCTTTTTCCTGGAATGTATTCTAGTGACATTACAATCTTCCTCAAATTATCATCCCTTCTGATTTCTTTCTTTTCTTTAGTTTTACTTTTTTGTTTAACCTTAGCTGAATTCATTTGCTAAATTTACACTTCCCATTTCACATTTCTCCTTCTCCAGAACCTCGCGAGTGGTCCAGCACCGGTCTTGGTGACTCTGCCTTCTCACCACGCTCATTGCTTCTGTGCCTTCACCTTTCTTCCTCAGAAAGGACACTTCAATGCTAATATCCTTTATCCATAGCTGAATAGATTGTTCAGGTAGGTTTATGTTTGGTGGGAGTGGGGAAATCAAGCTCCTTCTCAGTGCCCTGAAACATTATTAGTCCTACTCCCATCTCTAAAAAATAATTAAACATCTTTACTTGTTCATTTTCACGACCTTTTTCTTCCCTTACTCTTGATGCTCGGTCAAAAACAGTATGTCAAAATAGTATGCAACTGGGAATTAAAACACCTGGATTTAGGTCCTATTTCTTCCATTTTCTTGCTTTGTAGAAGGAAAGTCCTTTAATTCTTTAGCATTCTTGCCTCTGAACTGAGATGATTACCATCAACTCTGACTACCACACAAAGTTAGCGAGAGAAATGCCCTGAAAAAGACCTGATCTGATGAAAGTAAGAAAAATTAACACATAATGGGGACATTAAATGTTTTACAATCTTGCCTGAGAGATGTTTATGAGCAAGAGACACATGAGTGAACTAAACTCAGTCTATCATAGAAGAATAAGAAGTGTTGGTAAGATAACAGTGGACAGAAAACAGTGTCATAATTTGAAATGTTAACACATGAATGAAACAGATTGTGAGAATAAGAGTATTTCAGGACAGTTTGAGGAGGAGGTTGCTTTACCAAAACAAAAGTTTCTGCTGATGCCACTGTACTTCTCCGGAATTCTATTTCCACTCCTCTCCTATAAGCCAAAATCTTCCTACCTTTCTGATAATTCCAAGCCAACGGTGACCTTACCTTTTCCTGACTGCCCAGAGCACAATCTGTACAATTTATGTAGGCCCTTAATTATCAGTTAATTGTATGCTATCTTGATTTCTATGCCCTTTTTATACATTAATATTCAATAGCTTCTTAGGCTCGGGTAATTTATACAAGTCTATAGAGCTGAACACAGTGTAAGTTACGTATTGAGTATTATCCACCTGTCTTTGCATTCTATCCTACAACAGTTTTAGGTTTCTGCTTCTCTTTTCTAGAGGTATTCTTGTATTTTTCTTAGAAAAGCCAATTTTCTAATTTTTTTCTAGATCTTACTAAATCATTTTCAAAATTAGGCCCTTCCTTTAGTACTTTCATCATAATTTTATTTTCCTTGGTCTGAGTATTTTTTTCATGTTCTCCATGTTGGCTGCTACTCCATGTATAGGAAAGCACTGGTTGAATTCTTTTCTCGGATATTCTGATATCTACACAGTTTTACTAGGATTTCTGTGAATGTCTGTTGGGCTTTCCACTGGCTTTATGCCACTTTGTGACTTTCTGTCACTTTGGACAGGTCTTATATACCATAACCAGCATTGACTCTGTCTCTTTTCTGAACAATATTTTCCTTGTAGAGACAATACTTATATAAAGCAATGTTCCATTCCCCACCTGTCTCCTTATTTCCCATCCTTTATTCTGGTATTACAAGTTTCTAAGAGGATATAAGAGGAAAGGTTTCACAACAATGTGAATATATGTTTTTTTTTTTTTTCTTTTTTTGGAGAGGTTTTTGCTATAGGGCGCGTGCGCTCGCCAGACAGACAGAGAGAGACAGAGAGATAGAAAGCAGGAAATCACCCCCCAGGGGGGATGGCCACGCCGCAATCCCTTCTCCTCCATTCTCCTCTCGGGATCTTGGGCACGCACGCACACGCGCCCGGCGTGAGTTTAAGCCGCCGGGTCCGGGACTCGAACCACGGTCGACTACATGGGAGTCCAGCGACATAGCCATTACGCTAACTGCTGGTCCCAACAATGTGAATATATGTGACACTACTGAAATGCCCCTTATTGGAGTTCAGAAAAGGATACACCAAACTGAAGGCCTCAGAGGCAGCCTGAGAAGAAGAGCTTCATTCTCACCGTTTTCTGCCCATCTGTCTCTTGCCCTTATACTCCCCCAAGGCAAGCCATAGAAACTCTAAAACTATAAAACTCCCCAAAGTGGGTCATAGACCCCTGAACCAACTTTACCCAAAGGCAGCCACAAAACCTAAAAATACAGTTCTAATCTTTCACTCCTTTCTGTGTAATTGTTGTCTGCAAAGAAATTCTCAGACCCACTTGGTCCGATTTGATAAGATCCTCATTAAAGCATGGTCCTATCCCCTTTCTGAGAGTATCAGAAAGGAACGCTGCACAGAGTTCAAGAAGAAACTAAATGAGTAGGCCTTGGTAGGTTTCTGCACTTAGTCCGTTTCTACTAACTCATACCCTTTTGTCTGAACACATTTTTCTCCTTGGCTATCCCTATTTCATCTAACCTAGATAGCTTTTCCTGTATTTTTAGGAATCTTTAATCTGCCTATTGCAAGGGATTTTGGGCAAACCCCAAAAGGCAAATTCCTTTACCCCTATATCACTTAAAAATGGTTGAGATGATAAATGTTCTGTTATGTGGTTTTTTTTTTTTTAACATAATTTGAAAAAAGATTTCTTAAAAACAAAGTGGTCTTTTTTTTTAATTTTTTTATTTATTCCATAAGAGCAAGAGATTGACAGAGACCTCCAACAAGGTCTTTATACCACAATTCACTCCCAGCCTTAGCCAGCCAGGATCCTGAGCATACATGCATGCCTGATAGGTGTGGGCAGACCTGGAAGCACAAACCCAGGACCTTCCCATATGGTTTCAGCATCGCTGAGCATTATATTGCTACTGTGTCACCCTGGCTGGCAAAGAGTGGCCTCGACTGGAAATAAGGCAAGGGAAAAGGGGAGAAGGCAGCATGATGGTTACTTCCAAAAAGCAAGTAGAAAGGCAGCTGCCCACTTGTTTACTTGAAACAGAGCTAGTTCTTATAAACCAAGAGGCAGTCCATGGAGGTTGGGGTGAGAGAAGGAAGGTCTACCTAAATATTTCCGTTGAGCATGATAGAGGCAAACAATTAATTGTGTCTTTTAATCAAATTTCAAAGATGCTCAAGTTATTGGAAAGCCTTCAGATTCTAGTCCTAAATTGATTTTCAGTCATTGTTTTCAGTGTCACTGTGAATTTTCACCTTTGTCTCTATCGCAGGTATTTTTATAGAAAGTCATGATAGACCTTTATTAGGAGGTGCTATCAAGGTGCTGTTTTAGGAGCATCATTTAAGCAAAAGCTTACTAGGAGCCAGCAGGTGACATAGCATTTAAGGTGCTAGACTCACATGACTGACTGGGTTTGAGTTCCAGACCTGGCAGCTTGAAAATCACACTGGGCATGTATGTACCTGTGCCCAAAATCCCATAGGAGAATGGAAAAGAGACAATTGCATGCCCAGCTCCCCCGGGGTGGGGTGGATGATATCTCACTTTCCCTTTCACTGTCTTTCTGGTGAGCCCATGTGTCCTATAGCAAAAATCTTAGAAAACAAAAGAAAAAAAAAAAAGAGAGAAAAGAAAAGAAAAGGAATCTCACTAAGCAAATATATTCCAAGTCAACTTTTTACTTGGGTTTAAATTATTTTAGCTAAGGGAAAAAATGTTGGAAAGGAAAGGAACAGCAGCCTAATAAAAAGTTCTTGAAATTTTTAGAAACCAATTAAAAGGTAGAAGTTATGAAATATCAAGATGAGAAATGAAAGGTTCAAGGCATTTTTAAACATTTAAAGCACAGCCTAATAACACTGAAAAGAAGACATTACAAAGAGCCATCCTGGTATAGTAGCTGCAAAAAGATCTTTATTTAAGGGAATAACTGTCTTCAATACTGGCCTAATGAGGAGTGGATGGTTCATTAGCATATAGCCAACATTCTGTTACAATTTCCAGCTGTGCGGTGAACACAATGAAGAGAGAAAACTAAGACTACTCTCTGGAATTATCAAACCATGTATAAAGCTTATAGATTCTACAAAAAGATACCATTCATTCTACAAATATTTACTATCTACAAGAGCCTGGTCTGGCCGGTTAAATGGTAGAGAACAAGCAACTGCCTCATGGTGTGTGATAACAGAGAATTTTCAACCTTCGTATTACCCAGAGGCCCTCCCCTCTACTTTCTTCTCACCCAAAAGACAATGCTTTCATTAATGCCAACCCACCCATTAGCACTAGTGCTTTATTCATTAACTAGGTGCTGCCTTTGGAGGCAGGAGAAAGGAATCCAATCAGAAAGTAAGTTGCAGCAGGAAGAAGCTATTTAATTTTATTTCATTAAGCTTGATTTTACTGAGTTTATACTACATGATGCCAGGCACTGTGAAATGTGCCTACAACCAGGCATTATCATAGTCCTCAAGCTTGCCAGTGAAAAGGGGAGAACATCGTAGCCTAAGAATCTATATAAATAAGTGAAAATAACGGGCAGTTAAAAATGGACTAAATATGGGAGATGCTGCTCTCGAAGTTCAGGTAGGGGTGCTGTTCCATCACTTCAACTCATATGTGAGCAGTAAGGACAGACTTAGAAACTTGCTCTAACCTACGGGCTAGAGAAGACGGTATAGTCGCCTGCTTCACAAACCTGAATGAAATCATGAGAGCCCTAGGAAGATCATATCCTGATTAGTTCACAATGAAAAGAGAGACCAGGCCCTGACATACAAGAATTGCACCAGTTTTCTGTCCTTCAAGTACACATACTACTCAACATGCACACATCACTAGGTATAACAGAATGTAGTAAGGTCTTATGATGATATAAAATTATGAGTCATCTTAAGGAAAAAATCAACACTACTGTACACTGACTGATAAATGTATTTATTTACTCATAAAATTTATTGAGAACCTTCTGCATGCCAACTTATATTTTAAGAGCTTAATATGTAAAAATTGACATACAATCTAGAGAACCAAACCCAGACCTTCCAGAACAAATCTTCTAGGCCCAACTACTGTAGCACAGTGGTGGAACCCCACTCCACAATGTGGGAAGCCATGTGAAGAATCTCAGAGCAGTTCCGGGTCCACCTGTATACCCTGGGTGCTCTGGGTGCTCCAATGAGCTTGACCTGGCTGGGTATAAGGGCTGGGAGGAGGATCTCTGAATCAGGGTGCTTGTCTCTCTCTTTTTCTCATAAAACAAAGACACTAAAAAAGAAATCTTCCAGATGCTTTATTAGCCATGTGCCCCACCCTACAGGAATGCATCTAAGCTGAAACGAGTCTGCATCTCAATGATTTTGGCCTAGTCTTTGACCTTTGGTTTTCTTGTATTGCCAGTGACATCAAGGATTCTACAAGATATTCACTTGAGACTTCCTGTGTCATTTGAAACCATTACAGTCAGAAAATCAGAATTCATTAACAGGCAGATAATGTGCTTGCTACTATGATATATGGGACTATATTTATCCCGCAGTGTAACATATCTGCTTCATCAGTGCAGGAACAGGACGATCTTTCATCTGGATGAAATAGCCTTGAAAGCTTCGTCACCGCAGTGCAGCAAGAAACTGTTAAAATGGTTCTTCCTAGCCTCTTTCTGCTGATTAAAAAAAAAAAAAAAAAAAAAAAAAAAAAAAAAAGACTGCACCACCTCCCAAGGGCTTCAATGCAGTTGCTATAGCAACACTATATCTGAGTCAGAACTATTAACAATCACCATGGCAACAAGTGTCTCACTTGCCATTTCCAGAAACTCATTGCGTTTGGACTAGAATCATCACAGCATGAAAAAAGGGGTGGGGTTTTCCCCTCACTGGGAAAAAGAAATACTTCCTCCAAATAACTTATCCAATATGTGTTTTAAATACAATAAAATTAAAGAAATTATTTTTAAAATTATGCTGCTTAAAGCTGATTATCCTTTTTCCTAAAATATTGTAGTTGATGGAAATAATGGCAAAATGTTAATAATTGATATGGTAGATTTGTTTCCAAAAAGATGCAGTAAAATGTTTGGTATGTATAAAGTTCCTTCCTATTTTGTAAATTCCAGTAACTGTATATTTCATTCCTCTTGCCTGGCTCATTTTGTCTCTGCTTAATTTCCCTTCCCTCACTCTGTCAGACACCCTCTTGAATATTTAGCAGAACAGAATTCTTTAGAGATTTGTGGATCACACTTGTCAAGTTAGATGCAGCAGAAAGGTTTGCACATATTTCTGGAATTGCACCAATATGGAATGTGTGACACTCTGTGGGAAGTGGTCATGGTGGAACTGAGGGCACATCCTATTTCTCTAATTCCTAAATAGAAGATGATAAGATGGTAAGAATGGGCAGTGTCCAGATTTTCATGCAGCGTGTGATCTCCACAAGGGATTGGACACTGGAAGAGAATTAGTACAATGCAACTCCTGTCTCTGAGACTGATTGGCTCATCTTTGCTCTAATGTCAGACTCCCTCTTCACCTCTTCACTTCCTGATCTTGGTGTCTTCATCATACTACAACATGCCACACAATGACATATTCTTAGGATTTTTGTCCTGGATCAGAGCTGCTAGAGCAAAATTAGGTTGCCATTAGTTTTTGAATAGATTCTCTTGTACTGACAATAAAAAGACACAACAACAAAACAAATTTTTCTAAAATGAATGCCAAATGAGGTCAAACCTCAAATTTATCTATTTTTTCCCAAGTATCTTGCTTAGTTAAAACAATGATTCTATGCTCAGAAATGCTCTAGGAAAATAAAAGGCCACAGGACAAGCAATTTTAATCCAGAGAACAAAACTTTACCAGTGACAGGAAAAGGAAATGAAGGTAATCCTTCTTTTTATCATAAATTCTAGGCTATTTGAATCTTCCTGCTCAGTGTTTATTTAGAATACAAGTGGGTGTAGGAGAGACAGGCTAAATTAATGTGTCTCACTAAGTCAATGTGAAAGAAAGTACTTGAATAAAGGTTCTCCAATCTATAGTTGAGAGGTAAGAGAGACTCCAAAGTTAGGGTGATGTAAGACTTTGAACTGAAAGGTTTCCTAAAGCCTGTGGCAAACAGTTGCTCAGATGAAAAAAAAAAGAGTTGTATTTTATAATAAACCCAAGGCTGAGTGAAGATCCTGCATGACTTCCCTGCCCCTTGATTGTCTAAGAAAATATGAACTAAAACTTCTCCAAGGACTGTAAGTGACACTAAAATGCTCGCTTTTACAATTTTTTTTCTTGGAAATACTACAATATGCCTAAAGATTATTGTCAACTTCTTTTTTTATTCTTTTTTTTAAGAGAGATTTTTGCTATAGGGCATGTGTACTCACTGGAGAGATACAAGAAATCCCTCCCCCTGCCTCCCGGGGGGTCGGCCATGCTGCAATCCCTTCTCCATTCTCCTCCTGGGATTTTGGGCATGCCTGCATACACACACATATACCCAGAGTGAGTTTTTAAGCCACTGGGCCTAGGATTCAAACTGCATTGACTACGCCCGCTGGCCACGATTGTTGTCATTTTTTTCCCTGTTCTGAATAAAATAAAGCTATTGCTTCCCTGAGGGGGGAAAAAAAAAAAAAAAAAAAAAAAAAAAAACCTATCAGCTTTGAAACAGGGTGGAGATAATCCAGGTAAAGAGTTCACCTAGTTAGTAGTCAATATAACAAACTTGGGCTGAGCATTTATACTCTAATTGGTATTTACCACAGTCATTTGTATACCAAACTGTAAGTAAATCACAGAGGCACTAGCTTTGGATTCAAATCCCTCTTCCTCCCTTCACTAGCTATGAGACCATGAGTCACTCAATCACATTGTGTCACATCTCTTTTTTTTCCCCCAATCTGTGAGATAGCACCAAAAATAATACCTAGTTCACAGAATTGTTCTGATGATTAAATGAACTAGCATACATAAAGCATACAGAATAGATCCTGGTGCTCAATAAACACTATTATCACATTATTGTTGAATTCAATTTGGCTGTGTATTTACTGCTTCCTACTCAGATATATATATATAGATAGATAGATAGATAGATATAGATAGATATACATATATATTATATACATATATACTATATACAAACATATTATTTATATATATATATATGTGTGTGTATATATATATATATATATATATATATATATATATATATATATATATAATTTGTTTTGGCCTTATAGATTGTTCATAAATTTTATTCATTCATCTCTTTACTCATTCAACAAACATTTATCTCTGAGAGGCAGAGACAAGATGTAGGCCTTGCCTTGTAGGAACTGTAATTTACTAATATTAAGACTAGAAGGGTAAGGAAAACATTGCAAATTATATTTCAGTTCAGAACTAAACAAAAGATGTTTCCCAATTGGTGAAGCAATCATTCACATATTTCCTAGGTGGACTAATCTCTCTCTCTCTAAAACCACTCATAATAGCTAAATATACCCAAGGGCTTTTGTACTCTATTTGTGAAGGTATAGTGTAGGTTGTCCCAATACTGCCATTAAAAATGCCTAGTATAAAGTGTGTGTTACTCTTGGCTATAAAAATAAAAGTTCCCTATAGACTGAAACTTGGCAAACATAGTTTGATTAAGATGGGCTGTTTTTATTTTATGCTCAAAGGGAGACAAATGCCTTAGTGAATCGAGCTGGGTTTTTTTATTTTTAATTTTTTATTATTATTTTTCTTTTGAGAGGTTTTCACTATAGGGCGCGTGCGCTCGCCAGACAGACAGAGAGAGACAGACAGAAAGCGAGAAATCACCCCCCGGGGGGATGGTCACGTCACAATCCTTTCTCCTCCATTCTCCTCTCGGGATCTTGGGCACGCACGCACACGCACCTGGCGTGAGTTTTAAGCCACCGGGTCCAGGACGCGAACCATGGTCAACTACGTGGGAGTCCAGCTACATAGCCATTACACTAACTGCTGCTTCCCATGAATCGAGCTGTTTTGAAGTCAGAAAACTAGACTTCCCATCCCAATTGTGACATGATGAGTTATATTTGGAAAGTTCCTCAGTTTCTCCACATTTTATAGAAATGAAAAATAGTTTTTGCATCCTATGCTTATTGTAATGAAGGTAGTAAAGGTGCTAAATATTATTATTAACCCTAAATCTTTCACATGCTAACTAGGAATGAGAACCTGGCTTTTTCAAAATAAATAAATAAGAGCAAGTAAATATCATCAATTTAGCCTGATATAGTCACATGCAAACAGACCTAGAAAGTGTCAGAGATTGAGCCTTCTGGCAAATGGTCTATTCTAAAAGGATTCAGATATGTTTGCCCATGATGAAAGAACAAGTGGAGAGAGAGGAGTGCTCATTTCCTAAGCTCTAATCCAAACGTTTTGTTTCATTATTTGTGCATCGCCATCAATTTTCCCAAATCTCCTCTTTGCAACAATTTACAACTTTAGAAAAGGAATTGCTTTATGATACACTCTAACTTCTATTGCTGCTTTCAAAGAAGGTGATGGAAGACAGCAAATAGGTAAGTTTCTCTTCTCTTTGTCACTTTCTTTTTTTAGAGAGAGATTTTTGCTATAGGGTGTATGTGCTTGCCAGAAATATAGAAAGAGGTAGAGAGACAAAAGATGAGATATCACCCCCCTCTGGGGGGGGGGGCAGCCACACCACCATCCCTTCTCCATTCTCCTCTTGGGATTTTGGGCTCATGTGCACACATGCCTGGTGCTCTTTACCACTCTCTTATATACTCACAGAGATGCCCATGTGCACAGCAGCCCCTTTTCCTCCCAGGCTGAAACCATTTAGTTATCCCTGTGCATATGGCTGGCCCCCAAATAGTAATGGGCCTTGTTTGAGTTCAAATGTACAAATGGTTTGACTTCATCCTAACTAATGAAAATGTGACAAGGTGATGTATAGAAAGACCTGGAAACATGTGTAAGAAATCATTATCTTGAGATTTTAAGATTGTCCCTGTGGGGACCAGGAGTTAGCATAATGGCTATGTCTCTGGACTCCCATGTAGCCGACAACAGTTCAAGTCCTGGACCCAGTGGCTTAAACTCACGCCGGGCGCATGTGCGTGCGTGCCCAAGATCCCGAAAGGAGAATGGAGGAGAAGGGAGTACGGCATAGCCGTCCCCCCTGGGGGGTGATTTCTCGCTTTCTCTCTTTCTCTCTCTGCCTTTCTGGCAAGCGCACGCACCCTATAGCAAAAACCTCTCAAAAAAAAAAAAAAAAAAAAAAAAAAAAAAAAGATTATCCCTGTGATTTAGACAGTCTTATTTCTAAATTGACCTGTTACTACCAAAGAGCCACTTCAGATGTAGTGGTCCTTTTGACCCTCTGGTTCTGAAAGAAATAGTCATTCTCAACATTTCAGATTAAAAAAACAAATAAACAACAATAATCAAAAAAAACATTAATTAAGGTCCTTTGATTGCTATCATCAGAAACATTTTGGGTAATTTGAGCAACAGCTATTGAAGTTTTTGGCATGATAAATATTAAATACCTGAAGAAATAGTCAAGAAGCAGGCAGCTCCTAAAGGTCTTCACCAAACCTCAGTAGATGGTCTTGTGCTGAAATGAGTGAACTCTGGTTTTTCTTTGTTTGTTTGTTTGTTTTGCTAGGAAAGGGATTAGCCAAGATTAAGACATGCTCACACCTGGGCTGTCCTGCAGCAGAAACAACAGGAATCTGGTAGAAAGAACCATCAGGGAAGTTTATGCTTCCTGACCAGAAAGCTACCTGTATTCACCAATCCACCAAGACTGTCTCATGTGGTAGTTCTCCACCCACCCACAAATCAATGGAGAAAGAGATTATTAGGTGCCTCCGAAACAACAAATATTCACTACAACATCACCTCCTTTCTCTTCTGCTATACAAGTAATATTAGATCTATTAACTTCAGGTCTATTAGTCATTCATAGAAAAAGTGGAGGAATTATATGTGCCTACTGTGTAGAGCCTTACTAATGAACTCATCCCATCAGTTAGCCCAATTTTCTCAGAATATGGCATCCATGTGCACTTCCAAAATAAAGATTCTGCTTATTCTTCTGCGTCCTTATGTAGCACAGCATGTAATCCAGGTGCTCAGTTTAGCAACACTTTGCAACATCGATGCTGTTCCCACCTGATTTACTTGCAAGATGAATCAAAGCAAAATGACATTGGCAGCTTTTAATATTTTCCAAGCTTGACAAAGGAAGGATTCTGTAATATTAACATACATTTGGACTGAAATAAGCAGCTAAAGCAACTGGCTGTGCAAGGTTTATAATGTCTAAACTCCCACCAAGCTGCTATCGTCTCTCCATATGTCTCTTGGTCACCAGGAGCCAAGTTTAGGATTTATAAAAAGTAGGGCATGCTTTTTTTGATCAGGGTACCTGTAAGTGAACAAATGACAACAATGACCTACTACTTACCAAATCAGCACGACTAGTCGCTGTCATCCAAAAAAACATGCCAGAGAGCCTAGACGGCACTTGCATTCATACGAGCCTTTCAATGAAAGAATCTGTGTGTCCGTGTTCTACTATTTCTCTCCAATATTTACACATTATAATATGACAGCATAATGTATATTTACTATGATTACTAGGTCATTTTCACTTCCCAGCTATTTGGCGGATAATTGCTATTCACTGTGTTTCCTAAATGCTAAATGAGCAGCACACTAGTGCTGATGAAAGTTGTGTGTGCCATTTTAGTTCTGTGCCAGGAAAAGAAGCTACACCATCGGGTGCCAACTGCAAACGCTTACACTGCACTGACCAAACCTGAGGTCTCCGTGTGTTCATCCAACATTTCAGAAGGTTTAGGGGATGGTTATATAGTTTCACAATAGAAATAATTATTTGTATGATTAATTTATGCTGTTGGTTAGTCAACAAGGTTCAAAAAATCCTGAATTATCTATGTTTTAATTGGCTCTCCATAATGAATATGCAATCCAGATAATTGCCAACTCTGTCTTCTATGCCGTGAATTTATAGGCCAAAGTTTGGTTTTCTTTCATGCTGGCTTTAAATCACTTCAGATGTCTGTACTAGCTACAGGAACACCCTGCTACCTTTAAGATGTCGCATTTCCTGTCCAGGGAAAAAATCAAACCAAAAGAAAACCTTTGAAAAAGTATTCCTCCTGGGACCAGCAGATAGCATAAAGGTTATGTTGCTGGACCCCCACAGAGTCGACCATGGTTCAAGTCCCAGACCCAGTGGCTTAAAACTCACACCAGGCACGTGTACATGCATGCCTAAAATCCTGAGAGGAGATGGAGAAGAGATTGCAGCATGGCCATCCCCTCTTGGGGGATGATTTCTCGCTTTCTGTCTGTCTTTCTCTGTCTCTCTGGCAAATACATATGCCCTACAGCAAAAATCTCTCAAAAAAAAATATATATATATAAAAAGTATTTCTCCTAAACTCGAATTTTAGATGTATTCCATCTTCAATTTTTCAGACCCAGGCAAAGAAAAAAATAGATAAAAGGAAGATAAAAGGTGAGGATATAATATCTGGTTTTGTTTCATAAGGTTTGGGGTGATCAATAACAACAACACTGGTATGACCTTTTGAGTTTCATGCCCTTCTGTTATCAGGGGAGCATACATTTGGAAATAGGGTTGCAGAGTTGTGTGGAATAAAGAAATCACATACTAACGGGTTGAAGTAGAGAGAACTAATGCGCCCTCCATAAATAAAGCTTTGTGCTCACCTGTATCGTGGTAGCCTTACTTTCGGACAAGTGCAGAGTTGTTAATACTGATCTGAAGGCCAAAATGAAAAGGCAGGCAGAAGGAGGGCTGGGAGCAGGGCAATAGCAGGCTTCGTATTCTAGAAGTCTTTTCAAGGTGGCTATGAATGGATAATTAGTTTCAATGCTTATCCCCACTGGTTTGCAATTTAAATTAGGCAGACATTGCTTGGAATTAATTACAGGTGTTCCAACAAAACCAATGGGGAAGTTTGGAAGTTTCTGAATATGGTTGTAGAAGTGCCTTAGGAGGAAGGAAAATTGAATAAAAATTTTATGAAGCCTAGAAGAAAATGAGAAACAATAAACAATTGTTTTAAGAGTGTTGTAGATTCAAGAACAAGTATTGCATTACACATGCAGATTAAAAAAGTTATAAACAGGCCAGCAAATGATACAGTGGGGCACTGGGCTACCACATGGCCAACCATGGTACCCTTCCTGAACCCAGTAGCCTGAAACTCATGCTGAGTGAGTGCACATGTGTGTCCAAACTCAGGAGAGGAGAAGGGAGCAGCATGGCCATCCCCCTGGGGGAAAATTTCTCACTTTTTCTCTCCCTGTCTCTCTCTGTCTCTCAGGCAAGTGCACGTGCCCTAAAGCAAAAATCTCTCCACAACAAATGATGCCACTACCAATGATAACAACAAAATCTATTCCAAAATGCTATCTGTTCTAACTTTCTCATGTTGCTCATGCTTTTCACCTCCACTTTCATTTCTTCTGCAGTATGTTCTTACCTGCAGCCTATACAATCTGACATTCAGACTATAATTACAAGACAGTATCTGCCAGGACCAGCAGTTAGCGTAATGGCTATGTCACTGAACTCCCAAGTACTCAACCACAGTTCAAGTCCCAGACCCGGTGGCTTAAACTCACACCGGGCGCGTGTGCATGTGTGCCCAAGACCCCGAGAGGAGAATGGAGGAGAAGGGATTGCGGCGTGACCATCCCCCCGGGGGGTGATTTCTCGCTTTCTATCTCTCTGTCTCTGTCTTTCCGACGAGCACATGTGCCCTATAGCAAAAACCTCTCCAAAAAAAAAAAAAAAAAAAAAAAAAAGACAGTATCTGCCACCATTTATTCTGTTTTAGATTTCAAATAGTTCTGGTGGGTCTTCGTTTAACCCTTTGTTTATCTTTTTTTTTCCTTTTGGAGAGATTTTCGCTATAGGGCGCGTGCGCTTGCCAGAAAGACAGAGAGAGACAGAGAGATAGAAAGCGAAAAATCACCCCCCAGGGGGCATGGCCACACCGCAATCCCTTCTCCTCCATTCTCCTCTTGGGACCTCAGGCCTGCACGCACACACACCCAGCGTGAGTTTAAGCCACCGGGTCCGGGACTTGAACCATGGTCAACTACATGGGAGTCCAGTGACATAGCCATTACACTAACTGCTGGTCCCTGTCTATCTTTTTTCTTGAGTGGTTTATTTGAAACTTCAAGGAAAGACAACTTGGCTTGAGTTAAGAACATCTCATTTCAATTTCCTTTATATAAGCTAAGCAAGACATCAATGGGCATCTTCCTTTGTAGAATAATGTCTATCATGTCTAACTTGCATCATTTTTTCCATATTCAAAAGAGATCATTATAAAATATACTTTCCCAATTGAAAAATGTAGGACAAATAGAAATGTAAAAATTTTTATGTATTTTCCTGATTTTAGAAAATTTGGAAAATAAGTAAATATAAAAATAATCATGTTCTGAGGCCAGCAGGTGACATGGTTAAGGTGCCAAATTCCCACATGGTTGACCATGGTTCAAGCCCTGGGCTAAGAGGCTTGACAATCATAGCAGGTGATTCCATGTGTGTGCGTGCATGTCCCAAATCCCGAGAGGAGAATGAAAGAGCAGGGGCTACAGCATGGCCATCTCCTTGAGGAGTGAGTTCTCACTCTCTCTTTGTCTCTGTCTTTGTCTCTTTCTGGTGAGTGTATGCACCCTACAGCAAAAACCTAAAAAAAAAAATCAAATTCCTTTCTCAAATTTATAATTCTCAGTCATAGGTAAAAAGTCCATTTCTTCATTTCTGTGCAGTTGTTCACCTGAGACAGCTCCCCTCCAGTAAGGTGGCAAAACCTCCCATAAGGGATGAGCCCTTATGACCCTTTCTTTTCTTCCTTGAGCAGCAGCAAGAGTTCAATCACATTCATCAAAAAGTGCTTTGAGTTGGCCGTCCAGAGCCCTTAGAGCTATTGGTTGTCTTCTTTTCTCTCATCCAGAAGCAACTTGGGTTTTTTCGTCCATCTATTAATTTTGTACATCTATTATCACTTTTCCAACTGTCCACTAGGGCTTTCTCTTAAAAACCATTGGTGTGGGACCAGCAGATGGCATAATAGTTGCATTGGTGGACTCCCACATGGCCAACTACGGTTCGAGTCCTGGACTTGGAGGCTCAAAACTCATTCTGGTTGCGTGAGTGTGCATGCTCAAAATCCTGAGAGGATAAAGGAGAAGAACGGATTGCAGCATGGCCATGTTCTCTGGGGGATGATTTCTTGCTTTCTGTCTCTCTTTCTCTCTCTGTCTCTCTAAGGGAGTACATACAACCTATAGCCAAAATCTCTCTCTCTCTCAAAAAAAAAATTGCTGTTCAGAGACATCTATTTCTCTTTCACTGACAAATCTTTGGGAGACTTGCAGGGCAGGAAGAGAAGATAGGGTCAATCTGTAAAAAATATGAAAATAAGTTTTATTTTCAGAACCTTTGATTTCTTTCTCTGCATCATGGTTCTGAAAATTCTATAGAAATGGTTCTGAAAATTAAAGAGAATGAGTTGTGGAAGCAAACCTAAATCATGCAACTCTAAGAGAAAAGATGAGTCTGAAACAGGTGATACAGCTCAATTCAACAAGTATTTATTGTCCTGGGATGTGCTATCACAGGGTTAGCAGGCTAAAAAGCAGAAAACCTGCAGAGAGAGAATGATTAAGCCTCTTCCGTCTGTTGTACTTGGGTATGTGTTGTACTTGAATCTTGACTGACAACTTAACTCTGGAATTGTAGAAAATTTTGTGAAAAGATTTTGCCTTCATAGTATCCTTTTTTCTTACCCCTGGTTATAGGATACAGATTTTCTTTGGGAAACTTTCCTCTCCCTTTCAATCCATGACACTGAGGCAAAATTGATTCCATCTCCAACAGGGAAAGTATATGTCCCAGGCTAAGTCCATCAGAGCATCACCTTCCCATGGCTACTGTAAATGATTCAGGATGGAGCACATTATAATATTAAAGAAAATCTACATTAATCTTAAGACTATTTTCTAGAGTCATTAGAAGAGAGATACCTGCTCTCACAAGAGTTTCTAAAAGTACATATTAAGGTTCTGAAGCTGATGACAATCATATTGCCACTATAAGAAAGAATTTGTCTTAGAAAAAGTTTGATACAGAAACATGCGGATCTAAACACAGAAAGAGAAAACTCTAAACACATCATTTGAGCTTTTAGTTTCAGCTGTTCCCAAAGCCATTCTCCATGAAATTCCCAGTTAGTTGAGTCAATAAATGCTCCCATTTTTTTCTTAACCTAGCTTGAATTAAATTTGTTGGCACTTGCAACTCAGATTCCTGACAAATTTATGTTATTTGATGGTTCACCAAAAAAAATATACTAACGTTCCCTCCTCTAGCTATAGTCAACAAAAATATCATCAGAAAGAAATAATATTTATCATTCTTACACATATTTCTGCAAGCACATAGTTTATCTTTAATACAACTGAACGTTGGGAAGGAATTCATAAGTTGATCATGTGTGAGTTCATTTGTTAATGTAAAGGGAAGACTACCTCTAAAACCATTGATCAAGAATGCAAGTTCAGGGAACCAGCAGTTAGCGTAATGGCTATGTCGCTGGATTCCCACGTAGTCGACTGCGGTTCGCGTCCCGGACCCGGTGGCTTAAAACTCACGCCGGGCGCGTGTGCGTGCGTGCCCAGGATCCCGAAAGGAGAATGGAGGAGACGGGATTGCGGCATGACTATCCCCCCTGGGGGTGATTTCTCGCTTTCTGTCTCTATGTCTCTCTGTCTGGCGAGCGCACGCGCCCTATAGCGAAAAAACCTCTCCAAAAAAATAAAGAAAGAAAGAAAGAATGCAAGTTCATAAAGAACAAGAATTAACACTAAGATGTTTATTAACCTACACTTTTGCCAATGATTTTTTCAACCCTTTTTTCCTAATACCTCTTGCTCACATAAGCACAACAGAATGCTCATCTCTCCTCAACTATGTTCAGTCAGAGATTAATCAGATCTAAAAAGATCTGCAATTCTACTCCTCTGGTCTAAAAGATCCGTGGACAATATCAATACCCTATTAGAGTAGCATAAGATTCACCATCTCAATAAATTTAGTGTTTGTTACAGAGTGTTTACTATGCACAGCCACCATACCAAGAGCTTCCTATGCCAAACAATTCATTAAAATTTCACAAGATCCTACTATAAATCCTATTATGAATTAAATGACTGAACTTCTTTCAAATTAAGCAGATTACCTAAAGTTAGCTAGAAACAGAGACTTGGATTTGAAATCATGTCCATATGATCAAAAAACCTGCTCAATGTTATTTCTAAGGCTTCATCTTCTCACCTTTCCATCTCTTGCCCACCATCATGGTTATCAATTCAATTTTCTGAAATCCTAGCCCTTCATTTTCCCACATAGTCATCTCCTCATCTCAGTGCTAGAATGCCCCAACTTCTCATGCTTTGATGATTTGATTCATCTCAGAACGTAGCTACCCAGGTAGATCAGCCTCAGCGTGGGAAAAAGGAAAGAGCATACAAGAGGACATCACGTCCTTTGTAACAGACATATCCTAATACGAGCTCATCATCTTCCTCTTTAACCAACTCCTCCTACACAACAGGTACCAAACCTGAAGTTATTGGCTCAGCTTCCACAAATGTAGTGTCTAATGAGTCGCTTATCCTCAGTTCCCCCATTAATATCAATCCTGTGTGTTATTCTAATTCTCTGATTGTAGTCGTTGAAGTATATGCTCTCCTTGAACTATCTGAAGTTCTTTCTACCAGTTTCTCTCTGATCTCTCTCTCTCTGATTCCTCATGGAAAATAACCTAAAAGGCATTTTATTTCATTACTTCCCAGTTCAAAAAATTTCGCCTGCCCCTATTGTTTACTGAGAAGGTTCAAAATGTTTTAACATAGCTTCTAAGGACATGCTTCAGCTGAATTCTACCTACTCTTTCCACCCCTTACCTCTTAGGTAAGGTATACTTCTGTTTGAAATCACCCTGGTTGCTTGTCTCTGAATTGAGCTTATCTTCTCAACCTTATGATCCTGTTCATATGGTTGACTCGGCATGAGGTGCACTTCCTCTTGTCTCCATCCTCAGTTGTCCTGCTTCATTCTTTAAGACACAGATTACATACCATTTCTTCTGAAATCCCATAAGAAATTGCTCCTCTTCTTCTGAATATCTAATGAAATTACTTATGTCATTACTTTCATGATATTTATCCCATCTTGTCTTGTACTGCAACTATTCCAGTATTTTAATATTCCAGTGTTTCATTCTTCCTACCAGGTATCAAGCTTTTAAGAGCAGGACTCACAATTATACATCTTTATACCCTACGAGAGCACCTGGCCTAGTACTTGGCTGTAAGAAATACTGACAGACTTGCTAACAGAATGAAATATATGAAATGAGTATATGAAATATAAAATAGAGACCTGGATTTGAAATCGTGTTTGAAATCATGAAATCATCTCTATTTCATATAAAATATATAAAATCAGTAAAACAATGTGATAGTATATAAGATGATCACCAAGGATCTTTGCCTCCTGGTATTTAGGTTCTTATGCAGTTCCCTCCCACACGAAATATCAATAAGACCCTATAGAAATGATAAAATGTTATTTCCAAGGTGAAGTCATAAACTATTTGGTGGAACTTTTATTGGCTCATTTGGTTGGGGTCCTGAGGTCTCTTGCCAACCATCAGCACCAACTTCCGACTACTTGAGGGAGCCATATTGAAGGTATATCTTCAAGCCCCAGTTAAGCCTTTGGATGGCTGCAGCCCCAGAAGACATCTGGACTATAACCTCCTGAGAAACTCTGAGCCAGAAGAACCCAGTTGGAACTATTTTAGATAATGTATGTCTATTGTGATTTTAAGCCCCTATAATTTAAAGTAATTTATTACACAGCAGTGAATAACTAATACAGAAGCTCACTATCATAACTATAAGCACAGCACAAGAAAGTCCAAAATTCTTCTAATAAATATGAGAAGAAAAAAAATTGAAGTAATTATAAAAAAGAAAGAAAAGACTACAAAAATTTGAATGCTTGAGTTGCTCATGCAAGACTTCTCTGTTGCTAGATTATTAATAAAAGATTACTTTCAATCTCCAGGTCTCTGTGCATGTTCTTGATCTGTGAGCCATAACCATATATTATAAAAGTATGTTTGTAATCTTAATGTTCACACAAATAGTAAATATTACTAACATCTGTTTAACCCTTTCTAACAGCCCTAGGATACAGGTACTCCTATTATTCCTATCTTCAGAAGAAGTCACTGAGGCCCACAGAGATTACATAATTTGCTTAAGGTTTCAGAGGTGATAGGTAGAGGAACTTGTTTTATATCCAGGCTGCCTGGACTGATAGCTCACACTCTGAGTCACTACGCTGTATGAACTGTGTGAACCAAACACTTTCACTAAGAATTGACATTATACACATTTTATCTAAATCATTTAATGTATCAGAATTAAGTTTATTTGAAAGCAATGACTATAATTAGCTCATAGATTGGCCCCCAACAACTCTCACTTGGTTACAAGATGATCTTACTGTGCTTCCTTTGATAGCTAAAATCACGAAGTAAAGCTGAGAGGCAGTCTCTGAACACCCTCAACAGACACTCTTGAAGTCTTGAGTGCATTTATCTCCAACCTAGTGGGATTTGAAGCATCCTTTGATTCAAGTTGGGTATATCAGTGATGTTTGAATCCAGACTGTAATTGTTGATTTTCTAAACACAGTAAAATCCATTTTACTCTTAAGTTGAAGTTTAGAACGAACATAGCAAATAAAAGGAAAAGTACAATTGGAGATTTTCATTCACTCAGTTTTCAACAAATGCTTTTCTTTTCTTTTCTTCTTTTTTTATTGACAGAGATTTTTTGCTATAGGGTGTGTGCACTCACCAGAGAGACAGAGAGATAGAAAGTGAGAAATCACCTCCCAGTGGTGTGGGGGGGTGGACATACCACAATCTCTTCTCCTCCAGTCTACCCTCAGGATTTTGAGCATGTACACACATGTGCCCAGAATGAGTTTTTTAAGTCACCTGATCCAGGACTTGAACTGCAATTGACTACATGGGAGTCCAGCAATGTAACCCTTAGACCATCTGCTTGTCTCCAACAAATGCTTTTCAAAAAATCCTGAAGAAGATATGAAAATATATAAAACTTTGTCCTCAGAAAGTTTATATTTCACTCATTTTCCTTCATCCTATTCCCCTATAGTAATCTGTTTATGTTTCTCCCCATGTTATTCCCCACATCCCATAAATATTTGCAATCAGAAGTGTGCAAATATACAATGTTTTGCAGTGACTGCTGTTATTTTATAAGATAGGGTTTCAGACTCTACATACTACCCTTCAAATGAATTTGCTTCCTTAATAATATAGATAGACCATCAGATCAATAGATAATTTATTCCTGATAAAAATTACGTCACAATCCAAAATTGTATGAGTTTAATCTAGTCTTTGACCATCATTCAACTCTATGTAGAAATTTTGCCACCACAGAAAAACACTACACAGTTAGACACACTTGTGAATACTGCAAATGGTATTAGCTTTTTATCAGTTCTTTGTGTTGTCATTGTTTCCTTTCAATCTCTTGCTTTTATTTTATGCAGTCTAATACCATCCAGAAACTTTCATTTGTATGTAGTCTAAGATGCCTGCCTTTCCCTTTTTGCTTTCTGAATTTGATTTTTGAGGGAGATTCCTATCAGCCTAAGAGCATATAATGGTTTTCCTATTTTTGTGGGGTTGACGAGGCCAAAGTGCACGTGTGCTCACCAGAGAAAAAGACGGTGAGGGTGAGGGGGAAAAGCACACCTCTATGGGATGTGGTCATGTCTTCAATACCTCTCCTCTATTTCTCCACAAATCTTATTACTTTGTCTGTTTCTGTGAAGAATGTCACTGGTAATTTGTAAGTATTGCACTGACTTTGTAAATTAATTTGGATAGAATGGATATTTTAAATATGTTGATTCTTTTATCCATAAACAAGGAATGTTTTTCAATCTTTTGTATCATTTTTCTCCAGTTTTTCATAGTTTCCCTTGTCGAGATCTTCCATCTCTTTGGTTAGATTTATTCCTGAGAATTTTGCATTTTGCATTTTTTTAATGTATATGGGGCTGTTGCAAATGGGATTACTTTTTCCAATTCTGTTTCAACAAGTTCACTGTTAGTGTATAAATATCTATAGATTTCTGTACATTTATTTCATGTCCTGCAATTTTACTGATTTATTTTATCACTCCTAGGAACATGTTCATGGATTATTTTTGATTTCCTATGTATATAACTATGTCATCTGCAAATAGGAACAATTAACTTCTTTTCCTGTTTGAATGGCTAGGACTTTTAAGATATATTGAAAAGGAGTATAGAATGTGGACAATTTTATCTTTTTCTCGTTTTTAGTAGGAGAGCTTTCAGCTTTTCGTAGTTTAGTATAATGTTAGCTATGAGTTTGTCACAGATGGTTTTATTTGTACTGAGATATATACCTTCTATTTCTATTTTGTGGAGAATCTTGATTATTAAAGGATGTTGTATTTTATCAAATGCTTTTTCTGCATCAGTTGATATGCTCATACAGTTTTTATCTTTCTTCTGTTAGTGTAATGTATTATATTTATAGTTTTGCATGTGTTGAACCATCCTTGCATCCCTGGGATAAAGCCTACTTGGTCATTGCATATAATCTTTTAAATTTGCTAATTGATTCAATTCTTAATAGTATCCTATTGAGAATTTTCACAACTTTATTTTTCAGCGATATTGGCCATAGTTTTGTTTATTGTTGTGTCCTTTGCTTTTGTTATTACAGTGATGGAGACATCATAAAAAGAGATTGGTAGGGTTCCTTTTATTTTAATCTTTAGAAATACTTTGAGGAGAATTAGGGTTAATTCTCCTTTAAAAGTTTTGTAGAATTCAGAAGTGAAGCCATTAGGATATGGGCTTTTCTTTTATGGAGACTATTTATTGCTGATTCAATCTCATTACTTATTATTGGTCTATTAAGGCTTTCTACTTTTTCCCGGTCTAATCTAGATATGCTGTAGATGTCCAAGAATTTGCCTATTTTTTCTGTGTTTTCCAATCCTTGGGAAATAGTCACTCATATTGTTCCTTAATGATCTTTTTGTATTTCTGTGATAATCTGTTTTAATATTGCCTAATTAACTGCTGACTTTATTTATCTAGATCCTTTTCCTATTTTTTGTCTCTCTAGCTAATGAGTTTTTGATTTTGTTTATCCCACTAAAAAACTAGTTTGGAGGACCAGCAGTTAGAGTAATGGCTATGTAGCTGGACTCCCACATAGTCGACCGCAGTTCACGTCCCGGACCTAGTGGCTTAAAACTCACGCCGGGCGCATGTGCGTGCGTGCCCAAGATCCCGAGAGGAGAATGGAGGAGAAGGGATTGCAGTGTGGCCATCCCCCCTTGGGGGTGATTTCTCGCTTTCTGTCTCTCTGTCTCTCTCTGTCTGGCGAGCACATGCGTCCTATAGCAAAAAAAAAAAAAACTCTCAAAAAAAAAAAAAAAAACTAGTTTGGGAGTCAGCAAGTGGCACAATGGTTAAAGTGTTAGACTCCCACATGACTGATCATGGTTCAAGTCCTGGACCTGGTGACTTGCTTGCTTTCTAACTCACCCCCTCTGTCTCTCAATCTCTCTCTCTAGTCAATTGAAAAATAATGATAATAAAGTTAAATAAGTAATTATTTTAAAAGGTAGGTTGTTGATTTTTTTTTTGGTAGTTATTTTATTCTCTGTTTCATTTATTTCTACTCTAGTCTAGTTTTTTCTATCACTTTTGAAGTTTTTTTTTTTCTTTTCTAGTTCCTTAAGATGCATTGCTAGGTTATTTATTTGCTTTCTATTTCTTGCCCTTTTATGAGCACTAATTGCTGTAAAATTTCCTTCTTACTCTGCTTTCAATTTGACCCAGAGATTCTGGAGAGTTGTGTTTTCAGTATCATCTTTTTCTGGAAGTTTTTCTTTTTTGAGAGCTTTTTGTTATAGAACATGTGTGCTCACCAAAGAGACAGAGAGAGAAACAAAGAAACAGAAAGTGAGACATCACCCTCCTCCCCCCAGGAGGGATGGCCATGCTGCAATCTCTTCTCCTCCATTCTCCTCGGAATTTTGGGCATGCACAAATACGTGCCCAGTGCATTTCAAGCTGCTGGTTCCAGGACTCAAACTGCAGTTGACTACATGGGAGACCAGCAATGTAACCGTTATGCCATATGCTGGTTCCATATTACCTACATTTTCAATGTTTTTCTTTTTCATTATTTTTGATGATTTGGACCAAATTGCAAGTTTTATCTACAAGCTTGGAAATTCTTCTGCATGATCTAATCTGTTGTTAATACTTTAGAGAGATTTTTATTTCCTGTATTGTAATCTTCATCTCCAGAAGTTCTGTTTTAATCTTTTTTAGAGTGTCTGTCTCTTTATAAAGCTCTTTCTTCATGTCATGGAATAGATTTCTCATCTCCTGGAATTGTCTGTTTTCTCTTGCATCTTATTGAGTTTATTATGATCAATGTTTTAAATTCCTTTTCTGACATTCAAGTGATTTCCTGTATGTTATCAATTGTTGGTGAGCAGTTACTGTGCTCCTTTGAGGGAGAGATATTTTCTTGTTTTTTCATATTTATTGTGTCTCTGTGATGATTTTTAGACATCTGGTGGAGTATTTACTGCTTTCTGATTTATGGAGTAATTCTATAATGCCCAGGGGGTGAAGGAGAGAGTAGATAAGCCATCAGGACTAAATTGTGGCTTTGGAAAAGATATCCCAGGGGGAACCAAAGCCAGATATGCCTTTTTTGCCAATCTAGGCTTATGTACCTATCTGTAATTTCTTGGGGCAGGTCAACCCACCAAACCTCAATGTGGTCCTGGAAAGTTTGTCCAAGAGGGTTTGAAGGCAAGCCTATCTGTGAAACCCAAGGTGTAGGTCCTATGTGACCTGCATGGAATACCCAGGGGGAGGTGACCCTCAAAATCTGGATGTGGCTCAATGAAGGTGATCTGGAAGATGCAGGAGGCAGGCCCAGTGTATGTGGCCCAGCATCTCTTGGGACTACCTGTTTTTTCCAGGAGAAGGTTGACCTGCAAGACCAAGTTATGGTCCTGGCAAAGATGGTCCAGGAGAGGGCAGAAGCCAATGGCGCCTTTCTGATCCAAACAGGACTTGTGTGTTATCTATCATTTCCAGGGATGAAGTAGCACACTGAACTCAAGTGCAGCCTTGGAAAGTTCATCTAGGAAGACTGTAGGCAAGCTTATATGAGAGACCCAACAAGCTGGCCCTTTGTGGCTAGAGTGCAACACCTGGTGGGAGTAACCCTGAAGTTCTGAAGTGGCCCTAGGAAGGTTGTTTAAGAGGGATCAGAGGCAAGCTTCTCTGTCTGATCTTTTCCAGGGTCTATGACCTGTAAATCCCTGAATTCAAGTAGGTTGATCCATTTGAGCAACAAGTTAGGTGGCTGGATTGTACACTCCAGAATGAAGAGATGGTCTGGAACAGTGTCTAGTCTTCCCCACTCTGACCTAGAGCAGGGATTTCTGGTGCCCTCCTTTCCATCAGGAGCCCCTCAACTTTCCTTTGCCCACACTTATAGCTCAGAGAAGTCCAGAGGAGCTGTGTCCTGGTGGTCTCAGTGGGGAGAGTTAGCTACTCCCTACAACTTGCCGCTGAGGGGAAGGAGAGTATAGGCCTGCCCAGCCAGGGAAATGTGGCCAGATTCCTCAGTCCGCACTGGGAGGTGGGGGTGCTCTCGTACTCCACATTCTGGTGGGAGAGAGGATGCATTGATCTCCAGTGTGAGCAGGAGGTCTAGTAGGCTTCAGTCATTGTGGGAGTTCATCCCATTTTTTCCCCAAATACAGGGAATTCTCTTCTGTGTTGTATCCTCTGCTCCCGCCAAGCTGCAGAGGTGCTAAATTGCCTAGTCCCAAGTGGAATCCAAGCTCCACCTACTGGTTGGCTCCCAAGATAGTTCTGTGATCCTGGTCTCAGGGTAGGGTTGGAATAGGAGTTCCAAAATTTTCTCTGAAGCAGAGTAAAGTGGAGTATCAATGTATTTCCCTACAGTACTGTTGGCGCTATACTCACTTTGTTGTTCTGTAGGCATGAAGTTTTGGAATCAAGGTGGGAATATGAAATTCAAGATCCAGGGGAGAGGTCTTCTTACCTCCTCCGACCCTGTGACAGGGGAGGGCCCTAGTGATTGAGTCTCTCTTTATTTCTCCATATCTCTACTCTGTGTTCTAGAAGTTCCTCTGGTCATTTACTTGTTTTTCATCAGTCTCATCTCACTCTTCTGTTGGGAGTAAAGGTGTTTATTGAACTTTTAAAAGCCTTTCTTCCTAGAGAATTGCCAGAGTGGGTGTTTCTAGTCAGCTATCTTGCCTCCTCCCCTAGTCAATAATTTTTTATTTTTTTAATGTTTTAATTCCGAAAAGGATGTTTTATGAATTTGACATATCTCTTTAGGTGTTTTGTTATTTTTTTTCTTTCTCTAAGTTTATTTATTTATTTCTTTCATGAAAGAGAAAGAAAAGAAGGACAAGCACCTGCAATATGGTGTTACATCTCAGTTCCCATCACCACCCAGTCTTTCCTAGCTATCCAGGTTCACAGGCATGCCTGTATGCTCTCTTTATATAGGTCAATCAAGAAACTGAACCCAGGTCTTCCTTATATCCTCCAGCATTAAAGAGCATTGTATTACCTCTGTGACACTTCAGCTAAACCATCTTTATTTATGAAGCATATTTGAATTCTTCCATCTACTTCAAGGGTCATTATAATAAATAAGAATAGACAGGAATCCCTCTGTGTGAGTGCCTACAAATCAAGATTATTTCTGTTATTTTCTATTTAAGGTTTTATGCAGTTTTAGTAGCAACACTGGTCAGACTTCCCAACTCTCTCATCCAAGGATGGACCCTCAAATGGGGGTTCATCAATAACAAATACATTTCTCATCACATTTTTTTGAAAGTTGAATTGTTTATTTTGCAAGAGAAAGATAGAGAGACTTTCCACAAGATTTCACAACCATAATAGGCATATTCATATTTAGACTCTCCTGGGATTCAAACCTTGGGTCTTCCCCCGTATGTCTCCAGTATCACACAGCAGAACCCTATTAACTGTACCAGCATAACTGGACCCACATAATCCACAGCAGCACCCTATTACCTGCACCAGCGTAACTGGACCCACATAATCCTTTCACAAATATCTTTGATGGCCTATTTTATTCCCAAAAAGGAATATGTCACAAAGTAGCTTTAATGTTTAATCACAACTTATTATTTCAATGTGAGTTTGGGAAAGTAAGAGTTTTTTTAATAACATTAATGTTGACAGTGAATAAAAATGATTACGAATTTGTATGTAAATATTACGCAGAAGACACTAAGAATAATGAAGTTACTGCAGCTGAACCACATAATTAAGTCACTAGTTTAACATGTTGTTGTAACTGACCCTTTTCAACCTCTGAAATATTTCTAACCATGTTGAGGCAGGAGAAAGCTAGAAAATGGAAGCAAATGAAGGTGCTGGAGTATCTGCCTATGCGGCTAGACAGCAAAATGGATTAGGGCAGAAAATTCCTGGCTCAAGGTAATGCAGACAGACTTCCAGTGGGGGGTATCTAGTTGATTAAGCCACATTTGATAGAGCCAATGAGATGAATCAGTGGGTCAAACCACATTTAATATAGCCAATGAGAACAATCAGGGACCCCGGCCAATGATTAACTGCCATGACCTAGATTAAAAAATTATAAACTTCACAGAATATAACTACTGGCGCCTTTGAGACACTCTGTCTGCTCAGACCTGCTCCTACTTTTTGGGAGTGTAATTTTGCTTTAACTTAATAAACTACCCTGTCCTTTGCTATTTCATGTTTCATTCAATTCTTTGTCCAAAATTCCAAGAACCTGAGTATCATTACGTAAGCTATCCTGCCACAAGATGAGAAAAATGTTAAATGCAGCCTGATAACATCAAAAAAGAAAAGAAATTATCAACATTTATCTCCACACTATTTTTGGAGGAAATTTCATTTTCTCTTTCAAAGTAGTCTCTAATAAGCAATAATGGGCAGGCATTCAAAAGAAAAAAAATTGATAAAGAAAAGTACTTCAACCTGGACAAATTGGCCAGTCTCTGCCATTCAGGAAATCGTAGATAGGCCTCGGCCTGTATGGTCATTTAAATTCCAAATTGGAATAGTAGAATACATTGTTTCTTATCTTCCAGTATGCTAAAAAAAAACACAATTATGTTAAATAATATTGCCTGAGGGCATTTTTCAGAGCTGCTGGAAGATCAATGTAATCACCTAGGACTTCAAATGTCAATATTTAGTTTTAGGAAGCACACAATTTTTTAAAATACAGTTTTATTTTTTAAAATGTAGATTAAAAATTAACATTTTATGGCAATATTCACACCATGATCCCTTGGTGAACAAAGGTTTAAAAATATAACAGGATAAGCAATAAAGTATAACTACCAAATATTTACTGAAATAATATTTCAAGGAAAACAAAGGCTCTTATCATGTCAATCCAAAGGGACTTATTTAACTGACTACCATCTTTAATATAACCATCAATCAGATGGGTTGGATCTGAAGTTCCTCCATTTCCCACACACTGCAAAAAGCTACACATTTCTCTGACTCGCATAAATAATAAATTGTCCTTTGTACAAAGATGAGCCTTTATTGTTCGATCCTTCAATCAAAATGGAAGTGCCAAATGTAAAACTATATCCTCAGGCAAGAAAGGGGTGCACTTCAGGAGATACGGGATTTAAAACAAAATTAATATTGTAAAATGAGAAAGAAAAGATTGAAATATATATCAGGAAAATAATATCTAAATAACATTAGCAAGGGATCCTGAGAAAAATAACAAGCAATTTAAAGCATACGAGCGGAACTCACCACAAGCAGCATTTCTTCAAAGAAAGGGGAAAGGCTCCATGTAGTCAAGGGAATGACCCTAACAGTGGAAGCTCTGAGTTCTATTTCACTCTAGGCCGTTGAAATTGCTGTGAGGATTTGAGCCTCATACTGTGTCATTGGTGGGTTCCAAGCATTTTTCATTTAATCCTTCTCAATATTCATTCACTGAATCTATGTCATAATGAACTCAGGTAAAGCCAGAACCATAAATTCTTTTTTTTTCTTTTCTTTTTTTTTTTTTTTTTTTTTTTGAGAGGTTTTTCGCTATAGGGCACGTGCGCTCGCCAGACAGACAGAGAGAGACAGAGAGACAGAAAGCGAGAAATCACCCCCCAGGGGGGGTGGTCACGCCGCAATCCCTTCTCCTCCATTCTCCTCTCGGGATCCTGGGCACGCACGCACACGCGCCCGGCGTAAGTTGTAAGCCACCGGGTCCGAGACGCGAACCTCGGTCGACTACGTGGGAGTCCAGCGACATAGCCATTACGCCAACTGCTGGTTCCCAACCATAAATTCTTTAATAGCAGAGTTCATAGTGGCACTATCCAACAAAAAAATGGCCAAGTCCTTAAATTTTCATCATTCCAAAAGCAACATAAAATTTTTGGAAAGCATGCAATAACTATTGTCACCTTTAAGAATCTTCTTGGTTGATGAAAACACATGGATAGTCTCTCCCTAGCTATTCTCTCCAATGCTTGCTTCCCTCTGTAAATCAGAGATGGACGGATCTAAATTGGTGAAATAAGAGAACTTACATTGGACTTCAGTTTCAAGAAATGAACCGATCAAAAGCAATTAGAAATGGCCTTCAGGTTTCTTTATGGACCTTTATCATCCCAGGGATATGAAGATTTAAAATATAATCTAAATATCCACACCATCATCTACCTTCACTTAGGAACAGAGGCAATGGTCTTTTTCTCTCAATGACATTTCTTCTAGTTCTCAACTGTGTGTGAAGCCACATTTGTAATATCCAGGCCCAAGTTTTAGCTTGCAAGTGAAAATGAAGCAAGTAAACTTTCAGCCTCCAGTTTTAGAGTGTTCAGTAAACTTTGTTTATGTTATGTATCTCTCTATGAAATCTAGCCAAATCCACTGGAATTCTTCATTGGAGTTTGAGTTCAAAGCCTCAGTTATGTTACTTTTACTCAATTTGCCTCCTCTGTGTAGGTATCTTTTGGAGTTTTTCTAGATGAGGATGACCAGTAGGAATTTGGATATAAATTCTCTGGTATCTTGAGCAAATTGCATCATAATACTATCTTTTTTTTTTTTTCATAATACTATCTTAATAGTATAAAAACATAGCCGTTCCCATATCATTTGACCTGACTCTGTTGCGTAGAAAAATGTCATGATTGTTTTTATTTTGTTTTTTTTTTCTTTCTTTTTCTTTTTTTTTTTTTTGGAGAGGGTTTTTTTTTTTTAATTTGTTTTTGTTTTTGTTTTTGTTTTCTTTTGCTGTAGGGCGTGTGCACTCACCAGAAAGACAGAGAGAGACAGAGAGACAGAAAGCAAGAAATCACACACACACACACCCCCGGGGGGGGAATGGCCACGCCACAATCCCTTCTCCTCCATTCTCCTCTCGGGATCTTGGGCACGCACGCACATGCGCCCGGCATGAGTTTTAAGCCACCGGGTTCGGGACTCAAACCGCGGTCGACTACATGGTAGTCCAGCGATATAGCCATTACTCTAACTGCTGGTCCCGGTTCTAACAACCTAATATAAACTATCCTTTCAACAGTCAAACAACTATAACAAATCCTCTAAGACTTGTGAGTTGAGTCTACTATTGTCTTAGCAATGAAATTACCCAGCATGTATGAAGTAGTTTCTACCTGGATGAGGACCATTCCCTCTTTATACTTTTTACAGAGATGTAAACTACCAGGGACACTGTTTTGGCTAATGCCATGAGAAATTAAAACCATACCGAGAATCAGATTAAGAATAGGCTGGACTTATGGAGTCTACTTTAGCATCAGAATTTATTCCTCACAAGTTCTAGGGATCCCGTGGCCTCTGCCAGCCTAAGGAGATCCCCAGATGATCTTGTGAGATCGGAATAGGACAAGGATTTTTCACAGATTCTCAAAGCAATGTTAACTCCTTAAGGCAGCCTCAAGTCATTCTTTAACTTTTCAGAAAAACTGGCTCAAGGACAACTTGAACCAAGAGAATCTTCTGGATTTATTATGGATTCTGTATGCATCAATATTAGTTTATTTCTCTTCCATGTTAAACCCGGCTCTATCAACTTGCCACCAATTTTGCAGACCACATCTTGTGTCTATACCCATGGACCTTTTAGCTTTCTGGGATTATGAAGTCGCTATAATTTTGCTTCACAGGATGTTTTTATTATTATTATTTTTTTTTTTTTTTTTGGAGAGGTTTTTGCTATAGGGTGCATGCGCTCGCCAGACAGACAGAGAGACAGAAAGCAAGAAATCACCCCCCAGGGGGGATGGTCACGCCGCAATCCCCTCTCCTCCATTCTCCTCTCGGGATCTTGGGCACGCGCCCGGCGTGAGTATTAAGCCACTGGGTCCAGGACGTGAACCGCGGTCGACTACATGGGAGTCCAGCGACATAGCCATTATGCTAACTGCTGGTCCCGCTTCACAGGATGTTTTTAACTAATATCAATGTGTGAATCCTTTAAGTTATATAGAATATATGAAGTAGCAGAAATCCTAGGGAACCACCATGCCCATCATTATCTTGGGCTTTTCTAGGGAATCTTGTAATTGCCAATCCACTTCTGGTACCAATTTCTCCACCAGTTGTCTTAAATGCAGATTATATTCTACAATTTCCATCACGGAAGGTCCAGTGTTTGTATCACTCTAATCAACATGTTGCTGGTGGCAAGTCATCATCCCCTCCACCAGGGAGAATTTCTATAAATGCCAACTCTAACTTTCCTTAAGGTTCATACTAATGGGAATGACATGTCCTGACCCCTTCATGGTAACTCCCTGTGGCCTCCAAGTGCATGTTTTCTTTGGCCCAATTTGGTAGGTTTTCATTTTGTTCCTAGAACAAAATGGGTATCACTGCCTTCTACTGTCTTGCTTTCTGAAAGTCTCCCAAATGTAATTCTCAGAATTCTTGTCTGTGTAGACTCTATAAGATGCAGATCAATGTCCTCCAGGCTTTTCTCTTTCATATCACACATTTCTGTTCATCAGCCTCTCACATTAACATTCCCAAAGTCTCCCTTGTCTTTATTATTCAACTTCCAAGTCTATTGACTATTTTTGTTATCATTCTCTACCTCATGCTTAAACTTTCTTAGCTTCT
Source organism: Tupaia tana (assembly GCA_026018925.1). NCBI lineage: Eukaryota > Metazoa > Chordata > Mammalia > Scandentia > Tupaiidae > Tupaia > Tupaia tana. The sequence continues at coordinate 17,887,351 of JAKSZU010000020.1, read as the reverse complement.
TTTGATGACATGCTTAGCTCCTTGTGTTCCCAAAATAGAATACTCAAAGTTGAGTGACATATTTGGCTCAACATTTTGGTGATGATAAAGTCAAAAGACATGCAACAAGTATCCAAGTGGCCTCTAGCGCTACACTGACATCATGGATGAGAGAAGTAGAAAAGAAAGAGGGCCAGTGCAAAGTGAAAGAGAGTAAGCTATGGGCAGCTGACTTGATTGTATAACCTACTCTCAAGGGAACTCATTAGGAAAAAGTTGGTCCTACTTGGTAGCTTTATGCATGAGGGATCTGCCTCATCCGACAAATATCTCCACTAAGCCCAGCCCCTCAACATTGCCTCACTGAGTGTCAAGTAACAGCATAAGTTTTGGTGGGGCCAAAATGCTCAGACCATAGCAACATGTGTGTCTCTGCCAACCCTTCTAAGGGAGCTTTGGGGCCACATTTCACAATTCTTTTTGGCATCACATACAATCAACCCTTTATGCGTGTTCCTCCATTCTGTGGATTCTGGCATAAGTTAGTGATTCCTCTAGGTTGTAAGAGTGCCTTACAGGACACTAAAGTAACACCTTTGTTATCTCTCAGCAACTTCTAAACCCATCTACCTTAGGCACATGGAAACAAGGCCTTCTGGCCAACTGTCAGTTGTCCCCAGTATCTGCTGTCTTTTTTTTTTTTCTTCCTTTCCTTTTTTTCTATAGTCCTTTTTCTTTTTCCTATTTCCCATGACAGAGACACACATAAAGAGACAGAGACAGAAAGACAGAGATGAAGATACCTTTAGCATCATCTTAACACTGCAATCTCTCTCCAATCTCAGCTGACCCAGATCACAAGCACACCGATATGCACTAAACATGCTCAAGAGGGTCCCAGGACACAAACCCCAGATCTTTCCCATGTAGGTCCAGTTGCATTACCACTGTACCATCATCTGACCCCTGCTCTCCCTTTCTTCTCTAGCAATGGTTTTACCTGAGTACACGGCTACCCAATCAAAGGACTTCTTAGTTCCTTATTATAGCTGAATATTTCTATATTGCTAACTGTCCAGAGGGCTGTGAAGGAAAAGAATTGTGTTGCTTCCACATGTGTCTTATTTTTTAAATGATTAGATATACAACCCCCTGAATCCTGTCCTCTTTCCCACTGGCTACCTAGGATATGGAGAGAACTGGAGCTACTCTCTTAGACCTAGTGTTGGAAGCTGAGGTTTGAGACTGGCAGTCACCTTATTAATCTGGACTATTATATGAGAAAGAAAGAAATTCTGTTTTGTTTAAGTAACTGTACTCTGGGTTCTCTTTGTGACAGCATTTTTAGTTGGTGTCATAACTTAGTTCACCTCCCACTTATCTCTATATGTATGCACTCCTCAAATTTCATAGGTAGTTCAGTTTTCCAAGACAAACAAGTAAACTCAACACTATAATAATCGTCTTTATTTACTTCTATCATAAAGGCCTTAGCAGGGGGCTAATAATAGTTTTAATCCTCGGTGGTCAACAAAGATAAAGGCAGCAGTGCTTTCAATTATTTTGATCTCTATTCTGTCTTTCAAATTCAAGAAGTTTTTAAGAGCCCCATATTCTTCCTTTGCATCTGATCTAATTCAGTATTCCCTGGCAATAGAATTGTCAGGAGTCTTCTTTACCAGATGTGATTATCTGAAGAGAGAAACAACTATGTTGTTTCAGAAGAAATGTGGGCATGACCTATTCATACATTCCCCAAATGAAATCTGAGGAGAGGAATTTGCTGAGCAGTTAGGGAAACTGCCCCCAAATAGCTTCTAAACTGTTCCTTTACATCTCTGGCTGAGTGTTAGGGTTGACCTCCGAAAAGAGACTTTCTGCAATGTTGTCCTGCCCACTGGTGATAAGGGATGCTATTTTCTCTCTATGGGGTACATAAGAAGATGATTTGCCTTAGTCTACATGGTTAATAAGACAGTGTTAAACACATTCTCTCAACTGAAGTAATGGTCTCTTTCAAGAAAAATTTCACATTTTTCACATTTCGCTTTACATTTTTCTAATCCCTTCTTAAAGAGTTCTGTAGCAGCACATCATGTCAAGTAAATCATCCCCAAAGGGACCTGTAACAACTCTTGGATAGAGTCTTCTGAAAGTGAAAGGAGAAAATATAAGAGGATTTGTATAGCAGTTGTGATCCAGAGACTATTACGATGGAAACTCTTCAGGCGTGTTAGCGATATTCCCCTGGGATATTCTAGAGGATCCTAACAACCAAGTTGAGAATCACTAGTCTAAGGTGTAAAGATTCTTCAGCATCATCATAATGAAACCTTACTATCAGCCATTGTGTGAATCTCAGTCTTCCTGTATTAGGAATTGTGATTGATGACTGAGAGACAGAGAAACTCCTTACCAAGTAACTTTCAAAGCAGAGGAAATGAAATGTAAATTTGTTCTACACATCTCAACATCTGCTTCTGAAATTTAAGATGCCTTCTAGGAACATGCTAACACCCTTTCATCTCTCTTATCAACTTACTTATTATCTCATAAGAACAACCTGGGGTTCTTTATGTCATTCTACATATCATTCTAAAGAAGCCACCCCTCTCTTGTCTCATTCTTTCCCCCTACTGCCTCCAACACCATCTGTATTGTTCATAATATCCTATAGATTGATTCCATTTCTGTGCTACTCAAACTATACCAGTCACAACCAAGGCACACTGATTACAATCCATTTTTTAAGTTGTCATGCACATGCATATAAATACCTGGAGTAAGTGGAAGAATAAATGATACCTTTTTGTTACCATTGAGTACAGGGTAACAAAAATCATTGTTCTTTGGTTTCTTGCATTATGGCTGACACAAGACATAGAAAAAATTAGTACTTCACAGAATGACAACACCCATTGGGATCACTTTGAAAAGCATACAATCATAAGTCAGTTCACTGTACTGCTTGCATTTCTATTAACCACTAAACCTTTGGAAGCAGAAGGCTTTTTGACTGCTTTGATGTTCATTCTTCTCTGATTTAATTGCCCTAGACTGATCATTCTGATGAAATATCCCTAATGGAAAAGAAATTTGTGAAATCAGTACATTAATTAATACCAAGATTATTATCATATGCAGTTCACTATCCATTGTCCTTTAAAGTCAATTGATAATCAACTCCATAAGTAGATGAGAACCTATTTATTGACATTCACACAAACTTATAGAATTTTTGTATAATTCTTATAAGAAGGAATTGTTGAACATTCATTGTGTACCTTTTTTCTCATGCACCAAGCAACATTCTCTGCCAGGATCCTGAAATGCTATACTTATTTACTAATACCAGAGCAATGTCATCAGTCCTATATCATTATATCATACTCTTTCCCTCAGCTTCTTTTCAGTTCAATAGGATCCACATAGTTCACTAGGTTCCTAAAGGGAAAATAAAGAAAAGCACATTTTTTTTTTTCAAATTGTCCTCATAGTTGAGCTTAGGTAATATAAAAAGTAATGATTCTAAAGTATGTGCATTTTGATATATTATGGTGTTAAAATGCTCAATTTTATACTGAGACTAGAATACAAAATGTTTCCGGTAGAAAAATGAGGAGACAGAACAATGCTTTGCTGCTTTTGAATAAGCCAGTCAAATGGCTCATTCTGTAAGGACCGTGTGTGTCAGTGTGAGATAATCCTGCCCTCTCCCTTCCTCTCTTTCACTTCTCCAGGGAAATGAGTCACACCTGGTCGCTGCCCTTGATACAATGTTTGATATTTTGAATTCCCATCAGCCCCACACAGCTAGGATGATGTCAGCACAGTTGACATTGTTAGATCCCTGCTCTGCTTACATCAACTCCCTGTCGCTCAGGCGTCAGATGAGTGTGGCGAAAGGGAGGAGGCAACATTTCTTAGCAACCAAGCCCACGTATCCAAGATCCAGAAATGACATCTGGCACTTTGCGTTGGGGATTTCCAGCACTTCCCAGAATTTCAGCCAGATTGGAGCACTGTTGTTCTGAGTTAAAAAGCAATTACTATCCTCTTCCCAGCAGGATGGGTGTACTTTCATATTTTAGATCAAAATGTTTATCACCAAAGCACCTTTTACCAAAGTCCTCATTTTCTATTTCCTTGATTCCTCTGAGATTGCCTTTATTTGCTTTTTAAAAATAATCTTATTTCTAGTTAAAAATGAGAAGCTAAAATGGAATTGTTCTGTCATTCTTCTACTTCAAGTTGAAAATATGTATAATGTAATCAATCAAGCTACATGGAAAATAAAGAAAATTGTGCCAATAGTAATAAGGCAACAGCACAGTGAACTGAGACAGTTACAACCTATATAGACATTCAGTGATATATTGGTTATCTGGTGGGAAAGGGAGGGAGAAAAGAGAGGAGACTTTAAGAAAGAGCCCTAAAAGAGTATTTTGGAAGACATGACATGCTACCATGTCATAGCTGTCAGAAGTCCCAGCAATGGAGCCTTACTCTCTACTTTCCAGAGCAATCTCTCCAAGTTTTGTGGTTACCTTGGCTGCTTCATGTAAACGATCCTAGCGATTGCATAGCTCCTTTTCTGCTCACTTACGTATTCATCTCATAAACACTCTAGGTAGGATGTGTCCCTGCCTCCATGACACTTGGAGTCAAGTGGGAGAGGTAGGTAAGTAATCAGACCACCAATGCAAAATATTCTGTGTAATAGCAATGCTCGTAAGAAATAAACCCAGAATGCTGAGAGTAGGTAGAACCAGATCCCAGCTCTGCTTAGAGCTCAGACATGGAGAGAAGTCCTCAGGGATGTTTTTAAACTTTTTATTTTCTTTTTAAATCAGCTTTAATGCAAATGATTATTAAAAGTCCTGATACTTTGTCCGTTGAATGATACTAAAAATATTAATAAGCAGAGCCATCCAGTCTAGATGGTTCTTTTGGCTCCTGACATGCTCAAATTACCCTGAGCATCTACATCCCACAAATTGAGAAATAGGTATTCTCTTTGGCCTCCCATGAAGGGTAAGCGAGAAGAGTTCATAGAATTCTTCCAATCTCAAAATCTAAATGGGTGTAGGTTGGTAATTGGGGCATATATATAATAAATTGTAGTTCTCCCTCTCTCAGCAGATTACTTTTCATGCTGCATTATAATTGCTCATTTACTTGTCTGTCACCTTCAAGCAACTGAGCTCTTTGAAAGAATAATTATTTTTTATCTTGTTTACCCCATGGTTATCTTGTTTCCCAGGTGTCTCCACAGTCTGACCTAGGGCCTTGGAACAGAGCAAGTATTTAATAAATACCTCTGTTAAATGAATATTTTATGTTTTCGCATCTTCTCCCTATTTTCTTCTATGCCAGAGGGCATGTGTATGTATGAGAGAGAGAGAGAGAGAGAGAGAGAAAGAACCCACCTCTCCCAACTGGGCCTGGTCATGCAACAATCCTTTTCCCCCCAATTCTTCATCCCATCAGGAACTGGGCACCTTTGTGAGGCCTGGAATGTTTTCTTAAGCCCACAAGGATGAGACTTTAATTTGGGTCAGCCATGTGGATCCAGCTTCCTCTGTGCAGCATCTAACTATTGTGCAATGGGGCCAGCCCTCCTGATTTTAATTCTGACTTTGCCCCTATGGATCAGAGGGCTGTTTCCTAACATTTTTTTATATAACTTTCATAGAAAATAATAATATTCATAAGTCATACTAGGGAAAATGGAGGAGACTGCTCAAGGCTTTAAACTATTATCTTTAGCTCCAGTTTGATCTCTCCAGAACCCACCTTCCATACCCTCGTTACTCAACAACTCGCAAGCCCCCTTAAAAATCTTAGTGAATCAATATCCAGGCATATATGAAACACGTTCAAGATTCATCACTTGGAAGCTCTTCTGGTTTACCTAAATTAAAAAGAGAGAGCAAGGGACCAGCAGATGGTGTAATGGTTACATGCTGGACTCCCACATAGTAGACTACGGTTCGAGTCCTGGGCACAGTGGTTTAAAACTAACACCAGGTATCTGTGCATGTGTGCCCAAAATCCCGAGAGGAGAGTAGAGGAGAAGGGATTGCTGTATGGCCATCTCCCCTCTTGGCGATTTCTCACTTTCTGTCATGGTGAACGCACATGTCCTATAGCAAAAAATCTCTCTTAAAAAAAGGGGGGGGGGAGCAAAAGCATGTTTTTTGGAGAGGTTTTTGCTATAGGGCACGTGCACTCACCAGAGAAACAGAAAGAGACAGAGACATAGAAAGCGAGAAATCACCCCCCAGGAGGAATGGCCATGCCGCAATCCCTTCTCCTCCATTCTCCTCTCGGGATCTTGGGCACGCACGGACATGCACCCGGTGTGAGTTTAAGCCACCAGATCGGGGACTTCATGGGAGTTTGGCTACATAGCCATTACGCTAACTGCTGGTACCTCTACTGAGTTTTTTTTTTTTTTTTTTTTTTTTTTTGGAGAGATTTTCGCTATAGGGCGCGTGCTCGCCAGACAGACAGAGAGAGACATAGAATCAGAAAGCGAGAAAACACCCCCAAGGGGGGATGGTGACGCCACAATCCCTTCTCCTCCATTCTCCTCTCAGGATCTTGGGCACGCACGCACACGCGCTCGGCGTGAGTTTTAAGCCACTGGGTCCAGGACACGAACCACAGTCGACTACATGGGAGTCCAGCGACATAGCCATTACGCTAACTGCTGGTTCCCTCTCTACTGAGCTTTTTGTAACCCAACTTTTCTTCTAATATTTTTCAGTGTTTTTCTTATTAACTTTCAGTTTAAAATACCTTTTTTGGAAAGCTCATGCACTGCTGATGGGAATGTAACATAGAATAGCAGCTATAGAAAATAGCATAATGATTGCCCAAAAAATTAAACACAGAATTACCAAGTGATCCAGCAATTCCACTTCTGGGTATACACACAAAAGAATGGAAGTAAGAACTCAAGCAGATATTTGTACACCCAGGTTCATACAGCCAAAGATGGAAGCAACCCAAGTGTCTATTGATGGATGAATGAATAAACAAAATGTGGTATGTACATACAATGGAATATTATACAACCTTTTTTAAAAAAGAAAATTTTGATACATGCTACATTAATGACAAACTTGAAGAAATTTTGCTGAATTAAATAAGTCATTCACCAAAGGACATATATTATATAATTCTGTTTAAATGATATACTAGCACAGCAGATTCATAGACATAAAAAGCAGAATGGTGAGGATCAGCAGGTGGCGTAATGGTTAAGGCGCTGGACTTCCACATGGTTGATCACAGTTTGAGTCCTGGACCCAGTGGCTTGAAACTCATGTAGGGCATATGTGTGTGCATGCCCAAAATCTGGAGAGAAGACTGGAGAAGACTGGTCATCCCCCTACCTCCAGAGCAGGGAGTGATTTCTCACTTTCTATCTCTCTGTCTCTATCTCTCCGGCAAGCACACATGTCCTATAGCAAAAATCTCTCAAAAAAAGGGACCAGAAGATGGTGTAATGGTTATTTCATTGGACTCCCATTTAGTGAACCATGGTTCAAGTCCCAGACTTGGCTATTTAAAACTCAGGCCAGGTACATGTGCTTGTGTTTCCAAGATCCCAAGAGGAAAATGGAAGAGAAGAGATTGCAACATTGCCATTCACTCAGAGGGAGATTTCTCAGTTTCTACTTCTCTGTCTCTGCCTCTCCAGCAAGCATACATGCACTATAGCAAAAATCTCTTAAAAAAAAACAAAAACAAAAAATGTAGTATGGTGGTTACCATAGGCTGAAAGGATAGGGCAGTATAGATGGTATTGCAACTTTCAAAGTTTCAGTTTGGAAAGATGCTGAAGTTTTGCTGATGAAGGGTGGTAATAGTAACAGAAAGATGTAAATATAGTTCATATTACATGTGTATACTTAAAAATGATAAAAATGGCCATTTAAAAAAAATAGAGAGTCTCAACTGTGTCACAATACTCCTGCCCCAGCCTCTGAAGTATCTAGGACTGCAGGCATGTGCCACCACACTGGGCTTTTAGGGTACAGCAAGTATCAAACTTGGGCCTCCTATGTGGCCTCAGTCTGCTGAGTAATAGCATCTGCCAGCACATGCTCTCAAAAGTGGGCCTAACAAGATAAGTTTTATGTATATGTTACCATAGTAAAAAGAAAATCACCCCCCAAGGGGGAATGGCAACACCGCAATCCCTTCTCCTCCATTCTCCTCTCAGGATCTTGGGCACGCACGCACACGCGCCCAGTGTGAGTTTAAGCCACTGGGTCCAGGACTCAAACCACGGTTAACTTCATGGGAGTCCAGTGACATTGCCATTATGCCAACTGCTGGTCCCAAAAATTGTATCTTTTTAAATGGAATTATTCAAAACACTTAGAATAATAATTACTACCATAATTATTTGTGGTGAGATTAATAGGATGCTTGGGTACACTTGATTTGTCTGGACATCAAGGAAGGGCACTTGGTTTCTTACCTCACAAAGTAAAGATTTGTCAATAAATGTTCATTATTCCCACCCCCAGCCCCAATTCACCAGCACCGTCACCAATATCTCTTGCCTAGAGGGGTCCCTAACATTCCACACATTATTAAATTCTCGAGTCATTTTAGAATAGACTTCAGCTTCTTTGTCATAAGTACAGACTCATACACTTTTCGATTCTCACTCTTGCCTTTAATTTTTCATAAAATGTGATTGATTAATATTTAAATGCAAACGCAGAAACCTTGATCGACCTGCACTTACATTGATCAATGCTTCTCAGAAATATAAAGCTCTAGTCCCTTGAAGATGGAATACAGTTTAGACTGACCATTTTTATAGAATGCCTAGTATTAGATTAACACTTTTCTTAATGATGCATTTACACAGCACAACACAGATTTTAACATGATGCAAATGATTTATTTTTTTTACTGATTTCATTCCCTGCCTTTCCAAGGTAAAACAAAACAAAACATAAAAACATCATTTTTTTTTTCTCACCCAGCTTCTATGCCTTCTTCCACACCTTCATCTTAGGCTCTTAACTTAGAGTTCCACTTCTCATTCTTAAGAATATCAAATTGAGGATGGGTTAAAGACATAGTCTTGTAGGGAATAAGCAGAAGGCAAAAACTGGTGAACAAAAAGTGTTTGATTATACAGTCACGGAGAACGCTCTGATCAACTCAAGAAATATGTTTAGAAGCATGGTTCTCAACCTAAAAACTAAGATTAGAATTTTAATCTCTTGAAAACACAATATGTAATTGTGACAAAACAATTTTTTTCATGCCAGAGGGAATGTGGACATGCATGAAAGAGAGTGAATGGGGCCTAGTCACACCACAAAACTTTTTTCTTGGGACCAGCAATTAGCATAATGGCTATGTCACTGGACTCCCACGTAGTCGGCCGCTGTTCACGTACTGGACCCAGTGGCTTAAAACTCACGCCAGGCACGTGTGCGTGCGTACCTACGATCCCGAGAGGAGAATGGAGGAGTAGGGATTGCGTGGCCATTTCCTCTGGGGGGGTGATTTCTCGCTTTCTGTCTCTCTGTCTCTCTGTCTCTGTCTGACGAGCACACGCACCCTATAGCAAAAACCTCTAAAAAAAAAAAAAAAAAAAAAAAAAAAAACCTCTTTCTTCAATTCTCCACCCCATTAGGATCTTAAGCACACACAGGTACCCAGTATGTTTTTCAGGCTGATGAGGGTGGGACACAAACCTTGATCAGTCACTTACGATCCATCTTCCTCTGTGTAGAACTTAACTTGCACTAAAAAGCCAACCCTTTATGTATGTATGTATGTCTTTCAGAGAATACCTTACCATGTTCAATCCTCCAGCCTCAGCCTCTGTTGATCACTAGGATTACAGGCTACAGATACATGTCCCTGCACCTGGCCTTTTGAACTGGAAACCAAACCAGGGCCTCCCATGTGATCTCAGCCTGTAGAGCACACCATCTTAATAGCGTGTGACACCACAGCAAAGCAAAAAAAAAAAAAAAAAAAAAAAAAAAGCAATTTTGAGCTTATACTTGAGTTGCCTTACTTTTGTAACTTTAATTGCTTCACCACTGTAACTTCAACCCCTGTCAAACTGGCTGGAATCTAGTGGGCCTTCAATACCTTTCCGTATCATCATCTTCTAAATCTGCAAGTGATACCAGTTGCTTGATAGAAGGGAATACAGATTTAAAAAGTTGATTATAATATTTTCTCTTTCATGACATCTGACTCTGAGAGGTTAGAAAAGAGTTCTAGGAAAAAAATAATATTCACATAAAATAAGTACAAAGAAGCAGCAGAAGGAGAAGAAGGAGAAAGAAGGAAACTTTGGGCTTTGTCTTGGGACTATGGGGATCTATTAAAAGGTGTTAATCAGGAAAGCGATATGATCAGAACTGTGTTTGGAAAGATCTGCAGTTTTGACATGAGATGAGATTTGAGGCAAAAAGAGAACATAGTGAGATTAATGTTTTTTGTTTTTTGTTTTATATCCAGGTGGTCTTTGGGTCACACTCTGGAGGATAATATTTTGGCCATGGAAAAACCCTAAAGGTTCATTGCATTCTGAAATTATGGTCTATCTCTGACCATAAACAAGTTCAAACCTTAAATGATGCCAAACTAGACTTGGCCTGCATCAGAAACGTTGGGCCAGCTTTTAAACGGCCTCTGATTTCTTGTTCTCTTTGGGACTCTTATCCTGTATGTCCCAGAGAGGGCTCAAATTCAACATCCAAACCCTTGTCCTTTTCCTGTCTCCTCTCCTTCGCCACAGCTATGCATCCTGTGTTCTTTATTCTGGTAAATGACTTTGTCTTTCAGAATTTTAAAGCTAAGAAACTTAGCTCTCCTGAAATTCTTCTCTTTTTTCTTTACCATTTACATTTTATCTCCTAAATATCTCTTAAATCTTTCACTCTTCTCTGACCTCATTGGTGCAGGTACCTGTTATCATTTACTTCAGTTATAATAGCTGCTGCTAAACCTTGCTGCATCCAGACTCTCTACTGGGAGTCCCTCCCCAACAACACGCATACACATACAAACTGTTGCTCCATTGTACTTTCTCATGTAAAAGTCTAATCATGTCATTCTTCAGTTGAAAACCCCTCAGTGACTGGAAAAAATTAAAATCAAATTCCTTCATATGGCTCTGTGTGGCTCTTGACCTCTTGGTCAAACTGCCCTTTTAGTATCATCTCTTGTCACATTTGACTTTGGCAACCATCTCTGATTGACAAACTCTTAATCAAAATGTCAAACTCCACTTCCCGTGTCACTTGCCCCGTTACTGAGCTAGATTAGTCACTCTCCTGCTCTGTGCTCCAGTAGCACTTGTTGTATGTTTGGCTCTAACATTATGGCTTTGGATTATCATTATTTATTTATATATCCTCCTCTTTCTCTCTAAGTTCTACTTCTCAGCTCTGGTTCCATGGACTCCAGGATGAGTTTCATGGGTTTCAAAACTCAAATCATGTGCAAATTTCTGTGTGCAATTATAGGCAGGTACAATCAGGCAATTTCATTAGCTCTTAAAGGGGTTCATGGCCTTCAAAAAAGTTAGGTACCATTACTGCCCTAGACCATGATTTTTTATGGCACAGAACATATTATATTCTCCTTTATATAACTAGTTCATTGAAGAGCCTGATCTCAGTAGGGCATAAACATGAAACAGTTTTATTTTTCTCTAATCCTTGCTTTGAACTATGTTCTATCAGATCTGCTCTTCCTGCTTTTTAATAACATCTCAAACAGATCTCATAACTTTCTGGTCTTTTTCAGTTACTAAAAAGACAAGTCCACTTGTTTGGCTTCTGTTTAAAACAAACCAAGTCTCAAAAAGATAGCTTTAAAATAATCAGGGAATTTTAATATGGACTGGTATTAAAGAAGATTGTTAAAATATTGCTAACATTGGGGGCCAGGAGGTGGTGCAGTGGTTAAGCTGTTGGACTCCCACATGGCCGGCCACAGTTCAAGTTCTAGTCCGGCAACTTGCTTCCTCACTTTCCCTCTCTCTCTCTCTCTCTCTCTGTTTCTCTCTGGTCAAATTAAAAAATAATAATAATGATAATAAATAAAATAAAGTAAATCATTCTTTCTAAAATATTGCTAATATTGCTTGGTGAAAAATAAAATTTTAGTTATAACTTTTTAAAAATATTTATTTATTTATTTATGTAATTTCATTTGTTATTATTATCATTTTTTTCATTTGACCAGAGAGTGAAAGAGAAAGTGAGAAAGCAAGCTGCCAGATTCAAGACATGAACCACAGTCAGCTATGTTGGGGATCCAGTGCCTTAACCACCGCACCACCTGCTGGTCCCTAGTTATATATTTTATATGTGCTTAAGAACTAGAGATAGATGTTGAAATGTTTTTTATATAAAAACTATATGATATCCGGAGTTTGGTTTATAATACTTCAGGAAAAAAAAAATGGGCACAACAAGTTAAACAAAATTGACAAAATGTGGATAATTATTAAAGTTGGTAAATGGGTATACAGGTATTCTTAATAAATTTATTTCTTTTTTTGTGAATATTTGATATTTTTCCTAAAAAAATTTTTTTTAGTCCAGTCCAATTAAAAACTTTACTCTCAGACCAGCAGATGGCATCATGGTTATATCACTGGACTCCCACGTAGTCAACTGCGGTTCAAGTCCTGGACCTTGTGACTTAAAACTCCTATGTGTGCCCAAAATCCTGTGAAGGAGAAGGGACTGTGGCATGGCCATCCCCTGGGGGATGATTTCTCACTTTCTGTTTCTCTGTGTGTCTCTCTCCCTCCAACAAGCACAAGTGCCCTATAGCAAAAAATTCTTAAATAAATAAATAAAATTTCACTTTCACTCAGAAATAGTGATAGACTGGTAAATATTATTTAACAACCAGCTCTACACACACACACACACACACACACACACACAAGAAAAGAAAAACCTTTGATTTGTAGCAGTTTCCAATATCTCTGGTGTAAATACTCCTATGAAAGCCAATTTCAAGATACCAATAAGAAGCCACTGAATGCGGAGTTGGAAAAAGAGTTGTAATAACACAATATTAAACAGTATTTCCACCATAGAGATGCACTAGATATAAAAAACAGCATAAAGTAAAATGCAAAATAATTAAGGGACAGTAAATTGTGATTATTTATTGCCTTTGTTTTAATTAATTTATTTAGTTGTCTATTAGTACAATGAATTTTTTAAATAACAACTTATCCACATGATTCCTGAAAATATAACAGTCTGCTCTCACAAACTGGAACAAGCCAGCTCCAAAACACAAGTGCAGTATCCTCCCCATACTGAATAGTCTAATGCTGCACAAGTAAAGAACCATTGTTAAACCTGAATTGACATGTCTCCACTCCTTAGCCATTACTGTGAGCGCACTCAGACTCTCTTAATCAGGCATAACCAGTCAGGAAAGGGAAAGGCAAATAAATTACCCCCTTTTCTTCAGGCACTTTCCCTTGATGCCACTCTGAACCCTTGATTCAGGATTTCTCCTTGAATGACATTCCAATTTGTTACCTGTCTTCTTAAACCCAGTATTTCCTTCAAAATAGTTATGCACATAACTCTATAGTATTTAATGAATTTATTATCCCATCTCTCTTAAAGGAATCACTTAATTTTTCATGGGTTGAATTTTAAAGGAAGAAGATGAGGAAAACTTTTTTATTCTTAATAAACACTGTCAGGATATTGATGCCTTAAATTACAGAGTGAGCACCCTCTTGGCTTAAGTACAATTTAGTCATCCATTATTTATAACTATCTAAAAATTCTAAGTAGTCCAATCCATGCTGTTTCTTACACTTTTTTTTTCCAATTCTAAATCATGTGACCTGAATTTAACATTGAGAAACCATAATATGTATTTTCATATCCCTCTTGAGAAGACCAGATTTATTTTGACCACTTTCACATACATTTTAAGTAGGAGGAGCAAAGCAAGAGTAATTCTAGAACAGAATTGTATCATAAAACAAAACAACAATTTACTAAATAGAGCATACAGACTCCCCATAATCTTTTCTCAACTTAAAAAGCAAAACTTTCCTTGAATTTCCAAGGTACAAATCAATTCTGAGACTGCACACCTAAGGCACTTGGTTTGTACAACTAATGACTTCTCTACGTAAATAATAGGTTGTACTCCCATCGTCACAGATGGTTAATGCTGAAGAAAATTAGAGAGTATTTAATTCAGTCAATCTCTTAATGCCTAGAGAAGTTGAAAGTTAACATACACTCATAACTCAGCTAAATACAAAAGGAAAAGAACTAATATTAAAAGACCAAATTAAAAAATTTGGTCACCCAGCTAGAAACTCAGTGCCTGGATGCAAATATAATCTGACTGCAAAGCTCGGTCTCTTCCCCAAATCACAAACTTTCTTCTTTTTAAAAAGTAATTATTTATTTTATTTAACTTATAGTTATTATTCTTTGATTTGACCAGAGAAAGAGACAGAGAGAAAATGAGAAAGCAAGTTGCCAGGTCTGGGACTCAAACTACTGTTGGCCATGTGAGAATCCAGCATCTTAGCCATCAACTCACATGCTGGTCCCAAATCACAGTCTTTCAAATCTGGGATTCCACTGTGTTCTGCTGAATCTAAGACTTCCACCCCAACCCAGCACTAACTCAAAGCCCAGATTTAAACTACTTTAAAAGATTTATTAGAGCAAATCCTGAATGGCCCTGATGTCCATAAAAATATGATGTCCAATCAAATCTCAAAGTTTTCTATATCTCCTGTAGCAAACTACAATTAGAGATAAAAAAAAAATGTAGTGAGCTATTCTGATTCTATGAATTCTTGCCTATCACTATTGCGAAATGTCTGAAGGTATCTATAAGCTGATCTATACAGGGCAGAGGGAGAAGAGGAGAAATAGCAGTCCCACACCAATCTTGTGTTGATGGCTAAGGTCCTTATAACAAAGGACAGATGAATAAGAAAGTAAGCATACATATTTATTTAATATAAACGTTACATAACATGGGGACTTTTATGAGAAAATAAATAGCCAGATAAATGGGTGTTCGTATTTTTTCATATATTTTTTTACTTATATTTAATCACTGTACATCTTTACAGTGTTCAACATGGTTTATCCCAGTATTAATATGGAGTATATTAGTCAAGTCAAAGACATTAGCATATACATTATCATCAACCAATAACTTTTTTACGTTTTTGTCTATTTCATGTTTGTTTGGCTTTCTTTTCTCCAGCATTTTTTATGCTAGATTTAATAAAACCTGGAAGGTATGGAGAAATGTGATTCAAAAAAGGGATTATAATCTAATGTTAATAAACTGGGGGAAACTTAACAAGGATTGTCTGTTCTGATTCTTCCCTGTGTCTGTGTTTGGCTTCTTTCCTCCTGGCATAGGGAGGGCACTTGTCACATTGGGCTCTTATGTCCTCTTTAGGGAAAAGTAAGAGACTCCTATGTGGGTTTTTTAGCCTGTTTCAGGGAAAAAGAATAAGGTAAAAGTGAGACTGACTTTTCTGCCTTTTTGTTTTGTTTTGTTTTCTCAAATGCCAAGATGCCATCTTTTGGGGTAGTGTGTCCTGAACTCCATCACAGATCAAGAGACCCTACTAGCCTTTCCAGCTTCCAACCTTTATCTCTGGTTCACTACACTTAGAGCAGTGCCGGACCGTGGCAGGAGCCCAAGAAAAGCATTGACCATGTAGAGCTACTTCAGATGAGTAGGATTTTGAACAAGGCAAGCCATCTTCGTGTAAGATCCACAGCCCTTCTCATGTTTCTCCTTGTACAGATTTTTAAAGGAAAAAAGTCCTTCACAAAAGTGGGTGGCTAAACAGATATGTGACATTACAGAAGTGAAGTTCCAGAGACTGAACTGAAAAACACACCAAAGGAAAAGTGGCTTTCCTTCCTACAAATACATGTGCCTTGCCTTTTGTGATTTTTTCAGCTGAGATTATTTCAAATATTACTGGAGCATACACCTCGGCTGCTGTGAGATAGTCATTCATCCATTGAGAACCACCTAGAGGCTTCTAAACAAGAATGCATGGTAATTTTTGTTCCATTTACTTGTTCTTGTTGGGGGTTTTCAAGATGTGTGCCCTGTTTGGTCAGCAATTTTTAATTAGTATATCTGCTAAATCCTTGTAAAGCAATATCCTTGCAATGATGCTTTATTGACATACAGAAAGGATCTCAGAGATATTTGAGTTTAAGAGAGAACTCATTCAACCTCTTATTTCTTGGGAAATAAATGGCCCTGGGCAAATGCAGAGTTGAGGGCGATTCTACCACAGGAGGTGGTATAAGAATCAAGGAGAAGGTCTAGCAAGTGACATTCCTGGATTTCTGTTTGACCACACCTTTGGTTTGCTCTATTAAGCATACTTTTTCACTTTTTATATGGCCAGGCTGCACATTTTCCAAATCTTTCCTTTCTGCTTCTTTAATTATAAATGCTGTCTGTAGATCATTCTATTCCTCTTGTATCTCACTGCATGTGGTTTAAAGTAGCCACAAAGCAGCCTGAATACTTGACTCCTTAGATATTTTTTTCTACCAGACACTCTAGTTCACTGCTTTTAAGTTTTGCATCCCAGAAATCCCTCACACATGTATATAATTCAGCCAAGGTCTTTCCATTTTATAACAAGGGTAACCTTTATTCTAGTTTTGAATACCTTTTTCCTCATTTCATCTGATATCTCATCAGAATATCCATATCTCTAGTCCACAATTCTACAATCATTCTGCTTATGATCCCCTGAGCAATCTCTAAGAAGATTCAGACTATCCCTACAATTCCCTTCTTCTTCTTCTTCGCCTTCACCAGTATTTACCTTAATGCTTAATCATGGCAATACAGACATTTTCCAGCCTGCCCTTCTAAATTCTTCCAGCATCTACCCATTACACAGATCTAAAGCCACTTCCACCTTTTCAGGTATTATAGCAATAGGCCAACTTCTCAATGACAATTTTTCTGTCTTAATTCTATTGCTATAACAAAATACCACAAGCTGGGTAATATATAAGAAAATAAGTTTATTTGACTTGCGGTTTTGGCGACTGAGATGTATAGGGGCATAGCACCAGCATTTGGCAAGGATAATTCCACGGAGGAAAGGTAGAAACAGAAGCAAGCATGCATGAGAGAGAATGAAGGTCAAATGTATCCATTTATCAGATTACCCACTCCTGTGATAAATACCTCATTCCCACAATAATGGCAACAATCCATTTATGAGGGCAGAGCCCTCATGACCTAATCATGTCTTATATGTCTCACATTTCGACACCATTGCATTAAATTTCTAACACATGAACTTTGGGGGGTCACATTTAAACTAGAACAACTGGCTCCCTATAATATCCAAAATATTATCAAAACAATTCATCAGTAAGACTCAAAACTCAGTTAAGGGAAAGTACTGCCCCTTGACAGTCTTGATTGCATCTTAAAAGGTAAATAGAAAATTGGGGTATTTATTGAGATTTTTTTTTTTTTTTTTTTTTTTGGAGAGGTTTTTCGCTATAGGGCGCGTGCGCTCGCCAGACAGACAGAGAGAGACAGAGAGACAGAAAGCGAGAAATCACCCCCCAGGGGGGATGGTCACGCCGCAATCCCTTCTCCTCCATTCTCCCCTCGGGATCTTGGGCACGCACGCACACGCGCCCGGCGTGAGTTGTAAGCCACCGGGTCCGAGACGCGAACCGCGGTCGACTACGTGGGAGTCCAGCGACATAGCCATTACGCTAACTGCTGGTTCCCTTTATTGAGATTTTTAAAATTTGGTTAAAGGAGGTTTTTCGGTGTGGGAGATTGGTTAGAATTGAGTAATGGCTGTACTAATTTACATTCCCACCAACAGTGTAGGAAAATTCCGTTTTTGCCGCAGCCTTGCCAGCACTTATCATTTTTATTTTTTTTTAATCTCAGCCATTCTGACTGGGGTTAGGTGGTATCTCATTGTAGTTTTGATATGCATCTCCCTTATGATGAGGGATGCTGAGCATTTTTTTATATACTTTTTGACTGTTTGTATGTCTGTTGATGATAACGTGTGATATCTTCAACTAGACTGGTGTGAAGTATATTCATGTTGAGTAAATTCACTTTACAAACTGTAGTGATGTATAGTGATTGAATGTATAAGATAAATTAAAATAATACAATTTTTAAAAAGAATTGAGTAATGGTCATCATATAACAGTTTATTGTGGTATACACAACAATATATTTTTTTTTTTTGGATAGGTTTTTGCTATAGGGCACATGCACTTGCCAGAAAGACAGAGAGAGACAGAGAGACAGAGAGACAGAAAGCGAGAAATCACTCCCCAGGGGGATGGTCACGCCACAATCCCTTCTCCTCCTTTCTCCTCTCGGGATCTTGAGCTTGCACACACACGTGCCAGGCATGAGTTTAAGCCACTGGGTCCAGGCCTTGATCCGTGGTCAACTACATGGGAGTCCAGCAACATAGCCATTACACTAACTGCTGGCCCCAATACAGATATTTTTGAAGTGAGGATTTCTGAGAGTCTTTGGGTATAAACATCTTTGATAACTTTTATTAAAAGTTTATGGGTCTTTCATAGAGTTCATGAAATGAATGATAAACTTAGTTATAACATTTATCTTCCAGGGCAAGTGCATCCTGGAATGGTAATGTTATACTGATGATAAAAGTGAATAGAAAGTAGACGCAAGCTGTTGGTTTCTTACTCTATAATGCTCTTGACTGGATTCAGTTGTATACGAGTCACCCTCACCTCCAATAATTTGTAAACTCTTTTCTAAAAGAGATTATATCTACCTCTTTAGTCCTATAGTTTTGTAGTCTTAGAAGTAGCCTTGCAGGGCCGGCAGGTGGTGTGGTGGTTGAGAGTGCTGGACTCCCACATGGCCAAACATGGTTCAAGTCCCAGACTTTGTGGCTTGCTTTCTCACTTTCCCCCTCCCTCTCTATCGCTGTCTCTCAAGTTTAAAAAAATGATGATAAAGTTAAATTTTTAAAAATCTTTTAAAAAATTAAACAAAGAAGTAGCCTTGTTCCCATGGTTCTATTAGGTTTTACACTAGCAGGAATCCTCTATACAAGCTAAATTCTGTGGCAGTTTTCTACCTGGGCTTCCAAGTGGTCTACAACATACTTTGATATCCAGATGGAGAAAGGCATCTCTCTATAGTAGTTGTTGTGGACACTGTCAAGACTAACCTTCTAGAGCAGTGGCCCAAGCTCATTCTTTTACTCCTTTATGTTGTTTCAGCTTTAAAATCACCATCAATTCTAAGGCATACATATCTTCTAAAAGTTTCTACTATTATATTCAACCCTTCTGTAGGCAAAAAGCTACTAAGCAAGGTAATGAGGGAAATACCATTTTGGGCAGTTTTCTATATAAAAAGCTTTAAAAAGAAAAAACTAAAATTATCTTATATATCCAGAATATTTTGCATGTGATTCATTCTGAAAGTGTATGTTTTGAGCTAATTTTAACATCGATTTATTGTTAAGCATTCTCAATTGTTTGCAAAACAGTGCTAAAATAGTACGTGAAAGTGTACTGTACTTTTTCCTACAGCCCTGCTAAGTGTTTTAAGAATCACAATTGTAAAAAGTTCCATTTCAATGCGTCCTTATTTTTATTACACCCGTTTTTCATCAGCAAAACACTGTGAAGTTTCCTGAGGAGAGAAGAGTTTCTCTGCAGTTGAAATGTCTCAGAAAGAAATGCTTTTAATTAACACTGGTATTATTTCAACTACTGTGTTAGTCACTGGTGCCACCACTGATGACCGTGTCTATAAATCTGCCATTATTTATGTCTTAAAAATACTTCCCTCTGCTGGAAATTATGTTGTTCTTCCTCTCCTCACTTGCCTTACATTCTATGTATCACTTCATGAAATGTTATAAGGAAGAGAATTTGAACCAAATTGTAACTTGATGGAAGGTTTCTTAGAGCCATCACATGAATCTAGAAAAGGAACAGTCCATGAAGACAGCAATAAGAACACTGATTGGACTATTTACCACACCCCGCATTCTGCCAGGCACGTTGCGCGGTTTCTCGGTTACTTCTATCACCTATGTTACATTCCAGATTAAAAAACAAAACCCCTGATTGATTATGTAAATGAAAATGTGATTTCTACTTCTGCCTCACATCGCCATTCAATAAGCCCTCGTTTTCTTAAGTACTGTGTTCGGGAATCTTTGTGGGGAATTTCAAGCACAGTGGGACACTGTATTCTCTACCTTTGTGAAGTGATGGACTCCAGGGTCTCCTGAAAGCAGCAGAGTAGTGGCATATGGGAATGTATGAATTCAAATTGACCATATATGTCTCTGGCTCTTAACATTTGATAATTTATTTTCACATCATGATCTGCACCTTTATGTGTTAAAGAGGGAAGACTGAATAATGCAACCTCAAAAGATATGGGAAATAAGTTGAGCAGTATTTTTTTAAGAATAATTTTATTTAACTTCATTTACTTACTTATTTTTTAATTTGACTAGGAAGAGACAAAGCAATAGGGAGAGAGAGAAAAAGTGAGAAAGAAAGCAAGTTGCCAAGTCTGGGACTTAAACCGTGGTCAGCCCTGTGGAAGTCCAGTACCCTTAACTATTCCACAACCTGCCAGCCCCAGTTGAGCAGTAGTTTAATACTACTTTACTTGTATGGTGGGGCCAGCAGGTGGTGTGGATGCTAAAGCACTGGACTCCCAAATAGCCAATGTGGTTCAAGTCCCAGACCTGGGAGCTTGCTTTCTCACTTTCTCTCACTCTCTCTGTCTCTTTTTGTGTCTCTGTTTGGTAAGCACATGTGCTCTGCAGCGAAGTTAAAAAGAATTAATTAATTTAATTAATAATTCTTTAAAATAATCTTGAATGATTTAACTAGAATTAGGTAGATAAATGCCCATAACTGCATTTTCCAAAATGTGCTAGATAGTGCTCAATAAATGTACAAAAAAGTCACCATCATTATGTATCTTTGAGAAATCTGGATTAAACAAATTTTCAAATTTGTTTTTAATTTTTTTTTTCTGGGTTTTTACCATAGAGTGCATGTGCTTGCTGGAGAGAGACAGAGAGAGGAAAAGTGAGAAATAAATCCCCAGAGTCAATGGCCTCACCACAGTCCTTTCTCTTCCTTTGTTCTCTTGTGACTTCGGGCATTCGTGCATATGTGCCAAGCATGATTTTCAAGCTGCTGGATCCAGGATTCAAACCATGGTTAGATACGTGGGACTCCAGCACTTTAACTATCATGCTACTAACTGGCCCTTAAAATGATTTATTGATTACAGGATTTCTAGATCCTTTACTAAGTGCTGAGGGGATACAATGTGCAATGTTTTCCCAGTTAATGTGAAAAAGAAAAAAAAGAAAAAACACTTCTTTATAGAATATTCTTTAGGATCAATACACAAGGAAAATTTATTGAAAAATACAAAGCTATAGAATTAATATTAATTAACAAATGATTCCAGGAAGTCTTTTTTCATCTTTTATCCAAAGCAGATGAAATGAAAGAAGATTGATAAATCCCACCAAAGTCATGGAACTAAAGCTAAATAAATGCATTGAATTATGATGCTGGAATGGGCAGGAATGCTCATAGGTAACAGGACCAGAAGGCAGGTCCACATCACTAATTTTCAACAAAAACAATCAGATCTGGTGAATTAGGAAAGGAATTTAGTCAGTGAGGCCAGCACCAGGGAGAGAGCAGATGGGTTCATACCATTTCTACTGCATTGCCAAGACATAAAACTTATATAGGGGAAGAGATCAGTGAAAACCTATATGTAGAAGCAAAGAGAAAGTTTTTCATTGTCTTGGGACAGAATATGGTCTGGCCATTGTTTTTAAACAAAATCACAAGGAGACCCAGCAGCATTAGGGGAATAGTCACTGAGAGACAGTTTTTATTCTGGGCATGCAGGTTAAAAATGACCAGTTTCAGGTCTATGTAGAGTTTAAAGATAAGCAATGATTAACAGAGCAAAAGAAACAAAATAAAGTCAGTTAAGACAATTCTGACATCTTAGATTAGAAGCAGTGAGGGTCGGGGACCAGCAGATGCCATAATGGTTATGTTGCTGGACTTCCACATAAGTCAACCGTGATTCGAGTCCCAGACCCAGTGGCTTAAAACTCAGGCTGGGGTGACCAGCAGTTGGCGTAATGGCTAAGTCACTAGACTCCTATGTGGTTGACCATGGTTCAAGTCCTGGACCTGATGGCTTAAACTCACGCCGGGTGCATGTGCGTGCATGCCCAAGATCCTGAGAGAAGAATGGAGGAGAAGGAATTGTGGCATGGCCATCCCCCCGGGGGGTGATTTCTTGCTCTCTGTCTCTATCTGTCTGGCAAGTGCACACTCCCTATAGCAAAACCTCTCAAAAACAAACAAACAAACAGAAACACCTCAGGCTGGGCACACCTGTGTGTGTGTTTGTCCAAAATTTTGAGAGGAGAATGGAGAAGAAGGGATTGCAGCATGGCCATCCCCCTGGATTTGTTACTTACTGTCTCTCTGTCCCCTGTCCCTCCTGCAAATGCACGTGCCCTATACCAAAAATCTCTCTCTAAAAAAAATAATAAAGCAGTGAAGGTTTGGGTGTTGCTTTGCAGTGCTTGCATTGATAAAATCTTCTCAGCCAGTCATATGAGAGGGGACTGGTAGAATCTTTCCCCTCCCTGTCTCCATAACCTGCTATCTGTAGACTCAGCAAGGTTATCATGAACTCTCATTAGTTAAGCATTAATGTGGTCTATTGTGAGAGAAATAATAGACTCACAGTAAGGGAAGGGAAATAAAAAAGTAAAAGACTGATTTTACTAAAGTTTAATCTATTAATATGGACTCTGAGACTAAGTATAACAAGTCATTTTTGTTTCCTTATGGCTCAGTTACAATAATATACCTGTCCCTCACCATTTGGAAAAGAATACACTTGGTAGATGGCCTGGAAAACATGACTATCCCTAATAGTCCCACCTCTGTGGAGGTATGACAAGCAGTGGGGTCAGCCTCGCCCACGCAAAGTAAGTAGAAAATCACTGGCTACTATACTGGCCTAATGATCCCCACTTACATAATTATCATAATTAAATGAGATAAGAAATTTAAAGCAGTTTAGCCTGGCTCATAGGAAGTGGTGAATGAGTGGTGATTGCTGTATCTATAACAACATCAACATCATCATACTCCTTCAATCTATTAAGGGTGCAGGCATCTGTAGGCCTTCTAATCTGGAGCAGTAGCTCCCAAGTGACCTATCTTTGATTCTCTCTGATTCCTCAGACTGCATCTAAACTGTCTTCCAAAAAGTCTTATTTGGATATGCTACTCCCCTATTCTTTTTTCAAAAATAATTATTTTATTTAACTTTATTTATTTATTTACTATTTCAATTTGACTAGGAAGGACAGAATGAGAGAGAGAAAGTGAGAAAGCAAACCACCAAGTCCAGGATTCAAACTGTGGTCGGCCATGTGGGAGTCCAGTATCCTTAACCACCATGCCAGCTGCCAGCCCCAGTCCTCCCCTATTATTTATAGAATTGTCTAGAAAATAATGTTCAAACACCTGAGTGCCGAAATAGGCTCTGCCATCTGCTAAAAAGCCTACCTTTCCAGGTTCATCTTCCATCAGTTGTCTGATATGATGGTCTCTACATTTCAGCCCCATTGAACCTCTTAACTCTTAAGAAAGTAGACACAATTATCCATAAATCCATTTAATCATATCCTTGCATATGCTCCTGCTGTCACCAAAGCTGGGATATGCTTCTCCAGACTCCATCTCCAAAAATCCTTCAAGACCAACTCAGTTACTACCTATCTGTGACATACCTAGACAGATGTAATCACATTTTGCCCTCTCCTTCCATACACTTTTTACCTCTCTTGTAGCACTTTGCACACATTCTTGTATAAAAGTTACGTGTGCATTTGTATCACTTATACATTACTCAGATGATGTGGAGTGTAGAAAACTTACTTGAACTTGTGCAGGAAAAATGTGGAATGGAAAATATCCTGGATTATTCAAGTAATTCATAGAATATATGTAGAAGGCTCTCTCCCATCTTTTATTATAACTAAATGAAATTAGTCATCTTTTTTTTTTTTTTGGATAAATTTTCGCTATAGGGCGCATGCGCTCGCCAGACAGACAGAGAGAGACAGAGAGACAGAAAGCGAGAAATCACCCCCCAGGGGGGATGGTCACGCCGCAATCCCTTCTCCTCCATTCTCCTCTCGGGATCTTGGGCACGCACGCACACGTGCCCGGCGTGAGTTTTAAGCCACCGGGTCCGGGACGCAAACCACGGTCGACTACGTGGGAGTCCAGTGACATAGCCATTATGCTAACTGCTGGTTCCCAAGAAATTAGTCATCTTTTTAAATAACCATACTCCAAATAAACAGTGATTCATCCAGGTTTCTGAAAAGTTATTACAACCACAGATGAAAAATCATTAACAATTTTAAGGACAGACCTGCTGAAGGAACATGGCCACTATCTGAGATGAGAACAAGCCTTCGCCACTTCTGCAGCCCACAGGTACTTAGGCCATTGTCACCACTTGCAAACAGCCCCCACAAGCAGAGGAGCGAAGTAGGAGTGATGAGATACAAGAAAAAGACAGCAGTACATCTGTTTATATAAGTGCGGCTTAAATATGTAAAGAGGAGTCAATCACCTGAAGCCAGTTAAGCTTCAGAAGATTCTCCCCAACTCCTGACCACCCCTTTGCGGGAGAAAACAAAACTGTTCTCTAAAACTCCATATCCCAGAGTTCAGCCATGGATTCCAGCACTCTGCATCCACAGAACAATGAAACTGGCACAGAGCTCACACATAGTGAGGAAGTGCACAAACACGCAGCTTCAGAAAAATAACATCAGACCTCCCACCTCACTCCCACCACAAGTTGGCAAGAGAGCTGCATTGACCTGCAAGGCAACCAGTAGATGGAATTCTATGTGTGCTCAAGACTCCACAACCTGGAGGGAGCAGAGGATGCAAAAGAAAGCACTTCTGATCTAACAGAGTATGAAGAATTTAGTCACTATCTCCTACCTGGCATGTAGAGAAGGCACACACTCTCCCTCCTCTCAGACTCAAGTCTAAGGGAATGGCTACTGTCCAATCTTGCACCACTCAGTGCAGCTCTTTACCTCCCTGAACTGTAAGGGTAGGCAAAGAAAAGGGGAGAGACACCTGACAGAGAGGAAGGTACCAGAGATTCCCCCCTCCAGGTTAGACTGAAAAAGATAGGACACCATGTTAGACCTCTTTCTGAACCTGGAGTATGATTTGGCCAACTTACTTCCAGGGAATCTGTTCAAAACTGAGCAGCCTCTGAACTCTCAGGCACTATAGGACTTATAGAAAAGTTCACAACTGTACCCTCTTAGATCACCTTCCCTGGGCTCCAAGGAAGGGCTATACTGTCTCCAGGTCTCATGGGCAGGCTATACAAGCCCTGCTCTGACCTGAAAGATGCAGCTGGCTTCTGGTCTCTCTCAAACCACCTTGTCAGGGACACATTTGGGACCTATGGGTGTTTTCTTACAAGCATTAAAGAATCTATTCCAAAAATTAGGAAAAAGTTATTACTCCATAGATGCCTAAAAATCAAGATGAAGGCACAAGAAATATACAAAAATAAAGAGAGGACAAACAGGTGGTTTGGTGGTTAAGGCTCTGGACTCCCACAGAGCTGACCACAGTTCAAGTCCTGGACCTAGTGGCCTGTTTTCTCACTTTCTCTCTGTCTGTCTTTCTTTGCTGAAATTAAAAACTAACTAAATAAAATTAATTCTTTTTAAAATTTTTTATTGATTTATTTATTTGATTTGATTTAACAGAGAAGGACAGAGCAAGAGAAAGCAAGAGTGAGAAAGAGATAAACGGGGCAGGGAGGGGAGGGAAAGTGAGAAAGCAAACTGCCAGGTCCAGGACTTGAACTGCAATTGACCATGTGGGAGTCCAGCACCCTTAACCACTACGCCACCTGCCAGCCCCAAAATTAATTCTTAAAAAAAGAAAGAAATGTCTCTCCTCCAAAGGGACACAATAACTCCTCAGCAACACAGGATTAAACAGAGGAAATCACAGAAATACCAGAAAAGGAATTTAGATAATCATTGTATCAAAACTAAACAAGATGCAAGATAAAATGGACAATCAATTCTAGGAGATGAGAAAATCATAACATAGAAGAACTCTGCAAAAAGATAGACACCCTAAAAAGTGATCAAGTAGAACTCCTGGAGATTAAAAAAGAATGCAGGAAATCATGATCTCTCTTGAAAGTATTAACAGCAGATTATACCATATAGAAGAAAGAATCTTCTTGATGACCTTGGTGACAAAATCTCTGATTTAGTCCACTCTATCACAAAAAATGAAAATAAGCATTCAATTAAAATGAGGACAAAATATGGAAAATTCTAACCACCATTAAGCAGCCGAATATTCACATAATGGATATTCCAGAAGGTGAAGAGATGGGAAAAGGCACAGAAAATCTCTTTCACAAAATATGATCTGAAAATTTTCCAAATTAAGAAAGACAGAGAGATATACAAGAAATACAAACACCAAACAGAATCAACATAAGAAGTTACCCTCTAAGGCACATCATTGCCAAAATGGCAAAAGTCAAAGACAGTATTCTAAACATGGCAAGAGAGAAACAGTAAGTTATTTACAAAGGATACCTCATCAGACTTACCTCAGACCTCTGACAACAAAACAATGCAAGCAAGGAAAGAATGGGAAAGGAATTTTAAAATTCTGAAAGAATAACTATTTCAACTAAGAATAATATACCTGGCAAGATTATCCTTCAAGTAGAAATAAAAAATAAAATCATTCCAGATAAACAAATGCAGAAAGGGACCAGCAGTTAGCATAATGGTTATGTCGCTGAACTCCCATGTAGTTGACCGTGGTTCGAGTCCCAGACCCGGTGACTTAAACTCCTGCCGGGCACATGTGCGGGCGTGCCCAAGATCCCGAGAGGAGAATGGAGGAGAAGTGATTGTGGAATGGCCATCCCCCCAGGGAGATGATTTCTCCCTTTCTGTCTTTCTGTCTCTCTCTGTCTTTCTGGCGAGCGCACGAAAGAACTTACCTACCCTAGATCAGCTCTTCAATAAAAATGCAAATGAATAGTATACAAGAAAATTAAATTAAAGGGAAACAAGTAGAAACAAAAGGAAATAAAATAACTAAAAAGGTGACTAAGAAAATGACAAGAATAACCTCATAGATATGATAATAATGTTGAATGTTAATTGATTAAATTTCCCAACTAAGAGACATAAACTGGCTGAATGGATAACAAACAGGAACCTTCTATATGCTGTTTACAGAAAACACAATTTATGAATAGATTAAAGTAAAAAGTCATTCTATGAGAACAGAAACCAAAAAAAGGCCAGAGTCACAATACTGATATCAAGAAAATAGACTTCAAGATAAAAACTATAAAAAGAGACAAAGAAGGACACTATATAGTATTAAAGGGATTAATTCACCAAGAAGAAATAACAATTATAAATATCTATATACCCAACACTAGAGCACTCACATACGTAAAAGAAAGGGTGCTAGATCTAAAGAGAGAGAGACTGCAACACACTAATTGTTGGGGATTTCAACACCCCATTGTTACCACTAGAAACAACATCTAGATGAAAAATAAACAAAGAAACACAGAAGCTAAATGATACTATAAACCAAATGGAACTGACACATTTATAAATATTTTACCTAACAACTACAAAATATACATTTTTTCAAGCTCACATGGGACATTTTGAAGATCAACCACATAACAGGACTGAAAACAAGCTTTTACAAATTTAGAAGTATAGAAACTATATTTTGCAGTTTTTCTTACCACAATGAAGTTAACTTGAAATCAATAACAGAAAGATCATTCAAAACTACAGAGACAGAGCATTGTCAGGACGAGAAGGTAGTATTGTTATCTGTTGAGGATATTTTGATCAACTGGACTGGTGAGAAATGTTCACATATTGAAATGTTCACTTTGTAAGCTAAATAATGCGACTGAAAGTATTAAAAAAAGTAAATAAATAAAATTAAATTTAAAAAGAAATAAAATAAAATAAAAAATGGAAACTAAGCAAATTACTCATGAATGTCTTCAAAACTACTAAGGAATTTAAGGCTAAAAATTTTAAACTTATTGAAACAGAGATAACAAACACACAACTCTCTATAAGTATAGGGATACAGAGAAAGCACCCATAAGAGGGAAATTTGTAGAAATTAGTATTTGCAAGAAAAAAGTAGAAAGATGGAAAATAAATAACCTAATGACTCATCTCAAGGAACAGGAAAAGTAACAAAAAGAAAAATTCTAAAGTACTAAAAGAAAATAAATAATAAAGATTAGTGCATAAACAAATAAAAGTGAGAATGAAAGACATAAAAAAAATCAATGAAACAAGATTTTTTTTGAGAGAATAAACACAATTGATTAACAATTAGCTAGACTAATCAATAAAAACATTGTAAGGGATCAGATAAATAAAATCAGCAATGAAACAGGCAGTATTACAATGGATATTATAGAACTACAAAAGATCATGAGAGAGTACTTCAAGTGACCATGTGCCAACAAACTAGAAAACTAGATAAGATGGGTGAATTTCTAGACGTGTATAATTTTTCTAGATTGAACCAGGAAGAAGTAGAAAGACAGAATAGACCAATAACAAGCAAAAAAATTTTTTTAAAAAATCAATAACGGTCTCCCAAAAATGAAAAGCCCAAGTGCTGATGGCTTCACTTTTGAATTACACAAAACTTTTAAGGAAGAATTAATATGAATTTTCCTCAAAGTGTCTCCAAAGATCCAAAGGAAGAAACTTTCCCAAACTCATTCTACGAAGGCTCCATCATCTTGATACCAAAAGCAGACAAGGATATAACAATAAAAGAAAACAACAGGCCAATATCCTTTATAAATACAGATGCAAAATCCTCAAGATACTAACCATAGAAAAATAATACAGAGGTTACTAAAAAATTTACAAATAGAGCTATCATATGACCCAGTAATCACACTCCTTGGTATTTACTCAAAAGACAGAAAAACACTCAGTCAAAAAGACTCTTGCATATCCATGTTTATTGCAGCATTATTCATAATTACTAAGACAAAGAATCAACCTATGCCCAATAACTGTAACTGATGAGCACTGACCCACTCATGATGACTGGATTGGAAAAAATGTGGCACATATTCACTATGTAATACTACTCAGGCATAAAGAACAGTGGGAATTTGTTTTTTGATACAAAGTGGATAAATATAGAAGATTTAATGCTAAGTGAAATAAGTCAGACTATGAAATACATTTTATCAATATATTCCAACTCAATATATGCCTAATATCTGCATTAAGATAGAAATGGACAGATATAACAGAAGTGTAGATACCAGAGACTGTAAGGAAAGAGGGGATGGGAGGGTGGGTGAAAGAGTCTCCGAAAAAGAAAAAAATGTGACAAAAGAGTGTAACATTCTTTATTGAAAATTATGTATATGCTATTATCTTTGATTTTATAACTCTTGGAAAGACAATATTGTATGCTAGTATGATGTAATTCTTATAATGCAATTCAATGTAAATAAGAAATTATAAAATAAAATAACATTGGGGGAGGAAGAATATTCCCTCCTTCAAAAAGATGACAAACCTGCATCTCAGTTTCTCTTGGTGGGTGGGGTTTTCTTTGCTCTGTGAGGCATATTGGGGTAAACTTTACATAAAGATAAATATACCTTTTCTTGTACACCATTTTATTAGTTGTGGCAAATACACAGTCATGTAACAAATATCATGAAGAAGATAACAAATAATTCTATCACAGTCTAAAATTCTCCTTTGCCTCTTTGTAGTCAAACTGTCCTTGCAGTCCCAGCCCCTAAGAAACTTGATCTGTTTTCTATCCCCATAGTTTTGCCTCTTCCAGAATGTCATATACAATTATGCAGCACACAACCTCTGATTTTGACTTGTTTCACTAACTACAATGAATTTGATATTCATGTGTGTTGTTCCATGTATCCGTAGTTTCTTGATTTTCCTTTTACTGCATTAACCAGTACTCTCTTATGTTGAGCAGAAATGATGTGAGTAGACATCATTGCTTTTTGTCTTAATTTTTGGGGAAAAGTATTTATTTACTTTCTATTAAGTATGATGCCAGCTGTATGTTTTTAATTCATGCTTTAACAAGTTGATAAAATCTTTTTCACTATCTAGTTTGCTGTTGTTACTATTGCATTAAAACAAGAATGGATACAAAATTTTGTAAAATGCTTTTTAAAATGTGTTGTACTGATTATATGACTTTTCTCCATTAATTTGCTGTTATGGTGAATTTAACTGGTCAATTTTGTTGTTGTTTTAGAGAGATTTTTGCCATAGGACACATGCGCTCACCAAAGAGACAGAGAGACAAAAATCAAGAAATCAGTCCTCCCCCACCCCCAGAGGGGATGGCCACACCACAATCCCTTCTTCTTCATTCTCCTCCTAGGATTTTGGGCACATGCGCACACACACCCAGCGTATTTTAAGCCACCAGATCAAGGACTCGAACCGTGATTGACTATATGGGAGTCCAGCAATGTAACCATTACACCATCTGCTAGTCCCTAAATTGGTTGATTTTTTTTTTCTTTTTTTTTTTGGAGAGGTTTTTGCTATAGGGCGCGTGCGCTCACCAGACAGACAGAGAGAGACATAGAGACAGAAAGCAAGAAATCACCCCCCAGGGGGGATGGTCACGCCGCAATCCCTTCTCCTCCATTCTCCTCTCGGGATCTTGGGCACGCACGCACACGCGCCCGGCGTGAGTTTTAAGCCACCGGGTCCAGGACGCGAACCGCGGTTGACTACGTGGGAGTCCAGCGACATAGCCATTACGCTAACTGCTGGTTGCCAAACTGGTTGATTTTTAAATGTTGAGCCAGTTTTACATTTATGGAATAAATTCCACATGGTTATAATGCATTATCCTTTTTACATATTGTTAGATCCTATTTTCTTGATGATCTTAACACGTGGTCCAGAAGGATATTGATTTTTAGTTTTCTTTATTTATATTGGGTTGTGGAAAAAGTCGTGACACATTTTTGTAACACTAGTTCATTTTGGGTAGTACTAGAGTCATTTGCATCTATGTTATTGCTATGTCATTTACAGTTCTATCATCATTCTAAAAAACACTAAACAATTTGATTGAGTTTTAGAGATTTTACGACAAGTTGAAGATGGAAAGTCAAACTGTTCATTTTCGTCATATTTTACTGTTTAGGGAAGTAAACACGTGTCAAGTTTGTGAAAAGTTGCATGAAGTTTACGGTGACCATGCTATACAAGAAAGTCAGTGCCAACAATGGTTCACGAAATTCTGTGGCTCAGGATTTTGATCTTAACGATGCTCCTCAGTTAGGAAGGCCCTCCGAGGTTGATGATGACAGAATAAAGGCATTGACAGAATCAAGCCCACATTACACAACACAACATGTGTTTATATGATGGCACATATAAATATCTGTGATATGCTCATTAAATGTGAGGAAAACAATCCTTTTTTGAAGTGACTGATCATGATAAGTGGAAGTTTACAACAATGTGGTGTGCGAACAATCTTGGTCCCAATGTGACGATTCACTTCAAATACATCGAAAGCAGACATTCATCAGAAGAAGGTTGTGTTCTCAGTGTGCTGGGATTTTAAAGGTGTCATGTTTTTTCAAGCTCCTACTAAGGAACTAATCACTCAATTAAAATGTGTACTGTTGACAATTGGACAGTTCAAATGAGTCCATCATTCAGAAACGTCCAGAGCTCATTAATCATGAAAGAGTTATGTTCTATCACAACAACACGAGACCACAAACAAATCTGATCACCTGTCAAATATTATTGGAGCTTAGATGGTATGTGTGGCCACACCCACCATACACACCTGACCTTGTGTGGTCAGGCTTCCACTTGTTTCATTCTCTTCAATTCAGGTAAGGCTGTAAATCAGCACCTTGTTCAGTTTTTTGCTGATCAAGACAGGTCCTTCTATGAATGAGAAAGTATGAAGCTCACTGAAAGATGGCAAAAGGTTATCAAACAAAATGGGCAATATTTCATTGACTGATCTCTGTTCTTTACATAAATAAATGACCTTTGGGAAACATAGAAAAAATATGTTGGGATTTTTCTGACAACTCAGTAATTTTTCTTCTGGGTTGTCAGAACCCAGTAATCTTTGCTTCTTCTTTCTCCTGGGTTTTTGCTATCAAGGTAAAAAAGATACGTTTGTCCTCAGATTTTTCTGGAAAGGGTTGTGTAGACTTACTATTTCCTAAATGTATAGTGGAAAGGTCTTTTAAACTATGAATTCAATTTCTTTAGTAGATACAAGACTATTTAGTGTATCCATTTATTCATTTTTTTAAATAATTATTTTATTTATCTTTTGATTTATTTATTTATTTTAATTTGACTAGAGAGGGATAGAGAGAGAGAGAGAGAAGGAAAGTGAGAAAGCAAGCTGCCAGGTCTGGGATTCGAACCGAAGTTGGCCATGTGGGAGTCCAGCACCCTTAACTACCACACTATCTGCCAGCCCCAAGTGTATCCATTTATTCTTGTGTAATCTTTGACAATTTTTGTCTTTCAAGAAGTTTTTCATCCTTATTATCTAAGTTACTGAATCTGTGAGTATATAGAGCTGTTTGGAATAACCCTATATCATTATACTGTCTATAAGATCAAGATGATGCTCCTTCTATTATTTCTCATATTAGTAATTTTGCATCTTCTTTTCCTTCTTGTTCGATCTGGGTAGGGATTTATCAATTATATTGAAAAGATCAATATAATTTTGGCTTAATTGGGTTTTTTTCTATTTTTCTTGGATTCTTAATTTCCTTAATTTCTACTTATATCTTCGTTTTCCCTTTCATTTTACTTTGAGATTTAGTTTCTTTTTTTTTTTTAATTTCTGGGTTCTTAAAGCATGAGTCATTAGGTTTCAGACCTTTCTTCTTTCATAATATAAGCATTTAATTCTATAAATTGCACATACAGGGTTTCTCAAAAAAGTTCATGGAAAATGTGTATTATGAAAAACTACTCATGGATTTCAAAATTTTCTAGCATCAAAACAAATTCATACTGTAATTCCATTTTCCACAAACTTTTTCAAGTCTCTTTTATATAGCACAGCTTTTGATGTCAGGTTCTTACTTTCATTCTATTTACACTGATTTCATATTTCTTTTGTGACTTCCTCTTTAACTCATGAATTATTTAGATATTTGTTTGTTTTCCAAAATGTGTATAGATTTTTCAGTTATCTTCCTGTTAAAGATTTTAGCTTAATTCATTGTAATCAGAGAATATACTTTTCTAAGATTTCAATTCTTTTAAATCTCTTTCTTTCTTTTTAAAAATTTGCCAGAGGGCACACGTACTTACCAGAGAGAGAGAAAGAGAGAGAGAGAGAGAAAGGGAGTGAGAAAGCACCCCCAACCCCATAATGTGGCATTGTCATGCAGCAATCCTTTCTCCATTTCTCCCTCCTTTTAGGATTTGGGGAATGCCTTCAGATGCCAGAGTGTGTATTCTTCAGCTGCCCCATCCAGAACTCAAACTCCAAGGCTGGCTATGTGGTAACTAAGAACCTTAGCCACCAGTCCATGGACGGTCTTAAGTTTGTTTTATAACCTCAAAAATGGTCTATCTTGATGAATATTCCATGTGTATTTGAATAGTATGTATATTCTCTGTGGCTGGGTAGAGTATTCTATAAATGCCAATTGGTTCCAGTTGGTTGACTCAAACTAATCTTCCATATTCTCACTGAGTTCATGTATCTTTGTTCTCTTAGTTACTGAGAGAAGATTCGATTCTCCAGCTATAATTGTGGATTTATGCATATTTTTGCCTACAGTTCTATCAATGATTATTTCAAGTAATTTAAAACCCAGGACCAGTAGTTGGCGTAATGGCTCTGTCGCTGGACTCCCATGTAGTCGACCGTGGTTCGTGTCCAGACCCTGTGGCTTCAACTGACACTGGGCACATGTGCGTGCGTGCCCAAGATCCCGAGAGGAGAATGGAGGAGAAGGGATTGAGGCATGGCCATCCCTCCTGGGGGCATGATTTCTCCCTTTGTGTCTCTCTGTCTCGCTCTGTCTTTCTGGCGAGTGCACGGGCCCAATAGCAAAAACTTCTAAAAAACAACAACAACAAAAATCCCCATTTTTAAGTACCTATATATTTAGCATTGTTATGAGTTCTTAGTTATTGAATTATTTATCATTATGTAATATGCATAGATAGGTTTTGATGTCCATCATAATGTCCTCTCCCGTGAAACCAAGAGCAAGGTCAGATCCAAATCTCACATTTTGCCTGCTATCACAGAGATTGACTGCTTGTCCCATATAAACATAAAAATTTATTCAAATTGACCCAATGAAGGTTTATACTCAACCTTGGAGCATTCAACTGTGGCAAGACTGCAGAGTGTGATGGGAAGAACAATTTCAGGGGCTGGGATGCTGGGAAGATAGTACCAAAGGTGTCTACCATACCTCTTTTAAATCATAAACATAATGAAGTCATTATATCGTCATACTGGTCTTTTCCAATAGAAAGGTTGGCTAAGGCTTTTGTTTTAACCACACACAGTCCTATTTCTCCCTTTACCCAATCCTCTTTCTCTCACCCTAATAGTTGTTAATCCTGAGAGCATTTTCTAGTATATGTGCTGCACATTAATCTCTATCTCAGAGTCACCTTCCTAATAAGCTGACTTGCAAGAATCTAATAGGCTTTTAAGAATCTAATAGGCTTTTCCAATCTGCCATCCATGGTGGAACCACCACCAAGATGCAGATTTTTGTTAAAACTCTTATAGGGAAGACTATGACCTTTGAGATGAACTGTCAAACACAAAGAAAATGTAAAGGCCAGGTCCAAAATAAGAAAGAATGCCTCCTGATCAACAAAGACTGATTTTTACTAGCAAGCAATTGGAAGGTGGGCAAAGTTTGTCTGACTACAACATTTAAAAGGAGTTCACACTTTATCTCATGCTGAGACGTTGGGGTGCTAAGAAAATAAAGGTTTTATACCACTCCCCAAAAGGATAAAAATAAGAGAAAGAAGGTTAAGCTGTCCATTCTGAAATACTGTAAAGTGGATGAAATGGATTAGTTGACTTCATCAAGAGTGCTCTTCAGATGAATATGGTGCCAGAGTCTTCATGGCCAGCCACTTAACAAACATTGTGGCAGATGTTTTCTGATGTAATTACTGCTTTGACAAACCAGAAGACAAGTAATTATGTATGAGATGATAAAAGAACTGAATTGATGTTTAGAAAAAAGGAACCTAATAGAAGATATGGCTATACCTAAAAAAAGTGACGACATAACCTCTTAATTTCATATAAATTTAGGACATTAATGGCACTCTGATTCTCATCATGGACTTTAAGGAAACAATTCAGCTATCTCCTTCTGCAGATCAAGAAAATTATGCCCGGAAGCTAGATGGTGGTATAGCAATAATACAGTGCTATTCAATTCTAGACCTGCATAGGAAGGTCCCAGGTTCACATCCTGAGGCCTCTATGTATACACTGGGCACACGTGTGAGCCTGTGATCTAGGCTTACTGAGGTTGGGGTTGTACCACATCATGAAGGTTCTGTCCAGCTGCCTGTATCTCTCTTTCCCTCTCTCTGTCTACATCTCTCACTCATGAGATAAGTAAATAAATAA
Organism: Tupaia tana; assembly: GCA_026018925.1. NCBI lineage: Eukaryota > Metazoa > Chordata > Mammalia > Scandentia > Tupaiidae > Tupaia > Tupaia tana. The sequence goes on along the minus strand of JAKSZU010000020.1, from coordinate 17,851,433 downwards.
ACTTAAAAAAATTATGCCCAGAGATGTTCATAATTTTCCTAAGGTCATATAATGACTCAGTAGAAAAACTTAAACTGAATTCTTCTCTAGTCACATATACTTTCCACTATCTTAAGAAGTTTGGAACATTTGCATGTTTCTACATTTTTAATTACTCAAATTAATAACCTAATAATTATGGAAAACATATCATGTTCCAGGCTGTGCTTAATACTTAGCTGTATTATTTCATCTAATCCTCAAAGGAAACTTTTGAAGTTGACATAGTATCCCCATTTTGCAAATGGCAAAGCTGAGTACAGGGTAACTTTCCAGAGGTAGTATAAAAGCCAAAATTTCAACCTAAGAAGTCTTTTTAGCCAATTCTCACAATGGTAATTCTATACACACAGTAGAATATTTTATGTGTAAAACTGTTTATTGATTCTCCCACATAGTAAAGATCTATACAATAGGAATTGTGCACAGAATCTGGAAACATGAACTCATTCCAAATGGTTTGTTCATTCACTCAGCAAATAACATTTATTGAGTGTTTACTGTGTTCCAAGAACTTCAAGAAGGACCAAAAAAGATATGACCTCTGTTTCTGCCTGTAAGGAATTATAGTCTAATAGGGATATAGACATTAAATTAATATAAGTTTAGTTTCGTTCATTCCAAGTTTCATTTTCATATTAAATTATGGTAAAGAAAAGTACATAGTGCTATAAAGACATTTAACAGAAGGACCTAAAATAGCATCAGGAGGTTAGAGTACACTTTCTTTAGGGGATGTCATTCAGACTCTGAACTAACGATGAGTACAGGGACATACAGTGAAGTGAGATGGGGTATTCTGTTCAGCCAGTGAAATAGGGATGGGAGACACTGGTCTCTAATTGAGTGGGTAATAACCTTATGCCTGGGTTTTGAGTAACTTTGACAATTCTCATCTCCATCTGTTCTGTTTGGAGCATGTTTTATCTTACTTATACTATGCTTTTACCATGTTTGCTCTCTCGTTTTCATTTTTATAATTATCCCCCTTGATAAATGAAAATGACATATTAGTACTTCTAATTTTCTTTCTTGTATAAGCAATTACTTCTGTTGAATGATTTGAAGGAAACATTAAAGGCATCGCATATCCCACTCTCCTGCCTAACTTCCCAACATCTACAGCTATACAAACCTCACAATGGGGCAACAGGTGGCATGGTGACTAAGGTGCTGGACTCCCACTTGGCCAACCATGGTTAGAATCCCAAACCTGGCAGCTTAAAAATTATGCTGAACACCTGTGCATGCATGCCTAAAATCCTAGGAAAAGTGGAGAAGAAGGGATTGCAGAGCGGCTATTCCCTTGGGGGGTGATTTTTTTTCACTTTCCTTCTCTCTCTCTCTCTCTCTCTCTCTCTCTCTCTTTCTCTCTCTGGTGAGTGACTTGCCCTATGACAAAAACAAAAACCAAACATATAATAACCTCCGACTCATCCTCTTCATTCATTTAAGTAATTAACACCTCCTGTGGGCCTCATTTGGAAAGGTAAATCTTTTCCGAAGTGTCTATTCATAAATTCCCTAAATCAGGCTGAGTGATTTAATCACATTTTCTGCTTTTCTTATGACCTAAAAGAACAGGTGTCAGAAATCTATCTCCTACTTTTAAAAGATTGAAATCTCTAACATAGACCAAGTCTTAGAAACCAGTTGCTATGACTTGGGTCTTTGCATCTTCCCCCAAATTCATGTTAAAATTTAACCCCTAAGGTGACAATATTAGAGGTGAGACTTTGGAGGTGATTAGGTCAAGAAGGTACAGCCAGGGCCAGCAGATGAAAGGAAAGTTAAGGCAACAGGATACCACATGGCTGACTACACAGTTGAGTTCTTGACTAAGTGGCCTGAAAATTACGCTGAGTGCTGCTGGACTCCCATGTAGTCGACCGCGGTTCGCGTCCCGGACCCAGTGGCTTAAACTCATGCCGGGCGCGTGTGTGTGTGTGTGCCCAAGATCCCGAGAGGAAAATGGAGGAGAAGGGATTGCAGCATGGCCATCCCCCCCCAGGGGGTGATTTCTCGCTTTCTATCTCTCTGTCTCTCTCTGTGTCTGGCAAGCGCACGCACCCTATAGCAAAAACCTCTCCCAAAAAAAAGAAAAAAAAATTATGCTGAGTGCATGGGCAAGTTTGGCACATTGTGCCTATGAATAATTCCCTTCTCTTTGTTACTTTGCAGCATCACTTAGAAGGGTTCAGAAAAGTGTTTAAACTAATGATGGGAGCATATCTGCTCTCAGAAGAGTAGTCAGGCATTCCCATAGTCATCCACATAACCCTTAGCCATCTTGGAGTTATTCAACTCCATGCTCAGCCCCCTTCTAGGTCCAGCTGATGAGAAGGCTGATTTGTCTCTATTGGGTGATCCTACAGTCTAAGTTTAATACATAAGATGAGGTTGGCTTAATGGCTATGTCACTGGACTCCCATGTAGTCGACTGTGGTTTGAGTTCTGGATCTGTTAGCTTAAACTCATGCCAGGCGCATGTGCATGCATGTCAAAGATTCTGAGAGGAGAATGAAGGAGAAGGGATTGCGGTGTGGCCATCCTCCCTGGGGGGATGATTTCTCACTTTATGTCTCTCTATCTCTCTCTTTCTGGTGCACACATGTGCCCTATAGCAAAAATCTCCCAAAAAAATAAATATATAAGCTGAGAAATTGAGAAAAGAGATTGACAAAAACTAGGCAGAAAAAGGATCCCTTAGGGATCTTACAATTTCTATTTTTCTTTGCTGCAAAATAAGATAATTGGACTAGATGGGCTGCAAGATCTTTTCCAGCCAGGATGACCAACTTGTTCTATTCTGGCCTGATACAGTTCTGATTTTCAGACTGAAATTTCACATCCTGGAGATCCTCTCAGTCTCCAGCAACCCAGCATTGTTGCTTACCTAATTAACCTTTCTAATCCATGAGTAGATCTTAACTTATCACTTGATATACACATATTTCAATTCACAGTTTGATTTAAATGGTAGTAGAGTCAATCCTTGAACAACATGATGGTCAAGGGCACTGACAACCTACAGAGTTGAAAGTCTATGTGTAACTTTTGCGTCTTCTCAAAACTTAAGTAGTCTACTACTAATCAGAACATAAATAGTTCATTAATGCATATTTTTATTTTCCATGTATTAATTATTGTATTCTTAAGTATTAAGTTACGGGGAAAATGTTATTAAGAAAATCATAAGAAAGAGAAAATACATTTATAGTATTTATTAAAATAAAAATCCAAACAGAATTGACATTTTGATTATATTAATTCCTCCAATCCAGGAACATGGGATGTCTTTCCTCTTTTGTGTATCATAGCAAAGATAGCAAGTGTAGATAACAGAGGCTGTATAGGAAGGGGTGGAAAATAGGGGGTGAGAGGAAGAGGCCCAGGGGGAAAAAATATTTAATAGACAGAGGAATGGAAAGGTATCTTTTGAGGACAATGTATATGGTAATATCTTTGACCTGATTGACATGCAATGCATGTATGCCTTGAAAAACTGTATTATATTCTGTAAAGATGTATAATGATTAGATGTAAATTTAAAAATTTAAATTAAAAAATTAAAGTCCACATATAAATGGATGTGTATAGCTCAAACCCAAGTTGTTCAAGGATCAGCTGGGTACTTTCAACTTTATAAGGCTTAATTTCAGTAGAAATGGAAATATTTTTGTCTTATTTTTTACACAAGCTTTAGACTTTCTATGGTGTTCAATGTTTATTAAGTCAGGGAAATGAATACTAAAGAGTCAAAGATTGAATAATGTTTTTTTTTTTTTTTTTTTTTTTTTCTGTGAACTTTTTGGATATGCCCACTGCTTGTTTCGATCCTGAGAGTTGCATGGCAACTTTGTTTGGCCCCCAGAACACAGTGACATGATGTCATCAGAAATCTTCCCAAGAGTTGCTTTCCCAGAGTCCTACACCTGACAGAGAACAAAGCACTTCTGAAGGTCTAGAACCAAGGATCATATTTGTAACTGCTACACAAATCATCAGTAGTTATTTGATATTTGTATTAATGTAATTATTTCTGCCATAATTCCAAATTCCTTCCTTTTATAGACTCTGTTTTAAAAGAAAACAATGACCTCATCCTTAGCTTCTACTCTGAAATCAGTCATAGTGACTAACCTCACTCCTTTTTTTCTTTTTTTTCACAAAAGAAGGAAATTAGATGACCTTTACTCTAACCTTTGACTTGATATTTACAAAAGCTAATTATGGATTATGCCAACTTTATCATGCAGGGATGTTTGGTTAAGATCTACCCTGAAATTGAAAAAATAAAGTTATTCAGAGGGCTATTTAGGGCAACATACAGTTTGATGAAATCCAGAAAGGAATAGTTAATTTGGAATTTCAGCCATTAGCATTGATTTTCTAAAAGCCAATCAAATAAAACATGGAGGCAATGTAAGTCAGCCATTAAAATCACTGTTTCGCCAACAAAACAGAATTAGTTCTCTGGTGGTCTGGTGGTTAGAGGTCATAGAGATATGCAGACTGACAGCTTCAGCATGAAACCTCTCTCAATTTCCACCACCACACCCTGTGCTACTGTGTCAGCAAGAAAAGAACTGCAGGCAACTGTATGCTGCAAAAACTCTAAAGGTTACTTGCCTAATAAAGAGAAAAAAATGCCCCCAAGATAGGAGTGCAGTTGAATATCCCCATAGGGTTCATACTGATTTACCTTTGATATAATCTTCTGCTCATAAATAAAGGTTCAAAAGAGGTAAAAATTCAGAAGAGAATAAAAAGTATTAAATAATTAAAACTATAATGGAGGCAAAGAGCACTCCTCTTTCTCCCAGGCTTTCCCTGGTAATCTTTCTCTCAGGGTAAAAGTAAAGGTCTGATTCCTTTTGTTCATTCCAGCCACCGCCCTTTAGCTATCTGAGAGTGAGCAAGACTGCCACGCCCAATCAAGGGACAAAGGCAGAAATTAGGGGAACTCTGGGCACCAAGACTGCTTGGCTTTATTTATAGATGTGAAATATATTGGTCTCAGTGACACAAAGGTTCAAATCAATCGCTATCTCTATAAACAATTAAAACAGAGGGCTTAAAATGTATGTTCTGAAATGCTATCTGATAAAAGTATTCTTTTCCTAGAAAGAAAGGGATGTGGCCAAAGGGTTCCCTGATTTTCAGAAAAAGGGTGAATGCTGCCCCCTTTTGACTAAGAACTATATATATTGCATAGCCATAAACCTGCAACATAATGCAGTGGATGAACAGTGGAATAAGGATCCCATTTCTGTAATGAGAAATATGGTTAAATCGTGTAAAGGTAGAAGGAGAAGCAAAGTTTCTCTAGTAAAACTCTCAAGGGTCTTTTCTAGCTTCCTGCAAGATCAGTCATCCTTCATCCAGGCTTCTACATAATTTTATTTGTGCCTCATAATTCTGCCTGGAATACTCATTGGAGCTTACTGCTCTGTTTCTTCCAATAGTAATTGACACCTTAAGAGCCTGGGCTGTCTTTTATTTGCCTATGTAACTGTCCCGGTATTTACAAAGACTTATATATAGAGTGTGTTCAGAAATAAATGTTTATTAAAAGCAAATGTCTAGCTGAGGTCATAGTCTATAGTTATAAATAGAGCTTTCTCAGCAAAGTTAATGATACCATCTGGAGCTTGAAAGGCAAGACATTCACTTAAGTAGTGTCATACTTTAATTCAGGAACTACAAACTGTTGAGCATATATCTTGTCTTATTTATATAATATCTATATATTTTTCTTCCTGTCACTCTATATACACTACTGAGCTATCATGTTATATACATTAAAACACACAAAACATAGAAACTACACAAGATGAAAAATTTAGTCCTATACAGACATAATTTTGAATGAAAGAAACTAGACACAAAAGAGTATGTACTGTATAATTCCATTGACACAAAATCCAAAACCAGGCAAAACTAATGTAACAGTGTTAGGAGTCAAGATAGAGATGACCTTTTAAGAAGTATTAATTAAGGGGGCCAACAGGTGGCATGGTGGTTGGGGTACTGGACTGACTCTGGTTAGAGTCCTAGACCTGGCAGCTTGCTTTCTTACTTTTCTTCTCTCTCTCTCTGTCTCTTTTTGATGAACTAAAAAATAATAATAATAAATGAAATTAAGTAAAATAATTGTTTAAAAAATATGTATTAATTAGGAGGGAGCATATGAGTGACTGCTAGGATATTGCTAATGCTTTGTTTCTTGATCTTTTTAAAAGTCTATTCACTTATTTCTTTCATGACTGAGAGAGACAGAGAGCACCTCTAACAGTATCTTGACAGTGCAACCCAAATCTCAGCCAAAGCCAACTCTGGATCATAATCCAGGTGCCCAGCATGTTCAGGGAGGTCTGCAGACACAAACTAGGAACCTTCCCATGTGGTTCAGAACTAGGAACATTCCCATGTGAGTCAGTAACTCTATTCTTGATCTTGATTCTGGCTGTTCATGTGTGTTCAGTTTGTGAGAACTCGTTAAGCTATACACTTAAAATATATGCACTTGTCTGTATATATTATACTTCATTCCAAAATTTTTAAGCAATGTTTTTCTCAAATCTCAGGAAATTGAACTGTTTATTTTCTGGGAATATCCCTTCTATTTTAGATATCTCTGGGTTTTTTTAAATTATTTACTTAACTTTATTTACTTTTTTTCATTATTATTTTCTATAGGTCACATGTACTCACCAGAGAGAGAGAGAGAAATTGAGAAAGCAAGCCGCCAGGTCCAGGACTCAAATCATGGTCAGCAATATGGGAGTCTAGCATCCCAAACACCATGTCACCTGCTGGCCCCATAGGTATCTCTGTTTTAATTAATGAAGCTAATCATACTCTTCTCATTTTCTGATCACACAGGAAGATACCATAAACAAGTGGAAATTCTCTAACAAGAATGCCTGTATGTCAGTTCCTGTTTGCTATTGCAACTACAGGGCATATTTCCTTGAGAAGGAATATGTTCAACTTCCTTTATTCATGAGTACCCAGTATATTAATGTTCACTTGATATATTAATGCTCACTTGGGAAAATCATTCCATACAATGTGAGCCTATCTTTAGGGATAAAGGGGAGCACTTTCACACACACATAGACAAAAATTAAAAGTTAAAAACAGTTATGTTCAGAACCTCAGATTTCTCACCCATAAAATGGGAACTAGACCCCATGGTCTTGTGAAGATAATTTACTACATTAAAATGTGAAGAGGACAGACCCTGGCAACATGTAAGCCTTTAAAAAATTAATTATTAGAAAATATATGCCCTGTTCCCCTACTCTAAGTATCTTACTAAATCTCTCTGTCTTAGTTACCTCAACTGTAAAAGGATTAGATGGAACCAACCCAAATGTCCACAAACAGATGAATGGATTGAAAAATTGTGGCACATATACTCCATGGAATACTATTCAGTCATAAAAAAAAACAAGGCCCTGGAATTTGAAAGAAAGTGGACGAATATGGAAAATTTGTTGCTGAGTGAAGCAAGTCAGGCTATGAAAGAGAGACATTGTATGTCTCCAATTAATATATACCGACTGTCTGCACTCTATGGTAGAAACTAAAAGACTGGAGGGCATAGAAGCACTAAAAATTGTAATGGACACTAGAGACAATGTGGAAAGAGAATGTGGGAGGAGAAGAGCGCAGGAAAGGAAATTTGGGGGGAAAATGGAGAGGTAAGACACTTGTGGGACACAGATAAGGTTTTTTATGTTGACAAGGATGTGCATAATAGTCTCAACTGGGCTGGACTGAGCTGTATATTATGCTGATAAAGTCTCTTCACAATCTAAATGATGTATAGTGATTTAATGTATGAATAATAATTTTAAAAATTAATAAAAAAGACACCCCCCCAAAAAAAGGACTAGATGGCCTTCAAGTCACAAAGGTATGCACTTTGATATAAATAAAAACTAAAAGAACAATATAAAACTCTGTCAGTCAGTGGGTAGAGGTTCAATTTATTCCTGCTTCATGATTAACATTTTAGGACTTGCTGGAGAGCTGCTTCCTTGGCTTTTCATTTTATTACCACAATTTCCTGTGATAGTATAATTTCCTGTTTTTTTCCCCTGCCTGCCTTCCTTTCACGTTGCTTTACCATATTGAGCTGTCGAATCATGAAATTTTAAAGAAATAACTCAGGAGATTTTAAGGGTTTTGTGACCAACTGGTTAGCTCTGCTAACAGGATGTGTCCTCTGACACACTGGATGAAAATTATGGAAGTAAGAACAAATAAAAATTGTTCGGTCTGTGTTGAAAGGTGCAGGGGAGAGAGGATATTTTTAAAGGATGTCAGTTATTAAATTTGCAGAAGCAAAGTAGAACAATATAAACCTATTGGTATAAAAAAAATGAACTTGAGATGATGCTACCCAAGAAAACCCTGTGGAATATTTTAAGCAGAAGCAAGACTATGCACAGAAACTGGGGACTAGGCCTTTGTATGAGTCTGCTTTTAAATAATAATCAAGTCCTCAAAGCAAAAAGGAACACTGCAGAAGTTATACAGACACAGCTCCCAAAAATCTACTGATATCCAAACTTAAATATGTATCAATAATACATACCTAAAAACACACAAAAGAGGTTGAAAGATATATATAAAGGTGCTTTTTTTTTTAATTCTGGGGCAATTCAATAGACCTAAAGAAGAAACAAAGGACTATGAATTTGTTGGTATGCAGCCTGGTATATTTATCTCATTAGTAGTCTTGAGACAAGAGCAGAGTAAAACAAAGATTAGACTATGTTAAGGACAAAGTGATGGATGAATATAATTGCACAGAAGAAATTTGAGAAAGAGAAGAAAATGGGAAATTAAAGTTAGCTTTCAAAGACAATGAGAGTAACAGAAGTAAACAATCCATGATAAGTATCCTTGTAGAAAAGAATAGATTAAAAGAAAAATCAGATCTCTTCGTCTGGGACAAGATGAGAGGCCAACGCAAATGCCAGAACTGTCCGGAGGAAAGGTCAAGGCTATGACGAGTGAGGCTAACTCACAGTCTAAGGGTGGCTGTTTTAAACTTATTTGGAGAATCCGCCATAGGAATACTGTGTAGATTCGGGTGCAGAATTTTCTTTAACAAATGATGATTTCTTCAGAGAAATTGACTCTGTCATGTAAGGCAAAGTTTTTCTGGTTGGTAAGAAAAGCTTACCAACTCCTAAATCTGTGTGCTCCATTAAAGTGCATATGTGAGACAGTCATTCAGGGGTTCCTGAATGTCTTGAATACAAATAGAACTCTCTATTAGATGAAATATCTCCTAGATACATGCTTCTCAAACTGTATTGTAAAAAGGAATCTCTTGGAGATCTTGTTAAAATATATATTCTGATACTCTAGATCTGAAGTCTGAGACTGTGCATTTCCAAGAAGCTCCTGGGTAATGCCCTTACCTGCATGATGATACACTCTGTATATCTAAGTAAACATGCACATTTTAAAAAGCAAAAAAAATAATGAGACATATACCAAATCATCATGATGTCTAGATAGAGACTGAAAAGGCAGGACAAACTTTCTAAAGTATTGATCTCTATATTTCTTTACATCACACATCAGTAAACCAATCCCATTCTAAATGAATCTGCTTTTTTGCAGCAGGGTGGGTGTGCGGAGGAAGAAGAGGTACAGATATGGTAAATCTATAATATCTATATGATTTCTATCCACAAATGACTTTCTTTCTTTAGCTTCCAATTACACTTACAATATAAATGTCTTATCACAGCCACAAGGCTCTGAAAGAATAGGGCTCCCACCTACCTCTCCAGTGTCACAGTTCCCTCACTTTCTGTCCTAATGGCACTGGCCCTTCAGTTTCAAGAACAGAGGAAGCTTTTTCCCATTTCATTGTTTTCATCTATGCTGACCTTTCTTCTTAACTTATTCTTGCTTCTCTTATTAATGTCTACATCCTTCAGGTCTTACCTTAAATTTTCCTTCCCTTCCCAAAGAGGTTTTCCTTAGCCCCCTTTCCCATAATAACAAGTTACAAGCATCACATTGCTTTTCTAGTGGATCTTGTTGTCTTAACCTAATAACACTATTTACACTTTTTAGTTGTTATATTCATCTTTTGTTATCTTAAATATACTATGGTTATAATCAGTAAGCTGTCTGAAACCATGTCTATTTTGTTTTCCTTTGTATATATGCCTTGTACAGTTTTTAGTATTGAGTAAGTATTGCACTGATTGAATGAGTAGTTAAATAAGTGAGTGAACAAATTTCTTAAAACATTTTTTGAATGACTAAAGTCATATAGCATGATAGGGTACTTTGTGTGTGTGTGTGTGTGTGTGTGTGTGTGTGTATGTGTGTATGTGTGTGTGTGTGTGTGTGTGTGTGTGTGCTCTACTCAATTTCTGATACTGAAGGAAGAAATCTTTACAGTACAGTAAACCTTTTGACCTAAAAATCATAAAATGCATTAAATCCATAAAAATATGGTATTCTAGGGATATTCTTCTAGTTAGTAACCAAATTATGTATTTCTACACTTCCTGCCTTATAGCAAAGTGTTGGTTATTGTCACCTGATCAGATCTTTAGGCACTATTTTGAAAAATATTTCTTTATACTAATATCTGATTCCTTTTCTCTGTATCCCTCTTGACCTTATTTAAAAGAGATATAACATAACCTTCCAAATTTTTCTTATTTCTTTCATTAGCAGTGATAGAAACTCCCTGATATGGGTGATTTCTTAAAATCCAATATTAAAAGATTACTTACCCCTATGGAGAATATTGTAATAGTTCTAACAAAATTAGAAAAGTACAATATAGAACTCCTCTAGAACCAATCAATTATTTTCACTTGTGTTGCTAAGTTACCCTTTGATGACTTCGATGACCCTTCCATTTATGTCTCATAAAGCAGCACGGAATTGTAGGAACTCAGCACTCTGTTTCTGTGACCAACATTCATTCCTGCCTTCTCTTTTATCATTGCGTTTTTATTAATGTTGATACTGAAGGAGTGAGGCTGGCTTCACTTGAACAGAATCCCATCCCTAACCTCTGCAAGTGAAAAATTTCCAAGTAGAGGGCACAAGGAATTTACTTTGATTCAAATCTCTTGATTCATCTTAAACTGGATTTAAGCAGTAATCATCCCTCTACACATATCAGTGTTTCACTCAAAGAGAAAAAAGGACTCCGTTCATTCTAACTAGGGACTTCCTAGTCCTTCATAAGTAAGCACTATCATCCTATACTTTGGGGAGTAGAGATCTTATCTCTTTTATGACTTTCTGACTTACAGTAAACCAAGAGATAAAATCTTGGACTTTCAGGATTCTTTGACAGAGCCATACGTAACTTTTACTTCTACCAATATTCTATCTCCTCCCCAGGTCACAGAATTGTGCAACAGGTTCAACCAATGACACAGCAGTGTTCCTTCCTATTATCTGTGTGTCTCATTCTTTCTCAGACCTTCCAAAGAATGTTCCAATACTGCAGATTATGTGCTCAGGCATCCTAGTAGACAAAGAAAATAATAGAGTTGGCCAGAAAGAGCAGTATTGGAGCTAAGGGAATTGATGTGGCAGTAGACCTGGTTATCAAAAAGGAGTATATATCAGGCTTATGTGGATATACAGAGGGATCCACCTAAGAAGACAAGGAAGAAACTCTGGATAGTACCGATACTTGTTGTTGGGCACATATTTTGGCTGTAATTTGATTAGTTCATTCCAAAAGGAGACTGAAAATAAGGTCTAGCCCTCAAGGAAAGCAGATTAACAGAAAAAGATGAACAGAGACTTAGAGTACCAAGTAACTAGTATGGAGGTTAAACCAAGTGTACAGTCCCAGCAGGAAGCTGGATTACACAGCAGGAAGGAAGCCGAAACTGCAGCACTGCACTTTTTAATATATTAACCATTCTTGGGCAGATTATCCCTCACTGCAGAAGCAGATGGCAAAGGGGCTAGGCCTAGGGCTCTAAAACTCACACTGGAGACCACAGACTATTTCAATTATCAACTGAAGCAACTAAAATATTGACAAGTTTGGTTTCCACTGGTTCAGGAAGTTGAAGAACTAAATCTCAAGGGAAAGGTGTTGGTGCTTGCATTTGGACAAGACTGAGAAAAAGCACGAACTAATATGTAATTTTTAGCAAAAGAGGAATAAAGAACTAGGAGACACTTGCATGCCTTTCGAGCAGCAATAATAAGAGATATCACTTGTAGAAATGGGATGCCTTCTTTCCATGTCAGAAGCATACTAAGTGATTTTTTAAAAAATTCTGTTTAAGACCAGCAGACAGCAAAATGGTTACATTGCTTGAATCACAAATGGTCAACTATGGTTCCAGTGCTGGACCTGGAGGCTTCAAACTCATATCAGGCATGTGTGTGTACATACCCAAAATCCCAAGAGGAGAATGAAGGAGAAGGGATTATGATGTGGCCATTCCCCCTGGGGAGTGATTTCTCACTTTCTGTCTCTCTAACAAGCACAGGTGCCCTATAGAAAAAAAATCTCTCTTAAGAAAAATTAGGTGCATTGCTTATTTCTCTGTTGTTTGTGAACATCTTTTTTCCCCTTTTTTTAACTCATAAGAGTTCTAAACCACAATTCCTTTTATACATTGGTCTTCTGAATATTTTGTGTTTCTCTCTCTTTCCTGAGAACAAGCTTGAAATGAATGATAAGCAATCATTTGGTTAATTGATGTATTGTTAAGATACCCTCTTTTTTCCCCTTAAACCACAAAAACTATAGCAACTCTCTATGGTAACAGCAATGCATCATTTGTTTGACTGCTTGCCTTAGCTAGTATCTGTCGGCGTCACTTCTGCAGAGACAACACGACACCCGGTTCTTCCTCACGCAGTCTTTATTCACAGGTTTCCTCTTTTCTACTTCCCTTCCGCCCCACCCCCACCCCCCGTATATATAGGATCCTCCCGGCGGCCCCACCCGCAAGTTCCTTCGCCTGTACGTGGCAAGTCCTGATTGGCTGTCTCTAAAACATGTCCATAGAAGGAGTTGTTTGTAGTACTGGAGACATGCCTCCCTATGCAGCCAGCAGCGCCATCTTGGCTCGGTGGCCAACGGCGGCCAACAAGTATCCACTACTCTCAGCGAGGATTACTTAAAGGCTACCCACACGCAATACTTCTTGCGTTAGGATGCTATTGAGAAGCTCAAGTGACAGCCAATCTATCTTATTGCTAGTCTCTTTCTAAAAAAGTTTAGGTGGAAAGGGTTTGAACTTCAAAGTGGGGGATAATTTCACATATAGATCCCTAGTAGTAAAAATGGTATAGGTAGTTGGAAGTAATAACTCATTTGTGACCAACACTCTACTTCCTACCAGAGCTCCAGTGATCAGATCTGTCACATTTATTGTGTCTAATTGGTTATATTGGTTATACATTTCTTAATTTATTTAAGGACTATTAATTACTCAGCTATGGTATATAGCTCCCTAATCTATTGCACTTGTTTATGCACATTATTTTGTCTGTGGCACATTTTATCAATTACCGTCCTGCCTCCCAAAATTTCTGGTCTCTACGATTACTATCTACTTTAATGCAAGTGATTGACATTTACTTTGTGGGCATTATTCTAGGTACTGGGAACACAACAGTGAATAAAACAAAGACTCCTGCAGTCAAAAAAACATTTGGGAGTCACCAGTGGGCATGTGTACACTTTTAAGGAAACATCTTTATTGCTATATTCTGGGGGAAAAATAATTTATTTCCTTGTGATACAAAAGCAGTGTATTTTTTTGCAGTATAAGTCCCAACACAAAACCTGTTAGGTTACATAATTTTGATTGCATGGAAGAGAGACTGATTCTGGACAGAAAAAGAATTTTTAAATGGGGGAATTACTGAAAAAGACTAGTTCAATTCTCTCATAGAGTGAAAAAAAAAGTTAAAAATTTCAACTCAGGAAGGACAGCAAACAAGACCTCTCTAGAGACACTGATAAAGAATTTGAGGAACTAGAACTAATGACAGCTCTACTGACTTTAAGTCCACCAAAGTCATGGAGACATCCATCAAAGCCAGGTGAAGCACTGATTGTCCCTCTTCTATTAAGCAAAGGGATTGAAATAAATCTTTGCTGCTCCAAGTGTAGTCCTTGGATCAACAACTTGTTTGGGATGCAGAATCTCAAGATGCATACTCTAGGACATCAATCAGAATTTTTATTTTAACAAGATCCCCAAGTGATTCATATACAATTTAAAGCTTGAAACCACTGAACTAAATGGCTTTCCAGCTATTGCTGGATTTATATATCAGATATATTGTAGAAGGTTGTTTGGATTCCAATCCATAAACTTTATTTAAAAGAGAATTATAAAGAGTTTTATATTAAAAGATCATAAAATGTTAAATTGTATGCTTGTGTATACCTTGGTCAGAGACAAGTAGGTTATAATAGAATATAGAAACATTATAAATATCTTGTATATCCCATGATACTTCTTTCCAGAAACTTGAGAATTACTTTCGAGAGAAAAACTTTTACCGTGGTGACTGATAAATTTATTGTATTCCATTTACTATTTTAAACCTCATAGATTCAGTATTATGATTGTTCAAGATGCTCTAAAGTAGTCTTTACTTACACTACATGGATGCTTTAAATGATCAGAATTCTGCATTTGTAGCACTCTATTTTTCCCACTGCTTTGTCGTACTTTTGCTTTTTATTTTGGAATTCACATTATTATAAAGGAATAAGAATGAGAATAAGTCTATAAATAGTAATGCCATTATTTAAGAAAAAGGCATGCCAATGCCAATTTCTTTTTTTTTTTTTTTTAGAGCGATTTTTGCTACAGGGCACACATGAACTCACCAGAAAGACAGGGAGAGACAGAATGTGAGAAATCACCCCCCACCCCCAGGAGGATGGCCATGCTGCAATCACTTTCTCTTCCACTCTCCTCTCAGGATTTCGGGCATGCATACACATGCACCCAATGTGAGTTTAAGCCAACTGGGTTTGGGACTTGAACCACGGTCGACTATGTGGGAGTCCAGCGACATAACCATTACACCATCTGCTGGTCCCATGGACATGCCAAATTTCTATGTGATAGAAATAAACATTGGTAATTCATTAAATTTTGAATCAGAATTGTCCAGAAAATGAATAGATCTTGACATAGAATTTAGACCTGCCTATGAACTTACAATTCCATTAAATAATTCCATGATTCCTTTAATAAGATGTTTAAAGAACCTTCCTAAAGGGGTCAGTAGGTGGCATAATGGTTAAGCTGTTGAACTCCCCCATGGCTGACCACAGTTCAAGTCCTGGACCTGGCGACTCCAGGCACATATGCATGCGTGCTGAAAACCCCAAAAGATGGATAGAGGAGAAGAGATTGTGGCATGGCCATCTTGCCCCTGGGAGATGATTTCCCACTTCTCTCACTGTCTCTCTCTTGTATCTCCAGCAAACACATGCACCCTATGAGGTTGTGTATTATAATCTCAACTGGGCTGGACTGAGGTATATATCATGCTGCGTAAAGTCTCTTCACAATCTAAATGATGTATAGCGATTTAATGTATGAATAATAATTTTTAAAAATTAATAAAAAATAAATAAAATTAAATAAACAATTTATTTTAAAAAATAAAAGGTAACAATTTATTAGTGACATTAGTATAATTTAGTATAAGATGTGAGAGTGACATGTAGCTTGGTATCCTGTATGGGATCCTAGAACAGAAAAGGAACATTAGAAGAACCTAGGTGAATCCAAATAAAATAGGAACTTTAGTATATATATTACTATTGATTCATTAATTGTTATAATTTCATAATAGTAATGTTAAAAATAGGGTAAACTAAGTGTCAATTATAGAGGAACTCTGCAATATTTTTGCAACTCTTTTGTAAATGAAAAGCTATTCTGAAATTAAAAGTTCATTTATATATGTGCGTGTGTGTCAAATCTTTCAAATAAAATAAGAATGAAAGATTAGCTATTATAATTTAATTGTTAACGTATTTTCTTCAAATGTGATCCTTAAGCCTCTTATACTAGAATCACCTTGGAAGTTCTAAAAAACACAGATTCTATGACCACTCTAGATCTGCCAAGTCAGAACCTCTGGGGGTGAGGTCCAGGAATCTGCATTTAAAAATAGTTCCTTAGGTTAGTCTTATGTACTCTAAAGTTATAGAATCACTATACTAAACATTAAAATTTCAACCTTAGTTTCTATTAAGATTAATGTCAATTTCCAGTGACTGAGCAGAGTGTTCACCTTTATTGTTTCACATTATATTTGCTCAGGCTCTTTTTGCTTCACATTGAAATGACATTTTGACAAGTACGTGGCTTAATTTTTTGTCTATTTTTTCCAAAGGCTTTAAACAAATATTTTTCCTTAACAATTCATTAAGACAATATGTACAAAGTCATAGCATTCTCAGAACACTTCAGAAAATTGCCTTGGCCAAGATGAAAAATGACTTTCGTCAAATGAGAGAAAAATATTGGTATTTCTGACAAGTTCTTGACATGTTGCAATCCTCTTGCCTCAGCCTCCCAGTCAGCTAGTACCACAGGTGTGCACCATGGCACATGGCTTATTTGTGTTGGGTTGGGAAAGGCACCCAAACTGGCTGAGGCTAGGGTTACACTGCAGATACTCCTGCTGGGAGTACCTGTCTCTCTCTCTCTCTCTCTCTCTGTCTCTGTGTCTCATGAAAATAAAATAAATATCTCAAAAAAGAGCATAATTTAATATTTTAAAATAGAAAACTAGTCATCTACTGTAAAAACAAAAAAACTTGTAAAAATTATTGCAATTTTACAACTTTTCTTAATATTTACTTGCTATTTCCACAATACAGAGAAAGTAAAAGTTCTCTTATTTTACACCCCATATAAGTTAATATAGAAACCTCTGCAATGCCTCTACAGTACTTAGTACATCATAGTAGGTGTATTGGTTAGAGATCTCCATAGAGACAGAGCCAGCAGAATATGTATCTAGATATATGAAAGAGAATTTATTAAGGGATTGGTTCACACAATTACGACAGCTATGAAGTTTCACAAGAGACTATCTGCAATCTGGAAACCCTGGGATGCCTGTAGGGTGACTCAGTCCAAATATGAAACCCTCAGAACCAGGAAAACTTTCAGTACAATGCTGAATTCAAGTAGGAGTGTGTCCCAGCTCCGGAGAGACCAATTTGCCATTTGTGCTTTTGTTCTATCTGGGCCCCCAGGTGATTGGCTGGTTCCTGCCCTCATTGAAGGTAAATTTTCCCCACTTAGTCAACTGAGGTACACTAGTTAATCTCTTATAGAAATACATAAAAAATAATAAATGATTTGCCATGTCTCTAGGTATTATGTAATCCAATAAAGGTGACATAAAATTAACCATCAAAATAGGTGCACAGTACACACACAAATATATACATATAGGTGGTTTGACTATACATACATTTTGCATATATTTGTTAGTCTGTTTTTTTTCCAGTTATCAATATACTATAGACTTTTTTTCTGGCTGAGAGAGACAGAAACAGAGAAAAAGAAAGAAAGTAATAAAGCACTCCCCATGGGGGATGGTCACACCACAATCCCTCTTCATTGCTCTTTTTGAGATTTTGGGCAGGTATGTACACATGCCAAATGTGTTTTCAAGCTGGTGAGTCTAGGACTCCAACCATGCAGTTGCCTAATAACCTTAATCACCATATCACCAGCTGACCCCAAAAGTTTATATATTTAAGATTTTTATGCATGTGGTTCTTGAAATCTTGATAAACTCCATTCTAACATATAGCTATTTTTCCGCAATAGATATCTTTATCAATCTGATAGCTGATAAGTATAATTATATTTCTATTTTTATATTTATTAACATACTTATATTTTAACTATGAATTTGTTGTGCTTGATCTTTAGCTTATTTTTCTAATGAAATAGAATAATAAATTTTATCTTTTTTTTCCAGAGATGAGTACATTTTTTAAAAAATGTTTTTCACTGACAAGTAGAAGTTATGCTTATTTTTGGTGTACAATGTGATATTTGGATATACATAAACAGAAAACTTCAAATTCTAATTAGTAAATATAACACCACAGAAAAACGCCAATGTTTTATAAGTACTAAAGAAAGATATACATAGAAAACATATATATATATATATACATATATTTGTGTGTGTGTGTGTGTGTGTGTGTGTGTATTTAAGGTTTTTTGCTTGTTTGTTTGTTTGCCATAGGGCATGTGAGCTCACCAGAGACAAAGAAAGAGAACCACAGGGAGAAGGAAAATGAGAAATCACTGCCCTCCCCACCTCATCCCCACCATGGGGATGGCTTCACTGTAATCCCTTCTCCTCTATTCTGGGATTTGGGGCACATACATTGTCCCTGGGATGATTCTCAAACTGCCTGGTCTGGGACTTGAACCGTTGGGCATATGGGAGTCCAGTGCCTTAACCACCATGCCACTTACTGGCCCCAATATATCTTTTTTTTAAAAAGAATAGATACTACAGGTTTTTATATTGCATACTCATCACAGAAGCCAACATTAAGGTAATATTTTTTGCTCTTCATCAGTAGCTGAAATAAACTGAAATCAAAGATCAAATGTAATCATAGAATTAAAATTTCTGGGACCAGCAGTTAGCGTAATGGCTATGTCACTGGACTCCCACATAGTCGACCGCAGTTCGAGTCCCGGATCCGACGGCTTAAACTCACGCTGGGCACGTGTGTGTGCGTGCCCAAGATCCCGAGAGGAGAATGGAGGAGAAGGGATTGCAGCGTGGCCATCCCCCCTGGGGGGTGATTTCTTGCTTTCTGTCTCTCTGTCTCTCTCTGTCTTTCTGGCGAGCACACGTACCCTATGGCAAAAACCTCTTAAAAAAAGAAAAGAAAAAGGAAAAAAAAACTTCTCTCTTTATTTTCAAAAAATGAACCCTAATAATAAAAAAATGTAGACGCACAAAATAAAACAAACTTTTATTTGACTATTCCATATATAGGCCAAAATAATTTATTCATTTCCTCTCTTTTTAGATACAGTCATGAAATATGAAAAATACAGTGGCATAAGCCCTGTATAGAGCACCACAGCTCTCCCTAACCTACTAGTATTCCTAAATCCTAATGTCAAAATGATACTCTCAAATTCATCATTTTCTGAATTACTGTTGTGAAGAAGAGGAAGGAAAGAGCTGAAATAGCAACTGAGAATTAAGTGGCTGATGAGATTATGGGAAAGTTCATTTGTTTATTAAGTTCACTTCTCTGAGAAGAAAGTTCAAAATCTCTTGTTACAGCCACCTTCCTATCGAGTTAATCAAATCATCTGTGTGGCATCTCTATCAAACGCTCATCAATCAACCACTATAAATGACCAAAAACAAAGAAAAAGACTTAAACTAGAAAACCATCAAGTCATTCCTACTATACAGATACCGCCAAAGTATTGCAGGGATGCATAAATATTTTGAAGTATGTTTAAATAATGTATCCTGACTGCCAGTAAAATTTTTCCAAGCAAATGTTATTAGAAAATGTTTGGGCTATCCACAAATGTTTTTACAAGCATTCCTACCAGGCAACTACTGAAGCCTCAGAAAAAATCTTGGCCAATGGGAGAACGTATAAAAAAAAAGCGCTGAATGGAAGGCAACCTAAGGAAATGTAGACAGAAATACTTGAGCTGTTAAGATGATCCAAGAACAAATGCATGTTTCATGAAAACTTGTGAACAAATAGTTCTGGCTAAAAACAAACATTAGAGATTGAGGACACACCCAACAAAAATGTTTGCTTGCTGATAGTAACATTTTATTTAGCACATATTTGCCAGAATAGAAGTGGGCAAAATTATGATAAATGCAAGCATCACAGAAGGAAAAATTGCAATAAATTTGTAAGTGTAAAAAAGATAAGAACATTTGTTTACTGAACATAGAGTAAAAAAAAATAACATTTACGGCTTACTTAAATAGCAAAATAAGATCAGAAGCACAAAAATTCCGTAAATATAACTTATATTGTACATTTCTGTAGCTTTTATATTTATGCAATGTTATATGATTCTCTTTAATTAATTTATATATATATATATATATATATATATATATATATATATATATAAAATCTTAAATAAGCTGATGGTATTATTATCACTATTTTATGAATGAAATATGTTAGCTAGGTAAGTCTGTTCTTCATTCTTTATATCCCATTTTCCTCCTAAAATTATAAAATATACTTTCAAAGCACCATTTTTTTTTTGTTGTTATTTTCAAAAAAAGTATTTGCGGAAAATACTACTGACTATTTTTTTTTTTTTTTTGAGAGGTTTTTTGCTATAGGGCACGTGCGCTCGCCAGACAGACAGAGACATAGAGACAGAAAGCGAGAAATCACCCCCCAGGGGGGATGGTCACGCCGCAATCCCTTCTCCTCCATTCTCCTCTCAGGATCTTGGGCACGCACGCACACGCGCCCGGCGTGAGTTGTAAGCCACCAGGTCCGGGACGCGAACCGCGGTCGACTACGTGGGAGTCCAGCGACATAGCCATTACGCTAACTGCTGGTTCCCATTACTGACTATTTTTAAGATAATAACTTGTGTGGTAAAAGAGAAAAACTAGAAGTTGCAGGAAAAGTGTAAAAATTTATTCATGCATTTCTCCAATAAAATCTTTAGGACACCTGCTGTCCACTCTTTATTTTCATCCTCTATCATAGTCATCAACATATTAAGTTCTAAAATACATAAGTCCTAGTCATATTCTGTTTTCTTTCTTAATTCCTTGATCTAAACAAGGCCCAAATAATAAATGCTGTATATAGAAATCTAACCTTGAAAACAATTTTTCCCTTATTTGCCTGGTTCCTGATCTCCTTTCTTCAATTCTGCTTCTTTTCCATTCCTAGTCCTTAACTGGCAGTTTTATACATCCTGACATGAGTTTTGTTCTTTCATCTCAATTCCTTTGCTAACTCTAGCTACTTACAGAGCGTCTACTAATAGCGTATGAGGTTGGGAGGAAAAGGCATTATTCACTATAAGAAGGCTAATCTTTCAGTTTATACTTTCCTACTAATCATCTTCATAGTACATTCCAGCAAACTACACTGCTCTCTGTACTCAAACTGCACTCTACACTTTCTAGCTTCTATGTTTCTGCTTAAGGTGTTCACTTGACTACCAGCAGTGTTCAAACTCCCATTTCTTCTTGAATAGTTTCTTGAATTTGTTTATGACATAAACTAGTTCATGAAGCTTTTCTTGATTCATATCCAAACAGGAAGCAATCTATAAGTATATGCTCTGAACCACTTTTGCAATTTTTAACACTTCTAACATATAATATACTGCTCTTCTAATTTTCCACAACCTTATAGTGATAATTATGGAATATAGATATTTGATATTTGCCTGATGAATTGATAAAAGGATAAAGGAATTAGAATGAATATTAGATTATAACTAGAATATAAACAGAAGATATAAAAATAACTTCATTGAACCTGTTTCAAGGGGCAGCAGCTTAATAACCTTTATGGAAATTAATTGCAAATTAATTGCTTCCTTTTGCTTTCTATTTTTCTGATGCTGGATAGTTTTCCAAAGATGGTCTTCACATAGATAGACGGTCCACTTTGACATCATGTTCTTTGTTTTTCTTTCTTTTAAAATTATTGGGTGGTCAGAAAAGTAATTATGCATTTTTAGAGCAGTTTAGGTGCACAGAAAAACTAAGAGGAAGATAACAGAAAATTCTGTATACCTCTTTCCCCTTCAGATAAGTAGCCTCCTCTATTACCAACATTACCTACCAGAGTGACACATTGTTAGAACTGATGAACACATCATTATCAAAATCCTCACAGTTTACAATAGGGTTTACTTTTGATGTTGTATAAGTGTATTATGACACGTTTCTATCATTGTAGTATCATACAAGGTAGTTTCGTTTGCCTTTAAAATCCTCTGTTCCTCTTATTCATCCCTTCTTTCTCCCTAACCTCCTCTGGAAACCATTGATTATTTTTACTATCTCCATAGTTGTGACTTTTCCAGAATGTCACATATTTGAAACAATGCATTATGTAGTCTTTTTTGATTACCTTCTTTCTCTTAGTAATATTCATTTAATGTTCCTTCATGTCTTTTCATGGGCTGGTAGCTCATTTCTTTTTACCACTGATAATATTCCATCATCTGGGTTACCACGGTTTGCTTATTCACTCACCTACTGAAAGACATATTTGTTACTATGAAGTTTTAGTAATTATGAATAAAGTTGCTATAAACTTCTGCTATGCAGGGTTTGGCATAGTGTAAGTTTCAACTCTTTTGTGTAAATATCAAGGAGTGTGATTGCTAGATTGTACAGTAAGAGTCTTTTGTTTTGTAATAAACTTCTAAAACATCTTCCAAAGTGGCTCTACCATGTCACATTCCCATCAGCAATGAAAGAAAGTTTTTGTTGCTCCACATCCTCACCAGCATCTGATATTGTCAGTGTTCTGGATTTTGGCTATTCTAATAGTAGGTAGTGGTGTCTCATTGTTATTTTAATGTGCACTCCCTCAATGACATATGATGTGGAGCATATTTTCATATACCTAGTTGTTGTCTGTCTCTATGTTTTTTGATGATGTATCTGGTAAAGTCTTTGACCCATTTTTTAATTATGTTGTTTGTTTTCTTATTCTTAAGTTTTAGTTGTTACTTTAATAATTAGGATAATGAGATAAATCTTTCACAAGTATTATTTCCCAGTCTTTTCATTCTCTTAACTATGTCTTCCAAGCAAGAGATACTTGTAATTTTAATAAAGTCCAGCTTATCTATTCATTTTTTAAAAAATCTTTATTATATTATCATTATTATTATTTATACATTCAATCGCTATACATCATTTAGATTGAAAAGAGACTTTACCCAGCATGATATAAACCTCAGTCCAGCCCAGTTGAGAATACTATACACATCCTCATCAACAGATAATAAACCATATCTATGTCCCACAAATGTCCTACCTCTCTATTTTTTCCCACAAATTTCCTTTCCTACACTCTTCCCCTCCCAGTCTCTCCTTCTACTTTGTCTCCATAACAATTTTTAATGTTTTTCTGTCCTCCAGTCTTTCAGTCTCTACCATAGAATGCAGTCGGTATATGTTAAGTGGATATAATGTCTCTCTTTCATAGCCTGACTTGGTTCACTCAGCAACAAATCTCCCATATTCATCCACTTTCTATCAAATTACAGGGCCTTGTTCTTTTTTATGGCTGAATAGTATTCTATGGAATATTTGTGCCACACATTTTCAATCCATTCATCTATTTGTGGACTTTGGATTGGTTCCATGTCCATTCATTCTTTCACGGGTCTTGCCTTTGGTGTTTTGTCTAAAAAGTCACAGTAAAGCTCAAGGTTTTCTAGACATTCTCCCATGTAATCTTCTAGAAGTCTTAGACCTTCTACATTTTACATTTAAGTCTGTGATTCATTTTGAGCTAATTTTTTGTAGAGCGTATAATCTGTGCTTAGATTCCTTTTTTTGTATGTGTGGATATCCAGTTGTTAAAACTGCTTGTTAAAAAGATTGCCTTTGGTTCACCATGTTGTTTTTGATCAATTTACTATATTTATGTGAATCTAGTTCTGGATTTGATATTTTATTCCATTTATCTGTCTACTCTTGCCAATACTACATTGTCTTGATTAACTTTATAGTAAGGCTTGAAGTTAGGTAGTGTCAGTTCTCCTTATTTGTCCCTTTACTTCAAGATTGTGTTGACTATCCTGGATCATTTGCTTCTCCAAACTTTAGAATCAGTTT
Organism: Tupaia tana; assembly: GCA_026018925.1. NCBI lineage: Eukaryota > Metazoa > Chordata > Mammalia > Scandentia > Tupaiidae > Tupaia > Tupaia tana. The sequence continues at coordinate 17,827,493 of JAKSZU010000020.1, read as the reverse complement.
GTCAAGGTTCACAAATAACATAACAGCATTTTTGATTGTGGTTGCATTGCATCTACAAAATAAGTTGAGAAGAACTGCTATTTGGACGTTGCCATAGGGTACGTGTGCTCGCCAGAAAGAGAGAGAGACAGAAATCACGCCCCCAGCGGGGGATGGCCATGTCACAATCCCTTCTCCATTCTCCTCTAGGTATCTTAGGCATGCACCCATGTGCCCGGTGTGAGTTTAAGCCGGGTCTGGGACCCGAATTGCAGTCAGTTACATGGGAGTCCAGCAACATAGCCATTATGTCAACTGGTCCCTAGCTGTAGATTTTTTATAGATATTCTTTTTTTTTTTTTTGAGAGGTTTTTGCTATAAGGTATGTACACTTGCCAGAAAGACAGAGAGAGACTGAAAGCAAGAAATCACCCCCCAGGGGGGATGGCCATGCCTCAATCTAATCCCTTTTCTTCCATTCTTTTCTCGGGATCTTGGGCATGTATGCACATGTGCCCAGGGTGAGTTTAAGCCACGAGGCCCGGGACTTGAACTGCAGTCGACTACATGGGAGTCCAGAGGCACAGCCATTACATGAACTGCTTGTTCCTATATATATTCTTTATCAAATTAAAGAAGTTTTTCTTTATTCCTAATTTACCAGCAAATTTTTTTTTAAATCATTAAATAGGTGTTGGAATATGTCAAATGCTTTCTCTACATCTATTGATATAACAATGTGATCTTTCTTCTTTGGCCTGGTAGATGCAATGAATTACACTAACTTTGAATAGTGAATCACTTTTGCATTTCTGAGATAAATCCCAGCTGGCTGTGGTATATGATTCTCTTTATATCTTGTTGAATTTCACTTGCTAATGTTTTGTTGAGGATTTTTGTACCTATGTTTATGAGAGATTTTAGTCTATAGCCTTTTTTTCCTTGTAATGAGTATATTTGGTTTGTTATTATGTAATACACCTCATAAAATGAGTAAGGAATTATTCCTTCTGTTTCTATATTCTGAAAGAGATTTTAGAGAATTGGCATAATTTATTTCTTAAACATTTTGTAGTATTCACCATGAACTCATCTGGGCATGGTATTTTCTATTTTGGAAGGTTTTTAATTGATTCAGTTACTTAATAAATTTAGGCCTATTCGTATTGTCTGTTTCTTCTTGTGTGAGTTATGTCAGAGTTTATATTTCTCAATGAATTGGCCATTTCACCTAGATTATAAAATATTTGGGACTATAGGTGTTTATAGTATTTATTTACTATCATTTTAATGTCCATGGAATCAGTCATGATGCTCCCTCTTTCTCTTCTGAAATTAGTAATTTGTGTCCTCTCTCCTTTCTCTTATCCTGGATAGAGGCTTATTGATTTTATTGATATTTTCCAAGAACCAGCTATTGCTTCCATCATTTTTATCTATTGATTTTCTGCTTTAAGTTTCATTGATTTATGCCCCAATTTCTATTTCTTTTACTCTTCTTAGTTTGGACTTAATTTACTCTTCTTTACCTAGTTTCCTAAGGTATAAGCTAAATGATTGGTTTTAGTTCTTCTTCCTTTCTAATCTATGCATTTCAGGCTATAAATTTCCTTCTAAGTACTGTTTTTATTGCACCTCATGAATTTTGACAAGATTTTAAATTTAGTTTAAAATATTTTACAATATTTCTTGAGCTTGCTTCTTTGAGTGACTATTTTAGACATCTATTATTTAATCTCCAAGTATTTTGGAGGTTTTAGTTATTGATTGCTAATTTAATCCTATCATGGTCTGGGATTAGGCTTTTTGTTTGTTTGTGTTTTTGTTTTTAGTTTGATTTTTGTTTGTCTGTTTGCTATAGAGCATGTGTGCTCAGCAGAGAGAGACAGAGAGAGCAGGGGGAAAGTGAGAAAGTACTCCTAGATGGGTGATGTTCATGCTACAATCCCTTCTCCTCCATTCTTCTCCCAGAATTTTGAGCATGCATATACATGTGCCTGGAGTGTTTTTCAAACCACCAGGCCCATGTTGTGAACCATACATTCAGTCATGTGGGATCCAGCCACCTTAATCATCACGCTACTGGATGTCCCTGGAATAAATGTTTCATGATTCCTATTCTTTCACATTTTTTAAGTTGTGTCTAATGGCTCATAATGTGATGTATTTGGAAGAACATTCATGAGTTTGGAAAAAATGTATATTGTTGTTGCTAGATGAAGTAGTATAGGGATGTCTATTATATCCAGTTTGTTGCTGAGTTCAATCACATCTTTATTGATTTTTTTTTTTTTTGCCTACTATATCTGTCAATTTTTGATAGAGGGGAGGTGAAGTCTCCAACTGTAATAATGGATTTACTTTTTTTCCTTCTAGCAGTTTTATCAATTTTTGTCTCATATATTTTGATTTTTCTGTTATTAAATGCACACGTATTAAGTATTGCTGTGTCTTTTTTTGGAGAATTGATCCCTTAATCATTATGTAATGTTCCTGTTTATTCCTGATCAGTCCTTGCTCTGAAATCTGATTGGTCTAAAAATTTTATTAGACCAATTAACATAGCCACTCTCAGTATCTTTTGATTAGTATTACCATGGGATATAAAGGGTCTTCAAAAAGTAGAAAATATGTGATATGATAAAATGATGCATGGATTTCAAAGTTTTTTCCACCAGACTTAATTGATACTTTAATTCCACTTTACATAAACTTTCTCAATTCCCTTCAATTGTTCTTCACCATTTACTGTTGATGTGTATATATTTATATTTAAAGTAGGTTTCTTTGAAACAACATATAGTTGGGCCTTGTTTTTTAAGCCACTCTTATAATTTTTGTCTTTTAATCAGTGCATGTTCTAGTTCCTTGTGTTGCTAATAACAGAAATACCTGGGTCTGGATAATCCATAAAGACTAGAGCTTATAGTTTGGAGGTCCAAGTTCCATATCTGGTGAGAGTCTTCTTGTTAGGGGGATATTGAGGTGACACAGAGCATTACATACCAGGAGCTTGAGCAGATCATACCATGTGAGCACATGTCTACGTCCATACATCTCTGTTTTACTCATTTTCTGTATAAAGCCACCAGTAGTCAATCATGGGGAGCCACACCCTAATGACTTTTATTCTAATTACCTTCCAAAGGCCTCAGAATTCAGTTCTATAATCAGATTAATATTCCACCTTCTCAATACTATTAAAATGACTCACCAAATTTCAACACATAAATTTGGGGGTCCAAACCATAATTGTGCATTTAAGCCATTGACCTTCAAAGCGATAGTTGATATAGTTAGATTAATATCTTCTTCATGGCCTAAAAAGAAGAAAGAGAATGAGAGTGCCAGCAAGAGAAGGAAGATTAGCAAGATAAAAGCAATAGTGTTTCATGATATAATCATGGAAATAACAGCCCATCACATTTGCTGAATTCTATTTATTAGAAGCCACACATTAAGCCCAGGAAACACTTAAGGTGAAGGGATAACTCAAGGGTGTGATCGGGGGGAACCATGTCAGAAGCTGCCTACCACATTATCTCTATGATGAGACCTTCCCAACAGGAGAAGAGTATATCCTTATTCTATTGAATAAAGGAATGACTATATGACTTGCTTTAGCTTATGAAATCTGGGTAGAATAACACACTTTATAATGTTTTGAGGTATTTAAAAGCTTATGATATGAAAATTACCATAGGGAGCCTGGGACTTCTGGAATGCTAGAGTGAGGATCTTGGAAAATCTTTTCCCAAAAAACAACATAAAATTGGATATTTAATGGCTGATTCTGTAGTGCAGTGGTTAAGGGAGCTGGATTTCACATGGCTGCCTATGGTTCAAGTCCTAGCCCCAGTGACTTCAGGGCATGCTTGGTACACGTGGGTGCATACCCAGGGTACTGATGGAATGGAGAAGTGGAGGGGAAGGAATTATGGCATGGCTGTACCTCACTGTGGGGGGGGGGGGGGTGATTTTCCCCACACCCTCATTTCTCTTACATTCTTCTACTAGTGTATACACACCTTCTGACGATGGAAGAAAAATTCTTTTAAATAAATAAAATTAGACACTTGAAAATAATTCCCAACTATGACAATAACCTCAGACACACAATTCACTACTGTTCAAGAAAACCTACTGAACCTTAAGTAAGAGCAGCAGTAGTTTATGACATTTTTATCATCTTTATTGCCAAAGTGGACTGACTTGAGTGGAACAGAATAGAAAAGCCCCATGTTCACGGCACTGTCAAAAACAACAGTGATCTTGGTGACAAAGAATTGAGGAGGGACAACATCACAGCTAGCCTTAAATTGTGATTAAGTTTTGGGCAAACAACAGATCAGAAGATTAGCCAGGAATGTAATGAAGTGATATGAATAATGAGATATCTTTCTTTATAGTAAACATGAAATGTAATTCAAAATGGACCACAAACCAAATATAAAAACTAAAACTACAATATTTCTAGAGGGAAATGTAACAGAAAATCTTCATGATCTTGAAATAGGGAAAAAGTTCTTATCAATTACACCAAAAGCATAATCAATTAAAGTAAAAATGGGTGGGACCACCAGATGGCATAAAGGTTATGTCGCTGGACTCCCACATAGTTGACCATAGTTTGGGTTCTGGACCCGGTGGCTTAAAACTTATGCCAGGTGCTTATGCGTGTGCACCCAAAATCCTGACAGGAAAACTGAGAAAGATGGCGGGGTTGTCATCTCCCCTAGGGCGTAATTTCATGTTCTGTCTCTCTGGCAAGTGCACATGCCCTATAGCAAAAATTCTCTCTAAAAAAGTAAAACTAAATAAACTGAATTTCATAAAAAGTTATTAAAGCATGCCTCAAAATCAACTGTTAAGAAAATGAAAATACAGGCTAAATATTGGGGCAAACTATCTGCCAATCATAGGTTTGATAGAGAATGTATCCAGAATATATAAGAACACTTCAAAAATTTCCTAGTATAGTTGTTAAGGGAACTGGGTTCCACATGGCTGACTGTGGTTCAAATTCTGCCTGAGCAGCTTGAAAAACACACCAGCTGTGTGTGCATGCATGCCCCAGATTCTGACAGGATGGAGAAGTAGAGGAGAAGGGATTGCCTTGTGACCAACCTGGCTGGGGGATGGTTCCCCCCTTCTGTCTCTCCCTGTTAAATACATGAGTCCTCTGGCAATTAAAAATTTAAAAAAAGAGCAAGTTCATAGACAAATGGAATGAAAGTATAGTTTTTGTTTTTTGGTGTAAAATATTTTGAAATCCATGAATAATGTTTTCATAATACACATTTCCATGAACCTTTTGAAGATCCTTTCTATAAAGACCTTTTACAATTTAATAAGAAGAAAACAAACACACAAAATAGGCAGAGGATTGAATAGGCATTTCACCAAAGGCAACGCTAATGAGTACATGAAAGAAGTTCAACCACATTAATCATTTGAATTGGAAAATGTAAATTAAACTGCACTGAGGAAACACTTCATACCCAATATAACAGCTATAACAAGAAGAAAAAAGCAATAGCAAATGTTGGTAATGACATGGGGAGGACCCAGCAGGTGACAGAGTGGTTAAGATGCTGGACTGCCACATGACCTACTGTGGTTCGAGTCCAGACCTGGCAGCTTAAAATTTATACCGGGTGCGAGTGCATGTGTGCCCCAAATTCCAAGAGGAGAAGGTGTTGTGCAATGGCCGTCTTCCCTGGGGAATAATTTCTTGCTTTCTGTCTCTCTGTCTCTCCAGCAAGCACATGCACCCTATAGCAAAAATCTCTGGAAAGAGATTTCAAATGTTACTGGTGAGAATATAAAACTATTAGTCATCTTGTGACAGTTGCTTACACAGTTAAACAATTATTCTACATCCTATCAATTTCACTCCTAGGTATTTATCCAAGATAAAACAAGTCCACAGAGATCTTTCATGCTAATGTACATATTAACTTTGTTAGTAATTGCCAAAATTTTGAAATAATACAAATGTCCATTAACTCCATACAATAAAATTATTCATCAATAAAAAGAAACAAATCATGATACATGCAGCAGAGATGAACCTCAAAAACATGCTAAGTAAAAGACATCAGACAGACAAAAAGATTACATTTGCATATTTTCATTCATGTGGAATATTTATAAAAAGTGAGTTTTTAGATAGAAAAGAGTTGTCTAGGACGTGGGGAGGAATGAGAATTCATTGCAAATGGGCGTAGGAGAGTTTTAGGAGTGATGAACATGTTCTAAAAGTGAATTGTGCTGGAGTGAGCAGGTGGCATGGTGGTTAAGGTGTTGGATTCCCACATGACCTACTGAATTTCAAGTCCTGTATTTAGAAGCTTGAAAACCATGGCAGGAACATGCACATGGGTGCTCAAAACCCCATGAGGAGAACGAAAGAGAAGAGATTGCAGTGTGGCTATCTCCCCAGGAGGTGATTTTTCACTTTCCCTCTCTGTCTCTCTCCTGTGAGTACATGTGCCCTACGGAAAAAAACTTTAAAAAAAAAATGTGGATTGTGGTAACCAGTTGCAAAACTCTGTAAGTTTAGTAAATATCACTTGTATGTCTAGAATGGGTAAATTTATGGTATGGAAAATTATACCTCATAATAACTGTTTTAGAAAAGGAAAATGTGTATGGTGTGCCAATTCTTTCTTTTCTGTGTCAGGAAGACTAGTTATATTCTAGACGGGCTGTTCAATAGTCTGGGTAGGGGAACCAGCAGTTAGCGTAATGGCTATGTCGTTGGACTCCCACATAGTCAACCACGGTTCGCGTCCCGGACCCGGTGGCTTAAAACTCATGCCGGGCGCGTGTGTGTGCGTGCCCATGATCCTGACAGGAGAATGGAGGAGAAGGGATTGTGGCATGACCATCCTCGCTTTCTGTCTCTATGTCTCTCTCTGTCTGGCGAGCGCATGCGCCCTATAGCGAAAACCTCTCCAAAAAAAAAAAAATAGTCTGGGTAGCAAAATGAAGACACACTTGGGACACGGCTGCAGGCAACTCATGGCAGATGTGACCAAAAGGCAACCTGTGTTGTGTCGTAAGTCACTGACACTGAGTTTTGGGGATCATTTTCTACCTCAGCACAGCAGAGCTTATCCTGACTGACAAACTTGTCTTTCTAAGAAATAAAATGTATCCTTATATATTAATGTTAAATTCTTCAGAAGAATTTCCACTTAAGAAATAAAATTGCGGAACTAGCAGTTAGGATGATAGCTATGTTGCTGAACTCCCATGTAGTTGACTGTGGTTCAAATCCTAGTCCCAGTGACTTCAACTCACACCAGGAGCGTGTGCGTGCATGCCCAAGATCCCGAGAGGAGAATGGAGGAGAAGGGATTGCGGTGTGATCATCCCCCCGGGGGGGGGTGGGGGGGGTGATTTCTCGATTTCTGTCTCTCTGTCTCTCTCTGTCCTTCTGGCGAGTGCACGTACCCTATAGCAAAAACCTATTAAAAAAAAAGAAAGAAAAAGAAAGAAAGAAAGAAAGAAAGAAAGAAAGAAAGAAAGAAAGAAAAAGAAAGAAAGAAAGAAAGAAAGAAAGAAAGAAAGAAAGAAAAAGAAAGAAAGAAAATTGCTGGGGCCAGTGGGTGGCATGGTGATTCAGAATGTTGAACTCCCACATGGCCAACAGTGGAGGACCTGGAGGCTTGCTTTCTCACTTTCTTTCTCACTCTGTCTCTCTGTGGTCAAATTGAAATAAATAAATAGATAAAGGTAAAATAGAATAATTTTTTAAAAATATATAAAATTGCTAATAAGAGTATTTTCTTTTTAAAACAAGTTTATCGATTTATTTCATGAAAGTGAGAGACAGAGGGAAGAGACAAAAAGAGAAAGATAAGCACCCTGGACAAAATCTCACACCATGGTCCTTCCCTCCACCAGACTTTCCAGCCAGCCAGGATTATGGGCACAGGCCCAGCATGTGAAGGTTGACTGAGGAACGGAATGTGTGATCTTTTGTACGAATCCAGCTTTGTTGACCAGTGCATCACTACTGTACCACCAAGACAGCCGTAAATATGTTTTCTGTAACTTCATAACATAACCTTATGATTCTTTAAAATTATAACACTTCTATAACAAATTAGTGTCTCCTGCAATTCTAAATCATGTGACAAAAGTAGTTACACATATTTGCATAGCACTTTACTTAGTCATGGAAATATTTTTATGAACAAGATGAACTTTCACAAAGGTTATAGTCTAAAAATAAATATTTATTATCTGTTTGCTTTGTTTGGTCTATTAAAGACTATAATTTTATTTTCATATTCCCTGTTCATTCCTTTTTTTAAATGAAGGAACTAGACAACCATCTTTGCAGTTTAAATGTCCATGATTATTACTTCTGATTTACCAGATAATTTTTATAATGCGTATTTTAATTCGTAGTCATTTTTTATTTCCACCAGCAGATGGAACCCTTTAGATTGATTTTGTCTCTTAAATACAACAACATGTAAACCTTTGTGATTTCTTCTCATTTTTGTGACTGATTTTTTCTTTGATTTTATATTTATTTTTTAGAGCAGAAGTTAATGATAGTAGGCAAGAATGATCATTCTACATTCTAATAAAATTTCCACATTAGTGAAATTTATATCAGTATAATCAATTAAAGTTGTAAGTTCGCAGACACTTTGGTACAAAACACTTGTCATACAGAGAATTTTAAAGATATTTTTTGTACTCCAATGGGAAAAAAAGTATGCATTAAAATAAAGAGCTTCCTACCCTCTAGATTAGGGGTTGGCAAACTTATCACACAGAGTCAGATAGTAAATATCTTAGGGTGTGTGGGCCTTAAGATCTCTATGGAAACTACTCAGCTCTGCTATTGTAGTATAACAGCAGCCACCGAGGACATGCAAACAAATGAGCAAGGCTGTGTCCCATGAACATTTTATATACAACAGTGGGTGGATTTGGTCTTTGGGCCATATTTTGTACACCTTTGTTCTAGCCAGTGTTCCCTACACTCGATTGTGTATTGGAATCACCAGGTAGACTTGTTAAAACTCAGATTTTTAGGCCTGATCTCTAGTCTCCAGAGTTTCTGTTCAGGCAGTCTCTGGAGAGACAATGGATCTGTATTTCCAACAAGCTTCCAAATGCTGTGGTCTCAGCAGTTTCTCAAAAGCTCCTACTATAGGCTATACTTCATCATTCTCATTTATACTGTCTTGTTTTTGCAACATTTTAAAAGAGTTAAAATAGGCTTTTAAAAATATGAACCTATAATATTTTCCTAAGAGAGCATGTACCAGGGGAGAGAGACTGGATGAGTGGGAAGTAAAACTCTTACAGTGTGACTTGTTTGATTCAATCATCACCATTGGTTATAGTAATATATTTTGTGTTTGAGGATGCTATTATAGAAAATACATTTTGTGGGACCAGCAGTTGGCGTAATGGCTGTGTTGCTGGACTCCCATGTGGTTGACCACAATTTGAGTCCCGGTCCCGGTGGCTTCAACTCATGCTGAGCACGTGTTCATGCATGCCCAAGATCCTTAGAGGAGAATGGAGAAGAGGAGAATGTGGTGTGGCCATCTCCCTGGGGGGTCATTTCTCACTTTCTGTCTCTCTGTCTCTCTCTGGCTTTCTGGTGAACCCATGCGCCCTATAGCAAAAAAAAAAAAAGAGCCTCAAAAAATACATTTTACATAGGGTCACACGATGATAATGTGCTGATATTAGTATGAGAAGGTAGGGAGAGAATTACTCACCATTCACAGACAATACTGCTTTCATTTTGATGTAGTTTTTGTATTTTTAGTGCACATTTTTACATAGTGAAGATCATATTACACATTTAATTTTGCAATATGCTTTTTATGCTTAGTTATTAGATTTGTAATACCTGTTCTTAAGAGCTATTGGTAAACATAATTTTAATACATGTGTAATATTCTATTATCTATGTATATAACCATATTTTATTCCTACCCTTTCTTTAATTCTTGAAGTTATGTTTCCCTTAGTCTTTCCCCATTAGAATTTTATACCAAACATCTTTGTGCATAAATTTATCTTCATTTTACATTTCTGAAACAATTAACAGAAATAGAATTGCTGATTTTTGAAGGGTCTTGAAGGACACTAGAGTTATTTTGATTATAAATTCACCCTTATTTTATCATAATATCAGCTTCACTTGTACCTTGTCTAACGCTGGACATTCCAAGAAGTTTTCTTAATTTAGATACAAAATAGAAGTAATCATACAGGCTCAATTTTATCTGCTATATGTGAAAACTTTCCCTTTATCCCCTTGTCTCCTTGACAAAATCCCTTGTACCATTGTCTTAGTCTATTAGGGCTGCTATAATAAAATACCATAAACTGGGTAGCTTATAAACTGTGGAGATTTATTGCTCACCATTTAAAAGCTGGGAAATCTGAGATCAAGGCACAGTATCTGCTGAGGACCTGTGTTCTTGTTCAAAGATGGTGTTTAATTGTTGTGTCCTCATGTGCTGGAACAGGCAAGGCAGGTCCTTGATGACTCTTTGTAAAGGCTCTAATTCCATTCATGACGGTTCCACCTTCATGACCTAATCAGGAGAAAAATAAACGAAGAAAGTTTTATTTCTGACAAGCTGACGATGTAAACTGAGACTCAAGCCCAAATTCCTGTCACTTTCTGATACTCCACTATCAGGAATAGGACCAATCACTATAGACTCCACCATACATGAAAAAGAAACTCAAAACTGTTAGAAAAACAAATGAGGTAAAATATGTCTACACAGTATGAATGTTTTCAAAGAGTTTACCTATTGGTGGAAATAATTTTGCATCCTATGTTTAAATAAGTTGATGGCTAAAGGGAGCCTGAAGAGTTGATTTATTAGCTCTCAATGGTCCTATCTTTGCCAGCTTGACCAAATTTATGGAGAGACGAAGAGCAGCAGACCCATTTTGGTATTTATATTTCTTGCTTGAACTTTATGATGAAAAACATAAAACTGTTCTGAGTTATTTTAACGTTAAACACATTCATCCTTGGAATTGGAAAATGCTAATGCTTTCCTATGCCCATATGCTGAATAAAATTGAAAGTAAACAGAGCTAGCATATTTTGGGAATTGCTACTATAGTAATCAAAGCAATTAAAAACTCGTTTGAAGGTAGTTATTATAGTAGTATTTGTTGTTATTTATATGTCTGAGAAGGAGACACTTCTGTAGCGGTATATTATACTACATATATTAACAACAAAAAGAACCAAAAAAACTTAATCCATTTCATAAATGCCTGGATTAGATCTAGGCCTGAAATGTTCAAATCTAACATCTAAATAATGAAGTCCTTCTTGTACTATTACAAGCTTAATATTTTCAAATAAAGTTATATGTATAGCAGTAAAAGTGTGATAGAATGCTTGATTGTTTGATTTATACCTACACAAGTCTTCATTTTTTTGTCTAGGTTGTCATAACCTTTTCATAAATTAAAGAACTTTAAAAACAACTAATAGCACAATTTGTCCTAGACTATAACATAGTTTACTGTTTCTGATATATTTACTAATGTTGAAAGAGAAATAATAAGTTCTGTTGTAATAACCCTGCCTCTATTATGCTAAATAGCACCCTAAATATTTTATAGAATAAGACCCTGCCAGAAAGTTCCTCAGCCCAGTTATTATTTTCTATAGTCACATTAGTTCTTACATGAGAATTTTGTCTCCTCAACAATATGCTTCTTAAACTCATGTAAAACAGAGAAAATGTTATACAGTATTGCATCGCACACGTCTACAGATTTGAGCCCGACAGACCTAGAAAATTTTATTCTATATATTGAGAAGCTTTATATGTACTTCCTTGTTTTCTATATTAACCACAGAGTACCCAAAAAAATTATTAACTAAATAAAATTCAGCCAAAGTCATTAACTAGCTTGTGATAAGTAAATCACAGCAATGATTATTGTCCATCAGAAGTGGTAGATTTCAGGTATTTTTCAGGAACCTGGAAAGGCACAGTGATATTTATGGCTAGCCTCACATGTCAAAGATCCTTTCACAGATGTAGTCAGGATCTGGAGCCTTGATTTTGACCCAGGTCACACCTGATACTATATGTGCACTTCCTGATCCTGTTAAAAATTTATGCTGGGGACCAGCAGTTAGTGTAATGGCTATGTCGCTGGACTCCCATGTAGTCAACTGCGGTTCAAGTCCCGAACCGGGTGGCTTAAACTCACGCCAGGCTCATTTACGCGCATGCCCAAGATCCCGAGAGGAGAATGGAGGAAAAGAGATTGAGGTATGGTTATCCCCCCCAGGGAGTGATTTCTCACTTTCTATCTCTTTCTCTCTCTGTCTTTCTGGTGAGCACATGCAGCCTATAGCAAAAACGTTCCCCCCCCCCCCCAAAAAAAAAATGTCTATGCTGTCCTGTGTTTAGCACAGTTCTGCATAAGCATTTCTTCACATTATGACAAGGTATGAACAGGTACGAGAAGGTCTCAACACCCAATAGATTTACCCTTCCAATAGAAGCCTGGAACTCCTTCCCTTTTACTACATAGTTTTCTAACTATTATATTGGATTTATCTTCCACACTCAACATCTAGAGTACTGACATTTTGTATCTGTGTACACTTAAGATAGTATATTCTTCCTCAGCAGAGTTTTTGATTTGCTTGGTCTTTTGTGTGGTTTGTCATATATCTTGGACTTTAAGGTAATCATCTTTCTATTTTACCAAAGTCCATGTCACTTTTAGTGCCTGTCATACCCACAGCCCCATTCTGGCTAAAGCTAACACATCTACAGATTCATTTTGAGGAAAACTGCTTGTTTTACTTAGGTCTTGCTATGTAATAGAAGAAATTTTTTTTATAAAGAAATAGTGTTTAATTAGCTCATGCATCAGTGGATTGACTAGGAGTTGGTAAATCTAAAATTAAATCATGGGGGTCACCCAGCTGAGAGATTTTTTTCCCTAAAAGTCTTACATTCTTCTCCTGGGTCCAGCAGGTTGTTCCAGGCCTGTTTGGTTTTTTTTGTTTGTTTTTTTTGTTTGTTTGTTTGTTTGTTTTCCTTAAGGAGAGGTTTTTGCTATAGGGTGCATGTGCCAGAAAGACAGAGAAAGGCAGAGAGGCAGAAAGAGAGAAATCACCCCCAGGGGGGATGGCCACGCCACAATCCCTTCTCCATTCTCCTCTCAGGATCTTGGCCACACACACACACACACACACACACGCACCTGGTGTGAGGTTAAGCACTGGGTTCCAGGACTAGAACTGCCGTCAACCACATGAGAGTCCAGCGACATAGCCATTACACCAACTGCTGGTCCCAGGCCTGTGCTTTTCAACTCAATGGTGGAGGTACATAAGGTTTAGAAGAAACATGCAAGTCCTCTTGATTGAAGCTTCCCAGTGGCATACTTTCACTTTTTGGGCCAAATTAAGTCAAATAGCCAAGCCCAACATTGAAAGAAAAGAAAATATATTCTACTTCTTCAGCAGGATGAATGTGAAGTCCCATGATAAAGGGCCTAGAAACAAGGGAGGTAAAGAATGTGGCCATTAATGTAACTTACCACCTGCCACAAGCTTTTCCATACCCATAAAACACCTTGCTGCTCGTGAACCATAGAATTCCACTGCCTCCACATCACTGACTGAGTCAGAAATCACCATCTGATCCATAAGCATTCTGCCCAATAAAAGAACTTTTTGTAGCTATTTGAGGGAGGGGGAACATTTGAAACATACATAGAGGGATGAGGATAACTGAATAGAGCAGAAGGTGAGCGACACAAAATGATGGCAATGAATGGACGTATCAGTCTATGTTACAACAAAACGTTTATGTCCAAAAGCAAGTGATGGGCTGGATTTTACCCAGGTCCAGTAGTAGCTTACCAAGCCCTGAGTTTGAACATCCCTGGAACATAGTAAGTACTCAATAAATATTTGATACCTTTATTTAATTATTGTGTTCATATTTTCTTATACTGAGTCTGAGGAAGTAGATCCACAACTGAGGAACAAAGGTTCCCACAGGGCTTTAATATTTGGTTTTAGTTACTTTCTTCTGTAAGAGATAATGGTTCTTCCTGGCAACCTGTAAAGAACAAAAATAAATCTGGGAATCTGGGGACTGGTGGAGTGGTGGTGGAGTGGGGACAGGTGGAGCGGTTGTTAAGGGACTGAGTGTAGTTTGAGTCTCAAACCTGGTGACTCACTTTCTCACTTTCATTTCTCTTTTTCTTTCTCTGTCTCTCTCTGGTCAAATTTAAAATAAAAACAATAATAATAAATAAAATACATAACACTTTTTAAAAACAACTGGGAATCTGTATAGATGAAAGTTCTCTATCCTTATATTAGAAGTCATCCCTCTATTAGGGACTAGCAGATGGTGTCATGGTTGTGTTGCTAGACTCCCACGTAGTCAACTGCAGGACTCCCACACCCAGTGGCTTAATGCTCAATACCTGGCACATGTGCATGCATGCCTAAAACCTAGAGAGGAGAATGGAGGAGAAGGGATTGTGGCATGGCCATCACCTTGGAGGGTGATTTCTCTGTTTCTGTCTTTCTGTCTTTCTCTCTCTGTCTCTCCATCAAGTGCACGTATCCTATCAAAAATCTCTCTCTAGAAAAAAAAAAATCCCTCTCTTAAAGAAATGCCCAGGCATGACACAGAATCTCATCCACCAAATATACAGTAGTTCTTTATGGTTCCTGGAAAATTGTATAATCCAAACTGATTTGGAGGACTGGCCAGAATTACGGTCTAGGCTCCTTTACAAAGTTTTGTAAGTATTAAATCCTAGTGAACTTTGGATTAATCACACTGGAAATTAAGATTTTGAAGTAGAGAAAATCTAAATGAAGCCTCATTGAGAGAGAGACTTAATATTTCCTTGATGTGAAAGGGATCACTGAAGTGAACAATTTTTGTGTCTGCTCGGCACCCTTTTCCGAAATATTAACTCCCTCAACTCTACCAATCATAAATTTGCAAAAAGAGATGTTTTATTTCTAAAATATAATCCATGTTCTAGCCACAGTTGGTATGTTGCAAGGGTGTATCTAGTCTTACTTGGGCAAATAAGTTCTTGTCCTGAAAATTTGGCACCAGGGACATAAATAGAAGGAACAATTTCCATCTACATGCTTTGACCAAATCATACAGGCAAGTACAAAGGTGTTGGTACATAATGTTTCTACCAATGGTTGGAGAAGCAAAGGATATTGATAAATTGATCTATTTCTTTCCTGGAGTGGTAAGAAACTGTACTTCCTAATTCTTCCTTCTTGCTGGGAACCCTCCCCTTATTTCTCCTCCAGCTCCCGTGAGGATGGGAAGTGGCAGTATAGTCAGCTAATGTTTATCTCCACTCTGAAACCTTATCTTTGCATAAATATCCACTCCGTGGTGGGAAAAATACTGTTTCTGGCTTCACCTCACAACCAGAAAATTAGTCCTTAATCAGACTAATTAAATGCTCTAAGTGTTTTTGGGCTCACAGTCAATTTTTTTTTAATTATATTAAAATTTTATCTCAGTTACTATGGGTAAAGATAAAGGCTATTTTGTAGCTATTATCCAGGCCAACACTTTCATATTTGAATCCCTCTCTCCTTCCTCTCTAAAACTAAATTATCGTTCCTCACTCAGAATATGGTTCAGGAGCATAGATCGTATCCCTCCTTGCCATGAAGTCTCACTGAGCTATCAATTCCACATTAAGTACTCTCTTCTCTGACCTTCCAGAGAAGTCACTAGCAATATCCTTATTGCCATTTTCACGTTGGTTGTGATGGCCCCGGCCACTAACACAGTCCTGTGGAAGGGCAGCCAAAGGGAGATGTGTTCTTCATCATAGATCATTCTTCGCTCTTTCCCCAACTCCAACAAACATCCTTGCCTATAGATGAGTAAATCAGGAATGGTCACCAACCCCAGGTCAGCTAATCCACTCATTGGCCAATGACTGGATAAGAAAAGTTCAGCCTAATGGAGATTTGAACAATTAGTTAAGTCAAGCAGTTTAGTTCTCTTAAGTTTGAACTTGAACTCTAGAAAACAGTAAGCCAGGTAGGAAGACAGAGAGACATACAGACCTGCAGAGTAGCTGTGTCACATTAACAGTAGAACTCTGGTGCAGGGGTCCTTCCAGCTGCCTTGACTCCAGGAAAGCTTCTAGTTTCTATCTTCCTATGATTGCATGGTATGAATCTTTATCCTGGAGCTCCATGAGATTCCCATCTCTCTTATTACGTGAATACTAATAAAAACTCTCAGAGAGTTCATATGACTAGAAATGAAAATGACTAAAACATCCATTCATTACACTCTCTTTTTTTTTGCACGCTTTTTTTTTTTTTTTTTTTTTTTTTTTTTTTTTTTGACTATCAGCTCTCTGAGGACAAAGACATTATGTATTTTTCCAAGAGGGCAAGCATAGTTTCACAACACAGTGAGACTCTCAGAAAGAACACAATAAATTTGATTAACACAATCCAAATATTTTTCTATAATCAATTTTAAAATTATACCAAAATGTATTTGGTATATGATTTTTAAAAAAATGATAGCTGATTTTTTTTTTTTTCTTTCAGATGTGGGATGTCCTACAAGATGTCTTTCCAGACAGCAGAAAGAATAGAATAGCTTATCTAATCTATTATTTTCTCCTGCATTTGATTTCCTCCACTAGAGATACAGAGAGTCAGCCAGTAACTTCTTTCAGCCACAGCTATGTATTCACAGCACCAAAAGTCTGCTGGCAAAACATTTAATCTCTCAGGTCTCTGCACAAATGAAAATCATACCTAGGGGTAGAAAAAAAATTATGGAGAGATACAGGGAGAAGTGAGGGCAAGCCAGAAAATATTGAGGAAGTGTATTGTCAGCTATATAAACTCCCCTTCTTTAGCCTCACCACCTTGGGGAATCAGAGCAGGGGAGGTGGGGTATTATCTCTCAGCCTCTATCTGCATACTGCATTCCAACAGCATACTATAGGCTCATTATATATAAGTATACAGAGTAACTGTTCAAGGCTTAAGATTTTCTCAAGTCTGTTTTCTATTTTGACACTCTAAACTATTAATCTTTAACAGAAAAGATAAATCAAAGCCAGGTTATCTTGGAAATATTTTCTTTACCAATTCTTTTAAATTACATCTCATAATTTTGACCCTTCCCTGGAAGTCTACATTTGAACCTGAAACTTTTACAAAATTTTAAAGCTTCAACTTTAGAAACACTCAGTAAAGATGCAATAAAGCACATATATATATTTTTGAGAGGTTTTTGCTATAAGGCGTGTGTGCTCACAAGAAAGACAGGAAGAGACAGAGAGACAGAAAGCGAGAAATCACACACACACAGCCCCCCCCCCCAACCCCGCCCCGGGATGGCCACACCACAATCCTTTCTCCTCCATTCTCCTCTCAGGATCTTGGGACACGCATGCACATGCGCCCGACATGAGTTTAAGCCACCAGGTCCGGGACTTGAACCACGGTTGACTACATGGGAGTCCAGCAACATAGCCATTATGCCAACTGTTGGTCCTGGCAATAATATATTTTTAAAGTGTATTTGGGATCAAATTACTTGATACTATTTTTTTCTTAATAAAAAAATGTGTGTAGGGACTTAATCCCAGAAACTATATGTCCTTTCCTATTAAATTCAAATCCATATTTCTGTCAGTCATTACATCATTTCTGCCTTTCAAAAGCCCTGCTAAATCTTACATTTTATGAAAGGATTGGGAGGACCTGTCTTTCTCTAACAAATTCTCCTAAATTATGATTTATTCTCCTATATCTTTCATTTTGAGAAAAACAGATATTGTTTCTGTGTACAAAATTTGATTGCTATAAATCTTAAAATTCTCCGCCATGGAAAATATTACCTAACATTTTCATATTCTAAATAAAAATCCAGCTACACTTTTCAAGAATTGTAAAATGAAATTTTCCTAGTCTGTGTATCCACAGCAGTAGATAATACTAATTTCCATTAAGGGTATAAAATAGGTCATTTGGAAATGTGTTCTAAAAGTTATTATAGTATATAGCTATTGTTTGGCCTGTTTCCAAAACTCCTCTTTGCCCATGGAGACCTACTTATTGTCCATTTTTACTTCAATTGGTCCTAGATGAGTTTAAGACTGAGTCATCTGATGGAACTACCAAAGGAAAACTACCCCAGGTCATTTCCTGGTATAATAGAGAAATACGCATTCTATCCTTCTAGGATTATGAGTATTACCTTGTCCAGTATCCATCTCGCCTTTCCCTTGTTACATGGTTAATTATCTGGCATGAGTAGAACTGATTCAACCCCCAACTGCAGAGGTGAGTTCTGTTTAGTGTAAGCCTATCTACAGAGTTCCTATCTCTCTTGTTGTAGATATCTGGTCCAGGATGAGCAATGTCTTGATTTTCAGAGGATGAAATCCAGGACTTCTTCCTACTAATTAAGGACAAATATTAGTTTTCTTGCTCTGATTTTTGTGTTGTGCCTCTGTGAGGACTAAAACCACTGTTGCAACAGCTGACACACAAAGAAAAGTCAACAGAACCCCAGAGAGTTTGATCAAATCACATAAAGAGCTTCACTACATCTGGACTTTTATCTGTTATGTGAGCCAATACATTCATTATTTAAACTGGATTTTGTGGAAGACCATGTAATGCATGCCTGAAGTTTTCATTATCATTTTTGCCATTACAAGGAGAAAGCCCACCTGAGACTAAAGTTGAAGTGGAGAAAAGCAATGCTAGGAAAAAGAGCAGGATGGATTAATTGCTAGTGACATCACTTGAGGTCCCTTCTTCATTACAAATTTATGTGGTGTACTTTCTTGATTAAATTAATCTGTGTTGTGTTTCTTCTACTTACAAATGTGAAGTCCTAATCCAGTAGTGTTCCTTGTTCATACGATTTAGTGACTTAGAGATGATTATTTGATTTTCTTTCATTAAAAAGATCATCATCAGAACTAGATTTGAAAACAAAGACATGAAACAAATCTCATGATCTTTCATAACTAAAAAAATGTAACCACTGGTCAGAAAAGTTGAATTTAAGTTATTTTTCTGTCTAAGTCACCAATTTATGACTTTAAAGAATACTATTGACAAAAATAAAAAGTAAAAACACAAGTTTTCAAACAGCTTAAATTCTATCACTCTCTTAGCACTTAGTTAATGCCTATTCTATATATACTTCCTCAGTGTCATTGCTATTTGTACTATATCCCAGGTTCCAAAGGAGGCTCAATACTTCCTCTTTGTTTAACATCTCCAAGATGTAGAAAGAGCATGTGGACCAAGGCCAAGAGCATTGCTGACCTTTAGTGCTAAGACTTCCAAAATGGCACAAGAGATTTGGCATCACTGTGGCTTCATTTTCCCCTCTTTTTAGTTACTGTTTTTTTTAAATCTCTCTGTGAATGTTTTCTTTATGAGAGGGCTCTACTCTAGGCTTCTCTCCTTTTCCATGCACTTATTATTTCTTTCTAACAGTTTTTCTTTCTCCCCTACGAACCACTTCTACCTCCACCACTACCACCTTGAGTTCCTGAAAGAACATCGTATAGGAAGATTCAGACAAGCAGGCCACAAGTTTAAAATAACCACAAGATTATAACAGATATTTAAACAGACAGTAGGTATATTAGATGATATTTCAACTTGCCTATGGTGGAAAAAAATCTCATGAGTCAATTCTGTTCCACAATAAAGGATTACTACAGTAACCTAGATGTCTGCCATTAAGTTATTTGATATTTCTTGAATTTACTATGCGTTTAACCTCTCTAGGCCTAATTTTCTCAATTTTATTAATGGAGATAATAATTGCACCTAACTCATAAAGTAAATATAAGAATTAATTGTATAGATAATTTCTAAGCACATAGTAAACATTAAATAAATGCTAGATATTGAAACATACATCCATCATTACTCTTACTAGATTATAATAGAATTATCACATTTCTTTCAGTATACTGTATGATCCATAAGGGCAGTCCTGACTAATTAGTATTTGACCACTAAATAGAAAAATTAGCAAGTCCTCAGTAAATATTTGTTCAATCTATACATAAGTTAATGTTAGATTTCAAACTTCTATTGGCCATAAGTAGGATAGGAAAAAGACTCTTCTTACAAATATTTAAACTATATACAAATAACGTTTAACTTATCATATATAAATACAAAAAATAGCAATGAAATAAGATGAGGATTTTTAAAGTACATGCTCTCCATTCTTACCAAATCACATTTTGTTATTTCTGAACTTGAAGGGTAGGTACTGCAAACAATAAAGAAAGCAAGTGCCCATCTACTAAATCAGGGTGCTCATAATGAGAAGCAGGAAGTAGGGTCTCCCCCACCTTTCCCTGGTCTTCTACTTTCCTATGGAGGAAGTCAAATTTGCTTCAGTCGTGTGTTCTCTATACTAGTTAGATGAGGGACACTATAATGTCTGAGAATTGAAAAAGAGAAGAGTTAGCAATAAGCTGTGACTACATACTTTCCTCCAAATCAAAATCATCTCAGTTTCCTAAAAATATAAACATCTATTTCAAGTGCTTAGTTCTCACATGTGTTCAACAGTAGTAGTCTTTCAATCAAAACCTTGGATATTTTTAAAACTGTAGGCTCTAACCAGCTTTCCATCCATAATGAGTGATCAGTGCTGGCCATAATGACAAATGTACATATGAGTCCAATGAAAATTTTCATTCAAAATGACAGTACTATAGTCTCACAATCCTGAATAGTATTTGCAAAATATATAGTTTATGAAGGTTGGGGGATAAGGCAAAATTAGAAGGCAAGGAAAACATTTCTTATGATGACTTGTTTAAAAACTGAAAAAGAATTTTCCATTTTTGGGGGCTTTATGATCTCTAAATATGCCAAGGAAACCAACTTAAATATATTTGTGTATTCCTGAACAAACAAATTTACTATACACTATAAAAAGTCATGAAAATATTGGATCATCACAAAAGTCATGATGTTCTTTTTCTATGCAAAAATGTGTTATGTCTTTTCCAATGACCCAATAGGAGATAATATATATATAAAACATATATATTTATTCCCACTCCCCAAATGCACAGTCTTCAAACTCAAATATTTTGTCATGTTTTTCCTTGTGGATTCAGCATTTTCCAGCGATTTTGATAAAGGCAGTTATTTAAATTTGAACCTTAGGATGGCATACTATCTTTAAACTTTAAGTGTCCATGGACTTTAGAATATCATTCATTTAAGTTCATGTCATAAACCTGGAAACAAAATTCTAACTAAGATGTTGAAGACACACTGGAGTTACTGAACAAGGTTTTGAAGAAATATTCTTTGAAGATTTACTACTGAGTAGATAAATTTTCTGGACAAATAGTTTAGGGTACATAATTTTTTTTTTTTTTTTTTTGAGAGGTTTTTGCTATAGGGCGCGTGCGCTCACCGGAAAGACAGAGAGACACAGAGAGATAGAAAGCAAGAAATCGTCCCCCAAGGGGAATGGCCATGCCACAATCCCTTCTTCTCCATTCTCCTCTTGGGATCTTGGGCACACATGCACACGCGCCCGGCGTGAATTTAAGCCACCAGGTCTGGGACTCGAACCGCAGTCGGCTACATGGGAGTTCAGTGACATAGCCATTAAGCTAAATGCTGGTCCCTGGGATACATAATTTTTAAAAAATAAACAAATTTCTCAAATTTCCTTTATACATTCCTCTGTCAGGTGATGATCTTTAGTACTTCTCTATCTGGAGGCATGATCCACTTTGGACATAGTTCACAATGCTAATGACTTCTATCATAATGTAAAGCCTTATTCCTCAAGAAAAACAAGTCACTACAGGTCCTTTGTCCCTTTACTGTCAACTACAAATATGTAATTCTCTGTTAGAGAACAGACTCACTGGATTTAAGGAGAGAAACAAAGAAGAGTCTTAGAGGAATTTATTGCCTTTCCTCTAACTCTAGCTTCCTGGCTGCAATCCTTGTTCAGACACCATTGCACTTTCTATTTCATTTCAAGATATATAAAATTAATCTTTGATAAACTGAGCTATTTTAACACTGAACCCAATTGAATGAATTTGAAAGCCTGTGGACATACCCAATGTACAAATACTACTTGCTGTCTTTCCTACATTCATCCCAAGTCCTCAAAGGTCTACTCATTTGAAAACTGTTTAGAAATCTTTCTGTTATAAAAGTTCAGTGGTTCAGTCCTTGGATTACAGAACTGCAATATAAGAAGGAGCTTACTCAAGGATTGCTGTCAATACCCAGGGATCATGTCTGGAATTTATGTTCAATTTCACATCTGGGGATCATATATTCCTTGGGATTTTTGAGAATATAATAATAAGAGTGTCAAGAAGCCTTTTGTGGTAGGCTGAATAATTGTCCCCTCTCCTTAGAGTATACACATTCTAATCCCTGCAACCTATGAATTTCTTACATAGTAAAAAGGACTTTGCAGGCATGATTAAATTAAGGTTCTCAATGGACAAATTGTCCTGGATTACACACATGGGCCCAGTGTAATCACAAGAACCATCATATTAGAGAGGCAGAAAGGCAGAATCAGTAAAAAGGAGACCTTAAAAGAGAGTGCTGGGGGCCAGCAAAGTGGTGAAGGTGCTGGACTTCCATATAGCTGAATGTGGTTTGAGTCCTGGACCCAGTAGCTTGAAAATTTTATGGGATGTATGCGCGTTCATGCCCAAAATCCCAAAAGAATGGAGAAGGAGGGATTGTGGTGTGGCCAGGGGAGGGGAGTGGGGGTGATTTCTCACTTTCAGCCTTTTCTCTGGGTTTTTCTGTCTCTTTGTCTCTAGCAAACGCACTCATCCTGTGGCAAAAAACAAAAAACAGAGTGTTTAAATCTGTCTGTGCAGATGTAACAAAATACTTGACACTGAATAATTTATTTTATTTATTTTTAAAGATTTATTTATCTAACTTTATTTGTTATTATTTATTTTTCCATTTGACCAGAGAGAGAATGAGACAGAGAGAAAGAATGGGAAAGTGAGAAAGCAAGCCGCCAGGTCCAGGACTCAAACTGCTGTCAGCCACGCTGCTTTAACCACCACACTACCTGCCGGCCCTGAGACTGAGTAATTTATAACAAATACAAATTTATTACATCACCATTTTGCATGCTGGGGATTCCAATATTAAGACTGTTACTCAAGGTTTTGCAATTTTGATTTCCAGTATGTCATGTCCTCTGCACAAAAGGAACACTTGGTCTTTACATGGCAGAAGGCAGAAGGGCACAGAGATAAAGAGATCTAAACTTGCCCTCTTAAAACGACAATAAGCAACCAACGAGGGCAAAGCCCTCATGGCATGCTCACTTCTGAAAGGTCTAACATTTTAATACTGTTACAATGGTAATTAAATATCAATATGGGGATCAGCAGAAGGTGTAGTGGTTACGTTACTGGACTCTCACATAGTCGACCACTGTTCAAGTCCCCGACCTGGTGGGTAAAATCTCATACCAGATGCCTATGCGTGCGTGCCCCAAATCCCAAGAGGAGAATGAAGGAGAAGGGATTGTGGCACAGCCATTATCCTTGGGGGGTGATTTCTTGCTTTCTGTCTCTCTGTCTCTCTGGCGAGTGCATGTTCCCTATAGCACAAACCTCTTTAATACACACACACACACACACACACACACACACAGAACAAAACAAAAACAAAAAGCAAACAAAAAAACCAAAGCATTTTCAACATGACTTTTGAAGAGGACAAGTATGCAAACCATACAGAGAGAGGAGGAAGGCAAGAAGGAAAGAGAGAATGAACGGTTGATGCTATGCTGCTGGTTTTGAAAATGTAGGATAGTGCCACAAGACAAGGAATACAGGTAGCTTCCAGAATTTAAGAAACTAGATTCTCTCCTAAACCCCTAAAAGGAGCTCAGCTCTAAAACAACCTTATTTTAGCTCAGGGAGATTGATTTTAGACTTCTGATCTCTAGAAATATAAAATAATACATTTGTGCAGCTTTGGGCCATTGAGTCATTTGTAACAACAGCAATAGGAAACTATAGCTATGCATTGCTTAACAAGATACATCCTGAGAAATGGGCCATTAGGTGATTTCATAGTTGTGTATCACATGGTGTACTTGTAGTCATAAGGAACCACCGCTCCGTATGCAGTTTGTCATTGACTGAATTGTCCTTATGCCATGCATCATTGTAATACACTTTCTCTAGGTTCTTTGCAGTATATCCCAGTCTATGGTCATTCTCTAACACTGAAAGTTGTCTTGCTATCAGGATTGAAGCATTGACTGAACAGAGCTTCAAAGAGGGAGAACCTGGCTGAACAAATTGCATTTGAATGATTGATCTTGGGTAATATTGTGAATTTTTCCCTCACCAAAATGTGACCTACCCAGTGACAGAGATTTCAAAAGACCTTGAAATGATGAGGGAAATAACTTTATTTTTATTAAAAGTTAGAACACAAAGTTTGCAGGAAAGGGCTTTTTCTGGCTCAGCACATGTTGAAATAAGATATTCTTCCGAGGCAACCACCTGGACACTGTAGGGTTGCCGACAGTAAAAATATCCACCTTTTTTTTCTTTTCCCCTTAAAGATCTCTATAACAAAAATCATTTAAGACATGAAGCCTAGGACTATAAGTCCATAAGTGATACCAGTACCAAAAAAGTGATTTCCATATGGTCTGACCCCTAAGAAAATAAGCTGGGGCCAGCTATAGTGACAGATGACTCAGGCACCGAAGCACTATCTACTTTAGCGAGAAAGAGACCAATCAGATTTGAAAGCAACACTGGATGACATCAACACAATCAATACAAGTTTTCCTTGGGAATTAATCAGATATTCAGGTCACTATATAATAAGAAGGAATGACTCTTTGGACCTAGTAAATATCTCAGAGAATTTTGGACTTATGACTAGGAGATCCTGAGATGGAGATGAGTAACATCTTTGCTATTCGATGATGATTAGAAATTTTAATTAAGTACAGTCATGGGCCACATAAAGATACTGAGTCAGCAATGGACCACAGATACATTACTGGTCCAATTGGATTATAATAGGCTATACCATATAACCTAGGTATGTAGTAGGCTATGTCATCTAGAGTTGTATAAGTACACTCCATGATTGCACAGTAATGATTATCCCTTGTGGTGTATTTCTCAGAATTTATCCCTGTTTTTAAGTGAAGCATGCCTGTATTAAAAGATATGTGACCTTGCTTGGTGTGCTCAATTTGGTGAGTGATTCACAGGGTTTCTAGTCATGATAGAGTAACTTATTGGACTGATTCTAATGCCAGAAACTCATGTAAAAGCTAAAATTTTAAAAATAAATAAAAGTGACCAGCAATGGCATAGCGATTATGTCACTGAACTCTTACATGGCAAACATCGTTCGAGTCCCAGACCCAGTGGCTTGAAACTCTTGCCAGGCACATGAGTGTGTGTGTCCAAGATCCAGGGAGGAGAATGGAGAAGGGATTGCAGTGTGTCCATCTCCCCTGGGGGGTGATTTTTCACTTTCCCTCTCATTGACTTTCTCTCTCCAGTGAGCACATGTGTCCTAAGGCAAAAAAAAAAAAACAAAAAAAAAAAAAAAAAAAACTCTACAAAAAATACTCTACAAAATACATACATACATACATACATACCAAAACATTTGTTTGAAGGCAATCAATGCAGACAGCTTGAGGAGCTATAACGCCTGAGAAACTTGAAGCACAAAAAAAGAGCTCTACAGGTAATCTGGCCTTTTTCCTGAGGCATGTGCTAATTCACAATGTGAGGCAATTGAGTCTGAGTAGAAAGATGTAGGCCCACAGGGTAGAGGCAAGACATGATAGGCTTTAACTCTGACTAAGTAGTTGAAATTTGAGGGATAAAATTTTGCAGAGAAAGACAGAGACGCCCAACATTCCGCATACAATTTCTTCTTGAGAAATTTGTGAATTTATATACTGCAGATTCTGCACAGAGTAATTCCAAGAAATCAATCAGAAAACAGCAACTGTGAGGCTAGAGTTGAACAAAAATTTCAACCATCTAATAGTGCTTGAACAACAGAGGGTAGAATTCTGAGATCGCTAAAATAAAGAAAACTTGTTGTCACTCAAATTTTCATTTGTTACCCCAGAGGGCTATGTTTGAGAAAATTACCTGCTTGAAACAGACCTGCTTTCATACCCAGCATTAAAGTGATCTGCCTACACTGTTTCTGGATCCCAGAAAAAATACTTACTCTCCATAACTGTTCATCACAATATCTGGCATTTGATAAAATATGTGAGTCATGCCAAAAAGTAGGAATGAATGACTCAAATCAAGAGATAAAAAATAGTAGACATAGACCCACACCTTTTGGATTTTTACTTAAGTAAACAATAGTAGAAATAGACCCATACCTTTTGGATTTTTACTTAGGTATATTATATAAACATGCTTAATATACTTAAAAGAAAATGATAGAGAATTTTAGCATGGATATGACTCCATTAAAAGAAAGCAAACAGAAATTCTATAACTGAAAAATATATCTGAAATGAAAACTTGCATATGTGAAATTTATGCCTCCAGACAGGATGTAGAAAGCAGTACCAGTGATAACTCCCACTTGAACCCCCCCCCCAAAAAAAAATCAGAAAAATTGCAGAAATTTCATTTTTAAAACAAGGGAGATGTGTTTACAAAGAAAATTTGATAAACCAACAGCAGAGAGAAAAGAACTTCTGAGTAGACTGAATTTTTCAACAATATTGTTCTGCAGAGTAACTGTTGAATCTATGCATGGACTGAGGGTAAGACTTGGCAGACAGAAGGACTTTAATAACATAAAGTGGAAACAACGTTTGTGTGATCTGCAGTGGAAGCCCCAACACATAACCCACAAGACAAATAGAAGGACCAGTCCACTGAACCCAATCCAAATGGCTAACTCATATAACCAGGAGCATAAAAAGTGGTTATTGATTTAAGCCAGTAAGTTTTGGAAAATTTTGTGACATAGAGATAAATAAGGTATAAAATCCAAAAATTCTCATCTCACCTAAAAATTTTGACCGCACTTATACCAAATTAGTAAATTGCAAAATAAAAGTATTAGTAAATTAAATACATATCCCTGAAAATAGTAATAAAACTAAGGAAATTTATCTAGGAATGAAAGGATGGTTCAACATCAGTAAATCTGATTCAATATATTGATAGAATAAAAGAGAAATAATGATAACTTTATAAATTTAGAAAAGGCTTTTGATAAAATTCAATAAAATTCAACACACATTGGTGATTTTTAAAATACAACAATTTGGGGGAACCAGCAGTTAGCGTAATGGCTATGTCGCTGGACTCCCACATAGTCGACCGCGGTTCGCATCCCGGACCCGGTGGCTTAAAACTCACACCTGGCGCGTGTTCGTGCGTGCCCGAGATCCCGAGAGGAGAATGGAGGAGAAGGGATTGCGGCGTGACCATCCCCCCTGGGGGGTGATTTCTCGCTTTCTGTCTCTATGTCTCTGTCTGTCTGTCTGGCGAGCGCACGCGCCCTATAGCAAAAACCTCTCAAAAAAAAAAAAAAAAAAAAGAAAGAAAATACAACAATTTGGGTCACCTGGTGGTGTGGTGGTTAAGACAGTTGGATTCCACATGGCCAACAGTGGTTGGAGTCCAGACCTGGCAGCTTGGAATCATGTCAGGCACGTGCATATATGCCTAAAATCCCAAAAGAAGAAACAGAGGAGAAGGGATTGCAGCATGGCTAGTGCTTTCTTCCTTTCTCTCTTTCTCTCCCCTCTGCCAAGCATAGGTGCCCTCTAGAAAAATGGTAATAAACAAAAACAACAAATTCCAAAATTTGCAAGCTATGAATGTAGAGTACTTTCTTTAATGAAAATTTCAACAAGAAACATAGATACAACATAAAAAATTCAGAAATAGGGCTGGTCTCATGATTAAGGGAGCCAGATCCCACATAGCTCATCTTGGGACCCTGTGACTTTAAACACATGCCAGGTGTGTGTGCATCCATGTCCCAAAACCCAATAGGATGGAGAAATGGAGAAGGGATTGCAGCATAATCATATCCCTTTGGAGAGTGCTTTCTCACTCTCTCTGACAAGCACACGTTTCTAGAGAATTAAAAAACAATTCAGTAATAAGACCAAAATGCCAGCATCATAAGTACTATTCAACATTGTGCTTGCAGTTCTGGTCAATGATGTAAGGGGAAAAAAAAAGGAATAGGTTACAAACACTGAAGAAAAAGAAAAAAAAAAAAACTATCAATATTAAGAGGCAGTATAAATATGGGACCAGCATATGGCGTAGTGGTTATTTTGCTGGACTCCCACTTGGTCAACCACAGTTCAAATCCTGGACCTGGTGGCTTGAAACTCATGCCCAAGATCACAGGAGAAGAATGGAGGAGAAGGGACTGAAGAGTGGCCATCCCCCCTGGAAAGTGATTTCTCACTTTCTATCTCTGTGTCTCTGTAACTCTGGTGAGAGAACATGCCCTGTAGCAAAAATATCTCCAAAAAAAAAAAAAAAAGAGACAATATAAATATGAACATAACAAAACCAAGGGAAGCAACTAATGAATAGTAAGTAATGAAACAGTTCACCAAGATGTCTGGTTATAAAGTCAATATGTAAAACAAATAGTTTTATTACACACAGCCATAACAGAAAATATAATGGAAAAGCATCCCTATTTATAATTGTGGAAAAATTATAAAACCTTTTAATGATAAACGCTGGATCTATGTAAATAAAACTGCACAATTGCTTCAAGATATCAGCCAAGACTCAGAAATGTCAAAATTGCAAGTAACAAAACTAATTTCAAACCATCTTAAGCAATTAAAAGAAAATCATTGATTTGTGGTATTAAGAATGACAGGGACATAGTCGGTGTTATACACATCTGGGTATAAGGACTCAAGAAAGTCCCTGAATCTTTCGTTATGCTGGACATCCATTGTTTGGATTTGTCCTGTGTTCCCTTTGGGGATTGTTCTTCCCCAGACCAAAATCCAGTTATGTAATTTGAATAGAACTACCAATTATAGTGCCCACCTGTTTGTTGATTGAACATAGTCTAGTTTTTAAAGTTGATTTTGTGTACTGTATAAACTAGAGATCTAATTTCTCTCTTCTTCCATTTCCCAATACTATTTATTGAATAATCTTTTCCTGGAGTTACCTGTGTTATCAATCTGTAACGTTTTAAAATTGCTATTTATGCATCAGCTTGTTTCTGGGTTCCCTTCTGCGCTTGTGTTTAATTCATTCAACCTGGGCTAACACCACACCACTAACAGATTCTTCTTTTTTGCTTTTCCCTACTCTTTTATCCCTAATACCATATTCTTCAGTTAGGTCTACTCTATTCTCATTATGTGAGTGAAGTTCTGGTGGAAACTGATCTTGGTTTGAGTATGATCAAATGGCTTGATGTAAAACAGAGAACTTGCATAAAAATAAGTCTGGGTAAACAGGAAACCAGGCAAACATAAGCCTCTGAAAATCTAGTGAAATAGTATAAGAGGCTTGAGATTTCCACCATAATATGGATTTGGTGATTTAAGGAAAATGTTATGTAATTTTACATAGGCAAAATATTCTTGTTTCACATCTGGGTTACATAGGATTCACAAAAATGTGAATTGCTTTGGATGTAAATTGTCTAACTTTAATTTCCAACATATTGTCTTGACAAATTTTGGTGTCTAATTTAATTTTATCTCAGTATGAAAGGAAGTTATGTCTTTTATTTTCATACTTCTTTTAATAGTCTTCCCTTGGCTATTAGTGAACTCCTGTATAAAAAAAATACCCGTCTTTAGTAAATGGCAAAAATATTAAGCGATGCATATTTTGCATGTGGTTATGTGTGAAGGGTGGTTATGTTTCTCTCATACATCAATGAAGGCCATCACAAAAGTCACTTCTGTTAAGACTTGCCTCCTTCCTAACCCCTACTCCTCAAAATGTAAATATTTCTTTTCTCATATCCCACAGAACTGTATTCTAACAATAAGACTCCATTTTTATTAGTAGTTTTTTGTGAATGTATCTCATTAGTGGCTCTACTAGAATCTAAGTCCCTTGAGAGCAGCCCTTGATCTAATTATTTTTTTACTTTAGCACAGTCATGAGTTCTGTGTGTTCCCAACTTCTAAGGAATTAGGCATTCTCTCTTCTGTATTCCCATATTACATATGCTGCATGTATATACAGCATAGTATTTTATTGATTTCTTTTTCAATTTATAGTGAACTCTTTGAACAAAAATGCCAAATCTTGTTTATCTTTAGTTTCTGAGTTCCTGGCAATACATTTCGTATGAAAAATATACACTTAATATTTGTTGAATGAATGAGTAAATGGTTTATTGGAAAGAGACAGGCAGACCCAGACTGAAAACCAGCTTTGACACTGCGATGCTGGCTAAAACATTCAAAGTCTAAGCATCCTCATTTGTAATATAGAATACATTTAATATTACTTTAGTCTTTCTTTAAGCCTCAGGCATCATAAACTCTTTAGAACCTGCGATAGTTTGGGGAACCCAAAGAAATCTTGTAAAACAATCCTTATCTCAGCAATCACCACACATTCTCATTTTAAAATCAACCTTCCCTTCTTCATCATCCTCTCTTGATTTCTCACACATCACTTACTCTTTTTCTCAGTTTTGCTCATTGTTAACCAAGAAAACATTTTTTCTTGCCCCCTTGACATATTCATGAAATTCCTGCCACATCTTTTGGGGCATTTGTACCTAAGTGTACATGTTGAGGGAAGCTGTCGAGGTATGTATGTGCGTAACATAAATATGAATCTTGAGGTATACATTAAAGACAAGTATTCTAACATCAAGAGGACTGGACATAAAATCATCACCATCTTTTGTAGGAGTAGAAACGCCTTGGGAACCAGCAGTTAGCGTAATGGCTATGTCGCTGGACTCCCACAGTCGACCACGGTTTGCGTCCGGGACCCGGTGGCTTAAAACTCACGCCGGGTGCGTGTGTGTGCGTGCCCAAGATCCCGAGAGGAGAATGGAGGAGAAGGGATTGCGGCGTGACCATCCCCCCTGGGGGGTGATTTCTTGCTGTCTCTCTGTTTCTGTCTGTCTGGCGAGCGCACGCGCACTATAGAGAAAACCTCTCAAAAAAAAAAAAAAAAAAAAAAAAAAAAGAGAAACGCCTAAGGCCTCCTTGGATGGATAGTATTTGAAGTACTTGAAGTAGTCATTGGCCCTCAGAAAAGTTATGGTAGTAACTATTTGAACATCTTTGTTCAATTTTACTGCAGTTTCTCATGAAAAACTGATTGTTCCATATGAAATACTTAATATTGTCACTATCCCACTTTTTAGCTGAGATTTGTATATAAATTAAAAAAATATCTTGACTTCCAGATTCAAAATCAATTTGTACACTTTCTTGGGCTTGCAATTTGATACCTTAGACAATTTTCTGAATTCTGAGTGCCTCATACATACAATTCTCAAAAGATAACTGTAATGCTATTAACAAGATCAAGGCATTGTACATTTTTTCACCAGGACCAATTCATTTTGCTTAGGTTCTGCCAAAGAATTGTACGAAGGCATTCATAAAGTCACAAGAAAACCTAATTTAAAATCCAGAGAACTGAATTCAATTCTATTGGCCATACACATCAAATCCGTGTATTATAAACAATGTCACTTTTAGATCAATACAGTATATTCTTTGTATGCCTAGTAATTTTGATACAGCCCATTTTATGATAAATTACTATTTGAGTTCCCTAAAATCGTGCAACTTTTTTCCTTAAAAATTTGTTTTGTGGTAGTGTGTGTGTGCCTAAGAGAGAAAGAGAGAGAAAGATACCCCTGCTAGGGTCTCATTATGCCATTCCTTTTCTCTGGCGCTCCAGCTCCTCAAGGTCTTGGGCATGTGTGATATTTGCAGAAATTATTTTCCTCCTTTGTACAGTGGAAGGCAAATTTCCCCCCATCCTAGCCCTTTTAAGAAATACTTTTCAGGAATTTACCCTAGGCTTCTTGCTGGCCTTCCACTTAGCCCCCCCCTCCCCCATATTCCCCATAATGCCAAAGCCAGAGTATCCGACCAATATTTGGTAAGAATTTGAATTTGGCTCTGGGGAGTGCTATGTTGAGTGACAAATGGATGAAGATGAAGGTTTTATTGAGGCATCTGAACCGCATTTAATTTTTCGTGTTGCTTTATTTGTTCTTTACAGCTCCCAGGATATTAAATTTTGTGGGCTTCGGTTAGGTCGTTGGTACTTCAGGCGTTTTGCATTAAGAATTATAAGCTGCCTTTTCCGGTAGAATAATAAATTCTCATTTATTTAAAAGCGGCTTACCCAAACTGTTTTACATAGGACTTTTTTAAACCTTCTAAACACATTCTCTACGAGCTCCGTCATTGTTCAGGAGGTCGCTGGCGATCCGGTTTGGCAATCCGCGCCCCATTCCGCAGGAATCAAGCCTGACCCAAAGTGGCCTCGCGCGCCGCCGCAAACGCAGACCGTCTCCGGCTTCCCCTCCCACCACCCAGGATCCAGCTTCATCCCGCCGCCTCAGACGTCTGCGACAGCGATGCCCTCTCCTCCTCTCCCGCGGCTCCCTCCGCGCAACTCCCCCCGCCGCGCAGCTCGACGCGCCAGACAGTGGGTAACCGCCGCCTCCGCTGGGGCATCCCGCTCTATAGGCCTAGCGCCCTCCAGACACCTCCCTCTCACTGGCCACCGCCGCTGCCCCTCACCCGGCAGCCCCCTCGGCAATTGGCCCCAGGTGCCGCTCGTCATCCTCCAGCCTCTCCTCGAGTCCCGCCTCCATCGCCGGGTCATTTAAGTTTATCACAAATAAATAAATAAAGGAGGAAATAGAAATGCGTAGAAAGTAAAAGCAGCCGGGAAGGGGCGGTGGGCGTGGAAAAATGGGGGGGAGGCGTGGGGGAGTAAACAACCGAACTTGATCGTGTCTGTATTGACCAATCACACCTCAGTACAGTCCGGTCTGACGGGCACTCTCAGCCAATAATTTTCTACCTCTCGAATCACTGAACAACGAGATACGAGTGACCTCTCCAGAGTGGGCGAAGGTGCGACAGAGGTGGGGAAAAATGGGAGGGCTATCGACCAATCGTCTGTCAACAGTTCTCTGAGCGAAGTTGATGCGCCCCAATGGATGTTTGAGATAGCGGATTGGGCCTCTTTTAGTCCAATCGAAGGTGACAGAGATGAGGAAAGAGGTAGATGGGGGCGGAGACAAAGGAGGGGGAGGAGGAAGAGTGCCTTTTGTTTATGGGCGGCAACCTCACGAGGGGCGTCCCATTCTCATTGGCCCAATGCAGGCAAGAGTGGCATGAGCGCAACCCAATAGGGACGAGAGATAGAGGGTTCGCAGCGTGAGGCGCCCAATGTGGGTCTTTTGCCGAAGAAGTAGGGGCGGGGGAAAGTTTAGGAGTTGAGGAAAGAAGATTAAAGAGCGCGAGGAGGTAACGCCAAAAACTCTATAATTTGTTGTGGGGCGGGCGGGAGGGGTGTCTGCGTGCCGAGGGGGCGAGGCGTCTGCGAGACGCTTGGAGTAGGGGGCGGCAGGACGGGGAAGGAGGGGAGGGGAGTGGGACTGGGGAGAGAGTTACGGAGCGGCCAGCCCGCGGGCCGACTGCCGTCCAAACGCGCGCCCCCGCGCCCCGCCCCTCTGTGCGTCCGGCTGCGGCCTCGCCCGACCCGGCGGAGGAGGGGGAACGCGGGAGGGTCCTCGGGTCCCTGGAGCGGGCGGGGCGTCCCGCAGCTGGAAACGTGTCTTCTGCCTTTTTCTCTCTACTCCGTGCGTCTGGAGCTGCTGCTTACAAGAAGAGGAGCTGAGGGGGACTAGCCGGGGCTCAAGATCTGCTAGAGGCGCCCGCTTGTCTTCCGCCCCCTCCCTCCCTCCTGGCCCTCCCCCGCTTGCAGTGGCTCTCGCGGTCTCTGGAGCGTCTTCAGAGAACTGGGGGGCGGGAGGGGTCCTGGCCCCGGAGCCGATGGACACCTCTCCAGACGCTGGAGCTTCCAGCCCCGCCTGCTTCGATTCTACGACTAGAAAGGAGGGGGTTTGGGAAGGGATTCCCATCTTTCCTTTTTTTCTTTCCTCCTTCGGGCCGCTTTGGAAATATTAAAAAATGTTAACGCTTTTTGATACCAGAGAGAAAATGGAAGGTTTTTGGAAGTTTAAAAGAAACGCGGTCTCTTAAATTGTTCAATGCATTCCTGTCTGTGTGGCTTTCAGACCCCCCTCCCTATACCCCGCCCCCTTGAAGCTATTATCCTTTTTAAGGATGCTGAAGAGGCAGGAGGCAGGGAATTTGTAAAAGTTCTATTGATAAACACACTTGCACAAACATATGCTAGGCACATACACAAACTATAAACATTAGCGAAAAACACAATATGGCGTACAGCTACACTACCTAGCGCGGTAATCCGCTGATCTCTTACTCTGAACCGGGTTGAATGAGGTCAGTGGCAAGATGACAGCTCTCCAGTAAAAATCTGAATGAAACAGGAAGTAATTTAGGAGATTGTGGGTGTAGAACTGTCCTCAAAAATCAGCATTGACCCAAGCTAAATTGAACACGCTTTTTGGATGTGAAAATTGTCTTCAGTATTTGTTACCATTAAATACCAACATGTTTCTGAAGTCGTTTTCTCACTGTGTGGCCATGTGAAAATTGCAGCTAATAAAATTATCAGAGGCCATTCATTCACCAATGTTTTCAAGTAAACTATATTAGTTACTGTTGTAACTTGTTGCCATTGAAAATTGCAAAACAAATTACAATTTTGTAAATCAATTTTATAGTGTAAACACTAAATTTCAATGATAAGCATTATTAGATTAATAAATGGTTTACTTTTATTCCTGTTTCTATGCCTAATATCAAGTATCCTTTGCCATTTTATGGGAATAGACAGACACATATCCCTCACCCAGCACTCCCACATACATATAAATTTGGCCAGTCAAAATTGGACTAATTTTTGCTTTACAATTTGTTAGATCTACATTTCTGGGAAAAGAAAACAGTTCTATTGATTTTAATGCCTTTGCTCTTTGTCATCTCAATTAGTATGTATCAAAGTTAATGCATGTATAGGTCATGGCAATTCATCTGCACCATCTTTAGGGTCATCTTTTCCCAAGAAAGTTTTTGGAAGTGTCCTTGAATTGTTGATGTTACTCACTGTTCAGTGCTCTCAAGGTTTAATTATTCCCAAGATTGGCATTGTAATTTCAACTGAGCTCAATTTTGGAGGGCTTTAGGCTTGAGAACACATGGTACTGAAATAAACAGGTGAGAAGAGTGAGTTTTCTAGAAACATATTAGCTGTTCAGTGAGTTGGGCAGTTGGATATTTTTGGCTTTGTGATTTCAGATCTATAGAGCACTGGAATACAGGCCTTTTGCATATTAAGATCTGGTGACAAGTTTAACTGGCTACTAGCTTCCAATGTGTACCGCCTTTCATAATGACATCATGATTTTAACAGGCTAAACAATGAAGTTTAATACTAAAACGTGTCAAGTTTTATCTATTTGTAAGAAGAAGTCTTTATGTTTACCTAACTAGGCCAGTGTTTTAAGATTACTACCACACAATGAAAATACAGGTATAGATCATGTGTACATTGACCAGCAACTGAAAGATGATATGAGAGTAAATGGAATACTAGAGAAAGAAACTTTTATATAAGGGTAGTAATTGTGGAAGGGTATGTTTTGAACTGCTAGTTAATGTGGTATTTGGAACTTCTAGTTAGGTCAGAAAGTTTTTAAGACCCAGGAATATCCAACTCCTCTTTCTGTCAAATTACTAAGAATTGACTGCTATAGGAAAGAAATGTAAGGAAAAATCCATTTTAAATGAATTATTTGTGTTTCATTAGTGAAAATCTTCAGAAGACTTTCCAGACAAATTGAACTTCCTAGAAAAAAGACTTAATAATTAGGTCATTTTAGAACAATAAAAACTGCAACTAAGTTCCTGTAAAGGATCTATAATTTATAAATGAGTTACAAATTATTCCAAATATCTTGAAATAAATGGTAAGGAGAGACTTATTTAAAACTTTTGTAATACAGAATTGGAGCTTGGTGGGCTCTTGCTTTTTTCTCTGAATTAGTTGTGTTTTTCTGAAATAGGTGGTTAAATTCATCAAATTGTTCTAGATTCTTGGGATGTAATAGTGAACGAAAGAGAAAATTGCCTTCCCTTGTAGAACTTCTAATGTTGTAAGTACTTTGTGTACATCAGATTGCCAGAAGATTTAGAAAGAAGCTTTGAAACCTAGCTGCTTTCTTGTTTTAGAAATTAAATACAGAAATTACATGAAGGCAGGAGGTGTTTACCAATTGCTGATGATAGGACAGGAAAAGCTTTTTTTTTTCTTTTTTAATTTTATTTTTAAAGAGATTTTTGCCAGAGGGTGCATGCACTTGTTGGAGAGAGAGAGAGAGAGAGAGAGAGAGAGAGACAGTATGAGGGAAAATGAGAAATCACCCTGGAGGGGATAGCTATGCTGCAATCCTTTCTCCTCCATTTTCCTCCTGGGACTTTGGGCATGTGTGCACAAGCACCTGGCATGATTTTCAAGCCATCAGGTCTGGGACTCGAACTGTGGTTGGCCATGTGGGAGTCCAGTGATGTAACCACTACACTATCTGCCAGCCCCAGAAAAGCTTATTTTTTATTTGCACCTTTTATTATCACGAAACATTCTCCATATATTTTAGTAGGTCTTTTTTGACAAGAATTTGATTTTTTTCATACTTTTAAGCATATCTTTGAAGTAAATAAAATGTTGCTTTATATTTCTAAGAAGTTTCAAAATTTAGTATAAAATTCCTATGTAACAACATGTTGACAAAGTGTGGTAAAATAAAAGCTAGAGTATCTCTTAATTTTTGGTGAGGATTTTTTTTAAAGGAATATGTCTGAAAAATCAAGTACCTAAATCATTTCAGTTGTATCAGGAAAAGGTGAAAATTTGTTGCAGTTGATTTATATGTGACATTAAAGAGAAAAGGAAGAGGCCTGCAAAAAGTGCTGTTACTTTAATCTTTTTTCAAACTCCAGAGGCATTTGATTGGCACTTCTGATTTAATAGACCATTTGTAATGCAGAAAGAACATTACAGAAGATTTTAGCATTACTTTAAATCTAATCATGTAGTCTGTAGGTGTAAAAATCCTAGGTTTCTAACAGAAGGGAACTTGGTTTTTGGTTAAGTGAGTATAAGATTTAATGCTGAGTTTGTGGCTTCAAGTAGTGGGTGTCTCATCTTTCCAAAAACTACAATAGTTCATAGTTCTCAAATAACAAGTTCTGATTTCCATTAATTTTTTTCGGAGAATCTTACTTGTTTGTCAAATACAAGTTCAGTCTTTAAATGGACTAACTTTTTATACAATCTCCTCTCTCCTTAGTTCTCCTATCCTCTGTCCTGGAGGGCTGTAGCTCCTCTGATATTTCTATTACATCTCTATTTATGCTAATTTGGAGCATAATCATCCTCTTCCAGAAAGGGTACATATTATTGCACTTTAGAGCACTTTGTGATTGCTTCTGGCTATTTGTATATAGACTTGCCAGCATTTGAAAGCTATAAATAGGAAGATTTAGGAGAAAACTGAGACTTTAAAACTAATGGAATATGTTGTATTAGCTGAATTCACTTTTTAAAGAGCCAAGTAGGGAAGAATGGTTAACAGAATGTTAAAAACGAATACCTTTTTCTTTCTCCAGTAAGGATTATAATCAAAGTGTGATTTTTTTTTTTTTTTAAGAGATTTTTTGCTATTGAGTGTGTACACTCACCAAAGAGACAGAGAGACAGAAAGCAAGACATCACCTCCTGGGGGATGGGCATGCTGCAGTCCCTTCTCCTCCATTCTCCTATTGGGATTTTGGGCACACATGCACATGCACCCAGCCTGAGTTTTAAGCTGCTGGGTCCAGGACTTGAACCGGTTGACTACATGGGAATCCAATGATGTAACCGCTACACCATCTGCTGATCCCCAAAATGTGTTTGTATTCTGTATATTTATATATGAGCGAATTTTGAATAAAGATATTTCAGTACTAGATAAATAATTCCAACTTGACCTTTGGTCTTTGACAGAATGTATTTAAAGTTTGCGGGTGATTTTGTTTTGTCCACTTTGTTTATTACTAAAACTTATCTGTGAATAACATAGAAGCACAAATAAATGTTTGTAAGTTTTGGGCTAAAATGCTATTTTGGAATTTTTTTAAAGGCATGTTTACTGAGCAGCCCATAAAATGAATGAATATAAAGTACAAAGTTCATAGAACTCTGAATTCACATTATATAGTTGAGAGTTTCAAAAAGATATTCATAAGGCAAAATGTAAAATCTTGGCATCTGTCAAATTTTTATAGTAATAAAGTAAGCATGACTAATTCTATTAATATTCATATTTGTAAGGTAAGTCTAAGCATGTGTACAGTGAATTTTAAGTCAAAATTTGGGGTGTTGTTGGCTAGACACAGTCATTTCTTTGCCAGAGATACTAGGCTGTGTGAGGGCTAACCATCTGTCAAGTGATAGAGACAAAGGAAGGTTTTAATATACTAGTTGAAAATTTCCACAAACTTGTTTTGAATTGTATTGTCATTTTGTTTTGGCCTTCATACTCTGTGTTGAATATGCACTGGGTCATTCACCCCACTTTGTTTTATGAACAAACTAGTCAAGGTCTAGATAAGGTTATTGTTGCAGCTGATGTTATCTAAAGGCAAGATAAAATATGTTTTGATTTTGCTTTCATGTAATGATCAAAAATTCATAAATTGGCCACCTACTAGCAATTACACAAATGGTTTCAAGCGCACTTATTTTCACCCATCGGTTTAGAATTTTGAATGTCTTAATTCTTTTGCTTTATATATTCAAGCCTTGTATTTCAAACTGATTCCTGAGCTGTTTGGGGAAAAAAAGTAGCAACAGGAATCCAGATTGCCTGTTTTAGGTACAATATGGTGTGATGTGAAATTGAAACAGCAGATTGGTGAGAAACTTTAGTTTCAAACAAATATAAACTAGTTTGTTTAGTGAAGTCATACACAAAACAGTAGTCTCTATTGATAGGGCAATTTTATTTTCCCCCCATAATTTCCACATTGTGAGGTCACTTTGATTCTTTGGGCCAGGAGTCTCTTTCTAAGACACTATGTAAAAATTTCTAATATTGCTGATTGTAATGATATACTTAGATATAGCAGGCCAAGGAATTATTTATAGCAGTGCTAATTATATCAATAAAAATAGGAATATTAATACTGCGAGTGTCAAAATCCATTCTTGACAGTATGAGGTAAACAGAACTACAATCAAACAAAGCAGCCAGCCTGTCTTTACTGTTAGCTCATGAATATGCACTTTAGGAAAAATATACACACAATTTAGTGAGTTGGGATACGGATTTAATCTCTTCAATTACTTTTGACTTTCTTCATTTTAGATTTTCTTTATTTCTGATTCAACACAATATTTCAAATATTTTAATTTTTATTTTGAAATTCCTGGTACTCCTTTTTCCATTAGCACTAGTAAGTTTCTAGAGATTTACTTTTTATACCTTAGTGCTTTATGAATTACCAGAAATTCATTTTATGTATAAACTCATTTTTGGAACATCTTACTATTACAGAAGGAAACTAGAAGAACTTTTAACAATTTGCCAAATAAATACCACCACATTATATACACACATATCACACACACACTAACTCAGTAAATCTCTCGTTTTCTTTAGGCATTAAAAAAATAACCCCTTCCATGTTTTTTCTTTAAAGAAAAACTTTAATTTTTCTTTGTAGTTTTTATTATTTCAGTTTTTAACTGTTTTTGTCGTATTTGAAACTTACTTAATCTGGGAGTACAGACTCAAGTATGAAAAGGGCAAAACAAAATCACCTGGGAATTTTAAATACATTCTATGTCAAAGACCACAAGGCAAGTAGAAGTCATTAAATACAAAAGTATTTCTCTTGAGGAAACATCTGCCTTTTCAGTCCCTCATACTCTGTTTTTTTTTTTTTTTTTTTTTTTTTAATTTGTTGCACATCGTCAAGAACCTTGGGTCTATGTATGATTGGTAGAGGTGTTTTTAAGTCTGGTGATGCCAGAAGTAGACTAGTGATCTTACGCATGTCACATAATCTGTGTGGATCTCAGCTTTAGTTCTTCATCTTCTGAATTCCTTTCAGTACTAATAATATGAGTATGTTTCCTTTGATACTTCAGTATTTAAACTTTAGCTTCAGGTAAAGTTACTGGAAGGTTAGGGCATCAGGAAGGTGTATATTATAACATATTTGACTTTGCTTTTTACTTTTTGACCTTAATGAAAGTTGCATTTTAATGAAACTTGCTTTCAAATAGCCCTGTAGCATAACTATAGATTCATAGTATTTAATACTTACCATAATATTTAGTACTTACCATTTAGTACTTATTTACCATTTAAATTAATTTATTTATTTAAATTTGACCAGAGAGAGACATAGTGAAAGAGATGGAAAGTGAGAAAGCAAGCCACCAGGTCCAGGACTCGAACTATGGTTGGCCATGTGGGAGTCCGGTGCCCTTAACCAGCATGCCACCTGCTGACCCCCATCTTTGTAGTTTGTAACTACAATTAATTTGTTGGTATACGTAAATGTTTTACTAGCTTACCTTAACTGAGGAAGTTGTATTGGTAATAGAATTTATA
This sequence comes from Tupaia tana, assembly GCA_026018925.1. Classification (NCBI taxonomy): domain Eukaryota; kingdom Metazoa; phylum Chordata; class Mammalia; order Scandentia; family Tupaiidae; genus Tupaia; species Tupaia tana. The sequence goes on along the minus strand of JAKSZU010000020.1, from coordinate 17,786,617 downwards.
AACCTATTCTTTGCATTTCATTTAGCATAAAGTTGTATAGCTAGAGAAGGCAGGTAATAACAGAATGAATTAACTCCCATTCACTTTCTAATGTTATAAAATATATAGGTAAAGAGATGTATTTCTTCAAAGAAAAAAGGTAAACCTGGTTTTTGTGTCTCTTTAAGCAAAAAAGAAAAAAAATATATACTTTGAGTAATCAGGAACCACATCCATTTAGATCTTATAAAATTGGTAACTTTTAACTTCTTCGTTCAACTCTTGATCCTCAATTACAGCCATCTAGGAGTAGATTTACATAGAGATGATAAAATAGATTTTTAAAAATTGACTTTATTTTGATGTAGAATACTGAAAAGAAAAGACTTTGCAAATACTATCCCATCACATATAGAAACGACTGCACACATTGTACTTACATAGTAGATCTTTATTGCAAACCTCAAAGTTTTTAATTTAAAATTTCACTGTTTCTCAGTAATTGACTCATACTCTTGGTGTGAATGGTAGTGAGAGACTCAAAGCTATCAAACAATGGAAACAGCAATCTGCAGCCCTCTCTCATAGCCACCCACATCTCTACACGTTCATGGTACTGATCATATACCATTTTATAAATCACCTCACGAAATATACAGCGAACCTTTCAATATTAGGTAATGCTAAGCTATTTTCATCTACAGAATGTCTAGCTAATACAAGAAAATTGCATACATTTTAGATCAACTTTTGGGCACAAATGGTGATCTGAATATGTCAATTTATGCAAATAATACAAAAGATAATTCTGAATGTGCTCAAGGGAAGCTGATTTTAGAGTGTTCACTGAAACCCAGCACGTGTATTGAAGAATTATTGTATACTTTTTTTCTAAAGACATTAGTGCCAAAAAGATACACAGAATTATTAGTGAAAAGCACATTTGAAAGAAAATTAAATGCATTCTACCTTTGTACTAAATATTAACAGTTAATAGGATTAGTAGCTAAATTTATTGAAAGCTTATTCTGTCCTAGACATTGGTTATTTCCACATTTTTTCTGTTCCATACACCTGTAAGACAGATACCTTTATCATCCCTATTTTAAAGATAAACTAAGGCTCAGAAAGAGTAAGTATGTAGTTCAAAGTCACACAGCTAGTATGTAACAGATGGGAATATAAATTCAAGTCCCTTTTGAGAGGGCCTAAGCTCTTAATCACTACCCATCAAGCCTTTATTGTGGGATCATTTTCACTTAGCCCTTGTCCAGATTAGTCCTTGTACCAGATTACTGGTAGTTATACTTACAGGAAAGGGTAACTTTGGAGACTGTACTGAGCAACAGCACAGGGTGAAGGAGTTGTCTGCAATAGGAATGGTTACTATAGTATAGTTTTTTTAAATTTTTAACTTTTCAGTCTGGATTTACTAGGTTTAAATGCTTAAAGGGCATTTATCTAGAGGTTTACAGTGAATGGACACAGTAGCAGCCCTCTGACTTTGTTCTATGGACAACAGTGGAGTTGGGTAATGTTAAAAACGGGCTGTGGGGGCTGTGCTGGTGGCATGGTGGTGCGCATGCCCAAAATCCCAGGAGGAGAATGGAGTAAAAGGGATTGCAGCATGGCCATCCCTCTGGGGAGGGAGTTGATTTCACACTTTTTCTTTCACTGTCTGTCTCTCTAGTGAGTCCACTTGCCCTATAGCAAAAACAAACAAACAAACAAAAAGCTGTAGGAATTGTGAACTGATCAAAGAAAGCATAAAATACCGAGAGTAGTGGGAAGCTAGAGGTCATTAAGGAGAAAACTAACTCTAATCATAGTGAGTAATAATAAACAGGGAGAGGCAGAATAGAAAGAATATATTCAGACAGTGGCAACTCCTGCTAAATGTCGAAGTCCCTTATGTTTATTCTTTGATGCTTGTGTCCTTTAATTTGTTTCAGAAACCAATAACTGGCTCAGTATGGGCCACCTTAAACATGGAAACTCAACAGACATGTGATCACAAATCCATGCCATACAGTGGTTTTCAGCCTCTCAGTTGGAGAAACAATATCTTTCTTCATCTTGTTCTTATTCTTTTCTATTATTTTAATTGTCAGATGGCACATATGCTCACCGAGGGAGAGAGAGAGAGAGAGCCCCCAAGCAGGGCATGGTCATACTGTAATCCTTTTCCTCCATTTTTCCATCCCATGAGGATTTCGGACATGCACATACACATGCCCCATGTGTTAAAAAGATTGCTATGCTTTTGGCAGCAAAACATGATCATCAGTACTAACTTAGAATTAGGCAGTAAGTTTGAGCATATTACAAAGAAACGCAATTAGCACAGTAATCTATGTGGTGAACCATTTAGTGAGAGTCTGTTGTGTGCCAACCAATTCTGAAATACTGTTTCCAGAGGTGTTTATAATATATTGCTGCTTGTTGTCCAGTTTTCTTTTTTTCTTTCCTTTTTTTTCTTTTTTTTTTTTTAGAGAGACTTTTGCTATATGACATGTGAGCTCACGGATGAGACAGAGAGACAGAAAGCAAGAAATCATCCTTCACCCCTGAGAGCAGATGGCCACATCACAATCCCTTCTCCTCCATTCTTCTCTTGGGATTTTGGGCATGCACATATACACAGCCTGTGTCAGTTTGAAGCTACTGGGTCTAGGACTCGAACCGTAGTCAACCATGTAAGAGTCCAGTGACATAACCATTATGCTATCTGCTGGTCCCTGCCATCTAGTTTTCAGTAAAACAAAACAAAACAGACCCACCTGTTAGATTTCTTGAGTACTTGATGGATATGAGAGGTAAAATAATTTATACCTTATATATTTCATTCATTATATAATTTAGCCTTTGTTCTCTTTACCATGTTCATTGAGTGTTAAAGTTCTACCAGGCTTAACGTGGAATACAGTTTAAATGTTTCTTATGTAACTTCCAACTTTTTCTTGATTTGTCACTATACTGAAAGGAATGTTCCACCTCATTCATAGTATAAATGTATTGCTATCAAGGTAACAGGTGCAAATGATTAGCTAATGTAAAATCAGTATATATATAGATATACATATATATCTATATCTATATCTATATCTATATCTATATATATGGAGAGAGAGAGATTGCATTATATTTAGTATAGCATGAGTGAATAAAAGGAATTATAGTAGCTTTTAAAGTGAATTTTTATATCAAATAACTTAAATGACCTCAAAGCAAATGCAGATATATATGCCAGGTATATATATATAAATACTCAAATACCCTTTCTCTACAAGCTATTAAAGACTTCAAAAGATTTTAAGAGATACCATTTACTAATGAACTATGTTACATATACGAGTCATATCATGTGAATGGATTAAAAAATAATGAAAGTACTATACTGTATGTATCTTCACTTTTCCTTATGGCAGTATCTTATTTTCTTTAGACTTTTGTTTTTAGAGTATTGGGCGATAGAGTATAACAATCATTTTGTATGCTTCAGATGGATACATCACTCAGAAAAAAATATTGTGAAATTAGAAGAGTTATCAACATTCAGTTCATGCATGACACTTTTTCTCTCCAAATTCACTGTCAGTGATACTCCTTTGTTCTTATTCTTATGACATCCTGTAGTACCTAGTCTTCTTAATAACTGAGTTTGCATCTCACCGTCCTTTATACATCTGTTCCTTAGGGAAGTACCTTTGAAAACTCATGCTGTTAATAATGCTTTCTTGTTCTGGAAATGAGTTGAGAACAAGGCAATACTAAGGTCAATGAGTGGTGTGAGTTAAAAAGAAGTATAGGAAAACATGAATAGAAGTCCAGGTCCTTCTGATTCAGGAATTCTACATTATAATCTCATCATTTATTAAAAAGTGAATTATCAAAGTGTATAAGAACTAAAAATAAATGGTAGGTTTTTTTATCTTTTGGGTTTACACATCTTTGTTTCTATCTCTTATATGTATAATTGTGAGTTTTATTATGCAAAAATGCATCCCTCTGATGTAAAGTGAATTTGATTCAATTTGGTGTTTTATATGTAGTTTAACTCATGACTTAGATTCCTTGAGGTTCACCACTCAGAAAAGGCAACATTTTGAATTATGCTATAACACACTCGACTACAGTTTATTAATGACCTGTACCATGCTTTATTCATCGTTACAGCCTTAGCGGTTAGTATAGTCCCTGGCTCATAGGAGAGATTCAATAGATGTTTGTTTATCAGGCTTCTTTGTATCAACCTTAGGAAGATTACTTCAATTCTTGCTAGCCAGGCTATCCATTTCCTTAGTTTTTCTACTAACTCTCCTTAGCATTGTTAAAAATTGTTATTACCTATTGTACACTTTATTTGTACTTTTCCAAGACCTAAACATTTTTGCACATGCTTATGATTTTTCATCCTTTTACGTACTTAATGAAATTCTGTCATGGCAAAAGTTCCAATAAAAAATTATATTTACCCTGATTCAGAAAAGAAGTATATCAGATATCACCCATCAGTGGTAAAGCAAATCTACTACAATCAATTCAGGATATTGTATTGAATAGAGTACACAGAATTACATTACCTATTGATTCAAGGATGAAATCCAAGTTTCATATCCTATATGATTCCAATCTGGACAGTAGGACAAACAAACCATAATATTTTTGCACTTTATAGATTACAGTTGAGATTTTAAGCATTTTATATGAGCTTTCTAATTCTTAAAAAAGAACATTTATAAAATTTTACACAATAAAACAAGAGTTAGCTTATTTTACCTTGTGTGAATTATTTAGGAGTCTACTCCAGTGAAACAGTAATAATTGTTGTATCTCTTCTTAGCTCTTCTAGGAAGCAAAAAGTGTAACTGAGCTGTGGACCATATGGAAGTTAATTCATGAAAACCTATGTAGGACAGATGCTTAATTTCTCTATATTCACCAATATGCTTTCTCATATTTCTGAGACTTGCTAGTAAGCATTGGGATACCTGATTGGCCAAAGTCATAATTTGTCCTATTAACTGAAACTACAGCAAATTGATTTGAAGTTGTTTTCAAAAGAAAAGATAATTATGTCCTGGAATAATGAAAACTGGGATTGTATTATGGCTTACTTAAAATGTTTAATAGCTATAGTATATTTTGGGATCTATATTTAAGAGCTTGCAAAGAACATATTGTCAGTTTATAAAATGTATACTGCTTTCTGGGGAAACTACTGATTCTTGGGAATAATTATAATGAAGACACACCTAGACTTATGTACCCCACCCTTCTTCTGGACCTTTTTTAAATTTAAGGATTTTGAAAACAAGGTAACCTATATATGGCTGTCTTCTTCACTTCCAATTCCAAACTGTCTGGCCATTTTGAATAAAATGGCGGGTGAGATCTGTGAACTATTGTCATGACACCTTGGGCAAAGGTTGGGTAAACAACTAGAGAACAGTGCTGGAGTCTAGGGATGAAGATCAGAAAGCAGTAGAAATTGGGAAGAGTTGGAGCTTCAGAAGTCTGTGAACCCTTCTGGGAGATCAGTATTTACCCATTTATGGTATTTGTTTCCTCAACTAGTAAAAAAGCCAAAGTACTTGGATGTACTAGCAATCTTCTCTATCCCTGAGGCTAGAAAGAAATAGTGGGCAACAGAGATTTTTTCTCCCATGTGCCTTGTCAGGGAACTGAGAGACTGTCTGCCTTTTTTTTTTTTTTATCACCTGTGATACTTCTGCCATTTAGGATACTCCAACAGGACCTGAAGTACATCATGAGTTGTCAACAAAAAAAGACAATCCATTTAAGAAGACCCAGTAGCAAGTGAGAAAGGAAGATCAGGTAGGAAAATCAGAGTACACAGCCCAGGTAACTAGTACTCTTGGTAAAAATAAACAAAACCTAAATTTAGGAAAAAAAAAAAAAAAAAAGCCTTTAAGGAAATTCAAATAAAGAACAAAAATAATTCCAGATACTAAGAAAAAAAATCTCCCCTAAACAACTCAGTGGATAGATTGAAGAATGTGTCACTTCTGAAACATGAATTAGGAAACTAAAAGAACAAATGCAAGAAATATATGAAAGCATATAGATCAAAAATAAAATGTGATGAAAATATTGAATAAAAAGATGAGATCTGGAGAACAGATCTACAGTTTTAAAAAATGAATAATGAGAACTACGGAGGGAGAACTTAGAATAGATGGAGAGGTATAATTAAATACTAAAATGAAAGATTGGAGTTTGTGGATTGAAAGCATTTATGAATTCATGGTATTGAATAAAAGAAAAGACCTTTTAGGTGTATCCTGATGAATGTTCTGAATTCTAAAGATTATTTGAAACATGGTTAAGTTAAGAAATAGAACAAATTCCTATACAAGCAAAAAATATTAAAATACTGTAGGACTTTATATCTGCAAAACCAAAAGTTAGAAGATGATAGAATGCCATCTCCAAACTGTAGAAAGAAAATGACTACAATCCTCAAGTCTCAACACCTTGGAAGTTGCTAGCCAAGGTGAAAGACATATAGGGCTATGCAAGAACTTAGAGTATATATTCATTATTCCCTACCTGAGGAAATGCCTGATAAGAAATTATAAGCAAACAACAAAGGAGCCACAATAGAAACTTCAAGATGAGGACAGTGAAAAGCAGGAAAAATATTCATGAATGATGAGCATTTATAATTTTTTGTGTGTGTGTGTGTGTGTGTGTGTGTGTGTATGAGATTTCATTTAATAGATGAAGATAAGTGCCTCACAATTTGTATAATTATAATGGTAATTTTGGACTCTTGAAGTGAAAGGACCATATTTTTCTAAGGAAATTTTAAATGTACTAAAATGTCTCATCACAACTTCAGAGATGGGGGCCATCAGGGGGTGTGGTGGTTAAGGTGCTGAATTCCATATGGCCCACTCCATGGGTTTGAGTCCTGGACCTGGGATAGCCTGGAAAACATGCTGGCATGTGTGTGCGCACATCCAAAATCCTGAGAGGTGAATGGAGGAGAAGGATTGCGATGTGGCTGTGTCCCATTAGGGAGTGATTTCTCACTTTCCCTCTGTCTCTATCTCTGTCTCTCTCCAGCGAATGTACATACCCTATGGCAAAGAATCTAAAAAGAAAAAACAGAACAAGGCCAAAAAACCCCACAAAATTTCAGAGATGTAGAGAATGGGTAGCTGGAAAGTAGAAAAAAAAATAGTAGTGCATGGGAGATGAGAAAAAAGGAAGAAGAGGGAAGGAAATGAATTTATCTTGAAGATCTCATTAAAGGGAATGGGATGTAGAACTCTTTGATTGGGGAAAATAACATACATACATACATACAGACAGACAGACATATGTGTGTTCTTGTATGTTTACATAAACACATATACATCTGTTTATTAGAGTATGGGAAAGGTAGGTAATCTTTAAAGCAGCAGAACATCACTTAGATCTTCCATATTACCAGGGGGATAACAGATCAAGAACACTTGATCAAAAAAAAAAAAATTCAGAAAGGAGGTTGAGGAAGCAATAATGTAAAATTAGAAAAAATAGGTGGTGTGGCAGTTGGGGTGCCTGGATCCTACATGGCTGATTGCATGGTTTGAGTCCTGGACTTGGTGACCTGAAAAACATGCCTGGCAGGTGTGCATGCATGCTTAAAATCCCAAGAGGAGAATGGAAGAAAGGAGATTGTAGCATGGCCATCCCCACTGGGGGGTATTTCTCACTTTCTCTTTCTTTTTCTCAGTCTCTCTCAGGCAAATGCATACATTCCAAGGCCAAAAAAAAAAAAAGAGAAAAAAGAAAACCGTAAAGTAATTGGAGGACACATAATTAAGCACACAACTATTACACTTAATTTAGATGGAATAAATTATTCTATGAAAAAAACAGCTAACATTTAATCACATTTTAAAACTTAAACCAGGTGACTGTATTACAGGAAAAGTGTCTAAGACAAAATTATGAGTAAAAGACGTTCATAAATAATGGGCATGAAGAAATGCTCATTTCTGCTGTGATGTGGATGAATCTTGATGGTATTATGCTAAGGGAAAGAAGTCAGAGACAAATGGATATATATATATATATAAACAGGAATAAAGGCATCTTAATTTTATTAGAAACAGGCACACAGACACAAGAGTTCAAATGTAAACAAAGGAAAAGAGACAGTGACACTGATACCAAATAAGATATGATTTATGGTTAACGGTAGTAAAAGATAAAAAAGGGTACTGTTATAATAAAAGGCACAGTTTACGAGGAAAATAACTGCATGAATCTGTATACAACAGATTTATTGATAGTGGGTGAGTACATAAAGTACAAATTATCTGAAAGGTATAGACAGTTCTGTTAAACACACAAGAAATGACTAAGAAGTAATACAATTCATAAGCTCAGTTTAGTGTATATGAAGAATCTGGCATTCTTTAAATATTTTTGAACATTTCTGTACTTGTTCACAAGGAAAACTGTCAGCTTTAAAAAGCATAGATTTTGCAAGTACATTCTCTGATTATAAGCTAACATAATTAGAATTTTTAAATTTTTCTAAAGGTTTTTTTAAAAAAACTTAACTACATAGAAATTAAAGAAAACACTCCTAGATAACTCTTAGATAAAGAATTCACCTAGCCAGCAATGAAAAGGAATTTTTTTTTTGTTAAAAACCTATGGAAACAAGCTAAAGCAATTTTCAGAGGAAAATTGATAGCCTTTATGTCTTTGTTACTAAGAAAGATAGAAAATAAAGGATAACCTACTAACTTCAATTAGAAGAAAAGAATTATGCAAGAGAGAGGGAGAAGGAATTCTTAAAAAGGTGAATCTAATGGAATAGAGAAGAAAATATGCTAAACAAAAATAAATGTGAAAGTTGGCCCTTTGGAAACACCAGTGCAATACATATACTCCTTGCAAAGATGACAAAAGCAAAGAAAATGAGCCAAGTAATTCCACTCTTAGATACATATTCAAGAGAACTGCAACATATGTTCACCCAAAAGTCATACAAAAATATTCATAACAGTATCATTCGTAACAGCCAAAAAGTGGGAATAACTAATAAGTCCTTTATCAGCTGAATTGATAAACAACATATTGGTATATTTATACAATAGGATATTATTCAGTCATAAAAAGATACAAAGTGCTCGTATATACTACAATATGGATGAAGCTTGCAGGCCATTATGCTAAGTGAAAGAAGTCAAGCATATATAGTGTATATATATATATGTATGCATTTAAACAGGAAAACAGGGATATTAATTTTATTTAAAATGTGCACACATGTACACTGGAGGTTAGCAAATGAGACTCAAAGAGGAGCCTGGTAATGGAAGGTTTTATGTCATTCAGAGAAGAACTGCAGCATGGGGGTTAAGCAAAGAAAGGGTGGAGAGAAGTTGCAAAGATTATTCAGTTTAGCTGGTCCAGGTGTCAGAACTCAACCCTTTTTTGTGCCTAGGCAGGTAAGTAAGAGCATCAGTGAATGCCAGCTTGTATCTGCTGCTAACTTTATTGATAGAGATAATAGATGTTCATTTATTTTACAAAAGGCTAGCTTTTTTTTCTTTTTTTCTTTTCTTATTTATTTATTTTAAAAAGCTAACTCTGGACCTAAGGCTTCTCTGAATAGTCATCTTAAGCTATCCCAAGAAAAAATATTTTGGTGTGGCATATTTTTTAAAAGGCCACATATTATATGATTGCATTTATAGGATTATTGTATGATTAAATTCATAGAATCAGAAAGTACATTAGTGGTTCCAAGGTTGGGAGAAGAAAAAATAGGGAGTGACTGCTTAGTGGGTGTGAGATTTCTTTTTGGATGATGAAAATGTTCTGGGAGTAGATGGTTGGTGATATTTATACAGTCTTGTGAATGTACTAAAAGTCACTGAATCGTGCACTTTAACATAAGTAAATCATGAGTTTTATGCAACTATCTATTTGCAACCCATGAAAAACGAGATCTTTTAGTCAAGTACAAATTCTGAACATTGACCTAAGAAGTAGAAAACAGATGCTAATTAGCATAGAAAACATTAGAAAATTGACTAAATATGGTCATGTAAACATTAAGGAGCAGTTAATTTTAATATAATTTCAATTATTCCAGCCAGGGGCCAGCAGATGATGTAATGGTTACATCGCTTCACTTCCATGTAGTTGACCTTGGTTTGAGTCCTGGACCTGGCGCTTAATACTTACACCAGGAATATGTGTGCATGTGCCCAAAATCCCAAGAGGAGAATGGAGGAGAAGGGATTGTAGCGTGGCCACCACCACCCCCGGGGGGGGACGGGGACGATTTCTTGCTTTTTGTCTCTCCATCTGTCTCTGTCTCTCTGGTGAGCACACGTGCCCTATAGCAAAAATCTCTAAAAAAAAATTACTCCAGGCAAATAAAATATGAAATCTCTTCTAATTTTATTTAACATCTGATTTTGATAAAGATTGTACAGAAAAATTATAGTTCACTTTGACTTATGAATGAATGCAAAAGTTGCAAGTAAAATATTACCAAATATAAGCTGTGGATCAAAGAATAATACATCTAGAAACTTTGTTTTAAATAGGAAATGCAAGCATAATATCAATAATAGGAATGGTTATCAGCATACTTTATTACATCATCAAGTTAAATGAGAAAAGTCATGTTTATCTCAATAAATGTTGAAAAGTATTTGATAGAATTCAACAAATATCCCTTTAGAAGTCAATCAAAATGAGAATCAGATAATTTATTATTATAACATTTTTATTTACAAAGAAAATATACATGTTAATGGTTAAATCCCAAAAATATTTCAATTAACATTAGAACTAGAGAAGGAACTATAATCAATGTTATTTAACAGTTGGAGACTTTAGCAAATAGACAAATGATATAACTGACATTAACACTGGTAGAGAAGAACTTAAAAATTCTAGAAACTCAAATCTAAAAAAAGCAATTAAAGAAAATCTAGAAAAACAATGGGTCAGTGGGTGGCATGGAGGTTAAGACAGTGGATCTCATATAACCTACTCTGTGGTTTGAGTTTTGGACCCTGTGGCTTGGGAATCAGACTGGACATGTGTGTGTGCATGCCCAGAATCCCAAGAAGAGAATGGAGTAAAGAGGATTTTGGTATAGCTTTCCCGCTTTGGGGGTGATTCTTACTTTCCATCTCTTTCTCTCTATCTCTGTCTCTCTGACAAACACACACACCTATAGCAAATAGCAAAAACTAAACAACAACAAAATGAATAAGAACAATTGATAAGGTAGTTACATCAAAAATATTTAGATAAAAATCATTAACTTTTCTTTGGAAGTAATGGGCATCTAGTAGCTTTTTCTCAATAGGGAAATCTATAGACACACAAATTATAATCCTTAGTAAAACATTTATCAAGAAAAGTATGAGAATTATATGAAAAAAAGATAATATCTTATTAAAGCACATACAACAATTTTTTATTAAAAGAAACACAAATTATGCTTTTGGTTGGGAAAAGAGCAAAGGTGTTCATTTTTCCTAAGTTAATAAAGTTATCTGATACAGTTCCAATTAAAATCGCATTGGGGTTGTTTTTCCTTTTGTGAAGTGGACAGTGTTATTTTAAAATTGCATGGAAGTGTAAGTACTAACAAAAAGCAAGTAAATATAAAAAAGCAGGAGAGACATGGACTGTTCATACTAGAACATATTACACAGTCAGTTAATACAATATGTAATACCATAGGAGTAGATAAAAAGATCAGTGCAACAGATTAGTGAATTTTAAGACATACAGTGTAGTTGGAAAATGATAGATCTGATAGATCATTTAATTAAGGGGTCTGGCATAACTTAGTAGCTCTGGAAAAAAATGAAAATAGTCTTATTTTGTACCTTTTATAAAAATAGGGTGAAAGGTTTAAATAAAAGAGAAACTTGCAAAAAAAAAAAAAATCGAAGAGACCGAAATCTTTAGAACAAGACTAAAAATCCTGAAAATTTATTAAGGCTTAGACATATGGATTACATTTAAAAAAAGCAAAACTTAAGGGACAGTAGGTGTTGGTGTGGGTAAGGCCTGGATTCCCACTTGGCCAACTGTAATTTGAATCCCAGACCTGGTGGCCTGAAAATCACACTGGACATTTGTGCATGCATGTGTGCCCAAAATTCCAAAAGGAGAATGGAGGAGGGATTGTGACATGACCTTTTGTGAGTGATTTCTCACTTTCCTTCTTTCTTGCTCTCTTTGGCAAGTGCACACACTCTATGGCAAAAAAATAAATAAAATAAAAACTTTAATATAAAAATAATTTTTCAGAAAATGGAAATCTGGGAAAGTATTTGCAGTACATATTAACTTAAAAATCAAGAGCTCATGGATATTGTTATGAAATAATCTAATGTAGAAGGAAATGTAGAAAGGAAAGACAGTTCACCAAAAGTAAATCCTATTGATTAACATAAGAGAAGATGCTCAGATTGACTAGTAATTAAGAAAATCAAGTGTAAATGGCAGTGATATATTGTCTCTTAGCACTTAATTAATTTTATTAGTTTTATAAGTTTGCCTTACATTATATTGCCAGTGGTGATGTGAGGAAAAAAAAAAAAAACCTCTCACTTATTACTGATAGAAATGTGATATATTATTTGAAAAATTCAGTCCTGGTACCAGCAGTTGGCGTAATGGCTTATGTTGCTGGACTCTCATGTAGTCAGCCGTAGTTCAAGTTCCGGACTGGTTGGTTTAAACTCAGTGCTGGGTGTGTGTGCATATGTGCCCAAGATCCCAAGAGGAGAATGGAGGAGAAGGGATTGTGGCGTGGCCATCCCGCCCTGGCAGGTGATTTCTAACTTTCTGTCTCTCTGTCCTTCTGGTGAGTGCACACGCCCTATAGCAAAAACCTCTCAAAAAAAAAAAAAAAAAAAAAAAAAAAAAAAAGGAGAGAGAAATTAAGTCCTATAACCTATTAAAATTTTATAATAGGCTTTGACTTTGAAATCTTATTTATAGGGATATATCCTGGTGAAACATAAGTAACATTTAAGAACATATGTATTTTTGGTTTCAGATTTGTTAAAGCTTTATTGTAGTGGTAAAATGGGGAAAAAGTAATTCCATTAATAATGGAATAATGCCAATAAATGATGGAAACATTCTACATTATGGAATATTATTTAGCTCCTGAGAGATGTGACCTGACATAAAACCATCTCAGATGATCTAGAAGAATTTCCTGATGAGTGAGAACAAAGTGTAGACAAGTGTGTATTATATTCACTTTGGGTAAAATAATGAGAAGAATTCCTGAATATGTATATTTATATGTTGTATCAATCTATGTATCTATCTTCTTTATAAGAGGGTTATTTGCAAAGGGAAGAGATTGTGGTAGGATGCTACAAAGTTGTTAAAATGGATTGCTGTGGGGACTAGCAGATGCTGTAATGGTTACATTGCTGGACTCCCATGCAGACAGCCACAGTTCAAGTTCCAGACCTGGTGGCTTAATAACACACTAGGCACATGTGTGTGAGTGCCCAAGATCCCAAGATGAGAATGGAAGAGAAGGGATTGTGGCCCTCCCCATGATTTCTTGTTTTCTGTCTCTGGCAAACACACTTTCCCTGTAGCAAAAATCTCTTCTAAAAAAAAGAATTGGATTGCTATGGATGGGAGGAAATGTGAAAGAAGAGGAAAAGAAAGCCATGCAAAATAAAGTTGCACTAAAAATGTTAAAAAGCTCACTTAGGATTTTTGAATAGAGGTGTGTGAAGAAATTAAATATTTAAAAATATTATGGCTACTTTTTGTGGTAATTGAATGTTTCTGAATGTTGGTATCCAGGAATTCTTTTTTCTTTACATTTTCATTTCTTTTCTTTCTTTATTTATTTACATTCATTCACTGTACATCATTACAGCATACAAAGTGAGATTTTCCATCCAGAGTACACTGTATATTGGCTCAATCAAGCACATCAACATACATGTTATCGTCAACAAATAATTTTCCATTTCTTGTTTCCTGTATGTTTTGCTTTTTTTCCCATCCTTGATTCCTTATCTCTTACCCTCTGCCATCTTCCACTCTCCTTCTACACTGTCTCTGGTATCTATGTTTGCTTTCTATACTTCCCCCCGCCCCACGTTTTATTGAGTCACTAAAGATCTTAATTAATCTAAATATTTTCATAGCAAGCACAGCTGATATATACATTTCCATGAACACAAGTCCAAATTTAGGCATAAGCCTCAGTGAGTAGAATGAGCATTCTATAAAGTAGCACCTTGCTGGGGCTATATATCTTACTGCAGGCATCGAATAGGTATTTTTAATACATTTTTTTTTTAATTTTAACAGAAACAGTTTTAGTGTTTTTTTTTTTTCCTGAAACTTTTTTTTAACTTAATTTACATTCTTTCCCTAAGCATCGTCACAGCATACAAAATGTGATTTCCCATCCAGAATATACTGCAAGTGGCTTAATCATGCATATTATTATCAAACATTTTCCATTTCTAGTTTCTAGAATTTTTTTTAACCCTCTATTTCTGACCCTCTGTCCTTTCCCACCCTCTTCTCACACTATCTCTGGTATCTACAGTTGTCTTCCATTACTTTCCCCCCCACATTGTATTGATCACACAATTTCTTAAATAATCTAACTACTTTCAATAGCAAGTTCATTTGGTACTATTATGAAAACCAGTTTTAAATTAAATCAAAGAAATGGTAAGGAACTTTGTTTACAGCCAGGAAACAGGTTAGGATTCTGTTCACATGGTAGGTGCATGAACCTATCCATATCTCAAGATAGGACACAAATCCTTACAACCAGATAACAAAGTCTACAAGAAAATCAGCAATATTTTAGTCAAAAGTCATAAAATTATACTTCACTAATTCAGTCTCATGTACTTTATATTCTGTTGTGGTTCGATTTTCCCAATTAAATTCTGGGACATAATACTCAACTCCAGACTTGTTCCTATGATTAAGTTGGCCACTTTCTTAGTTTTTGAACTCTTATTTCTGTGTGTCTGTATTTAGTTTTCCTGATATAGCACTCCCTTGAGAACTTCTTGGAGATCTGGTCTGGTGCTGGTAAATTCTTTCAGGTTTTGTTTATCTGAGAATGTTCTTGTCTTTTCTTCCCACATGAAAGATAATCTTGTTGGGTACAGTATTCTTGGCTGAAATTGCTTTTCTCTTAACATTTTGAATATATTTTCCCATACTTTCCTCACTCACATTGTTTCCGATGAGAGGTCTGCTGTTAACCTGATGGGATATCCTTTGTAGGTAACTTGATATTTTTCTTTTGCCAATCTTAGTGTCTTGTCTTTGTGGTTTTGGTCAACCTGGCTATAATGTGTCTTGGAGAAGATCTTGGGTTGATTCAATTTGGGGTCCTTTGTATTTCTTGGGACTGGATCTTTGAGTGCCTCTCTAGGTTTGGAAAGTTTTCTTGCAGGATTTCATGGAATAGATTATCAATTGCCCTTATGAGTCTCTTCTCCTTCTGGAATGCCAGTTATCTGGATGTTTGGATGTTTGATGGTATCTAGTACTTCTCGTATATTATTTTCAAATTTTGGGGCATTTTTCTTAGTCTTCATGGTGGATTTTTCTAGGCCAGCAATTTTCTCTTCTACGTCTGAGATTCTATTTTCTGTATGATCTAGTCTACTTTTAATACTTTCAAGGGAGATTTTGACTTCCTGTATTATAGCCTTCATCTCTAACAGTTACGTTTGATTCTTTTTTAAAATATGTAATTCCTTTTTTAGGTCTTGTAAGAATTTCCTCACTTCTCTTCTGCAGTTCATTATCTCCTCTTCCATCTCTGTTAGCTTCGCCATTATTAATGTTCTAAATTCTTTATCAGACATTTCCATTGAACTGCTTGTGGATGAAGAGGAGTTATTCTTTTCACGTGCGGGAGAGGTATTTTCTTGCTTTACCATATTTCTTGTGGTCCTGTGGTGATTTCTAGTCATCTGAGGAGTGGAGAGATGAGAAAAAAGAAAACAAAAAAGAGAGAGAGAAACAACAAAAAAACAGAATAAGGAAGATGAAAAAAAAAAGAAAAATAATTAAAATTATTGTTTTTCTTTTTTTTAAAAAAAGCACAAAATAGAATGACTACTTCTCAGGAGCCATGAGGAATCTTCTGCTGAAGACCTCACCTTTCCTGCCTGGGTGGGAGGGCAAGAGGGGATTATTAACAAGACAAAAGGTGGAGCTGAGAGCAAGAGAAAAAAAATTTTAAAAAGGAAAAATGAGAAGATGGAAGCAGGAGAGACAGAGATACAGAGACAGAGATAAAACGCTAGATAGAGGAGCACCCTACCACACTAGCTTGTTTGCTGGAGGCTGAATTATCAGCAGGAACTCTTCATTTCTCTTTTACCCGGAAATGACTACTTCGCAGGAGCCTTTTTTTTTAAATTAAATTTATTTGATTTTCATATTTCTTTAAGTTAATTTTGTACCACATGCTACCAAAATTTTCTACATGTTTTCTTAAATCTTTTGGTGATCTTCTGGTATTTCAGGCCAAATAAGCTTTCTACAAAAGATTTATAGTTTGGGATCAAATCAAACTCTGTAAGTTATACATAACAGCTGATGTGCAACTGATACCTTGATAAAATTTAGGGGTTATATTTCACTTTTTCAGTGTTCATTTTGTTTAGTTGGTGCCTTCTGTACTTATATATTTTTAATATTATCCTGCCAGTGTCACAATTAATTATAACACCAGTTATGTATCAATTGGTACCTTGTACATGAAATTGATTGCTAAATATGTGCTGGTTTACCGTAATAAGATTATGGGCATAGTAATTCCAACAAAGTGGCCAAATGTAAATGAAAGTATTTAAGGATGTTGGAGGAAAGAATAAAACTAAGAGTCAATATATAAAATGATTGTAGGTAAATCACTCTAATTTTGTGTCTCAGAATCTTATTCTTTAAAATCACGATAGTGATGTTTTCCCCACTTAACTTTACACATTCTTTGTGAAGGTCAAGTGAAATAATAAATGTTGAAGTGTTTTGAAAGCATATACGCTATGCAAAGAATGATGATAATAAAAATCTGAAGGTAGTCAATTTTTACACTTAATGGACATATATATATATATTTCAAGTTGTATGTTTGGCATTAAGCCTCTTGACATATCAGTAATAGAAAATACTGCTGATGAGGTCATCAAAACCTCAAATAGACAAAACAGTGAAATTCATAGAAGGTGTGAATGCATATTAATTGCTTAAAGTGTAAGATGGATCTCCAGGATTTTTTCGTCTCTTTTCTTAGTCACTGAGGGAAATTTTTTATTCAGGTATATTTTCTCATGACCTCTTGTTCATAGTGTAGAGATGTGGATATTTTCTAAGAAGTCTTTATCACATCTTGACACAGTGATAATGTTGTATTGTGTTTTGACTTAGTAGTAGCCTTGGATAGCTAAGCACAGCTTTATAATCTGCTGTTACATTTTATTGAAAATGTTCCCCTTTTAACCTATAGATGTAGTTTGTGGTGACTATAATATGAATACTTAAAACAGTAAAATCTTTATCATCTTATAGTTACCAGATACCAAATTTGTCAGTGGCTAATTTTTTGGGTCTGGGGGTATCTGAAGGTGTCTACATCAGTTAGTTAATTATAGTGCTACAAAAGATTGAAAACACATTTCTAAATTATAGGAATATAGGTATATATATATTTTTTTTCTTTTTTTGGAGAGGTTTTTGCTATAGGGCACGTGCACTCGCCAGACAGACAGAGAGAGACAGAGAGACAGAAAGCAAGAAATCACCCCCCAGAGGGGGTGGCCATGCCGCAAGCCCTTCTCCTCCATTCTCCTTTTGGGATCTTGGGCACACACGCATATGTGCCCGGCGTGAGTTTAAGCCACTGGATCTGGGACTCGAACCGCGGTCGACTACATGGGAGTCCAGCGACATAGCCATTACGCTACTGTACCTTACTTTTTTTTTTTTTTTTTTGGAGAGATTTTCGCTATAGGGCGCGTGCGCTCGCCAGACAGACAGAGACATTAGAGACAGAAAGCGAGAAATCACCCCCCAGGGGGTATGGTCACGCCACAGTCCCTTTCTCCTCCATTCTCCTCTTGGGATCTTGGGCACGCACGCACGCACACGCGCCCGGCGTGAGTTTTAAGCCACCGGGTCCGGGACTTGAACCGCGGTCGACTACGTGGGAGTCCAGCGACATAGCCATTACGCTAACTGCTGGTTCACATGAATATTTTACTGTACCTTACTTTTAAAGATACCAGTGACCTACTGGTTAAAGGCAGTAGATCCCACATGGCCAACCCTGTGGTTTGAATCTTGCCACTGGTGGCTTGAAAACACCAAGGCAAGTGAGTGCATGCCCCAAATCCTGATAGGATGCAGAAATGGAGGTGAAGGGTTTGTGGTGTTACCATGGCCTGACTGGGGGGTGCTTTTTTCCTCTGCCTCTGTCTCTGAAACATATGCATCCTATGGCTAATAAGGAAAAGTAAATAAATATAAGATACCTAGATTTTTGTTTAAAGAAAATGGCATTGGTGCTGGCAGTAGTTGTAGAGGTTAAAGTGGCTGGATCCCATGTGGCAGACTGAGCCCTTCAAGGCCTGGACCCAGTGGCTTGAACAACTCCCCAGGCCATGTGCATGTGCCCAGAATCCTGAGAGGTGGTAGCATGGTGGTTAACGATTCCCACATGGCTGACCATGGTTTGAGTTCTGGACTTGATGGCTTGAAAATCACCCTGGGCATATGTGTACCCAAAACCCTCAGAGGAGAATATAGAGGGAATTTCAGCAAGGCCATTCCCTGGGTGGGGGGTAGGGGAGGTGGGGGTGTGTAATTTCTCACCTTCCCTCTCTGCCTCTCTCTGGTGAGCGCACATGTCCTATGGAAAACAAAACAAAACAAAGCACAACCCTAAAACAACAAAAAGAAAAATAAGAAAATGCAATGGACACTAGGTATATATCCAAAGAAAATCACTATATTGAAGAGATAACTGCACTCCAATGTTTATTGCATGACTGTTCACTATAGCCATGATACAGAATTGTACTACGTGTCCATCAGCAGATGAATGAATGAAGAGAGTGTGGTACACATACAAAATGGAATACTATTATCCATTAAATTGAAGGAAATCCCGTCATTTGAACCAACATGAAAAACCTTGGGAACATTTTCTTATGTGAAATAACAGAAAGAAAAGTCATCTTATTTTCAATCCTATGAGAAGAGAAACTAAAGAAGTTAGCCTCATAGAATTAGAAAATGAAATAGTGGTTTTTAGAGACTGGGGCAGGTAGGAGGATGGGGTTATGAAGATGTTGCTTAAAGGATAAAAATTTTGATTGAACGAGAGGAAATAAGTTACATTATTCTATAGCAGAGTAGTAACTGATCAACAATTCATTGTGTATTTCAAAGTAGAAGAGAGGATTTTGAGTGTCTTAACACAAAGTAATGATATGTGTTTGAGATGATGGAGTTGCTAATTGCTCTGATTTGATCATTACACATTGTATTCATGTACCCAAAAAATCACACTTACACTTAAATATGTACAATTATTATGTATCAATTAAAAATAGCAACAAAGCCAAAAAATAGGTCTAAAAGGAACAGCAGTCTTTTTCATTTCTTTAAATAGACTGTAGTTGAGACTAGTCTTAAAAACTACCCAAATTGATTTTTTTATATGTTCTGCCTAATGAAATCATTCTAATAAATCAAACACATTTTTACCTATTTGTGTCCTGGGTATCTTTATTGAATATGAAATGAGCAGCAATTGTGATGGATATGTTTTTAAATATATTTCTTGACTTTTGTGTTACAGTAGTAATGTATTAAAGTAGTAGGATTTTTTCAAATATACTGTGTGCCCTCTTGGATGAACATTTTATTGTTAGTCATCTCTTAATTTTCTTTCTTTTCTGCCTCCTTTCAAGACAAGTTCTAACTATGAATGGTCCCTTTCCCAATTGTGAGTTGCAGTTTGGAGAGAGCACCAAGGAAATGGAAAATTCAACTTATCTCTTTATAGTGATCCTCAAAAAACAAAGTCATCTTTGCTTAATTTTTAATTTTCTTTCAGTATTTGTAACTCAGAAAATTGTCTTTCACTGCAAAGTAAGCCCTGCATTCCAGTGTCTTTTTATCAAGAACTGCTTCTCTTTGGAATGGGCCAAAACCAAATCATCATTCATAGTATTGTCATAAACTTGCTAGATATGGTACCTATTATTCCCTTCAATGGTCAGTTCAGTTTATTTAGTTCATTTTTCAAAAGCCTCTGAATTTCTTGAATCACTGATACTTAATTTTGAAGCCACGGTCATGTTTATGTTTAGTTTTTTTTTTTTTTTTTAAGCTATTTAGCTTCCTTTACTTGAAACTAATTTTAAGTTGACCAAATAAAAATCTCCACTTGCTCGGGGGCTGGCAGATGGCATAGTGGTTAAGGCACTGGACTCAAACCATGATCTGAGTCCTAGACCTGGTGCCTTACTTTCTTTCTCTCTCTCTGGTGAGAGCATAAGCCCCATAGCAAATTTAATAATAATAATATCCTTACTTGTTTCAGTCTTCATGTTAATAAGCCTTTACATTGATTGTTGCCTTGAATATTCAGGCTCAATGAATCCTTTTAGTTTTCTTAGTGCCTCATATATAAAAATGACTAGGTAATATAGTTCCGTGGGATCTGTAGCATTCATATTACATGGGAGCTGTGAGGGCAGACTCTTAATCCCCATCCCAGACCAACTGAATTATATTCATTTAACAATATGTGAAGTTAGTCAAATGTACATTTGGCCCTCTGTATCTGTACATTCCACATCTGCAAATCCAAATATTATGTTGTTGCTGTTTACTGTCTTGTTAAGCCTATAGTTGTTGGATCTATACTGAACATGTGCAGATTTTTTATTGTCATTATTCTATAAACCATATAGCTTAACAGCTATTTACATAGCCTTTACATTGTATTAGATATTCTAAGTAATTTACAGATGATTTAAAATACACAAGAGGGCATGCATAGTGGTATGCAAATACTCTGTATAAGGGTCTTGAGTATCCTCCGATTTTGGTATTTACAAGTCTCCTGGAACCAATCCCCGGCAGATGCCAGGGGACAAATATATATTAAAGTTTGATAAGTACTGCTAAAGTGTTTGCTATTTTAAAATGTTGGACATAGGTGCACAGCACTGGTTTTTTTTTTTTAAGGGTTTTGCTATAAGGTGTGTGCATTCTGTGGGAAAGAGAAATAACCTTTGGGGGAATGGCCACACTGCAATCCTTTTTCCTCCATATTTCTCCTGGGGTGTTAGGTACACACACACACACACCCACACACACTCACCATGATTTTCTAACCACCTGGTGCAGATCTTGGACCATGGTCATCTATGTGGAAGTTCCTTAACCGCCATGCTACCTGCTGGCCCTAGTATGGTTATTCTTAATAACATTCATAGTCATTGTTCTATGCGGTATCCTTTTTCCCTTCTTTCATTTATTTGTTCTTTTAACTTAAAATACCTGTGAACACAAGACCCAACCAAAGAATTAGAATTTTAAAAATAATTTATTTCTATCTGTATGTCCCCCCTCCCTTTATACCAATATTCCCCCAGAGGTAGCTTCAATCCTAAAATTTGTATTTATTGTTTCACTGCTTTTTTAAAGAAGTAATATATACAGTATAAATGAGTGACTAAATAATACATTAATATCATGCTGTACTTAGGTCCTGGGATTTGCTTTGTTCCATTCAACATTAAGTTAATAATAAGATTCATTCTTGTTGTAATAGAGTTCATTTCACTTCTGCATAATATTTGTGACTATACCACAATATATTTTCCATTCTCCTGCTAATGGACTTTAGACTTGTTTCCCTTTTTTGTTTTGGTATTATGAATAGTGCTGATATAAACATTCTTGTACATGTCTTTTGGTGACATTTTTGAGACATTCTCTTAGGTATCTACTAGAATCGGAATTGCAGTGTTATAAGGTATGCATATGATCTACTTGACAAGAGATTGTCAGATTATTTTTCTTAAAATAGTGTTGCCTGTTTTCAACCCCACCAGCAGTAGATAAAATATCCTTGTTGATCCATGTTGTCTTTAACACATGGTATTGTCAGATTTCTTAATTGCTGCTACTTGAGCAAATAAAAAAGTATCTTACTGTGGGTTTTTTTTTTTTTTTTTTTGTTTTTTTTTGAGTTTGTTTATTCTATGAGCGAGAGAGACAGGGAGAGAAAGAGATACGGCTTCCTTGACAGGATCCTCACTCCAGCCTTAATCAACCTGGATCATGGACACGGCATGCCAGGCACCCGGAGAAATCTCTGGATGCCAATCGGCAACCTTCTCTTGTGGATCCGCCAAGCAGAGTGACTGCACCATCATTTAGCTTCCATTTACTCATTCGTTCATACTACATGAGGGAGAAAAAGAAAGTGAAAGAGAGAGTCCCCACATTGCACAGTCCATCTCAAGCCTCAGTCCTGATCATAGAGCTTGTCCCAGTGTGTACTAAAAGGCCCAGGACATTCCCATGTGGTTCAGCTGTAGTGCTACTGTGTCATTGTCCGGCTCTACTTTTTATGTGCATGTGACATTGAGAAATGGAGGGGGACAGAGAGTGAAAGGAGCGCTCTCCAAAGAGTCCGATCATACCTCAACTGTCCTTCTCTAGTCCTACTCTAGCCCATCAGCTCTTGGGCACCCACTTGTGTGCCCGGCATGGTTCAGGCTGGCCAGGCAGGGGATTGGAACTACAGTTACCATATGGGATCCAGCTTTCCTAGAGCAGTACATTATGACTACAGCACAGAGCTGTATAGTTGTGCTCTTGATTTGGTTTTTCTTGTTTACCAATAAGGCTTGAATATGTATGTGTGTTTTATCTTCTGCGAAGTGGTTGTTTATGTCTTTTACCTATTTTTCTTTATCCAGTTTTCTGTTGATAAGCTTTATACATTCTGGCTACTAATTATATCTCTTCTGATTTATAACTTGTCTTTTCACTTTAGCATGTTCTAATAAACAGAAAAACCTTAATTTTTATGTAATTATGTTTACTATGTTCTTTACTGAATAGTGCTTTCTCTGTCTTTTAATAAATCATTCTCTGAAGATGATATTTTTGTTTTTCTTTCTTTCTTTTTTTTTTTTTTTTGAGAGGTTTTTGCTATAGGGTGCGTGTGCTTGCCAGAAAGACAGGGAGAAACAGAGAGACAGAAAGTGAGAGATCGCTACGCAGGGGGGATGGCCACGCCACAATCCCTTCTCCTCCATTCTCTTCTCAGGATCTTGGGCATGCACACACATGCGCCCCTGTGAGTTGAAGCCACTGGGTCCGGGACTCGAATCACAGTCAACTACATGGGAATCCAGCGACATATTACGCCAACTGCTGATCCCTTGTTTTTCTTTTGAGAGAGATTTTTGCTGCATGGCGTGTGTGCTCAGAGACACAGAGTGGGATAGAAAGTGAGAAACCATCCCCTGGGGGGAATGGCCATGCTGCAGTCTCTTCTCTATTCTCCTTCCAGGATTTTGGGCATACACAAACACACTTGCTCACCCTGAATTTCAAGCCGCTGGGTTTGGGGATCATATTGTGGTCAGCTATATGAATCCCAACACCTTAACCACTATGCCACCCGCTGACCCCTAGAGATGATTTTTGTATATTATATAGAGATTTAAAAATTTTTATGGTTCCCTTTTTCTTTGAGAGAGATTTTTGCTCTAGGGTGTGTGTGCTCACCAGAGAGACAGTGAGAAATTACCTCCTGGGGGATGGCCACACTGCAATCCCTTCTCCATTCTCCTCTTGGGATTTTGAGCACGCAAGACACGTGCCTGGCATGAGTTTTAAGCCACTGGATCCAGGACGCAAACCATGGTTGACTATATGAGAGTCCAGTAATGTAACCATTTAGCCATCTGCTCATTCCCATTTAAATTGTTTTCTAAAGGGAAATACAGTTTTCCAGCTACATTTACTATATGTTCTTGTTTTTCCTTAGTGCTTTGCCCTGCCACCTCTTGATAGTAAGGGTCAATACATATTGTGGTCTACTTATAGGCTCTCTTTTCTGAGTTTGGTTTATTGGATTATTCCTCTAGTGAGATATTTTTCTTAATTAGTATAGTTTTGTGATAAGTTTTTATGTGTGGTAGGACAGATGTCTCAGAATTCATCTTTTGACTTCTATTTTTTCCTTGAATGTCAGTCTTTTCCCTCCCTTAAATTTTAATTCAGAAATTACATGCTAAATTTATTATTTATGTATGTAAGTCAGATATTAATGTATGTAAATTTTAAAATATCTTCACATTTATCCAAAGCATTTCTTGCAGTAATTACTTATTTTGGGTTTGCAGTTTGTTGATGATGGCATAGGGAGAGGTATGATAGTCTGGTACATAGAACTTGCCTATGCCTGTGACACTCAAAAAATCTTGTAATATTCAAACTAATTCATGGGGATGCCATTTCAAATCTCATCAATTTATTTATTTTAAGATTCCAAGTTGATGTCACATTTTTTTAATTTAACAAATACAGAACATACTCTTCACCTCTATTGCTTCTGTCAACTTTTTTATAGCTCTAAAGATAAATTACCCAATGTAATCACATCTATTCAGGGATTATTATAATTTTTATCTCATTATTATATGCCAATGTTTAATTACTTAATATACTTTCACTCTTGAATTTTAACAGTTCCATGAGGTAGATAACCTTATTATTCCCATTTACAGATGAGGAAACAAGGACTGAGAGTGGTTAAATATTAGGTCATTGGAAAGTCATGACACATTTTTGCATAGAAACACATAGAAAAAATATGTCATGACTTTCCCAATGACCTAATAGCTTGTTTTTGAGAGATTCAGATCGTATGTTCAGGTAATACTATGGAATGTTACCTTATGAAATCTTTGTTATCTTTCAAACTAACTTTAGGATGGCCTAGAGGTCCCCAGTCTTCTCTTAGTTCTAACCTAGAGCCAAATACATTAATTCAGAAGAATCAAGTCAAATGTTAACCTCAAAGTCAATCATGAAACAGAAAATATGAACTATATAACTTTGAAATGTTGGATTGGATACATGGTTAATGTTTTGAGTCATAGGTTGATTGTATAAGTGACATATGTCAGTTCTCAGGCCATATTTGGATTTGGCTTATAGAACCTCCCACATTCATTTGCATTTTTCTCTGCTCAGTTGATCAAAGCTTATATATTGATATTCTTGTGAGAAACTTGACAAGTATTCTGCTTAATGTTATAATGAAATAATCTTGGACAGCTTAATCTGCCTCCATTGTTACTCTTACTGTTCTTTTTTTTTTTAGAATGCATCTTTTATATCCTTGGGCTGGCAGGTGGCATGGTGGTTAAGGGCACTGGACTTCCACATGATTGACTGTGGTTTGAGTTCCAGACCTGGCAGTTTGCTTTCTCATTCTCTCTCTCTCTCTCTCTCTCTCTCTCCCCCTCTCCCTGTCTGGTCAATTTAAAATAAATAAGTAAATAATAAATAAATCAATAAAGCTAAATAAAATAATTCTTTAAAAAAAAGAATGTATGTTTTGTGTCCTAATCTCTGTTCATTTTGCTATTTAAAGTAAAACATGTGACCAGATAGGTAAATAATTACTTTATTAATAGTCATGGTTTAGAACACATCCAACTATTAATCTGTTGTTCTAGATTATTTTTTAAGAGAGATTATTTCTTCCTGTAGTGCATGTCAGCTCGCCAGAGAGACAGAGAGAGAGAGACAGAGAGCGAGAAATCACCCCCCAGGGGGATGGTCATGCTGCAATCCCTTCTTCATTTTCTTCTCAAGAAAATTTTGGGCACATATGCACACGTGCCTGGTGTGAGTTTCAAGCTACCAGATCTGGGACACAAACTGCAGTTGACTATGTGGGAGTCCAGTGATGTAACCATTATGCCAACTGCTTGTCATGCTATTGTAGATATAAATGGTTAAATTATGTGAAAGGAAAATGTTGTTTTTGCAGGCTGGAATGAAAATAAGTGCCACAAGCATGTTGATAGATTATATCAAAGAGCTGATGTATAGTGTTTCTCCTAATGTTTCCCCCTGTGTACTGACCAGATGTCTTAGGAGAACTTACATTTAAAAAAGTAGAACAAAGAACTTTTACTGATCTTTAGTGGATGACGTATGTAGAGGTGTGTGATTGCATGGCACACAGAACTTGCCTATGACAGATCATTTGGAAAAGAACAAGAGGAATACCTTTATTGGAAAATCATGCTTGCTTTTCACAGTGATTGGAATTTCAAGATAAATTACTAGGTCTGCCCTTTTGATTGATATGTTTTTGCCTCAAAAGTGGGTGTTTGATGCTGGGAATTAGTGTGCAGAGAAGGCAGAACTTGGAGATGCGAACAGTAATTGGTAAGTAATGTAGCTATGATTAAAGGCTAGTGCAAAGGTCATTACCAGTAAGGGATCAGGAGCAGTGAGGTATTTAAAATGGATAATCTGTTATAATAGAAATGTATTAATCAGAATGTACAGCTGTTTTAGGAGTATGTGGTTAGAAAGGTGATGAATAGGATCAATACATGGAAACTCTTTATAGACAAATACTGACTGAAAAAGTAGGAGCTTCAACTTTATAGAGAAGCAGGACAAATTAAAAGTATTGTGCAGTTGTGATAACTTTTGACTGAAGTATAGTCCATGGAAAGCCAAGGTTCTCAGAGATATAGGACTATACAGAGACATAATTTGTCTTGATTATATGAGATATGGGAAGTAAAGTTTTTGATTGAGAAGTTCTTACGTTTAAAGAAGAATGAGGAGTAAAAGACAACTGTATGCTAACATTTTGCTAAGGAAGGTTGAGGAGGGAATTAAGTCTCTGTCCAGTGTATTTGCAGTAGAAAGCCAATGAGGAGGGCACCAAATATGAGAAAAAGAACATTTATCTTGATACTTAGATTCACCCTTCAGTACTTCACCTGGATCTCACTATCTTATGTTTCAATCCCTTGCCTCCTTAGAAATTCATCTGTCCTCGAAGTGAAAGTAAAATTGATCTCTACCTGCCCATTTTTGCCTATCATTTTATGATGAAAACTGGGATAGTTCAGCTTGGCATTGTTCACTTTATTTTTACATATTATTTATTGTTAGAGGGCATGTGTGTTTGCTAGAGAGAGACAGAGAAAGAGTGGGGGGGGGGAGGGAGGGGAGAGGAGATAGCACCCTGGTGGGGAATGGTCGTGGGGAATGGTCATGTCTCCATCCCTTTTCCTCTCTCTCTCCCTGCTGTAAGGATTTGGGGCACAGAAGCACACACACTCTGGGTGTTTCTCCATCCACTGGATTTGGGACTCAAAACTGCGTGGTCAGCCATGTAAGATTCATCGAGCTGCCTTAACACGCGAGGCCATGGAGCTAACCCACACATTTTCTTTTTATTCAGGATGTTTTGGATAGGGCCAGATCCAGAGGCTAGTGGTTAAGGGGGCAGGATCCCATATGGCCAGACTGTGTTTCAAATCCTGGCTCCGGCTGCTTAAAAAACATACTGGGTATATATGCGCGCCACAAATTCTGACAAAATGGAGAAGTGGAGGAGCAGGTATTACTGTATGAACATGCCCCACTGGGGGTTGCTCTCTCCCTCTCCCTCTCTATCGCTCTCTTTTTTTCTCTCTCTGGTGAGTACATGCACCCCTGGTAATAGAAAAATAAAGAAAGGATATTTTGGATATTTTACAAACGGACTTCAAAAAGTTTATAGCATTAAAGTATGAGTTCATTTTGGTGCAAAATCTTTAGAAATTCATGCATAGTTTTTCATGGTAAACGTGTTTCATGAACTTTCAAAAAACTCCTCATATTTGCTGTATAGCCATCTTCTAATATCTCTGTCTTCAACAGTTAGAGTGGAAACATAAGTGAAATTCTAAATGCTCAGAAGAATCCCCTAAGGTCCAGAAATATGTGGTTTTATTAATATTACCAAAAAAAATCACTGAACTTGAAAAAAGTCACTTTATATTCTAATTTAAAATGTCAAAATCTAAAATTAGGGAAACCTTCTAAAGCACATAAAAAAACTTCATGGGAAATAAAACATGGGGAATAAAAATAAACTTTGAGCTTTAAATGTAAACTGAGACTTGGTGATATTTTAAATTTTGTAAACACTGCAAAGTATTATTCCTATAGGTGTTTATTGAATTATGATATATTAGTAATTATGTGAATTTAAACATGATCAAATTAATCTTTTTGTTTCTTGATGACAAGCCCATCTTTAGAAATTATAATCTCAATGAATCCTTATAACCTTTCCTGATATACTTCTTTGTGCCAAACTAGAAAAAGTTGGAAAATAATTCTTTAATATACTCTCCTACCCCATAGATAATAACAGCATATCTGGACTATTTTATTAATAGATTTTCATTTTTTTATTCTTGATTCTTACACTTTTTACCTCACAATTTGGAATGTCTTTCGTTCAGGTCCTAATGTGAAACATCCTTTGTTTTTTCTTACTACAAAGATGCTTCTGTTTTACATCTTAAGTCAGTTTAGCAACTCTAGAAAAAAAAGAATGGACAGTGGTGGCAGTAGGTAAAATATGAAAGGTGAAATGTTATCAATTACTGATATTGAATGATTAATATAAGAGAATTCATTCATTACACACTTTTTATATGTTTGAAAATTTACATAATAGAAAAGATGTGAAAAAACGGCAGATGGTGGTACAGCAGTAAAACACAATGCTATGTGGGCATGAGTTTCCCATGTTCAGGACTGACTGAGGCTGGGAGTGGATTAATGTGTTAAGATCCTGTTGTGGATGCTATCTCTCTGTCTTCCTCTCTTTCTCCTGGAAGAAATAAGCAAATTTAAAAAATATATAATTAAAAAATTAAGTCAGAAAATGGAATGAAGTAAATCACCAAAAGATGGATTTGCTACTGAGTTGTAACTAATACACATTTAGGGAATTTTAGTTACAAATAATAAAATTGACCTCATTGCTACAGGACTTACTTTTATGTTATTTAGTATGATCAGTCCAGGCTTTAAAAGGCTTTGAAATATCACCATGATGGCAAAAGCTGAGGCCTGACTATCAAACAGGGAATCCTACAATCACTTCCCATTAACTCTGAAGTTCTGTCCCTTTAAATTCCCAAATCTATTTGTTTCTCTTCTGGTTGAAGCCATTTTGAAACTGTGGTTATTCCTTGACATATTAGCTGGGATACTTGTTGTCCAGCTCTCAGACTTTCAATTTTGTGACCTTTTTTCTTGACTTTTTCTTCAGAGTCCTTAATTTACTGAGTAGAGTCACACCTGTTCTATGCCAGTCTGCCATAGTGGAAAGAGAACTGGATTGACTGGGAGTCATGAGTTTCTAGTCCCAGCTTTCTCGTCAACTAGCATGGTGACTTTGGGTGATTATATCATGTCTGAAAACCTTCTAATCTGAAATTATCTATTTTTCTTAAAAATTTATTTAGTTCTTTTATTAGACAGACAGAGATCTTTATACTGTCTCCATAGTTTTGCTCTTTCAGATTGTTATATGGTTGCAATCATACATTGTGTAGCCTTTTCAGTTTGGCTTCTTTCACTTAATAATATGCGTTTGGGTCCAAGCAAACAGTTTAATAATGTTTATTATCATTAAATATCTCTTTTCAGTATGAAACTTTTTGTTAGTTCTGGCTAGGTCTTGTTTTTGTGTTTTTTTTTTTTTTTTTTTTTTCAGTAGATGGGAGGGCTGAGTTGATTGAATAATGAGTACATTACATGACCTGTTTGAAAAATGTTTTTGTAACTTACTGCTTACAAGATCTTGTGGAAATCATTTACTTCCAAGTTTAATTTATTAAAATGAAAAATTAGAATAATGTCAAATTATTTCATAGGGCAATGGGAATTAAATTTAGTAGTTTTTGTAAAGAAAATTTTAAAGCTTTTTGATAGACAAATTTATAATAAATTGTTCATGTAAATCATTGCTAGTAAAAAGAGATTCATAGTAAAATAAAATTTGGTAATTTTGGGGACCAGCAGGTGGCATGGTGGTTAAGGTGCTAGACACTCTCACATGACTGACCACGATTTGTGTCCTGGGCTTGATGGCTTGCTTTCTCACTTTCTCTCTCTTTCTCTCTGTCTCTGTCTTACTCTGGTCAATTGAAAATAAATGAATAAGTAAATTAAATAATTCTTTTAAGAAATTTGATAATATCCAGTTTCAGATGCAAAGGAGAAGAGGGATTATTTTATGAATTTTTGCTATGGGTCAAGCACTTTATGCCACTTCTAATATTTTTACTCTATATTTGCTGAAGAGGAAACAAATTCAGGGGAAATGTTAACTTTTTAAAGTTACAACTAGTAAATGCGGGAGGTTTATTCAAATCCAGGCTTGTTTTCCTTAAAAGCCCATGTTCTTTCTACCAAAACACTGCTTCCCATAAACCTCAGATGGAATGTATAGCCCATGAATAATTAAGAGTAGATGAAAAGCTCGTCTTTCAGAGTCTCACTAAGATACAGTGATGATTCCACGTACCATTCTTCCTTTTACTTTCTCTGAACATTTCACATTGATTTGCTTATTTTTTTCCTTATAGCAACATGATGAGTTGAATAAGAAAACTTGTGAAATAGCACACTGTGATTTATAACTAAGTATTGCATATCACAAGTTAGTTTTTTTTGCACTTCAGTTTTCTTATCTAAAAAATAGTAAGAAAGAACATTAATGGTATATAATTCATTTCACCAAAATACTTTATTAAAAAAATAAAAATTCTTAATGTCTGTGAAGCAGGTGGTATATCTACTACTATATTTTAATCATTTCTTAAACAATATCTAGGCAAATAATTTACATTCATGGATGAGAATTTCCCACTTTATACAGAAAATATCCTCATGGAAGCCACCATTTAAACAGTTTTATCAAGAAGGTCTGAGAAAAGGCAATTTTGATATTATTTGAGTTATCAAAGGGGTATAGTAATTTAGAGGTGTTAAGTAAAGGGGAAAGATCGGAGAGACTGAATTGGTGTTCAACTTCTAAGCTTTTCATAGTATAGGTTATTTTGTTTGAAGTACATTCTTAAAGAGTATTAGGCTCACTAGTACTCAAATATAAATATGGAAAAATTTCAAAATCCAAATAAAAATGATTTATTGATTATGCATCCATTATCTTCCATTTATTAATGCAACTAATCGAGGCATAGTGTATTATCAAAAACTCTGAAGAGTGTTAGCCTTCCTGCCGTGCTATAATAGAATATGTGTAAAAACAATAGCATATTTTGCAATGTTTGTACAATTTGTTTATTTTTTCCTGTCAACACTAGAATTGCTGTAATTTTTACAGGTAATGAACAACACATTATGATGGCACCCAATTCATATTCGTTTAACAACCTTTATTTATTTATTTATTATTTTTAGTTTTGCCAGAGGGCGTATGTGCTCACTTGAGAGAAACAGAGAGAATGTGGGAAAGTTAAGCCATGGGGGTTGGTCACACCACAAATCCTTCCCCATTTCTCCTTTTGGGATTTTGGACACACATGCACACACACCTCTGACGAGTTTTTCAAGGTGCTGGGTCTTGACTTGAACCACACTGTCAGCCCTGTGGATCCAACTGTCTTAACAATGCCACCTGCTGACCCAAACACTTATATAATTATTGAACACTCAGTACATTCAAGTATTGTGCTTTGTACTCTGTTAAGATACATGTATGACTAAAAAACAGGTTTTGCCAATGGGTACCTAAAAGTTTTATGAAAGAGAAGGTTACACAAACAATCAACTCTATTTACCCTAATAAATATTCTTTATTTTGTACAGTTTGTATCTTTCTCTATATTTCTTTGGGAAGAAGACTAATTTATCAAGTGCTCATGATGTTTAGACACTGCAGTCAAGAGTTAATAAATTAAGTGTGCATTGACTAATTCTTTGCACTTTGTGTATTCACAATTGTTATTTCTTATTGTTATCAATCTTATATAACCATTAAAATGCCTCTGTGATATAGCTATTCTTATTCTTATTTTGAAGATGAACTTTATGAGAGTCATGAAAGTAACTTACTTAAGGATACATAGTGAATAAGATTTTTTTTTTTTTTTTTTTTGGAGAGGTTTTCGCTATAGGGCGTGTGCGCTCGCCAGACAGAGAGAGAGAGACATAGAGACAGAAAGCGAGAAATCACCCCCCAGGGGGGATGGTCACGCCGCAATCCCTTCTCCTCCATTCTCCTCTCGGGATCTTGGGCACGTACGCACATGCGCCCGGTGTGAGTTTTAAGCCACCGGGTCCGGGACGCGAACCGCGGTCAACTACGTGGGAGTCCAGCGACATAGCCATTACGCTAACTGCTGGTTCCCGTGAATAAGATTTTTTTAAATCTGAATCCAAGGTCCGTGCTATAAAGCACTGGTCTCAGAAATAGGGTTCATGCACTCCAGGAGATATACAAGATGATGTATCTAGGTTTGAGATATCAAAAGTTTGTTTTTAGGTTTTTGCCATAGTATGCATGCACTCACTGGAGAGAAATGTTGAGAGAGGAAAAATGAGAAATTACTCGTTGAGGGGGGATAGCCATGCAATAATCTCCTTATCTCCATTCTTTTGGTGGGACTTTGGGTATGCACACACATATGCCTGCATTATTGTCAAGCTGCCAGGTCGGGACTTGAACTGTGTCCACTACGTGGGGATCCAGCGTCCCCCAACACCATGCCCCCTGCTGACCTGGGATCTAAACGTTTATGTGCATTTTTTATTTTATAAATCCAATGAGACCAGAAGTAAGCGTAATGGCTATGTCGCTGAACTCCCATGTTGTCGACTGCAGTTCAAGTCCTGGACCCGGCGGCTTAAACTCACGCTGGGTGCGTGTGCGTGCATGCCCAAGATCCCGAGAGGAGAATGGTGGAGAAGGGATTGTGGCGTGGCCATCCCCCCTGGGGGGTGATTTCTCGCTTTCTGTCTCTCTGTCTCTGTCTTTCTGGCCAGCGCATGTGCCCTATAGCAAAAACCTCTCCAAAAAAAAAAAAAAAAAAAAAAAAAAAAAATCCAAGAAGTTAAAGCTTGCTGTCATTTAATATACAGATACATGCTGGCAATGCCAGAGTGTCTTTTGCTTGTATT
Organism: Tupaia tana; assembly: GCA_026018925.1. Lineage (NCBI taxonomy): Eukaryota > Metazoa > Chordata > Mammalia > Scandentia > Tupaiidae > Tupaia > Tupaia tana. The sequence goes on along the minus strand of JAKSZU010000020.1, from coordinate 17,753,314 downwards.
GTTAAGTTATACAAAGCATCCCGAAGGGAGAGTAGGAGTTCCTTTGCTTTTAAGATCTGGATGTACTTGTTAAAGAAGTTACAGTTTACACTATTTAGTTTTAAGTTAACTAATTTTTACAAAACACAATTGCCTTAAAAAAGCATAATAAAGATAATGTTTATAATCCAAGTACCTTTGAACAAGAACACAGCTAAGACATTATGAACACCTTTTAAGCTACCTTACAAAGTAAAAACAATGATTTAATAATATTTGGCAGTAGGTCAACTAAAAATAATTATCAAGAAGTCTATTTGAAATGTAGATTTAAATTTACTACCCAAAAGGAATCTCACTATGTGTGGTGTACCTTGTGGTTTCTTTTTTTTTTTTAAATAGTTATTTAATTTTTATTTATTTATTCATTTATTTTAATTTGACCAGAGTGAAATAGAGAGAGAGACAGAGAGAGAGAGAGAGAGAGAGAGAGAGAGAGAGGGGAAGCAAGTCACTAGGGGTCTGTGACCCGAACCATGTTCACCCTTGTGGGAGTATCCAGTGCCTTAACCACCACGCCACCTGCTAGTCCCTTACCTTGTGGATTTTAATAATATCAGAAGACTGTCTCATTGGTAAAGCATTGAAATCTAAGTATCGACACTATGAAATAAGTAGTGTTTAACATCACATGATACTCAGTCCAGATTTTCTGAAGTCATTAAATTAATATTTAGGGGACTTTTGGAGATTTTTTTTAAAAAGCTTAGCAGTGAAATGCAACATATATGCTTTTGGAAACACTCTTCTTCCAAGAGTGAAATGGCTGTAATAATGCATGAAAAATAATGTGGCAAGAAAATATATTTGTCAGCAAATGCTGTTTGAAGAGTCATAGAAAACATTGCTGAAGGTCCGAAGAAAGTATTTGAACAAATCATGTATTCTGGAAGGTTTACTATGTAGTTAAATAAACAAATCAATATTCCTAAAATTTCAGCCAATGGTATTTGCTAGTTTCAATTTCAGTAGAATGAAGAACTAAGTTTTTAATCACTAAAAGGATTACCTGAGAAGATACCTGCTAGGCAACCAGATACTCTTAGGAAAAACAGTGCATTCTGTAAATCTGTATTAACTGTATTAATATAGTTTAGAACCTTACAGTGATTGGTTTGACTGAAATAGAAACAAACTTTCAAGGTCAGGATACAGAACTATTTCCACACATGAAATTCATTCACTCATTTATAGACAATATTTTGGCAACTAAAGTGAAGTCAAAAGTGTAAACAATTGCTGTAGGATATTATTAATGTTGTTAATATTTTTTAAAAGTTAAAGCTTTAGGGACCAGCAGTTAGTGTAATGGCTATGTTGCTTGACTCCCATGTCCACGGTTTGAGTCCCGGACCCAGTGGCTTAAACTCACGCCAGGCATGTGTGTGTGCATGCCCAAGTTCCCGAGAGGAGAATGGAGGAGAAAGGATTGCGGCGTGGCCATCCCCCTGGGTGATGACTTCTCGCTTTCTGTCTCTCTGTCTCTCTCTTTCTGGCAAGTGCACTCGCCCTATACCAAAAACCTTTCAAAAAAAAAAAAAAAGAAAAAAGAAAAAAAAAGAAAAAAGTTAAAGCTTTAAAATGAGGTAGAAAATACATTACCAAATATAGAGGAATCTTACATTTTTAGTAGAATTTTTATGATACTTTACTATAAGATGAATAATGGCCATGAGTCATTTGCCCTATTCAAGGTTTGCTGGCTATCCAGTGATGGCACATTGAGAAACAATAACAGAGTGAGTTAGGCATTTTTCTTTAACAGAATGACAAGGGTTTTCATTTTTTCAACTTTTTTTTTTATGCAATGAAAGGTGAGTATCAGTATTACACTTTCTAATGTGCATTTTTCGAAAAAAATATATTTGATTTGTGTTTTTAAAATAATGGTGTTTATAATGAATGAGAAGGTTACTATTTTTGAAAGACCTATGGTATGGAAAAATATTTCAGATTGAATGATTGTATTTCTCATTATAGTTCAGTTTTGTTGCAAAAACCAATATAGTTGTAAAACTATCTAGTTTCCATACACATTAAAAGTTGTATGAGAAATGTATCTACATAATTTTAAGAACTTGGGACAAATTTATTGCTTGTTTTAAAATCTTCCAAATGTAATCTTTAAGTAGGTTTTTTAATTCTTTTGTTAAAAAGTTTTAAAATTCTTTGTTTAAAAAAATAAAATCCTGCATATATCTCTTAGTGTATAATAATGAATTATTGACATCTGGGAAAATGGAAATTTACTAGCCACGTTTCAACAAAACCTTTTACATAATTGGTGGTTGCACCTGAAAGATTATTGTGATTTAGTAAGCAGAGCCAATGATACTCTCCTTCCATTTGGATCTCTTATTTTGAGACTTCCCATCACGCGCAATCCTTATGACAACCATTACAGCTAAGTTTCAAACATTTTATTTCCGAATAATTGTTTTTCAACCTGTGATATCAAGATATCAAGAACAACACATATTTAGTCAAGTACTTGATTTATTGTTTCATAGTAAAACCAAAAATGTTTTAAATTGTTGACGAATAAAACTAAAATTTAATTTTAAATGTTTATTTCTTTTTTATCTTATTCTTTAAAATGCCTAGTACTGTGTATTCTCTAATGTACATATTATAGTAGTATATTTTTATAAGTAATTGTGTATATCCTGGAGTGTGGACCTGAGTATTAGTGTGTAGCCAGATAAACAGAAATAACTCAAAACCAAGGGACTTTAATCCAGAAAATTGGGTATTGAAATGTTGTAAAGTATGGTGGAAAAAAAGAAGGTAGCAATTTTATTTATCAAAGAGTACCTGCAGAAGGGAAAGTTTCGTTGTCCAAGTTTACAAGCATTATGCTGCTGCCACTGCTGCTGCTGCTCCTGCTGTTGTAGCTGTTGGAATCATCACTGCCACTGCTTTGCAGGAAGCCAGCAGGCACCCACCTACTAACACTGTAAGAGCCCAGGAGTCCCAGTTCCACCTTCACTGTTGTACTTGCCAAGCCTGCTAGAGCTTCCAGTCACCAGCAGTAGTAGCGACTGCCCGGACAGTTGCAGTACCATTGCTGCAGTCAGCAGTCCTGAGAGCCAAATCCCAAGGGCTCTGCTGCAGAGGCTTCTGGACCACCATTACCAAGGTTGCCAGTGTCAAAAGGAGAAGGGAAAAAACTGTCTTTGATCTTATGCTATTGATTCCTATTCTGGCAAAGCAACTTGGGAAATGTAGTTTTAATTTTTTTAAAAAGAATTATTTAATTTTATTTATTATCATTATTACTACTTTTTTCTTTTTTTTTGGGGGGGGGGGAGAGAGGTTTTTGCTATAGGGCGCGTGCGCTTGCCAGACAGACAGAGACAGACAGAGAGACAGAAAGCGAGAAATCACCCCCCAGAGGGGATGGCCACGCCGCAATCCCTTCTTCTCCATTCTCCTCTTGGGATCTTGGGCACGCACGCACATGCACCCTGCGTGAGTTTCAAGCCACCGGGTCTGGGACGCGAACCACGGTCGACTACGTGGGAGTCCAGCGACATAGCCATTACGCTAACTGCTGGTCCCTCATTATTACTACTTTTTAAATGTGACCAGAGAGAGACAGAGAGAGAAAGGGAAAGTGAGAAAGCAAGCCACCAATTCTGGGACTCAAACTGTGGTTGACCTTGTGGGGAGTCCAGCACCTTAACCACAACACCACCTTCTGGCCCTGGGAAATGTAGTTTTCAAGTTGCACTGCAGAAGAGAGCATGGAAAGCGATGTACTCATTTATAGGCAAATTGTTTATGAATAAATTGAGGTCAAAAGTACACACAAATGCTTCAGAATATCATTTATGTGGATACCTTTTAAAGCTTTAAAATGTCGTAGAAATACGTTATTAAAGACAGAGAACCTTAAAAATTTAGGCAGAATCTTTTGGACAGCAGATGGCATAATAATCATGTCACGTCGCTGGGTTCCCTCATGGTGTACCACAGTTCAAGTTCTGGACACTGGGCTTAAAACTTAAGCCTTTTGTGTGTGTACCCAAAATCCCAAGAGGAGAGTGGAGAAGGGATAGCAGGGCCAAACATTCCCTCCCCCTGGGGGGGTGGGGTGATTTCTCACTGTCTCTTGACAAGTGCATGGCCCTAGAGTAAAAAAAAAGTCTCTTAAAAAAATTAGAATTTAAAATTTTTCATGGAAATAGAGTTAAGAACTAACAAAGATATGTGTATAGTTCAAAATATTTTTGCTGATGGAGGGTACAATTTTTAAAAATTGGGGAATCAATTGCTCAATTTACTCAGTGGTAAAACTACATCTTGCCTCAATTTTTATTAACTTCTTTTAGAAGAAGAATTCTGGTTTGTTACCTAAAGCTAGGGTGGATATTCAGGGAGTGCACATTGGAAATATTTATTTGCAGCCGGCATCTGTTTTGATTAGTTACAGTAACATTTTTTATTGGTCTGTATTTATGCCATATCAACTGTAAATATTTTGACTATCACTCACCACTGCTTAAAACTGCTCCAATTTATAATCTATTTATCTATTTATATATACTTAATAAGGTAACTTCCATAATAGTAATAGTAAAAGTGTAGCACCTGGAAAACTTCAGTATTAATTATCTAACACTTAATATTATAAAATATTCTATAAGATCTCTTATTTTATTGTAAACGCCTATTTTAAAATCTGATTAAACTGCTAAAGCATAAAACAATCATGAAGTGGCATATTGAACTAAATGCATTTATTGGTAGAGGGATATTAAGGGGGCTAATTTTAATTATTTTAAGCAAAAGCCATGTGTATTTTATAATAATAGAGTTTCAGTTTCAGAACTCAGTTATGATGTCATAAGAAGCATATATTGGAATCCCAGACCATTAGCTTACTAAAAGGAACTCCACAATGATTTATTTATTTCACAACTATTTTCCTAATTACTAAAGATTTTATTATGGGCAGTGTTCTTCTGTTATTGATTACTAATAAAAGTATTTCTTTCTCAAGTGAGGCACTTGCTTTATGTTTTTATTTCACATAGATTTAAATTATATTCGGAGTATTATTTGTGTTGTAGAATGACCAGTTTTTACTGTAAAAAAATTTGCCATAAGGCATGTGCACTTGCTAGTCAGAGACAGAGAGAGAGAGAGGGAAAGTAAGAAAGCACCCGCCTGGAGAGATGACCACAATCCCTTCTTTTTCCTCTTGGGAATTTGGGCACACACGCACACATGCTCAGTGAGTTTTTCAAGCTGCTGGGCTGGGCCGGGACTTAAACTGCACAGTTTGAACTATTGTATCTGGCTACCTTAACCACCATGCCACCTGGCTGTCCCCAGTTTTTACATCAAAGTTAGAAAAGGTCTTCAGTTTGAAATAGTGTGGTACATCTTATTTTATTTAGTGATCAGTCCAAATTTATAGATATTCTGTTTAAAGTAGAAATTTTTTTGTACAGAATACTCTTAATTCATATATAATTTGATAAACAAAAATTAAGTAATTGATAATTTTGAAATACCTAATATAATTATTGAAATATAATTCAGTGTAGTTCATTCCAGAGTTTTATTTCAAATGAGCTTGGGACCAGCAGTTAGCATAATGGTTGTGTTGCTGGACTCCCACGTAGTCGACCGCGGTTTGCGTTCCGGACCCAGTGGCTTAAACTCACGCCGGGCACATGTGCGTGCGTGCCCAAGATCCCGAGAGGAGAATAGAGGAGAAGAGATTGCGGTGTGGCCATCCCCCCGGGGCGTGATTTCTCGCTTTCTGTCTCTCTGTCTCTCTCTGTCTGGCGAGCGCATGAGCCCTATAGCAAAAATCTCTCAAAAAAAAAAAAAAAAAAAAAAAAGAAAAAGAGCTTATAAAATATATCTGATATATATTCTGAATGTATATACACTAAATAATATAATTTTATGTATTAATAGGAATCAAGAAGATTGAGATTTTTATGTAGATTATTTTATAGAGTTCTCATATAACCTTATACACTTTTAAAATGATTATGGCAGTAAATTTTTAACTTACCAGGTTAAGTGAACTTTTTTTTTGGAGAGATTTTTGTTATAGGGTGTGTGCATTCGCCAGAGAGACAAAAACAGAGACAGAGAGACAGAAAGTATGAAATCACCCTCCAAGAGGGGATGGTCATGTTGCAATCCCTTCTCCTCCATTCTCCTCTCTGGATTTTGGACATGCACGCACACGTGTCTGGCATGAGTTTCAAGCCCTTGGGTCTAGGACTCAAACTGCAGTCAGCAATGTGAGAGTCCAGTGGACATAACCATTATGCTATCTGCTGGTCTTAAGTGAACTTTCTTAATGAGACAAAAGATAACTATTCCTACTCATTTTGGATCATCCCAATGGCCACTTGCCTCTGAGGATTTAGCAAGCTGCTGTCATGCTGACTCTAGTATTAGTGACTGTCTTCAAAATTACTGGATGGATTGTTATTGTTTCCAACTCTTTAATCAAACTGGATTACAGTATGTTCCTTTTCTCACTTTTGAAAGTTTTTTTTTTTTTTAGATCGATTTCTGCTATAGGGCACATTGTGCTTGCCAGAGAGAGAGAGAGAAAGTGAGAAATTACCACCCAGGGGGAATGACCACACTGCAATTCCTTCTCTTCCATTTTCCCCTTGGGATTTGGGGTACGCACACACAGGTGCCCAGCATGAGTCTCAAGCTGCAAGATCTGAGACTCAAACTGCAGTAGGCCATGTGAGAGTCCAGTGTCTTAATCAGTATTCCACCTGCTGGCCTTGGAAATTCTTTTTTTATATTCTGCTTTTCTCCATTATTCTTTCTTTAAATTTTGCTTTGAGATACTTAATATTCTTTTCCTCAAACATATTTAAAACAAGTATTGAAATTATCTAGGGAACATACAAACATGCTTTCAAATCTGGTTTCTATCATTAGTCTTCTTTTTCTAAAATTTATCCCTAATCTCACCAGTTTATTATCCTAGAAAACTCTTGGAGTAATTTTGTCAAACCCCTACTATCCTTCACAAATTCCATTTTTCATTGAGATTAAACTTGACATTTGATACTTATTAGGCATAAGACTTTGGGCTTTATTGTCCTTTTAGATGAAAACATTAACTCATTCTTATAATACTGTTGAGAGTATTAAATGAAATAGTATATGTAGCACTTAAGCACAGTTCCTGACACATACAGGAGTGATAAAGTTTTATTCTGAAAAACATACCAACAGTATCAACTTCATATGTTGAAAGGCTATGAAGATGATTGCGATTTTGAGTATTTATTCACCATGTAGGATAGTGAAGAATCTCACCAATTTGCTACACAAATAACATGTGTAGCAATTAGAATGCCTCTTCAATATTGTCTATGTGACTTTTCTATTTAGTATAGAATGCACTCTAGGTTTTTTTTTACCCCTTGTATATTAAATATAAACTGTACATATGAATAAATTATGCAGGTGCTAAAACTTTAAAGATAGTTGTTAGCATTGTCCTAGATTGTTTAGTAGAAAGGATAGAGCAGGGTGCAGAAAGAGTTCATGTAGCATAGATGTCTAATACATTCTTCTGGAGCCAGGGAAAAATGCAAATGGCATTTTTATGCTTTTTAATCTATTGATTCAGCATTTTTTTTATTTATTTATTTTTTTGTTTGTTATTTTTGGAGAGATTTTCGTTATAGAGCACGTGCGCTCACCAGACAGACAGAGAGAGACAGACAGAAAGCGAGAAATCACCCCCCAGGGGGAATGGCCACACTGCAATCCCTTCTCCTCCATTCTCCTCTTGGGATCTTGGGCACGCACGCACATGCACCCGGCGTGAGTTTAAGCCACTGGGTACCGGACTCAAACCGCGGTCAACTACGTGGGAGTCCAGCGACATAGCCAGTACGCTAACTGCTGGTCCCTGATTCAGCATTTATTAATGTCCCATGAAAGTTTGTTTTTCCCCCAGATTTCTGAAGATAAATCATATCATTTAAGATTAGCTTATAGAGGTAGTAACAACAATAATGGCATACGAATCCTGACATTAATCTTCATGCATCTTCTCCCATGGTCATACTTCTTCATTATGTGAAAGAATGATTAACAGATGTATATGAGCCATCCTATGGGAAAGATACTTTTGACTTTTTACTGTTCACTGGCCTTTTTTCACATTGCCACTGGTTATCCTAGAAACACTGGAGTGTTTCCTCTTTTTAGGAAATGGCCATGTTTTCAAAGGCTACTGTATGGTGTTTGTGAGGCAGTACCTACATTTTTAAAAATTTTTTATTCCTCATTAAACTCCTAAGTAAGACTAAAATATATCAAGCTTTTCTGAAGGTTTGGACAGAATATTTGCCTTGCAGCAGCCTTGTACATTAGATTAGTATCTATTGTAACTAGGCCACATAGAATTGACTGTGTGATGGTGGCCTCCATGACAAAGTCATCTGTTTGGTATAGCACTTACTCATTTTGACCCAGTAATTACAGACATTGCTTTTCTACTCATGTGCTAAGACTTTTTCTTTCTTTCTTTCTTTGTTTTTTTTTTTTTGTTTGTTTGTTTGTTTGTTTTTTTTAGAGATAGCGATGCTAAGACTTCTAAAGCCCTTGATCTGCCTGTTATTTATGTGGCTCATATTTTTCTCCTTCTCCATTGCAGTAAAGTTTTCTTTTGGGAATGTTCGTGTGAGCAATCTTAAAATATCCCAACATTTTTCCTGTTCAGCCTCACACATTATAAAAATACTAATTATACCTGGGGAAGGACTCAGAAAAAGTATCCTTGGGAAATGCTTAAATGGTTTCAAAATGAGCTTTCTTTCCTTTTCAAATAACCAGAAAAAAAATTTTTTTTTTGCAACTATTCCTTTTGTCAACACAACAACTCTGAACAAGGTATACTGTGACTCTAAAAATAATGAAATTTTATGCTACAGGACGTTATGTACTGCTAATTTCCACAATCATTTAAGTACATGTACTGTGTATTTACAGATGACAGTTTACTAGGCACCTTGGGGAAAATCAATCAAATGTACTCAATGGATCTATAAACTACACTGTTAGGGAATAAACTCTTTCTAATTCTAACCTCAGTACCTTTCCTGACCCACACATGCACACACATCTACCTCTTTTAAAGGCCTGATTTTGAATTTAGAGATTTATAGTTTCTTTGTTGGATTTTATTTTTAGTGTTTTAAGTGGGGAGGGAGCACAAGTGTAAGGCATTCATTATATGGAATCTCACTTCATGTCATGGCAAGCTTATTTGCTTGCACTGCTGATATTGTTTACATGCCTGTGTCTTGTGAAGTCTTCAAAGACAGGAACTTCATTACACTTTTATCCTCACTTTTCACCCCCAAGTGTGGTGTGTGGCATGCAGTGGTATGCAATACATGTTTAGTTAATGCACAAAGATCAGAACAAGGGCAAATTCTTTCTTCCAGAATATGTCATTAGTATCAAAGTGTTCAGAATATAGCTCTAAATAATTCAAAGTTAAAACCAGCTGTGTAAAATCACATGATAGTATTATTCAGTGTCTCTTACAAATTATTTATAATTGACTTCTTACTTTTTTCATTCATTTCTCAGGCTACAGGAAGTAGGAAATGTTTTATTGTGCTTTATTATTTTATTTCTTAAAATAATTTGCATTACTATTATATTTGATGCTTAGACTAAGCAGCTTTTAAGAATATGTGATAGCATATGTATTTTAGAGTTGCTATACCCTTAAGCCAATTGTATTGAGAGTGCTAGGTGTTAATGAGCAAATTTGTACTGTGCTGTATTAGAGAACAAGATATGGTGAGGATTTTTCAGCATGGGTTGGATTAGACCCTTATGGCTGTATGTGGTCTTAGCTATCATTAGGTATTGAGAGACATTATGGTTTGGGATTAAGCATATTAACTCTAAACCAGAAAGGTTGAGTTCATATCCCATTATTGCCATGCTGTGTGAGCTCAGGCAAGAAACTTACCCTCTCTGTTTCTTCCAAACGAGAATAAAAATAATTCCTGTTTTATTTTATAGGCTCATTATTAGGATTTAATGAGTTAATATATAAAAAGTGCTTAAAACAGTTTCTGGCATATGGTAAGCACTTAAGTAAGCTTTGACTACCACAATTTTTTTAGAGTTTTATTTATTTACTTATTTTGCTATGGGCGTATGTGCTCACTGGAGAGATAAAGAGAGACAGAGAGATGGCAGAAGATCTCCTGGGGGGAAGGCCAGGCTGTCATCCCTTCTCCTCCTTTGGGGCATGCATGCACACTGCCTGGTGTGAGTTTCAAGCTTCTGGGTCCGGGACTTGAACCACAGTCAGCCATGTGGGAGTCCAGCGTCTTAACAACTATGCCATCAGCTAGCCCCGACTACCATAATTATTATATCATTCAGTTCAATTCCTAACTTTTAAGTTTAGCATTTTTAAAAAATATAACGAAGAAACTGAGGCTGAAGGTGGTTACATGAGTTGCCTAGGATATGCAAAAATGTAGTAATTCTGGGACCAGAACAAATTTATTTTTATTATTTAATACACTTCTTTTCTTTCTTTCTTTTTTTTTTTTTTTTTTTTTTTTTTTTTTTTTTAGTTTTTTTGCCATAGGGCACATGACCTTGCTAGAGAGAGGCCAAAAGAGAGAGAGATAGAAAGTGAGAAATCATTCCCCAGAGAGGATGACCATGCCACAGTCCCTTGTCCTTCCGTCTTCTCTCAGGATTCTGGGCATGCATGTACATGTGTCTGGCGTGATTTTCAAGCCATTGGGTGCTGGGCTTGAACTGTGGCAGCCATGTGGGAGCCTAGCACCTTCATCACCACGCCACCTGCTGAGCCCTAAAACACTTTGGTTTTTTAGAGGTTCACAGAAAATTTGAGGGGAAGGTACAGAGAGTTCTCACTTACTCCCTCCCCCTCAAATGCATAGCTTCTCCATTATTAACATCCCTCACCAGAGTGGTATATTAGTTATGCATGATGAATCTACACTGGCACATCAGTTTATGTGTCTATAGTTGATGTTACGGTTTGCTCTTCATGCTATATATTCATTGGGTTTGACAAATATATAGTGAAATGTATCTACCATTATTGTATCATACAGAGTATTTTCACTGCCCTAAAATTTTTCTGTATCCACCTTGTTCATCATCTCCTCAACCCTTTGCAACCACTTTTTCACTATCTCCATAGTTTTGCTTTTTCTGGAAAATCATATAATTGAAATCATACAGAGGGCAACCTTTTCAGATAGGCTTCTTTCACTTACTAATATGCATTCAAATTTCCTTTTTCTTCCCATGGTTTGCTAGCTCATTTTCTTTTTAACACTAAATAATATTTCATTGTCTGGGTATACCACAGTTTATCCATTTCTCAACTGAAAAACATCTTGGTTGCTTTCTAGTTGTGGCAATTATGAATAAAGCTGCTATAAATATCTGTGTGTAGGTTGTTGTATGGATATAAATTTCAACCCCTTTGCATAGCATAAATTGCCAAAGGTGTGATTGCTGGGTCATGTGGTGAGAGTCTACTTGGTATTACAAGGAACTGCTAAGCTGTCTTCCAAAGTGACTGAACTTTTTCTATTTTCTCCAGCAGTCAATGACATTCCCTGTTGTTCCATTTCCTTCCCAGCATTTAGTATTGTCATTGTTCTGGATTTTGGTGATTCTAATAATTACATAGTGGTATCTTATGGTTTAAATTTGCATTTCCCAATTACATGAAATAGAGCATGTTTTCATGTGCTTAATTTGCCATCTATATGTCTTCTTTAGTGATGTGTCTGTTCAAGTATATGTCTATTTTTTGAAAAAGTTTATTATTTCTGAGAGAGTACATCCCCAAAAGGGTACTGACACAGCATTCCATCCATAACCTTCAGCCAGCCCTGTATCATGGGCAAGTATATGCCCTGAGTACACAGGGAGGTCTGTGGCCTAGAACCAGTAACCTTTCCATGTGGAATTGCCTTGCACAGTGTTATACTGTACTGCTGGACCAAGGTTGGGCCCCTTTTGGCCCATTTAAAACAGGTTATGTGTTTTATAGTTTTTTTTGTTTTGTTTTTGCTATAGGGCGCATGTGCTCGCCAGTAAGACAGAGACAGACAGAGAGACAGAAAGTGAGAACTCACCCTAAGGGGAGATGGCCACACCGCGATCCCTTCTCCTCCATTCTCCTCTTGGGATCTTGGGTGCGCCTGAATTTAAGCCACTGGGTCTGGGACTCAAACCGCGGTTGACTACATGGGAGTCCAGCAACATAGCCATTACACCAACTGCTGGTCCTTTTGTGTTTTCTTGTTATCGAATTTTAAGAATTCTTTGCATATTATCTTATATGTCTTTCATGGCCCAGCTCTGTGCCCTAGTAGTGAAGGGAACTGGATCCCACATAACTGACTGTGGTTTGAATCCTGGCCCCGTCAGCTTGACAAACTGGCAGGTATGTATGTGTAGGCGCCTAAAATTAAGGATGGATAAATGGAAGAGAAGGGGTGGTGGCATAACCTTATCCCATTAGGGAGTGCTTTCTCCCTCTCTATCTGTCTGTCTCTGGTGAGTGCTCATGTCCTTTGGAATAAGGAAAACAAAGAGATATGTTTTTCACAAATATTTTCTCCCAGTCTGTGACGTGACTTTTCATTCTCTTGGCATAATTTTAGTAAAATCCAGTTTATCAATTCTTTCTTTCATGGATTGTGCCCTTGGTTTATATCTTTAAAAGTCATTGCAAAACCCAAGGTTATCTAGATGTACTCTTACATGTTTTCTTCTAGGAGTCTTAGAGTTGCATGTAACATTTATGTCTGTGATCCATTAGGTCCATTTTAAAAAATCAATTTCAATTTTTGTGAAGGGTGTAAGATCTGGGCCTAGAATTTTTTTTTTCCCCTCATGTGAATTTCCAGGTATTCCAGCACAATTCATTGAAAGCATTGTATTTCTTTTTCTGTCAAAGGTCAGTTTACTTTACTGGGTCTATTTGGGTTAGGGGGTCATTAGTCTATTTGTTTGTTCTTTTGCCAGTACCACACTTTTGGATTATTATAGCTTTATGGTAAATCTTGAGTTCTGATAGTGTTTGATCTTCAACTTTGTTCTTTGATCTTGTGTTAGTTATTCCAGGCCCTATGCCTTTTCATATAGACTTTAGAATCACTTTGCCTGGGAACCAGCAGTTAGCGTAATGGCTATGTCGCTGGACTCCCACATAGTCGACCGTGGTTCACGTCCCGGACCCAGTGGCTTAAAACTCACGCCGTGTGTGCGTGCGTGCCCAAGATCCTGAGAGGAGAATGGAGGAGAAGGGATTGCGGTGTGACCATCCCCTCTGGGGGGTGATTTCTCGCTTTCTGTCTCTCTGTCTCTCTCTGTCTGTCTGGCGAGCGCACGTGCCCTATAGCGAAAACTTCTCCAAAAAAAAAGAATCACTTTGCCAATATCCAGAAAATAACTTGTTGGGATTTTGACTGGGACTGCACTGAATCTATACATCAAATTAAGACTAATGCATTTTAAAAATTCCTACTTTAGGATCTTTTTAAAGGACCAAAATTACCCCATAACATATCAACACAGGAAAAAAATTAATTTATTGATAGAAGTTTTTATAATTTCAACAGTCTGACAGTGAATTAGAATTATTGTTTCATGTTGTACTATGACTAGTCTTTTTTAGCTCCCTTCTTAGCAAGGGAAAATGTTATCTTGAGTTCCAAAAAGTACTAGCCATGTACTACATATTATGCTTGGAATCTAGTGAAGTGCACAGCTATGGAAAAAGTATCGAGAAGTTGTGCATTTTTCACTACACCAAAATATTTGTTTTTCTTTTAAATGCAGCTAACTAGCTGTTCTTTAGAAAGGTGAAGAGCCTTCTTGGTCCTTCACATTCCTTTGGATTCTGGCTGGTAGAAATCAAATACTGTCGTCTTGTTCTTGTATTAAAACCAAACAAAATAAAGTACCTTGAACCTTATTTTTAAAAGTCAATACATGCAAATATCTAATTTGAATTATTTTATCAAAATGTGAGACCTAGGTGCTTTTCTAATTGGCATTTTTCTCAACACATTTGAATAAAGTTTTAGAGAAACAATAGGGCAATGGCAGAAAAACAGAACTGCCAGACTGAGCAGTAAGGGCAGAATGCATGCTGGTGTCTTGGGCACACTAAGTTAAGTGTATTTTAGGAGGTTTTTTCCTCCAGACATGTGGCCAGATGTAGGGTCTGTTATATCAATTTTAGTGTGTGTATCTTCTCTTAAGCAACCACCCTTGAGAGGGTAAAATACTTTTGCAGCACCTAAGAAGTATAATTGGTGGTTTACAATGAGACTGAAGGGCCTGAACTTTTGGTTTCTTATTAGAATTTGCTTAGGACAATTTATATAATGTATGCTATACATTTTCTTCTAATTTCTTTGCTGTAGATTATCTACCCTTAAAATAGCAAAAATAATCTTTATCCGTGTTCTCAACTTGTCTCAAGATTTACCTGACATTCTAAAAGATTTTGTGAATCAGGTGAAGATGTGGTTGAAATATGTTATCTATTGAAATACTTATTTATTTGTTAATTGAAACCAGTTTTTTTAAACAGAGGAATTGAAGCATATATAGTAAGATAGTTTTACCCATAAAAGGTACACAAAACCACATATAAAGGAAGATTTCACAATTAATATATTTATTATTATTGGTGCTCAAATGCAGGATTTGAATAAGTCAGATGAACTCAAATTTAAAAAGAAATTGGATATTTTCTTTAGAAAATTTTACCTCCATTCTAATTAAGTCCCATCACAATTTCCCATAGCCAAAATGTATAGAAATATAGTAAGGAAGTTGGGAGTTACGACTCATCAAGCAGAGTCCAGTTTTAAAAAATTGGGGGCAAGGAGAGTGGTTTGAAACTCGTTCTGTTTTCTGATGTTTGTAATTCTATAGCTGAGAAGAGGTAATTTATAGGAGAAGAGGAACCTGGGAGTGGGGGAAGGGGTGGAGAACATGCGATTGGTTAAGAAGTGTAATAACAACCTTATATTGTAGCTAGCACATGAAAAAATATTAGATTAGAGGTATCAGACAAAGAAAAACCTTCTTTAATGAAGGTTTATTTATTACCATTGTTTTTTTTTTTTTTTCCTTCTCTTAAAAGATCAAGGGAGTACCTGCTGTAGTTTCAGCCCCATTTTCTATGAAATTGTGTCCTGTGTGTGGTGGTAGCTCCTTATGGGATTTATTTCTGTCGTTGCAACACTATGTACTATATGCATTGCACCTGTTCACACAGAGTACATTGCATTGTGATGTTTGTATAGCTAGATGCTTCAAATAAGAAGCCAGTCTGCCTCCTTCTACAGTACTAGTCTATTAGTTACTTAATTAAACTTAATTCTGTTTTTTTGTCTGCAATTCTGTATATGGTCTTGATTTATTTACTGAGCAGTGATTTCTTTGCAGTTGTCTGAGATCAGTTTTCCTATTGTATGGAGTCTGTTTCTTACAGAGCCTCCTGTAAGATTGCTCTGACTTTAAAATCATTACCAGGCTTTTGTCAGAGCAGATTTGTTGACATTCTTCTCACATTAAAAAAAATAAATTTAAAATATTGCATAAATCAGCTATGCATTTCACTATTTCCTGCTAATATGCAAAAAATGTATTTATGGTAATTACATGTACTCTGTGCCAGAACTGAAACAATACATTCCTCATAATGGAGCATAAATAAAGAAGGTGGAGCCAGCTGCTCTTAAACTGTTTATTTGCAAGCAGTAATGATATAGAGAATATACCTTTTTTACTCTGTTAGTCTGGCAATACTGAACCTGTTGCTGCATTAGACGACTTGCATTTTGCTGGATAGGGGAAGGAGGGCTGTCTGCTGTCTGGTAGGAGGGCTTTGTCTGTGCCTTTCTCTCTCTGTTTCTTTCTGTTTTTCTTTCTCTCTCTCCTCTCTTTTCTCTCTCTCACTCGCAGGCTCTGTCTCTGTCTCTCTCTCCCTCACTGCCCCCCCTCTCCCTCCCTCTTTCTTGCTCTCTCTCTCTCTCTCTTCCCGTCTCTGTGGTTTGTAAGGTAGGTTGCAGTGTGTGTATATACACAACATCAAGAGCAGGAAAATGGACTCATTAGGGAGGCAGGCAGTCATTACCACTCACACTGTACTTCCAGGGAGACACCGATTATGAGAAGAGAAACTCAGCGCTGGGGAAGAAGGTAGGGCAGACAACTTTCATAAAAAAAAATCCTGCTTCTTCATTCCCCCCTCTGTGTATCATCTCCTTTAGCCCCCAGTGTTGTTATTCTTTCTTCCTTGAATTTTGAATTCCAGATTTAAGTTTGACAGAGCTAATGCTAGCTTAAAATTTGGAACATCTATAGGAGGCCTACCCTCTAGTAATTTTCTTCCTACTTCTGCAAGGGGGTGCCCTTATGATTCAGTTTTATTACTTTAAAAATAATTATAAACAAACCTATCTTTCTCACTAAAGTACCAAATAAATCAGAATCTTCACTCTTTTAAAACAGACTTCCGTATGCTTGTCTCTTTGCTTTTCTTGTCTGTTTATGCAATTCCATCTGTCTGTCTATATATCATGTTGTCCTATTTATTGCTAACTGGGTTTTGTTAGTTATTTGCCAATGAGTTTTAGCTGCTCTGCCAGCGTGGGTATTAATAAAGTGAGACTCTTGTTCTTTGTTTTACATTGAAGTTTAAAGTCCATATTTACAGTTCAAATCTTTGAAGCAGGTTGAATGCATTTTGCCAGCATATTTATTTGATGACATTGGACATAAGGTGAGGGATAGTTGCTGAGGGTGGGTATGAATCAAGGAATTATTTTTTATCATCATACGCATAAAAATACTGCATCTGGGGGCTATATTTTGAAAGAAATAAGGTACTCTGTTTTCTAACTTTTATTTTGCAGATGGCCTCTTACATTTATAGGGATATCACCGTGGTTAGTAAGAATGCAAACTTTCTTAACAAGCAGTTTTTATCCTAGGACAGTTTCCTTTTAGTATGTTACTGTTTATTTATGCTTGGGAGGGAGGAGAGGGGGACTGGCCATCTTTTTACAAAGTGGAAGCTATGAAGTGTATCAGGCCATCTTGCACAACCACTGTAAGTATTCATTTAACATTTCAGGGACTGCAAATAATGTGTTTGTTATTTCATACATAGTTTTGAGGTACTTCTCTTTTATTTCTTTTTTCTTTTTCTTTTTTTTTTTTTTTTTTTTTTTTTTTGGTGGTGGGAAAAGTTACATTTCAAACTAGCTGACATTGTTGAAGAGTATTCCCAGAACAGTGTTCCTCGAAATTCAAAGGAGTAGTTAAATAGGTCCATTTGAAATAGACTTCTTAATACAGTTTTATTTGAATTTATTCAAAAGTAAAACTGCTATTGACGTGATAAAAATTAAGCGAGAGAGTATGATACACAGATTTTTTTTTTAATATACATGAGCAGTGCTAGAAAATGGATGCTGGTCTGTAAAAATATTTGATAATAACAATCACCTTTTTCTGGGTAATAAATTATTTATTTAATAGAAGTGACAGACTTTCTTCTCTCTCTCTCTCTCTCTCTCTCTCTCTCTCTTTCTTTCTTTCCTTTTTTTTTTTTTTTAATTCCATTAGGCCTCTCTGACAACACAAAGAAGTCCATAAAGCAATATCCTTAACCCACCTGGGACGCTAGAGCAGATTCCCAGACACATTCTCCAGGTTCAGACCTAGTAAAATGTTTATTAAAAATCCATTATTCGAGGAGGGTGGTGAACTTTTGCTGCTAAAAGTCTTTTTTTTACCTCTTCTTTTTAAAAATTTATTCGAAGACTTTTAATTTGCTTATCTTGCCTAAACTGTCTTTTAAACTGGAAAGGCTAGCTTTGACCAAGAGTAGTACAAATAGTAAGTACTCCCAGTCAGGTCCTGTCAGAGATTTTTTTTTCCTCCAACGGTCTAAAGGGAACTTTGGGGGAAATTTTTTGAAAGTGTATGTCAATATGGCACACAGTAAATGGTGTTTTGAATATGTTTTCCATTTCCGGCTCTGACCCCAAAATTTATTTCAAACTAGCATGTCAAAAGTGTCATGACTCCTGCACCTGTCATCTCTGTGTTAGTATTATGAGGACTACCTAAAATGCTACTCTTTTCAGAATAAATCTTTTATACATTTATTGACCAACTGTTCTCTTTTTCTGTACACATATATGTGTAGAAATATATGCATATATATATGAGCATTTATATGTATAGCCTCATACATGTACAAATAAGGAAATCACAGATTTTTACAGATATGATATTTAAAATTTTTTATATTAAGTATATTTATGCTAATCACAAGCAAACTAAAAATGGAGAGATGTTCAAGGGAAAATGAAAATGTCTTTTAACTTTCTATAAAGAATAAAAACAAGTAAAAATTTAGTCATTTGTATGATTGGTTTAATTTTTAGAATGTGTATGTGTTTTCCTTTACATTGTAATTCTTTGCCTTTAGCAGATCTAAAATATTTTTAGGATGAAAAATAATTTTGGCTGTTTCTGGGAGTTACTGTCACAATCTAAATACAGCAGGACATTGTAAAATATGCATAAGTGAACTTAAAACCAGTGTACTCTGCTGTATAGGGATTTGGAAAGCTGAAAGGCTTGCGTCACAGGAGGGCTATAGAGTGCCAGAAAAATTCATTAACCAGCCTTGCTGGTTATGGTGGGCTCTTCCTATCAGCACATGAAATCTGTCTGTTTAGATCTCCGAAGTCTTGGTCAGGTCACAGTGTGTTTCATTTTAATGTTGGAGCAGACAGTTATCTAACACACCCACATGAGGAAGTGCTCTAAAGCAGTTATTTCATGCTTTGCCATGCCCTGTAGCTAAAACAATTTGGTATTGAGTGACATGTGTATGCTTTTTAACTCCTATCTGATGAA
The DNA here is from genome assembly GCA_026018925.1 of Tupaia tana. NCBI lineage: Eukaryota > Metazoa > Chordata > Mammalia > Scandentia > Tupaiidae > Tupaia > Tupaia tana. The sequence goes on along the minus strand of JAKSZU010000020.1, from coordinate 17,734,279 downwards.
AATCCGCCTTGGCTCTTTGAAAAGGACCAAAATAGTGGAATGCCAGACAGTATAATTCAGATGCTAGGCACAGGCCAATTTAAACTTTTAATTTTTTTAACTTAAAGGAAGAATCACTGTGATTATTTTTAATATGAAGACTATATAGTGTTTTCCTGGATTTTGCTCATTAGGATTTCAAAAATTGCAAACACTTTTCCTTTTTCACATTTTTTTTTCCTAATAGTCTATATTCATCAAAAGGATAGCAGCTGCATACTTTCCCACTGAAATGTTAACAAATAAATGGCATTCCTGTTTATTTATCTATTTTTGAATTTTAATGATTAGTCCTTGTGCTAATTAACAAATTCCCGTATTCATAAAATCTGGCACTACATAAATATCCAATTGTGTGATTATCTACACATGTTCTGGCTTTCTATAAATATAGAAATTATCAGGGGATGTATTCATGGACTTGCCCAACCCTGAGTAGTGGCTGGTCATGCTGCCACATAGGAAGCCAGGTTCAGGCCCCGAGCAAACGTGTTGCCCCAAGGGCTGGCAAGGTGCATGGAAGCAGCATCTGGCTGATGTTGCTAACCAGGGATCCTTTCTGGCAAAGAAAGGACTGGTGTTGACATTCTTTGCTTCTAGTTCCAGCCTTCTTCAGCCCCAAGTGTGACCTCTTCAGTCTAAATGTTGTTAACGGACTATAGAGCTGACTTACCTTGGAGGCCACTTGAGGAATATATTTTAATAAACTACATTTTTAGTAGAAAATATTCTTGATTGGACATCTACAAAAGTAAAATAGTATGCTCACTCTAACTTCCTTAAGTGGTGAGAATGTCAGTTAACATGAAAAGTCACAAAGCACTGAAGAGAAAATAAAAATATATTTATTTGTATGTTATTTAACTATTACAATTCAATTATAGAACAGTAGGTATTGCTTATATAGGGACAGTTTGCCCTACATAAGGATAATAAACACTAACAGTTGGTAGAGTACTAGTGTGGTACCTGCAAAGGTTATTACTAAATTAAAACCCAAGCTCTTTTAAAAGCTTTTTTTCATATTGGTAAGCCATTTTGGTTATCTTATTCAAAATAAGTACTAGAGATTATTTGCAATGCTACTGGAGTCAGTATTGACTCTTTGATACCTTGCTCCAGACCTCCAAGTCATATAGAAATTGCAGGTGTTTTCAAAACTTGAAACTCTAAATTTTTCAAAACCTGTTTCAAGTTTGTACATTTCTTAAGTAATTTGTAACATTTGCAAAATCTCCAGGAACTATAGCCAAGGTTCTTTTCTTTCTTTACCAAAGACCCAAAGGCAATATCCATATCCTAGAAGTTCTAGAGAATGCCTGAATCATAGGTTTTCCCATACGTAGATATTATATATTTAATTATCAAATAATGTTGGTGGCAATTATGTTTAATGCAACAAAAATATCCTTGCGCTCTCTTCTAATTTCAGCAAAGGCAAGCTCCTGAGGCTGTGAGAAGAAATAATGCCTTCCATTATTACTATCATGTATGTAGTAACCACTACAGCAGATGTTGGAAACAGTATTCAAGGGCTTATAAGGGGGAAAAAGGGCTTTTCTGCCACTCTAGCTGTGAAGCTATAATAATGAATACGTGGCGTGCTATTTCTGCACTAAACTGTGGAAAAATTATGCTCGACTTTGGCTTCATAACCTCTCTTCTACTCCAGGATCAAGCCTTTTGGTGATTCTACAGTTCACTTGAAAGTAATCAGCTTGAGGACATGGAATTTGCCTTTCTGGAATCTTTTGACACTCAACTGAAACTGCAGCCCTGGTGTTTTGTAGTGCAGTTAACCAGTACAACCTGTATGCAACTGTTTTCATGTAGGAAAGTAAGCTACTTACTTTCAAGTGAGAATACTGAGACAAGTAGCAAGGACTTCCATTTTTTCATTGACCTGTCTATAATAATTCCCAAATGGAAACTGAATATATTATTATTAATTATGAATATCCAGTCTTACCTCTGGAACTCTGACGGAAAGGGTAGTAATGATATCATAATATGTTTACCTTCTTGACATTAGAACTAATTTTGGCACTAAATATTTCTATGTTTGGAGATAGGATGGTTTAATGTTCAGAGTATGTCTTGAATATTTAAAATGTTAAGAATTTATTTGAAATTTGTTTATTAAATTATCAATTTAAGGAATTGCATTCAATAAATAAAAATATTAATGGAATTTGGGGATTTGGGAAATTTAAAAATTTCCCAATAAATTGAAACCAAAAATGTGAAATGGCAGTAATTACAAATCTATACACAGTAATATTATTTTGTTCTTAGAAATATTCTTAACCTAAACTTTTAAAAAATAAAATTTCAATTTTATTTTAATTCAAATATTTAGAAAGCTTCAGATTTTTTTTTTTTTACTAAAGCTAGGATATTTGCTATTTTTACTTTTCCTTTCAAAAAATCTTCTGTGAATTACTGTTGTAACCAAACTCTGATTTGTTGTTACAAATTTCTTTTATAGTATGAGCTTCTCTCTAGTAAGTGAAATTTAACTGAGAAAATGAAAGGAATGTTGTAGTTTGTTCAGGAACCAACTTAAAACTTAGTAAAAAGCTACTAACAATCATTTCTCGGTCTTTTGGCTAAGATCTACTGTGAAAGCTACTAGCAGAAAGCTATTTTTTTTTTCTATCTATAAATCACAGACATATTCTAGGTTGTATTAATTGTTTGGTTTGATGTATGTATATGTATTAGAATGATATGGCTCTCAGTTTAAGCAAATAAAAGCACCTTATTTAGACACTAAGACATAAACAGTGAGAAAATGTTTTTCTCTTATTGTTTAAATAGAAACTAGGCAAATATTGTGGCAAGGGTGACTTTATAATGCTTTTTATTTTTCTTCCTTTTTAAATACTGGACATACTAAAATTCTTCTTGGTCCAATAAGTATACTCTGGTTTTACAAATATATACTAATGTCTCCATCTTCTTGGTCATTACCTTTGCTTCTGGTAGGACAAAAAAACAAAAACAAAAACAAAAAACTGGAATAGTTCTTACTTTTTCTTGTTCCTCAGATCAGCAATAATCTTTATTTCCATTTCTGGAGAGAAAAAAAGAGTAGAGGTGACTAAGAAACAAGTGGAAATAAGTTGAGATAGTATAAATAAAGCTAATGGTGAACAGGGTGGATGCTTTTAAAACTTCTAAATGTGTAAGTATAGTGTAAGATAAAGGCTTTCTCCTCCCACGTCAATAAAAGCCATTTGACCTATATGCACAACACTAGCAGATTTTTGTAAATTTCCTCTCCACCCCAAAACTGATTTTACCTATACCACCAAAAGAAGTTTATAAAGGAAAAAAAAAAAAAATCTCACATTTCTATTACATCCACCGCCAGGTTTCCTTCATGCCTTTTCCCCTTAATCCTCAGGTTTGGAGTTGTGAGCAGGTTTTCATAGTTGGTGGACAGATTTCATTTGTTTTAATAAGAAACCCTCCCAGGAAACCATTCCCAAAGTGTGACCTCAAACAGCATCAGAAGCTGAATTAAAATGGTGATCAACTGAATAAGTTTGTGTGTGTATTTCCTCTCTTAAAATAACGTCAAGTAATTTTTATAATATGTAAAACAAGGTACAAAACAATAAACTTTACAGCAGCATGAAAGGATTCAGATTTCATTTCTATAATGGCTTTCTGAAACCATTTTTTGTATAGCAGTTTTGACCAGCACCTTCTACCCCATTCCCTGCCCACTTACTGCTGTGCCTTCGAAATGCTGAATATGAGTAATTCATTAGTATTTTCCAATCATGTACTTATAACTCATTCTGAATATACTTATGAATATGAAGATGTGCACAATAGTTTCAATCATATTAACTTAGCATGAAAATATATGAATAAAAGTTTTAGAAAGGATGATTTTCCTACTATGAGAGAAACCCTGCGGTGTAATACAAAAAGCACTTCCTTGGGAATCAGGGGGTATTAATTAATGCCAAAAAGGATTTAAAGTAGTTAAATCAAGAGACCTGGTTTCTAGTTTTTACTGTGTGACTAAGTAAATCATAATCTCTGTTCCTCAGTTTCCTTGCCTGTAAATGGTGGGGACAAGCTCCGTTTTTAGATTTCCTTTCATCTTAAAGTGTGATTTTGTTTTAAATAGCTATGTATCTCGATAATTCTGCTTGCACTTCCTATCTGTAAGTCATTATCATATGGAGAGAAGTCCAATTGGTAAGGATAAGGAATAAAGAATAAAGGGAGTTTATGTGGCTTAAGAGAGCACACATTGTCTATGGGTGGTTTGATAAAGGGGCTGATTTTAATTGCGCAGACTGCTGTGGTTACTATGACTCCACTCTTCCTCACTGTCCACTAGATGGAGAGGTGTTCCGTGTCCATGGCCTTGCACATGGCAAACGACTCACTTTTGGCTTTCTACTGGCAGAACTGCATGTATTACTCTAGATATTTCTATGAACACACACATGACATTTTAGAGAAGCAGTCCAATAGTAAGCTCTCTTATATGCAGGCACGATATGATATTCATAAAGTGCAAAATGATTTGCTCCTCCTGAGGCCGTTTTTAGTGCTAGAAGACCTAGGAGAAGGCCAGTATTACAACTCTGGCTTCAGTCATCACAATAGGCCCTTTTGCCTCTTTCAAATTTGTCCATTTAGAAAGGGCCCTGAAATGAATGTCAGCACGACAGTGCCACCTTGTGTCCCTGTTGCTGTGAGAGTAACTGATGCATGTACCAGTGAAAAGGAAAGAACAGGACATTTGCAAAAGTTTGGCAAGCTCTGAGATTAGAATAGTTGTACAAAAATTCTATACTATGTTTCAGCGTGTTTGGCAATTCTTATTACCGAAGGAAAAGTCAGAAAGTGTACTGTACACTTTACCCCTTTTCTCATACCAGTGTATATTAAAAATTCTCGGCAAAATGACATATTTAATTTAGAATTAGGGATGGAAAAGGTGGGATTGTCAGAAATATTCATCTAGTTCTTACCACTCAAAAAAGCTCAATCATTTCAGCAAAGTACTCCTTCCTTTACATTCTCCCAGCAACTTTTATATGCATACATTGGTAATATCACTTCTCACATTGTATTGCCGTTGTTGATAAGCATATCGTCCACTTGAACTTTGAGGCTTGAGGATCATGTCTGTGTCTTACTCATCTTTCTGCCTCTAGAACCTTCTATGGCATTCAGCACAAAGGTACTCAAATGTTTGTGGTCTGATTGAGTGATCATGTCTGGCTAGTTTATAACACTCTTTTTTTTTTTTTTTTTTCCCCTGAGTTTTAAATAATTTTAGAGCCTTTATCTTTGGAAAACACTTTTTGATACCACTTTCTTTCCAAATATCCTTTTATATGTTACTTTCTTTCACATTAAAACGGTCTTTTTCCTTTTTTGATCGTGAAAAAAGTGCATTGCCTGTTTAAGGGTGTGTATATGTATTTTTTTTAATTGCCGGAAGATGTATGTATCTACAGGAGATAGTGAGAGAGAAAAGTACCCTCCAGTGGGGTGTGGCCATACCACAATGCTTTTTTCTCTCCATTTTTATGTCCCATCAGGATGTGGGGCATGCATATACACATACATGCCCTGTGTGTTTTTCAAGCTGCTAGGGCAAAGATTTGAACTGTTATCAGCCAGATGGGATCCGGCTCTTTCCACACAGTGCTTAATCACTGAACTACTGGGTTACCCTGAGGAATAAGGTACATAATTTCTAATTCTAGTTTCTAAATTTGCTATTATTATTTCTTAAACATTAAGTGAGTGGACTGGACTACCTGATCTGCAGATGATTTTGTTTTTGTAGGGAGTGGACACACGTTATTGTTTCTCTAGTTGTATGTTTGGTTTCATAATTTTCAAAGTGCTACCATCCCTGAAAATTAAAATACTAGTCTTTGAAAGTACTATTTGATATCTCATGTCTTAGAAGGGGAACCTGAGGCAAAGGGACTTTTCTTGTAAGGGATTTGATTGCACATGTACAGAACATGCAGTACATGCAATAGTATTATAATGGATAAGTATTTCAATGTTTTGTTTTTAGTTTTTTTTTTTTTTTTTGCTATAGGGCATATGCACTTGTCAGAGACAGACTTGTTTGGTTTTGGTTAATTAAGCTCAGCCTTATTTGTATCATTTAATCATAAAACAAATGAAATGCAATAATTTAAATATCAAGATAAACCTAGTTGAAATAGTACTAGACTACTTGGAATCTAGAGATTCTTTCATGCTATTTTCAGTATTATTCATAACACTTAAAAATGAGTGCTAAGGTGTAAATTTCACACATTCTTGTGTGGAACTTACATCTGAGGGTTTCAGTCCACATATCACCCTAAACACCAGCAAATCAATGATTGAGCAGGTTGCTTAAATTTTTTAAACTTGTTTTCTTTTTTTGAAAAATATTTTTATACATTCAATCACATTATTTAGCTTATAAAGTGAACATTTCAATATGTGAACATTTCTTCCCAGTCCAGTTGATCAAAATATCTTCAACAGATAACACCACACCTCCCCATCCCGTCAGTTCTCTGCCTCTGTATCCCTCCTGCAAATGTCCAGGCCCGACTCCTCCACACACACCACATCTGGCATTCACACCCATTTCTTGTGTTTGTACATCCCTTAAACTTGTTTTCTTATTTGTAGAAAGGCGATAATAAATGTGATCCTATCTACGTCATAATGGTTACTATGAGGGTTAAATAAGTTAATGCATATGAATTTTCTTTATGAATAGCTAAGTAGTATACAAATATTAATGATATTTATTGTTACTACTCTAGTTGAAGGAATGGATAATAAAAAACTAAGTGAAAGAAAAACACACAAATTGAAAAACACATCAATTTATATTAATACAAGTTAATAAATATTCCAACTAAGTATTTCTTAGTGGAATACTTCTCTGTGTGTAGACTTTCTGGAAATAACTTGAAATGTTAGCTCAATTTGCTGTCTTTTTTTTTTTTTAAGAATTATTTATTTTATTCATTCATTCATTTTATTATTATTATTTTTTAAAATTTGACCAGAAAGGTACACAGAGAGAGAGAAAGAGGGAAAGTGAGAAAGCAAGCCACCAGGTCCAGGACTCGAACTGTGGTCAGCCATGTGGGAGTGTCCAGCGCCTTAACCACCATGCCACGTGCTGGTCCCAGCTGTTTTGGTTTTAAAACTTGTAATGATAATGATAATAACTTATCAGCCCTGAAATAATATTTTCTTTAGATAAATTTTTTTACCTGTAACTCATAAATTAATTTTGACAATAATATTAATGAAAAATAGATGATAAAAATGTAAAAATGGCCTAAATTACAAAAAATTACTTGTGATATTTTAGTCTAGTTCAGTTCTTAAACTTTAGTGCACATAACAATTATCAAGAGTATTTGTTAAAATTCAAATTTCTGAGTTGCAAACTTAATAAGTATGGAGTAGAACTCAGGCATCCTGAGATGTAGCTGGTTTACACGCTTGAGAGAACTCTAGTTGACTGCTGCATGTCATAATCAGCTGGGGTCTTAAAAAATGCAGATTTCTAGAGTCCAATTATCTAAATCTGAATCTCTAGTGTTTGGATATCTGTATTTTACAAAAACTACCTCATAGATTCCAGTATTGTAAAGCTCAATAATCCACACTTTCCTTTCTAGGGCTTATTGTTAAAATATATTTAGTGTTACACCTGCATTCATCCTCATCATCATTATTTCATAACTGAACGTAATCTTACTTTACATGGAAGTAAAAGTCAGTATTTCTGTGTAAAAAATTTATCTTGAAAAATGATTACTAGTTTTTCCCCCTTTCACTCATGATACAGTGTGTTCACACACATGAGGGACCGAGGGAGAGAAGGAGGGAAAAAGAGAGCAGCATGCTCCATATTGGCCTGGTCATGACATAATCCCCTTCCTTCAGTCTTTCAGCCTATTGGGTATTGGCCACTCAAGTGTGTGCCTGGCATGTTTGAGGCTAACTTAGACAAGAGATTCAAACTGCAGTCGTGGTGTGGGATCTAGCTTCTCTTGAGCACTGCATTCTCACTATGCCATGTAACCCTCTCATAACTACTACTTTTGCCCTATAACCTCAAAATTAAGGAAAAGAGATATTACGGAGCACCTTTCACACAAATTGCTTCATTTAATCTTTACATACAACTCTGTTGCATACACTGGTTTTGTTTCTATGTTTCAGATAAAAAACTGAACCTTATGGAACACATCATCAAGTTCACGCAGTTGTTAAATGATAGAGCAAGGATTCAGAGACTGTGTTTTTTCTCCTATATCATATTATTTTTTTCCCCTAATTCAGTAAATCTTCACCAGGTTCCCAATATATTAAATGGTGATATCTAACTTTGGCGGGCCACAAAGTACATCACTAACGTGCTGTAATTACTGCTCACACCATATACACTGAAAAAAATTTTCTTATTTTTCCATTGAAAAATGATCTTTAACTAGAGATAGAATTTAAGTCTTAGAAGTCAGCAGGGTCCAAATAGTATTCATAATCACAGTTATTGAATTGTTTAAAGAACCCTGCCTATGGAATTTCCTTTTACCCCCAGGCCTTTGCTTTGAGATATTTTTTACACACAACTTACAGATGCAGGAAGTTTTCTTTAGAATGGTTAATTGACTTATCCAAGATTGCAGATCTAGAAAGTGGCAGAACTGGGATCGAACTCTGTACCAGAGTTCACCAGCAGTATTATATATCACTTCTAACTCTACCACCAGAATCAGACTGCTTCTTCACTTGTTAAGCACAGTCCATTAAAGGGTAATTAAACTTTTTTAGGGTTTAAGTGCATTTCCTTTATATGGAGCAGACCCTTTTGCCACACTTGATCAATCCAGTAATTTCTTTCTTAAATCTTGTAAAGTTTATAGTTAACAATGCATAGTCCTGTAGGGAAATCAGTTGAAATGAATATTCTTTTGTTTATATTGTTATATGGGAGTTAAAATTCTTTGATGGGACAGAATATTTGAATGAAAATTCCGATCTTACCTATTATTACTTGCTGTGAAATACAGCAGTTTCATGGCATGGCCATTGTTATTGATCTTAAATGATTGGTTTGCATTTAAAATCCAATGAAAGTATTAATAGAACCAATGCATTAGTGCTTCATAAAATCCCAAGACTGATTTCTGAGTGTTCCTGATGTTTATGTCTGAAAAAAAAAAAAACAAAAAAAAAGTCTTATAGTATGAAATGGCAGCCTATGAATGTGGTACAATGTGTAAACTAATACAGTTTTCACTCTACCTATGAATTGTTAAAAATGTAATGTTTATACATTTCTATAGATTTAATAATATTTTCCATGCAGTAGAGATAGTCACAACTTAAAGGAGCTGAGAAATATGTCCTATAGATATGAAAGTAATTGTGATTTTGTAAATTTAGATATGCATACGTTTTGGGGATTTTTTTAACTAATTATGTATTAAAAGGAACATTAAAAACAATAACCGAAACACAAAATCACTAACCAGGGGATATTGTCTTGTCTTTAGCAGATTTTCAAGTTTTTAGGAAATGTGAGTTATTTTTAAACCTTTCTAAGGGTAATCTTTTCTCAAATGGCGTTCTGTTTAATGCTGTCAGGGGAAGCGGTAGGGAAGGAAACAAAGTGGAGAAGTCTACCTCTACTCCTTTTTCAGATATAGAAATTAAAACATGATTTTGTAGAAAGTCACATTTAGCAGCAGAGTATGAATTGGAAAATTTGGTCAGTGATTTATTTAGACTCCACAGGGAAAATCCTGTAGGGTGTTTTTGAATATCCTAAATTTATTTTCATTTGAGACCAGCTTAAAGGGCATGTCTATCTTAAAACAGTTCTCCATTTTCCTGAAAAAAATTCCAGTACAGCTAGCTGTGGAAGGTAATATTCCAACAATGAACCTTTTGGGGCCAAGTAAGCACTTTAGCACAACTTACCCCACACCTTTCCTTAAACCAAAGTCTGTCTTACTCACTGGACATGTTTAATTTTGACTGCTAATTTTATTTCCCTGCAGAGGCAAAGAAGACAGGAAAAAGGAGGGGAAATAACTGATGGCATGCGGGTGAGGTTTTGGCTCAGGAAACAAATTTTAAAAGATCTTAACCAGTATATGGATGCAAAATGAAGTTGGTGTCTGAAACTATTATTACCTCTGTTTTACAGGTTAAAAAATGGAAACCAATAAAGGTTAAATAATGTGCCTAACATTACACAGCAATTTTCAGTGTTGGGATTGGTACTGGGAACTAGGTTATTAATTTCCTGTATTGGTCAAGGTACTCCTGTAATATCCCTCCTCCACTTTTCTTCCCTCCTCTTTTCTTGCTTCTGTCTTTTAACATGTAAAAAACATTATTCTGGTGAGAATTTCAGTTTTAGAAATTGGTTAACAAATATATTTTGACTTTTAGTCTATTTAGAACTAGGCTAATTTATGAGGACAGTATGAAGTTAATCCTTCTGATTTTCTTTTATTTATATTATATAAATAACAAAATGGAGCCATGAAAAGAAAATGATACTGAATAAATTGGTCTGAGCTCATGGCAGAACTCTAAACATAAAAAATGTGGTAGACGCTTATTAAAACGTAGGTCATTGTTTTTGAAGTCCTAATTATAGTTGATCAAGAGGCTTTGAAATCAACATAAGCGAAGTTTTTTTTTTTGGTTTTATTTATTTATTTATTTATTTAGCCAGAGGGTACATGCACTTGCCAGAGAGACAAAAGAGGGAAAGTGAGAAATCGCCCACCCCATCCTCAGGGGGGTATCCACAGCACATTTCCTCTCCTCTCAGGACTCCAACCACAGAGTCGTCCATGTGGGATCCTGCTGCCTTAAACACCACACTACTTATTGGCCCTATAAGCTAAGTTTTAAAACTTTTTTCTAAGTTTTAATAATTTTTTTCTCCTAAATTGATTTTTTATGTGGATTTAGGTTGGAAAGGAAGACCATGGTAGAAATATGATTTAGAACTTTAGTCCTCCATAAATGATTTATTACTGCTCTAGGTATTCCTTCTGCTTGGATTGCATGGGAAAATTGCTTCTTGGCATTAGTGGCGCTTTGATAAACTCATATGTATTAAGTCAATTTCTCACTGATAAAAATAATTATTTGCTTTACAAATAGTAAAAGCTTTTTGAGTTTTCAGTTGAGTATTACTATATACTATATTCCTCTTAATGCCATTAGTAAGCCTCTAGATACCAAACTCACTCAACTAGAATATGTTTTATTTGGTTACCAGCAGCTAACTCAATGGGTAGGTAGCAGAACCTAGAAGTGATGCCATCCTATCAGACATGGTACAAACATAGCCTGGTGCAGGAACAGATTTTCTAGATTTTGATTAGGAAATATGGAACATACTTAGAGTCCCAAAACCCTAGTGAAAATCAGGTGATGTCCTATGTATTGTATACATCCACAGTCTTGGATTCCATTCTAAGCATTTCAGTTTGAACTAATTGAGGCCAGAAGCAGCTACAAATTTAAGTCACCAAATGTGTCCTATCTATTTACAAATGGCAGCCAGTCCCTTGAAAGGTCTGCTGACGAGGTTTTGTTTTTCATCTTAATAATAAGTCAATATCAGCAGCACATACAGGCTAATTGTTGAAATACAAGGCTTTGTTGAAATGGAACATAGGCTTCTGGTAATAATCTTAAATTCAAACCTTTGGCAAGAAATTAAATATTGTTCACTAAGAAGTATTTTGTAGAAGGCTTAAACTAGAAGTGGTTAAGAAATAAATTCTTCACAAGCATTTGGTTATTTATTACTCCCCAAAATAATACTCATTTATATATATATATTATTAATAAGTATTTAAGATGAAAGTGGAGTGACAAGTATACAATGACAAAAGTTTAAAATTATAGTTACTGGAGTTTGGGTAATCTTGGAGACTAATGTAGTCCAATGTATTTATCAGTAAGCCAAAAGGGGAAATGCTGTGCTTTTAGTACATTGCAATAAAATGCTTGATTAAAATGCCCTACAAACCTAAACAACTTTTTTCTTATTCCTAAGCAATTACTTCTGAGAAAATGAAGACTAAGAGAGAGGAGAAAGATGAAGAGAGAAAGAATACATTTTTATTACAATTATATGCTTTTCAAAATTGTTTTTATTAACTTCTAAATTTGAGTTAGAAAGAGGTGGGATTCATCTATCATTTAAAAGCACTTTTCCTGGTTTGTAGGATATTTCTGAATCAGAAAATATTTTAGTGTGGAAATTATATTTCATGTGACAAAACAAAAACTCAAGAAGTTTCCTGTTATAATAAGGAGATGGTTACCAAAGAAACAAAAGTTTCTTATCACTCGGCCTGAGGCAAATGTGGCATATTAAGCTTAAAATGAATTCTCCTCTCCTGAATGCACACAACTCTTATTAATGTCTTGGAAATTAAGCACACATCGGGAAAAAAAGAATAAAATTTTCCGGATACATTTGAAAAAGCATCCATTGGTTTATAGGCACTATTTAATATCTACAGACATGTTGGTGCTGAACTAGCCCCAAATCAGTTTTTGCTATTTTATCTTTTACATAGGTTTAACTTTAGCCAGAATGACTTTTTTTTTTAATCTTTAAAAAGGCTTTTCTTTTGGTGAGAGTTAGGTTCCCTGGTGGCCTGAAAGAGTTAATGCAGTTTCCAAGAGGGTCCAACTGACTTCCAGGGTGTAGTGAGTGCATGTGAGAGTCTGGCTCCAGGATATTTGTTCACATCCCAAAACCAATTTGGCACAACTTAAAATGTCTGCTAGGCAGAGGATTCAGTGTTGTTAGGCCACGCAATTAGTGCTTTATTTCATGAGCACCAAACTCACCCAATAGTGTTTTGTTTTAAAGAAGAGCTTGAAATTCACAATAACGGGTTTCATTTATCAGTGCCATATGGGACTCACCATCTTTGGATATTATTTGTAAGGCTTTCACAAAGAAGAATCCTTAGGCATCTCAGATTTCACGATTGAAGGGCAATCTGGATGAATATCTTTTTTGGAAATGATGAACTTTCGTTTTCATGTAGTCTCCAATTTCAGTAATCCTTGAGAAACCAAAAGAAAATTTGAAATAAAATAAACACACACACACACACACACACACACACACACAAAACCCAGGAAAGAGTTAACCAGGAAAGAGTTAAGTAAACCTCAACTTATTAGCTTTTAATGGAAATAAAGACTGTGTTTCTTAGATCTGGTTCAAATGCCAAGTGTACCTTTGATGTTGAAATTTGACCACCTAATCTTTACAGTTTGTGTTATGGCATTTTTTAGAGGGAAGGTGGGTTCTAAATCTCAACATATTTTTGTACTTCCTGCTAGTTCTGTCCAGGTCATATGTCAGTGGCACATTAGGAAGGTTTTTGCAACATAGCTAACATAACAGCTTGCTGTTACCCAAGATTATATTTCTTTGCTGCTCCTTTTTCTATAATGCTTTAATCACTGGGAGGGGGGTCCATCTTAATGCAAGTATTTTTGAAAATGTCAATGTAAATAGACTTTAAAAATTAAATCTCATATTTTTCCACTGAGCTATATATTTTGATACTTAAAAATAACACTCTGATTGAGCTTCACTTGTCAGTGGTTGCTAGTACTTTAACTTTTTGGTCCCAGATTCCGTTCAATGTTGATGACTTAAAAACAGGTATTTAAGTGCTTACTAATTAAAAATGGCTATCCTTTAAAGCACGGAGTGCTATTGCACTATGACAAGTAATCACTAATTTTATTAGGTTTTTAATTTTGTATTTTCTTAATTCTGCAAGTTTTTTTTTTTTTTTTTTTTTTTTTTTTTTTTTTTTTTTTTTTAAAGGACGCTTTTGATTCTGTGTGATAAATCTGGTTGCCAGAATACTTAGAAGTAGTAAATACTATTGTGGCAAGTGCTACTTATACATACCAACATAAAGTCTACATAAATTCCAAAAGAATAACTTCAGTTTTACATTATTAGGTAAATTGGTAATTACTTGAAATAACTTTTGCCCTTTTTAAAATACCATTTTATTACATTCAACCTTATTTTATTATCCCTTAGTTTATTTTTAAAAAAACTTTTAGCACTTCATTAACTAAGTGCTTATATTAGCCTGTTTTATGTTTTCAGGAGACTATCCACTAAATTTTGTCCAATTATGAGCATGTTGAATAATACAAAATTAAAACAATATTACATATATTTCTGGCCACCATTTAAACTTTATATTGATACCCATGTTATATTTTAAATATTATTGTGTTGTTAGAAAAAGTCATGACATATATTTTCTATGAAAAAATGTGTCATGACTTTTGTGACAACCCAATATTTCATAAAGATGTAAAAATCTTCTGCAACCCTACTTCTTCTTCTGCAACCCTACTTCTTCTTCTGCAGTATTTATTATGTACTACAGAGAGAGCACCACTTGGACCTCAGTTACACAGCACATCTATAGGGACCACACTTATATGCTATGGACCATTAACCCCCCATGTTATAGGCAAATGAGGCTGCTGGACACTAGATAGAAAATTGGAATTATAAAAGGAGATTTATCTGCTTAAATCAACTTGAGCATTAATTGTACTGGATGGTTGAATGTTTCATATTCTCTCTAAATTTAATTCCTAGTGAAATCTTCTAAAATAATTTGAATATAATCAATTGTTAAAATACTCTACGATTAAGCTTTATTCCCTGTTTTCCCTGAAAGCATAGGTATTATGACTAAAGGAGATTAAGTGTTTTACTGAAAATTTTATTATGGAACTAAACATAAGTCTTTTGGGTGATTCTGGGTGTTTTCTATAAGAAATTTTGAAATGTTTTCTTTGTGAAATCTATATAGGTTTTGGGATAGTGGTCAATGGAAAATGAAGAAATTGAAGTTGGCATAAAGATTCCAGATAGAATATGTGGCTACACATACCAAGGTGTCTAGTAAGTCTTTGGATCAAGTATAAACTGTAGGCTGTAAGGATAAGATAGGCACATGCATGTAATATTGAAAGAAGAAAATATTATCAATGGTTTATTCTTTATGAATATTCTTAATAAAAGATGATGGGAAAAGAAGGACATAATTTTATGGAGTGTGGTTGATAAAATAGTTGGATCTTAAGAGAAAAAAGTTGTAGCAAAGAGATAAAGATTATATGTAGTTTTATGGCTATAACTGTCTCTTATCTATATTTACATAGAACTTGTGTTGGGGGGATGAATGGCCCTTGTATATTACGTTCTTGGTAAAAATGGAATCCTTAAGTTATTTGGGTTGAGCAGAAATTTTATTTGCTTGTGAAGATAGACCTGTTTGATTTTCAGGTATAGTGTGCTTTTATTCTTAGTTTGTGTTCATAATATTGAAATTTATATTGCTTATGTTCAAATTATGAGTATATTTATGTGGAGAAGGTGTATAATTTGTGTGTACATGACTGGGTACATGTGTGCACACATATAAGGAAGAACACTTTAATCTCATCTCTCCTATGTCTGCTGCCTTTTGCTTGCCAGTTTTTTCTTTGTCTCTGTCATTTTGTCACTGAACCCATCTGTGTAGAAGATAGGATGTTTGATCTTATCATTTTGAATTTATTTTTTGCTCTTTTGCCCTCAAAGGGTTTCACCTCAAAAATTAAGGTACAAGTATAAGACATTTTAGTTTTCACATTCAAGACATGTTTCTGCTTTCTTTCCCGTCCGTTTGTCCATATGTTTACTGATCTCTGATAGGCTGTGCAGTGAGACAGCAGTTTACTATCTGTGTGTGTGTGAAATTAGCTAATTGGTGTTAGCAGAAATATTTTCACATGTTTTATAAGCAAAGTGCAGCAAGGTATATAAATGTAGATATGATCCAGACACGCGCACGCTCACGACTGTCACTGCTCATGCATAGGCGCTCAGAAGTAATTAATGTTAATAAGATTTTAATGTGCTTGTGAGATCATAATGAGGAGAAATGAATGCTCTGATTAGGAAAAGGTAACTGTGTGTGTGTTTTGGCTTAGAACAAGATTTCAATTTTTATAAACCGCAATTTTAGAACTTGTTTGTGATTGCATCAATTGGTTTTTATTTTCAAATTAGAGGTCTGTTTAGCCATTTGAATGATTAACCAAATAAATGGGTGAAACCCTGATCATAAGGAATAGTGCAGGTTTTCATTTGCAAGGCAATGCTAGTGTACAGCAAAGCTGTGATGTCTTTTGCCAATATACCATTTTAATGTTTTTTTAAGAAGATTTTTTCAGAAGCCACTTGTGGAGGCAGTACTTATTTTTATAAATGTGAATGTTATCCGTATGTCCCAGAGACACCAACCAGACACTGTAACTATTGTGTCTGAGATCTATTCTTGCCAGTCACTGTTGGTGTATTTCATGTCCAAAGAATCTATATCATGGTTCCCGAAATGTTTATTTAGAAAAATGCAAAACAACCAATATATTTCTTCCTAAACATAATCTTTACAAATTGTAGGGACCTGATTTATTTTTGGAAAAGTAAAATATTTTAAGGTGAGCAAAGATGCTGTCTTATAAAAGACTCAAATGCTGTGAAGTCAACAGCTACATTATAAACTGGCTTAAATCCAGCTGGACACCAGGGGTCCTTCTCCACAACAAATCTTTTGAAAATGTTGTTTACAGATCTTTGGCATACATTTGCATTATTTTTATTTTTAATTATAGGATAAATCTGAATATCTATTAAGGACCCTTGCCCTGTAGCACATAGAAATCACTTATGCATTTTTTAATATAAATTGTGGATTGAGATATTCAATGATTGTGATCTCTTTTAAAAAGTAAGCATTATACTGAAATATAAGGGAAAATATTGGATATGAAGTGGAATATGGGTGATGTAGTTTTCTTTTTTCCCAGTGAATGCTAAAGATATGGTTTAGGCTCTCTTACATTGTGGTTATATTAATGTGATCTTTGTTTGGGGGCTTAAAAATGATGATAAAAGAAGAAAATGTTATAGAATTTGTTCTATTGAATAATACTGAGATTTCTCTGATTCCCAGGAGTATTAAGTTTTGCTTTGTATAGAATCCCAACAATAATGATTATCTGACGGAAGTAGGTATTTGTCTTTAATACTATTTGGATTTTCAAGTCTTATCACATTGAGACATAATTTAGAACAATTTCCCCAATTTCAGTTTGTAAAGGAATTCCTCAGTGTTTCTTCTTGTACTTGAATATTTTATAGTAAATTTTCCTATACAATCAGATATTTCTAGATTTCTATTTTGTACCATTGATCAATTTAAATGATGTTATCATATTATTTTAATTATAGAGGCTTTATAAACATTTTTGTACCTTAAGTGTTAACTTCCCTCCTCATCCCCACCATTACTCTTCTTTAGGGTTTTATACCTTTTCTTGCTTACTTGTTATTCCAAGTGAACTTTATAATCATCTAAGAGACCGGGGGGGGGGGGGCACTTAGTGTTTTTATTGGAATTATAAGAAATGAATAAATTGCCCTAGCAACAGTGAGTATTCTGCTAAGAGACTGTGCTCTGCATGCTGAACCACATGGAGGCCCAGGTTTGACTTTCACTCCAACCTAAAGGCTGAGTGCAGTGGCTTTCTCCTACAACCCCGAGAAATTTAGGATGCCAAGGCAATAGGCTCGTGAACTTGAGGATGGCTAGGGCAACAAGCAAAGGCCTGTCTGAAAAAGATCCCAGCATGATGCACCTGTAGTCTCAGCTGGGAGGCTGAGGCAAGGAAGATTACAACATAGTGAGACTCAACCTTTAAAGAAGAAAAAAATCATGAATTAACATAAAGGTAATAAATATCATTATGAGGGTGAATCTTCTTATCCAAGAACCTATACTGTTTGTTCAGTAGCTTTGTTTTTTCCCCCAGAAATGTTGTATAATTTTTCTTATATAGGTTTAAACATTTGTTATTAAGTTTACCCCTTGGTTTTCTGTCCACTTACTTATTTGCCTGCTTGCTTACTTTGTTACATACATACCATCCTAAACATGGTATTCTCTTCCACAATACTTTATAACTGGCTTCTTGTTTCTGTATGGGAAGGCTGTTGATTTTTGTATAGTGATTTTATAATTACCTTCTGTTGCAAAATGTTGTTATTGTTTGACATAACTTGAGGTAGATTTGATTCCCTACCCTAGAGTAGTGCTTGGTTGGTATCTGAGACCATGAACACTTTATTCTGAACATCTTAGTCAGAGCTACTATAATTTAGTACCGTAGACTGGATGGCTTACAGACAATAGAAATTTATTTCTCACAGTTCTGAGGCTGTAAGTCCAAGAGGTGCTAGCATGGTAAGGTTCTGCTGAGGGCCCACTTCTGAATTGCAGACTGCTAACTTCTCTTTGTGTCCTCACTTTTTTGGAAAGTGAATGTTAACTTTCTGGTGTCACTTTTATAAGGGCACTAATCCTGTTCATGAAGGCTATACCCTCATGATTTTACCTAATCCTAATTACTTCCCAGAGGCTCCATCTCCTAATACCATTACTATGGGGAGTAAGGTCTTGACATTATTTTTGGAGGAATCACAGACATTCAGTTCATAACACTGAGCTAGTTTCCTTATTTGTAAAACAAAGCCAAACTCCCAGAATGATGGAGAATAAATTAGATTATATAGTAAAGTACCTTTTATTTTCCTGACACAGAGTAGGCACTTGGTTACTGGTATCCATTAATAATATTAGGTATGACATTATATAATATGATACATTGTTATTATTATTATTAGGGTATGGCTAGTATACTGTTTAATTATTGAAGGCTTATCACAGAAGAGTTTTTGAAGGGAATTAAATAAATAAAAAAAACCTTTGTGACAAAGGTTTTGATTTAAGACACGTGGGATTGAGTGTCTTAATATTTTTGTTTTTCTGGAGAGGTTTTTGTTATAGGGCACGTGCGCTCGCCAGAAAGAGAGAGACAGAGAGACAGAAAGCGAGAAATCACCCCCCAGGGGGATGGCCACGCCGCAATCCCTTTTCCTCCATTCTCCTCTCCGGATCTTGGACATGCACGCACATGCGCCCGGTGTGAGTTTAAGCCACCGGGTCCGGGACTTGAACCACGGTCGACTACATGGGAGTCCAGCGACATAGCCATTACTCTAACTGCTGGTCCCGAGTATCTTAATATTGAGATTATAGTATTTTGCAGTTGTGCACATATATTGTCATTACTTTCATTTCAATTTTAATTATTGTATGCAAGACTCCTTAGCTCTGGAGAGTAAGTGAAATGGACTTCTTGATCACCTAGGTTGATTATTCAAGACAAAAGTTAGAATATGTTGATTCTAACACTTGTTAAATACATAAGTGGATGTGAACATTTAATTTAAAGTCTTATAACCCTTATGCCCTCAAGACTCTGGCAACTTTGCTGTATTTTCTTAGTAAATAGTGTACTAATTGTGGAGGAGTTCATGTGGGTTAAATATTGACCATATATGAACTCATGACGATATTGATGCAAGCTGAGTAACGGTGTTTGCTAACGAATTATGTAAGACTTTTTAATGTTATAGTTGGTGAAAAAGTAGTAATTGATAAAAATATAGCCCCATGACTTTTAGGCTTCTACTAATTGAATAAAATGGATATTAAGTTGGCAAATACATTTTTGTAAGTTCATTCAACATCCTGCGGTTAATAAGTGAGAATACCAGGGGCTTGATGGTGATGGAAAGGTGAAATTCATGTGATGCGCTACAGGGCTGACTCACATAGGATTCTTTTGGATTTGTAGCTGGAGACCACTCTGAGTACATCAGACGTACAAGCGCCCATGATTTGGGGCTGGCTGAAGCTGGGGTTGGATCATGGTGTCATGTCTCTATCGGGGGTGCTGTCTCTCTCTTTCTCTCTCACCCATAAAAGAAATAAGATAACAAACATTAAAAAAAAAAATGGAGAAAGTCAGAATTTCAGAGCTTCCTACCTCATGATTGTTGTGGGGATTAAGTGAGATGAGAAGGCATTTAAAACAACTTATGAGATATCTAGCTTATGGTAAGCAGTTGGTAAATGTCAGATTTTGTTTTTTAGATAGATTTTTGCCATAGGGCATGTGCTTTTGCTAGAGACACACACACACATACACACACAGAGAGAGAGAGAGAGAGAGAGAGAGAGAGAGAGAGCGTGAGAAATCACCTCCCAGGGTCAATGGCCACCTCACAATCCCTTCTCTTCCATTCTTCTCTCAGGATTTTGGGCATGCACATACATGTGCCCGGTGTGAGTTTCAAGCCTCTAGGTCTGGTACTCAAACCACCTTCGGCCATGTGGGAGACCAATGCCTTAACTGTTATGCCACCTGCTGGACCTAGTGTCAGTTGTTTTTATTCCTTCTATTTTTTTATTATTGCGAGTTCATTATCTTCACTCTCACTCACATCTTTCTATCTATGTATAGTCTCACTAGTAGTGTTATATGCTTACATAAATATATGAAATATGTAGTAATTAAAATAGAGATTAAAAATAGATCTCAGACCAGCAGTTGGTGTGATGGCTATGTTGCTAGACTCCCATGTAGTCAACTGTGGTTTGGGTCCCGAACCTGGTGGCTTAAACTCATGCTGAGTGCGTGTGCGTGTGTGCCCAAAATCCTGAGAGGAGAATGGAGGAGATGGGATTGCGATGTGGCCCTCCCCCCAGGGGAAATATTTATTCAAGTCTCTCAGTCTGGTGATTTCTCACTTTCTGTTTCTCTGGTGAGTGCATGTGCCCTATAGCAAAAAACTTCTAAAAAATAAAATAGATCTATAATTTTCCAATATTGAAATTAGCTGAGAATAAGTACCATACTCAGTGGAGCATGCAAAAACTTTAGTTGCTTGTAGATGAAATTTCTGAGGAGCTATGAGGTTAAAAAATAATTTCTCAAAGAATTGTGAGTACATTCTGTCTATAGTGTAGGAATTACCAGGTTCTGGCCCAGCACTTGGTGTAATTACTTCTCCACAGATTCGTACTGCTCTTTGATTCATTCATTCTATCAAAAACAAACAAACAAACAAAAAAAACAAGAGTATGAAGTATAAAACTTTGTTCTGATCTGGGTAATATGCAATATTCAACAAGCATGATTAGTTAGATGAATTTTCTCTATTTAAGAGGTTAAGTAGATAATACAGACAGGGAAACAACTAAATTTTTTACATAGATTTTTGGACCTGGATATTTGTCTTGAATCCTTGTCTTGAG
Source organism: Tupaia tana (assembly GCA_026018925.1). Taxonomy (NCBI): domain Eukaryota; kingdom Metazoa; phylum Chordata; class Mammalia; order Scandentia; family Tupaiidae; genus Tupaia; species Tupaia tana. Next base: position 17,712,905 of record JAKSZU010000020.1, on the reverse strand, counting down.
GCTTATCAGTTATGTGACTTTAGGCAAGTTATTTAGCCTGTTTGTATATCAATTTCCTTATTTACAATACGAAGGTTAAAATAGAACCTATTGCATAGGTTTGATCTGAGGATTAAATGATTTGGTCCATGTACAGCATTTAAAGAAATAATACATTAATTTTTTTGAGATCTTGATTTAAATTCTTTTGGATAAATACCCAGAAGAGAGTATTGGATCATGTGATATTTCTATTTTTAATTTTTTGGAGACCCTCCATACTGTCTTCCTTAGCAGCTGCACCATTCCCATCAACAGTGTGCAGGTTTCAGTTTCTCTAAATCTTTGCCAAAATTTGTCTTTTGTTTTATTAATAGCCACCTTGACAGGTGTGAGGTGATATCTCATTGTAGTTTTGATTTGCTTCACCCTGATGATTAGTGACATTGAACATTTGTGTGTCTTCTTTGGCAAAATATTTATTCAAATCTCTCAGTTTATTCTGGCTGCTATAACAAAATACCTGGACTGGGTATTTTATAAGTGACAGAAGTTTATTGATGACAGTTCTGGACACTAAGGAGTCCAAGATCAAGGTGCCCAGTGGATTTGGTATCTGTTGAGGGCCTGTTCTTCATAGATGGTGATTTCTTTCTTTCCTCACGTGGTGGAAGGAACAAACAGCTCCCTTATAGCTCTTTTGTAACCCTTTTTTATATGGTCACTAATCACATTTATGTGGACTCTACCCTCATGACTTAATCACTTTTAACAGTCCTACCTCTTACTAAGATCACATTGGAAATTCAATATCAACATATGAATTTTACTTTTTTCGGGGGTGAGAGGTTTTTGTTATAAGGGCGCATGCGCTCGCCAGAGACACAGAAAGCTAGAAATCAACCCCCAGGGGTGATTGATGGCCACACCGCAATCCCTTCTCTTCCATTCTCCTCCCGAGATCTTAGACACACATGCACACGCATCCAGCATGAGATTAAGCCACTGGGTCCAGTACTCGAACTGCGGTTGACTACATTGGAATCCAGCGACATAGCCAACTGCTGTTTCCATCAACATATGAATTTTGAGGGGACACACGTGGATCATAGCAAAGTCCTTAAGCAATTTTTTTGAATTAAGATTATTAGTTTTTTTTTGTGTGCTTTCTTTCTTTCTTTCTTTCTTTCTTTCTTTTTCTTTCTTTCTTTCTTCTTTCTTTCCTTTTGCTGTTGAGTTTTAGGAGTTTTTAATATATCTGAGGTCAAAATTTTATAACACAAAGAAGTAATTAATGGTAGAAATGATTTAAATATTATTTAGTGTATTTACTAAAATAATTTTTGAATTAAAATACTATATTCTTAGGAGAAAATAAATTATGGGGTTTTAATATGTGGAGATATTTTTTTTTTTTTTTGAGAGGTTTTTGCTATAGGGTGCATGCGCTCTCCAGACAGACAGAGAGACAGAAAGTGAGAAATCACCCCCTAGGGGGAATGGCCACACCGCAATCCCTTCTTCTCCATTCTCCTCTCGGGATCTTGGGCACGCACGCACACGCGCCTGGGCGTGTGTTTTAAGCCACCAGGTCCGGGACGCGAACCGCGGTCAACTACGTGGGAGTTCAGCGACATAGCCATTACGTTAACTGCTGGTCCTAATATGTGGAGATAATTTCCAATTATACTAAAAATATTTTGTTTCACTTTATATAATTTTTTTCATTATACTATATACTATGTGTTTACTCTGCTTGAACATATTTTTTCTTTACCTGTTAGTTTAAGCTTTCTTCTGAACGATTGCTTCCTTTAGTTTTAAAAATGGATTGGCAATGGATGCAGGGCTAAATGTTTATTTTGTTCACTTGAATAGAATATCATCTATAGCATTGCCTCAAATGAGAATTCACTTTTCTCGAATGTATTTTAATTTGCCTTTGTAGTATCAGTTTTCATCCAGATTGTCTTTTCTTTTTGAGAGAGGTTGGAAGAGCTACTGAAAGAATGGAAGAGAGGTAGGAGTGGGGGAGAGGAAGTATTTGAATAATTATGGATATTCTCCAATGCCGAACATTTATCTATAAGATATAATAGAAACTGTTTGAAACTTAAAACACTTGTAACAAGATTGTGTTTACAATAGTCTGAAACAGATTAACTAGAACTAATGGGTTAAATACATGGAAAAGAAATATTTTCCCCAATGAGTTCTTTTTACTTTAGCATAATCTTCTTAGGAAGCAATGCTTCTCTTAGTGTGATCTTACCTGAAGTAAATAACACAATGGTTGAATCAATAATAGCATCCTGACAGGACAGGGGAATATTTTGATGTTTTGATATATATATAATTTCTCATTTAAGTTTCCTATGTGAACTATGTTTTACTCCTGTTACAGATTATGAGACAGTGACTGCCATGAATCACCTTTTGTGCTCATAACTAAACTATAGGGTAAATATTACTTGCTACTCTTGCAAGAAGTACACAGGTAGATATCATTTCCATTTACCAATGAAGCAGCTAAAGCTAAAAGAGATTATATAGATCATTCAAGCCATATATCTAGTTCTGGTGAAGTTCGTCAGTGATATAATGGGCAAATCAATGCTAAGTGTAATGTATATGCCATTGTGGGCAATGAAAGGAGCCTTTCACTTTTATCCTGCATATAGAGGAAGACATGCTTTTTGGAACAAGAGTGGGAAGGGGCTATGGAGAAAGGGCAAGTTTTCTGTTTTTGACTTCTAGGAGTGAACTTATCTGAGAAGAGAAAGCTGATGCCCCACTATAGCCTATCTTTGTAAAACTTTGTGGTGTTTTTGATATTCTTTTAGACATTAATGTGAGGGGAGCTGAAGAACCTGATTATGCCTTGCTGTGATCAACTGAGAGGCCAGGAACAATGCTAGCTGCAGGCAAAATTTTTATGATGCAGTTCCATTTGGAACACTTTTGTAGACTAACTCTAACCCAACACAACTATTCTGGAGTGCTGAATACCATGGAACCTGATGCCATGTAATGAGGCCCATCAGCTCACCACTCACATGACCTCAAAGTCTATTCTTAACTAGCTATTTTTGTATAACAAACATATTTATTTAGTGTACCTGCATCAGTTGTTGAATATCCCAACACCTATTTCTGTGTACAGTTTTAAACTCTAGACTAATATGGAGCTCCAATCCAGAGGGGAAAAAAAGTAAATCAATTATATAATATGAACTGTTATGGTAAGTACACTCTCCCCACAAATGCATAACCAATTAGAAATTCTCTAAGCTTTTTTTTTTTTTTTTTATCAAAAGAATATTCACACCTGGGCGAATTGCAAACACACAAAAAAATCCCCAACTCTCCCAAGTTCTGTTATAAAGAAGTCTAGTTATTGGTTTAGTTTCAAAAGAATAGTTCTGTAAGTGTTTCAAAATGTCCGGCTGGCTGCCCCAGCCATTCTCTTTGGAAGCTTCTTTGTCATCCTCATGGCACATCCCTCTGGCATGCATGACCAGCTGCAAGCTAAACCCTGTGGAATAAGAATTCTTTCATCCCTTTGTGTAATGTGTTTCATTTTCAGAGTTTGGATGATCCTCTTTGGCAGCAGCAGCAGGCATTGTTAGTTTCAATAGGTGGCCTGGATGCACAAGAACAGTCATCAGAGAGAAACAGGCTCTCAGGGTCTGTCCCTTCGTGCCATGGTGCTGTGTTAGATCACTTTCCCCTGCTGGATTAATGGCCAGAGAAAAAGGGAAGCAAACTGTATGCAAAGGAATCCAATTAAAGTACTTGAACTTCACTGACGTCCATCCTATTGTTTTTTTAACTTCCTAACCTATGGTTAATTATTATGACCAGTAGGAAGGGGTCGTGTAAACATGGAAATTATCTAAAATTCCCGATTTTTTGTTAGTTTGTAAAGACAACAGTTTTATAGTGTAAGATGGAGTAATTGCCTGTATATGGTGTAATTCAATTTTTTTGGGCTAATATTGTAATATCTTCTCTAATTTCTTTACTGCCACTGCCAGGACTTACTGTACAAAACTACTTGGCCTCTAGACTTTTACCTGTTCAGTCTACAGTACTACATTCATTCATTCTGAGCACTTTTCCTTCCTTCAATCTTCAATTGATCTTGCTCCCCTGCCTATGATATTCTTTTCCTGGTTAATCAAGAATTCTCTATTTCTGCTCTGTCATCCATGCCACTGTAAGTAGGAAAGTAATTTGGGCTTTTGGATCTCAGCCTTGTCATTTGTGAAATGACATCCCCTGACTCTAAAGTTCTGTGTCTAAAATATAAATGAACATTTTCAGTAATAATAATCTGTATGTGTATAAGGATTGATAGTTTGCAGAGTGTTTTCATTTATTTTATATAATTCTGACCATAGTTCTGTGAGATGGAGAGAACAGGTATTATTATCTTTTTTTTCTGGTAAGTATATTGTACCTCAGAGATGTGAAGTGACTTACTCCACACCAAATAAGTAGTAACTGACTGAACCTGAACTTTAAATTCAGAATTTTCCCTACAAAATGTGATGGTTTCTTCTAGTAGGAAGAATGTTTCTTTCTTAAAACATACATTTCTTAATTTTTAGATTTTTTTGCATGTGAGTATATATGTGCATACTTTGGGTAGCAGCCTCTTTATACTTAATTGAGTTTGTGTTGGAATTGTATGATCTTTTTTATCAGTGAAGGAGAGTGCTACTTTTTTTTTTTTAGAGAGGTTTTTGCTATAGGGCACATGGCGCTCGCCAGGAAGACAGAGAGAGACAGACAGAAAGCAAGAAATCATCCCCCAAGGGGGGATGGCCACACCACAATCCCTTCTCCTCCATTCTCCTCTCGGGATCTTGGGCACGCACACACATGCACCTGGTGTGAGTTTAAGCCACCAGGTCTGGGACTCGAACCACGGTCAACTACATGGGAGTCCAGCGACATAGCCATTACTCTAACTGCTGGTCCCAGAGAATGCTACAATTTCTAATTAAAGATAAAGAGGAATGTATTATCTTTCTAGAATAGAATTTTGGTGTCATGTAAGCCTCACGGCCAAATTTGTACTTTGGGACCAGCAGTTAGCGTAATGGCTATGTCGATGGACTCCTATGTAGTCGATCGCGGTTTGCGTCCCGGGCCCGGTGGCTTAAAACTCACGCCGGGCGCATGTGCGTGCATGCCCAAGATCCCGAGAGGAGAATGGAGGAGAAGGGATTGTGGTGTGGCCATCCCCGCTGAGGGGTGATTTCTCACTTTCTGTCTGTCTGTCTCTGTCTGTCTGGCGAGCACACGCGCCCTATAGCAAAAACCTCTCCAAAAATAAAAATAATAATAATAATAATAATAATAATAATTGTTTGTACTTTACAGTCGTAAATCCATTTCGCCAGAAATCTATTATACCTATTAAATAGTATTCTTTGCAGTTAGGGAATGATAGGAATACAGTAGCAGCTCCTCTTAGACAATCCCTGCTTCAGACCAATGGAAAACGGTGAAAAAAATGGTGCATTTCTGTTTATCTGTTTACCTGCTGGTTTGCTTACCTAGAGTCATTTGTGTTTGTTTTCTGATTTGTTTATGCCAGTTGAATGTGCAATTGTAATTTAATTATGCACACTGATGAAATTTGAGTACAAAAATATAAAGGGTTGTTGATTTTATGAAATTTAAGTTGAATGCTTTGGAAAGACTTCTAAAGGTAAGTTACTATAACAAATTGCAGTTTAAATAGGTGTGGGCTAGACAACTGTGAAAAACTGCCTAGGGAGGGGGTGGAAGATGAATGTAAAAAGCCTGGAAGGACTTTCATTCAGCTTGTTTTCCAGGTCTCTTTTAAGTTTTCCCTGACTTTAAATAAACCCAAACTTTAAATCGTAGATGATGCAGCATGGTGCAGTTTAAGCATGAATAATGTGAGACCTAGCTGCGGTGGTGTGTGCTGGTAAAAGACACTGCTGCTCTGCCTGCCGAGGCCATGGGGAGGTCTAGGTTCCATTCTTGGCTCAATTTAAAACCTGGTCATTGTGGCTTGTGCTGTGGTCCCAGCTACTCAGGAGGCTGAGACGGGAAACAGAGGGAGACTTTCTCTTTTAAAACAAACAAGCAAGCAAACAACAAAACCTGGCTGATCATATGGTGATTAAGATGACTTGATCCCACATGGCTAACTGTAGATTGAAAAGCATGGTAACCTGTGTGTGCACACCTGCAATCTCAAAAGCAGAAATGGAGAAGTACCCCTCCATGGGTGCTTTCTCTTTCTCTCATCTCTCCAGTGAGTGCTAGTACCCTTTAGTGAAATTAAAAAAAAAAAAAAAAAAAAGTTATTTGAAACTCTTATGTAGCAGTCCAAGAATCAGTGATATACCCTTTTGGTCTACATCAAAGGGTTGGTAATTGCTTTAAAATTTTATGCTTCTACTTTAAATAAGCTAAATTTGTTAAAATTGCTTTAATGAACTTTTCTGTGTCTGTGTCCTTTTGCATGAAGATGAAAATCATTTTACCTAACAAAGAATGTGCTGTTGTTCTTGTGAAGGATTAAATGAGATGCATAAGTAGAATAATGTATTCATGCTTACAAAAAATGATCATCATCATCACCATCTGAGAGTATCTGAGATCATCTGCTCTAGGGCTTATATACACTTATATTATAAACACAATATTTTGGATCCTTGCTGCCAGCTATTAGATTACTTCAGCAATAAGACCTATTAATTCTGTTAGTGATAGAAGAGAAATTGTGCCCATTTCTTACCTCTACCCATTCATTTTTTCCAAATTTACAAGGAGAGAAAGTTTGACTCTGACTACTTGTTCTCAGGAAATGCAGAGTCCTGAAACTGTGAGACTTTAGTGAAAGAGGTTATGGTATAGGCTCAACTGAAGTCTCTCAAAAGAGTTGGGATATGGTGAGTTCAGTTGGAAGTGTGTGAAATGCTTCTATGGTGTCTCTCCAAACTGAGCCTAGATCTAGCTGCTGTGTTTCTCACTTGTACTAAGCTTCATACAGTTGTCTCCCAACTGTAGACACAGAACGATCAAAGGATATTGGGTTGTCAAAAAAGTCATGACATATTTTTTCTATGCAAAAGTGCATCATGACTTTTCTGACAACCCAGTATATTTCCCCAAAAAATCTGTAGTTAAACAAGAATAGTTATGTGGTAGGATAAAGCTGATTGTAACTGTAGGCATTTTACCAAGTACCTTCAATTCCTAAATACATCTGTTGATTGCTAGGTTGCAGGTTTTTATTAATGAAAGGAGAATTAAGCTTTTATCTGTTTTCTTTGTGAATGCTGGTACACACGTTTTTAAATAATTTCACATCCTCTTTTCCTCCCTAAGAGTGTGTTCCTTATGGGAAAGGGACTCAAGCTTCACGGTCAGAGGCAACGCCAATTATCGCTTATAGTTTCCTCCTTGTTTTGAATGTTAGAATGGTTATTCACTGTTGGTGGCATAAGAATGAATAGGCTATCAACATTTTATTTATTTAAGTGATATTACCTACTTTATGTAGGTGATTTGCATGGCACTTGTACAATCTTTAAATATAAAGGAAATAGGTGAAAAAATGGAATGTAAAACATTTTATGAAGTTGAAAGTTTTTAAGTGGTATAATATAAAGTTAATTACCCATTTCTTTTCTTTCCTTTTTTTTTTTTGGAGAGATTTTTGCTATAGGGTGCATGTACTCGCCAGAAAGACAGAGAGAGAGAGACAGAGAGACAGAAAGCGAGAAATCACCTTCCCCCCCCGGCCCCCCCATGGGGGGGGGGTTGGCCATGTTGCAGTACCTTCTCCTCCATTCTCCTCTCAGGATTGGGCATGCACGCACATGCACCCGGTGTGAGTTTAAGCCACCAATTCTTCCTTTTTTTTTTTTTTTTTTTTTTAAGAGGTTCTCGCTATAGGGCGCCTGCGCTCGCCAGACAGAGATAGATAGAGCGACAGAAAGCGAGAAATCACCCCCCGCGGGGATGGTCACGCTGCAGTCCCTTCTCCTCCATTCTCCTCTCGGGATCTTGGGCACGCACGTACACGCGCCTGGCATGAGTTTTAAGCCACTGGGTCCGGGATGCGAACAGCGGTCGACTACGTGGGAGTCCAGCGACATAGCCATTACGCTAACTGCTGGTCCCCAAGCCACCAATTCTGAGACTCGAACTGTGGTCGACTACATGGGAGTCCAGCGACATAGTCATTATGCCATCTGCTGGTCCCTCCCATTTTGTTTTCTTAAATATTTTAAGTATGACCGTTGGTCATTTTCTATGCCTATTAAAGAAATTTAATAGACTAATAGACAAAGAAGTCATAGACCATCCTTAGTGGTCCTAGACATTTTAGATAAAAGAAACTTGTCTTTCTACATTGTGCCTCTTCATAACATTGCGATTACCTCTGCTCATTTCTAACTAGGAATATTACTTAAATTTATTCTCCACTCTGTCATTTCTGTGCATTGATTTCAATCATTATATGTTCTATCAACTTTAACTTTCCTCAGTGTAGGGTGCATGCGCTTGTCAAACAGACAGAGAAAGACAGAGACAGAAAGTGAGAAATCACACACACACACACCCCGCAGGGGGGATGGCCACACTGCAGTCCTTTCTCCTCCATTCTCCTTTCAGGATTTTGGACACGCACGCACATGCACCTAGCGTGAGTTTAAGCCACCGGGTACAGGAGTTGAGCCACGGTCTACTACATGGGAGTCCAGCGACGTAGCCATTATGCCAACTGCTGGTCCCCCTATTTTTAACCTATACATTTATTGCATAATTTGTTGATTTATATTTCACCCATTTTGTTCTTTTGAATACATCATGTCTGTAGAGTTATTTTATATTAGTACAACAGTAGAACTTACAAAAATAATCAGCCAATATCCCAGAAAATAGCAGCTTTACACTATAAAATACTTTAGTGTACTATTGTATACTATTATATACTATTTATACACTATTTACTGTTTATACAATTCAGGCTTCTACTCATTGGGAATCAACCCATTAAACACTTTTCTTAAAAATGTATTTTAAAGGAGGTAAGATTCAAGAGAATTTTCTTCTTTATATGAAATTCTTGTCAGTCAATTCAATACCCAGAACCCATGTTAAACGCCTTTCTGTGTGGAGGAAAGGACCAGTCTCAGTGTGGATATGTTTCAAGTGTTCAGTTTTTGACTCATATTCCTGGGTTGACCAAGTCCATTGATAGTTTACATTCAGGTTGTAGATTAAGGCATTTCTGTAACTGGCCTAGAATTCATTGCACATGATGCCCAATCCCTCATCAGCAGTGTTTTTCTGTAATAATGAACTTGCAGTAGGTAGGCAGTTTGGCTTTAGTGCATCGTAGTAGCTAGTATATTACGGAACACAAGGCTGGTATGGTAGAAATGTACAGTTCAGGTGTATGTACATGTACAGTGGTGCTGTTTTATTTATTTATAGGCCAGTTTGGATATTATTACAATGATTTGAAAAGCAATAACTTGATCACAGTTCTGGCTAAGAAAGTTTTTATTTCTCTGTATAAGAAAAAAGTGGTATGGAGGACAATCTGAAAACAAGAAAACTAAGAGGAGATATGTCTGTTGTTATTATCCTAAACTGTTTCCTGGCTTTAAATTTTAAGCAAAGCTCTCTTCGCATTTTTTTGATTTTTGATTTATTAAAGCTAAAATTGCTTTTCTTGAAATGAAAAAAATATATTAAAAATACCTATTTAATGACTGTAGTAAGCTATAGAGCATCAACTAGGTGCTACTTTATAGTATATTCATTCTACTCAGAGTTTCATGCCTAAAGTCAGACATGTATTCACAGATATGTGTATTTCAGCTGAACTTGCTATTGAAAGTAGTTAGATTATTTAAGAAATTTTGTGACTCAATAAAATGTGGGGGAAAAGGGAATTGGAAGCAACTGTAGACACCAGAGAGAGTGTGGGAGGAGGGTGGGAAATGTTAGAGGGTGAGAAATAGGGGGGATATATATATATATATATATATATATATATATATATATATATGAAACTAGAAATGGAACATTATGGACAATAACATGTATGATTAAGCCACTATGCAGTATATTCTGGATAGGAAGTCACATTTTGTATGCTGTGACAATGTTCAGTGAATGAATGTAAAATTAATTAATTAAAATATAAAAAAATTAATTAAAAAAAAGAAAAGCACCAGAAAGCAACAAGACATATACAACAAAACAAAAAAAATTGTTTTTCAAATAGTGTATGTTTTTTTATTACGTTGATGATTGTGACTATGTTATCCATTGAATGATTAACATGCACCCAAATGGAGATTAATGTTCCATATAAATATCTGTGAAACGCACACACACACACATTCATACATGCATATACACATAGTTTTAAAACATAAGTGCTCATGAGGCCAGCCATGGTGTAATAGCAGTAAAATAACTCACTCTCTCTCTCTCTCTCTCCTCTTTATTTCTCTCCTTTTTTTCTCTCTCTCATGGAATAAATGAGTAAATATGCTTAAAAAGTACTCATGGCATTTTGACTAGTTAATCAACTGTAGTAATTAATTCCATTGAATTATTGGGCATATCAAGTAGTATATAAACTTTTGTTGTCTGGGTTGGTGTGATGATGCCATTTATAATTTTATTTAATCATTTATTCATTATTTATGTAACTGTTACATTGGGGATTGTACCAATAAGGAGTTTGACACAGTAAGGAGTGCAAAAATGATTAGAACATGGTTCCTATCTACTAAAAATGTGTAATCTAGTGGTATCATATAAAGCATTCTTAGATTTGTCCTTTATTATAATAATATATTAATCCCTTAAATAGTTCACATCTTAAAAGTCTAATTGTTACTGTTAGGTTCAGATATTTAACTTGTGTTTTAAATCTTCTAGATATTGAACTTAATGTAATACCAGTATCTTAAAGCATTTTTAAATAGATTATAACCCCTAAAAGATAACACACTATATTGTTAATATAAATATAAAGTATTATGGTAAAATGATTTTTTTCTAATATGATTAATGATGATTTTTAATCATATCACTTGGTTTCATATGATTTCTTCTTTATTTGGGAAAAGAGAAGGACACTTGGCATTTGGTGGTGAAAACCCATTGTGAGTAGAAACTCAGCATAAGACTTTCGATTTCAACCTGATTTTTATTTCAGTGAAATGCAAGGTGAGGAATCACAAGAGATGAAGCTGTAGAGGTAAGAAGATGCCTGTCATGAAGAGCTTTATAAATGCACATTAATTAGCTAGAAATGAAGTGGGATTCACTAAAGGGCTTTCAGTAAGTAAAGAACACCTTATTTCTGTTGAGAAAAAACATTTTATCAATCAAGTATAGAGTAAGGGATGGATATAAAGAGGGGAGACTAGTCTGTGAGGCCAGTGAGAAGAGGATAGAAATCAGGATGAATATAGTGAGAGCCTGAACTGCGACAGTGACTGTGAAGCTATTAGGAGCATTGAGAGGGATGGACTCAGGCTTTTAGGAGGAAGAACTGATAAGACTTGGGGATTGCCTACATGGCAGAGGGGGATTTTGGTGCTATTAAGAAAGAGGCATCTTAGAGTAAATCTTGAGACTTTTGTTTTAGTACCTGGCTGGTACCATTTATGGAGAAAAGTACATTTTCGGTGAAGTAAGCTGGTGGCCAGGGATTGAGGGGCTGGGATTGGAAGGTTAGGAAAGATAAATAATTCAGGTGAATTTTAGATGTAAATTTACTTTGCTTTGAAAAAATTGAGTGACCCTTGGGACTGGTAGGTAACATTATAGTTAAGGCACTGGACACGCCTACATGGCTGACCATGGTTCAAGACTTGGTGGCTTGCTTTCTCACTTTCCCTCTCTCTTTCTCTATGTCTCTCTCTGGTTAAATTAAAATAAATGAAGGAATAAGTAAGAATTAAATAATTCTTTTAAAAAATAATTGAGTGGTCTTGTGACTCTAAAGAGTAAATATGAGGGCAAGCTGGGTCAACTGAAGCAGGCGATGAAGAGGAAGTTTTATGAAAAAATTTTTATGAGAGAATTTTCATAGAAATAGAAGGTGTAGAGTCAGATATTTATTCTTGGAATCCTTATGTCCCAGATTTTCTTTCATGGCAGCTTTCTCCCATTTTGTTATCCAAAAGCTTGGCTGGCTTATTCAAATATAATCTTAGGAGTCCTTGATGAGTATCTCCTTTAAGGGGTTATCTACTTGAAGGGGCAGTAGGATGGTGAAGTTCAAATAGTAGGTGTATGAATTGCTGGTTAAATAACCTTGCACAGACCACTTAACCTTTTTTGGGTTTCCATTTCTACATACCTAAAATTAGGAAGCTCAGTTTCTGAGAAACTTTTTAATAGTAAAAGCCCTATGATTTTTATGACCCTCTGAATAGCATGATTATTGACATCTTCAGAAATTTTGCACACTTCTGGTTAAACATGGTGATTGAACATGTCTCCCTTTGTTTCTTCCTAGAGAGTGACTAAAAAAATGAGTAAAATAGCTACAAAAGATATGAATTCATAAGCACAAGGAAAGGGAAACAATATAGGAAATAGATATAAAGAAGGAATAGCAGAAATGAGATAGCTGATTACAGTGACTGGAGAGTGTTGTGCCAGGGAGAAGAAAGCAAGTTCGTGCTCAGGAAGTTTTTTAAGAACTGGAAGTTGGGAACCAGCAGATGGTGTAATGGTTATGTCACTGGACTCCCACGTAGTTAACTGGGACAGGAGTCCCAGACATAGTGGCTTAAATCTCACACTGGGCGCGTGTGGGTGCGTGCCCATGATCCGGAGAGGAGAATGGAGAAGGGATTGCAGCTTGGCCATCCCCCTTAGAGGGTGATTTCTTGCTTTCTCTCTCTCTGTCTCTCTTTGTCTCTTCAGCGAGTCCACACACCCTACAGCAAAAATCTCTTAAAAAAATTAAAAAACACAACAAAAAACATAACTGGAAGTTGTGTGTCCTATGAAACACAATAGCCGAAGGAAAAATAAATAATAATTAGTAAACTCAGAGAGCAAGTAGAAGATGGTGTTTGCATGAAATATGACATGATGATAGAACAAAGGAATATTCAGCCAGGCACAGTGGCACATGTATGTAATCCCAGCTACTAAGGAGGCTGAGGCAAGAGGATTGAAAGTTCAAGGCCAGTCTGGGCAACATAGTAAACCCTGGACATCATCATTAAACAAAGACAGAAAGGAAAAAAAGGAAGGAAAAGAAAAAGGATATTTAAAAAGTAAGCATTTTATAATAGCTGAAATAATAACTTTTATTGAAATGTTGAAATTTTCCTGAAACTTGAGCAAAAAGTCAATTGGAATATGGTAGAAAAAATATAAAACCAGATAAACAGTCTAGCAAGCTGAAACTCTTATTAATAGGAGTTCCAGAAAACAGAAGAAAGCAAAGAAAGTGATAGGGAAGGAATTATTATAATATAATATAGTAAACATTTTAGTACTGAAGGATAGTTTGAAAGGGACTTCTGTGTACCTATAAAAAGGTAAAGCAAATTTACACCAGGATACATAAATGGAGAAGTTCATAATACTAGCAGTAAATAGATGATAATAGAATCTTCAAAGAGAAAATATAGGCCTCACACATTGGCTCAAGAATCAGAATTGTATCTGATTTTTTAAAAAATATATTATTATTGTTATATACATTCAATTGCTATAGATCATTTAGCTTGTATAGAGAATTTACCCGACATGAAATACACCTCAGACCAGTCTAGTTGAGAATACTATGCACATCATCAACACGTAATAATCCATTTGTGTTCCAAAAAAATGTATCTAATTTCTTATTGGTAGCATTCAAAGCTAGAAGATGTAGCTCTAAAATTCTGAAAGAAAATTACTTTTAATGTGTAATTTTATATCTATCTTAATGAGATGTGATGGTAGAAAAAAAGACATTTTTAAGCACCTGGTATCCCCATGCTGGCTTTCTCAGGAATCATTTGGAGGATATGTTACATCCAAACGTGAAAAACAAAACAAAGCAAAACAAAAAAAAACTGAGGAGAATAGAACAATACAGAGGATTCAGGAACAAGATCATGAGGACAAGATGAGAGAGGTAAAGGGAAGTTCCCAGACCATAGCTCTACATAGATCATAGAAAATCTATGAAGGGTTGGCTTTGGAGGAAAGATTGGAATAAGTTTCTGAGTCAAAAGTTCTTTCCAGAGAGGTTTTTACATTTCTGATGTAGACCTTGGGAATTGAGGACAGAAGTGGCAGTAGGTAAAGTTATTACTCTAGGTAGCAAATGGATACAAAATATACTACATGACTGATTATTAGGAGGATGGAGGGAAGGGAAACTGTGTGGTTTAAGAGAACAAAGTCTTCATCTTTTACAATAGGAAATTAATAAAGGATGTCTAAAACCTATAAATCAAAAATAACAATATAAGCACATTATTTAGCATCAAAGAATAAACACTAGAATGAGCTTTGGCAGGGGGTTTCTAAGATTGGGATATGGGATGCTGTTTTTTGTATAAACCTTGTAGTACGACAGTCAAGGGCCCTATAACCATGGTTTGGTCAACCACAAACCACATAGATGACGGTGGTCTCATAAGATTACAGGGAGCTAAAAAATTCCTATTGCATAGTGATGTCTTAGCCATGGTAATGTCATAGCACAAAATACTGCTCAGATGTCTGTGGTGATGCTGGTTAAAGAAAGCTTAGCTGCCAGTCATATGAAAGTATAGTTCATACAATTATGTACAGTACATAGTACTAGATAATAAATTACTGTGTTACCGGTGTATGTATTTACTATACTATTCTTTTGCTATTTAAGAGTGTACTTCTTCTGTATAAAACTTCCTGTAAAACAGTATGCTGTGTTATACTACTGGCAGCCTCATCCATCTTATATTTACAGCTTCTCTGGATGGTAGCATTTTTCTCTTGTGCTTGATTTAATCTCATGTTGTTTTGCTCATCATGACCCTCCAATGGGACAAAATGTGGAGGTGAAAAAGAGTAAAATTGATGATCCTGACTCTGTTGGCCTAGGCTAATATGTATGTTTATACTTTAGTTTTTCATAAAAAATGTTTAAAAAATAAAAAATACACAATTTTAAAAATAGAAAAAAGCTTATATAATAATGATATAAAGGATATAAAGAAGCAAAATATCTCTATACAGCTAAACAATGTGTGTGTGAGTGGTTTTATTTATTTATCTTTTTAGGTTTTTGCCGTATGGCATGTATGCTCACTGGAGAGAGACAGAGACACAGAGAGGGGAAAATGAGAAATTCTAACCCTACCCTGACCTCCAAAAGGGATGGCCATGCTGCAATCCCTTATCCTCCATTCCTCTCTTGGGATTTTGAATGTGCACACACACATGCCCAGTGTGATTTTCAAGCCACCAGGTTTGGGACTCAAATCATTGTTGGCCATGCGCGAGTCTGGAATCTTAACCACAATGCTACCTGCTGGCCCTAATGTGTGTATATTTTAAGCAAAATGTTATTCTGAAAGAGTAAAAAAATTTTAAAAATTTAGAGATTTTAAGTTTAAAAGTTATAACAAGCTAAGGTTAATTTATTACTGAAAATAAAAAAAATAAATTTAGTATAGTCTAAGTGTACAGTGTTTATAAAATCTACAGTTGTGTCCAGTCATGTCCTAGGCCTTCATATTCACTCAGCACTCACTGACTTGCCTAGCACAACTTCCAGTCCATTAAGTTTCATTCATGGTAAGTGTCCGCTCCAGGTATGCCATTTTCATAATATTCAGGGTCTTGATGTCTTGCTGTACTCCCTGCATCAGCCAATCCCAGATCATGGGCACACTCATACCCAGCATACTCAAGGAGGTCTCTGGACTTGAACCCAGAACCTGCACATGGGGTTCAATCTTGCAGAGAGTTTCATTTTACTACTGTACCACTGTTTAACCCCCAGTATTTTTTGTTTTAATTTGTATTTTTATTCTACCTTTTCTGCATTTAGATACACAAATACCATTATGTTCCATTTGCCTACTTTATTCAGTACAGTAACATGCTGTTGAGGTTTGTAGTCTAAGGGCAATAGTGTGTACTGTTGTTTGTTGGAAAAGTTATGACATACTTTTTCTACGCAAAAGTGTGCTAAGGCTTTTCCAACAACTCAATATATAGCTTAAGTTATAAGAAGGTTCTCCCATCTGGGTTTGTTTAAGTAGTCTGTGGTTTTTGCCCAGTGACAAAATCAAAATGAAATTTTTCAGAATGTATCCTCTTTATTAAGTGATGTAAATTAATATGTATACACAATTTAATCAGTAAATTATATGTATTGCTTTGAAAACAGTGAGAAATGATAACTTAAAGAATTCTAACAGTTTAGTAACTTAAGTCCTGTGGGTTGCCTGTTTGCATCCCCCTCCAGAATACACATGTTGAAACCTTAATCCCCAATATGATAATATTTGATATGAGACCTTTAGAAGGTAATTAGGCCATGATGGTTGAGCCTCCAGGTAATGGTTGGTGCCCCTATAGAAAGAGAGTTTGCTTCTCCTCTGTCACTCTGTTCTCCATCACATGAGTGTAGAGCAAGAAGATGACTTTATGCAAACAAGGAACAGGGTCCTAACCAGAAACTAACCATGCTGGCATCCTGATACTGGACTTCTTAGTCTCTAAAACTATCAGAAATAAATTTCTGTTTTTTAAACTACCCAGTCTATGTTAGCCTATTTGATATTACTGCAACTGACTAAGAAACCAAGTATTTTAAACATTTATTTTTCATATATAAGAGTAACCTTTAATTAAGAGCACATGTTTTAGTTATCTGAAGGAACTAGGTTTATGCCTTGACACTGCTGAAGTTTTGACACTCTGTTTCTTGAGAATAAATATTATTCAAAGAGGTTTCTTCTTATTCCTGTAAAGAACACATGTTATTTGCATGGTCAAGATAAGGGTGAGGGATCTAAAAGTTGTTGCTATAATTCTCAGACCTTAATTATGTGTTCCAATTAGAAAGCATTAAGTATAAGTGACTAAAGAGAAATAGGAAGAGACAGATAAAGTTTCATTAGATTTTGTAGGTCTAGTCATATAGGATTAAACATCGTTAATCTCCTAAACAAAGAATCGCTTCCTCTTATTTTTAGTGTTTAAATAGTTAATTTTTTCTATCGAAAACTTCATATCGTTCATTCATGTATCCTCATTTAATGATTTTAATTGTTTGCTCTATCATTACATATTCATAGATAGCAATATAAGGCACTTTTGTTGTGGTTTACAAAAATCTGGAGGTTATGTGATTTCAGTGCATGCAGTTCAGAATTTAGATTACCTTTCAATAATCAAAAACATGCTTTGCCAAAAAACTTGTATGAGGGTGCTCAAAATATCAAGTACCTTTTGAAGTTTTTAAATAAAAAATTCCAACAATAAAAACCCAACAACAAACAAATAAAAAAGAAGCCCAAACCATGTCTTGTAAACAAAGGTGTTTAGCAGACATCCTTAAGCCTCCTTGAGAGAATTTTTAGAATGCAAGAGAGGCAGAGGCAGAGACCAAGGTAGAAAAGGAGAGAATTTCTCCTTGAATTTTTTTTTTTAAACCAAGGACATTTGGTGTTGAGAAAAGAAGAGAGAAGATAAATGAAGAAAGAACATGGTTTTTCTCAAAGATTTATTTTATAATTGATTGTAGCTCATAAAGGTTTTCATTGATAGTGCATGGGAGGGAGAATTTAAGTTTCAATGCCGACACTTTGAAGAGTTGCCCTGTTGTTGCAGCTGCTTGGGCAGCCTAGCTCAAAACATCAATGGTGCATTGTGGCAGTTTGCTCTGCTTCCCTATTTCTGATGGACATTCTCCAGGCAGTGAAGGGCAAAGGAGCTGGCAATGCTGGTAACTGGCATAATAGAAGTTGTTGGACCAGTTTTGAGTGTATGTGTGTGAACTGCACTCTCGCTGACAGATTCTGTACTAAGGTCAGTATACGGTGAAGGTCAGAGAGTAACTTTCTGGTCAATTAATGTAAATGAGAATACATATTTTTATATTACCTTTTTATGGCATAAGGTACATAATATTTAGTTTTTGTGTAGTGGTTGTGGAAACGATCAATGCTTGTGACATAAAGAAAAATTCAAAATACAGTAAAATATAACTATGTTGTTATATTTCCATCATGAAGTAATTGACTTTTGCTATTCATAATACTTTATTTTTAAAAGAATACCTGTTTCTTTTTTTTTTGTTCTTGTAGATTTTTGCAATAAAGCATGTGCACTCACTGGAAAGAGACAGAGAGATAGTGAGAGAGAAAGTGAGAAATCACCCCCACCCCCAGTAACAGCCCATTGGCAAATTTAAAATCAAATTTCAGGGACCAGCAGTTAGTGTAATGGCTATGTCGCTGGACTCCCACGTAGTCGACTGCGGTTCGAGTCCCAGACCCGGTGGCTTAAACTCACGCCGGGCGCATGTGCGTGCGTGCCCAAGATCCCGAGAGGAGAATGGAGGAGAAGGGATTGTGGCGTGGCCATCCCCTCTGGGGGGTGATTTCTCGCTTTCTATCTCTCTGTCTCTGTCTGTCTGGCGAGCGCACGCGCCCTATAGCAAAAACCTCTCAAAAAAAAAAAAATCAAATTTCAAGGTTTTGCAAATTATATTCAAGAATGGTAATAGTTAAAATTTAAAAAATAATGTATATTTATGTAATGTGTGTTTTACAGAACATTGACTTTATATATATAACCCTTCTGGTTATCTTGAAATGTAAGGCGAAATGATTGTTCTCTTTTTATAAGTGAGGAAACAGTCTTAGGTAAACAAGCAAATGATTTTGAGCAGTAGAAACTAGCTCAGACCTTTTCACTTATTTTTAATTAATAGTCCCTATACCTCAAGAATATCCTATTATCTACATTTATTGGTATGCTTCCAAAATTAATTTTCAAGCTCCGTAGCTATCCACCAGAGCAACTAGAATCCACACTTAAGGATATTTGCTGCAAAGCCTATGCTTTTTCCGCTAAACAATGTAATTTCCACATGTGATCATATTTGTACAGTTAGAAGGTATAAAAGAATGGATTCAAGCAACTGTATAAAATGTTAAAGATAAAATAAAGATAAATTCTATAACCTACAGTTAACTTTGTTTATCTCCTGCAAAATTCTGAAATGAAATATTGAATAGATTATTTGTGAGCATGTAGAAGCCAAGGTGATTACTAAGAGCTACATCACTATTTCACCAAGAGCAAGTCATGTCATACTAACCTCATTTCTCCCTTTTTTTTTTCTTTTTTTGATAAAGTTAACTAGGTTATTAGATAAGAAAATACTGCAAACATATGTATCTTGGTGTAAGCAAGGGATTTGACAAAATAATGGCAGCACATTTAGCTAGATTCTTGAGCTATTTGAAAAACTTCACCCAGATAATCGTGTTTAATTTTGTTCTCTTGGACAAATATTTGTTAATGACCTTTTAAATGCAAAGTAATTTACTATCCACTGTGAATGTGTAAGGAAAACAGAAAGTAAAATATGGACGTTTTCTTCAAGGACTTCATTGCTTAGTATGGAAGCTAAGAAATAAATATTAATAACAAGGATCCTGTGCTGAGTATCTTAAGAAAGCATACTCAGCGTGGGTCTAGAGATAAACTTCCTGTAGAGGTGGGATTTTAACGAGACTTTGAATTATGAATAGGATTTGCATGTAAAGAAATAGGTTTGCCAGTGAAAACACTACCTCACAGTCATTTATTATATAAGGGACTTCAACAAGTTCATGGAAAAATGGAATTGACGGACAAGTTTATTTTGGTGCAAAAATTATTATAAATCCATGCACATAATATGTTTTTTTCATAATATGCACTTTCTATTTACTTTTCATAATATGCATTTTCCATTTACTTTTTGAAGGTCTCCCATATACAGTTTATTTTTCACAGTAATGCTATTGAAGTAGATTCTGTATTATTATTACTTTGAAAATGACAAGATGAAGACACAGATGAGTCAAGTATAATTTGCTCTATAAACTAGTTGTATCAGAAGTTGAACTTAATCTACCTTAAAGCTGGTTCTCTTAAACAGAATCAAAAACATAGTGTTAAGAGGAGGTTGTTTGGGAAATGATATTCAGTTCAGTATGGCTAGAACATAGGTATTCCTGGAGAAAGATATTAAGGGACCTTGTTTGACTTTTTATTTTTCATACTATCTGATTTATCTGTGATTTTCATGACAAGATAAGGAATTGCTATATAATTTCTAGAGTACTGAACAATGAAATTGTTCCATATGAGAGACAAGGCTCTTAAAAATAAACTGAAATATGTATGAGACAATAAGAAGGAACATACATTTAAAAACAAATGCCATTTTCTGTTGCATAGGAAGAATTATGTTTTATGCTTGGATATACTTTCTTGATTATGGCACAGAGAAGGGGAACCTAAACAAAGCACAGCGATGACACTGAATTGAGAGGATAGAAACTATTTAATATCTAACTTATACTATCATTGTGAAGATAGAAAATGTAAAAGCACTGCACTTAGCAGACAGTAAAAGCCCAATAAATGTCATTTATTATTCCTCCATTAATATTATAATAATATAACATTATAATTATTTTTTAAATTACCAGAGTCCACCTGCACTCTCCAGAGAGACCCAGAGAGACAGAGAGAGAGAGGGAGAAAGCATCTCTTTTTTTTTTTTTTTTTTTTTTTTTTTTTGTTGGTTACAGGGCGTGTGCACTCGCCAGAGAAACAGAGAGAGACAGAGAGACAAAAAGTGAGAAATCACCCCAGAGGTGATGGCCACGCCGCAATCCCTTCTCTTCCATTCTCCTCTCGGGATCCTGGGCACACATGCACACATGCCCAGCGTGAGTTTAAGCCACTGGGTCCAGGACTCAAACCGGTGTCGACCACATGGGAGTTCAGCAACATAGCCATTATGCTAACTGCTGGTCCCAGGAGAAAGCATCTCTTAATGAGACGTGTTCATGCTGCAGTCCCTTCCCCACCATTTCTCCATTCTGTCATAATTTTGGACTCATATGTACACATACTTGGTGTGTTTTTTTTGGAGAGGGTTTTTTTTTTTTTATTTTTATTTTTTTGCTTTAGGGCACGTGCCCTCGCCAGAAACGCAGAAAGAGACAGAAAGCGAGAAGTCACCCCCCAGGGGGGCTGGCCACTCTGCAATCCCTTCTCCTCCATTCTCCTTTCAGGATCTTGGGCATGCAGGCACACAGCCCTGCGTGAGTTTAAGCCACCGGGTCCGGGACTCAAACTGCGGTCAATACATGGGAGTCCAGCGACATAGCTATTACACTTACTGCTGGTCCCTACCTGGTGTGTTTTTCAACCCACCCGGATTTGGTACTCTTTCCATGGATCCATTACATGGAATTCGGCTTCCTTAACCATTATGAGGTCAGCCCAAGATTATCATTATTAATCACAGGAATTTACGACAATTTATCATCTTTTTCCAGCACATATTTACTTCATTAGCTAAGTGGATAAAATAAAATAACACTAAAATAAATACAGATAATTAAAATTAATTATTAAAAAACTATGAAAGTATTAGGAAAAAATACTATATACAAATATCTCTATGATGTCATTGTAACAGGCAATAAACAGATTCAGAACGCTAGATGATTTATCTGATTCCTCATAGTGAGTGTTTGCTATCTATTGTCGCAACAAATTACCTCAAACTTAGCGGTTAAAAATAATAAACATCTCACAATTTCTCAGGGTTAAGAATTTGGATGCTTCTTAAATGGATTGTTCTAACTCAGAGTCTCTGATAGGTTGCAGTGAAGATACTGGTAGGTCCTCTGGAGACTAAAGGGTTTGCTTCCAAAATGCCCTAATTCCATGCTTATTAACAGGAGCCTCAATGCTTTGTTGGCTGTTGGTAGGAAGTTTGTTTCTACCAAAAAGTCCTCATTCGAGCACACAGGGATCCTTAAATGTTCTTATGATATGGCAGCTGGCTTTTCCCAAAGTAGATGATTTAAGAGAGTGATTGCAAAAATGAAAAGATCTGTTGATAATAATGTACATGGTATTGTCTTTGACTTGACTAATATGCACTATATTTATGCTGGCAAAAACCATGTTTTACACTGTAAAAATGTACAGTGACTAAATGTAAATAGGAAAAATAAAAGTACTCTGAGACAATATATGTTAGTGATAGGAGAAAAATATTCAAAAAACTGGAGCATACTTTGTTTATGGCTCTTTTCTAGATTTCCCCAGAATATTTTTGTGTTGTTAGGAAAGCATACAATCCTGTAGAAGTTCTGCTTTCTACAAGAACTCAGCCCAGAGGTTGAAGGTCCTCAACATGAGAACTGGGCATGTCCTCATAGTTCTTATAATTAGTTTTCACACATTTTCTGATACCTGTTAAAACATGATGAGAATAGATTACTGAATGTGAAAAGTATAAAGAACTATGAAAACTCAACATGACTGTGTTACTTTTAATGATAATTATATTTATGTAAATAACCACTATAGGAGCCAACTTGAGAGCCATTTGTAGACTCTCATTTATTTGTTTTAGGTTTTGTATAGGTCAGTGTCAGATCAACACAGTTTGTATTATCCAAGTAACCGTTGCTAGCCTGAAAATGGTAAACTTATATATTACTCCTGTTTGGCCAAATAATTAATTATGCATTATTAATTTTTATTTGAACTATGCAGATACCATAGAGAAATTAGATATAGAATATAGTATATTATTCTAATGAAAAAAATTGACTGGGAAAAGATTTGGATTTGCTTTCTAATGTTGCTACTAAGTAACTGCAAAAGTCCCAGACAATTCATGTATCTCTGAACCTAAATTCTTTAGTTTTAATATTAAGAATTTTGTAGAGAAACTCACAAAACTGCTCTGACTTCAATTAAGCTTAAATTAGCAATGTTTAAGAATAATTTCACCATGTGACTATTTGTTATTTCAGCCTTTCCTTGGAAAGACAAATGAAAAAGTATAACTTAAGTCAAAAGTTGAAATGTATCTTTCATTGCTCACTATAAACAGATCGTTTGATATTTTTATCAAAACAAGAAATAATTTCACAGCTATTTCTCTGTAGTTTATTTCTTCATAAGTTGAGACATAGGCTTTCTGTCTTGGCTATGTGAAAAGTGGAAAATTTCAATGCCTTACATGTTAAAATTCTGAATATTTAATTTTATAAAGCATATATCAACTAATGGGAGACAATGGGCTACAATTGTGTTTACAGAATAAGGAACTAATTTAAACAATTTAACATGAAAGCCCAATATAATTGAAATTGGAGTCACTAGTAGTTTGTGGAAAAGAGAGGTTTTTTTTTGTTGTTGTTGTTGTAGTACAGTGAGAAGCTAACCACCAACTGAACCAAATAAAAACTTGGCAACATATCCCAATATAGATACATTTTGTAGTAGTCAATTTTCATATATTTTTCTGTTTGTTTTTGTAGATAATTTTGTAGATATTTCTTAGAAATTTAATTCAGAATTTTAGTATAATAGACTCATCCAGGACATTGACATTATTTAAGCAGAAAGTAAAAATGTATTTTAGCTTTCAATATGGAAATTCTTGAATTACATAATGAGTATAATGAAAGGGTAAAATACAGTATAATCTCGTTTATAAGCATAAATGAATATAAACGTATTTAATTTTTTTGGAGAGGTTTTTGTTATAGGGCGCGTGTACTTGCCAGAAAGACAGAGGGAGACAGAGAGATAGAAAGCGAGAAATCAATCCCTAGGGGGGATGGCCACACTGCAATCTCTTCTCCTCCATTTTCCTCTTGGGATCTTGGGAACGCACGCACATGTGCCCGGCGTGAGTTTAAGCCACCGGGTCCAGGACTTGAACGGCGGTCGACTACATGGGAGTCCAGCAACATAGCCATTATGCTGACTGCTGTTCCCTAAACATATTTAATGTATACAATTTTTTTTGGTAGAGGTTTTTGCCTTAGGGTACATACACTTGCCAGAGATAGAGAGACAGAGACAGTAAGAGGGAAAGTGAGAAATCATCCCCCCAGGGGATAGCCATGCTGAAATCTCTTCTCCATTCCCCTCCCAGGATCTTGCGTATGCACACACATGTGCCCAGCATGAGTTTTAAGCCACTGAGTCCAGGATTTGAACTGTAGTCAGCCATGTGAGAGTCCAGTAATATAACTGCTACACCATCTAATAGCCTCTAATTCACATAAATTTAACCATATGCATTCATTAAAAGAAACACGTACATCTAGTTATTGTACATATGGTCTTACTTTCTATTCTACTTATATACCCCTGCTCATTCATGGGCCTATCACTTTGAGTAGTACAGGACATATAATAAATACAGATTTATTTGGCCTGTGATTCTGGAGTCTGGGAAGTCTAAGACTATCAT
This sequence comes from Tupaia tana, assembly GCA_026018925.1. NCBI lineage: Eukaryota > Metazoa > Chordata > Mammalia > Scandentia > Tupaiidae > Tupaia > Tupaia tana. The sequence goes on along the minus strand of JAKSZU010000020.1, from coordinate 17,688,367 downwards.
GCCAGCATCTGGTAAAGGTTTTTGTACTGTTATTTCATTACAGAAGATGGAAGGGCAAGTAAGTTCACTAGACAAAGAGTAAGGGGGGGATAGGGCAAAGTTCAGGATAACTAATCCATTCCAGTGAAAAAAGCATTAATTCATTCCTGAGGGCTAACCCTTATGACCTAATCACCTCTTAAAGCTCATACCTCTTAATATAATCACAGTGAGAATTAAATTTAAGCATGAGTTGTGGAGGAGACATTAAAACCATAGAAGTATAATCATACAGGAGAGGCACCTAGTTGTACTCAGGGAAAATGTTCTATGGAACTAGATGGCTAAGCTAGTACTAAAAATGTGTATAGGAATTATCTGCAGGTAGAAATGTGGAGGGTATTGTGTATTGTATGAAGAGAAGAAGAGAAACAGCTTGTCCAAAAGCCTAGAAGTAAAAAAAAGGATGTGACAAGATCATGGATTCACAGATAATTCAGTATGGTTGGAGTAAATTTGCTGGCAAATATATGAAAAACAGAGTTGTAAAGGTAAGCTAATACATACATCAGTTACCGTAAATCCATTTTTAGAAGGAAGTCTTTTTTCTTTTTTTTTTTTTTCCATTTACTAGAGGGTGTGTGCGCTTATTGGAGAAAGAGAGGGGGAAAAATGAGAAAGCATGCCTCCATGGGGTATGACTGTACCTCAATCTCAATCCCTTCTCCTCCAGTTTTCCTTTTAGGAATTTTGGGCATGCACAGATACCCAGTGCTTATTTTTTTTAAATCATTATTTTATTTGTTATTATTAATTAATTAATTAATTTTAAGTTTCTTTTCCAGAGAAAGACAGAAGGTAAGTGGGAAATCACCGCCACCCCCACCCGGGGTCAAGATGGCCAAGCCACAATCTTCTGTCCTCTATTCTTCTGGGATTTGGGGCATGCATACACACGCACCTGAGTGAATTTCAAGCCACCACTTCTGGGAATTGAAAGCAATTAGCCATGTGAGAATCCAGTCCCTTAAACACTAGCCACTTGCTAGCCCCTATTATTATTTTTAAATTTGCTGTAGGGCATGTGCAACCTTAAGAGAGAGAGAGAGAGAGAGAGAGAGAGAGAGAGAGAGAGAGAGAGAGAAAGAGAAAGAGAGAGAGAAAGTAAGAAAGTAAGTGGCCAGGCCCAGGACTCAAGCCATAGTCAGCCATGTAGGAGTCCAGCTTCTTTACAGCATGTGACCTGCTAGCCTCACCCAGTATATTTTTAAAGTCTTCGGGTCCAGTACTTGAACTACATAGTTGGCCAAGTAGGATCTAGCCACCTTAACCACCATATGCTGCCAGCTGGCCCGGTAGTTTTCACTTTTTAGTTCATTCTTTTAAAAATGAATTTTGGTTATAGCATGCATAGAGTAACCATACTCAGTAGAAGCAGAGAAGGTTCCTTCTTGATGTCACATCTACTCACCACACAAGCCTATAGAAGATTGTTATTTGGGCAGAAATATCTGGTGTTTCAGAAAGCTGAACCATTATAATATCCCTTTAATGAGTAGAAGCAAAGTTATTACCACTTCAGGATTGCCCAATACTGCAGTTAGACAAAAAAGATGAAGAACTGATGAGTGGCGAAACAAAGGGAAAGTACCTATTGGTTTGGAAGAAGCTATCTTTCATATCTGTACACTTCATTTCTCTTGGTTTTAGCTCCAAACCTTCCTACGTGTCACGTTTTGCAATGTGCTTGAAGAAGTGATCAGTGACTTCAGTGCACAGCTGTTAGAAGGTGGAGAAACTAGCATAAACTCTTGAATCTTTTACTTACTTATTTTTTAAAGAGGGATTTTTGCTCTAGAGTGCAGTTGCTCACCAGAGAGAGATAGGGAGACAGAAAGCGAGAAATCATCCCCTAGAGGGGATGGCCACACTGCTATCCCTTCTCCTCCAATCTCCTCTTGGCCGTTAGTTACGTATGCACACGTGCCCGGTGTGGGTTTAAGCTGCCAGAGCCTAGACTCAAACCTCAGTTAACTATGTGGGCTATGTAACCATTACACCATCCGCTGGTCCCAAAGCACGTGTATCTTAAAGTGCCACTCACATGCATGAGTTTTCTCCAATATCATGGGTATTTAAAAGAAAACCTACTGGGACCAGCAGATGGTGTACTGGTTACATTGCTGGATTCCCACATGGTTGACTGTGGTTCAAGTCCCAGACCTGGTGGCTTAAAACTCATGCCAGGTGCGTGTGCAAGTGTGCCCAAAATCCTGAGAGAAGAGATTGTGGTGTGGCTATCCCCACTAGGAGGTGATTTCTAGTTTTCTCTCTCTCTCTCTCTCTCTCCAGCGAGTGCACGTGCCCTATAGCAAAATATCTCTCAAAAAAAAAAAAAAAGAGAAAAAATCCTACTGAAATCATGTAAGTGTGGTTTTCTAATTTGCTAGCTATTTTGAACCATTGTTCTTTTAAAGAAGTCTCCTTTCAGGTGCCAGTCAAGCCATTTCATACTAAAGAAGCATACATTTATGTAGACTGAACTGTGCTTCTGAGTTTCATTACCCAAGAGATCCACTGAATGTATGGATGGTATTTTTTCATAATGTTTTATAATAAATATTTGAAATAAGCATGTTTTTCAGTCTCAGATGAAGGCAAAGAGGCTTGTTTATGATTGGGTTGCTATTCTTGAAAGTTTCTCAATTAACTTAGAACAAACTTTTTAGATGTTTTAACTTTTAAAAAAAATTTATACATTCAATCACTTTACATCATCACTACTTGTAAAGTGAATTTACCCAACATGAATACACTTCCTAGAAATTTAGCAAGGGCTTTTTTGACTTTGATAGTTTTAGAGGATAAAAGGCAATGAAATAATTTTGTTCACATTTCACAGTCTTAAAATATAAGTCATATTTTTGTAAACTTTTGTACCTCAAGTTCACATATCTATATATATTGTAAGGACTATTTGTTTTTAACCCCCAATCAGTTAGTAGGATATAACATAGGATATGTCATGGTTTACATGTTTTTACAGAACTTGCAGAATGTTTCTATTTGTTCAATTTTACCTCATTTGTTGTTACTTCTGTATTCTATTCTCACTTCACAAAAATATATCAATAGTTAAAAATAGGCTTATTGAAATATAAAAATATTGGTAACAATTTTAACCAAATAATTTGCAGAATGTTATAAGTACAAATACTGAGCAATATTCTGCAACAATAAAATTACATTTAATATGTGAGAAGTGAACATGCAGCTATAAGGATTTCATACATACAGTTTGGAAAGTCCAAATAGAAAGCCCAGTGATGAATACAGCAGTCCTTTTTCCTTCTAGTTCCTACTGTGTTGTCTTTTCTCAAACTTTGACAAATAACCAAAGGAAACTATTAAAGCTTTTTTTGTCATTTTAAATGCTTTCTGGTATAAAATAGATGACTCTTGTTGCCAGCAGTGAAAAGATCAAAATGACAAAGGCTGCATTCAGAGTTGTACTCCTCATAGCAAAAACAGATACAAGAAATGCACAGGATTACTTCAAAACTTGTAAATCACCTCAAAGTTAATGACAAATATGTTCAGAGAGAAAGAAGAAAACTATTGATGAAATTCCTTTATCATACTACATTATTGGATTTTGCATTATATTGACATATCACTACATTATGGAAAAACAGATACCATCTAATGTATGTGCTAGCAAATAATTAAATTTTAAGTTGGGAGGTCTGAATCAACTCTTGGCATTTGTGCTGTGAATATCTGAGGAAGAAGTGCTTGAAGACCTCTGTTTTGCTTATCACTAAAAACTCACACTATAATAGATATTTGCATTTGTTTTTAATAATTATTTTCTAAGTTTTCATGTTGACTGGGATTTTGTCATTGTGACAGTAGGCTGAAGTAGCATTGCCCATAGCACGGAGAACAGGGTTTGTTATATGAATGAAAGTGGTTTTCTTGAAAGTCATTCCATAAACTGCATTGGCTAATTATGAATAAGGGATGAGATAAATAATACTTCTTCTTAGTATGTATAATACCTATAAAAACTATTTCTACAATTTCAAGCAGCCTCAGGAAATCATGTATATATGAATTCTTAGGTAGCCTTACCCTGTTAAGTCATCATGACTTTTAGTTGAGCTTAAGCTAGCTAGCGAGATTCCTTTACCATGCAAAGACATGTACAGATGGTTCAGTGATCACTGAGAATTTGACTCTTACCCAACATTTGATGTGTTTGTTTACTTTAGGGACACGGAATTGATACTATATTAGTAAGCCCATTTGAAAACAATTTCTGGGGCCAGCAGATGGCATACTGGCCACATCACTGGACTCCCATGTTGTTGACTGCAGTTTGAGTCCCAGACCTGGAGGCTTAAAACTCACACCAGGTGCTTGTACATGCCTGCCTAGGATACTGAGCGGAGAACAGATTGTGGTGTGGCCATCCCCGCCAGGGATTTATTTCTTGCTTTCTGTCTCTCTGTTTCTTCCTGTCTTTCCAACGAGCAAATGCACACTATAGCAAAAATCTCTCAAAAAAAATTCCAGGTGCAGAAAATGAAGAAGTGTTTTTCCTTCTGACAGACAACTTTATAGAATTGAATGCTGCTGAAGGATTGATTAAGAATCCATTTCTCGGGACCAGCAGTTAGCGTAATGGCTATGTCGCTGGACTCCCACGTAGTCGACCGCGGTTCGAGTCCCGGACCCGGCGGCTTAAACTCACGCCGGGCGCGTGTGCGTGCGTGCCCAGGATCCCGAGAGGAGAATGGAGGAGAAGGGATTGCGGCGTGGCCATCCCCCCTGGGGGGTGATTTCCTGCTTTCTGTCTCTCTGTCTCTCTCTGTCTGTCTGGCGAGCGCACGCGCCCTATAGCAAAAACCTCTCCAAAAAAAAAAAAAAAAAAAAAAAAAAGAATCCATTTCTCTCCATCTTACAAACTGAAACCTTTAGCTTTTTAGGTTTAAGTATGACGTAATTGCTGACTTAGCCTCTGACACATACTGAAGGCATTTTTCAATGAGAATCTTTTCCATAATTTCTGGGTCAATGTTTATTGCCCATTATCCAGAACTATCTGACATTTGCACTTCTAATTTGCTGCTAATCCCAAACACATGTAGTTGTAAATAATGAAGTTTTGATTCAGTCAAAGTAACTGAGTTGAAAGTTTATTTTTCTGGGTAAAGTTTTATCTTATCTGTACCTCATATAACTTATCATTGAGCCAGATGGAGAAACTTTGAGAAAAATTCGCATTCTTTCAACTAAAATTGGTGATTCATATGTTAGTTGAATCCTCATCACCACACATTTTATATTTGTGCATATGAAGTATATATTTCTGTTTATACTCATCTATAAGGATGATTATATGGTACATGTTTAATAGTTTGTTGGAATTAGATACAGAGAAATTGAGGAAGAAATTTTAGCATCTCTAACTTAATCAACGGATCCTTGTCCTTACAGAAAACTTATGTTAGGTCCTATAGAGTCTTTTGTGGTTCTTTGTGTGTTATGAGGATATTTTATTAAGATTAACATCTATTAGAAGAAATACATGTATACTTTGATGCTTTCTTTCATGTGTTTCTTGGGTGTATCACTTTGCTGGCTGAAACTGATTGGTAAAGAATGTTCTTCCTCCTCCTTACTTATAGGCACACCATTTTTTTTCTGTAGTACCTACAGACAGTATTCATGCAGAGCAGCAAGAGTTCTGAGGGCAACACCACTAGCCCGAGTTTACGTCGCCATTCTGAGACTTTAGGAGCAGAAACAATATTTTCAGGGTTAAGGCAAGGAAAAGGACATGCCTTTCTAGGAAGATGCCTTCCAAAACTGGAAAAACCAGAGCTTGTAAAGAGAGAAGTTAGCGAATATCTTTACTAACAATGCATTCTGTATTAATTATTTTATCTGTGAGTTAAAACACAAAACTCTTTAAGTTACAACACTTACAATGGAAAAAAAAAATTAGCCCCTTCTTTTTTTTCTTTCATTTAATTTCTTTTTTCCTTCCCCCTAATTGTCAGAGGGTATATGTACTCATCAGACACAGAAAGACAAAAGGGAGAAAGAACACCCGCACACACAGCCCCAATGGAGTGTGATCACACTACAGTCCTTTTTCCTCCATGGTTCTATCCTGTTAGGATTTGCAAATGCACCAGATGTGTTCTTTAAGCTTTCAGAGCCAGAACTTGCGCTGCAGTTAGCCATGAGGGATCAGACCCTCTTAGCCACTAGGCTATGGGTCGGCCTTAGTCTCCTTTTTTTTCTTCACATACTTTTTATTGATTGGTTACAGAAATGAAGTATGATGATAAAGTATATATAATATGTAACTTTTTTTTTTTTTTTTTGAGAGGTTTTTCGCTATAGGGCGCGTGCGCTCGCCGGACAGACAGAGAGAGACAGAGAGACAGAAAGCGAGAAATCACCCCCCAGGGGGGATGGTCACGCCGCAATCCCTTCTCCTCCATTCTCCTCTCGGGATCTTGGGCACGCATGCACACATGCCCGGCGTGAGTTGTAAGCCACCGGGTCCGAGACGCGAACCGCGGTCGACTACGTGGGAGTCCAGCGACATAGCCATTATGCTAACTGCTGGTTCCCAATATGTAACTTTTTAAAGTTGCCGTATACATGTTTCTAGTTTGGAAGAAGTATGTAAGTATAGATTCCTCTTGGTTTGGGTGGATTTTACCTAACTTGGCTTTCACTGTGAAATAAAGTTTTGGTTTTTAATTTAAAGGGGGAATCTGAAATGTTTTTTTTTTTTTTCATAGGTATGTGCATATATGCTGAATTTAGCTAGTTTGTGAATTACTAGTAGTAGATTTTTCAAGATCAAACCAGAAAGATCTAAAGGGAGAAAGAGAAAGAGTGTTTGTTTTGAAGTGTATTCAACCAAACTATTTCTATTTTCAACTCTAGGAAAATAAACTGGATAGTTGTTTCTAGACTCATTGTTGCACAAATAAATAAATAAAGGTGTTTTTATTCTATTTTTTTCCAAGACCTAAGTGAAAATTTCCTCTGCACGTGACAGATTTCAGCTTCTAATTTGCAGATGAACTGATCCATTGGAAAGTTTTTACATACGAATCTTAACAAAATTTTCTCTTATAAACAGTGAATATAATGTTTTGGTAGTGACTTTTTTCTTCATTGATGGCATAGAGTATATTGTTGTAGGGTTGTAAGTATTTGTACCACTAAATTGTGCTTTAAAAGAAACTGCTAGTGTCAGCTCTTCTTTCCAATCCTCTGTGTATCACAAATTCTTGTACTGTTGTCCCCAGATTTTTGCCTTCTTTTCAGTTTCATAATAGTTGAATAATGTGGTCTCAGTCTCCAATAGTGTCTTGGAAGAGATTAGACTAAAATAGCAGAGACAACTCATGAAGGACTGGGCTGGGATTGTAGAGAGAGATGGTGGATAGTGACAAAAGATAGCTCTTTGATCTGCTAGAATAAATTCTCTGAGAAAAACCTCTTTATTCTCATAATCTGGGCAAAGTCATTATAGTTTAGGAAATATAGGGAGAGAGACCTTCTACTCTAGCAGTTTCACTGCTGAGTATTCAATTATTTGTGTTTAATTTTCTTCATTTTTTTAAAGGTTTTTGCCATAGTGTGTATGTGCTCACTGGAGAGAGGCAGAGACAGTGAAAGGAAATGTGAGAAGTCACTCCTCAGAGGGATGGCCACACCATAATCCCTTCTCCATTCTCTTGTCAGGATTTTGGACATGCATGCATGTGCGCCTGGCATGATTTTCAAGATTCCAGGTCCAGGACTGGAACTGTGGTCCAGCACCTTAACCACTACACCTCCTACTGTCCCTCTTTGGGTCTTATTTTAAAGTTATGATTACATGGGGCAAATGAAACTGAGGAACTTGAAATTATTAGGTCCTAAGTTACCAACTATATTTTTGTGTTTCCAGCTAATCCCTTGCCAACAAAATTATCAACCTAAACATGAAAAAAGGTATAGAGCTTTTGTGGTGTAAATTCTCCATAAAACTAAATATTGGTCATAACTTTTCATAAATCTTTCTAAGATAATTCTCAAAAAAGTATGTACTTAACAAATATGCAATTTAGTTTATAGTATTTGCACGCTCTTCCTCTCTATTTTCCAGAGATCGGCATTAGAGTTATTTGGTTCTAACTTCCTCTTAATTTTGTCAGCTGGTGAGAAATGTGACAATGCAAACCAAGGACTGGTTTTATAATCTAAAAACTAAGGTTTTGGATTTGGCTCTAACATTATTAACTTTACTCAGTTTTATTTCTGGTAAAATGGGAATTGTAATTTTTTTCATGTGATTATGGTAAGGATCAAGGCATAGAGGAGAGATGATGAGTATGAAATGATTTTCACAAATTTTGGGGTTGTACAAATACAGGTATTATTGTGTCACAATAAGTTGCAATTCCTGCAAGAGATATTGAAAGGTTCATTGGATTTAATGTTGTAGTTTTCATTTTATTAAAAACATTTTTTTGAGGTTTTTGTCATAGGGCATGTGCACTTGGTGAAGAGAGACAGAGAAAGACAGTGAGATGGAAAGTGAGATATCACCCCCAGGGAGGATGGCCATGAGACAGTCTTTTCTCCTCCATTCTCCTCCTGGGATTTTGGGCATGCACACACATGTATCTGGCATGAATTTCAAGCCTCCAGGTCTGAGATTCAAAAGGTGGTTGGCCATGTGAGAGTCCAACACCTGAATCACCACACCACCTTCTGGTCACTATCTAAATATGTTTTAATTCTCCTTGAGTTAACTGCTTTTTCCCTATTATGTGCCAAATATGGGCTTTACCTCTTTAGAAAATGAGGATTCTCGTTACAATCTACTTTACACCAATTAGTCCAAATAGTGCTCATTCATTTAATGAGATTTCTCAAGGGAATTATTTAAGTAAAAAATACAGGTTTAAAAGTAGGAATGGATACTATAAAGAATTATATACCCTATACTGCTATCTGATGCCTATTAATTTACCTTTGCTGGTACCAGTAGATGGAGGATTCAGTTCCTCCAGAAGTATGTCTGTAAGCAAAAGTTATTACTTGAAAAAATGAGAATATCTTATACTTGGTGCTCATAATTTTTTAAAAACGCCGATCTGATCATGAAACATTTTTCCTTGTGCTCAAGGTTAAATCCAAATACCCTTGAATGGTTTACATTATATTTAATCACAATCTACTTTTTCAGTCTTGTCTTCATTTTTCTTTACCATATGCCTTCTACTTCAGTCTTACCAAATTTCTTGTCATGTCTCTTAAATGCTCCATGTACTTCTAGGCCTCAGAGCACATGATACTTCTGCCTGAAATATCACTCTCTTTCCCATACTTCATTTAGTGAAATCCAATTAGTCTTTTAAAACCCACTTCAAATATTACCTCCTCTGTTAAGTCTTGGATTCTCCTGGGAAAATTAAATATCATTCCAGTGTGATCCTAGGGTACCAGCTTCTAAAATAAGAAGCAACACTTTGAAATGATCATTTGTGTGTGCCTGCCTACTCTAGTTATAGACATACACCTTGTTTTGTTTGCTCTTGCTTTCTCTTTTTTAAAAGTTTATTTATTCTGAGAGACAGAGAGACAGAGAAAGTCACTCGTAACAGGTTCTTCATGCTCTGACCTGACATATGTGGCAGCATACAGAGAAACATTGGAGTATACAGGGAAACCTTGGGACTCGAACTCAAGACTTTCCCATATGGGTTCAGTATCACAAAGCATTGTTCACTACTGTGCCATGGTGGCTGGGCCCTAGTTCCCTTTTGTTGTGTTCCACCTTGCAGTTCTTGGTACTTCCAGGCTCTAAATAAATGGTTGTTGAATGAATGATTCTCTCAGTGAGTTATTTAGCACTTTGTCAGGTCATACAGCACTTGAAGTAAAAACAAAGAAGTGTCTTTATTTAATTAAAAGAATCATATACCTCAATGGTGTGCAAGGTGATATTTCTACACTATATATACATTGTGAAATGATTAAATCAAGTTAGTTAACATACCAGTAATTCAGATACCTTGTGTGTGTATGTATGTGTCTAGTAAGAACATTTAAAGTCTATTAACAGCAGTTTTCAAATATACATTGTTAACTACAGTCACCATGTTATAAAAATAGATTTCTGTCACATTCCTCCTAATAAAATGTTTTTAATATTGACTAACATCTCCATCCTCACCTTAGCCCTTGTAACCATGATTTGAAAGTCAACTTTCAAAAAGCAATAGTCATTGTATAAAATTCTTAAATTTGGAAAATAAACAACTTTTTAGTATTTCACTATTAAAATTCTGATAATAGTAAGTTGACAACTGCAGATTCCAAGTAATGTCAGAAAAACATCCATCATTCATCAATATTAAATATTTTACTTTTCAGTTTTGAGAATAATCTTAGAATCATATGGTAAAACTTACTTTAAGTGTAATCTAGGCCAAATGTCCATTTTGTGCATGAACACCTCCTGTCTCCTTATGCTCACTAATGTCTAAAGTGACATATATCATTGGTAGGCAATTCTTTTAAGGTTGGCCCACTAGCACAGTCGTCAAGAACAGTGCTTTGGAAGCCAGATTCCACATGATGTACTGCATTTCCAACCCAATCCTGGTAGCTTGAAAAATACATGAGGTGCGTGTGTGTGCAAAGTCCCTACAAAAAGGATAAATGAAGGAAAGGAATGATGGTGTGACTATATCCCACTAGAGGTGCTTTGTTTCCTTCATTCCTTCTTTCTTTTTTCCTTCCTTTCTTCCTTCCTCCTTCCCTCCCCCCCCCCCCCCCTTTTTCTCTCTTTGGCAAGCACATGCATCCACTGGCAATTTAAGAAAAAAAAAAAAAAGAAAAATCTTATATACCTTGAATTGAAATTATATCCAGTATTCCCAACCCATTATTTAATAAGTATATTCTTTGAAAACCTATAAAGTAAATCTGACTTGAGGTTTTCAAATATTTGAAAACTTTTTCATTCCAGTTGTTCTTCAAATCCTGATTAGGATCCTATACTTCAAATCCTAATCAAACACCTTGGCTCCTTGTACCAGACCTTCTTTATTGTAGTTCTGCTCTTGCAACTTTCCTTGCCCCCTTTCTTAGAATCTCAGAGTTTCAGGGCCAGCAGGTGGCATGGTGGTTAAGGCATTAGCCTCCCACATGACTGACCACAGCTCAAGTCCTGGACCTGGAGTCTTGAAAAATCACACAGGGTGTGTGTACATGCAAGCCCAAATCCCAGGAGGACATGAGAAGAGTTTGCAGAGTGGCCATCCCTCATGGGGGGTGATTTCTCACTTTCTCTTTCACTGTCTCTCTTCAGCCAGTGCATGCTCTCTGTGGCAAAAACCTTAAGAAAACCTATATTACCATGTCCTTAAGTCATTCTGTAGCACAGTATTGATCATGTCATCTGATCAAGGCTGATGAAAGTGGGACTGTCATCTCCCTCATTCTAGATACTTTCATTGTGTTAGCATACTTTAAGTTTTAATTAGTTGTTTTTTTTTTAATTGCTTACATTGACCTTAATAGAGATGTGATCTCTTCCTACTCAAGGGTATACGATAACAGTTCGATGAGATATTATCCAGTAATGATGTTAGAGAAGTCGGTTATCTCAGTAAAAGACAAGACTGCAATAAGTAAATAAAATGAAATAAAATAAAATAAACAAAAGGATGAGAGAGTGTTTGAATTAGATAGAAATATGATACAATGAGTAAAAGCTGTATAAGGTATTAAAATGTTAAATCTTTGTATTGTGCCAATTTTTTTTCACATTATTTATTATTATTATTATTATTATTATTTTTTTTTGTATATATTTTCAGTCATATTGTTTGGCTTACAATGAGATCATTTCGATATGTGAACATTTCTCCCCAGACCTGTTGATCAAAATATCTTCAACATATAACACCACACCTCCCCATCCCATCTATGCTCTACCTCTGTATCCTTCTCCAAATGTCCTTCGTTAGGCCCCACTCCTCCACATACACCTCATCTGACATTCACACCCATCTCTTGTGTTTGTTCAACTGTTAGTCAATCAGTTTCAGTCATAGAATGCAGACAAACGGCATATGTTAAGTGGGGACATACAATGTCTCTCCTTCATATCCTGGCTTGCTTCACTCAGCAGTACATCTTCCATATTCTTCCACTTTCTGTCAAAAGCCAGGGTCCTGTTGGTTTTTATGGCTGAGTAGTATTCCATAGAGTATATGTGCCACAGTTTTTCAATCCATTCCTCCATTGGGGGCATTTGGGTTGGTTCCATGACTTAGCAATTGTGAATAGTGCCGCAATAAACATCGATGTGCAAGCACTTTTCCAATGAAGAATTCTTCTGTCCTTTGAGTAGATACCGAGGAGTGGGATCCCTGGATCATATGGCAGATCTATCTGTAGATTTTTGAGGAATCTCCAAATTATTCTCCACAGTGGTTGGACCAATCTACATTCCCACCAGCAGTGTAAAAGAGTTCCCCTTTCACCACACCCCCGCCAACACTTGTCATTTTTTGTTTTTTTAATATTAGACATTCTGACTGGGGTTAGGTGGTACCTCATTGTTGTTTTTATTTGCATTTCCCTTACGATGAGGGAGGTTGAACATTTTTTCATATGCCTTTTGGCCATTCGTATGTCATCTTTAGAGAGTGCTTTTTTCATCATCTTCTCCCATCTTTTAATAGGGTTGATCATCTTTTTTCCAAACAGTTTTTTTAGTTCCTTGTGTATTCTGGTTGTCAGTCCCTTATCTGATGCAAAATTTACAAAAATATTTTCCCATTCTGAGGGCTGTCGATTCACACTAACTACTGTGTCTTTGGCCATGCAGAAACTTCTTAGTCTGATGTAATCCCATTTGTCTATTTTGGGGATGATCGACTCTGCTTTGAGGGTCTTCTTTAAGAAGTCTTTCCCTACACCAATGTCTCCCAGAGTTTCCCCATTGTTTTCCAGGAGCAGCTTTATAGTTTGAGGTCTTAGATTTAGATCCTTGATCCATCTTGACTTGATTTTTGTCAAAGGAGAGAGGTAGGGGTTCAGATTCATCTTTCTTCAAGTGGAAGTCCAATTTTTCCAGCACCATTTGCTGAAGAGGCTTTCATTTTCCCACTGGATTGACTGGTACCCCTTGTCAAAGATCAGTTGACTGTATATTGCAGATGTGTTAAGTAAATGTTGATGGTAACATAATTTTTAGAATTACAAAATAATTTAAATGTCAATATTTTTAGTGTTTCCTTTGAATATAATACAATGGTAATAATTTATCAAAGACAGATTCTTGTGAAATTTGTGATTTCTATAATTTGGATGCATTATTTACATTTTGGGATGAACTCGTTTCAGGAAAATAGACCTTGGTTTTTATAACCGAAATTCAAGGAAAAAGATGATTTATGCAACAACAAAAATATTTAAAAAATCTTCTGTGGGATGAATTTAGTCCACTCCGTAAGTGATGTATGTTATTTCATTGCTCATATGTAGTAATTTACTGAATAAATATGTGCAAGATGTTTACTGTGGCAGATTATGTTTCTATTTATTTATTTATTTATTTATTTATTTATTTATTTATTTATTTATTTATTTTTAACTTCTTATTTAGATTGTAAAGGCTGTGTGGCCAAACCAGTTTTCATTTTGTTTTTTTATTAGCCCTTACAGTATCCCCTAGTGTTATCAGGAGTATAAGGAATGAGCTTTGTTATTAGCAATTGTTAATTGGGTTTATGAGTACCTTCAGAATGAAGCTTGAAGTATTTGCCTTGTCCTTAACAAATGCGTTTTGGATTAGTTTGTTAACTAACCTAAGACCTCTCACATATTTCCCTTGTAAGTCTTTGACCTTGTGATTTTTATAATTATGCCTACCCTTATATTGGAAGTTTAACCCTGAAAAGATTTTTTTTTTTTTTAATATATACAGCTGACTGTAACTTAGTAATGTATGACTATGGAGATGGTGGCAACACTTGTGTGAAACCTCATTGTTTGAATAACTATGTAGTCCATAGTTAGGATAACTAATTTAATTATTGAGTCATTATTCAACTCATTTGTGCTGTTTAGAAAATAAAGTAGAATTTTCTGTGGTAAAATCTTGAAGAATTTATGTTTTCTAGTGGGTATATCTAGAAAAACCACCAAAACCCAAAATCCAAAACCCAAAAACCAAAATCCAAAAAAAAAGAAAAAAAACAAACCCAAAATTCAGTCCTCACAGAGTAAGATTTAAAGGAATAGCCACATCTAGCTACAGTTATGTATTTTTGATTCTAATTTTCACCTATCAGTTGCTGAACGTGTTTTTAATGTATATGAAAAGATATTTTTAGCAGAGTAAATTGGAAACCCGCTGAATGAGAGAAAAAAATTCCAAATCTTATGTCTATTAGGCATTACTATCCAGAATATAGAAAGAACTTCTGAACACTCAAAAAAACCTAATAAACAAACAAACAAAAAAATCCTAATTTTAAAATGTATATCATCCTTGGACAAATGGCATAAATGTATTTTAAGTCAATTTTTTACATGAAGGGTTCTACTCTATTCTTTTGTTTGTGGACATTCAGTTTTCAAAGAACCATTTGTTGAAAAGACATAAAAAGATGTACAACATCAATAATAATGTAGGATATGCAAATGAAAACAGCAATAAGATGCCAACTCATAGTCATTAGGATGGCTACTATCAAAAACTAAACAAACAACAATAACAAGGACAAATTATACCAGGAATGTGGAGACAGTGAAACCACTGTACACTTTTGGTAGGAATGTAAAATGGTGTATAGCTACTGTGTAAAACAGTACAGTGGTTCCTGAAAAAATTAAAAATAAAATTACTCTATGATCTATGTATTCCACATTTGGATATATCTTTAAAGAATTGAAAGTAGAGTCTGGAAGAGATATTTGTACACCTATTTTTATAGGAGCATTACTCACAGTAGCTTAAATGTGAAAGCAATCCAAGTGTTCATAAATAAATGAATAAACAAAATGTGATATATGTGCAATGAAATATTATTCAGTCTTCAAAAGGAATAAGATTCAGACATATAATACAACATGGGTTAACTTGAGGACATTATGCTAAATGAAATTAGCCACAGTAGAAGAAAATACCGTATGATTCTGTTTATATGAGGTACTTAAAGTAGTTAAAACAATAGAGACAGGAAATAGAATGGCTGTAGCCAAGGGCTTCAGGGGGAAAAAGAAATTAAAAATTATTGTTTAGTGGGTACAGAGTTTCAGTTTTACAATATGAAAGAAATCTGGAGATAGTAGTGATAGCTTTGTAACACTATGAATATGCTTAATGCTACTCAACTGTATACTTAAAAGTCCTTAAGATAAATTTTAGGTTATTCATATTTTACTATAATTTAAAATATTTGTAACAATATGATAGGGAAACTTTTTGATTTTTTACTTGCCCTTACCCTTGCCTTACCTCCAAAAAATAAATCATTATGAGTAATACTTCATGATAATCGCTGGGCTTGAAGAAATGACTTCTTTTTCAAAGTTGGCTCTGAGAATGGGAAAAATTCTCTGCTGGACCCCTAACCCTTATAGAATTTTGCTGTAAATGCTCACAAAGTAAACTATGAATATTTTCTAGAATTAGAAGAAAGCATTCCAAAATAAAATTTAGCTTGATTATCAGAGGCAGCTCACAATAAAACTACAATAGACCTATATTTCAAGAAAATATTTAAGGGCTAAGGGAATGATGTGCCTATTCAAGTGGACAACACAGAGAAATTTGATGGAAGAATAATGCATGGTTATGATAATTACTATTTATTGAGTTCTTACTAATGACAAGAATAATGTTCAGCATTCTTTGTAAAATATCACAATTATTCACTTAGAAGTCTGTAATTCTGCCTATTTTAGAAACAAAGAATATGAGATTAAGAAAACTGACCAGTCACAAGCACAATAAGCCACCAAACAGATATTAAATCCATATCTATCCGAATCTAAATTCAAGAATCATAACACAAATAGGGATATTGAAATGGAACATAGTTGATGGATTAAAATAAAAATCATCTCACAAGACTATCTGAAGCTAAAATGGTCTAAAGCACAAATGAAACTGTAAAGCTAGTAGACTTCAGGAAGAAGTATAAATATATTGAAAATTGAGGTAGGGAGGGAAGGACTTTAAGCAGCAACTAATAGGTGAAAATTAGTATGAAAAATACATAACTGTACCTAGATGTGGCTATTCCTTTAAATCTTAGTCTGAGAGGTGTATCTCACTGCATTCCAGCAACAAATCCTACTTGATCATGGTGTGAAATCCTTTGTTGTTGTTGTTGTTTTTTATTATTTTTTATTTTTTTCTTTCATTTATTTATTTTTACATTTTTCCACATTTACTTTACATAGCAAAGAATTTTAGCTCATACTCCATAATTCTTGACAGTTTACAAACAACTTTCAAAATTTCAAAATACTGAATTTTAAAGATAATATTCAAAATATGTCTTATAATTTTGTATAATTTTATAACTCTATAACAACAGAAGCAGTATGGTTTCAAATATATATGTATATATATGTGTGTGTGCATATATATATATATTTAGAGTGCAGACACTCGGTATATATTAAGTGGGGACATACAATGCCTCTCCTTCATAGCATGGCTTGCTTCACTCAGCAGTAAGTCTTCCATATTCATCCACTTCCTTTCAAAAGCCATGGTTTTGTTGTTTTTTATGGATGAATAGTATTCCATTGAGTATATGTGCCACAGTTTTTCTAACCATTCATCAGTTCGTGGGCATTTAGGTTGTTTCCATGACTTAGCAATCGTGAAAAGTGCCGCAATAAACATCGATGTGCAAGCACTTTTTTGATTAAGTATTCTTCTGTCCTTCGGGTAGATACCAAGGAGTGGGATTGCTGGATCATATGGTAGTTCTATTTGTAGATTTTGGAGGAATCTCCAAATTGTTCTCCACAGTGGTTGGACCAATTTACAATCCCACCAGCAGTGTAAGAGAGTTCCCTTTTCACCACACCCCCTCCAGCACTTATCATTTTTTGTTTTTTTAATCTTAGACATTCTGACTGGGGTTAGGTGATATCTCATTGTTGTTTTGATCTGCATTTCTCTTACAATGAGGGATGTTGAGCATTTTTTCATATGCCATTTAGCTATTCATATGTCATCTTTAGAGAGTGGTTTTTTCAACTCATTCTCCCATCTTTTAATAGGATTGATTGTCTTTTCCCGGAACAGCTGCTTGAGTTCCTTGTGAATTCTGGTTATCAGTCCCTTGTCTGATACATAGTTTACAAAAATATTTTCCCATTCTGAGGGCTGTCTGTTCACACTAATCACTGTGTCTTTTGCCATGCAGAAACTTCTTAGTCTGATGTAATCCCACTTGTCTATTTTAGGGATCATAGACTGTGCGTTGGGAGTCTTATTTAAGAAGTTTTTCCCTACCCCAATGTCTCCCAGATTTTCCCCGGTGTTTTCTAGGAGCAATTTTATAGTTTGAGGTCTTAGATTTAGATCTTTGATCCACCTTGACTTTATTTTTGCCAGAGGTGAGAGGTAGGGGTTCAGATTCATCTTTCTGCAAGTGGAGATCAGTTTTCCCAGCACCATTTGCTGAAGAGGTTTTCCTTTTCCTGTAATGTTAAGGATTTTCATTCATCACCAATGCTTGTAAGGATATCGGTCTATAGGATTTTTGCTGTTGTTGTTTTTGTTTGGCTCCAGTATCAGGTTAATCCTGGCCTTATAGAATCACTCAGGAAGTATTCCATGCTTTTCAAATTTTTTTTGAGAAGTTTGAGAATTTACGTTCTCTTTTAAATTACTGGTAGAATTCATTAGTGAAGATACAGGGCTTTTCTTTTTCGGAAGGTTTTTGAATCCCAATTCAATCTCCTTATTAATTATAGGTCTGTTCAGATTTTCTATTTATTTATTGTTTAGCCTTGTTCAGTTTTTTGTTTCTAGGCATTTGTCTGTTACAACTAGCTTATCCAATTTGTTGACATACAGTTGCTAATAATTCTTTCTTACAATCTTCTTTGTTTCTGTAGAACTGGTAGTAATGGCCCCACTTTGTTTTTGATATTTGTAATTTGCGTCTTCTCTTTTATCCTTAGTACATTTATCTAAAGGTTTATCAATTTCATTGAATTTTTTCAAATAACCAAATTTTGGTTTTGTTCCTTTTATTATTTTTTATTACCAATTTTATTTATCTCTGCTATAATCTTAATTAATTCCCTTCTTTCTGTTAGTTTTTGGTTGATTTTTTATTTTTGTTTTTTTCTAGTTCTTTAAGTTGTGAAGTTAGGTTGCCAATTTGAGTTTATGTTTTGTTTTGTTTTCAAAATGTGACAGGGTGCATGGTCTGGTATACTTGAGGGAAAGAGAGAGAGAAAGAAAAAGAAAAAGAGAATTTTCCAGTAGGGCCTAGTCATGTGATAGTCATTTTTTCCAATACTCCGTCTGATCAGGATCCTGGCACACATACTTGTCCATACCTGTCATAAAGACAACGTGGAAGGACTCAAATGCCAGTCACCTATGTAGGATCTGGCTTCTTCTGCACAGTGGCTTACTTTTGCACTATGGGGCCACCTCTTTCTGTTTTTAAAAGTAAGCATTTATTTATAAATTTTCCCTTTAGCACTGCTTTTTCGGTTTTCTGGAATATTTGTTATGGGACAGAACTATTCTGTTTTTATTCATCTCTTTGTATTTTCTTATATCCGTTGTGATTTTGTTTTCAATCCATTATTTGTTTAAGAGTGTATTGCTTAATTTCTATAAGCCTATGAAATTTCCTGTTTCTTTTCATTTTTAGAGATAGGTTCTTGAAATGTTGTCCAGGCTGACCTTAAAATCATGATTCTCTCTCCTCAGCCTCCCAAGTCGCGGGACTATAGACATGCACCTCTGTACGTAGCTTCCTATTTTCCTGATACTGATTTTTAGCTTTATCTCCTTGTGGACAGAGAATATACTTTGATATCTATCCTAGTTCATTTTTGTACTGCTATAACACCACAGACAGTGTAATTTATAGTGAAAAGAAATTTATTTGGCTCCCAATTATGGAAGTTGGGAAGTCAAAGATCAAGTAGCTGTCATCTGGTGAGAGCATTCTCACTATAACATGGTAATGTATCACATGGGCAAGAGAGCACATGAGAGACGGTAAGAGGGGGCCAAATTTGTTAAATGAACCCACTCTTAAATTGAAGACACTACTGTCTTTATGAGGGGGAAGCTCTCATGATCTAAAAACTTTCCATTAGGTCCCTCCTGTTAACACCGTGCATTGGCGGGTAAGTTTCCAACACATGAACTTTTGGGGACACATTCATAACACAGAATTCTCTGCCTTTTTAAAATAAGGCAGATTTAATTTGTCCCCTAACATATGGCCTGTCCCATGTGCACTTGAGTGTATTTTGTCGTTGGATAGAGTATTCCATCTATCTGTTAAACCATTTATTGTCTTTGTATTACTGTGTAACGTGAATTTTACAGTATTCTGTACTTCATACATTTCCATTTCTATCCCCAACAAATATGCTTAGCAATTGATGTAATTTTTTTCTCTTTGCAGTGACTCTGTAACATACCTCCTTCTGTTTCTTCCTTCATGCACGTACTTCTCCATTATCAAGACTTAAAAACATAGTGCTTTTGGGACCAGCAGCAGGCATAATGGCTATGTTGTTGACCTACCATGTGTTCGACTGTGGTTCGAATCCCATACCTGGTGGCTTAAACTCACGCTGGACGCATGTGCGTGCGTGCCCAAGATCCCGAGAGGAGAATGGAGGAGAAGGGATTGCTGCGTGGCCATCCCCCTAGGGGGTGATTTCTTGCTTTCTGTCTCTGTCTTTCTGGCTAGTGCACACGCCCTATAGCCAAAACCTCTCCAAAGAAACAAAATAACAAAAAACACAAACAACATAGTGCATTTAAAACACCAATGAAGTTACTTCTTCATAATATCTAATTATATCACTCATTCAACCAATAATTTATTGTGTACTTACTCTCATGGCCATTTTATAGGGAGGACTCAATCTGGATCATATTAAATAAAACAGATGCTATTATTTTGTCTTTTATTTCATGTCAAATATTTTATAAAATATATATTTTTAAAGAATTAAGACCTCCAAGTAGGCCTAAGAAGTCATGGTTCTTAGCACTGGTTAATTTAGTTCATTTAGACAATTTGAGTTTTCCTACCTTCCTTGAAAGCTCAAAGGAAGACAATTTTGTCATGATAATATGACACTAACTTCTTTTTTGATAAGGGTATTAAGAGCAAGCCGTCT
Source organism: Tupaia tana (assembly GCA_026018925.1). Classification (NCBI taxonomy): domain Eukaryota; kingdom Metazoa; phylum Chordata; class Mammalia; order Scandentia; family Tupaiidae; genus Tupaia; species Tupaia tana. The sequence continues at coordinate 17,667,928 of JAKSZU010000020.1, read as the reverse complement.
GATGTACTCAGGGTTGGATAGCATGCCCTGATTTTTGTTGACTAGTGACCTCTAAAACTTATTACATTTGAGCCCACTTAATATCAAGTCACCTAATGGAAGCACATTTTTTTCCACCAAATCATTTTGTACTAATTCAGTACAATTTTGCCCATTTAATATCAATTGACACTAAACGATTTCCTGTGCAATGTCAATTGAAAATCACTGATTTCCTGCTAATACAGCACTTAGTGTCAATTTCTGTGTGCAGCAAAAGCATTTTTTCAATTAACTACACCATATAATTTTTTGTTTTTAGTTGTTTGCATGGACTGTCTGGTAAGAGTTTTGTGAAACAAAGACATAAGAAGGAGAAAAAGATGTTTTTCATTTCTGGCATTAAATAATTTAAATTTCATGATTTTATTTCCACCTATAGGAGGTGGAGTTGCTTATTAGAAAAATTTGAAATATATCAAACACTATGGTAGTAAATCGATGTTAGCAATAGAGAAGAGGATGTGGTTTCGGGTGACTTGTATACTGAGCTCTATGTAAAAAAATGGCTTCACTAGAAATAGTTTTATTAGTGCGTCCTCTCATAATTTGATTTAAAAAAGCCTACTATTGGAAGGACCAGCAGTTAGCGTAATGGCTATGTTGCTGACCTCCCATGTAGTCGACCGCAGTTCCAGTCCCAGACCCAGTGGCTTAAACTCACGCCGGGTGCGTGTGCGTGTGTGCCCAAGATCCCGAGAGGAGAATGGAGGAGAAGGGATTGCAGCGTGGCCATCCCCCCCTGGGGGGTGATTTCTCGCTTTCTGTCTGTCTCTCTGTTTCTGTCTGGCGAGCGCACATGCCCTATAGCAAAAATACCTACTATTGGATACTTATTAATGAAAATTGTTAATTTTTTGAAGGGGGATATGCTAACTTAAATATATTTATATACTCTTACTAGAAATGTGGAGCAACATTGCCTTCATTAGTTCATGAAAATTCAGAAAACTTTGGGCTGGCACAGCTAGAAGAATTACAGTAAACCTCTGTATTTTTGATTAGATAATATTGTTTTCTCACAAAGTACATTTATGTAATGCTCTGTACATTTCAACTATGTTTGATGGTGATTGGAGAAGGAAGAAATTGGGGTGGACCCTCTTTGTCCTAGAGAATTATGAAGAGAAATGTGTATATTTGAATAGAGACTTATTCAAAGCTATAAGTAAAATTTGTATATATTGATATTTATTAAATAATTAAGTTGTTTAGCCAAAGACATAGTAGGATAACTACTAGAATAATATGTGGCCTCTTCCCATTATAGAGTTCAGCATTTTATGAGTCAGAAGAAAGACCATAAATGAGAACTAATTGAAAAATGATAAACCTTAAGTGATAAATTGTGGGGCACAATCTGTAAGTGTATTTCTTTGGATTTTTAGAAAAATTAGTACATGCATGGGATTTTGTAGGGTGACTCACTGAACTTAATCCTGAGAAAGCTTTTGGTATGTCATGGAAAGGAGGGCAGAATGAACTCTCATTAGTCTTTTTTTCTTTTTTCAGTCTTCTTATACTATCTGATCTTATACTGTTTGGCTCCCTATTGAAATCAGCTCCATTTTTGAATAAATTTAATTAGAAAACACTTCAGCAGTAATTCAATGTAATATCTTTTGAATGTATACTACTTGACAGTTATAGTACTAGGAACTGGGCTTGCAGAAAAAAAAGTAAAGTATTGCCTTTCTCTTGAACTGTAATCATAGGTATGGAGTAATGCATACAAATAGATAATGTTAGCAATATGTAATACTAATTTGATGGTTTGCAAAAGCGTAGTTATAGATTAACAAAGGAAGGCACATATTCCATCTAGTAACTCTGTAAAACCTCTCTCATTGGAGATAAACAGAGGGGGAAAGTGAGAAAACACCTCTAAGGCGGCATGGCCATTCTGCAAACCTTTCTCCTCCATTCTCATTTTAGAATTTTGGGCATGCATACACATGTATCCAGTATGATTTTCAAGCCGTTGGGCCAAGGACTTCAACTGTGGTCAGTCATGTGGGAGTCCACTGCTTTAACCACCATGCCACCTGCTGGCCCCTCCTTAATTATTTTTATACGACATTGCTTTTCATTGCTACATGGCTTTTTAAAAATATGTTACAAGTAGTTTTTTTCTAAATTTAGTGTTTCACTTTAATTTTGTTTTTATTTGCTTTGTTGACCTTTCGCATTGTATGTTTCCTAATAATTGCATTTAAAAAAAATCTATTGCATTTTCCTTTGTGACTTCTGCCTTTGCTTTTATGCTTAGAAAGACCTTCTCCAGTCGAAGATAAAATTAAAATTTCTCATATATTTGCTTCTAGTTCTTTTATGGTTTCATTGTTTACATATAACTCTTTAAACCATCTGGAATTTTATTTTGATATACAGTGTGAGATAGGCTCTAAATTTACTCTGTTCTAAATATTTAACCAGTTGTCCCAGCACCATCAATTGAAAAATCTATGTTTTCCCCACTGATTTGAAATACATTATTTATCATATGCTAAATACTTAATCTACAAATGGGTTTGTTTCTAGCCTTTCTATTTGATTTCAAGTCTTTTTATTTTTTTTCATTTCTATCCATTTCTTATCCTTTACTGAGACTATGATATTAAAATTGTGGTTTTCTCAATCCAGTTTAAACCTAGAGTCACACTTTACTTATATTATTTTTTTATTTTAAAGGTTATTGGCTATTTTGGTTTACTTAATGTTTTATAAGAACTTCAAAGTAATTAAATTGAAGCTCGTCCATCACTGATCGGCCTTTAACTTCATTAACTTCTGATAAGGTTGACATACAATTTATCATTTATTTTGGGGAGAAATGATATATAATTTTGCCATCCGAAAGATGTCTTAGTATATTTAAGATATTTTTAGTGTTTCTTAGTAAAAATCTAGTTGTGTTCCATGTAGGTTCAATACTTTTCTTGTAGTGTTCATTTCTACATACTTTGTAGCTTATCATTAATAGTAATAGCTATGCTTTTTAAATGGCTGTTTGTGGTGCAGTGGAAAAGCTTTTAATTTGTTTTTGTAAATGAATGTAAACTTATTGACTTTTATTACTAGTTCTAATAGTTGCTTATTTTATTATCTTAGGTTTCTCTTGCAGAATTTGTCTCTCAGAATGGTGATAATTTTTGTTCATATTTATTGCTCAAACTTTTTGTTTTGGTATGTGTGTGGTATTGCAGTAGCTTCTGAATTACACTAGGTGCTAACAAGCATCTGTTTTTCTCTTGGCTTTAGTGGGAATACCTCTTATGCTTTTGTTACTGCATGCAGTGTCGACCATTTTCTTAGCTGGATATTTTTCATTTCATTGAAAGGGTTAATTCTAGCCATAGTTTAGGAAGAGTTTTAAAATCAAGATAGTGGTTGATTTTTATAAAATGCATTTTCTGCATTTATTCAAATTATTTTCTTCTCTGTCATTTTTAATGTATTCTATAAGTTTATTGTGTGATAAATAATATTAATAGCTAGCCAAATGGCAGACCATTTTAAAGTTTCTTTGTCACCATGAATTATTTTTAATATATTGTTATGTGAGCTTGCTAATATTTTATTTAGGTGATTCATGTCCTTATTTAGAAGCAAGTTGGTCTATATTAATATTGTCCAATGGGAATATAGCTTGAGTAAATGTGTAATTGAAAATTTTGCAACTGCGTTTTTTGTTGTTTGTTTTGTTTTGTTTTGTTTTTGCTGTAGGGTGTGGGTGTTCACCAAAGAGAGAGAGGGAAAAAGAGTGATAAGGCCAGAAATTAGCCACTAGGGTGCAGTTCCCTCTCCACCAGTTTCCTCTCTGGATTCTGGGCATGCACACATACGTCTGGTGTAATTCTCAAGCTGCTGGCTCCAGACTTATAGAATACAAGCGTATAGTCGGCCATCCAATACCTTATCTCTACACCACTTGCTGGCCCTAGTTACTACATTTTTTTTTTTTTTTTTGAGAGGTTTTCGCTATAGGGCGTGTGCGCTCGCCAGACAGACAGAGAGAGACAGAAAGCGACAAATCACCCCCCCAGGGGGGATGGTCACGCCACAATCCCTTCTCTTCTATTCTCCTCTCGGGATCTTGGGCACGCATGCACACGTGCCTGGCGTGAGTTTTAAGCCACCGGGTCCGGAACGCGAACCGTGGTCGACTACGTGGGAGTCCAGCGACATAGCCATTACGCTAACTGCTGGTTCCCGCTAGTTGCTACATTTTTAAAAAGTAAAAGGCCATAGGTCATATTATGTTTGGAAATATGTTTTATTTAAACCAATATAGGTAAAATCTTATCATTTCAACATGTGATAAATATGAAAATATTAATAAAATATTTCTGATTTTTTTGTAATAAGTTCTCAAAATCTAGTGCGTATTGTACAGTGTCATTCCATCTCAATTCAAAGAAGTCACATTACAGTGTTAGATATTGTCAACTTTAAATAAAAAAATCTGCTCAAAGTTTGTCAGGCAAGCAAAGAAGTTTAATTCAAGTGCCAAAGTTTAAGGATGCAACCTGGAGCATAAGCTTTAGAAAAAACTGCAACCAATGCTATAAAGTGGTGGAGTTGGGGTTTTCTTTTATAGGGAAAATGGGAGAAAAGGAGGGTTACAAAAGTTTATATTTCCCTAAGACTCACAACATTGGTTTCAAGAACATCACAAGTTTCTGACGTTTTACACATTTTTACATTTTGGTAACATAATTACAGGCAGGCCAGGAGAGAGATTACAATGAATATTATGGAGTCCGGTAACTTAGGATATTTTTTTTTTAAGAGGTTTTCGCTATAGGGCGCCTGCGCTCGCCAGGCAGAGATGGACAGAGAGACAGAAAGCGAGAAATCATCCCCCAGGGGGGATGGCCACGCCGCAATCCCTTCTCCTCCAGTCTCCTCTCGCGCCTGGCATGAGTTTTAAGCCACTGGTCAGGGACGCAAACCACTGTCGACTACGTGTGAGTCCAGGGACATAGCCATTACGCTAACTGCTGTTTCCCTAATTTAGGGTACTTTTACTTGAACTCTAGCTAGTCAGTGAATGTTTGTTTAGATGTGTCCATGCGCAAGGGGACCAGCAGTTAGCATAATGGCTATGTCGCTGGACTCCCACGTAGTCGACCGCGCTGTTCGCGTCCCGGACCCAGCTGCTTAGACTCACGCCAAGATCCCGAGAGGAGAATGGAGGAGAAGGGATTGCCGCGTAGCCATTCCCCCCTGGGGTGATTTCTCGCTTTCTATCTCTCTGTCTGTCTCTGTCTGTCTGGCGAGCGCACCCGCCCTATAGCAAAAACTCTCCAAAAAAAAAAAAAAAAAAAATGTGTCCATGCGCAATTATTTCAGACACGTCTAAGTGTAAGGTAACTGAATAATCTCTCTGAGACTGGTTTTGGCCTAACCAACTAATTTTTTTTTTCCAGACAGCTTTCTTTTTAATTTTTAGGGAGAGATTTTTGCTGTAGGGTGTGTGCACTCACCAGAGACAGACAGAAAGCAAAACATCACCCTCAGGATAGGGGTGTAGAGGGTGTGGTGAGTGCCATGCCATAATCCCTCTCCTCTCAGGATTTCGGGCAGGCACACACACCTGCCTTGCAAAAGTTTCAAGCCGCTGGGGCCAGGACTCAAACCGTGGATGGCCACTTGGGAGTCCAGCGATGCAACTGCCATGCCAATTGCTGGTCCTGACAGTTTTCTTTTCTTAAGGATTTACATTCGTTTGCATTTTTAGCACAAAGTCTAATTAGGTTTCCATGAATATAATCTCTAATGTCACAGCACAGAATATGTGAGTGAGTTTACAGGCCACGTAAATCCAGCCAGTTTGTGAGAGCTTCTTCCAAACTCCCTAAAAATTATAAAATCACAGTAAGCATAGCTGGTATTCTGAGTCTGCATACCTTTCAAGGCTTAATTAATTTCCATGGCCTTGCTGAAATTATTTTCTTTCTAGTGGCCATGTAGACTGTGTTGTGAAGTCATTTTATGAGGGTTATACCAGCCTCAGAAAATTAATTTGGATTTTTTTTTAAAATATGCTGTGGGTTTACTTGGGTACTTGCAAATTTAATGGAATTCAATTTTCCGTTTTAATTGAGCTTTAAGGAAATGTTGGTCAAAGGATATATAATTTCATTTAGATAGGAATAAGTTCAAGAGATATATTGTCCATATGGTAGCTATAGTTAGTTGTGTATTGTATTCTTGAAAAATACTGAGTGGATGTGAAGTATTCTCACTTCAAAAAAATGATGAATATGTAAGCTAATACATATGTTAATTAGCCAGATTTAGTCATTCGACAATGTATATACATTTCTAAACATCATTTTGTACATGGTAGTAAATATGTATGCTTTTATCTGTCAATTTAATAAAATGTTATGGAACTTACCCTTAAAACAAAATAACAAAACAAAGAAAATAATATATATTTTTCATGTAGAAAAATATATCTTTGATTATTTTGGTTATCGTTTATTTAATCAAGGAATACAGGAGAAAAGAATGGGAGAATTGTTAGTGTGAGGTACAAGGTCACAGGAGGTTTGTATTCCTGTCTTCAGGTAAAGGTGACTTGCATGTTTTGGTAAATAAAGAGCAGTATAGAGGAAGGCCATTCAAGATAAGAGAGATGTGATCACTGCTAAAGCAAAGTCCGTGAGACTCAGATATATTACAAAATCCAGTACAGTACTTAGATGGAGGGGTTAGACTTAAGCACAAGGGTATGATAGTGGGTTTGTAGATAAGTTGACGAGACTATGACATGCACTGTGTCCATCTGACTGTCACAGTAATTCTGTAATGTAGGTCTTACTATCGTACTTAACAATGAAGAACTTCAGTTTTAAAGATGTTGGAAGAACAATTAATTTTCAGAAAACTTTGGTGAAATGGGATCTGGAATTTATATATTTGAAACAAATGAATTATTTGTATATTGTAGGCAAAATTATTTCATACCACCAGGAGTAATTAGGGACAGATAGACTGACAGTAAGCACAGTAGAGTGAACACTCATTAATTTATACAAAGTGATGAGGGAAAATCGCCATAAACAATGCTAGTCAAATGAACTTTAACTTCAGTTTTCTTTAGCTTTATACTTCTTGCCTTGACCCCTAAATTGAAATGTTAACTGATTAAATTTTCCATAGATCCTTGAAATCTGTAAAATATTTCCATTCTTGGGTCTTTAATGTTTCTCAATAAATATCTCCAGATATTTAGATATAGTCCCGACTCTATAACATTCATTTGTATCACTGTGTTTTTCTGTTTATCCAATCTTGAATCCATTCACCTACGAAACTTTATTAAAGCAAATAATTTAGTTAGGCATTGTCTTAGTACTAGAATCAAAAATATAAAGAGAGTTCCTCTTATTTGTGCAAAAATTATTAATTAAATTATAATGACATATAATCTTTATAATATGGTTGAACCTATAAAATCTCATGTAATAGGAAAATTAAGAAATATTTTGTCAGACTGTTCACACAGATATTCAGCCTATAGACAAAAGTAATTTATTCTGATTTAAACCTTTCATTTCATAGCGATAACCCACATCCACATATTTGATTTTTTTTCCCCTAAAGATATTATATAATACATAGTCTGTTTTCTTAATAGGTATAATGTTGACCTTGTGACTCCATGAATTATTTTTTTGAAACATGTAAATAAATACATCTTTTTATTCCTATTATAGTGGGAATCATGCTTTTCCAACTAGAAAATAATCCCAGACTTTTTTATGTATCTGAAGTAAATCAAAGAATAAGGCAAACTTTCATAATTTAAATGAATGTGATTTCTATTTTGCTAATAGTAGTTACTAATGGGAACTACTACTACCAAAAGTAGTAATTACATTCAGTTGTATTTCCTTAGTAAGTATGTAGCACATTGAATTGTTTTAATAATAATAATAATAATAACAATATCAAGACACGTGATGGGAAGTTTTATATTGAATAGTTAATTCCTCTCTGTTGTGATTGAGGTATATCAGGAAGATCTTCCTAAATTTTATTTCCTTCCAGCATATTATGCAATTCTTGAAATTCACACCACTAGCAGCCTTATTTTTAAATGAAATGACTTGTTAAAATGCAAGAGAGATGTAATGTACATGCTTTACTCTTAATATCCACCCTGAGTTAATTCATGGGATTGTTTTTCCAACACATCTATCCAAGAATGGTACTTCAGGGAAAAATGGACTTACTTACAGGCGAATCATCATGTGGATAAAGAGGTGGGTCGCAAATAAAGGAAAAATCCAAGGAGTGATGTAGAGATCTATGAGTAGCAGATGCATCATGAGGACTGCAATCTGTTCTTATTCCAGTTATAGGCCTTAATAAATTATATTGCAGTTACATTCCTCTCTCCCTAGGTTCTAAGTTTTCCCATCTCAGAGAAGGCCTCATTCATCTTTTTATCAATAATGGTAATTAATTATGCTAAGCCTGGCCAATAGCTAGGATTCAGTTAAGCATTTATTTGATAAATAAAAGGGGAAAAAAATGGAAGCTAGGAGTTCAAGTTTACTATAAGGGGAAAAAAAGGGGAAAATCAAAAGAGAAATGCTGTATCAGCTCAGTTTTTTGCCTTTACCTACTTTATCTTCTGCCTATAGTAGCCTTTGATTTAGTTTTGCAGTCAGTGATAAGCTACAGAAACTTCCCAAGTACTATAAATTAGACTGTGTACCATAGTTAGGAACTCTATAGATAGCAAATATAAATGACTACTTTTATTTAAAAAAAATGTAGTAAAATATATTCCTTTCAAAGCTACTAGTCATTTAATGCTTGATTCAAAAAAGAGAGAAAGAAATATAACTTGGAAACATTAAATCCATATTGAACTTGTGTGATCAAACTAACTATGCTAGGAAATAAATGTTAGTAATGTTCTCATTGAAAAGAACAGTTGTTGCACTTCAGCATTATTTTTTCCCTCTGAGTCTATCAGTAGCATAATTTAAGAATCAGAAAGAGAGAGAGAAAAGAAAGTGAAAATATAGTATGAAATTTGGAGAAATTAAATGATGGGAAAAACAAAAATCTAAAGAAAACAGGAGGAAGAGTACGGAGTTAAAATTTGTGTTTTAATGCAAGATTATGTTAATTTTTAAATGAATGCTGTTCTCAGGAAGAAGGCAAGGACCTTCAACAGTTTTCAAAAACTTATGCAGCTTGGGAACCAGCAGTTAGCGTAATGGCTATGTTGCTGGACTCCCACGTAGTCGACCGACCGCGGTTCGTGTCCTGGACCCGGTGGCTTAAAACTCACGCCGGGCGCATGTGCGTACGTGCCCAGGATCCCGAGAGGAGAATGGAGAAGGGATTGCAGCGTGACCCCCCCCTCTGGGGGGTGATTTCTCGCTTTCTGTCTCTATGTCTCTCTCTGTCTGTCTGGCGAGCGCATGCGCCCTATAGCGAAAACCTCTCCAAAAAATAAAATCTTATGCAGCTCTTGCAAAATTTGGGTCTATATTGTCATGACAGCTTGGGAGTTGACTGGATCTTCTTACAGGTTTAGTCTCAATTCTGCCTGAAAACAAAACAGAACTCTGAGTTGTTGCCCAAAACTAAACCTCAACCTAGGTCATCTGTATAGAGAACATTCACATTTTATCATAAGAAGACCACAGAGTGCTATACATAAAGCAACTTTAGTATTAAAATGACTGAATGCTTTAACTATAATCACTGCATATGCAGGACTGAACACTCCATTGTTTGGAAGTATTCTGTGACTAAGGGTTTCATACTTGCATTTTAAAAAAATTTGGGACCAGCAGTTGGTATAATGTCTATGTCACTGGACTCCCATGTAGTCGACCACAGTTTGAGTCCTGGACCTGGTGGCTTAAACTCATGCCGAGTGCATGTGTGTGCATGCCCAAGATCCCTAGAAGAGAATGGAGGAGAAGGGATTGTAGTGTGGCCATCCCCCCTGGGTGATTGCTCGCTTTCTGTCTCTCTTTCTCTCTCTGTCTTTCTGGTGAGCGCATGTGCCCTATAGCAAAAAACTAAAAAACAAAAAAGTTAAAAATAATTAATTTTTTGTAAGGAAGCATGTTTCATAGACCTCATTAGAGCTATTTGGGAAGTTAGGTGGCAAAATTTGACATCAATGCTCAGAAACAAATATTTATGCATGTTTCATGTCCTAAGGTTGTGTTTCTTTTCTTTGTTCAATTTTGTACACGTGTAAAGAAAAGACTCAAAACAAGAAGGTCTTTTATTTGCCATAGTCCCCTTCCTTGGGTGCCATTTCTTTTACTGTTCAGAGATGAAAATTCTGTGTACCTCACACAGAACACTCAGTTTTTCTTTTGCTCTATTTTAAAGGCCATAATATTTCTTGACACTTATTTATAGTATAAGTTTGAAATAAGATTTTTTTATTTGCTTACATTTTTTCTGGAAGGCTTCTCTAAATTTTTGGCAAAAGATATTTGGCTGTAATTGGTCACATTTATCTGTCTTCATTTCAAGGATCTCCATGGTACTGAAATTTCCGTTTAAGGAATTTGAAGAATGTTCAATTATATATAGTTCATGCAACTTATTTATACTTACCCCCTTCTACAAGTCAGCCGTTTGTTTCCAACAGGGTTGTTAAAATCTGTACGCACTTGCATGTTTATGTTTGTGTGTGTTTATGAAGGAGAACCAGTGAGAGGTAGAAAGTAGGCCCGTCAAAGGAGAAGGACTTTTATCTTGAAGAATTTGTTTTAAATTCTTCACTTTTAAATGGAAGCTTTTTTTTTAAAGAGATTTTTGCCCTAGGGCATGTATGCTTACTGGAAAGAGAGAGAAAAGTGAGAGGGAAAGTGAGAAATGACCCTCCAGGGGGATGGCCACTGCAATCCCTTGTCCTTCATTGTCCTCCTGGGACCTTGGGCATGCATGCACACATGCCTGGAGTGATTTTCAAGAGTCCAGGCCTGGCACTTGAACCGTGGTTGGCTATGTGGGAGTCCAGCGACATAACTACTATGCCATCTGTATCTGTATTTGGTCCCTCAACTGGGCACATTTTTAAAAAAGGGTTGATACACCATAATTGAAACTAACTTAAATACAAATTTCCACCTATTGGGTTCATTCCTGCTGTTATTTGAAAATTGGGTTACTATCTGCATAAATTTTATATCCCCAAATATTTAATAAATCAGAATCTAATTTTTTCTTTATTACCTCAGAAATTATATATGTGTTTGAAAGCCAAACAGTTCATATCTAACTGCATATTTAGTTGCTATTACTATTTCAAATTTGGAAAGCATAATTTTAAATAAGCTATTTATAAAGAACTGAAATGATCATAACATACCTAATGCTAGGTGCTTATGTCTTGTCTCACATAATGCTCTGAACATCTCTTGGCATTAAAATAATTAACCTCAGTTTATGGAAGATGAAATAAAGGCCCAGAGAGAGAGAGAGTATGTAACAACTAAGGTGATTCAAGATTTACTGACAAATCTGTCTGTTGGCTTCTCTCCATCTCTACTGCTGCCTTCTTATTGGCAATCACTATTAACTTCATCCTGGACCATTCATTGAATTAGCTTTCTACCTGAACTCCTCACTGACTGCCTTGTTGCCTCTAATCTGTTCTGCACCAGAAGAAGATTTGTTCTTGGATTATGCCATACTTCAGGAGCTTCCAGTATCACTTAGAGTAGAATTCTGTAAGATCTGTCTCCATTTCTCTTCAACCTCATCTCAATTCACTCTTCTTTTAGCCATGGTCTCTTATGCATATTGATGTTCTTTTTGTTCCTAGATATTGCCAAATGCTTTTCTACTTTGGAGACTTCATACATGTTGTTCTCTGCCCTGGCTTTCTGAATCACAGACTCCTTTTCATCCTTGAAGTTTCAGCTAAAATACCACCACTTAATATGTCATCCTGTGCTCCTTATCTTTGCTTTTTCACTTTAGTCTGTTCTCACATTAAGTAGGTATAATTATAAAATCTATTCACTTGGCAATGTATATTTCCTTCTTTAAAAATTTTATATCTTGTTGTTGTCCTTTAGTAATGTTTGACATATGTAAAATGATGATTTTATTTCCCTTGAACATTATAACATTATATAACCTTTTTCTTTGTGGCCAACCCAAAATGTGTTGTGACACAAATTATCTTAAATAATCATAAAATCACACATCATGGAGCTGAAGGACACCTCCCAAACCATTTATTCCCATCACCCATCTGGGCCCTGAGCCTTCTCTATGGAATCGCCATCAAGTGGTCATTGAGACATCCGGAGACTGATGAACTAAGTACGTTATAACATCTTTCAAGTCAGAACATGGTTCTGTGTGTGTGTTTGTGTGTGTGTGTGTGTGTGTTTTGTTCTTGTTGCTGTTTTTTGTCAAAGGACACAGACTCACTAGAGAGAGACAGAGAAACGCAGAGAGGGAGGGAGAAAGCATTCCACAATGGGGTGTAATCATGGTGCAGATCCCTTACATTTCTTCATCTACCAAGGTTTTAGACAGGCACACATACATGCCTTGCATATTTTCAAGCCACCAGGGCTGGAATTTGAAACGTAAGGTCAGTCATGTAGGATCTGGCATCCTTAACCATCAGGGTATAGGCCAACTCCACCTGTAGCTCTTAATGTATTTTTAGTAGCCTGTTATTTTGTTTAGAGTTTTAGAAATTATTGATAATACATTCCAAGTGTCTTCTGTCCACTGAATTTTTACTATTTATAGCTATGTACAACATAATGAAGATTTGGTCTTCAATTGATGGCACATATGTCATGACTGCCTAAGGAGCATATAGGCTGTACTATATAGCTTAAGTGTGTAGTAGGCTGTACCATATAGGTTTGTGTAAGTGCACTCTATGATGTTTGCACATCAATGAAATCATCTATCAATGCACTTCTTAGAGTGTATCTCGTTAAGCAACACATGACTATATTCTCTTAGACTTATTTGAAATCTTTTCTGTGTAACCTGATTTTATTTATTTTATTATTATTATTTTTACTTTGAAGTTCAGAGTATTTTTTTTTAATGAATTACTATAGCAATACAATAGAGTTTCTTTTAGGTTCAGTCTTTTAGATTGTTAATGATGAGACTAGGAATATATGGATTTTTTTCCTGCAAAGTATTTCCCTCTATATTTCTATTCATTTGTCATTGTGCCAATTCTGTTCTTTAATAGTGACTGTATTTATATCAGAGTCAGTGTAATGTTTTAAGTAAAAATCTGTAATCCATTAATTTTATTTTCCTTTTAATTTTTGTAAAATCATATCATTTTATTGATAAAAACTTATGAAATAACATTTATGACCTCAACTAATTCTGTAAATATTTTTATATGTATTTTATCTTCAGTTTACCCATTAAGGCTTATTAATTTTGAGTAAAAGTGGAACACCATTTTCTGAAGAAAAGTAACATAAAACATAATGAAAAGAAAATTAGATAATATTTAAAATATACCATGTGTGTTTTGAGTGTCATCACATTTCTATTTTCTAGAACTTTGCTAACTCACACTAAGCAGTTTAGCAAATACTTATTCAACCCTTTTTCTGTGTTCTATTATTTATTCCTATTTTATACCTATTTCTTCATCCTTTTCTTCCATGAGAGCTCTTTTTTCCTGGCATAAACGCACAAGTCTCTACCATTTAATATCTTTCTAAAAAATGAAAAAAGAAAAAATTATTCTCAATATTTCATGTGTTGCCGTGTTCTTCTCTCTTATTTCTATTCAAAACTTTGGAATGCATTTCTGATCTCTCATCCTTTCTACAGCCCATTGAAAACTAACTTATGACTTTAAAACAAATTTTAAATTCTTACCAAGGTCATCTAGCTTATGATCAAATCCAGGAGAATATATTTGTTCACACTTTTCATTTTTAACATTTTTGACAACTTCTTTCTATTAAAACCTGTAGTCCTATAATTTTTATGATACTATTTGGCTTTTCTCCTGACTTTTGTTCTTCCTTTGACAGCTGTTACTCTTCCTGCCCCTACATGTTGGTTCTTCTTTTTTTAGCACTCTCTTGATCTCACATCTTACTTCTTGGATGATTAAGTTCACTTGTACATTTCAACCATTGTCTTTATTAGGATGGCTTTCAGATCTGTAGTTGCGGCCAGTATCTCAGCTCTTCTATATCTTTCCAGGCATGTACACTAACTATTGGCTTTCTTAACCCAATACTCCTTAGGTACTTCAACCTAACACATTTCAAATTGTACTTTAGATCTTCACTCTAAAATGTGACATTGATACCAGCAGATGGTACAATGTTTACTTTGCTGGACTCCCATGTAGTCAACTATGGTTTGAGTCCCAGACCTGGTGGCTTAAAACTCATGCCAAGCACATGTATGTGTGTGTGTGCCCAAAATCCTGAGAGGAGAATGGAGGGGAAGGTATTACAGAGTGACCATCTCCCTTGGGTGGGGGAGGGTGATTCCTCACTTTCCGTCTCTCTGTCTCTGTCTCTCTGACATTAGTATGTACGCTACAACAAAAATCACTATAAAAAATATTAAAATAAAATAAATTGTGACATTTCTCCTTTTCTTCCCACCTCTGAATGGTACCACCAACTACTAAGATGGTTTGGAAGAACTATGCTAGGGATTAAAGTCAGGTTAGGAGATAATTTATGTATCAGTTGGGCTTGGTCACTTGACAGTAATGTGCTGCTCAAGTGAAGCTGGATACATATGGAAGATTGCAGGTTCAATTCCTCAGTTGACCTGTCTGTGCATGGGATGCATGCCCATGATTCTGGCCATCAGAGAAGACTGGAATTGTGGGAGAATTACAGTGAAAAACCCTGTTAATGGTGTATACCTTTTTCTCTTTTTGGTCTCGCTTATGAAAGAAAAAAAACTTAAAAAATCGAATGTCTTTATTTGATGAAATGTATCATTGTTCTACTAATAGTAGAAAAATAATCATAAGAATGCTCCTGATAATAAGTAGATAAAACATAAAAGACATTTCACTTTTTTGTAGGTAACATTGAACAGTGTTTGAGAGATCTGAGGGTCCTTGGGAAGTCTAAAAATGCCAAACATTCTTTTTACATAGAAGCAACAGTCCTAGAGATGGAAGATGACTATCTAGTATAAAAGTAAATTAATAAATGGGCATAGATAAGATCTCAATTCACTTCTGAATTTTTTTAATATCTTCTTGATATTAGAAATAAGTAACTCCTCCTTGCCTCTGATGTACGTGATGACGCTTTTATTTTTCATGAGGAATAAATGAAGACATAAAGATATAGGCAGCAGAGTCTAAACTCTAAGCCAAGTATATCTGTAATATAAGTGTGCAAGTTTAAGTATATGAATATATGTCTTTTGACAATTTCTGTTGGATTATTTTTATTTTTTCTTTAATGTTTGTTTTTTTTGCATTATGTTTTAATCTGAATGCATTCCTCAATATTTATTTATTTATTTATTTATTTATTTATTTTTTTTGGAGAGGTTTTTCGCTATAGGGCGCGTGCGCTCGCCAGACAGAGAGAGAGAGAGACATAGAGACAGAAAGCGAGAAATCACCCCCCAGGGAGGATGGTCACGCCGCAATCCCTTCTCCTCCATTCTCCTCTCGGGATCTTGGGCACGCACGCACACGCGCCCGGCGTGAGTTTTAAGCCACCGGGTCCGGGACGCGAACCGCAGTCGACTATGTGGGAGTCCAGCGACATAGCCATTACGCTAACTGCTGGTTCCCCTCAATATTTTTTTATGCCACACACTCTTCTGTACTATTTTTCCATAGTTATTTCATCTAATGTGAAATGTACAAATCACTATGTAGCTCTTAATCTATATGCTTAAAAAATTTGTAGATGAAAGCTTTTTGCTGCTTTTCTCACTTCATCTGAATCTAGTCTGATCTATCCTTTGAGCTTTTTCACAGGACTAAAATTTTGCTTTGCCAAAGCCAAAAAGTCCAGATGCTACCTGTTTGTCTCTTCTCCCCACCTTGTTTTCTCATCACCTTTCAGGCAGTGAGGTTAAATCAGCTAAAATAGTTGGGCTCTGCTATTACAATATTATTCTAGAGCTGGCTTGTTAGGACTACATATGCACATGGTCACGTGACTCTTCAGCTTCCTCTTTCCTCAGGGGACTGAGTATTATTTATTTATTTTTATTTTTATTTGATTTCTACTAAGTGCCTATTTATTAGAAAAGGTATTAGCTTTTTTTTTTGGAGAGGTTTTTCGCTATAGGGCACGTGCGCTCGCCTGACAGACAGAGAGAGACATAGAGACAAAAAGCGAGAAATCACCCCCCAGGGGGGATGGTCACGCCGCAATCCCTTCTCCTCCATTCTCCTCCATTCTCCTCTCGGGATCTTGGGCACGCACGCACACGCGCCCTGCGTGAGTTTTTTTTTTTTTTTTTTTTTTTTTTTTTTTTTGAGAGGTTTTTTGCTATAGGGCGCGTGCGCTCGCCAGACAGACAGAGAGAGACATAGAGACAGAAAGCGAGAAATCACCCCCCGGGGGGATGGTCACGCCGCAATCCCTTCTCCTCCATTCTCCTCTCGGGATCTTGGGCATGCACGCACATGCGCCCGGCGTGAGTTGTAAGCCACCGGGTCCGAGACGCGAACCGCGGTCGACTACGTGGGAGTCCAGCGACATAGCCATTACGCTAACTGCTGGTTCCCACCCTGCGTGAGTTTTAAGCCACCGGGTCCGAGATGCGAACCGCGGTCGACTACGTGGGAGTCCAGCGACATAGCCATTACGCTAACTGCTGGTTCCCAAGGTATTAGCTTTCATAAATCATCATGATTCTGCCTTTTCTATTTGAAGTTGTCACACTTCTCAGTAAATGTTTCACTAAATTGGGGCTAAAATTTTTTTGTTTGATTTTGTACAATTTATTTTTTTAAAAAAAATGATTTCTGGTAGGAGAGAATGTTGAAAATTAAGTTACATTAATTCTATCTCTCTGTACCAGGCTGCCACTTTTCTAAATTCATGGAGGACAGTTGTAGTCCTTCTTCTTACTGTGTGTAGCTAGCAATTTGGGTGGAGATGGAGGCTGAGAAAAATTCTGTCAGAGACCATATTATTTTTATTTTGAAAATAATGAAATACAGTATATATCTATGTGTATTTTCATTTAAACAGTTTATTATGTAAACATCAAATTTAAACAAAAGAAGAATGACATCATAAATCCCTATGTGTACCACCACTCAGCTATAGTCATTATCAATAACTGTCCAGTTGGACATATATCCAGTTATTTTAGCAACTTCAAAATGCCATTCAATTCCATTAATAAAAAAGTCAATATTTCAGATATAGTTTAAAAAGTTTTTTCCCTTGTCCTAAGAGATTTGTACAGAAATTCTCCTTACTGACTTTCTATAAATTAGATTATCACCATGATTCATCTGTAGTGAATTTTATAACTTTAATCAGAAAACCCAGAAAGGTGGAGGATCAGAGAGCATTTACAAAGTTTAAACCTCTTTGCCTCCTTAGGTCCTGGTCTGCTGTTTTTTTTTTTTGTTTGTTTTTTTTTTTACTTTATTTTTTATACATTAAAGTGTATATACAAATTGATATACTTCAGTGATTAGTTATTGGAATTTTTCTGTGACTCATACAGTGTTCTTTTTTTTTTAAGACACGAGATTTTCACTACAGGGCATGTGCACTCACCAGAGAGACAGAAAATGAGAAACCACCACCACCCTGGGGGGTGACCACACTGCAGTCCGTTCTCCATTCTCTCATTCTCTTCTCAGGATTTTGGGCACACATTCACACACGCCCAACCTGAGTTTCAAGCCGCTGGGTCCAGCATTCGAACTGGTTCCCATGGTTGACTGTGGGAATCCAACGACTTAACCATTTCGCCATCTGCTGGTCCCGAATCATACGGTTTTCCAGGATTCTAGTCAACTAGGTGATGTAGGCAGTGAACCAAAAAAAAAAAAAAAAAAATAGAGTTCTTACCGAGCTCATAGGCTAATATTTTACATGAAGGGCTTACTCTACAGTTCAAAGTGTATGTTTTTCAAAGAATCTGTTACTCAATTTTTTTTTTGTCTCTTTACTTTGTTTTACATTTGATATTTTTTCTCATTCCAACATTGTCTTAAGCATCACATCAGGGAGACTGACAGGACAACACAATTTCTTTATTGTATTGCCTTACTTAAAAACTTACCGATACTCTGTCACTTTACAAGAACCTGAGAAAAACCATATTGGTTAAAAACCTTATTGGTTGTTTTAATCATATCATATGGTTCTGTTATGAGGAAACAGCATGGAATGAGCAGGGAAAATTAAACCATAGCTATATTTGTTTACCTGCTTTGTGATAGGTTTCAGATGTCCTACACACTATTACAGATAGAAATCACTGGTTATTATTTTACTGCATGTTTAATTGGAATATGAATAATTACATATTCATATTCCAATGAATAGTTACAAAAAGAAATATAGATCAGGATAGTCTACATTTGCTAAGGTAAAAATATGGCTTAAACATAAGGTATGTTTTGTGCACAAACAAACATACTGTTTCCTTACCATGCAATAGGTATGGGAAGATATTCGGAAAAGGTTGTGGTATAAAACAGTAGTTTAAGATGGTAATCTTATTTCTGTTAGGTCAACAAAAAAGAAAAAATACGTTGTCACAGAGAAATGTGTTTTTTTTTAAAGAATTATTTTATTTATCTTTATTTGTTTATTCATTTTAATTTGACCAGAGAGGGATAGAATGAGAGAGAGAGAAAAGAGAGTGAGAGGGAGAGAAAGTGAAAAAGTAAGATCTGGAACTTGAACCACAGTTGGCCATATGGGAGTCCAGAGCCCTTAACCACCATGCCACCTGCCAGCCCAATAAATGCAAATTGAACTACCTATTAAGGAAGCAAGGAAATGTTTTGATTAATGCTTTCCCAGGATTTCTTTCATATTAATTGTTTTATTTTTCTTCCCTAGAGAGATTTTTGCTATAGGTCATATGTATTTGCCAGAGAGACAGAAAGAGACAGAGAGACAGAAAGCAAGAAATTACCACCCAGGAAGAATGGCCATGCCACAATCCCTTCTTCTCCATCCTCCTCTGGAGATTTTTGGAATACACATACACGCTCCCAGCATGAGTTTTAAGCTACTGGGCCTAGGACTTGAACTGCAGTCAACTATGTGGGAGTCCAGCAAGGTAACCACTACATCATCTGCTGGTCCCCATATTAAGTGTTTTTAAATTTTAAATTATGTACTATCACATTTATATTTTCATCAGTTTTATAATCTCTTTAACAAATATGTATTGAGCAAATTGTATTTTTATAGACATAGTGTTGGAATTTGGAGATACATTGGTGATGAAATGGAGCATGGCTCATGGAGCTTGAAGTCTAAATTGAGATAGAAGCACACACATACATATATATATATATATATATATATATTCATATATATTCACATACACACACACACACATGAACACACTAAAAAAAATAAAACTAAGTATGTGAATATTTACTTTCTGGTAATTCTATAAACTGTGGCTGGTTTTGTACCAGCAAGAAGTACCCAATCATTGAAATTTAATTTCAGTGAATTTTTCTAAATTTAAACCTGTTTATGCCGAAGGATTTTAAAGCTGTGGTTGTTGGATTTTTGTTCGTTTTTTAACTTGCTCTTAAAGTTTCAATTACAGATTGAATTATTGCTGATTTGTATCCATAAAAGTTACTGGGACTTCTTTGTAAAATGTTTATATGTCTAATATTTTGCTATTAAAGTAGGTTGAAAGATAATTTGGGGTCAGCATGTAGCATGATGGTTAGGTGGCCGACTACCCAGTGTGAGTTCCAGACCTGGCAGCTTGATACACATGCTAAGTGCATGTGTGGGTGCCCCAAATCCTGAAAGGAATGGAGAGAGGAGAAGGGACTGCATCCTGATCGCTCCCCATTGGGGGTGCCTTCTCATTTTCCCTCTCTCTAAGAGAGATGCCTTTGGTGAAATTAAAAAGAAAGAAAGAAAGATGCCTCAGTTGTCTGGAATTTATGCCACCAAGGGAAAGCAGTGATTAGTCAGTTAAAAGCATTAAATCTTAGGGTTAATCATGTTCTGTCAGAGTATCATTACTGTCCTTTGAATGAGCAAAAAAAATGTTAAGTTAGAAAATTTTTATGAAGTTGAAATTAACCAGAGACTATAAAGGAAAGTAATTTCAGCAAGATTATTTATGTCCTCAATCAAAGTTTTATAAAACAAACAAGACAAAAAAGGTGTATATGTAGCATCTTTTTTTTTTTTTTTTTAAAGATAATTCTTTCTATCCTTTGTTCTTTGATCTCCACATGAGCGGAGGCACATAAGTGGCAATGGGGCCAAGGGTGCTAGATGTCTTGGCATTCATTAACTATGGCAATTAGCACCGTTTAGATTGATATATTTCCAAGATGAGAGCATGACTTGGACCAGGCAAACAAAAAATGATGGCATTTATGAAAGTGGAATAACATTGACCAAAAAGAAACAAAAAGGAAACAGCACTCACCTTTAAAAACTTAGAATATTTGATAAATTGATTATATGATAAGACTGTTTCAACATAACTACAATTCCCTAAAGTCTTATTAATGCTTCAGTAGCATTAAAGGGAAATGAAAAGACACTGGGGCACTCTGCTTTAATAGCTTACTGGCTTGAACCCTGATACATAATGTTCTTATAATAGTTTATGGGTGACTGCAGTAAATTGGTAGTGAATGTTTTCCATTTTTTGGCTCTTCATATCAGATCTGCTGTTAGAGAACATTTTGTTCTGAGAACATTATGAAGGCAATTGATCTAGTTTAAAAGTTGCTTGACAATTTTAATGTAGTGTTAACTTTTCTCCCTTCTAGAGAGTATGATTTTTGTCCTTTGTTGTTGAGGTCAAATTATAGTTAGTTTGGACTTGAGCAGTTTGCTCAGTTAGACTTCACCTGCCCTTATTAAATATTTTGTAAGTATTGCCCTAAAAAAAGAAAAAAATGTATTTCTTATACCCTTAAAAATATTTAATAGCAGTTTTAATCTGTCCTTCTTGTTGACAGAGACAATTTTAGATAGATTAATTTTTAACCTAAATAGTTTGTTGACAAATACTTATGATGATATTCAAGGGTTATATTTGCTATAAAAAGAAAATTATGAAGCACCAAATGCACTTACAGTATTTTAAATAAAATGAGGTTGAGAATTGCTAGAGACTTTGTGCACTGAATTATCTAATATGGGGTTCCCCGAGGCATTCGGTGCATGCCCTATCTGTGTTTTAGTTTTTCTAGCAACAGATATTCATGCTGTATATGCAATAAAAATAGGAAATTATAGATTTAATAGAAATGGTCTCAATAATTGACATTAGACCCATGGAAAAGGAGAGGATATCTGAGTACTTACTCATATTTTCAGTCCTTGGTGTGCCTAGGAACATGTATTTCACATAAGTTATACTACAAAATTAATGGACTAAGGGCAGAAAGGGAATTGGGAGAAACGTGAAATAAAGTCTGGGTCTATACTCAATACGGGTGGAAGATATTTGAGGAACATCCTGGCAACAAAGTGCAGCCTCTTTCTACTAAGGTACAGGTATCCAAGAGTGTAGTAAGAATCAGTATAGTTACACAAAACTGTAAAGGATATCTTGGTCAGACAGAGAGCTCTGATGAAGTGACATCCTGAATCTGTAAAAAGACAAACTTAGCAAATTAGGAAAAAAAAAAAAAAAAAAGTATGCAGAGAGGAGCTAGAAATAATTAGCAAAGAAATAAAACGCCTCAACAAAAATAAGACCAACAGAAATTCAGGAAATGTCAGTGCAGAACAGCCCAGCTGACAAAAAAGGATTTTCAGGTTGTGTGTGCAAGGAGCAGACAGCATGATTAGAAGTATAGTATTAGCTCTTTGCTGTGAGACTTGAAGGGCAAGACAGTCCTGGGCAGCACAACTCCGCAAGGGAATTAGTTACACGGAAGCAAGGAGCTGAAAGCCAAATGCCTTGAGCCACCTCAAGTAACCATCTCTTATGTAATCCATTTCCTTTAGTGTCCTATTGCTTATGTGAAAAAAGAGATAAATTATATTTTAAAAGTGATGTCAGTGAGCATAGTTATGCTGCAGCTATGAATTATTAAAAATAATACTAATAACAGCCAATCAACACAGTCAATTTAGACCCAGTATTTTAAAAACACTTCAAAATGTTTTGTTAAATCCCATGAAAGTAGTTTCAATGACAAAGGTTTCAGATCTTTGCAAATGATAATGAATTCAGAGACATATAATGGGAGACACTGTAGTCAGGTCTAGACAGATTTAGATAAATTAATGACCCAACTAGTTGATGGCAGCCACTGCCTTTAACTTTGAGTAAAGAAATCTTAAAAGCAGTTCAATGAAGAGATATTTTCTTTCTTTTCCTCTTTAAAACATTTAATTGTCTTTTTTAAGGATGTTAAAGAAAAGATGAAATCTAGAGACCTCATTGTACTATACTCATTATATTCTCTCTCTTACGTTATAGTAAATCTAGGTTGGCCCTTCATATTTATTCATATCTTTCTTTAAATAAACACAGTGTTCACATAATGTATATACTCTCTTTATGCACACACACACATATACACACACTTGTCCATTTATGCTTATATTGTAAGTTTAAAAAAATTCTGAGATTTTTGGGGTGGATTGATTTTATATCAAGTAGTTTTATTAAAAATAAAAGATATCCTTTCTATTAAGCAGAACTTTCTTTAATATAGTATGACTTTATATGATTGGAAGTCGTATTGGTTATAGAATTCTTAGTTACTTTAAATTCGTATAGATTGTGAAATGGAATAAAGGGCAAGATGCAGTCATGAACTGCAGCTTTTTCATCTCTCAGATATTTCTTTAATTCATTCTTTACATTAATGGACAATTTTCATCTTCAGACAAAAATCTACTTTAAATGTTATGTGCTGCTTGAATTTTCCCACCCAATTACGGAATGCCGTTTTTAATTTAGAGAACTTTTTTTAAAGGGGATTCTTTAACTCTTCTTTTCCTGGACAATAGCTTGCATGGGTACAAAGAACTTGATTTTTGAACTTGGCATATAATATTATTGATATTTTCATTGAAGTCAGGCCTAAACATATGCTAAACTTGATTTGAAGTTTAACAGTGAAAACAAGAGCAATCTTACTGTAAAAGTACTATAGTTTTGGAATGAGTTTACTGTAAAGTTGGGAATAGTATATGTATTACTCATTATTTCATATAGAGATATATTTATCTCTATTGTGTGTGAGCTTGTATATGTGTATGTATACATTTACATCCAATGAAGTAAGTTTATTTTAAAAACTCTATACCTGGTCCAGCTGCAGTGATGTATGCTTCTAAGACACTGTCACAAGCTGAGCACACATGGGAGGCCCAGATTCAATTCCCAGTCCTAGCTAAAGTCCTGGTGCAGTGCGTGAGCCTGTAATCCTAGCTATTCAGAAAGACCCAGGCAGAATGTTGTAAACTCCAGTCTGGTTTGAGTAACATAGTAACACCTTATCTAAAGACAATCTGGGCATGGTGGTGTGCACTAGTAGTTCTGTCTGGGAGGCTGAGGCAGTAGGACTGTGATATGGTGAGATCTTGTCTTAAACAACAATAATCACAACAAATAAAACCAACACTACACATATACAATATTAAAATTATTATTAAATATTTTTCTGTTGTGATGCTACTTAATGATCTACTATATTATGACAATTTTGTTTTAAAAATTTTAATCTTAATTAATTAACTAATTAATTAATTAATTTAAATTTGACCAGAGATGGACAGAGAGAGAGAGAGAGTGAGAAAGCAAGTTGCCAGGTCCATGACTTGTACCGTGTCAACCATGTAGGAGTCCAGTGCCCTTAACCACCACGGCCCACCAGCCAGCCACTAAAAATTTGTATTTAATGAATGAAAAACTAACCAGACATAAATCTTTTCTAAAATGAGTGTGTTTGTTTTATGCTGTACAAACAGATCTGTAAAAAAGGTTAATTCCATTATCTTTTTTGATTTGCCACCAACAATTTCTGCCTTTATAATTCAGTCTACTCTCCACACTCAAAAAAAGTCACCATTACTTAAAGTAGTTGTATTCTTTTTTTTTGGAGAGGTTTTGGCTATAGGGCGTGTGTGCTAGCCAGAAGGACAGAGAGAGACAGAGAGATAGAAAGTGAGAAATCACGGGGAACCAGCAGTTAGCGTAATGGCTATGTCGCTGGACTCCCATGTAGTCGACCGCGGTTCACGTCCCAGACCCGATGGCTTAAACTCATGCCGGGCGCGTGTGCGTGTGTGCCCAAGATCCCGAGAGGAGAATGGAGGAGAAGGGATTGCAGCTTGGCCATCCACCCTGGGGGGTGATTTCTCACTTTCTGTCTCTCTGTCTCTCTCTGTCTTTCTGGTGAGTGCACGCGCCCTATAGCTAAAACAACAACAACAACAAAACAACATAAAAACACAAACAAACAAACAAAAAAAACTCTCAAAAAAAGAAAAAAAAAAAAAAGAAAGTGAGAAATCACACCCCAGGGGGGATGGCCACACCGCAGTCCCTTTTCCTCCATTCTCCTCTTGGGATCTTGGGCACACATGCACACGTGCCCGGCGTTGAGTTTAAGCCATTGGGTCTGGGACTCAAACCGTGGTCTGCTACATGGGAGTTCAGCGTTCAGCGACATAGCCATTATGCTAACTGCTGGTCCCAAAGTAGTTGTATTCTAACAGTGGAAATGCTTTTGTATTTGTGAAACTAAATATTATGTTTAAATATTTACAATATCTTACACATTTTTACAGAGAATGTACTCCCCTCATTAAAGAAAAAGAATGTAGACATTTTGGACATGGTTCAAATAAAAATAAATATGCAACTTATATTTATGCATTATAATGATTTTAGGAATCATTGCATTTTGAAAATATTATGTAAATAATGATATTTTGGCCTTTAAGTTAATTTTACTTAAAATTTTGAATAAAAAATTAAGAACTATTTATTCCAAATATTAGAATCCATCTATATCCATCTATATGGACCTTCATTTTTAAAAACCTAATTTATTATAATTTGGAATTTTAAAAACTATGAATTAAGCAATAATAGTTTAATATTTGAAGAATTATGGTTTGTAAAATATTTTAAAATGCCATGTCTTTACAAAATTCAATTTATGCTTATTTATATGAAATTATAAACTCTATATTATAAAACACGTTTTTAAACAAATGGAACTATTATGTAACTTTTATGCATTCAAATGAGTATTATCCATTGAAAAGTAGTCACTTTGAAAGATTTTTTTTTTATTTTAAAATTTACAGCCATTGCTCTAAATATTGTACTAAGTTAGTATTGTCTTTAGAACCAAAAAAAAAATTTCTTTGAATATTTTCATTGACAACTATCTTGATTAGATTTCTCAAAATAGGCAAGAGAAATTTATATCCATGTTTACCAAACAGAGCGAGTTTCTTGCCATAGCAAAACTGGCTCTAGAGTAGCCTAGTAGTTTATCTTCACTTCCTAACTTCCTGCTCCGTAGCCTACTCTGCATTGTGGCCCTACTCTCTGCTCCATTCAGGCTAGTTTTTGTAAGGCTATGGCCCATTTTATGTGATCAATATGGTCAATTATTTTTTAATATTATGGAAATAATAATATTGGGTGGTATTGTACATTTCTTTTATATCCTATGTTTTTAAGGTTATTTCTTCCGAGGGAGGGAGAGTGAGACCCCCAACAGGATCCTCACA
Source organism: Tupaia tana (assembly GCA_026018925.1). Classification (NCBI taxonomy): domain Eukaryota; kingdom Metazoa; phylum Chordata; class Mammalia; order Scandentia; family Tupaiidae; genus Tupaia; species Tupaia tana. Next base: position 17,641,964 of record JAKSZU010000020.1, on the reverse strand, counting down.
CCATAATCCACATCTAGCCTCAGCTAATCTAGATGTCACAAGCATGTACGCATGCGCACAGCTTGTGCAGGGAGACCTCAGAACAGGAAAATGAACCTTCTCATGTGGGTTCATTTGGATTACCACTGCACTACTTTCTGTCCACAGCATTGTGCTTTTTCTAAAGGCAGTTTCAAAAGGAATAAGTTAACATAATTCTTTGAGAGTGGTAGACCCAGTGGGAAAAAGATTTTACCTCTATTCTGATAAAGGGTATTTGGATCTCTAACATTTGAATTTTGAATGTCTGATATCCAAAATGTATCTTCTATCATCTCTCTCTCTCTCTCTCTCTCTCTCTCTCTCTCTCTCTCTCTCTCTCTCTCTCTCTCTCTCTCTGTCATCTACCTATTTGTCCTATCTATCTATCTATCTATCTCATTTATCTATCATCTCTCTATCTGTCATCTATCTCTTAGTTTTTGCTATAGTGCATGTGCATTTGCCATAGAGAGAAAGGGAGAATAAGAAATCACCCTTCAGGGGGGTTGGCCACACCACAGTCTCTTCACTCTCCTCTCTAGATTTGGGCACACATGCACATATGCCTGGCTTTACTCTCAAGTCACAGGGTACGAGTCTTGAACTGTAAAGATACCCCTGTGGGATCCAGCACCTTAACCTCCATGCTGCCTGCTTGCCCAAAATTTATTTTCAGTTTAAAGCAGTATTTATTGATCACCTATATTATGCCAAACACGGTGCTAAGTGTTGAGGCAAAAATGCAAAGATGACCCAGCAAACTCAACTCTGACTTTTGGACAAGTAGTGAGGGAAGGTAATAACCTTCAGTGACTACTGCAAAACAGATTTAAAGATTCTTTTGGAGTTACAAAACAACATATAAATATAGGACAAGGAGGAATTCATCTTAACTGGGTAAAATGATTACTCAAATTGAGCCTAGATGAGCAGAGGTTGAAACCATGACAGGTGGGGGTGGAAGAAAGGACATTAAAGGAAGAAGAAGTAAGTTATTGAATTGTAGAATAGGGTTTAATGTCTTTTTTTAAAAAAAATGGGTATTGTACTTTTTATTCCTAGATTGTATAGTAAAACTGTGCTATTGTCAACTTTACCAGCACAGTATACTCTTAGAGTCAATTCAATAAAATCCTATAACATTTTTTTTGCTTATATTTCATTCTGCCTTTCCATGTGTGTGCTGTGTGTCTTCTCTTGATGCTCATGTTTGTGTCTTTCTTCTGATTTTCACTTTTCTTTCCTCACTTTTTCTCATATTTTCCCTATCTCCTTCATTTCCTCATCATAGTCCTCTTTGCATCTTGATTGCCTGTCAGAAGGAATTTAAATATATTTGTTAAACAGTAGTTTTATGTTTTCTGCTCTTAATTTTAGAAATAGATGAGTATATTTTTTTAAAAGATTCTCTTTATTTGAGCAGTTTCAGGTTTAATAAAAAATAAATAAAAACTGAGCATAAAGTAGAGGTCCTGTATGCCCACCATTTCCCTGTTATTTACTAAGGCCATGGATTAGTGTGGTACATTTGTTATCCTTGATGAGCAAAATTAATACGTTATTCTTCACTGCGGGACATTTGGGTCCTCTCTATATTGTACATTCTATGAGTTTTAATAAATACATGATATCAAGTGTCCACCACTATAGTATAGTACATAATACTTTCACTGCTCCAAAATTCTTCTGTTTATCCTTCTTGCCTCTAAGACCTCCTGAATTCCTAGTATCCTTTTTATTATATCTATAGTTATGCCTTTTCCAGAATGTCGTATAGTTGGAGTCATATTTTATATAGCCTTTTCAGACTGGTTTCTTTGGTTTACAGTATGTATTTAAGGTTTTTCCATATATATTTATAATTAATATCTTATTTCTTTTTAGCATTGAATAGTATTTCATTGTATGGACGTACGAGATTGTTTATCCATTCATCTGCTAAAGGATGGTTGCTTGATTTTGGTTGCTTGCAATTTTAACAGTTATAAATTAGGCTGCTAAAAACATTTCTGTGCAAGTTTTTGTGTGGACATACTTTTATACTAAGTACTAAGGAGTGTGATTTCTGAATTGGATGTAAAGAGTATGTTTAATTTTATAAATCCTGCTAAAATATCATTTTGCATTCTCACTAACAATGAATACAAGATTTTATTGCTTCATATTCTTGCCAGCATTTGCTGTTGTCAGTGCTTTGAATTTTAGCCATTCTAATAGATGTATAGTAGTATTTTATTGCTCTTTTAATTTGCAGTTCACTAATAGTATATGATGCTAATTTTTTCATACGTTTATTTTCCATCCTAATTTTCTTTGACGAGATGTCTATTCAGATCTTTTGCTCATTTAAAAAAATTGAATTGTCTTTCTTATTCTTGGGTTTTAAGAGTGCTTTGTATACAAGAGGTCTTCAAAAGCTCACAGAAAAATTGTATTATGAAAAAACTATGTATGGATTTAAAAATATATTTTTAAGTTGCCAGAGGGTATATACACTCATTGGAGTTAGACAGAGAAAGCAAGACAGAAAATGAGAAAGCAACTCTATAGGTCTTAATCATGCTGCAATCCCTTTTCCTCTGTTTATTCTTCCTTTTGGCATTTTTATACATGCACACACACATGCCTGGAATGTTTTTAAGCTGCTGGTCCAGGATATGAACTGCACAGTTGGTCATATGGGCTTTACTTGCTTTAACCACCATGCCACTGACTGGCTCTCAAAATTTTTTTTGCACCTAAAAAGAAAGTACTTTAATTATGTTTCTCATTAACTTTTTGAAGTACTTAAATATTTTGGGTAGCGAAGAGTTCATTATCAGAAATATATTTAGCAAATATTTTCTCCTAGTTGATGGCTCATCTTTTACAGAATGGAAATTTTTAATATTAATAAAGTCTAAATTAATAATTATTTCTTTCATGGATTATGATTTTTATGTTATATCTAAAAGTCACTGCAAAACCTAAGATCACTTAGTTTTTCTTCTTTATTATTTTTTAAAATAGAAGTTTTATAGTTTTGTATTTTACATTCAGGTCTGTAACCCATTTTGAATTAATTTATGTGAAAGGTATAATATGAATGTCTAGATTGACTATCTTTATGTGGGTGTATTTCTGGGATCCCTGTTCTCTATAATTTATTTGTTTCTATATTTGCCAATACCACACTTTTTCAATTATTGTAGTTTTACAGTAATTCTTCAAGTTAGGTTTTGTCAGTACTCTGATTTTTTTCTTATCTTTCAATATTGTTTTGGCTATTGTGGATCTTTTGCCTCTCCATATAACCTTTCGAATTAGTTGTTGATAACCATAAAATAATTTGATAGAATTTTAATTGGGATTATGTTGGATCTATAACTTGGGAAGAACTAAAATCTTGACAATATTGAGACTTCCTGTCCATGAACACTGACTATCCCTACATTTATTTATTTATTTACTCATATCTTTTATCAAAGTTTTGTAGTTTCTTTCATGTAGATCCTATCAGAATACATATTTTGTTAGATTCATATCTAAAAATTAAATTTTTTTGGTGTTGATGTAATTGGTATTTATATTTAAATAGTTAATTGGTGCTATATTAGAAAACAATCAGACTTTTTATACTATATACTTTTTTGAAAATTATTTAATTTTATTTATTATTATTATTTATCTTAATTTGCTATAGGGCACACATGCTCACCAGGGAGAAACATAAAAAGAGAGAGATGATGGAAATAAAAGAGGAGTTCTGGCGATTCTTTTTTTTTTCTTTTTTCTGTAAGTGATAATTTTAATGTATCTGGAAATGGAGAAGACTTCAAACTTTTTTTTCATAAGCCTACAAGATAGGTAATATTTTAGAACACAGATTCCATTTTTGTATCGATTTGTTAGAAAGGACATCATATTTAGAGAGTGCCACTAGATATGATTTTTTCCACATAATGATCAAGAGGAAGTGGGTACAAAATAAATGAAAGATTATTCTAGTTCACTTAAATGTAGATCTAAGTATGTCACTTTTGGTATTGATAGAAGAGCTTTATAACTGCAAGAAGTTGATAGTGTTTTTCTGTCAGAGCTCTTGGGAATGAAGTTATGAGGCTTTCTGTTTATTCTTAGAATCTTCTGCCGATGTCATAGTAAAGGCTGTATTTTTCTTTACAAATATATAACTAATTTTTCATGGAGAGTAGTAAATTTATGGACATAACATTTAGAACCTGGAAAATTTATTTTTGCAGCGTGACTCTGGATGACATTACATTTTGGGAGTAATGATGAGTTATTAGTCACACAGAACGTAATGTAATTCTTTTCAAAGTGTTGTCTTCTCTTTGGTCTTCTTCATAACCTCAAAACTAAGAGGTCTCAACAAGCCAATTTTTCTTTGGAATTTAATCAATATACAAAGAACAAAAATTGTTGAATTTTTCCTGGGCTTATGAAACTTGAAAGGATATAGATAAGTTATGGTAAATTAAGCTCAAAACAACACTCCACTGGGAAAAAAAGGACCAAAAAACTGAGAGTAAAATTTTACTTCAAACTTTTATGTAAGTATTAGAATCAACCTTCCCTTTAATGTTTCTGTTAAAGGTCTTTTTGAGAATGAGTATATAAAAAACACCTTGTTGTGTAAAATTAATTATCTAGTTGACAAAAAATTAAAAATTAATTAGTAGGTATTTAAAATATATAATAAAAATTTGCTATAATCAACATTTAAAAGGATCTACATTCAGATCTGTTACCTAGAATCATCAAAACTATGACAGAAAGAAAACCCAGAAGAATCTGTCTCCTGTAAGTGCAAATTCTAGGGGATACAATGTAATTATTTTGTACAGGACTATAATATGTACTGATTAAATCAGGATAATAAAAATTGTCATGTTAACCATTTCTTGTTACTTGTGTTAAAAATATTCAAAAGTCTCCCTTCTAGTTACTCGAGTTATACAGCCTGATGTTGCCAGCTCACTGCCCACCACATTTTATAACACTGAGAATTATTTCTCCTATCTATCTACAGTTGTATTTCTGTTAATCAGTGTGTTCCACTTCCCATACCATCCTTCCCAGCCTCTAGCAGTCATTCTTCAGCTCTCTACTTCTTGAAGCCATTTTTTTCCCTATCTTCCCAAAACGGAAAATCTGATGTTTCTCTTTCTGTGCTTGGCTTCTTTCACTTAACATGTATCCTCTGGACTTACTCATTTAAGGTCAAATGACAGGATCTTGTCTTTCTTAATAACTGAACAGTACACGAATAGTATACATAATGCATTATATACATATATATGAATATGAACTATGAGTATATATAACACACACAATGTATATATATATATACACACACACATATATATATACACACACACACACACATACATACACACACACACACACATATAAATAACATGGACACTCAGGTGGATTCCATATTTTGGCTATTGTGAATAGTGCTGCAGTAATCACTGGGGTGCAGATACCGTTATGGCATACTGATTTACATTTCTTGGATATATACCTAATAGGAACCTTTTATTATTAGTTCTTTTATGTTCTCATGCATTGGGTATTTGTAAATTCCTACTCATTAGCACCCAAGCTTGTGCAGGCTTCACACCATTTAAAAGAAGAAAAAGAAAACCCTTTATAGTATTTCATCTAATTTGAAAACATCCTATTGTCATCCTTTTGAAGCTATTGTGTTTATTGTTTCTTTTTTTACTTTTCATTCATTCTTTGGATAATACTATTCATTACTAAATATAATGGATACCTTAAAAAATTAAGGTACAAATTATATACCATAAAATTTAATTTCCAGTATTCAATTCAGTGTTTTTCATATATATATATATATATATATATATATATATATATGAAAAAAATAAATATATATAAAAATAAATATATATTTATATTTATAAATAAATATATTTATTTTTATATATTTATATATTATATTTATATAAAACACTGAATAAGTTCAGTGTTTTTCATATAAATATAAATATAAATATAAATATAAATATAAATATAAATATATATATATCACCCAAAGATGCTATAATGTAGTTCTAGTAATCATTCCTGGACTCCTAGCCTATTATCTTTCAGCGAAGATAACCACTTTTTATAAGTTACTTTGTAATTACCTGATCCTCTGCATAGTATCCTACCAACATAACTGTGATAACTTGAGATTCTTTCTTGGTTTTCTCTTTTCCAAGATTACCTTCCCAAGCTTTCCTCAACTCCACCACTATTTGATGATTTCTCATCATTCTCCATGATTTTCTCTCTAGGCCTTTTGATATAGTACTATCCTTATCAAAATGAAATATCTAGAGTAAAATACAAGTTGTGATCTGACCAGTGCAGAGTAAGATGGGATAAATGCTATCTACTTTGTTATTCTACCTAATATAATTTTATTGCTAATGAGGCCTTGATTTATTTATAGAACTTCTGCAGTCTGTCAACATTCCCAACACTTTCACAACATACATACACCTCAGTATGTGTGTGGTGTTTTAAAGAGTCTTGTATTGTGACCCTCCTCCTCAGCCCTGTGAGTAGCTAGGACTACAGGCTCTCAGGCACTCACCCTCAACTACAGGGTGTGCCAAGAACCAAACCGGATCTCCCATATGGCTTTAACCTGCTGGTATCAGTTTCCAGACTATGCTACTGTAGCTGGTTCTGTTGTTTCCTGCTTCTAGTGAGTGGTAATAATTTTTTTTTTTTAATGTTGTGGTTGAAAGAGAGTAAAGGGAAGATGAATGTGGGCAATTGGGACATATGATTAACAAAATTAATGTACATCTGACATAACTGTTGAACACCAGTTGATCTTACTGCAATTGCACTTCTGACTTTGCTATATCCTAAAAAACAGTTTATGACTAAGGTTGGGAAAGGTATATTTCTTGCAATAGACCAGACATTTTTGCATCTTTTGATGGTACTAAGTGAACAAATGTTATGTTCTGTTGTACTGTAGCATTATCGTCAGTAAGTAAAATGAGAAAAATAAGTATATTTTGATGGAAGAGGATTAAAAATGCTTATACCTCGTTTCTGTTGAGAGTTCTTTCAGAGTTACTATTGATAAATAAAAGCAATATTTGTGACTACGGATAAATTTTTGGAAATAAAGGTCTTTTGCACTGATTTTTTTCTTTAAATGTTAGTCTACTCTCAGTGGATGGTTTAATGATTCTAAATGGAAACTGTGGATAAGCAGGTCTAACAGTAACCAGATGTCTTGAGATTTAGAATGGCATGCTAAAAGTAGCAATCCATATAAAGCTTTTAAAAACTCAAAATACTTGTCATTTCTTATTTTCTTTCATGAACTATTTAAAGAATATAATATGGAACTGAATTAATATGATAAATACCCAATACCATACTTTAAAAATAGTATCATTTTCCATATTTGCTTGAGATATTTAAGATATTTTTTATTAATTAATCATTACACAAATATCAGAGATCCACTCCTGTTGCACCTCCATCTTTTTTTCTGTAGGTGACCATTCTCCTGAAGTTAATGTGTAAGCTTTCAGTCCATATTTTTACTATTTTTGTATTTTCACTCCATTTCATGGGTACAGTGCACATACACATTCATGAACATTTGACACAGTTTTGTATACTTAAAACTTTAAGTGAACCCTATCTCATCATAATGTCATGGATTCCAAAATCTATGTACCAAGGCACTCCTTGGAATGGCACAGTGAACTCACAACACTTGAGTTCACTAGTTTAAAGTAGTTTACACTTTGAATATTTGATTTCAATACATTCCTCTTGATGGTGCCTTACCTCCTTGCAGTTAGATATTTTGGTGGTTGCTGTCATTAAAAGCAGGTATTGTGTGAAAACCAGTATAGAATAGAATAAAAGGGGTGCAGTGTGGCATCTGACATCAAGGTTTGAGAAACTTTGCAGTGTCCAGCAGTGCCAACACATGTCCCAATAAAAAGTAATTTAAGGATGGCTATACAGAAGGAAGTGAAAAATTTTTTCTTACAATTTATATGTATTTTTTTATGGCTGTGTTGTTGGGACAAAAATATTTAATTCAGTTATTTAGACCTAAATACTTAATAAATGGGGATCAGCAGTTGGCGTAATGGCTATGTCGCTGGACTCCCATGTAGCCAATCCGCGGTTCGAATCCCAGCCCCGGTGGCTTAAACTCACGCCAGGTGGGTGTGTGTGCGTGCCCAAGATCCCAAGAGGAGAATGGAGGAGAAGGGATTGCGGCGTGGCCATCCCCCCGGGGGATGATTTCTCACTTTCTGTCTCTCTCTGTCCTTCTAGCGAGCGTTTGCACCCTATAGCAAAAACCTATTAAAAAAAAAAAAATCTGTTAGAGGTTTTTTTTTTTTAAGCTAAGTTTGTTATGAAAACATTACTAAATCACCAAGCTCTCAATAAAAAAGAAAAAGAAAGATACTGTTGTCACTGTGAACCAAGAAATCTTGAGTCATTCTGTAAAATATTTTGGTTACATTTGATATTATGTTCATTCAAATATATCCATGTTGGTACAGATAGATCCAGGCATTTTAGCTTCTTTGTATATTATGTATACTATTCTATTGTACAACTGAGCTACCGTTCATCCATTTCCTATTAATGAACATTAAAAAAAACTCTTCTCTCCTCTATTCTCTTCCCTTTGTTCTTTCTTTTATTCTCCTTTCTTAACTCCTTTCCTTCCTTCCATTCTTCTTTTTTTTTTTTTGCTTTTCAATTTTGTACTAAAAAAATATTTTTTCCAGTACTACAGTGAACATATTTGTAAATACCTTCTTGAGTACATGTGGGAGTATTTTTCTCTGTGTTTGGATTGCTAAGTTTAGGTAGTACATACTATTAACTTTACAAAATAGTGGAAAATTGCTCTCCAAATTTATCCGAGTCCCCTTTTCTCCAACTCTAGACATTAACAGAATTTTAAATTTGTGATAAAAAGATTTGAGACAATATATTTGTTGCTTTAACTATTTCTTTTTGCAAATCAAGTTATTTTGTCAATGTTTTGGTTTATGTTCTCTCAGCTGTTTTAAAATCACAATATTGGGACCAGCAGATAATGTAATGTCTATGTCGCTGGACTCCCATGTAGTTGAACGTGATTTGCGTTCTGGACCCGGTGGCTTAAACTCACGCCAGGCGTGTGCGTGTGTGACCAAGATCCTGAGAGGAGAATGGAGGAGAAAGGATCGCGGTGCGGCCATCCCCCCCCCCCCCCCGGGGGGGTGATTTCTCACTTTCTGTCTCTCTGTCTCTTTCTGTCTTTCTGGCGAGCACATGCACCCTATAGCAAAAACCTCTCCAAAAAAAAATGATAATATTTATCTTTTTATTATTGACTTATTTTTGCTTATTGTATATTCTGAATGTAAATATCTCACTGGTTATATAAGTTGCAAATATCTTCTCTTTATTTCATGTCTTTTATCTGTGATTATGATTTTTTGTTTTGTTTTTTTTTTGCTTATATTCAGAGAATTGCCATTTTTCTAATTTAATTACTAATATAGTGTATCACTTAAATATATTTTCTGTTGTTAAATAATGCTTACATTTTGGGATAAATCATCTGTAGTTGTGTGTTTATGTATTTACATATGCAACAGTACATACATACATGCTTTATTTGGTTTGCTCTGATTTTACTTGATTTTTGCATCCGTGTCCTTAAGTGACATTGATATATATTTTTCTTTTTTTTTTTTTTTTTTGAGAGGTTTTTGCTATAGGGCACGTGCACTCACCAGACAGACAGAGACAGAGAGATAGAAAGTGAGAAATCACCCCCCAGGGGGAATGGCCACGCCACAATCTCTTCTCCATTCTCCTCTCGAGATCTTGGGCATGCACACACAGGCGCCCAGTGTGAGTTTTAAACCACCGGGTCCGGGACACGAACCACGGTCGACTACATGGGAGTCCAGTGACATAGCCATTACGCTAACTGCTGGTTCCGATATATATTTTTCTTTTCTCATATACTCTAATTTTAGTATGAAGATTTTCTTAACCTCAAAAAATCAGTTTCGGATATTTATTTTTCTTTCTGTGATAGTTTATATAAGCTTGTATTATCAATTCTTTGAACGATTAGCAGGGTCACTGTTAAACCATGTGAAATATTGCTCTTTTGTAATAAGAATTGTTCACTATCAGTCATTTTTTCACTATCAATTATTGATCACAGAGTTTTTCAGATTTTCTGTTTTTTGTTATATCAGTTTTGCTGTTAAACTTTTTTTTAGGAAATTGCCTATTTCATTTGAGTTTATGAGTTCATTGTGATTCATTTGTTTAGGATACTCTTATGATATTTTAAGACTTTTCTACTTTCCTATATTTTTAAAAATAATCTCTTCATCTCTAAAGTTCTAATTAGTGCCTTATTTTTCTTGGTTAATACTTAATGATTAACAATTTTTTGATCAGCATAATTTTTACTGTTAGGCTGAATAATGGAAATTTCATATAGTTTAACCTAATACTTTATTCATCTTCTTAAAGAACACAGTTTAGTTTCATTGATTATTTATATTGTATATTTGTTTTATATTATTAATTTTTGTTTTAATCCATATTATTTATTTTTTAATTTGTTGAGTTAGATCCTTAACTAATTAATTTTATTTGAAAATCTAATATATGCATTAAAGTCATAAATTTTCCACTAAGTACCACTTTAGTTTCATCTTACAGATTTTGATATATAGTGCCTTTATTATTGTTCAGTTTTAAATATTTAATATTTCCATTATGATTTCTTATTTGACTCATGTATTATTTATTGACATACTTTTTATTTTATAATTTTCAGATATGTAGATATTTTAATGTATATTTGTGTCTTAATATCTGATTTTATTTCAATGTGATCAGATATCTTGTTTTGTAATACTAAATCCTTGGTATTTGCTGAGACCTCCTTTTTAGATTAATAATTGTTGAATTTTATACATGTTTTTAACTGGACATTATATTTTATGTATTCATTGTCTTCCTTACTAGAATATGAACTTGCTGAGGACAGGTAGTTTATTATTTTACTCAATACTGTATTTTCTAGGTCTAAAATAGTACCTGCCTAAAGCAGGCATTTAATACACATTTGTTGAGTTAATGAACAGAATTCAGCTTTGATATTATGGTAAGCTTATTTTCAGTTGAAGATGTTGTTTTCTATGTCAGTTATATGTATCCTTCCCAAGTAATTTAGCATTTCTTTTCACCCTATGACCCAAGAGCTATGCCCATACTGGTTTAAGGAAAACTGGCTGTTTTGGTACACATTTTTAGCTTTGGGTATTCTGTCCCAAATAGTGTAAGTGCTGATTTCTGGGGTCCTTATGGCATATAACTGGATTCATAGTTCATATTTCATATGACTTTTTTCCATCCAAAGCCCAGTAGCGACTTCTAGCTTTCTTACTGTGTCTTCAAGCTAGGCAATAGACTTTTAGTCTAAATCTTATAGGCGGGGGATTCATTAATAAGCCTAAGTCTCATTTGCTGCTTCATCTCTTCATTGACTTCAGGCCTTGTCTGCTGTCCCTGCGTTAGTAGTAATACTCTGTACGTCATTCCAAGTATCTGAGTTTATGTGTATGTGGGGCTCACCTTCTCTCATGTAGCTTTGAGTTCTCTCTTACTTTTTGGGACCCAGAGATATCTCTTTCTATCTTACTTTCTAATTTGTTTCACTTTTGCATTAGAAAAGTTATCTTGAATATTTGTAGATTTAAAAAGAATTAGAGATACAACCGCATTAGCAAATCAGTCTGCCTTTACATCTTAATGTGGAATTTGGTGGCAGTGAAAAGGATGACAAGGGGTTTAGGCTCCGCCAAATTTCCCCTAACCCTCACATACTCATACAGTTCATATAAAAGCAGTATATATATATCACATAGAGGCAGTTTCTAGTGTTAATCAAATTTTGTTCGCAAAAACCCCTCTGTATAGAAATTCTGGAGGCTTCACCAATGGGTTTAGATGAGAATTAACAATTCTGCCAGACTCCCTTTTTAGTAAACCAAGATGTATTTGGATACTTATGCTAATATTTAAGATAGTCTATAGCTTGTTAATTCTCTTATAGAGGATGCACAGCATGTGTAGGATAAATGTATCGGGTCTTCTGAAAAATCATGATGAATTTTGGTGGAAAAATACGTCATTACTTTCTGATGACCCAGTTAGCACTTGTATTGCTGAAATGCATGTTGCGCAAATTTCAAATTCTTCAGTAGTTGATAGAATTTTGTACTGTCATATCAGTAATCTATGTGACTTTTAAAAAATAAAACATCTTTAACAGCATCATGCAGTGTGTGTGTTTGTTCAGTTGAAGGGAGAGAAGGAGAGAGAAGTTGGAGAGTTTAGGTGGAGAGAGAAACTATTAAAAAGAAATAGGTAGTTTAGGAAGAAGACAATGATGGGGATTAGGGGAATTGTATTGATCCTATAGTGTGAACCACACAAGACAGAATTTTGGCAAGCTTGATTTAATTCTTTTCAATAGATGAACTATAGCAGAAGTAGGTAGATAAATTATTCCAGAGTCAGTCTTGTCCTTATCTTCAATTTTTGGGGCCTAAATTTTTTTTCACATGGAGCTAACCTGGTGCTTTTGTTGATACCTGAATGAAGTTGAAAGGTTTGCACTTCTACTAAATTTTTGGCACTTTATGAATTGTGTTGTACTCATGTCTATAAGGAAAAATTGGTCTCTATGAATACAGAATGAGTGTCTGTCAGCTTATTGTGTGTGAATGCTTCTTTTCCATCATGTGATATTATCAGGAACCCAGTGCAGGAAATCTGTGTTCTTTTGGAAATGGTTTTATTCAACATGTTAAATACATAGCAAGAGCATAGGTAATAAAGCTATTCAGTTCTCACAAGTGAGATGTGAACACTTCATTCTTTTTTTAGTAAATATTGTAACATTTTCTGATTCTCCTTCATATCAGGAAAGAGAAATAATTTTTCCAATTATTTCTTTAATGATTCAGTTACTTTATGGCGCTTTTGAAAATGTTATTTTTCAGACAGATTGAACCATCTTCCGACTATTGTGTAATTTAGTGGTAAGCTTTCTGTATTCATTGTACCTAGGAAGGTCAAGCATTTTATGACCTCAAAAACCCAGTCGTTGTTTTGTACAATTACCTAAATGTTCCCATTATTTAGAAAGGATATTTCAAACGTCTCAAGGTTTACTTTTACTAGAATTCTCAAGTGTTTTCATTTATTGAATACTGAATCCAACCAAAGCAGACTTTATAATATTATCTAAAGTCTTTATATATTTTTCTCATTATATTTTAGAAATCATTATTATATGACATGTTGATGTAAGTTAATGATAAACTTTATGTTTGGATGTTATAGCTTTAGCATTTTTTAAAAACCCTGGTTGATGTTAAGTTTTTTTTTGATACCATAGACTCTAGAAATTTACATAGCCAAAGAAGATAAACAGAATTGGATATAAGAAACATTGATTACAATTTATTTATTATCACAAAAAAGGACTGATTTCTTGATAAAAAATGATTACAGTGACTGTAAGATAATTTAAAATGATAATGTTACTAATTAATAAATAATGTATGTCATTCATAAAATGTGGGTCAGTGGACTATACTTTAGAATTTTATGAAGATTTAGTTTAATCATATAGATGTTTTTATGTTGGAATACAGTTTTGAAAACCATGAAATGAATTTGAAATACCTTTGGAAAGTAGCTATCAACCAGAAACAGGGAAATAGGGTATTTAGTATACTTTGGATATATAAAGATATATTATACATAGGATATATAGAAGATATAAGGATTCTGAGGGAGAAACAATTTAATAATAGATTTAATGCAAATGTAACTTCAAATGACCTTACAGGGTAGCTGACAACGTTTTCAATAACATACTAGAAAAGAAATCAGTAAACATCTTGAAGAGAAAAGAATTATAAGCAATGAACAAGATGAGTTTATTAAAAACAAATCATGTCTGACAAAATTAATGGTTGATTAAAATAGAATTGCAGAATTAGCATGTATAAAAAGAATGTATGTTTTAAAACTTCAACCAAGTGGTTTTTGTAGCTTTACAAAAACAAATTTTAAATTATTATATAATAATCTGATGGGTAGAATATTTGTGGAAAGATGATAAATCTGTTGTATATAAGGACAAATGTAATGCCAAGAACACCCACAAATTGATTGTGGGGTTAGGTGGCAGTGACAAGGCATTGAGGATTTCAGGTCACCCCAAATCTCACCCAACTTACACATATTTATATAGTCTATATATATCACACAAAGGCAGCTTCTAATACAAGTCCTCTTAGTACCCATTCTAATCAAATTTTATTGCTAAGTCCCCTCTATATAGAAATTTTAGGAGCTTCATGCATGAGTTTAGATCATGGCTTCACAAATCTGTCCCACCTGCTTTTTTGTAAGGAAAAGCTTACTGGAGTACAGCCACGCTCTTTTGTTTATGTAGTTTTGCCTTCGTCTGCTTTCAGACTACGGTGGCAGAGTTGAGTTGGTTAGACAGAAACTGTATGACCTTCAAAGCCTAAAATGTTTTTTACTTTTTCTTTTACAGACAATGCTGATCCTTGGATTAAATAAATGACTTAAATTTTTTTTATCTTATCTTAGAAGCATTTGGATTATTGTCAACTCTAGGCATAGGCATTATATTGGCATATTGCATAAAGGGGGGAGTGGATTTGTATATGTCACCACTACACTGAATCTCTACATATATTTGTATATGTCTCAACCTGAATCTTCCATGTTTTATGGGGACTGACCCACATTTTTTGCTGGTAAGGGCTAACAGTGAAGTATGTGGCAAGGCCACTACTTTCATTCAGTTCCATCAACTCTTAACGTCATAAAAAGAGATGATCTATCAAAAGTTTAATGGGGGGACCAGCAGTTAGTGTAATGGCTATGTTGCTGGACTCCCATGTAGTCGACCGCGGTTTGTGTCCCGGACCCGGTGGCTTAAAACTCACGCCGGGCGCGTGTGCGTGCATGCCCAAGATCCCGAGAGGAGAACGGAAGAGAAGGGATTGCGGCGTGGCCCATCACCCTTGGGGGGTGATTTCTCGCTTTCTGTCTCTCTGTCTCTCTCTGTCTGTCTGGCGAGCGCATGCGCCCTATAGCAAAAACCTCTCAAAAAAAAAAATAAATAAATAAAAGTTTAATGGGGAAATGTAAAGGGAACAATGGCTAGAAAATCAGTTTCATTTTTTTTCCTTTGTTTAGTTTTTGCTAAGGAATGTATGTGCTTGCCAGACAGAGTTGAAGAGAGAGTCACTGTGAAATCAT
Organism: Tupaia tana; assembly: GCA_026018925.1. Taxonomy (NCBI): domain Eukaryota; kingdom Metazoa; phylum Chordata; class Mammalia; order Scandentia; family Tupaiidae; genus Tupaia; species Tupaia tana. Next base: position 17,626,529 of record JAKSZU010000020.1, on the reverse strand, counting down.
CCCCCAGGGAGGATGGTCATGACACAGTCTCTTCTTCTCTAGTCACCTCTCAGGATTTGGGGTACACATGCACCTGTGCCAGGCATGTTTTTCAAGTCTTGGGTCCAGGACTCCAGCTGCGCCACCAGGCCAGATGGAATCCAGTGCCTTAACCTTCCTGACACCTGCTGGCCCACTGATTTTACTCTTACGTATCAAGACATTTAGACCTAATTCTGTAGCAATCTATTTGTTTAGAACTCTTTCAAAATATGTGTCATACAGTTGATCTTGGGACTTTTTCTCATATGTACTTGTTATATGCATGTCAGGAAGGACATGCTAAGGACTTACTGGCATAGCATTCCTTGTCCTAAGCTTTAGCTAAAAAAATAAAATAAAATAAAATAACAAAAAATCACCTTGTGATATTAACTTCCTAATGATTTTTGAGTATTTGCTTATTCATTATTCAGATATCTGAGTGCTTACTATATGCCAGGCATGATGGCCTAGGGCAAGTGATTTGGCGGCGAACAAGACTGATAGCGTAGAGAGAGAGACAACGGAAGCATTTATAGTAAGTAAAGTCATTGTGGATAGTGATAACCTGTGAAGTAAAGAAAACTATATAGTAGATTAAATAGTGATTTGAGTCAGAAAGGGGGAATAGTGTGGTAAAGAGCAATGAGGTGCTATTTGAGTTGATAACTAAATGATAAGACAGGGGGACTATCTTGAAATGACCTGGGAGAAAAGATGTCTGGAAGAGGAAATTCAAAAGTCCCAAACAAATGTGGCTGAAAAAGGAAGTGCAACTGGACTCTGATAAAATAATTTTGGGGGGAGGGGGAAGTACATGTTTGTACGTGGTGTGTATGTGTTGCTACTTTAGGGTCCTCCATGTTTCATGTCTCTAAAAGTTACAGAGAACATAGCATACGATTAGATCCCTGTATGTTTACTCAGTTATTCAATTGATCGGTATTTTCTAAATCTAAGTGTAGGAATCTGAGCTAAAATGAATGAGTGTGTTGATTTCATCTGAATCAATTGTTGAATGCAATAGAGTGCTATGCATAGTTGTCTGATAGGAATAACTGAAGAGTGAGAAGGGAGAAAGCACTGAGATAGAATTTTGGAGAAACTGAGAATTTGGTTCTTCAGCTCTAAGACCAAGGAGAAGTTCACTTGGAAAGTCACTGCGTGGGACTGGGCAGCTACAGTGCATCTTGATAGAGCAGAGACTTTTTCACAGAAAGCAATGTGAGCAGACCCATTCATTCATTCATTCATAATTGCCAGAGGGCGCCTGTGCTTACCACAGAGTGAGAGAGAAGAGGAAGCATCCCCCGGTGGGGTGTGGTCACATGGCAATACCTACTCCATTTCTCCATCTGATCAGGATCTGTGGCATGCTCACACAGATGCTGTGCATATTTTCAGACTGCACAGGGCCAGGATTTGAACAGCAGTTAGGCATATGGGATATAGTGCTCTCGACTAGTAGGCTTTGGTACTGACTGAGTCAGGGACACTTAAAGAAAGTTATGTCTTATAGAAGGAAGGCTAGGGCGAGGGTTTGAAAAAATATTGATTTTAAAATAAATTTATTATTATTTTTTGAAATTATAATTTCTGCTTACAAATAATTATCCTACACCTTTGTGGAGTACGGTATGGCATTTCAAAGCATACATATAGTATAGAATAATGAAATCAAAGATATAGATATATTGTCTTCAATATTGAACATTACATAATGTTGTATAACATTTGTTTAAGTTCAACTACTGCTTTGTTTTTATAAAGTATTTATTGCACTGTCAGTACATGTTTTCTTTGCTGCGGTATACAACTCCATAACCAATTGCTCTTGTTTACCTGCGTTTTTGTGTCTGTTGCTCATTTCCTTCAGACCCCCTACCACCACCCCTCAAAGTTACTAGCATCTACTATTTCTCTCTGTACTTCCATGCCACTGATATTTCAGTTTCTGTCATAGATTGTGGATATTCAGTGTACGTTAAAGAAGAAAATAGGACAAGGACTGAGCCAGGCTCAAGTCTCTGAAAAGAGACATCCCAAAACCCATGATCTCATTCAGAGGAAAAATAGACTGTGTGTAGATAAACTGGATTGTAATGTGGGAGGATGGTATATTGTAATTAAAATAGCAGGAAGTGGTAGGTCTATGTTCAACATCAATATGTCTTTTGGAAGAAGAAATACAAAGGTAAATTCAGAGAGTAAATCTGGCTTTGCATAAAAGAATCAGTGGTGCAATAATTTAGCATAGGAAAATAGTCACATTGAAAAGAGGCCTTACTGAAATACTGAGTTGTCAAGAGTCATGATGTATTTTTGCACAGAAAAACAGGAAAAATATGTCATGACTTTCTCGACAACCTAATAGTAATTGAAGCAGTTGTGAAAACCATGAGTTTATACAAAGAAATGTATGTTTTAAAAATTACAAATAATGAAAGATCTGTAACATAACAAGGAAAATTACTGGGCATTTAAAACATATTTAAAAACTCAATTTAATTCAATAAATTACTTAAAATTTCAACTCTGTCAGCTGTATTTTTGGCTTAAAAGTAAAAATTCCTAGTCTATTAACTGCTAATCTAATTTTGTATACCAGATAAGCAAACATCATTGAAAGGAGGAAGCCTTTTATATTAGTCTGAAGCCAAAATTTTCTGAATGATACTTCTTGCTTAGATCTGGTGCTTATCGGGCACTTTGATAAGGTACATACTTGAAAGATTTACTATTAGCTTTCCGTACCACTTTCTACCTTGAGCATGTCCTGAAATATAGTGACGAGAACAGCCTTGAGAATCAGTGCTGCCATGTTCTTAGAACTGGTTTCAGGGTGCTGATATATTATATAATAATTTAACTTATCTAACTTGCATTTTTCAAGTTAATTTTTTTTTAAGATTTTTGTCACAGGGCATGTATGCTCTCTGGAGAGAGAGGGAGAGAGAGAGAGAAAGAAAGAGAAATCACCCCCTGGGGAGTGGCCATGATGCATTCCCTTCTCCCCTCTCCTCTCATGATTTTGAGCACGCACATGCACCCAGCATGTTTTTCAAGACACAGGGCCTGGGACTCGAACCATGAAGTAGGCATGTGGGAGCCAGAGCTGTAACTATTATGCCACCTGCAGGCCCAGAATTAGTTCTTGTTTACTCTAATAGGAATTAGTAGAGTAAATAATAGTACTTGTGCTGTTCCATAAAGAAAAGACATCATGGAGAACAAGTAGAGGGCTTATAAAAAGCCTCGTGCATGTGTGGGGACACTGTATAACATGATACTGCATGATACACTGTAGACCCAAAAATTATTTGCTCGATAAATGTTTATTTGTTTAAAATCTTATCTGATTGAATTCGAGGGTGCATTTCTGCATTATTTGGAAGTGAAAATATATTACATAATGAAACCAGATTATGGAGGACTTTGAAAACCAAGCACATTGGACTCGATATTGTAAGTGATTAGGAATCATGGGAAAGAAGATAATAACTAGATGATTTTCAAATATTTGCTTTATTATTTATTAGTATATAGGATTATTTAGAGATAAACAAAAGCTGAGCAGGATACTGTATTCTGTTACACTTTCTATTTTAGCCTGGTTTTCATTCCTAGCCTCTGTTGGCTGTTCAGAATCAATATAGACTTTAACTCTACAGAAGTCCCTGATTATAATATAGAAAAGTTGTCTGGGTTATCGAAGTTCTTGTTTATGTTTTCTTGAGTTTGTATTTCTATTTGCCTTGTGCTGTGCCTTAACTCCTGTATAGCTGATCTTTAGCTATTTTTTTAGGACTTTGAACATTCTCCTTTATTTTGGCCTTTTATATTTGTCTCACTGGTACTTGCTTGTTTGCATTTATATGTAGAGAGTAAGTCAATACAAATGAAATGGAATAAACTTATAACTAACACTTTTCTCTGAACAAACTATAAAGATGGACTTTATATATTTTATTTTTGTTATCAGCCTTTGCTCTTTGTGGAACTACTCAATATATAAAGGTTGGTACACTAAAAGCAAATCCTGCTCTACAAATTGGTTGCTCTCTCTGGTAACACTCAATCTCTCAGAAAGAAAGATTTGCCAAGAAAATGTTCATGTTACTGTAGCTTTGGCCACTGAAGTAACTTGCCTGCCCTCACTAAATATGCATTTTGCTTCAATATTTTATTTCTTAGAGATAAATTAAGAGCAGAAAAAAAGTCTGGTTTGTATTTCTCTCCAGAAGAATTAGGAATAGCAGTCAATCCCACCTTTGGGGACTGTTATTATAATAATATTGCACAGTTATACTCTTGTCTTGGTTGACCCTTAGAATGTATAATCATTCAATTTTCTGTCCCATCAGAACTGTTTTTCAAAAAGGAAATGAGGGGTCAGCTTTTATTGTATGTCTCCACATTTACTGAACTAGCGGTGTTTTACTTTTCCATCTGGGGCATTGACTCTGGGAAATTTACAATAGTGTGTTACTGCCAGCTCCACAGGGGTGGTGCCAGTTTTGTCAGCAACTTATGAGCAATTCTTTAAATGAGTTTGGGGAAAACAGTATGAATATTACTTGGATCACAGTGATGAGGTGGACTTGTATTAAATATAAAATCATACAAGAAAATCCATCAATTCAGAAGATTGCGGTTGGAAATGTAGAATATGGCCTGTTGGAGTGTGGATTCTGTAGCCGGATTAACTAGGTGTAAATTCTGGCTCATCTCATTAGACAGGTATCCTTTGGCAAATTACTTTCTGAGCCTCAGGTTACCCATCAGTAAAATAGGGAATAATGATATTACTTACCCCCTGGAATTTCTGTAAGGCTTTTATTTATTTATTTTATGAAAAAAGGAAGTTTTAATCAGTACACCCAGAGACTTCCAGGCACCTGATGGTGATTGCACCCAGAGAAGAATGGGGTCTTTCTTTTATTGTGGGGCATTATGAATATTTAGGAGGAGGATCTGTCACAGTAGCCAGCTTTTTTGTTTGTTTTTGCAGACTTTTGTCTCACTTGTGCGCTTTTTGTCTGACAGAGTGAACTGAATTGACTGATAGGGTAAATCTTTTTTTTTCCCTTTTTTTTTTTTTTTTGGAGAGGATTTTTCTTATTGGGCGCGTGTGCTCGCCAAAAAGAGAGAAACAGAGAGATAGAAAGCGAGAAATCACCCCCCCCAGAGGGGATGGCCACGCCGCAATCCCTTCTCCTCCATTCTCCTCTCAGGATATTGGGCACGCACGCACACGCACCTGGCGTGAGTTTAAGCCACTGGGTCTGGGACTCAAACCGCGGTTGACTACATGGGAGTACAGCGACATAGCCATTACGCTAACTGTTGGTCCCATGGGTAAGTCTTACACATGCCCAGTGTGGCCTTCGAAGGTATAAGTATGCACATAGGGACAGTGTTGCCATACTGGTCCAGTACAACCAGAGGAAGATAAAGTATCAGTCAGGTAGCCAGGAGGATGTGTTTGCATATGCTTGCTGTAGGAGGGAAAGGAGTTGCATTCTCCTGGTCTTACTTTTAATTTTTTTTTTTTTCACAAAGAAATTCTTTTTTATTGAGAAGGCTCTTCAACTTGTGTCTATTCAACATTTTAAAACTATTTTAGAAGGATGCCATGGGTTATGGATTACTTTGTTCCTTACATAAAGATAATTAAAGCATGAAATGTTTGTTTATCCAAATGTTTATGCAGAGACCAGAGCAAAGTATTTGGTTTATATGTTGTAGTTCAAAGAAACATCTTTATAACCTTTGTGGTTTCTCTAGTAGCTCTAGCATTAGCCAATGCATCTGATCCAAGGAATGGCAGCCTTGGGGACATTTATAGTAAAATAGTCTTCATTTAAGTCCATCTAGCACAATACTCTAGGAGAATATAACTTCAGGTCAAGAGATACGCTTTTCTGACCCATACAAAGCACTCAAAGTAGCCAACACCTATAGTGGCTTTGGTCCTTCCTTCCTTCCTTCCTTCCTTTCATTTTATTTATTTATTTATTTATTTATTTATTTATTTATTTATTTATTTATTTATTTTTGTAGAGTTTTTTTGCTATAGGGCACATGCGCTCGCCAGAAAGACAGAAAGAGACAGAGAGTTTCTGAGCCAACATATAGTCAAGTCTGCAAAGGTCAGAATGGCCCCCTCCCCTTGCCTTCTTTGTCCTTTCTTTCAAGACCCCTTGGTTCTTTCACTCCTTTGATTCTGTGTGTGTGTGTGTGTGTGTGTGTGTGTGTGTATAATATTCATACGTTAAATCGCTATACATCATTTAGATTGTGAAGAGATTCTACCCAGCATGATATATACCTCAGTCCAGTCCAGTTGAGACCACCATATACATCTTTGTCCACAGATAATGAACCTTATCTGTGTTCCACAAGTGTCTCCTGGTCTTCTAATGACAATTCAGGCAGTAATAGTTAGGTAACCTTTCCTCTATTAGCACCAGGAGTCTGGCTGCAACTCCTGACAACATGTGATGAATCCCATCCTTTTACACCGGTGTTTTATGACTTTTGCTCATATCTTTCTACCTACCTATAATCAATTCTTTTGGGTACATACTCAAGAGTAGAGTGGAATTGCAGGATCATAAGCTAATTCCTTTTTTTTTTTTTTTTTTTTTTTTTTGCTATTCAGAAATCAAACTACCTAATTTTATTTATTTATTTATTTATTTATTTATTTATTTATTTATTTACAACAGAGAAATTTACATTTTCCCATCAGTCAAATGTTTCTTCCCCTTGCACCTCACACCCATCCTCAACCAGCTATTCTTTAAAATCCACCCTACCTAGAATTTCTGTAAGGCTTTATTAAGTATATATAAAAGCATGTAGAACAGAATCTGAGTTGGCTCTTACCTGTTAATCTTTAGAAATAAAGGTGGGGCCGGCAGGTGGTGTGGTGGTGAGTGGTTAAGCCCTCACAGCTTCAGTCCTGCACCTGGCAGCTTGAAAATGACATCAGGTGAGTGTGCCTGCATGTCCAACATCCCAGGAGAAGAATGGAGGAGAAGGGATTGCGATGTGGCCATCCCCCCTTGGGGAGTGATTTCTCACTTTCATTCTCACTTCTCTGTTTCTATCCATCTACGCAGGTGCCCTATGGCAATACCCTTAAAAAAATGTAAAGGTGAAAATTAAGTAGCTTTTTTTCTGACCCTGCCTCCTCTGAGAGTTACAGAAATATGAGAAGAAAATTATTGCCACTTCTAAAATGTGAAATTATTTGAAAGCAGCTCTATTTTGTTTTAAAGCTCAAAGAACTGGTAGTGTGATTGTCCTGAAAGGAGACATATTTAACCTTTAGACATATTTAAAACTAAATTAATCAGAATTGTTTTTTTTTTCCCTTCTTCCTTCCATTTTAGAAGAAAAACTCATAAGAAAATAGCTCATTATTAGGGATGTCTTCAAAAAGCGACTTCAAACATCCTTATTATGTCCTAGGGTCACTGTATAGTCAGTACAATCTCCTGTGTTTAAGTATTTAGAATTCTGTTAAATTAGAAGGCAAGGGATTTTTGTGTGGGCCCCTAGACCCCTGGAAATTTCACAGAAAATTTTGTGAGCATGTGAACTTTTCTAGAGAAAATGATCCATGGTTTTATCATCTTCCCAGAGGGCCTTATGACCCCCCAAAAGATTAAGAGCCTTCCTCTAAGGCAATATAAATTTTTCATCTTTAATGAAAGATAAAATTATAATACACTATTTACCAAGGCAGAGAAATCTACTAGAATGTCTTAGATTTTTAGTAAAAACGATCAAAACAAAAACTTTATTCCCTCTGGTGAACCCTTAGCTAACCAGAAAATTTAATTATCCAGCATTTCAGGTAATAGATGTTTACTTGTGTCAAGAAGCAGTCATTCTTTAGTACATTAGCTGAGCTTGTACTTTATGTGGAAAAATTGGTGATTTTTGTCTATTATCTATTCTTGGTGTTTTTTCTAGTTTCAGAATTATTAATTTTTTATAGGTGCATAATCATTTATGTCCTATGGCATGTTTAAGAATAATAATATTGTATACATGCTTGCTTCTAAACCATTACTGTATCACAATATAATTTAATGCTAAATATTTCAACTCATTTTGTCTAAAGGTATTGAGGAATAAAGAAGATGGGGAAATTGGAAGGAAAGGAATTTACTGACCTCTGAAATCTTCAAAATGTGTTCTATTTCTTATGTACTTGGGCAAATGTTTAAGTTTACATTTACTTTGATGTTTTTAAATTGCTGTTATGCAAATGCATTAATAGAATATTTCAGAACAACTGTTTTATGGATCCTTAGAAAAGGTACACATTCCAAACTCGAAAACTTTAAAGTTTTTAGTCAAAGGAGATTAAGTAAATAATTCAGAAATGCATTCTGTTTACCTGTTAATAATTAAGCAGGTTAGATATGTACTTTTTATAGTCATTGAGTTTTAATTTATTTATTTGTTGGTGTGTTGGTTTTTAAGAATTTATTTGAGGCATTCTGCTATTGGGAAATAAAAATAAACAAAGTGAAGCAGCACATAATAAGGGGACAGGCTTGGGTTACTTTTAAAGAGACAAGTACAGGGAAAAATGGATTGGATTTTAGGGTTAAAAGTAGTATTTAGTACATAATCTTTCTGAACTTTTCCCCTCTATTTGGAAGGGAAGCTGAAATACCTAACAAGTATAATTGAGTCAAGTGAATGCTCTTTTGTTGTTGACCTACAGCTCTGGCTCCATGGAATTTGATTTGATTTTAGATGGCTTTCCTATGGGGTTTAGCCAGGCCACTTTTATGAAGGATTCTTGGAGTAGTCTACCATAAAACTTATCAGATTTCTCTGGTATTTTAAAAACGTTAAAAATACCCAAAGTCACAATGAATACATCCACTTTAAGAGGGACCATTATCGGGTGAACTAGAACCAAATTACTAGAACCAGTCTCAAAGGGAGTGCATTTTTATCCACTTAACCATATAAGATATGCAGATTCTTTGCAAATGTATGATGTTGAGGATCATAAATTGGTTTTAATTTGCCATGTTTTGTTAAGAAAGCTAATCCTTGTATTTATAGTTTTATTTAATGAAACTTGTTTTTTAAACTGTTATTAGAGAATGGCTTTAAGCAGTTTCTATTCACTTTGCCTTTAATTGGGAAGGCCAAAATGAAATAAGATCAGTTGAAATGACTAGCCAGAAGGGTCATAGTTCATGTATTGTAGGTGACTCTTGAATGGCATATTAAGCAGTATGGAGTGAAAGAATTTCTTTTGTGTGAATAGACAATATGATTTTGTAGTTGATTATAATTTACCTATTTTAAATTTTCACTATACTATTCCTACTTCCAGACGGATTTTGGGGTCTTCATTTGTTCTTATCGCATATTTTGTTTCTCTATAACAGTTCTATTATTGAAACTGATGCACATTTTATCTGTTTTTTTTTAATGGTATGCTTACTATATAACTCTGACCTCTTAAAATTTCTATATTCCAGGCTGTGCCTTTCCTTGAAAATGCAATTAAAGATATGATCAGTTGAATTTTGGCTGCAAGGAACCTTATAGGTGGTGGTTGTTATTTTTACAAATCCTGTTTTTCTTTCCTTTTTATTTCTATTTTGTTTTCTTTCCTCCTTTTCTCCATCTGTCCTATTTTCCTTCCTATGTTTTTCTTTTGTATTAACAAAAAAAAGTATGCAGTTAATGAAGAAGTCCGCATCAAAAATAGAGACAAATACACATTTTTTTCTGGCCTTTTAACATTTAGGAAATCTAATGTAACACATAAATTTTTTCCTGAAACATATACTAGGAGACTTGTTTCAGTGCTTTTTTATGTTTATAAGAAGTCATTTGTGTTTATTGTGGGAAATTTGGAAAGAAATCCTAGGAAGAAAAAAAATCTGCTGTGATCTTAATATGTGACAAAAATTCAAGAATACTTTAGTATAGGTCCTTACCAGTCACATACATACTGTTTCTAACACACACACACACACACACACACACACACACACTCACATACATACATATCTACATTTATATGTACATAAAATCAAACGTTGTGTGTAATCTATATTTATGAATATATTATATACACACAAATTATTAAAATTGGTATCTTAACTACCTGCTTTTTAAACTTAATGATCTAGTATACATTTTCAGTTGTTGTGTTTCATAAATACTATCCTATCACATATTTTCTTAGTCCACTATTGTGAAATATTTACATTTTTAATTTTAATTTCTATTGATGTTACAAATTAACATTATTATATATTTAGCCTATTGTTTCAGCATTTTACTGTATTATTTAGCTTATTATTTCATACATGTTTGAAACTGTATTTTATAAATATTAAGATGTATCATCGATAGGGTCAGCCAGGTGGCATGGTGGTTTAAGGAAGCTGGATCTCACATGGCCCACGATGGAGTTCATGACTGGGACTCCATGGCCTGAAAACCATGTTGGGTGTGTTTGTATGCATGCATACCCCAAGCCCTAAGAGGAGCACAGAAGGGAAGAGATTGTGGCATGCCCAACCTCTTGTTGGTGCTTTCTTATTTTCATTCTCTGTCTCTATCTGTATCTGTCTCTCTCTAGTGAGCAGATGCACCCTATAGCAAACACTTAAAAAAATCTATCTATAAGTATATTTTATATTTTAGAAGAGAATTAAAAACTCAATTTTTAATTGCCTGGTCATGTATTTTGCTTTTTAAAAAATGAGACTATTTATTTATTTACAGATAAAAACTATTAATTCTATGAACATCATATACATTAAAAATATGTATTTTTTTAATTGCCAGAGGGCAAAATGCCAGAGAGAGAAAGCATCCCCTAATAGAGGATGGTCACACCACAAGACCTTCTCCACTTCTCCATCCTGTTCAGATTTGAGGCATGCACATGCACCTTGCATATTTTTCAAGCTAGAGACCAGGACACAAACAGTGGCCAACTATGTGGAATCCAGCTCCATTAACCCTAGGCTATGGGGCTAGCCCCACGTTAAAAATGTTTATCTTATTTGTTATTGGCCTGTTAATTTTGTTAAAGATATCTTTTGACTTATAAACATTTTAATCTTAAACAGTAATGAATAAATCCTTTTGCTTTTGTTATAAATCACCTTGTATATGCCCAAAATTACCTCACCTCCTTAGAGTTCAGAAAAATATACAATATGTGTTTTTATAGAACTCTTTGATTGTTTTATTATTCATATTCAGGTTTATCAACCTGATTTATATTTTGGTGCCTACTAAGAAGGGAATAAAATTTATTTTTTCCATATAAACAGTAAATCACCTCAACAGTGTTCTTCAAACCTATATTGGAGTCCCTCCGGCCTATTGTACTGATTTGTCTTTTCCAATGCCAGTAACACTGACACTGATATATCAATCTTTAGTAAAAACATACCTGTTTTCAACTTACTTGTTACAGGATAGAGACCTCAAGTATGATTTTATTGTTCCTTTGGAATTTATTTTTTTAAATTTGTTAATCACCTTGTTTGTCTTGGTTGCTATTTCAGCTGCCTGTAAAGCATCAGAACTATTAAAGATGGTTTTAATTCAATCAGTTCAACAAAAGTTGTTCGGCTGTTTGCTCTATACGAAGTCCTGTGCTTACGAGAGGAATACACAAATGATCAGATACTTATGTAGCAGAGCCCCTGTGCTAGAATAATATGTTAATACGATGGAGACAAACTCAGCTTGTAAATGGCGACCTGCTATTGATAACTTCACTGATCCTAATGATTTTTCTATTCCTTTGTTATTCATGACTTACTAGCCCTAGCCATTTTACATATTTTCCCCTTTCTTCTTTAAATCTAGGAAAGACTAATTATTATGTGACATTGATTTAACTGAGTTAAAGTGAATCAGGCATATGAAATAGGGTGACTTTTTTCATATTCACATAGTCTATTTACAGTTTTTTATAGAGAGATTTTTGCTATAAGGCACATGTGCTCGCCAGAGAGACAGAGAGACAGAAAGCAAGAAGACCCCCCCCCCCCCCCCCGGGGAGATGGCCACACCACAATCCCTTCTCATCCATTCTCCTCTTGGGATTTTGGACACACATGCACATGTGTGAGTTCTAAGCTGCTTGGTCCAGGATTTGAACTATGCAGGAGTCCAGCGACATAACCATTACACCATCTGCTGGTCTCAGCCTGTTTACTTTTTGTAATTAATGAACTGAAAATTATTAGTTTTTATTTTCAGTTTTGTAAATGTTTATTGAGCTTTCACTAGGCACTATTTAAAAAGCTTTAAGGAAGATAAAAATGAATGGCTTTAAAAAAATTCCTAATCTACAGGGGAATTTATAATTTCAAAAACAATAGGAATATAGTAAAATAGTTAAGAGTGCACGGTTGGGACCAGCAATTAGCGTAATGGCTATGTCGCTGAACTCCCATGTAGTTGACCGCAGTTCAAATCCTAGACCTGGTGGCTTAAACTCACGCCGGGAGCCTGTACATGCGTGCCCAAGATCCCAAGAAGAGAATGGAGGAGAAGAGATTGCGGCCTGGCCATCCCCCCTGGGGGGTGATTTCTCGCTTTCTGTCTCTCTGTCTCTTTCTGTCTTCCTGGCGAGCGCACATGCCCTATAGCAAAACCTCTCAAAAAAAAAAAAAAAAAAAAAAAAAAAAAGAGTGCACTGTTTACTACATATTAGCAATTTTACTAACCAAAGTAATGGGTGTTATATCTTTAATCTTGCAACAGCCCTGGTAGTTCCTCAGAGATAGATAAAGATACATATATAGATATATACATATGTGTGTGTGTGTGTGTATATATATATATATATATATATATAGAGAGAGAGAGAGAGAGAGAGAGAGAAATATACATATACATGTATATATATATATATATATATATAAACATAGGAAGAAAAATGAAATGAGGAAGAGTAAAAAAATACATATTTATACAATTTATATATATGTTTTATATATACATTTACATATATTAGTGTGTGTGTGTGTGTGTGTGTGTGTGTGTGTTGGGGGGGAGGTTTTTGCTATAGGGTATGTGCACTGGCCAGAAAGACAGAGAGAGACAAAGAGACAGAAAGCAAGAAATCACTCCCAGGGGGGGATGGCCAAGTCACAGTCCCTTCTCCTCCTTTCTTCTCTTGGGATCTTGGGCACACACGCACACACGCCTGGCATGAGTTTACGCCACCGGGTCCAGGACTCGAACTGTGGTCGACTACGTAGGAGTCCGGTGATATAGCCATTACAGCAACTGCTGGCATAATATATATTTACTCTCTTCCATATTTTATATATATATATATATATATATATATATATACACACACACACACACACACACACACACACATATATATATATAAATAAATAAAATTTACTCTCTTCCTCATTTCATTCAGGTTACTTCTTATTGTCACCTCCTCTGAGAAGCTTCCCTGTCCAAATCTGTCTAAACTATCAGCATATTTAACTCTCAAAGCCATTGCCTTGTGTTGTTTGCCCTCATGGTACTAATTATTATCACATATAAGTCTAACAATTTGTTTACTTCTGGTAGAATGAATATTGGATGGGAGAATAAACCATGAGTTACCAGAGTTTGGAGTTGCACAGAGCATAATTTAATTTATTGTATGACATATAACATCTTTAAGGCTAAATTTTTTTTTTAAGGCTAAATTTTTTTTTACCTGTAAATAGATGTAGTCTTAGTGCCTGTTTCATAGGTTGATCAGTCTGTTTATTCTTTCATTCGATAAATATTTATTGATCTCCTAGTATATGGCAGGCACTGTTCCTAGAAATGGGGATACACTAAAGAAGACTAAGTGACTGCTCTTATGTTGCTTCCATTCTAGTGGTTGCGACAGATAATAAATAAATAAATAATTGATTTTATGATATATCATATAATGGCCACATCAATTTTCTCAGGGAAGTCCTTTCTCACTTTTATCTTTACAGTGTGAACACTGTATCTTTTCTATTCTGAATCATCTTCTGTTTGTCCATCATTAATGGTTCTGATCTCCCTCCTACCAGATTCTACTTTTTAGTGCCTCTCCAGTTTATGGTTGCGGACTACGCATGTACCTTGAACGCAACAGGACTGTCACTGTCCTTTTTTGGGTCCCATTTGTTTATTAGTGCATGTTTGTTTTGGTTCACTGGTACGGTTTGTTGTTTGCCTCTTTGTTTTCCCTTTACAAAAACATTGTATGTGCATATTAAATATCCAGTCAATTAAAACCCTCAAAGAGTTTTTTTTTTTTTAAATAGATCTTTTCCTGTAGATGTACTGGCTTATAGGATCAGCTTATGTTTATGTATTACATTTCCATTAGTAAAACTGCTTTTGAGACTTTGAATGGCTGAATCTCTGTGGAGATTATTAGTAAATATGACATCAAGGTCATCACTGAGATTTCATAACAAATTTAGAGTGATCGTTTTCCAAGGACATACAATATCAAATTCAATTTTTAATAGGAGAGTTGTTTCTAGTTAAACCTTTTTATAGTCCAACTCGCCAAATTGGCTTTAAAGGAACCTCAACATCCTGCCTGCTCTGCATCTCCCTGTTTCAGGTCTGATTCTCTACTCTCAAATATATTTAGATAGGAAAGAATTTTAAAGTGACTCATCAGTTTGTTTTGACTTCCATGTTCTAATGTCAAGGACTAGGTGCTATAGACGAGTTCAAGCTATACTGAGCAGGTTACTTTCTGTTCCCTTATTTCTTTACACCATTTTAAAAATTTTATCTTTATATTATCTGTGTTTACGCAAATGTCTCCAAGTAGTGGGTAAAACACTGTTCTGAGAATGGGCTTATGTCTGCTCTTCATGTACTTTCTAACTCATCAGTGCTTACCAGTGCGTTTTACATGATAATCTTTGCTGTCTCTGTTAAATAAAATAAGAAAATAAATGGGTTAAAGAATACTTGTAGATTAGCTTCTTTTTAAAAAATGTGAAGAATCTCATTAGTATAAATTAAAACATCTGGAAATATTTTAATGAATACTCTTCTAGCTATTATTCTAAAAAGTGTACACACTGTGGTTTATGTTGTATATTTGTGTCACATTTTATTGAGTACATGTACTGCACATATAATCTGAATTGTTAGCATTTTTAGAACTACAGATATTAGTTGGTATACCCCAAACTCAACTACCTATTTCTCATGGCTAGTCATAAAGATACTATGGAAATGCAAATAGTTTGCTTGGCAGGTTTCTAATTTTGAGTATCTCTTTTACAGACACACAAAAAGAAGTGTTAAGAATTGCCCTTTGAGATTCTGAAAGCTGCAGGTAATGTCCACTTACATCTTCTTGAATGGATTTTATCTTCTTGAAATATTTTATGATATTTTAAGGCCTTGAATTTACTACTATAGGTCTTTCCTTTATTACCTTTAACGTGTTAGATATATTTTTTCCTGCCTGTCTAAAAATAATCTGAAATTGTTAGTCAAAAAAGAAGAAACCTATGTCATCTCAGAATATTTCAGCTTAATTGGGTGCTGCTATACCCTATTTTCCTTCTATATGGGAATGCGTTATGTTCTCTCTCTGCCTTATAAATTAATTTATAACTCTTCTGATTTTAAACCTTGCCCTTTCTTTAAATAGATAGTTTGGCTCAAAGACAAGAAGTTCATACCTATTCTTTCTCAGGAAGAGCTTTACTACTAGCTATAAGAAATAAAAGTGAATTTGTTGGGGACAGCAACATTGTTCAGATGAGATTTACCGGCTACTGAGAGTCAGAAGTCCAGAATTTCAGGCAGAAAGTTTATAATAGACTTGTGTTGCTGCATTGTGTATAAAGAGCTCATAGGGATTGAAGGAGGTTTCTTAGACAAGAGGGGGCTGTAATTACTTTGCTTCTTACATGCATGGTTAGATCTTCCAGCGAGAATAACATGGTAGGGTAATTTATTATAGAAGAGTAAATCACAGATTACATTGGAGGGGGATGGGGTGGTGCGATCCAACCATCAGTTTTGTGAATACATACACTTAAGCATGTGTGATAGCTTGTTTTTAATTTCTTTACACCAGTGCACACCTCAAACATTCCGTTTAGCAGTGGGATATGCAAATTGTTCCAAATGCAGCAGCAGTACTTTCACCTGAATGTCAAAACTGTCAGAGAGCTTTAAATCAAGTCTTTATAACATTTTTTAAAAACCAGCCAGCCCCAAGATTGAGGCACCAAACTGAAAAAACTTGATTCCCATACTTCCAAAAAGCTCCTGTATGTCAACAGGGTAATGTTTAAGTTCTAATTCACCTGCTTTCTAATTTTAACCTTTTAAGGATTTTATTTTATTTGGCTTAATTATGATATTTTCCACAAATTAATGATAAATGCCTTGATTAATAAAACCAAATGTCAGAGAAAATGACAACTTGATGAAAAATTAATACTCGGCAATATTTTAAGGTACAGAAGTACTAAAGATGTACTCTTAAGCCTCATATTTCATCATCTCTTTCTGAAGGTAGGTAACCAGAATTCTCTTTGTAGCTGTTTTTACAACCACAAGTGTAGATGCATTTTAACATATGATTTTCAGCAATTTTCTGCTGTCGGTTACTACTAGCTGTTATAGATAGGAATATGTTCTTTATTTTTTATCTCTCTTTTGCCCCATAATATTATTTATTTTTATTTCACAAAATCAAGGTTAAGTATGTTTGGGGGTGGTTATAGAAATAAAGTTACCATACTAAGAATCTAGTTAGGAACATGTATGTGTGTGCATTTCAAAAAATCTCATGATTAAAATTTAGCAATAGATGATTGTTTATCTGCTAGAGTATGAATTCATTTTATTATTCAAGTTTCAGCTTTTATATTTGAAATTACCCAATAGAAATTATATATACACAGAGAGAGCATAGACTTTCAGAGAGAGAGATTTTAGTATGGGAATTTTCTTAAAATTTTTTTTTCATGAGGTTTCATTGAAAGACTTGTGTACAAATAAAGAGTAGCTTCTGTTTTTCTTATAATCTGTTAGTTGTTTTTCTTATAAGCTCAAAAATAAACAATGAGAAATTTGACTCTTTAATTTTTTTCTTTATGCTGGAGATCATGGAGCTGACAGCAAATATCTCATTCATTTTCTCACCTCTACAAATGTCAGAATTTTTAAAAATGAATACTTATAAAATATTTTATTAACCATGTACTATGCAGGATCAGAGTTTATGTTGGGTTTTTATTTTCATATTTCATAGATAAAACTGCCAACCAATTGAGGAAAGACACAGTGACCTCTCATGTGCTGTGCTTTTGTTTGGTTTAGTTATTCAGGATCAAAAAAGACCCATAAAATATATTGTCAGTTAAATGGACTCACTTTGACCATCTGTTCATTTAACAACATGTTGGTCATACCTTGCAACAGAAATTTTTGCCAACTAATGTTAGAATGACTCTTTAATACACCGGGAATTTCTAGATAGGTGTTTCGAATATAATGCGGCACATACTAAGATAAGTAGAGGTGGTGGTCAACATCCTATAAACACAATAGATGCCAATCCCAAGGGAAAACATTGTTTAGTGTAGATTTCCCATAATATTTAAAATTGGAGATGAATTATGTAGAATCTTCTCTCAGCTGGCTCTAGGTTTTGTTTTTGTGTCTTGCCGGGTTCCAGGCATCCAGTCTGTACTGGCAAAGCTGCTTGATGAGAAGAGGCCACCAACATTGCTGCCCTGACTGCTCACATACCTGCGATGAATAATAGCTCCATCAGCTAGTTAATCATTGCATTGGGACTGCCTCTGTTCCATCTTAGCTGATCACTGTCCAGAGGAGTTTAAGTTCCATTGTAACACAAAGCTCCTATTACATTTCTGTACCTACACTTATTTATCTGCAAAAGCATTTCTTTTTTCATATACCAGTAAATAAGACATGCCCTACTTCTTTGACAGTTCTTAAATTACATATTAAACAAAGTGCTTTCCCTACCTTGTTTATTCTATTCCTTATCCTTTTCATCATTTTTTTTCTGCATATGAACCAATGAACTGTTTTTCATTCGTTTATAAGGCTTCATTATGAAAATACTATTATCTATGCTTCAGAATCCAGTTTTATGTTTTTAGTTGAGAGTCTCATTATTTGGGATAAGTACTATAAGAGAATAGCATTCTTTCCCTAAAATGTCTATGCACAAAGCAGAAAGACTGAAACCCAAAATAGTCTCTTAGAGGCTTCCGCGTGGTGTGACATTGTTTGTTCCCAGAAATGAGGGCAACTGACTCAACCTTACACAAAATCTTTAGTTTCAGAGTTGAGTTATATTTTAAACTTGAAGCTTGAATTAACACACATAACAATCAACTGTTGTTCTTTGAAGACTCTAATTCTTACAGAAAAATAGTGTTAGACTGTCTCTCATCTAATAGAAAAAGTAAAAATAAATATCTCTTATAATGGATTTAAAATACATAAATTCCTGGTTTCAGTTCTTACCATTGAACCCTATCTTCTCTCCAAATGACTTTTAGCACCTTTGAAAACTGCCTTCTCTCTTTTAAGTCTATATTTAATTCTGCAAACTCAAGTAATTGAGGCTGTACTGATGGACCTTGAAAAAAGTAGTGTAGCTACCACAGTTGCCTAATGTATAACTTCAGTGCTAGTAGAATGATTTGTTT
Organism: Tupaia tana; assembly: GCA_026018925.1. NCBI lineage: Eukaryota > Metazoa > Chordata > Mammalia > Scandentia > Tupaiidae > Tupaia > Tupaia tana. Next base: position 17,607,750 of record JAKSZU010000020.1, on the reverse strand, counting down.
TTGAAAATAGAAATTATTTAATTTAGTGTTTTCATTGTAATTTCGTATTGATTAATTGAATAAACGGTGTATGCTCACGAAACATACTGATAAATAGAATAATCAACAGCTATCAAGAAAAGGAATGAACATTGTCAAAGATATATAGGTATCTGTGTTTCTTGCTTCTGTACTGCATTTATTCTTCCTTTCTATCTACCATTCCCCCAAATATCCAGGTCTCTTCTTGTATCCTTTAGTGATGACAAGATGTTTTTTATTTCTCTAATGAAGTGGGAAGTAAACTAACATGCTTTCCTTTGTGGAATTACGTTATTTATTATAGTACTGCTGAACATATCTTTCTAATACTTTCAAACCCCTTCCCGCAACTAATTAGTGACTTTAAGAATTAGGGAAAATCTTCGTTGTATGATGGCTCTATATTTACCAGTGATCAAGGAAGTGTTACGAATACACTTACTGGTTTTAGGAAAGAATTAAGGAAATAAAGGGCCAGATGGTCGAGCCCAGGATCTATCAAGAGTTGTGTATGTGTGGGCTGGCCCAATAGAATGACAGAAACATTTACCACCCTAAGTGGAATGAGAGTTAAGCTTTCACTTTTAAGAAAAATAATGTTTTTCCACGTGTATTTTTTATGAAATTGTGATTTACATGTGCAGATCTCATTTGTACTAGTAGCATTTGAGATCTTATATGGTACATCAAGAACCAAGACTGTCTAACTGTATCAGAAAAGTCCTGGAACATGGCACAATGGCATCAAAGTAAAGCAATTACTATTCAGGCACTTTCACCGGTTCAGAAAAGAATGTTGCTTTTTTTCTATCACGTAAAGCTGTGTTTTTACAATTTTAACAGGCTTATTAATTATATTGTAATTAAATTTTTTTCCTCCAATAGACTACATGGCTTGTGATGTAAGATACTTGGTTATGTAGTATTTGCTGCATTGGCTAGATAAGGAACAAGTAAATATTTATTTAGCGATAATAAGCATATTCCAATAATAGCTGTAATAAGGTTAACTTAAGTCAGAAAAAAATAATCCTTCTCTCACCTACTTAACTGTCTTTATGTATATACCTATTTAAATAGCCCTTTCTCCCCATTCTGTTTCTATCTTTTTCATTTTTTTAATCTCATTTCTTTTATCTTGTAACTATGTACTTTTGGAAGCTGTTTTGTTTTGGGTTTTTAGAATAGATTTAATGGATCAAAGAATTGTTGCATAGGTAAATTATTGATTAAGTAGATTGTACACATTATAAAATTTGTTTTTCTCCACAATTGCACCCGTAATTATAGATGGGACTAGTAATTTTAGGCCTCCACCTGCCTCCCCTCCCTCCATATCTCTTTTCTATTATCCAGCAGATATTTATTGTCATCTCTGTATTAGAAAGTATATAGGTGTTAGGTAAAACTGTTAAACGAAGGCGATATAGTTGTATCCATGAAGAGTTTATAACTTAATAAGGAAATAGAATAAATACATAAATAAACATTATAGACAGAGATATACAATTAAGTGACTGTGCTGAACTTCTTAATTCTGGCATGGGATAGTTTTGTCTACACTGGAAGAATGATCTTGAATGGTGTGACTTCTCAATACTGGATTACTTCTAGATTACAAAATATTGTGGAGAGGTCTATTTATTTCAGATTATGTTTTAAGGAGCAGGTGGGGTTTAGATGGACATAGATAAAGTAATATTTGCTTCTAAGGTGAGTCCTCGTATTTTCAAATATCAGATTGCAGTATCATTGGAATTTCTATTTTTTTTTTGAATTATGGATAATTTCTTTTGAAGATGATTTATCAAGAGCCTAGAGTTTATTGTGAATTAGTTGTAGTAATGGTGAAGAAAGAGCAGGTGATGCAAATGTATATATTTTGCCTCATTGGACATGTGTGTGGAATATTTTTGTCTTTTGATCAGACTGTTCATTATGCTCTATTTTGGATGTGTATACTGTTTGGCCTTCCAGCCTACATGGTCATTCAAAGGCATTCCAAGTCATTATGCTGGACTTCAGCCTTGCTCAGTAAAAGGCCATTTCCTCCATCAGCTGTCCACTTGGACATCCATTCCGTTTACTCTCAAAGTATTTTATATGCATCCAGTGTATATTAGATGGATTTGTCAAATTACTCGAAAATAATCAGTTTTATAAAGTTATAATTTGAGCTATGACCTCTCAAACTGTGAATTATAAGTTTTGACCCTTTGGTTCACAGTTTGACAAAATAGTCATTAATTACAGTTTTTAAAGGACATTTTATTTCAGTTGGAATTTGTGTTATGAAAATAATTTAAGTATTTTCCCTTTAACTTTCAGGAGGAAATGTACGTGTGTGTGTGTGTGTGTGTGTACACATAAATAAGGTTATATTGTTATATTTTCCTCCAACAGACTACATGGCTTGTGATATAAGATATTTGGTTATGTAGTATTTGCTGCATTGGCTAGATGAGGAACAAGTAAATATTTGTTTAGTGAAATAAGCATATTCTAATAGTAGTTATAATAAGGTTAAGTCAGAAAAGAAAGCTAACTCCTTTTCTCGCCTACTTAACTGTCTTTATGTGTATACCTATTTAAATAGTTCTTCTCCCCATTTTGTTTCTATCTTTTTCATTTTTAATCTCACTTATTTTATCTTGTAACCATGTACTTTTGGAAGCTGTTTTGTTTATTTTATATGCACATGTATATAGTTTCTGTATATGTGTATGTATAATATGTACATTCAAATATAATGGATTATATACATATACATATTATATTCAAATATATTTGTTCATATTAAGTCATATTTGCCTATAGAGATTTTTATATAATAAGCTGTCAGTTAACATTAAGATCATCCTTGTTTTATGTAACTCTGGGATCAGAATGAGATCAACTATTTAAATGTGTTTATAAAAGTGAAAGAGACTTTATTACCATTTGAATCCAGACTTTTTTTTGTTTCTTTTCTTTTTTTTTTTTTTTTTGGAGAGGTTTTCGCTATAGGGCGCGTGCACTCCCCAGACAGACAGAGAGAGACATAGAGACAGAAAGCGAGAAAACACCCCCCAAGGGGGATGGTCACGCCGCAATCCCTTCTCCATTCGCCTCTCGGGATCTTGGGCACGCACGCACACACGCCCGGCGTGAGTTTTAAGCCACCGGGTCGGGGACGCGAACCGCGGTCGACTACGTGGGAGTCCAGCGACATAGCCATTACACTAACTGCTGGTTCCCTTGTTTCTTTTTCTTGAGCAGGGATATAAACGTAGGTGCCTAGAGATGCCCAGTTTCTGACAGTAATTCAAAAGTTCTGAAGACCATTTGAAGTAGCATGGTGTAGGAGAATGTAATTACGCTGTTCACATGATTTTTGCAAATGTGCACAGCTGAAGGTTCTGAGATGGAAAGTACCTAGCAGAAAGGTCAGTTTAGGTTAGCACAGACAGATACCCAGGTGTGTGAACACTTTGCTGATATCAGCATTTGAAATGGAGGAATTTAGTATGTTTTTTTACTGGGTAAAAAGAAGTTATACATATAGCTGAAAATAGAGCACATAGTTTTCTGTTGCTTTCTTAATAAAAATCTAATAATATTTAGATGATTTCTTCACTTCAAAGCAAATTTTTCTCATTTTGTGGTAAAGTACAATTTTTGTTGCTAAGTTTACAAAATTAAATCTAAAATGGTATGGAGAGATGAATACTTAGAAAATCGGAATAATTTCCTTCAAGGTGCATAACAACAACCCCTTCATATTTCACTTGTTTTAGAAATGGCTTACTTAGTTTTGTTCAAATCATTCTTGAGGCTAAAACTAGCATAATGCGTTTCATACAAACACTTAATAATTTAGGTAATAGCATTGAAACAAAGAACTTTTAAGGAAACAAACATGTTTCCTATGGGATGAATAGTATTATTGCTAAAATTTTTCTCTTGGAAAATAGCTTTCTTTCAGTGTATTTGAGTGTATTGTGTGAATATTTTTAAAAGTTTAACTCTATAGAAATAGAATTATTTTAGCATCAGAATATATTGCTATCATAATTAACTCTATAGCTTCAAATGGTTTCTGTCATTATAAACTAACATAATTTTGAAGTGTACTGTTGATAGTTATATGAACTTTTCTTTATTTGGTTTGTATGTTTTATACTCCCTGTACTGAAAATAGCATTATATTTGGAGTTATTGGGTTGTCGGAAAAGTCATGACCTGTTTTCCTATGCAAAGATGTGTCATGACTTTTCTGATGACCCAATGGAACTGACTTTCAGTCTTGACTCATCCACTTGCCATGAAGTGAAACAAGTTACATTATTTTAAGTCTAAGTCTACTCACCTGTAAATGAAAATGGAAAAATATTTTAACTGTCTCTTCTAGTGAGGATTGGAAATATTCTTAATAAATTCTTAAATTCAATGCCTGGCATATAGAAAGTGATTAATAAGTAAGTTTGTTTAAATTGGAACAATGTTCACCATTTTCAAAAACTTCAAAGCCTCTTTAAGTGATTTTCTTCTTTGTGATAAATTTACTTCATTTTTATCACCTCATGTGTTTTTTCTTTTTCCTGTTGACTATTTTTATATACCTAATCTTGCCATGTCTACCTTTCTACCTGGAGTTATCATCTCACTAACAGTATACCATAAGTGAAAGAGATTGAGGCCAGCAGATAGCACAGTGTTTAAGGCACTGAACTCCCACATGGTAGACCACAGTTCTAGTCCCAGATCTGGTGGCTTGAAACTCCATGCTGGGCGTGTGTGCATGACTGCCCAAAATTCAAAGAGGAGAATGAAGGAGAAGGGACTGACTCATGGCCATCCTCCCCAGGAGGTAGTTTCTCATGTTCCCTCTCTCTGTCTCTGTCTCTGGTTAGTTCACACACACTATAGCAAAATGCTCAAAAAAAAAAAAAAAAAAAAAAAAGACAAAGATTATTTCATAACAGAAATCAGTGTACTATTACAAAAGGGTCATTGATATTTCAAAAAAGAGGCAAATATTTATCAGAGGCCATGTGTTTATTGTTTCTATAATCATTTTAAAACAGGATTGAAGCAGTAAAAGTCCTTTTCTGATTAAGTAGATGAAGTATCTTCAAAAAGTTCATGGACTAATGAATATTATGAAAACCCTCTGCATGGATTTCAAAATGTCATGCAACAAAATAAGCTTGTGTTTTAATTCCATTTTTCACAAACTTTTTGAAGTCCACTTGTATACTTTAGGTTATATTCTTATTCTAAACTCATTAGTTTATGAGTTTTAAGTAAATGTTTACATCCTTTTTTATTTTTTAAGAAAAGTAAAAAAGGAGTGAAGAGAGAATCTAAGGCATAGGAGAATATATTGGGTCATTGAAAAAGTCACGATGCAGTTTTACTTAGAAAAATGGAAAAATACATCATGACTTTTCTGATGACCCAGTATTTGCACACACATATCTTACGTGGTATTATTATCCAAAATATATAAGGAATTCAGGTAACTTAATAATAAACAAACTAACTGAAATATGAGCAAAGGACCTGAACAGACATTTTCCAAAAGGAGACATACAGATGATGACCAGATATATGAAAAAAAAGAAAAATGCTGTCACAAATCATCAAAGAATGCGAATTAAAACAATGAGGTATTACCTCATACCTTTTAGAATGGGAGATATCAAAATAGGAAATATAACAAGTCTTGATGAGGTTGTGGAGAAGAGGGAATCCTTATACACAGTTGGGGGAATATAAATTGGTACAGTCATTAGGAAAAATAGCACAGAATAGTGTGATCCTCAAGAAATTAAAAATATAATTGCCAGACCCAACAACGGTATCACAGTGTTGCAATGCTCTACAGGGTTGACCCACATGGGAGTGTTCAGTTTCAGGTTTGGAGACCTTCCCAAATATGATAGGTATATATGTGCACATGATCTAGTGCTGGCTGGAGCTGCGAGTGGTTCATGGCATGAACACTGTGTTGAGGGGTACCTGTCTCACTGGTTTTCTCTCTTTCCTCCCCACCCCCATCTCTTTTGCTCATGGAAGAGAGAAATGAATAAATTTATAAAAATATATGTGTGTATATGCATATGTATATCTCATACATATGTATATTTGAAAGTGGTATGTAGAAGAGCCATCTGCACTCCCATATTCACTGCAGTGATACAATAGCCAAGGTATGGAAACGGTGTAAGTGTCCAACAGATGAACAGATAAAGAAAAAAATATATATACACATACATAATAGATACCATTCGGCCTTAAAAGTTAAAGAAATTCTGTTATTTGTGACAACATGAGCAATCCTGGAGGATATCATGTTGAGTGAAATAATCCAGGCACAGAAAAATATACTGCATGATCTTAATTATATTTGGAATCTAATAAAGTTAAACTCATAGAAACAGAGAGTAGAATGACAGGTATCAGAGGCTGGAGGATGTGGTGACTGCAGAGATATTGGTCAACATGCATATAATTTCAAATGAAGGACTGAGTCCAAGAGATGTATTGTACATCCTAATAAATATCATTAATAACAATATGCTGTCTGTTTCAAAATTGTAAGAACCTAGATTTTAAGTCTTATTGCCACAAAAAAATAAGGTCAGGTTATATATGTTAAAACATTGTGTCGTACACCATAAATATATACATTTTTTACTTTTCAATTAAAATTAATTTTAAAAAAGCAAAAAATATATAATACACTAAAGGTATAATTTTTAAGAGACATGATTTCTGAAATTAATTATAAGAAAAAAAATTTTTACCAATTTTTTTGGGGGGGAAGATAGGTTTTTTTTGTGATAGGGCATGTGCACTCTCCAGAAAGACAGAGACAAAGAGACAGAAAATGAGAAATCACCCCCAGGAGGGATGATCACACCGCAATATTGTGCATGCACACACATGCACCCGGCATGTTAGTTTAAGCCACCAGGTCTGGGACTTGAACTTCAGTTGACTACATGGGAGTCTAGCGACATAGCCATTATGCCAACTGCTGGTCCCGAAATTTTTTACCAGATATCCCAGAATCTCTTAGAGTATGACTCCCAACTTTCTGGCTTTCATTTATATGTTATTTTCGATTGTTTAGATAGACACATCTTAGAAATTTATTTCTCATGGCACAAGTAATTATTTTATCTAAATTTGAGAACTTACAAATATATTACAGGAGCGTTGAAATTTGAACATAGTTTTTGAGACATCAGATTTAGAAAAATTTGCTTTATTTTTTATTTATTCTTAAATTTATTTCAGAGATGTTTTTGCTATAGGGTGTGTGCGCCTGTTTGCTGTGTTTTGAACACATTCTGTTTCCATGCTTTGTGTCTTTGCTCTTACAGTTCTCTCAGCCTACTATCACCTTCATATAGCCCAGAAAAAAAAAGTGCTATTTTAGTAGTGATAACCTTATTTTCTAATACAGAATCAACACATCTTTTGTTTTTTCAGTGTGTCCTTAATATTTAATCACATGAGAGTAACACCAGATTATGATATATAATAGTTTTTACTTATGCCTGTCTCCATTCTAGATGGTAAGTTTCTTGAGGGAAGGGAGAAGGTCTTCTTCATTTTATGCTTAGCTCAGACCAGGTACTCAATAAATGTTTGCTAAATTTATTAGCCTGTGAGTGGACTTAGAGAAACTATGTTTACCAATTGTACACAAAATATATACTCAACAAAATCATAGCAAGAAGGGGTTCTTTAAAAACATGTATACCAAATTTCCCTTGACTCACAACTTGATTTCTTTTAGGTCTGGATATTTGTTTGGTGCTTGTTTTTATAGCTGCAGTAAAGAAACAACACTTTTGTCCTGTACTCTGCAATAAGTTGAATACAATTTCAAAATGAAAGACATTTTGTAGGCCAACAAAAAGGACTAAATCAGTGACTTATCAAAGTAGTTTTAGGTCTTAGTACATGAAAAGATAGCATTGAAAGATTAACACAGGGCTAGGGCTAGCTCTATAGCTTAGTGGCTAAGGGAGCTGGATCCCCATGGCCCATGACAGTTCAAATCCTAGGTCTGACAGCTTGAAAAATACACCAGGCTTGTGTGCATGCCTCAATCCCTGACAGGATGGAGGAACAGAGAAGGAACTGCAGTGTGACCATGCCTACTGGGGAGTGCTTCCTCCCTCCTACCCTGTCTCTCTGACTCTGGTGAGTATGTGTGCCCTCTGGCAATTAGAAAAGAAAGATTAATATGGAAGGTCTTAGAAGTGTATGATATGCTATAATTTTATCATATCCATCCATTGATAAAAGTATTTAGTTTGAAACAGATTTTCATATGTATAGACTTACGCAGGATTTGGAATTTAGGCAATAATTAGCCTCTTAAATGGATCTGTTTGGAAAGCATTATAAAATAATAGCTCCCTTCCCTAAGAAAGATTCGATTGTGTTAAGACTGCACTCACTCGGTTAATGGTGTCTCAGCTGAAACAGGTGCTTACTTGCTTTGTTCTCCAGAAGCAGCTTTATAGATTTAAGCACTGAGTATACAGTACACAGCGGCACTATTAACAAATCAGAATGAGGCCAAGGGAAAACTCATCTAGGATCCACACACCTAAATGCAGTTAGTAAACAGAGACACTAACTCTCATTAAGCATAATTAAACCTAATATTGACTGTAAACTGTTACTTACCTTAAACTTCTCTGTAGAGAGTGTGGAAAGGGATTAACCTAGCAGACTGGGACATTAATTACTACCTCTTTCACATTAAAGTTACCATCAAGAAGGGCTATATTCATAAATAAAACATAGGAGGGATTGGGAGACTGAAAATATGTAAATGCATCTTATAAAAAGGAAAAGAAAAAGTGAACTGTGAGTGATGGCAGCCTAAGAAAAATTGGAACTCTGGGTAATTACTACAAAAAAAATAAGCTAAAATAACTAAAGGAAAGTATCCTTGCTTTCTGACAACAGCACCTACATCACTGGACATCCCAGCTCAGCTGAGTACATTCTTTCCTGTCCCTAGCTTCCTCTACTTTCTTAAACTAATGTGGAGTTTGAGAGAGGATGAAGGCACTTGGAGAATTATAATTTCTTTTCCTTTTTTTCTACTAGTCATTAATATCCCTTTGTTTATGAAATTGATTATAATGATTGTATAAATGTTGTTTGGTGTTTGTCAGCAAGAAGGCACAGTGCTGTTTTTTGTTTAGTCAAAATGGTGTGGTAACTGGTCTCCTGCTACTATTTAATAATCTCCTTCTTGGGTGCAATCTAGAGTATGTTGTGAAGGATATAAAAATGTCAGCTAAATTTAAGATCAACTGTTAAGATTTTATATTATACTGCTGCCCCATGGGGGGAGGCCAGGATCTGAGAGATAAGAATTTGAAGAGAAAAGCAAAGTAATGACAATATAAACTTATCTACCAGCCATCAATTTTTTTTTCAAAATCTATCAGGCTGTCTATATGCCATGAATGTAGGCTGTTATCTATTGTTGTCTATTTCCATCCTAATAAAGCACCATATACTTACATCCAGACTTTCCTACTACTTCATCATGGTGGAATTCCAATTTTTTAAACTGAAATCCTACATACAGTTTTTCTTTTGATTATATTTATTTGTATTAGTAAAACCACAGATTAGGTTTAATATCCTTGCTCCTATCTGGGTCTTCATGCTATCACGCTAAATTTTCTCTTTCAGGTGCTCATAAGCACCAGAGTAACATAACAGTTGTTCATGTGGAACACACAGCCTAGAAAGTAAGCCTAGAGTATGTATGTACGTAAGTATGTATTTTTTTTTTTTTTTTGAGAGGTTTTTTTGCTATAGGGCGCGTGCGCTCGCCAGACAGACAGAGAGAGACATAGAGACAGAAAGCGAGAAATCACCCCCCAGGGGGGATGGTCACGCCGCAATCCCTTCTCCTCCATTCTCCTCTCGGGATCTTGGGCACGCACGCACACGCGCCCGGCGTGAGTTGTAAGCCACCGGGTCCGAGACGCGAACCGCGGTCGACTACGTGGGAGTCCAGCGACATAGCCATTACGCCAACTGCTGGTTCCCCGTAAGTATGTATTTTAAAACAGGATCTTGCTGTTGCAATTCTCTCTTGCCTCCACCACTCAGCTGGGACTACAGATACGTACCACCACACCCAGCTCTTTTAGACAGAGTGGTGATATGTTGCCCAGGACTGTCTCAAGCTTCTGCTGCAGCTTTCTAAATTGCTGGGATTACAAATGCTGTCACCACACCTGGCCTTTTTGGTTGAACCAGCACTAGGGCATCCCATGTGATCCAAGCCTATGGAGCATAGCATTTTAGCTGCACGGGACACCATAGCTAGGGCCATGTATTTATTTATGTATTTTTCTGTGGAGGATGTGGAGTTCAATTTTAGAATGAATCCCCTAATTTTTTTCCTGAATTTAAATTTTAGTTTTATAGTTTATGAGATGAACTAATGCAACAGAAATAATTAATGGACAAAAAAGTCTATCCTTCATTGAGCACAAATCCGCAAACTGGTTGGATAACAAAGGATGAACAGAAGCAGTGAGAGTAAGAGTACTTCTATCCTCTATTCTAGTAACAATTGTGACGTTATGAAATAACCATAACAATGGCATTCTTATTAATCAGACATATTTATACAGAATTAGTGTTGGCTTCTGCTCTATATTACCTTTAGTTTTACATGAACTTTTATTATCTGTGCATATCAAAAGAGACATGGTGAATGAACAAAGAAGCCCTGTTATGAGACAAGTATTATTTGACATTTTGGGAAGCTCTTATTATAGGGTTTCCTCTTAAGTGAGAACAACGGGAAGGTTGTCATTAGTTGCACTATTACAGACACTCTGGATTTTTAAAAACAGAAATGGAGCCCACTTTTTTCCTTGAGGAAGATTCATCAATTAGAACAATTAGAGTGATCCAACACTTCTAAGGAGACTTGTCGTTCTAATCTTGTTTTATCATGTCAAACAATTACTTCATAAGACATCTCTAAAAAATTAAAATAAAATAAAATCTCTTAAGATAATTGTTTTTCCTTTGGCTTACAGAACTAGCTAGCTGTATGGTTCACGTATATTTTTCCAAAGACGAATAATCCTTTTTAGAATTCTGGGAAAGCTCTGATTAAACTAAACTGCAAAAGTCTTGCAAGGTCTACAGTTCGACTGCAGACCAGATGCCTTTTATTTTATGTTCTAAAAGAGGACAGCTCTAGGTTCTTTTGAGGCCTCTTCCGAAAGATCTGAGTGGGAATTATGATGAAAAAAGTATGATTATGGGTAATTCTGATCTCTTAAAACCACTGGGCCTGTATTTTTGGAGACTGACCAGTTATCATATATGTGTTTTGTCTGCAGCTTGGGATAAAATTTTAAGTCCAAATAATAAAAGTAATACGGTTGAAGGGAAAATAGGTAAGTCATTACAGTTGCAGCACATCAGTTGCCTGAGTTGGAAGAACAGTGATTCTTTTTTTTTTAAGAGATTTTTGCTATAGGGCATGTGCGCTTGCCGGAAAGACAGAGAGACAAGAGAGATAGAAAGCCAGAAATCACCCCCCGGGGGGATGGCTACGCCGCAGTCCCTTCTCCTCCATTCTCCTTGGGATCTTGGGCACGCACGCACATGTACCTGGCGTGAGTTTAAGCCACCGGGTCCAGGACTCAAACCACGGTCAGCTACATGGGAGTCCAGTGACATAGCCATTACACTAACTGCTGGTCCCAAGAACAGTGATTCTTAAAGTAGAGATAGTAGAGATCAAAATTATCACTTGTGGGGACCAGCTATGTCACTGAACTCCCATGTAGCCAACCGTGGTTCAAGTCCCTGACTCGGTGGCTTAAACTCCTGCCTGGCGCATGTGCTTGCGTGCCCAAGATCCCAAGAGAAGAATGGAGGAGAAGGGATTGCAGTGTGTCATCCCCCTGGGGGGTGATTTCTCACTTTCTATCTCTCTGTCTCTCTCTGTCTTTCTGGCAAGCATACACACTCTATAGCAAAAACCTCTCCAGAAAAAAAAAAAAAAAATTATCACTTGTGGTTAATTTAAAGTCAACTCTCACAAGGTGATAATGGTTAAAATAGATTCTTGTCTAAGAACAAAATATACTAGAAAACAGGTTGGCCAACTGATAGCTGTTTTTAAAATTTTTAAGTACCAGTAGAAGTTTTTTTTTATGAATTATTTGTTTGATTTTATTTGTTATTACTTTAAAAAATTTGCTATAGGGCATGTGCAGTCCCCAGAAATAGAGAGAGAGAGAGATTAAGAGAGAGAGAGAAAGTGAGCAGACTCGAATTGCTTTAGGATGTGAGGGAGTCCAGCACCTTAACCATTACACCACCTGCTGCCTCACCAATATAGTTTTTATTGTTGCAGAATTTTCCTGTACCTCGTTACATTGTCCTAAGTTTTATGTTAACAGAAATTTGTGGGTACAGTAAATAAATAAATAAAACCACTGAATAATAGATGCACCCCTAAGAGAAAAAAAGACTGCCAAGTTTGGGGTTTAAAAACACATGTAAAAAGCAAGCCACATTTTTCTGAGGGACTCACAAAAAACATTAAAATACTTGTAATCATCTGTCTATCCTGCAGAGCAGTAGGAAAGGACAAAACTCTTTTGTACCTTGAAATACTTACACTGAATTTCTTTTTTAAATTATTTATTTGCTTGCCTGTTTGTTTTTAATTTCTAATGTTTTCTATTATACATTTTTAATGTAATGTTATTAGAAAGAAAGACAAAATGATTTTACCTGTGGCCATTCTTCTAGCTCTAGATAGGTGGACACTTAAAACCTATTTAAAATTGGAGACAAGATCATTGTAGAGGAGATTCCTTAACTTTGAACCTTATGTCTTCCCGTCTTGAGGAAATCAAACTATTTTTTTCTTTTAAGACTAGTTCACTTCATATGCTTTTTTTGCTACTTATAAGGCAGGAATTGTTCAAATAGTACTAGATGGTTATTCAAAGCAGTATATATTTTCACATGGTTTAATCCCTTTACCAGATTACAAACTATGGTAACAGGGACTGTATCATTTAGAACTTTGTATCATCTTTAGAACTTTGGATATCACAGATATTCAGGGTAATTTTTTAGGTGATTCTTGTCCAATGGAGAGACAAGCTGGGTCAAGAGACACCAGACTAAAATGTAATTCAGTGAACTTCCTTACAACAAAAAGTGATTCATCTTAATTTTTAGATATATAAGATGTTCAAGGACATAAAAGTGTCTGTGACTCACAAATCACTTGTTTTTTCTAGTAAACAACTCTGTATATCTCACTTATGACCTATTCTAAAGCTAGTTATACTTTGCCTTTTATCATGTCTTTGGTAAAGAATACATTGACTTAAAAATAGTGCTTATTGTGACCATACACAGAGATATACAAAATATAGGGCGTCTGCTTTCTAGAGACCAATAGGTTGCTAGGATTTTAAAGTATTAATACCTGAAGAGAGGCCTAAAAAATGTTACTGTGGGAACATGAATTCTACTTTGGGGATCAAGGAAGAATTTCTAAGAAACTGTAATGCTCGAATGGAGATTGAAAGATTAGTAGGAATCTGATAGAGGAAAGGGAATGGGGATGTTGTTGCAGTAGGGAAGAACATTCTTCTTCTTTTTTTTTTTGGAAAGATTTTTACTATAGGGAGTGCGTGCTCACCCAAGAGACAGAGAGAGACAGAAAGAAAGAAATAACCCCCAGGAGGATGGCCATGCTGCAGTCCCTTTCTCCTCCATGTTCATTGTCCTCTCAGGATCTGGGGCATGCATGCACATGTGCCCAGTGTGTTTTAAGCCACTGGGACTACATGGGAGTCCAGCGAGGTAACCATTAAACCATCTGCTGGTCCTTGCAGTAGGGAAGAATATTCTAGCAAAAGGCAAAAGAGATGTTTATACTCTCTATTTCCATTTTCTCACCAGTCCATTCATTATTTCACAGCTATCTGTTCCAGAGACATCTATCACATCACCAGTAAAGAGCTTGTTGAGATCTCATTGAGAATTTGACATTACTGATCACTACCTGCACTTTGAAATGCTTTTCCTCCCTTATTTTCCAGGCCATGGTGCTTTCTTGACTCTGCTACTATGCCCCTTTTTGTTGCTTTACTACTTCTGCAAGCTTTTTCTTGCTTTCCAGCTATTAAATACTAGAAATCTTCTATGTTGAGTCTGAGGTACTTTTAATATCTAACATTTTAGAAATCTTTTTTTTTTTTTAGTTTCTTTCTTTCTTTCATGTGAGTGAGAGACAGAGAAAGAGAGAGAGAGAGAAAGGAAGAAGTAGTCGCAGCAGGATCTCATGCCACAATGTCCCGGCCTTCCCAGACAGCCAGAATCACGGGCACATATTCCCAGTGGTCAGGTAGAGAACCTGTGACCTAATGCATGGAGCCAGCAGCACTCGAGCAGTTACAGGTGAGCGACTGACCCAGCCATGTTTGATATCTTTTTAGCCATAACACATTGAGATATTTTCAGAGAATTTATTGTAGTTCTTTTAAGGTCCTTCTTTTATGAATATGTTTTAAAGTTTATATTTAAGTATATAGCTTTGGATTCTTTATCACTACTGATATGTAATACTTCACACTTGGCTATAGGTGAACTCATATGGTAACTTGTGTTCTAAAGTATACATCTTATAAAATCTTCCTGATGTTAATAACTCTAACATTAGAATGATTAATCATCCTTGAGTCTTTCATTAGTTCCTTAACCTATAGTTTGTGTGAAGCCATCTCAGCCTTTTTGGAATCCATAATGCTGTGGTTTGATCATTTACTTCCCAAAGAGGATAGCAAAATCTAAATAAAGGTTATGCATATGACACTTCAAATTCTATATTCGATGTTTATGAAAGTATTAATCATCTTTCCACTTCTACATTTCACATTTTGCTTTCTATACCTAACATAGTTCCATGCTTATGGAAATAGATATTTCTATTTCCATGTTTACTCAGAATTTCTTACAGTTTTTTTTTTTTTTTGGAAAGTTTTCACTATAGGACGTGTGCGCTCGCCAGAAAGACAGAGAGACAGAAAAAGAGAAATCGCCCCCCAGGAGGGATGGCCATGCTGCAATCCCTTCTTCTTCATTCTCCTCTCGGGATCCTGGGCACACACTCACAGGTGCCCAGAGTGAGTTTAAGCCACTGAGTCCGGGACTCGAACTGTGGTCGACTACATGGGAGTTCAGCGACATAGCCATTACACTAACTGCTGGTCCCAGAATTTCTTCACAGTTTTTAAGTTTATTTCTACCGTGAGAGATAAATAGAGAAAGAAGGAGAAACAGATAAATAGGCACCCTTAACAAAATCTTCACACTGAGATTCACCTCCAGTTTCAGCTCTCCTTGATCAAATAGACAGTGAGGCCTTAGGACATGAACCCAGGACCTTCTCATGTGGGTCCAGCATTCAGGGCATTGTGTTACTGCTTCACCACTGGCTGGCACATTTGCACAATTTTTGCTATGAAACTTTTAGCAAAAACTTTTGATGAATGCATTATGAATTCTTCTCGCATTTTTAAAAATTATTATTATTATTATTTTTAGAGAGAGATTTTTGCTATAGGACTCATGTGCTCTCGGAGGAACAGAGAGACAGAAAAACGAGAAATCACCTCCTGGGGCAATGGCCATGCCACAATTCCTTCTCCTTCACTCTCCTGTCAGGATCTTGGGCACTCACGCACACACGCACCTGGCATTAGTTTTAAGCCACTGGATCCAGCACTCAAACTGTGGTCACCTAAATGGGAATTCAGTGCTATAACCTTTACACCATCTGCTGGTCCCTGCAGATTTTTGTTTAACCACATAAGAAACTTAGAGGTGAGGGGCTTAATTCTCCAAGTAGACATCAGCTTTTCAAAGATCTTCCCATTTTACACTTATTCCCACTGTTTACCTTTAGTTCTGAAGCCTGCTTTTAAACCTTTTTTTTTATTCATGATTTGCTCACATTGTCAGTCTTTCAATACTGTTTGAAAATGGGCATTTTAAGGACAACTTAGCTATTTATTTGGGGCACAGTTTTAACTTTTGATCAGTGCCAATTTGGTGAGAGCAATTCATCAGCTTATTAAGAATGACTTTTGTATTTGCCATTATTTTGAGTCTACAACCTCCTAATTTGTGTGCTTCAAGTTATATTTGAAGGGGGGTCAGCAGATGGCATAGTGGTTAAAGCTCTGGACTCTCACATAGTCAACTGCGGTTTGAGTCCCAGACCTGGCAACATGAAACTCACGCTGGGTGCGTGCATGCATGCCCAAAATCTCAAGAGAAGAATGGAGGAGAAGGGATTGAGGCATGGCCACTTGCAGAGAGTGCTTTCTCACTTTCTCGCTTTCTGTCTCTCTAGTGAGTGCGTGTGCCCTTTAACAAAATATCATATATATGTGAAAGATAGGAATCTCCTTATAGTTTTCTGAATATAACGTATATATGTGCTTGCATATATATTGTTTTCATTTGTAATTTAGAAAACTAATGTCTGAATTTCCCTTCTTATTGCTAGCCAGTTTAGCATTGGCATACAACAGCAACAATAAAAACCCATATTTGGTATTGGTGTTGCTGTTCTGTTAAGTTGGGCTTCATTTATTTTCTTCTTTTTATTTGCCTTATTCAGTATTCTATAGATGAGAATTAATACTTTTATTTTTTTTTGGAAAGTTTTTACTGAATATTTGCAATATGCAGTATATCTGGACATTCTACTCTGTGGCCTTTGTTTTCTCATTTGAGTGTTGCTTCCATTTATAAAATGAATGATCTTTTCTCCCATTTGTTGGTTCTTTTTATCGCTTAAACTTACGTTTCGATACTCTCCATTTCCACTTCTCTCTTTCCTCATGTCCGTTTTTTGGTTTCTTCATACTGTATCCAATAACATGCTTGAAGGTAAGCTTACCAACTTGTGTGATTTTCTGTTTTAAAATGCTCCTTTAAGGTTGCTTGTCAATCTTTAACCAAGTATTATTGGAGTTCACTAGAGGGATGAAAATTTAGTTCAGTTCTTTTTGGGGTTCTTGAAGGAAAATGAATAATTCAGGGTGAATTTGAATTTTATTTTCCAGTCTTCTTAAATCTTGGTACTTAGGTTAATCCCTACCTATTTAGGAGTGAGAAAGTTTGTCTGTGAAAAATAAGTACAGTGATATAGTTTCTGGATAATTTATGAATTCAGGCTATTTTTCTTGCTCTTTAAAATGTATGTTATTTTGAACTTGGTAAATATAACTACGTTTTTTAAATATGTCAGATAAAAACTGTATTGTGCTCTAAGAAAATGATACCTATTCAAGGCTAAATGTTGTGCTTCAATGGGAGGGTACCAACCAATTTTGTCTCTATTTGAAATATTGTATGTCTTGTACCCTTCCTATATTCGATAGATGAGGATGTTGGATAAAGCATTAAGAACTGTTTATTTTCATCACACAAAGTTACATGAAGTAAGAAATCTCTGGATTCTAAAAATGTTATGAAATAAATTCTTTAGTCCATAAATATGGCTTCACTTTATTAAAAGTTGTCTATTAAATAAAAGATCCACCAAAGAGTAAAAAATCAACATAAATTGATGGCAAAATTTCTAAAATTTTTCTTTGAAAAGTGAGCTTTACAAAGTGTCTTTGCAGCTTTAAGGAAAATCTGACTTCTGAAATGCCATGTATTGAAAAGCACAAACATTTGTGTGGAGGCACTCAAATAGAGATGAGTCCATTTTTAGTACATTGTGTGGGGAGTGACATGAGTGGAAGTCCATTAATAGCAATGTATGTTGTGTACTTTCACTTCATTTTGCTAATGAATTTAGTATTAGATTGATGGGTGCTAGGAAAGAAGGACTTCGTTGCAGAATAAGGAGTTACAGCAGTGTTGTACATACTAGAAAAGGACGTAGGAAATGGACCTTCATTTCACTTTGGAAGACAAGCTCTAGGAGCAAAAGAATACTTGGAAACACTTAATTGTCATTGAGCTATTGACCTTTTTTTGTCTGCAGATTCATGTTTCTCCATAGTGATTTCACCTTCCAGGTAGCATTTAAATTGTAAGGGACAGCAGGTAACATGGTGGATTTTCACATGGCCAACTGCAGTTAGAGTCCAGAACCTGCAGGCTTGAAATTGATGCTGGGCATATGTGCATATATGCCCAAACTCCCAGGAGGAGAAAAGAGAAGGGTTCAGAAGTGGCTATCCCCCACTGGGAGTGCCTCTTTCCCTCTCACTCTCTTTGTATGGGGATCATAGTGATCAGGAAGCACTACTAGAAGTTAGTGCAAAGGAGAAAGAGATGACTTTACATCATACAATGAATGACTCATAATCTAGAAAGGAGACTTGACCAGTTCCCACAGGCAGTAGTATTTTTGTAGAGAATTGCTGTTAGGCAATTAGATAGGTGTCCTTTATGATGGTGCTTTTCAAACATTTTCATAATAATCTGTAGAGAAAAATGCATGTGAGTCCTGACACAGTGCTCACATGCAGACATATAAAATTAAAATAAATATTTCTCTTTTTTTGGTTCATATAGTATTTATTTAAAAAGCACATAGTGGCTAGTTTTACAATGATATGATCTTAGCCAGATTTTTGGTATAAAATATGTGTGCTCAATAGAGAGAAAGAGAGTGACAGAGAGATAAAACCTAAGAAATTGCCCTCTCCCTTGGGGGGTAGCCAAACTGCAATCCCTTCTCCCTCACTCTCAACTCTGAATTTTTAGGCACACATGCACATTTTCCTGGAATGAATTTCTAGATGCTAGGTCAGTGACTCAAACTTCATGGGAGTCCAGCATCTCAACCACTGTGCCAACTGATGACCCCACAAGTTTTTAAGAATGAAGACAACCAATTTTAAGTGTTCAAAGCTATAGTAACTTTGTTTTTATGGATATCTTTTGTAGGTTCTCTTTATATAATTATTTTATTCTGGTGAGCATCTCTAGACACATTCTCAACATTTAGATAATATGTTTACCAAGGCTGTAAACTTAACTTATGAAATGGATAAAATAATTTTTTTTTTTTTTTTTTGGAGAGGTTTTTGCTATAGGGCACGTGCGCTTGCCAGACAGAGAGAGAGAGACGGAGAGACAGAAAGCGAGAAATCACCCCCCAGGGGGAATGGCCACGCCACAATCCCTTCTCCTCCATTCTCCTCTCGGGATCTTGGGCATGCACACACACGTGCCCAGCATGAGTTTTAAGCCACCGGGTCTGGGACTCGAACCGCGGTTGACTACGTGGGAGTCCAGCGACATAGCCATTACGCTAACTGCTGGTCACTAAAATTTTCTGGAGTGGAAAAAAAATGAAAGACATCACCTCAACACTATTTAACACATCAAGAAACTCCAAAAAGAGGGCAAAGTATACTAAAAGCTAGCATTAACAAATATATTAAAATTAAAATAATTATGAATAAGAGATGTAAATACCATGCAAAGAAACAATGTAACCACGAGCTAGTTTTTTAACATCAAGAAACTGACTAAACTTTAGATAGGCTTTCCTAGAAAAGAGAGAGAAGATACAGATAAGTAAACCAGATATGGAAGTAATTATTCCTTACTATACAGAAGCAAAAATCTTTATAGGTGAGCACAAAAAATACTAAATAATTTCTTAATGTTAGCAATTAATTGGGACCAGCAGTTGGCGTAATAGCTATGTCACTGGACTCCCATGTTGTCGACCACAGGTCGAGTCCCGGACCCAGTGGCTTAAACTCATGCCAGGCGCGTGTGCATGCATGCCCAAGTTCCCAAGAGGAGAATGGAGGAGAAGGGATTGCGGTGTGACCATCACTTTCTGTCTCTCTGTCTCTCTCTCTCTTTTTATTAAATCTTATTTTATTTCAAGTTCTTATATACATTCAATCACATCATTTAGTTTGCAAAGGGAATATTCCCACATGTTTCCATTTCTCCCCAGTCCAGTTGATAATACTGTAAAGTTTTCTTCAACACATAGTACCCTTTTTCTTTGTCCCATTAATGCTTTGCCTCTCCAGCTTTCTCGTTAACGAAGCAAGCCAGGCTATGAAGGAGAGACATTGTATGTCCCCGCTTAATATATACTGAGTTTTTGCACTCTATGACTGAAACTGAATGACTAAAGGATATAGAAACACAGTAAATGGTTGTGAATACCAGATACAGTGTGGGAAGAGCATGGGTGAAGGAATAGTGTCTGAGGAAGGATATTAACGTAAAATAAATATTTCATAGGATAGTTTTTACCCATCCTATGTGTGACTCACAAATAATATTCAATTCTATTTTTGTTTTAATCTCATCCTATCCCATTCCATCCTATTTTATCTGATCCTATTCCTTCCTTTTTATTTTAAAGTCTGGGAATCCACTATCTTAATTTCAGGGTCACTAATGATGTGACCTGAAGTTTGAAAAACACTTATTTGGAGCTCTTTACATTTACTGGTAAGAACAGGATAAAGAAGAAAATAATGAAGATTTCCCTTTAGTATGTCTTGGTTTCCATGCAACTTAAGAAGAGCCCTAAATTTCTATTTTCGACTAGTGCCTCGATTTCTTCTGTAGAGAGGTATGGAACAATATGCCAGTGATCCAGGCATAAAGCCTGACTGCCCCCTTTGCCCTCTGTTGCCATGAAAACTAGTATACATGGTAGTATCTGTGACTTGACTAATATGTACTGTGTTCATGATAGGAAAAGCCATTTTGTATGCTGTTGATATGTACAGTGATTAAATGTAAGTTTAAAAAATGTAGAAAGAAGGACTGGCAGGTGACATGGTGGTTAAGGAGGCTGGACTCCCACATCGCTGACTGCAGTTGGAGTCCCAAACCTGGTAGCTTGCTTCCTCACTTTCCTTCTCTTTCTCTGTCTCTCTCTGGTCAACTTCAAAAGCAAAATAAAATAAAATAATGACAATGAATAAAATTAAATTAAATAATTCTTTTAAAAATGTAGAAAGAAAGAAAACAGGGAAGAGAAATAAAAAAAAAATTGCTTAAGCCCAGTTCACATCATTTAGATTTAAAGTCTCCATGGTATGAATTAGGAACTATGTATTGTTACATCAAAATGAACAAGGTTTGGGCCAGCTGGTGGCATGGTGGTTAATGCTGCTGGATCCCGCATAGCTGACTTTTGGTTTGAATCCTAAACTCAGTGATTTGAAAAATACACTGGGCATGTGTGTGTTGGTGCCCAAAATCCTGAGAGTAGAGTAGAGGAGAAGGGATTACAGTTGGCCGTCCCCCCTGGGGATGCTTCCTCACTTTCTCTCTCTCTCTCTCTCTCTCTCTCTCTCTCTCTCTCTCTCTCTCTCATCTCCAGCAATCACATGTGCCCTATATTTAAAAACAAAATACCGAACAAGGTTCACTAAGATAAGAATGATACACTCTGCTCTTCTTATAAAGGTGAGTAATCTCTAAGCTCTGGGATGGTGACTTGGCATAATAAACCTATTCTTTGTATGTTGTTGATTGAGGTAAATGCAGAGTCAAGTAGCTTGTAGGTTTTGGTACAGTGCCCAATTATCAAGGTTGTATAAAGTTAACCATGATTATCATCTTATCAGAATACTTCCAGAATATTAACTTGCCAGAATATTAGCAGACCTACTATTACATTATACTTTAGTTTTCTTCTTTCACCTACTTCAACATGAAGTGATTATACCAATTAAATTTAGTCTATGGTTCTCAGATGAGGGAGGGAAAGGTTAATTTTCAAGGCTTTCCTAGTGATTTCAGTATGTCTTCCTGTTGAGGGACATTATTTGCCTATTTGTAGGATACTTACCCTGCTGTTTTAAAATCTCAGCCATCGGAAGACCTGTAGAATGGAGTTAGTCACAAGGAGGTGAACTGAGCATGGGAAATTTTTTGCTGTCATCTTTCTGATCCATATATTAATCTCTTAAATATTCGTTTACCTATTTGACTGAAAAGGCCAAGGCTGACCTTTGTCCCCTGATTTTGTGGTGGGGTTGCAAGGACAATTTCGAAATGCCCTAGATAGTGAGTTGGACGTTTATATTTGAGGGCCAGTATCATTACAGTTAGCTCCTCCTCCTGTGAGCTGAGTTTGATTAGCATTTATTGCATATTTTTGTTATTATGACATCTTCTTTCCTGGCTGTTCAGAGACCTTGGTCTTATTTCAGTATAGAACATAAGCGATAATACTTTAGCTTTACATATGAATGTGGATGTTTAAAATCTGTTTATAAAGTAAAATTAACATTTCTTGGAACCAAAATTTAAAATCTATTTAAATAATCACTAGACCTTATATGTTACAAAATTTGCCTTTTTCTGGTCCACTTTTGCAAGAACTCTCTCCCATTTATTTTTCCCTCATAATGCTTCATCTATGGAAATAAGCCCATTACCATTCACACAAAATAAAACAAATCCCATTCCAAATGTTTTCATTCTGCCCTACCCAGAAAAACAGATTTTCTAGAAAGCCAAAGTCCTTTCTTCTTTTGGAGTCAGTGTTTCTACATGGAGAGGGTGGATCACTTCCCTTTGCCCTAACCTTCCCTTATAGTGAGAATTCCTTGCCTAAAAGACATCTACATGGATCATTTCAGGGTTGAGTGTAAGAGCTAAGATTATGAGGGCTTGTCCCACTTAAGTTGGGGTGATTTTTTTTCCCAAAGTCTTTAGGGAATGGTTGTCATTAACTTGATGAAGCCAAATTCAGTCTTGCACAATAGCGCAGCTAACAAGTAAATTAAATCCAAGGGTTAGGAATGAGTGAAAACAATGCAAAAAGAAAAAAAAAATCTTGAGTGGGCTCCATGAACAGAGCTCAGTCATCCTTATTTTGTTTATATTGGTCCTCAACCACATAATAGTACATGGATAGATAGGTCTAACTTTTAGCTACACTGCCCAGGTAGACAGTGGGTGGCACAGCTATCAAATCTCTACTGACATTTAGGTGCCTATCCAGGCACTTCTGGAGCTGGAGTTGTTGGAATTCATTCAGAGTTATATGAGTGCTAATTGTTCTGGTAATGCTGTGCAGGTGAGATAGATAGAAAGCTTGATCCCCAACTTCATGGTAACCATAGTGGTAGTAGTCTCTTTCAGCTCAAAACCTATTTGTTCTGTATAGGATAGTTGTTGGGATAAATTAAAGAAAAACCTCAGACTTCTACTTAGCAGTTAAGTGATTTCCTTTGGAATAGTTATTAGCCCTGTACAGAAACAGTGTCAGAGGCAATGACAGCTGCAAGTAAAGTACCTTTGTTGGTTTGTTTCCTGGTATCTGTCAAGGCAGAATGGGATCTATTAATACATAGCTTCATAAGACATTGTTCTAACATGGACCCTATGGGATTTTCTGTTCCCCTAATATATTCCTCCAGAGAGTGATTGGTCTCTAATAACATTTGCTATTGAATGGAATGATGTGCCCCAAACCTTATTTTGAAAGAGGCCTGTGACAATTCAGCTGTTGCTTGTATTCCCAATGATCCATTCTGGCCCTAGCACTTCTTAAATTCACTCTTCCCTAAGTTGGTTTCTTCTTAAATGATACCTCCCCGAAGCAGCTTCCTTAAATCATGCTATTCAAGGTAGGCCCTCTTGCTAACCAATATTATAATACCATATCTCCTTTTTCTTAACATACATGACTCGATGTTACCATGTGTGTGTGCGTGTGCGTGTGTGTGTAATTAAAATAAAAGGGGTAGATAATGGTGCAGTTATAAAACACAATCCTCTGCAAGAACATCCCACATACGAAGATTCCCAGTTCAGGTCTGAAGATCTCCCTGAGCATTCCACGCCTACTCTTGCCAATGGTCTGTGACCCAATGAAGGCAAGGTGTGAATGGCAGCATCAGGATCCTGTTGGGGGTGTGGTCTCTCTCCCTTGTTCATGAAAGAAATGAATAAAAAGAAACTTAAAATAATTAAAATAAAAACAAGAAGGAAACAGTAAACTTATTTCAAATTAATTCTTTCATTTTTTTGAATGATTAATAAATAGTAAAAAATATTTTTATAGCTACCTATGTTTTCCCTTACAGTTTTTGTAAGAAAATATTTGTTTCTTGTTTATTAAATTCTTTTATGTTATTAAAATGTCTACTTTAAGATGATTTTTCCTAAGTAAAAAAACCACCTATATTTTTATATAATATTCAAAATATTGATCAATGGATTTTTAGAACAAATATTTAAAGCAAATATTCACCTTCATTGTGGCCAAAACTATTTGTATTATACAAATGTTTAAACAAAGCATAAGCCTCTTTCCTAAAAGTATAATAAACTATTTGTGTTTTTTACTGTGAGATCAGCAGAACTTCATTACTCTAAAGCCTTATTTTCAATTTACATCTTAAAAAGGCACTACCTCCTTCCTTTTTCAACTTTCTTTGTCTGTTGATATAGATCTTAACTCTAAGCAATTAATGGTTACTCATACCCCAGCTGTAGTTGCCTGTATTAAAAGAGGTTTAATCATACTCTAGTGACCTAAATTTTTGGTAAAGAATATTATCTATTAAAATAAATACTGCTGATTTTCTTTAATGATCATGTGCCTTTTCTCATAATTCTAACTTTTAACTTTTTCTGTTCTATTACTTATTTTCTATCTACTAGTTCTGTCTATTACTGGAAGAGGGGTATTGATATCTCCAGGTGTTAACTGCGGATTTATCTATTTCTCCTTTTTGTTCTGTCAGTTTTTGCTTCTTGTATTTTGAAATCCTGTTGTTAGGAGCATACACATTTAGAATTGTTATGTATTACTGTATAACCATTATACTGTAATGGTTAACTAACCATTTATCATTATGTAATGTCCTTCTTTATCCCTGGCATTTTCCTTCACTTTAAAATCTACTTTGTCCAATATTAATTAGCAACTGCATCTTTATCAAAATGAAACATTGTGTAACATCTTTTTTTTTCTTTTAATCTACCAATAGCATTATATTTGAAGTACACTTCTTATAAATGACATATAGTTGGGTCATTTTAAAAAATTTATTCTGGCAATCTCTGAATTTAATTGGTTTGTTTAGATCATTTACATTTAATGTAGTGATTGTTATGTTTACATTTACAGCAACCATTTTCTGCTTTGTTTTCTGTTTGTTTCTTCTGTTTTTAGTTTCTCTATTTACCATTTTGTGCCTTGTTTTGTGTTATTAAAACATTTTTTAGTCATCTATTTTAATAAATTTAACTATTTTTTTAAGAGAGAGATTTTTGCTATAAAGCACATGTACTTGCCAGAGAGACAGAGAGATAGAAAATGAGAAATCACCCTATGAGGAGGATGGCCATGCAGCAATCTCTTCTCCTCCATTCTCCTCTCAGGAGAATGCCCAGCATGAGCTTTAAGCCACTTGGTCTGGGACTCGTACCATAGTCAACTATGTGGGAGTCCAGCAACATAACCATTATGCTATCTGCTGGTCCCTAAATTTATCTATTGTTCTTTAGACTGTATCTCTTTGTATAGTTTTTTAAGGGATTTTTTTTAAAGTTTACAATGTACATTCATATTTTATTTTATTGTTTTGAGAGGTTTTTGCTATAGGGCGCGTGCGCTCGCCAGACAGAGAGAGACAGAGAGACAGAAAGCAAGAAATCACCCCCAGGGAGGATGGCCATGCTGCAATCCCTTCTCCTCCATTCTCCTCTCAGGATCTTGGGCGCGCACACACAGGTGCCCAGCGTGAGTTTTAAGCCAACAGGTCCGGGACTCAAACCATGATTGACTACGTGGGAGTCCAGCGACATAGCCATTAGCTAACTGCTGGCCCCAACATCATATTTTTATAGTCTCTTACACTCAGTATTTTATTACTTTAGAGTGTATAAAAATCTTGCCACCATCTAAATCCTTTTATTTATTGTCATACATTATATACTATACATGGAAATCCCTATCAGATAGTATTATTATATAATAATTTTGTTTTAAATTATCAAACATATATAAAGAAACCAAAAGGAGAAAAATAGTTTCTTATGTTTACTCATATGTTTATCATTTCTGTTGATCTTCCTTCAGTCTTACTGTTAGAAATTTCTTTGTGGTATCATTTTCTTTCTATCTGAAAAACTTTTTGTAACACATATTTTAGAGTATATCTCTTGGCAACAAATGTTCTTAATTCTTCTTCATCTGATAATGTATTTATTCCTTTTCATTCTATAAAGATATTCTTACTAGATATAGATTTCTATGTTGACAGTTGTTTTTCTGTCAGTATGGGAGGAGGGGGGCAAGTGTGCCGTTTCCTTACTTCTGTGGTTCCTGATGAGAAATGCACAGTTATTTGATAGTGTTCCCCTATAGCTAATGTGTGATTTCCTATGGAAATTTCCAGTTTTCCCTTGTCTTCAGTTTCTGGCAGTTTAGTTTACATATATTTAGACATGGATTGTTTTCATTTTTATCCTGCTTGGAGTATGCTATATTCTTGAATCTGTGGTTTTATGTATTTCATAAAAGTTGGGATGTATCCAGCCATTATGTTTTCAAATGCTTTTTTTAGCATTTTTTTCCTCCTCTCCTTCTGATTATCTCATGTCATGAACTAGACTTTTGTTATTGTCTGATAGGTCCCTGAGCCACTTTTCAGTTTTTCCTCTTGTTGTTCACATTGAATAATTTCAGTTGACCTGTCTTAAAGATGACTGACTTTTCTGCCATCTTCATTTCATTACAAAGACTATCCAATGAATTTTTTTCTGTTGTTATTCTTCATTTTATTTTTCAGTTTCAAGTCTGTTCCTGATTGTTTATTGGAACAATTTTATAATAGGTAATTGAAAGTATTTGTCAAACAGTTCCAACATCTGTTTCATTTCAGTTTTTGTGTCCATTGCTTATCTTTTTTCATGTGAATTTAGATTTTCCCGTTTTTCATATGCTTAGTAATTTGAAGTATCTTTTAAAAATCCATGAAAATGCATATTATAAGAAAGCTATGCATTAATTTCAAAACTTCTTTATGCACCAAAATAAACTCATACTTTGATTTTATATTTTCATGACTGTTTTGAAGTCCTGTCATATGTTTCCAGCTTGCTGGCTAGAGAACCTTAAAGGGGGAGCTCCGGAATAATTTTCCTTCTTTTTCATTCTTTGTTTCAGAAAATAGTTCTTTGAGACTATCACAATTATAAAACTCTTTGGCTCACAAATATTCATTAAACTAATTTTTAAATTAAACATTTTAGTGCAAGAAAACATATATAATATTTAATATAATTTATATATTATAGTTAAATATATTGTCATATAATATGTATTTAAATATATATTTAATATAATATATTTGTAATTATATATGTAAATACAATATGTTTATATAATATATAAATTATATATAATTAAATTTAATATTTCATTTAAAATATTTCAGTATGTATATATATACATGTACATATATTACAGAAATAATAAAACACAGATAAGTGAATTTTCAGAAAATTAATATACCCATATAGAGAGCATTCAGATCAAGAAATAAGACCTTACCAGATCACAGAAGTCCTCTAATCCATTCTTCTAGTCCCTACTCCCTCACTGCTATTGGCTTATTCTTAATCTCATGATTCTACTCTTCTGTTTTGTCTAATCTACTATGCTTAAGTTCTTAATTTTTTAATTTTATTTTTAGTTCTATAATGGCTTTTAAAAAAAATAAATCCACATTCTCTGATAGTTTTTTTTCTTCCTTTGTATTCCTTAAACCATATGTATCACAGTATTTAAAAGTCTGTCTCTGGGGACCAGCATGTGGCATGGTGGTTAAGGCTCTGGACACTCCCACATGGGCAACCATGGTTCGAGTCCCGGACCTGGTGGCTTGCTTTCTCACTTTTCCTCTCTCTCTCTCTCTTTCTCTGTCTGTGTCTCTCTCTGGTTAAATTTTAAAAAGTAAATGAATAAATAAATTTTTAAAAATTAAAAAAAAGGTCTGTGCCTGATGATTCTAGTTGTATCAATTTGGAGGTTATTGCCTGTCACTTTTTTCCCTTGTTTTTTGGCTATTCCATCTGAACTCGTAGTATCTCTAATGATTCTTGCATATAAAAAAAATTAGAAGGGTTTATGTAATGCTTTACTTTTTCATGATAATTTAATTTTCTCCTTGCACATAAAATAAAAGTAATTCATTTTTTATTTAATCAGGAATTGAGGTAGTTTGAAGTTTCCTTCTTAATTTTTTTTTAATTTTTTTTTTTTTTAGAGGTTTTTGCTATAAGACCCATGTGCTCACCAGAAAGACAGAGAGTCAGAAAGTGAGAAATCATACCCCTGGGGAAATGGCCACACCACAATCCTTTTCCTCCATTCTCCCCTCAGGATCTTGGGCACACATACACGTGCCTGTATGAGTATTTTTAAGCTGCTGGGTCCAGGACTCAAACCATGGTCAATTACATGGAGTCCAGCAGCATAACCATATGCCATCTGCCGGTCTCAAGTTTCCATCTTTCTGGTAACTGGTCTATTTCTGGTTTTTCCTTACTCTTACAAATAGCCATTAAGAGCTTTAGGTAAAAACTAGGGTGTCTAAGTGTTCACTAAACTCCAGTTTTTGCCTCCTTGGCACAAAAATACTGAACATTCTGTTTAATTTCTTAATATCCAGTTAGTTTGGTTTGTGAATTTCTCACTTCATTAAAAGTAACCTGCAAGTGTTTCGAGATTTAAAAGTAAAAAAGAATAAAAACCTCACCATATTGTATTTGTGTTTGGTTGAGGATCTTGACTTCATGTCTTATATACTGTGATAGCTCCAAAGTTTTTCTCCTTTTTTAATTTTTAAGTTGTAAGAGAAATTTTTGCTAAAGAGCACGTGCGTTCACCATAGAGACCGAGAGTTAGAAAGCGAGAAATCACCTCCTTGGGGAATGGCCATGCTGCACAATCCTTTCTTCTTCATTCTTCTCTTGAGATTTTGGGCATGCATACACGCATAGAAGCCCGACTTAAGCTGCCAGGCCCAGGACTCAAGCTGCGGTCAACTACTTGGGAGTCCAGTGATGTAACTGCTGCATCATCTGCTGACCCCACAGTCTTTCCTCTCCACAAGACATCTTAATGTTCTGATTTGGACCTCTGTTTTGTCTCTCACCTTTTGCTG
The DNA here is from genome assembly GCA_026018925.1 of Tupaia tana. Classification (NCBI taxonomy): domain Eukaryota; kingdom Metazoa; phylum Chordata; class Mammalia; order Scandentia; family Tupaiidae; genus Tupaia; species Tupaia tana. The sequence continues at coordinate 17,578,483 of JAKSZU010000020.1, read as the reverse complement.
TTCGGGAATGAGCAAGTACCTTAGAGGAAAAGTGGTAAATAACATAGTGCTTTCTGCAATGTTTATCTCTTTTTTACAGGATGTTGAATTTTAAGTTGAAAGCACTCTGGTTGGCCTCTAGTGACTTCAAACACTTCTTAAAAATAATTTCATTTTATCACATTTCTGAGGTTTCTCAACAGGAGGGATTGTTTGTATGAATGTATGTGTATATGTGTGTTTGTGTTTATTTATTTAAATTTTTGCTAGAGGCTGCATGTCCTCAACCAAAGAGAGGGAGTGAGAAAGTGACAAAGTATCACCCATAGGGTATAGTCACACTGCAATCCCTTTTCCTCTATTTCTCCCTCTTTATGGGATTGTGCACACTTTCCTGGTGTGTTTTTCAAGCTGTTGGATATAGGACTTGAACTGCACAGTTGGCCACATAAGATCCATCCTCCTTAGCTACCATCCACTATTTGATCTGGGATTTTTCTTTTTAAAAATGATCTCCCTCAAGTTCTCTTTTTAGATTTATTTATGTTTTCCATGACAGAGAGAGAGAGACACAGACAGAAATAGAGAGTTAGACACCCCGACAACAGGGTCTTCAATGCCACAATCCACTTCCGTGCCAGGATCACAGGCATGCATGCATGTGCCCAGTGTGTACAAGGGAGACCCTGAAGTTAATGGAAACTTTCCCTCCTGGCCTCCTTGTTGCAGTAGGTTGAATTACTGCCACACTAGGGTGACTGCAAGGGTGGTTTGATATAAGCTACCTTATTTTGGTAGAACAGGAGGTCTTACGATAATTTGATTAACATGACATATTACTTCTTCCATATGCATTTTATGCTCCCCTCTATATGCATTCCTTATTCCTGTTTTGGATGTGAATGTTATTTTTTCTGTACTTAAAAAGACTTTGTTACTGAAATTTATTTGGTTCATACAGATTTATCAGTCTCAATTTGAATGGTTGTAGTAGGCTCCCTAAGAAAAATGATACTGTTTTGAACTTTTGGAAATCACCAAAAATGACCCATCTGCACTGGCACAAGCATAGGAGTGCTACTGTATGCTGGTGGAAGCCATGTGGGAAAGCTCTGGATTCACATCCCATACTATGTGAACATGCCAGGTACACCACGATTTGAGCTGACTGCAGGGATAAGGGCAGAATTGCAGTTCAAGGACCATATTGAGGGTGCCCCATCTCTTGAAATAAGTAAGTAGAGGTTAAAAAAATCACCAATATAACATTATTTTCTAAAAAGAAGTTGTCTTATTTTTGGCACAAAGGAGACCTTTTAATTTAGGTGTTTACATGCATTCTGAGAATTCAGGTAATAACACTAGCTTAGTAGGGTATATTACCCTTCTCTAGTTTGTACACTGAATGGTGATTAATATTTTACTGTGTGTGTGATAAACTGGCATCAGGTTCCTTTAACAAGGATATGGGTGTTTATAAGAGAAATTGGTATTGTTTAAAAACCTTGTTCATGTTTATCTTGTGATAGTTGTGAATAACTAAGCATAGAAACTAGTTTTATGCATGGCATATAAACAATTTTTGAATTTATTTTGATTTGCTGATTTTTTTTCTGAAATGTTATCTTTCCGCATAATGAGATGAACCTTATGTATAATGTAATATTCAGTAAGACCAGCATCACTGATAAACGTCAGTGTTTGTCTAAGGAAACCCAGTCCTAGAAACTTGAATAAACTGAACAGTTTTAGTGAGTGCTGAAGAATTTGGACCTGGAAAAATATACCTATTTAGATAATAGAGGAGATTTACTTATTGTTATTGGAGAGGTGTTTTGTTTTTGTTTTTGTTTTTGTTTTTTGCCATAGGGCGCGTGCGCTCACCACACAGACAGAGAGACAGAGAGACAGAAAGCGAGAAATCACCCCCAGGGGGGATGGTCACGTCACAATCCCTTCTCCTCCATTCTCCTCTCAGGATCATGGGCACGCACGCACATGCGCCTGGCGTGAGTTTTAAGCCACCGGGTCCGGGACGCGAACCATGGTCGACTACATGGGAGTCCAGCGACATAGCCATTACACTAACTGCTGGTCCCTTACTTATTGTTATTAACAGTCTGTTTTTATAGTGTTGATAATCTCAAAGGTTAAATATTTTCTTAAAGAATGAAAAATAAGGAGAAGTACCAGTTTATTATTCTAGGGTCTATAAATTCTTTAAATATCTTTTTACCTACATTCTTGATCGGTCTGTGAATCAGAGACATATCATTTTTTCTAAATCCTAATTTATTTATTGCATACCTGCTTACCAGTTGTCTATATCTTAAACTGCTGTGCTTGATAGAGATTTATGGTTCTAGGTAAGCTATCTGAAATTTAGGAAAAAAATGTAAATTATGAATTTTGTTTGTTTGTTTGAAATCATTAGTGTCCACAACAACAGAAATCCTAAGTGGGAGTCAGGTGACAATTAACCTAGCTCCAGTTGCCTGTTACTGTCAGGCCAGTCTCTTTTCTTCTCTGAACTCTAATTTCTTCCTTCATAAAATGAAACATTGTAGAACATTTGTCTTGTTTTACATTCTCAGCTCATTCTCAAAGAATCATTATGAGAACCAAATGAAAAGACATATGTGAAAGTATTTTCCCCAAGTAAAAATTATTATGCAAATATAGGAGATTATTATTGTTATCCTCATCATTATTGGTTCTGGTTATAGCAGATGACCAAAGCACTGCACAGATGTGTAGAACAGTTCTGATATAACTTTTCTTTTCTTTGTCTGATGATAAATATGAAGTCTACTCTCCTGTCTATAACTTACTGGCATCTTTTGTATTTTATTCTTTTTTATTTTATTCGCTTTTAAAAATAACACCAAATCCACTCTGTGGATGTTAGATCAATTTAGTAATCAGTATGTATTAATTTCTTTATTGTAACAATGAGTTATACGGTCAATAAATTTAACAAACTGGGACAGGATTCCATCTTATTGAGAATAAGTCCCGTAAGGTCCTGGAATGCATTTTACTTATTGTTGAGTAGAGAAGCAATAGGCTCTTTTGGAACAAACTTAGTGAATTACAAAGAAGAAATAGTTTATCCTTGAACTATTATGAAATTCTGGGAGTGATGATATTCATCAAGGCCAATTTTGTAACATAAACATAGAAAATATTAACTCTTTTAAAGGGACATGCATTGTTTTAATTCTTACAGTCATTAAATACTTACAGGTCACAGATCATTTATTGATGGATTTTAAAAGAAAAAAGGAATATACACAAGATAAATAAGAAGATGGGTGTGCATTACATCAGACATGTCATTCAAAAGACCTGGAAAACACATTTGTCTAATTAGGAGAGCATGACAACAATCTAAGAAATTTATGCATGTGTGTCAATAGAGGTCCACCCTGACAGAATTTGGCAGACCATCACGGAATTTAGGACACTTTCCATGGTCCAAAGAAAGTGAACAATTAATGGGTAATGTCCCCTTTTTGTAGTTTCTATGAATTAATCTAATTGGAATCATACTTGTGCCTATTAAAAAGTCTGAACATGCAATAAAATGCACTGTATTTATGGACAGGTATTTTTAGGACAAGGAACACGTGAGCTTGAAATATGAACTTTTTATAAAGAATTTTAGAATAGAGAGCTAATACATAAATTTTATCGCATTATGCTGTGATGTTTGATTTTCCTCGCGTTTTCCCATCTTGATTTGCTTGCAGAGTACCTGGCATGTGGTGACTCTCAAACAACTGTTCAATTGCATACTGAAAAATGAACACACGAGTTAGCGTACATACAAACATGCAGAAGATACTCCTTAAAGTGATGGAAGAATACCTATTCTGAGTAGCCATAGAAGAACACTAAAAACATCCATTTCTATTCAAAGACCCAATTAAATGGAAAATATTAAAATTTTAAAAACTGCCATTTGAATCCCATCTTTATGTTGGTTTCATGAACTGGATTCTTGACTACTCAACATAAGTGTTCTGTTCTTGTTTACCTTATTTTACACTAAATCACCTAAACTATTTTTTACTTTTTTCCCTTTTATTTTGGATATATCATCTCAAATAAAGGTCACAGGATTTATTTACGAGAATCTAGAAAAATTTTAAAAAAAGAAAATCTTCCTAACACATATATTTACTTTCTTCAAGTCATAAAAATACATTTTTTCAAAGATTTTAATTTTAACCTTAACAATTGTACTATGTTGTCTCTTGAGCTTTAATTTTATCTAAAAATATAAGTAATTTTTCTATTTTTTTAGGATTATTTTATTTTAACTTTATTTATTATTATTATCATTATTATTTTCCAGTTTGATCAGAGAGAGACAGAGAGAGAGAGGAAGTGAGAAAGCAAGCCACCAGTTCCGAGACTTGAACTGTGGTCAGCCACGTGGGAGTCCAGTGCCTTTAACCACCATGCCACTTGCCGGCCCCAGTAATTTTTCTATTTTAATAGCTACAGCATATTCTGTACCACAGTTACTGAACCAGTCCTTAGGCTTGGACAGTTAAGTTGTTGCCAGCTTTCAGTTATTCAAAAAAAAAAAAAAAAAAAAAGACTGAGCTTCTTTGTTCATAATGCTTTCATTGTTATTTTCATATTTAGATTGTTTCCTTGGAATGCATTCTTAGATTTTGAATAAAATCATATGTGGTGGTCATGCAGCTGTTTCTCTCAGGTCTCCTTTTGAAAGAAGTTGTTATGGAGCACATAGGAGATTGACAGCCTCCAGCTGCCATAACTCTGGGTCCTCCATAACATTCACGTGAAGCCATTCTTTAGGACTGCTACGGGCCAGTGACCAGTTATGTCAGGAGTAATCCTACTGGGATACTCCCTCCAAATGAGATTTTTCCAATGGGCAACTTTGGCTCATGTACACCCCACCAAAGTGATTGAAACTCTCTCAGAACCTCTCTGCCTGTGAGGCTCTTTCTAACAAAAGCTCTCTTCCCTCACTCCTTTGTTAGATGTCAGACTTGCAACATGATCTGATGCCTGTGCCTGTCATCTTTTATCACTCATTGGTTCATCCCCCACTCCCAGTAAGTATCTCCCATACCTAATTCATATAGGCAGCAGAAAACTCAGACCGACACAACACACAGTCAGTGTTCTGGACCTGAACGCACAGTGCTTACCCATTCTAGTTTATAGTCCCATCGCAGTGCCATTTTACATACCGGAGTTTTGTTTTTTCATCTTTCATTGATTTGATAGATAGAATAATGTATTCCACCTCTTACATCTCTAATTCATTCGTTATGAGTGAGATTGAACATGCTTTATTTTCCAACTATGATATATTAAAACATTTTTCGCTAAGAAACTTTACTTATCATTGATAGTCATGATTATGATACTTCTCCTTTTTGGCATTTTTCAGTGAGGGTCTCATTCAATACTCTTCTACCAATATTTTGGGTAAATTAAGAATGTGGAATTCAGTGATCACTTACTTCCTCAAGCTCAATTAAGACCAAGGATACTGTCTATGATTTGCCAGTAGCCACAGTAGTATTGTAGAATCCATGTCACCTGTCTGTGTCCCAGGAAGGGCAGACAGTTCTCTTTTTTTTTTTTTTTTTGGAGAGTTTTTTTTTTTTTTTTTTTTCTTTGCTATAGGGCCCGTGTGCTCGCCAGAAAGACAGACAGAGAGACAGAAAGCGAGAAATCACCCCCCAGGGGGGATGGCCACGCCGCAATCCCTTCTCCTCCATTCTCCTCTCAGGATCTTGGGCACACATGCACACACTCCTGGTGTGAGTTTAAGCTGCTGGGTCCGGGACTTGAACCGCGGTCGACTACATGGGAGTCCAGCGACATAGCCATTACGCTAACTGCTGGTCCTAGTTCTAACATTTTCATTACTATGTAGCATGTGCTTGTGTGTGTGCGCATGTGTGCACACATACATGTGAATATGTGTGTGAGTGTAGAGTTTGTTCAGTAAAAAGCAAGGCTAAAAATTTCTTCTCCTAGTTTTCTTATTTTCTGTTAACCATCTTGCTTTTTTCTTTTGTTTTGCCTCCACTATATTTTTCCCACCTTTATTTTCAAGGTGTCCCTGATCATCTGATTCTTATTAGGTAGTTAAATTATGCACGTGCCAATCTTTGTGTCCCCAAACACACATAGCTAATCAAGAGTAAAACCATTTATTGTAAATTTACTTCTAGAATGAGTCCTTCTTTCCCTGATTTTGAGGGTGGATAGATGCTCGTTATGATCTGGTAGACAATTTTAATATGCACATTTAGAGTGTAGGTGCATAGAAGAGTACTCTGTGTTAGATGTTAAGACTTTTATTTTACTCATTTAAAGACAAAGATTTAAATGTGCTTGTTTAAATTCAACAAGCCCTTAGAGCCATGAGGCCTTGGGGGTAAGAGGTGCTTAAAACCAAATAGCACAGAAGCTGAAGAAGTAATTATATGCCAGATTGAAGATGGAGCTGAACAAAGAGTGAACTGATCTGGGAACAGGGGATGGCAAACGGAATTATGTCCCAGGTATCAACAGGCCAAGAAAATAGACTAGAAAGTATGCTTCTTTATACATTTTACCAAATTTTATAAAATGCAGTGCTTTTCAGATGTTTTGCTGATCTGATTTCATCTTTTTGGCATGCTTGCTTCAACCTAAATCTTAAATCTCTTAATTGGAGGATGTTTTTAGTGAAGAACACAAAGATTTATTAATCTAACATGTATTCTTGATTCAAGGAGGTGGGGAATAAAAAATAATTGCAGTGAAATTTCAATGTCCTTACTTCCCTAAAGATTGGCTCTTAAGCACCCTCCATCTTCTCTTCTAAAACATAGACTGCTGGAGAAGTAGGGAGATCAGAAACCCTGGAGTACCATTTCAGGCATTATAGAACAGTAGGACTTATTTTATCTTAAAGGTAAGTTTTCCAAACTCCCTTGTTGCTGATAACATAAGGAAGAGGCAAAATAGTGTATATTTGTTTTACATCTGAAGCTAGTCTGGGTTTTTTTTTTTTTTTTTTTTTTTTAAGATGCTGAGACATAGGTAGCAGGGGTTAGAGTGACCCATAAGACCATTGATTATTTTTTAATTTCCCTTAATATTGATGGCTCATTATTTAATAAATATAAAAAATGTAAATAAAAACTGATTTTGGGTCTGGCAGGTGATGTAGTGGTGAAGGGTGCTGACCTTCCACATGGCCGAGCGCAGTTCAAGTCCCAGACCTTGCAGTTGGCTTGCTTTCTGTCTTTCTCTCTCTCTCCCTCTTTTTTTTTTCCTCTGTCACTCTATTCCTCTCTGATCAAATTAAAAACAATTAAATTAAATAATTCTTAAGAAAATAAATTTTTAAAAACCTGATTTTGTTAGCCCATCAATCTGACTATAAAGAAAGATTATATATCTAGAAACATTTTTCCATAAACTCACTGTAAACATACAAGTATACATTTTTATGTTTGAAAATCTTTTTGAAACTTAAGACATTCAAAAATTTTGGGTTGAAAAGTAATAACTCTATTTTAAAAGTTAGTGTTGAAGTCTCTTATGCCATAGAATTATAAGGCATAATATTTCAAGCTGGAAATGGATTTCTGAGTATATAAGAAAGTGCATTTTGTTCTCTTATTTTTTTTTAACTGAAATATATGCAAATTAAAAAGAGACTCAGTTTTTCATGACCTGTATGATACATCATGGAAGAATAAAAGAAAAAAAAAGAAAGTGGGCAAGGAAAGGTCTGAGTACACCTAAATTTCACATTTAGCTACCACTACAGTCAGTTACTCTGGGACAGTGAGAAGAAATAGAAAGGGCCCCATCTGTTTACTTATTCAATAAATATTTGTTAAGCATCACTGTGTTCTAGGTGTTGAGACTGGTAAAAAAAATTTGCAAGACAAGTACTTGATTTGGCGAAGCTTACATCCAGTGGGGAAGCTCACATTCAGTGGGAAGAAAAGGGAAGCTATCGGAGAAGAGAGTGAGTTTTAATATACAGAGAAGTGCTGTGACAGAGGTGAGCATAGATTGGAGGAACAGTGGGCAGCGAAATTAGAGAAGGCTTTTCTGAAGAGGTAACAACTAAGTTGAGGCCTCAAGGATAAAGCTCTTCCAAGGAAAATTCTGAAAAAGGAGGAAAGGGGAAAATGAGTACAATTTTGGTAATAGGAACAGTGTATACAAAGGCTCACAGGTGTAAGATTTCAACAGATCAAGAACTTGGTCAGATTCATGTGTTGGGAGAATAAGACTGAGAGGGTCTGAAATCAGGTCAGCCTGAGGTTTGCAGGACTGTAGCTATTTTGAAGTCTTAAAAGACCACTAACAAGAACAGTCTGATGAAGTGCTGAGTCATATGATTTTAACTGAAAGAAGGCTTAAGCAACTAACTAGTAGCAAGTTAGTGGACACGTACCTTAGCGCTATCACCCTGCATGTGGGATAACTGTGAGGCATGCTCTACTCTCTTTTTCAGAGTATCCAAGTAGGACCAAGTTCCAGTTTACCATGGCAGAAACTTGCTTAATAAATGCAGCCTTTAGTGCCTTCATTCCTGTTTCATTTTACACCTGTGTAACAAACTGCCCCAAAACTTAGTGTCTTAAAATAAGAAGGATTTGTTATATTTTTTATAATTGTGTGATGTGGCAAAGCTTCAACTCACCCATGTAGCTGCGCTTTACTGGGCGTGGCTAGGGTGGGAATGTCTATGATGTCTTCTCACAGTTTGGGGGCCTTAGTGCAGTAGATGGAATGGCTGGGGTCCCTCAGAGCCTTTCTCTCTGCACACGGCTTCTCATCATTCACTAATCAAGCAAGAGCTTCTTTACATGGTGTCCAGATCCTAAGAAACCTGAAGAGGAAGCCACAAAGACTCATAGAAGCCTTGGTTCCTAACTGGCATAGGGTCTTGTCTGCTCCAGTCTGTTGCTATGAAAAAGGTATAAGATCAGACTACACTTGAGAATGAGAGAAACAAACTCTGCCCCTTGATGGGAGGAACAGCATGTGAGAACAGGGTTCGGAGGAACTACTGATAGTCATCTCTGCAGACATTCTATCTTATTTCTCTTTCTGCCTCAGTGCACAATCTTTGGCCAACATGATTTCCCAGAAATAGCTTGAAAAGAACTTCATTCCTACCAGAGCTTTAATTCTGAGGAATAATGCTATTTTACTTTTTAAAACTGGTACTAACAAAATAAGATGTTTTAGAAAGAAGAGAAACTTTAGAGTCAGATTGAGATTAAGTCATGGTGTCACCTGTTAGGTGATGTGTGGCATCACAAAAACTACTTGGTCTGTTTTAACCTCACTTTTTCTTGTATTGCATGGTGTCAATACACCATTGGATTTCTTTTAAGCTTATCTACTTATTTCTTCCAAGAAAGAGAAAGTGAGAAGGCACTCCCAATAGAGTCTTGACTCTGTAATCTATTCCCAGCTCCAACCAACCCTGGATAGTGGGCATACTCATACCTAGCACACTGAGGGATGTCTGTGGATGTGAGCCCGGAACTGTCCCAAGTGAGTCAACCTTCCTGAGTGTCACATTTTACCATTGTGCCAATATTCAACCACTTCTCTCCACTGGATTTTTTTAAAAGAATTATTTAATTATTATTATTATTATCTTTTTAAAATTTCACCAGAGAGAGACAGGCAGTGGGGAAGGGGAGTGAGAAAACAAGCAACCAAGTCCAGTATTCAAGCTGTGGTCCATCATGTGGACGTCAGAGCCTTAACCAACCTGCCACCTGCCAGCCCCTCTACTAGATATTTTTTGACCACTATGTTTTAATGATATTAAAAATTAAAATATTATTTAAGTACCTAGCACAAAATATGATGTAACTAAATATTCATTCCCTTTCCTCTTTTCTTCCTTCCTCATCCTAAAAAACAAAATTCATAGGCAAAGCACAAGGTTCTTTGTTTTTGTAGGGTTGTAGCTTGTTTCTGAAGAAGTACAGCACGTTTTCTTCTCTACAGAGCCTTAGTGCCCTAAAAGATTCACTCTGTCTCCCTCAGTTCTTGTTCACTTTTAGGCACTGATTTAGTAGTTACTTAGTAGTAAGTGTCCAACTCAAAGAATTTTCTTTCTTTGTTTCTTTTTTTCTTTATTTAAAGTGCAGGGCAAGGGTATTCATTTGTACTATGTAGCCAAACAATCGACTTAATAGATATGTGGCATTCAAACAGAGTTTGGCAAGAAATAAGTTTCATCTGAACTCTGTTGCACTCTTATTCATTTTGTTAAAATTTGACATTCAGATTATTACAGTTACATTCAAGTAAGAATAACGAGAAATTTTTACTATATAATTTTTGTGAATTGTAAATTAAACTTGGAGGTCTTGGCCAAAGTATTTGTCTTTCATTTCAAAGGAAGGAGTTAAAGTTCTTTTTCTCGTCATTAGTGTGATTATTTATTAATTCATTCTTACTGCCTTTTCAAAACAAGATGGAGTCTGGAAATATCTCATTACAACATTTCACACATAAAATGATATAGAAAGGATACAATGCAGTTGCAGAAATGAGCTGTATAAGTAAGTAGTTTTTAGGTCAAAGAAATTGTAAGTAGGAACTGGAAGGTGATTTTGTGTTTATCTTTAGGTTTAATTTAGCCTTATAGAATTTATGAACCAATTTAAATTTTCATTTTTTTCAGATAATTCTGTTTATATTGACATGTTCATGAGATGGGAAACTAGAAAAAATTCAATATTGCTTCTTCTGTGGTTTTGCTCCTAATGTTATCTTAAAATACCTTTCTTATCGTAACAGACCATTCTCCTTATTTCTGTCATTTTTCATTTCCCCAGTTGTATAGTCTTCCTTGTCCTGGCATTCTACTCAGGAATTGGACCTTGTTTTCCCACTGAGCAGGTGCTGGATCTTTAATTGACTACTAGTTTTCTAGATCCACATCTCTGCCTGTTTCTCCAGGATATTCTAACCATCCTACCACCTGCTATTTCCCTGGCTAGCACTGATATCCTCCATGTTTTCTGGCCACCTCCTGTAGTATGTTCTCAAGTATCTTAGTTCCCTATAAGGAGCAAAAATGAAGCACAGGGCTTTCTCTACTTCTCTTTTATTGTTTTTGCCTCTTCTTGCTGTGTATTATTATTAATTTTTAATGAGGAGACTTTAAAAATTTCATGAGAAAATAGAATTAAGGTACAAGTTCATATTGGTGCAAAAATGTAAACCTATGCATAGTTTTTTCATAATATATGTTTTTCATGAACTTTTTGAAGACTCTTTGTATAGATGCCTTTGGTATGTATCATTCAGGTAAATTATAAACTCCTGAAATACACACATAAAGTTTTTTCTAAATGTATGTATCTCACAGTGGATAGTAGAGCAACTTGTACCAACCAGGTGGAGGAAGTGTTCACCAGTTAGCGCAATGGCTATGTCGCTGAACTCCTATCTAGTCGACCACGGTTCGAGTTCCAGACCTGGTGGCTTAAACTCACGCCAGGCGTGTGTGTGTGCATGCCCAATATCCTGAGAGAATGGAGGAGAAGGGATTGTGGCCTGGCCATCACCCCTGGGGGGTGATTTCTCACTTTCTATCTCTGTCTCTCTCTTTCTGGCGAGTGCATGCGTCCTATAGCAAAAACCTCTCAGAAAAAATTGTTTAAGTGAATGTAATTTCAGGCTTTTGGAACAATGTATTATTTATCCTGTTTTTTGTTTCTTAGTAGAAGTTTGTATAAGGATACAGAATCCTAAACAATATTGCAGTATCTTTTTCTTGAAATTCTTAATACATTTGTCAGTGCTTTACCCTTGAATTTAAATTTATTTTTAACATACCATACACAACATTATCTCATTCACCTAAGTACTGCAGTAAACACACTTCTTATTTTCAATGGTAAGACCACTTCAGAGTCAGCTGATGATTTGCTAAATATTACGTATGGAAGCCTACTTTTTCCCCCCCATTTGTATGAAAAGAATAATCTCTCCTAAAAATCTTTACTTTTGGACTGAGATCCGAGGAATTTACCAGACCTATTTTGCAAAAATCATACAATAGGCTTCAAATATTGAAGAACCCAGAAGCAAGGCTGTTGATACAGCCTTAGAAGGTTGCAATTGGGAACTAGAAGCCATCTGCTCTAGCTTCACATCTCACAAGAGTAAACTAAAACCTGGATAGGTAAACAGATTTGTCCTAAGTCCCATAGTTGCTTAATGGCAGAACCATATCTTCTGATGGTTATTTGGAGGTGGTGAGGGGTTTCATTGTAAGTAAATAGCATGAGATTCAGAGGGGGGATAAAAGTCTAATGAAATTATTTCAAATGTTGGTTATCTTGCAGAGATTAGATTCTTACTGAATTTTAAATAAAATTTTTATTCTTATCATTTGAGGTTACCATGTCCCATCATTCTTCAAGTCTGAAAATATACATATAATGATAGAGATACGGAGTTCTATTTTAATCTATACAGTTAAAATGCTTTAGTTTTTTTTTTTTAATTTTACATTTACGTGTGTACTTGTTTTTAATTTAGAAAATACAATGTAGTTGGGAACTTAATCATTGCCAGTTCTTGAGGTAGTTTTTTAAGCTTTGAGATGAATTATGGGCTATTGTAAATCCTGGCAAAACACTTTGGACAGATATTTTTTCATATGTATCCATATTTTTCATATTTTTTTCCTGCTTTGGTTCTGGGATATGATGAAGAGTGTTAGTGTTGAAACATTTGACTAACATTTTCCCCACTTTAAAACTTCTGAGAATTTAGTATATATTTCATTTTCATTCTTACCTGTTTGGTGGCACATATTTCTATAAACATTTTTTGTTTCCTACTTCACGTCTTTTCACGTGTTATATTTTAGGCCTCTCCCATAAACAGGTGATGTATTTATAGCTCATTTATTCCCATTTTTGTTTGTATCTCTTGGTAGTTTTTTAGATCTTCCGTTATCTGTTCAGTTAGAACCTTCTGTTCAAAGAAATAATAATAAAGAATTTTGCTAATGACATGGAGAAATAATCTTCTAATCAGTCAACCTACAAATAACAACTATTAACTCTGGACAAAAACAACAAAACAAAAGTTAAATAAAATGAAATTATATGAGGGTTCTGGAGATTTAACGTGAGTAGGAAAACATTGAGAGGGTTTGAAACTTGTTTTAAGCAACTGCCATGAGGTGGAGTGAGTTTCACATTTTTTTGTGGCTTTTCCTGAGGGCATCTGCAGTTAATAGCTGCAACATAGAACAATTAAACTCCAAGAGAAAAATCCCCTCCTGATTGATTGTAGGAACCATGAGAGGGAGCAAGGACACCAGCGAATAAGTGGTAACACAGGAAAAGAAAGAAGTAGAAATGAAGATCCTTATGTTCTGTATATGAGCACTTGTTTTGTACCTAAGTGTTTGGCTAACTTTTGAACCACACATGCACAGAGCAGACTGAATGCAATCCAAACTGAGATCTGAACAGCATATAATTGGTAATTTTAGAATAGCTAAGTTGATGGCCTACTAAAACAAAAATGTAAGCACTCTCTGGCTCAATGTAACAGAATCCAGAGTATTTGTAATTAAGATTGACGATGCCTACGATGAAAACCAAATTACTTCTAATATGAAACAAACAAACAAACAAACAAATAAAAAATAAAATTTTACCTTTCTCATGGATAAGAAAAAAATCAACAATAAAATTTTTTTAAGAGAAATTTTTGCTATATGGTACATGTGCTCGCCAGAGAGAGAAAGAGAGAGACAGCGAGATAGAAAGTGAGAAATCACCCCTCTGAGGGGATGGCCATGCTGCAGTCCCTTCTCCTCCATTCTCCTCTTGGAATTTTAGGCATACATGTACACGCTCTAGGTGTGAGTTTCAAGTTGCTGAGTCCGGGAATCAAACTGTGATAAGCCATGTGGGAATACAGTGATGTAACCATTACGCCATCTGTTGGTCTCTCAACAGCAGCCTTGAAGTCACCCACAAGGTTAGAATTATCAGGCAAGAAAATTAAAGTAGTCCTTAAAAACTGTATTTAATGGTTTAAAAGAAAATAGAGTTGGAATAAATGAAAAGATTGGAAGTTGCAACAGAGAAATAAAAATTATTAAAAGAATTAAATGTAATGGGAACTTTAGAACAAGAAAGCACATTATATTTAATAAGTAAATTACTTAAGCAGATTAACAGTATAATGGAGGTGGAGAGGGAAAGGTCTGTGAATTGGAGATAGAGCAATAGAAATCATCCATTCTAAACAGGAGTGAGAGGAAAGAAGAGAGAAAAATAAGCATAACCTCAGAAACCTAAAGTACAATTTTATTTATTTATTTATTTATAAATATTTCATGGACAAATAAAGGTTTGGTGTATTTAAGATATATATTGTGGTGATCTGATATAGGCATATATTGTGCAGTGAAATTTCATTGATCATGATATATGATCCTTTTGATGTGCTTTTGAATTTGGTTTGTTAGTATTGGGTTGTCAGAAAAGTCATGATGCATTTTTTGCATAGAAAGGCAGAAAAATATTGCATGACTCTTCTGATGACCCATTATTTTGTTGAGGATTTTTGCTTCTAAATTCTTTAAGAATATTAGCCTAGGGACAAGCAGATTGCATAGTGGTTACATCATTGGACTCCCATGTAGTAGACCACTGTTTGAGTCCTGAACCTGGCATCTTAAAACCATGCCAGTCGTGTGTACATACATGCCCAAAATCCCAAGAGCAGACTGGAGGAGAAGGGATTATGAGATGGCCATTCCCCCTGGGAATGATTTCTTGCTTTCAGTCTCTCTGTCTGTCTCTGTCTCTTTGGTGAGTGCACGTATACACACACACACACACACACACACACACACACACACACAATTTACTGAATGAGTCCACTTAATTGCTATTAGTCTCTTCAGAAATTTTGTTTCTTACTGATTCAATCTCACTATGTAGTGTTTCCAGGAATGTATTCATTGCTTCTAAAGTATCCAATCTGCTGCATAATTGTTCTATGCAATCTCTTATGACCCCTTGATCTCTTGTATTTCTAGGCTACAAATTTTAATATATCCCTTTTCATTTAAAATATTTTTTTTTCAGTTTGACTCTTCTCCTCCTCCTCCTCCTCCTCCTGCTCCTCCTCCTCCTCATCCTCTTCCTTCTCTTCCTTTTCCTCCTCCTCCTCCTTCTTGTTCTTTCTTTTTTAATGACTATCTTCCAGTGGGAATGGCCACACTGCATCCCTTCTCCACAGTTCTCCTCTTGGGACTTCGGGCAGGTATGCACACATGGCCAGCATAATTTTCAAGTTTTCAGGTCAAGGACTTGAACCATGGTCAGGCATGTGGGAGTCTAGTGCCTTAGCCACCACACCCCTTAATCACCCTCTGGCCCCTTCTTTCTGTGTTTAAATATATTTATTTATGTTTTTGGTAGGGGGTTTAGTATGATTTTTCAAAACATGCATATAGTGTTTATTTTTTCTTTTTTTAATGGTTTCTCAATTTTGTTTATCTTTTCAGAAAAGCAACTCTTCATTAATATTTTCTATTCTTCTAGTCTCCTTTTCACTTATTTCTGTTCTAATTTTTAGTATTTCTTGTTTTATTTTTTTCTGCTAACTTTGGGTTAGTTTTCCTTTTTTCTAGTTCCTTGAAGCATGAAATTAAGTTGCTTGAAATCTTTCTTTTTAAAAAAAATCAATGTAGGCATTTATCTTCATGAACTTTCTTCTTAGCATGACTTTTGCTACATCCCATGTTGTAATATGGTGTGTGTTCATATTTTTTTCGTCTTAAGATAATTTTTGATATTGGGTTTTATTTCTTTGGATAAAGTCTTTTGTGGCTCAACTTGTGATCTCTCCTAAAGTGTGTTCCATGTGAACTTCAGTAGAATGTTCCACTGCCTTTTTTTTTTTTTTTTTAAGTTTTTTGCTATAGAGCATGTGCACTGACTGGAGAGAGACAGAGAGAAACAGTGTCCCACTGTCTGCATATATCCCTTAAAGCCATTTGTTCTATAGTGTTGTTCAAGACTGCTGGGCCAGCAGATGGCATAGCAGTTACATTGCTGGACTCCCACATGGCCAACTGGGATTCGACTCCCAGACCTGGTGGATTGAAAAATCACATAGGCACATGTGGTGTGTGCCCAAAATCCTGGGAAAAGAATGGAGGAGAAGGGATTGCAGCATGGCCATCTCTCTCTGGTGGATGATTTCTACTTGCCTTTTTACTATCTCTGTCTCTCCCTCCCTGGTAAGTGCAAGTGTCCTTAGGCAAAAACTTCTTTAAAAAAAAAAAAAAAAAAAAAAAAAAAAAAAAAAAAAAAAAAAAAAAAAAGACTGCTTTATTTTTCTTATGATTTTCTGTCTAGGTGGTCTATCCATTGTTGAAAATGTCGAATTGAAGTCCCCTATTATCATTGTATTGCTGCCTGTTTCTCCATTCTGTCCTGTTGATATTTACACACACACACACACACACACACACTTATGATAGAGAATGAGAGAGAGAGAGAGAGAAGGAGAGAGAGAGAGAAAATGAGAATACCCTTGGCATTTTTCACTGTGTTCTGATCCATTTCACCAGCTCTCCAGCTCAGAATCTTGGGTTACCTGTCTAGCAAGTTTCCAGGCTGACCCAGGGTTCTGAACCCACAGTAGGCTATGTGGCTTTCAAGATATAAGTATAGTACACTATGGGTCTTTGATAAAGTCATGACACATTTTTTGCGTAGAAAAATATGCCATGACTTTCCTGATAACCTAATACATATTTATATACTCCAAAGATGAGTGAATATATATTTATGGTTCTTATATTTTTGATGAATTGACCCTGTTATCATCATGTAATCACCTTCTTTGTCTCATGGCATGTTATGACCGAAAGTCTATTTTGTCTGCTGTTAGAATAGCCACCCATAATTTATATTGGTTACAATTTTAATGGAATATATTTTTCATCTCTTTGTTTTTATCCTATGTGTGTCCTTAAGGCTAAAGTGAATCTTTTATACTCAGTACATAGTTAGATCTTGTATTTAGTTCATCAGCCATTCTTTTGCAAAAGACAGAGGTCTTTTAATTGGATAATTTATTTATATTTTAAATAAGTATTGACAAGTAAGAGCAAGGTATTGCCATTTTGTTAATTCTTTACTGTTTTACATCTCATTTATCCCTTTCTTCCAATCTTGTTGTCTTCTCTTATGACTTACTAAATTTTTCTAGTGGTATGCTTTGATTTATTTCTTCTAATCTATTTTATAACTAATACAATAGAGAAGATTCCTCATGTCTACTGGGAACTAGATATTTCAGGGGACAGGAGAAATGAAGATTTTCTACTCATAATTCAGCCTCCAGCAAGCAAAGCTAGTGTGCGATCACAACAGAATGGCAAACAGATTCTAGAACACCTCTGTCTGCTTGCTCCTGAACATTGAGGCTTAACTTCAAGAATTTGAAAGAAACATACCATTCATCAGATGACAAGAAATCACCATCGGATCACGAGAAATATGGGAAAACGAGAAAATACCTCTCCTCCAATGGAAGAGAGTAACTCTCCTTCATCCACAAGCAGTTCGGTGAAAGTCATGGAAATGTCTGATAAGGAATTTAGAGCATTCATAATGTCGAAACTAACAGAGATGGAAGAAAAGAGAGATAATGAACTGCTAAAGAGAAAGGAGAAAGAAGTTGCCGAGTTTCAGGAGATGAGGAAATTCTTGCAAGATCTAAAAGAGGAATTACACACTTTACAAAAGACTCAAACGGAACTGCTAGAGATGAAGTCTATAATACAAGAAGTCAAAATCTCCCTTGAAAGTATTAAAAGCAGACTAGATCATTCAGAAAATAGAATCTCAGATGTAGAAGAGAAAATGGCTGGCTTAGAAAAGTCCACCACGAAGACTGAGAAAATGGCCTCAAAATTTGAGAATGATATGCGAGAAGTACTGGATACCATCAAACGTCCAAATATCCGGATAATTGGCATTCCAGAAGGTGAAGAGACCCATAAGGGCATTGATAATCTATTCCATGAAATCCTGCAAGAAAACTTTCCAAACCTAGAGAGGCATTCGAAGATCCAGTCCCAGGAAATACAAAGGACCCCAAATAGAATCAACCCAAGGAGATCTTCTCCAAGACACATTATAGCCAGGTTGACCAAAACCGCAGACAAAGACAAGATACTAAGATTGGCAAGAGAGAAACATCAAGTTACCTACAAAGGACATCCCCTCAGGCTAACAGCAGATCTCTCATCAGAAACAATGCGAGCGAGGAGAGAATGGGAAAATATATTCAAAGTGTTACGAGAGAAGCAATTTCAGCCAAGAATACTGTACCCGGCAAGATTATCTTTCAGGTGGGAAGAAAAGACAAGAACATTCTCAGATAAACAAAACCTGAAAGAATTTACCAGCACCAGACCAGATCTCCAAGAAGTTCTCAAGGGTGTGCTGTATCAAGAAAATTAAACACAGACACACGGAAATAAGAGTCCAAAAACTATGAAAGTGGCCAACTTAATCAGAGGGACAAGTCTGGAGTTGAATACTATATCCCAGAATTTAATCAGGAAAATTGAACCAGAACAGAAGATAAAAGTACATGAGACTGATAGGTTCATGCACCTTCCATTTGAACAGAATCCTAACTTGTTTCCTGGCCTTAAGCAAAGTTCCTTGGCATTTCTTTGAGTTAAGTTAAAACTGGTTTTCTTAGTAGTAATGAGTGAACTCACCATTGAAAGTAGTTAGATTATGTAGGAAATTGTGTGATCAATGCAACGTGGGTGGGAAGGGAATGAAGGACAATTGTAGACACCGGAGGTGGTGTGAGAGGAGGGTGGGAAGGGACAGAGGGTCAGAAAGAGGGGTGGAAGTAATTCTAGGAACTAGTAATGGAAAATCTTTTTGTAATGTGCATGATTGTGTCACTATGCAGTGTGTACTGGATGGGAGATTGCATTTTGTATGCTGTGAATGAAGCTAAGGGAAGGAATGTAAATTGAGTTACAAAAAAAAAAAGTTTCAGAAAAAAAAATGTATATCTATTCAATGACTGCAGTAGGATATGTAGCCCCTGCTAGGTGCTACTTTATAGGATGCGTAAACTAAGACTTGTGTTCATGGAAATGTGTGTATCACCTGTGTTTGCTATGAGGGTATTTGGATTGATTAGGGTCTTTGGCGATACAATAAAATGTGAGGAGAAAACAGTATAGAAAGCAAACATAGATACCAGAGACAGTGTGGGAGGAGAGTGGGAGATGGCAGAGGGTAAGAGATAGGGAATCAAGGACGGGGGAGAAAAAAAAAGCAAAACATACAGAAGACAAGAAATGGAAGATCATTTGCTGACAATAACATGTTTGTTGATGTGCTTGATTGAGACAATATATAGTGTACTTTGGATGGAAAATCTCATTTTGTATGCTGTAATGATGTTCAGTGAATGAATGCAAATAAATAAATTGAAATAAAAAAAATATCTTGGGGCCAGCAGGTGGTATGATAGTTATGACGCTGGACTCCCACATGGCTAACTATGGTTCGAGTCCCAGACCTGGTGGCTTGCTTTCTCACTCTCTCTGTCTCTCTCTCATTAAATTGAAGAATAATAGTAATAATAAATAAAATGTCTTTTAAAAAACCTTTATTTAAAAAAAAAAAACTAATACAATAGAAGTTACTACTTTGTGCTTACCATGGGTCTTACAACATCTTACACTTATAAAATTCTTATTTAAGCTGGTAGCAACTTAATTTCTATCACATAAAAATGATACTTTTCCCCAACCCATATGTTATCCTATTGATACCACTTTTTATATTAAAATTATTATAGCTATAGTTATTTTCAATATTATTGTCTTTTAACATTTATACTAGCATTTAAGTGATATATATGTGTGTGTGTGTGTGTGTGTATATATATATATATATATATATATATCCATATATCACCTTCTTTGTCTCATGGCATATTATGATTGAAAGTCTATTTTGTCAGCTATTAGAATAGCCACCTCTACTTTCTGTTGGTTACAATTTTAATGGAATATATTTTCTATTAAACATATATACTTATATATATATATATTTACATATATAGTAACATATTGTGTATATATACATATCACACACATTTATTTACATATATTATATAAATGCATATTTATATATGTATATATTTATATACATATATATGTATGTGTATATATATACACACACACACATACACATCGTTTTCTTCCAGCATTTTGAATATATCATCTCACTTCAAAAAAAATCTACTTATAGCCTAACAGAGGTTCTCTTATATATGATAAGTCTCCTCTTACTGCTATAAAGATTTTCTCTTTGTCTTTGACTTTTGACAATTTGATTAGAATGTGTCTTCAAGTATTCTTCTTTGGATTGGTTTCTCTTGGACCTATTATGAATCTAGATGTCCATATCTCTTTCAAGATTTGGAAAGTTTTAAATAATTTTTAAGGTTAGCTTTCTAATTTTGTTAAGAATTATTTTATGTAACTTTATTTATTTGTTTATTTAATGTATTTAAATTTGCCAAGAGAGGGACAGCAGGAGCAAGAGAAAGAGAGAGAAAGAGAGAGAAAGAGAGAGAGAAAATGTGAGAAAGCAAGCTGCCAGGCCCAGGACTCAAACCATGGTCGACCAGGTGGGAGTCCAGTGCCATTAACTACCACATCACCTGCCAGTCCCTCACTTTCTAATTCTTTATATGTCTCTCTTCTCCTCAGGACTTTCATAATTCATACATTCATATTTTGACATTGTTCCAGAGGTCTATTCTTAACTCTTTTTCTATATTTTATATTTTCCCTCTAATTGGATAATCATAAATTACCTGTAATAAAATTTCACCAATTCTATTTTCTGAATGACTGAGTCTATTGCTGGAGCTATCTATTTAACTTTTCACTTCTGCCATTGCACTCTTTTTCTTTTTTTTTATTTTTTTTTTGCTTGGTTCTTCTTTTTTTCTTTTTCTTTTTTTTTTTAGAATTTTTTATTTTATTTTATTTATTGTTATTGTTTAATTTGACCAGAGAGAGAGAGAGAGGTAAAGGGAAAGTGATAAAGCAAGCCACCAGGTCTAGGACTTAAACTATGGTCGGCCATATGGGAGTCCAGCATCTCAAACACCATGCCACCTACTGGTCCCCTTCTCTTTTTTTTAAGTTTACTTTTTTTTTTTAGGGGGAGAGAGAGAGTGAGAGAGGTAGATACACCAATAGAGTCCTAATAATATCTCCATGCCACTACTCTCCCCTAATCTCAGCTGGCCCAAATGGCAGGCATATATACACACCCAATGTGCTCAGGGAGGTTCTAGATAAAGTTGCATTACTATTACACTGACACCTAACCTCTGTTTTTTTTTTTTTTTTGGTTGTTGTTGTTGTTATAGTTTCAATTTAAAAAAAAAAAAAAAATTAACTACTCATTTTGTTCATGAATTGTTTTCCTAATTTTGTTTAGTTATTTGTGTTTTCCTGTATCTCACTGGGCTTTTTGAAGATAATTATTTAAAATTCTTTCTGTCTGTATTGTTAGGATTGCTCTCAGACCACAACTGAGAAAGACTGGAGTTGGTGGGCCTATTACCTGAAGATTCATGGGCATAACTCCTCCCAGGCCTCTGAGTGGATGATTTTGGTATTATACCAAGTCCAAAGAGAGTTATAGCTGAGTCCATGGGGGAATGAGGCCACTTCCACGTCTGGA
Source organism: Tupaia tana (assembly GCA_026018925.1). Taxonomy (NCBI): domain Eukaryota; kingdom Metazoa; phylum Chordata; class Mammalia; order Scandentia; family Tupaiidae; genus Tupaia; species Tupaia tana. Next base: position 17,556,662 of record JAKSZU010000020.1, on the reverse strand, counting down.
CTAGGATCACCACCTGTATACCCACCACTTGGGCTTGGTTTTGTCTTCCCAAAATGGTCTTTTTAGGTCACTGGGGTTTCAAAACATTCTACTCAAATCCCATGGCTTTCACAAAAGTACTTTTGTTCATAGATGACTGCAAAATTATTGTTGCTATGGGGGGATGTGAGGGATGTCCTATTCTTCCATCTTGCTGATATTCTTCAAGGACAGTTTTTAATAGTATAGCATATAAGTAATCAAAGAATAAGAATTAGACAGGAAAATACTAAAATATGTTTAAAAGAAAGATTAAAGCTTCCCAAATTTTTCAAAAGACATATGTAAATTTTAGAAGCTTAGTAAACCCCAAGTACAATCATTGACAAAAACAGTGCCTGAGAACATCACTATAAAACTATTGAAAGCCAAAAATTATATCTAGTTTAAAATTCACATTAGTATTAGGGAGATAGCATAATGTCCCATACAAATACACTTTTAAAAATATTAGCAAGCAGTAGAAGGGAGTATTTAAGTACATGATTTTTAGAGTCTCCTTCCATCAAGCTCTGCTACTTATCTCAAGGACCTTGAGGTCATTTTTCTTTGAATACTATTTCACCCTTCATAATGTGATGGGATTTTGGGTATGCACACACACATGGCCAGTGCGATTTTTAAGCCACCTGGTCCTGGACTTGAACTGCAGTTAACCATATGGAAGTCTAGTGCCTTAATATTGAATATTCAACTCAAACATTCAGTTGAAATAATTAGCATAAGTTTTTTGTAGTGTTCAGTAATCACTTCAACTGTTCAAATAGATTTGTCCTTTTAAATAAATATTATTTGTATCTCTCTTTTTGGAGAGGTATTTGTTACAGGGTGCATGCACTTGATGGAGAGACACAAAAACAGAGAAAGTGAGAAATCACCGTGCAGAGGGACTGGCCAAATTGCAATCCCTCTTTCTTCATTTTCCTCTTGGGATTTTGGGGGCATACACACAGACACGCACACGTGCACAATGTGAGTTTCAAGCTGCCAGGTTTGGGATTCAAACCACAGTTAGCCATGTGGGAGTCCAGCACCTTAATCACTATATCACTAACCCCAACCCATTATGTTTTAATAGAAACATTTCCGTGTGACTTTAACTTGACATTTTACAGGAAACAAGAGCATACTCCTGCCTGAGAAACTTTTTTCTTCCTATTTTTTCCCCTTGAATGCTGTTTTTCCAAGGTGTTTCTGCTTAATTCACTCCCTAATTTACTTTAGGTCTTTACTGGAATGTAATCTTTCAATGATATATTCAGTGATCATCTTCCTTATCTAAAATTTTAACTGCAGCTCCCGAATCCCTCATTTACTTCCCCCCTTCCCTGCTTTATTTTAGTTCCTCAGCATGGACTGTTGCTTGTCATTCTATATATTTATTGTCAGTTTCTCATCAAAAAATAAAATCTCCATGAGATAAAGAATTTCCACTGATTTTTTTTTCACTGTTGTATCTCTACTACCTAGAACAATGCCTGGCAAATAGTCAGTATTCAATAACTTTTTAAAACAGGGTCTCGCCATGTTGTAGTAAGATGGTTTCTTACACTCCCATCTAAGACTGCAAGCACATGCCTGACTCTTCTCTACACAGGATCCTGTTATGTTGCCCAGGACAGCGTCAACACAGTGATTCTTCTATCTCAACCTCTAGAGTAGTTGTGGGGATGGTAGGAAAATGCCACCATGCCTGGCCTTTCGGTTAGGCTAGAAATTAAAGCCAGATCACCTAGGTTGTTCCAGACTGCATAACACAGTGCCTTAGCAGCATATGCCACTGAGTTTGGGCCTCAATAAATATTTTTTAATAAATTAATGAAATATTCAGTGGCTGTGTATCGTGTCCCCAACCCTGAACTAGGTGATAATAATGCGAAAGAAAGAAAAGTAAACGAGATTCCAACTGTCATGAAAACCACAGTCTTATAGGGAATATAGACTATTTAAAAAATAGTTTATTATTTCAAATAGGCAAAGGTTATAAATTCAGATGGGCTGTTGATGAGTTTATTGGTACTGGGTAGATATTCCATGAAGGGAAATATGGGGTCGTGGTAATTACTTTTGGTATGCAATACATCCAAGACTTACTATCTTCTTTCTTTGCTTGAGAACTGACCAAAGAGTCAAAGAAGACACACACACACACACACACACACACACACGATAATAAGATAGTGATTTAGGTAGAAAACAGTTTCAATGCGTGAACTGACATAAGACTGATTAAATTAGTAAGAATATTGAAAGCTACTATGGTGAAAAAAAAATAATTTCCAACACAATTTCTATATTATCATATTTCCCATCCAATTTTGGTAGTCCTTGTCTGATGAGCACAAAATGGAATTCATTGGTCTAACTGTACCTTCTGTTACCTTGTAATTGTACTTAAAGAACAAGTACACATTTGCCTTTTATACCTCTGCACATAGTACATAGAGGAGGATGTGCTATTATTTTATCATTGTAAATAATAAAGTTCATGCCTGTATTTGTACAAGCTGAGTTTCAAGTATGTGAAATCATGTGAAGAATGTTAAATCTTTAATATGTGTTTAATGTACATTTCAGTTGATTTTTCTCTTAACTGTAATAGTAGCAATTATTTTATTTATATGAGGGGAAAGTCATAACACCTAAGGGAAAAGTTAATAGATTTCAGTTTTTATATCATGCTAAAATCCTTTCCTTTCCATTTCTAACTGCTATTATATTCCTACTACTCTGTTTTTTTTTGTTGTTGTTTTAGGCTTTTTTTTTTTTTAATTGTCCCTAATTCCTACTTACTTTTTCCTACCTTCGGCCCTTGTTTCTTCCATTTTTCTCTGCCTAAAACGTCTGTTTCTGAGCTTTTGGTCAAATTAGATCTCTGTCTTTCTGCAGACACTGGCTGACCAATGTAAAGGAACTAATTTCTCCTAAATTCCTTCAATTATATTAATATCTGCTTTCATATATGTATATAATCTCATTAAGTCTCTATTAAAACCTTGCATGTTAGAGACTCCTGTCCCCCATTTTAAGTATGATGAATCTGAATATGAGGAAATGTATGTAACTTTTGATATGCCACATACCTAGTAAATTGGAAATCAAACCCACTTATGACTTGATGTGGTAGCTTCAGCATTATCATTCTGTTATGATTCTTAGATAATCTGTCTTTAACTTACCTATAATTGCTTTTGAAGTTTTTTTAACTCAGCTTTGACTGAGTGGAATTTACTAAGAGAATATGTCATTCAGGCTTCTGTATGGTAGATAAAGTGGAATGCAGAAAAACCAATGATAGAAGTAGCTGTTACCTATCTAATTTTATAGGCTTTTTTGATTGAAATTTGCTAGTCCAACCCTCATCTTTATACATCTAACAAATACTTAATGAATGTTTATTGTGTGTCAGGACCTAGAGAAGACCCTGGGTTTACGCTGCTATACAAAATAACACGGCCTCTATGAAGTGTACAATCTAGTGGGGAAGAGAGAGATATTATACACATAAACCATTAACCACACTAATAATCAAACTGTCATAAATGCCACAAAAGCATAAAATAGAGGAGGGAGCTATCTCAAGAACAATAGTCAGGGGAGCTCTATTGAAGAGAGTAGCAGAACCATATAGTTGGTTAGAAACAGAACTCCTTCTAGAAACTATGTCACAGCTTCTACGTACATAATAGATGTCTGCTAATTGGTGGGATTTGAATGACTCCCTCCTGCACATTGTGGGGTCAAACTAATCAGGTTTTCTAATCTGCTATAAACATTTGAGAGTCAGATTTTCAAATTTAGCTTTGTACTGAATAAAAGGAAAGGTAGGAGAGAACAGTACAGGAACATAGACTGGAAGCTTAATTTTTTTTTTTTTTTGGAGAGGTTTTTTTTTTTTTTTTTTTTTTTTTTTTTTGCTATAGGGCGTGTGTGCTCGTCAGACAGACAAGAAGAGACACAGAGACAGAAAGCGAGAAATCACCCCCCAGGGGGATGGTCATGCTGCAATCCCTTCTCCTCCATTCTCCTCTCGGGATCTTGGGCATGCACGCACACGTGCCTGGCGTGAGTCTTAAGCCACCGGGTCCGGGACGCGAACCACGGTCGACTACATGGGAGTCCAGCGACATAGCCATTACGCTAACTGCTGGTTCCCCGGAAGCTTAATTTTTTAACAACTGGAAAGCATTAAGAGTTGGCTACATGACCCAACAGCAATGTACTGCTCAAGAAAAACCAGATTCTACACGGTGACTGTGATTTGAATCCCTGGCTGGGTCATCAGCCAAAAGTACACTATGTTTGCAGGGGAGTGGATCAGAGGATCTGAGAGGCTGGGATAGGAGGAAGGGAATAGCAGCATGACCAGACCCTGTGAAGTGTGCTCACCACTCTGTAACGTCAACATGCATTCTATCATGAACATAGAAAAAAAATTTTCTTTAAAAATTCTAAAGAATTTTATTAAAAATGTGGGCCATTTATTTTTATTGGAATGTGCATTTTTTAAGTCTTCAAGAATACTAAGGGAGGGAACCAGCAGTTAGCGTAATGGCTATGTCGCTGGACTCCCACGTAGTCGACCGCGGTTCGCGTCTCGGACCCGGTGGCTTACAACTCACGCCGGGCGTGTGTGCGTGCGTGCCCAAGATCCCGAGAGGAGAATGGAGGAGAAGGGATTGTGGCGTGACCATCCCCCCTGGGGGGTGATTTCTCGCTTTCTCTCTCTATGTCTCTCTCTGTCTGTCTGGCGAGCGCACGCGCCCTATAGCGAAAAAAACCTCTCAAAAAAAAAAAAAAAAAAAAAGAATACTAAGGGAGATCTTCAAAAACTGTGGAAAATCTGTTATTAAAAAACCCTGCATGGATTAAAAAATTTTTTGCACCACAACGACGTCATAGTTTAATGACATTTTTCTATGAACTTTTTGAAATCTTCTTATAGATGTCATTATTTAAGGCATACTTAATATATTCAGTACCGTGCAAAGGACTAGAGATATCATTAATAAGACAAAACCCTTATCCTCAAATTTACATTCTCATGTGAAAGATAATTATGATGCAGAGTGATGATTATTATGACAAGATGAAGCACAGGACATCAGATTCTAGAGGAGATAACATCTAAACTAAGATGCCAGGGATATGTACAAGCAGCCAATCAAATTGTCACATTTCATGAAGATAAAGCCTTCATTTCAATAGTCATAATTTCAAATTAAAATTATTTAAAAAATATAATTCTTAGTATTGAGGCATAAGAAAAGTCATGATGCATTTTTGCATAGAAAAACAGAGAAATATGTCTTGATTTTTCTGATGACTCAGTATTTATCTAAATTCTAATTTGTTTATTTTCTTGACTAGCTCTTAAACTTAATAAAATCACCTATTAAAAATAAACCACGTTCTTCACTCTCTCCTTTCTCTCTGCGTCTCTCTCACTCATGAAAGAAATAAAACTTTAAGAAGCAAAAAAAAAAAAAAAAAAAAAAAAAAGAAAGAAAAGAAAAATACCCTCCAAAATTTTTTCTCCTTAATGCACTGTGAAGGGTAGGTTACAGGACAAATGGATATCAACATATTAATATTTAGTGTATCATAGATCAGATTTCTACTTAAGAGTTCAAATTATTCAGAATTACACATAAATTTGATACTAAATTGTTTCATTTGCAATGGTAGCCATTAATACTAGAAAATTCAAATTTAGCAACTTCTTAAAAATAGGCTAAATTTTTCATATTTTTGTACCTTTATTGTAGCTAATCTTACTTAAGGTCTAGCTGTATCTACTGTGCCCTTGAGTTAACGGTGTTTATGGTATGATTTTCTTTTCCTTCCTTATTGCCCTTTATCTATTTCCAGTTCACAGAATTGATAAATAAATTAACTGTTGCTTCTCATAGTTCCTCTTTCTGATAAGCAGATAGAATTTTAAGGATGAAGGACTCAGTCTAGCTAAGTAACTTACAAAACTAGGCATAATAGACAAAATTTTAAGTAAACTTTTAAAATTATAATTCCCCTTACTCTTTGTAGAAATTTCTGTTCAAATAAACCATAGAAGTTAAGACAACTCAATTTTCAAAAATAAAACAGGCTTTACTGATTACTAAAGTCAATGATTTATAATGAAACTATAATATTGATAGCTTACCCAGCCATGCAGTTGGTCTAGAAGAACTAGATATTTATAAAATAAAATAATTTGGGATTATAAAGTATCTTTTCTGAAAATAGGTCAGATATTAAATGTAAAATATGTAAAATGTTCCTGGAGATGCTCACTGAGTCAGGGGAGAAATTTTTTTTTTAAGTCCACATTTAGATTGAGAGATCGTCTATAAAACTATTGCCCCCACATCCCTAGTTAAGGCCCTTTCTAGTGAATTATCAATTAGATTTATTAATGGCTTAGCAGTTCTACTCAGGCCCAGGCAGTGTGAAGGAAAGATGAACTTTCCTATGTCCTATTGATATAAGAGTTGGACCTATAAATTTTCATTGGAGAACACAGCTTTGCCAACCTAGAAATTAAAAGAACTTGACAAACAAATAAAACACTCTATAGTATATCTCATCTGGAATGGTTCTGATAGTAACTTCACCCCATGTGACACAAATAGCTCTAAGTGATTATGTAATCTATGTGAGAATCTGAAGAAATGCCACTTAACAACTAAGCTTCTTTGCTGTTTTTCAAATCAAAACAAAATAAGAATTAGATCAATATCAGTATGCATCCATTTCTGTCATCTAAGCGATGAAACAAATCTAACTGTAATGTGTTTTACTTAACATTTGCAAACCTCATATTATATGTGAGCTCAGGCCTTTTGCAGGCTCTCTTAGAATATAAAAAGAGGTGATACTGTGCCCACACGGGATTATTAACAAGCCCACAGCACCTTGACCTGATTCCAGTGAGTAACTGCATTAATTTTGTTCTTTTCTTTTTCCAAATTGTTCCACTTAAATGTGGGAGGTGGTCCTTCAGTTTTCACCCAGAGAAGCTGGGCAGTGTTGCTGCACATAGTATTTAGACCCTACTGCCTTCCTCTTTAATAATAAAAATTGTGTTTAAAAATGTTGGTCAAGGCTGTTATTGTGGCTGTTGCTATTGTTTATAGTGTTTCCTGATTCAAAAGCGGTCTGGAAACGTCCAGCACATGACCAGCTTTTGGTTGAGCTGCTCAGTGATGCCTTGAACAAGTTGTTTTTATCTTCTTACTCCCTGCTTAGCTTAACTCCTTAGCTAAAAGCCAGACATTCTCTCCCTTTTTCAGACACCTATGGTATACTCATAGTACCTGTTAGCAAGTGCTTGCTTTATGTCAGGTACTGTGCGAGGTTCTTTACAGATCTAAGATGTGTAATCCACGTAAACGACCTCGTAAGAATATATAACACTATCACCATTTCACAGACAGAGAAGATGTTAACTTGCTCAAGATCACACAACTGAAGAGGGGGAACTGGAATTCAGTGCCAGGTTTGTCTGATGGCAAAAGCTCAGCCCTTAACCGCATTCTACCTCATACCTCATAACTCTACTGCTTCCCAGAACTCTGTGAGCCCTTGTCTCTGGATCATTGATCACACAAATAGCTTCTCTTCATACTTGTCACCACTTCACACAGGCTGCCCCCTTGACCTCAGCCTCAGAAGCATCTTGTGACAGTGTCTTCAGAGGGCAGATGCAATTATGGTTACTTGCCACAAGGAAGCTGAACCACTATTGTGAACGTCTCCGTGCTGCTTCATTTTATCTGCACAACAAAAATGGTTTGCCCTATCTCCTTCTCCTTCCTTAGTGCTGTTGCCATAACAGTGTCTTTAGGCCAGATTAACAAGTAACTAACCTATTTACTTTGGTTGCCAATAAATAACTGTAGCCTGTTAATAATTGTGCATGTGTTTTATGTGGCCTTAGATAATTTGAAATAATCTTACACATCAAGCATCTTAGATTGGATCAATTTTTCATCATTCTTAATTTTCTATTGTATAACTCTCCATTAACAAAAAGTAGATCACATAAGGAAGTAAAAAATTTAAATGCTTAAGCAAAATAATTTACTAGTATGTTTTAAAAGGGGTACACACTAGTTCACATTTCTTTTTATTGAGCATTACCTAAATAAAAGTATTTCTCAATAATATAAAAGAACAAACCTGCTATATATTTTTTTTCTTTAAAGCATACCAGATCTGTCACAAATGCCTTGAACTATATTTTGTTTATATTTTTATGTGAGCTGTGTCTCCATTTTTTTCAAACCCTTTTAAATTGTTAGCTCTATGAGGGTAAGGTGTGTCCTAATTTATCCTTTAACACTTCACAGTGCCAAACATAGCACCTTGGACATAGTAAATGTTCATTGAATGTTGTTGACATACTTAATAAATTAGTCTGTACTAAATTGAACAGATTTGCAGTCCTAAATTGTTCTTGCCATCATTTCACTGTGAATAATTAAAGAAGTTTTAGTGAAATGATTAAAAATGTGTTACTGAATTACTGGTATAGATTCTAAAGCAATGGGATAAAAAAGACCCTGGCAATACCCCTATGAAAAATCAATGACAATGAGTTTCTCATAGTAGGTATACTAAATGAATTTTATGTATGACTGAATTAATTTATTTCTCTTAGGAAGGTTAGATTTCTGATTTCCATATGGCACTTTATAACTTTTTTCTTTTACCTCAGTCCTGCGAACTAATACATTTTCCTATAGTAGGAATAGTAATGTTTATTATAGAGAATTGACTATATATGAAAATTAAAAATTAAAAATAATCCATAACCTGATCAGCCAGATATAATCACTCTAAATATTTTTATGTGTTCTATTACTATTTTTTTTTTTTTGGAGAGGTTTTTTGCTATAGGGCGCGTGCGCTCGCCAGACAGAGAGAGAGAGACATAGAGACAGAAAGCGAGAAATCACCCCCCAGAGGGGATGGTCACGCCGCAGTCCCTTCTCCTCCATTCTCCTCTAGGGATCTTGGGCATGCACGCACACGTGCCCGGCGTGAGTTTTAAGCCACCGGGTCCGGGACACGAACCGCGGTAGTCCAGCGACATAGCCATTACGCTAACTGCTGGTTCCCATGTTCTATTACTATTTTTTGATCATCCATGTAATTTCATATTCTCCTTGCAATTGGTACCCTCCATGTTTATGTACATTATTTTTTTAAAAATTAACAGAATTGAAACTGAGTTTTTTATTTTATTATAGCCAAAAGAAATATTTTAGGGACCAGCAGATGGCATAATGGTTACATTGCTAGATTCTCACATAATTGACCATGATTCAAGTCCCAGACCTGGTGGCTTAAAACTCATGCTGGGGGGACCACCAGGTAGTGTGGTAGTTAAGTTGCTGGACACTCCCATATGGCCAACCATGGTTTGAGTCCAGGACCTGGTGGTTTGCTTTCTCCCTTTCTCTCTCCTCTCTCTCTCTCTCTGTGTGTCTCTCTCTGGTCAAATTAAAATAAAGGAATGAATATAAAACAATTAAATAAATAATAGCTTTTAAAAATTACTGGGTACATGTGCATGCGTGCCCAAGATTCCAAGAGGAGAATGGTGGAGAAGGAATTGTGGCATAGCCATCCCCCCTAAGGGGTGATTTCTTGATTTCCGTCTCTGTCTCTGGCAAACACATGTGCCTATAGCAAAAACTTTCTCTGTAAAAAAGAAAAAAAAAGTATTTAAAATTAAGTGGAGATGATTAAATAATCATCTAAAATCTTTTTTTTTTTTTTTTTTTTTTTTGGAGAGGTTTTCACTATAGGGTGCGTGCGCTCGCCAGACAGACAGAGAGAGACATAGAGACAGAAAGCGAGAAATCACCCCCCAGAGGGGATGGTCACGCCGCAATCCCTTCTCCTCCATTCTCCTCTCGGGATCCTGGGCATGTACGCACACGCGCCCAGCGTGAGTTTTAAGCCACCGGGTCCGGGATGCGAACCGTGGTCGACTGTGTGGGAGTCCAGTGACATAGCCATTACGCTAACTGCTGGTTCCCAATAAAATCTTTTATAAAAATTCGTTATATTTGTGACAAGAAAAAAAGATATGCCACTAATTCATAATTACTATAATACTATGATTTTGCATTCAAATAAAATTTTAAATATTCTTTCAAAGTACCTTGTGACTTGTTACAAATTATTTTTTATATGATTGTGCTATGGTTTATTTAATTATTTTCCTATTATTAGACATTTAAATTGCTTATAGTTTTCACTATCACAAGAATTGTCTTTTCACATATATTTCTGTTGGCTTTTATTTATGTTAAGATGGAATCCTAGAACTAAAATTACCAAGTAAATATTTGAAACTGAGTGACTTGATACATATTACTCAATAGTTTTCCAAATACCTTTTAACAATTTACAGTTTCCTCAGAAATATATGAAGATTCTATTTCATTGCGCTAGCATCCTCATTGAGTATTAGCTCTATATATTTTTAAGCAAGGATTATTAAGTAGACCTACTAAAGTTAGTATGTTGTTGTTATCAGCTATGCACAGCAGTATATAAATTAAACCGTTTAGATTGCCTCAGAAAGAATTATGAAATATTTTTAAGAGTCACAGTTGCTTGGTGGCTGCATGTTACAGATTCCACCTACATCCAAATATGTTTACAGTCTAATTGTAAACCATATACTTGTACTTTAAGTTGGACCTACGTAGTCTTTTGTATCAATATCCGTTTTACTGACAGATTTGTCAGTGTGTTGAGTGAGACAATATGCATTATATCTGATGTGGTAATAGCATTCCTTCTTGTTGTGATCAACCTAATTTTCGCTTACTGTTGTAACTTAAAGTTAATGAACATTGAAAGTTTATTTTTTCTTTTAATGAATATTTTTGTGGATTGAAGTATAAAAGCACCTTTCTTTTTGGGAACCAGCAGTTAGCGTAATGGCTATGTCGCTGGACTCCCACGTAGTCGACCACGGTTCGCGTCCCGGACCCTGTGGCTTAAAACTCACGCCGGGCACGTGTGCGTGCGTGCCCAAGATCCCGAGAGGAGATTGGAGGAGAAGGCATTGCGGCGTGACCATCCCCCCTGGGGGTGATTTCTCGCTTTCTGCCTCTATGTCTCTCTCTGTCTGTCTGGCGAGCGCACGCGCCCTATAGCGAAAAACCTCTCCAAAAAAAAAAAAAAAGAAAAAAAAGCACCTTTCTTTTTCCCAGGATTCTATCCAAATTGAGTGCAGATGTATCTGAGTAGTTTCCTTTTAGAAGGCAGCAATCATATTTGTGATAGAAAGGCAATAGTGTTTAAAAGAATATAAGTAATAATAATAAATTTTTAGGGTTTGTCTTGTCCTTTGGTGAAAGTACTTATGTTTTGGAGTTCACAGTGTATCTTAGTCCCTCACTGGCACTTGTTTTTAATAATATTGCAAAGGGATTCCGTGTATACTCATACATATAAGTTTAGGGTAATCTGAAATATCCGATGGAGATAAAGTATTTCAACCTCTTTATACACTATAATGTTTTCTACTTCTCTACAAAAAAAAAGTCTCAACATAAATACTGATTCCATCTCAGTAAGTTAATTTTCACTTATATAAAATCTTTGTTCAGCATTTCAGAGTCACTATAATTGCAAGTCTGTTTATGCCCCATAGCCACACAGGTATGTATATGAATTACCTATAGCTATGTAAATCTATATATTAAGTGACAAGTGATTACATTTTTGTGTGTTAAAATTGCTTATAGACTTCATAATGTAAAAATGTTCATTTTTGAGTACTTATAAATATCAACAGCTTCAAAGGATAGTATGTTTTGTACATACATTGCACTTTATTCTATTGTAAGAAGCAAATAAACATTTCTAAGATTTGATGAGGCAGAATAATTTTAATTACAAAGTATCATCTGGTGAAGAGATTAGAGCATATTTCATGGAATTGTAATACCAAAGCGGCTGGTGGTGTGGGTCAGATTACTGTAAAACCACTGTGTTTTTGACATTATTGTTTAATTTTCAAACTTTTTTTTTTTTGTCAATTTTGAGTTTATTTTCTGTGGTGGCTGCTTTTGGTAAGGAGTGGTTGCAGATGTACTGTCTGCTGCACTGTCTGAAGTACTAGACAAATGAAAAAAAAATGTTTGCACCTGTTTAAAATCTCAACCAAGCGGTGTTGTGGTTCCTGGGCAACAGGCAGGAATTCTCAAAAGCTTGGTTGCACCTGCTCAATTGTTGCTTGCAGCTGTGTCATAGGCGTGAGCGTGCAGAGAAGCTTGTTAGCAGTTTGCTTTCGCTGTTACATATTTGGTGCCTGAAAGTCTTTTATTTTTGATGTAGACTTTAAACTTTTACATTGTTATTATAAAACTTTCCAGTTTTAGTTCTTGAATATTTTTTTCAAACCTTTTGTTTTGTGTGTCTATTTTTTTTTTTTTTTTTTTAGTAGCTGTTAACTGCCCTAGATAATGTCTATCCTGACTTCTCCAAAGTATACCTGAGGGAGCAGATCTCTCCAGATAACTGGGTTGATAATAATTTTTGTTCTGGTAGAGACGATTTCTGTTTGGCTCAATTTCATTATGTTGGCAGCCCCACTATGTGAGGCTGGATGTATTTATTGATCCATTCTACTGAACAGATTTGAAAGCATTTGGCTATTAGTGGACACATGAGGCAAATTCAGAAAATTTAAGGGTATATTGTAAGTTGATTTCTTGATTTGTGCATGTGTCTCTGTTGGGTTGGAGTAGAAGTAAGAGGGGGGTGAAAATTAAATAGTAATCATAGCAGAGGAGCTAAAATCCAGATGTAAAATTCAAGGCTGCAATATTATCCTTTATCTTAATTAAATACTAGATAGCTGGTATTTTTTCCCTAAATGTTATCCATAGCAATATTATTTCTCTTTGTTAATTATTTTATATATTTTCTGTCAAATATCTGTGCGTTTAGTATAGACAAGTTACTACAGACTGTATCACATAGGTAAAGTTCTACATATGCAGTACAAGAAGCTATAACTTAATTTTAAAAATATCTAATTAATTCACTAGTCCCAAAATACCTGAAATTTAGAATATTCAAATTCCTAATATTAATCTCTTTAACATATATTTTTAAAAGAATCCTTTATTTATCGGGAACCAGCAGTTAGCGTAATGGCTATGTCGCTGGACTCCCACGTAGTCGACCACGGTTCGCATCCCAGACCTGGTGGCTTAAAACTCACGCCGGGCGCGTGTGCGTGTGTGCCCAAGATCCCAAGAGGAGAATGGAGGAGAAGGGATTGCGGCGTGACCATCCCCCCTGGGGGGTGATTTCTCGCTTTCTGTCTCTATGTCTCTCTCTGTCTGTCTGGCAAGCGCACGCGCCCTATAGTGAAAATCTCTCAAAAAAAAAAAAAAAAGAATCATTTATTTATTTATTTATTTAATATATTTATTTATTTTGGAGAGATTTTTGTTATAGGGTGCATGGGCTTGCCAGAAAGAGAGACAGATAGAAAGTGAGAAATAACGCCCCCAGGGGGGATGACCATGCCACAATCCCTTCTCCTCTCAGGATCTTGGGCATGCATGCTCATGCATGTGCCTGGCATGAGTTTAAGCCATTGGGTCCAGGACTTGAACCATGGTCGACTACATGGGAGTCCAGCAACATAGCCGTTATACCATCTGCTGGTCCCTATTTATTTATTTTAAATTTATTTATTAAAATTTAAGAGAGAGAGAGAAAGAAAGCCACCAGGTCAAGGATTCAAACTGTGGTTGGCCATGTGGAAGTCCAGTGGCCTTAACCACCATGCCACCTGCCAGCCTCCGTCTTCAATATATTTTTAAAAATCCTAAGGAGTTTCAGTATTTAGTAACATGAGTATTTAGTAACATGAGTCTTTAGTCTTAGAGCTGGTTTTCCTTTTTCCATGTTTTTCATTTATTGTCCCATTTGGAAATTTTTTAAAAAATCACTATAATATGAATTTAACTAAGTTCTTTGGTAGTAGGAAAGGTACAAAGGTAGAGGATTGCTCACAGCTCCTTAATACAAGGCCCTGTACATAGTAGTTGGTCAATAAATGTTGAATGAATGCATATATGAATAAAACATTTCTGGAGTTGTATTAGAAATATGACAATGTCCTAGAAACTTATTACTTGTTATACATTTTAGATGAGTCTTGATGGACTTACCTTAGTTCTCATACTGCTTGTTAGAGATGAGAATACTGATAAATCCTGTCTTTAAAATGAGATATTAATTTGTAAAAATCCAGTTGCAATATGCTTTAGACTCATTTTTGCCATGAGAAAAATTTTCCCATTATTCCCATAATACATCAAGGTTTCCCCATTAATGGTTATTTGTCAAGTTGTAAAAACTTCATGGAATAGAAATAAACATCATCTTCTGTTGTAGCATTTATTCCTTAGCTTTCCTGAACATTTACTTGTGCTGTCTCTTACCCTCCTTATCTCTACCTCATTGAAAAACAAATGTGTGTTAACTTTCTTTGTGTTGGGTAAGATCAGAACATTAAAAAAAATCTGTAATTATTTTGCTAAGCAGAAGTAATGGACCCTATGTTTACTGTATACATATTTATAATTATGGTTTCCACTACTCACTAAATTCTAAGTATAAATAAACACAGATAAAGCCATTCAAAGATAAAGTCAAACTAGAGCAGTTAAGACCTGTTTTTTTTTTTTTTTTTTTTTTTTTTTTTTTTTTTTTTTTTGGAGAGGTTTTTGCTATAGGGCGCGTGCGCTCGCCAGACAGACAGAGAGAGACAGAGAGATAGAAAGCAGGAAATCACCCCCCAGGGGGGATGGCCACGCCGCAATCCCTTCTCCTCCATTCTCCTCTCGGGATCTTGGGCACGCACGCACACGCGCCCGGCGTGAGTTTAAGCCGCCGGGTCCGGGACTCGAACCGCGGTCGACTACGTGGGAGTCCAGCGACATAGCCATTACGCTAACTGCTGGTCCCAAGACCTGTTTTTGATAGGCCTTTCTATTTTTGTTATTGTTGTATTGTTTTTTAAGTCATTTTTTACTCATGCCAGTATATGCCCAAGCAGGAGAAAGAGGGGGAAAAAAAGAGAAACACCCTCCTTTTCCCCAGCAGGTCTCACCATGCTGCAATTCTTTTTATATACTTTTCCGTCTCATCAGGGTCTTGGGTAGGCTTGTGAGAACCCATTTTGAAGCTCACTGAGCTAAGATTCAAATCCCTGTTGGCCATATGGGATCTGGCTTCCTCTGTCCAGTATCTAACCACTGTACCACCAGTAAACAGACCTTTCTAAAGTTCCATTTTGTGTGGCTTGAGGCAGTCATATGAGAATGACATAGGCTGCATAATGATCCAATAACTATGGCATAAAAACATGTTATTTAGATGTTAATGGCACTGGATGATAATATTCCTGGGTCCTTTTAGATTTGCAAGTACCTTTCTTCTGTAATGTTTCTCTTTATCTTCATATTCACCAGTGGGTAAGAGGCCAATATCAAGGACATAATTTTTCTCCAGTACCTTAGTGTGATAGATTAAATTATATTCCTTGTGATAGATTAAATTATATTCCTCTGTTAGTCTTCACATTAGAAATTGAGATGAGCCAAGAATATGTATTAGCTAGATTGTTAGTCATTAAACCAAGCAGTTATTAGCAGCTGCTTCAGTAGCCTTTATCAGGAATTCTAGTATGGAATCTCAAGGAGGGAAAAGTTAATAGTCATGATTCCTGGGCAAAATTGTAGATTCTTATGGTTTACAAAAAAAAGAAAAAAAAAGAAAGAAAATCCATGTTTATTGAGAACATAGCATGCCTAGATATAATCCGTCTTTACTTCTTCCCTCCCTTTCTCATCTCTTCCTTTTCTTTTATTCTGCATGGCAAATGGATCCCTACTATTAGGCAGTGTGCCAGGCTTGATTAATAATGATAATAATAAAAGGTCCCTGTTATCAAAAAGTATACAGGCTAGTGGGAGGCAAAGACATATTAACAGAGTTATTTTTTGATACAACATTTACTATCGGTATGAACTCAGACAAGTTAACCTAATCTTTCTGTTCCTTCAATTCCCCATTTGTAAAATTGGGGAAATAATAATATCTACCTTATATTATATATATTGAGGGTTAGATAATACACTGCATGTAAAATTTTCAATCAAGTGGTGGGCATATAGCAAGTACTCAATAAATCTTGGCTATATAATACTACTGTTACATCTATCAGCACTGTCACCACCACCTTTAGCACCACTACAACTTAAATACTTAATAAGGAACATCTGATTGCCTGGAAACAGTGATGCTGGTCTGGGTATTGTCATGCATATTATCTCAAAGATTTTTTTGAGGGACCAGCAGTTAGCGTAATGGCTATGTCGCTGAACTCCCATGTAGCCGACCACAGTTTGAGTCCCGGACCCGGTGGCTTAAACTCATGCCAGGTGCATGTGCTTGCGTGCCCAGGATCCCCAGAGAAGAATGGAGGAGGAGGGATTGCGGCGTGGCCCTCCCCCCGAGGAGGTGATTTCTCGCTTTCTGTCTCTCTGTCTTTCTGGCGAGCACATGCTCCCAATAGCAAAATCTTCTCAGAAAAAAAAAAAAAAAAAAAAAGAGATTAAAAAAGATTTTTTTGAAGACATTGTGAAATAATAAATCAGTGTAATGAAACTAAAAGACCTTTATGAATTTTTTTTAACATTTTCCCCCATTTTTTTATTGTGGTAAAATACAATAACAGAAAATATGACCACCTCAACCACTTTTAGGTATACAGGTAAATAGTATTAAATATGTCTGTAATTCTTGTATAACCATTACTACCACCCAAATCCATAACTCTTTCACATTGTTAAACTGAAACACTATACCAATTAAAAAATAACCTCCTACTCTCCACTACCCCACCTCTGGCAGACACCATTCTACTTTCTGTCTCTCTGATTTTGACTACTGCAAGCTAAAATTTAAGTGGAGTCATAAAGTATTTGTCTTTTTGTGCTTGGCTTATTTCACAAAACAAGGTATCCTCAGGGTTTATCCATCTTGTAGCACATGTCAAATTTACTTCCTTCCTGAGACTAATGTTCAGTTGTATGTATGAACCACATTTTCCTTATCCATTTATTCATCAATGGACACTTGTGTTACTTCTACATTTTAGTTATTAATAATTCTGCTGTGAACACAGGTGTAGAGCTATCTCTTTGAGAATTGGTTTTTAGGTATTCAAAATACTTTATTTGGTTCACAGCATTCTTAGTGTTCCCTACATACTAAATTTTACTCTTTTATTATTAAAATATGAAAATTGATATGATGAGCAGTATAGGAATTTGGAGGAAGTGTGGGGTTCACTTATTGAGAAAGGTAATTTTGACAAAGTTATGGCTCTGATAATAGCTGTCAAATATTTCAACTCAGCATGTTTAGACTTACAAGTTCTAACAATATGTGCTGTGTCTATGTAGAAGGCTGTAGGTGTTTAAAGAAAAATTTAAGATGAGGATAATCACGTTTAATTAAATGTCTGTTGATTATGGAAGTGTGCCTTGCATAGGAAGGCCCCAGACAACTCTTGCCCTTTTTTGAAAGTCAGATACTCTTGAAACCAATCTCTGACAAAGAGTGAAGAACCATACTCACCAATATACTCTCATGTGCATCCTAGTAAACTAAGGTGGTCTGTGGCCAAGGTTGTTACGATCCAAGCAGGTAGCATCAGGTTTAATGGGCATAGTTGCCAATGAGTAGATGACTATGTAAGGTTTTCTTATTTTCTTGAGAAGGAAATTAGTGTAGTAAAATGTCCTGATTCCCTCTTGTACAGACTCCCTCTACGGAAAAGTTGATTTGTGAATTTATATGTGTGATTTTTCCTTAATTATCTTTAATAAAAACTAGATGATCTTAATTATAGTAAACCATTTTCTTCTGCCAGGCTGTTTATATTACAGCAGTATTCGTGAACAGCAATCAGAAAAAGATTCCTTAAAAGGAGGAGAAAAAGCACTAGATTCTTTTTGAAATTGAACATTACCACAGATAATAGCGTTGACATATGACAAATGTACACTTTTGACTAAGATGAATCAAGGAAAACATTGATGATTAATGTTTTTTTAAATTCATGATAGAGCATGTTTATGCAGATAAAAAACAGAGAGAGAGAGAGAGAGAGGGAGGCAGGTGTCGCAGGGACGGGTCACACTACAATCTCTTCTCCAGTCCTCCAGCCCATCAGTATCCTGGACATGTGTTCATGTGCGCTTGTTTTCAGGCCTGCTGCACTGTCTCGTGCACTCCCTACTGTGCCACAGAGTCTGGGCCAATTAATGAAATTTTCATTAGTTGGCCATTAATTTGCTAGTGCTGATGTACCATGAATTGGGGGCCTACATAGAAACTTGTTTTCTCACAGTTTGGAAGTGTGACATCAAGGTTTCTAAATAGATTAGTACCTTCTGAAGGCAGCGAAGGAGAGATCTAGTCCAAACTTTTCTCCTGACTGACAATGGCTCTCTTCCTCCTGTGTCACTTTACCTTATCTTCATTATGGGTGCCTGTCTCTGTGTCTAAATTTCACCCTTTTTATAACACTAGTCTTATTGGATTAAGGCTCATCCTAATGCCCTTGTTTTAATTTGATTGCCTCTATAAAGTCTCTGCCTCCAAAATAAGTTCCTGTTTTGGGACACTTTGGGTTAAGGCCCTAGCACATTGTTTGGGCGGATGGGAGGACAAGATTCAACTCATAATAGTTGAGTTAATAAAAGTTAACATTTAGTGAGTGACTTTTATATTCCAGAGTTTTATATATATTGAAACTTCTTACTATACCCCTACTAGATAGATGTTATGTTCTCCATTTTATAGGAGAGAAAATGGAATCTCAGAGAGGATAAGAAAGTTGTCCAAAATCAAGTGTTCAATGCTGGTATTTGAACCAAGCATTCCATGGTGCTTTTTTAAACAGATGAGCTTCATACCAATTCACCCAAAGCCCCAAAAATACTTTGTGCATTTAAAGTTTTGTTTTTGTTTTGTTCTGCTTTGTCATTAGGGCTTATGCCAAAGGTCATTTTATCCATCAAAACTAGTACTTACGGGATTACATTGCCCAATCACTGGCTGCTTACATCCTCACTCCTGAATTTTTCTCACTGACATTTGTCTTTGAAGGGTTAGTGTTTTAGCTCTCCTGCACCTGATGAAGCTTTTGGACAGGATGAATTCTGAATGTGGACTGCATGGGTTGATTCTGGCCTCCATTCGTGTAGATGGCACTAAGAGCCAAGTCATGGCCAGAGTCTGCTACTCAACACATGCACTTTCTGCTTTCGGTTTCTCTCTCCTCTCTCTCATTTTGTGTTTCCAGGTTTACCAGATAGCTTGCCATTATTTTTTTTCTTTTAGTGATAAACATTAAATGGGGATGGGTGTGAATAACTACAAAATAGGGAGTTTTTCGGCTTTTGTGAAAGCCAGTACTTGTACGCGTGTGTTCTATAAAGTAGTCACAACCTTGTTGTTACTCATTCACGCCAAAGAGCAAGGAGCGTTGTGTACCTCCTGTAAGCTTCATCTTACCAAGGAAAACAGTTTGTTTCTCACTTTAAAGTTTTAAAGCAGAACTTGCTCATGACCCAATTTCACTAATAATTCTCTTAAGTAACCCTTGTACTCATTTATAAGAAATTTTTTTCCACTCGCTGTCTGTCTAGCCTGGTTTAAAATTTTTATATATGTACTTTTAAAAAATTGATTAGCTGGAGAGCTGCCCATTCCTCTGTGCTGTATAATAAGGATTTAAAAACTGCACGCTGAATTCTGTATAGTGTAATTAAAACTGACCCACATTTGGACCTGAGTACACCAGGACTTAGCCAAACTTGCCATGAGCTGAGTTCTGGTGGCAGATGGGAACTAATGAGGACACACTCCACTCCAGAATTTCCCAGCTGCTTGGCCCCTTTTTGTACAAACAAGGTTTGGAGCGAAGTCCGGATCCCAAGAGCATGTTCTGTAAATGTGCTGTACTCAATGATTTGGGAAATGTTCTCACAAAATCAGGCTGTTTCAAGGTATCCTTAAAGACTCCAGCTTCTGTCAAATTGAAAACGTGAAAATTCAAAGGGGCTTTTTGTGCTGTCTCAGACCAATTTTTAATTTTAAAGTGAGTAAAAATCGTATCTCCAGCGCATTTTCTCCCTTGCCTGGTGATGGAATGTTCGCATATCTAAACCTGGGTATTTGAAGGAGGTTATCTCAGAACGTTTTATGTCAGGATAGCCTCTCTCTCCTTGAAACCTATGGATCTCTTCAACTGGTTTGATGTCCTGGGACTATTCAGGCAGATGTAATTGAATCAGTTTGAAGCAGCTGTAGCTGGCATGTGGTCTCTCAGATTGCTAGCACCTGCTTGTTTTTTTGTAACTCACTAGAGTGAGAGAAGTGCCAAAACCAGCATTGGTCTTGGAGCAGATAAAGCACTCCAGATCTTATATCCCATTCCCTTTCCAACTTAGCCACATCATCACTGGCGCCTGAATTAATAAAGCCCTCTTTCATGATTAAGTCTGAGGTACACTTTTCCTTCTCATTCTTCTCACTATTCAGACCCTGACATTACTGACCATGCTGGTCCAAAAGAATAAGGGAGTATAATGGTGATCAGGTGGCTGTGGGGCTCTCTTATCATTAGACAACTGGGTAGCCTGTGGTTTGCAGATTCATTTAAATGAACGTACCAAATTCATTTGCTGTTCCAGCACAGTCTTATTGGCACAGAGAATGAGCAGTTAATGTATAACAAACTGTGAGCTGTTATGGAATATGATAAATACACTTCCTTAGCAGGGGGGAATATAAAATAAAACCGTTTTTCTAGTAAGCTCTAAATTGACTTGGATTTCTTCAACACTTACTATGTGCAAAAAGACATAGTCTACTCAAAAAAAGGATAAAAATGTAAGATATTAAATATGTAAAAAATATAGTAAAAGATATATCTTTGAAATTTTTTAAGGTTTTTGCCATAGGGCAAGTGCTCTTGTCTGAAAGAGACAGAGAGAGACAATGAGAGGGAAAGTGAGAAATCACTCTTTGGGAGGATGGCCATGGCACAATCCATTCTCCTCCTGGGATTTTGGGCATACACACACAACACCTGGTATGTTTTTCAAGCCACCAGATCCAGGACTCAAACCGTGGTCAGCCATGTGGGAGTTCAACGCCTTAACACACCACCTGCTGGCCTCTGAAGATTAAAAAAAAATATACAAAAAACAACTTATTACCTGCTCTTTGTTCCATTTTATCATTTGGCAGATGTATATTTAATCAAGTGCTACCAATATTCTTATGTTTAATTTGAATCTGGAGATGTTAAAGACAACCTGTTTACTTAAATTTTATAGTTTATTTTAGAGTTCCTGTAAAATAGATTTAACATTAATATCTTGAGAGAATTTAAGAGGTAACTGGAGCTTATAAACAACAGTAGTAAGAGTTAATTCTAAAAAGATTATTTTATTATCATCAGATGTCTATTTTGCCAGGCATGACTGAATGCTATGGATATTCTAGCCCATTTTTTGCTTCTGTAAGAGAATGCCTGAGAGTGGTAAATTTATAATGAACAGAAATTTGACTCATGGCTCTGGAGGTAGAAATGTCCAAGACTGAGGGGCTACATCTGTTGAGGGACTTCTTGTTGCATCATCTCCTGAAAGAAATTGGAAGAATAAGAGAGCACTTAACAACCCACTTTCATAATAACTAACTCACATTAACTTCAGCATAACAACATTAACCTATTCATGAGTACAGAGCCCTCATGACCTAATCACATTTTGTTAGGCCCCATGGCTCAACACTTTTGCATTAGGGATTAAGTTTCCAACATATGAACTTTGGGGGACACATTCAAACCATAGCAAACATAAAGTATATATGATTCCTGACTACAAGAATCTTATAGTATGCACGACATGGCATGATACAGATTGAGAAAAAATTATTTATTCAATATTTCCCATTAAATTTTTTTTTCTCATTTTACCCTTAATCACTATACATCTCTACAGCACACAAAATAAATCTTCCCAGCATGAATACACTGCATATAAGTCCAGTCAAAGTCATTATCATATACATTATCATGAACAGGTAATTTTCCATTTTTGTTTCTGTTAAATGCTTTTGCTTTTTTTCCTCTTGATTCCCTTACTCCTTCCCTCCCCCACATTGCCAGAATTTAAAAACATAAAAGTATAAAATACTCTCAGTATCAAATGCATGCTCTAGACCTGAATTTGGTGTAAAACAAATGCTATACAAATTCAAAACTTAGGCACTCTTATTATCAAATGAAAGCTTTATACACAATGTTCCTCTTCTTCCCTTCACTGCCTATGAAAGACGTTACTAATCCATTATGTTTCTCTCTTCCACAAGACCAGAGGTTGACCTCAGAATCCTCTTGAAGAAAAACCACCACTATCAACTGACTGAAGTTGCATTTAGATGAAACCCCTTTGGGGCCAACAGTGGTAGCGTAGTGATGGTACAGCGGTAACACAAAGGTCAGCAATGCTGAACCCTCCTGGAAGGTCCTGGATTCATGTTCTGAGGTCTCCCTGCACATGTCTGTGTCCATGATGTGGACTGGCTGACACTGGGGTGGGGGGGTAGATTGTGGAATGAGATCACTGTTGGGAGTACCTCCCACTTCTCTCCATTTATCACTCTTATGAGAGAAAGAAAGGAAGGAAGAAAGGAAGGAAGGAAGGAAGGAAGGAAGGAAGGAAGGAAGGAAGGAAGGAAGGAAGTTAGCTTTAAAAAAGAAGAAATTCATATGCCTGGTTTCAGGAAAAAAGGAGTCAATATATAAGACTGGAAAGAGTATGGGATTTATAAATAGAATTTTATATTTAAGCTTCTCTGCTGTCAGTTATTGGCTATGAGATACTGGGTAGCCCTTCATGTACTTTTAGACTCAATTTCATCATCTTTAAATTAGGTAATATACCATGCACTTTAAAATTAAAATGAGCTGTTCTTTTTTATCTCCTCTGTTGTTATTATAATTCTACTTTGAAAAAAAGGTAATACAATATCGTACATCATATAGGCCTTCTTTCTCTACTACTTTTATTATCTGTTCAAGCTATTGCAGATTTACTCTGAATTTTGAGTAGAGCATTATACTTACCTAAAAAAAAAAAAAAAAAAAAAAAAAAAAAAAAAAAAAAAAAAATTCCGGAAACACTCCATAGCCTAGTTATTGCTAATATTCATAGTTGGATCTTTGCTCCTCGATAATAATTGTCTCTAATTTGTAATATAACTGCTTAATGTTAATGATTAGTGTATTTAAAGTGACTACTTCATACAATTCTAAACCATTGCCTTTCTGCAGTTTATTTATTTGCTTGATTATTTAATGCAAATTGTTATAGTTATTGCCATAACTGTATTCACTTTTTATCCAATTATATTTAAGTACCCTAGTTGTCCACATCTTCATCTTACTGAACTTATAAATTGTTAAGAGACCAATGTCTCAGAAAAAGAAAAAAAAAATCTTTTGTGAATAGATCTCTGAGTTATAAGAACCATTTATCTGTAACTTTAGAATATTTGGCCACTTGATCAGAAAATTGGCTCTATTCACTCTAGAAACAATTTAATTTACTAATAGTGATTAGTACATATCTCTTGGATTAAAAAACAAATCGTAAGAGACTCATGGGATGATGGTTAAGGCAGCTGGATTCCACATGGTTGTCCCTTGGTTTATGTTCTGGACCTAGTGGCTTGAGAAACATGCTGAATGCATGTCCATGATGCCCCAAATCCCGACAGGATGGAAAAATGGAGGAGAAAGAGTTGTGACATGACCATTTCTTATTAGGGATGCTTCTTCTTCCTCCATTCCCCTCTCTCTGCCCCTTAGTCCCTCTGGTGAGTGCATGCCCCTTGGCAAAATTAAAAAAAAAAAAAAAATCCAACAGTGATGTTTGAAATTTTCTAGAAAGTTTGTTTTTTATTCTTTCCTTTTTGGTACATGAAATGTTTAATAATATCTATCTACATGTCTATCTACATGTCTATCTATCATCATAATGATTTGAGGGTATTTAAGGGAATCTATGAATATAATTTTTGATTTTCTAAATATAGGGATTGCTATATATTTAGAGTAAAAACCATATACACAAATAATTCCTCTATCAAAATATATTCTCTTTAAAGTAAAGTATTTGAACTTTCACACTGCCATTCTCATTATTTGTTAAGCACAACAACATTATACCACAGGTCATGACTTTTTATTTTTAATTAAATTTTTGCCATAGGTCATGTGCACTTGCTAGAGAGAGGACAGAGAGAGATGGAGAGAAAGGTAAAGTTGGAAATCACCCCCTGGGAGGATGCCCTTCTCCCCCATTCTCCTCAGGATTTACAGAGTGCAGGCACACACAACTGGCATGATTTTCAATCCGCCAAGTCTGTGACTCCAGCCATGGAGTAGGCCATGTAGGAATCTAGTGCCTTAACCACCAGACCACTGGTTGACCTGGATATGACTTTTTAAAGGTAAAACATTTTAAATAGCCACCACATGTGGCATGGTGGTTAAGGTGCTGGATTCCCAAGTGGCCATCTCTGTGGTTTGAGTACTGGACCCAGAAGCTTGCAGATCACACCTGGCACCTATGTGTGCATGAGTGCCCAAAATCCAGAGAGGAGAATGGAAGAGAAGGCACTGCAGTGTGGCCATCCTCCTCCACTTTTCCTTCTCTCTCTGTCTCTCTCTGACAAGTATACATGTTATATGGCAAAAATCTAAAATAAAATAAAAATTATATAAATTAGGATCTTCTGAATTTTGAGATTTTCAGTGTGTACTGTATGATGATATATATAGAAAATAGATCATTTGAAAATTAAGAATGTTACTTTTATGATGCCTTTAATTATGTAACAAGTGGGATAGCTAAGTTTAATATAACCTAAGAAATGGTTAATTTTGTATTTCTGGTGACAATTCAAACATAATCTTTAATTATAGTGGTTTGGTGCCTCAAGCAATGCTACATATACTTATTAGAAGTCTTTGCTACTGTCAGCACAGTATACATAGGTCAATCAAAAATTGATTTTTCCCCTGTAAATTTGTCATTTGATATCATATTTAAATTTCCATCGATCAAAAATAGGTATATTCACTTTCTGAATCCATTCCTCAGTGACATATATATTTTTCATTTGATGACAGATTTAAATTATGTCCAATTAAGTGATTTCAAGCATGCTTTTGTTATTGATCACATACCACCATAAAATATTCATAAATTATTTACTTCAGTGTACCACTTGGCAACTTTTAAAATACAAGTCTATTTTCTTGCAAAAACATTACCAATACCAATGTAAGACTAGTTTCTGGTTCTTAAAAGAATGAGGTTAGAAAAGATTATGTGACTTTTGGAGGACATCACTATTGGATTTAAGAGAGAATAACTCCAAGTAGAGGGCACTGCATTCTTTCTAAGGTTGACTTACTGCTACTAGCAACCATCACTACAGCCTTGGAGAGTTTTCCTTTGTCATTTTGCACTCCTAACAACTGAGGACTTTGGGGTCACCATTTATACTTATGAAACAGCTGTACCCTTTTCCTTTTTAGACCTGGATAGTGTATTAGTTAGTCAGAGCGGGGGTAATAAATTGCCATATACTGTATGGCTCAAAACAATAGAAACATTCTCTCATATTTTGGGAGGACAGAAATCCAGAATCAAGGCAAGGCAGAGCCATGCTTCCTCTCAAGCCTGGAAGTGAGACTCTTCTGGCCGCTTTCAGCTTCTGGCAGCCCTAGGGCTTCCATGGCTTTTGGTATCATCACTTCAAATGCAGTCTCCATTTTTACATGACCTTCTCCTTTGTGTATATTTCTCTGTGTCTTCTCCTCCTTTTATAAGGATACCAGTCATTGAATTTAGGAGTGTCTTAAATGCAAGATGATTTCATCTCATGATCCTTAATTAATTGCATCACAAAGACCTTGTTTGCCAATAGTGTTACATTCCGAGGTCCTGGGTGGGCATGAAATTGGGTAACATTAGGTACCATTCAACCTACTGAAGAGGATATTTCCATAGTAAATACCCATGGGAGCCTTATTTATGCTCTAATACATTAATCCTTCTAACTCTCTTTAAATGACAAAGTTTATTCTTTTCTGTGTTTATGGAATACTTGTTGCCTTAGTACCTTGGTATTTTTTTTAAATGAATTTAAATGAATGGTGAGTCATTGTCTTTAATATACTTTTAAACTACCGAAGCTTCTTTTCATAATTGATGACAAATTTGAGACACACAATATGCAATGAATAGGGTTATAGTCACTGTAGATGCAGAGCAAAATGCAACTGAAGTTGGGGGACCAGCAGATGACATAGTGGTTACATCTCTGGACTCCCACATGGCCTACTGCAGTTTGAGTCCCAGACCTGGTGGCTTGAAAATCATGCTGGGTGCATGTGCATGTGTGCCCGAGATCCCAGAGGAGAATGGAGGAGAAGGGATTGTGGCATGGCTATCCTCCCTGGTGGTTGATTTCTCACTTTCCCTCTCACTGTTTCTGTCTCTTTTTCATTGGCAAGTGCATGCATGCGTGCACCCTATGGTAAAAACCTCTTAAACAAAACAAAACAAAACAACTCCATCCCCCCTGGAGGGTGATTTCTTGCTTTCTGTCCCTCTGTCTCTCTCTGTCTTTCTGGCGAGTGCACGAGCTCTATAGCCAAAACCTCTCAAAAAAAAAACCCAAAAAACAAAAAACAAAAAAAAAACAAACTGATGTTGGTATCTTCCAACTTTTCTGGATCCATGTATATGGAGATGCAAAATATACTTTAATAGCACATTATACTTTCAGATAACCTTATTCATGACCCAAGTCATGAGTTGTGGAGAATGTTGTTCATTATCCTCTGCAGATACTGTCAGACAGGTATGCACCTGAAATTATTGTCACAGGAGACAAAAGTATTGTGCTGGATGAGTACCTGTTGAGACAATGAGGTGCTGTAATATCTGTATTTACTATCAACTAGTTCTTTAAAGAGAACTATTAATCTGGCTATATATGCAAATACACAATTATAAAGTGATCACAGGAAACATGAGAACCAGTCCAGATTGGAAGAGCAAATCTCAGATCAGAAGATTAATTTATAACTTTATGTATTCACTGAATGGCTAAAACAGGATTTCAAACTTAGATGTGTCCAACTTAAAACACCTGTATTCTTGGGGCCAGCAAATGGTGTGGTGGTTAAGGTGCTTTACTGACACATGGCTGACCACAGTCTGAGTTGTGGACCTGGCAGACTGAAAATCATGTCGGCCATGTATGCATGTATGCCCCAAATCCTGAGAGGAAAATGGAGAAGGGATTGTGGTGTGGCCATCACTCCTAATGGGTGATTTCTCATTTTCACTCTGTCTCTCTCTGGTAAATGGCATGGACCCTATGACAAAACAAAACAAAACAAAAACCTGTTTTCCTTATGCTTTTCCCCAGTTGTTTCTCAAGCTGGTACAAAATGTTTTTCTTTTCCAGTAAGAAGTAAACTATGATTAGGGTGAAGATGAGCAGGGGGAGCTGTGAGCAAAGTAAAAACATTCCTAAAGAATTGGAATATAATTGGAAGCATTTGTTGACCCATTCTACCTCATTATTGTGGGATATTACAGGTGTGTTTTCTTTAAGAATACTCAATAAACCAACAATTTGAATTTTTAAAATAGATAATTAGTAGAGTGATTATATAAATTATTATAGGTTTTATCTGCTGAACAATTCCTTTAAGTTGCAGCTCTTTTGGTGCACTTCTGTTCTGGATAAAACATAATTGTATACTCATGGGACAGAAAAATCCTAGAAGGAAGCATTAGACTTCCCTGTCAGAAAAAAATGTGTATATAAGATTAAGATGAAAATTAAATGATCTCCAAAACAATAATATAGTTAAATGTGAAAAAAGTGATTTTGATAATACAAAACTATAATTTGTACCCAAAGTATATTGATTGAGTTAACAAATTCTAACTTGTCTTGTTTCTGTTGCTATTAAGAGCCAAAGAGAACAAAGTATTCTTTGGCTAGATTGCATACTTCCTTCTGGTATTAAATACTCTTCTATTGTGGGTGTACTATTATAATTCTATTATGAGTGAACTATTATAATTCAGACCTGGTCCCAGATATAATATTAGAGAGAGAACTCTGAACAAGAAGACCAACGTTTTAAAACCTATGGAGCCACCATGGTGGTATGTAGGGAGAGGTATGTGTGTGGAGACGCCAAAATTTAAAAAACACATAAAAATGTTTGTAAAATGTTATGTGCTATTCGTGAAGTACAACAGAAAAAGAAAAACAACAACAACAGGATAAAAAATGGATGACATTGGTGGGAGTGGGATCATGAGTTCCCTTCTGAGAAAAAGAAGGGAACCAGCAGTTAGCGTAATGGCTATGTCGCTGGACTCCCACGTAGTCGACCGCGGTTCGCGTCTCGGACCCGGTGGCTTACAACTCACGCCGGGCGCGTGTGCGTGCGTGCCCAAGATCCCGAGAGGAGAATGGAGGAGAAGGGATTGCGGCGTGACCATCCCCCCTGGGGGGTGATTTCTCGCTTTCTGTCTCTCTGTCTCTCTCTGTCTGTCTGGCGAGCGCACGCGCCCTATAGCAAAAAACCTCTCCAAAAAAGAAAAAGAAAAAAAAAAAAAAAAAAAAAAAAAGAATGCTTCATTAAATAATATAAAGGAGGCAGTCAAGGGAAGATTGGGAGCACAAGAAATGTTATCTCCAGAAACTTACAGGTTGCTCAAGATGGTGCATCCAAGGTGGCTGTAGCAAGAAGACGTGTTCTGTCTATTGACTATTAACAATTTAAATTGGGAGTTTTTTTTCAGGAGCAATAGCTTGATCCTCTATTCTGATAATAAACACAGTGATAATAACCATTTGAGAATGGGTTAAAGGTGATTAACCTTAGCTCCCTAAAATTTCACAAGCTTATTTGTGAAAGCAGAGGTAAGCTTGTCCACAAGAAATAAACTACAGTCATTGGTACTCTTGGTAATGGTAAGAGTAGCGATGGTACCATTATTAGAGGAGTCAAGGGGATTTTTTAGGCATCATTTCTCCCTTTGGTAAATCATCTCTTAGGTAGTATCATCCCTTTTTCTCTTTGTCTGTATATCAAGACTGAAAATAAAAATGAAAGGCCAAACGGAATAGTCTCAGATTTATTATCTATTTATTTATTTAGTTTAAGTATTACTCTCATAAGTAGCCCAAGTTTACTTAGAACATTTAAGGAAAAAGTAATTAACTTTTTGAGTTGAACACAGGAAATCTGTCCTCATCTCTGCTTTCATCTTGAAACAGAGATTTTTCCAAATCTTTCATTCAAATTAAATTGTTTATCCATAACTAGACAAGGATGTACGGTGATGAATTATTGAAATGGATTAGATTTGACTGAATTTTCTTGAATTTAATGTGTCTAATCAACATTACATTCACAACATTGTTATTTTCCCACTTCTTGATCCTATGCCACATGACAGAAATACCATGACTCGGGCTGATACTGTATGAAAAAATATACAAGGATAGAGACAATGGTTAACATTTGAAAAAGAGTCAATATCAGTTTCAAAAATTACTGAGTTTTTATTTTTACTTATTTATTTTTATGATCGAGAACAAACATGTGCATGCACAAAAAAAAAAAAAAAAAAAAAAAAAAAAAAAAAAAAAAAGAGAGAGAGAGAGAGAGAGAGAGAGAAACACCCTTGATAATGTCTCATCTCACCTTGATCCCCTTTCTGACTCTCTATCCTGTCAGGATCTTGGGTATCCACACAATCCCCTGGTGTGTCCAGGCCAATCTAGGAATCTGAACCCACAGTCTGCCATATAGCTTCTAGCACTGCAGTCCAGTATGATAGAGACGACATCTAGGCTGGGCCATAAAAGGTTGAGTTTTTAGAACTGAGAGGATTTAGGATGGAGAGAATTTAGGCTTATTTATTTTTTTTTACTAGAGAAACTACTAATCTCTCTATATAGTTTATGGTGGGTAGACCCACATTCTAATTTGCATACCAAACTATGACATGACTAATAACATACTTGTTATCATTTATTCCATTGACTTTTTGGAGGGAGGCATTTAGTTTTATTTTTAATGTTTTTTTTTTCGATATAATCAATCACTTTATATCATTACAGCTTGCAGAATGAATTTTCCCAGTATGAATACACTGTATATTAGTCCAGTTAAAAATACTATCATACACCTTATCATTTTTTTTTTTTTTTTTTTTTTTTTTTGGAGAGGTTTTTGCTATAGGGCGTGTGCGCTTGCCAGACAGACAGAGAGAAACAGAGAGACAGAAAGCGAGAAATCACTCCCCAGGGGAGATGGTCACGCCGCAACCCGTTCTCCTCCATTCTCCTCTTGGGATCTTGGGCACGCACGCACACGCGCCTGGCGTGAGTTTTAAGCCACCGGGTCCGGGACACGAACCGCAGTCGACTACGTGGGAGTCCAGCGACATAGCCATTACGCTAACTGCTGGATCCCACATACACCTTATCATTAACAGATAATTTTTCATTTTTGTCTGTTAAATGTTTTGCTTCTTTCTTTTGATCTTAATAAAGAAATTCCTGTGCCTCTTTTCCTTTCATAGTCATGAACACTAGAAATGGAGGGAAAAGCTGTTTGCTCCCTCAAAAGTACTACACTGCACAATTTTCCCTATGCAGCTCATGTAACCATATTATTTGTCACCCAAATCATGACTGAAAGATTTTGTGTTTTAAAAAATATATGTATCTATTTAGGTGACAGGAATACTATGTCACAATAGAAAAATGCCATTATCATAGTGAAGCCTCAACTATCACAATTTAAAAACAAGATATGTAATACTTACAACTTATAAGCATGGACTATCATATTATAGAATATCACAAATGTTTAAAGAGTGCTTATGACAATGTATACCTGAATTATAAATATATTTTGATGTTTTGTTCTATAATGCAGTATTTGTGAAAGCGTAATGCAGTATTTGTGAAAGCGTATTTCAAGCATAGATTCAAAATACCAGTTTGAGCTGTAGCCATAAGCTAGTAGTGAAGTAGGTAAGAAATGCATTTCTGATCAGTCTCGTTTGACATAGTTCACACCTTAGCAGGGATAAACTGCTGAGATCCAGAAGCACTGGTTTTGCAGGAGTATAGAATACTAAGTATATTCAGTCTTTCAAAAATTTCAGCATATACGTTGTTTACTTATGTTATGAAGACATGGCTATACAAAATACCAAATGCAGATTTGTTCATTGCAGTAGCTATGATACTCAAAATTAATATTTGTCTCGAAAATTTTTCATCATTCTGTACTAGATTGTAACTATATAAAGTGTATGCTGTCAGAACTATAAGTAATTTATCAATTATTTTACAGATGGGAGCTGGAAACTTAATGAGGTTGAATGATGTTTGTGTTCCCCCAAAATTTCATGTGTTGAGATTGAGGTATGAAGTTATTGGAAGGAAACTTAATACTATCATGGTGTTGAAAGGTGGGGCCTTTGGGATTAATGAAGTGATTAGTGTGGGGCCCCTGTGTTTGACTTTTGGTGTTTTTATAAGGAGAGGGATACACACATGAACACACAAAGATGCATGCTCTTGTTGTCCCTTAAGGTGGTGTCTTTCATGGCCTCAGCACCCCACTAACAGGAAAGCTCTCACTAGATGTGGCCTCAGGACCTTGGACCTCCAAATCATGTGCTGAATCAACCTCTATTCTCTCTTTCTCCCTCTCCTTTTTTTAAAATTAGATCTTTAGATACCAGAAGGTACGTGTGCTCAGAACGAAGGGGAGAGAAAAAGTACCCCAAAAGAGGCATGGCCATGCTTCAGTCCTTTTCCTCTACTTCGTCCTGTTTGGATTTTAGCCATACATACACACTTGCTCAGTGTGTTTTTCAAGCCACCAGAGCTGGAATTCAAATTGTTTGGTTAGCCATGTGGGATCCAGCTCCCTTATCCAATAAGGTGTGTAGGCAGGCCTTATTCTTTAAATTACCCAGACTTGTATTTTTTGTTACTAACAATAGAATGGAATAGAACAAAAGATTTACTTTAGGTCTGGACAAGTATAAAGTGGGAACTGAACAACATAGTATTCTTTACTTCAGTATACCCTTCCATTCATTATTACACTGAACAACTTTTTGCTATTTTTTAATCTAAAAGACATTCACATAGTAAAAAAAAAATTTATTGGTGCACAAATATGTAATATGAAAGTATTTCTTTATCAACTTAGAGTACTGTTCATAAAAAGTAAACAGCTTCAAGTGTGTGAGGGTGGAGAATGAGGTCTTCAGAAAGTTCATGGAAATACAGTATATAAAAAATTCTGTCATAGGCTTAAAATTCTTTTTGTACCAAAATAACCCCATACTTTAATTCTGTTTTCCACAAACTTTTTGAAGTCTCTTATACACAGGTAGAGAAATATATCCCCACATCATTATTTTATAAACAGAAAGGGAATCATATTGTTCAGTTATTTTCATAGTTTGTTTTTTCTTAATCCTATATATTAGATATTTTATATCTCCTAAAGATAGTATAGCATTTTTATTATAATGATCACTGGAGAAATAACCAAGCTCCGTAGAAATAATAATTAACAAAGTTTGTTCTAAGCACAAATTTGAGTGACCAATCCTGGAGAAATAGAAAAGTGTTTCTCAGGGTGCTCAGATCCTGTGATTCTTTTACTCAGTTCTGAGAACAGGAGACACAGTCAAGGCTGTGAATTAGTTGAAGGAGCCTCTTCATTGACCTGGCCCCAAAAGGTGGGACATTTGGAAGTGGAGGTTTATAGGTTATAAGTGGGTTTAAAAATTCTCAGGCTAGTAATTGGTTAAATATGCAAGTTTATCTTACATACGTGGAGTCAGAAGAAAAAAAATGTCTGAATTTAACATAAATATAGAAAATAAGGCCTTACCACTATCCAGTGATGCTATACGAGGGTCAGAACATATGGAGTTGGCTACAATCACTGCACCAAAGCAGTCTGTTACAGCAAGATTAATGTTTACAGGCGTGACACTCCCAAGCCCCTTGGAAAGCAACTTAGAATAGGAAGAATAATCATAAATTTATTCTAGGTGTATTGTATTGTATCCCCCCTCTTTATAACAGCTGCCTAGAGCTTTCATTTTATTGATGCAACAAAATATATTTAACCATTGCCTAATTTATGAATATTTATTTTCAATTTCATTGCTATTCAAAAAACATCGCAGAAAACAGCTTTCTAAATATATTTATATTTATTTATTTCTACATTTATAATTAGTTCAATAAATGTATTTCTGAGTGTATTTAGTATACACATGGTATGATTTCCTATATATGTTTGTACAATTCAAATTCTTATTTTAGAGGTTTTTGCTATAGGGTGCATGCGCTATCCAGAAAGACAGAGAGAGACAGAGAGACAGAAAGCGAGAAATCACCCCCCAGGGGGGATGGCCACACCGCAATCCCTTCTCCTCCATTCTCCTCTCGGGGTCTTGGGCACGCACGCACACACTCCCAGCATGAGTTTAAGTCATCGGGTCTGGGACTCGAACCGCGGTCGACTACATGGGAGTCCAGCAACATAGCCATTACTCTAACTGCTGGTCCTGTGTACAATTCAAATTTTGATAGATAGCATCATATATGAGAATACCTGCTTTCTGATGGCCTCATCAAAACTAGATTTTTAAAAAGTGAAAATGTGGGACCAGCAGTCAGCGTAATGACTATGTCACTGCACACCCATAAATATTTTTCTCTAGAATTTTTAAGAAACATTTTATTAATTTGTGTATTTATTTTGTAGATGATGAAAATTAACAATTTTTCTGTCACAAGTTAAAAATATTTCTTAGTTTTTAAGTCAGCAGGTGGTGTGATGATTAAGGTGCTGGATCCCACTTAGCTAATTCTGCAGTTCGAGTCCTGGAGTCAGTGGCCAGAAAAAAAATACTTGTCATGTATGGGTGCGTGTGTGCATGTGCAAAATCCTTGGATAAGAACAGAGGAGAAGGGGTACTGTGTGACCATCCCCCCCGTGGTGTGATTTCTCACTTTTCCTCTCTCTGTCTCTCTCTAGTGAGCATCCTATGGCAAATATCTAAAAATAAAAAATTGCCTTGGGACCAGCAGTTAGCGTAATGGCTATGTCGCTGGACTCCCATGTAGTCGACCGCGGTTCGCGTCCCAGACCCAGTGGCTTAAAACTCACGCCGGGCGCGTGTGCGTGCGTGCCCAAGATCCCGAGAGGAGAATGGAGGAGAAGGGATTGCGGAGTGGCCATCCCCCCTGGGGGTGATTTCTTGCTTTCTGTCTCTCCGTCTCTCTCTGTCTGTCTTGGGAGCACACGCGCCCTATAGCAAAAACCTCTCAAAAAAAAAAAAAAAATTGTCTCAGTTTTTGTAATTTGCATTTTGATCTCTCCTATAGTCTTTTTGTGTAGTTGCATTTGCAGTAATTTCCTCTATGGCAAAATGACTTCTTACATCAAAAAGTTACCCATATTTCTCCACCACATTTATAACTTAGTCTCTTAGTATTTACATATTTAATTCAACTAAAATTTATTTTTGTGTACTATATATTTTTGAAAATTGAAAATTTTTTTTCTTTTTTTGCATTTATTTATTTGTCTATTTATGTGCTATGATCTTCAAGCTGCCAGACCAGGACTCAGACTACAGTCAGCTGTGTGGAAATCCAGTGCTCCAACCACCATGCCACCTGCTGGCCCTAATAATTTTATTTTATCATATTTTTTGTCTCATGAATTTTACAAAGCGGAGATAACCACTAAGGTTAAAATAAAAAAGGATTAGACTGAGAAGTGTAATGTCAAAATTAATATAGTTTGCTTTATCAATAACCATTGTCAGTTTTTTGTGACATAGAAAAATTCTAAGATTCTTTCTTATAAAAATAAATTATTACATTTTGATAATCCAAGCAATGATTAAATCAGTGAACGCATCATAGAATAAATCAAACCCCTAGGGAGATACTTTTAACAGCAAATCCAGTTCATATGGTAATGTTAATTTTACTTATTTAAGAGAAGCACTTACTTATCAGTAAGACCCTGTAAATCCACAAATGAAATAAAAATGTGAAAGTTGTATTTTAAACAGGATGCAATAGCCCAGTGATAAATAGATTTATTTATACCTTGAAGATTTCACTTCAAAGAGTCATCATTATTAAAAGAAAGTTACTTAATTTTTTTTTTTTTGGTACACCTAGGGAAAAAAATGCTCAAAGACCCTTTCTAAGGGTTCTGATGGCTGACATCATTGTAAAGTTTATAAATAAGTGAAGGATCCATTCAGTTAGAAAAGTTGAATATTTACCAATAGAAGAACATTACCCACTTTAAAATTTATTATATTAATAACTGCATTTGACAGGGCATGAAGTAAGAACAGGAGAAATGTAAAATCTTAGCGGGGGAAAGGTATTAGGAAATGTCACTTAGCTTTTCTTTTACTCATTTTATTTTTAATATTCATTTTGATATTCTAAAAGTAATACACATCAATGGAAAACTATTCAGAAAACAAAAAGGCAGAGACAAGACAATGAAATCACCTCTGATATTACTAGTACTATTCAGAGAAAAAGTTATTAATATTTGATGTATGCATATATTCATGCATGCAAAAAACAGGATTGTGCTCCACACATGGTTATAGATTATGAACGTTTAACTAGAAATATATTATGAATATTGTTTCTGTTAATAAATAATCTCTGTAGAGCTGGAGAGTGGTGCAGTGGTAAAACAAGGCCCTGTGAAACCAAAGGTTCCAGATTCACATCCAGAGACTTCCCCACGTACACTGGACGTGCAGGTGCCTGTGACTGGTTGAAGCTGGGTATGGTTCGCAGTGTGAGGATCCAGATAGGGTTGCCTCTCTCTTTCCTCTTCCTCACTCATGGAGGAAAGATAGGAAGAAACTTAAAAATAAGTAAGAATTATATATTGAATTATTCTGACATGTTTTTATTGATTATATAATATTCCATATAATGGCTGCATTATCATTTACCTAGCCAATTAATTATTCTTGGACATGCAAGTTGCTTTCAATTTTTCTCTGTTAAAAATAACCTATAATGGGGGCCAGCAGGTGGCGTAAGGTTATGTTACTGTACTCCCATGTAGTCGACAGCAATTTGAGTCCTGGACCCTGCAGTTTAAAACTCACAAGGGGCACGCACATGTGCATGAATACCCAAAATCCTTAGAGTAGAATGGAGGAGAAGCAACTGTAGCATGACCAACCCCATGGGGAGTGATTACTCACTTTCTGTTCCTCTGTCTTTCTCTCTCTCTGGTGAACGTACACGCCCTATATCAAAAAAATCTCTCTTTAAAAGAAAAAAAAAAAAGTTAAAAACCTATAATCGATATCATAGGAAAAACATTTTTTTATTAACTTCCCTGATTATGTCCTTAGGATAAATTACTGTAAGTAGAATAGTTGACTCAAAGATATATGCGTTTTTTTTTTTTTAGTTGCCAGAGGGCCTGTGTGCTTATGAAGAGAGAAACAGAAAGCAACTCCCACTTCCCGCCCCTGCTCCCACCCCCGCCTAGAGTGTGGTCAAGCCAACATCCCTTCTCCATTTCTCCATCCTGTCAGGATTCACTCACACACACTAGGCTTTGATCAATACTCGGACACACGAGATCCTGGCTTTCTTTAACTACCAGGCTACAGGGCAGGCTTGCATTTTTGAGGCTTCTGATGCATTTATATATACCAATTACACATTGCTGTGTCTGTATCACCAGTCTCTGAAAGTATCTGCTCCTATCAACATCAGTTCTTGGCATGAAATTTCATATGGCTCAAAGCTATGGTCCCAGTGGTCTGGGAAGCATGAGTACCAAGAGGTGGGAAGAAGTTGAGCAGAGGTAACTGATGTTTTTATCAAACAGGTGTTGCAGACTGCCACGGGCTATGGAGAACAGCTTTCTCCAAAGTGAACTTACATTTTCAAAGGGGGCCCAGACTTTGTGTGCTAACTTGGCAGTGTTGGAATGTCCCTGTTTGCTTTAAGGCAGTGGCCTGACCCTTCAAGCATGCCCCATTTTGCAGTGATTGAGACCTCTTTCTCATAATAATCACTGCACACAGAAAATACATAAAAGATTTGTATCCATCACTCAGTGTATTTTGCTCAAGTGTCATGAAACATTCAGTGTATATTAACTGGCAAATGCACACCTGGAGTATGTTACTTAGCTTTAGAATCTGCTAATTTTAAAAAAAATAAAATATTTAATTTTGAGGAAAAGAAATCAGTTTTGGATTTTCGGTGTATATATCATCTTTCATTTTGGCCCAATTAACCCAGCAGGTGTGTGTAAATTAGGTCACTACTTTGTCACCGTGGTAACATGCGTCGGGGAGGGTGGATCTTAACCATCTCCAGCACAGGTGATGTTAGCTGAGTTAGTATTAAGAGGTGCTTTAGAAACAAACAACAAGAATTTAATATGTTAGAGTATAGGGTACCAACAGATAATATTCTATGGCATGAAAACAAGTACTATCTCAAATCTATGTTAACAAGAGAGACCTAATGGGCCCTAGGGACAGAAATTTTATGTAAAACTTACAATCTCTGAAAGAACAGACACTACTGTGCTCATAAGGTGATGGTCTCATTTGCTCAGGGAACAAAGGATTTGGGACTTGGGATGAGGTTCACTGGAATTTAAAGATGTTTTAAAACTAAATTATGATTTTTGGAGGCTCAATGATGTTCTGACTGATCATTCTAGTGACTAGAATCTAGTAAACAAA
Source organism: Tupaia tana (assembly GCA_026018925.1). Lineage (NCBI taxonomy): Eukaryota > Metazoa > Chordata > Mammalia > Scandentia > Tupaiidae > Tupaia > Tupaia tana. Next base: position 17,518,548 of record JAKSZU010000020.1, on the reverse strand, counting down.
ATTCAGTATCTAAACATTTAAGTGCTATTTTTGATGATTATTCGTAATTGCTTATGGTTTAGGAAGTTGGCAGAGTTGGTGTACGCCAGCACTCTAGCCCTAACACAGTCTCTAACTCAGGCTTCTTCTCACCAGGTGGAAAATCAAACATGCTTCAAGATTGCGAGTAGAAAATGTGCAATCTGTTTGGCTGCTGCAGGTTCCAAATTGTGGGCATTCTGCAGCCCCACAGAGTGGTAGAATTTCTTCACTTTTCACTGACAAGTTCACACCTCTTTTGGTCATTAAAATTGTAAATATGCATCATCAGGTTCAGAAAACAGCCCAAATTAATGATATGAAGTATATTTCTAAGGAAATGCATCTCCCATGACCACTTTTAGCACATGGATGATATTTGTGTTGATCCTGTGGTGCCAATTCATGTGTGGCTTTGTGAATTTCAGTTTGCCTTCATGCCCTGCCTTACATTTATATAGCTTGTTATAATTTTGAAGCATGTTTGTATATCATTTTTTTTGGTGATGTTTTACACTTGGCATTTCAAAAACTTGAATTCTCCTCGTGTTTGTTTTCAGTTGGTTGTGACCGCAGCTTTATTACTTATTTCATGTGTTTTCAATAGTTAATATTTACAAAACACTGAACAAACTCTTCAAGATTGCTTTCCGTAATCTCTTTCTCTATGCGTCAAGGATGAGAGCTACAGAGAGAAGAGTCATAGTGACTCACCCTGTGTCACAGAGTTATGTGAATTTCCATTCAAAAAAGAATCAAGGGTCCCTCGTTTTCAGTTTTTGTTTTTGTGGTGTTTTTTTTTTTTTTTTCTTTCTTTCTTTTTTTTCCCCCCCAAGAGTCCTGTGAGTTTGCAGACTTACAAAGCATTGCTGAGTGGAAAACAGTTGACTCAAGTACTCTTTTACCTCTAACTTCTCTCTTAACATATACTAACTACCTCCCTATATTCGAGTCTTCTTTCCCATTGACACTTCAGTGGACACTGAAAACAAAAACTTTCTTTTTGAAGAGCTGTTTTATATGATAAAGACCTGAAGTCTTAGGAAAAATTGTTAACCTCTTAAGGGTAAGGGTATGCATTGTTCACTGGAGGACAAAATGCAATATTTTACCCTGTGTGTCCAAGAACAGGACAGGTAGCAACACAGATTAGAATTGCAACACAGCTTTATCTTAGTGGAATCCCAGGTTGTTTTAAGAATAAGATGGGAACAAAAATAAAAGAAGGGATTGAATCTATCAAATCTAATAAAGGAAGTTATAGTAGATTCCAGGAATTTGAACCTCCAAATTATAGGGACCAAACTAGGGAGAACATGGGCAGTTAAATAAAGTAGTGCTGTATGTTTCTTTTATTGTTTGATAAAATAATTTTTGCCCCTTTTACATGGTATATTTTTAAAAAGAGAGGTAGAGCTTGGTATATGTGAAACAAAGAGCTTACATAGTCACCAAGCTGGTTGGTTTTTATACCTTCCTTTACTGAGTATTGTCCTTCAGTACAATACAGAGCCATTTCTTTGTTCTCACAAGCTAGCAGTTAAATTGTATGTAAATGCATGCAAATTAGATGCTGTCTAATAAAGAGAGTCATTAGATGGAAGAAATATTTAGTTTAGGGAAAAAAAGCAGGTGTATTGTGTAAAAGAAAATGTAAGACTACAAAAAAGCCCAAACTTTTGTGGACAGTTATAGAAAAAAATATATTAAAATAGATTTTTAAAAGACTTACGTCTTCCTGACCTTTCCTTGGTGCTTATATGTATGTGTGTGTTTCTAAAATATTTACATATAAAACTAGGGGATTGGCTTCCTTCCCAGAATTACTGGAAGCACCTTCACCAGGAACATTTGGACTTGAATAATCTCCACAGCAGCATTTTCCTTCTTGAATTAAATGAATTGTAAAATGGATTGATGATTGGTCGAGAAACAGCTTATTTGGGTTCCTTTCCCTTGGTTGATAGAGGCCTACTGACTCTGTGGTGGGTACCTTGCAATTAGTGATCTTCGTTATTTTAAGATTCTCCTTCTGTAGGACTCCATCTCAGCCTTTTAAAGGTTAATTTATACGCCTTCAAAGAAACATAGACTGTAAACGCCTTGAGAGGAACCAGCAATTCCTTTCGAACTTGGCCAGTGTTGTATCCAATGTTTACCACAGTGCCTAGCATTTATTAGGCATTCGCTTTTCTTTTTTAAATGTGTACATGAATGATTGATTTTAATGGTCAGTGAAGTGGTTATGGGTTTGTCAAATACCTTTGTACTCTCCAGCATATAGTTAGTAAAGCAATTCCTGAGGCTTGCATATAGCACTTGTGTGGTAAATGCAGAGTGAAAAAAAAAAGATTTTGCTCTCCCATGTCCTCACAACTAGCAAAGGTATTGCGAGCTCACCATAGGCATCATTCATTGTGGCAGCTCTTTGTGAAACAGAAATGAATAGGCCCAGTAGTCTCCTCTCAGAACTCCTAGCTGGTTAAAGGAATCAGATATGCAGATACTTGAAACATAGCAGACTGTACAAAATAAAGTTACAGCTAAAATGAGAACATAAGCGAGAAAGAGAGATTCTGACTGAAGAATATCAGACGTGGTTTCTTTTTTTTTTTTTTTTTTTTTTCTATAGGGCACGTGCTCTCACCAGACAGACAGAGAGAGACAGAGAGACAGAAAGTGAGAAATCACCAACCAGGGGGAATGGCCACGCCGCAATCCCTTCTCCTCCTTTCTCCTCTCGGGATCTTGGGCACGCACGCACACACGCCCGGCATGAGTTTAAGCTACTGGGTCCGGGATGTGAACCGCGGTCGACTACATGGGAGTCCAGCGACATAGCCATTACGCTAACTGCTGGTCCCCAGACTTGGTTTCTTGAAAGAAAGTGGAATTGAACTGAACCTTGAAGGTGGTAACAGATGTTTGGCTATGGTAATATAGAGAATAGCAGAGATGTAGAATTCTCTAGTTTGCAACCCTAAATTAATAGAAATGTACTAGGTTTTCCTTTATTCTCTAGTGACTTTCCAGCAACAGCTTGATTTTATCCTCCATGGAAACACAAATGAGATCTATGATGGATAAAATAAATACTAAAGTAAAATATAACTCCAAGTCAAATTTTTAATTATATTCAGTCATTGAATAAGAAATAAGGTAAAATTTGCAAAAGGATTTTATAACTTTTTAAATTTTATGGAAGTATAAATATAAAATTTCTTTTTATTCATAATGTCTAATGTTATGAAATAAAATATCTGGGTAAGACGTTTAGGAACCTAAAGTGGGACACCTCATGTATGTTCAGTGTCTTACAGGTTACAAAGGACCTTCCTAAGTTGTCATTTAATTTAATGAATTAATTAATTCATTTCACTATAGGGCACATGTACTTGCCAGAGACTGACAGACAGACAGACAGACAGAGAGAGGGGTGGAGGAGTAAACACCTCCCGTAGGGAATGGTCACCCCACAATTACTTCTCTGCCATTTCTCCTCCTTTCATGATTTTAGGCATGCACACGTACTATACAGGCCAAGTGTGTTTTTCAGGCCACTGGGTCAGGACTGTTACTATGCAGTCAGCTGTGCGGGATCCATCTGCCTTAATCACTAGGCCATGGAACTAGCCCTGTCATTTTATTTTAATAACAACCTTTGAAGTAGCAGAACTGATATTAATTATTTCCTTGTACAGATGAGAAGACTGAGGTTCTGAGATCAGCCAGGGTCACACAATAAATGTGAAAGCCATTTTCCCTGATCTGTTGTCTGCTTCTTTCCATATGCCTCATCTTCACCCAGAAGAAACACATGGAAAGTTATATAGTTACAGAAGAAACGTATATCTTGATTTCTAATTTACTTCTAATAGTATCCATTGATTTAGTTTTATATGCCCGTTTTATTTATTTTACCATGAGTACAATATGTAAGATCAAAACTAAGGGAGAAGTATATGGCTAAGAAACTGGTTTTTTGGGTAACTGGGATGGCTATGGAAACCTTAATGGGCCTATGATTTGAATGCATTATTTTTTTAATTTTATTTTTGAGTTAAAGAAAAAATTTCTACATAAGGTACAAAATACGCTTCACTGAACTAATCTTGGAGGTAACCAAAGGGCTGTGGGACTAACAGCTTTTGATATTACTTAGTGCTTATTATTGTTATTATTATTATTTCTTTTTAATTATGCAAAGTGCTAATCAGTTTGATTATGCACAGTGCTAATCAGGTTAATTATGCAAAGTGCTAATCAGTTCTTCTTGAAGCTCACGAGGAGAGCAGAGGTGCTGGCGGTGAATGGCGTAGCTAGATGGGGGTAGTCACGGCAGTCATTCCTTATTAAGATAGGAGAAGACAAGATAGCAAGGGGGATTTATCCATAAAAATAAAGAGGAAAAGAAAAAGAACTATGAGCGCATAAAAGATTGTGGTTTTGGCAGGATGACTTTATGCATAGAAAGCTTTTTCCCCCTGTTGCATAGTTTGGTTGGATAGTCTCTGCTATATTTTGAAGGCACTCATTTGAAGCCAAAAAGACTGCAGAGGGAAAGAAACAGAGTATTGTATAGCTAGACAAGTTGTCAAAACAACTTATTGTAGTTGGCAAGCACCAATTCCTGGGAGGACAGTAGAGGAAGTAGAATCTAATAGACCTATACATGAAAGAGGACATCAATAAAGAGAATTGAAAAATTAAGGGAGTGCCATTCTGATAAAATAAACAGGGCCATCTCACTACTGCATTGTTATTGGGATGGCCGTGTGTGTAGCATATTTCCCGAGGTGAACTGAGGGCTGGCTTTTTGGTGCTGGCAGTAGTCTCTATTGAGAGTGGTGATGACGAATATGACAATAAGGGTTTTATGTAATAGCTCCTAGTTGGATCAGCTTTGTGGCTGCTGAAATCAAAGTGAATTTTAATATTAACTTTCAGGTCTGTGCTTATTATGCTGGGTGACTTCCTGTGAAGATGAGTTTATAGCAATATGTTCATATGTTTTTATAGAACAATGACCGTGGAGCTCCCCTAGGAAAGCCCTTTTTATTCGGTCCTCCTGCTCTATTCTGTGGTTTGATAAGCTATCAATGAAATGCTGCGATACTTACTTGTTTGAATGTATTCTAAGAGCAGAAAGCCTTACAGAATTGCTAAGTGAATATACATTTTTATAAAGAATGTATTCAATGCATTTATTTTTTTTCCTTTACTCTGGAATTTGAGCAGGAAATTTATAAGTCATTTATAAAACGGAGGGTCTACTTCCCTCTTTATACTTGGACAGTATGTTTACCTTTCCTCTTTAAGTCCATGCTTAAGCACATCTCATCTTCACAGATGCCTGAAGTGAGCTCGATTTCTGGAAATCTCCAAATTATGGACATTTGCTATCGAGGCAAAGTCATTGGTTGAGGTTTCCAAAATAAAACATATTAATGAGTTATTTGTTAAGGCAACATTGGTTCTGGGATAAAGACAGGCTTTCCATTTTCCTCTTTTCTTTAACCAGGAACAATTTCATTTTAAAATATGAAGAGAATGACTTAAATCTTTGGTTTCCAAGGAGAGTCTGGAAAGAAATAGATTGTTAGAGGACAGCGCCCACAAATTGAAAAAGCCTGTTGGGGGCCCTTCAGGAATTTGGCTAGAAAATTCTGTTATAAACAGTCCTTCTGCTCAGCTTCACAAGAACATGACTTTAGAAATGAAACATTATTTCTGTGCTCCCCACCCCCCAGACTAAGATAAGGATGAGATGCTTATATTACTACTTTGTCAAAATCTTTTGAGTTATTTCCCAATAAGTTTAAAAAGTCTGAAAACTTTGCTAAATAATTCTACCCAGTGGGCACCTTATAAATTCCATTCATTGATGTTATACTAAACTCTTGACTCCCAATGAAGACATCTAAAGCTACAGACCTTGCTGTGTAAGACATTCATAATGTCACTGGAAAGTTTCAAGGAGAAAATGATGTGATTCAAAGGTAAATAAAAAATGAATTTAGTAACATATAACTAATATGGCCAGTCTCCTGATTAATTACACACTCATGCCTCATTTACACACACTCCCATGTATAGACTCATTCATTTCTTTATTAAACCAATGTTATTTGAATGCCTGTTTTTTTTTTTTTTAAATGTGTACTGTGTGTCCGTGGCAATATCAAGAACTCTCTTAGCTAATGGAGACATAACTGACTGAAAAAGAGGCAAGATAACTGGCATTGTGAAGGTCATCCGATAAGATGAGTTGAGATTTTTCTCATGATACTCAGACATAGGAAAAAAGATTGAGTATTTTATTTCTTCTCAGAACTCTTTTTGGTAATCTATATGATTCAACGGTTGGACCTCAGTACTTCATTTGCAAAATTATAATTTGGATTAGATGGTTTCCAAAGCACCTTTATCTCACATACTCTGTGCTAGAGTTTATTAGTTGAATAGACTATAAAATTAATTAATTTGGAATTACCATGTGAGGATTCCTGGGTTAATAGAAAGTTCTTTAGGACTCTGACTTTTTTAAAATAAGTACTTACTAATTCTGTGGATACTGTCTCCTTGAATTAAAGCGAGAGTGGGTGTGAAGAGGGTGTACTTTGGAATAATTTTAGGTTTGAATTCTAGCTCTTCTAGTTACTAGCTGAACAAGTCATAATTGCTTTGATTTTCTGTTTCCTTATAATTCCTACCTTATAGGGTAGTTATGGGTGTTAGTTGAAATAAACCATGTATATCACCGAACTCAGTGTCTAATGGGACAGTGCAACCTGGCTCTGCTCCAGGTTCTGGAAACTGTACTCATCCTGGTTCTTGCTACCCAAAATATCTTGAACAAATTCAACTCCTTTTCCCTAAGCTGTCTTTCACTGTAATAAACTGTCTTTCACTGTAATAAGTCTATACTTGAGTTTATTCAGTGCTTTCTCTCCCATTATATTTTTAGTTTTATTTTTTTGTGTGTGCTTCTTATATATTTTGACCACTTCCCTACTTTTTCTGAGTCAGCTGTTAGTTACTTTTATCTACCATATATAACATAGTTTTAATTACAACAACAAAAATATTTGTACAAATATTATTCAAAACTATTAAATAGAAATATATTGTCTCCTTGAGAGCTATGCTATAGTTGTTTATGTTTTGAATTCCTTACTCTACTGGAAACTTGTTGAGTATAAGGGTAGAGCCTAAGTCTTATACTCCTAGTGTATATAGAATAGGCTCTTCTAATAAGAATCACACGATCTAGACCAATGTGGGGAAGTGGTAATGCAAGTTCCCTGCAAGGCTGGAAGCCTTATGGCTGACCGTGTGTATGATTATCAGGCCAATTACAGAGTACATACATGTACTCGAGTACCCAGGATCCTGGGAAGCTGGAGGACTGGGGGAAGGGGATCCTAGTGTGATGAGACCCTGTTGAGGGTACTCCTCTTTTTCTGTCTTTTTCATGTGGGCACATACACACTCTATCATGAAAAAAGAAAAAAAAAAAAGAACAAGGAGTAATAGAATGCATGATTTGTTGGTGAATAAAGTGTTTTGGGAGTGGAGATGTTGGGAAAGCTTCATGTAATAGGTATTAAGAAGACTCGTTGAAGCAAATAATATTTGAGTTTAACCTTTAAAAAATGTACCCCCCAAACACTGGTGGGAAGAGAAAATGGATTCTAGGTAGAGAGAACATGAAAAGACTCATGAATACAAAAAGTTGATTGATAGCTGCAAGGCAAGGGGATCAGGTGACAGAAAGGAAGACTAGAAGATTATGTAAATAGGGAATGTGTTGTGAAGGACCTATAAGTGTTCATAGTCTTATGTGAATAATCTTAGCTTTTCAAAATAAGTCTATGTTTATGGTACAGAGCATAGCATTGACAGAATATAGACATTAGTTTTTGTGTGTGACAAAAGAAAAGGTAAGATTTAGCAACTAATGAATCCAGGAAAAAGAACAATGAGGGATCACATCAGAAAGAAGGTCTGGGGGAACAGCAGTTAGCGTAATGGCTATGTCACTGGACTCCCATGTAGTCGACCGTGGTTCGAGTCCCGGACCTGGTGGCTTAAATTCACGCCGGGCGCGTGTGCGTGTGTGCCCAAGATCCCGAGAGGAGAATGGAGGAGAAGGGATTGCGGCGTGGCCATTCCCCCTGGTTGGTGACTTCTCGCTTTCTGTCTCTCTGTCTCTCTCTGTCTGTCTGGCAAGCGCACGAGCCCTATAGTGAAAATCTCTCCAAAAAAAAAAAAAGAAAGAAAGAAAGAAAGAAAGAAGGTCTGGATCTGGATCCCTGTTTTCTTCCACATTAGCTTTGTGATGTACAAAATTCACTTCTTCCTGAACTACATAGTCTCCAATAACACTCACTACCTTTCATGTAAACATATGAGTTTAAGTCACTTTCACTAATTGTAATTAAAGAGAGCACTTTGGATCCCAGCAGTTGAAGCTGATTGGTTTTTATTAATGAGAAAAATAAATTTTATACTAATAGCAAATTTAGCCTGAACTGGTGGTAAGCTATTTGCGAAGATGAAAAGGAAGCTGAATATGGACAATATTGTTCTGACCAGAAGAAGATGAATAGGATCTCAAAAATTAAAACTAAAGTTATGGCTCCAACAGTCTAAGGGATGAAAGTTATTAAGATTTATTTAAGAGAGCTCTACATTTTGGGGATGAATATAGATCCGTGTATTGAAAGCAAAAGATAAGCCATGGACTATCCTCATTTTTATACTCCATGTGTTTAAAGTTAATTCTTATACCTTATAACTACCCAAAACCAAACAGACAAACAAAACAACAAATGAAAGAAGAAATGAAAGGGGAAATGAAACAATGGAGATACTAAGAACTGGCATAAGCAGTGGTTTGCAAAGCTTTAAGGTCTTCACATATGTGATTCAGACAAAAATAATAGTTTCATAGGCCCGTTCTGGAGTCTAGTGGTTAAGTGACCCAGATTGCATGTAGATGATTGCAGTTTGAGTCCTGGACACCAACAGCTTGAAAAACCCATCAGGTACATGTGTCTGTGTACCCTAAATTCTGGCAGGTTAAAAAAATGGAGAAGAAGGTATTGTGCCATGACCACATCCCATGGGGGGTGCTTTCTCCCTCTAACTTTCTTTATCTCTCTCTCTGGCAAGTACGCATGCCTTCTGTCAATTAAAATAATAAAAAATAATTTCATATGAAATTTATAGACCTCTCCTTTCTTTTCTCAGTTCTGAGATTCTTCTCAGTTCTGTCCTTCCATTTCCTGTAAGGATTCTATTTAAGCTAGCAAAGTATCAGGAGTTTGGTAATATAGAATTAGGGGGATGGGAAACAGAACTAGAAAAATTATCATTAGGAAGAGGGTTCATTGGGGACCAGGAGTTTGGGTAATGGCTATGTTGCTGCACTCCCATGTAGTCGACTGTGGTTCGAGTCCCGGACCTGGTGGCTTAAACTCACGCTGGGCATGTGTTCGTGTGTGCCCAAGATCCCGAGAGGAGAATGGAGGAGAAGGGATTGTGGCATGGCCATCCCCCCTGAGAGGTGATTTCTCGCTTTCTGTCTCTCTGTCTCTCTCTGTCTTTCTGGCAAGCACACGTGCCCTATAGCAAAAACCTCTTCAAAAAAAAAGGAAGAGAGTTCATTGTAAAATGTCAAAGTTTGACTTGGAAAATGGGAAATGAATGGATATGGAAGGGAAAATGAGCTGAGAGGAAAGAAAATACCTGTGAGGGATAGATGGGATGGAGAGAGATTTTGGAGGTGAGAGAGATATTTTTTGAAACATAGTGGCTATTTGTGTGGAAAATATTTTAAAAAGGCAAAAATTGGGGTATTTTCATGCAAAAGTGAATGAAAATAGGAATGATTTATTATGAATTTCTGCTTGACCATTATTTCTTTGAAATATCTGGCATCACCTGGGCCAGAACCTTGTTTCGACATTCTACTACCAGTCACCAACTGAACAGAGTAAAGAAGTAAGGTTCAGAATTTTTGGTATTTCATAGTTAGTAGACTAATGTGATTTAGGTTTCATTTAATAGTTCTTCTTAATGTTAAATTAACCCAATAAAAATATGGGAATGGAGGGAGGATGGCCAAAAAGTGTGGAATTTTACCAGTCACCTCAGTTCAGTATGGCCCTGATTTCTTTTTTTTTTTTTTTTTTTTGGAGAGGTTTTTCGCTATAGGGCGCGTGCGCTCGCCAGACAGACAGAGAGAGACATAGAGACAGAAAGCGAGAAATCACCCCCCAGGGGGGATGGTCACGCCGCAATCCCTTCTCCTCCATTCTCCTCTCGGGATCTTGGGCACGCACGCACACACGCCCGGCGTGAGTTGTAAGCCACCGGGTCCGAGACGCGAACCGCGGTCGACTACGTGGGAGTCCAGCGACATAGCCATTACGCTAACTGCTGGTTCCCAGTATGGCCCTGATTTCTTAGCATTTTACGTACTTGCTGATCTATTTGGTGCTGTTGTTAGTTTGCTGTAGTGCACCTGTGCATAACAGCGAGAGAGAAAGTGAGAAAGCACCTCCCAAGGGGGATGGCCATATTTAGTCCCTTCTCTAGAGATTTTTGGCCTGGACACACTTGTACCTGGTGTGTTTTTCAGGCTGTTTCAGAATCTTAATTCTAACTTAATTCAGAGTTTTTATTTGTTAGGGTTTAGATGAGCAAAATAATTTCATATTAATCACAATAAATGTATGCTTAGGTAAAAGAAAAGACCTCTACTTTTAGGCATTATTATATTCTGGAATAATCTTCAGAAAATTACATGGTCAATTAATCATGATGCCAATAAGAAATGTTAGTAAGTAAAATATTATCCAGCAAAATACTATTAGCCAATAAAGAACAGCTAGGGTAGCTCTTGATTCATAAAATTATTCTCTGGAAAATTATCAACCATCACTGGCACATGTGGATGTATTTCAGTTGATGTATGGAAACTTGGTGCCACCTCAGTACCAGGATCAAGCACTGTGTGAAGATTTCATAATATGAATGACATCGTTTTCAATCTATTTTTAATTTTTTGCTATGGTGCATATGTTCTTGCCAGAGAGAGACAAAGCAAGAAATGAACCTACAGGGAGAATAGCCATGCCACAACCCCTTCTCCATTCCCCTCTCAGGGTTCTAGGCATGCACATACTTGTGCCTGACATATTCCTCAAACTGCCAGATATGGGACTTGAACCATGCAGTCAGCCATTGAGGATTCAGCTGCCCTAACTTCTGCTCCATCCTCTGGCCCTACATACTTTTTTAAAGTAAATTTTAAACATTTCCAACTGTCCATTTTGGACACTTTCTTCTGTTTTTATTTTTAGCATTAATAAAAAGGAATGCATACTTCATACTCTTACATTTATGTTACTGTTTTTAGAAGAGGAATTCCGAGTGGGTTGTGTAACGTTAAGCATATGGCTACATATAGATAAAAAAAAAAAAAAAAAAAAAAAACCTGTGGCCATTAGGAATAAATATTGGTAATAACACTGATAGAATTTCACACATATAGTTTATTGTGAGAAAAGTAGAATGATTTGCTTAGAACTTAGATAAGAAAAGAGGCTTTTTTAAAATGAAATTTTAAGTAGAGGCATTTGTTATTAAAATAGTAGCCTTTCCAGTTTGGCTTCCTCCTCCCATGTAAGAGGAAACACCTTAGGTCAGATGATTTTTTTCCTATAGTTTTTAACAGTACTTATTCGAGTAATATTGGATTAGATTTCCATAGCAATCAAACATTGTAAATCAATAAAATATCTATGAATAGCAAATATTATCACTGCTAGAAACTCTTCCATGATATAAAAAACAGAAGCAATGAAATGACTAAACATGGAGTAGCACAGTTTTGGACGTTTTCTTGTTTGTTTGGTTTTAATTATCTTAGCTTAGTAGAAGTATAGGAAAAGATTGAGTCTTTAGTTTCTTAAAACTATAGAGAAACTGTTCCTTGTCCTAGCCTATGTCTTTAACAGTTAGGTTGTTTACTAAATTTCTTACAAGGGCATTTCTGCACTCCTTGGACAGGAACCCACATTTTAGAACTTTATGTTACGTTCTGGGATAGAGAAACATCAGCCAATAAAGTGCAGCTGAGAGAGCAGTTTTTTGTTTGTATCTTTGTCATCTTTCTTTGAGCATGTGATAAGACCGTTTGAATTTGGGAAGGGACCGTTACAATCTTATAACGAAAATATCAAGTATGAGTACAAAGCCAAAAGAGGAGAAATTTAAAATTCAATTAAACCAGAGTTAGTGTCATCATGGTATGAAGCTCTCTGTGTACATAATTTAATTTAAATTGACAACAAGTTATGCATTATTATCTCCACTTTTTATGAAGAAACTGAGGAGACTAAGAAGCCATCCAGATGAGGGTTATTGTCAGGAAATCGCCAAAACGAACTTGAACTGATAAGATATTGGTGAAAATGAAATTGAAAAGTGGACTTGATTTAGTAGTTACAGAAAAATATGATGCAAGAGAAGCCAAATGAAGGACTGTTTTAAGATTCTGAATTAAAAACGACTGCAAATGTTGAGATACACAGCACAAGTTGGTTTGGGTTGAGTAGGCTTAATTAGAGCAAGATTTTTTTTTTCCTTTTTTTTTTATTATCATCATATTCTTCTTTATATTACATTGAATTACATATAACTTTACATTGTATTACATTACTTTTTCAAAAGGGAATGCCATGCATGTCAGTCAGTACAGAGACATTAATCTCCCCGCTTCAACATTCAATGTCTTTTCTATGTTTTCCCCAATCATTATTATTATTCTAATTATTTTTTAAGACAGTCCACCGCTATTTCTCATGTTGCTTGTACAAATACTTTGCCCATCATGAAATACTTCTCAGACAAATCCAGTTGAGAATACTATACATGTCAACATCAACAGTTAATAAGCCATATCTGTTTCTCACTAATGTCCTGCCTCTCTATTGTTCATTTGTTATCTTTCTCTATCCAATTAGAGCAAGATTTTGAACTAGCTTCTAAGGAGATTTTTTTTTCTCCTATTACTTGCATTTATGCTCCTTTACAATGAGCAGAAATTGGGGAAAATAAATCTATAATTTTTTAAACATTGATATGTCTTCAGTAACCTATTTTGAAATCATTTCCAAATTTTAGAAATTGATGTCTCTAGGAAACAATGAGATGCCAGTGCCTCTTCAGAAGCAGCTCAGTTTTACACTAAAGTAAGATTCAAAAAGCGATGTTATAATATAGGCATTTAACTATAACCAATATTCTATCATATGGGACTTTCTTTTTTGCCTGCATTAAAGTTACTGGTAAGGTAATTAAACTGATTATTTGCAATTTTTCTCCTTTCTTGTTCCCTCTTCCACCTGCACAATATTTTCATACTGAGTTGCCATGAAAAGAGTGAAAAATAATCAATCCAACCATACACATTTTATTATGAAAAAAATACTTAGAAGATGTATATTGGTCAAGCTAATGTAAGAGGACAATTTGCTTATTAAAAAAAATGTTTTGAATGTCCTTTGCCATTGAGCATGTGCAATTAGTTTAAACAAAAATTCTGTGTGTGGTAGAGGGCTTATATTTGCATTTCTTTGCATGTTTATGTATTCTTTATCAGGACTTATTTTTCTGTTTCTTGACCATAGTCTTTTGTACAATTATAATGTATACTTCAGCAGCAGACATTTGGATATGCAGTGATAGTAGTTTCTTCGATCATGTAGCTAGAAGAATATAAAAATTCATTGTATTAGTTTTGATACTTTGAGTGAAATAGATTTGCAACATGAACTTCTAGTTGAATAGGACAAAATACTATGCTCAGCAAGCTTTAAGGCAGATTAACAGTAGGGAGTATGGTGGTTAAGGCTCTGGACTCCCATAGGGCCGACTACAGTTCACATCCCAGACCTGTCAGCTTGCTTTCTTACTTCTCTCTCTCTCTCTCTCTCTCTCTCTCTCTCTCTCTCTCTCTTTCACTCTAGTAAAATAAATAAAATAAAATAATTATTTTTAAAAAATGGTTTTGTTTAAGGAGTGTCTGGCTTTTCATCTGCTTGAAGAAGGAGCAGGTCTTATTACCAGTTGCTGAAAGCTCTGATGCTGACAAGTGTGTCAGCTGTGGTTACTTTGGGGATTTTGGCAACAATAAGCACTTTTCCTTGAGAAAAACCATCATAGATACCACACATTGGAATTGGACAGCTTGCTTGTATTTTCTATTTTCCGTAAAAATCAAATTTGCTTTTCCTTCCTTTCCCAGCTGTTGCAGCTTCCTTGGTTTTAGCTTGGATAATGGGAGAAACACATGTTCCTCAAGACCCAAAGCTAAACTCACTTATTTTCTTCCTACGAGAACTTATTGAAGTCTTAAGACTGGCCCTAAACCTAACTAAACAAAGATATTCAGAAGGAGATTTGGCAGGGAGACTGTCTGTTGGTGATGGGCCTCCGTTAATTGAATCAATTTTTAGGACTATGCATATATTTCAAATGCATTAGTAAATTTCAATGTACCATCTCCAGGGTGTTTTCAGCTGAAAACCTCAGGGAAGTAATCTGTTCCATGGAGAAGTCTTCGTTCCTTTGCAGCAGATATCTGACAGCAAAGAACGTATGTGTAAATTGGATTGGTGGGATATGTATAGTAAGGCATTAAATAAAACCTGTTTTTTTCCATTACATTCCTTCACTTTTCATGTAACCTGTTACCTCTCAAAGGAAAAGGTCACATGTATATTCCCAGTCAGCTCGTGATCATGGTAAAGAACCCAAATTCCCTACCAGATGAAGGTAAAAGGGAATAAAAGTAGCTTTTCTTCTTGATGTCCATATCAATTTAGTTTCTGTGCCCTCTTTTATTTCATGTAAACTGGCCATTTGACCAAACTGCATATTGTGTTTTAAAATTTGTCATCTCCTCTCTCCTCCTCTATTAAGAATCCAGTGTCCACAGGGCATCTTCTTCCTCCTCTAGGCCTATTTTTGTTCTTATTGAGGGAGACTTTGCTATTTTGTAATTCTTTTTTGTTGGCTTTTCTTATAAAAGCAATTTAAGCAATATGTCAGACACTATGCATTTTACATGTTGTATGGGTCAGGGTTCACCAGAGGAAAGGAACTAATAGGCTATGTACATATATGAAAGAGATATTTATAAGGGATTGATATGAATGTTTATGGAGGTTTTCAAGTCCCAAGATCTCTAGTTACCAGACTGAAAGCTCAGTGAAGCCAAAGATATTGTTTCATTCTTAGCCTGAGACTCAGGAGAGCTAATAATTTATTTCCAAGTCAGCAGACTGGAGACTCAAGATGTTTTAGTTTGAATCCAAAGCAAGAAAAAAAAATGATGTCCAGTTCAAAGATAGTCATCCAGAAGAAATTTCCTCATATTTACGAAAGAGTCAGCCTTTTTATTCTATTCAGGCCTTCAACTGATTTGATGGGGCCTACCCACATCAGGGAGGGCCAATCTGTTTTACTCAGTTTCTGATTCAGATGTTAGTCTTATCCAAAAACTTGACTGACATAGCCAGAATAATGTGTGATCAAATGTCTGGATATCCTCTGGCCCAGTCAAGTTAGCACATACAATAGCCATCACAGATGCATTATCTAACTTAATTCTGACCAAAATATAACCCAAAATCGTATAACATAGATACTGTTTATTATTGTCACCAGATACAATGATTAAGAGTATAATTATTAAGGTGAAATTGCCTTTATTCATATTCAGTCTTCACTATTTACTGTAATGACATAGGCAAGTTACTTAACCTCAGTTTCCTTGTTTCTAAATTGGGGGTAATAGAACCTCATACTTTGTTGAGTAAAGGTGAGGATTAAATGAAATAATGCATGTAAAACATTCAGTGTTTTCGACTGAAACGTACTTAATACTCAATGAAGACTAGCTATTAATTAAATGCTAAAAGAAATAAGGGTTCATAGTGGTTAAGATCCTTGCCAAGATCACATAGCTAGTAGGTGGTAAGTGTGGGTTTTGACCATTTCTCTCTACTAATCTCTATAGGGAAGCAGTGTAGTACAATGGTTAAGTCTCTAGTGTTAGATTCCATGGATTCAGCTCCTGGCTCTCTCACTTACCAAAAGGTTTTAGGCAAGTTATTTAATTTCTCTGTATTTTCCTCATTTCTAAAATAAAAATGAAACAGAACTGTTCTCAGAGTAGTATGGAATCAAGTGATTTCTAAGGAAAATGCCATCATCCATAAATTTTGAATGATTGAATTTCAGACACAGGAAGGTATAGAAGAGAGTTTTTTGTTTTTGTTTTGTTTTTGTTTTCCCTGCAAATCAGTTTCTACTAGGATGGGTAAGATTTATGAAATCTAGGGAAATATCGAATATACATTAAGATATTAATGTTATAGATAGCCTTGTTTTGCAAATTTCTTCAGAAACTTTTTTTGAGAGAGGAAGGAAATGATGAATTTCATTTAGAATAGTTGTATGTATCTTTAAAATGAAGTTAAAACCAATGGATAGGAGATAGAAGGAAGAAAAGATGGAATCTATTATCTGATGAAAACCCTAAGATACCTTTTTTGTGTCCCAGTCTTGCCCATTTAATGGAAATAATGTAAGATTCACCACCTGGTACCAAATATTTCCATCTCTAATATATAAGACATGAAGACTCAGAATTTCAGAATGTTGTATCTGACTTTTCATCTTCCTATGAAAAACAGCTGAAAAGGCAAGAGCCCTTGGGAACTGTTTCCTACATATGTATTTGTTTTTAGACAAATGTGCTTGTTTGAAGGTCTGTAACACCATGGAAATGGACACCATGGAAATGCATAGTTGGGAGGTAGAAGCCTTAGAAATGTTGACTCAATCCTTGATTCTTCTGTGTGATGGATTAAATGCCACATGCTTCAGTTTGCTGTGTGTGGGGTCTTTCAGCACTGTTTATAATAAATGGTGATCCTGTATGAAGGACACAAGAAACTTACTGATTTCTTTCCTAAGAGATTAATGAGAGGTTGGTTGTCATTTGGCTGTTGGTTATGGAAAAAGAACTCCGGAGAAAAATCATATATGTTTATTTCTCTCCAAATTTTTTCATACACATGACATAAGCTTAAAATTAATATTAAGGTCATCTTTAAATGGGAAACATAAATTCTATATGCTGGTTGAAAGGAGCATGGTAATGAAGGGAAACAAAGATAAAGTTACCCCAATGCCTCTGAGTACTGAAAGAAATTGCAAGTCATTTTGTCTTAATATCAATATCATCCTTAACACTTTTGCCTACTCAATTTCTTTTTTTTTTATTTCTGTTTCTTTTATACATTCAATCACGTTACTTAGCTTGCAAAATGAATATCGCAACATGTGTACATTTCTCACCAGTCCAGTTCACCATACTAGAAAGTTATCTTCAATAGATAATAATCTATTTATTTAAAACTTAGCTCCTGAAGCCATAGATAAACTTGTCTTTAAAAACTTTTTCCGT
Organism: Tupaia tana; assembly: GCA_026018925.1. Taxonomy (NCBI): domain Eukaryota; kingdom Metazoa; phylum Chordata; class Mammalia; order Scandentia; family Tupaiidae; genus Tupaia; species Tupaia tana. The sequence goes on along the minus strand of JAKSZU010000020.1, from coordinate 17,500,979 downwards.
GGATTACTACAGCCTATCTTCCTCCTACAACTTAGGGTCTTATCAAAGTAGGCAATAGTTGTGGATATCATAATATGAACACTATAGGGATTAGATTAATATTTTATGGTAAACATTAGATAGAATTGTCCTTTCTACCATAAGATGGCAGTTACTTTATTATGCCCCTTGACTTTTATAGAATTACAGGAATTTCTTTCTTTCTTTTTTTTTTTTTTTTTTTTTTTTTTGACAATTGACATGAACAATATTATTCAAAGGAAAAAAGAATACTTGACAAAGGGAAGACCAGGAGGGAAAATGTAATTGAGTCTGAAAACCTTTTTTGCCTTGGCTAAATAAATAAGAAATGATAAGAGGTGCAATATAATAAGAAACAAGAAATACTGAGGTTCAAGCAGACTGTTTTATTTAACTCCATTTAATTTTATTGGATTGAATTTGATAGAGACAATATCAATGGACACATACATAGAAATTGGTAGTGCAGTGCCTGGGGCTGTTGTATCATTGTCATGAACACGTATAAACAGAAAAGGAATGCTAAGTAATTCTGAATTTTACAGTGATTTTAAGTATAAAATTTCAGCTTTATAAATTCATAGAGCCAGCAGGTGGAAGCAGATCTGTCACCTGTATCTAGTTCTTGATTTCAAAAGAAAAAAATAAAATAAAATACATCAAAATCATGTTTTTCCTTTTCTTCCTTTGCCAATAAGCGTTTATAAAATGTTTTTTCCAGCTAAAAGAATATTTTAGCTTCATTTTAGAGGAAGAAAAATCGTAAGTGGGCTGCTAGCAATGGTTAGGGTCCTCCTATGCTTGTGTCAAACTTAGGACCCTGCTGTGGCTGTGCCCTCCCACCCCCAATTCATGTATTTAGACTTGTTTGTAAAGGTATTAAGAAGAAATCTGTTACCTTCCTGATGTTGAATGGTAGGGCTTTTGGGAGTGATAAATGATTAGGATGGGGCCCCTCTGATTGATCGCTGGTGGGCTTTCCTTAGAGAGAAAATGAGACCAGGAGACACATGAAACATAGACCATGCTCTCCTGCCCTTCATGTTGTGATGCAGCCAGAAGACCCCACTGGAAGTGGCTCTCAGACCTTGCTTCTCCAAACTGCAGCTGAATAAACCTCTATTTTTGTATATCACTCAGTTTCAGGTGTTTCTTTTTATAAGCAATGTAACAGAGTAGAACAGGTCGCTTAGCCTCCTTGGTTCTCTTATAGATTGAAACTTATATAGCATATCTGAAAAAAAAGTTTCTATAGCATGTCAGAAGAATTTGCAGAAGCTGCATTTGTGCCCCAAAAGTAAATGCAAAAGAACTGAAATTGTTTTCAAGTAACTAAATATCTTAAGAGTATCAGCATAAAATTCAATGAGTTCTGTTTTGAGAGAAAATTTTTAGTGGACAGAGGTAGCACATATTATAGCCCCACAAGGTAACTATGAATGAGGTCATTGTTGTAGTAGTGACTGTTCTAAATAGCCTACATGTAATAGGGAGTTTGTGTGGTATTACTTATTTTCTAATACCTTGAGCACTTTTTTATTTATTTTTCTTTGAAATATTGGATCGTTGGAAAAGCAATGATGCATTTTTGCATAGAAAAATATGTTTTGACTTTTCCGAAGGCCCAGTAGCATCATTTTTGAACTTACCCATTAAGAACTGTAAGTAGATTCAAATTTGAGGCAGCCCAGATGAAGCCTGAGAGTATGTTCGTGTAGAAATTGAGAAGTGACAATATGGATAACTGAAATAGATAACTCAGACCTTTCATAACTCATCCTGATGCCTAAATTAATTTCTTAGACATTGGTCAGATTGTCTAGGTGACTGTCAGGTAGCTACTCCACTTTATCAATATATGTTGCAATTAATCATTATACCTACATTTTACTGCAATTCTCTTATGGATACTCAGAAGGAAATAGTTGTTTAAGCATTCACAAATTAGGATGGTAAAATGGTAAAAACAAAAATCAGTTTATAGAAAGATTTTGTCTCATAGTTGCATTTATATAAAGATACCCTTCTCCCAGACACACAGAAAATAATTTAAGTTCTGAAATAGCAAAGATCTTGTCTTTATTCCCAGAATCTTTTACAATACCTAGCATAGTATATGATCCATAAATATCTGTTAAATAAATGAACTGAATTGTAAAAATGGTCACTATTCATCTAGATTTAGTCACACACCGGGTACAATGAAATGTTTTTACCCCTCTAGTTGTAAGAGCAAATGTTTAATAGGATATTCACAACTTACAAAATGGTGATGTTTCAATACTGATGCAGATGAGTTATTTCTCTCATTCATGCATTTGTTACAACAGATACTGATTGGATACTTACTATGACCCAGGTGAAGTTCTAGTCTCTGAAAATATAGTAGTGAATGAGACAGTAAATCCCTGTTTGTGTGAGTTAGAATAGTATCATATCTTCACTAGCTCGTAAAACTAACACTCTACTGTACCTAGCACATGGTGTGTACTCAATTATTATTAACTATTCTTAAAGATTGATTCTACTTCTTCAGGGATATTTATTTAGAGCCTTTAGCTTCTGAAATGAGTTATCAATTTACTTCACTTCCCACAACAAAATTCAAATAGAAGCACTCAGTAAGAAAACAGATGGTATTTTAAGTAGGTTTTTTTCTCTCTCTCTTTTTCTTTTTTTAAACAGGGTCTCACTATGTCACAATCCTCTTGCCTCAGCCTGAGTAGGTGGAACTACAAGAATGCACTAATTTGTCCAGATTTTCAGGGTAGGTCAGTAATTGAACCAGGGCCTCCCTTATGTCCTCAACCTGAGGAGTCACAGTATCTACCAGTGCATACTACATCGGCTTGGCCTACGTATAGGCTTATCTTTTTCTATTGATCTTCCCTAGGTACTCACTTTCAAAACAAATCTTCTTTCTACTTCGCAAGTCATGACCATGTGATTCTCACCTGAAAATAATGAAGATATGATTATATTCTAATTCACACAAAGAACACAGCAGAACTTAGTAAATTAATGTTTGCACAGTACTTAGAAATCTGAGGTTGAAATTGCTAAGAGAAATGTACAGAACTATTATTGCCACTAAAATGATGATAGACATTTTCCTATTAAAAATAATAATAAAACCTCAGCGAATTGGGGTTTGGTTTTAAAAGTTGTATATCATATTTTAAAACAAAAATTCATGTTATCTAAAGGAAAAATAAAGATCATATCATTTCATTATTATGTGATATAAAATTTGTTGGAGGATCACTATTTAGGCATTTAAGACCTTAGGATTCACCAGTCTGGACAGATGTATGATTGCATCTTCTTACATAAGTTACAGGTGGCAGCTCCAGTGAAATGGCTTCCAAAGTCCTTCTAATTTTTGCCTCTCTTCTTTAGTGTTGTGTGTTTGGAGTAAAGTAGCAATGTACTCTGGTTCCAAGAGTAAGGAGTTGGGCAGGGGTGTTGTTTGTTTTTTGATATGTGTATTCATGTGTGTGTGCTGTTGACTTTTTGGTTTAACTTCAGCCATTAGGTGTTTAAGCTAAAATGGCAGACAATAAATGCCCCCACAGCAGCAAGCTCTAGTTGCAAGTCAGGTATGAACACATTCTTCCTGGAATAATGATTATTCCATGTAGATTTCATATAGTTTCTAGAATCATTGTATGTGATGTCTTCTCTTGTCGGCAGAAGATGAAGTGAGTATAAACTAAAACTTAAGAGAACAAATGAACTCTTAAGTTTTCTGTATTTGAAAAACATCTACCACCTACCAAATATTAAGCACAGTGCTGGTACTAGTGATACCATGAGGAATAAGACAAAGTCTTTGTTTGGTAAGCTTATATTTTAGTAAGAAAATAGACAATACATAATGAATACATAAGTGAGGTAAAGTAGGGGGAGATGGCAAGCTATCTTATAGGATCATCAGAAAAGTCATGAAGCATTTTTGCATAGAAAAATACTTTTCTGATGACCTAGTAGATATCGTAGTCAGTGTAAGTCTCCTACGGAGGTGACATTTGGCTAGAGACCAGAATCAAGAAAGAAACCTGCTTAACTCTGGGGAACAGCATTCCAGACATAGGTAAACAGGTGATGAGGTGGGACTTAGCTTGGTGTGCTGCAGGAAAGTAGAAACACTTTATGGAATTTGAAAAACTTTAAAACTGACGAACCGAGTAGATACTGGCCCATTTAATCTATACCTGCTTGCCTTACATGACATGCAGGGCTGAAGAACATGAAGCATCTTTACAAATTGATTTCTAGTTTCAGATTTTAAAATATTTTCATGATACTATCAATTTTAATAAAATCAAATGTCACAGCTCTAAATCTTTTTCTGATAGACCTGAAGTTTAATCTCCAAAAATGCTTTTGAGTGGGAATGCCACAAGACAGTTAAAGCACACCAGTGAGAAAAGCAGGGTAACTGTGAGGACAAAAAGCTGGAAGCACAGCCCCATAGGTGTGGTGTTTATTTTCAGCACAGACAATATCTAACTGATATATCCTATCTGTTAGAGAAGATAGAGAGCCTCTGCTTTCACAATCACCTTGTAGGTACTTCCTACCCTTTGGTTTAACCGATCTTGTCAGATGAATTGAGTATGATGGGTATCTGTTGTAATATTGTAATCTGTAATGTTATTCTGCCTATGTAAATCTCCGATTGTTCAGATAATACTGACACTTCTTATATCATGTTAAGAACTCTTGAAGACTTTTATGAAGATAAAAAAATTAAACCACAATTTTTGACATACACGGGATAGCTTCTCCTCCATAGAGGCCCATGGCAAGTCATTTCATAAAACACATAATCAGATCCTACTTTTGCTGTACTTGCAGAATTTCATATTGAATGTCCATAGTGACAAACATCTCTAGAAATAGAATTGCACTTCAGTCGGTTTTTTTGGAACGTGAAAGATGGGGTTGGTCCCTTACCTGTTTTGTCTATAAAAGATTGTTTCAAGCATCAGATTTGAATGTAGATGTGAAGAAAGGCAGGGTGACTGATGGTGACATGGCATTGTAGTTGTATAGTGTAGTTTAAACCTTTTCTTTATTTATGCACATATTAAACTGTCATTTACAAAGGTAATTGAACAAATAGTTGTTCACTAGCTATTGCAATCTTTTATAAAATACAACCTTTACTAAGGACATCTTATGAACTGCACGTAGAATATTGGAGGCCATTATAGGAGTATAACTTTCTCTGAAGGATATTGTATAGACTCTCAGGAAAAAAAAAAATGTCATAAAAAGTTACCCAGATTCCCTCCCTAAATCAGCAATGAGGAAATCACTTTTACCAAGTAGGAAAAGCATGTGGATTCCGAAATAAAAATATAGCCTTACAAATATACAGACTCCTCCCTGGACTTAAAGGAAGGGAGGAAGGGAAGGAGAGAGGGAAGAGAAAGAAGGAAGGAAAAAAATGCAAAGGAAGGATGCTTCTCTTAGCTTCTTTTGGCATGTAAAGTGGTTCTACCAAATTCTTTAGGTATTTCTTTTTTTAAAAAATATATTGTTTCATCCTATGACAGAACCTTGAAACTTTAAACTTGACTAGTTTACTGTAAGAAGCATTAAGTAAACACAATTTCTTTTTTCTCTTTTGGAGAGGGTTTTGCTATAGGGCATGTGTGCTCGCCAGAAAGACAGAGAGAGACAAAGAGACAGAAAGCGACAAATCACTTCCCGGGGGGGGATAACCATGCTGCAACCCCTTCTCCTCCATTCTCCTCTCGGGATCTTGGGCACACATGCACATGTGCCCGGCGTAAGTTTAAGCCACCAGGTCCGGGACTTGAACTGCGGTCAGCTACATGGGAGTCCAGCAACATAGCCATTATGCCAACTGCTGGTCCCACTCAATTTTCTATTTTTAATAACGGTAGCTCACATTTCATGTGAGATCACACTAGCCCTCCAATGTAATGAAGTTTATGGCTTTCTTTTGCTCTTCAGGTATCCATGATGTACAATTAATAGTGTTTTTAAAGGTAAATAATAGGACACCATGCCAGTGATAATGCAGTGAGCCGATGTTTGTAAATACTAAGTAGATGCCACCAAATATTGGAAAATATAAAATCTGTTGATGTCGTTTCTCTAAAAAGATTCATGACAGAGAAGTTTGTTTTACCTGAATGTCCATTGTGTATGATGAAGAAAAAAAGTGAGAAGCAAAGACTGTACTTTGTAGACTGAAGAACATCTCTGCCCTGCTTAGGTGTTCCAAGAGGACTCAAATGTAACTTTATGGGAGGGAGTGTGTACTTGAAATTAGACTAGTAGTTCCTAAAGCAAACATGATGTCCCATGATTTCTTTTAACATCGCAAAAAAAAAAAAAAATACACACATAAGTAGAAACTGCAGGTGCTCCCTTTTTATTGCACTATGTAAAGAGAAAATGTAAAATGGACAAGCTTTCTACAATCATGTTCTCTTCATCAAGCTGTTATTGTTATTTTAGTGAGTCCACTAAAAAGAATTATCTACAGCTTCTTGTTTTTACTTCTTTGTGTATTTGATGAATATGATTACCATTTTTACCTCCTGTATTTAAACCCCTCCGCCATAATCCCAGATTCTGCCTAAAAGCTATGTCTGTGGGAGCTTGCCCCCCCTTCCCTGCAATAGTTTTAGAGGGATATTACTGCCTTTAAACAGGTGCAGTAAATGCATTTTTAGCCACTTTCACTGTCATGTATGAGTGCAAAACGTCTGACATAATTAAGCTAAGATTAATAGCTTAATAGTAAAATAAGCTTGTTTTATGAATGAAGACCACACACTAATTCAACATAGCCTTGCTTTCACAAATCACTGTATTCACTTACGGGGCACAGCATTCAGTATCTGTAAAGGAATAAATATTTGTCAGTCTATCTTCCAGACTTTTCCATCAGCCATCTTCTAATTCTTTTCCTGTATCCTGAAAGGAAATCCAGTTTTAGTTTAGATGGAACAAAGGGATTGGTCTAGCACCGTAAGGGCCAGTGATTGTCAGAAATACAAGAAATCTTTAATTTTGTCCCTGAATTGTTCTTAGTCCTGTCTTTTCTCACTTTTGAATTTAAAGCATCCTATTCAAAATGGCCACCATACAGGGGAGGAGGGAGTGAAGAGAAATAATAAAGAACAGTGGCAACTGAGTTGATGCTGTATAAATAAGCACATTTGCTGTGTCTCTGTTCTGCAGTTTTTATGTCCCACTGATGAGAGAACTGGTTTGAGATGTAAATTGCTTCCCTTTGATTGAACCAGGGAGGAGATGTCATGTAACTCATCTCATCAGCATAGAGCATTGTGCGTCTTTGGTGAATTATAGTATAACAGAGCTAGGAAGAATTCCTTAACCCCTGTCTGCAGCCCTGTTCCAGTGTTTAATAACCACCAAGCAGAAGTACTTCCCTATAGTTGAGCTGACTACCTTCTGTGGTTTCAGCTCATTCATTCTTATCCTGCCTTAACTATTTTGTAAAGGATCGCCAGAAAATGCGATGGTATGTGTATCTTACAGATTAAAGTATAAAGTGGTGAAGAGATGGTGTTTGTTTGTTTTAGGTAGAGAGTTCTTAAAATATTGCTTGGAAAAATAAGAATGGTGGTGACAAAATGACCTTAAAGCAATATTTACTATATTGTATCTCACTTATCTGGATTTAGGATAAACCTAGGGGACAGCTATACATAAAACTGAGGGCAGGGTAATAGGATGGAGTAGAAGCAGAGAGAAAGAAGAAACTCCTTGTGATACCCATGAAATCTTATGCTATATAAGAAGAGAATCAGTAAATGGAATTTAAAACAAAGGATCTAGTAATAGGCCTGCAATCAATCTAGTCTGGTATCTCAACAAACCAGGGACCTTTTTTTTAAATATATATAAGAAATTCAGGGCAGCTATCACAACCCTATCATGACAGCACGGCCTTTTCTTCCTCCCCTTCTATTAAATCTACATTTTGAAGGTGGATGGTGCTGACTCATAAATTAAATTGGAGTAATACATACAGTGTATATATATTTCTGTCACTTTGTCTCAAATTAAACACGAACCTTCTCCCCTGACAAGATGATAGAAAAGTTAATTGCTCGCCCTGGCTTTAAATTGGAATTTGAATTTGCAAAATGCTAAAGGTTTATGAGATCTAAATCATGAGGAGCTTAAATTACATTCCTGTGATAAAATATTAATAAATCAATTAAAACATAAGCCGAGTATAATATTACTTTTTTTTTGTAGGAATCTTGAACACAATAATTCATTAGGGTGTAGTGCAGTAACAATTATTGTATCTCTTTTTAATTTTCTTTTTATTAGTTTTTTTTTGATAAATACATCATCAGATAACATTCCACATGGTAGATTATTGTTACCCCAATGCAGCATTTAGAAATTCTGTTGTACCCCTAAACAACTGCTCACAGCCTAAATTATCTGCTGTTACTTATCCTTGTTAGCATCAGCTGCTTCTTTTACTGAAGGGGTATTTTCCTTTTGGGAACATCTGTTCTATGCCAACTCTGCCATTTTGTGGTTTCTGAATCTCTCTTCTAAAAATGGGCATAATCATAATAATACTACCTCAGAACTGGCATGAAGATCAAATTAGATAATGTATGTGGAAATCATTTGTAGGTGGTAAAGGACCATCAAATGTTAATTATTATTGTCGTAGATTGGGGAATTTTTATCTCTAGAAGGGCTCTTAGACAGCACTTAGTAATCAACCCCCTCATTTAAAATATGAAGGATCAGAGGTCCAGAGAGGTTAAGCCACTTGTGATACCACACAGCTACATAGTGAAACTGCTGAAACTACAATCAAGACCCCTACATTTCCACTCAGAGTACTTTCCACTCTATATCCTTGTGTTTCCCTAAACCAAGGCTAAGAATGTCATCAAGTTTGGTGTTATTTACTCACTCCACATTGTATTCCCTTTGAAGCCAGGTCGTTGTGGGGTTTTTTGTTGGTGTGTGTGTGTGTGTGTGTGTGTGTGTGTGTGTGTGTTTTGAATGACTAAACATTAGTCATTTTGGGGATAATTTTCTAAGGGGCCTGGTGGCACAAACACATATTCCCACAGCTGTCAGGAAGGGGTTCATTTGGCTAAGGAGATACTGCCTTCTCCTGCTGCTCCCCAAATGAAGACTCAGCGGCATATCTTTCTATCCTGCAGGGTTCTAGAGAGAGCCTCAGATGAGAGAGGATAGTGGCCTTCCTTTTTAAGTACTTCTCTCATGTAATAATAGATGAGGATTCATCCACTACCCATTTTATCTTCTTTACCTGCTTTTTGCTCTCTGGCCCTAGCTGTCTGTTTTCCTGCCCCCCACCCCCAAATTCCAGGATTGGGATTTACTTTTTAGTCATTTTTAAAGTAAAGAAAATTATCTCTACAATACTGAATAGACCTTTCCAAATAATAATACCTGGAAATGAATAGACTCCCCCCACCCCCCCAATACTACAATAGAACATCAGCAGATCAGAGAATAAGATACTGAGTTCTAATCCTATTTTTCCTGGTAACAAGGGATATGAATTCTTCCAGTTTTTCATGATTCCATCTTTGTTTTCTTTTCTTAGCAACAGCAATATCAATCTATACTACTATTTTGAAGACCTTCATTAGACTTTCATTAACTGAGTATGAAATGTTTGCAAATTATGAAAGGTTATATAAATGCTGTATCACAGTGACCTGTGATCTTCTGAGAATGAGTTCAGGCAGAGTAGATGAATTTTTCGCAATCTGTAACATTTAGATACATAATTATTACATAATAGTAGGCTGATTTTTACAAAATATTCAGAGCATTATAACCTGAGAGACATGGTCTCTGTGTTGAGGGTTTAAGATTAGGACATAGTATTTTACAAGAGAAAAAGGAAGTTAATTAAGCCCAAAAGAAGTTAATTGGAACAGAGACACTGTTAGAACTATGAGGTTAGTCAAAAGAATCAATGAAACGTCGATTTTAAGGAAAACTACATTCTATGTTGGCCCTTAGAAAAAAGTGAAATGACTTACTGAATATAAAAGCTATCAGTCAAGATGCAGCTATATATCAGTTGTCAAATCATAACACTTCAATTAAGAATATAGAAATAAGCAAAATATACTTTTAATAAGGTAAAGACATTTGATAAATTTCAGGAACTTCACATATTATATAACCCTTTAGGTGTCTCTGATTTAAAAACCCATTTATTGAGCCTGTACTATGTTCCTTACCTTATGTAGAAATGATTTAATTTTTTCTCATAACAATAGTCATTGAAGTCCTCTTACAGAGGATGAAACAGACTCTGGAATGTTAACTGACGAGCACAAGGACAGAATTCAAACCAGGTGCTGCTTTCTCTGCTCATTACTCTGTGTGATCTTTCACATCTTATTTAAAGCAATAAAAAATACAAGAAATAAACAACAATCATATATACAAATGTACCAGGGAAAAGGAGACAGGAAGAAAGTGTTGTTCCTAGATGCAGACTTGCTGAAAACAGGAAGAACTGAAGCAGCAGTTTAGAGCTGAAGTCAACAACTAGAAGACACAGAAGAATCCTAAAAGCATATCATATTATGAAGTAAACTGCCCTTTCTTCCTCTATTACCTTTGGTAGTATCACTTATTTTATTTGAATCATCTTTTATTATTCAGACCCTTATACTTTTTAAGTTGTTTATTAGTTTACAAAGCATTTTGACACATATTATTTAATTAATCCTTTACCAATAAGGTAAGACAAGAAGTTATAGTGTTCCCATTTTACAGATGGATGAACTGAGGCTAGGATAGGTTAAACTATTTGTCAAATTTTTATTAATAATAAGTGACAGAAAGTGCTGAAGAATCTAAAACCTCCCACTCCAGTGTACTTTCACTATATAAAGTTATTTTTTTTTTAGAAAATAGGAAATCATAAAGATTTCTACCCTAATATTTAAAAAGAAAATTCTTTAAACAGTTAACTAGAAAATTCACTTACACTGAATGCCTCATTCTCCTATTGCTCTTCTATTACAGAAAAACAATGAGGCATTACAGTAGCTAATTCTGGAGATTAAAGCAACTCAAACAAAACTTTATTAAATACTCATGAAGTAATTTTACAGACACTAATTGGGGTCCTGTAATTTCTCTCCTATATCTACCATATTTCTTCTCATTCTGTAATCATAGCTCCATTTCATAGCTTTATCTGGAAGTCTAAGGTTCAGCCTAGGATTTAAAAATCGCTTTGTAATATAAATATGCTTATGAGGTGATAAATATACAGTTGTCAATGAAAATGAATGCTGTGTTTCACACCCTACTATGGGTTAGTCCAAGTTTGGGAACAAGGATGACCAGGCACTTAGTTGAATAGAATAATGAGTGAAGTTCTGTTTTGCCAATTGGAGGACACAGATGAAAAAATTAAACAAAGTTCTGTCTCTTATCTTTCTGCGCAAGAAACATATAATTGAAGAAACAAAAATGAGACACATTAAAAACCTTTCTCCTTTAGAAAGTAGGTGCAGTACCAAATCACAAACTGTAGCATACGATGAAATTTAGATGAAGTCCAAGGAGGATGTTGAGGCTGTTAAACATATGCAGTAGGCAGCACCTTCTAATGTCGATGGAAGGACCCTGAGGGAAACAGACTCCAGTTACTACATGGACAAGGAAGTCTAGAGAATGACACCAGCCTGCCACCCATACCAGAAAAAAGATGTGAGGGTGGCAAAGTGGATAGGATTAGCCATACTAGCTCTTACCACTGTTAATAACATTCAGGAGAAGAATAAAAAACATTAAAAAATAAACATTAATTAGATCATGACTCATAAAATGTGTAACATACTGACTGACTCTATACAAGTCCTTTAAAAGTGCTGATAAATTAAGTAGTGGAGACAGGGCATAAAATACTGAGAGGTGAATCCCTGAAACAATGTGCACAACTGAGTTGAATAGACAGTGTAAAAATACCAGCAATTACAGCAACATGGTGAAACTCCATCAGTAACTCAGTTCACTTGGCTAGTCTCTTTTCCTCAGCAAACAGCGAATAGAGTTAACTCATTGAAACATGAGAAATAATCAGAAAGGAACCTGCATCAAACAAAAGAAACATAAGGAAAGGCAGATCAAGATATATACTAGCAAAAGAAATACATACTTTCCATAGGAGGAAAGACCTATAAACAACTGTGGCCTCTTTAAGAGATCAAGATTAGCTGTGAGGATCAAAGAGATTATGAGACAACAAAAGGAGAAATAAAATAGGCCATGAAGGAACAAGAAAGAAGTGAAATTAGAAAGTGAAACTATTACAGGACTAAAAGCCACATTAGAAGTGAAAAATTGGGGGTGGGAGGAGAGGAATGTGATTCTAACATTACTGGAATCATAGATGAGAAAAATCAAAATTAAACATTTGAAAATAGTTTTTAAATGATGTGAGAAAGTGGTCATGATTAATACCTCACATCTCAGAGAAAAACCTTATCCCTCTAATAAATAAAAGCTCCTGGAAATTGATAGGGAAAAAAACCCCACAGCTTTTTAAACTGATTTTTTAAATTTAAGAAACATTATAGAATTTACAGAGAATAAGTGTATATGGATATAGATAAAGCCATATTCAGAGGAAAATCCGTAGCTTTAAACACTGTTACAAGAAAAAAATAATTATAAACATATTACCATTCATCTCAGGAAGTTGGTTGAAAAAAACAGCAAACGGATCTGCAAAATAGAGAGAAGAACTTGATAAAAAAACAAAGTGAGAAATTAATGAATTAGGAAAAAAAGGAGACACATTACTAAATCAAAGTTATATTTCTCAAATAGAACAATAACAAAATAATAAACATGATTTAATTACTAAGCAAGAAAGCTCACAAATACAGAAAATTAGAAATACAATAGAGAAATTAATAACCAGAGCAATGGAAGAAATTAAAATAATTATAATGAATACATTATATATAAATTTGGGACACAATAGAAGATTCTAGGTAAATATAAACTAAAGAGGTCCAAGAGAAATAGAAAGAAATTTAGAAAGTTTCAGGGTTACTAAATAAACAACTATTATGTATGTGCCAGTGTGTATGTGTATGCCTGTGTTTGCTAAATGAGTGTATCTGTCAACTTTGTAAAGAAAATATTTTATTTCTTCTCTCTTAAATGTGTCCCAAATTTTTTCCACTTGCACGGAGTAGTCAAGAAAACAGTACTTTAGCGTTTCTGGATTTTTTTTTTTCATCAGTGGACTTCTCTTGTTACTTTGCTTTATTGAACCTTGTGGAGCCAAGCAATACTATTAGGCAACTCTATATCCCTTAGTCCAGTTTGCTCTGCCTCTAACGCGGGCAACCTAACAGAGTCAGAGCAGAGGGAATAAGGAAAAGAGCCTGTTTTCTAGGCTTAGTTCTGCTACTTGCTTACACCTGTAACAGGAAACATTTACAAATTTATGCCTGTAAGTGGCAACGTTTACAACCTGTTTTGTTTCTTTTTTTTTTTTTCAAGAACTATTTATTTTATGTGTTGTTATAATTTGACTTGCTGTAGTCATCAGGAGACACAGAGTGAGAGAGTGAGAGTGAGTGAGAGTGAGAGTGAGAGTGAAAGCAAGCTGCCAGGTCGGGGACTCAAACTGTAGTTGGTCTTGTGGGGGTCCAGAGCCTCAACCACCACACCATCCTCTGGCTTCCCATATTTCTTTTTTAATCCCTCAACTGAGACATTCAGATAGATCTGTAGTTCATACATTTTTCCCAGAAAAGTGCACCTATTCACAAAATTTTGAGGCTACACAGTCTTCCCAAACTTCTCCCCATCCTTGGAGCCCTAGGGCCTTGCACTAGAGTATTTTAAATTACTTCAACTTTAATATTTGAAAGCCTTAAGGTCTATGCAGCTTTTTAAATGGAATACAAGCCTCAGGGAGAGTGACCATTTGGAGAAGGAGAACACAGTGATTACAATTCAACTCTAGAGTCAGACTCCTTTAAAATGTCAGTCCTTATTTTCTTAGTGTGGGACATTGGGGAGTTATTTAACCTCTGTGTAGTTTAGTTTCTCATGTATAAGGTGAAGGAAATAATGATACTTTATATGGCTTCTGTGAAGATTAAATGAGTGTGTACATGTAAAGCTCTTCGAGGAATGCCTAGGACCTGGTAAACACTCAGTAAGTGTGAGCTGTTACTAATGTTTCTGACTAGTTATGATGAAATATCTTAGAACAGAGACGACACACTTTCCCTGTCTTTAATCTATTCCCTGTGAGACATTCCTGTTTATATTTTGGTCATAGCTGAAATAGGAGTTTTCTTTCCCCTATTGAACCTATGATTGGGCCCATTGCTCTGTTACAAACAGGTAGTTATGAACAATGTTTTATATATGTGTTGCTTTGGGAGAGGTCTCCTGATTTTAGAATTAATTGCCTTAATTTGGAGTTATTTATTAAGCATTTCTGATCAGTAGAGGAAGTAATTCAGTTGAAATAAAGGTTAACTTGATCTTTACTAGGGAATTATTTTTTCATATTTTCCCCATTCCTGTAAAACTTTGTTCATCATGTATGTGTATATAATGTGTGACCTAGGGACTAAGGACAACAACTTTGTTTGAAAACCACAGTAACTTAGAAAATATAAACTTAGACCTTTACTTAGCAACACAAAACACATTATTGAATATACTGTTTACTTTGAGTAGCATTTAGGATTGAAATTATAAAAACTATTTTGATATTTCAATATACATTTCAATGTATCAACTGTCCATTAGAAAACAAAATATAAAAATTAATATGTGCAGTTTCAGGCAAGATGAATAGTTTGCTCTATGCCTTTATCCTTATTGGTAGAAAGCACTTTCGTGATTTACTCATGGTCACAGAGAAATTGTATCCAAGGTACAATTAAGTTTCAAATAATTGAACTAGCTTATATAGAGCCAATTTTATCTTGTATTTATAAACAGTTGTATAGAATAGAATCACATAAAGTACCAAAGATTGTTTTTGTTGTATATGGAAGATAAAAGCCGAGCTTCTTAAAAGAAATGTTGATTTATGTTGAATTTCAAAGGAAATGATTAGATTATCCATGTTGCCTAGTTATCACAATTGTCTCATGTGCTCTGACCTGAGTTTTATTTTTCAAAAAAACCCTGTGTTTTCCTAAGGAACCAGGAACTGTCTCAATACTGATCATGTTTATATTTTTTACATCAAATTTAATATTTTGAAAATGTATGAACCCAACATGACTACTTTCTCTACAGGTTTTATGTTGGGCCAGTGCCATCTGTGGTTGTGAAGCCAAGTGTTCTGCTGGGGCAGAATAATCAAATCAAAGTTAATGGGGTGACCATCTAAGCAGGACTCTTTGTCATTAAGGTCCACTCTTGTGATAGTAGCACATTATCCTGCTGATTGGATTTGTAGGAAGGCATCCACCTGTGGCCCATGTTGGCAGAGAAGAGACTTGCTGCAGAGGCAGTCCTGGCGAAGGAGAAGTAGGAGGTAGCCGTCCTGGGCAGCAGATCTTTTGCTGGAAAGCCAAAGCATGCAGGACAGCATAAGCAATATTAGTAGATGGGTGATTCACACATTATTTGGTTGATTTAGGTCCCAAAGTAAAGTAACCGAAGGCAGAGGATTAGGAACTCTGTCATTAGAGAAGAATGGCTAGTCTTGAGCAGGAAAAAGCAAGTACATGCAGAGACACTGAGCTAACTGACCAGACAAGATTTAAGTGCATGGAGCCCTTTACCTCCATCTCAGGGATGATTTTCTCTGTTTGGATGAGAGCTATTGTAAGAATTTCCATGTCTGTTGGGGGCACTGAGGTTCTCACAGACTATGGTAAACACGATTTGGCTCACACGCTCTCGTAATCAGACTGACTTGCACTGAAACAGAGAGTGCTCTATAGCAGTGCCAGGCCTCTCGCAGTACCAACTGTTAAATAATAAACAGGCCCTGTTTGTTGGCAGCCTCTTCCCCTCCTGCCAACATGGAGTGCCCATTTTCTGGGTTTACCTGCCTGCATGTGTTCAGACACTCAGAACAGTGTGTGTGCTGTATGAGGTGCTGGTGGCGTGGAGGCATCAGTCTACATGTAATCTGCTTAGTCTATTACTCTCCCCGGACCTCGGGTGAGCTAGCAGACACGCAGGGCTCTGGCAGCACGAACAATGGCTATGCTGTCATTCTACATGGTGTTACAGGCTTTACTGAGTGCAGTGGCTAATTGTTTTTCTTCTGTTTATTTTTTCTTCTTCATATTCTTTCTCTTTCTTTCAGTTGGTTTGGAGGGAGTAAGGAATAGAAAGGATAAGAGTGGTTTAGATGCTTTATTCCAGGAACTTATAAAGTATTGGGTTGATTGATTTATATTACAGACAAGATGTGTATGGCTTATTCATACTGATAGTGAGTCCAACGTTCAGACAATCAAGTATTTACTGAATACCCATAGGTTACACAGAACCCTGGGTTAGGTGCTTAAACTGAACTATTTGTCCTTACTGTGTTATTGCATAGCAGCTGCAAAGATGAGGTTGGAGTTTTCCCCCAGATTATAGGTTCCAAACAGTGTATGTTCGGGGCCGGCTGGTGGCATGTTTTTTAAGACACTGGACTCCCACATGGCTGAACACAGTTCATGTCCTCCCAGGCATGTGTGCATGTGTACCCAAAATTCAGAGAGGAAAATGGAGGAGAAGGGACTGTGGCATGGCAATCCCTCTGGGAGGGGATTTCTCACTTTTCTCACTTCTCTTCTTTCTTTCTCTCCATCCAGTTTTCATAGCCTATGGCAGAAACCTTAAAATACAGACAAATGAAAAAATAGTAGATGTTGGAAAAACAATTTAATTAAAAGTCAAACTGGAAACAAATGCACTTGTGCACATGGACACACACACACACACACGTGTGCACTCAAACCTCAAGAAAAAAAATTTTTAAAGACTTCTACTTGGGCATTAAGATTTTACCTCATTTCACTCGTTCTTCAAAAAACACTCTTGATGAACTCAGTTTTATATTGCTTTTTGGCCAAAGAAGTTTGTGTGTTTTGCAAGTGTGATGATCAGAAATAGAATCTCTTAGTTCCCATAAACTGTTAAACCCTTAAGCGTCAGCAAAGCCCAGGGTAAACAGGCCATGCTAACAATCTCCACGAGGAAGCTTTGAGTTGATCAGAGTAAATGAAGCACATTGAAAATGAGGGCAATCAGGGGCATGTGGTGGTAGGGGAAGGATAACTGAAGCAAAACAACACCGATTTCTCTGATGAACCCATAATTCTAAAGGCAGTGCCCCAAATTTGGAGTAAAGACAGTATTCCTGAACTATGTTTCCTCCAAGGCAACCACTATGAAAAACAGCCCTTGTTAGAGGCTTATGCTATACTATATTTATCTTAAAAATTGAACCACATTTCTTTTTAACAATGGCTCCCACATGATGAAGCTGTTCATTGGTTGGGATACCAAAACCATTTGCTTGGGTGAAATGAAGCTGCTTCTTTCTCAGATCACTAAAGATGCTTTCAACTGTGGGGTAATCATTCAGTTATTTGGACTAGGGTATTTTTAGATCAAGAGTAAATATTTGAATTAGGAACTCTGGTGAAAGCCTAGGGAGTGTTTCATAAAGTTAGGATAGTCCTATATTTAGCCTAAATTTCCTTGAATTCATGCCTCAAAGGTGTGTAGTGAGTACACTCGAGGTATCATTTTCTCTTTACAAGAACTTCAAGGCCTCATCTTCTCATTATGTTTTAAGAAAGATTTGGGTAATTTATAGTAAATTCAATCAGAAAGTTTCAGAAAAACCTGGTAGTAAATTCATAGGGAAATAATTATTTAAAAAGTAACTAACTCTGTATAACAAATTAATGAATTCCTATTTGCCGTTAGTCTCATGTTGGATCCGTATCTCCTTGTCACTGAGTTCTCAAAGGTTTCATCCAAAGAATCTAGGCCCAGTATAATTACCATTCATCCAAGAATTTTGCCTGTTTTCACTAGGCCTCCTCCTAACCAGCAGGCCTCAGGGTCCCCAGCAAGACACTCCCAAGATTGCTCTGTGAGAGCTCACTCTTCTGCCTGCTTTACACTGCTTACAACTAGCTTCAACCACAAGCTCACCTGTCCTCTCAAGTTTCAATGTTTAGTCTGTTGTTGGTTGGAAAATAAGATATCCAGAGTTTTTAGAATTGTATCTAAATGAATAAAAATAGGCTTTGAGTGAGGCCCAGATGGGCAAAACTCTGGTGTAAAGCTCATCCATGTAGTGAATTCTCTCAACTGTTTGATCATTTTGTCTCCTGTGGGCCAGTGAACTGAGTTTTGATTTTACAAACACACATACACACACACACACACACACACACTCTATACACACTCTGTAAATATATGTAGCTGTGTATACAACATTATTATTTTATACTCTCTATAATATGTATGGTTTCAACTACATTTCTGTGTTTATTTATATATATGCCTATTTCTCTGGTAACTGTAATTATTCTTTATGATTTAGATGCTGAAATTTATGAAAATAAGCATTTATTTAAGCATCATGAATCTGTAAATCTTCAAGGCGCTTGTAAGTTCCACTACACTCTTACTTCATGTGGTCAGGATGTGTGCAATTGAGGACCAATATAGTATTATCTTATTACTTATTTTTTAAAAAAGACTTGCACTGCTTAATTTGGTGTTCTGTATAATATAAGAATGTTATTGGTGTATTTAATAGAAAATATGTATATAGTTACAGTTGACTTTGGTTGTTGGGAAAATGGGATTGCTGGAACAGCACTTAAAGAAAACGAATAGTACTGACCTACTTAGAAAAATTAATTATGAAAGAAAAATAATGGATTATAGTTGCAGATAATGGTTTTGGGGACGCTGCTGGTTGAAATCCATCCTGAGGCTTACTTATAATTGGCACAATTAGAGTTTTCGAGAATTCAGCAGCCTTGACGTATTTACAGGGGTTCATATAGGACTTGAGTCAGGCAGGAAGTTGGGGACACAGGCAAATAGAAGACTTATTCCTTCACATTTAAGTTCCATAGAATTTAAATTATAATTTGGGGGCAGAAAAAAATTGTCTCCAGGGAAAGAGCAGTATGTATTTTAACGCACAGGATTTAATAAATTTGGGTTACCGTATCAATCAAACTTCATATTAGATCAAATAACAAAAATTAAATAACTTTGCACTTAAGGCTATTTCATTTTCTATGCTGCTAAACTAAATTCCTGTAAGTTACATTTCACTGTGTTAAATTTTTATTTATTCATCAGGTATTTCTTTATACAAATAGTGTATCAGGTACAATTTTAGGCACTTGGACTCCATCAGTGAAAAAGATAAATTATATAGTATGTTAGGAAATGATTAGTGCATGATTCACTTATGAATGATCCGTAGAAGAATAGAGTGATAAATTAGATTTCATCAAAATTAAAACCTTTCACTCTTTGGAAGCATTATTAAGAGAATGAAAAGATAAGCCACACACTGTAAGAAAATACTTTCAAAGAATATACCTAATACCTGACTTGTATCCAGAAAATGTAGGAAACTTTCAAAACTCAATAATAAACACGTGTTTTTAAATAGATAAAAAAATTTCACAAAATAAAAGAAATTTATATATATATATATATATATATATATATATATATATATATGGTAAATAAACACATGAAGTGATGCTCACTACTCATTAGGGAAATGCTAATAAAAACCATGAGGTACTACTAACACACATATGACACTGGCTGAAATGAAAAAAGATTGACCAGATTAAGTTTTGATGAGTATGTGGAAACCGTGGAATCCTCAGACATTGCTGGTGGCAAAACAAAATGTTACAGCAACTTTAGAAACATATACTTATCATGTGATCCAGCTATTTCACCCCTACGTATTTACACAAGAAAAATAAGAGCGTATGTCTTTATAAAGATTTGTCCAATTATTTATAGCAGCTGTATTTGTATTAGCTGACAATTGTAAACAACCTAATTGTCTATCCAGAGGTGAAAGGATAAACTAAGTGCAGTATATCTATGTACATAATTAAAAAGAAGTGAATTATTGATACGTGGTACAGAATGGATGTATCTCACAATTAATATACTGATTGAAAGAAGAGGGACAAAACAAGTACACACTTGGAAAATATGTGTGGGGAGACTAGCAGATGGCATAATGGTTGTACTGCTAGACTCTCACGTGAGTGACCATGGTTTGATTCTCGGACCCGGTGGCTTCAGACTCATGCTGGCCGCATATGCATGTGTGCCCCAAATCCCTAGAGTAGACTGAAGGATAAGGGATTGTGGCATGGCCAACACCCTTAGGTGGTGATTTCTCACTTTCTCTCTGTCTCTTCAGCGAGTATATGTACCCTATAGCAAAAATCTCTCTCAAAAAAAAAAAAAAAAAGGAAAGAAAATATATGTGGGGAGTGGATGATTAGCAAACTTAAATAGATATTCAGGTTAGTGTGTTTAGAAGTACTTAGCAAACATTTCCATTGTTTGCTGATAGAACTACCCATATAGTTTCCTATTATCACGTAGCATTTATTTATCAAAGACAGTGGTATGGATGAAGTAGAGATGTTTTGGAGACAGCTGGTTTGAAGTCCTAGCTCCCCGTTTACTGGATAGAAACCTTGGAAGGATACCTATATTTTCAGATGGCCATCTCTTCTGAAAAATAGGATAAAATCATTTATGAATCATAAGGATTATATAGGATAATGTACTTAAAATTGTTTCCTCGCCTTCAAATCTGGACTTGGGAAGACAGATTAAATGCCTATGTACATGGCATGAGTTGAGGTGTGTGTGAGTAATGTTCCCTAACTTTATACTTGGATAATATAATGACAGAAAATTTGCTAGTTGAGGAAATTTATTCTTTTGGATGAAGTATTACAAATTCTGGAATTTCTTTTCTGAAAAATATGAAAGAGTGACCTCTCGATACACTTCTACTACCATTTTCCAAATTAGCAATTGGATCACTTCTTTATATGTTAGAAGCAGCCAAGACAGTTGATTTCAACCATTCTTTAGTCTCAGTTTAAAAGCTGCTTATTCCAAGAAGTGTTGCTTATCTTCTTCAAGGTAGGTTAGGTTTGCTTGTTGTGTGTTCCTGTAACTCTTAAATCCTCTGTTTCCTACCGTTTAGTGCATTAGTTGTTATGACTTCCATCCTGTTACTGTGTAGAGGCTGAGTATGGCTTGTTAACACCCATATCCATGAAGTATCTATTTCAATAACTAATTGTTGAGTTAATAACAAAATATTTTTAGGGAAGAGATCAGATAGAACTAGAGAAGGTGGAGGCTCTAAGAAACGTTTGTTTTGTTTTCTAAGAAACATTTCTTTTACATCAT
The DNA here is from genome assembly GCA_026018925.1 of Tupaia tana. Classification (NCBI taxonomy): domain Eukaryota; kingdom Metazoa; phylum Chordata; class Mammalia; order Scandentia; family Tupaiidae; genus Tupaia; species Tupaia tana. The sequence goes on along the minus strand of JAKSZU010000020.1, from coordinate 17,479,463 downwards.
AGTTTTATCTCAGGCTAGCTCCTGTAAGATAGTTTTACATGGAAAATTTTTAGATATATTACGTGCAAAAAAGCTTAACAGCTTCAAAAATGACACTTAGGTTATTCCTTAGGCTAACAACAATAAAGAAGCTTTAAGAAGCCTAACCTTGGGAGCAGACTAATGGTATAGAAAGAAAATTAAGCTGGATGCCCAGGCTCTGTAGCATAGTAGCATAGCTGAATGGCAGTGCCAGAAGCAACATTGCCAACCAGGGATTGAGCTGACTTGAAAATACAGGTGCACCATAAACACCCAAGATGCTGACAACCTAAAGGTCAGTGAGCAGAGGACTGAAGCATGACATGACCCTATGGAGGGTCTCTCTCTCTCTCTCTTGCTCAGTCTTTCTCCTCTTTCATCCATGCACTTGTGCACAGACACGCCCTCTCATTAATAACTTTTTAAACAAAAAAAATAAAAGAAAATAAAGAAAACCCTGATAGAAATAAAGAGACCCAATTTTCCTTACCTTTGTATTTAACAATCTCAGACCTAACGTCTTGGAACCTATGTGTTCTTATCTGTGAGATTATTTTGTCTACCCCACTTGTCCCATAACCTTATTTTTGAGTCAAAAGAGAAAATGGATGTAAGTATGAATGCTGAATTTCTGTAGAAAAATAAGTGTATGTTGTAAGGGGCTACAAAGTCCTATGGAAACTATCTTCTTTGCAGTATTAAAAGTTGATGTTATCAGAACACTCTTAGGTTTTTGTTACAATTTAGACAGTTCTGGGAAGTTTTATTTTCTTTCCTAGCTTTTATTAATATTGTCATCTGGATGATCACAAGTTTTTCTTCAACTCAGATTTAACTATGAGCATTTCCTTCTAGATTTTTTTTTGGATGACCCATGGGTACTCAGCATGTTCCAAACTCAATTCTTTCCTCCCAAGCATGCTCTTACCCCCAGTGTTACCACACAGTTGCCCTCTTTAGGAACTTGATGTTGCCTTCTCCATACCTTCTACTGTCCTACCTCCAATCAGTCACCTAGTTCTTTTGATTTTACTCCTAAATTATTTTTAATCTATTTACTCCACACCAAACCTACCACTCTAGTCCAGTCTTTTTCTCAGTTAAATTATTGCAAAATTTTCTTAATCTATGTAATATTAATCTAATAACTTGGCCCCATCTCCTCTTCTACCCTGACTCATTTCTTTTTTCCCTAGAAACCATACTGAAGTTCTTTTCATTCCTTCAATGCACAAATTTATTTTACTTCTGTTGTGTATATTTTATAACTCTAAGAGTCTCAGTTGTGTAATATTAAGGAGTTATTCCAGAATAATATGGACCATCTGAACTGACAGGTTCTGATGTTTTTCCTCTTGAAAGATTATTCTTGGGACCAGCAGTTAGTGTAATGGCTATGTCGCTGGACTCCCATGTAGTCGACCACAGTTTGTGTCCCAGACCCGGTGGCTTAAAACTCACGCCAGGCGTGTGTGCATGCATGCCCAAGATCCCGAGAGGAGAACGGAGGAGAAGTGATTGCGGTGTGACCATCCCCCCTGGGGGGTGATTTCTCGCTTTCTGTCTCTCTGTCTCTCTGTCTGTCTGGCGAGCGCACATGCCCTATAGCAAAAACCTCTCAAAAAATAAAAAAAATAAAAAAGATTATTCTTAGAATAATTTTATTTTTTGGTCTGCTTTAATATCAGGGTTTACTAATATTATCCATGTTTGGTATGAATTTGATTGTTTTGTCCTAATGATTATAATGCTGTTGTCAATTTTTCTGAAACTAACATTTAAGAAATTCTGTTTGTGCAGTCTTGTTTTTTTGATATAGAGATTTTTGCTATAGGGTGTGTGTGCTCACTGGAGAGATAAAGAGAGACAGAGAGACAGAAAGTGAAAAATCACTCCCAGGGGAGATGGCCACACCACAATTCCTTCTCCTCCATTCTCTTCTTGGAATCTTGGGCATGCATGCACATATACTTGGCATGGGTTTTAAATCTTTGGGTCTGGGACTTGAACTGTGGTCGACTATGTGGGAGTCCAGGATATAACTATCATGCCGTCTGCTGGTCCCCAGTTATTATAGTCTTTACCTCTATATCTGACTCTATGAAGCCCAAGGTAGATGCAAGCATTTTTCACCAATACCTTGGTTCTGACTTTCCATTATTCATCTATAAGAAACTATGGGAGACATTAAAGAAGAGATAATATGATGTCAAGGAGGTTGTTTAAAATGGCATGAAGCAGGCCAGGAGGTGGTATGGTAGTTAGGGTGCTGGACTTCCACATGACGAGCTATGGTTTGAGTCTTGTACATGGTGACTTCCTTTCTCTCTCTCTCTCTCTCTCTATCACTCTCTCTCTCTCTCTCTCTCTTTCTCTCTCTCATGAGCACATGTACCCTACAGCAAAAAACTTAAACATAATAATAATAAGTACCATTTTAAAAAGTGGCATAAAGAGTCAGTTTGAAATGTTTGTTGAAACATTTGGTATTATACAGCCAGTTTCCACATTAATCGATCCCATATGGTCTAATTAATACTTTGCTAAAGTGTTTGCTGATTCTCAAGGAAAGCAAAAGTTTTAAACTTCTATAGACATGTGACACACTTTTGAATTTATCAGTAACAGGTTAAAAGAGTGTTGAATAGAGTAGAGAAACAGTGTTGAAATGCTTACAATCAGTGAGGTACTTACTATGCATCCATATCCCATAGTGAACCTATAAGTGACTTACTAGCATTTTACTGGTGAGGACCCTGAAGATCAGAGATTAAAAAAAAAAAGAAAAACAAAACAAAACGTGTTCAGAGGCACATAACTTTAGAGAAAGTGCATGTCTAAACCTGAATCTGCAACTCATTCAGATGCATTTTCTACTATATCCTATTCTCTCTTTTCTTCTGGAAACATTAGTGTCCCAGGCCATAACAATATTGCAGACTCAATGGCTTAACACAGCAGGAATCGGGCCAGGTCCATAGCTCATCACTTAAGGGAGCCAGTTCCCACATGGTCAACCATGATTGGAATCCTGGCTCTGGTGGCTTGAAAAACACGATAATTGTGTGTGTGTGTGTGTGTGTGTGTGTGTGTACCCAAAGTCCTGACAAGAAGGAGAAATTGAGGGAAAAGTATGTCATAACCATGCCCCCTTGGAAGGTGCTGGGGTTCTCTCTCTCTCTCTCTCTCTCTCTCTCTCTCTCTCTCATGACCACACGTGCCCACTAGCAGTAAGACATATAACAATAATTAAAAACTAACAAAAAACATAAACTTGTTCTCTCACTGTATTAGAGGCCAGAAGTCTGACATCCACAACTGCCAGGGCTGCACTCCTGCAGGTGGCTTTTGAGGAGTATCCTTCCTTGCTCTTCCAGCTTCTGGTGTTCCAGAGGTTTGTTAGCCCGTGACTACTTAACTCCAGCCTATGTGTCTGCTTCGCCTGGCCTTCTGCTCTATGTCTGTGTCTTCTCCTCTTCTGTCTCTTATAAGGACAGGCTATTGCATTTAAGACCCATCTGTATAATCCAGAATAATCTAACCTATAGATCCTAGATCTAATTACATCCATTAATGGCAAGAACACATTTTCTAAATAAGTCACATTCCGGGCCAATAGGTGCTTACTGGTTACTTCGTTGGACTCCGACGTGGCTGATGGTGGTTGGAGTCCCTGACACAGTGGCTTGAAAATCATGCTGGGTGCATGTCCATTTGTGCCCAAGATCTCAGGGACAAAATGGAGAAGGGATTGCAGCATGGTCATCCCCACTGGGGGGGGGGGGGGGGGGGGGGGGGGTGATTTCCTACTTTCCCTCTCATTGTCTCTGTCTTTCTCTCTCTCTGGTGAGTGCATGTGCCCTATGGCAAAAAACAAACAAACAAAAAACACTTCAATAAATAAATATATAAAAAAATAAATAAGTTGCATTCAAATATTAAGTTTGGATATTTAATTTGGACATTCAGTTCAATGTACTGGATATTATAGGAACTGTTTTGAGGGTTTCTTCTACTATAGACTTATCAATGTTTAATAGCTGAAGTACAGAAATCTAAAGCTAGGCACAAACAACTGGTCAGTTCAGATATTCTGATAAGACCATTAACAGAACAGTGAGTGTCACTTTGTCATTAATTAAAAAAAAATTAACATGGGGATGCCATTCATGCTTTTGAAGTGTCATCATTAAATATGAGACCAGTCCATCTATTTGTTTGCAAATGGAAACCAGTAAGTAGATTTAAAGACATCCTTGCTTTCCTCCCTGATGCAAGCCTCAGTTCCATAGATCTAGCATATTTATTTTGACATGTCTTCTCTGAATTTCTCCTCCTGCTTACTTTGCTACCTTTCAGGGCAGGCTTCTTTTAAATATATTAGGTTGTCGGCAAAGCCATGATGCATCTTTGGATAGAAAAATGACCCAATACATAGTGCCTCATTCCATGATCCTATATGTACTTTTCCAAACTTGAAGTGTACCTCTGTTATTAATATTCTAAGACTTCATGATAATTCTGATTACCCTCTCCCTACACCCCATTGTATATCACCATTCAGTACCTCGTCTTCCTTTAACTTCTCAGAGACTGTAACCACAAGTTGCACTGTGGATCTTCCAATTCTAAAGTTACATACATCTTTCTCTTCAGTCTTCATTGATTGTGGAGGCTGTGAAAGGCATCATTATGCTCAACGATGTCAACATTTTACACAGAAATAAGGAAACTTTTCTAGTTTGTTTTCAGTATATTTGACAAGTCTTAACGTTTTATTGGTCTTTGGGATACAAATTTATATTAAACTAATATCATTAGAAAATAGCTCAAAGTGATTAATTTTTTTTTAAGATTTTGCCATAAAGTGTGTGTGCTACCAAGAGAGAAGAGATGGCAGTGAGAGGGAAAGTGAGAAACCACCCCCCAGGGCAGGGTGGGTTTCCCTTGCTGCAGTCCCTTCTCTGTTCTCCTAAGATGTGAGCATGAAGGCACATGCACTCAATGTGATTTTAAGTCTGTCAGATCTAGAACTCAGGCCTTGATTGGTGATGTGAAAATCTAGTACCTTGAGACCTGCAGGTGGCGTGGTGGTTAAGGGCACTGGACTCCCACATGGGCAACCACAGTTCGGGTCCTGGGCCTGACAGCTTGCTTTCTCACTTTTCCTCTCTCTCTCACTCTGTCCCTCTCTGGTCAAATTAAAATAAGTCAATAAAGTTTAATAAAATAATTCTTTAAAAATAAAGAAAGAAAATCCAGTGCCTTATCTATCACACCACCTGCTGGCTCTGCAATTGATCAATATTATTTGATATATCAAATACAATAATATAAATAGGTGATTTGTTATTTTCCCCAAAATTTCTTGATTTGCATTTGTTCTCATGAAAAATTTACTAATGTCTTTGCATTGTGAGTTGCTCTACTAAACATTTTACATAAGTTGCCTCATTAAATCTCCCAGCAACATGGTACAACTACTCACTGTATTATCAAATGAAGAAACTCAGACTGTACTGCTACGTTCTTCTATTCACATAACCTAATGAAATGTTCTTTTCTTAATCTTTGGCAAAATATTAAATTAGGACAGAGTACACTACTAATCCATGGGAGAATGATTTTTTTTTTTTAATTTACTAAGTGCCAAGAGTTATGTAAACTGAGATACACCAGTAAGCTATTGTGCCTAGGCACTCTCTAAAATGACCCCTGATGATTTTTACATCCTGTATTCCTTTCTAATGGAGGACAGAAGTGACGGAATGTTAATTCCAACACTAAGTTAAAAAATAAAAAAGTTTTTCACCTTTGGCACTTTTCTCACCCTCTCCTGGATTATTTTCCCTGGTAAAAGCCCAATGTCACGTCATAAGACAGCCCTGTGGAGACATCCACATGATAAGAGATTAAGACTACCAGCAATCACATGAGTGAATTGGAAAGTGGATTCTCCATTCTGGTTGAGACTTCAGAGGAGACCACAACCCTGTATGGCAGTTTGATCACAATCTCATGAGAGACTCTGACCATTCACTGTACCGAGCCCAGATTCCTGACCCACAAAAACTATGAGATAAGATTTTTTTTTTAAGCTAGTAAGTTCTGAGATAAGTTGTTATACAGTAATAGATAACTACCAATAATACAGTAATGTATCTAAGAACCTTACCGTCAAGGGACTTGTCCTCTGAAACTATAAATATACACATGCAAGGATGTACATGCACACTCACACATGTACACACACACACACACACACACACACACATGATATAACTGAGGAAGGTACTCATAATTAGGTCTCAGAGGAAAATAAAGCAAGGTAGAATGAGTTGAGGTTGATGTAGATATCATGACTAGGCAAAGAAAGATCTCTCCGTGAAGATAATATATGAGCTAAGGAAAATGAGAAGAAGTCAGTGAAATGGACATCTAGGAACAGGACAGAGGTGATCTCTAGACCAGGGCTGGTAGACTTGGCTTATCTGAAGGACAGAACAGACAAAGAACTACAGTGAGCAAGGGAAGAGTGGTAGAAGATGAGAAAAATCGACATAAATGGAGAATGGAGGGACTCATTGGTCATTGTTTTGAATTTGAATTGCATTCTGGGACCAGCAGTTAGCTTAATGGCTATGTTGCTGGACTCCCACGTGGTTGACCGTGATTCGTGTCCTGGACACGGTGGCTTAAAACCCACGCCGGGCGCGTGTGCATGCGTGCCCAAGATCCCGAGAGGAGAATAGAGGAGAAGGGATTGCATGGCCATCCCCCCTGGGGGGTGATTTCTCGCTTTCTGTCTCTCTGTCTGTCTCTGTCTGTCTGGTGAGCGCACGCGCCCTATGGCAAAAACCTCTCAAAAAAAAAAAAAAAAAAAAAAAAAAGAACTTGAATTGCGTTCTTATTGCACCGAATACCCGTTGTAGTATTTTATGCAAGGGAATGATACGATCCTCTTTGCATTTCAGGAACATTCTAGCTTCTGTTCTGATAACAAATTGTAAGGAATAACAGTGGGAGAACAGAAATCAATTAGAAGACCCCACAGGACATAATTATGATTTGAGTTAGTGATAGCAGAGATGGTGAGAGATAGTTGGGTGTGGGAGATACTTTGGAGGTTGACTTAATGGGTCTTATTGATGGATTAAATACGGTAGGTGAGGCAGAGTCCTTGATCATTTCTCTGATTAACCAGGTAGACGGTGGCATCTTTCACTGAGTTGGGGGAAATACAGTTTTGTTGGAGAAGAAACTGGCAGTATGGATGCTATCAAGTCGAGTTTTGTTTTGGGGGTGTTAAGTTAGCCTAGAGTAGCAAAGCCAATAGGAAATATATTTACTAATTCCTGTTTTGGGTTTTAAGTAAGTTTCTTGCTTTGGAAAGCATTGCTAACATCTTATAATATCCTGCTTCCTTGTGAATCTAATTTTTTAATCTCTGTAGGGGGTTTTGTCAGAAGTTATATGAAAGCTCAAATAACATACACCAACTTGCTCTTTTCAGTACAGTTAATCATACAAAATTTATCTTATAAAATGCTGCAAAATCAGTCTAGTATCTTTATCACAATTTGTTAAAATATAAATATAAGATATAAGATAACCTTTGCCCTTTTCTTGATTCAGACTTTGTTACTGCTTCTAATCATGCCCTTCTCTATTCATTAGTAGCTCATTCATTCATTCACATCACCTCACTCACCTTAAAAATTGGTAGCAGCTTTACTCTAAGTCTTAATAAATGCCATGGGGAGTTTCAGTGGGTCACTGATTTGCTTCTTCTAAAAACTATAGTGAGAGCAATGGTGAGACTAATTCTGGCGACTTATGTACATTTGTTTCTTAAGACAAAGTGATCAGAGAACTCCAGAGTATATGCTATAATATTAATGTCAACAATGTTTTGTAACAAGAGAGGGAACTGCTGTCAAACTCAATATATGAAAGAATTTTTTTTAAAAAAAAGAAGAAAAAGGAAAGAAAAAAGCTGATGCCATCTAGGTTAGTTGAGCTTCACTGCCCAGCATGAGTAATTACCAAAAAAAATCTTTAGATATCAGTGTGTTACCTAATATGAGTGACTCTCCAGCCTACTAGAAATTTTACAATTGATACCAAAAAATCCAGGGGGTTTCAAAAAGTTTGTGGAAAACTGCGAAGTTCAAGCTTATTTTGGTGTGTGTGTGTGTATATAGATAGATAGATAGATAGTTAGATAGATAGATAGATAGATAGAAATCCAAGCATAGTTTTTTTTTTATAATAACCATTTTCCATAAATTTTTTCAAGACCCCTCATAGGAAACTGAGGGCCTAGACATGATATGCTAATTCTGAGCCAATGCATTGCAGCTGCTGTGCATTGTGAGATACTAATATGAACTGGTATATTATAAAATTAAATTGTATTGTATAGTTCATTGTATTGTTTCGTCAGATTTTGATATCCTCACTTTAAATAATTCATGGGAAGAAATGATCACTTCATAATGCCACAAACTCACAGCAGGCAAAACTAATTTTACACAATATGAAAACAGATTTTATTTATTTAAAAGGAATATTAAAAAAAACACAACAACAACTTTTTTGACACCAGCTGCTGAGAAATAAATAGAATACTTTATGACAAAAAAAATCTAAATCTATAAAAGCTGTTCCTGGGAGACCGAGTCAAGCATTGTAAAGATACAGTTGAATGCCCTGGTCAGTGCTGTAAGACTTATTTTAAGGAACAAGAACTCTCCCATCTTTCTTACTCCCTGTAGAGATAAAGTGGGTACTGTGAGAAAATTAGCTTTACAAAAACCCTCTGGAAGTTTGCAACATAATAGTAATGAAATGACAAGCTTTCGACTAGCTACAGTGGTACAGCCGTAACTCAACATTCTACAGTGCTCAGGCCATCAGGAAAGGTCCTAGGTTCACCTCCCAAGGTCTCCCTGTACATGATGGGTACATGCATGCTTGTGATCCTGGCTGACTGAGACAGAGAAGAGTTTGTGGAGTGAAGACTGTTGGTGGTCTTTGTCTGTCTGTCAGCCTTTCTCTCTCTCAGAAGAAATAAGCCAAAAATGGCACGATTTAGGTATCACTCCAAGGACATCCCTGTTAGACTAAATGACACCTAAAGGTAAACAGTCACTGATGTTCTTAAATACAATCTAGGAATTATTACTTTATCTTTGTCCAAACCAGACTTTGAAAGTGGAAAAAAATATTTTAGAGTAGCCCCAACAATTTTCCTTTCACTGTGGCTTTAGGAATAGAATGAGAAAATAAGGTGGGACCAGCAGTTAGCGTAATGGCTATGTCGCTGGACTCCCACGTACTTGACCTCAGTTCGAGTCCCAGACCCAGTGGCTTAAATTCACGCCAGGCACGTGTGCGTGCGTGCCCAAGATCCCGAGAGGAGAATGGAAGAGAAGGGATTGCGGTGTGGCTATCCCCCCTGGGGGGTGATTTCTCGCTTTCTATCTCTCTGTCTCTCTGTCTTTCTGGCAAGTGCATACGCCCTGTAGCAAAAACCTCTCCAAAAAATAAAAATAAAATAATAGTAATAAGGTAAAAATATAATAAGGCTGTTTTCTTTGGTAGTGTGTATTAGATGGACTTTTTAATACAAAATATCACACATTTTTTTATACCAAGAGTAAAAATGTAGGCTTGTTGTTCAATGTGATAATAACCATATCTGATTCACTCAGACACTGGCTTCAGACAAAAAAAAAAAAAAAAAAAAAAAAAGGAACCCTTGCCATAGGTGATTCTGGGTTTAGTCTTGGGAGCAAGAGGGTCTAGGCATCCAGGCAATTTGAAGTCCTCTTCCCTGAGGCTTCAGGCAGAGAACAATTGTGGACAGGGCAGAGACTGTAGCAGAAGAGCTAGGAGATGGACAAATGACAGAGCAGTGTTTAAAAGAATCAGGTATTTTAGCACTAAAGCATGAAAATTACATTCCTTTGGAAATATAAATGTTGTTTATTGAATTTTTACTTTAAAAATGTTTGACTTAAAAATGCTTGCTGACAGTGGGAATGTAAATCTGAGGCTAAGAGACTGACTCACTAGCAGAAGTTTATTATTATCTCTGATAACAGCTGAATTCCAGTCTTCTTTGTGTACTGTAAAATGGGGCCCATTTGTATATTAATGGCGTCATAGGCACCTTTGGAAGGGCTTGTATCTGGTTTTGTTGTGTTTCCCTTCGGAGAAGTTATAAATCACAGTTAGAAATTTATTTTAGATTCTGAATGATTACAAAATAGGAAAGACCTAGCTAAATGTGACGCCATTAATCTTTAACTTTTCGAAATATAAGATACATTGTAACTGAGATTTTAAATATGTGGTAGCTGATACAAAAGTGTTTGATAAGTTCATCTTTTTTCTATCTTTATATGTTTTCTAGGGGCAATGGCAAATACAGAGATAATGGGTTTCCTTATCCCTTAGTATGTCAGTACAATTGAATATGTACATTAGCAAGGTTACTTTGGGAATAATAGAAAGAGGACTGAGATTCCAATACAGAAGGCCAAAGTTCAAAGTCTGGTTGAATTATACTTACTAGCTGTTGACTTTGTACAACTCATTTTAATCTGTGCTTATTTTTTTTAAATAAATAAAATCTGATTAACAAGGTCTATCTATAACATTCTCTTACTATTCAGTGAAATAATAGTATAATTCCTGGAGAAGCTGAGAGTACTATAAAAATGTTGATTTAATCCTATTAATAGATATATAAATTCTGTTTCTCAATGTTTCCTTTTAAGGAGTGACTGTGGAATAAAGTTAGATCCAATGGGTGGGACTTATTAGGACATAGGTCCTGGCTTAGTCTGTCAGTGCAGCAATCAGAATAGGCAGGCTTATTATGCGTTCCCTATTTTTCAGTATTCAGGCCAAGTGACTGGTCCCTATTGTTGAAGACAGGATTACTATGCTGAGGTAGTACATTTGGAGCACAATTTAGATCAGTGAGGTTAGCGTTAAGAGACATCATTTTATCTGAAACCATATTGTAAGGCAGGTAAGGGCAAGAACTCCGAACAGATCTGATTTGGAATCCTGACACCATCATTTATTAGCTACATGAATTTTTGTGGAGTTATTTAAGCCTAACTTCTCTGAGCCCAATTTCCTCATCTCTAACTGAAATAATTGTACTAACCTCCTAGAGTTGTGATGAAGAGGAATAAATGAGATCATTATATAAAATGCTTAGCACTGTTTCAGGCACATAGTAAGTGCTCAGAGGACATTAAATTTTTTCAGGTGGGAAAGATTCATTACATTTTCAAAAATGAACTACAGTGCTAATTACTTTCTAATATGGAAAGTAAGCATGGCATAGCAGGTAATAAGTGGTAGGGCTTTATACCCACCAATCTCTCACTGCCTTGGAAGGGACCATGAGCTGTGGATTCTGAAAAGTACTTGTAAAGGAAGCCTTGTAAATCAACTTATTTAAAATGCAGTAGAGCAGCTTATGATTTAAAAGCATCCTGTGGTGAATCCTTTTATAATGTGAATAATCACCCCCTAATTTATCTGTTTGGTAAGATCAGAATTTGGCTTATTGTGTCATCTTAAAGCAAAGAGTACACCTGCACTCTTATTCCTACAAGGTGGTATTTTCATGCTGGGCTGACTTTTAGAGAAATACAGGGTGCCTCTTGGATTCAGGATGGCATAGGCTGGGTAACGGGTTAAACACATGAAGTCCCTGTAGTCAACAAGAACATTAATTGTACTTTAGATGCATACATTTTTAATGAGAATGTAAACTCGGGTCAGTTGACCTAGACTACAGAGAGGATCATTGCACAGGAATTTTGCCTGAATTGTTAGTGAAAGCTAATCTTCTATCACTTTCACTTTATTTGAAATTTCAGTGGAAATCAACATGAAATTATGACATGTTATGTAGATTGTTCAATAGAAGACAAATAGCACTGGAAATGAAAGAATGCTCTATTAAAAGCTGGAACTCTGAATAAGATCTGACTACTAACTGCAAGCCATGTGATAGGAAGGGCTGTATCTTAGTATCCTAAGTGTAAAATAATCAAGTCATGCTCGCATCTTCTGCGTAACTTCTAGCTAAAAATTTTTAGAGGTCTGATTCAGAAAATGAGGTGAAACTATTAAGTTTCTTTCTCACCAACAGGAAAATTAGAATAGGAAATCATAGAACACTTATGAATAGGTAAGAGGCTTTCTTATTCTCCATCAACAATACTTACACTCTGCCTCAGCTTGAACCCTGTTTTGCAGATGTGAAGATTTATAAATATTTTATTTAGCTATGATATAGAAATGACTATGATCGTGGGCAAACTTGAACCAAATGTGTCTTTTCTCCCATTAGACCACAAACATTGACCTGTGTTTGGAGAAACTTGAATGTGTTTGAGAGAAAATGACCTCTCCCTCATATTAATTATATCTAGGACTAAAATAATTATATCTTTTCATTGATTCCCTTTATTTTCACAGTGTCCATGGGAATTTTGCCAATTCTTCATAGAATAATTTAAGCTTATTTATAACCAACTTGGATGAAGTACACTGGTTACGCTGTCGTCTGCAAGTTGAATGGGAAAATAACATGCATTACATGTGTAGACTTAAGCGGCCTTCTTTGAGATACATCATATAGTTTTTTCAAAAAAGAATTAATTTATTTAACTAATTATTCATTCATTTATTTTTAATTTGACCAGAGAGAGACACACAGGGGTTGGCGGGGGAGTGAGAAAGCAAGTCACCAGGTCCGGGACTCGAACCATTGTTGGACATAGGGGAGTGTCCAGCACCTTAACCACCATGCTGCCCTCTGGTCCTGTGATGCATCATATAGTTTAAGACTCAGATGACTGCTTTATAGCTCTCCAAAATCACTTTGCACTCTTCTAACTTTTCTTGCTGGTTACAATTCATACAAGATGTTGAAAGGGGCTAGAATTTATAAGTAGTTAAGCTATAGGCTTATCTTTTAGAAAATGAGAAGTTAAAACACCTTTTAATACAGATTCATACACTGTAAAGGGCTACTTTTTTTTTTTTTTTGAAGAGGTTTTTGCTATAGGGCGCGTGCACTCGCCAGAAAGACAGAAAGACAGACAGAAAGCAAGAAATCACCCCCCAGGGGGGATGGCCACACCACAATCCCTTCTCCTCCATTCTCCTCTCTCCTTTTGGGATCTTGGGCACACATGCACACGCGCCTAGTGTGAGTTTAAGCCATCGGGTCCAGGATTCGACGCGCCCGGCGTGAGTTTAAGCCATCAGGTCTGGGACTCGAACCACGGTCAACTACATGGGAGTTCAGTGACATAGCCATTACACTAACTGCTGGTCCCATGTAAAGGGCTACTTTTCAGGCCCTGTGCTTCTTATTTTTTGAAAAGCTTCAAGCTAATTTTTAAGAGAAATTGTTAAGCTTAATTGAATTGACAAATAATGAAACTACGAGTTTAACCAAATTGGATGTACAAAGACTTAGCATTCTATAATCATCTTTAGAATTACACTGTCAACTAGAAAGATGCTAAAGCCATCACAAGTAAATGTGATCAGATCACCATAGTGCCATGTATAATGACTAGTTTCCATAAGTGGTTCAGAAAAATCTTTACATTTCAAAGGTAAAGAAATTTTACTCTTTCATTCTAATTCTAAGAAAAAAATATTAATAATAGATATATTCCTTTGCCCATTTTAAAATGTGCAGCCAAGAAAGGAACTTATTCTTTCTAGTAAATAAAAAACAAGTATTGAAAAGATAATTACATAAATAACAAAAAAAAAAATTCCCTGTTCCATTTTTCTCTTAAAAATGTAGAAGAAACAAGAAGGCAGCTCCTATTAGAAGTAACTGGAATAACTCATTAAATATAAATTCAAGAAAGGTGAAACTACATTTATAAAAAATTTCTAACATGGAGTGGATATTAAAATTTAATTATATGTCGTTATCAGGAACATCGAATGAAATTTCTATAAGCAATAAAGGATCAAGAAATATTTATTGAGTACTTATTTAATGTTCAATATTTGATGTCATGAGAAATATGAATAATAAATTTATAAATAATTCTGTGAGATTGATTCTACTTGACAATAAGATTACCTCTAAGATTCTATGGAATGATGAACATTTTCAAAAGATACATAAATTATGACCCTATCACAAAATTAAAATATGTTACAAAAATACATTTGCAAAAGTAGCTTCATCAGTTAACTGCATGTGAATTTCACTTTGATATCTCAGTTAAGTCTCTGTGGTTATCTAACTTGGATGTTGACTTTAGAGACCTCTCAAGATGTCTTAAGTGTCTTAAATTTGTGAAGCCTACAGTATACTGCAAGTAGAAACAAGGAAATTACAAAGGAAAATAAGAACCAGTCCCAAGATCTGTTTGAGATGTCTTCAAATCTGTATTGACATACTGGATATGGATTCCATGATGGAGTCCAGGTTATGCAAGACAGAATACATTTCCTAAGCAATACTTAGCTTTTTAGCTGGAGAACTGAGAACTCGTAAAAGTCCAAGAGCACCCTCTAGTGAAATTTCTGGAGTAGGTTGAAAGGGTTTCCTCTTGGCCCTTAGGTCTCCCTTTCTAATGACCTTCAATTACCCCAAATATAGAAGCTAGTTTTCTAGTCTCTGGCTTTGTCATTAAACAATTTCCAGATCACAAAGTTGGTAAGCTTGTCAATTTCACCGGTAAAAATGCTTAAACACTAGGATATAATATTCTACCATTTTCATGATTTTTTTTTCTTTTTTATTTATAATACTGAGCTTACCACATATGACTTCTACTACTGTCATGTGTTAAAATACTTCTTAAAAGTAGTAGAAGTAAAGTGGAAAGCATGAGAAGCACATTACTCAACTGTGGTACTCCTGCCCTGCCTCTACCTTTCTCATGCCTCTCACTTTGGCTTAAGTACATTACACAGAGAAACTCTATTATTATTTGGCAATATTAGAGGTCAAAGGCAGCAGTCTGAAATTTTAAGCAGAGGTAAAAAATTATAGGAGTGAAAAACTCGTAATATTTTTTCATTTCTTAGTTTTTAGAGCAATGATTTACCTGTTGGTTGGTTAAAGCAGTGAGTAAATACTGCTCATTTAAATTAGTAACTGTAGAATAAAAAAAGAAGTAAAGTAAGCCATTACATGACTTAATAGATAGCCTGTTATAAAATGCTATTGTTAGAAAGGAACATAGAGATATAAATCTTTCCATTTTAGGGGGATAAAAACCTGACACACCTAAATGTTATGTAACTTGGTCTAGATGTCACAAATGGATACTGGCAGCATCAGAGCTGTATCATAGATCCCTTTCGCACATCCTATCATTCAGTGTGTTACAAGAAACTCCTTATTAAATAAATTGCAATATGGTTTCACAATTTCTTTCTCATTGGTTACCGGTTTCTACGGCTGTAATAATTTACAGACATGTCTTTACCAACATAACTGTGTGCCTTCCCATCTCCTCTATTTTCTATCTCTGCTTTCCAGAATGAAATAAGGTAGTCATGTGGTTATATTAGGAAGAAGACAAAAATATAATAATGTGATAGGAGTTCTATTTATTCTTAAACTACTGTTGCATACTGTGTTAGCTTCACACACCGAAAAATAATGAAGGGATCCATAAGTCAGATGGATGTGTTGGCATTACTGATAACCATCCCTGTGATTCTGTCCTGCAAAATTGTTTCTGCATTCTAATACTCCTTACCTTCTACTGTTCATGGAAGAATTAGATGAACAAGTACAAATAAATCACATTAAAAATCGTTGGCATTCATTAAGTACAGTTTTTGTATTGAATGTTGATATCTAATTTCAAAAAAGAACGAGACATTTTTGGTATTATGCATTGAAGGTCAGAACTAGGACCTGTATGGAATACTTTTTAGGATTATATTTTTTGAGTTTAGACAAAAAAATTAAAATTTCTGCAACTAACTGTTTTCAGTTGAGAATGATTATATAAGAAATGGCCATTTAGCAAGGCACGTCACATATTAGTTTGGTAGAAGTGTGTGAGTCTTTCATTTCTCTGTCATTACTGTATTCTTAGTCTGGTTTTATCCTTAATCTTACACCAGATGACCTTGATACTCAATTTTTTATTCATTTGTGTTATTGTTCATGCTCAGAAGGTGAGGTGGTTGTTTATAGCAACTCAAGGCACAATGATATAACTTACATTTTGCTAGAAAGTTAGTAATTTACTGATGATTTGTTTCCAGCTCTTTGCCTACTTTAATATTTCTCAACATTCAGTGTTTGTATTCAGAATCATAAAACTATCAAATATCAGAGGTAGAAGGAAATCTGTGATATCAGTAGGTCCAATTTCTTCATCTGACAGATGAAGAAACTGACACTCCAACATGGAAGAAAACTGGCCAAATGATAGGTCATCTTCTTATTTTCTAAAAAGTAATTGACTCAAGAGAAATGATGTTTAACTTTACTGTGATGTTCTGAACCAATAGATTGACCACTATAAATAAATGTTTTCTGTGCATAGAGCACAGTATTTTGAACCTATCTATTCAGTAGTATAGGATAGTATGTATCCCTGCCAGCTTTTTAATTTCTATCACTTCGCAATGGTGCTAAAGCCCACAGTGAACTCTTAAGCGATTATCTTTAAGGATTTTCTTCTCTGGCTTTGAGTCTAAACAGTCTGAGTAATGAGACTGTGTGGTCTCTGCATGGCCTACTAAATTATTTTAGGAAGTGGAACCCCCTTCTGGAGTTATGAGAGAAACATCACTTCTAAAATGCCTTTAAAAGTACTCCAGCATAAACATTACACTGGAACATTTCATTAGCTTTTTGAGAACAATAAAGAAATGTGGTGCATAATAGGCTAATATGTTTAAGTGGCCTTGGTAGAACCCTACTTAACTCAGTGGGATTTTCTGCAGCATGCAGAGGTGGAAAACCATTCCCTACATATTTATTGTGTGGGACTGCCTCTTTCTTTATTGCATGCAGTTTATATCAAAGAGAAGTGAGTTTCCACCTGTAATTCTAAAATCAGAAAGTCTCAAAATACAAGTTTTAGAAGAATCAATATTTAGATATGATGATCAGCAACCAGCAGTGCTGGTGTGTTTGGCACTCCGGATTTCTGTCAATAAAGATGGAAGAGGGGCCAACTAGAATCTCAGTTATTTTCTTCCCTGTTAGGACTTAAATTACCATTGGAATAGTAACATGTGAAGCACCTAAATTCCTGAATAAAAGGGCAAGATATAAGCCAGACCATATAGTTCACAAATTACAAAAATTAATTCAATTAATAAAATTATTCAGTTATTTAATTTAGCAATAAAGCTTTTCTGCAAAATATTGTTTAATCAAGGAAAAAGTAAGTTAATTGAAGCATGCACAATGATCATTTTTATGGTGTTAGGTTTTCAAGTATCTAGTATATTGCTGGACTAGCATCATCTTCTGCCACTCTAGCTCTCTGAGCTTCCATTTTCTCTGGTAAATTGGGACTCATTAGTCTTAGGGACACTGTGATCACTGTGATTTTTCTTAGCCTTTTAGGGGAAAAAATATGTAAATTAAGCTCACAACTTTAATCATTTAAGCCAGTTCAAACAGATATACGTTTGACAAATTAGAAGTTTTCATGTAGGTATAGTTTCCTTTGTAGAGGCAAGTTGTAACAAAAATGTATTAAAAAGTCAAAATCCCTATTTGGGTGGTATTGAATTACTGATATGAAGGGAAAAAAAAGTCTTGAATGACAGCTCGAGTGGCTGAAATGGCATATTTAAACCATTATGTTTGTTTGTTTCACTTACTGTCAAACTCTGTCTTAGAAATACTATCAACTGGTTATATTGATAGATGGAGTCTGTCTTTCAGTACCAGGATGTGTTTTTGTATCAAAGTTGCTCTTCATTGGTTTTTGGAATCTATATGCAAAATAACATATAAACACAAATGTAAAACCCAGCTGTAATTGTTTCTCAGCATTTGGTGACATCACAAATCCCTTAAGATTTATACTAATATTGTATTGTAAATATCACCAGAACCACTCAGTAGGAGGGTGAAAACTCTAAGCAAAACTTATTGAAAATAATGCATATGCTTCCTTTTCACTATGAGGAGCGTTTCCTAGCTACCCTATTTATCCCAGTGGAATTTCACAAAAATGTTCCTGGCGCTCAAAGTTGGTCTAACAAAGAATCAAGTGGGCTTATTTTAAAATGCACCCCTAAATATGTTTGCTGGTTTTCAAATTCTGATTTTGTGCTTATGTAATTCAAAATCAGCTTTGGTTTAAAAACAAAAATTGGCAAAAATACTAATGTATTATGTGTTCTAATCAAGTATGCTGTTTTGAAAAAAATAGGCTCAAAATTGACAAAATTGTTTTATTGGCATTACAGTTCAAATGCATGGATTGTCTTTCTCACAAATTGCCTAAAATAAAAGTAAAATCAACAGATTTTTTAAAAAAATGAGTAGTATACAAACTTAATCTTACATAGTACAACAAATTGTACTACAGACAAATTTTCATGCTCTCTTTTTGTGTCCTTTGTCTTACAGAGTTCACTGTGTTTTAGTTTATGGTCAAGTCTGTACCATGCTTTTGCATCAGTTTTAAAGTGTCTGGAGTTCTCAAAAGTTTCTCCCACTGATGTGGATAATACTCAAAATCTAGTATCAATACTCACTTTTTCATAGAGTTATTCATACGGTTATTTTTCTTATGAGTCCTTCTTTTTTTGAAAATATGGAAATTTGGAAACAGAAATTTCCCTGGCTCATAATACACTCATGAGACAATGATGATGCTGAAGTCCTTTTCACAATCAGGACCTTTGTAGAGATTGTCCAGGTATTCTTAGCCAAAATATCCTTCTCACTGAACACTACTTGAGGGCAACATGTGGTGTGCCAGCTGGATGCCCTCCTACATGCCTCAGGTGGCCACATTTCAATGGTGCCTATAGAGCACAGGCCAAATTCTCATTCTCTGTGTTAATCAGGGGGAGAATTCCCATAGAAAATGGGATGGAAGCATATTTCAGGAAAATTCAAAGAGATTAGCCAGATGATTAGACCAGGGCATTGTAAGTTTCGGTTTTATGTAGGATTTCTATAGTCTTATCTTAGTTGACAAAAAAAGTAAAAATAATGCTGGAAAATTTGGAGATACTTAGAAGTTTAAAATAATCTCACTTTTTATTCCATTGGGATGTCTCCAAAGAGAATCCCATAATATTTTTCCATAGATACAATAGAACTCATACTGATTCATAATATCAAAGACAAAGAATATATCTAGTAATATAATTTGACTGAAATTTTTTCCCATGGTTTTGAAAGGATCTGAATTCTACTTATAGGAGTCTCATTAACCTCTTTTCAATTAAATTCTAGTCTGTTCCACAAACATTTAGTAAGTTCTTAGTGTGTGCAAAGCACCATAATAAATTATTCAGAAATAATCCTGTACGTACTGTTTTAATGGTATAATATATTTTACATTCATTTTCTTATTTGTGTAGTGAAGATTCACTTTCTAATTATTACACACTTAAATTGCCTAGAGTTTACAATGCTGTTACGTTTAGATTTGAAGTAGAACATTTTGTTGCTGTTTATTTTATTTTTGGTGAGTCCAGAGATCATTCCAGAAATACATTTAGTTTCCTTTGAAGGGGAAAAAACACATATCAGTGTATGTATTATATTAAATTGAGTTGTATTGGAATCAGTGGCATTTCCTAAATTTTTTTATATGCCATTAGCCTTAGTTTTATGTGAATTTTTAGTGATGTAATTGAAAGGGTTAATTAACATATTCAGGGAACTAAATGCTTTTATTTACTACCTCTAAGGCAATATTTATTTACTGTATTTCTTTTAAGATAAAAATTTTGATACCATCAAAAATTTGAAACCTACTTAAGATTATATTAAATTTTATTGCTCTACCTTGGAGTCTGTAAGTGCTATACAAATTCTGTAGAGTAAGGATGAAAGCTATTACTCTCCATTTAGCAAGTGCAATATTTTCTAATACTGTTACATTTAATGCAGAATGAAATGTTCTACTTCTATATTGTTACACTATAAAGTCTTATTTCTACATATTTCTGAGATTTTTTTTCAACTCTCTCTCCCAAACTTACTTTATAAATACTTTAAAAGGACCTTGGCTCTATTTCTATTCATTTTATTTCCCGTACCCATAACATCAAAATGGAATTTATCTACACTTTAGCATTTATAAGATTTTCAAATGATTTTAAAGGAAGATCATCTTTACTTTAAGCATTCAACTCTTCACTTTGTTTTATAAACCTAAAACTCAAGAGCTGGTAAGAATTCCATCATTTGCTTAATTTCTGACATTAAATTTGTAAAAAGACACCCTCCAGGTAACCCATCAAGTATGTCACTCTGGATGTTTGGCCAAAGGGCAGTCATGTTGACCCCATCTGCAAAGGCTGGCTAAACTAGAATCTTGGACTATTAGAATCACATTCATCAAGGTCCACAAAGTAAGGTAGGTGGGAAACAGGAGGACAGATGGTAGGGTCGGCAGTAAGGAACTTGTTTGTTGACATTGATATAGACTCTTCTTCTTGCCAGAGTGACTCCATGGACTTATTTTGGCATAGAAGAGTAGGCCAAAGCTATCATCTTAATAGAAGGTGAGCTGCAGGCAAACTGGAGAGATCCATGCACAGTAGGTATTTAGGGTTGGCTTAGATTTTATCTATCAGCTTGACTGTCATACATACTTGATTGATGTTCAGTGGGGCTTGAGAGTGCTGCATTGATGTTGAAGACTGTGTCATAAGGTTCCTGATATGGTGCACATATCTGAATGGAGTTGGACATTGACTATCTTTGCCTATGCCAAGCAACACCAGACTTGAGTGCATTATTCTGCAGTTGAGTAGCAGATGGTGAGTGCAGACGTTTGGAGGGGGTGTGCCTTCAAACACAATATGGAGCCAGCAAACTTACTTAGAAGGTTATTGCATGTCTTGACTTTGGCAGCTATTTTATAAGCGCTGATGAAATATCCAAGTCCCATCCATTGTTACTCTCAGAATACCAGGCTTGGTTGGTGTTCCAGGCAAAAGAAATGTGAAAAAATAATGCATTGTTCACTGTGTTGATCTCAGTTGGTTGAGGGTGACTTCTTTGATATTGGCTAAATGGGTCAAAAAAAGTTCTCATCTCAGATTTAATGTTTCCAAACTTGATATCAAAACAGTTATTAGCAATAAAGATAAATTTTGCTTGTAAGTGGACAGAAGAAGGTTTAACAGAACACTTGGAGAACACTGATCAAATGTTATATTTAAGAGTATTTTCTTCGGTTTTTAATTCAGGAAAATTGTTGCATTCTTCAGAAATAAAAATAAGAAATCAAATATCTCAATAGATGTACCTTGTACACAAAATATGGAGATTTACAGATGAAAGTGCACAGCAATTCAACATGTATTAAAAAAGTGATTTTATTGGTATTTTATTTATTTCCCTTCAGTGGATTCTGCACACAGATGAATTCATTCTACATTTAAATTAATTTTGTTTTTCCAATTTGAAAGGTAAAGAATGCTTATTGAAGAGAATTTTAAAAATAGGAAAAATATATATTGAATAAAATTTAAATTACTCATCACCACTAATCAAGGGTAACCAATTTTAAGACTTTGCTCTGTCTCCTTCCAGTTGTATGTGCATTTATACAAAGTATACCTGTGTTTGTGTATACAGTTTCTGATAAAACTTTGAGTCCTACAATCCATATTCTGCTTTCTTCACTTTGCATTTATTGTACTATTAGTTCTTAGTCATAAAATGCACATTTTTAATAGCTGCATAATATTGTACTTATTCATATACCGAAAAAATAATTTCTTCATATTTTACTGAGGTTATTTTGCACCATTATTTCTACTACTCTGAGGATCATTGTTCTATATAAATTTGTATCTGCATTATGGATTGTGTTTTTGGCATACAACCTTAGAAGGTTAATTTCTGCGTTAAAGGATATGAACTGCTTGAAGTTCTTTTGATAACTCATCCCAAATTGTATGTGTGAGTACTAACTGCTGTCTAACTAGATTCTCACCTGTTTTGAACAGTGTCATTTTAGAAATAATGCCAGTTTTCCAGGAAAAAAAAATGGTTAATTTTGTTTTCATTTGCATTGATTTGATTAGTAGAGATCTAGAATGTTTTTCATATGCTTATTTGCTGTTGTTTTCTTCTTTTTATAAATTATTTGCCCAAGTTCTTTATTCATGTTGCCTTACTGAGTTGTGAGATTTTTTTAAATGTTAAGTCCCTGATTTTGTCAAACGGTCTGCAAAAGCTTTTTTTCCCAAGTTTACATATGCCATTTCATTATTTTTGTGATTATTTATGTAGAAAATTTAAAATATTTTCATAGACAATACCATTGTATTTGAGTGTGTCCTTTTCTTTTCTCTTATTTTACAGCTTAAAATTTGATAAATATTCATTATGATTTCTAGAATGATTATAGTTCTATTTTGTATTTTTATTTCTTTATTTCTCTTAAAATTTATTTCAACCTGAGGTCTGACATAGCCTCTTACTCAAGTTTGTTCCCAAATGATGAGCCAAATGTCCCAGCACAATTTCTCCACTGATTTTAATGCCCTCTTTATTGTGTACTAATTTTTTTAAATCAGTGTAAAGCTTTCATTTTGAGCTTTTCAAATACATTTTTTTCACATTTCTGTTAAAACTTCACAATAAGTTTATGTGTCTTTTAGGTAAAATATTTATCTTTTTTCTTTCAAAAAGGTTTTGGCTTACTTATTTACACAAGATTCATTTACTTCATTGAGTTCATAAATGTTCTATTGGAATTTTTATTGGCATTTTATTAAAACTATAAATTAGTATCTTTGTAATACGCATTCTTCACATTGAGAAGCATACTATGTTTTCCATATATGTAATGTTTCATACATAAGTAAATTGTATCTTTTAATTCATATAGGTCTCCTCATTCTTTGTCATACTTAGGTGTAGCCATGCTAAGTTCTTTTTATTGTCCTTAACTACTTATATCCCATTTCTTAATTTTTCAATAGAAAAGCCATGTCTTTATAATATGAGGGAGAAGTTTTTAAAAAAAATCATGAAAAATGCATATTATGAAAAATATATAAATATATCTCAGAACTTATTTGGACCAAAATAAACTTGTACTGTAATTCCATTTTCATCAACTTTCTGAAGCCTTCTAGTATTTATTATCTGCTCTTGTTATTTAATTATTTTAACCATTTAAATGATTTCTTATACATCCTTTTGGACTTTGAAGATCATTGAATTATCTGTCAACAATGAGACTCTTCTTTTCCCCTCTTAATTCTATTTTATGTCCTATTTCATTGACTTGAATTTCCAAACAAGTCTTAGTATGATAGGGAGCTTACTTCTTGTTCTTGAGCATGTGGTGATATCTCTAGTCTTTCTCATAGGGAAGGCAGAGATTAGTTGTGAATTTACAACAGGTAGTCTCCGTTATACAGCCACTCTTCACTTAATGATCTACCTGTTTACTGACCAGTTGGAATTATGACCAGTTCTCTCGCATGAGGAATCCCCTGTCTCAGTCTATGTGAGTCTCCAGAATCCCCTTTCTCAAACTTTGTTTCATTTCTGCGGTTGGTTAGTATTCAATACACAAGATGTTCACAAATACCCAAGACTACATAGTTAGTTTATATACTTTAATGAACACCCTTGCTGCAAGATGTCAGCAAAAAATAAGAACATGACTTCACTTGGAGGAAACACCAAGATTAAAAGGTAGGCTATTAATCTTGATATAAAAACATTTCATGAATAATTTTGAAGTGCTTGATAAAGATATACATATTGATGTCATACAGTAAACTTGTGAATCTTGCTAATTTTGATGTTGAAGTGGAAGATATTGAACAATTAGTGGAATAAGTTGAGAGAGCTAACTAACAAAGATTTACTGAAGTTGGAAACTCAACATCACTTAGATGAAAAAGAGGAAAGAATGGAAGTGCCACAGTAGTTCACTCTAAAAGGCTTAGCTGTGTGTTCTTGAAAGTGAATATGGCTCTATTAGACTAGCACTCTATGACAGAAACTGATTGATTACAGGATATAGAAACACAGTAAATGGATGTGAATACCATATATAGTGCGTGTGAAAGAATAGAGTCTGAGGAAGGACATTTAGAAGAAAAATAGAGAAGTAAAACATAAATGGGACAAAGAAATGTGGTATTATCTGTTGCACATAATTTTATAGTTTATCAGCTGACCAGGAAGAAATGTTCATATGTTGGAATATTCACTTTGTAAGCTAAATAATGTGATTGGATGTATAAAAGAAAATGAAATTAAAAAAAAGAAAGTTAAAGAAAAAACTAGAGGGTCTGGATCTGAACGTTTAACAGTTCATGAAAGTGGAATGCAAATGATGCTATTGTGAAATTAGTGAGGACCGAAAGAAACTTATAAAACTGATCACAATAACAAGATTCTTCTTGAAAGCTATATCCTGAACCCTATCCCTAGAAGTGTTTTGATTTTGTCACCATCATCTCCCTTACCCTAGTCCTCCACATATCTTGATGATAACTCTAAGGATGACACCTCAAACCACTACCACACTTTGAAGAATTCAGTGACTAAAATATTAATCTAAATGTCCACATAAGTTCCTTGATAATCGACCAATTCACTTACCAACCTTGAATCATAGGAACAGAATTCAGTCATTAAATGAGGAGTGCTTGCGTTAGTAGAATGGATTACAATACTATTTTCTAATCCTTTCTTGAATGATTAGAAATGGATGTTAGAGGGACCAGCAGTTGGCATAATGGCTGTCACTGGACTCCCATGTAGCTGACCGCAGTTCGCGTCCTGGACCCGGTGAGAGGAGAATGGAGGAGAAGGGATTGCAGCGTGGCCATCCCCCCTGGGGGGGGGGGGTGATTTCTTGCTTTCTCTCTCTCTCTGTCTTCGTCTTTCTGGTGAGTGCACGTGCCCTATAGCAAAAATCTCTCTCTCAAAAAAAATGGATGTTAGAATTTATTAGTCACTCTTTTATAAATTTAGTTAAATTCTAATTGATGGGCATTGACTTTTGGTGTATTTTTTCAATTCAAATTAATTCATCACACATTTATACAACACTTTCTATGTACCAGAAATTGTTCACTAGACATTGGATTTCAGATGAATAGCTTCTTACCTTAAAAATATTGTAGAATAATTTAGATGATCACAATTCAGCAAAGAATTTAGAGTAACCGATTTCCCATTATCAAATTGCTCTTGCATTGCTAGGAAAAACGTTATATTTAGGATTTTTATTAAGAACACTTTGAAGGTTTTTAGTTTTTTTTTTTTTTTTTTTTTTTTGAGATGTTTTCGCTATAGGGCACGTGTGCTCCCCAGACAGAGAGAGACAGAGAGACAGAAAGCGAGAAATCATCCCCCAGGGGGGATGGCCATGCCGCAGTCCCTTCTCCTCCATTCTCCTCTCAGGATCTTGTGCACGCACGCACACGCGCCCCGGCATGAGTTCTAAGCCACCGGGTCTGGGACGCGAACCGCGGTCGACTACGTGGGAGTCCAGCGACATAGCCATTATGCTAACTGCTAGTTCCCTGAAGGTTTTTTAATAATCTAATTGTATATCATACTACAAGGTGAATTTTAGAAACTCTTTAAATGAAAAATGATTTGCAATTGAAACTGAGTTTTTGTGTTGAAAGTAATACTGTTCAGATTCTAAGTGAAAATATCTATAAAACTTGGTAATATCTCAGAAAATTCATAGAGCTCTATATGCAGATTGTTTGCATTCTATATGATTAGGAAATTCAAATTTCTAATCATCCTTTAGCACTTTTCCCATTTTCACAGTACTGTCATTGTTTTTTCATTTCTCTTGGAGTCTTCTGAATCATCTATAGGATTTCATTATGTATTTACATAGATTTATTGTCAATGGAAGGGTTTTTTTTTTTGGTATTTATGGTCTTATTCTAGTTTATGTAATCCACCCTCTTTCCCCATCTAGTGTTATAACTTAGTTTTCATAATCCTTTCATTTTATTCTTTTTACAAAGTATTCATGAACACCTATTTTTAAGCTGTACCACTTTGACACAGATCAAACAAATACATTTATTTATTGAGAATCAATTTTCTACTCAATATCATGCTAGTTTTTTTTTAAGAGATTTTTTCCATTGGGCACATGCTCTTGCCTCAGAGAGTGTGACAGATATAGTGAGAGGGAAAGTGAGAAGTCAGTGCCCAGGAGAGATGGCCACGCTGCAATCCCGTCTTCTCCATTTTCTTCCTGGGATCCTGGACATGGACACATGTGCTCCTGGCATGATTTTCAAGCAACCAGGTCTGGGACTCCATCCACGTTCAGCCATGTAGGCGTCCAGTGATATAACCACCATGCCGTCTGCTGGCCCATATCATGCTAGTTTTTAGTGATGATAGTCCCAGTAAAGCATAAGCCACATACTTAAATGAGGGAACTTACTTTCTAGTTGGTAGATAGAGTCTAACAAGAAAACAATGTGAAACAGCACATCTTTTATAGAGGTCAATATGTGTGTATAGAAAGTTATATTCTTGTACTGTCTTTCTATTTGTCTATTTATTTATTTATTTTTGCTGAGAGGGTGCATGTACCTGTCAGAGAGTGAAACAGAGAGGGTGAGAAAAAATTAACCCCTTTGGAAATAGTAACACCACAATCTTTTCTCCTCCATCTCTCCCTCCCCTTGAGATTTTAGGCACACATGGAAACGCACCCAGCGTGTTTCTCAAACCATAAGCCAGAGACTTGAACCATGAGGTGGCCATGTGGGATCTGGCTGCCTTAACCTCTAGACCATGGAGCTACTCCTGTTCTGTATTTTAGTAAACATATTAGAACTGACAAAATACCTTTTGCATATTTACCTCACTGTGAATTCTTTAGCTTTTTCTATCATTATTGTGCCTTCACAATTATTTTCTCAGTTGCTGCTTAAAATTGTATTTACTCTTGCAAGATTTTTTTCTCTTTGAACTACACTGCATAGACAATGGTCACACACATTAATCTGTAAAATATTACCAGTAATAATTTGACTCACACAAAGGTGACCCTGCTCAGAGTCTGGAAATGGAAAAAGTGCAGGCTACTATAATTGTAGCCTGAAAATTATTGTTTTCTGAATCTCTAGTTTCATAAAAGATTTGTTCTGATTTTCAGAACCATTCACAAAAGAATTAATATGAAAAGTAAGGTAAATCCAAATGCTGATATGAAGTTAACTATTTTACTAAAAGGAAATTCTAGCAGTAAGCTTTGGTATATTAAAGAAAATACCTGTATTTGGGACTATCATAAGATTTTTATTGCTCTGTCCATTTTAAACTTTAACATCATGCCAAAGACAAATTATTTCAGATAAAATCCTTTCTTCTTTGCCTTTTTTTTATTATGTTTATAAAACACTATGATATGTTTATATATATATGATATTTATGATGTTATATATATATGATATACATATATATATGTATATCATATATATATAAATATATATACACACACACACACACACACACTCTCTTTAAGTTATAATCCTAAAAATTTACCGTATCTTTGAAAATTTATACCCCCCCCCAAGTTTTAATGCCTGTATTGAATAATGTTAGACACAGACCACAATACCTATCCCTGGGGAACTGTTATCCTGTCTTAATTCAGAAGCAATACTATTGATTAAGTAATATAGCTTTCAAACTTCAAGGCATTTTTCAGCCACCATTTCTCCCACACTTCACTCTTAGCTTCCTGTGTGGTATCATTTGTCTATGGTCTTATTAAAATGTAAATAAATTACACCCAGCACACTTTCTCTATTTGCCCAGCTTGTTATAGTATTGAAACAACTGTCTTAATGAAACACATATTGATGTATTGTGTATTTCCGTACTAAACCAAAGTAGAGAGGAAGTTGTATGAATATATAACAGAATCCACTTCATAACACTTTTTGTTAAAGCATTTTATGAGTTGGAGATAATCTGAGCCATGGGAGATGATGTAATTCTACATGACAGAGTTCACAGAAAGAGGATGGCTTCTCAAACAGAATTGGATTAGACTCTTGAGGATATGCATTGAGGCTTTAATGGTGTTTTACCTTTATAAGCATAGCTAACTCTCAGGTTTCCATACTCATATCATACTGTTTTATAAACATAGTAAAAAAAAATAAAGCAAAGAAAGAAGGATTTTATCTGAAATAATTTGTCTTTGACCTTGATAGGCAATTTGTAGCTTTTTAGCATCAAGTTTAACATTTCTTTTTGTTCCTCATTAGAAGCTATTTCTAAACTTTTAATTCAGAGAAATGGTCTAACTTGTGAAATAAATTTTACTATATATATAAAATAAAAGCATCTCCAAAAGACATGATTGTATAAAAACAAATTTTTGTAATAATATACTTAAGGATAAGAATGAATGATAATAGCAGGCCTATGAAATACAATGATACTTGAATAATAAACTAATTGTATAGAAAATAGTTACTATGGAAATCTTTCAATTACTTGAGCACATATCAAAATTGGTAATAGGAGGCAACTATGTGATATGTAGGGGAAAACAGATAAATCAAATTGGGATTAAAGTGTGTCTCACTGGGATGGAATCTGGACAGGTCAGTAGTGGTTGATTGTTCATACGATCACACTATTAGTGCTTGAACTATTTTCATATGTTTCTGTATCTTCCCTTTTTTTGCAGTGGGCATTGATTAATCTTGTAGTCAAGGAAAGTTAATGTCAAAACATTTTATGCAAGATGTGTTACTCTGCAGGTAATTCATTGAGAGTTAACTGTATGAAATCTGGAGGGCAAATGAAAGCCAATAGCTAGACTTATAAGAAAAGTATCCTATTTTGCCAATAAAACATAATCTCAGAACTTCTTAGCATTCTGGTGTTATTTACTTATTTATTTCTTCCATGAATGAGAGAGACAGCTTCCCGAACAGAGTCCTAGTGCTATAATCCACCCTCAGCCTCATCCAGCCCAGATCATGGGCATGCTCACGTTCTCTGTACTCAGGAAAGTCTCTGGAAGGGAACTGGCAACCTTCCTATGTGAGTCTGCCTCACAGAGCACTTCTGCACCACTTTGACTCCAACATTCTCTTGTGAAAGCATTCTTTAGTCCAAGTTATGGAGACCCAAACTCATGTGGTAGGATTATTACTAGGAGGATTACCTGAATATTTATGTGACATGAAACACCTAGAGAACCAATAAATATCAATGTAGTTAATTATATTTTGTGAAAAGTACTACAGGAACATGTTATAGAAGACCTCTGTTCACTTATGTGGAGATTTAGTACAACATATGAAAGCATAGCCCTCTTTGTGTCTCCGTTGTGCATAGTTTTAAAAGAAATCCTTCTCTCCAGCAGTTGCAGATTGGGCTAGGGAGTATGGCTTGTTGAATGGAACACACCCTTCAACATGGTGCAAAATCCATACAGTCAGTCATGGCTGCTCCAGGTTAAGTACTATATTAATTATTTGAAAGTAGGAGCTTTTGTTCCATAGGATCTAAATTGTCATCTTCACACAGAAAAGCCAAGAATTTCTTTCAAGAGAGTTAGCAAAAAATTGCTTATCTAAGCTTTCAGTTGGTTTTTATTTACAGTGATAACAAAGTCTGTTACTTGGATTCAGCCATCTGATTGGAATAGCTTATAGGATAGAAGAAAACTTAAATTTACTAGGAAAGTATAGAGAACTCTATCTAAAGTATTGTTCCTGGAAAATCTAAGTTGACATTTTCAAATTGCATCTAAAGTTTTGAGATATCATACAGTAAAGTGAGATGAATCAACATATGATAAGGTAGATTACAAAAAACAAAGAGATAAGAGAGACAGTTGCACTACTGTTTGTTCCAAAAAGAAAATTAAAATGGTGGCCCAGACTGGTGGCACAATCCATAGCATAATAAATTGCACTGCTGGGAGCAATGTGGCCAACTGTGGGGTTGGATACCCTGATGAGTCATAAAAAACTTCCAGCACATGCACACTAGACTAGCATCCTGGCCAAGTGGAGAGCTGGTGAAAGGAGATAGCTGTGTGACAGGACCCTTTTCCCTGCTTTCTCTCTCTTGTGTGTATGCATGTGTTCTCTGTGGTGAATTAAATAAAACAAACTTTTCAAATAATTAAGGGAGCCAGCCAAAGGCATGGTGGTTGAGGTGGCTAGATCCCACATGGCCAACTGTGCCATTCAAGTCCAGATTCAAGAGGCTTGAAGAATATACTGGGCACATGTGTGAGTGTGCCCAAAATTCTGAAAGGAGAGAGAGACAGAAGAGAAGGGATTGTAGCACAACTACCCTCATGGGAGGTGCTTTCTCACTTTCCCTTTTTCTCTCTCTTTCCGTCTCTCTGTTGTTCTATAGCAATAGCACATGCCTGATAGTAAATTAAAAATAAATTAGTTAATTAAGATGATGTAAGGATACAAAAATATGTGTTATGAATATATTTACTTAATATAGTGAAAGTAAATACAATATAAATGAAGACTATAATATATAAATGAAGTAAATGAAAATAAAATGGATAAGCTAGGAAAAACAGAGGCAAGAAATAAATATATATATACATAAACACACACATACATATGCATACACACACAAGCCTATATAGAATCTGGTGTATATATAAAAATTGGGCTCTGACAATATATTTTATAGAAATACATTGCTGATACTAAGACTAGAAATAACTCTCTTTTTAGGATGATTTTTAGTATGTAAGGGGATCATTCCATTATTATATCATGAATATCATGGTAAAATCCACTTGCATGAGACACAGAATATACTTTATAGGGATGCTTCTTTTGTAGCCTCCAATAAACTGATAACATCACATTAATGTTCAAGTTAGTATTCTCAGTCTTACATGATTCCAACCAGATGGACAAAATTTCACTCCAGTATAATTCAAAGATGGACATGAGAATATATCTAGGTGCTAAACTCAAATATAGGGACTGCACATTGTTCTAGAAATTTTCTATATATACCATTTCTCTGAATTTTGCCTATGATTGTTACTTGATCATGATAAATTCTAGATTATATTACTAGAAAACTGTAATGTAAAACTGTAATAACTACACTGAGTGCAGTTATTTTTTGCTAATTAATAGCAGAAATAGTAATCAAGTTGGAATAACATTGAAATCCTCTTAGAGAATTTGCAAAACCTAATGAAAGCACAGCTGATGAACAGTCCACCTACTTCTCTTGAGATTAGCTGAAGAAGTAACAATCTATAAGACCAGGAATATATGTAAATATTGATTTTGAATCCAATTGAATGTAAAGATGAATGGAAGGTGGAAGCCCAACGGTTTTCTTAATCATAACCTAGGATATTGCCTAATTAATAATCTCATACTATTTAAGTTGCTCAGGTTTTATCACATACTTTATCGTCAGACTTATATCTTTAAACTGTTTATATGATATTTTAGGGCTTGGCTTTATGAATTACATCCCTTGTTTTCCTAATAGAAGTAGTAAATCGTTACTGTTACAGGTTCTAAGGTTAATGTAAATTATTATGACATTTTAGTGAGATGAAGTTTGGCGAGTACTTTGATTTCTTTCACACTTTGTAAACGTGAATCATTAATTTTGATCCAAAAAAAGTAAGATATTCAATGTTAATACCTCATACATTCTGAATTTTTACCATGCAGGTTTGCTCATTTTCCCATCTTTTCAATCTCTTTGAAGAAAAACAAAAGTTTTGAATAATTCTAAAAAGTGATACTACATATTTATCTCATTTTATGTGATAGGAGTGATTTTGTAAATCTATTAATAATTTAAGTGCCTAGGAGGGTTTATTCTTGAGAGAATTTTAATTGTGTATCATAATATAAAGCAAAAATAATTTTTACAGTGACTGTTGTTTCTTATTTCTATGTGAGAACTTTCCTATTTAAAAGAATCATTGAAGTACACAGAGGACTTATCCTGTTAGTATGAGCCCAAGGAAGTGTACCTTAGATGGGCACAGGAAACTGAGAGGATAGGTTAGGAAATGCTAAGCTGGCCCAACTAAGTACTTGGACCTATTTAGAGATATCTCTAGCTATTACTTTGTCTGAGATCAAATCTAGATGACATATTTACCATAAATGCTTAGGATAGATTGTTTCCAGCTCACCCACTTTAAAATTCTTTAGCAATCTCATGAACCAATATATTGGGTCATCAAGAAAGCCATGACACATTTTTGCATAGAAAAACACTTCATGACTTTCTCAATGACCTAATGATTCTAGCCCTTCTCAACAAGTGTTTCCTCTCTTTGTACAGAAAGGCAGAATTCTTTTTTCAGAAGTTTGGCACCCTCATCCTTATATCCCATTCTGATTTTTATTTTTAAATTTGTTTTTATTTTATTCACAATAGAGAACACGTACCCATGTACACATGAGAGAGAGAAAGAGAGAGAAAAGCACCCTTGACAGGGTCACATCATGCCACATCCCCATTCCCCAGACTTCCAGTTCATCTGGATATTGGGCACATATACATGCACACACCTAGTGTGTTTGCAAGCCAACCCATATCTGAACCCTCAGTTGACCACATAGCTTCCAACACTGCAGATTAGTTTGCCACCAACTAAGCCACCAGGCTGAGCCAACCACCCAGTGTTCATAGCCCAACCTAATTAAGTTGTTTTAGGATTAACAGACATTCCTAACCCTCCAAAACTTTGAAACTTTCTAGCAATGCAGTGGGATAGGCAGTTGATTATTTCCTATACACATGTAACCATCATGGAGACTTTCATGCAATGGCAATTGGACATTGCACCCTCTCCCCCCAACACACACCTATAGCTAGGCCACTGAGTCCTGCATTACACTACATCAAATTAGTCATTGGTCATTTGATAAAGGAGTGCTTCAGGTTGCTTAGGCACACTGTAGAAGAGATCCTAAGTTATATCACCAAACTAAACATTTTTGACAGTAAAATTGGCCACATTAAAAATTATGGTTGGGGAACCAGCAGTTAGCGTAATGGCTATGTCGCTGGACTCCCACGTAGTCTACCACAGTTCGCATCTGGACCCGGTGGCTTAAAACTCACGCCGGGCGCGTGTGTGTGCATGCCTAAGATCCCGAGAGGAGAGTGGAGGAGAAGGGATTGCGGCGTGACCATCCCCTCTGGGGGGTGATTTCTCGCTTTCTGTCTCTATGTCTCTCTCTCTCTGTCTGGCGAGCGCATGCGCCCTAGAGCAAAAACCTCTCCAAAAAAAAAAATTGTGGTTGGACAGCTAGCATAATTTGTGGTCAGTGGTATTTTAACCAGGATTTCTTCCACTCTTTACCTATCCCCACAGCACAATTGTTCTACCAGGGCTAGGCATGTTATGCAAACCCACAACTTCACCATTGAAAGGGGCTTATTTGATGGAATAGAACATTGAACAACCCCATTCTCGTAGATGTCAAAACAGTAGCAGTTTCAGTGGCAAACAAATGGGGAGGGCAAACATATCTATCTAGAGGTTGCAGTTCAGTGTGACTCAGGCAATAGAGTGGCTGATGAGTCAGAATTTTAACAGAGAGAATGGGAAAATGACTCTTTTCCATAGTGTGCCTTGATAAGCCTGATGGTCTGGGAGGCAACGCATACACTACAGGTAAGACCAGTGGGTCCAAGAGATCCACATGTCCCAGATGACTCTTAAGTTCCTAGGCTCCCAGAGAGGAGGTAAGAGAGAACCATTGGAAAGTGAATGTGATGACAGATTCGTAAACTACTTGAACTTCGAGTGCCATTTCCCACTCACGTACATACCCATCCACGAGGAGTAGCTTTTTGGCCTGTAGTATTTGAGTGCAGCCTCTGACCTATTACTGGTTGATATGTAAGCAGTGCTGACTGACACAAGTGTAATTTCTTGCTAAGAAATGAAAATAACTATTTCAAAACTTGAGCAGAGACATCAACAGTTGCACAGCATGAGGGAGAAAGACTCCAGAGTTAGATAAGGTAGATTCTAAGCAAACAAGCAGCAATAACAGCAGCAACTCTCGGGGGAATAATAAGAAGCCAGAGTTGCTATAATATACAGTAGACCCCCCTTTATCCATAGGGCATATGCTCCAAGAACCTCAGGTGATGCCTATAATTATGGATAGTACCAAATTCTTTTGCATATACTGTTTTCTTCCAATACATACATACCTATAATAAGATTTAATTTACAAATTAGTTGTAATAGGTGATTAACAAACAAGAAAACCCTTTACAACTTCTCTTTGGCATATCTGAGTTGCCAGCATTACTACACTTTAGATGGGGTCATCATTAAGTAAAATAAGGACTAATTGAACACAAGGACAGTGATACTGTGATAATCAGTCTGATAGCAGAGAGAAAGCTACTGTCTTACTAATGAGAGGGTAGCTTAGTCAGCGTGGAGACACCAGAGAAAGGAAAGATTCATGTGAAATGGAGTAGGATGGCCTGAAATTTCATCGTGTTACTCAGAATGGTGCATAATTTGGGAACTAGGTGGTGGCACAGTGGTAACACAATGCAAGTGTGTGTTATGCAAGGGTGACCTATATGAGAAGGTTCTGGGTTTGTGTCTGGAGACCTCCCTGAATATGCCAGACACAAGTATGGGTTAAGAATTTTATATCCAAGGCTGACCTAGTAGTGTAGTGGGAAAGGATGCCAGATCTCACATGGCCAAGTGTGATTTGAATCACCACTCCAACAGCTTGAAAAGCGTACCAGGCATATGTGCATGTTTTCCCAAAATCTTTACAGAATGGTGAAATGGAAGAAAAGGGATTGCATGTAACCATGTCCCCAGGGACATGAGGGTGCTTTCTGCTTTTCACCCTCTCCATCTCTGTGTCTTCAGTGAGTGCAGATACCCTCTGGCAATTAATTTATTTTTTAATATCCAAGGAAACTGTTCTTCAAAAATGTAGATAAAATTAAAACAACAAAGGCAATTTATTGTTGGCAGACCTGCCTAACAAGAAATGCTGAAGGAAATCAGTTAGGCTGAAAGAAAGAGTAACTACGATCCACCTGATGATATGAAAATACCTGAAAGTATAATTATGTAGATAAATATAGATAAATTTCAAATACAAGGAATCCTCAAAAACGTTGATGGAAAATGTGTATTCTGATAAAACTATGTAAGATTTTTTAAAATTTTGCATCAAAATAAACTTATCCTTTAATTTAATATTTTCCACATACTTTTGAGGTTCCCTCTTATATATGACTAAACTAAACTCAAAAAGAAGGTAGAAAATAATAAAGAGCAGAAATAAATGAAATAGAAAACAAGAAAATAACATAGAATAATCAATGAAACCAAAAGTTTGTTTTTTTAAAAGATCAACAAAATTGATATGTCATTTGCTAGATTAATCAAGGTAAAAGGAGAGAAAACGAAAGATGATCAAAATTAGGAATGAAAGAGTGAACACTCAACTACCACCAACCCAGTAGAAACTGAAAGGATTAAAAAGTACTACTATGAACAAATAAATCCCAAGCAATTAGACAATTTAGATAATGTGGTCTGACTTAGAAATGCACAAACTACCTAAACTGACTCAGGAATAAATAGAAAATGTGAATATTCCTCTAATAGTTAAAAGATAAAATTTATAATAAAAAGAGAAACCCTAGTTGTAAACGGCTTCACTGGTGAGTTCTATTAAATACTTAAAGAAGACATAATGCCAATATTTCACAAACTTTTCCAGGAAATATAGGAAGAGCATTTTTCAATTTTTTCTATGAGGATAGTACTGCGAGACTAAATCCAGACAAAGATACCACAAGGAATGAAAACTGCAGACCCTTATACCTCATGCATATTGGCACCAGAACTTTTAGCAAAATATTCACAAACCAAAGACACCAATATGGAAAATATTATAAACCTTTACTAAGTAGGGTTTGTCCCAGAAATGTAAAGTTGACTTAACATCCAATAATCAATTAATGTAGTACACTATAAAAAATTGACCATCTCAATAGATGCCTAAAAACATTTGAGAAAAATCCAATAATCATTTGTGATAGAAAGTTCTGACAAACTGGTAATAGAAGGAAAATTCTGTAACCTCATAAAGGTCATTTACGTAACACCTCCCATGTGGCTTCAGCCTGCCGAGTAACAGTGTGTGCCAGCATGCAAGACCATAGCCGGGCCTGGCCGCTCTCTCTTGAGGTGAGAGGACACCCAACTTGTTCTCCTCCTTTTTTTCTTTTTCTTTTCCACCTAATCCTGGAGAAGTAAGGCATGGCCTGGATCCTGCTCCATGCTCCATGTGAGAAAAGGTTGGTTCTTTCCTTTTTATTTCCCCTTTTCTCTAGCATCATAATAATGATGAAAGACAACTCATTTACTCTTAGGATCGGAGAAGAGGCAAGACTGTCAGATCTCATTTCATCTATTCAACATTATACTAGAGTTTCTACTCAAAATAAGAAGAAGGAAAATAAAAGAAAAAGAGAAAAGTGTCAGGAAAAGGATAGAAGAGAGGGAAAGAAAACAGAGAAAGAAGGACAGAACAAAAAAGTCTACAGCATCCAGACTGGAAAAATATAAAGTAAAAATATTTTTATTTGCAAACAATATATTCCTGAGTGTATAAAATTGTAAGTAATGTATGCAAAGATATAGACATGAACTAAAAAGTTCACCAAGTTTATTATATATAAGAACATTAGCAATGAAATTAAGAAAATAGTTGCTGGTGGCAATGTAAAATAGTATAGCCACTTTGTAAAATGTTTTAGAGATTGCTTAAATGTCTAAATAAACTCATCCTTATGACCCACAATTTCAGTTCTAGATATTTACTTGAGAGAAATGAAATTATGCTTCTATACAGACATATATATGCCCACGGCAGCATTAATTGTAGTAGTCAAAAATCAGGAACAAGCTAAATGTCCATCAACTGATGAATGGATAAACATCATGTGGTGCTATATCCATGAAATGGAATACTTTTCATCAACTGAAGGGAATAGACTACTGTGACTTGACACAACATAGATGAATCTCAAACAAATGAAATATGACAGTACCAGCAGTTAGTGTAATGGCTATGTCGCTGGACTCCCACGTAGTCAACTGCGGTTCGCATCCCGGACCCAGTGGCTTTAACTCACGCCAGGCGTATGTGCGTGCGCGCCCAAGATCCCGAGAGGAGAATGGAGGAGAAGGGATTGTGGTGTGACCATCCCCCCTGGGGGGTGATTTTTCGCTTTCTATCTCTCTGTCTCTTTCTGTCTGTCTGGCGAGTGCACGCACCCTATAGCAAAAACCTCTCAAAAGAAAAAAAAAAAAAAAAAAAAAGAAAGAAAGAAATTAAATATGAGGGCCAGCAGGTGGCACGGTGATCAAGGTGCTAGACTCCCACATGGCTGATTGTGTTTGAATCCCAGGCCTGGCAGCTTGAAAATCATGCCAGACATATTTGCATGCATGCCTAGCATCCCAGGATGAGACTGGAGGAGAAGAAATGGCATTGTGGCATCCACTCTGGGGGTGGAGGGGGAGGGTGATTTTTCACGTTCCTCTCTGTCTCTCTCTGGCAAGCACATATATCCTATGGCAAAAATTGAAAAAATAATAATAATTTAAAAAAAAATATGGTAAGTGAAATGAGCCACACAAAAGAGACCACAAATTGTATAATTGTATTTATGTGAAATGTCCAATGAAGGCAAAATTTAAGAGACAGAAAACAGATTAGTTATCTGGGCCTAGGGGTAAAGGTGGGGATTGAATTCCTAAGGACATAAGGATCTTTTGGGGGTGACTAAAATGTTCTAAAATAGGATCATGGTTATGGTTATGCAACCCTAAATTTGCTCAAAATCATTGAGCTGTATACTTAACAGGGGTGAATTATATATTCTGTAAATTATCCCTCAATAAACTTAGAAAATGGAATCATGCTTATTAAAACTAAAAGAAGTGTAGAGTAACCTAGTGGACACCACTTCAACCAGTGACCAAGGTTAATATCCCCAGTGATAAGTCATGTTGATATCATGTGCTCCCTTATGTTATAAGAAGGGCACTTCAGCTCTTTTGAATTCTTCTGTAAAACTCATAATTCTAATTTATGAGCAGAAACCAAACAATCTTAACTGAAGAACATTCCACAGAATATCTGACAATCACTCTTCAAAAGATCTAAGATATTATTTTTCTTTTTCTTAAGATCTAAGATCTTGAAAAACAAGGAAAAAACTGAGAAATTCTCAGATTGAAGGAGACGAAGGAGACATAGCTATTAAATGCATGTGGTATTCTAGGTTGGATTTTTTAAACAGAAAAGGTAACAGTGGAAAAACTAGTGAATAATGTATGTAGTTTAGTTAATAGTGTTATATCAGTCTTAATTTCTTAGTTTTAACCAATTTATCATAATTATATAAGATATTAACATTAGAAAAAGCTAGTGAAGAAAATATGGGAACTCTCTGTACTATCTTTGTACCTTTTCCACACATATAAAATTGTTCCAAAGTAAAGTTAAAATTTTTAAAAGGAATGGGAAATTTATGGATTAAAGGAGAATTAGCATTCAAATGCATTATGTGGATCTTGTTTAGACCCTGATTCAAACTTACCAGCTGTAAAACAATAAAAAAGAAGCACATTTAAAAGTCAATAATTTGAAATAGGACTATTAATTAATACTATTTTAAAAATTACTATTTGAGACCAGCAGATGGCATAATGATTATATTGCTGGACTTCCACATGGTCGACTGCGGCTCGAGTCCCGGACCTGGAGAGTTGAAACTCACGCCACACATGTGTGCATGCATGCCCAATATCCTGAGAGGAGAATGGAGGGGAAAGTATTGTGGTGTGGCCATCCCTTCTGGTGGGCTGACTTCTCACTGTCTTTCTGTCTCTCAGCGCACATACCCTATAGCAAAAAAATCTCTCTTAAAAAAATTGCTATTATTTTTTATGTGAGATATTAGTTATGTTTTTAAAAAGTCATTATTCTTTAGTAATACATAGCAGCACACCCATAAATACAAAATATGAAATAATATATCTGGGATTGTCTTTGAAAGATCTGGTGGTGGATTGGCTTTGCGCTCTAGTAGTTAAGTGAACCAGCTCCTACATGGCCCACCACGTTTCAAGTCCTGACCCTAGCAGCTTCAAAAACATGACAGTCACATGGGCATGTGTGCCCAAAATCCTGACAAGATGGAGAAATGGAAGAGAATGGATGATGGCATCGCTACATCCCATTGGGAGAGGTGATTTTTTTCCTCTCCCCTTTTCTTTCTCTATCTCTCTATCTCTCTCATGCTGGCCAGCACATATTCCTTTTGGCAAAAAATTAAAAACAAACAAACAAAAGTAAATAAAAGAAATAATCTGTTAGAAGAAAAACTGGATAAGTGTACACAGATGGAAAAAGAAAAAAAAACCCGACTATGGGTGATAGTTACATGGGAGTTTATTTTACTATATGTTTGAAATTTTGCATAATAACACGTTTTTAAAAGGGGAAGAGAAGGACTTCAGATTTGGTGTAGAATCAGGGCTAAATTGTCTGGGCAGTGCTAAGAGCAATGCCTGCATTCACATAGACCTCTAAGCTGGAATGCTTTGTGGTTCTTTCCTTGAAGCTCTGTGAACTGGTGATATCTAAAACTCCTCTTTGTGTAAGGAGTTTAAAAAGTAAAGTTTGGTCAGAAGCAGCTCTTTGTTCTGGGACCAGCAGTTAGCTGGATTCCCATGTAGTTGACCACGGTTCAAGTCCCGGACCCGGTGACTTAAACTCATGCCGGGCGCGTGTGCGTGCATGCCCAAGACCCCAAG
Source organism: Tupaia tana (assembly GCA_026018925.1). Taxonomy (NCBI): domain Eukaryota; kingdom Metazoa; phylum Chordata; class Mammalia; order Scandentia; family Tupaiidae; genus Tupaia; species Tupaia tana. Next base: position 17,439,333 of record JAKSZU010000020.1, on the reverse strand, counting down.
AGGAGAATGAAGGAGAAGGGATTGCGGCCTGGCCATCCTCCCTGGGGGGTGATTTCTCGCTTTCTGTCTCTCTGTCTCTCTCTGTCTGTCGAGCGCACGTGCCCTATAGCAAAAGCCTCTCCAAAAAATAAAAAAGCAACTCTTTGTTCTTAGACAATTTTAAGACATATTTTCTCTCCACCTCTCAGTTTTTATTTTTGTTTTTGTTTTTAATTGATTTGGGGTTTTTCTTTGTGGCTATCTTACTTATAGGATAGTTTACTGTAATATAATGCATTTGCTGCTTTTCTGGAAAACCATTCAGAATCTTTATCTGGTGCAAAATATACAGCTTCTTTGCTGAAAAGGTCTCTGCCAAGAGAAGCAGTCATCAGGGCTGTGTAATTTGCATTGATTACTAAGCTGTTTCTCAGTGCTTCATTGGATGTTGACTGTAATCTATAATGTCTTACATAGTTTTGTCCTGATTTAGAAAGTCTGACTTTGGTTGTCAATTTTAATAATGACTCAGATTGATCTGTGTGACTTCAAAAAAATTTTTAACAGGCTTTAGTACCTGAAATGTCAGGAGCAAGTTATTCTTATTGATGACGCATACTTTTTAAAATTTGCTGTATTAAAGATGGGTTCAATGTACAGCTGTGAACTTGGGAAGGAAGGAGAAAAACAAACAAACAAACAAACAAACAAACAAAAGAAGTTAAAAAGTGGAGCATGGTGCCAAAAATAAGATCCTGGTCCTAACTTTGTGCTCCTTTGCCTCATACCACATGTCCTCACAGTATCTCATTTCTTGATTACCAGTCTCCTGAACAATTTCTACTCAGTACATAACTCTACATAGTGACAGAGTTAATTATTTGTTCAGAAGGCTGATATGAAGAAGAGCAACATTCATATCAAACTGGTTCCACTTCCAGGTCCATCTTTGGGCCAAGATACGTAGTCGCCAACAGTGAGCTGGCGACTGTGTTTTTTGAGTCCTGGCGCAAATTAAGATCCATCTGTTTTGCCCAGCCGTTTGCCTGAGTGCCACAAAATGGTCCTGTTATTAGTCTTATGTATGGTCCTGTGTAAGGTTAGGTATAATGTAAACAAACTTCAGTACTCCTCGCGATGAATACAGCATGGGAATTAAAAGTGATGGTGTTGGTAGTAGTATGTGATGTTACGTCTCTATTTTCTCAATTGCTCTGTTTTCTTTGGATTGGGAAACAGACATTTAAGAATGAGTTTGTCATCTGGAAGGATAGTCGTGACCAAGTTTCCCTCAACAGGATACAATATGTTATTTTTGAGCTTCATTACCTTCACCAAGGCAAAAAATAATAATACTAAAAAGAGAGAGAGAAAGAAAGAAGGAAGAAAGCGAAAGTAGGGAAGAACCAGAAAAGGAGAAAAAAGCTAAAGAGGAGACGAGGGAATGACATGAGGGGAATGGGAAAATATAACTTAGTAGACTGACTATTCATAGAATTGGCTTTATTATTTTAAACTGATAGTTCACTCAACATCTGGTGAATTGAGGGAAAGGAAATTCGACTGAACTAAACTGCTATTGTCAGTTAAATATACGTTATTTACGTATTCAGCTTTGCTTCTATTATTGTTACTTGTCTGAACCTAGGCAGTGAGTACGTTTTACTAACCAAATTTCATTGATGAGTAGAACAATACTAGTTGGTGATTCAGATTTATCTAAAGGTAGACATTTTTTATATTTCTGAATCATTAATTAGAAATCATTGTTATTCAACATATTTATATTATATTCTGTGCAATTTCTGAGCACAAGTTATTTTTGTCAGTTTCTTTTATGAATGTTTTGTTGCCTTATAAGGAAATATGTGCACTCCCTTCTCATTCAGTTGTTCTCGGTGACGCCTCCATAATTTTTTATTTTACTGGTGCATTTTTAGTCATAATTCAGGCATGTGAGAAGCAGGGGAAAAGTTTAGTAAGTAAATGTCAATGATTTAAAAAAAATTAAGCCCATTCATGGGTGAATTTAGTGTACATTGGAGCAAGTTTGCACTTAAAATATATGTATATTGAAAGAGACACATCACCCACAATATTACTTCATACCTCTCAAGATAAAAGAGAACAGGATTCATAAGTGAGAACTAGATGCATGTTCTAATAATAGGTGCAATTTCAAGGGTGATTTATGATTATACTCTCATATGTGATATATTAAAATGTTACTTTGCACTAATGTGAAGTTAGACACAAACAACATTCACTGCTTCAAAAATATAAAAAATGTACTACTATGCTGTAAAGTATAGAAAGATAATTATATTGTATCCATTTTATATTTAAATACTAATTTTTTCTAACTCCTATCATATCACTCACTTATTTGAAGATAAAAATAGGGATGACTTAATTTTGTGCATGTTTTAGTAAAAAAAAAATCTATTATTTTAGCTATAGATCAATTTTGTTTGAAGAAAGAAAGGATTAAGAAAAAGAGTAGGATGTTTTAAGTCTGAATATTTATTACATACTTGGAGATCTTCATGGCTGGGCCCTTAATTTGAAGATTAAAAATACATATTAAAAGCTAAGTAATGTGGATGTAGTCATTTAAACCAGGAAGTCTGGTTCAAACCCTGATGGTCTTCTCATGCTGCTTCAGACGGTAGAGGCTGCATGTGATAAGATGTTCAATACGATGTGAAATGGGGCACAGTAAACCCATAATACATTGCAGTGGCCATTTTATATTGCTAAATGTCTTCATTTCCCTCTACTTGACCATCTGTCCCACCACCTATTTAGCCATTTGAAAGTAATGTATCAAGGAATTGTTTCAGTTCTATTTGTCATTACTTCCCTTCAGAATTTGTATTCAGATCCATAGATTTTCTTCTTATTCTTTGAACTTAATATTTCATGTAATCTTTAGGGTATGAAATTCTTGTTTAGGAGTTTTTCTAAAATCTGATAGAATACAGCTAAAATTCAAAAACACTGAGTTTTTAGTCATATCATTATGAAGTCCTTAACATGGAGATGTATTTTGTTTTTCAGAATTGCTTTTTTCTCTTTAGATCTTTTCCTTTTCATTAAAAAACTACTCTGGGAAGGTTTTTGCCCCCCTTAACAGGAAAAAAAAAAAGCCACGCTTGACTGATAATGCATTGCTTTGGATGGTGAAACATTATGAAAGTTTAATTTTTAATTAAATCTGAAATACCAATTATAACTGAAAGAGATTTTAACCTGTTTCTTTTCAGACTGCCTGAAGTTACATTTAGAGACTGAAATCACTGCACCTTAAAAACAAAAGATTGAGCTGCACTGTATTCCTGTAAGTAGAAGCTTCCTGTACCTTCCTCTGTGCTTCGGTGACCAACCCCAAAGGGGACAAAAACATTGGTAACATAGTAACCAAATATGAGTAAAAATTTGAATGCCCCTGAACAAAGACATGTTTAAATGATTTTCTTCTAGGAAAAAAAAAAGAAAGGAAGAAAGTTGTTGGGCTCAATATTCAGTATGTCTTTTTTATCCAACCTAAATTGTGAATCCTTTCTTTTGGGTGGTTTGAATTTCATTAGGGAGGGTGTCACCCACTGTGCATCAGCACAGTGACATACACCCTATCTAGAAAGATTCTTGCATTTTTGTACCAGTCTCACTAAGGGTAAAAAAAGATTTCTTATGGAATCAAAGTAGATTCCATTTTCCTTTGTGATGTCATTAGAAATGCTTAGCCTTTGTGTCAATGGAAATGTAGAGAAAGAAAGTTCATGATGACATCACAAGATTCTGTTGCCTGAGGACTCTGGGCAAAACTAAGTAAAATGCATAATTCCCTTGTGTGCGTGTGTTCCCCATTCTGCTACGATGCAGTCAAAATAGCACATCTTATGTCTTCCCGTGAGCTACAAGGCTGTCTCTCAGAGCCCCATTGTTCCATAAATGCATGTCAGAGTCTACCACAGTCTGGTCTACCCTTATTTAGCTGCTGTTTTGTCAATGTACTTGGAAGAACAATTAACATTTGGGATTTCAATGTCTGAATAACAGGCAGTGAATAGAACCCAAGCATATAAAAGATTCAGACGCCCAGGGTAAGAAAAACAGAAGCTTATAGTTGGTAAAGGAAAAAAGAAAAGCATTTTAATGCTGCACGCAAAAAGGTTGTGAAGTAGTACAAAGAAAGTCAATCTGGCTTTTTTCCCCTTTAATTTTAGATCAAAATGTACATTTTGGTAATGAAATCCAGGAGCTCATGATGTCTTCCAAAGTTTTACAGTTTTAATGTATTGCATGGTCTTTTGCTGGAGAGTCTTAAAACATTTAACCTTCCATTGTTGGAATGCCAGATGCAGGTGTGTACTGCATCATGCTTTTCAGAGCGGCAGTCCCTGTCCAACAGAATACACTAAAGGTGATTCAGACAATTTCTGCCATTTTCACTCCGGTTCACTGCACTCTTTCATTATTGATTATAGTTCTTGTATGTTGACACTAGACAGTCCTGAAGTTGTTTAAATGTCTCTGCCTATTGTCTGAATTTCTGCTAAGTCTTTTTTTTTTTTCTTTTTTTTGAGAGAGAGAGAGAGAGAGAGAGAGAGAGAGAGAGAGAGAGAGATGATACAGGGAAAGAGCAGGATCACTTCACTGTCAGGGTATTTGGTCAAATGAAAAGAACTTTGGCAGCTTATGTATGTTGCCAACTGAGCCTAGTGCCTGGCTGCTCTGAGGGAATAAATGATAGTTATTGTTATTTTCTTCATAAATATTCCATTCAAACCCCAGAAAGTAAGGTTTCTTAGATGAAAGACTCATTCATAGTTTTACCCCCAGTGCTTAGCACAACAATAGATAATCACAAAATATCAATTGCTGTTGTTATTAGCACAATTACAAAATTTCAAAAGTCAGAAATTTACAATTCATTCTGTCAGCGAATATTTATTGTAAAGAGGGATGGAATAAAGTTTTTGATAGTAAGGAATTTGCCAAAGACATACCTTCTGTTCATCATGTCATGCAAGACATCAATCATTTACTTCACTGGCTTCACACTTTCTCCCCCTGAAAATAATAAGTTCATTTACACTACATCATCTTTGACTGTGAAATGGTCTTCAGTAGTTTCCCATTTAAAATATATGTCTTAAATTCCATACACTGGTTTTTGACTTCAAAGATAAATCTACAAACTTGCCTCCAGAGTAGACAATGCTCTGCCACCTTAATTTGTCTTATTACCATGCAGTGGGTTGTACTTCAAGGAAAAAGAGCAAGTGGTTCAATAGGCATTGGGTCAGGAAGCCAGAGATTTGGAAAATTACCATTAGCAGAATCTACTACTAGTCCAAAGAAAGTTTGGACAAGAGTTACTCAACATTGCTAAGAATAATATTCATTAGAAATCAGAAGTATTTGACCCTTTCTAAGTTTAGTCTCCTGTTTTCTTTATTGTTGTCATTGTTTTTGCATAAAGTTCTCTGTCTTTCCTCCCCACCACAACTTTTTAAAGTTTACTTCCACAATGGTTCTCTTCATTTTTATTAAATCAGCTTCTGGTGATGCAAACTAAAGCTCTCATAAAACTTGGCCTCTGAGGCGAAGCTAAAATGATAATAGTTAAGCTTAGTGAACTGTACTGTTACTATGTAGAATAACATTTAAGGACATCAGAGAACCTCATAAAAACATTTCACGTTTTTGAAGATTAAAAAATTGTGGTGAAAGGCTTTATATATATATATATATATATATATATATATATATATATATATATGTGTATATATATATATGTGTGTGTGTGTGTGTGTGTGTATGTGTGTGTGTGTGATATATATAGAGATCTATATCTATATAGATATAGATATCTATATCTATATCTATATCTATATCTATATCTATATAGATATATATAGAGAGAGGCAAATATATTTGCCTCTATACAACTCATTACACAACCAAAGGTATGATATAAAAATGTATGGGAAAAATTACAACAATTAATGAAAACACTCTTTACATGTAAATTTTGGACTCCTTGGTGGAGGGGACTACAATTTGCTAGGTGTCAAAAAATAAGCCTAAGGCAATTCATTTTTCAGGAAACACTGGTAAGACCCAGAGTGCAAAGGAAAGAGTGAAGGCTTGAGTTCTAAATTTGGGACTGCTCACATGTATCTCAGGATGATTTTGGTGGTAGTCAACGAGACCTGTGCAACTTATAGACTCTACTCTGGGCCTCAATTTCCTTATTTCAAAATGGGGTGATTTGACTTGTATTTCTTATATCCTTTCCATCTGTAATATTTGGCGATGCTCTTAAAAGCCTTTCACCTCTATATTCGTAATCATCGTAACTTACATTTTGACTTTGTAAATATAATTATATATATTATGTATGATGCATTAAATTGCGCTCTTTCTCTCTATATATATATCCATATATATAGAGAGAGACTTATGATGATTTACAAAGTAGAAGACCATTAGAAACTTCAGTAGTTTAATTGGGCTTACAGGCATGGTGAAACCAGTAATCTGAACAGAACAATTGTGACATGGAATTCAGACTTCCCAAGAGTGTGCATCATGCATGGTGTCAGAATGTCACTGTTGGCAGGGGTCATTTCCATCAGAGAGAAGTTTTCAGGGTCTGAAAAAAATGAAATAAATGTTAATAATTTAAAATGATTGACTTGCCCTGGTAATTTATTTCACGTTGCCTTTATTGGATCTTGTCATTTAGCAGTCTAAACAGGCCTGGGTATAAACTTCTCTATTATTTTACTCAACACTAGGTCCTGAACACATCTTGGTTTCTTCATCAAACTTGTTTTACACCATCCAGGTCTTCCCTCTTCCCACCATAAAAGTTACTGTGTACAAAAAGAGAATGGCCTAAGTCTGTGCCACAAATACAAAGATTGTTCTTCCCTTAAAACTTTCCACTATGGGAGTCAGCAGGTGGCATAGTAGTTAAGGTGCTGGACTCCCACATGATCAACTGCAGTTTGAGTCCCAGACCTAGCTAGCTGCTTGAAAATCACACTGGGCACATGTGTGTACATGCCCAACATCCTAAGAAAGGAATGGAGGAGAAAGGATTGTGGTTTGGCTATCCCCCTGGGGAGTGATTTCTCACTTTCTCTCTCACTTTTTCTTTCTGTCTGTCTTTGGAGAGCTCATACACCCTATGGCAAAAACCTAAAAACAACAACAACAAAAAAACTATATAAACTTTGACATAAAAAGAAGGGGAAAATGAAGCTTTGGGATGCCAGAACAGAGTCCTAAATGTAGGTGCTCAACAGATTTCTGTAACTTCTCTCTGTTCTCTATAATATTGAATTAATATTTATTCTATGCTTCTTATGAATAAAACATCCTATCAGAACACATAGATAAATAATACTCCTTTCCTATTATTAAGGAGTTCATAATCTAATTAGAGAATAGCAATATCTTTTTTTTTTTTTTTAAGACAAGACTTTATATAGCTATAGCAGAAGAAGCAAATGGTTACCATTTCTTTTAGGCCATCAAGGAATATTGCAAAATAAACAAGAAACCTGTGTAGAGGGCATAATAAATGGAAGCTAAGAGAACAGTGAGTAGTAATGGTATGACTTGAGTGTAGGATGCACACTAGAGCCAGTAATTAAAAAGGAGGAAATGGAAGAGAACCAGAATGTATCAGAGGATTCGTTTTTGAAAGTGTGGGTTGCAACCCATTAGTCGGTTATGAAGTCAGTTTAGAAGATCACATAACATAGAATCAAAGGAAAATAAATATTAAAAAGTACATCACATTTTTATGAGACTGTGTTGCAGAAAAATATTTCTTATTGAGAATTATGCCCAAAATATAAAAGCCACTTTAAAGATGATGATCTTTTAAATACTCAACTCATACAATCCCAATTAAGGGATTACTTTCTTTTTTACATATATGGGAAAGTGGAGGGATTAAGCAGTTTGTCCCAGATCATACCACCAGGAAATACTAGAGAGACGGTGTGAACATGCCTGTCCAACTCCACATTCTTACTCATCCTGTGGCTTGACATTGCTTCTACGATTGAATCACTTCAATTATTTCACTATTGGTAACTCACAAATATGTGTCTCTATTTCTAATATGTCTCTGAAACTCCAATTCTGTATTTTCTAGTCTCCTTATTTAAATTTTTTCTAAAAGAATCATGTATTGGGACTAGCAGATGGTGTAATGGTTACATTGCTGGACTCTCACATAGTCGAGCGCAATTTGAGGCCCAGACCCAGCAGCCTAAACCACATGCTGGGCACATTTGCTTGCTTGTGTGACCAAAATCCCAAGTGGAAAGGGAGGAGGAGGGATTGCGGTGTGGCCATCCCCTCTGGGAGGTGATTTATTGCTTTCTGTCTCTGATGAGCACATGCGCTCCATAGCAAAAATCTCTAAAAGAAAAAAAAATCATTTATTTAATTTTATCACTTATTTTAATTTGCTATAGGGCATGTGCACTCACAAGAAAGAAATAGGAAGAGAGAGGAAGAGAGAAAGAGAAAAAGTGAAAAAGCAAGCCACCAGGTCTGGGACTTGAACCATGGTCGGCCACATGGGAGTACAATACCTTAAACATCATACCACCTGCTGGGCCCTCCTTATTTAAATCTTAAATTAGAAATTATGTTAGTTTCTCAGAATCACCATATTAAAGTTAAATTTATCCTCCTGGTTAAAAATTACTCCCAGCTATCCTTATTTTCCTCATTCCAATTTTTCAGGACTTACCTTGACTCAAAATATATTATTCTTGCCTCTTCCCCCCTCCTACATGGTCAGTAAGTGACCAAGTCTTTTAATTCTTCATCTTTAATACCTCTATACTAGACAGGCATTCATCTTCTCTTGCCTGCAAAATCTCCTGATTGGGAGAGACAGTGGCAAGGGAGATCAGCTCATCCTAAACACTGCTGTCTTATTAACTTTCCTGAAGCAGGAGCACTAAAATGGTGTTACCTGTGCCTCCAACAAAACTTTCAATAATTCTTCATTGACTACCAAATAATTCCTAACCAATATTCATGACACTCTAAAAATCTAATTCTAATCCCATTTCTGACTGGATCTTTCTCTACCCAGTTTTACATGCAGTCTGCTTAGGGCAAATTTCCCTTACCAACCTTATTCATATTATTTCATATGCAAATTTAACCTATCCTATTCAGTCCACTTCAAATGCTATTAATTCCATGAATTCTTCCTTCCTTGGCCTAGACAGAAAAAATCCACTCTTTCCTACCCACCAAATTCACTATGCACCTGTAGTGGTATTGTAACAACTAGATTTTAGACTGCTAGCCTTCAAAGCTGAGAGAAAATAAACTTCTGTTTTCTTAAGCCTTAGAGTTTGTGGTGGTTTGTCATGGTAACCCTAAGAAAGTATTGACTTGTTGGAAAAGTCATGACACAATCTAGAAAAACAAACAAAAAAAAATGTATCATGACTTTCCTGACAATCCAGTGATACATACCAATATTCATCTATGCTTTTTTGAGACATGAATTAGTTATATATTTTATTATACTACTTATGTGCATTTCTTATTCCCTTAGTAGAAAATAAATTCTTAGGGATCGAGTCCTTATTTAATTAACATTTCTAAGCCCTACAGAATCTACCACAATAGAATCACTAATTCATTTTCAACCATGCTTAATACCAGAAATATAGAAATGATCCACTAAGTTTCACGGAAATTATAGCCTCCTAAGGAAATCAGATTTGAAATAAGTGTGCAAATACTTAGAAAATTATAAATCATGGTTTGTGAAATAAGCTGTCTATGCAAGACAACAACGGATGGTAAAACCAATTATATTGTACCTTGGGTGCTCAGGACAAATTCTCAGAGAAAATGCCATTTGTGTTGAGAGTTGAAAGACAGAAAGGATCAGCCAGATGAGGAATTTGAGTGGGAGCATTGGAAGGAAGAGAGCTCTAGATTGAAGAAATAACATGTATGAAGCCCTGTATTCAAACGCAATGCCTTGAATATATTCTCTGTATATTAAAGGAACTAAATATTAATTGAAAGGTAGTTCAAGAATAGAATAAGATCAAAATAATTTAAAGGTAAATTGTATGCACAAGCTCATGGAATCCATAAACATATTTGAATCTCAACAAAGGTTTATTTCTGAGTGTGAGGAGAGCTTGTACTTTTGGAATTGAGGAGTAAGAGTCTGCATAAACAGAGTAGATCTCTGATAACCTTCTAAAATTCGGTTAAGTTAAATTTTTGTTTCCTTTCTAGTTAGTAATTGTTAAATTTCTGTTGTTGGATAATAGATATTTTATTTTGTTTATTTTTAAGTGCTCATGTGATGTAGGAATACATACTAGAAATGTTTTTTATTCCTATAATGTATTTTTAACTGTTAGATTTTAATCTCAGTTTTTCATTTTAGTGTATTTTATCATGTGTCCTGACCTAAAAGCCTTGAGGCATAGAAAAGCATAAAAAAGAATCATCACTATTCTCATTATTACTATCTACAACATTACTAAATTTCTAGATCGAAAAACAAACTGAATGTTACTAAACCAGAACAGTGACATCGGTTTGTTTGCAAGTGATGGAAATTATTCCCTTTGCAGTTAAAGAAAAAATAGAGTAGAGGGAATGTAGAAATTGAAGCATAGAGGAGTAGATTAGGCTCTAAAAAAATGAGAATGTATCTGCTGTAACTTAGTAAAGAGACATTAGAACAAGAAAATATTATAGTGACAAAGAACCCTAGGAATTATTTATTCCAGCCTCATTTTTGAGATGAGCAAAATTCATGCCTAAAATTCCTATCCAAGTAATATTGCTAAATAATTAATGGTAGGGCTGGGGCTCAATTCTCAAGAGCTGAATTACCACAGCCAAATCAGCTAATATGTGATCAAAGCCCTACCATATCCCTTTCAAGATCCTAGATAGAAAAAGGAATATTATGTACAGGAGATGAGTCTACATACAAGTTTTAATTAATAAAAAGGATGCACAACATATATTACTCACAGTCTGTTTACTTACCATGCCAGATGCTTTATAAAAGATGTCTCTAATCCTTGCACACTCAGCAACTGTTCAGAAAAATAGGAACCATTTCCATTTTATAATGAAAAAACTGAGCCTTGAAAAGATGACATAGCACCCAAGATTGCAATGCCAGCAGGTGAGTTCGTATTGCTACCAGACCTTACTAATTCAAACTCCATGCTGTCTCTTGCTTGGTGTTTTTATCTACTGCATATTGTTGCTGCCTTAGTTCACTCATACAATCACAGAGGTCCTTAGTTCACTAATAGATCAATTGTCTGAAACACTGAAGAAAGTTAGAAAGGCTAGACATAAAGTTAAATTTAGCAATTACCCACCCTCTCTGCGTAAAGCTCTTTACATTTAATTCTCACAATATTGCTTTAAACAAGTTGTAATCCTTAGTTTTCAGCTTTGAAAGCTAAGGCTCAGTGACATTAAATTGTCTCAAATATTTTAGTAAAAACCTGAGCCAATATTCCAACACTGAACTGTTTGACCTCAAGTGTTCTTTCCATTGTTCTGCCCACCTGCAAGTCTGCTCTGGATGCTGTTGATAGTTTTCTGTGGTCCGAACACCCCAGCTCCTTGTCTGGCAAAATAGAATTGTAATACATACTCTCACACTCATCCCAAGAACAAAGACAGTATGTTGAGAGGTCCCTTTTACAACTAAATTCTTTCATCTTATCTAGAAATAAATAAAACTTCTTCTGTGCATTTCTTTGAGATATGAGGAGCTAGGAAGATTGATCAAATCCATGGTTCTAGTCTCATCTGTGCATCTTCTTAACTCACAGTATGTCTGTGCTGAACATCTCAGTAATATCACAGATCATGGGGCTACTAAAATCAAACTAAAGAACACCTTTGAAGAGAGAGAAGAAGAAGTTGAATGCTTTTAAATTAGGGTTTGATAGACATTTTCGTTCTCAAGGCTAACTTAATCAAAGCCTATGGTATGATTAGAGGTAAAGGTCTATGAAAAGTGCTCATCCTTACTGCTGCAATAAAAATGCAAATCTTTGAGAACCCAAATGTACTTCTAAATTGCTAGCTTGTGTACTAATGACCACTGGAGATGACATTAGAAGACGACATTAGAAGTGAACTCCTTGGTAAAACAGGACTGAGAAAGGTAAAGAGGTTCAAAACACTTGCTGATGATAGTCCCACTGTAAACATGATCCTAAATCTCCTTCCATGTGTCTTCAGCAGCTGCGAATGAATACCCTGTTTCTGAGGAGATCATTTTCTATTATTGACACTCTTGAATAACTATTCTGAAACCAATCCTCACTGTAGAATAATAGGCTGAGTGTAGGAATGTACTGTGAGATCTCTCGCTTTACATTATGATTTTATGGTAATTGGAAGTAATGCTATCTCTTAGGGTTCTGGAATTATTTTCCTCCTTGCTTCTTGAATGTGTCTTTAAAGTCAGTCTGTGTGAAAACCCTTAACAGTCCATTCAAGTCTTCTAAAGTACCCAGTTACAGAATCCTGCCTGCTTAGCAGAAGGGACTTTGTTCTTTGGCTCAGCCTTGTTTTTTGCAATATGTTGCTAGTAGCCTCAAATAAGAAAGTGTATTAATACATCATTTGAGTTGCCGGGTCGCCTCAGGAGGACAAAAAAAAAATGTTTTCAATAATCTTATAATATTTTGTTAAAAATCCAATTCTGGTTCAATGTTTTGTTCTCAAAGGAATTTTGAATGAAGAAAAAGCTTTTGTAAGAAGGAGGAAGCTTATCTAATCTCTTCAAGACTGATGAGAAGCAATCAGGAGCCTGTGACTCTTTGAAACAGTAAATTTCTAGGGAATTAGGCACTCAGTTTCTCAGGAACAATAAACAGTGTTACACTTCAGGTTGCAGCACATTGGTTCTAAATGCACCCCTTCATGTATCCCAAAAGGCAATTTGAAAGCACTCTAAGTCAACTGGAAAAACGAGGAGACCATGCTGAACTGTGATTGTTTCAGGGGGTCATGAGACATTGAATACAGAATGAAGATTGGTCCTGCAGTTGGTATTAAATTCTTAGAGTTATAAACCTCTTATAAAATGTCTTCAAGATGCAGAAAAATAAATTGTTTCATGTAAGATAGTAACTGAATATCAGAAGTTTAGATTTGTGATAAGATCTCCAACTCGTTTACATATGTACTAACTTGACCCTATAAAATCTGCTTATCCTTTGCTGCAATTTTACTGAATTGATCTTTTCTTACATGATTTAGGACTTCGTTAAATAATCAGTTATCAGTTTATACATAGCATTGTTACTATTAGCATTCTCTTCTCTAGATTAGGGTGATAGGAATATCCATAAAAGTGGGTCACACATTTAACCCTACATCTGTCTTACCCTCTTCTAACACTGGAAACTGCAAGGGTTCTCATTAGACTGGCTGCTCAATAAGTGAACTTAGACTCATCCCACCTAGAAACATGTCAGTGAAGTTTTATGTACTAGCCCTTTTAGAATATAGAAAAATAGCATGAAAATCTCCAGCTTTTGAATAAAGCTATATGAGGCTGCCTGATTGATGACATAATACTATCTACATGATCATTGAAGTTACCACTAGGGAGGGAGCAAATATAATTGAAAGGAAGGCATATGAGGCTGATTATTGGGTGACTTGACTCAGGCATTGTCAAACAGTTCTGTCTTAAAATCATTTTCCTTATCTATAGGGGACACTTTGCTCTATTTTACAGGCATATTATGAAAAGAAGTCAAATGATATATATGGAGGATTTAAAATTCTATGGAAGAAGGAAGTTCATAAATATCATGTATTACAGCAGAAGTATTAGTAGAAATATAAATCACTTTGTGGTCTCAGGAGTAAGGCTTTATCTGAGCTCTTAGTGATTAAAAATTAGTTTGTTCTAAGTTGCCATATAGAGAAGAACTCTGTTGCTGCTAAGTACTGTTCATTCATTGGAAACAATGATTAAGAATGAATTACAGTGCTATATTACTTTCTTTAAAGATTTACTTTAAAATCATTTGTTACTATAAATTCTCTGAGCAGGTTCTCTCGAATTAAATAAGAAAAAAAAACTGCTCTATCTTCTATATTAGACAGTAACTTTCTTGAGGGCAAGAACCGAGGGTATTTTACTAATGTTCTTTCTCAGTAACTGAAACTCTCACCAGATAGGTCTTCAGTAAATGTTTACTGAGCATCGTGTGTAAAAATGTAATCAAATTTTAAGAGAATTTCTAGGAAAAATTTGTGGGGAAAAAAAAAAAAAACACAACAAAACAGATCTTGTTAATTTGGCTATAGATACCTGGTGATATAACCAGAATGATACACCTATGTTATTAAAAGTTTACAGTCATTAGAAAAAAGAATGATGTGGGTCAATAGCTATTAACCTAGAAAGATAATCATAGTTTATTAATTGAAAGATAAAATTTTTCGGGTAATAAGTATTTATGAATAAATAAGTTGTGTACTGTGGAAACGAAGTAAGCTATATAAAAAAAAATCATACTACCTGATTCATGTTGGTCACCTCACAGGGTTGAGAACCAAAAATTACTCAGAGAAGGTAATTAATTTTTAAAGCATTTTAAAAATTGTTCTATTGATTATATAAACATATATTACTAAAGAAATTTGAAATAAATAATACAATTATTATTTTTTTAGAGATATTTTTGGTATAGGGTACGTGCACTCACTAGTAAGACAGAGACAGAAAGATAGAAAGAGAAAAATCACTCCCCAGGAGAGATGGCCATGCCACAGTCTCTTCTCCATTCTCCTCTCAGCATTTTGGGCATACACGCAAACGTGCTTGGCTGAGTTTTAAGCTGCCGGGTCCAGGGCTCGAACAGCAGTCAACTGCATGGGAGTCCAGCAATGTAACCATTATGCCATGTGCTGGTCCCCAAATTATGTTTTTAAACTGCTGTCTTTTCATTCCCTGGAAAAGATAGTTGAAAAAAAAAAAAAAAATCAGCACACAGAAGTTTTAGTTTCATTTGTGAACTGAGAGAAGCCCCAAATCTGTCCATAATGTTAATCAATCCCAAAGAATGTACCAGAGGTTCAGCAGGGAAGACATGAGTTTATTACTTATGTAAGCAGAGCAGGGTGCTCCACTGATGGCTGGGCAGAGAATGGCCCATGGGTTCTTGAGCACAGACTCAGGTTAGATACATTAAGATCAGAGGTTTCATACATTACCTATAAGATCAGCACAGACTCTGTCTCCAATGCAGAGGTCTGGTTTCTACATACGCTGTTAAGAGTTTACAACAAAAGTCAGGTTATTGATTAGTAAAATCACCAGAGCTTGTACATCAGTTTAGTAATTTCGATCCTGGAATGTTGACATGGGAAAGGGGCCCATATCTCTGGAACAGGCGCAGACATATCTATGCACTAGTTCTGGCTGGACCTCATGAACACCCTGTTCATGAGGTCCAGCCAGATCCACACCCTCATCTCAGGGAGAGAGGGCAAAGGGGTGGGAGGACTCAACATGGAGCCTACCAGCAATTTGTGTTGTCTCAACTTCTGCAGCTTAAAGTACATACTCTAAGTAGATTGATTCACTCAATACATATTTCCCAAGTTGCAGGCTGGTATTAGTTCTCTTCAATTTTATGCTTCAAAAATTTCATGAACAGAAAAGAAAACCATAGAATTGAAGTATAAATTATTTGGTGCACAAAAATTTTGAAATCCATTTATAGTTTTCCACAATATGCTTTTCTATAAACCTTATCTGAACTTTTTCATGATGTGCATTTTCCATGAACTTTTTTTCTTTCTTTTTAGATTTTTGCTATATAGGGCATATGCGTGGGCCAGAGAGAGGCAGAGAGAAAAAAGTGAGAAATCACCCCTTTGGGGGATGACCAAACTGCAGTCCTTTCTCCACCCTCCTCTCAGGATTTTAGACACGCACACTCATGACCCCAGCATAGTTTTCAAGCCCCAGGGTCCAGGACTCAACCTGTGGAGTAAGCCATGTGAGATTCAGTGCTTTAATCACCATGCCACCTGCTGGCCCTTCATGAACTTTTTATAGACCCCCTCACATGTATGTGCATGTGTGTGTGTGTGTGTGTGTGTATATAAAGCTGAACTGTTTCATGATGCAAGGTCATACATGGAATCACGTGGAAAAAACTAATAGTTGAGCAATTAAATGTAACTTGATGCTTTACTGTAGTTTTTCTGGATATTTTACCTACACAATGTGCAAGAAAACTTCTTTAAAAATTTTTTTGACATCTCTCTCATGCACAAATTATCTTTCACGAATATTACATCCACTACAAATATTTTTTCTATCTTTTTCTCACCTTCCTCTTCAAGAGCTCTCACTAACCCTCTGCAGCCCAGGTCAATTAATTTTTCTGTTCACTTCCAATCTCCTTGATGTGTCAGGTTAATTCTTCTCTTTCTGTTGTAAATCTCATTAGACTTTCTGGCTCCTCTTATTTCCTTCACTCACTGAAAAAAGATTAAACACACACACACAAAAACAACAAGCACCACCTCTGAAAGATTATGTCTCAAAACTATCTTGCCTAATACAAGATCCATAAATGTTTAAGTAACTGACGAGGCAAACCTTAGTCTAAAAATTAGCATCAGAAGGTCCCCTGCTTGAACAGACTTGCACCAGAGATGCAGACCATCCAAAGTGGAATTAGGCAGGAGTACTGTTCAGGTTGGCACACTATATAAGGGGTCATAGGACCTGCAGGCGGTGTGGTGGTTAAGTGCTAGATCCCTTGTGGTTGACTCTGTGGTTCAAGGCCAGGACCTGGTTGCTTGATAAACACACTGAGGTACATGTACATGCTGCCCAAAATCCCTAAAGGAGAATGGAGAAGAGGGGACTGTGGTGTGGCTATACTCCTGGGGGATGATTTCTCACTTTCCCTCTCTCTCTAGAAAGCTTACATGCTCTATGGCAAAGGTCTAAAAATGGGAGGGAGAGGAGTTTGAAAAGTTCATAGAAATGTGTATTATGAAAATATTATTCATCGAGACCAGTAGATGGCATAATGGTTACGTTGTTGGACTCCCACATAGTTGACCACGGTTCAAGTCCTGAACCTGGAAGCTTAAAATTCACACTGGGCGCGAGTGCATGTGGGCCCAAAATCCCAAGAAGAGAATGGAGGAGAATGGCCTGTGGCATGGCCACCCCTCTGGGCAGTGCTTTCTCACTTTCTGTCTCTGTCTCTCTGGTGAGTGCACATGCCCTATAGCAAAAATCGCTCTAAAGATATATGTGTATGTATATATATACACATATATGTGTGCATGTATGTGTGTGTTATATATGTATATATACACATACATATATAAAATGCATCAGTCTCATTTTTGGCACCAAAAGAGACTCACATTTTCCTACAAACTTTTTGAAATCCTCTCATATTTCCTGGAGTCATCACATTCTATTAATAGATCAAATTGCAGAGTTGTCTTGACAATGATTCAAACTTTATGGATAAAGAACAGAAGTACAGTGAGCTAAATTAAAACACAAAATAGTTACAGTATAATAACTACAATTAGTGATAAACAGATACACTTTATTCCCATTTTTTAGCCAGTTGAGAATGAGGCTGCAAGAAAAAGGAAGGAGGACAGGGGAAGAATGGAGGAAGAAGGAAAGAAGGAATGGAAGAAGGGAGAAAAGTGAAGAATTTGTCCCCACCTTCCAAATAGAGAAAGGGTTGAAGAAGGTAGTTGATTAGGGGTTAGAAAGTGTGAGGAAAAAAAATCAAACATATTTTTGACATACCAGTCCTTTCTTTACAAAAGCCTTCTCTAGCCCTCATGGTTTACTGTAAGTAGCCAGTAACTACCCTAGGTGGGCTAAGTCCACTTGGTACTTCCAGCCAGTTGTCATCTTCCATTTAGAGTCCTGACTCAGAGAAAATCATTTGTAGTTGTGGGTAACCATTTTTAGAATATGCTCACAATTGTGTTTGTGGCTTTTAACTCCAGGGGCTGAAGAAGTAGACAACCAGGCGATTATGGTAAACATAATAAAAGATACCCCCTTTTCTGCCCTATGCCTTCAATATAAGAGATTTATAAACAAAGGAATGTAAATCTAAACTTCTATTAAGTCACTCTTATTTCTGCCTCAATTGACTTATGAGACTAAGAACTCTGGTTAGAAAGATGTCAAACAACAGGGGTATATAGAAAATAAAATCATGTTTAAGAAGATATTTTAATGAGATAGGAAAATACTTAGAATGTTAAGTATAAAAAAGCAAAACACAGGGGCCAGCAGGTGGTATGGTGCTTAAGGCATTGTATTCCCACATAGCAGACCATGGTTCTAGTCCTGGACTGAGTAGTTTGAAAATCACACCTGGTGCATGTGCATGTGTGCTCAAAATCCCTGGAGGAGAATGGAAAAGAAGGGACTGTGGCATGGCTATCCCCGTTGGGGGTGATTTCTCACTTTCCCTCTCATTATCTCTCTCTTTCTCTCTCTCTGCCAAGCATATGTACCCTAAGGCAAAAACCTTAAATAGAAATTGTCATTTTTGAATACTCAGATAGCCCTTCTGCCTTGGTGATGTGACTGGAGATGGGACTGTGGAGTAGCTTGTTTATTACCAACAAGCTGGTGATGGATTATGAGTAGCCAACAGAAGCAGGGTAGGCCCATGGATATATGCAATTCCTGCTTTTATGCACAAAATAAATATTAACTTAAATGATAAATTGTATTCCACTCATAAGCCTCAAGTACAGTACAAGTTTTAAATGGAAGAAAACCTATCGGGTCATCAGGAAAGTCATGACACATTTTTGCATAGAAAATCATGTCTTGACTTTCCCAACAACCTACTATATATCACCAATAAATTTGGTATTTCCAAAATTCTATAATCTGCTTCTTTAAATATTTACATATTTATCCTATTCTCACAGGATGACTTCCTTAGACCATTGTTTTGACTTCTGTTCTAGTTTAGGCTCCATAGATCTTTAGAATCTCAATGTTAATTATCATTGTAAGTGATATCTCTTCTAATGTCTCCTAACTCTGAAAAGATATTTAATTTCTCCCAGCATGAGTGGTTCTCCTGACGTTCACAATTCTTTTTTTCCCTATATCTCTGTATACTCTAGACTGTAACTGCTTTTTAAAGTTAACTTATTTGTTTACTCGTAGCTCCCCTAACTCAGAATCTTCAAGAGTAGAGAGGTTCCTAACCCTGGCTGTATATTAAAGACACCTGTAAAGTTATAAGAAAAATATCAATGCCTTGACCCCACCCAGGTACTCTACTTGATTGGACAGGATTAGATTCTAGCTACATACTAAACTCTTATGAAAGCCAAACTCTTTTTATTTCAGAATTTTCAGTTCAATTAAGTCAGATTCAACATGGTGCTTCATACTAAAATGCTTTTTTTTTTTTTTTTTCCTTTTTGGCTAACAACCTACTTCCCAACCAGATAAAAATAAAGCTGTAATGTAATGCACAATCCAACTCAGGTATCACATAGATATGTATGTCTCTCTCTCTCTCTCTCATGCACACATACACACATACACTCATGCACACAATAAGCAAATATCCAAATTTGAACACGTTATTTCTTGATAACAACTTTAAAAATCCTCTTTAAACCTGAATATTGTAAATGAAATGTCCTACATTATTAAGGAGTATCAGAGTATGCCTTGAATCTGATTAGTGGAGAAAAGAATGGTGGCTGACAACAATATCAAAAGGAACGTATAAGCTGATTGCCAAAAGGTAGAAACAACCCACATATCCATCAATAGACAAATTAATAAAATGTGTCAGAATCGAATATTACTCAGTCTTAAAAATGAATGAAATGCTGACACATACTACAACATGGATAAAACTTGAAGATGTTATATTAAATGAAAAAAGGGCAAGTATTTTAATTCCACTTATACAAGGTACTTAAAATAGTGAAATACATAGGACCAGACAGTAGAATAGGGGTTACCATGGACTGGGAGGTGGGAGGAGGAAAATTACCATATTATTTAGAGTTTAAAGAATTTTTGTTTGAGAAGTTTAAAAAGTTCTGGAGGGGCAGACGTTGGAACAGTAGTAAAACATGCCACTCTGCAAGAAATCCCACACGGGAAAGTTCTCGGTTCATGTCAGGAGACCTCCTCAAGAAAGACTGGTATGTGTGTGCCCAAGATCCAAGACTGGATGAAGGCTTGGAGTGAAATGTGGCATTAAGACTCTGTTGGGGTGCTTTCTCTCTGTCTCTCTCTTCCTCATGCAAAAATTAAATGAATAAGCTTTAAAAATTTTCTAGAAACAGATGATGATAATTGTACAATAATATGAGTGTACTTAGTACGACTGACCTGTATACCTAAAATGGTTAAAATGATGAGTTTTGTGTAATGTATATTTTATCACAATAAAACAAAAAGAATGCACACTTTAAAACTTTTAAGAAATTTAAGGAAAAATTCATCGTAGTTACAGGGTTTACAGACACATAGTCTCTTCACAGAAATATGATACTTTATTAGCTTAAGTACCAGTCTTTACCTTACTGTTAAGGTCTGTCACACTTAAGAAATTCAAACAGATATTATCCCGATTCACAAGCAGTAATGGCTGTAATAAACTATAAGAGATTCTATTTTAAATAAGCAGAGAATTTTTTAAAAGATTATAAGTATGTTGGGATTTCTCTAAAGTACTTACCTAAGGAAAGATTGCTGGGTTGAATCCTATGTACTGCCAAACATTATGTTTTGCTGAGTGGCTGTATAATTTTGCATTCTCACCAGCAACATGTAAGAGTTCCAGTTGTTCTACATCTTTGTCAGCACTTGATATTGTCAGTGATTTTTTGTTGTTGTTTTGTTTTTTTATTGTAGTCATTTTAATAGGTATGTATTAGAAACACTACTTTTTTTTTAAGCTATAGAAGAAGAATGTGATTCTGGGACCATAATCTTTACTGATTCTCGTCACTAGAGATATTCAACCATGTGCTTTTTCCATAGGAGGAAAAATTGGAATCTATATAATAATAATATTGGGTCATCAGAAAAGTCATGACATATTAAATGTATCATGACTTTTTTGATGACCCAGTATTTCTGATACTGTTGCTTTTTTTCTATGCTCAGGATTGCTTTTTTGCTCAGGGATAGTGAATTAGTTTGTTCAGCTTTTTAAAATTTTTTCTCAAAAATATTAAAGAATCACCTCTCTATGCCTACATTCTTTTTTTTTTTTTTTTTTTTGGAGAGGTTTTTTGCTATAGGGCGCGTGCACTCGCCAGACAGACAGAGAGAGACAGAGAGATAGCGAGAAATCACCCCCCAAAGGGGATGGCCACGCCGCAATCCCTTCTCCTCCATTCCATTCTCCTCTCAGGATCTTGGGCACGCATGCACACGCGCCTGGCGTGAGTTTAAGCCACCAGGTCCGGGACTCGAACCGCGGTCGACTACGTGGGAGTCCAGCGACATAGCCATTACGCCAACTGCTGGTCCCGATGCCTACATTCTAATGTGGCTTAAAGTAGTGTATATACCTATATAAATGCTAAATGTCAGGTATCAGAAAATTAATAAACTCATTCAGTACTTATTGAACACTTACTATATGTCAGCTAGCTGAGTGAAAAATACATTCTTTAACAGAAAAGGTCAATCTTCAAAATATGAAATTTTGATTCTCTTTGTATTTTTAATATTGAAGCAAATACATGAAAAATGTGGTAGCCAAACACAATTCTTTGAGATTAGTTCTTTAGGTTCAAATAGGTCTTACTCTTTAGTTAAAAAGTGACATTTAGGGGAAATGAAAACAAATTTGTAGCATTGAACATACATTTTTTTAAGAGGAAACAGACAACCAATTTGGACAGATGAAATAACTAGCCACAGTTTTGCCAATTTGTGCTTTGGAGCTCAGGCTAGTTATTTTATCTTTCCAAATTTGTCTTTTCCATAAAATAAGAGAGTTGACCTAGATGACCTCTGCGGTGTCTTCCAACTTAAAAAGTAAATGCTTAGGGACCAGCAGATGGCGTGGTAGATAAGGTGTTGTACTTCCATATGGCTGACTATATTTTGAGTCCCAGACATGGTGGCTTGAAACTGACCAGGCACATGTGCGTGCTTGCCCAAATCCCAGGAGGAAAAGGGATTGCAGTGTGTCCATCCCCACAGGGGAGTGATTTCTCACTTTCCCTCTCTCTGTCTCTCTAGCAAGCACACACGCCCCCATAAAAAAAATAAATAAATAAATAAATAAATAAATAAATAAATAAATAAATACAAACTTGTTTTGTGTCTT
This sequence comes from Tupaia tana, assembly GCA_026018925.1. NCBI lineage: Eukaryota > Metazoa > Chordata > Mammalia > Scandentia > Tupaiidae > Tupaia > Tupaia tana. The sequence goes on along the minus strand of JAKSZU010000020.1, from coordinate 17,416,924 downwards.
TCCAGGATTTTCATCTAGCTACCATTCTTAGCAAGAAAACATTTTGTTTTATCTTTAAGCAAGTATTTGACTTTGCATCACATAACATAACTAATTTATTTTATCTTTCTGTACCATAGAACATTGTGTGAACCTGATGTTGAGACCTGCTTTTATCTTACTTAACCTCTGAAAAGCCTTTTTTTTTTTTTTTTTTTGTGCTGGGGTGGGGGTGGGGGGGGGGTGGGATTAGGGCACATGTGCTCATAAAAAATAGACCAGGGAGAGAGAGAGAGAGAAAAAGCACTGGGGGCCGGGGGGGGTGGGCGGGGTGGAGGTTGACCATGCCGTAATCTCTTTCCCATTCTCCTCTTAGGGTTTTGCATGCACACGCGCACACACACACACACACACACACCTGGCATGTTTTTCAAGCCTCTGTCCAGGATTCAAATCACACAGTCAGCCATGTGGATTCCAGCTGCTTTTACCTCCACACCATCTTCCAGCCCTCTCAAAAGCATTTCAAAGTGTTATTTCCTGTCCCTTTTTGTAATAATGCCACCCCTTGTTTTCTATGACCTCACATTCCTCTGGTTTTCCTTCTACTTTACTGATTTGTCAATCTCTTCTGTTAGTTCTTCCTCCTCTGCTATGTTACACTCCCTGCAGGAGTTCACCTAATCCTACCTTTAAATACCATTTATGTGCTGATGACTGCCAGATTTTTATCTCAGAGTTTACCCTAACCTTTAGCTGGAACCAGACTTAAAAATGCAACACTTTACTTGCTGTCTTCATTAGACATCCATTGATCAACTTAAATTTAGGAAGAAAACATGATTATCTACCTTGTGTCTATGAATAGCACCATGCTGCCAGGAAAGGACTGCTCCAGTTGTTCTAATCGCTTCCTTTTTCTTATTCTTACATTTTTGGCAATATAGTTTCCTCAAAAGTCCCATCAGGCTTTGTTCTGCTTCTTCCAGGTTATTTCCATGTATAAGTAACCACAACAAAAATTCTCTGAGACATAGCTTTAAAACCTGAAAACTGTTTCTCTTTTAATTGGCTCTCTGTTTTTCTCATTCTCACCTATCCAAACTCAATAGTGGCCACTGGAAACAGTAGTCGGAGTGAGGAAGTGTGCCCTTAACCTGGTCTTGCTCTGCACAGGTTGCCATTACATAGTGGAAAATAGTTGAGGGAAGATGCTTCATTTCCTGCTAAGACTGATCCTTTACTTCAGATTTGAGAATAGAAGAAGCTGGGTCTATGTGAAGCTGTTCTACATTAGCCTTGTGCAAAGATTGCCCCCATTGTTTGGTTCCTCCAGACACCATTTATTATGTCCCCTGCAGTGAGATGTTTTCTTGCTCTCCCTTCCTAGGATTTACTTAATCTAAAGAGAAAGATGAGCCATTCTACTACCCAGAAACTTCCAATGGATTACCCCACATTGCCCATAAGTGCAAAACAGCTCTTTAGTATGACAGTTAAGGCCATTCGGAGTTGAACCATCAGAATTTCTATATATAATAAACAGTATATCGAAATATGTTAGTTATTGAGCCCGCTGGTGGCATGTTGGTTGAAGCAGCTGAATCCCACTTGGCCAACCACACAGTTCTATTTTCAATTTTTTTGCTCTGTTTCTCTCTCTCTCTTTCTCTCTCCCTCACACACACACAGACACACACACACACAAGGGCATGCACTCTCTGGCAAAATTTAAAATATAGATGGTATCAATAATGGTAATTATTGGGCCAACAGATGGCATAGCTGTTATATTACTGGACTCCCACATGAACCGCCAACTGCGGTTCAAGTCCCAGCTATGGCTATCCCTCTGGGGATGATTTCTCACTTTCCCTCTTACCGTCTCTGCCTCTTTAGTGGGCGTACATGCCCTAAGGCAAAAACCTCTTTTAAAAAAATGTTAATTAGGACCAGCAGATGGCATAATGGTTACATCATGGTTCAAGTCACGCTGTGCGTGTTGCGCTCATGCCCAAAATCCCAAGAGGAGAATGGAGGAGAAGGGATTGTGTAGCATGGCCATCCCCCCTGGGTGTGATTTCTTGTTTTCTGGCTCTCTGTCTCTCTGGTGAGTGCATGCGCCCTATAGGAAAAATCTCTCTTTAAAAATAATATTAAATAAATAATTATTTAAAAAATCTTATTTTCCTAGCAATTTTGAGAATACACTCTAGTATTATTACTGTACTTACCATGCTGTATGTTTGATTGCCAGAGCTTACTCATCTCAAAACTGAAATGTCTGTACTTTTTGACCAATGTCTCTCCATTTCGTGCCCCCAACTTTTTGTCAATCACCATCCTATTTCCTGTTCTATGACTATTTTTTAGATTCCACATGTAAGTGAGGTTGTCTTTATCTTTCTGGCATAATGTCCCCCAGATGATTTATGTTGTCACAATGACAGGATATCCTTTTTTAATAACTTAATAATATTCCATTGTGTGTATGTATCTATTATGTCATCTTCAATGTGTCCACAGATACTTAGGTTGTTTCTAGATCTTGGCTATTGTGAATAATGCTACAGTGGTCATTGTAGGTGTCTTCTCAACATACCGATGTCATTTCCTTTGAATGTATAAAGGAAGTGAGATGGCTGAATTACATGGTAGTTCTATTTTTTATTTTTTTTGAAGAACCTCTACTACTTTGTCTAATGATTGTGTCAATTTGCATTCCTACCTTCATAAACAACGGTTTCCTTTTCTTCATACCCTCACCAGCCCTTGTTAGCTATTATCTTTTTTTTTAATAAAAGTCATTTTAACATGTATGAGGTGATATCTCCTTGCAGTTTTGATATGCACTTGATTTGCATTATTGAGCACCATTTTAGAATTTTTTAATTAATTTTTTTAAGTACTAAAAGGCACTGTCAAAAATGTAAAATATTGCTTTAGAAGAACCATTAGGGAACCATTTATGTACTCCCATAAATTGATTTGTTGACTTGCTCTGAATTTGGAAAATAGAGTGTAATATCTTTTTTTTTTTTTTTTGAGAGGTTTTTGCCATAGGGCACATGTGCTTGCCAGAAAGACAGAGAGAGACAGAAAGCGAGAAATCACTCTCCAGGGGAATGGCCATGCCGCAATCCCTTCTCCTCCATTCTCCTCTCGGGATCTTGGCCACGCACGCACACACTCCCGGTGTGAGTTTTAAGCCACCAGGTCCTGGACATTAACCGCAGTCGACTACATGGGAATCCAGCGACATAGCCATTACGCTAACTGCTGGTCCCAATAGGGTATAATATCTTTCATAAATAAAAAAAAATTGAATTTAGAGAAAGTGAGATTTTTGAAGACAAGTTATGTCTACTTGGCAATTTTTCTAGGGCTACTCTTCTTTAAGATCTTCAAGAATCTGCATAATAGTATACTATTTTATAGATCTTTAGACTGTATCTAAAACTACATACCATATTCTATCTACAGGTTTCTATATAGTCATTCGGTATTGTTATTGTATTTTTTATTACTTTCACAAGGGCAGAAGTGTTCAATTATACTTCCTAGAATTGATAAAAATGTAACATAGTGATGCCAAATGAAAAAGATTGACTTTAATTTTTTTTTTAAATCAACAGTTGAGTATGCAAGAATGTATGAGGTTAAGTTCTTGATATTTTTGCTCTAAGGAACAACAAGAAAACTCCCTTTTTGTATATGTTGAAAATTTCTATATATGTGGGGAACCAATCATTTTTACCACATCCTATGAGAATTGTTAATGAATCTAAGAAACTACTTGAGAAATTGTCATAACTAACTATGAGCGTCAATAATAATAATAAAAACAATGGTGAAGTTCTTTAAAAGCCCCAGTTAGCAAATCTCATGACAATTTATGTGAAGTGTGAATTTAGATTAGTAGTTTAAGGCATCAAAGATTACTTTAGGATATAGAATTAAATCAAATTAAGATTCCCTTCAGTTAGGGAGACTATCTGTGTACAATTTACTCTCGCCTTGTTTCACTATGAAGCTGTAGAAATTTCGTCCCTTTGTCAGACATACCACTCAAATGCCTTTTCAACAGAAAGCTTGTCCTCTGTGATGCCATTTGAAGGGGCCTGTGGAAATACAATAAAATCTAAATTGTCCTAAGAAAATTAAGGAAACAATAATATTCAAGGCATATATAAATATTTCATGTTGCAGTTACATTAATCCATTCTGTTAATTATTATAATATATGGAGTATAACGCTTGCAGATTTTACTTTTTATCTAACTATATTGAATATTTTGAAAAATCAAAATTATTATAGCTATAAAGTAAGGATAGTATCATGAAATCTTGAAGTTGGAAGGAGTCTCAGATAATACCTTGCATAGTGACTTCTTTTTCTAGATTAGGGATTGGCCCTCAGGCCAAATCCAACCTGCTGTTTGTTTTTTGTGTGTTCTGTGAGTTATGAATGCTTTTTACAGGTGAACATTTGCAATCTATTCATCACTGGACTCCAATTAAGCTAAATGTTATTATATTCTCTAAAAAGGAATACTCTATGCATTAGTAAATCTGTATTTTAAAAATCTTATTATTTTATTTCAAATTAGTTAAAAATTTTGTTTTGTTATGTTTTCTCTCATAATATAATACCTACATAGGATCACATCTCTGATTTTGTCTCTTGAACCACAAAACCTAAAATAGTTATGATATGGCTCTGTTTTTACAAAAGTCTTCCTGAGTTTGCCATCAATTTCTGTTATAGATGAGGATCTAAAGTCTAAAAAGCTGAGTAATGTTCCCAAGGTCAGAGCCTTTTCATATTTTTGGGTCAGACATTCTAATTTTGTATGGGCTGTGGCATATGTCCAGTTTGAATCCTAACTCTATCTGTTACGAACTTTGAACAAGTGACACTTAAGTTCTTTTTGTATCAGTTTTCTAACACATAGTGCTGTTGTGATCATTAAATGAGATTCATATATGAAATGATTACAACAGTGGCTTGCACATGGGTAGTGTTACAGTAATTGTTAGCTATTTATTGTAATTTGTGTCGATGTATTCACTTCATAGAATGGGATCACACTTGATTCTTTCACTTTCTTATAAAAGGGGCAACATCATCTTATCTCAGATCTGAGGAAATACATGCATTTATTCATGTTCTCATTTTTGTAGCATTGTTTGTTCATTCTTTCTAAGAATAGCTCTACAAACTTTTTATTTTTTTTTTTTAAGAGAGATTTTTGCTATAGGGTGCATGTACTTGCCAGATACACAGAGAGAGACAGACAGAAAGCGAGAAATCATCTGCTAGGTGGATGGTCACACTGCAGTCCTTTCTCCTTCATTCTCTTCTCAGCATTTTGGACACACATACACACACACACACACACACACACACACACACACACACACACATGCCTGGCATGAGTTTCAAGCTGCTGGGGCCGGGACTTGAATTATGATTGGCCATGCGGGGGAGTCCAGTGACATAACCATTATGCTATCTGCTGGTCCCAGAATAACTCTACAAGTTAATATAAAGAAATTATGTGGAACCAGCAGTTGGCATAATGGCTATGTCGCTGGACTCCCACGTAGTCGACCACGGTTCGTGTCCTGGACCCAGTTGCTTAGAACTCACGCCAGGCGCGTGTGCGTGCATGCCCAAGATCCCGAGAGGAGAATGGAGGAAAAGGGATTGCAGCGTGACCATCCCCCCGGGGGGGTGATTTCTCGCTTTCTGTCTCTATGTCTCTCTCTGTCTGTCTGGAGAGCGCACGCGCCCTATAGTAAAAAACCTCTCCAAAAAAAAAAAAAAAAGAAAAAGAAAAAAAAGAAATTATGTACTTCTAAAATACATACATAACTTATAATATTGATGAAAAAACTTAAACAGAGAGCACATAAATGCTGGCCGCACAGCACACTTGCCCTGAGTCCAGCAGATGTTCTCCCATCTTGTGTATCCTGAAGACGTTGCCAATCTATTGAAGACTGCTTGAACTGATTATAGTTCTTAATGTTTAGGCAGTGAGTCATCTGTTTTTTTTTGTTGTTGTTTTTTAAAAAAAACTCATATTAATTGTATTTTGTGCATTGCTGAAATATTATTTCTGTTCATTTTTTTTCGATGCTGGTTAATCATTATGTGCCCAGTTTACTGATACTCTTTATCTACTGCTTAAATTATAAGCCAGAGGGGACCAGCAGTTGGCGTAATGGCTATGTCGCTGGACTTCCACGTAGTCGACCGTGGTTCGAGTCCCGGACCCGGTGGCTTAAAACTCACGCCGGGCGCGTGTGCGTGCATGCCCAAGATCCCGAGAGGAGAATGGAGGAGAAGGGATTGTGGCATGGCCATCCCCCCTGGGGGTGATTTCCTGCTTTCTGTCTCTCTCTCTCTGTCTGTCTGGCGAGCGCACGTGCCCTATAGCAAAAACCTCTCCAAAAAAAAAAAAAAAAATTATAAGCCAGGGACCAGCAGTTAGCATAATGGCTATGTCACTGGTTTCCCATGTAGTTGACCGTGGTTCAAGTCCTGGACCCGGTGGCTTAAACTCACGCTGGGTGCGTGTGTGTGCGTGCCCACGATCCCGAGAGGAGAAAGGAGGAGAAGGGATTGTGGCGTGGCCATGCCCCCCCGGGGAGTGATTTCTCACTTTCTGTCTCTATGTCTCTCTCTGTCTTTCCTGCGAGCACACGTGCCCTATAGCAAAAACCTCTGCAAAAAATAATAATAATAATTATTATAAGCCATAATTCTGAAAGATAAAATCCTGTAAATTGAATCATTGAGTATTTTAACCTGTTAGTCCTTTAGCCTATGGCAGCTCTACTCTCTCTCTCTATCTATATGTGTGTGTGTGTGTGTGTGTGTGTGTGTGTGTGTGTGAATCAAGGGGAAAAAAAAAAAAGAAAAAAAGGGTGACAGTTGTATTCCTCCATAAAGGTTGAAAGAGGACAGCATGTTTTCTGCTTTAATAAATCTAAAATTGGTTTTTGAAGAAGACCCACTATGTGGTTGACAATTTTTATGGAACTGTTTGTTATAGGCTATAGGTTATAACTTGGATTTACAAAAAGAAGTATAACAAAAAGACCAACTCTAACCTTGACTTATTAAAATGATAAGAATTGGTGTTGCCTATAATTGCTTCCTCTGTAACTCCTGTGTTGTGTTTGTTCAATTTACTGGTCCAAACAAGATTTTACTCTTCTCAACCCTGTAGATCTAATCTTACAAAAGAGAGCATATTTTTTCTTTTTCATATATCATCACCATAATCTTCCTGAGTTTGCTGTCATTTATAATAAAAGTTGTATCTTAACAGCAAAAGAAACACTGGGGTAAGAAAAATGTTACCGTATTTAGTCTTAAGGAAATTAAGAAAATAATTTATTTGTGCCCGATGCATTTATAATTCAATAGGTAGTTCAAAAGGTAAGATTTTGAATAGCAATCAAGATAAATAAGATCCATATGTGGCAATCTACTCTTTAGATAAACAAGACCAAATCTGAAGAAATTCAAAGTCACTAAAAACCACTTGTACTTCATGTTTGTCCAAATGTAGTTCTGCCATATATCTGTGGTAAGTTTAAGTATAGTTTACAATTGTGTATTCCCCTAACATCCAGTACTTCCCCTAACATAGTATATATTGCATATAATTATTAATTTAATTGTCTAAGTCCACTTCTTGGGCAGAGAGCTTATTCTGTTTATTATTATTATAATTATTATTATTATTTTATTTATCTTTACTGATGATAGAGAGAATGTACATGAATGAGAGAGAGGGAGAGGAGCACCCTCCACAGATCTGGTCGCACTGTGATCCCCTTCTTCCAGTCCTCCAGCCCACTGGATTTTGGATCTTGGGCACAGGTACATGTGCTCATGATGTTTCAGTCTGTGTAAGCCTGGAATTCAAACTGCAGGTCGTCATGTGGGATCCAGTGCTAATACACTGCTCCATGGAACCAACTCCTTATTCTGTCTTGATTTCCGTGCTATCTAGTGTACTGAGCACAGTTTATAATCCAGTACTCAGAGGATCCTCACATTAGATTGAAAGAATGAATGGATAAATGAGTATTCATGAATTAATGAATTTTAAGGGACATTAGTATTATTTGACTTACTGGACTTATTGCTGCCACAGGGACATATGCATCAACTATAGCCAGCTTTTCAAATATATTTGGAGTTGGGAATGTTTTTGATGTTTATGTCACCTAGTCACAGATATTTCCACTTATCTCTGCACATCAGCCACTTTTTAAATTATAATGCTCTATTTTCACAAAGTTAGATTAAGTATTTTCATCAAGATACTGCTCAAATATTACCCCCTCTACTAAAATTACATTGATTTCTCCAACTTTAAGTAATGCTTATTCTCTGATCGCTCACATTATCTGTCACTCTTTTTATTGAATTTACTGTTAGACTTTAGCCATGGTTTATCAGTCTGATTATAGTTGTACCCAACATTGCACTTAGTTCCTCTGCCTTGTAAAGCACTACACAGTAGATTCTCAAACATTTGTGCATTGAAAAGAGGGGAAAAATTGGGTTATTATAGTTTTTTGTTGTTGTTGTTGTTTTAAAAAAGAAAAAACCTTACACGAGATTAAACTTCACAGTTTATGCTCTTTTAAAGTATGTATTCCTAGAACAGAGATCAGAGATTCACCGCCAGTACTATTGTGGCCAGTCACTCCTACAACATTCCCTCTACTGGAGAGGCATGCCTGTGAGAATGTCAGGTCACTCTCCCTTTGGGAACTGCTAATTGACTTCCCCCATTCTAATAACTGAAATTAATTTACTAGATAAGTCATTCATTCAATGACTATTTTACTAAGCAACTACTGAAAAAATTAATGGGGGAATTTTTGTCCTCAAGTAGATCACTTTATATGATCTCCTCTATAAAGGGGGGGGGGAAACATGTAAACAATGATTACAAGCTGGAAGTGAAATGCTTTGAGACCTGCAGAAAATACTGTGAGAGCATAATAAGGAGGGAATTCACTTGCTAAAGAGTGAGACCTCCACTTTCCTCTCTCTGTTTTATATTCCCCACATCAGACAATACATGCATCCTCCTAAGCCTCTCCTGCTCCCTGGTTTTCTCCTTTTGATTTTTAGAGTCACTCAACTTCTGATAGCTGTCCCGCCATGCTGCAGACAGTAGTGTATCTCTCTGCAGTAGATGCCACATGACGAACAGTGGGATGCAATCCTCGGTCCACCTGAAACATGCTGGGCATGAGCACCTGGATCCTGTCTCAGGGGTAGATAGTGGGAAGGGGATCTCAGCAAGAGGAGACACTGTCAGGGTGCTCTCTACCCATTCTCGCTCTCACAAAATAAATAATGTTTTAAAGTCAGTTGTTTTAAAGCCAAAACTGGGTGCATTTTAGCTTACTCCCTTTAAGAGAATGGTAATCTCTACCCAACTATGTTTAAGCAAACCAAACTGAGGCCTTTTCTCATTCTGTATCTTTACTCACTCTGAGATGGAATGTGGGCATAAATTCAGTTAGGCAACAAAATGAAAGACAGAACACTTACACAAGTCTCATTAATGAGACAACCCTTAACCCCCAAAATGTTTAGCATACTTACACATATTAGTCGTAACAGCTAACATTTATTGAGTAATTAATATATGCCAGTCCCTTTTCTAAGAAAAATTTCTATCTAAAGTTATGTGATTCTATCTTCACAACAGCTCTTTAAAATAGTCTATATTGCGTTCCTAATTTTAGTGGGCAGGTAACTTAGTCACAGAGGGAAAAAATTTCCCCAATATCAAGTATGAGGCAGCTGAGATTCATTCCTGGAGAATATGACTTCAGAGTCTGTCCTTTAAATTAGTTTATGTACATCTTGGTAACAAGTCTCCAAATTAAAATTTATCTTTCTATGACAAAGTTTCATGTTTCTCTGTGTTCTTATAGGATAAACTTTACTTTATAGTGGATTTTAACATTGTCCATGCATTTCCCTACAATTTTTATGTGGTGGGGAGTGGGGGGTAATGTCCAATCATGTGATTCCTTAGAAGTAAATTCGTCTGAACTATTTATATGTTTATAATCTTAGCAATTCTTTTTTTTTTTTTTTTTTTTTTTTTTTAAAGGATGCTGTCAGGGCCAGCAGGTGGGTGGCTAAGGTGCTGGATTCCTACATAGCCAACCACCATTAAAATCTCAGACCTGACAGCTTGAAAATCATGCCAGACATGTGTGTGTGTGCATGGCCAAAATCCTTAGAGGAGAATAGAGGGGAAGGAATTGCAGCGTGGCCATCTCCCCAAGGTAGTGATTTCTCACTCACCCCTTCCCCCTGCAGCGTATGTGTCCTATGGCAAAAATCTTAAAAACTGGATGCCATCATCTCTAATGTTTCAGCTAGTTTCCAGCAAGGACATGATTGCATATTAGAGGATATATTTTTCCTTAGTGCTCTACTCTAATGAAGAAGACTTTTTTTTCTTTCCTATTCTCCTTCACTAGCCTTCTAGTGTTAATTCTTTTTCTCCTTTTCTTTGCAAGCAACAGTTTGTCTCAATGAAAATCTTAAAGTAGTTTTATTAAAATGCTCACATACTGCTTCTTCATCTGTAAAATGAGATTGGATTAGATGATCTTAAAGGTCCCTATAGAGAGACTCTATGATCTATATGTTTAATGGAGATTCCATTTTATTAAGAAAAAATTATATAGTAGTCTGTAACCAAGGCATATCATGACAATCATTGATGTAGGACATTTTTATCTAGGATTTAAAGTCTGGTTTTATTTTATTACATATTTTTTTGAATCACTAAAATTTCTTCAAAGGAAAAAAAAATGACTTTATATGCTTGGTGTGTGTAATTTGCCTGTATGGAGGGGGTTGTATAAACCTTACTTTGAAGATCTACGTACATAATCAAGGGGTGTTTATTGGAAATTTATACTAAGTAGCTGATAACTGATAACTGAGACTGAGACTGAATAATTCAGGTCTTAGAAACACAACTAAGAAGCCGAAAACAAGTCTTTCTTCATGTAGAAGATGCTCAAGTACATCTTGCACCTTCTCAAATGTCTTTGGCTCTTGATTTTTAAAGCCTGTTTATCTCAACCATTTTCTATTATAGCATAGTATATCATAATAAATGTGTTATATTCTATTATGTAACAGATCATAATCTATGCTGAAGAGGCACTTTTATATTAGGATTCTTAAAATTCTTTTATGTTTTATCTCATCCATACTCAGTGCTTTATTCAAAACATTGCAAACCCAAATGGAGCCATCCCCACTGATCCTGGCCACCCTTTCTCCTGTGCTTGAATTCTGTGTCAGCTGGTTATTCCTTAAGCACTTAATGGGAGTGATAGAGCTAAAGGATGATATTTAAACAAAAAACATGTTCCTAGGAACTTGGAAATTGGTGAGATGGTGATAAATGGGAATGTTGACAATGGTCTCATGGGTTGTTGGAAGGCTTAATAAATGACTGAAGGGTAACTGTAAGTATATGATACTGTGAAAACATGCGTAGACTTTGCATAGCAAAGATGTGCATTCCGTTCTTCCAAATGATTAGGTGCACATAGTAGATAAAACAATGAAACACAGGACCCAAGATAATGAAAATGAGAATTACATTGACTGCTCTTCCCACCAGTTTGTGAAACTCAAAGTGCTTCTGAAGTCCTGAGACTTGAACCGCCTCAGGCCCACCTGGTATTGAAGGGAGACAGAAAAGACAGCACAGTGATATTTTTGTTATTTATTCACCCCAAGAGAAGGTGCATGGAAATAACAGTCAGAGCTTCTTTAGCATCCTGGTACTTTGAATGCACCTTGTGATATCTTATTTGTGTGCAATAGTTGTATTAATCATCACTTAATCATTTGTTTACTTTATTAAAAAATAGGATGTTATATTCTTTCTGTTTTTAAACGTACTGTCAAATGAATGTACTTGGTAATAATATGAAAATAGCAAAATTTAAATGACCACCTTTTACACATCTGTCATTGGACTATTTTCTCTAAAAAGGGAAGTTTATCTTCAGTTGCTTTTCAGAGGTGCAGAGAATACAGTCAGCATTTCTGCTTGATTATCTGTTCTTCTCATTTGGTGATTGAGCTAAAATCTCTTTACGCTCTCCCGAGCTTTATTTCCTCATCTGTAACAGCAGTTTAGGCCTACTGGCCTCAGGTTGATTATGAAGATTAATGGTTTGGTTGTTGAAAAGCCCAATTTCTGAGAAGAATCATGGGAATTCAGGTGTCTTCCCTGTCCTTTTTAATGATGCAGCAGCTATAGATTTTGTAATGATGAACTAGTGAAAATGATAAATTGGATGGTTTGGTCACGTAAGTCATTTTGCTATTGGACTTTTCCAGGTTTCTTATTGTTTTAGTAGATCTATTTAGAAAACATAGGTTAGATTCAAATGATCTTTTAGTTATATCAGAAAAATAGACTCTCTGCTGGAGGAAGGGAATCTCAGTGTGACCAAACCCGATGGAGGGTGCTCTCTCCTCTCTCTTTTTTTCTCTCTCTCTCACATATACATACCTGTGCTCTGTCATGAATAAAGATAAAAGATTATTTTTGAACAGCTAAATAAAAGTTACCTCAAGTACAGATAGAAGATCTTCACTTTTATAGTGTAATATATAAGTGCCAAATATAGTATGCCCATGCCAAATCAATTGTACCTAATTTAATTAAACCAACAATTGATTTAGGGAAAAAATAGCTGGTTATACATTATATATAAATATTTAAAAGAAAAATGAGAGATTGGCCTACCCCATAAAATATGTACACTGGCATTAGAAAATTGGACTATTTACATTCACAGTTCATATCATCTGTTAAATATCCTCATGTATTCTCTTTTCCTTGTTTATTTTGGTTCTGAACGTACTGTAGGTTAAGAAGTTCTTAAGAAGTCCAGTGTCTCGACCTAGCCTTTGTGGCACAGGCAGTAGGGGCATCGCTGTGTGATACTGGAGGCCATATGGGAGGACTGTGGGTTCATGACCCAGGACTACCTGAACAGGCCAGGCATACATATCGATGTGTTCAAGATCCTGACTAGAAGCAGTGTTTGGGGGATGACTGTGGTGTAAAGGCCTTCTCTCCTCCCTCAGAAGATAGATACGTAAACTTAAAAAAGAAAAAAAAATAGGGACCAACAGATGATGTAATTGTTATGTCACTGGACTCCCATGTAGGCAGCCACAGTTTGAGTCCCAGACCTAGCAGCTTAAACTCACACTGGGTGCACGTCTATGCGTGCCCAAGATTCTGAGAGGAGAACTGAGGAGAAGGGATTGCAGCATCCCCTCGGGGGGTGTTTTCTTGCTTTCTCTCTCTCTCTCTCTGTCTTTACGGTGAGCACATGCGGCCTATAGCAAAAACTTCTCTTAGAAAGAAAGAAAGAAAGAAAGAAAGAAAGAAAGAAAGAAAGAAAGAAAGAAAGAAAGAAAGAACATATAACTCCAGTATCTTCACCAAGAATTTTGTCTTCAAATTTTGAAATCACATTTTTTCATTTTGCCTTCAACCTATGACTTCAGTGACTTCAAGAATGTTCTAAACCACAGAGTCTTCAAACAGTTACCATCTGTATTAGTTTCCTGTGACTGTTGTAGCAAACTACCACACGTTTGGTGACGTAAAACATTAGAAATGTATTCTCTTGGAGTGATAAAGGCCAGGAATGTATACTCAGAATAACTGGATTGAAATCAAAGTGCTAACAGGACTACATTCCTTTTGGAGCCTCTAAGCGAGACTGCTTTTCATTTTTCTTTCCAGCTTCGGCAACTGCCATCATTTCTTGGCTCATGGCTGCATCCCTCCAATTTCAGCTTCCCTGGTCACTTCGAGTTGGCCTCTTCTAGGTGACATTTTCATCTTATAAAGATACGTGTGTTTGCATCTAGGCCTCATTTTGGTAATCCAGAATAATCTCCCCTCCTCAAAATCCTTAATTTAATTAAATGAGATCTACAAAGTCATTTTTGCTGAATAAAATACCATTCACAAATTACCTGCAGTTAGAAGGATGTGGGTATTTTTTTGGGGGGGAAACACTACTACCTATCACAACACCTTTACCTGTGTATTTGTTCTCCCCCTTTGCCTCTTCTTCATTTCCCATTTGTACTGGCACTGCCAGCCAGACTCAGAAAAGACAAGAGATATCCAAAGGCTTCACTTTGTATTTTAGATGGAACAACTAGAGTAGTAACAAGCCAGATCTAGACATAAGGACTTTACAGAGTTGGATAAAGCTAGATACATGAGCAGTGGTCTGCAGATTTGTATATTTTACATATTTTCTTTGGCTTAGTTCACGTAATTTCCATCTAAGTCCTGAAGACACATATCTGAAGAGACTGGGTTCTGCCTCTCTCAATGCTAACCTTACTCCATCAGCATGCCTAAGGCAAGGAAAACCCAAAGGCTCAATCAAATGTCAACTCCCTGTCACACTCCATTCAGGAAAACTGTATGCCATAGCTGTGGGTCTTGAGTATTTATTCTTATGCTACATAATGAAGAGGGACATTGCGGAAAGGTGGCTGTGGGGAAAACATCTGGAAGAAATAAATTTCCTAGGATCAAAGGGCTCCGTGTGCAGCCCAGAGGGTCCTCAGGGTGCTCCTCAGAGCAAACAAACAAGCTTCTTGATGAGTCACTGCAATTTTTTGCTGCCAACAGCCCACATGTGTTGCAAGATCTCAAGGAAAAGGGGTGGAGTAAAGAGAAAGAATGAAAATTAAAGAAGGCAACTAAAGTGATTTTAAAAATCTTTAAACATATGAATAAAAAATTTTTAACATGATTAAAATCTTTTAATATACTCACCATCCTCAAGTTTATGTCACATATATTGCCCCAGAATAAAATTAAGTAGAACACAAAATATTTTTAAAAACACAAAAACAAGTGGACAAAGTAACAATGCTAGGGAAGATATAACACTCTGAAACAAATATATTGTTTGCTCTAACACATGAAATTGGCAGAGGGAGGTGCAGCCCAGGACAGTGTCCCAAACCCTAGCCAGTGGCATTTTACTGAGGAAAAAAAAGTTACTTATGAATCAGTACAGCCATGCTTTGTTCTGCATGAGTGTTTTAATAGAGCGAGTGTAATATAAGGATCAGGTGGGCTCGTGGGAATGGAACAAAAGGTTTTGTAAAATTAAAGCAAAATAATTATAGCTCTAGGTGCAAAGCGAGCATACTCCGGCAGTTGATAGCAAGGACCTGCTTAGAATGGAGAAGGGAGGGGGGCATACTGGAAGTTTTTTTTTTTTTTTTTTTTCTTTCTTTCTTTTTTTTTTATTCACTAACAAAAGCTTTTAATAGGTAACAGTTGTAAAGCATCTTTGAAAGTAATTAATGCACCCACACAAAAATTTATTAAAATGAAAATTTAAGGAATTGTCTAAAATGAATTAATTAACAAAAAAAGAACATCATGCCTTTCTTATTTTTTAAAGAAGGAGAGAAGGTTAAGCAAAGCAGATTTTTGTGAGATTGTATTTTAAAATGTTCCAGGTTTATTTAGTATCTGAATAGCCCTTAAAAAGAGAGTTGGCGGGATTTATTATCCACCCCCTTTAGAAATACTAAATAGGGACAGACATAAAGTGGGGATTAATTTACTGTGCATGAGCCTCAAAGCCCATCAAAATTATGATATCACCTTACAAAATGACCAAGTTTTAAATAAGTTTGTAGAAACCTGTAGGAAGCAGAATGTGGTATTCAAAAGAAAAGGAAAGTGTTTTTTCTCACATGGTATTTTCTATCATGCAGTGCCCATTCCCAGGCCAGGAGAGCTGTCCTTCCTTCTCATGGCCTCAGAGACAAAAGGAAATCTGCAAAATGGGGTGTTAGTAATTTTTACCTCCATGTATTTCTGTTTCTACAGAAAAAAAAAAAAAATCAACTGCATTATCTTGCTTCTACAAGAATTTTTAATCATTGTATTTGTTTTTCCTCCTATTTTCTTTTGTATTATTTCACACTGTGATATAATTACAAAGTAGAATATGTACAACCTGCTGAGAATTTACCCTTTACTGTAAGAATCATTTCTAGTTGATTACAAAAGTATCTGTTTTATAATGTTGTTGTTGGTTAGACCTCAAAAAAAAAATTAGTTTCTGAACTTGAGTAACTCTTCAAAGGTTAAGTTCTTGAAACCTTCCGTGCTAAAAATCATTGGCAGTAACTGCCTTGTTTTCAATATTCTTTTGTCCTGTTAAGGACAGAATATGGCTGTATAAAAAACGTGCATAAAAATGAAAATTCATTTTGGACTGTATATTCAAAAAATAGCTTTGGTGATATCATACAAAATAAATGATTACAGTTTTTGAAAACAATTTTCTTTAATTTAAGAGTGTTAAACAACTTATGTAATGGGAAAAGAACACCCTAATATGCATAGAATTTATAAATTTGGGATGCATTTACTTGTATTTACACTTTTTACTTTTCATTATTTTTTAAATGTCCATTATCATCATGCCTTATAATCCTTTGAACATTTTCAGATTTTTCTTAAGTTTCAGAGGGCATGTGGGCAAGAGAGAGAGAGAAGAAAAGAGAGAGAGATAACACCCTCCTACTGGCATGTGGAATGGTCATGAAGCAATCCCTTCTCTTCAATCTCTCCCTTTTATCATGATTTTGGAAACACATGCATATGCTCTTGGCATGATTTTTTAAGCTGCCAAATCAAGGACTTGGCCATGTGGGATCCAGCTGCCGGAACCACAATACCACCGGCTGGCATCAGATTGTTCTTTTCCTTTCTCAGGAAGAGTGATTTAATTGGTGTGAGTAGCATAGCACTATTGGAATAGTATTCTGCCTGTGAGGAAAAGACACACTTGTGAAGCTCCTTGGTGAGAACATTGTACACTTAACAAGACATAAGAAGACTTCAAAAAGTATATAGAAAATGGTATTGAAGAATGAGTTTCTTTTGGTGTAAATTTTTTTCTTGTTTGTTTTTTGGAGAGGTTTTTGCTACAGGGTGCATGCACTTGCCAGAAAGACAGAGAGAGGCAGAGAGTCAGAAAGTGAGAAATCACCCCCCAGGGAGGATGGCCATGCTGCAATCCCTTCTCCTCCATTCTCTTCTCAGGATCTTGGGCACTCACTCACACTCGTCCGGCATGAGTTTAAGCCACTGGGTCTGGGACTTGAACTGCAGTCGACTACATGGGAGTCCAGAGACATTGCCATTATGCTATCTTCTGGTCCCTTTTGGTGTAAATATTTTTTAAAATCCATGTATAATTGTTTCCTAATACACATAGTCCATGAATTTTTGAAGACCCTTTGTGTATCTCAGAAAATTTGGTAAAGAAGGTTTTTTTTTGGGGGAGTCAACCCTGTAGCATGGGGGTTAAGCCTTATACATAGGGAGTCAGATCTCATGTGGCCAACAGAGACTCAAATCCCAGCTCTAGCAACCTAACAAAAAAATTGTACATGTGGTGCATGTGCCCCCAATCCTGACAGGATGGAGAAATGGAGACGGGATTGTGGGAGGACACCTTCCATTGAAAGGTGCATATGCTCTCTCCCTCTCTCTCTGGTGAGTGCACATGCCCTTTGGCAATATGAAATTTAAAAATAATGCCTCCCCCTGAAAACACACATGTAATAAATAGAACAACTAAGGAGAAACCAAGTTGGCCATTAGGACCTGAGCTAACCCTAAAGTTTTCTGGTTTATGGTAGAGATTTTATTCACCAACATCCTTTCTCCACAAAGCATACCAGAACCATAGTGGCAACTAGGAAAGAGAAGTAAGCCAAGATCAAGTGAACCAGAAATAGAATTATTAAAATATTGGTAGAGGTTATTCACATGGAGAACTAAGATGAGTGCAGGGAATAGAAAACTCCACAAGAAACAGAATAGTCTCTTTTCTCACTAGTACCTAAGACAGTGTGATTTGGTAAGTGAGGGCAAGATACAAATGTGAAACTGGTCAGTTAGATTCTAGCATTTCAACTCTGGGATTGTCAAGATGGGCCAAGGATAAAGTAGTTAATAATCTAAGCTAAATAAGGACCTCAGTTTACAGATGAAATTAAAGAGAAAGGTTCTAACACCAGAAGGAAAAAGAAGCAAAAATAAATGTTTTGATAAAGTTCAAGAAAGAACCAAGAGGGGCCAGCAATTAGCGTAATGGCTATGTCACTGGACTTCCACGTAGTCGACCATGGTTCGGGTCTCAGACCCGGTGGCTTAAACTCACGCCGGGCACGTGTGCATGTGTGCCCAAGACCCCGAGAGGAGAATGGAATGGAGGAGAAGGGATTGCAGTGTGAACATCCCCCCTGGGGGGTGATTTCTCGCTTTCTGTCTCTCTCTGTCTTTCTGGCTAGTGCATGCGCCTTACATCAAAAAGCTCTCCAAAAAAAAAAAAAGAACCAAGGTAATAAAGGACATAAGGACAAAAAGGGAACACAGAAAAGAAACTAAGGTAAAGTTCATCTACCCTAAACAATTTTCCTCAGGCTTGGTTCTGATGCCTGGGACATAAGCTTTGCTTTATCCAAAGAGAGAAGAACAGGTAAATCCACTATATTTTACTTTTCTATTATGCCACTCTCTTTTTTTTTTCCACCCAAAATACATTGTGTATTGGCTCAATCAAGCACATCAACATACATGTTTTCAGCAAATAATTTTCCAATTCTTATGCCTTGTATACTTTGTGTTTTGTTTTGCCATCCTTGATTCCTTATCCCTCACCCTCTGCCATGTCCCACCCTCCTCCCACATTGTCTCTGGTATCCATGGTTGCTTTCTATGCCTCCCCCCCCCCATATAATTGATTTGCTAATGAACTTAATTAGTCTAAATATATCCTATAGCTAGCACAGCTGATATATACCTATACATGAACCCAAGTCTGACTTTAGGCATAAACCCCAGTGAGTAGAATGAACATATTATAAAGTAGTACCGAGCTGGGGCTATATAGCTTACTGCAGTCATCAAATATGCATTTTTTTAAATTTTGATACGAACAGTTTTACCATTTTTTTTCTCCTGCAACTTTTTTTTTTAATTACTTAACATTCATTCCCTGAGCATCATCACAACGTACTAAATGTGGTTTCTCATCTAGAATAAACAGCATAGTGGCTTAATCATGCATGTTATTATCAATAATATTCCATTTCTACTTTCATACATATGTATACATATATATATGTTTTTTACCCCATGTTTAACCCTCTGCCCTTTCCCACTCTCTTATTACACTATCTCTGCTATATACGGTTGTCTTCCATTCCTTTTTCCCCAACATTTTGTTCATCACACAATATCATAAGTAATCTAACTACTTTCAGCAAGTAATTTCAAGAAGAGTAGTTTTGAACTGGTAATGATATTTCCTTGAAACTTAAAGCCTAGAAACAGGTTAGTATTCTGTTCAAATAGTAGGTACATGCACCTATCAACAGCTCAAGACAGGACAAAAATCCTTTAAAACCGGAAAACAAAGCTTAGGAGAAAAGCAGCAATAATTCAGTCAAGTCACAGAATGTTGTTTCATCGGTTCAGTCTCATATACTTAATCTTTCTTCTGTTAAGGTTCGATCTTCCAGGTTGAATTCTCGGATATAATATTCATCTCCAAACATTGTCCCTACACTTAAGTTGCCCATTTTCTTAGTTTTTGAACTCTTATTTCTGTGTGTCTGCATTTAATTTTACTGACATAGCACTCCCTTAAGAACTTCTTGGAGATCTGGTCTGGTGCTGGTAAATTCTTTCAGGTTTTGTCTATCTGGGAAAGTTCGTGTCTTTTCTTCCCAAATGAACGATAACCTTGCTGGGTACAGAATTCTCAGTTGAAATTGCTTTTCCCTTAATACTTTGAATATATTTTCCCATTCTCTCCTCGCTCGCATTCTTTCCAATGAGAGGTCTGCCATTAGTCTGATGGGATACCCTTTGTAGGTAACTTGCCTTTTTTCTCTTGCCAGTCTCAGTATCTTGTCTTTGTCTGTGGTTTTGGTCAGTCTGGCTATAATGTGTCTTGGAGAAGATCTTCTTGGGTTGATTCTATTTGGGGTCCTCTGTATTTCTTGGGACTGAATCTTTGAGTGCCTCTCCAGGTTTGGAAATTTTTCTTGCAGGATTTCATGGAATAGATTATCAATGCCCTTATGAGTTTCTTCACCCTCTGGGATGCCTATGATCCGGATGTTTGGACGTTTAATTGTATCTAGTACTTCTCACATATTATTCTCAAATTTTTGGGCCATTTTCTCAGTCTTCATTGTGGATTTTTCTAGGCCAACCATTTTCTCTTCTACATTTGAGATTCTATTTTCTGTATGATCTAGTCTGCTTTTAATACTTTCAAGGGAGATTTTGACTTCTTGTATTATAGCCTTCATCTCTAACAGTTCCATCTGATTCTTTTGTAAAGTGTGAAATTCCTCTTTTAGATCCTGCATGAATTTCCTCACCTCCTGGAACTCTTCAACTCCTTTCTCCTTCCTCTTCAGCAGTTCCTTGTCTCTCTTCTCTTCCATCTCTGTTAGCTTTGCCATTATGAATGTTCTGAATTCTTTATCAGACATTTCCATGATTTCCATTGAACTGTGTGTGGATGAAGAGGAGCTATCCGTTTCCCTTGAGGGAGAGGTATTTTCCTGCTTCCCCATATTTCTTGTGGTCCTGCAGCAATTTCTAGTCATCTGGTGGATGGTCGGTTTCTTCCCAAACTTGGAAGTTCAAACACGCGGGTTTTGTATGCTGGAAGCCCAGTTATCAGTGGGACATCTTCCTTTCTCCCAAAATGGCTAGATCGCACGAGCCATGGAGCTGTCTGAAGAAAGGCTGTTCTATTATGCCACTCTCTTAAGGAACAAAATGAGCTAATCCCAGCAATATTCTATCTTCTATGTTTTAACATAAGGTTATATATCGCAGAGATTAAAATAGGAAAGACAATTTTCCAGCAAAACGATTACTCAAATAAACACAATCAAATTGTAAAACTTTAACAATAATTATAACACCCGAAGACATGTTCAAATATTTTTTAAAAGTTATTTTCTAGGGGCCAGCAGGTGGCATGGTGGTCAAGGCACTGGACTCACACATGGTCAACCGCAGTTTGAGTCGTGGGCTTGGCAGCTTAAATATCATGCCAGGGGAACCAGCAGTTAGCATAATGGCTATGTCGCTGGACTCCCATGTAGTTGACCGCGGTTCACATCCCAGACCCAGTGGCTTAAAACTCACGCCGGGCACATGTGTGTGCGTGTCCAAGATCCTGAGAGGAGAATGGAGGAGAAGGGATTGTGGCGTGGCCATCCCCCCTGGGGGATGATTTCTCGCTTTCTGTCTCTCTGTCTCTGTCTGTCTGGCGAGCACACGCGCCCTACAGCAAAAACCTCTATAAAAAACAAACAAACAAAAAATCATGCCAGGCACGTGTGCATGGTGCTCAAAATCCCAGCAGGAGAATGCAGGAGAGCGCTTGCAGTGTGGCCGTCCCTTAGGGGGTGGTTTCTCACTTTTTCTCTCTTTCTGTCTCTCTTGTATCTCTCCAGCGAGTATACAAACCCTATGGCAAAAACCTAAAAAATAAATAAATGAATAATTTTTTTAAAGTTAGTTTCTAGCTGTTATTTGTTTTTGTTGTTGTTATTTGTTTTTTTGTTTTTTTTGTTTTGTTTTGTTTTTTTGTTTTTTTCATGAACAAGGTAGAGCTAAAGAGTATGAAACATAGTAGGGAAAAGAGAGACCGAGACAGATACTTTTGACAGTGTCTTGCCACATCGTCATTGGTTCTTCCTAGCCCTGCCTTCCACTTAGCACAAGTGCGCACCACCACGCCCTGCCATTTGAGATTATACCAGGTATCTAGTCCTAATGTAAATTTAAGTAACATGTAATTTAAGTAACCACTCAAAACAGTCAGGATAGTCAATAGTAGATGTAGGTGTATCCACAATTTTTCTCAAAATATATTCTAATATGTTAGTCATATATTTGTGTTGACTTGATTTATAAATTATTTGTCCACATTTGCTTCTACTAAAAACAAGATTTATAATAAAGTGCAGTATCAATAGTTCTTTACATTAATCTATTGAATGATCAGAGAGTGCAGGGATGAGTTTCAAAGTTTATATGACCCCTTTGAAAATTATGCAAATATACTTTATATATACTTTACATGTATGTGATTTTTGTGCTCTTTCTCCCTGCCCCCTTTTGGAAAAAAGTCTCATAACTTTCATTTATTCTCAGAGGTCACGTGAACTAAAAAACATTGGACCTTCTGAGTTAGAGATATTGGTACTTAAGTAAGCATCAGTTGAAGGGAGAAACTTACCTTCTTCCATCCCTTTCCAACTACCCGAGGTGTATCCCAAACATTTGGGTTAGTATAGTTAGCAAGTAGGGAGGGAGTGCCAACCAGTAGGAAAAGGAATGCAAGAGTATTTTTATAATGCTTCTCTTTCTCTTTTTTCTCCTTTTTGGCTTTCTTGCTTTTTACTTGCTTCTTTTCCTACTTCCTTCTATCCTCCCTCACTCCCTTTTTACCTTTTGTTCTCCCTCCTTTTCTCTCTCCTTCCTTCTTCTATTTTTTTTCATTTTCAGTTACTTCTCCAGAGGAGAAAATTTAAGCAAGAACTATTTTAAATAAAAATAAAGGAATTTTTTAAAAAATGATATAGCATATTTCTTTTCTCACCTGTTTTTCATTTCCCTTCCTATCAATGCTGACTTTATTCATTTTACTATTAATTCAGTTTTGAGAATATCCTATGCTGTTCTCCATAATGTACCTGTGCTCTGAAAAGGTGAAACCGGCGAAAAGGTAATAGCCGTAAGAAAAAAATATCATCTTTTTTATCATCATGGAACACTACTTGAATGTTATCTGAGCCAAAATTTCCCCAATAAATAAAATAAATAATTCAGTTTATTTAAGGATTGTTTCACATGGAAAATAGGCGAATTTAACCTGCAATTCTTCAATTTACTGCTCTAATTGAGTTATTTTAGAGTCATTGACAGGACCATCTCCAATTTCTGTGAAGAATAAAGAACTCAGATGACAGTTGTGACCATCTTGAACAAGAACATCTTGTTACCATAAAGAGGGAAAAGTCCACACTTCACTTTTTCATTTCATCCAAAAGTATCTTTGTACCATGATTAGTTATCTTTGGAGAGACAGAGTTTGGGAAAGGGATAAAAAAGGATTCTGTTACTATGGATTTCTGTTGGTAGGTGAAAATGTTGGTGAGCAGAATTTTCACATAAGATCTGAATTTTCCAGTTGGATTGACCTGGCTGTCAAGAAGTCAAGTTGATTCTTCTTTCCCCAGATTGAGTTGATAATTGACTGAATAAAATGTTAGGAACTATTCGGAAGGGTAGAATTTTAAAGGAATTTAACACAACAAACAAACGTTATAGGGCAATTTTATCTTTTTTCTTATTTATTTATTTATTTAGTAAACTTCTGCAGGGAATACATTGTATAAAGTTACAACTTCCTGTCCCATGAAGTATTTCTTCTTTGACCTACCTACAGTAACTATTTTGCAGCGTACACTCACAAGAAGTTTCTATTCCATTGCTGAATTCCTTTAAGAAAAAACAAAGGCCTAGTCTCTTCACACAAAACCATTTAGAGCACCAGTTGTAAGGAGAGTTGAATTCTTCTACTAGATGTTTCCAGCTTCCTTGTTCCAATATAGGAATGCTACTGTCTCTTGTCTGCAAGACTTTCTATAATTTTTTTTGCCCATCTCAGACTGATCTCACTCTGAATACCAGCTAGCCGCTTCACATTCTCTCTCCTGATATTTTCAACCCATCTTTCCTTACTTTTGCTTTGCCTCAGTCCGCTTCCTTTTCACCAGTATATCTTATACTTAAAATTCATTTTAACTTCTCATTTTGACAAATGCCTTTTAATTTTGATCTTGACTCAAATCCAATTTCTTAGTAGGCTTTTTCTAAGTAGGCAGTCTGTTTTCTACCAATAATTTTTCTTGGTAGTAATTCTACCCTCACTAGGCTACGGTGTTTTGTTTTGTTTTGTTTTTAGGGCTTTGCCATAGGGTACATGCCCTCACTGAAGAGAGACAGAAAGAGACAGAGAGAGGGAAAGTTAGAAATCACCCCAGGGGGGATGGCCACAACGCAATCTCTTCTCCTTCATTTTCCTCCTGAGACTTTGGTCATGCACATGTAGGCACCCGGAATGATCCTCAAGCTTCTGGTTAGGGACTCAAACTTTGATACCCTGTATAGAAGTCCAGTGCCTTAACCACCATGCCACCTACTGGTCCCTAGTTTGTATGTTTTAAACAAACAAATAACAACAACAAAGTATACACACATACACATATATAAAATGTATTCTGTAGACTATATCACTTTATCTTTTTATTAAAGACAGCAACATTTTATTGAAATAGCAAAAACTGAAAATTGTATGTTCTATGTAAATGAATCTTCTAGATGCCATTCAAACATTAAAAGTTGTGTTTATCTTAAAACATACTAACGTGACCATTTTTGCAATGATATTTACATTTTTCAATCTTTTTATTTTTTTAAAGAATTATTTTATTTAACTTTATTTATTTATTAATTTAATTTTGACCTGAGAGGGACAGAGTGAGAGAGAAAGAGTGAGAAAGAGAGAGAAAGTGAGAAAACAAGTCACCAGGTCCATGACTTGAACTGTGGTGGGCTATGTGGGAGTCCTTCGCCCTTAACCACCATGCCACCTGCTGGTCCCTCAACCTTTTTTTTTTTATTTATGACTTTTATTAACAAGTGCTTGCCGTTTGTTGAATTTTTAAAAATTTAGGTTGTAAATTTTTATTACAAATTAAAAATTAGGTTCTTAAAATATCAATTTGACCAGATATGTAACAATTTAAAAACCTTTAAAGCTGTAATGAGAAAAACAAGGCTTTAAAAAAAAAAGTTTGTCATTACTAAAAAGAGACATCTTTGAGTAAAACGTAATAAAAACTCCTTGCTGCATAGTTACCTTCTTAAACAAAATGTCCTGAACTCCATTTAATCTACAAGTGATGATTCCCAGATCATTGTTGAATTGGTTTCCTAGGGTTGCAATGACAAACGGCATTAAACTGAGTGGTTGGAACAACAGAAATTTGCTGTCCCATAGTTCTAGAGCGTAGAAGTCTGAGATCAAGGTGTTACAGGAAATGGTTCCTTCCAAAGGCTATGAAAAGCAATTTATTCTATGCCTGTCATTTCACTGCTGGTGGATTGTTGGCACTCTTTGGCATTCACTGGCTTGTAGAAGCATCTCTGTCTCTCTCTTCCTTTGCTTTCAGTGTGTTCTCCCTGCCTGTGTGTGTCCAAATTTCTCCTTTTTCAAAGGATACCAATCACATTGGATCAAAAGCCCACTCTGCCCTCATGGTACCTCGTCTGAAATAATTACATACGCAACAACCTTATTTCCAAATAAGGTCACATTCTGAAATATCAGGGTTAGGATTTCAATGTATGAATTGGGGGAGAGGGGCTAATAGGCAACATATAACAATTATGAACACTGTTTTCATACAAGACTTTGTCCCATTGATTTATGCAGAACTAAAGTATAAATTTGTTTGCAGGCTGTACTTAGTTCTTTGATCCTTCATCATTTTCTCACATCCTTCATCTCTTCTTCATTCTGCGATAAACAGTGGTCATTTCTTTTCTATATATATATATATTTTATTTTTTTTTTGGAGAGATTTTCGCTATAGGGCGTGTGTGCTCGCCAGACAGAGAGAGACATAGAGACAGAAAGTGAGAAATCACCCCCGGGGGGGGTGGTCACGCCTCAATCCCTTCTCCTCCATTCTCTTCTCAGGATCTTGGGCACACATGCACACGCACCCGGGGTAAGTTTTAAGCCACCGGGTCCGGGACGCGAACCGTGGTCGACTACGTGGGGGTCCAGTGACATAGCCATTACGCTAACTGCTGGTTCCCTGTATTTTTTTTTTTTTTTTTTTAGGTTTTTGCCATAGGGCATCTGCACACACTGAAGAAAGACAGAAAGAGAAAGAGGAAAAGTGAGAACTTACTCCAGAAAGGGGAGGTATGGGGGGGGCAGTGGCCATGCCACAATCCCTTCTCCTCTATTCTCCTCTTGGGATTGTAGGCACACATGAACACACCTGGAATGATTTTCAAATCACTGAGTCTGGGATTTGAACTTTAATTAGCCATGTGGGAATCCAGCACCTTAACCACCAGTCCACCCAAAGTGGTAATTTTTTCTCTCTTTCTTTCTTTTTAAAGTAATTATTTTATTTAACTTTATTCATTTATTTGTTTATTTATTTTAATTTGCCCAGAGAGGGACAGAGTGTGTGTGTGTGTGTTTGTGTGTGTGTGTGTGTGTGTGTGTGTGAGAGAGAGAGAGAGAGAGAGAGAGAGAGAGAAAGCCACCAAGTCCAGGACTTGAACTGCAGTCGGCCATGTGGGAGTCCAGTGCCCTTAACCACCATATTACCTGCTGGCCCCCAAAGTGGTTATTTCTTTTTCTTTCTTTTTTTTTTTTTGGAGAGGTTTTTGCTATAGGTCACATGCGCTCGCCAGAAAGGCAGAGGGAGACAGAGATAGAAAGCGAGAAATCACCCCCCAGGGGTGTTGGCCACACCGTAGTTTCTTCTCCTCCATTCTCCTCTTGGGATCTTGGACATGCACGCACATGTGCCCGGCATGAGTTTAAGCCACTGGGTCCAGGACTCAAACTGTGGTCGGCTACATGGGAGTCCAGCGACATAGATATTACATTAACTGCTGGTCTCAAAGTGGTTATTTCTTAATAGCTGTTGTTGCGTTTTCTTTTTCTTTTATATATATACGTTATTTTTTTTTATTTTATTTATTTTATTTTATGCATTCAATCACTATGCATCACTGTAGCTTGTAAAGTGAATTTACCCAACATGAATACACTTTGTCATTTTGTTTTCATCTGTAAGTGCCCTAGATAGAGAGTCTAGATTTACTGATATTACTGTGTATTAAAGAAAAGTAAATTGGTACCAAGTTAAAATCTCCTAAATAAGTAAAGATGAATTTGAGCAATAATATGTACTGTCAGATCATTGGGAAAGTCATGAAATATTTTTCTATGCAAAAATGCATCATGACTTTCCCAGTGACCCAATATATAGCACTTCTTTTGATCTCCTAAAGAATACATTTTGTGTATTTTGGATTCTTGACCATGTTAAATTGAGATAACTCTATAAGTGATTTTGAGAATGCTGGATATTTGAAACATTCATGTATTGTTTTCCCATGGCAGATATAAAAACTAAAGAAATAATCTGATAAAAAGCACTAGAAATTGATTATCTGTTAGTTGCTCAAAATTTTACCCATTGGTATAGGAATATCGAGTTCTCCTTCGATTTCCAAAAAGTATAAAACCATAGTAGACAGAAATTCTGCCTTGTGTGATTTGTACATTGTCTATTAGACTTAAGTCACTCAAAAAGCATAATAATACTGGCACAGGCTTCAGTGAAAATCAAATGCCATGCATGGGTAAGGAAATAGAGACATTGTGTTCTCACCAGGTATTCCTCCCCAGCAGAATGAGAGGCCTGCGTTACCAGGTGCTGACATACCAGGGGTGGCCTCTGTGGTTTTCAGGGCACCGGGACGATAAGCCACCCACTATGGCTCCGGCTTTGGCAACCATAGCTGAATCGGCACTTTGATCCTTGGAGTGGCTCCTGGTGCAGTGAGTGCCTCTGTTTGTTTTGCCCCTCCTTTTGGTCATTACTCCCACCTGGCAGCACAGGGCAAGAAATGAGAGGTGGAAGGAGGTTGGAAAGGGACACTTCAGAACCATGACTCTGCCAAATATAAAAAGATGCTGACAGTTCTGGTCTAGGAGCACAGGAATAGCATTTCTGCCAACTTATTAATGAATAAAATTTTGTGTATCATTTATTAGTCTGCTTAAAATCCCTTCTCCTGAGTCTGTTTTCTCATTACTAGGGTCCTGGATCCACCATATAATGCAGCCAACCACACAAATAAAAGGCAGTACTGCCCCTGACTTTCAATATTCTTTCTTCATAAGTATCTGAAGATGCTTGGACACATTAACCTCATCTTTTGCTTTGATATTTTAAAGTCAGTTCCTCTAATATATTTAAAATTCAACTCCCATACTTAATTATACTACAGATATTTTTATATGTTTTAATTGACAAATAATTGTGTGTATTTATGGGGTACAACATGAGGTTTTGATTTATGTATATATTGTAGAAATAATCAGTCAAGCCAATTAACATATCTGTCACCTCACATGCATATATGAAAAGTTTTTGAAAATTTCAATACATTTTGCTCTATTAATTCCAGTACATGATTTGATGAAAAATGTAAAGATGATGAGACCCATTTTTATAGTTAAAAAAGTGGTGCTAATGATGTTATTTAAGGGTGGACAGGATATTAGGGTTAGTCAATGAATTTCAGTTTTCATTTTGATACTCTGGAATTTAAGGATTTAATATGTTCTATGAGGTTATCAAAATACATGAGTCATAGTAGCTTGATAATATTGTTTAGGTATCATAAATAAAAGAAAACTGAGAGCTAGGAGGATATTCAGTGACTTACAGCAAATCACATAGCAAGGTCATAGGGAAGCTGATAAAATCCTGGATTTCGTCATCCTGTGAACTAGCCATGACTAGTTTTCTGACAAGAAACATTTATTTTTTCCTTTAGAGAATCGTGTTTTTCACATTTGTGAAGGTTGAGGACTTTTCACTGAAAAAGCAATGCCTCAGAGGACAAGGAACTCAGAAAAGATGTGGGTTTTTAACTCATTACCAAACATATAACCAAATTTATCGATCAATTACAATTAGAAGCATGTTTTAATCAACAATTTTAGAATTTTGAGTTCTAAAATTCCTTAGACAGGAACTTAAATTTGAATCTAGGATTAAATTACCTCCCCCTCCACTTCATTATCTAGGTACCACTTAGTAAAACTTTCCAAGGTGTTAGGGATTTACATAAGCTTGGAAATTTTAAGGTATGTTGTATTTATTTGGAAAAGGGTTAGAACAATAGCATCTATTTTAAAATGTCTCTGTAATATTGGGTTGCCAGAAAAGTCATGACGTATTTTTTTCTGCTTTTCTGTGCAATAATACAGCATGACGTTTCCAACAACCCAGTAACTTCGGCTTGTCATCATTTCAACCAGAAGATAAAATTTCCTTACATAAGGCTAGAAACCCAAATAGCTGATATGGAATCAGGAACCAAACCACGCCAAAAATTTACCAAGGTATTATTACTAATGCTAGTATCCTGGAGAAAGAGTACAGGAAGTAGTCTTTCACAATTTTCTTTCTACCAATTAGGATTTCCTACTAAGCAGATGCTAGAAAGCCCTGATTATCTAGGAGAACCTACTAAGGTTTGAGCTGTCCTGACAATCCCTGTACTCATTAATTTATCTGTTGACTTCCCGGTACAAACATACAAACCTGATCTCAGCCAGAGGCTATAGAATAAGGGCCAATAATGGAGGTTACAGGAGTCCCTTACCCAAAGGAGAAACTTGGCATATACCTGCAAATAAACTTCAGGAGCCTTCTTGGAGCCCCCAACCCCTACCCCCATGAGTCCTCTATTAAAAAAATACCCTCCTATTTTACCTAGAACCAACTTTATCACCATAAATAAATGTTCTTTATAAATACTTGCTCTGTTTAGGTTAAGAATTAGAGATGGCTGCTCTTAATGTCAAGAGAGAGGCATGTGGAGAGGGTATTATAGTGCTTCGAGTTAGAGAAGTACTGGTGGTTAGCAGCGTTAGCAGCTTGAGGTTATATGAGGAGAACATGGCTTACCCAGTGAGTCCAAAAAAGCTTTCCCATATCCATGAAATAATATTGTATTAATAACTTGGAACAATAAGAATTTGTTCTATTATTAACTGGTCAATTCCTGTGTCATCTATCTCTATTTTGTCAGGGACTCTGTTTACTTAAATAAAGCCATTTCAACTATATTATTAACATTCTCAAAGAAAAATCTACCAAACTATCAAGTCCTATTTGCTTTAGCTAAGACTTATTTACATTTATTAGCTAAGACAGGCTTAGATAAAATATGTGTCATTTAGTCCAGTAGTAGTAAATCTCAGTTGTATAAGACAAAATTTAAATGACATGCATTATATACCTATTTTAGTTTGCTTTTTATGCCTTGCACCTTAACTATATTATCTCCTTTAATTTTCACAACAAGCCATTTTAGCAATAAGAAAATTAAGCTTCAGAGAACCTAATTGATTTGTCACAGGAAATGAAGCAACTAAATGACCAAGCTGGATTCAAATCTGAATATTTTTGACTCAAAAATTACCCCTTCCCCTTTTTCACACTAATATCTCACTCTGTTTCTATAGATGTAGAAGATTTTGAATGACCATATTTAGCGATGTAATTTTAATGAGGAACGGGACTGGTATAGCATGTGGTTCTATAGTGCTAGTTTTTATAACCTAAAAATAAGTCAACGTAAGCTAGTTGTCAGTTTGTCTCCCAACAAGTGTACTAGCCTGTTGACACCATCTCACACTACTTTACAGTCTTATTTTGTGACACATACTGTCATTAAATATAAGGATATATGGGCCTCCGTGGCACAGCGGTAAATGTGCTGCTCAAGAAAAGCCAAATCCGGTACCAGCAGTTAGCGTAATGGCTATGTCGCTGGACTCCCACGTAGTCGACCGCGGTTCGCATCCTGGACCCGGTGGCTTAAAACTCACGCAGGGCGCGTGTGCGTGTGTGCCCAAGATCCCAAGAGAAGAATGGAGGAGAAGGGATTGTGGCGTGGCCTTCCCCCCGGGGGGTGATTTCTCGCTTTCTGTCTCTCTTTCTCTGTCTGTCTGAGGAGCGCACACTCCCTATAGTAAAAACCTCTCCAAAAAAAAAAAAAAAAAGAAAAAAGAAAAACCAAATCCCACATGGCGACTGAGGTTCACATACCCCGTCTAGTCAGCCTGAATCACGCTGGACGCATATACAAAAGCCCAAGATTCAAAGGGCTGAAGGAGTGGAGAAGGGGCATCATAGCATGACTAGACCCTGGGGCGGGTACTCATCTCTTTCTCTTTCTCTCTCCCTGTCTCTCCTCTCTCTCTTTCTTGTGCATGTGCATAAACTGTGTCATGAACAAAGAAAAACATTTAAATATAAGGGGTTAGCTTAACTCAAATTAAATTCAAAACCACCTGCATTTTTCTAGACTAAAAATAACAAATATTAAGTGTGATTATGTAACTATAAAATGATGAAATTGATTTTTGCACATATTTATGATGAACTCATATAGTGCATATCTAGCTTCACTGCTTGTGAGTTTTATTATCTAGTGTCTACCATTTAGTGCCGTCATGAGGATTAAATGATACTATATATACGTAAAGTCCTAAGATCAGTCTCTAGCATATAGTAAGCACTCAACAAATGTTAACTACTAATATTCATAAGTGTTACTGGAATAAAAATCAAACAATTACTGGCAAGTGCTCAGTACACAGCAGGAGCTCAATAAATATATATTTGAGTGGATTAATACAAAATATGAATGCATCAAATGGCTGGATATTACTAATATATGGTAAATGCAATATTCTGGCTGTTGCCTCACACTATTGAATGAAATATAAAAC
Organism: Tupaia tana; assembly: GCA_026018925.1. Taxonomy (NCBI): domain Eukaryota; kingdom Metazoa; phylum Chordata; class Mammalia; order Scandentia; family Tupaiidae; genus Tupaia; species Tupaia tana. Next base: position 17,385,094 of record JAKSZU010000020.1, on the reverse strand, counting down.
AAAATGCTCAGTATTATTAAAACTCTGTACAGTTTCCAAGAAAATTTACTTTCTCTGAACGAGCCTCTTTTGGAGTTCAAGAGTATCATTTTTATCCCCCTGACTTAACATTTGCACCCCTAGTACTATATACTCTCTCTGGCTAGAAGTTTATGTGTGACCGCTAAATGGATATAGATTTTTCCCTTCCTTTAACAGTCATGTAGATATGATTTACCTTATGGTACAATGAAAACAGAATCTGTACAGGTATTCACATAGTAAAAGAAGATAAATGGGCTGGAAAACACAAAAAGGCAGTGTGTGTCACACTCATTTCCTATTTGCCTGAGACAACTGAAACACTGAAAGTGGGCAGGATAATATATGTCACTATTTGTGCCTGTACTGGAGATGCCACATAGTTTCAGGTTATGTCAAGACATTATAATTTGGAGGACCTTCTTTCTTAATAAATGTATTATTAAATCTTGAAATCTTTACTATCTGAAACATTTATCTGAAATTATTGTGGATTAAATTCCATAGTTCTTACAACTGGTAATAACTTTAATAATAGTTTAGAAAGTGTGTCTCTTCCTAGTATATTCTCTCTATCTCTGGGTACTCCTATTCTAGAAAAAATTCATGTATCCCTTGTAGAAGCCCTGTCCCATACTTTTATGAATATTTATGTCATTGCTGTTGCTATCTTGTATTACAGTTTTCTGTTTAGATGTGTATTTTTTAGAGCCTAGGGACTAAATTGTGAGTGCCTAGAAGACAGAGCCTGTGCCTTATTTATCTCTGGATAGCCAGTATTATTCAGTTCCTGAGCTACAGTGGGTGCTCAATAAATATGTATCCAATAAATGAACTCGCAGTCTCTCTCTCTCTCTCTCTCACACACACACACACACACACACACATTAGATCAGGGATATGAATAAAATTTCCTGTCTTTGCATGTTCTTCAAGTGCTTGTGAACCTTATGAAAATGCTTATGAACATATTAATATGCTTCTGAGTGTTCTAGTCACTTTGAGAGACATTTTCTAATCTTTGAAAGAGAATTTTTTTTACCTGTTCTTTACATTTTCATGTTCTTCAGTTTTTACTCAGAACATCACTTTTGCACAGTGGACTCAAGTGTGCTGTCGATTACTGATTCTTTGAACCACATGGAAAGTGTCAGAAATCCTTGGTTTTCTTTGCACAAGTACCTGTGTGGTGGCTTTGTTCAAGCACATTATCTCTACGTGTTAAAAAAAAAGAAAAAGGAAAGAAAGAAAAAGAAAAAAAAGACTACTTGGATTATGGCAATTAATTGGAAAAGTCTTATTTTCAACAAAATTCTCAGCATTTAATACATTGTGTGGCATATGGTTGGGAATCAATCATGCTTGTGGAATGCATGAACAAATCAGCCATTGTTGCTGTTTTGTGGATAAGGTATGAGATTTTTAAACAAGGCTAAATGAAAGGTTCAGTATCACAGAGCAGGATAAGAGAAAATCTGACAGTCCTAACTCGTACTTCTGTGTTTCCAGACTGTTACACAAGCTCACCGAGGAGTGCCGTATATGTCTGATTTCTCAACTTCACCCTGCAGTAAACTTTTGCAATCCCGAGGCTAGAGACCTCTTTTGTAAATGTTGTCTGCCCAGTGACTGCCTTGGCACCAGGGAGGCCCTAGCAGATAAAGTGGAGGAACATATGGCTTCCATGTGAATACAAATTGGTGGACATAACGTGATAATTCAGCTGAGATGTCCTCTATATTGTAAACTGAAAGAGTATGATTAGAGGTGTTTATAAACGGCCTCCGAATTCCCCCACTCCCCTCCCCACCCAGTTTCCACTGTAGTTTTATCGGCCTGAATCATAGCCATCTAGAGTCCCAGTCTCACTGCGTTATTTGTGAAAATGGCCAGCGTGAGGAATTATTAATTAAAGCTAACAAATCACCCTGACGAGCTGTGCCCTGGCATGGCTGAAGGTTGATTGGCGAAAGTGTTCTCCTTTGGAGAAAAGACTTTTTGTGCTCGTGACGCAGTCAGGGACGGATTATTGAATATGCAAGTTAGAAGAAAAATCACAGGACAAGCAAATTGAGTATTTACTGGCAAATAATTGCTCTCTTAAGCTGTGGCTCTCTTCCTAAATTCTTAACATTCCCGAGGGTTAGAAAGAAACACAGAAAAATGCATCGGTACAGAGTACATTTCAAAAAAAATACATAGACTGATGTTTCAGACTTGTGCAGGTAAGTGTGATTGTGTGTGCTTGGAAAGTGAAAGAACAAGGGAAAGATAGGGGGAAAAGCATAACTGTTAGTCTGGTGAGTTTTTTTAATCAGCTTGTTTATTGGAATACGTTTCAGCATATTTCTAAGTTGAGTATTTAGTTTCAGTGCTGCCTTTATTGTGAAAGTTAGAGCCGTAAGGAAAGAGGGTTTTCTCAAAACTTATTTGTCTTTATCAGTAGAAAAATATGTTGGTGGTTTGTCCCAATAATAGCTATAAACTTTGCTCACATATTTGTGGTTATATGTATACAATTACTGCTAGATTTGAAGATCCTTAGTTACTTTCAATATTGTTAATTATGACGCGTCTTAATAGTGTCTCAGACACATTTGAGTACAACTATTGCATTTATTTTTAAAAGTAAATATGGTTTTATATTAGTACCAAGCTAGTTCTTACTGAGAAATTCTAAAGGGACATTATAGTTTTAGGATAGTTACTTAAACTTCAAGCTTTAATAATAACTGAAGTGTCCTTATTGTCAACTGTGTGGTCTTTTTATCTGTAATGTTGATCAGACTACTGTGTTTGTGGACAATCTAAGCTAGGAGAGACTGGTTTAGAGGCGTTTTCAAAATGTCATTTAAATACATACAAATATGATAAAAGAGGAAATGCAGGCTCATCCTATGTTCAAAGTGTAGAAATTAAGAAACAGAAATACTCTTGTTAGTCCAACTAGTTAAGTGAACAGTATTATCAAACTCCATACATCCACTGAGGCTGAACTGCGTATTCTGTGAAAACCTGGGAAATGTGCTTTCATCAACAACAAACTGTTTTTGAAATGAGAATAATTGGCTGGCGAAATAGCATTTTAAGGTTGTAATAACTATGAATAACATGGATTTAAAACGAAGGCATAAACATAATTTATATTAAATTAACTAATTAATAATTGCAAAGTGCTTTAATAACAAAACATTTGCATGATAGTAATAATAATAGGAAGAATAATAAAAATAGAAAAATCTGGTAATCACACAAATTAAATCAGATGACTCTCATAAGGTTTTAGAGAATCAGAATTTTAAAATATAAGTTAATGAAACTTATAATTGGCAATCTAATCTATTCCTTGGACCATTAAATTCTAGCTAGTATTTTTCCTAACTATATCTTATTTTATCAAGAAAAGATTGCTTGTCTTTAGTAAGTAGAGTAGAGGTCACAAGAAAGTTTAGAAAATATATTTTTTAAAGGTTTAATTCCCACTAGATCACATTCTGTCCTCAGATTTCAAGAGGCAGCCTTTTTAAAGTTTTTTTTGACTATTTGAGGGCAAAATTTGGTCCATTATTGTGAACTAGCAAAGGGGGCATTTAAAGCATATGTTCAGAGACTAAACCATCTGCCTGTTTTATTATGAATACCACAGAATTATAAGAACTTGGAAAGGCTCAAAAATTGAACGAGAGTTCTACGCTAGTTAAAAAAAAATACAGCACTCTCATTTTAAAAAATATTTTGTAACCATTTACATTTTCAAAGTATTTTCTTAGTGTTCTATGAGAGAAAAATGTCAATACAACCTTTTAATATATATGGAATCAATGGCAAAGTGTAGTTGAGTGACATGAACCTGTGGCAAATTGATGGTAGTCTTTTCTATCTGATTTAACCCACTATATCTCAATACCTTTTGGAGGTTTAGACTTGTCATCAGTGAAACTCACAGTAACTCAGAGAAACTTTTTAAAATGGTGACTGTTGGAACAAAAATGAAGTCCAGCTGCTAGTTTCTGGACTATCTACAAATGAGTTGCAAGAGACATGCGGAGGCCAGACTAAAGAGTCACTTCTGTAATCCAGCTGTGATGTAATGGAAGTATGAATCAGCTATTGGTTGCCCATGCTGGGGGCGAGGGGGGAGGGGAGGGGAGAGCAATAAACAAACAAGTGCAAATTGGCATTATTCCCAGCTAGTTCTATATTTCTTTTGAATCTGGAAGGATATGAGATTTAGAAATTAATAAAAAATCTAAAATCCTGTTTAGGTCCCAAATATAGTAATATGTCATCTCAGAGTGCTTATATAAGGACAAATCAAGATGTGTATTATACTAAGTTTGTGTCATTAAAGTTTGTCTACCTTAATTAACTTTCAAATTAGACTAACACTGGATGGATCATAATCAGAGGAAAATACAGAAGGTGGACTTACATCAGTGGAGTAGAAATTGTCAATGTTGAGATGACTTAACAGTCTTGGTTGTTTAATGGAAATTACTTAATTAAAAGGAAATAATAATAGAAGCAAAGGGTTTAAGTATTTGGTCTGAAGATTTAAATAAAAAATAAATGTTTCTATATCAGGTATACACACATATATAATTTTTATAAAGAAAATATGTTTTCAAAGTTTACTTTTATAGGCTGAATAAGGTAAGGACATTTTTGTGTAGTCTAAAGACTGAATACAGAGATTTTAAAACAGCTACTGTTGACTTTCAGACCTGAAGGGTGTCAGAATTAATGATCAGGTGCTGATAATACCTGTTGCCAATTTCACATGAATCTCCTCATGATGATATTTTAATATTATATCTCCTTAAATTTTAGTACTGCAAATAATCAAGTGACTCCACTAGCCCAAACACTGAAATACTTCTACTATTTGGGAGATTCATTTTTATTTTTTATTTTGAGCGTGTGTAATATATATATATACACAAATATATGCACACACACATAGGTGGACATACACACAGATGTTTTCGTTTTCTTCATTAGTGACACTTTGTTCCAGTAAGGGAATTAAAATGTCTAATGAAGAAAAATAAACACATAACATAGCAAAATACATGAATTAGAAATAGGAAAGATAAAACAATCAACAGTAAGGATATAAAAATGGAGTCAAGACAGGTAACACAAACTACGCTCAGTGAAGTATTACACCTTTACCTTTGAACTTTCTTGCAGTCAAGTCAAAAAGCATGAAAAGTTATGCAATTTATAACGTCCATAAGAGTAATAAAATATTTTCTGTCATTACATTTCACCTTGTAGCCTAATACATAGTAAGTGGGCCAAGGACCCCCTGTATCAAGATTACTTAGAGATAACCCGAATCGGGATTTTCTAGAGCATTTGTTAAAATGGGGATTACTGGAACTCATTCTAGAATTTCAGAATCAAAAGCTTTGAGGATGGAGCCTGTGGATCGTCAGTGTAGGGAACTACCCAGGTTAGTTGTGTGTGCTAAATTTAGAAGCAACTGTTTTAAAATTAAGACTTTAAGATATCTAGTAAAGGAGCACAAAATGGTATGATCTCCCTACCACAATTTGGCGAAAGCTTATTATATTAGCATTAACAAAAGCAGTAATGCATATTCAATAGTATGTTGTAATTGCCTACTAATGAAACTGCAAAGATCTAGCTTAGAAAAACACTATGAATTTGCTTCAGCCCTTTAAGCCATATCTCACAATTTTAGAGAACGTCTTGTACTTTTTAAAGCTATCACTTATTGAGAACTACTATGTGCTAAGTCATATGTTAGGTCTGGGAACTATAGATAAACAAAGATGGATAAAAGAGAGTCAGTCTCTTGTCTGAAAAAAAAAATTGTGAGCAGGATAATTTTATTACTAGGATATTATCTTATCTATACTAAGATAACTATGAATTGCCTTGTAATCCATTCGTTCGGTAAAACTCAAGGTTCTACATCAAAGTATAGTACTATAGGTAACCATTCATTAGCAGTTTTGCATAGTAAAACCATGAAACATTTTGGAAGTCACAAAACATAAGAAAACCCTGTGGAGTCCTCCTCTTCCTCCCAGAGGAGATTATCCCCCAAAGCTAGGATGAGGAATATCATGAGACCTCCTAATCCTTTTTCTCCCATCATCAAGTACTAATTTATTACCAGTATCCTTTTTGAGAGAAAGAGGAAAATGTATGAGTGCACCAGACCATTTGAAGACTTGTGTGTCTCTTTTCCTTGCCCTACTGGTGGCTCAGCTGGCCTGGGAGATGCTTGAGCCTCTATGGAGCCTCCTTAGTTGCCGGTGATGCACTCTACGAAGGGACCCGAGCTGGTTTTCCCTGGACGTCTTTGCTCCCTAAGTTACAGGAGTGCCAGAAATTGGGTACTGACAGGCTAGAAGGGACACACTACACACGAAGAAATGAATTAGGTAGCTGTTCTAAGGAATAGGATGAGTGCTTGTCATTTCATCATAATATATATTTTCCTGGAAAAGTTTTGAGGACATCCTCCCTCTTTATCCTTTCCTGAACGATATTGTAAATATTTTGGAAACTTCTATACATTTTTTTCCTTTCTTTTTTTTTTTTTTCAACATATACTTACTGAAAATTTTATGTCATCACCTCTTCTAGGGAGTAAGGATACAATGATGAATAAAATATCCTACTTTCATGAAGTTTTTATCATAATGGTGTAGGAAAGGGAATAAACTACTGAATTTAAAATAAAAATAATATGTGTACCTAAAAAATGCTTCAGTTTTGAGATAATGCCTCCTTTGTTCCCCAGGACTTACAATTATCTCCACGTTATTGCATAATCGGTGTATAAGTATAAATGTACATATATATTCTTTGATGTATTTGCAAAGTATTCCAGAAAACATACCAGTCAATTCAGGACATGTCTCATTGTAGGAAACTCCTTTCCATGGAGACCCGTAGGTATGAAAGAGGACACTCAAGTCATTTGTGTGAATCAAGAAGTGTGCGTAGTCAACTCTAAGTTGTTTTGTTTTCACTTTTTTGTTTTTTCTGGCTTATGTGTTCTGGGTGTTTTCATTGAGCTAAATGGTAGGCACTCTGGATCCATAGAGGTCCAAGGAGGTAGATAAAATATGGGATCAGTCTTCAAGGAAATTCACATAAAGTAGAGAAATACGATATTAACTGTAGTATGTGGCTGTCATAAGGTTCTGTGGAGGACAGAATAAGGAGTTTTATCTTAGAAAAGGTCAGAGAATAAACCACTAGAAAGGCTTCCCAGATGAAATAATATTTTAACTGAGACTAAAATTTTATAGTAAAACAAAACCGAAAGAATTTTTAAAAAGTAATCCTATCTAATTTACTCTTTGATTGCCTAAGTAATACACCTCTATGGTGAAAATATTTTAGACAATAGGAAAACTGATTTTTTTTTCTTTCTTGATAGAATATACGTGTGCATGAGAGAGAGGTACAGATGAGGTCCTCATTACCCTCTTTCCCCAGCCCTCTAATTCCTCAGGATCCTAAATGCCATTGCATGTGCCCAGTGTGTTTTCCGGTTAACCTGGGAATCTGAATCCACAGTGGGAATATGGTTTCTCGACTTGTGGGGCACACGTGTTACTACTACACCACAGTGGCTGGGCCTGAAAAGCGCATTATTTTAAAAAGGGAAAATCACCTGTTAACTCAGTGCTTAGAGAAACCATTGTTAACATTCATCAGATACTTTTTTGAGCATGTATTATGTTCTAGGGTTATGCCAGCCAGCTGTAGCTTCTTGGAAGGGGGCATTTTAATTGGCAGTCAGTGTGAATAACAGCAACTCGAACTTTAACACTTGTTAACTGTCTTCGGATTTGGGCTTACACACCGAATGGGTCCCAACCCTAGTGACATGGACAGAATACCACAAGAATTGTATTCTCCTGAATAAAGCATCTTAGCACCTGTCATAATCCCCATCCGGAGGAGATGTGAGAGACTCCATAGGCTTACACTTTAGCTGTACCTCTTTTCTATCTATGTGATCTTGGCCAGATTATTGGGTTTCTGTGTCTCAATGTACTTCTCTGTTAAATTGTATTATGACAGTACTTAACCCAGCCATAATTTGAGAAATAGATAAGATAATGCATGTAAAATACTAATCACAGCACTTGGCACATAGTATTCCGTAAATGCCATCATTTTTATAGTGAATATGATTGTAATTATTAAAATTTTTTTCATTGTATTTCATCCATTTCAACACCATTATCACTACTGACAAAGCAACCCAATATACTTTTCCTACCAAGGATGGGTCAGATACCATCTTCACAGTATACATTAAGAATCTGGGTTTCAATAAGAATCTGAGTTTCAATAGATGTAAACTATAATATGATTTAACTCAGTAGATACATGACAATGTACAGACTAAATTTCTATTTCTAGGTAGAAATGATGCTTACATCTGCCTTAAATGCCCTCATGTTACCTGTTTTGTGTCAAAAATTTGTGATATATTGGATTTGTTTTATTTTTTTTTTTTAATTTAAATCCAGGGACCAGCAGTTAGGGTAATGGCTATGTCGCTGGACTCCCATGTAGTCAACCGCGGTTCGCGACGAGGACCCGGTGGTTTAAAACTCACGCCTTATGCGTGCGTGCCCAAGATCCCAAGAGGAGAATGTAGGAGAAGGGATTGCAGCGAGGCCATACTCCCTGGGGGGTGATTTCTCACTTTCTGTCTCTCTGTCTCTGTCTGTCTGTCTGGCAAGCACACGCGCCCTATAGCAAAAACCTCTCCAAAAAAAAAAAAAAATTAAATCTAAAGTCCTATTGTTTTCTGAAAGCTCTAACTTTTGTTTTATCATCAGTGGTGGAATAGGATTAGAAATAGTTTATCTAAAGATAAACTAAAGAGAGTATCTTCAGGAAAGGGGAAATTGCATTTGTCAGCTCTGTGTCTTAGCAAGGTAGTGAATGAGCAAAGATAACTAGCCTAGCAGATGCCACGCAGTATGTGCCTAAAGGATGTTTATTAAATTGAATTCTGTAAGAAAAGGCTTGTGAACATCAACCCAGATGTACTGTGGAAATGTACGTGATAATGATAACATGGTGGAATAAGAACTTGTTTTTATAAGTTATGTAGGGGACCAGCAGGTGGCATGGTGGTTAAGGCTTTAGACTCCCACATGGCAGACAGGTTTAAGTTCGAACCCAGCAGCCTGCTTTCTCCCTTTCTCTCTCTCTATCTCTGGTGAGTGCATGTGCCCTGTAGCAAATGTAAATAATAATAATGATAAATAAAATTAAATAAATAATTATTTTAATAAAAGCTATGTAGAATCTTGACAACACATGATATTAACTTTAAAACTGTAGGCGTCCCCCAGTACAAGAAGCAGAACTATATTTTGAAAAGATCGTGAACTCTCTAATTGCACAGAGCAGACCCTGTGTCTGGTTATCACCTCTAGCACTTACAAATTATATAAGTAGAGATGAGTTCCTTTTTCTGTCTAAGTCCTCAAATGAGAAATGGAGCACTAATATCTTCCTTGCATGGTGTGTATGTATCATCTCTAGTGGAGTTCTTGGAACCTAATAATATTCCATAAGTCATATGCGTTAACAATAACCACAACTATAACAAGACATAAAAGTTCTGTGTAAAATAATATAAACCTATTAATATATAGGTATATAATAAAATTATTTTTATAATTACTGTATAGATAGTAACACTTGAAATGGCTTTGTCTAATGTTTGACGCACAGTAGGAGTGCTACATTTAAATTTGACCTACTTAAATGCCTTGGTGAAAAGATTGATTTAGTTATTCTAAAGCACAATAAATGAAAACACAATTCAAAAAATCTAAAACTTAGTCTTTGGAAAATGACAATAAAAACAAAAGCCACTAAAGAATTGTTACTAAAATGGTCAAATAATTTGGGATTTATGCAAATAAATAGCAAGGACACCACCACTTCAAATGGCAAAACAAGGGAATTAACTTGGAAAGTCTTAGGTGACCCCAAATTTGAATAGTATTAATTAGAAGCATTTTAAAGATCAAAAGGCTATTATAGCTAGTTGCAGTGGTAGCTACATATGGAAAATGGCTACAGAAATTCACAATACAAAAATAGTACATTGCTAAATTCGAAATTCTGTTAATGTCACAAACAGTGGGATGTGAAACACAAATGAATTGTGATGACAGTTGAGTACCAAGCTGCCTATTTTTTCCCCCTCCGAGCTGCCCATATTTGGTTTTATATTTTCCTCAGTCCTGATTTAACCCATCAATATTTGTATTTTCTGCAGCTAACACTATCTTGGAACATACCACTTAAGGATTTTATTCCTAAATGTTTCTCCATTCCTAGTAATACTGCCCTTTCTGCTTTTCTCCCACAGATATGTATTCTTGAATCTTCTTTACTTCTCACCTTAGCGTCAGGGTTTGAATATGTTTTAACCTACAGTCTCACAGGACTCTCTATTACTCTTTACTCTTCTATTTCTCTCAAGTCTTACTCTTTTCTTCTTCATCTCCAGGCTGTTCATTTGAGCAAATTTCTTCTCCATGTTGCTCTGACTTAAGGCACTTTCTTTCATCCTGATAATCTGCATTCATTTTTTACTATAGTTTTCAAAACCTAAGTTTTTAAATGTTGCTGTTATCTTTTGTGATAGAAGATCTTTATGATCCACGATTTGGGGAGCAAGACTTATTCTATGAACTGAGCAAAGCTCCCTTTTAAATATGCAGTTCCGTGTAACCATAAACTAGCTTGACCTTTGAAAAATGTCATTTTAAAAAAACTGTCTAAAAATTTTTAAAGAATATTGCTAACATGACCAAATTATTTTGGCTTAATTGATATTGTAGCATGATTATCAGACCTACTTCGCACAGTAACCATCCTGGATCAATATGTTTTATCAAGATTTTATTGCATGTGTTAATTTGACTACAAATTATCGAATGACCTCTCTGGGCCCAGCATTTTATATTTAATTCTTAAAACAATTCGGTGAAATCGGTGCCATTATCTTATTTAATAAAGGAGAAAATCTTGACCTAGAGAGGTTAAAGGACTTGTTAAAGAATGGAAATAGGATACAAACCCAAGATTCTAAGACTCTAAAGATCATCTTTTCCCCATTACCACATGCTTATACCAGGTTATATGTTCACATTATTGATACTAGGAAAGAAGTTTGTAGTATAATGTAACTGGGGGCAAAACCAATTCCATCACAGCAAACCAAGTGATATTGAGATAGTACTGTGTTGTCATTTTATAGAAATATGGACCCAAGGCTATGAAGTTGCTAGATCTCCAGAAAAGAAAAGCACATTAGTATAGGCAACTTCCTTTGCTAATCCCTTTGGTTTCAGCAGAATGTTATTACTAATTTTGAAGAAATTAGAACTTAAAATGAATGGTTCATAGACCAGAGAATTTTTATTTACTATTAAGGTCATCCTGTGTTCTGTCCTAGTCTTTTGTTTCAAAATTTTAAAATCTGGTAATTATTTTCAGCAAATATTCAGGAGGAAATATTATTTATTATTAGTAGAAGTATTTAGAAATTTTATACAGGAAACATTTTATGCATTTTAATCCATCAGCATCAATATATGTTTCTGTTATGAGGCATTAACATCACTTTTATATAGCACTCTCAGTTAATAATTTGAAAAATATGTACAGAAGATAGTACATTATCTCTTCCTCAGGTAACAGTTGCTAAATTATATACTTCTACTCCTGAGAATAAAGCAGTGAGTGATAAGACTAGTCTTAAAGTCGAGAATCTTTATTTTCCAAGGTAGTACTCAGTATTGCATTGTGCAGTTGGACACTGATTTAACCAGTTTGCTCTCCAATGCCCAAGACCTTGCTTTGAACAAAGACTGAGAGTTTGTGTCAACAAGCTTAATTTGTAACTTTGCCACAACCATTTATTTCATTTGGGGCAGAACCTCTAAGAGGAGCTCTGAAATTTCCTTCGCATTTAGAGTGAAACTTCAGCTGGAAGGAAAAAAGGAAGGGAAGAGAACAAAAGATAACAACTCCTTCCCCACAAATCATCTTTCTTAAAATATTACCCTGAAAATAAAATGATAAAAGCCTTACTTTAAGAATGCTAGGCTTGGGCCAGCAGGTAACATGGAGGATATGGTAGCTAGATCTCATGGTCGATTGTAGGTTTGAGTCCCAGACCCAGCAGCTTGAAAATCACACTGAGTGTGTGTACAAGCTTGCCCAAAATCCCAAAAGGAGAAAAGAGGAGAAGGGATTTTTGTGTGGTCATCCCCCCTTGTGGAGGGGAAATACCTACCCCTCACTCACCCAGTGAACACATGTACCCTATAGCAACCTAAAAAAAAACAATTAAAAAGGATACCAGACTTTGGGATTATACATCATGAGTTCTTTTCCTAGGCTGCATTTCTTATGCTCTCCCTTCCTGTAATCACAATGAATGTTCAATTCCCTTCTGTCAGACCCTGACAGTTGCCAGTTTTGATGTGTCTTCAGTATTATTATTACTATAAATTTATAGTGGGGTAGATGTTTCTCTTTTTTATTTTTTGAAGAGTCAAAAACTTTTATAGCTTATTTATCAAAAATCACAGTGAAAAGTCTTCCTCAAAAAAAAAACAGTAAATAAATATTGCCATATTTAACAAATACAAATATCCTATCTCTTAATCTCAAAGATCTTCCACTTTTATTCTTACTAAAATATTGAGTCTTAGTGGGGCTGGATTGTGGTGTAGTAGTAAAAGATGTTTTGGGAGGCTGATCCATATAGACGCATTTTAGGCTTGCATCCAGAGATCTCGCTGAGTAGGCAGGGCAGGCTTGTGCCTGTGAGCCAGGGCTGACTGAAGAAGGTGAAGGAGGATGTGTGTGTGTGTGTGTGTGTGTGTGTGTGTGTGTGAGAGAGAGAGAAAATCTGTGAGTGTGCTTTCTCTCTGTCTCTCTCACACACACACACACACACACACACACACGAAATAAACTTTACAAAAGAAAGGTCTTCTAAAATGTGTGTGTGTGTGTGTGTGTGTGTGTGTGTGTGTGTATACACACAATAGAAAAATGAATCCTGAAAAAGAACACCTTCAAAAGATCAGCATTTTAAAAGTTAAAGAATGTTATTCTCAGGACTATTTGAAACTGACACCCTGCCATGTTGTTCCTAACCTAACTGTATTGTTTTTACAAGTGTAAGCATTACATAGGCAGTAAGACATATTCAAAGATAGCTATTATCAAAAATATAGATGATAATTTCACATATATGTGCCCTATTCCCTCCCTACCCCTGCCCCATGAATTACTGACATGAGAAAATATCTTTCTAACAGTGGAGTATCACTAGCTTGGTGAATTATAACATTTGTATGAGTTGGTGTTCATGTGAAAAATATCAAAGACTTACTACTTCTTTTTCCTTTTAAAAGCTGCTCATGGCTTGATCTAATAAATTTTGAACATATATTCAATATGGTTATATTTCTAATCATACCACATTTAAGAACAATGTTGTAGACTGGTTTTCTCTTCTATAATGACTCTACAAAGAAACTGAAACCAACCGTAAAAAAAAAATCCTTCTTATAGCAGAGATAAAATGAAGCTTGCAAAAACATTTTTGAAATATAATTTAAAAATGACCAATTTTTTAAATATAATTTGAAAATGACCAACAAACAGTTTTTCAAACATTGTCATAGTCATTTCAAGCTATAGAGTGAACAGTGCATGAGAAAAGATCAATAAAGGGAAAAAGATCCCTATCAGTCACAGATGAGACCTCAAAATACCATTAAGACCCATTCTCTTTCTGCGCTTCTGTCATCGCATTCCACTAAAAGGTGTTGAAAAATACCAGCCAGCCTCTACTAGAACGAAGTGTCCAGATAAGCAAGTCTGTAAATAATTAAAAGAATAAACTAGAGTAGCAAAAGAGAATTGGGGAGGCTATGGAATTAAGCATTTAAAATGTTGAGTGTACTCAACCCAGAAAATTCAGTGAGAGAAAGAACTTGTTCTTCCAAAAGAAGATTCTTTTCATCCTTGACCAGTAACACAGAATTGATAGTCTGGTAATAGAAGCCTATGGGTAGGAATGGAAGAACACTGTCTTCACTAAGTGTTCAATTGCCCAAGGCAATCTGATCAGCACGTACTTGTTTCTAGAATTGAGTAAACCAAATCAGGATGAAAGACATATGGTTTAATAGTTAACTTTTAGAACAAGGACCGGGATATGCATTTATGCCATAGTCCCAGCGTTCGTTCCAATCTCATTACTAAAGTCTATTCTGAGAGCATTTACAGCTTTCCGGAGTATCTAACTTTGGCTGAATACTGAAGATGGAAATATAGCTTAATGACCTCCTTGTCTTGGAGTCTCCTTTAATACAGGTGAATCTTTGTGATAACCATGCTCTAGAATCCAAAGTATTATTATCAATATCATTATTATTAATAATAGTCCTTTTATGTTGTTATGTCTCCATTTTTCTCTTCTAGAAATAAGTGAGTTTTGTGAGTATGAAGTTGCTTTCTCTGAGAAAGTTTTGTATTTTCTTCCAAGTTGGAAATTCAAGATATTTTGAAATATATTTGAATGTGCAAGTCCAGTCCTGCTTTTCAAAGACCAGAGACAAAAAAGATCCTAGAAACAATCCTTTACTAGGCAAAATGACAGAACAAAGGCAGGAAGAGAATTGTGTATTTTGGCTAATTCATTCTTCAGTTGTCAGGATTATTTAGCTAGTGGGCTTCTTATCCTGGTCTCTGCTTTCTCAGAATCCTGATCAGACTCTTCCCCTATGGCTAACAGAAATCTCCCTCACTCTTTGCATCTTTTCCATCTCTTTAAAAGGAGAATCATGGACTAGAATTTAGAATACCTAATGAATGAACATTGGGTTATGAACAAGTATTAAAGGAAAACATTGAGAAAATTAAGGACAAATTTCACAGTGCACACTGGGTTCATGGAACTGTTCGTAGACTCTAGTATGGAGTTAATGTTGGAGTTATAGCTAGACTAAAAAGCAATAATGACAACAATAACAACAACAAAACAAAGCCATACTTCTTAGTCCTTTCTTTCTGATGCTATTCAAAAACAACTATCACTATAAAAATAGCCCAGCAAACAGAAAGAGCATGTGTCTGTATTTTTGGTATATGACCATATATCCTCATTGTAGTTCCTCTGCTGCACATTAATGGAGTGATTTGTCCCTGATGTTTCTTGAAGATCGCCTTTGTGCATGTCTGCATAACTGTTCTAATAGTGTTGCTATTTTCTCTTTGTCATTCTCCTTTTATTTGAGCTCTTTTTTCCATGTATGCAAGAGGCTCTTTTTCTAGCCTCTTTGCACACATTCACCATTTTACTAGGACAGATGTTTTTTTTCCTACACGATGGCTTTTAATATAAGAAGACAATAAGAATAGATTTTTTAACAATATTTTACCAGTATTATTGAAAAATTAGCTATTGTATATTTTATATACACATGCAGCAGATGCATAAAATGCAAATTCTATTCATGTCTGATCTCTTCCGCATTTATATGGTGACTTGCTGTAGTACCTAAGCACTTTATGTTATTTCCTCTTATTATTATTTACCACCTGATCATTCCAAAGTGCTTTTTACAATCAGAGAATTTCATTAACAACCCATTCCCTCACTCTTTGTTTTTCAGCACCCTTGCATATAAAAGTATCAAGCATCTTAGTAGCTATGTCAGATAAATTACAGTAAAACGAATGCTTTTGACAGGAGGGTGGGAAACAACCACCCCAAAGATTCTCCTAAAATCCACTTTATGTTTTATTTTACCCAAATAAGGTTACTGAAGTCTGTATATTCAAGTGAAAACTCAACCACCAGATAGGCCTTCTATTTATTATCAATTCTACCACTGCAAAATCTTAAGTGTGAGGTGAGGAAGAGGATACTGTCTGCACATCACATATAGAGAAGTCTGGGCATTTGTAGAAAAGCTTGTGATTCCTATTGACTCTTGAGCTGCCCTTAGCCCAGAACTATAGAAGTCAATTCATTTTAAAATCCAAAAAGCTACTGTTAAATTTGTTAAGCTAAGAGGATAGAGACTTGTTTATTAAAAGGTTCATTGTGATTATAGATGAAAGTGCGTGGTTGGTACCTTACAGTTCGATTGAATTAAAATCAAGTTCACACTGGGGTTTCCTTCTCAGCTCTACTCCTTGCTTTCTCTTTGACTCCAAGCTAATTGCATAACCTCTGGTTGACTTGTGCCACGTCTACACATTCAAAGCGAAATTCAGAAATGAGGTTATTATCTAACTAATGTAGGCTGGAACATTATTTCTCTAAATATTTCTGCAAGAGAATTTGACATTTCTGATTTAAGGAGATAGTAATAAAAACTAACAGTTTTATGCCCAATTTCCTTTTGTCCTTAGACAACCACCCTATGGAAGTGGACGTTTCAGAATCTCTTTTTATCCTAGAGGAGGAAGGGTACCCATACCCAGAGTCATTTGGAGGACTTGTTAAAACTCAGATTATGGTCTTTCTCAGGACCCTGTCACCCACTGAATTTATCATTCTAAGTCTAGGGTAGGGACTGATCATTTCATTTCTAACAAGTTACCAGGTGATGCTGATTGGGGACGACACTTTTTGAGTCACTGATTTAAGGGAGATTGTAGCTTTAGAACAGAATAGAAAATCAAGGCTCAGAGTGACCTCAAGTCACAGCAGCAAAGTGGCAGAGTATGAACACAAATCTAAGCCTTCTGACATCAGATTTTAGCATCTTCTACTTCAGACGTTTTCTCTTTGTTTCTCCTGCAGTTATTTTCACACTTTTATATTTCGAATGGTTCTCGGTCACCCTGAGATCCTAAGTGAAACAGCACTGTAAAGAGTGTTAATTGGATCTTTTCCCCTTAGGATCTAGTAGCTACTTTTATTGGATTTGTGGAAGGATAGGAGGAGACCCTTACAAACTGTAGTCAATAGCTTTGGTATGTAGAACTTTCAAGGCCAATGACTTCTTAATTTTTTTGTTATTATTTCTTCTATGACAGAGACAAAGAGAAAGACACACACACACACACACACACACACACACACGGGGTGGGGTGGGAGGGCACATTCCCAAATTCCCAACATGGAGCATGAGTGCACCCCCAACATGTTCAGAGAGAGTGAGGGATATGAACCTGGGGTCTTCCCATGTAGCTTCAGCATTATTCAGCCAGTGCCACACATACTTTTCTCTGGGGGAGGGGTGAAAGTAATTAAAATAAGTCTTTGTGTCCATTCATCATAGCCTATAGATGGATACAAACAAGTTTTTCTTTAGTGGATTTACAATCATATTCTGCTATGACATTGTTTTGTAAAAATTTTCTATGTGTATATTATGTCTCCAAATAATCATGATGAGAGAGCATCAAGGGAAAAGCCACTGCAAAGAGACTGAGGACACTTAGGTTCTAGTATGATTTCAAACTTTGACACAGATCCGATGACCTCTTGGGAGACAGTACAGCGCAGTGCAGTGCTTCCTTATTCAGGCCGTGTGTTATAGTCATCCAGGGAAGCTTTGAAATAAGTATCCCTGGCTGGGGCCATGTACAAGAAGCTGCTCTGATTTAATTAATCTAGGGGAAAGCCAAAGCAACAGTAGGTTTTAAAAGCTTCTCAAGTAATTCTAATGTGTAATGAGAGTTAAAAACCGCTGGCCTCGTGTTTAAGGGTTTTGAGATCAGAGAGATATGAGTTCATATCTTGGCTCTTCTAGTTAGGTACTTTGCAACCTTGGACAAGTTATTTAATATGTCAGCTTTAGTTTTTGCATCTGGAAATGCAAATAGTATTTTTTGTCTTGCACAATTTTTATGAGATTTAAATCAGATATATATTTTAAGTGTTTGATATAGTCCCTACATGTGGTATGGATCTTTTACATGTTAGGTGCTATTATTATTATTATTATGATGCAGCTCAGTTTTCTGTAAAATGGTGGGGAGCACTTTCATTTATGAAACGGAGGACAAATATATTGGGGTTCTCTACTTACTATCATCTTGTCCTCAAGTATCCTGCACAGCTCTGCTTTCCCATTCTTACTTCCTACATGTATGAGTTTTATTAGGTACAATCTTTGACATTTTGAACCATTGTTATATTTTATCAACTATTACTGCTTTGTCTTCCTCCTTCGCACCCAGATTAAAAACCTGAAAAATATAACAAACCCACTGAAATCCCTGTAGAGGGTAGTGGAGGTATGGTGAGTGGTCAACATGTAGTTTTACAAAATAAAAGACAGAGCAATATATTATCATGTCTAAAAACAAACACATCCCTACAGTTGATTGGTACTACTCTGTCATCCCCTACTCTAAAAGTTAAATCGCTGATAACTTTTTATCCTAGAGGTGGAAGGGTGCCCATACCCTGTTTGTTAAAGATTATTGCAACTTGTTAATTCACTTCATTTCTCTTGATTTCCTTCTGTGAATTTTAAAGTCTTAGTATATAAATGAGTAGGTAACAAAATTGTAAAAGTAATCATGATTTTATTAAAGCCATTTGCTTATCTGTACCAGTGTTTACTATGCTATACTTACCAAATCATTTTATGTCACCCATTTTGGAAATTAGATCCCTTTGGGAAAAATACCTTCTTGTATCTCTCTCAGAGTAGAAATTGTGTTTTTGGGTGGACAGAGAGAAGTTATTTGACTGTCCAGTAACGGTACAGATGGTTCCACTTTCCTTGACTCATCTCACAGCTCACACTAGTCAGGGCACATGTCTATTTGGGAATTTTTGTAGCACTAGGTCACTTGCCGAGCTTTGGGGCACATAAAAGACTATTTGCTTGGCTTTTAAGTTTGTGGATCTTACACTGTGCCTGGCATGGAGATAGGAAGGACATTTTTTTTCCATTAAGCTTTTTCACTGTGTTTTGAAAGGAAAAGTTGAAACAGAGTCCCTACTGAGATTTTAACATGTTCCATGGTGGTAACCATAGGAAATAGGGAAACAGGAAATTTTTGGACAGAAGGAAGCCAAGGAGTCCATCTCAGCCTGTCCTCACCTCTCAGATACCAGTTGGACTGTACAATGTTATTTTTATCTAGGTTTATATCTAATGCTTTGTATTTCTATAGTTTTCTTCTGATAGCAGGGAAACACTGCTGCCGATCAGCATGAAAAAGATTGCTCTCTAAAGAGTGCTGAGTTTCGTCTTTTGGACAAATCCTTGGAAACATTCATTCAGATGTTAATAAAACTAAATCATGGGAGTTTTCATTTGGAAAAATCCATTGGTGTTTAAAGGGATTCTCAAGGATGTCATGATAGAGCCCATGTAAACTCCACTTTTGAAAAAAAATGCTTGTTGCATACAAAGTGTATAAACACAGAATAATAATATTTTAAAATTAAATTTGGATTATTTAAATTTACGTGCATGCGCACACACACACACACACACACACACACAGATTTAAGCACCTGTGCCACACACATATGTACACACATGCACATATTTCTGTACCTACTCTAATCTCCCTACTTCTACTCCCGACTTTGGAGGGCCAAAAATACTGCAATCTAAACCATCTACCATTTTTGAAACATCCTACAATGTCATCTAAGTAGAAGTGCTTTACAGACATGTACTGTTATTCACCCCTAAGAACTCGAGCATTTTCACATGTACATGATGTGTGTATATGTGCACTGTGTGCATACATGCATGTATGTGTGCCTAATTGTTTTTCCTGCGCATAGGGAGCAGTTTCAAATAATCTGGTCAAATAGCGGTATATTGAAAATGTATCAGTTCATTAACATTATTGTTTTTTTCTCATAACTTGTATTTTCTTTGATCATAAAATGGTTATTATTTTTTTTGGAGAGGATTTTGCTGTAGGGTGCATGCACTCGCCAGAAAGACAGAGAGAGACAGAGAGACAGAGAGACAGAAAGCGAGAAATCACCCCCCAGGGGGGATGGCCAAGCCACAATCCCTTCTCCTCCATTCTCCTCTCAGGATCTTGGGCACACATGCGCATGCGCCCAGTGCGAGTTTAAGCCACCGGGTCCGGGACTCAAATTGCGGTCGGCTATGTGGGAGCTCAGCGACACAGCCATTACGCTAACTGCTGGTCCCAAAACGGTTATTAATAATGAGATACTGGAAATATTACTTCCCTTGGGTATATTTAAATAATGAAATACAGCTAAATAGTATTCATGTGTGGTAGTAACTTTCTGATATACATTTGACATGGCAGCAGTTATATTTTCTTTATCATATCTATACCAGCACCAAACCTTTAAATGAGTTATGAAAATTCAAGAGGATAAGTTTCTTAAAACCAGCTCTTACCAGGCCAAATACAGTATCTCACAAGTTTGACATTAGCATCATAATTATTGACATTTTAAAATGAGCCAACACAAGTTGAATAATCTTCTACTAATACATTTATAAAATTAGCTTTTCCATAGTTCATTTTGAAAGATAAATATCATGTATACATAAACATAGATTAAATGTTTCAAAGAGACAGAGCCCATAAAATGGACATATTCCATAAAAGCGGGGAAAGATTTGCTCAAGGAACAGACTGAAGGCGGGGGTAATGTAATATCAGAATGTCTGTGCTGCGGTTCCGACTGCCACTAAATTAGTTGACCTTAGTTAAAAAATTTAAATTCCCCTTGCATCAGTTTCCATATCTACTCAATGTCAACTTATAGCCTCTTTTTTTTTTTTTTTTTATTCTAGAGTTTTGCCAATAAGGCATATGCACTTGCCAGATAGGGAGAGAGAAAGTGAGAAATTTCCTTCGAGGAGGATGGCCATGCCACAGTCCCTTCTCCATTCTCCCATAGGGATTTTGTGCATGCAAGCACATGCTACGTGTGGTGTGTTTTTCAGGCTTCCAGGTCCAGGACTTGAACTGCAGAATTGGCCATATGGGAGTCTAGTGCCTTAACCACCACGTCACTTTCCTCTTACATGTTAATAATGATTAAAATTATTAAGGTCATTGGTTGCTTTCATGTGTTCAATATTACTGGGTGTCGGAAAAATCATGGCATGTTTTTCTATGCAAAAATGCCCCCTGACTTTTCCATTGACCCAATATATATAAGAATAGTCTGTTAATAGTCAGGTTTTAAATAGTAATTGGAAACAAATTGTTGGGCAAAGTTTCTTCATTCCAAATGCTGGTGACTAATTGAGTGATGACAAAGCCTCGAAGATTTCCATGGTTTGACAAGTCAGAGGCAGAAAGAAGGTACTGGCTTAACTTGACCCCAGTGATGATAGACTTTGGTTTTAAAACTAATATAAAAAATAAGAGGTGCTGGGATCTTTGAGGAAGCATATAACTTGATCAAAATTATTATACTTCCTGAATTGTCTAATGTTTGACCCAAAGGTTTAATCGAAAGTTCTTATCTGACAATGAGCAGCTCTGGTGAGATAGAAAGGTTTTGTCATCAAATAGTAGTTCTCAAACTGAATTTCACCTCAGGTCTTGGCTTCAGGTACAGATTCTAGGGCCATATCACTACAGATTCTGATTCCATGATAGTTCTCGGATGGGCCTGTGAGCTCATTATTATTAGCTCCCTTGGAGATTTGCTTGCTGATGTCTTTGACATCAAACTATGAATTCACCGTCATAGTCACTCAGTAATCTGGGTTCATGTTATATGGTTTCTGTTTATGGGCAGAACTGAAAGAATTATGTAATGCCCTATAAAGCCCCACAAACAGAACATTTTATTTCGTTACTGGGAATTTCACATCTTTGAAATTTTCTCTGCTTATTTCTACTAAATTTACATGTTTTAACCTTTTATAAAAATACAAATGGATCTGTTCAATCCAAATTTTTACTTGACACTATAGGATCTGATAGAATGGGAAACTTGAGGCCAACAGGTGGTATGGTGGTTAAGGTGTTAGACTCCCATATGGTGACCATGGTTTGAGTCCCAACCTGGTGGCTTGTAAATGACATCAGGTGCATGTGTGTGGGTGCACAAAATCTTGAGAAGAGAATGGAGGAGAAGAGATTGTGACATGGCCATCCCCCCGAGGGTGATTTCTCATTCTCTCTGTCTCTGGTGAGTGCATGCATCCTATGGCAAAAAAATAAAAAGAAATAAAATAAAAAATAAGGAATCTTTTACAAAGTTTGGTATTTTTTTGTCTTCTTTTTATATACATAACCAGATGTCTTCATAAAACTACAGTGAATTTTTGAAAAATAAACATTTCCATTTAATGTATTTAGCACATATTATCATACAAGTATAACATCCGATCTAACCTCTCTAAAATCCTTAAATCCAGAAACATAAGCAAAAAATACCCCTCATTACTAAGAAATTTTTGTTATATGAAAGAAAATCTCTCTATCTTATTTCACATATTCAATTCCCTTGTCATTTTACATTATAAATAAATAACAAACCAATTTGGCACATGCCCACCGATTAAAAATAAAAGTTGTCAGAGTGAGAGGAGAAAGACAAAAATATGAATTATTAATTGTAATATTAAGCAGTGCAAAAAAAGTCTAACATGAAATGACATCACATAAAAAGAGATTTTATAAAAAATAAAAATGGGACAATGATATAGTCCTTATCATACAATTGCATTGTTGTCATTTTAGCCATAAATATATTTACCATATCCAGTACATTTACTTAAAATCTGATGAAAAATATGTTAATTATGGCAAATAAAGAAGTTATTTATAGAATTGTAGCATAAAAGGAAAGCTCAATTTTAAAATCATACATTAAATTATCATATTGACCTGGTGGCTATATTCACAGTAATATACTCTTGCATATTGTTATTTTTCAAATGCCCACTACCGGAAAAAGCCAGAACACTTAATTAGCAGAAAGCGTTATGTTTTTCTTTTGAAGGTGATTTTAGGTGTTTTCAGAATACATATTGGAATGAGAATGAATTTTTTTCTCCCTACATAGAATTTTGAAACAAATATACATCGAATACTGGTTTAAAACAAAATGTAAGTTTTCGTCAGATTAGAGAGATTTCTTCTCAAGAAAAAAAGATACCAGGACTTTAATAAAAATATTTTCATCTATATCTGCCTAAAATAGAGTAAGTAATCCAACATTTGTGATTGACTTTTTTTTGTAAGGAGGCTAACCTTCTGCTTCTGGTAACTTAAACCTTTATTTCTGATCAAGTGTTTTTGTTTCACAAAATGTCTTAAAATTTTATTTGGAAACACCGACAATTCTGAAAAAATTCCCACCTCATGAATAAGGAATTATCCACATAGATTCTGAGAAAAAATTCTTCACTTGCTATTCTCATGAATAGCAATTTTGTTCTGTTTAGGAGCATTTTTATTCTAACACTAGAGAACGCTTTTTTGACTTGTGTTAAGTTTGCTTGTTCTATTTCAGTTGGTTTTGTTCATCCTTTCTTGATAGTTTATTCTCTCAGGCATGATGTTACATTATCATCTCAATTTCCTTGGCAATATCTTTGTTTTCAGTTTTTAAATGAATTTCATAAGAGTTGAGAGGCAGGTCCATATCCAGGCCAAAGGCAAAGCATTGTACGTCTACATCTATCTTTGCAGTAAACTGTTGCTTTTGTTTTTGTTACCTACATGAAATATATGTCAAACCACTAGTCTTTAGGGTTCTATTTAAGAAAATCATTTAGTTGTTTTTTATTTTATTTTAAATTTACAAATAGTAATTATATATTTTTATGGGGTACAAAGTGGTATCTTGATACACATGCATTGTGAAATGATCAAATTAGAGTAATTAGCATATTTAGCACCTCAAATATTTATCATTTCTTTGTAATGAGAACTTGTACAATCCATTAAGTTATTTTGAAATATGGAATACAACATTATTAAGTATAGTTAACTTGCCGTGCAATAAAACACTGGAATTTATCCCCTCTATCTAGCTATGACTTTATATCCTTTGACATGTCCCCTTTCTTGGGCCACTTGCCTCTGATAGCTACCACTCTATTCTGTACTTCTGTGAATTTGATTATTTTTTAATTCTATGTATAAGTAAAATCATAGACTATTTGTTTCTTTGCACCTGTATTTAACTTAATGTAAAACTTTCTGGGTTTATCCATGTTGTTACAAATGACAGAATCTCCTGGGTTTTTTTTGTTTGTTTGTTTATTTGTTTTATTTTGTTATTTATGTTTGAATAGTATTCCATTGTGTATATATAACACATTTTTAAAAACCTACTCATGCTTAGGTTGCTTCTATATCTTGACTATTGTGAAAAATGCTGCAAAAACTTGGGAGTACAGGTATCCCTTTGGCATATGGATTTTATTTCCTTTGGAAACATATGCAGTAGTGGTATTGCTAGATCATATGGTAACTCTATCTTTAGTCTTCTGAGGAGCCTCCATACTGTTTTACAAAAGGTCTGTATCAATTTACAATACTATCAATGGTGTATAAGGGTTTCCTTTTCTCCACATTCTTAGCAACATTTGTTATCTCTCACTTTTTTATTATAGCCATCTAATAAGTGTGAAGAACATACTCATTGTGGCTTTAATTTGCATTTCTCTGATGATTGGAGATGTTGAACTTTTTAAATATATTTGTTGGCCATTTGTTTTATTTTGAGAAATGTCTAATTTAAATTCTTTGCCCATTTTTTAATAAGGCTATTTGTTTTCTTGGTATTGAGTAATTTGAATTTCTTGTACATTATGGATATTAACCCCTTATCCAATGAAAATACCTCGGCAATATGTCTAACAAAATGAGTAGTTAATTCTAATTCATGAATTTTTATCTTTGAATCTTAAAATATATTATCCTCATTGTTATCGTCATTATCACTAAACGTTCATTAGGTACCCTATGATACTGTTATATACAAACATACTGTTCTCTCAATGCAGATTATGCAATAGGATTCAAATGCAATAAAAATGTTTTATTTTATTTTTATTCTGTCCTGATTTGTAGTCCCCATTTGATCAGAAAGCACCAGTCCTCTCAGTATTACTGTCTAGTTACAATTTTCATCCAGAAGTGACTTTCCTGACTCCTGTAGTCTTCAGAGGCTGTTCATTAAGCTTGAGCTTCCCTTGTAAATCATGTAAGTTTCATGACCTTCCAATTTTTTATCTTCTTATTTCTTTGGGGTTCACTGATTCCCACCATCTACCACCTTTTCATGGATGCTGTCATCAGCTGCTGTCCCTTGGTGTGATTTATTTTTAATAACATCCTTTTTGTCCCCAATTTCGATAGCCACAATTTCCCAATACATTCCTTGAATTATACTTTTTAAACCACTGAGTAGGAACAAGAAAACAGCATAAGCAATGACAGAAAACCAAGTGCAGAATTACCCTAATGAATCCTTATGCTTCTGATGAATGAGGCAAAGATCATTCTAGAATCAAAGGAAAAGAAATCTCAATAGAACACCATTCCAGAAAGGAAGTAATTATGAGTAAAATAGGTCATAGAAATAAATAACCAGAAGAAAAAAAACCTGACTTTTAAATACTTAAAAATTTTAATAATTGCAGTTAATATATACTAAGTAAGAGCTCAGAAACATGCTAAGCAACATTCATTCACTATTTCATTTATTTATTTCTTTCTTGCTATAATCCATGAAAATAAGTATTCTATTTCCTCCATTTTACAGAAGTGAAACGTGAGGTTTAGGCAGTTTAAGTAATTTGCCCAAGGTCACATAGCTCGGAATACAGAGCCAGAATGGAAACTCAGGTGCATTCTTAACCTTTACACTGTGGTACCTTTCAAGTGACAGCCTTAAAGAAATAAACAAATACCTACATAATTCTGGTTTGACTACTGTACATAAATATCAGAAAGATCTCACTCAACTGAGTCTTGATTTTCACTTCAGTGCTCTAACTGCTTGAAGCATCAGCACAGTAGAGTGTCATTCAGCTTGTGGGAAATGAGTCTGTCTTCAAGTTTGCTAATTTCATTCTCTGTAATGGTGCAAAGTATGTTGACTCACTCTTTTTCTAACTGTAGGTGATGGCTGGTTAATGTTAGGAAAAAATCTTCTGAGCTCTTTTCATGGAATGTATTCTGACTAAATAAAAAATAAATGAGTATGTATCCATAAATTACCTAGTTAATAAAAGCAGTATGAGCTTCATAGATAATTAAAGAGGTTTCCATTGACTTTTTTCTTGGTTACCACTGTTATATTTTAAAATAACATGATAAATTATGATGATTTGATACTTTAAGAATATCTGATAGATTTCATGTGCTGGATAAGTTTAATACAAGGTGACCTCTTTTGATGTGTGATGGTTTCATGACAATCTATTACACAGTATAAAATATCATGCTGCTTAAGCTCAAAAAAAAATAGTAGCTAGTATAGGAAATCTAGTTTGGGCCCAATCCATCTGCAGCATTCCATGGAATAAGCCAGTGAAATTGATAAATTCAGAAACTGAGCAGCTTAAAACCAGAAGCATGAGAATTAGATCTGAAATTAGAGGAGTCCCACAGATTACTTGATCTGATGATGTTTTATATTTTTAAATAAGAAGAATACTATTTCCAAACTAAATTATTGGAAACTTCACACATGAAATATAAAAAGTACTATATTATTGAAATAAACTCATTTTATAAAGTCAAATTATTTATATTGAATATTGTAAATGCAATCAATAAGAATATGCTGAAAATATAAAGAAATGGAAAGTCAATTTAGAGAACATACGGATTTCTCAAGTAAGCCACAAGTTTGTGTAGGGACTATACTACTATATTGTATCAAGAAAATCATGAACCACACAGATAAATAGTTGCATTTAGCAACAGGTTTTTTTTTAATATCTTGTGTTTTGTTATAGTGTCAGAGCTTTAATTTGAGGCCAATATGAAAAGTAGTAAACCTTATTGTATATATTTAACTTGTAATACACATTGGTCTCCAATGTGTTTTTAAAATTTATATACCTTTAAATATACATATTATTTTTGTGACAATTGTAAATTAATAAAATTTATAATTAAAATGTTTAAATTGAATATTTAACTGCTCTATCATCTTTTTGTAATAATCTCTTCATAAATCTGAGACCATGAGTAGTAATTTGAAAACCACTAGTTTTATTGAAACAAATATTTAGTAAATAATCATGTTTTCTTTTTCTGATCTACTACTATATTAGGACAATTTAACCTTTTTGTGATGTTTTATCTTGTGGTACTTTGTTATATTTGAATGATTTCTGTAACTAGAAGTTAAGCTCCTAAAGGGTAAGAACCTTGTTTTGGTTTTTGATTTACCTTGTTCGCTCCATGAGCCTAACATTACATGTTGTACACAGGAGAGAGTTTGTCCAAGGTAATTTAGCTACTCTCCATGTTTACTAAAGAATTTGGAAGAGGAATCCAAATCTCAAGTCTCAGACCCTCCATATACTCCTTCATGCTTCTATTTTGCTTCTGCATGATAATGTTGATAGCAAAAGCAATCCAGTGGTTGTGAAAATATTCTATAGCACACTAAGACGTATAATTTAAAAAAAAAGAATCCAGTGAATTCTCTTGGCTTCTAGTTTTCAAAGCTCCCAAGATGATGGAGGGAGAGAGTGCTTAAACATGAAGAGGTAGAAAAACAACTTAGTTAAATGCTAGTGTAGAGGAAAGAATTATTTACATGATAGAAGCAAAGTATTCTGGCATCATTAGTGCTTTTTCTAGAACACTTTCAAGTGTACAAATGAGTGACCCCAGATGAAAATTAACTGTCTGGGTCACAAATGAAAATTCAGGTTTAAACTCAGAACATCATATAAGCTGTGAGACCAGCCAAATCTTATCAGAGCCAGAACTAGGAAAATTTGCGTAGAACCAGGATCACTATCTTTTCAGCCTCCCATCAGGTGTTGGCTACCCAGGTATCTTAGCCCTTAGGGAACAACCTATTATGAATCAAGCTTTATTGAGACTCTTGGGGAAGACCAGTGGAAACAATAGCAAACATAGTGGTGAATCCACAGAACCCAGTAAGTCTGTGTTTATAAATGGGTAACATTTCCTACTAACTTATTTGGAAAAATCATGTTTATAATATATGTGTTTACATAAAACCAATGAAATATCTTCTGTGTGTTAGAACATTTTGCTTTTATATCTGGTAGACCATTTACTTTACCTCCTCTTCAGTGTCTGTTAGAACATTTATTTTATATTCTCGATTTCATTCCTGTTGAAGCATTTATGTATGATTTGTTTGTTACTTTTATCTGTTGATCTTGCCCTCCCCATATGCTCATGTCTGACTGGCCTAGTTTCCCACATTCAGTATGTGATCTCTAGCCCTTCTTAAATATTAATTAGTGTAATTGAATTCCCTCCAGTATTTCTAACCTCAGGCACCTGAATCTCAGTGTTTTTATTAGAACTGATTTGTGCATTTAAAGTCCAACTTGCCTTACCATCCTCCACCACCCAAACAACTTTTTTTGATTAGGTAAAGGTGGTACATTGCTTACCTCAGAGAAAGTCTACATGGAAAAATAAAAGATATATATATATATATATATATATATATATATATGTGTGTGTGTATGTATATATATCACAACGTTTTTCAGTTAAAGGCTGAAGAATGCATAACTGTCTCAAATCTTCAGTAAAATTAAAAATCTAGAGTGAATACAGGAAGGATAGTGTACACTCTGGGTGTACACTAAAAGTGACATAAAGTTGTGCACTGCTATTTAGAGAAAGGTGATATAGTTTCACCTCATCATAGTGTATCCTCCCTTGCCAGCATGGTCAGGGACTCAAGGACTTAAACATGGTGTTTACCTATCTGTCTTTCACCAGAATATCATCTCTGGTCAAAGACAGATACATACAAGTGACTATTCATGATTCTCCATGAATGATTCTTTCCTTGGAATGTAACAGAAAAAAGAAAAAGGAAAAGAGGCTGAAAATAGGGATAGAGACCCATAGACTAGTGAAAGAGTTCTTCTAGTAGATGGCTATAACACCGGTATTTGAAAAGAGAACAAATGTTGAGGAACTGGAAATGTGAAAGTGTTCTGATTTTCAAAAAATATAACAAGGCAGCTTATAAGAATAAACGGCATGAGGTCAGTCCTGAGCAAGGGTCTGGACTGGATTATTAAATCAGTAAAGCATGAATCAATGGGTTATGATTCCATGAAACAAGTGATATTACTATAAATCACAACGGCATGAGTAAAATCCTATCTACAATATGTGATATGATCTTTCCTGAATTAGATGTACAGATAGATTATTAACCAATGGAAATATGTATAGATTACTCACTGGGTGGATAACCACATTACTGGGTGCAAACAAATGGCTCAGAGTTATAGAAGGGGCATTCCTATGGCTTATTGCAGGGATATCCTAAGTCTTATCTTGGTCACCATTTTTTTTCTCTTTTTATAGGATTTTTTTAACTCCATTTATTTTTATTATTTTCCAATTTGATCAGAGAGAGAGAGAGGGAAAGTGAGAAAGCAAGCCACTAGGTCTGGGATTTGAACCACAGTTGGCCATGTGAGAGTCCACTGCCTTTAACCACCATGCTACCTACTGGCCCCAGTCACCGATTTTTTCAGTGACTTAGATGAGAGTATGTTCATCAGATTTGCAGATGACATGAAACCAGACAGAAGAGTTATTGAATGAAATAATCAAGTTCCAAAGACATCCTGAAAGACTAAAATGATGGACTGCATCTGACCAGACGTTTTTGTCTTCATATTTTAGAAAGACTGCTATATGATATAGGGTAAATGTGGTTTAACAGCCCAGTGCAAAAACCCTTAAATAAGAACATCTTCAAGGGCAAATGACCAATATATTAGGAAAATTAAACGTGATAAAAAGAATGCTTAAGGGAAGTGAGACTGTGTAGAAATTTAGGAAGAAGGAATGCAATGACTATCTTCAAGTGTATGAAGGACAACCATCTGAAAGATAAATGATGTTGCTTTCTGTCACTCCAACAAGCAGAAGGTGTTTAAGCAACAAGTAGAGCATGAGCCAGTGATAAAACCTATAAGAATAAAATAGGCCAATATAAAAACTAACTTTGTAACAACCTGACATCTCAGAGGTAGAAAACAAGCACAGAAGAAAAAAATATTTGCCTGGAGGAAAGACCTAGCTTAAATCTCAGTTATGCCCCTTATTGATTCTTTGTCTCTTTGGACATTTCTTGAACTTCCCATAACCTGATGCTATAACTTTAAAGTGGCCTTTAACAATCCCTGCCATGCCAGTTGAGAGAATTTTGGTGTCTCTGTTAGTCTGCTAGGGCCACCAAAACAAAATAACCGAGGTAGGTGGTGTAAACAACAGGACTTATTTTCACAGTTATGGAAGCTTAAAGTCTAAGATCAAGGTGTCAGCAGATTTGGTTTCTCCTGAGGCCACTCTCCTTGGCTTTCTTTTGTCATGTGTCCTTTCTTGGCCTCTTAATGTGTTCTTGAGCACTTTAATGCGCCTTCCTCTCCTTGTAAGAAGACTAGTCCTGTTGGATTAGGGTCCTACCATTATGACTCCATTTAACCTTAATTGCATCTTCAAGACCCTATCTCTAAAAGAAGTCACATTGGGGCTTAGTGCTCTGACATACATGTTTAGTAGACACAATCAATTCACAGCAGTGCCTAACAGCCACAAATTTTAGTTGCTAAGACCAAAGTGTCTAAGCATGGACAACAATTTACAAGGATGTTTTGCAGGGTATTCAAGCCTTAAACACATTATTTTAATATATCATTTTAATGAGCTCCGCTAACACTGATACTCTGTCTTTACAAAAATAATATCCCACATGTAGTATCAACTCAAAAATCTCCAGTTATTTAAAAAGGCTCAGTAGTAAGGTAGGACATAAAGCAATCTTCTTTCAATAAGTGTTTTCTTTTAATATTCAGAAATTCAGCATAACTTCACATTTACTTAAGTATGTAAGTGGCTTCTAGGTGACGCTTCTTTCTTTCATGAAAAGACATTGCTTTACCAAACCTTTAAATGTTTTAAGTTAGAATCATACATATAAAAGTAGGTGCAGAATATAACTATCTTAAAAACAAACAGGAAACTCTGTACCACTAAATTGCATCAGTACATGTACATAAAAATTAAGTTAAAAAGATAGGCTAGTTTGTACAAGAAGTTTCAAAGTCTTAATCCATAACTTCAAAACTTGAGTTCAGAACAATGAGTGGAAAATTCATTTTGTTTTCATACCCTCTGCTATCAGTCCCCATTTTAATATATATATGTAGTGCCACTTACTTCGAAACTAGTAGTTAGAAATTGAGGCTATGCTAGAATCTAACCTTCAAGGCTTCATCTTTATTGTGAAGAATACTGGGATGGAATGTGACTACATTATCTCTTGGGTGCATGGGTAGCTGGAATGACTTTGTCAGTATTCTAAACTAATAAAATAATACACTCTCTGTCTTATTGTCTTGTCAGGCTAAGTGATGTTAAAAAGATGCACTTTTTCTTAAGGCAAGTGTACTTACTTGCCCAACTAACTAAAAATGAACAAAAGACCTGAACGTTATTGGTTGTAGCACTTGGCAATTGAACAAACCTCCTCTTGAGAGGGGAAGTTACTATAACCAAATTTTTCAATTGAGAGTCTGTGGTTTGATGGAAAGAGCATAGCATCTTGATCTGGATTATCTGAATTCAAGTCCTAATTCTCATTTTTTACCTTGGTCAAGGATCAGATTCTCTGAGCCTATTTCATGTTATGTAAAGCTCTTTGTTTTTGGCTTCTTCTCAGGTCTGCATAGTTTGACCAAATGTAGATATTTAGTAAAGATTAACTCGTTCCTTTTTCTCTGGTCCTTTATTTGCTCACTTTTTTTTTTTTTTCTTTGCCTAAGGTCATGTGTGCTCTTCAGGAGAGACAGAGAAAGAGTGAGAGGGAGGGAGAAACTATCCCTAATTGTGAATGCACCATGCTACAGTGCCTTCTCCTCTTTCTTCCTCCTTTTGAGTTTCTTGGACATTCACATACACACACCCAGCAGGCTTCTTAAATCACTGCGTCCATGCCTGGAACTCATGGCTATCCGTGGGGAATCCAGCCGTGTTAACCACCAGGCTATGGCCTGGCCCTTTTTTAACTTCCAATGATTGTAATATTAATGTTTTCCCTATTTACCTATTTCACACAATTTTTGAGATAATCAAATAATACAATATTTGGAGAGTACTTAATAAACTTTAGGGGCCAGCAGTGTGATAGTGGTTAAGGCACTGGACTCCCACATTGCTAAATGCAGTTCTAGTCCCAGACTTGGTGGCTTGAAACGCATGCCAGGTGCATATGCATGCATGCCCAAAATCCTGAGAGGAGAATGGAGGACAAGGGATTGCAACATGGCCATACTCCTGGGGAGTGATTTCTTTCTCTCTGGTGAGCACACATGTCCTATAGCAAAAATCTTGCAAAATAAATAAATTAACATTAACCACTATATACATGCTATTTTTTTCTTCTTATAAATGGATGAGGATGCTTAACTAGGGATGGAATATGAACCATCTAGGAATTCACAGTGATACTATTTCCTAAGATATGTTAGAGGCCTCATGCTATTGTCAACTTGAATTGCCTAGCTTGATCTATAAAATGAAGAGATTTAACAACAGGTAATAAAGTTCCTTTTAATTTTTCTGTGAGGATAAAAAGATTTTTTTCCTTTTAATCTTTTTCTTGTATTATTTTACTGTTGTTTGTTTATTAAGACACTGAGAAAAATTCTTATTCTCTGTAAGTATAGGGATCTGGGCCCATGGTGTTTACTATCATTACTTCTGATGTACTTGGTGTAATTGTTATTATTATTATTAATTATACTTCGTAATTATATAGCATCTTATATTAAGAAAAAAAAAATGACTGGGAAATAAACAAGCTGCTGTTTTTGAGAGATTTTTGGAGTTTTGAATATTTTTAATACATTGACTTTTTTCATAAAGACTTCTACATGAACCTTCAAATATAAAATCTTTGACCTGTCATTGAAAATAGAGCTCCAACCTATGAGATACTACTCTTGGGGACATGCATGAAAAAACTGAGTCTCTCAGAGCATTTTATTTCTTCTTTCTGCCTTTTAAAATATTGCTTATAGGACTATTCCCATAGCCTAGTTGTTAAGGCAGCCACATCACACCATGGAGACCATGGTTCAAATCCCTGCTCCAGTGACCTGAAAAATACCCTTGGCATGTGTACATATGTGCCCCAAATCCAGACAGGTTGGAGAAGTAGAGGAGAATAGATTGTGGCATGACCACACCCTTTGGTTTCTTTCTCTGTCTCTCTGTCTCTGGTGAGGGCATATACCCTCTTGCGATGAAAAATAAATATGGGTTGTCTGGAAAGTCATGACACATTTTTGCATAAAATGTTATGACTTTCCTGACAACCTAATATATATTTCTTACAGTATAGTTACTACATAAAGGAAGATTGTTTTGGAGAAAGATTTTGAAGCAGGAGGTGGAGAGACAGAGTCTTCTGTGCCTAAGTAGAAAGATATTGTTTGGTTGGTTCCTGTGTTTAGGGATAACCATCCATTTTTGTCTTCATCCAGTTCTATCTTTACCATCTTCTTATCTTTTCTTTATTTTTTTTTTAAGAGCACATGTGCTCATCAGAGAAACAGAAAGAGACAGAAAGAAAGTGAGAAATCACCTCCCGGGGTGTTGGGGATGGCCATACCACAATCCCTTCTCCTCCATTCTCCTCTCAAGATTTTGGGCACACACTCACCTGGCGTGAGTTTTAAGCCGCCAGGTCCAGCACTCAAATCATGGTCGAATACATGGCAGTCCAGTGGCATAACCATTATGCCATCTGCTGGTCCCATCTGTCTTCTAAAGCAATGGTTTTCAAAGGGAGCAGTAATATTAACATCACCTAGAAATATGTAATGAGAAACTTTGGGATGAAATGCAGCAATTTGTTTGAATGAGCGCTCCAGGTGATTTCAGCATATACTAAAATTGGTGTACCACTATTCTAAAGAAACAAAGAATTCCACTGAGAAAATGTTTTGGCAGTTAAAAATTTCACCAAAAAGGGACCAGCAGTTAGTATAATGGCTATGTCGCTGGACTCCCACGTAGTTGACCGCGGTTCGAATCCCGGACCCGGTGGCTTAAACTCATGCCGGGCACATGTGCATGCCTGCCCAAGATCCCGAGAGGAGAATAGAGAAGAAGAGACTGCGGCGTGGCCATTCCCCCTGGAGGTGATTTCTCGCTTTCTGCCTCTCTGTCTCTCTCTGTCTGTCTGGCGAGCACACGCGCCCTATAGCAAAAACCTCTAAAAAAAAATTTTTTTTTCACCAAAAAAACTAGAAGTGATATTTGAAATTCAGGAACCTCTATTGGTCTACTTCAAATTTATCTTTACAGTTTCATCCTAAACTATTTTTTTTAATATTCCCTAGATACTTTTTAACTCTGACCTGCATTTCATCTCTACGGGCCCACCATACCTAAAATGCTCTTTGTCTCTCTGTCTGGCCAAATCTTATTCACCATGCATTACCTAGCACAAATACCTCCACTTCATGATATCCTGACCAGCCATGCCAACATTCCCTTAATTTTGGCTTACTATAACTTTCAGTATCTATATAATTAATCTAAATCTTACCTGTGATATATCTCGTATTGCTGTAATTAACTGTCAACTCTTACAGTAAACAATAGACTGCATTTATTCAGTACCCACCATGTTTGCCACAATCTTCATAGAGGATTACTGTCTGTGAGTTTCTGAGTTTTTATGTAGCCTACCCGAGCTCACACAGTAGGTACTAAAAAGAACATTATTCTTCAGCCTTATATTTCACTACTAGCACACATTGTCTTGTGTTGATAAATATTTCTCAAATTGATGTCTTTGTTCTCTCAGCTCAATTGTGTGATCAATTGCAATTAGAGACTGTAAGTCTCTTACTATGTCTTACATATTACCTTTTAAAATATAGAGAATTAATGCACATTTGTTGATGTATTACAAATTCTAAACACATTTTTAGAATTTCTATTACAATCCCTTCTTTTTTTCTTAGTGAGATTTTTGCTATAGGGTATGTACACTCACCAGAGAGAGACAGAGAGACAGAAATTGAGAAATCACCCCCGGGGTGGGGGGTGGCCATATCACAGTCCCTTCTCCTCCATTCTCCTCTCAAGATTTTGGGCATGCACACACAAGCATTCAGCATGAGTTTTAGGCCTCCAGTCTGGGACTCAAACTGTGATCGACTTCATGGGAGTCCAGTGTTGTAACCATTATGCCATCTGCTGGTTTTACCATCCTTTCTTAGGAAAATATTGGGAATGAAATGTTTAATTTTCTCCTTAGATCCAGAAAATCTTCATTTATAAGTTGAGCATATTCATTTCAGCAAATTAATTTATCAATTGTATTAAAATATTCAATTCCTAATTGTACATTGACTTCATTTTTCACGTTGACTAATGAATCTTGAAAATACTTGATTCTACAATGCATTCAAAGGGAAAAATAGCTGCTTTTGTTTATTTAAAGATCTTTACCAATTTTTAGAAAGCTACTTTATTATTTTGAAGAAGAAAAAGGATGAGTTGTTAATGAATCTGACCCATGCCTGTATACTTACATGTACTCAGTAGTGATGACACGATGGAAGATAATTTTGGTGGCTAAATTATAATTCTAGACATTTATTTAATTGAAAAAAAAACACATTTTTTCAAACTTTGAGCTAGTCATACTCTGTGAACATGTTATATTTACACATGACTTAAATGTATCTAACTGAATCTGACCTAAGGAATAAAAAGCATGATCTCTAATAGGCCAGGCCACACTGTATATTTTGGGGGTAAATGTTTAGCTAATTTTTTTGTCTTGTTAACTGTCTTTATCAAAATGGAGACTTTCAACTCTGAATCAGAATCTCCTGGATGGTTGTTAAAGTACGTATTCCTGGATCCAAACCCTACATACAGAATCAGAATCTTGGAGTGCAGTGATTTGCACATTTTAACAATCACTTCCAGGTGATGCTTACACTCAGTAAAATTTAAAAGCAATTTCTATTTTTCTTCCTGGTGGATCAAATCCTTCAGACTGATTCATGAGTCCACAAACATGATTTTTAGGCATAGAGGCTCACTGATGTACTTGTCTTCAACAGTATTGAATGCTGGAAATTTTGTGTATTAGGTATTCCTATACAAATCACGTAGTATAAAATCCAGATAACTCTGTGATATGC
Source organism: Tupaia tana (assembly GCA_026018925.1). Taxonomy (NCBI): domain Eukaryota; kingdom Metazoa; phylum Chordata; class Mammalia; order Scandentia; family Tupaiidae; genus Tupaia; species Tupaia tana. The sequence goes on along the minus strand of JAKSZU010000020.1, from coordinate 17,348,630 downwards.
GTGTGGTTGGCCTCATTTTAAAGATGTGATCATTGAGGCTCAGAGAACTAAGTATCTGAAGGCCACCCAACTAGTACTGAATTCATTTTGACTCTGGCATGTGTGCTCAACTCTGAAATAGCATGAGTTTAAATTTGAAATCTTCTCGGAACCAGCAGTTAACGTAATGACTATGTCACTGAACTCCATGTAGTTGATGGCGGCTCGAGTCCCAGACTCGGTGGCTTAGACTCACACCAGGCGTACATGCATGTGTGCCCAAGATTCCAAAAGGAGAATGTAGGAGAAGGGATTGTGACGTGGCCATCCCCCTTAGGGGGTGATATCTAGCTTTCTGTCTCTCTGTCTCTGACTTTCTGGCGAGTGCATGCGCCTTATAGCAAAAACCTCTCCAAAAAAAATAAAATGTGAAATCTTCTCAGTCCTGCCTTTCTGTTTCTTAAAAAGACAGCTGAGTAAAGAAGAGGTTACAATAGGTAATAGGTAATTCCGAATTTGTGTCCAAACTCTCAGCTTCTGTGATGTTAATCAACAGTCATCTTAAGTTAAATGGTTGGTAGCTATTGTATTACCATGAGATGAGCTCAAGCAGTTAACCATCAGCTCTCGAATGTTACCAAATAGAACAATGGAAGCATTGTCAACATCTGTCTGTCTGTTTTGTAGTCTTCCTCTGCTCTTAAAAGACCCAAGAATATATTTTTTTCTATGCAAAGGCTACTACAATAAATTTCTCATTTTATTGAGATTTGCCACAATACATATCAATCTTCATTTCTCTCAACATTGGTTTGTTTTAATAAAGGTTTGGTTAATACGGTTGGTACACTGCATAGCTAAATCATAGGTCTCAACTCTGGCTGGGAGTCACGTATTGAGTATTAGGTCTAAATCCTACAGAATGCAATCCACCAAGTCTGGAGTGGGGGCTGGTTGGCTGATTTCAACATTTCACAGGTGCTTTAGGGACATTGAGGTTTGGAAATCAGTGATCCAACTCATCGTTCAATAAAGAATTTAGGGATATCATAAGTGCTAAAAGAGCTATTGAAGGAAGCAAAATTCTTCTATAGTCCTAAAATGGAACCTTTGAAATAAAGTAGAATCTGTGAGCATTTCAAAAGAGATGTTGCCTTATATCATCCAAATATTCAAATTGAGTCTCAGATAATGAAAATGCAAAAGTAAATACATAAATAAACCATTAGAGCATGGTGCTAAGTGGACTTAGGGAAAACTATTTGAAAATGCTATGGGATTGGGACCAGCAGCTGGCATGGTGGTGAAGGCCTTGGACTTCCACTTCACCAACCTCAGTTCGAGTTCTGGACCCAGTAGCTTGAAAATCCACTGGGCATGTGTGTGTGCATGTCCAAAATCCCAAGAGGAGAATGGAGAAGAAGGGATTACAACATAGGTATCTCCCTGGGGGTGGGGGGGGGGGGGGGTGGTTTCTCACTTTCCCTCTCTTCATCACTCTCCTGCAATGAATGCATGTTCTCTATGGAAAAAAAACGTTTTCTTGTTTTTTGGGGGGTTTTTTAGAGGTTTTTGCTATAGGGCACATGCGTTCGCCAGACAGAGAGAGACAGAGAGACAGAAAGTGAGAAATCACCCCCCCCAAGGGGGATGGTCATGCCGCAATCCCTTCTCCTCCATTCTCCTCTTGGGATCTTGGGCACGCACGCACATGCGCCCGGCATGAGTTTTAAGCCACGGGGTCCAGGACGCGAACCGCAGTCGACTACGTGGGAGTCCAGCGACATAGCCATTACGGCTAACTGCTGGTTCCCTGGAAAAAAAACAGTTTTAAAAAAATGCTGTAGGGCTTGGAAGGACCTGTTCTTTATAATAGCCATTTTTCACATCAAAAACAGGGCAATGAATATGGCAGCATATTTTCATCTATTTGCATTTCCTTTAGAAAAATAAAAAGAAAGATATAACCTTGCAAATGTATCTTAATCTCATATTATGTTTGCAAGTTAGACAGATGTGGGGCCACCAGCCAGCCAGACTCGGGGCTAGCTATCAAATCGGGGCTCACTCTTCAAATCCCAGCACTAATCGCAATGATAGAGAGCTACCTTTCATTTAATCCTGCCCTGGACTTTAGACGAAAGAAACTGCAGTTTAATTACTGAGTGAAATTCACTTTGTCTGATCTGCCTGTCTTTGCTGTAATGTCATAATATAATCAGCATCACCCCCATCTGAAACACGGAGCTGTGAAGTCCAAGGACCTGTTTGATTGGAAGAAATAAAATGATGCTCAAACAACAACCAGCCACAGTGCAATAATTACTCAAACCTTGTTTTCATCTGTGTGTCATTCTCCCATTGGCTTGTCATGACAGCAGCTGAGAAAAGGAAGGGAGAGAGTGTGATTGAAAAGGAGGTTGACCTGATGGATTCAGACTCAGTGTGGGAGGGAAGAGCCAAGCTGTATAAAATCTTAAGGCTAATTAAGCTTGGATTTTTTTTTCTTTAAGATATATCTCACTGGCTGCTACTGATCCCAAAAGTCCAACCTAAACCATTCATCTGATATGTGTCTCTGCAATTAAAATCTCTTTATTTGAAACTCTATAGTTTTTACTTCTCTAAAAATAATTTATTTTTCTTTTAAAACTGAAAATTATTCGGCAGATTTTTTTTTCTTATGTCTTGATGTAGTTTTTGCAAATTAAAAGAAGAGAAGAGGTTGCAGGTTTTTCGCTGTCAGAGATAAAAGCCTTTGGAAGCACACCTTTCTAGGTTTGTATAGACTCGCCGCCTTTACACACAGAAGCACCAAATCCAGAAAGGTATTTGGCTTTTCTATGAATAGTTTATATTATATTATATTAAATATTTAAAGTAACGTTCCCTATATCTTTAATTGTATAGTAGCTGATCCAGGATTTGAACCATATTTGTCCGGCTCTCAGTCATACTCTTAACTCTATTAACCTCCACCTTTAATCTCACATATGATTAATACCCTTCCAATGGATTTATTCAACGTATTATTGCAGAGCATCCTGTGTATACCAAAAACTATCCTGTGCCCTAGTTATACATTAGTGGAACTAGGAAAGATCAGTATCCGTGTTTAAAGAGCTTTCAAGTTTGGTGGTAAAGTTGCTCTTGTGACTTTTATTGTACAGTGACACTTTACGTTCCAGAGATAATTGGACGATGAGGAATACATGGACAGTGTGTAGTCAAGAAGATCTTTTTGAATTCCTGTTCATAGTATCACCATTCTACTCACCACCAAAAGCCTCAGAACCAAGAATTCTAAGAATCTGAGGATCTTATGACTCATATAATTAGTCATCAAATTCTCACTTTGTTCTCATCACATTTTGTTGTATATGATCCACCACCAATATTCCTATGCCTAGGAAAAACATTAAGCACAGGGGTTAAAAGAACAGATTCTGGAGTCATACTATCTGCATTTAAATCCTGGCTTCACCGCTTGCTAACGGTATAACCTTGAGAAAGTTGCTTAATCCTCATCTGTAAAATGGAAGCAAGGTTACTCACCTCTCAGGGTTGGCATGCAGATTAATGCACAAAGCACATAGTGAACTAGGCACATAGTAGAAGTTTAATAAATAGTTTTAATTATTATCATTCCTTCTTTCACAATGTCTCTAGAACATGTCTTTTTTTTTTTTTTTTTTACATTTCTACTACTGAGATCAGATATTTATCCCATCATACCTGAGTTATTTCAATGAATCACTCACTCTCTCCCACTCTGTCTCCCTGTCTCTTTCATTACCTCTCGGCTCTTTCTGTTTCAGTTTGTTATGCCCACCATTCCCAATTACTTACACAGAAATATCACTGCGACCGTGCCAGTGCCCTACAAGCCTCTATTAGAGACCTATTTTGTTCAGAAAATAAGGTGAATCACTTAACCCAGTGTTCCAGGACCCCCTTCACATTCCAGACTCAACCTGTCTTTCCAATAGTATTTCCTATTATAATTTCAACTAACTTGTTGATTTGCTGCTCCCAAAAACATCTTTTAGCTTTCTGTTCCCATGCTTTTTCTCATACCCTTCACACAATTCAGATCTTTTGATCACTTCCTAAATTTTGCAGATTTTTCAAAGTTCAACTAGATTTCTCCATCACAGTAAGCCTAGATATAAATAATGATTTTCTCTAGAAATCCAAATTTTGAATAACTGAATTTCCTTGTGTCATTATTACTTCTAAACATTATCTCAACACCTAGATATTAACATATTGTTTTTAAAATAAACATTTATTAACATTTATTTATTTATTTATTTATTTATTTTATTTGACAGGAGAGAGACATGGAGAGAGAGAAAGAGATGGAAAGTGAGAAAGCAGGCTGCCAGGTCTAGGAATTGAATCGTGGTCGGCCATGTGGGAGTCTGATGCCTCAACCATCACCTGCTGGCCCCAGTATTAACATGTTAAATGTCTCTGATATTTGCCCAATGGCATCTATCAAAGAAACTCAAACATAGAAGGTATAAATTAGTATAGGACAAAATAGGTTGGAATTAGGAGTTTTTTCTTTGTACTAAATACTTTTCATTTCTCATAAGTGACTCTGAATTTTGCCTTTATTCCTTCCTTATAGATTATTATTATTTTTTTTTTTTTTTGGAGAAGTTTTCGCTATAGGGCGCATGCGCTCGCCAGACAGACAGAGAGAGACATAGAGACAGAAAGCAAGAAATCACCCCCCGGGGGGATGGTCACGCCGCAATCCCTTCTCCTCCAATCTCCTCTCGGGATCTTGGGCATGCACGCACACGCGCCCGGCGTGAGTTTTAAGCCACCGGGTCCGGGACGTGAACCGTGGTCGACTACGTGGGAGTCCAGCGACATAGCCATTACGCTAACTGCTGGTTCCCCCTTATAGATTATTTTGACATTTCTCCCTCCTTGATATCCTCCAATAATCACTCACTTACATAGATTTTTCATTTCCACAGTTGCTATGCTATCCCCTCACTTGGCATGTGCACCAGATGGCTAGTGGGTTCTATTTTCTTTCTTCAAGTTCATTCTGAACCTCACACCCATCCTAGAGTGATACTTGCTTATCTAAAGAACTAAAGGGACCAGCCAGGGGCATAGTGGTTGAGGTGGCTAGATCCTATATGGCCTACTGTGTGGTTCTAGTCCAGGACCTGGCAGTTGAACAACACACTAGGTGCATGTTTGTGCAGGCCCCAAATCCTGAGGGGATAATGGAGGAGAAGGGATTGCAGCTTGGTCATCCCCTATGGTAGGTGATTTGTCACTTTTTCTTCTTTTCCTTTCTGTCTGTCTCTGACAAGCACATACACCATATAGCTAAAGCTAAACACACACACACACACCCACGCACACACACACAATTTTAAAAAATTAAAAACAGGGTATAGGACTTACTCTTTTTACTTTTTATCACTGTCAAGAAAACAAAAGATAATTCACATGAAAATTTTTTATATAAGCTTTACGACTGTAAAGTATAGTCTATATTATCTAAAAATGTCTAATAAGCTTGTTTTCATATTAAATGCATGAAAAATATCAAAAGTAAGGTCTGCTGTATTTCTTGAATCTAAACAAGATACAAACATATTCAAGGATTGCTTCTGCTACATCTCTGTATCCCACCTCCTTTTTCCATCTCCTTTTACCCTTTTCTTGAGTAACTTTCATTACTTGGTCTCATTCTATCCATGGGTCTCTCAGGCAAATGGGAGTCTTTCTTAAAATGTTTCTGAGAAGATTGTTTTTAATTATTTATTTTTAGAAAATCAGATAGTAGGACTGATCTCTAATATACTGATGGAAATAATCTTAACAGTTTCTAACTATTCCTGAAACAACATAAAAAATAAATCATCTTTGGGGCCAACAGGTGGTGTAGAGGTTAAGACACTGGACTCTCACATGGTCAACTATGACTCGAGTCCTAGACTCAGTGGCTTGAATCTCATGCCAGGCGCATGTGCATGCATGCCCAAAGTCCTCAGAGAAGAATGGAGAAGGGATTGTGGTATGAACCTTGTAGCAAAAATCACCCTCAAAAAATTAATAAATAAAAGTAAGTCAGCTTTATCCACAACTTCGGATATAAAAGAATTGTGCAAATTCTCTGTACATGTGGATTTTATTGACATTTTGGAGTCAATATCCAGAGCAAATTATTTACAGTAGATGAATTAAGGTACAGAAAAGCTTTTCTGACTTGGTGTACAACCTATTTTAGATCCATTTCTTTCTTTTTTTTTTTTTGGAGAGGTTTTTGCTATAGGGTATGTGTGTGTGTGCTCACCATAAAGATAGAGAGATAGAAAGCGAGAAATCATCCCCAAGAGGGGATAGCCAAGCTGCAATCTCTTCTCCTCCATTCTCCTCTCGGGATCTTGGGCATGCACGCACACGCACCCGGCGTGACTTTAAGCCACCAGGTCCAGGGCTCAAACCATGGTCGGCTACATGGGAATCCAGTGACATAGCCATTGCACTAACTGCTGGTTCCTTTCTTTTCTTTCTTTTTTTTTTGTAAAGGTGATGAAATTCTGTTAATCAGGAGGTGAACTCATAGACAGTTAGATAGCTTAGTACTTCAAATCACAGTCTCTAATAACCCAGTACTGCAAAGGGACATTTCAGGTTTTTCTTTTTCTTTCTTTCTTTCTTTTTTTTTTTTTTTTTTTATTACGTGGAAATGGGAAGAGTAGTTCAGCCTCTCTTCCCTTGTTTCTAGTGGGGGAATGACCCCAGAATGTGCCATATGAGGTTCAGTTCTGTGGCAGGCAGACAAATGAGCCATCTAGCCTATGTTAGTTCTCTTTTCTACCTTAGATTTTAAAAAAAAGGTGGAGCCAGAAGATGATACAGTGGTTAAGCCACTGGACTCCCACATGTCTGACCACAGTTTGAGTCCTGGACCTGGCAATTTGCTTTCTCACCTTCCCTTTCTCTCTGTTTGTTCAAATTAAAGTAATAATAATAATGACTGAGATTAATTTTTTTTAAAAAGTATCCATATCTTTGAAGCACACATCTTTAATTATCCCTGAATTTCTATGGATATTATCTGTAGATTCACATACCCTGGAATTTTCTTTTCCGTGAAGTCTGACCTTACTGTTCTTAGTTTTGAAATTGTGACGATAAGCAGCAGCTGTCTTCCAAGCTTCCTCCTCGCTACCATGTGCCCTCCTCCTCGCTTCCCACCCGCCATCCAGCTACCATCCAAGTGCTGCCTTTCCTTCCTGAGTCCCTCTCTTCCAAGGGAACCTGAGAACCCAGAGGCAGTGACATTATTACTCCTTTCTCCTGGCCTTTTGGCTCCTCCTGCTTGTTTGGATTTTTGAGCTAAATTTTTCAAGTTAATATTTAACCCATGAGATAACTGTTTACAAAATTGTTAGTTGATAATCAGGGATTTTTTTTCCTCTGGATTAATATGGTTAAAGTTTAACTTAGTTGAACAGCTCACACACAAAAAAATAATAAATACATATGTATATAATTAAAGTATTAACTCTGGGAATTTTGCTGATACGTTCTCATGACCCAAATGGAATATTTGTTCTAGTCTAGATAAAAGAAAAACCTTGGTTAAGGACTTGGCAAGCTGACTCTCTGGAAGAATTTAAGCATAAAAGGGAGCCAGAGTCTACTCCTGATGGCAGGTAGCAATGGTGGGAACATTCTTTCTTTTTGTTATTACTGTTAAAAAAATTAAAAAAAAAAAACTTCATTCATATTCTTGGTATTATCACATCCCAAAGAAGTTCATGGGTTTCCTTCCAATAGTATATTTGGACAGCTTTCATCTTTGATCACACAGTGCTATCTTGTGATATTTTATCTTGTCAGTGACCTTTTATATGTTACGATGTGGTCAAAACTTAAGAGTCAGACATAGGGTTAAAAAAAATGCTGTGTTCAGGGACTAATCTCCCCTCATATTTGCAATTCAGAAAAGACTGTTGCTTTTGAGACAGAAATTAACTTTGTCCCCTTCGGACATCAGAAGAAAGAATACTGCTTGAGTATATTTCGCGTCCTTACGGGTTGGGGTACAACCTTGCACTGAAAACATGTTCAGATTACTTTGATTCACTTGGGGAAGGGTTTCATCTTGACTTCTAGTCATGTGGACCGTATAGAACAATCATCGGAAGAAACTGGGTGGAGCAATCGAGTGACCTATGCGGTGTGCGTATATGGGAGTTTCAAGTTGTGGTTATGTCACTGTGGGATTCTGTGTCATTGAAGACACTCATTGTCAACATTTAGAAGACAGCGTCTTCTTTATATTTTAACACAGTGCCAAAACATTCTGTTTTGTCTGTATGTAGAAATCTATGCATTTGCCAAATTTCTAGGTGAGTGATCATTTATGGATATTCGGAAGTAGTTTAGAAGCTTTGCAATGAGATATGTGGAATAAACAAAAACTTAAAGCCAGACCCAAAACTGGATTTTCTGCTCTATTCCTCATTTGAAAGTTATGAAGTCATATATTTAAAACCTAGGTATCTTACAGGCCTCTTCTGGGAGTTTATTGTCTTGCCAAATATGATATACTTATCTTGAGTCACTAGTAACTGGAGAATTAATTACTAGTGACTGGGTTCAAATGTGATGAGACTTACATGGATTTTTTAACTGCCCAATAAGGTAATAGAAAAAACTGAGAAGAAGGTGTGCAAGATGATGACAGTGTTTCAAGTAGGAGAAAGTGGTCAACCTATTAAATTGCTGCTGAGAAGCTGAGCAAGATGAGAGTAAGAATGTGACCATTGGATTTGGCAATAGTAGATATGGCAAAATAGAATGGTAAAGGCCTAAATTAGAATGAGCTGATCAAAAGAATAGAAATTTAAGATGTGGAAATAGCTAATATAGACAATTGTATCAATAAATTTTGCTATGAATGGAAGAATAAAAACGAGAAGTACCTGGAGACAAACTTAAGATCAAGAGTGTATCATATGGGGGGACCAGCAGTTAGCGTAATGGCTATGTCGCTGGACTCCCACATAGTCGACCGCGGTTCGAGTCCCGGACCCGGTGGCTTAAACTCACGCCGGGCGCATGTGCATGCGTGCCCAAGATCCCAAGAGGAGAATGGAGGAGAAGGGATTGCGGTGTGACCATCCCCCCTGGGGGGGGTGATTTCTTGCTTTCTGTCTCTCTGTCTCTCTCTGTCTGGCGAGCGCACACACCCTATAGCGCAAACCTCTCAAAAAAAAAAAAAAAAAAAAAAAAAAAAAGAGTGTATCATATGGGGCCAGATGGCGCTGCAGCAGTAAAATGCCATGCTGTGCAAGGCTTTTCCTCCTCCAGAGGTTCTGAATTCACCTCCAGAGACTTCCCAAGTGCTCCAGGCACACAGGTGTCCATGATCCAGGGCCGACTGAGGCTTGAGGTGACTTGCAGCATCAGGACCCTACTGGGGGTGCCTCCTTTCTCATCAAAGAAATAAATACACTTTTAAAAAAGAGAGACTATCATGGAAAGATGAACAAAGCAAGCATGGTGGACTTGTTTTGCTTTTGTTTTTGTCTTGGTTTGTGTTTGCCTAATCTGCTTCTCCAGTTGAAAAATAACACAAATGAGAATCAAAGCCTCACGTCTAGACTGGAAAGAGATGTGGAAAAGACAAAATCAGTTGGATGAAATATAAACATACTGGCTAAGACTCAATAGATCCAGGGGTAGTTCAAGTTCTGCCAGCTGCAGGTCATATGACTCTAAATAACATTTCTCCAGCTATCCGTTTGCTTATTTATTGATAGCATCTACAGTTCCTTTATGATATTCTAATTCTAAGGTAGGGGAAAAAATGTATTTCAGAAATCTCTCTCTGTTAGAAGAAGTAAATCTGATATCATTCTGAACTAGTAACAAGGCATTTCATTTAGAGGCACATGCATCTTCTTAGTTAACCCTCACCAGAATGCTATGACATAGGTGGCAATATTGTTTTATTTAAATATACAAGGAAACTGAGGTTCTGAAAGATTAAGTAGCAAAATCACACCGTGTGCAAGCAGAAGAGGAGAGCTCAAACCAGGGGCTCAGGATATAACTTGAAGGCTCTTCCCACCATGTCCTGTTCTCTACACAACCTCCCCGGGTGCCTGTTAGTCCCTCACTCCCATCATCTCTTCTTTTGTCTTGTTTCTTTCTTCCTCTTGGTTTTCAATGAATCCCTACCCTGCATACTTCCCCACTCCTTTTTGTGTTCATTTCTGCTCCAAATTTCCATTATTTTTCTTTCTCTCCGTTCCACTTTCCTCAGAACTTTCTAGGTATGGCCACCTTCCTAAACATCTGCATTTTTTTTTTTATAAAACAGAGCCAAATGTACAGGGTGAGGGTCTCTATTAGGTATATAGAAAGACCAATCCCACACCAAAACATTGTTCCAGACTAGTGAGATTGCTTTGCAAACAACTCATGGAAAATCAGCGCTCTAACCACAATGGCCAATGTTAGCAGTGAATGTCCTTTATGATATCTTGTCATTTGGGCTTACAAGCTTTTAGCACCAGAGAATGGAAAGGGAAGAGCAACAAGGTAGGAGGGGGAAATGGGAAATGGGAAGTGGGGAAGAGATAGCACAGAGGGGTACAAGTGTTGCTTAGTGTAGGCCCTGCAGACCAAAAATTATTGTGTTTCTAACACTATTGATTTTTTCAGCAGCTGATATTTCAATCTGGGTGCAGTGTGTCTGTGAGTCTACGCACACTGTCAAGAAGAAATATGATAGTGTCTTAAAAGATTAATAATATCGCTGGTCCTCTGGAGGCCTGTCTTAATTCACTGGCCTGTTCCCTGGCATGTACTGTAATTTATCTAGTCTGATTTGAATAGCAAATGGCAATCGGCTGCCATTAGGGAAATGGGCATCATTCTTATTGATCCAGCATGGGCTGGATTTTATTTAAGGAGAACTGCAAAATGTTATTACCTTCAGGAAGAGAAACTGAAAAGGGAGCTTTTCCCGTGTGTATTTTGGAAATGTTCTACCTTAAAAAAGGGAGAATGGATTGTGGATTTAGGAGAACAGAGGGAGATGATCATCCTATTGTGTGAAAAGGGACATGTACAGGCTGTTTTCAGTATAATTATTTACCAGCAGGGAAGAGTGCTCATGATTACGAGAAAGAGGCCACAGGCCTCAGAGGTTAGCACATCGGAGAGAGAGTGCGATCTGACCTGTTTCATTGTACAACTTTGTGTGAAGTACCTGGTTGCTCAGGATCCATTTGTCAGTCTGTAAAATGGGCTAAAAAATCTACTGGCAATGTGTAAGGCTCACTTAGTGTTTGTTTCACATCCTGGTCATGGAGAAAGGATGCTATGGAATGAAACAGAAAGAAAAACAAGGGAGAGATTCTATTTAACATTGTGGGAGTTGGCAGCACTCAATAATTATTATTGCTCTTCACTTAGAATTCTGGAAGGGACAGGTTATGTGCTGAGCGAAGCGAGACGAACTAGCCTCATAATTCTCATTAACCATAATATGCATCTCCCAGGTTTATATGGCAGATACTGACTTGAATGTTCACCTGTTAATGGCTGATCTAAACCGCTCTTTTACCTTGTTCCTGAATCAAGGAAAGCTGTCAGTGTTATGGTAGGAAATGTGAGAGACAGACCTGGCACTTTCTGCCCACCCCCTACTCCCTTTGCCACAGGGATAGGGACTAAATGTGCCATTTCTATTAGAGTTTGTTGGAGATTTCCTGTGAAGGAGCACACATGTACCCTATCCCTAACCTTCCTTAGCAACCCGAGGAGGGGAGAGAGATATGACGAAGGTGGCTAGAGGAAGGGCTCATTGCTCCTGAAATTCTTCTCCATTCCACCTCGGGTTGTTATGGAAAGAAACGATAATGTGCTACAGGAAATGGCCAAGTATAAAAGCAATAAAATAAATTGAAAATGACTTTGTTTTTTTGAGCGGCAGTAATTGCTATATGTTGTGATGTTTGCATAAGGAATTAGTTAATGTGTAGCAGAATGGCATGTGATACTTTTTATTTGCCTGATGACTATAGTCTCTGAGTGAATGACTTATTAAGGTTAATAAAGAAAAATTTGCTTGTGACTTGTAATGATCCAATTGCTAGAATTTAGCATCCCCTTATGCATTGTTGCCTAAAGGGGAGAAGGAAAAAACCCACACACATTAATGGCCGACTGGCTATGATTTTTTATAGTGGTGTGAGAACAAACAATGTCTTCTAAATTGTTGGTCTGTCTATCTTTCTGCCTGCCTGGGCAGGAACGTTATGGCTTTCTTAATTCTTCTGTGTGATTTATCATCCTAAATTCATTGTTTTGCATAACTCTGCTCAAAATGAAGAAATGTCATTATTTTGCAGCGAAAAAGTTGTCATTTGCATAATGCCTGCCATTAATTATTGTGAGACTAATGCAGTTGTTGATATTTTTAGGGCACAGTGGTACAGCCTGCACCTTGTATAATGTCATTCTGAAAACATTGGTAGTTAATAGGTGCCACAACATTGCACAAATGGAAAAGAAGATGATGAAGAAGAAGGGGACACAATGGAACAGGCTGTGATCTTTATTTAGCTTTTTTTTTTTTTTTTTCCTGAAATGCTTGGTGAGGGAAGACTATAAAAGGAAGCGAATAGAGCAGGAAACTGTGACATCCAAGAGAACAAAGGGATTGAAAAGCAGAGGTTTTCTATTTAGGCTGAATTAGTGTAACCTGGGTTCCAGCCAGTTTAACAGAGGAAGTCATGTCTCCTCTGTTTTGGCTTTCCTACGTAACCAAAGCCCTGAACAGAATGTAGGGTTGGGCTTTTTAAAACCATCAATTAGGATAAGGGTTTGCTCTGAAACATGTTCATCTTGTGAAAGAATTCTCTTAACTGGGCACTTGGCCAAAGTTAAGAGGACACACCATGGTTTCATGAAAGAGAGAGCTAAGGATTATGATTTTCAGGTTTTGATTAATCGGTCTTCTGTACTTCACTTATTTCAGCGTTAGTACCTAGGAACATAGCTTTCCTTTCCTGCAAAAGCAGAGGAATACAGGAGTAGCATACTAGGGTTATATTTTTTCCCTTCCATTTCTTGCAATAGAAACTTTACATTTGATTCTTAAGAGCAAGAGCCTACCAAGACTTTCTGTTACCTATTTCACAGGTAAATGAAAGTCAGTTATAAAAATTCGATTAGAGATGAAACTCATTACACTGAGTCTGGGAGGCATAAATATTACAAATGTAGGTAACTGTTGATCTTTTTAGTCATGGAAACTTAAAAAAAAAGACACACATCAAAAAGAATTTTTTTTCCTAATTTTGCTGTTTCATGTATATTATAAATTTAGATATTTCTTTTTTATCATTAAATTTAAAAGACATAAAAGAAATGGAGCCTCAGAAGTGGATCTAGTTGCTAAGACTGACCAGAAATATTTAGAAAAAAGATCTTGTCCTTTAGTGTTTAAAGCCTAGTGTTTAAAGCCATTGCAAACTCTTTGGAAAATGCAATATTTTTCAGATTGTATTCCAGATTCTGATGGCTATTCTATGCCCAAAGACCCAGCTACTCTTTTGGAGCCCTTGAAAAACATAACAGTGCTTTTGGAGAAACCCTAAGAATCATGAGTAGGCTATAAGGGACTGTCTCAGTTTGTTCTGTAATAAATACCTCAGCAGAATTAGGGGAAGGATAGTAGTGCAGATCTTGCCTTAGTTTTGGAGTTTAATCATCATGTGATTAGTACTGAACATATAGAAAACATGCATCCTGGCTTAGAAAAATTTTAATTCCCCACAGTGATGTCACAACATAAATTACCACATTTAGGATTGTAAAAAACAGATCAACCCATGTTTCAGTTGAAACCAGTCTTTAGTGCTACTTCTTACTTTCCCTTTTCTTCTGAAAACAAACAAACAAACTTATCCTACTACTCCCAAATTAATATCTTCAGGTAAAATAAAAGCAATATAAGCATACAATTTTTAAATATATTTAGTCCAACATGGGGGTGGGAATGGAAAGGAATGAAAGAAGGAATTTGTATTTTATGTGTATACGAAGGCATGGCAAGCTAATTAATTCCTTTTCTTCTTCTTCTTTTCTTTCTTTCTTTTATTCTTTCTTTTTTTTTTTTTTTTTTCCTGCTGGAAGGCACATGCAGTTGCCAGAAAGAAACAAAGAGAAAAGAAGAGGAGAAAGCACCTCCTCATAGGGAATGGTTACTTTGCAATTTTTTCTCCTCTGTGTCTTCCTCTTTCAGGACTTGGGCACAAACTCACACACGCACACTGTGTTTCTCAAGCCACTGGTCTAGGACTCACATCATGCTGTCAGCCATGTGAAATCCTGCTACATTACCCACCTGGCCATGAAATGAGCCTAAGGTGATTAATTCTTCTTGTATTTACAGCCTAGTAGTGCGTAGTTGTCTATCATAGATTTTATGTATAGCTACAGATACTATGTATAGATATAGATGATTATCTGATCATTAAATTAGCAAGTTATGCCATGATTAGTGTAATCAACTTGTCCTGACTAGCCTAGAACTTTCTGTTTTAGCGTAGAAAATCCCAAGTACCGGGACCAGCAGTTAGCGTAATGGCTATGTCGCTGGACTCCCACGTAGTCGACCGCAGTTCGAGTCCCGGACCCGGCGGCTTAAACTCACGCCGGGCGCGTGTGCGTGCGTGCCCAAGATCCCGAGAGGAGAATGGAGGAGAAGGGATTGCGGCGTGGCCATCCCCCCTGGGGGGTGATTTCCTGCTTTCTATCTCTCTGTCTCTCTCTGTCTGTCTGGCGAGCGCACGCGCCCTATAGCAAAAACCTCTCCAAAAAAAAAAAAAAAAGAAAAGAAAAGAAAAGAAAATCCCAAGTACCAGGAACCTCCTCAGTTTCAGGCAAACCATGATGGATACTTACAAGGTGTATTGATTTAACAGTTACATTATATCTTATCATCTTTGCTCTTGCTTCTTATATTTGAAAATGCTTCCATAATTAGTGAATGAACTGCTGTTAGGGATACTTTTTTTTATAACATCCATGTGCTAAAGAATTCTACCTAATAATAAGAGAATATTGAATAAAGAGATATAGATTTTCATGCATTGAGTGTCTAGCGCTTTGATCAGCAATATTCTGGAAAGTAGAAGTCTCATAGTAAATAGTCACCATCAGATCTGATCCCCTGTGTTCAGGGAATAATTTTAGAGCTCAAGTCTTACATAGAAACAGAGTAGGAATCCATATGTTACTGGCATGGTTTTTTTCACCTAACATCTGATGATCATGTCAGACTGGCATTCTTTAATATTCCTGATTGCTGCCAGTACTTCTAGCTTCTCCACCCTTTGCTTTAGAGTTTTTCCTCCTCTTACAGATATTGTACAAAGAACCAAGAATACAACATGGGTATACATGGTCATTCACAAGGAGTTTTTCAATCTAATCTCTAAAGGAAACTTGCAGGAATATAATTTATATAACATATGTCTAATTGAGGCAATTACTTTATTCACTGAGATTAGTTAAGACTATCACAAATCTTAGAAATAAAGAATAGCTCTTAACATTTTGTAGTTTTGTGGATCACTTTGTTCATTTGTTTCATAAACATTAATGAAACTCTAGCATCCACTCTGTGATGTTCTAAACATTGTAGATACAAAAATGAGCTATACTTAGTAGTTTTACAAAATAAATACTATAAAAGGATTCCTTGATCCCCCTCAGTACTGGGAGTTCCTGGAGCACAAGATTGTCCAGTTAGATTCCAACTCACCAGGACCAGTTGGGCTAGGGGAACTTTTTTACTGACTTGAAAGAGGTATTACTTTGAGTTAACTATCTCTTTTGACTTTACTCCTCCCAAGAACTGTATTATAAGAGTTGTAGTATGTAGGTGGTTGCCCAGACTGGCCCGTGCAATCAGATGGAAAGCATAGAGGCCCCTGGGACAATCCAGAGCAGCCACTGCACCATACAGAATAAAAATTTTCTATTTAAAGTTTATGTGACAAGGATGAGATTTATAAGTACTGGAACACTTTATTCATTCACTTATTCGTTCAGTCATGTAATAGCTATCAAGCACCTATAATGTTTCAGACATTGTTCTAATTACTGGAAATACAGTGAGAAATTAAATAAAGTCCCCTATGAAATTTACTTTGTAGTAGGAAAGACAGTCAATAATTAAGTAAACAAAAAATATATTATTTTAAATAATGATAAAATGTATAAAGTAAATAATGCAGATAAAGAGATAGAAAACAAGAACATATAATGGAGAAAGTGCTATTTGAAATAGGGTCTCACTGAGCAGGAGACAGTTGAGCAAAGATTTAATTAACAAGAAGAACCTAAGCTTATTCTTTGGAGAAAGATCATTTTAGGGAGAGGGAATTAATATTGTAATGGCTTTCAAGTAGGAACATATTAAAATATTCCAGTAAGAGCAAGAAATGTGTGGTCCAGGTAGAGTGAGGAGAGAATGATCCACAGAGGGATAGGGACCCAATAGAGACCAGATCACATAGGCCATAGTAAAGACTGGCAGGAAGCCATAAAACGGTTTTGATGGGGCATATGATTTCATTTCTAGGTTTGAAGAGATCTGTGACTACTCTGTAGGGAATAGACTAACAAGGTCAAGGGTAGGGCAGAAAGATCAGTTAGAAGTCATTATGGTAGCCATTTATATGATGGACTATGGCAGTGGGGAGGAGATGAAAAGTGATCCAATTCTGCATAATTTGAAGGTAGGGCTGACAGCAATTGCTGAGGGATTTGATGTGGTACAGATGAAAGAGAGACATCAGGTGTGATGATTCTCAAATGTTCTGCCCAAGCCACTGGATGTATGTCAATGCTGTTAACTCTGTAAAGCTGGGAGCTGTGGAGCCATTGAGAAATGAGAAGATTTGGGGAAGACATGATTATGAGTTTAGTTTGAAGGCGTGTTGACTTTGAGATTCTTATCAAAATGAAGGGATACAGTAAATAGGTGTATATATGACACAGGAGCTCAGATTTGGCCTGACATTCAAATTTCCTCTGTTTTTATTTCCACATATGTATTTTCTTTAGAGTGTAAGTCTACAGGGTCCAAGGAATGGGCTCAAAGCAGTTTTTAGATGTAAATATACATAACTTACATCAGTTGATGATGAATATGCAAGTACTACTTTTATCCATTCCACTGTTTTGAAAGTCTCTGATGTACATAGTAAAGAGGTAACTATGTGAGTACTTCCTGAGGACACACGATTTATGGTCATACTGAGATGTAAGACGAACATAAATTCATGTTTTCATAATTATGTATGGCGGTGGGGAAATACATATAATCTCTAGTTTATTAATGTGGTAGAAATCAGTGTGAGCTAGAAGAATGGTAAAACTTGAGCCCAGTTTTGGAAATGGGAGGATTTGAACATTCCTCTTTCCTAAAGATGCGATTATTGAACAGGCAGGAAATTACAGGTAAGAAATCATAAGCAGATAGACAAACATATAAACATAGCTTCCTCTTTGTAGAGGAGCAAGGTTGGAGAAAGTTATATATTTGTGAAGTTAAGGAAAAAGGATTTACAAAGGTGAACTAGAGCTAAGTAATTTGAACTTCTCTAGTAGCCGTTCAGTGTTCTCCTTTAGTATATTTTAGAATCACTTTTGGAGCATAAAATGTGGGTACCTGGATATCATTTCTGGAAATTCCGATCATAGGTCTTGGAAGGATTCTACCATTGGTGTTTTGCACAGGGAGCCATGATTATTTACTAGAGTTAATAATTCCACATGGGTGGCATGCATTAGATACACTGAGTTGTCTCTTTATTGTG
Organism: Tupaia tana; assembly: GCA_026018925.1. Classification (NCBI taxonomy): domain Eukaryota; kingdom Metazoa; phylum Chordata; class Mammalia; order Scandentia; family Tupaiidae; genus Tupaia; species Tupaia tana. Next base: position 17,330,751 of record JAKSZU010000020.1, on the reverse strand, counting down.
GAAGGAGTTCACGGATCTTTAGTACAATCTTTATTTAGTATGATGGCTCAGCTATTTCTACTTCTGTGTCTAATTTTTCTTTTAATATAGATTATGTACTTTTTCCTGTTTTATCTCTTTGGGCCATCTTTGGCCTACCATGACTTCTGTATTTTCTTTCTATTTATAGCTTCTTCCACAATCACCCATGGCAAGTGTGAATGTAGGGGTGAGAAAGAGCCATGAAAAGAGTGGCGTCTCTTATAAAGACCTATAATAATGAGAAGTGTCATGATTATTACATCGAATAACGTAACTAGAGTCATACTGCATTAAACTAAGCCCCCCCTTTAAGTGACCACATCTGACCAAATTATGATGTTTCCTGAGTGACTGACCCTAAGTGCTTCATTTAATCTTTGGCATCATTAAGGACATACTGCATTGGTGAAATAAACAAAACCTTTTGAAAATTAAAAATCACAAATGTGTTAGGCTCTGGGCCTAAATAATATTACTTAATGATAACAATTGACACTATAGAGACTGAATTGATAGTAAAAGTTAAGATTAAAGGAAAAATAGGTATAGAAACCCATCCAATTCTTAACATTCCATATCACTAACTCACAGATTAGTGGTATTTTTTCCCCCCTCATGAGGAGCCTAAAATTAAAATCACAGGGCTTTTGTTTAAGAAATAGAGTATCTGTTAAAACTACATAGTCCCAAATATTTAAAATTATAGAATGCAACCATACTATCTATAAAACAAAAGGAAAACTTTTAGGGACATAAATGACTAGAGAAAGTCACTTTTTAGGTCTTTAGGGAAGGTATATATTTAAGAAATAGATTATCTTATTCATATTGGTGGTTAATATGCCTTTTCATTTAATATTCCAAAAAATATTTTGTCATGGTATTAAGCAGTGTCAAAAATACGATTTTTTAAACTGTGTAGTATTCCAATACATGGATGTACTATTATGTATTTAATGAACCCTCTATCATCCGACAAGGTTTCCAACTTTTCACGGTTATAAGTAATGGCATGATAAACACTTTAGCTTTTCAATCTTTGTGTAGATCTTTGATTATTTCCTTTAGATAAGTTACTAGAGGTGAAATTTCTGGGTCAACAGTATTCATATCTTTTTTTAAGTTTTTGACACATATTGCTAAGATGCTCTCCAGAGCATTGTGCCAATTTTATTCTTTACATATTAACATCTTACAGTTTCTTTCCCAATGGGACTTGATTTAAAGCCATGCTATTGCTTTTCTCTAAATTCTCTCTGGTCCACTAGTTGTAGCAGACTTAATTTAACTCTTACCTCAAGGTTATACTTAGAGTAACCGAAACACTTTTGTATCATTTATGCAGCACATGAGACGGTTTAAGGAATATAAATTGACAACGAGATTAGAATATTTTCTTTCTTATGTGTGCTTTGTGCATTCTGTTTTCTGGATAACAAACAAACAAACAAAACCTTATTATCTCCTATATAGACTGAGCATTTGAAGTGTGCTAGGCACCAAACTGAACATGTATAAGACATGGATCTTACTCTTTGAAACCTTTCTATTTTACTACCATGATTCATAAAGCATGATATGTATTATGGACCTCTAGGACAATGTCCTGTCAAAGTACTTAAGCCATGTGGTACAGGCAGAACATAGGATGCCTGTGATCCATACATGCAGGTGGATTATATGAATAAGTCTAGACAGTCTTCCAAGGCCAAGGGAGTCTATGTCACATACCAGAGGTCAGAGTTTTCCCTTGGTAGGTAGCTCTGAGTTCCTGAGATTTTCAAAAGTGATCTAGATAAAACAGCAGAGGGATAGAGACAGTTTTCTTGTGAGGACAATGAGAAAATATTTGAAAACTGGTCCTTTTGTGAAAAATTAGAAGGGTTGTGGTGGACCTGGGACCTCCTCTTGTATTGGAGTGTTGTAGTGCAGTTTGTCAGGCTCCGCTTGCACAAGTGTGAGGGGCAATGGGGATTGATTGATTGAAAATAGGAAAAGCAGGAGTCCCATTCATTCTGCTTAGACTGAAAAGGCTTTCTAACACTTACTTGGTTAGCTAAAACTGGTGTGTTAGTTGATGATGGTAGCAGTAACATAAAAATTCCAAATGGTTCTTCTGAATAGATATACACACATTTAGAAAATACATAATAAATGACATATAGTGAAAATGTAAACAAGCCATTTAATAACATTTTAATGCTTGATTCTGATCTCTTAATTAAAATGTGCATAAAAGAAAACAATGGTGGAACATCTGTGTGTGTTATTGGGATAGCAGGATTTATGCTGCACCCTGGGCTTTTTTGTTCGCTTCTCAGTGTGTGTGAATGAGGGAGGGTTTCCTGTTTGAGACACAGTTATCCATTTAAGCCCCACAGGTTCTGTGTTCCCACCCACCTTCTCTTAGCTACGGTTGTCTCCCCCTATTTTTCCTCTTAAATTAAATACTGTATGGCTTGATTTTTGCTTAAATTAAACATCTCTCATCATTTGATCAAAAAGCCATGCTTCAGCCCCCCTCTATAACCTGAAACCCTGACCTAACCCTGACTCACCCTTGTTATCTCAGCAGATGTACACAGCATTACCTAATATTATTGGCCTCAGTGAATAATCTCAAAGAATTTTGGGGAAAGCATGGCCCTTTGTATCTGTGACCTTGCAGCAGTTACGACTCAGCTGGACACTATGGGATTTTGATGTTAAAGACAAATTCCATTCACCCTTGTTGGTGATATTTATTATTATTGATTTGGGGAATGTCTCTCTGAGCTTTATTTTGTCCAACCATTAAGTGAGAGTAGTAGCAATCACAGAAGTCAAAGGTTATTAGGTGCTTTAAGATCTTCCACTGAAAATGTTACGCTATGAAATGCTTTTATTTCTGTCTTTCCTTGGAATGTATCTGATCACCAAAAAGTTTGTCTTTGATTAAACCAGCATAAAAAGTATCTCACATCTATTACTCCTGGAAGAGTTTTCTGTCATTTATGCAACAGAAAGTCACAGCCATATGGCCTTTTTAAACATTATATAATTAATATTTAATACCCTCTTCATGAGCAGTACACTGTGCTAGGACTATCTCTAATCCTTATAATGTTCGTGCAGAATAAGTGATTTTTTCCCCTTGTTTCACAGGTGATGAAACTGAGATTCAGAATGGTTGAAGTGACATGCCTAAAGCTATAATGTTAGGAAGTTGAAAAATCTGGGATTCAAATTTAAGTCTGTCTCTCACTCTTGAGGCCATAGTCTCCCTACAGTATCAGGCCCTAAAATGTGAGAACTCCCATTTCCTGTAGACAGTGTCTAGATTGTGTGCTGAAAGAGTTAAGTTAAATGTACCATTTGTGGCAAATGTCTGAAACTTGTTTTTATAACTTGGATTTAATTCACAAATAAAGAGTAATTATCAATATGTCACAGATGAAGAGCTGCATGTATGGATCAGTGTAATTTCTGTTCTTTGGCTTATGGATGCAGTATGCCCCAGGGAGTTTCACAAATCCACATGGCGTCTCCCAGTGCTGGATTCCCTGTTAGCCGATGGAAGTGTAAAACTCCTCTGTGTTGGGATGGCTCATAACTGGTTACCATCAGAGAGTTCTGCGTAAAATTTCCTACCATATGTAGACTTAGTTTCTTTTCTGAATTTATCCTGAACTCTCAAGTGAGTCAATTTTTGCTATTTGCTTTGTATTCTTTAATGGGTGATTGTTTTTGGAGTGTTGCTCCAAGAAAGGAAGAAGAGGTGGGTGTGGGCCTTTCTTCCTTTTGCTATTCTCCTTTTGCCTTCATGTGCCCCTATTTCCCATCTGATTCAGTATTTTCCATTTGCTGTATTCTTTTGATGGAAAACACACACACACACACACACACACACGTTCACAGACTAGAAGTTAGCTTTTTATCCTTCTCAGACTAACCTACTACATGCCATTCATCAGTATAGAAGTCTCAAAGGCCAACAGCCAAGGATGGCAGACATGGCTGTTAAGATATGCCTTTCCCTGTGCAACTATGTTTACATGTACATTTATGTTCTTTGTAGAGTTGTCACATGTCTGAGTATTTATGCACCTGCATGGTTGTTGAAGTAAGCACACTAGCATACATTCATGCATTTTTTATGGGTATGTGTTTATATATAACCTATATATATACAGTATGTGTGTATATATATAAATATATGTCTGTGTGTATGAGAAACAGATGCACTGTAGGCAGATAAAGCAGATAAATATAGATCCAAATAGAAGCATAAGCATATAAATATAGACGTTATATAGAGTGAAAGCAAGCAGATCAGCACCATTTCATTATTGCTTGAAGTCTTTGTAATAAAGAGTTGAAAATCAGTAACTGACATTGAAATTATTGACTGAATGACACTGTCAGATCAGAAGGCACAATGTAAGGTAAGAAAATAACCCTTCTTTCAACTTTGAGAAAAATTAGGAAGATTTATTACTTTTAATTGCTGGATTTAAACAAGTTTTTAGATATTATGTAGTATGGTATTTTTAAGAATACAAATAAGTCACCTTTCCTAAAACATACTATCACAAGGCAAAAGATAAATAAGAAAAGGTATTTCACTCTTGGGAAAAGATTTGGCAAAGGTGACACCCAGCAATCCCTTTGTCCACAGGTGATGATTTGCAGCTCTCTCCTGTTTCTAGGTATGGATAGATGAGTTCTTTTCACTTGCGTTATTTTTCACAAGTCCCTCTGACTTTAAGCAAACCACCTAAAGAAGATATTTAGAAGCACAAGGCCCAAGTCACCACTTAGTTATTGTTGTGGGTGCGTTTGCAATTGTGCTTAGTGAGTGTGTCATGTGAGTAAAACTGGGCTTCCATCTGTTACTTTCATATCACTGTCTGTTTTCACCAGTCAAAATAATTGGATGTGAGTTTTTGCTTTATTTTGTTTTGTTTTAGTGAGGAGGGTGTTGTGAATTATTTTTAGCCAGTTTGAGTTAACAGGGTAATTTACTTTTTAATGTTGAAAGTGATATCTTGGTCATGTGCTTAAGTACTAGTGGAAAGAAAAAGAAAAAAAAAAAAAAGAGTACCTCCTCTTTGTTCATTAAACCTCATCTATTTCCCTAGCAGATCTCATCTCTTTTTCAGCTTGGTTATAAGAACGTCCAGTAAAACTGAAATTTGGAGAAATCCCTTGAAATTTACAGATAGAAAGTCTACTTTTGCCCCTTAGTATGAGACTGTTGAAATTTTCTAGTCGTTGCTTAGTTTACCATTGCTTTTCTTTATAGGGATGAGAGAAGATGGTCAGAGTAAGGTTCGTCTGTCTTTTGTGTTTCTCTTGAATCAGGAGTTAATATCTTTTTTCTCCTTGCTCTCGCTGTGAGTTTCTATTCTAGGAAGAAAAGGAGGGAAGGGCAAAATGATAAGGACTCGTTTAAAGGTGAGGAATGAGTAGGAGCTGCCTAAAGAACTGCTCACTCATCTATCAAGTCTGTTTGGCCACAGTTACTTTGTTGTTAAGTTGATCACCAAGTTAGGACTTTTAAATAATTTTTAAAAGTTGTGCGGGGACCAGCAGATGGCATAATGGTTGTGTTGCCAGGCTCCCATGTAGTCTACCATAGTTCCAGTCCTGGACCCAGCAGCTTAAAACTCACACTGGGTGTGTGTTTGTGCATGCCCAAAATCCTGAGAGGAGAATGGAGGAGGAGGATTTCTTGCTTTCTATCAGTCCCTCTCTGCCTCTCTGGAGAGTGCATGTGTCCTATAACAACAACAACAAAAAAATTAAAACTCTCTTTAAAATAAAGAGTTGTCCGGTGATTAGGTGGCATGGTGGTTAAGGCTGTGGACTCCCACATGGCCAACTGCAGTTTCAGCTTCAATCCTGGACCAGGTGCTTGCTTTCTTGCTCTCTATCCCCGCCCTCCGTCAAATTAAAATAATGATAACTAAATTAAATTAAATAATTCTTTTTTTTAAAGGTGTCTAATGATCTTGAGATTCATAACACTTCTCTCTCTTTCTCTCTCTCTCTCTCTCTCTCTCTCTCTCACACACACACACACGTGTGTGTGTTTTAAACTCATACAGAACTACAATGTGTAAATAAAATGGAGTATAATTTATTTTGTATAAATTATTTGGAAAGATTGCTTTATAGTAACATGTAAAGTTGGTAAATTCTGCAATGGTTCAGGTTATAGACTTGTCAAAACCACTGTTACTTACCTGATGAGCTCAAATGTTGTCTTGAACATATGTTTATTTAAAGGAATATTATACAATTGTACACTTACACAAGATTCAGTAAAGAAGACCTTGGAAAAATAAATGTTTGCCAAATTAATATAGTAGAACTACTTAATCTTGACAGACACACATACACACACACACATACACACAAAGTGTAGACTAAAACAATACAATCTACTTAGCTTAAGAAATCTTTTATGATTAAAATTCTGAGGCAAGTTACACATACACATTCAGTCTTTTCTTGTTCTTTTTTTTTCTTTTTCTCCTGATATAACATATTTACTGTTTAGCTTTTGTCAAGTACGATATAGTAATTACCAGAATTTTTGGCAAGGAGAGAAGATATATACATGCACACACACACAAACACACAAACACACACACACAGAGCAAAATGTTAACATTGTATTAATCATCTGATTTAATATGCATTATATTTTTAAAATTTTTATCTAGCATAAATCTTTAAAGGAATTTTTATTAACACTGAAATGTCTGGTCTGATTTAAAGATTCCTCAGAGATAGTGCATTTTCTCATCTAAGATAAAGAACATTTTCAAAATATACATTTGGATATGTGCATTTGAATAAACAGATTCTTCAGCACCAAGAACAAATCAAGAACCTATCTCTTTTTAGGAGTCATTCACCCTCCCTACGTCCTCCTTGGAGCGTGAAGTGGTTCCCATCATTGAACTGTAGAGTCGTTTTTGGTTAGATGGCTTCATGTTCTGCTTCCGGCATAGTGGTGCAACATACATGTGCCTGTTTCTCAAACAGCTTTTGATTCAGACCTTACTTCACAACTTTTGAATTATCTCTGTGTCTTTAGGCAGGTTACCTAACAGCTCAGTAACTAGGCTACTAACCTATAAAACGTGGACCAATGTTTCTCTGCAGCAGTTTTGTATTAATGAGATAGTATTAATGGAATATGTAGCATATCGTATATACTGAAGACACACTAGCTTAGCCTTTTAATTTTACCACATCTCCATGATTTCCCTCCACATCTCTTCTCTCCATTGTGGCATAGTTGGTAGCTAAAGCTAATGTTACAGAAAAAGGAAAGGGATTTAGAAAATTATTATCTAATAATAATCCTTAGAATGGGCTTATGAGGGAAGAGGTCCAAGGAAACCATCAGGAATATCTATCTCCTATAATTGTAGTGTTTTCTACAAAACTGAGTTAGCAAATGGGAGTGGGAGACTTTCCATCAGTGTTGCTGGAATCCTTTTCACATCCATACAGTGGAGTGATATACATTAAGCCTTTTGAAATAATGGGAAATCCTTTTGTTGCGCATTCATATGCCAGGATAATGTTCTTCACTCCACAGAGGGTCTTGCTCCACTTGGCTCACTGCAGATAAAGCTTGCTGATTAGCACCTACTCCTCCTAGGACAGGTAGGGGTCAGAATACAAATGTCACTGAAATTGCTGGATAGTTACTTTCTTAAGGAATAGGAGGGGTAAAAAAAAAGAAACTCTCCCACTCTAAGATATTTGGAGCTGCATTTCAGCCTAGAACTGATCATTTTCGCTGAATTATAAACCCCAGAAGAGTAAAGTTTATAATGGAAACAATGACACAATCTTAATTACAATGATTCTGGCAGCAATGTCCCTGCTATCTAGAGACCTCTTTCTCCTGTCTGAATTCTCTTTTAACCTCCTCAGACTTCATTTTCTGTATAACTGCAATTTTAGTGTGCAACTCTGACTTTTTTGGGAATTGAGAGTTTAGCCAGTTTCAATAAGCCTTATGAAACTGTAATCAGTCTCTGGTATGTATCCAATGTATCTGTGTAATAGATAGGGAAAAAAGAAAAAAGATGACCTGGTAGTAGTGCAAATGAGTGGTCTGGAGATCGTAAACCTACATTCTCCATCTCTGAAACGCTAGGTTCCAGTTTTCTTATTGATAATACAGAGGTCTAGACAACCGTAACATTTTAAATGGAACCCACAACTATAGTTTACCCTCAGGTTGTCAATATTTTGTTGCAATTTTTTTAAGTATATACCAAATACCTATTTATTGTAAAATGGTAAAGCTATCATTTTTTCTTTCTTTATAATTTCCAAGGTTACCAAAGCACATTAAACAAAAAGTGATTCTTATGAGGAAGAGGAATAAATGAATGTTGAATGAACAGGTGAGAAGTAAGAGACAAGGGAAATTTTGAAGAAAGGAAAGTACATAAATGAATAGACACAGTGTAAGTGAGAGAACAAGGGGTAAAGACACTATCTAAAGATCAAAAAAAATAAGAAGGGAGAAGCAACTATGCAAACAGTAAAGTCACGTTTAAGATAAAAATTAAGAATAACATAGCTTTGGGGTGAACATTTTACATAATGTAAGGATTTCTTGTCTTATTAAAGAACCCTTTGAAATATTTCCCTATGGCATTTAAAATAAGATTAAATTTATACAACTTTGATTTAGTCTATGCTATGGAAAAATGAACTGTGAGCTTTAAATACTAGTCCCAGTTCTGTCTCAAAATATATGCCCCTGAGGAAGTTAATTCTGAGCCTCAGAATCTCCATATATAAAATGAAGGTGACATACAAGTTCTCGTCCACTTTTAAAAATCTATGAAATGAAAAGGCATATGGAATGATCTTGTTGACATACCAACAGGATGCTTATTGAAGGAAGTTGCTAAACTTGATTACATTAAATGGATGACCAAAGGTAAGAAAATAAATAATTGTAAAAATTAAAAAATAAAAATGTGAACCGTTTCAACTGATGTGTACATGCCTAGTCCTAGAGAGTTAGCAAGTCGGAAGCCTCACTTTTAAAAAAAGCATATGGCACCCATTGCCAAACAGGCTTTTCGTAGAATCTTCAACTGGAAATTTTGAGAGATTTTAGTTGCAATTCTTTCTGGAAAGATCTTATTCTCCAATTAACTAAAAAGTAGCATTTCTGACTTTCTAATCCAGAATTTTTTTTTCATAGAACTATCCTTTAACCAAGAAAATGGAAATTAGTACATTCTTGGTTGCCCTTCTATTATTAAAAATTTGCACAAAAACTCAGCCTAACTTACCCTTCAGCAAAAAAAAAAAAAAAAAAAAAAAAAAAAAAAAAAAAAAAAAAAAAATTCATGTTCTCTTCCATTATGAAATGGCTACATTCTTTTCAGTATGTTTTTAGAACATGAATTATTTTGATATCCCATGAAGTTTTCTCTAGAACATGTCCATGGAAGTTAAAATTGACTCCTGTGCCCAGGACTGAAGTGAAAATAGTCCAAAAGAGCTGATGGAAATGAAAACAAATCTTTGCTGGTATTATCAATATTATGATTTTTGTTAAGCTTTTTTAAATCAAATGGATCTAAAGTCAACTCATCCCCAAACACCTGCTTGATTTTTCCTTAACCTCATTATTTCGTCTGCAGATAATAATAGAATAATGCAACCTAAGATTTCCTATAAAACGTTAGAATATGTTCTTCTGGGGCTGTTCTAGTGCTCTTTTCCTACAGAGATGTTTCTCCTGTAATGATAATCCTTTTAAACAAATATTTGGTAAGCATAGAGAATATGCCAAGAACTGTGATAGGTGCTAGATATAGAATTGTATGCATGCCACGGTGGATCATTAAAGCATCCTTGACAAATGAATAGTGTAAGTATTCGTTTAATATTTTCCAAGCTAAAAGGGATGAATGAGAAGACAACTGGATGATCATAAATGAAACCCAAACTCTTGTTTTTTCCTTTGAGTAACCTCTTGTAATGTGTCCCTGTCACTGTTCACAAACACATATTCAGGAAGGAAACAAGTTCCCTGTCCAGCTCTCCATATGACTGCTAAATAAAGAGAATTTCTATTTCTCTTTCTCAGCTAAATGATTGGGCTCAGCAGCCATTAGGAGGTGACTCAGGTTCAGAAAGTTCTTTTCATAACAGCAGAATCAATTTCACCCTACCTTCTGACCTAGGGTTTGGGGACTCATTATATGGCATAGGAAACTCTGAGCAGCCTTGGAAGACTGAGTATGTCTATAGTCGTTCCATTTGAAAGTTACAAGCAGAGCCTAGACTTAATGTGAGAAATTATTTAAATTTCTCTTGTGGGCCAGGAGGTGGCGTAGAGGTTAAGGCGGCTGGATCCCACATCGCTGACTTTACAGTTTGAGTCCCAGACCTGTGGCTTGAAAATTACACTGGTCACAGGTGCTTGCGTGCCCAAAATCCAAAGAGAATGGAGAAGGGATTGCGGCATGCCATCCCCCTGGGGGAATGATTACTCACTCTCTCTCCCTCTGTCTCTCTCTCAGCCGAGTGCACACATCCTATAGCAAACAAACAAATTTCTTTTACAAGTATTGTTCATCACTTTAGGATCCTTCCTCATTTTGTCCATTTGTCTTTTATTATCCTATATTAGGCTCTTCTGTTCAGCCAAATGTTTTGTGGTATATCGTCTCCCAAAGTAAAATAGAGATATATTCAAGGATTTGTAAGTGTACTCTTTATATATTTTTATAGATGAATAAAATAGAATCTATCTCTCTTTGCCCTAATAATATCTCTGTGTATCTTTAAGACAATATTTGTGACAAGGTAAACTACTTGGACCATAGCATTGGCTATCGCAAACACAGGTTCACCAATGCACAGAGAGAATGATAAATCGGTGCATATGGAGAAATCTGACAGTTTAGTGGAATTGCTTTCAAGTAATTTGACACATTAGTACTTTCAGACATTCACCTGCCAGTAATCCTTATTAGAAATAGGATTGGAATATTGGGGTCACTAGCTCAGGTCCATTTTTCTGAGACCTGAACAATAACCAAAAGTCAGAACTACAGGAAATAAAAATGAATCTATTCCTGGCATTCAAATCGTTTCTCTAAATAGGCTCTTTCTCCCTCCTCTTCGTTCCTCCCTTTTTCTTTCCCTGTTCTCCTTCTCTTCTGACTCCCTCCCCCTCCCACTCCTTTCTTTTTCGTGTTCTGAATTCATTAGATGGCATAGTGTAAATCAATAGTAAACGCTCACCGCCTACTCTGTACTCAGTTACGCAACATCATATAACCAGTACACAGAGACAAAAAGGGAAAAAGCACACACAGCCTTTACATTCAAAAGCTCTTGCATAATTTTACTTTTCCACAGCCAAAAAGAAAAAAAAAAGGAAATAACAGATGGGGAAAGTTACAGTTTTTTTCCCTTTTCTCAGACTGTTTAGAAGGGAGTTAGTTAACATCCATAGCCATTTCTAGTTGCCCTAGGCTGAAGCAAAATATCCCATAATTGTCAGTTCCTTCCCTGGCTTTAAGACAAGACTTTGTGACCCTCTATGATGTGGTGAACCTTCCAGGTAATATAAGACTAAAATTATTCTGAGGTGCTTTTACTTATTTTATGAAAAATCAGCAACATTTAAAATATAAAATGTGAACTTTAAAATAGAAAGAGGATATGGAAGATGTGTGTGCGTGTGTGTGTGTGTCTGTTCACTTGAAATGTATCCTGATGTAATATTTATGTAAAAAGCCAGTTATATAAACCTGTGTTTCTCTGGCTTCTTTGGGAACTGTATAAAGCACTAAACTTTTTTTTTTCTGTTTTTTTTTTCCTCTCCTCATGACAAAATACATTCAAAAAACCCCAAAGTCTTCATGAAAGAAAACACAGCTAGATGCTCCAACAGAGATGGTTAATTCAAACTCTCTATAGAACGATGCCCTAAACAACAGTTCTATAAACCTGCAGTCTCTGGATTTCTCATTTAGAACCTTCGTCACACTAATAATGCCTGGAAAATCTTTAGATTCATTGTACTACCTTTTTTAAAGTCTCAAGTGTACAATACAGTTTTTTCCTACTTTTTCTCTCTTTGTAGTCCTTCACCCTTTCCCATACTCTGCATCTTTTCATTGGATTAACTCTGTTCCAACTTAAATGAAAACATAGCAAGATTTTATACAATTCATCAGTCATTCTTCCATCACAATATTTCATTTCACTTAACTGACTGATGTCCTCTGGGAACCAGGCATTTGTCTGAAAAGGGAAGTCGGAGAATTTTATTTATTTATTTTTTGGGTTTTTTTTTTTTTTTTTTTTTTTTTTTTTTTTTTTTTTTTTAGTTTCTGACCATTGAACGGTTATAATAATAAAATGGGTAGAAACCGATTAGAAAGCACAGCATCAGGCACTGTTAGGTATCCGTTAAAATAAAGTAAGTTCAGGTGCTTCAAGAGAATCAGGTAGTGGTGGTTCTGATGTTTTTTAAAGTAACCCAAAAGGTGAGGGTTGGGTGGAGAGAAGATGGGTAAGATCACTAGGGTAAGAGTAGAAACTATTGAGAAACTTCCATCCCCTTGTATTTGGGATCTACAGCATTCTTTTAGGTCATATTTTACTTCTAGAGAGTAAAGCCATACAAATTTGGTTTATTTGATTTTACTGAGTTTTTCCTTTAATTTTTAAGCAAGATAGGCTACTTTTAAGAAAAGATTGGCTGTTTGGGTACTGTTCAACTTTGTCTTATGTGTTAGCTATTACAATCTAAAATTCCTTTGTGTGGTAATATCTGGTGCACAAAGATAAAAGCCAAGAGAGTTTTGTCTGGTTTTTCAGATTTCATTACCTGACCGTGTGGCTCTGTGTCTTAACAACTATAATCAAAATCATTGAGATTATTGTGCCTCTGTATTTATGATGACATGGAGACATCTTTTATTGTCTTCATGTGAGTTATACCTAAACTAGAATTTATTTTTAAGTATTTCATAAATATGTTTTCTTTTAGCTTTTTTTTTTTTTTAACAGAATTTGTAGTTCAGGTAGATTTCTTTGTGGAAAAATAATGAAAATTGGTTAGAATAATCTAGTCTTTAATCTGGATATTGTATTCACTCATATACTTTTCCAAGTGACCCTCTAGCTATATTATAGCCGAGTTTGGATTCCAGTATACAAAGTTGTATGTAGGTATCTGATTATCAAAAAATAAAATATACACCATGCAAAACATATTCTTTATAATGTAATTTTAACATGATTAATAATCTGTAACCATGCTCTTATTTTGATGTGCAATTCCACATACAGGAAGTCACTTTGAGTACCCTGATTTTCAAATGTGTTGCCTGGATTTAAAAGAAAACTTAGAACTCTAAAGAGGAAGGGGATTAGCATTTTCTTGGTTGTCAAAAATAGTTGGAAGCATCTGGTTATAAAAAAAAAAAAGTAGAGGAAAAGTCTTTGAACTTTTTTCTCTGCCTCCCTTTGTCAGAATAGCTTCCATTTTCGTCTTGGGGGTTTTTCATGCTCTCTAACCATATGAAGGCAGGATTGACCTTAGAAAGTCTAGCATGTGCCATCCTAGGCTGCTCAGCTCTCCTCTTTTGTTGTAACCACAGCCCTGGGAACAGCCCAGTGCTGCTTTTATAACATGGGATCCAGGTTTCGGAAGTGCTGGCAGGCCTAAGCTTTCTATTTCCAGGGTATACATGAAGCTATGAAGAGTTTTTAAATATTTTCTAATTTTCCATAAGTCTTTCATAATTCCTTCAGCCTTGTTTCTCTTCTCTTCGTTGTTGACAGTAGTGTAGGGTTTTTTTTTTTAATTTTGTTTTGTTTTGTTTTGTTTTTAACATTGCAACAAATACCTCAGTCATTACCTTTCCAAGCAGAATCATTGCATTTGTGCCTAATACAGAGTAGTGGCTTCATAATATTGTCTGTGTTTTGGTGAGCTGGTAGGGACCTGCTGTGGCCATTCCTTCATAGTATGTATGGAGGTAAAAATGAGGCATGTGAGTAAAAATGAGGTAGGAAGAAATCAATACAGGAGGTAAGGCTGCAACAGTGAACAAATACTCTCATTTTAGGAGAAAGCTCTGTTGTTTTGTTTCTGTCTCTACAAAAGTAGCAAATTCTTTGCTTGAGGTCCTTTTTAGTGGTCAGTACTACATAGACTATTGGCTCATTTAGAAAACATAATTTTTGGCAAGCTACTTTGATGATCCTCATTAAGTTTCATAGGCAAATGTCTCAGGTACTTATGATTCTGGCTCTCTCTTGCACTCTGCCATGGGTTCCTTCGCATCTTGGCTTTTCTTATTTTCTTTGGACAATTATTTTTAAAATTCTTAAAAAAATTCTCTTATTTTCTTTTTCTTTTCTTTTTTTTTTTTGGAGAGGTTTTTGCTATAAGGGCGCGTGCGCTCGCCAGACAGACAGAGAGAGACAGAGAGACAGAAAGCAGGAAATCACCCCCCAGGGGGGATGGCCACGCCGCAATCCCTTCTCCTCCATTCTCCTCTTGGGATCTTGGGCACGCACGCACACGTGCCCGGCGTGAGTTTAAGCCACCGGGTCTGGGACTCAAACCGCGGTCGACTACATGGGAGTCCAGCGACATAGCCATTACGCTAACTGCTGGTCCCAAAAAAATTCTTTTATTTATGTAGGTCCTAGGATTATAGCTATAGAAAAATTTGACATATTGTTATTTTATACAGTGTTTCATTACTTTCAGTAACACAAATTTCAAAGTTTTCTAAATTACATTTTGTTTAAATTTATCAAACTGGTCGTTTTCAAGGCTTTCATGGTAGTGGTGGTATGTGGGGTGTGGCTGATCTCTGAAAAAAAACATCTGTGGCTTCTACATTTTAAAGGCATTGTGAGAAAAGCTTGTGGAATTATTGATAGACTACTGCTTGTTAAGCTACTAATTTTTAAAATGCAGATTATATAATATTTGGGGACTTTGTTGCTCCACAGTAGAAGCTTTTTAAATGTTAATTTGGGGTTTGTTTTGTTGTTCTGTGACTTAGCATAAAAGGTTTGGGTTTTAAAAGGTTTCAGTTCACTCGTTCCATTTGCCTTACAGGACTTGGAATATAATACTATACATTTATTTATACTCATGAAGGAGAATAAGACCAGTAACTCACAACTCATGAAACCCGGGGTAAATAATCCATAGCTTGTTCTCCCATCATTGCCACAGTATTTATATCTGGAACACAAGAAACGAACAACCAAAAACAGGGAGAAACCAGTTAGTTTTTATTTACAAAATGTTTAATCAAAACTACAGTAAAGTTCAAATGGAGCTGCAAATCCTGGTGGTTCACAATGGTTTGATTTATTTTTTTAAACAGACCATGGATAATTAACCATAAAACATAACTTTCTCAACACAAGTTACAGGGAATTGCAGAAATGGGCAGCAAGTCATTCATAACTGGTTGCAACTGGTTAGAGCCCCTAAAGTTACACCTTCAGGCAGTTTACAAAGGCCACTTTCTCAAGCAAATTTATTTTCATTCTCAAAGGAAAGAAACTTTTTGTTTTTATATAGTACCACTGAGTCTGTGTCCCAAAAGGTGGAACAAGTGGGTTATTTTTTATAGTTGTCATACATCTGCTAAAATAAATACCTAGTATTTATGGTACTCTTTTCATTTCAGAATGTTTCACCATCAGTAACTGAATATTCTTCACAACAATTGCTGTCTGGTAAGTTAAATTCATTGTCTTAAATGACAGTCTAAAATAATGAACAACAAAGAAGTCAAATATATCTCTACCAAACTCAGGAAAAATCAGACTTAAAGGCCATGGTGATCCACCACCTCAATATGAACAGAACGTATTTTGACATTGGTAAAGGGTAGGTCTGTCGTATCTTGTGTTTATTTGAAATCCAACATATTCTTATGTAAAGGATAAGAACATGATCCCAAAAACCTAATATCAGAGATTTTGGCACGCATTTCAGAATGGTTTTTAAAGGACTTGTTGGAAGACTCTCTGTATATACATTTCCAAAGGAGACTCCTAAGTGCCCAGAAAGAGTGAAAAGCTGAAGTTGGACACTAATGTTTTCTGTGTGAATTGATGGATGTTTTAAGCATTAAGCAAACAAACACAAAGCCCTCTGAAACACGTTTGGTGATGCTTTGAACTACCCATTAGCAGACTATGACATTCTAAAAGTTTGAAATGCAGTTGCTTCATTTGGATTAATCTTAAAATTAGACATGATTGCTCTTGAATACACCCACAAATGAAAGGAAAATGCCCTTTAAGGACATGAATAAGACCACCCCTCCCAACTTTCCCAGTTAAGAGGATCAAGTCCAGAGCTGCAAGTAAACATAGGTTTGAAGTTTATATGTGTCTTTTTGTGAAAATTTATAAAGTTTTAAGGGTTATATTGTGGCCTTGTAGAATTCTTGATATTTCAGAGGATGGGAAGAGAGTACAGGTCAGGACTGACATTGTCTTTCTAGAGCATCATCAAGTCAGAGAGAGGCTCATAAAGCTAGATTTGCCCAGAGGTTGGGCTGCACCAAAATGCACTGGCAAGTCCACTGGCAAAAAAGGAGGGAGCATGCGTGGCTTGCCTGGCATCTGCAGGCCTATTTAGTCGTGGACATCATATTCATCCAGAACTTTAAAAGTTATACTCTTGACTTTACTTTATATGAATGTGCATAAAATGAGGGAAATAATCTCATGGGGCAATAAAGATAGCTTTCTAGCAGGGACTTTCCATACCCACTGCATCTAATCCATAGTTGTCACTATGTTGTTGTTTCTAATTCTGTGACACATCTGTCTCTGTCCCTCTGAGCATATCCATCTTGCTAGTGAAGGCCACAAGCCTTTAGGATTGGAACTCTCCCTCCTTCCTTCTCCCTCTCCCATACTTCACTCCCTGTGCTGCCCAAAGAGAAACTCTTATCAGTGAGAGAGAGCCTCAGCAGCTCCAAGGACAGGCTTATTTGGTAACTTTAATTTGTCACTCCCTTTGCATTCATCATGACGCGATCTCATCACAAAAGGGCCTACATTTCACACTCTTCTTGGCTTGCAAAGAAGCCAGTTCCTCCCCTATTTCTATCCAACACACAGAAAGCTCTTTATGTCTCTCTATGATCAGATAAAATCTGTATTGATGGTTCTTTTCCTGTGGGTATATTTCACTCCTGGGTATGAAGATCTGAATTATCAGGGCAATGCTGTGTGTTTGCAGTTTCTCTGTTTTAGTAAATGAAGAGCTCCTTGGGAAAGGAGACTACAGCTTTTCTGCTAATGAATAAATATTTATTTTCATTTTAAAATGATACATGCTCATTAAAAATAATTTGGAAAAATACATAAGAGTAAAATGAAGAAAAATTAAAGTAATTATTTCTATAATTTAAATGCAATCATTAATAATCATTTGATATATTTCCTTACTTTCATTTTCCCCTGAGGATATATTTTTAAACATGCTGTAATCATACTTTCTATATAATTTTGCTTTCTGCTTTTAAAATTTAACCTAAGAATTCTACATATAATTACATAGTCCTTAACAAACATTTTAAATAAATATATACTGTTTCTGAAGAGGGATTGCTCTTTTAAAATCCTACATGTCCAAGAAGAGCATTATTATTATTATTATTATTATTATTATTATTTACTTTTTATATTTGCACCTATATCTTGCATATAAACAGTAAATACAGCAGTCAGTAAATAATGAATAACTTAAAGCTCAAATCAGTATATATATTTAAAGTTTTTAGTATGAAAAATTTTAAATATATGTATGTACACAGATTACTGTAATGAACTCCCTCGTACTCATCACCAGCTTCCACAATGATTAACTCGGGTTTATCATTTTCCTACTATTTCACCATGTCATTTCAAAGCAAACCCTAGAAATCAGAGCATTAGTTAATCAATTTTGCAGGCCAGTCAGGATATTTTTGCATGTTAATATTAAAACATTCAGATAAATACTTCTGATCATTTTATATATTGACATTTTCCTCTTAATATCCTGAAATCATATTTTCTAATATGTAACAGTTGATCATAAAATATCATCAGTTGTTTCATAATGTTCTCAGGAACATCTTTAAGCAAAAGGACAATTTGGTTAACTAGAGAAACATTTCCCAGATTTGTGCAGGTTCTTGAGGAAACTATTCTTCTTTGTACACTTTTTTTACGTGACTCAAGTTTAGGATGATAATATGCATGGCAATTCTATGCACCATTAATTATACTCACTATTAGATAAACAAATGTGTTGTGTATCTGAAATCAAAGGAAAACACAGTCCTGTGACTACTTAGAATGCCAGTCTTGCTTCAACCAATTCATACTAGATAGTTATGGCAAACCTACTTAAACCTTTCTTACATGTAATGCTGGATTCAAAAGCTTATAGTTTTTTAAACATTATTTATTTAATTCCATTTGTTATCATCATCATTATTATTTTTTAATTTGAGCAGAGAGAGAGAGAGAGAGAGAGAAAGGGAAAGCAAGAAAGCAAGCCTTCAGGTCCGGTACTCAAACCATAGTAGACCATGTGGGAATCCAGTGCCCTTAACCACCGTGTCACCTGCCAGCCCCAAACGTTTATAGTTTTTAAGGCTTAGTGGCAGAAATAAAAAAATGTGTGATGGGTACACAGGGTATATAGGAAGTCTTATGAGGTGGGAATTATATAGTACTAGTCCATGTTTGAGGAGAAGAAAATGGTTGTAGAACAAGGGGTGCTCCCTATGTGCTTGTATGTATTACCTATTTATTCTAAGAACATTTTATGAGCCAGCATTTTAAGGCCAGCCAAGATCCTTTACACAAAGAGCTTCATAGATGAGAAATGCTCTGTGTGAATTAGGCTCTCTGTAGAGAACCAGTATTTAGGGTTTTGTCCTGCCTCGCTGTCTTTGAATTGTAGGTCACTGACTGTTCAGTAGCAATGTGTTGTTCAACAGGTGTATTACACTCATCAGAAATTCAGGATGTGAGTAACTGCATCAGTATAAACTGAATTTATGTGTTACTCAGCTCTACTTAATCTTAGGAGCACATTTTCCATTGGCCTCGAAAGTGAGTAGCTAGAATATTGATGTGCCTAGCCCTTGGGGGAAAAAATAGAGCTTCTCTACCACACTAAATCTCTAGAAAAATATGAGGGTTCTATATAGTATGGACACATACAAAACATTTTCAGCCAAAGCTGGTAGAGTGAAGCACATGGAAAAAAAAAAAAGTAATAAGTAAGCAATAAACTATTTCAAGCAAACAGAGCATCTGTAAAATTTGCCAGACTGGCTGGTGTAAACAATACAAACTCCTTTTTTCTTTTCATTTCTATTTTTCTCTCCTCAATCTTCTGATCATTTCTGTTTCTCCTTTATCCTGGCCTGGCATAACTGTCATTAAAATGTCAGCCAAAGGTCAAAAATATATCTGATGGCTTGGCATTCAAGCAGATATCACAAGGAAAAGTAGGTAGAAACTGACTACGGTATTGTTTTAAAACTTCAAGGAAGTCTTACCATAATTCATAATGCCCAGATTTAAAAGGAACTAACCTTTTCATCATTACTTTAAGACTGTTACTAACAACACAACAGCTGAAATAAAGATGTAAGCTTTCCTCACTTCTTCCCACAACCTTTCTTACATCTAATGTTGGATTGTGTGCCTTGTGTCATATAAACCTAGAATATGAACTGTCTTTTACAGAGGAGAGTAAGTTTACTCGTGGTTATTTCTAATTTATGTATTATATTCTACACTCAAGTGAACCATCAATGCCTCATCATTATAAGAGCTGTGATTATAATTATTATTAATGATGCTTGTTTCTTGATGGATGTGTGCACGCACCCATTTCCTTGGGATTGGTATTACCTTTACCCTTGCCTGTGGGTCCCAGTGTTTGTTTATGTCTCAGAATAATGTAGTATTTCACATTTCCTACGTCTTTCCCTCTAGTTAAATTCAGAGTGACAGTTGGATGATCCTGCTTTTATTGGACAGGGAATCCTTTGAAAATGATCCTGCTATTCCAAGATTTTCATTTTAAAACTGAAGATGTTGTTAGTCACAAAAGGGACAAAAGCAATTTTTTGTTCAGATTATCAGATAGCTGTTTCATGAAGCTGGACTTCTTTCTGGATAAACTTTACCAGACATGTAATACCTGTGAAGGACATTGCCACCAGGATGGACACTGTGGCGTTCCCCTACCGAGATAGATTCAGTCATTTTGCTTCACCTAGAGTGAAGAAGTGTGGAGGGAAACCAACTCAAGGCAAAGATATGCAAGGAGATGATTCTATGCCCAACTCTATCCCCTTATGTTGAGTAGAATCTTTATTTTTTTCCACCTTCACTAAAAATGACCTTTGATATGAAGAATATGCCTTGAGGATGGTCTCTTTTGAGGACTACTCCATTAAGAAACTCATGCAAGGCTCCATCGACAACTAGTTCCATGGAGAACTGGTCCCTGTTTTCTACCCTCCTCTTTGAAAATATTCCCAAGTTGCTGTTGATGTATACTGTTTGGTCCAAAGTAATTTGCTTTCTGGGTATTTAATGGCCACTCTGTGAATCAACCTAAAGTATTTGTGGTGTGAAATATCTGTAACCACGAATGCTAAGTTTAAAGAGGCTTATCATTAATTACTTAAAGACATTTTAGCCCTTACCTATTTTTCTCTCTGTCCACAAACGAGTTGTCTGGTTATTCACATCTTTGTTTATTTTTATCATTGTTTCCACACACATTGCACATAAAACAACCAAAAGGAAAGGCTGTTTTTAAGAGGTAATTATAATGGCTAAATTGTGCTTTCTCTAACTCTTCTCATTTTCTCATGTCTGATTACATCAAGACCTACACTCTGAGACGTGCATTTCAGTTTTGCTGGGAAAATGATAGAGGAGAAGAATGAGTCTAATTCTATAAAGCGATGTCAAACACACCTTTACATAATTACACGTATCGCTAGTTCATTCAAACCCTGTTTCTCTGCTCCAGGTACATTTTCATTTGTGGTCATCCCTTGATAATAAGCATACAGGTCAAGGAAGAAACAAAAACTGGGTTTTTTGTTTGTTTGTTTTTTTACCATTTCTTTTTTTTTTTTTTTTTTGAGAGTTTTTTTTTTTTTTTTTTTTTTTTTTTTTTTTTTTTTTTTTTTTTTTTTTTTGCTATAGGGCATGTGCACTCGCCAGACAGACAGAGAGAGACAGAGAGACAGAAAGCGAGAAATCACCCCCCAGGGGGGATGGTCACGCCACAATCCCTTCTCCTTCATTCTTCTCTCTGGATCTTGGGCACGCACGCACATGCGCCCGGTGTGAGTTTTAAGACACTTGGTCCGGGACGCAAACCGTGGTCGACTACATGGGAGTCCAGCGACATAGCCATTACGCTAACTGCTGGTCCCCGAAACAGATACTGTTTTTGAGGCCCTTGATGGCTCCAGTGTTTACAGAGGCATGATGGACCTATGGGGTCTTAGAAACCTGAGCTACTTCTGGAATGGCCAAGCCAGCTCTTTGTAGAATCAGAGCTCAGTTTTCTCTGGGTCATATAAAAGCCTATAGGACTAAGTGGCTCTCTAAGGTAGTCTCCAGGTCATTCTTTCAGCAAACTGTTTTTGATTTATTTGTTATTAGTTCAACAAAATGTTCATAGGTATATGTAAACCTATTTTTGTTTCTTAGTTTCCAACTCCTTTATTTAGTCTCCCCCACCTTCCCACCCCGGTTAAGCAAGGAGAATCTCCTTATGGATCGTTGAGGGCCCTGTACATATTTGCATTTAGCCAAAGATTCAGTCCCTTGCAGGAACTCTGGTTGTCAACCGGTGATCTTGCCTTTGTCTTTTCTCATAGCTCTGCCTGTGGCGCCTGTCACTAGCAGTCAAATAAGGACAATTTTACCATTCTCTCCTGCTGCTCTCATTTTTTTTTTTTTTAAGTGCCGGTACATGAATTTGTTATTCTTTATAATTCCCTTTGAAGTTGGAAATCCAAGGGGAATCTAAAACCGACCAGATGTTTCTGCTGCTGGAGAGGAAAGAGAGTAACGATTAAGTTTAACAAAAACTTGCTCTCTAGAAAAAAAAATCATTTCAGTTGGAAATCATCTTTAAATGCATTCATTTTGCTACATATCTGTTTGTTAACTTACATTTACTAGTCCTTTGTAAGCAGTCTCACTTTTCAATTTACTTGGAGAAAATTAATAAATTTTATGAACAAATACACTCTGTGGTTTCCCTAGGCCTATTTCCTCACAAAGTTTTAGTTTTCTTACTCTCCCAGACTTTACAGTGAGGGCTCTCTGTTGTTACTGTTGTCGTCGTCGTTGAAGGATTATTGTCATGTCATAACAGGATTGGAAGCCAATCCTGCAGACTGCTCCAAGAGAGTGAGGTCAGTATAGTCTGAGTTAGGCAAGGAAGGAAAGGAAAACTGCTAAAATGCTTAGCATTTATGGAAAACTTCATCCTTGTTAGAGATAAGTCGATCAAAACACAAATGAGAATAATGAAGACATTTAGAGGGGAAAAAATGTCTTGTTTCAAGAATTGCTATGTGAATAAATAGATTAAGAAATGAAAAATGATAAAGTTAGCTATATGAAAACAAAAAAAGGAGAGAGAGAGAGAGAAAAAATAGCATCTATGAAGCAACCCTTATGCAGTCTCTCAGAACAGGTAGGTGCCCAAAGCTTTGGGCCTCCATACAGAGTGAAGAATGATTTAAAAATAAGTGGAGATGGGTCATGAAAACTGATCAGTGGTTTGCTTAATACTTCACAAAAGCGTTAGATTGCCGAGGTAGATGTTTTATTTGCTTGTTCTCTGTACAACATCTCTCCCACTACCTGCTCACATTGCTCTCTGAATTTCCCAGGCTTCCCTGGGTATCCAGGATGACAGAGAAATGTAAGAGTTACTGCTTTACACTCTACCTTGCTCAGTAGATAAAACGTTTGGAAACATTTCCCACACTTCATGAGGGATGAATACTCACCAGAGTTTCTATTACCCCATCCTATCTTATTTTTAAATAGAAAGTTGAATCCTCCGTAATTATATTAAGCTTCTTAAGCCACACATATCAATTGCATATACCATTTTAAGCATTTTTTCAGCCTTTTAAAAGACAGAGTAGAGGAAAAGACAGAGAGAAATCACTTAGCAGCTGATTCATTTATTTAATCAGCTTTCCCCATTTTAAAATATAAAAAATTCAGGTCCTGGAACATTGGATGATTTTAATGTTCTGTAAGGATTTGGAAAAAGATTTTTAAAAAATCTTATGTTTTACATTCAGGGACTGGAAATTTCAATGTGCTTCTTAAAAATGGTTGAAATAAGGGAGTTTTCTTCTTCCTTCTCATTTATTTATTATTATTATTACTATTCTTTTTTGTCAAAGCAGATGGTATGAAAAGCATTTATGTTGGTCTCACTACTGACAAAGCTTAACCTAATAATCCAGGACTTGGAACTTGGTGTTTCAATAAAGGAAACACTGTTTGAGGTATTTTCCATTCAAAACAGCATCAAAAGTTTTTAATTAACACCATCAGAAATTAATGGGCTGAATGCAGGACAGGGTTCCTACATATCCCACTACTGGGAACAAGGCAGCAAGTGGGATCCATTGTGCATGTTTGTATTTTATAATGTATTTTTATTTACTTATTGAAGCAGAGTCCCAGCTGCACATTGCGTGGCAGGACCACAAGAGTGAAACCTGCGGAGGGCTGCTCTACACTAGCAGCCTCATTTTGCTCACTGATTATTGTCCTGAGTTCTTTGTGATTGTAATTGGTTAGAAAGTTTGAAATTAGCAAGTCCTTGTCAGCCCATGAAAGCTTTGAAATCATGAAGCTCGATACAGCTATCAAGCCTGCTGAAGCCTAAACACGAGCCTCCAAAGCAGTGAGCATTCTCTGTCCACAGGCTTTACCCAATCACCATTCACTACTCTCTGGAGTTCTTCGTCTCTGAGGGTGGCTTTGTTTGGGGCCCTTTCTTTTCCACCTCTGAGGCCTATTGCAGGATGAACAGATTTTGGACTAATGGGTAGGGGAGACATTGAAAAATGAGAGCAAATTGGAAAAAGAGTGAAGTAGAGGGTCAAGCGAATATGGAGGAAGGAAAAGCAGGGGAAAAAAAGCATAAAAGAAAAGGGAAACTGGATGTAAGATGGAAGGAGGCTTGTAAATATTGACATTTGGTTTTTGTGTGACTGGATTTGATGTCTCCGGATGGAACTCGCTGATCAATCCTGAATGGTCCCTAGGGCTCTTTATTTTTCTCAGAACATTTTTTTTTTAAGATTTGTGCACTTATTGTCAAAGGAAAGCCACATATGTTCATATAAGGGACCATAACCTACCCACCACCACCACTAGCACCAGCACAGTTTAAGAGGTTAGGAATACAGTCCTTTCCTTTATACGTGATAATAGATGAGGAGGGGTTTGTCAGATCTTCTCCTACATCTGGGAGAACCTTCTGCTCTGAGCTCCCAAACCAAAATTCTCCAGAAAACAGCTACACTGCTGGCTGAGTTGCAAAACCAACTCACCTTTATCCTTACAAATGCAGGAGCTACTTAGGCAGGGTTAACTAAAGTAGATATTGTCAGCAATGATGAAATGTTTATAAAAGCTTAAAGGTATGGATGACTTTCTGTAAATCTGACTCATTTATGTCGAAAGCTTTCAAACTTAACACATTCAGGTGCAACCCTTAATCGTTCTCCAATTCTCCTCTACTTTAATAAAAACAAAACAAAATGAAATTCGCACTAAACATGACAATATAAATCTTATTTCCATGAATTCAGACTGTCAGAAAACTTTTCAATAGACCTAATCAGGCAAAATGATACAGAAGCATTACCACTTTTTGGAAGAGCTCCCTATTTCTTTCCTGAAACATGGGAAAATCTGTGCATATATGACTTCTAGAGGATAGTAATTGGAGAAGGACTTTCAGAATTATCATACGAACTGCTAAAAAAAAAAAAAAAAAAAAAATCTCGACATCATTGCCAGAGAATCAGGTAAACCTGTTAGCAGAACATTTTTGTTTCTCAGAAGAACAGGGTCAGAATTTTCTGACTCAACATTTGACTTCTTATAGGAGTCAGAGACACCTTGTAGGGGACACAATTTAACAAAGGTGCATGTCTAACTTTCCCCAGACTGCCCTTTCGGGGATGCTGGGTCAGATGGCGCAGTGTGTTGCCCACCGCTACCCTCCCTAAGTCTTTGTAGGCTTCTGTGACAGATAGTCTGGTATTCCTCTTATAGTCCCCCACTCACCTCCTCCCTCACGATTGGAGGGCCAGTGAAGCAGCTCTCTGTTAGCATAGACTTTCACTTCCAGTATGTTTTTCCAATTTCAGCCCCAGGACATTTTCCAATACTGAGAGTTTAGTAAGTCTACACTGGATAGATGAAAGAAGACAGATGAAGGAAGACTTGGAGAGAGAGAGCAACTCGCTTCCCCCCCCCCCCCGAAAAAAAAATAAAAAAAAAAAAGAGCTGGAAAAAATGTTCCAGCCTCTGTTTCCTTCAGATGGATGTCTCTGGAAGCATTGAGACACTTAAGTCTCAGAGATCCTGGAAGAATTGAGTCCTAGTTGCCACACTGGTGGCCTTGTTGATACATCCTTATTACTATCTAAACCTAAATCCTTGCCTCAAATCGTTCTTTAGAGGGAACCCAAAACAGCTAGATACTTAAGTTTGTTCACTTGTGTCAGTCAATTCACTTCACCTTCTTCTCTACTATTTACCACCCACAATGAATTATCACCTACACATAACCCTATCCCAAAAGCTAAATGAAGCCTAATTATTTACTTTGCCAAGTTATAACATTTGGAGGGAGAGACACTGTTTCATTCACCACTGGTCTCCTGAATCTAGCACTGCCCTGGAACATAGTAGGTGCTCAATTAATGTTTGCTGGATGAGTGAATAAAAGCATAGTCTACATCAATGACTTTTTTTTTTGGTCCATCATAATAAATACTGGTATATTTCTTTCTATCAAATATGAAATGTATTACAACAAATTTGTTACTAATAGTAACTGAAGTATATGTGTTTAGTCTTTTAAAAATTAGACTAAAATATATTTTTCCTATCATAAAGTTAAACGTATACATTAGTTTTTCCTTTTTTATTAAGAGAGATTTTTACTATAGGGTGCATGAGCTCACTGGAAAGACAGAGAGAGAGAAAATGAGAAATCACTCCCCCAGGGGGCATGGCCATGCCACAGCCCTTTTTCCTGAGTTCTCCTCTCAGAATTTTGAGTATGCATACATTCATGCCTGGGATGAGTTTTAACTCTCTGGGTCTTGGACTCAAACCACATTTAGCCATGTAGGAGTCCAGTGCCTTAAACACTAAGTCACCTCTGGCCCCTGCATTTGTTTTTTTCCAGATGCCTTATTAAATAGGAGACATGGATAATGCTTTAGTATGTGCTCCAAAAATTGCAAATAACCCTAGGTTAACCCATGGGAATGTATTAGAATTTATATGTCTTTCCTGTACATTAAAGTGAGTGTAAAATGGTTGATAACTTCAAGGTCATACTTTAGGGTAGTGGCAGATACCATTTAAAATATCTGATCAAATACAATAGTTTTTAACATTCAGTCACAGCATACCAAATGAATTTTCCCATCCTGAATACCATTGGTTCAATCAAAGGTATTACCATATATATTATCATCAACAGATAATTTTCCATTTTGTGTCTCTTAAATATTTTTTTTCCTCCTTGATTCCCTCCCTGTCACTCTCCCCCATTTCCCACCCTCCTCCCACACTGTCTCTAGTATCCACAGTTGTTCTCCATGCCTTTATATCCTCCAATCTTTCAGTTTCTGCCACAGAGTGTGAACATTTGGTGTATAATAGGCTTTCAAATTACTCTTGTTTAGGATATTTGTTGCTGTGATTATGTGAAGATTAGGAATGAGATATGGTGAAGTCTCATGAATGCCTGTTTTCTTCTTTTTCATTCTTTATTTTCTTTCATTCTTCCTCCTATCTTCTTCCTCTCATTATCTTTCTTTTCTTTCCTCTCTTTTTTTCTTGAGAGCACATGCACTCACCAGTGAGAGAGACAGAGAGACAGAGAGAGTAGACAAAGCACCCACTATGAGGAATGTAGCAATCCCTTCTCCTCCATGTCTCCTCCTTTCAGGTTTTGGGCACTCGTGCACATGTACCTGGCATATTTTTCAAAACCACCAGGTCTGGGACTCAAACCATGAGGTTAGCCATGTGAGAATGTGGGATCTGGTTGCTTTTACCTCCAAATCACAGAGCCTGCCCTCCTATTTTCTAACTGAAATGTAAGGTTCACTCTGTCTAAAATCAGCACCAGGGAAAAATCCACCTTCCATGAAGACAGGTTAATGATCCTCAGAATACAATGACATGGCAAGTTTGAAAGTCTCTCCTTTGCATCTCGGTATCCAACACATGAATATGTGAAAGTTATTTCCAGGGTGTGATCATGATGATCATCCTCACACCACAAGCCTCCTCCTTCTTAACTGGTGTCCCAGTCTGGATGGATGAAGGTGAAGTATGAAGAATGCTCCAGGAAAAGGCACCTACATTTTCAATGTAGTTTATTTTACACTTGGTGAATCATGAAAGAATCGATGTTGCATGTTATTTATATTTTTCTGTGAGAAAACACATTTTTTTCTCACCTACTTTTAGAGAACTTTACTACCCTTTAAACCAGAAAGATAAACTCTTGGCAATTACAGAATTTGCCATCCCACCACCAAAAAAAAATTGAAGTCTCTACTCATGTCATTTCTGCCAATATTCCAAAGTAGATTACTTAACCAAATTCAAACCCAAGAGACAGGAGCCAGGCAGTAGCACTGCAGTAAAACATCATGCTCTGTAAGACTGACCCATAGGAAAGGTTTCAGGTCATAGCCAGTGACCTCCCTAAGTATGCTGGGCGTGTTCGTTGTAGAGCTGGCAGAGCTAGAGGTGGACTGCAGTGTCAACACCCTGTCGGGGATGGTGAAAGACAGAGATACATACAAAAGCCTCCACTCTAACACATATCCTACTGAGAGTTACGGTAAAGTCGTATGGTGGAGAATATGGACGTAAAGTTCTATCATAGAAACAGAGGGAAGAATTAGGGAAAATAATCCAACTTACCATCTATAGCCTTAGTTTGGACTCAGAAACAAATGTCTCTGTGGAAATAACAACTTAACAAATCTGACGTACTCTAAGAGATGTTTTCAGTAGAGGATGATAGCATGTTTGTGATCACAGTCCCTCTAACAACCTTCACAGGCATTCTTCACAGATGACTTTTGAATTCCCCAATAGTGATAACCACTGACTAGAATGTACAGGTCATATGCAAAAACTCACTGGATCGTAAGTTCAAGCTCCATCACTTCATAAGGGTGAAATCTCACAAGATTCTGCTGGTGTTTTCCCTCAGTTTATCATCTCTGAAACAGAAATGTTACCTGTCTCAACCAAACTTTTCTTTTTTTTTTCCTTATTATGGAAAACATACATAAGAGTTGTAGAATATGTAAAATAAACTGCAAGAGAACAAACAAAATCACCTATAACCATATAGAAATAATCTACTTTAAAACTTGGAGTCATTTAATGACAGAATTTCAGGAGAATTTCCTTTTGTTAAAAGCCACTCCACAAAAACACAGCCATGGTGCTGTAGGTAGCGGGTACCACTGAATGACAGTGGCGCCATCGAGAATGCTGAAGTTTAGATCCCAGGTCTATCTCAGTGCTCTGTGAGACCGTGGGGAGGATGGCAGCATGGCAAGACCTGTCCGGATTTCCCTACCCAGGACAATAAATAAGTACACTTTTTTTTTTTTTTTTAACAAAGTTCTTCCTTTTGTAATTATCAACTCCAAACAACTTGAAGTCATACATAAGATTTTGCAAAGTGTATCTGAAACGACTACATTCAGAATTACCCACATCAAGCCCTTAAGTAGAGATTGTTAAAATCACGGAAGAAAGTAGAGATTGTTAAAATCACAGAAGAAATACATACTTTCAGTTGGAGGTGAAGGAAAAATTTATAAGATCTGAGACCTGATGAGAGAGTTTATTACAGCAACGGTCTCCCATTACCGTTAAAACTTTTTCTCTCCTTAATATAGGATTGATTTGTTTGAGTTTTATATGTGCATTTATAAACTATTTTTTCTAAAAAGAACAGAAACTCGGTTCTCAGAGCAATGCTGATATTAGTTGATGAAGCCAAGGCGCCAGTGAAAAGTGTATTTTCTAAGATGAATTTGTTCTTATTTTCTTGTTTGTTGATTTTTTAAAGCCAATCCAAACATGTAAGGGAAAAAAAAATCAAATTTTGCCAATTTGAAAAGAACAAAAACAGCTAAAACCTTCTTTTAAAATTTCTAAGCTATTATGAGACTATTACAGACAAAAGATTGTACATGAAAGATTTTTTTTTTAAATCAGGTAGCTTTGCCTTTCTTTAGTCACTTCTAAAGTCTTTGTCAGATATGAATAAGAAATATACTCAGAATGAAGAGTAAATATAATTAAAACAGTTCCTTGCCTTGACATATAAGCTTCTTATACGGAAAAATCTTTATAAATTTAATACTATGAAATTTGGGTTTAAAAGAAGGAATAAGAAAGAGTGGGCAGGGAGAAGAAGGGGGAGAGGAACAAATTTGATTTTTATAAAAGTAGACATAGAAAATGATAGTAAGTGAAATGACATTAAATTCTTAATTGCTTTTGATGAGAAAGTTTTAAATTCATTTTTTAATTTTTTTTCCATGCTTGGTATGTACCTAGCACATAATAATTTCTTTTTATTAGTGAGCTAATGAATGAGAAACACTGAATAGACCACATTAGTTTGTTGTAAGTACAAGGTTTCTAGTAACAGAAATAATTAATAATCAATTGATTCATCATCGAGACCAGAGAGTCATTCCACATCTACCTTAAATTTCTTCCTTTAGCAGGTAGTATAGGATTGTGATTAAAAATTCATATTTTTGAACATCTATCAGCTGAATGAACTCTGTGACCCCCAGTCTTCTCCTGTGTAAAGTGGGGATTATAAAAGTTCCCTATCAAAGTCTTATAGGGAGAATTACATGAGATGATTCTGTAATGCACTTGGCAGAGTTCCTGGCACATAGCAAGTATTAGATATTGGTATAAATATGTTATTTATAATATTATGAATAAATATGAGTATTACCTCACAAAATTATGAAAAGTTCATGCATGTTATTATGGTTGTACCTAGGACAGCTAAGAGTTCAACAACATATTGAACACTTAGGAAGCCCTACACAAGACAATAAGGATTGTTACTGATAATTTTTTTCTAAAAAGGAATACAAGCTTATTTGGAAAAGGTATATATGTATATAGATATATGTATATATGTATATATAAAGAGATAAAAATCAATTATAATGAAGTTAATTAAGCATGGACTTTACATTGAGCTCTAAGGTACATTATTTTGTTTAACCCCCACGACTACAAGAAACTGGTGTTATCATTCCTGTTTTGCACAGGAGGAAACTGAGGCACAGAAGAGTTAAGTAAGAGTTAAGTATCTCTAACTACTAGCCTCAGTTAAACTTTATCTCTGACTCAAGAGGCTGAATTGAATACTGTGTTCTTCAAAAGAGGCCGTGTGTAAATGACCGTGTAGTATTCAGAAGAGAAAATGAATGCTGCAAGCTGATCATGTGGGAAAGACCTTCAGGAGGTTAAGAGGACCCAGCCTTCAAGGACCAAAATATTGATCTTGTAGCAGAGTCTGGTTAGCTAGGTTTCAATTTTGACCCCTCTACTGACTGACCTTGGGCAATTTCTAATTTCTCTGTGTCTCTTTATTTCCTCATCAATAAAATGGGAATAATAACATTACTGTTTGATTGAGTTGTAAAGATTTAAGGAGTTAATACACATGATTACAATAGTGCCTAGTACATCTAAGAGACCATTAAAGGTAGCTAATATTAATATTGTTGTTATTGCTACCACTGTTGTTAATGACTGAAATACTTTTTTTCCTCTTAATGAACTAGCATTTAAAATGTAAAGAGAAGCTAATATTTCAAAGGTGTGAATAATTAGAACACATGAAGTATGGATTTCTATTCTCAGCCCAAGAGCTTCAGTCTATGCTTCAGCCTAACATGATGAGAAAAGAAAACATATTATGTCAGAGGATTCCATTGTATATTTAGGAGAAAGAAATTTAGTAGGAGAGTAGGGTAGCCTCATGTGCTTTTTTTCGTTGCGCCTTCTCACTTGTTTGTAATTAGTCTCCTTAACAAAACAGTGATATTAAGAAGTTATTGTCATTTTTTACTTCTTCTGGACTTGTAAAGAAATATTATATTGCAAAATATGCACTGAGGCTTTAAATCAGAATGTTGAGAATGCTAAGCCCCAGCTCACACTGTCACATTCAGTTCATTCCATTAAAGGAGCAGTAATGTGCTTACTGGCTAAGTGTGCAGAAATCCCCCCCAAAAGTACAGTAACCTTATTTGTGGGAATATGATAATATTCATTGACAGGGGAACTATAAGGAGCAATTATCCCAAGCTGTGTCTTTCAGACAATGCTGTCAGTTTTTCCACTTTGATATGTACAGCTGGGCTTGTGATGCAAGGGCAAGAAATTCCAATGTGGCTGGAAGACCAGAGCGTTGGCCATGGTAGTAGCTATACAGAAGGAGGAAATATCTATCAAGAAAAGATGGATTTTAAAAATGTTTGTAATAAATATGATTACAGATAGAAGTTGACTGGATTTGCTCTCTGCTGGTGTCCCCAGGAGAAGCACTAGCAGATATTCTTTTTTTGTTGTTCTTTTCAGACACCCTTTGAAGCCAGAACGCTATACTGAACACCCATGTTTTTTGGCTTGTGTGAGTGTGTGTTTATGTATGCATGTGTTTAAACACACATCGCATTTGGAATATTCTGCAAAGTTGGGCATTATTTATCCCATTCCAGTTTTCTGTAAATCTAAAGGCATTTCTAATATTTATTGCTTCGGGCAAAGAGAATCAATTACACCTCTGGTTCTTCTGATTTTTTTTTCATTCATTCATTCATCACTCTACTTTATAGAGAAAGTAAAGCTTTATTTCAGATTCATGAGGTAATTTGAGTTGTACTCATTAACTTTATTTTCTGGTACTCATTTACTTTAGTTTACACCTGTTTTTACTCATTCAGTATTAGATTTGTAAAAATGTAAATCTTTGAAACTCAAGTTAATAATTAAAAATAAAGCAAGGTACCTTATTTTCATTCCTCCCTTTGTTTTCTTTCTTTCTCTTTACATAACTGCAAATTTTATTACAAGGTAGTACAGTACCTCTTTACATAGGCACCAAAACTAGAATTAAAACTTGTCCAAGACCCCAAAGCCTGTTCATCACAAAAGAACCTTTCTTGCCCAATTGTTAGAAAGTGTTTTGAATGATGCATAACTAAGTAGAGTAACTAAACAATTGCTTTAGAGCATCTGGAGCTTGCCCATTAAGATTTCTATAGCCTTTTCTTTTGCTTTTTGTGGTTTAAGAAGTGATTCATGTTCAGTTTATGAAAGTTCTGGGCTTGGCCCCTTGAGCTTTTGGTAGGAGGATCTCCATGAATCTAATAAATAAGTAAAACAAAATAATGTAAGAGCTGACGAAGGTTAAGCCCATATGAGATTATGCACCAAAATATTTTCTTCTTCCTGCAAAGAAAAGTATCTCTTGTACATTTTAGTTTCTTAAGATTGGATTTGGAAATACCCTAGTTTTCTTACGATGTATTTCTTAGGTTGTATATGTGGAAAGTCAAATTGATTATAGACAACCAATTCAAATATTAATTGGAACTTCATGGAAGAATATCAATACTTTTCAGATAGAAAAGCATTACTTACCAATAGAAGTAAATTATGAATTTATTTCAACAATGGGAAAGCACAGCAAAGTGCCTTAGTAATGCTAAATTTTAGATGTTGCACTGATGAGATATTTTCCATTCAAATAAAAGACCAAAGTGTATAAAACCTCAGGACATGTGGCTGAGTTAGAATTACAATGCAGCTGTCATTTTTGCATTTCCTGGCTTTCATGAAACATTACTAGTGATCCTCTGTCATTTAAATCAGTGGAGAACATGGATTTATCTTAATTTTCACCCTTTGTTCCCCCTTTTTTGTGATAACAGTTATGAGATATGATGATGTAAAGTGTTTCTACTTATAATGGTTTCAGCCTTGTCCCTTGGCAGCCTAAATCTTCTGGCTAATTCACTGATCAGTTAAATAGTTGAGGTTATTATTATTATAATTATTTTACATTTATATAGCACTTTCCTCTAAGGGGCTCAAGGCATTTTACACGCTGTAAATTACCAAATAGGAATTAATCCTTATATCACCCTATGGGGTAGGTACTGTCACATAAATGAAATTCAGAGGAAGTCCCGCCTGTGTCACAGCTCTCAGTTCTACCCCCAACTCCCAGGAAATGAACTGGGCCTACATGGAGATGAAGTAGGATGCTGTTGGCATGCCAGGGACCCGCTGGAAGTAATATCTTTGGGAAAACAGTCTTGTGTCCCTACTCTGTGCTTTGTACTACCTGGAAAATAACACTCATGAGAGCGGCTAAACTTGATATGCAGCTCACAGAAAAATTTCACCTCTATGGTTTTATTTAATCCTGATACAAGACAAATGAAGATGTGCTCCTAAAACTTTTGTGTAAACATAAATCACTTGAGAGTGAGTTTAAAATGCAGATGCCAAGACTTTTCTAGTCCACAGAAATTCAAATTTAGTATAGGTCAAAAAAGGGCCCTGGAATCTATATTTTCACCCCAGGTTGTATTAAGGTACCTTGGGAAATTTGAGCTGCCTAAGGAAAAGCTGTCAGTACCCATTCTACATATCAGAAAGTGATTTAAGTACGTCACAATGCTCCCCTGAAAGTGAAAGCAAAAAAGCAAAAGAACAATTTAAATATAAAGGAGAGAAGATAATATTTAGAAGTGTAAGTGAGACATTTTGGGTATTATGAACTGGTGTCTCCTGATTCCTTTGGAAGTTGATTAGCGATGCCTGGATGGAGAAGACCATCATTTGCAGGGAAGGGCTGGATTGTTCCTTGGCTGCCTGTTCCTTGGTTGCAGAGCTACCCTGTTCCCTCTAGCAAACACGTCCATCAACTAACTAATCCAACAGGTACCAAGTGAATTTGCAATGTTTCATTTTTCACCCTGTTCACAAAATAAGGCCTCTTCTTAGTAGGTGTTGCCACCAAAATAAAAACTGGATTTCGCCAGGAAAAAGAAAAGCACTTTTAATAAGCTTCCTGTTTATGTGAGTGGGCCCTTTATGGGATGGGATGGGTTTTTACATTTTTTATTTGAAGCATACTTGCTTCATTTCTAAGAGAGAGAGAGAAAAAAATCTAACAGGAAATGGTTATGAACAATTTAACTATTATTTTTCAATTTAGTATTCCATTTGGGGTAATTTCATTCATTTTTTTCTTGAATTAATTTTTATTCAGTTTTCTTCAAAAACTGGGACAAGTCATTATAGAAAAAACTGCAGACAGACAGTGCTTCCAAAGTTTTTATTCTGTTCTGAACTTCTTACTCAGAAGTATGAGAATTCCATGGTAGGGTTTAGAGGTGCTTGTGGGATTTATTTGGGGTTTTCAGAAACCAAAAAAAACAGACACGTGGTATTG
Source organism: Tupaia tana (assembly GCA_026018925.1). Lineage (NCBI taxonomy): Eukaryota > Metazoa > Chordata > Mammalia > Scandentia > Tupaiidae > Tupaia > Tupaia tana. The sequence goes on along the minus strand of JAKSZU010000020.1, from coordinate 17,295,806 downwards.
CTAGTGGTTAAAATTCCCACATACTGCATAAACTCACCACAGCTTTGGTAGGTACTACTGTAAATTATATCGAGAGACCTTCCATGCCCTTCCTATTCTCAAATGCATGTATCACTTAGCTATGGATAAGAATTATTGCTGTTTTGTGAAAAATTCTGTGAGTCTCTCCAGCATACCATTTTACTCTTGGGAATTATCTCTGTCTCTGAATTTCTCATCTTTTTTTAAAAAACATTATAGTTATTCGCAGTCGCTGAACGGACAGATTTTATTTAAAAAGACTCTATTAGATTTGTAACAGTGAGGTAAAAGGGCCTTTATTCATTGACAGAGATCAGGGGTGGGTAGCAGTAACTATAGGAGGGGTAATTTAGAAAATATGATTAATATGATATAATTATAAAAGTGTGTTTTGTATCCTTCTCAGAACTGCCCTTTTAGGACTGCCAGGTTTGATCCTTTCAAGATTATTTTATACCCATGGTGAATCAAGATTTTGCCAGAGGCAGAACTATTTGGGGGACCTTGTCTAAGAAAAGTAATACAAAATTGTGATTTTAACATTAAGTAGAAAACCTTGGGCGGGGCCCTTCAAGTGAAGAACTCTGAAGTTGAAGCTCCATTAAATTCGCAGAAAATGCACCTCTGCATGTCCCTATTTTGGGCTTTGTAGAGGCACTGTTAATAAATACACTGTTTTATATATGCAAGAACAAGATTATTTGAGGTAATGCCCTACTTTAAATGTCTAGTTTTTAGTTAAAAATAATAATTGATTATAAAAATAATGCAAGCCTACTTACAATCTGACTAACTGATTCTATGTAATGTTTCCTCTCTCTCTGTTTATTCAGGCTAACCTATTGTAATACAGGTCAACAAATACCATTAGAGCAGACTTCTCTGCATGTAGCCAGGGATTTCAAGCAATACTTGAGAAAAAAAACTATGAGGCAGCAAAAAAAAAAAAAGCAAGTCAACAGTTTCTTGAAATTCTTTGTAATGGGATTATAGCTATATTATGAAACAAATATCAGAAACTGGAGTAGGTTGCATTTGACCCATTATTTCTTTTCTCGGGAGTTGAAGAAGATGTAAGAGACATTGCTACCCCACAGCATTTTGCATCTACCACCCATTTTTATGCTTAATAATAGTGTTTCTCATTCTTCTTCAGTTATTTTAATATTCATCTTAGAACAAGATAGTAAGCATCTTGAAAATATAAATCAGTTATTTTTCTGTATCACAGTACTAGAACATTTCTGCCTCCTTTGTATTTGCCCCTTGTTCTACAAATAATTTTAGTAGAGTTCTTTTAGTACCTCTAAGTATATCTTTTAGTGAGAGGTACTTAGAAGTTGTTTTATTGTTTGTTTTTTTTTAAACATTCAATCGCTATACAACATTTGACTTGTAAAGAGAATTACCCAACATGAAATATATCTGAGACCTGTCCAGTTGAGAATACTGTACATGTTATCATTAATAAACCTTTTTTTTTTTTTTTTTGAGAGGTTTTTGCCATAGGGCGCGTGTGCTCACCAGACAGAGAGAGACAGAGAGACAGAAAGTGAGAAATCACCCTCCAGGGGGGATGGCCATGCTGCAATCCCTTCTCCTCCATTCTCCTCTCAGGATCTTGGGCACGCACGCACACGCACCCGGCGTGGGTTTTTAAGCCACCGGGTCCGGGACACGAACCGTGGTCTACCACGTGGGAGTCCAGCAACATAGCCATTACGCTAACTGCTGGTCCCAATAAACCATTTCTGTGTCCCATAAATGTCTTGCCTCTATATTTTTTCTCCCTGATTTCCTTCCCTCTACTCTTCCCTTCTCCCACCATCCTTCCACAGTCTCCAGTGTCCATAAGTATTTTTACTGTTTTTATGCCCTCCAACCTTTCAGTCTCTACTATAGAGTGCAGTCAGTCAGTACATATTAAGTGGAGACATACAATATTTTTCTTTCATATCCTGCCTTCCTTCACTCAGCTAAATCTTCCATATTCAACCACTTTCTATCAAATGCCAGGGTCTTGTTTTTTATGGCTGAATGGTATTCCATAGAGTATATGTGCCACACTTTCTCAGTCCATTCATCTTTTCGTAGACATTTGGGTTGATTCCATGTCTTAGCAATCGTAACTAATGCTTTCATAAATATTGATGTGCAAGCGCTTTTCCAACTGAGTATTCTCCTGTCCTTGGGGTAGATACCCAAGAGTAGGATTACTGGATCTTACGGTAGTTCTATTTGTAGGTCTTTGAGGAGCCTCCATATTCTTTTCCACAGTAGCTGGACGAATTTACGTTCCCACTAACAGTGTAGGAGAGTTTCCCTTTCACCACAACCCCACCAACGCTTAACACTTTTTGTATTTTTAATTGTTGCCTTGGACAGTGGTTAGATGGTATCTCATTGTGGTTTTAAACTGCATCTCCCTTATGATGAGGGATGTTGAGCATTTCCTCATATGCTTTTTGGTTATCCCTGGTAATTTTATTGGAATTTTGTTAAATACATAGATTAATATGGGTAGAATTGCCATTTTGATTTTATTCTTCCAATCCAGGACCATGGGATGTCCTTTCACTTTTTTGTGTCATTTTCAATATCTTTTTAAAGATTTTCATAATTTTCTTTGTAATGGTCTTTGACTTCCTTAGTGAGGTTTATCCCTAGGTACCTTATACATTTTGTGGCAATGGTAAAAGAAATTTCTTTTTTCAGTTCTACATCAGTCAGCTTGTTGTTATTATAGAGAAATACTGTAGAATTGTAGAAGTTGATTTTGTATGCTGCCACTTCATTTATTTATTGCTTCCAGAAGTTTTTTTTCATGAAAATCTTTGGGTCTTCCAAGTATACCATCATGTCAACTGCAAATAAAGTTATTTCCAACTCTTCTTTGCCTATTTGAATGTCTTTTATGTTATTTTCTTTTCTGATTACATTGCTTAAGACATAAAGCACTGTACTGAAAAGGAGTGAAGAATGTAGGCACCCTTGTCTAGTACCAGTTTTTAGTGGAAAAGCGTTTAGCTTTTCCCCATTCAGTATAATGTTAGCTATAGGTTTTTCATATATTACTTTTATTGTGTTGAGAAATGACCCCTCTATGCCAATCTTGCTAAGAGTCTTACTCATGAAGGAATGTTATATTTTGTCAAATGATTTCTCTGTATCGATTGAAGTGATCATATGGTTTTTAATCTTTCTTCCTGTTAATATGATGTATTATGTTTATGGTTTTTGCATATGTTGAACCACCCTTGCATCCCTGGAATAAAGCCTGATGTACTTAAAAGTTTGAATTGAACTGCAAGTAAAAGCCTAAAACTATCTCTACCTTCCTGTTCCCCATCTCTCTGACTTTAGAACTTCCCCTTAATATAGAGAAAGGAAATGTCATGGATCTAAATCTAAGTTTAAATAGAAAATGAGAGGGAACCAGCAGTTAGCGTAATGACTATGTCACTGGACTCCCACGTAGTCGACCACGGTTCGCGTCCCGGACCCGGTGGCTTAAAACTCACGCCGGGCGCGTGTGCGTGCGTGCCCAAGATCCAGAGAGGAGAATGGAGGAGAAGGGATTGTGGCGTGACCATCCCCTCTGGGGGGTGATTTCTCGCTTTCTGTCTCTATGTCTCTCTCTGTCTGTCTGGCGAGCGCACGCACCCTATAGCGAAAAAGTCTCCAAAAAATAAAAATAAATAAGAGAACTTAGGGCCAGCAGGTGGCATATAGTTTGGGTCAGCTGGATGCCAAAGAGTAGACCAAGTGGCTGGAATCTTGGCTCTGTGGCTGGAAAACTGCTCATGGTGCATGTGCATGTGTGCCCCAAATTCTGAGAAGAGAATGGAGAAGAGATTATAGTGTAGCCATCACCCTTGGAGTGTGATTTCTCTCTCTCTTTCTCTCTCTCTCTCTCTTTCTCTCTCTTTGTCTGAGGATAGCTCACATACCCTATAGCAAGCAAAATAAAGAAGAAAAAAAGAAAATAAGAGAGCTTAAACATGTTCTATCTCAAAAATCAAGTTTCCATTCTCTGTGTCACTAAGCCAGTTGTTTCTTCTCGTTTCCTCATCAGTTAGATCCAGAGTGCCTAAGAAGGATTGATGGGGTCCTAAGTGGAAAGAAATGAAAGCTAATTTTTCTGAAGCCCTCAGTATAGTTTTATATCTGGTGCCACTAAACCAAAGTAAGGCTCAAAAGGAAGAGAGTAAATGTGGAGATGAATAAACTTGTGCAGCATCACACACTGGTAGGGTCCGAATGCTCTCCTGAACATCAATTTCAAGCAAACTGTTTCATCAGGAAAACGTGTTCTCTTTGACAGTGAAACCTTTCAAAGTAAAATGCCATATATTGAATATTTGAATCTTAGCCTTATTAGTAATAATTTTCACAAATTTAATATTCTCAATTTTTTAATTTATCTTGTATTCGTTCTTCTTTTCATATGTCATCAACATTCCTTAACAGTGGCGTGATGCTGGGTTAAATGTTTGCAGGATAGTTGTGGCTTATTTAAAAAATAAATTTCATACCTACCTTAAAACTCATGTTGTGCTTCCTTAGATGAAAATGGCTCTTGTACAGAAAGGTTTGTGAAACTTTTAGCTTTAACCTGATTTGTCTTCAGAGAGTAGTAGTGTTAGAAGTATGGAGTTCTGCACAAATGCATTTTGGTGATATATATGGAAAATACTATGTGTAGGAAAAAAAGCTGTCCTAGAATAATGACTTCTAACTTTTCATAATTCATTTGGGCTAGCTTTTTTTACAAAAAAGAAATGTGTTCACTGCCTTTTATAAACTGTTTGAAAATATCTCTATTTTATGTAACAGGATAATGTTGCATACATTGTCCACAACTTCATACTTGTAGACTCCCTGGAATTCAAAAAGGATATTAGTCTGGTTATCTAAGTAATATAAAGTTATCTGCTTTATAATATTTGGCATAATTAACTACCAAACAACTACTAGTTTTATCCGTTTGCTAGCACCTATATCCATAGTTATCAGGTTATATATTTGAAGAAGCGTTTCCAATAGGACATATTCCTCAACTCAGGTCATCCCATAGGTTGAGCATCTTAAATGTTGATGTGGCTGATACTTTAAGGCCAATGACTCTGTGATGTGAGGTTTAGGACAGGGTTTCTCAACAAGAACACTGTTGATATTTTGGATCATGTAATTCTTTGTCAGAGAGGGGGCAGATGGCTGTCCTTTGCATTCATAGGTTTAGCAGTGTTCCTGGACTTCACCCCCTAGACTCCAGTAGCACCCCACAGTTGTGATCATGAACATTACCTGCAAAATTGCCAGTTATCTCCTGGGGAGGAGCAAAATGTCTCCCAGTTAAGAACTACTGAAATATAGTATTATACATTGTTGGCTTTAATCAGAACACTATATTTCTGTTGTTTGTATATTTGTTTTTGCTGTTGTTGTTTTTAATGTAGTACAGGAAAAATCTTATCTAAAGAAACATAGTAGTTCTCAGCTGAGAAGTCCACTGAATTCTTCCATAGAACTCTGATGTATTCTGTTTAAATGATGACTTGCAAAGGTGAACCTTAGAGTTGCCTTTAATGACTTACATGTTAGAGAACAGGTTCTCAGATTCTGCATAGATGTATATTTTATACTTTTAATTTATTTATTGGTTCCTTATGATCTTCCCGAAAGGTAGACCAAACTGGCACACTGCTATTGACTTAACAACTAAACTCCCCTTTTACATTTACCTGCCTCAAATAATTTAATAGTTGTTATTTTACCCATAGTAACACCTACCCAAAGAGACACCTAGGATAAACTGAAAACAACAGGTAATTCATCTTGACATTGAGAAGGGAAGATAGCAATTTCACAAACAGGACTTTACTGCACTGATTTTAGAAGGACAGGGCCCAGAATTGAAAATTGGAGATTCCTTGACATACAACCAAACCTCTGCTGACTTAACTAGATTCCAACTACTCCCAAAGACTCAGAAAAGCAACTTAACATTAACTGTATGAAAGTCGTTAATCCTCATAGTACTTTAGGAGGTGAATGCTGTTACACGATTTTCACAGATGAGGAAACTGGGGTTCTGAGAAGTTAAGTAGCTGGCCCAAAATTACATATCCTGTTATGGAATGGAAGCAAATTCCAAATCTGGCAGTACTCTACAGTCCATGATCTATTAAATAGGTTGGAATTTAAAATGAAATTAATAGGCTACACCTCAAGTGTCTATGAGCATGTTACCTATTCAAAAGAACAAATGAAAAGAAAATCTACCCTTTAGATTCAAGAGATGGGAATGACCTCAAAGAAAAAGGTTACATACTCGATAATCTATGCTACAACTAACAATTGTAGTATGTGATTTTAACAATATGGAGCACTTAAAATTTCCATAGGCTGTCTCAAGTCTATTCACAGACTCAAACTATTTTACCATCTCTCTTTCCATTTGAGAGCTGAGAATATTATTTTGTTCATGAGTGTATTTAGCCTGCAACAGATGATCTCACCTCCATTAACTAACAGATAATGATACCTCTCGTTAATACCTTTTACCAAAAAAATTCAAGAACTTAAATAATAAATGAATCCGATTTCATTATTTTCTTTCATTAAAGTATATATGTCTCAGCATTGTTTATACTACACCCACTAAAAAGTTTCTAAATCTGGAATACAGTAGGTGAAAGAGCATATTCATCCTTATAATTTTTTAAGCACCAATATTAGTTAACAGGTAAAAGTATTTAGTTATTTATTTGTACCTTGACAATAGCCACTACAACAGTTGTTTTACGTTTTTTTATTATTTATAATTTTTAAAAAATAATGCCAAAATGATGTTTTACCCAATTCTCTAACTGGTTGGATGTAAATTAAACTGCCATAAACCTGTGGCAGAATAGGAGAGAGAGGTATAGACATTTTGGAAAGTATAAGATAGAGCCATTCTTTTTTCTAAATGTGTTTAATTATTACAGCCTGCAATTAGATCACATTATGCTTCATATCTGAATAAGTTGTTGAAATCCACTGGGTATCTTCAGGTCTAAAACACCCATATTTCTAGAAATAATTAAATGGCCTATGTTTAATCTTTCTTTTAAAAATTATTTTGCTTACAGTGTGCCAGACTTACCATGAACCTAGCAAAGTTACTTTTTATATACATTTTAAGAGGCAGTTATATTACCATTTGGGAGGAAATTCTGATACAGGTTTTAAAAAGTAGAGAAATTTTCATTTTACTTTTATGCATTTCATATGTAATCTATTGGACCCATCAGAAAAGTCATGATATATTTTTGTATAGAAATGTATGTCATGACTTTTCTGACAACCCAAAAGAATACTGCAGTAACTTTTATAATTTTCTACCTATTTTTCAAAAATATCTTGCCTAGTCTGTATCTTTTTAAAAATTATTTAATTTTATTTATTATTATTAATTTGTTATAGGTCACCTGCATTCACCAGAAAGAGACAGAGAGATATTCAAAGAGAAAGTGAGAAAGTAAGCCACCAGGTTCAGAACTCAAACTGCGGTCGGCCATGTGGGAGTCCAACATCTTTTTTTTTTTTTTTTTTTCTTCAATTTATTTATTTGCATTCATTCTCTGAACATCATTACAGCATACAAAATGAGATTTTCCATCCAAATTACACTATATATTGTCTCAATTAAGCACATCAACAAACATGTTATTGTCAGCAAATGATCTTCCATTTCTTGTCTTCTGTATGTTTTGCTTTTTTCCCCCCATCCTAGATTCTCTCTTACCCTCTGCCATCTCCCACTCTCCTCCCAGTCTCTGGTATCTATGTTTGCTTTCTATACTGTTTTCTCCTCACATTTTATTGTAACGCCAAAGACCCTAATCAATCCAAATACCCTCATAGCAAACACAGGTGATACCCACATTTCCATGAACACAAGTCTTACTTTACGCATCCTATAAAGTAGCACCTAGCTGTGGCTACATATCCTACTGCAGTCATTGAATAGATATATATTTTTTTTCTTTTTTTCTGAAACTTTTTTTTTTGTAACTCAATTTACATTCCTTCCCTAAGCTTCATCACAGCATACAAAATGCAATCTCCCATCCAGTACACACTGCATAGTGATACAATCATGCACATTACAAAAAATTTTCCATTACTAATTCCTAGAATTATTTCCACCCCTCTTTCTGACCCTCTGTCCCTTCCCACCCTCCTCTCACACCACCTCCGGTGTCTACAATTGTCCTTCATTCCCTTCCCACCCACGTTGCATTGATCACACAATTTCCTACATAATCTAACTACTTTCAATGGTGAGTTCACTCATTACTACTAAGAAAACCAGTTTTAACTTAACTCAAAGAAATGCCAAGGAACTTTGCTTAAAGCCAGGAAACAAGTTAGGATTCTGTTCAAATGGAAGGTGCATGAACCTATCAGTCTCATGTACTTTTATCTTCTGTTCTGGTTCAATTTTCCTGATTAAATTCTGGGATATAATATTCAACTCCAGACTTGTCCCTCTGATTAAGTTGGCCACTTTCATAGTTTTTGGACTATTATTTCCGTGTGTCTGTGTTTAATTTTCTTGATACAGCACATCCTTGAGAACTTCTTGGAGATCTGGTCTGGTGCTGGTAAATTCTTTCAGGTTTTGTTTATCTGAGAATGTTCTTGTCTTTTCTTCCCACCTGAAAGATAATCTTGCCGGGTACAGTATTCTTGGCTGTGCTTCTCTCGTAACACTTTGAATATATTTTCCCATTCTCTCCTCGCTCGCATTGTTTCCGATGAGAGATCTGCTGTTAGCCTGATGGGATGTCCTTTGTAGGTAACTTGATGTTTCTCTCTTGCCAATCTTAGTATCTTGTCTTTGTCTGCGGTTTTGGTCAACCTGGCTATAATGTGTCTTGGAGAAGATCTTCTTGGGTTGATTCTATTTGGGGTCCTTTGTATTTCCTGGGACTGGATCTTCGAATGCCTCTCTAGGTTTGGAAAGTTTTCTTGCAGGATTTCATGGAATAGATTATCAATGCCCTTATGGGTCTCTTCACCTTCTGGAATGCCAATTATCCGGATATTTGGACATTTGATGGTATCCAGTACTTCTCGCATATCATTCTCAAATTTTTGAGCCATTTTCTCAGTCTTCGTGGTGGACTTTTCTAAGCCAGCCATTTTCTCTTCTACATCTGAGATTCTATTTTCTGAATGATCTAGTCTGCTTTTAATACTTTCAAGGGAGATTTTGACTTCTTGTATTATAGACTTCATCTCTAGCAGTTCCGTTTGAGTCTTTTGTAAAGTGTGTAATTCCTCTTTTAGATCTTGCAAGAATTTCCTCATCTCCTGGAACTCGGCAACTTCTTTCTCCTTTCTCTTTAGCAGTTCATTATCTCTCTTTTCTTCCATCTCTGTTAGCTTCGACATTACGAATGTTCTAAATTCCTTATCAGACATTTCCATGACTTTCACCAAACTGCTTGTGGATGAAGGAGAGTTACTCTTTTCCATTGGAGGAGAGGTATTTTCTCGTTTTCCCATATTTCTCGTGATCCGATGGTGATTTCTTGTCATCTGATGAATGGTATGTTTCTTTCAAATTCTTGAAGTTAAGCCTCAATGTTCAGGAGCAAGCAGACAGAGGTGTTCTAGAATCTGTTTGCCATTCTGTTGTGATCGCACACTAGCTTTGCTTGCTGGAGGCTGAATTATGAGTAGAAAATCTTCATTTCTCCTGTGCCCTGAAATATCTAGTTCCCAGTATCCATGAGGAATCTTCTCAGAGAAGGGCTCAACTCCGGGAGTCCAACATCTTAACCACCACCCCGCCTGCTGGCCCTGTCCATATCTTTTTAATGTTTGTATCTCACATAAAAAGCCATTGATAGCATGTGTCTTTGCAAAGCATTGTTCTACAGGATTTTCATTCATAGAAATAAGACACCACAGGGACCAGCAGGTGGCATGGTAGTTGAAACTCTGGGGACTCCCACAGGGCTGACTATTGTTCGAGTCCTGGACCTGGTGACTTGCATTCTCACTTTCCCTTTTTCTCTTTCTCTGTGTGTCTCAATCTGGTCAAATTAAAATATAAATGAATAAATACATAAAATTAAATTTAAAATAACACACCACATTGTCTGTTGCTGTTCCTGTTGTGTGTGTGTGTGTGGTTTTTTTTTTTTTTTTTTTTTTTTTTTGAGAGCTTTTTGCTATAGGATGCGTGCACTCGCCAGAAAGAGAGACAGAAAGTGAGAAATCACTCCCCAAGGGGCATGGCCACACCGCAATACCTTCTTCTCCATTCTCCTCTTTGGATCTTGGGCACGCACACACACACACCCAGAGTGAGTGTAAGCCACCAGGTCTGGGACTCAAACCGCGATCAACTACACGGGAGTCCAGCAACATACCCATTACACCGTCTGCTGGTCCCTGCTGTTCCTATTTCTATACAGAATCTTACGGACAGTTTTTAAAAAGAAAGCCAAGTTTATCATGTATTGCAGATACTCTGAAGCTCCTGATAATGTATCTGCTCATTTTTTTAATGAACTGAATAGTGACTCCTTTTATTTAAGAAGTCTTCAACAAGTCTTCAATAATCCCTAATATATAAAATCACATGATTACAGAACCACCTTAGCATCTGAACTTGGAGTCCCTGATAGTTGAACCATGGTTACCACATAAGAAAAACATGTTGAAGCCTATCACCACTTAACAGAAGTTTTTATAAGCAAAGATTTTTCCGTCTGCATACAAAAAAGAAGTAACTAATCTTTGTTGTCAGGTGAATTAATTGTATTCACAGGAAATAGCAACTTATAGGAAGAAAGTCTAATAGGTATTTTAGAATTTTTTTCATAACATGATAGAAAAATTGTGATTTATAACAGGAGAGCCACTGTTAACTTGCAATATTTCTACTGAGGCAAGGGAAATCAAATCACTTCTTGGTTACAGAAAATGCTTTATATCTATTCAACAAGACAATGTGTTTGGGGCTAGTGGATCTTCATCGTACATAGCCCCATGACCACTACTAAGAACATACAGCTTCTTGCAAAGAGAAGAACAGTGTGGAAGGAATAAATGAAGACTAGTGAGTGGGAAAGGAGGTAGTCATGATAGGTGATAACCCCAGTGAAAATCAGACACTATAAAAGACAGAGAAAGCATGGCCTCCAGTTTGGATAGTGACATTAGGACAGTGACAGTATCTAAATGATCTGGACTGATTTGCCCAGACTGGTATAGCTGGAGGAAGTAAAAGTTTGTTGTTTGTCAATAAAAGTTTGTTGAATGGTTAAATGAAAGGAAATACTCCAAGCTAAAATATCACTAGTCCATAATCTTAGTACATGATAAAAAAATAGTATTATCAGGAAGCTACCACAGTAAACAGTGACTAAGAAATGTCAATATTATGTCTATTAGGTAACATTTATTGATGACTGTGTTTAATTGCATTTTCTCGTATTTTGTGAATCATTATATTATCGCAAAGTAATCTTTCTCTACTAACGTACATTCTTTTCATCTAATTTGAATTCTTTAATGACTACTGGTATGAGATGCTATGGGATGTTGCATTATAGAAACACGATACTCTTAAGTAAAGGTGATTTTACATAACTGCAGACAGTTTAATATAAGGGAAGTATAAATTTTACTTTCATTATTTCCCATGATAATGGCCCGAATTTTGAAAGCCTTTTTGCCCAGTAGCCTTTAGATCCCTTTTCTGGTTAAGACTGACTACTAAATTTTTCATATATTTGAATATTTTGGTTATCCATATTCATATATTGCTATTTTTCTGCATACCTGGACAAATACTGTATCCTATCAGTTTAGTTTTAGCTCACTTGGGAAAGTTAGATTCTATTCATATATTATATAATTTATTGTATACACCTTAGTTCTGATCATTCATTCATTGAGCAAAAGTTAACTGAGCTTCTGTTATGTGGCAGACATAGTGCAAAATCCTGGGGTGAACAAAGGTGTTGAGCAAAGTTAGTTCTATTACTAGTTCCCAAGGAATCCTAGCATGTTCTCTATAGCCATCACTGTCTGTTTACTTAATTACACAAAAATCATTGCTACCCCAGTTTTCTCACTTTCATCCTTCTGTATTGTATATTTAAAGCACCTGCTCCCTGGCTCACAGATGTCACTGATGCAAATTAAACACAGTAGACATAGCCCTTTGCTAGTCCTATATGTATACTCGTGTATGTGTGTGTGAGAGAGAGAGAGAGTGCGAGGGGGGGGGGGGGGATGTGTTTGTGTGTGTGTGAAAGAGAGAGAAGGGAAGTGTTTGTGTGTGTGTGTGTGTGTGTGTGTGTATGTGAGAGAGAGAGAAGGGAAGCGTTTTGTGTGTGTGTGTGTGTGTGTGTGTGTGTGTGTTGGAGAGAAGGGTGAATAATAGACCTATGTGAACTGTTCCTTACAGATCTAATTTAACTAGTACTTCAAGAATTATACACACAGATACCTGCATTTGTGCTGAGGCTGTCCTTGGTTAGTTTGATTGTAATGATTGGGTGTCTAGTGACAGAGTAATACAGTAATACTTTTGTTTCTAAATTTTAATATTGTTTAATCCTGTTCTCCTGGAGGTTAGTACAGGTTTAGTTCCTTGGTTATCAGCATTAATCCTAGTGTTCTGTCCAAGGAATAGTAAGGATTTCCTTGTCCTCCAGTTCACTACAACATTTGAAGGAGTGTCACCAGAAGCAATGATTTTGCTTTACGCCTTACCAGCACAACCACAAACTACTAGACAGTGGTTCAGAAATCTCAGGTTTTGCTAGGGAGAGATCATACATAGCCTTGGGGAACTGCGAAAATGTTCAGATTAATTGTCGAGATACAAGGTTCGCGAGTGTCATGAACATTTACTTTAAAGTTAGAAGAAACTCTGAAGTCAGTATTAAATGTCAGGGTAAAACCACTTGGTTTTACAAGAGGAAAATGGCATCCATTAAGAAGCAAATTTCTAATGTCGAAGATGAAGTTAATGTAGACTAGCACATGCAAGGGCAGTATCCCTGAAACCTGACAGTAATTTTGGCCTCTGTAGAGTTTGTTTCATGTAGCTGTTCTTTCCTTTTCCAAATTCACATTTTAGGCAATCTTTTGTTTATTCACACGAGTAGACAATCTCATGAAATGGTCTCAAGCAGCAAATGGTTTTGGAAGCCAGGCAGAGTGAACTAATCGTTCGTTTAGAAATGTGCTGTGATGCTAAAGGAACGGCTGCTTTAACAATCAACTTTAACAAGGAACAGGGGTTTGAGAATAAGAAGCCAAAATGGGTGAAAGAGAACAACAATGCTAAGAGCAAATGACATATCTGAAAAGTAAACTTCGTCATGTATGCAAAATCCAGCTTGGAAATAATGAAGGAGGGAGCCAACTTGATGTTTGAAGGAGAAATGTTTGACATGGGCTTTGATGTGTCTTTGACAAGGCGATTGCTAAAAGTAGGGAGAGTGGGATTCACGTCCCCCCAAATCACATCATTCGATCTTTATTCATGCTGAGCAAAGAGAGCAAAAAGGTACGTTTTCCTCCCTCACTCCTCATTACCAAACCTTTTTTTCTTTTCGGTCCCCAGACTATGAATCAGTTAACTAAGCAGGGTCATTTTTCTGAGCATTCTTAATGCCAAGAGACACCAAGTGTTGAGGTAGATCAAAGGGACACAAAATTCTAGAGGCACCGAGCCACTTTTCTTAGGACCCGCGTGCACTGTAAACAGCCTGCTTACATCCAGGCCCCCAAACCAAGTACTTTCAGCAAACTCAGTCTGAAATTCTTGGGACGTTCTCTGTGTCGCTTTTCATAGTTTAGATAATCCACATGAACAATCCTGATTAAATCAGTCGCCTCTAGGCAATGGGCTAGAACATAAATGGCTTTCAGGAAAAAAAGATCCTAAAATGCCTCTCTCTCTCCTTCCCACCCCCCCCCCATCTATTTCATTCTTTTTAAAGTTATTCAATTGCATTCCCCAAAAATAAATTCTTTCTATCCCATGCAATTAGTTAAGTAGAGGGCGCTACTGAAAAGATACTGCCTCCTATTCATTTCATGATTTAGGTTTTGATTTTGAATTATGTGACCTGTCTTGTACTGATCATGAACAGTTTTAGAAGGGCTGTTACCCAGGGGTGGTTATCCAGCAATATTATGGAAGGTCACTAGGCATTTGTTTCTCATGTCTGTTTCTTTTTAATCCAGGCAATTACTCTATCATTTAATAATCCTTACCTCAAAGTTCACTTGAAAGAAAGCTCATAAGAGTGAAGAGGAAAAAAATCCCTAAAAATAAAAGTTAGGCTAGGCTAGGCCAGGGTGGGAAATTCCATTGTGGCGAGAAGCCCATGGCAGGTAGAGTGGAATTTAATGAAGGAAACTGCTGTGTTTTTGTGTCTTTCTGTATGTTTTTCCTTTAAAACCAAGAGCTGGGCAGGCATCCCATTCGACCTGACGTGACCCAAGCAAATTGCTTCTTATATAAAAACAACTGCAGACTTTGAGAATGTGAAAATGCACTGTATCCTTCTCCAACTGAGGGAAACGAAAGCCTGAGAAGCAGGACGGCCCTGTCAATACTCGTTGAGCAGAACTATCACTCAAACCTGATAAAGGGAGATTAGAACAGGCTCCGTTATGCCAGAGGGATTCATTATAAGTTGGACTTCTTTCTTTATTTTTTATTTTCTTAAACAAGCACCAGTGGTAGATAGAAAATGCATTTTTAAAGGCAGATGTTCCTGTAGGAAACAATAGTATGCACAATTTTTTAAAGTACTTTTACAGCACCAGCATTTAACATTTAAAAAAAAAAAACTAATATTAAATTTAAAAAAGACAAAGAGAAGCATTTCCCTTTTCTACCACAGTCTTGGACAAGCAAAGAGAAGAGATTCAGGGTGTGTCCACTGATATTGCATTCAGATGTGTTGTCTTGGCTTGTGTACTGACAGATTTATTTAAAAAACAAAGTTTAAAAAATGCATTGTGTGCTAGTGAAGTCACTTCATAAATCTTTTCCTTTATGAATTATTTTGATCACAAGGCTCCTTGTTTAAATCACTGAAAGACTATTCTCCCTAAAAGAAAAATGCCTTCATTTCCAAACTCTCAGTTCAAAAGCCAATAACTTCCCCTGAACAGCATGTAGGGATCCTGAGGGCTGAGAAGAGGGGACCACAGAAGTCTTAGCTCTAGCATAAGGCTTAGTCCAGTGTAGATTTGCTGTGGTTCACAAAAGAGACATGTTTCAAAAATTTGGACCCAGAGTACTTACTTTTGTAATAGATGACTTAGTTTGAAATGATAATTCTGCTTCAGGAAAAAAAAAAAAAAGAAACAAACGGGAACACAGCCTTTGATGCAGCTGGTCTGTCAGAGGGCGGAAGGTTAGAATTAGAATACTCTTCAAGCTGTTGCTGAATAATGAAGGGTAGGGCTTCCTAGTTGGGCTGTTACCACAGTCCCCTGGGAGTTCAGAGGACAAATACTACCTAATGTGTATAGGATTTTAAAAGTTAAGTTGATTACAAGCTGGGTGAGGAAAGTTGGATAAGGCAGTGAAGTTCATATGCCACCAGAGGGACCTGATAGTCAGGAACCTGCAAGGAGTCACAGGACTCAAGTAGACCCTCAGGAGTCCTCAGGGTTAAAGAGTTGAATACCAGTAGAAAGTGAGTTAAGTTCCTGAAACAAATAACCTGAGTGAAATCATTCCAAAGAAGAAAGAAAAACAACACAATCTATTGGAATCTATACATCCACGGAGGTCGATGAGATATGATGGATCAAGATTGTACTATGGGCAACTGTGAGGTGGTTAAGAATTTCCATAATCAAGCATAATGTGCTTGTAGTTAAGGAACTTGTTTTACTATTCACTTGTTTCCACATAGTGCCTAAAATGCAGTTGAGACATAAAAGGAAATAATTAATATCAATTCGCCAGGGTGACTGGTCAGGTGGAATTCTAAGTGGTTTGAGGTTAAACACTGGAGGCTCCCTGAAAAAGATGAATTTGAAATGAATGCTAAAGGAAAAGCGAGTTAGACAAAACTGAACAAGATTGGCCCAGTCAGTAGCTTGGTGGTTAAGGTGACTGGATCCCACATGGCTGACTGTGTGGTTTGAATCCTGAAACCAGTGGCTTCAGAAATATGGTGGCGATGTGTACATATATGCCCAAAAATCTCAAGAGGAAAGTGGAGGAGAAGGGATTGTAGTGGGGCAATCCCCCTGTGGGGTGCTTTCTCTCATTTGCTCATCCTTTCTCTCTCTCTCCAGTGAGTGCACATACTCTACAGCTAATTTTTTTTTTTTTTTTTGAGAGGTTTTGCTACAGGGCACGTGCGCTCACCAGAGAGACAGAGAGAGACAGAGAGACAGAAAGCGAGAAATCACCCTCCAGGGGGATGGCCACACTGCAATCCCTTCTCCTCCATTCTCCTCTTGGGATCTTGGGCACACACGCACATGTGCCCGACATGAGTTTAAGCCACCGGATCCGGGACTCAAACCACGGTCAACTACATGGGAGTCCAGTAACACGGCCATTACGCCAACTGCTGGTTCCCACAGCTAAATTTTTTAAAAAGGAGAAAAAAAGAAAAAAAAGAACTGGACAGGCTATTTTGAGTTTATCGACTCTAGGGGTTATTTCTTGGCACTCTCTGCTTCAATTATTGCTCTCTATGTTGCTGCTGTGCCATGGAGTGAGGAAGAATTGTATGGGAAGGAGGGAGTGCAAGTTTACGTAACAGAGGAAGCAAGTTGCTAAGGTGGGAAGTGAAGGAGAACATTAGTAGGATATGCATATTGTTAGAACAAGTGATAAATACTGGTGATTTGTTTAATCTCAATTCTTAGTAGATAGTGAGAGGAAATGGTTGGAATTTAACTCTGGAGTCTGACTACCCAGGTTGCTATATGATTTTGTGATCTACAAAATGAGATTATGACCGTATCTATTTTTAAAAATTTGTTGTAATACTTGTATAAATTTATATACATAAAATACCTAGCAAAGGCCTTACAATAAGGCTTTTAAAGTGGTAATAATAGAGTTACCCATTTTTCTTACACAAATGTACCACATATTCAGCTTCTGTAATAATTAAAATATCACATACTACTAGTCTCCCAAGAAATTCCTTAAGGTAATTTTATTTTTTTGGAACTTTGTTTCCTTTCACTCATATTCAGTTCAGTTTAATTATACAAATATTCACTTGCCATTAAGTATTGGAATACATAGCACTTTCCTAGGCAAGATAAGTGATTTTTTTTAAATTAATCTTTTATCATAAAGAACATTTAGTCTATTGGAACAAAAAGACCTATAGACACTTTGATTCTAATGCAGTTTTCCAAATCAGTTTCTATAATAAGTACTGTCTAACATAAAGCCACACTTCCAGTGGTTCTGATTTTGGTAATGGAAAAGTAAATTATGCTATTCTAGGATGAATATTTTCACAGATAACAATTGTAAACCCTGATTAAGATAAAAAAAAATTTGCAGGAGTATACTAGAAACAATGATTTGAAGGTACCAAAGAATAACCTAAGGGAGTCAGAATCTGGAGTGAACTGTATTAGGTAAAATCCACATGTATTACAGCTCTTTCCCTCAAGAAACTCCCGAGTCTATGTGGTATAGGGCAGTTAGAATTTAAGTAGCAAACCACAATTTTATTGGTTTGAGGTGTCACAGGATGGGGTTTGGGGTTGGCAGAGTGGCTAAAATTGAGGGAGGAAGTCTTGGAAAGGATGGAGCCACAGAGGAAGGATTCCCATAAATCTGCATATAAATTATCCTAACGTTTTTGGCTGACTTATAAATTGTGCATATGTGGGAGAGACTCTAAAGACCAGGGGAAAAGAAACAACTAGAAGAGCTGGGAAAATGTATTAGATGAAGTGGAGACAAAATTAGGACTTTGAGTTTTACTAAGTTAGAAAATTTTGGTAAAAATCTCAGGATTTACTTGGAACCCACAAGGGCCACACTGTAGGAATATAGATGATGGGCCAGGACTAAGAAACTAATTCCAGAAAGAGGGACAAAACTGAGACACTGACAGGCCCTAAAAACAAATAAAGCCAAGCCATGGTCAAAGTAGACAGCTAATAATTTAATTTTCTGCCAGAATAAAAATCTATCAAAGAAAGATAACAGAACCCAGAGTCTGCACAACAGATGATACACAATGTTCAGATACAATTAAAAGTTACTGGTATGGACACAGGAAAATATAACCTCTAATTTTAAAAAAGAGTCAATAAAATTAGATCCTTAGATGATCTAGAATTTGAAGTTAGCAGACAAATTCTTTGTAGCAAAAATCATAAATATATTCAGGATTTAAATAAAGTAATCATAATGAAGGAACAGATGAAAACCAAAGATATAATATTATTTAAGAACCTTGGGACCATCACTTGGCATAATGGCTATGTCGCTGGACTCCCATATAGTTGACTGCGGTTCGAGTCCCGGACCCAGTGGCTTAAACTCATGCTGGGCACGTGTGAGTGCGATCCCAAGATCCCTAGAGAAGAATGGAGGAGAAGGGGTTGCGGCGTGGCCATCCCCTCTGAGGGGGTGATTTTTCGCTTTCTGTCTTCTGGCGAGCGCACACTCCTTATAGAAAAAACTCTCAAAAAAAAAAAAAAAAAAAAAGGAGAGAGAAATGGATTGAAAAAAATAGAGAGAGAGTGATCTTTAGAGCAATATTAACAATATCCTTTGAGTGTATCCAAAATGAAAAGAAATAGTTTAAAAGAAGAAAAGAATGGACTTACTAATCATTGCCTAGTGGTTAAGGAAGTCAAATTCCACATGGCCAACTGAAGCTGAAACCATGGCTGCAGTTGCTGGAAAACCACACCACTCATGTGTGCATGCCCAGAATTCTGACAGGACTGGTGTGACCACACCCCACCCCTTGGAGGAGTATTTCTTCCTCACCCTCTCCCTCTCTGTCTCTTTGTCTGTCTCTCTCTGGCAAGTGTGCAGACCATCTGACAAATTTGAAAACAAAAATACTCAAAAGTTGAAGTATAACATATGAAATAAGATAATTCATTGAAGAGGCTTAGCTGCCAATTATAGGTGGCAGAAGAGAAAATGGGACAGAATGATATTCAAAGAAATAATAGCTGAATATGCCCAAGGTTTGTTGAAAAAAATATATACAAGGAAAAATCACCTATAGATATTATATTGAAACTTCTGTAAACCAGAGATACAGAGAAAAAATCTCAAAAGCAGCCAGCGGGGTGTAAGGAATAGATTACCTATGGTAGAACACCAAAATAAACTTCAGTTGATTCCTCATAATAAATGAAATGTTATTTGTAAATCATTAAAAGAGAAAAAACAACCACTTCAAAAATTAAAACAGAATTCTATATACAGAAAAGATATCTTTTGATACTGAAGACTTTTTTTTTTTTTTTGAGAGGTTTTTGCTATAAGGCACGTGCGCTCACTAGAAAGACAGAGAGAGACAGAGAGACAGAAAGCGAGAAATCACTCCCCCCAGGGGGGATGGTCACACCGCAATCCCTTTTCCTCCATTCTCCTCTTGGGATCTTGGGCACACACACACACACACACACACACACACACACGCACCCCGCATGAGTTTAAGCCACCGGGTCTAGACTCGAACCGAGGTTGACTGCATGGGAGTCCAGCGACAGTGATTATACCAACTGCTAATCCCTTGATAATAAAGAAATAAAGAATTTCCTATTGTCAGTAGGACTCCTACAAGAAATATGAGAAGTGGTGCTTTAGGCTAAAGAGAAAGGACACCAGATACAAAGAAGAATAGGGAAGACTGAAAATGTTAGATATCTATGTACATGTAAAATAACCTCTTTTCATTCTTTTCATTTCTTCAAAAGACAATGTTACTATTTAATAAACAAATTACTACCTTTTATCATGAGTCTAGATAAAATCTTTCTACCTTGCAGATGTAAGATATGTAAAAGTACTGCAGAGGACAGGTTGGTGGGAAATACAATTACAATCCTATAGACCCATATTTATGTGAAGTAGCAAAATATTAATTTTAAATAAGTAGTGATTTAAGTGGCTTTTTATAATCCCTAGAAAAATCTTAAAAAAAATAAAAAAGGTATAGGTAAAAAGCCAATGATGGATTTAAATGGAATAAGGAGTTTTCAATATAACCCTTTAAAAAGAAAAGGAAAACAGAGGGAGAAAGAAAAAGAAAAAAAGAAGGGAAAATAGAATGTAAATAGTGAAATGTTAAATCTAAACTCAGCCATAGCAATAATCCCATTCAATATAAATAATCAAAACACTATAATTAAAGGAGAAAGATTATCAAACTGAATTTAAAAAGCAAAATGCAAGTATATGCTGATCACAAGGAATATAAAAACAGAATTTCATGGACATCTAGATGGTAAAAGGCTGTAAAGATGCATACAATACAAACAGTAAGCATGAGAAACTGGATTGGCTGTATTAGTATTAGATAGAGTAGCCTGTAAGACGAGAAGTATTATTAGAGAAGATAAAGATAAAAATTATCATTGACACATATATCATAAGATATAGGCAGAAACTGATAGAAAGCTAGAGCAAAATGGGGAAATCTACAATAATAATTGGACATTTAAAAATCTTTATCCCAGTACTTGATAGAAAAACTTTTGCTCACAAAATTTAGTAAGGACATACAGGGTATTAAAACACCATCATCCTCTTTGACCTATTTTGACATTTATAGAATTTTCACCTGCAGAATATTCATTCTTCAGAAAAAAATATTTATTTATTTATTTATTTATTTATTTATTTATTTATTTATTTATTGAGAGAGAGATAGAGAGAGAGAGAGAGAGAGAGAGAGAAACAGGCCTTCAACAGTTTCTCTATACATTGTGATCCCCTCTACCCACCAAAGCCTTCCAGCCAAGATGAAAGACATATTATGAACACACCCAGTGTTTCAGGTTTATGTGGTATCCAAACCTTGCTCTTCCATGCAGTTCCAACACTGCAGCTTGGATATCTTGTAGCAATGCCGGACTACCTGCACCAGTCTGGCTGGGCCAGAATACGCAGTCTTTACAAGCTCATTTTATTGAAGTAGACCACCATTTGGGCCATCAGTTTAATTTTAAACATTTCAATAAAAGATATAGATTACCAATATCAGTAACGAAAAGAGGATGTCATTAGATATCATACAGATATTAAAGAATAACAAGAGAATATTATGAAAACTTAATGCCAATAATTTTAATAACTTTGATGAAATAGATAGGTTTCTTTTAAAACATATTATCAAATGGTAAAATATTTTTAAAAATCTAAGTAAACCTATATTTATTAAATAAATTTAATTTGATATCAGAAATGTGCCTAAAAATAAACCAAGTTTTGTATAATTAACTAGAAGAATTCTTTTTTTTTTTTAAAGTTTTTTTATTGGGTGTGTGTGCACTCCAGAGAGAGACAAAGAGAAAGTGAGAAATCACCTCCTAGAGAGGATGGCCATGCTGCAATCCCTTCTCCATTCTCTTCTTGGAATTTTGGACCCACATTCACATGTGCCCAGCATGACTTTCTAGCCACTAGATCTGAGACTTGGACTACAAAGTCAGCCGCGTTGGATACCACACCTTAACCTCCATGCCCACTGCTGGCCTCAAGAATTCTATAAAATATTTAAGGAGAAAATAATTGTGTATGAACTATTTTAGAAAATATAGGTCACATCCTGACTTGTTTTATTATAAGATCAACATAATTCTGTTAGCAAAACTTGACAAATGTTACAAGAAAAAACAATTATAGGCCAACATCCCTTATAGTTCTAGGCACAATAATCTTTAGCAAAATACTATCAAGTAAAGTCCAGTAATAGATAAGAAAGGTAACATCCCATAGTCCAGAAGGATTTATCTCATTAATACTAAGTTTAGTTTAACATATGAAAATAAATCAATGTAAATTCACCAGATTGTTCTTATTATATCTGTCCAGCATTATTCAAAAGATTCTAGCAAAGCTAGCCAAAACAACAAAGTAAGAAAAATTAATTAAAGGCATAAGCATAAGAAGGGAAGAAGTAAAGGTATCTTTATTCACATATACTATGATCGTTCACATTAGAAAATATTAAGTATATACAAAGCAATGACTAGAATTAGTAAATGCATTTAGGAAGGTCACAGTATCAATATACATGTAGTGATTGTATTTTTATATAATAGCTTTAAATTAAAAGTTAAATTTTCAGATGAATGTATAATAACCAAAATGTGAAATATTCATGAATAACTTTAAAATAGTGTAAAGCCTCTATTTTCAGAACTAAAAAGATCTTAGTGAAATATCTATTGTTCGTGAATGTACACTCTTATTTTTTAGGTGTCATTTCTCCCCAAATTGATGTATAGATTCAATACAATCCATTAAAATTCTAACAATATTCTTTTCTAATTTTCAGAGAAATTGTCAAGTTTATTTCAAAAAATGTATATATATATGGAATTGCAAAGATCTTAGGAAAAGAACAAAGTTGAGAGACTTACACCACCTAATTTCAAAACTTTTTGTAATTATACAGCAATAGCATGATACCCACATCTATCTCCACCCCTCCATTCACTCA
Organism: Tupaia tana; assembly: GCA_026018925.1. NCBI lineage: Eukaryota > Metazoa > Chordata > Mammalia > Scandentia > Tupaiidae > Tupaia > Tupaia tana. Next base: position 17,273,052 of record JAKSZU010000020.1, on the reverse strand, counting down.
AGAAACAGACAAATAGGTCCTTGACACAGAATCCAGAATGAGACTATATCTAAGCAATATAAAGTAAACTGATAATGAAGGCATCGGTGTAATTTGTTCATAGTCAGGGAAAGAAAAACCTTTCCAGCAAATGGTGTTTTAAAAACTTAAACATGTATTGGGACCAGCAGTTGGCGTAATAGCTGTGTTGTTGGACTCCCATGTAGTTGACCACAGTTCCAGTCCCAGATCCGGTGGCTTAAACTCATGCCGGGTGCATGTGCATGCATGCCCAAAATCCAAGGGGCGAATGGAGGAGAAGGGATTGCAGCATGGCCATCCCCACTGGGGGGGGGGAGGGGGGTTGATTTCTCACTTTCTGTCTTTCTGTCTCTCTCTGTCTTTATGGTGAGCACATGTGCCCTATAGCAAAAACCTGTCCAAAAAAAAAGACATTGTGAGGACCAGCAGATGGTCTAATGGTTATGTCACTGGACTCCCACATAGTTGACCACGGTTTAAGTTCCAGACCCAGCAGCCTAATACTCATGCAGGGCGCATGGGCATGCATTCCCAAGATTCTGATAGGAGGATGGAAGAGAAGGGATTGTAGCATGGCCATCTCCCTGGGGGGTGATTTCTCACTTTCTGTCTCTCTGTCTCTCTCTACCTCTCCAGCAAGAGACACCCTATAGCAAAAATCTCTCTTAAAAAAAAAAAATAGACATTGTTATGAGTCAGCAGGTGCCGTAGTGGTTAAGGAACTGGACTCCCACATGGTCAACTGCAGTTTGCATCACAGACCTGTAAGCTTGAAATGCATGCTGGGCATGTGTTTGTGTGTGGGCCCAAAATCCCAAGAGGATAAGGAAGGAGAAGGAATTGTGGCATGGCCATCCTTCTTGGAGGGTAATTTCTCACTTTGTCTCTTTGTTTAGTTCTGTCTCTCCAGCAAGTGCATGCTCCTTGCAGCAAAAATCTCTCAAAGAGAATAAAAAGATAATGTTAGTATTATGAAAAGACAAGTAACAGACTGAGAAAAATATTTTCATGAGATATATCAACAAAAAAACTCATATCCAGAATATGTATTGAATACCTACAAATCAATACACAAAAAATCTCGATTAAATAATGGGCAGAAGACTCGATTAGACACTTCATAAGTGTAAAACTAAGAATAAATGTTTCATTGAAAGGTTACGCAGCATCCTTAGCCATCAGGGAAATAAATAAAAACCACAAAGTGGTCACAGTTCATACTGACTAGAAGGACGAAATAAAAATGTCTGATACATTCAAGTTTTGCCAAGATTGTTGAATACTTGAAACTCTGGCATGTGAGATGGTAAACACACTTGGTAACCCTAGATCAATATACTATAAACATATATGTATCCTTCAATATGTTAGTTATATTCTTAGGTATTTAGCAAAAAGATGTGAGAATTGTGCCCCAAGAAGATTTATACTGAAATGTTTATAGTTACTTTATTCATAATTTCCTAAATTTAAAACACTCAAATGTGGAAAATAGATATACAAATTGTGGTATATTTATAGGATGGGATACTAATACACAAAACAAAGCAAGAGTATGGCATACCACTATAGATGAATTTCAGTGGCAGGTTTTGCAAAAGAAGTCAGGACACAAAAGAGCACACATATGTGATTCCATTTTTATGGCAGCAAAACTAATCTCTGGTTATAAAAATGAGAATATTGGTTGTTTATGTGAGGCAGAAATTTACTGGAAGAGAACACAAAGGAACTTTATATAGTAAGATAGTGGAAACATGAATATATACCTTTATCAAAAGTCTTTATTTTTGTGCACTTTAACATGCATAAATTTTGTTGTATGTACATTTTACCTTGATTTAAAAAAATACATGTTTGACTCTGTCAACTCTCACCTGAAATGCTTCATCCATTTTGTGAACAGCTTGCTTGTACCCTCTCCTAATTAGTATTCAAAACTGTATTAAAACTTTTCTCTTTTGTCTATTGTTCTGATTCTAAGAGATGTATCAGAATATAAATAGTCAAGATTTGGAAATCAGGGAATATTCAAGAATCAGGGAAGAATTACCTAAAAACAAGACTAGTTAGGGCCTTTGATAAGCATGGCTACTTCAGGAAAGTTTCCACTGCCCGTATTCAGGTTTCTCTTTTACGAATGATGTTATTTTCTAAATATGCTTCATTTCTTGAGCAAGAGGGGGAAAAAAAGGAGTCGTTCACATTTACTTTTCTGTTTGATTACACATTGCAAAGTTAATAGCAAACTCTTGCTTAAAAACTTCAAAGAATGTCAGAGCTTTTTAATTTTTCTTTGTTTTTCTACCATCCAACCAATAATTTTGTTTATCCTCTGATTTTCTCTATACTTTTAAATAGTGATAGCCAAAAAAAAAATAGTAATTGAATATTCAAAGAAGAAAATAAGAAAGATTTCAGTTTCCAAATGTAAGCTTACCGCTTTCCTGTGTTTAACTGTGAAGCTGGTGTTCTGGCAGTGTTATCATATGATTCAGAATTCTGCTTTACCTAAAACACTTTTTGTTTTTAGCTTATTTAGATGACATGAGGTCTTATTTTATTTTTTAATCTTCTCTACCCACCCCCAACAAATATTGGGCAAGTCTAACTGTAATGTAGCCTTTCTTTACCGATGAATATTTAATAAAGCACTTACTACCTGAATTATGAAATGTAGACAAGAGCATATCAACCTGGGTGAATTATTTCTTTTCTTGCCCTTTTTTTAACACATATTCTAGCCCAGTCTATCTATGCCAGATGGCAACTGCATTTTGATACACTGAATATTTACCAAGTCATGTGATATGCTTTTGAAGTATTTTTTATACCCTTTCCATCAAATGAGCTGACTCATCCTTCATTCATTTATTCCTACTTTTAACAAGTTGCATTCTTAAAAACTTCACCTCAACTTTATCAAAATGATAAATGATGTTTTAAAATAATACATTAGAAGTTCTGAAGTCCTCACAATATCTGACATCCTGTGACTCTCGTGAGAGTTCTGTGACATGAGAGTCACAGGATATCGTGTATATTGTTCATGTCATGTATATTATTCTGCTTTTTAACATTAATAACATGCCAGTTTTCCTCATATATTTTATGAAACTACATTATTTTGTTAGCATAAAGGAATATGGTGGGACAATATTTGTTGTTAGACAGCTTAAGGATAGCCTGGTAATTAAAAACATTTATAATGGAAATAACTTTAAATGACCATGAAATAACAAGTAAATAATTTTAAATGACCATGATAGTAACAACTTGGATATCTGTGTCCAAATCCAACATAAAGACCTTACTATAGGTAGTAGGCCTAATAATGAAAATAGTAATAGTAATAATAATAGTAAGAGTAATAATAATATTTGTAACCAGAAGAAGAAATAGATGAAAACTAAAAGGTTCCAAAATACCAATCTCTGTCACATTTACTCTTTGTTTTCTTGATCTTTGTGGAAATAGCATGTGTGGGAACAACTCTTGGGATATTTTCTGTAAATAGTTTCTCATATTCCTTAAGCTGGGGATATGAAGAGTAACAAAAAATGTGCTGAGAAATAAAAATATGGCATTGAAAATGGTGGTGGTGACCCATGCATATTCTAAGAATTCCTCCTAGCCTATTGATCTTTAAAGACTATTTTCAATGATTTAAGTTCTTATGGCTACTGCTCAATGATATTTTTCAGAAATAGTGGAGTATATTATGTATTTTAAGAAGTTAAGAATCAATGCTTTTTTTTATAAAAGAGTGGGAGTTTTCTAGTGAATTTTTCTCCAAGTTATTATGGTTTTATTTTCTTTTTAAAAGCAGATATTAGGGATATTTGAAGAAATTCACTCAGAGAAATATGAAAAGACTTATTTAGTTTTCCAAAACTCTCCTATAATACTCATTCCATTTTATTTTAGCTCCTTTATATAATTAAAATTGTTTGTATTTCTTTTGTGTGTGTGACACAGGTTGTATAAAGCCTAGTCTGGCAAAGATTCAAAAGTGCTGATGCTTTAATAATTTATTAGTAACATATAAACTCTAAGCATAGTGATGGATACATATTTTGGAATCAGTTTTTTATTACTACTATATTATTATTGCTGCTACTATTATTGCTTTTAAAGGAAGTCTCTGATCAGCCTTGAGAAGTTATCTCACTTAGCATATCCTTTTATAAAAAAATTTGGGAAATGGACAATTTACATAGTGTAAAGTAATTCAAGTTGTTGAAAAGAGGCATTCTAGAGGGAAACAACCACTACTAATACTGAATTCATTAAGGTTTGGATTAGAGTTCATTTTTTCTATCTATATAGAACTTGAGATCAAATAAACTCTATCCCTATGATACATGTGGAATTTCTCTCTCTGAAGACTGTCAGCTCATTCACCTACATAACCCTCTGAAGGAGGAAGTACATCCTGCTGAAGTGCACCAGGGAGTCACAAAGCAGAGACTTGAGTCCATTATGCACCCTTTCAGATTTTGTAGACCTACAACATTGTTAGTGGTTTCTTTAGAAAAGAATCCCATGGATTTCCACATTCTTTTATTAAATGAGCCCGGAGATTTTTCTACTGACCCTTTCACTTTTAATGGCCCTTTTGTGTGTAATCAGCTTCTCAAGAACTGGAATTTCTAGAGTCTATTTATCTTCTTTATTTTATGAGTTTCCCTTGAATGTTTCTAGCTTTGTAGAGACTCATCAGATTGAATGGTAACATTTTGTATTCAGTCAACAAGAGAGTTGGTAGTAAAATCATTGTAGTGGATACACAAAGAGTAAGGTTTTCCATATAGTTTATAGCATATTCTTCTCCCAAAAGTAAAGTTAACAATGAGAGGTATATCTTCTTTGGCTCCTCTGCTGGACTGAACTGTGAGGTAATTCAATTATTGTATTATTTGGGGAGATAGAAAATGAATGGGCATAGCTTACATTTTTGAACTGTGAGATAGTTCAAATGTAATGAGGAATATTTTATTTAGTAATACTGGCTATCTGCTTAAAGTTACATTATTTTTAAGTCTTTGACTATTTAATTTATGAGCCTGCTCATTAGTCAAAAGAGTAGAAGCTAGAATAAAGCATAATACTTGCTTTACTTTTGTTTTCGGTGTCAATATTTTGCTTTTATTATTTGTTTTTTGAAATACACTTTAATTCTTTAAATTATTTTATTTCTTCTTCTTCAATTTGACCAGAGAGAGACAGAGAGAGAAAGAGAACAAGCCACCAGGTCCAGGAATCTAACAACTGTCACCTATGTAGGAGTCCAGCACCTTAACTACTACACTACCCACCAGCCCCATGGAGTCAGTATTTTCTCTATCTTCATTGCTTGATTTTGTTACCTTTGTGTTGAAGCATAATGATAATCTCATGCCAATGTAAATTATCTTCCCCTATTATATACTGAACTTTGAAATACATTGGGACAGGGACCAGCAGTTGACGTAATGGCTATGTCATTGGATTCCCATGTAGTCAACCACGGTTCGAATCCTAGACCTGGTGGCTTAAATTCATGTCAGGCGTGTGTGCATGTGTACCCAAGATCCTGAGAGGAGAATTGAGGAGAAGGGATTGCAGTGTGGCCATTCCCCCTGGAGGGTGATTTCTTGCTTTCTGTCTCTCTCTTTCTCTCTGTCTGTCTGGCGAACGCACATGCCCCCTATAGCAAAAACCTCTCCAAAAAAAAAAAAAAAAGAACTAGATTGGGACAAATTTCAGAGGCTAACGTCTTTTGTTTTTCTAAAACATCCTCTTTTTATTTTTTAAATCAAAGTTCATGCCTATATTAAATCATCATTTTTCTGGGTTATTATGTACAATTTATCAAATGCTATCTTTTTGAGGACATCATTTCTATATCTTGTGTAATGTAACATTATCACATATAGCACAAATTAGTAAAGCAGTTAGCAGTACACTCATGAATGACACTTTCTAAATATAAGATAATACCATTTGTTCTAGTTTTCCTTTAACAAGAGAAGATTGTCATGTCTTCTCATTTATCTAATGATATTTAGCTCATTAGGCCTTTGAATATATTAACTGTAAAAATGTATATAAAATGTTTAAAAAATATACAGTATGTATTCAATAAATGGTTTCTATTTTTACTACACATGTTTATAGCTATTGATGATATTTAAAATGCTAATACAGTGTCATGCGATGTCTACTATGTAATAAATGATAAATGTTAATAATAAGTAGTAGGTCTCTTAGCAAATTTTTTATTAAAGAGTGCTAAGAAAATAATGGAAAGAATGTCAAATTTAATATCACAGTTAAAACAACTAGTCAAAACAGCACAAAATGCTTTTAATGTACATTTATTTATTTAAAATTATTTTTAAAGTACACTGTTTTTCTCTGCTGATAGAAAACCATCTCAAAGATAAGCAACATTTCATGATGTAGAAACACTAAATATAGGTTAACCTTAATAATAATCTAGAATTGTTTTGTTTCCCAAAGTTCTGATCTTTGGTTATTTTTGAATGATCGAAGTTAGAAGTTAATTCTTCTTCCACTCAACATTTAATCAACTAGCAAATAAAGAGATGACAATAAAATGCCATCCAATCAGGTTATCAAATGATAGTTCCAAACAGTGAGTACCCTCAACATTAAATTTCTCTTACAAACATGTCACAATTACTAGTCATATCAAGAACAGGGGCATACCAGAAATGCAAGTATTTTCTGAATACTTATGTATGTAACAGGCTTCATAGCTAATCATCATTTTAAAGTTAACTAAACTGAGGTTTAAAGTACTTTGCTAACTTGCTCAAGCTCACACTGATAATAAAGAGTGGAATTCAACTTTAAATTGATGACTGTCTGACTTACACCCAAGCTTTCGCCTGCATACCACATTGCTGCATTTTCATGCAACCTAAGTAAATTGCCAAAAACTTTTCCCAGTTTAACCTTACTTTGGACTTTTGTGACCTTTAAGCTCGTGCCTATGGCTTCCTATTAGTTCTCTTGTCTTTGAGAGATAGCTGTATAAGTAAAGGGAGAAAAAGGAGGGAGAATGTTGGAGTGGAATGCTGGACATTCTTCTCCAGCTTCTTCTCCGCAACCCTCACCTTTATTTCCAAGAGGAAACACGTGAAAGATCTTCCTCCTTGGAAAGTATGAAACTGCCTTGACGAAATTTCTTCAAATAAGTGGTTAAGTAGAAAATCTAGCCCAGAATTCTGAATCTTTTCTTTTTATTTCTAAAGGTAACTCTTCAGTTCACTTCTACTTAATCTACATTTTGTACAGAGGTTATTTATCTTCCAACATTTTGCAAGTTCCCTTAGGAATACCCTTAGCAACTGCCTTTCCATACAAACTGCCTGGGAAAGTTTAAGGCCATCAAATCCCTTGCAACAAAACAAAATAGAGCTTTTGAATGGAAATTTAATAGCAAAATAGATTGGCATCATTACAGGAGGAAGAATGAAACTTCTGTTTTCTTTGCATTTACAGGAGAAAAGTCAGCTAACTATTATACAATGGGCTGGAAGAAAGAGATCATTTTCGGCCTGTTTTACAGTATATGTTGCTTTCACCACATTCTACCAATTCAACTTCCAAAACAAATTCTGAACTGATCTCTCCTTTCCATTGCTGCTGCCTGTTACCTTATTTGTTGGCTGTTGCAACTCCTTCTCTAGACAGAAGATTTTGTTAGAAGGAAGGAGTCTCTTTCTTCTCCAAATACAAACTGTAGTGTAGGGATATTAATATATATGTGTATATATACAGAGAGAGAGAGAGAGCCAGCAGGTGGCGTGGCAGTTAAGGATGCCGGACTCCCACACGGCTGACCATGGTTTGTGTCCTGGACCTGGTGACTTGCTATCTCACTTTCCCTCTCTCTCTCTCTCTTTCTCTCTCTCTCACTATCACTCTGCTCCCATGTTCAAGTTAAAAAAAATAAACAAAGTTAAATAAAATAATTCTTTAAAAAATATATACATATATATACACACACATACACACAGGCATATATTTACACATACACATATATACCTTTAATTATCTTTAAAATAGAGCTTTTACTTTTTTCATCCCCACAGAAATATTTACAAACTTCTTCCATCCCCTATCAAGGGAAGGGTTTCAATTGATAGCCTTCTTTTCCACCCATGGACTCCTCTCATTTTCTGCTTTTCATGTAGTCAGTCTTTCTTGTGTAGAGATTTTCTGAAAACTGTGAAAAGTGATATAAAATTATTCTTATCATGTTTATGCCTTTTTTTTAAAAAAAGAGCTTTCATCAATAACTAAGGATAAAAAGGTGATTGTCTTCTATCAGTACTTATGATCACTTTTAATAATTGTTTGATCTCTTCATTCTTTTCTGACCTTCTCTGTGCTTTAGCTTTTATGCCACAGTTGATGACTCCATTATTCTTTCTTTTCTCTTTATTCCTCAAAGCTACATAATTTGTTAGGGAAGACCTGAGAATGGAATATCTTCAGCTTTCTAGGGAGCTTTATACAACTTTGTCATTGTGTCAAGTCAGAGAATAGTGTTGTGTCTAATAAAATTACCTGGTAAACCCAAATGGTAAATAACGCCTCATTTAATGTATAAAATTAATTTGGCTTCTCCATAACAAAAGTCTACTTGTATTAGAAATCTATTTAGTTTAAGGAGTCATGTTATATCTCTATGACTCAGTGTCCCTCTTTGAGGCACTAGGGAGACTAATCTGGTAACAATATAAAAATAAAATGGATTTGACTGTCCACCATACTATCAACTGTAAACTGAAGCCCTCCAGAAAGATATCAGGAAATAGTTGGCTGAAACTAGAGTTGAAACATCTCTGGAATTACTGAATGAGTCCAATTTCTTGATAGTGATATCAAGGCTTAAGAATGTAGCCTTTGCATGATTGAGAAGAAGGTGAGAACTGAGGGCGAGATATCCTCACCATTTGCCTGTTTAATTAATTAGATTTTCCAGCAATGCTTTAGATTATATTCATAAAGGTTTGAAGTAGATAATAAATAATTATACCTAAGAATTTTTTGTTGATACATAGGTTTTTAAGAATAAGTAATAAAGAAAAATGCTGTGAATAAATATTAGTTATATAGAAATATATGAACTATTAGCCCAGCTGTGGTAGCACAGGCAGTAGGGTGCCACTACCTGATAATATGGCCTTATGGGAAAGTTCCAGATTCAGATCCCAGGTGGACCTGAACATACCAGGCACACACCTCTGGGAGTGCACCTGTGATCCTGACTGGCTGGAAGACTGGCAGTTGGGGGGTGTGTTAGAAAGAGGTTGCATCAGGTGAGACCCTGTTGAAGGTACCTAGCCTTCTGTTTCTGTCTCTCATGGATGCATATATACATACATAAACTTTAAAATACAAACGTTCTTCAAAAAAGTCCACAGAAAATGCATATGTTATGTACTGCTATAAAAATTACTTCAAAGCTTAGTGATTTAAAACAATAGGCATGTATTGTCTCTCAGGAGTTGCAGGATTAGGAATTCAAGAGAAATTAACATGGAGGTTTAGGATCTTCCATGATGCTGCTATTAAGATGTCAGCTGGGGCTGCGGTTGTCTGAGAGCTTCATTGAACCTGGAGGATTCTCTTTATAAGGCGTCTTATTCACACAGCTTGAAAGTCAGTGTTAACTGTTGGTCTTAGTTCCTTGCCACATAGACCTTTGCATAGGGCTGCTTGAATCTCTGTCACAGCATAAAGCTGCTTCCCCCAGGGCAAGAGACCCAAGCAGTAAGGAAGGTCCGAGCAGTAATGGCTTCTATGCTCAAGCATTGGGGGTAACACATACCAACCCGGAAATGATGTGGGCAGGCCTACACGAGAGTTTGACTACCAGGAGGCAGGGCTCATTCAGTGTATCTTGGAAGCTGATTACCTACAAACCTACCTGGCTTAGTGTGAATATCCAGTCTCTATACCTTCTGTAAACCTTACATTGCAAACAACCCTCCCTATTCTGCACTTGATGGCATTGGCAAGATTTTTTTCTTTTCTCTAGAGTTGGAGCATAAAGAAATAACTTTCTGCTCTTGGTGTAATATACCATTAGCATTCTAATTTTATTCTTTCCTTTAAGTTTTTATAAACAATACATTAGCTTCTTTCTACATGTGCATTTAATTGTATTGAGCTGTTTTGTGTTTGTTTTTGTTTTTTTCTAGGATGTCTCATTCTGAAAATTGTAGGCCTAATTCCCCCTCAATATCTTCGGAATTATTATTAGTCATTGTGTTACTATCATGGATTTTCCCTCCCAAAGCTATAGATTTATTAATTTGCACAATTCCCATAAGGCTGTAGTATGCAAATTAATAAATCTATAGCTTTTTATTGCTCATTTTATAATGTTCGTATGGATGGTCATGTTTACACTCCATAAGTATTTGTAGAGGACCTATCATGTGCCAGAACAGTAGAGTCTCACTTTCAAGGAGCAGAGTGAAAAGGAATAGTGGTTAAAATATGTAGAGAAAGGAAGAGGAGTGCTATAAAGAGAGCTAAGGGCAAAAATATAAAGGAAGACATCAAAGTAAAGAGAAGTCTTAGTTCTAAAATACCCTTCTGTTTGAATGAATTGCACTTCAACCATGCCAATTTTAGTAGTTGACTGTCACATTCAAAGATAAATTGAGAATGCTATACCAAAACTTGAAGAGGCTTTGTGAAACTTCATAACCTCTAAAAGAGCTTTTCATTCTTCCTTATGGGTGGTGTTACCTTAAAATGGTGGCTCATTGACTAATGTATAACATGTGATCAAAAGTGTGTCGATTTCTGTTTCCTAATAAAGTAAACTTGACTGGTACTTTGTTAGTAATTTCAAATTAGCCACACAAATCCCTTTCCCACGATTGCTTCACTACTTGTCAAAATGCAGTCAGGTGAATAAACTACAAAGAGATCAGTTGATTAAAGAACGTGCAACATGTTTGCTGTCCTCCTTTGTCCTATTTCAGCTCCCAGTCCATGTCGTCAAGAAAGGGATTTTCATCAGAGGGTTTATTTATTTTCCTTATTAGCACTCATTTCATTAACAATGGGAAAAGAAGAAAATTATTTAGAACAAGAAGCCATCAGTACAACAAAATAGCCCACGGAGCCACTAAGGAAAATTTTGCAGCCTCGGAAGAGGAACACTTAGGAAGGAATAAGCATATTCCAGCCATATGTTCTTATGTAATAGTTTACAAATGTATCCAACCACATAAAAACTAAAATTAGCCATTTTGGCGGGAAAGATGACCCCTTTTCTGAACAGTGAAGAGTTGAGCATATTTATTTTTCATATAAAAGGAGAGGTGATTGTTAATGTTACAAGATGTAATAAAAAATTTTTTCCCTTAAATTTTTTGCTTAGCTAAAATGTGTAGCTTAAGTCAACTACAGTATATGTGAATTTTTGCAACCTTTTGGTATCAGGTCAAGTGACACTTGCTAACACAGAGAGAGAAATACTGTATTTTTGTGTATTCTTCTGAAACTGCTTAAAATATACTCTAGAATTATATCTCATAATCTCTGAAGTAGAGCCTCAAAGCTGAGAGGTTGAACTAGATGAGTGATAGCTAGAATGAAGGTCACCAAATTGTGGTGGGAATTAGCTAGAAAGGTTTCCAGAAAAGAAAAAAAAAAAAGAAAAAAAAAAAAAAGAAAACTTGATTAACTTGCTATAACTGAATACTTTAAACTTGACATTCGCAGACTCCCAGATTTGTTCTGATGTCAACTAGACGTTGGCAATCAGGAAGTGTTCATTTTGTGGTACCTAGATGATGTCAATTTCTCAAACTTCAAAATATGGTAACAGTATGCTCTAGTTCCCACAAAGTCCTTGTAACTACTCTCTCCTAACCCTCTCCACCAAAATTGCCCCATTTCCACCCTGAGCTATTTGTTCATTCCTACCTCGCCAATATCAGTTAAGTGTTGATCACATTCTAGAACATCAAAGTAATTAACAATAAGGTGTGAATGAGGTTTACAGGTTCACGAGGCAAATTTGCATTTTAAAAGGGGCTTGTTAAGCATTAGTGAACTTCTAATAGATGGAATGTGTGAGAGAGAGTTTTTTTTTCCCCCCAAGGGATGGGAGAAATTACTAATGTTCTTTTTCAGCCCTGACTAGATAACAAATACAATCTTGCTGTCATTCCTTTCCCCTCTGAGGTCTCTCACCAGCTACCCATTTATCCTACCACTTTTGAAAGTGTAGTATGTTTAAAAGAGAGAATCCTGAGAGAAAGAGGTACTTGACAGAACCTGAACAAGCCTGAAAGTCTTGAGGTGCTACAGCACTAATACTTGAGGAGTCAACTTAAACAGAAGAAAGTATCAGACAGAACAGAGTTGGCTCATTTTACCTGGTTAATTATTTGCATGAAGGATAATTTATAAGAACTTTTCCTGTAACTACGAAAAGTTCTAAAGAAATGTGTTTTCAACAATGAGATAAAACCACTAGATGATATCCACATAAATGAAAATCTAAAAATACCTTCCATATACTTGTTGATATCAAGTGAACTGTGATAATTGTTTAAACACCCAGATTTTCTTTCTACCCAAAGAATTTGGAATTTCAGAGAAGAAAAGAGAAAAATATCAATAAAAAGGAAGAGTGATCCAGCAATTCTCTTTCAAATGTGACTACCAAATAGAACATCTTTCTGCCCCAAGGTCTAGTCTTTCCACTCGAACCCTTATTCTCTTTAAATTTTCCATTCTCCCAGGGAAAGATTATCCATATCAGAAACCCAAGACACCTAACAAACCATTTAGTGAGAGTTTTGATACTTTAAATTTCAGCCTTTCATTCTGCAGTTTGTTTGTTTGTTTGTTTTCCTATTTTTTTTTTTTTTGGAGAGGGTTTTTTTTTTTGCTATAGGGCGCGTGCGCTCGCCAGACAGACAGAGACAGACAGAGAGACAGAAAGCGAGAAATCACCCCCCAGGGGGAATGGCCACGCCGCAATCCCTTCTCCTCCATTCTCCTCTCGGGATCTTGGGCACGCACGCACACGTGCCCGGCGTGAGTTTAAGCCGCCGGGTCCGGGACTCAAACCGCGGTCGACTACGTGGGAGTCCAGCGACATAGCCATTACGCTAACTGCTGATCCCCTCATTCTGCAGTTTTAATCCATAGTCTTTCCTCTCTCCATCTTCTGAGTCCTTCATTGTCCAAGCACAGGTGTCACCCAGCAACGCAGTGGATCTGTGTCAGGATATTGTAGTGAAAGACCCTCCCACATGCGTGGCTAAATCTTTCTGCAGTCCATACAAGTGTCCTAAAATGTGAAAAAGGAGAAGACATTTTTATTTATAAAACAGAAATCATAGTAACTGTTAGTAACTTTTCACAGTATGTGTAGCTCCTGCCCGTCTGATTTTAAAATGTCCTAAAAGGAATTGTAGAAAGGGTTCATGTTAATATTGTACACAGAAATTATTTGAATTTGCCAACTGAGTAAGTAATGGAATTAAGATTCAAATCCAAGATTCAAAAATTTTATTTCCGATCTTGTGCTTTTTTATTACAACAAATTTTAAGGGCAGATTGTATGAAATTAGGGTATAAAAAAAAAACAATCCTACCTAAAATTAGAAATCCTAGAGAATTCATAGAAATAATATTCTCCAAAATTATTCTTAATTAAAATAAGCTTTTAAACGGCAAGATCTTTTCAGTTAAAGCACTTGGGTTAAAGTAATAAAATTATAGTTTACCTCTTTTTAATAGTTGACCAATAGTGGCTATATTAACTTGCCTTAAAAGCAATGATTATCACTGCAAATGATATTATAAATAACTTTTTTAAACTTTACATGCATGTTACTCCCATAATTTATCATCCAAACTGGTACACTTTTGAGAGTAAAAGTGGCCACTGTTAAAAATTATGCTTGAGCAAGCAGAGTTCAAATTCAAACTATATAGGGTAAATGGGAGATACGGTCACTCATGTATAAGACATCATTCGTAGTCTAAGAGTGATGCTGTTCTGAAGAAAAAATAGAAGCAGCAGAATGAACATGTGTGTATGTTACCTGCACCCTGAGTCCACAGTTCCCTTGAAGTTGGTTCTTTAGGTCTATGGACACTACTGAATTGGGTTCGTGCTTAGTTCAGGAGAGAGCAGAATGCTGGGACATCTGTGCCACCTGCTGAGAGTAAACCCCCAATTTTTGTACACCTTGGTGGTTGTGGACATCCATCCACACCTTGACTATGCCCAATTCAGACTCTCAAACCCAAAGGCATGTTCTGTATAATATCGCCTGATAGACCTTCTTAGGAATAAGTGATCAACACTGAAATGTTAAAAGGGAAAATTTTTGCCAGCTGAATTATTTTTATAGCTCATCAAAATAACATACAATGGAAGTCTCTTAAGGAACTAATTGATAAAGGAATTAAACTGCTAAAAATATCTTTAAATATATCAACGCGAAATTTAACTGTAACCTTAGAATATCCTTATAACAAGCAAACACGAAATTATTTTCAAAACGGATCCTGTTTATGAGAATGAACTGCTGTGTGCCGTCTCTGCTGTCGTCCCCTTCTGCCTATAAAATGCTGGACTGAAAGATGACAAGAATGTTACGCTTTACAGAGTCACATTATCAAATGATGATAGATGAAGAGTTTAACAATTAATGCTAACTGTTGCAAAATTGTTGCTGTTGCAGAATTATTTAGAAATTCTTCAAATAAGTTTACTTTTCGTCCACCTAACTTAAGAAATATTTTCCTAGTCAGTTAAAGTTCAAGCTAATTTGATTTGTTCCTAAAAAAAAAAAAAAAAAAAAAAAAAAAGGCAGTTTTTTTTTTTCCTTGCTATTTAATCTTTTGTTTGAGACAGAACGTTTCCCTTCTGGACAACAAGTTGCAGCCTGGAAGTGGTAAAATGTCTAGGGGGAAAAACCAATGAAACTTTGTTGTTGAATAGTTCACAAAGGGATACAAGATGCGTTACATAATGCAGCCCTTTGTTTGTGGAGCCTATGACAGAATCCTGCCGTTTTAGCTCAAGCTGAAAGCTGCCACCAAAGTCCGCCCTAACTCCAAGCAGCTCTGAGTCTTTTTTCCCCACCTCCTGCCATGATTACTCTGGCTTCTGATTAAATCACACCTTATGTTTAAGGTCACTAACCTAAAACGACCCAAAGCTACTTCTCTCCTCTACAGTTCCCTACTACTTATAATATTTGGAAGGCATGAAAATAGCTTCTATCCAATTTATGAAGTCTTTTCTCCAAAAGCAAATGCTATAATAGTTTCCTCACGCCTGAGTTCAAACCTCAGGTGAAAGAAAGATTTTGGAAGCTGATTAGCATGCCAGGAGCCTGTCGCATTGGGATGAGTCACGTTCATACAACAAAAGGGACAGAGAAAACGTTTTCTTGTTAGTGGCATTTGGCAGTTTCTGGTTCCTCAGTTTTGACAGAGCATGAACTACACAGCATTGTCATCTTTATATTTAATAGAAATTTTGTTTCTATTATCTCTTCTTTAAAACATTCATCATTTGGGGGCTTATTAGAATATCTTATTTCTTAAAATATATTGTTACCAATTTTGGAAAATTTTCTAAAGTTTGTTTTATTGTATATAGTAACTGAAAGTAGGTTATAACAAATTATTGTCATATAACTTCTTATTTTAAACTTAAAATTATTTTTCTTGACATGGTTTAATCCTCTTTCTTGACCCTAACCCTTCCTTTCCAAATGAGAATGTCATCACATATATTAAAAGTCTAGTATTTATAATCAAGATGTAAAGCAAATGAATGTGCTTAAGTGCCAAGAATGTTACCAGAGTTTGGCATCTAGTTTGGAAGAACACTTTAAGTAACTCAAATGATGAATATTACTACTATTATTATTTTAGAAGTGTGTTCAGTAGTACATAACAGAAATCCTGGCTTGAGTAGCTTAAACAAACAGGATTTTCTTTTTATCACATAAGAAATTCAGTGGTCAGGGTAGAAAATGGCCGGGGTATAATGAAGTCTGTGATAACATCCCCGTATTCTCTTTGTCGTTTTTTCATACATGTTGTTTTACGATGACAAAATAGCTGCCACATCTCTAAGCATTATATCCATATTCAAAGAAGGAAGAGGGGGAAAGGAGGGGATTGCCTTTTACCTTCCCCTTTACGAGAAAAGAAAAAGCTTTTTCAGAAACTAGCCTCTCAAGAAGATTGTCACATAGATCTTGCTGACTAGAATTGGGTCCCTAGGCTATCCTGGTTGCTAGGGAGGCAAGGAAATTAGAGAATAGATTTGTCATAATTGACTTAGAAATATCAAAACTCATCATCTGGAACTGAGCACATTGCCACTCTTAACAATATAGAGGTTTGTAACTAGGAAGAAGAGGGTGGTGATGAATATAGGGAAAGAGAGAGTATCTATTCCAGCTTTAATAGTTTGTTTTTGTTTTTGTTTTTAAAGAGAGAAATTAACATGTGCTACATAAACTAAAAAGCTGTTATGGAGGAGGTAGAACATAAGCTGGACTACAAAGTAACTAAAGTGATTAGATTGATAAAAGAATAAGGCTCTGACCTTCTAGCTGAGATAGGAATAAAAGCTTAAAATCAGGAACCTATGTATTATAGATGGTAAATTGCCACTACATTTTGAATTCTTTCATCCCTCAAAGATAGGAAATAAGGAAATTTTTTCCCTACTATCTCACACGTGGTGGGTGCATACTGAATCATAGTAAATGAATAAGATTCAGAGTCGGAGTCCAGATATAATTTAACTAATTATAGAGATGAAAGAACAGAAATTTTAAAATTAGGGCTCCCTTAGGAATATCAGAATAAAGAGAAACACAAATATAATCTGGCTCCATCCAGAATACTTGTTGAGAAGTTCTGGAATCAAATGTGCTGAAGCAGGAGGGAACAAGTAATAGAGTCTGAAATACCAAATTAATCATTTGAACTTTGTCTATGAAAGCCCAGTTATGTTTCTGGAATGAAGTTTTTTGAGAGGTTTTTTTTTTTTTTTTTTTTTTTTGGCTGTAGGGCGCATGCGCTTGCCAGACAGACAGAGAGAGACAGAAAGCGAGAAATCACCCCCCAGGGGGGATGGCCACGCCGCAATCCCTTCTCCTCCGTTCTCCTCTCGGGATCTTGGGCACGCACGCACACGCGCCCGGCATGAGTTTTAAGCCACCGGGTCCGGGACGCGAACCGCAGTCAACTACATGGAAGTCCAGCGACATAGCCATTATGCTAACTGCTGGTCCCTGGAGTCAAGTTTTTTAAAGGCACAAACATAGTCTCCAGCAGGCTTCCAGACATTAGAAACATCAGGCCTGTTCCTGTCACCTGCTCCCCTTTTCTTCATATTCTGTTCTCTGTGATCTCCAGAGGTTTCCAATGTGAAAGGAGCTTTGGAAAAATTAAACATAGTTCATTGGAGATTTCTACTTTATGATAATTGGAGTTTACATATATTCAGTTTCTGTTCAATTCTAATCAAGAGGATTCCAATCAAGAGTATTCCAGTAAAGAAGATTATTATATCCTCTTTAAAAATTGATCCCTTTCTCATTATACAAGGATGGTCTTTCACTCTTGTCACTTTTTTTTTTAGAGGTTTTTGCTATAGGGTGCGTGCGCTCACCAGAAAGACAGAGAGAGACAGAGACATAGATAGCAAAAAATCATCCCCCAGGGGAGATGGCCACACTGCAATCCCTTCCCCTCCATTTTCCTCTCGGGATCTTGAGCACGCACACACATGCGCCCTGTATGACTTTACGCCACCAGGTCCGGGACTCGAACCGGGGTCAACAACATGGGAGTCCAGCGACATAGCCATTACGCTAACTGCTGGTCCCATGACATTTTTTTAAAATTTAAATTCTTTGTCTAATAAAAGAATAGTGACCCCCCCGCCCCCCGCTTGCTTTGTGTTTTTATTAAAGGGAATGTATTTTTTTCTTTATTTTTCCAGGGAATATATTTTTTCTAATCCTTTACTTTCTGCCCATGTATGTCCTTAAAGCTAAAGTGAGTCTTAAGGCAACATATAGTTGGAGCATGTCATTTTATTTTATTTTTTAATTCTTTCAGCCACTCTGTGTCTTTTGACTGGGAAATTGAATCTATTTACACTTAATTATTACCAGGTGAGGACTTATTATTGCCTTTCTGTTAATTACTGTCTGTTTGGTAGAGGTTTTTTGTTGTTGTTATTTTTCCTCTTTTGATGTCTTCCTTTGTGATTTGATGGGTTTGTTTGTAGTGATATGCTTTGATTCTTTTCTCTTTATATTTATATATCTGCTACAGATTTTTTATTTGTATTTACCATGAAGCTTACATAAAACAACTTATAGTTATAGCAGTCTATTTTAAGCTAATAAATTCAGTTGAGTATAAAAATTCTACTACATTTTTACTTCACAGACACACAATGTGGCCAGTGTCATAATTTACATCTTTTAATACCGTATCCTTTAACAAATTATTACTTATGGTTATTTTTGATATTTTGTGCTCTAATAGTTTTGCTAAAGTTAAAAGTGATTTAAGCACACTCCATTACAGCATTGGAGATCTTTTGCTTAGATTTACCGGTGAGTTTTATACTTTCATGTGTTTTGATGCTGCTAATTACCATCTTCTCATTTTAGCTTGATGAATTCCTTTAGCATTTATTGTAAAACAGATCAGATGGTGATATAGTTTCTTAACTTGTATTATCTTGCCATCATTTCAGAGGGAGAGTATGGCTGGGTATAGTCATCGCAGTTGGCAGTTTTCTCTTCAGCACTTTGAGTATATCATCTCACTCTTCCTGACCTGGAAGGTCTGTTCTGAAAAATCTGCTGACAGTCATATGGGAGCGGCCTTGAATGAGAGGAGTTGATTTTCTCTTGCTGCTTTCAAATTCTCAGTTTGTCTTTGATTTTGAACAACTCGATTACAATGTGTTTCAGTGTATATCTCTTTACATTCAGTCTATTTTGGGTTCTTTGGCTCTCATGACTCTGATGTTCCTTTCCCTCTCAAGATCTGTGAAATTTTCTGCCATTATTTCTTTAAATATGCTTTTCTAGCTTTTTCTCTCTCTTCACCTCCTGGTACTTCCATAATGTGTTTATTGGTATTCTTGATGGAGTCCTATAAGATCCTTAAGTTTTCTTCACTTTTTTTAAAATTCTTTTTAACTTTTTGCCCTTCTAAATGCATAATTTCAAAGTATGCAGTATTCTAATAGCCAGAATTCAAGTTCACGAACTCCTTTTTTCTGCTGACCAAGTCTGCTTTTGCATGTCTTTTGCACCTAAAATTTTTTCTTTTCAGTTTTTGTATTCTTCAGCTCCAGTAATTCTGTATGATTTATTTTTATTCTGTCTCTTAACTTACTATTCATTTTCTTTATGTATCTTTTTCTTGATTTTGTTTAGCTATCTTTGTGCGTTCTCTTGTAATTCACTGGGCTTCTTTAAAATAATTATTTTGAATTCTTTGTCAGTCAATTCATAGAGCTTTGTTTATCTCTAGTTGGTTAGTGGAGATTTGATTTCTTCCTTTTTTGATTACGTTATGCTTTCTTGATTCTTTGCTTTTCTTGTAGGTTTGCTTTGTGATCCGTGTATTTGGAGAAGCAGCCACCTCACTCGGTCCTTGTGGACTTGTTTTGACTAAGAGAGACTTCCATTAGTCAATATGAGGCAAGATAGAGACCAGTCCTCTAAGCGGCACACTCTAAAGCTGAAAGCAATGGCCCCTTTACTTTCTTCTTTTCCTTCAGAAGGAAAACCGTCAGTTCTGTGTTTTTTTTTTTTTTTTATCAATCACATAGAGTAGTGAGTAAGTAGTACTATATGTAAAGGGACATTGCCCTTTTCTTTGTTCCTAACTGTCCCACAGGTCTGAATTCTGTCACTTATTCAGGGCTCAATATGTGGTGAGATGAAAACCAGCTCCAAGGAGGCTGCTCTAAAATGCTAGAAAAAAGGCCCCCTTCACCACCGTCTTTCCTCTTTCATGGAGGAAAACCTCAGTTCTGCATCTTCCCCAAATCTTGTAAATTATCATCAGTTGTAAGGAGTCACCCTCCCCTTTCCTTTTTTCCTAGCTGTCCCGGAGTTCAGGCCCTGCCTGTGGTTCAGTTGTCCATAAGAGACACAATAGAAATCAGCCCTACACAGAGGGTTATTTGAGAGACCAGGAGACCAGGAAGCTAGGAACACACTCTAATCTCACTTTCTGCCTTATAGGGGAGGTTTGCCAAAGCAATCCTCTTAGCATTGAGCTAAGTTGGTTTGGGAAGTTTTTGACACAGCTAAAGTAAAATTACTCTTCTTACCCATATAAATGCAGCTGTTCTTGGTTTGTACTTCCTTAGCGTGCTCTTATTCTTAGCTAGACTCTGAATATCTTTTCAAGATATTAATATTTTTGTTTTCTTGACATTTCGGTGGAGAAATAGATGTAAAGTTTCCTACACTGCCATTTTACTGACCTTCCCCCTATTATTTATGTATTTATTTATTAAAGAATTATCCATTTAATTTTTATCATTTCTTTTTAAAATTTGCCACAGGACATGCATGCTCAAAAGAGAAAGACAGAGAGAGAAAATGAGAAAGCAAGCTGGCAGGTCTAGGACTCAAACCACAGTCAGCCATATGGGAGTCCAGTATCTTAACCACTATGCCACTTGCTGGCCCCTTATTATTTATTTTTAAGACCTTAATTTTGCCTGAAAAAAATATGCTAATGGATGCCAGAGAGACATAATATTAAAATGTGCAACCTCAGTAACTCGAACTTTCTAGCATACCTAGGCTCTATAGTCACTTAGAAAAGTTTGTTTCTTTGGGCTTCAGCCTCTGTAATTGAATTAGAATACTTCAGATGATTTAAACTGAATAGAACTTTTTAATTTGTCCAAGGAACATCTATTTTGTTTTAATCAATTGGGCGATATATTATCACTTGTAGATCTTTAAAACAACTTCTCTGAAGACTTGAAATGTTAATATTTGGCTTGAATAAGTTAAATATTTATCTGGGCCTCAGGTTGATCTGCAATATGAGGTAAGTAGACTTAATATGGTCCATAGTTACTTTCGACTCTGAAATTATATGATCTCATTTTCAGTTAAATTTAGTAGATATTAGTGAATGTAATATTTACCTAATAAGAAACCAATAAGTAAAACCTAGGTAGATACAAATATGGATAATTCAATATTTTCATGCAAATAGCTTATGATCTGATAGACTCAGGACTGAGATGTGTATCCCCCCACACATCCCAGCTCCTTACATTTGGCATGTCATTTAATGAAGGTATAGGATTTATTCCCAAAGTGAAGGGAAAAAATCTTGCTCTTTGTTAGTATTTCTTATCTCTAGCTTTGGAGTGACAAAAAATGGGGTCTGAACTATCATTTTATCATTTGTATCTCACTTTTATTTCATATAGAATACTCTAGTAACATTATCTCATTCATCCCTAAAGTAGCCCTGTATAAATATAAAGGATAAATGTAGTTATTGCCATTTTAGTGTTTAGAAAACTGAAATCCACATTTCCTGAAGTTCTATAATGAGATGGTGAATGAGAACAGTTGAAAATCTAGGAATTCTGCCTCTAAGATTGCACAGCCAGCTTCCATTGTGTGTTACAGTTTATTTTATCAAGTTCTGCAGAACTTGATTGCCAGACTATCTTCGGCACCAGATCTTTCTTATTCTCTATCCAAGTAGCAGCTTAGCTATTGATGGTTTCAGATCTGTCTATGGGAAACAACCACAGGAGGGGAACATGTAGTGGAAGAATGGAATGTGTGTAGCAACAGATGAGACAGTGATCTAATGTTTCATTCTCTGCTTTGCATTAAAATAAGAAATAAAGAAAAGTTGGTTACTTCTCTATCAATCTGATTCATAAATATTTGACTATAGGCTGAGCAGCTGTAATGAATCTTGCACTTTTGCTAAGTGAGAACATCATTCTCAACATGGCACCCAAGAAACTATATCTGTTCTTGGTATCATTAGACTTTACCTAACCTACTTTTGAGCAGTCAGAAAGAGAACAATGTGCTTCTTTTTACAAATTTTGAAGTAGCATCATAGGAATCAGTGATTATGTGTTCTTCTCTGACTAAGTCTTCCTAGGTAGTAAAAAAGCCATATCCGTGTTCGGTCTCATGGTTTCCCAATTCAAAAAATTTGCATCTGAAGCCTAGGAAAATGTTTCGCCTGCGCAGTTTAATGTTTAAACAGGTGTGCACTGAACTGGGCTGGATGAAGAAAGGTAGTCTCCTCCTTTTGGAAACCCTGACATTGAGAGAATGATTCTCATGCCAGCTCTCTGGAGTGCTTGTGAAGAAAAGTTCAGGTGATTTTTAAGTTGTATTACCTGTTACCAACCCACACTCCTCTCCCCCATTCTGTATTCTCATGAAGAAATTGATTTAATAGATTCAAGATATTATTAAATACATTCTGCATTAATATTATATGTCCTCTTTGAATCCAAGTGGCAATACAATAGAATTTCATTTTATAAATAACACCTTTCAAGCTAACACCACAGGGCACAGTACAAAAGAATCAAAATAGAACACAAATGCTGTAATCAAATGCAGACCCCAGGAAGGCTGATTAAAAAGGCATGTTGCTAGTAAGAGCAGCCAACAGGGTAAGTATAGTGGGTCATAGCAGAAAAGCTGAACAGAGGGCAAACTAAAATGAAATGGACTTGCCTGCCCGATTCACGTGAACTTACAACTCTCCTTTATCTTCATCTCCTTTTGCACTACAGAACTAAAGGGAAGAGGTGTGTGTTTGTATTAGGGGGAGCCTCAAATATAGGCTCATTAGGTTATCTCGACCACTCACACATAACACAAACAAAAGAAAATCCTAAGGACAATCACCTGCGGCTGGCAGAGATGCCAACTGTATAATTGTGAGACAACCAACAAGGCTTGCTTTGAGGATAATACCACTGGTTTTCAGAAAACACAAGCATGAGAAAAACAAGTAGATACCTCCATAATAGTGCGAATAGGTGAGACTGCTTATGTCACACATGAGATGAGAGTGGGTGAGACAGGCAGTGTTTGGTCTTAGCTTCCTGAGTTTGCTCTTCTTGGGACTCTTCAGCTTGCCCCCATTGGTTTTCGCACTTTCAGCCCCGCACAGTCACAGCCCTTGTCTAACATCGGGGGTGGGGCGTTGCTTTTTAAGCCCTAGTTATAAAATAAAAGTTTCTGTCCTCTTCTTAAAGGGATTAAGGGATTAGGCAAGAGTATGGGAGCCGTTTCAGGGCGGGGCATACCTTTCTATCTATATGTAAAACGAGTTCTAACTTTGAGCACCACCTGCTTTCAGTAATGTGCTAACTGGGCCATTTACTGGGCTTCTCTATTGAAAATGGAATGTAGAATAATATAAAACCGGAATCCAAGGAAAACTCACTACCAAATAGATGATACATCTTTCTAATAAATAGTAACTTATAGATAGCAGCTGCCCATCCCCCTCGGTTTGGGTGGAAAAAGAATTATAGAACAAGAAATGTGGGTTCTAGAGTCAGTCACAGTAAAAAGGAGAGAGAAAGGGAAAAGGATAATTGTGGCAGTTTTTGCTCTCGTGAAGTTTTGGGTTGTTTGTAATGATTATCTACTTAGTTGAAATTCTGGACTGGATCACTGATACATAAATTAAGGTCAATAGCTGAGTATGTCTGTATATCTTATTTCTTTAAAGTAAATTGTAAAAATTTAAATAAAACACGGGCAGCCCTTGGGAGAAAAGCTTGTTGTACAAATACTAATACTGTGACTTTTAAAAATAGTCTTTTACAGACTTTTATTTAATAGCCTTTTATTTTCCATAATTCTGACAGTAGCTTATTCAGCTATGCAAAGAGAGTTGATTTATTAGCAAAGGTGAGCAACAGTGCAATAAGTTGAGAACACTGAATCATAACCTACAAAGTAAGTTATTTTATAAAGTGCTTAAGCAAATAATGATATTGTGCCAATTATTAAAGTATTGCCTCTCAGATCCAGATTCACCCTTCCTTGCCTACTCTATAAAACTGTATCTGGGTTGCTAAATATGTTTCCATTGCCAGCTGCTGAAAAAGTGGCTTGTCAGTAGAGAGCACAAGGAGACATTGCAGAAGGAAGAGTTTTTCCTTCTGGTTCCCATGTACTCCTTTGGTGGGCGTCTGAAATGGCACAGTTTGTCCAGAGCTGGCTTTCCTAGCTTGCGCAGCTTCTGCAGCTTCTGGCTACAGTAGCACACACAGGTGCCCTGGTGCCCAGGAGCTGAAGCACAGGTAGCTTGTCCAGTGCCAGTGGTGGGCATGTCTCCAGTTCCTATCACATCTGTGCATACTCACATATGCACATCGGGTGGTTCATAGCAGAGTGCCTCAGGTGAGAGGCCTCCCTGGGAATAGCTTTCACTGGCACCCTAGAGTACAAATTTATAACAAGTTCTACTAATGCAGCTTCCCTGCAATTGCTGAATATCTGTCATTCCACGAGTTACGGCTATGTCTTGTTCAACAAGGACTAGACCCCAGTCTGGGGGTGGAGGAGACTTTCATCATCAGGAACTTGATCTCAGCCTAGCGGTTGAGAGGACTCTTCTTTCAAAAATTATCTCAGCCCTACAAGTAACTGCTGTTCCTTAAATTTGGTATTCTTATAGAAATCTCTTTACTTCTTACTAGCTACTCCCTTATTACTTTAATCCCTCATTATTGCTATAATTCTTTAACTTACTCTGATCAAATTAGTATATGGTTTCTCTCCCCTGAATGGACCCTGACTGATATATACCCAAAGAATATTAAAATAATATTTTAAAAAAACCTTTGAAAGTAGGGAAAAGTAAAGATGATAAATCATCTCTTTATAGAACAGATGAGCATTGTTATGGTGTATCTGAACTAATCTGACTACTAGATGTCCAAAAAGTTTTGAGAATTTGGTCCTGATTGGAAGGTGGCATAATAATATGATGCTATATTCCAGCAATGCTCAACCTTCTTGGCTGCAGGGACTGGTATTATGGAAGACAGTTTTTCCATGGACCGGGATGGGGGGAGGTTAGGAGTTCGGGGAGTGGTTTCAGGAATCTAATGCTGCTGCTGATCTTACAGCCAGCCAGTAATGCAAGCAAAGGGGAGTGGTAGTTAATACAAATAAAGCTTCAGTCACTCACCAGCTGCTTACCTCGTGCTGTGTGGCTTGGTTCGCAATAGACCATGGATAGGTATAGGTCTCTGATCCAGGAGTTGGGGACCCCTGCTATATACTATTCTAAAAGTATGCGCAGTTTTAGAGATAAACTGTGAAAATATTTTCTTGATTTCACGGAGTTTATTTTTTTTAATTACAAGCTACAATAAAACAAACAATGAAGTAATTGTTGACTTTGAAAAGATGTTACAAAACAATGCTATATGTGAATTTATAGTTTTATGTGTGTGTGGCTTTTTAAAAATTTTTGCCATAGGGCACATGCACTTGCCAGAGCGAGACAGAGAGAGAAATAGAGAAAGAAAGTGAGAAATCACCCTGCAGGGAGACGGCCACATTGCAGTCACTTCTCCTTCATTCTCTTCTTGGAATTTTTGAGCATGCACACACATGCACCTGGTGTGATTTTCAAGCGGCCAGATCCAGGACTCGAACTGTAGTTGGCCATGTGGGAGTTCAGCACCTTATCCATTCTGCCACCTGCTTGCCCCAAATTTAAAGATTATTAATGCTAGGGTGATAATGATAGTCATCATTTATTGAGTATTTATGAAGTCCTTGGCACTTTACATGAATGTACTCAGTCCTCATAATACAGATGGATACAACTATTACTCCTACATTATAACTGAGAAAAGTAAGGCCCAGAAAGGTTAAGGAATCTGCCCAAGGCAATAACTATAATAAATTTCAAGGCCAAAATCTGAACCTAGATCTGCTTGTGAGCTGCGGATCTTAACCATTACACTCTGTTTCCAGAACAGTGCTACTGAAACAAATGGCAAGGAATCTATGAGAGCAAACAGAGGATATTTGTTTTTCTTGTTTTTCCAAAGATCCACAGAAAGAAACTCTGAGTGTCCCTAGGATATATAGCACACCCTGAGATAGTTCTGAAACAGCTACCCTTTTTCTTTTACTGAATAAGAGATGGACAAACTGGATGAATACTAGTGATCAGATCCCAGAATCAAAGTGTTAACAGTGCATCAAAAACCCAGCAGCCTTTATTCAGTGCTGAATTGAAGGCAGATGAAATATTAACAGCAGTTCTAGCAGCACAAAATGAAATATGAGATCCTGTATCAGAAATTATTAGTAACCTGTTAAAAGAAATGCTGAAAAATGGCAGTTACCAAATTAAAACTGGGAAACAGAGCCCAAATGGGAAATTTCAAAAACTTTGGAGGAAAATAAATGACAGATTGTCCTCTTGGCTCTTATTACTATGCCATCCTAAATCCTACTTGGCAAAGGATGGTGGAGGTGAAATAAGAACTGCATCACAGCCAGTGCTGGCCCTCAAATTTGTAGTCTTAAGTGTCTGTGGTGGTGTCTGGGATTGATTGGAAAAGTAGTTGGAAGTTGGTGGCATTTTAGCTTTATCTAAATTGAAGAGTCTGGAGACTCTTATTATGAAAGGCTTCTTCTCATTTGTGAATTGGCCCCTTTGCTCCACTTTTGGATGGCTGGCTTTCTCCATGCTGAGCGACATTAAATGTTCTACATGGGAAAGCTATTCTCCTTAAATGCCTTCAAATTTAAAGCATCTATCTGGATATGTTAGTGTTTATGACTCAAAATATGTAGCATCAAAAAGAAAAAGAGAAGAGGTTGTAAATACAAAATACTGGGTAGTAAATGAAGGAGATATTTTTCTATCAATAACTGTGAGCAGAGAAATTACTATAAGCAGAGTTGTTGAGGAGTTGATGCCAGAGGAGGGGGGACCGGAAATGAGCTATAGAACCATAGACTCTTAGTGCTGGCAGAGACTGTGGAGTTCATGCAGTCCTACCCTATCATTTTTCAATGAAGAGACTGAGACATGGGGAGTTAAGGGACTTGACTTGCCCAAGACACATAGCTGTTTACTGATAGTCAGGCCAAAAACATTTCCCAACTCTCAGTCCGGAACTCTGTAGTTCAGATTGCTACTGCCAGCCTCTACCGAAAATTAACACTAACCCAGCCTGTACACAGAAAATTCAACGTCTGTGGGGAGCAAGAGAAAGGATGAATTAGAGATGGAAATCAGTCTGGGGAAAGGAAAGAGGAAACGGATGGTTCTTCATTGTGACTTGTTGACCAAGCTTATGCAAGATGCTCTGTGTCAGTTTACTCTCCAGTGCCTTCCCACAAAATAAAATAATAAAAAAATAAAATAAAATAAACAAAAGAAAATAATTAGGTTGTAATCCCCCAGGGTTTATATTTATGTGTTTAGGGTTGAATAGCTTGGAGAGTTGTCCTGCAAACTAGTTATCTCCAGATGTAGATTGGTTTGTGGGTGGCACTGCTATTGGTCCTTGTCATTTATGCAAGTCTGACGTTCTCCAGCAGTGACATGTTTCAGAACCCTATTTGGGGCAATGTTCTCCATGACACACCTAAGTGGGGATCACCAGTCGATTAAAGATGTAAGACTTAGCTTCTAGAGTCAGACAATGGCACAGCAAAACTTGATACTTGGGCCAGCCATGGCACGGTGGGTAAAGTAGCTGGATCCCACATGGCCAACTTCATGATTTGACTCCTGGACCCAGTGGCTTGAGGCTTGAGAAACATGCCAAATGTGTGTGTATGTATGTGTGTGTGTGTGTGTGTGTGTGTGTGTGTGTGTGTATGTGTATGTTTGCATGTGTATGCCCAAAATGCTGACAGGAAGGAGGTTTGGATGAGAAGGAATTATGATGTGACCATGCTCCATGGGATGGGAGTGCTTTCTCCCTTTCTGTCATTCAGGGGAGTGCACACAGGGGAGCACACACTGGCAATGGCAATTTTTTTTTTTATTTTTTTAGAGAGAGAGAGTTTTTGCCATAGGGCAGGTGCGCTCACTTGAGAGATGAAGAGAGACAGATTGACAGAAAGCGAGAAATCACCACCACCACCCCCCAGGGGAGATGGCCATACTACAGTCCCTTCTCCATTCTCCTCTAGAGATCTTGGGCATACATGCACCTGACGTGAGTTTTAAACTGCCAATTCTGGGACTTGAACTGCAATCGACTGTGCAGGAGTCCAGTGATACAACCAGTATGCCACACACTGGTCCTGGCAAAATTTAAACAAAAAGAAGAACCTGACCCTCTACAAGTCTCCATGTATCTTCACATTGATGTCTGGAGACCTCCCCGAATACGTTGACATGTGTGTGCCCGTGATCTGGGGCTGACTGAGGTCAGGGATAGATTGCAGGATTGCAGTGCCAAGACTCTGATTCTATTGAGGATTCTCTCTCTCTCTCGCTCCTCTTTCTCTCCTCTTTCTCTTTTTCTCATAGAAGTAGATAAACTTTCAAAAATATTATCTTCTGTTAACCTTTGTATTCTATGAACCTCATGGAAAACTCAGGCCATTTGTGGAACTTTAATTAGGCTCAAGTTAGGTGAGATAATTTTCTTTATATGGAAATACAGAGTAGTTTCGAGTAAACCAGTAGCAAAGATTCAATAAAAATGTCTTAATAGGACCCCCTGCAGAATAGCAGTACAGGTCTTTCCGACCAGTGAAATAGTTCTCAGAATAGAGCAAACAGAAATGTGAGAATCAGACAATATGATGAAAAGTACAGATGGAATGCTTTGCATGAAAAGTGATTATATTCGAGAGCGGGCTCAGGAGTGGGTAGGAGTGGATTTGGAAAGTAGGGGATAACTGAAATGAGAGAAGATAATGCTTGACCAGGTCTCGTAAAACATTCCCTGCCACAACCACTGTTCCATGGGAAAGCTGAGCTAAGAGGCCTGAATAAACTAACCTTAAGTTCAGAGCTGCCATTATTGCGGGAGCATCAGGGAGAGCGCATCCGGGTTTGTGTTACACAGTCATCGCTGCTGGGTGTCAGCATTCATCAGCCAGATGGTCAGACCCACAATTAATCAATTAGGCCGGGACGATCAACTGGACTCCGTTTTCCCCTTTGGTAAAAAGCCCTCATCATGTGGTCAAGGCCAGTAACACTTTTATCCTGTTGCTTTTGGAGAAGCTTCTAAAAATTCCTCTTTTCTCGGCCTCCAGTTTCTGGACACTGCTAGGCTCCAAGTTGCTTTGACAACATAGATACCCAAACGCAAAGTTTTCACAAGATAGATTTTGAACATCCTCTTGTTCAAGGACGCTAACATACCCAGACAGAAATAAGCTTTTGAACGCACCATTGTAAGCAATTTCACTCAACTGATTTTTACAAAAGCCTTTGTCTTGGGTCCACTCCATTCAACAGAAAGACCCTAGAAAAGGTTCTTTCACTGGGCACATATGAAGATGATATGTTAATTGACTGATAATAATTACAATTTACCAAGTGCTCACCATATGACAGATACTGTTGTGATAAACATTAATAAACATTGATTCTGTTCTTGTAATAATTCAATAAGGGTAATAATATCATTTCCATTTTGAAGAGAAGGACACTGAGGCTAGGAAGTTCATTTGCCCAAGATTAAAGAGTTAATAAAGAAATGCTGAGATAACTTAATATTTTCTGGGATGAAAACTCAGTAAAATGTATCCTACATTTTCCTGCACATATGTATCTATGCAACAATTCGGACTATATGGTGGGTCCTTATTATTCCTCTTCAAAGAACTTTAAATAAATATTTTGCTAGTGTTTCTCAAATCTGTCCATCTTTTTCTATTTTCCATTACCGTTCTGCTCCACACCATCTGACTTGAGATTGCTTTCTTCCTTATTTCAGAGACTTCACTTCTTTCTGTTGAAGTCAAATAGAAATTCTATTTCTACCTCAGGATGCTTATCTAGGTATGGCTTCCTAAGTCTGTTTCAGATAGCAAGACTTTTCCTTGTCACTTGACCTAATAGCAATTTGTCTCCTTTGAAACAAAGCATCTATCACTGATTTTATTTTTTTTATGTTGAACCTGGTTTTTTCTTCTGACTGTTTTATTTTCCCCCTTCTCTTGCTGTATTATCGTACTGCTGTTCAGGGAGCGATGTCTGAATATGGGTGGGAAGAGTTCACATCCTGATAAAGGTCTGCACCGACCCCATTGAGTAGAAACATGACACAGTTTCACAGTTTCTCTGTGTTTCATCACTTAACTTGGGTTTCTCTTTTCTCTCAAGCTCCACCCAAGCTTGATTTAAGGAGTGCTTCTTCTCTTTAACCATTTCATGCTGGGTATAAAAATACACTATTGACCCAAATGTACACCTTTAAATATCACCTAAAATTATGCCACTTGTAGAATGTGGGACATCTCTTGAACGCCACTGCTTTGCTTTATATTGGTTTGCTACTTACTGAACTGGGAAGGCAATACCGAAATACTAGGACAGTACATAGGAAAGCCCTGTTTCCTGATTCAAGCTCAGGAGCATGTGGAAGAAAAGGCATTCCAGAAATCTTAATGAGCATCTTTTCTCCTCCAGGGCTCTCCCAGTGCCCTCTTTTTTCTGACTGTGGTACTCTATTTTGCTCTTGCTATGTTTGGCAGGCAGCTGTTTTTCCCTTGCTGCCCCTTTCTCTACACCCCTACAGTCTTCACTCCAGAGTTGACGAGGCACTTTCATTTTGACCTGGAGTATCCCTGCGTGTTGCAGAGCTGAGCCCTGCCATCTAGACTGCCTTTCTGCTTCATTTTGCTCCTGACCTAAACCCCCCTGCTATTCCAGGCCTGGCCTCTCATGACCAGAGACTGCTGACTCATCCTGGCCTGTGCCAAGCTGTGCAGTCGCTTAGTGATGTGGACAGGAGTCGAAGGACTAGAATGAGATCACTGAGCTCATTTCACTTGTTGCTTACGGTACAGTCCAGCATGAGCTGGAAATGTAGGAACCTCAGCCTCCCGAGCAGAAAGAGTAAGTAGATTAAACACACCGCATCACCAAGTCCTCAATAAGCAGTAGTTGGGTGGTGGGTGGGGGCTCGCTTTATCATGGCCGTGGCTAGGGCATTCCGCTTCACCAGGAGTTTTCCTTTGTCCTCTCTTCTTCCTCTCCTCCACAGTCGCACCCTTCCCCCCTTCCCTGAACTTCCCTTCTGAAAATGTTCGGATGGTACAGCAATGATCTGGACAGAAATGAAATTTTGCTAATAAGCAGCCTCTGCAAGAAATTCTGGAACAGTGACACTGTTGAAACTGCTTAGTTTAGTTTGTCTACTGGGAACTTACATGAACTTCCCAACAGAATTCAAGGGGATGAAAAACCTTTTTTTTGGTTCTCCTTTTCTTCTTGATTTTCTTTTTCTTTCTGTTTTGAGGGAGGTAGTTTCAGGAGACATGGCTTCATTCTGGTGTGGTGTAAAGTTTTCCGTCGGGAGACAATAATGTACATTCCTCTGGCAGGACGGGATGGGTTTTTTTTTTTTTTGTTTCTCTTGCTGTTGTTTATTTATAAGACATTTCCTCTCAGTTAGTGGAAGTTAGATCGTAAGAGGCTCCAGTGATTTTCCTTCCACCTCCCCTCCCTAATTTCTGTGCTTCAGCACTCTGGAACACTGTGAACTCGACAAACTAATCAGAGCAGGGAGCTTAACAGCCAGGCCTGGACACTCTCAAGAGACTGTGTGCTGATTCTCAGTCGTCACTCCTTGGATCAGGAACCACAGTCCTGGTGAGTGGTGAGGTTCCAGAATTTGATGTGTCAAGGATTCTATTCTTGGTATCTCTGAGGCAGGTAGGAAATAAAGGGTGTTTTTAAAAAGAAAAATACAATTTTGAAAAGAGCTGCCAAACTATCCAACAGAATGATGAAGACTTTGAGTGTGCACAGTTGAGAGCTCTGTGTGGACCATGGCAGCGCCTCCGAATATACTCAGGAGGAGCCTGCAGGCTAGGTTTCGTGCTGCTACCCATGGATGTCAGCCTTGACATCCTAGGAAGCTTTCTGTGGGAGGAGAAAGATAGGTGAGTAGTTGGGCAGGGAGGTAGTCTTTGGGGTGGTAGGAGGGGGAAGTGAAAGTAGGATGAATCGTTCATTTGGAGTTTCCTCTACCACCGTTCCGTGCACCTCTGTTCTGAGCATTGACGATAGGCTCGCAGCACTTACATATCCAGCTAAGCAGAAGGGGATATTGTGGCTGAGGAGTGAAAGAATGTTACTAATACTGTTCCTCTAAAAATCACTTTACTAAGAATGGGAGCTTTTAAATGTTAGGAAAACTTGCTCCACCTGACTTTGGAAAATATCTATCACTTCCTTTTCTTTATTCCTCTGCATTCAAGGTATGGAGAAGAAGAATGCAGTGAGAATCCTTATTTGGTTCTAGGGAAATTTATCATGACATAGAAAAACTAGATGGCAGTCCTCACAGTATTAAGCCCAAATATAGTAGTGTCCTCAATATAAAAGACTCTGAGTGAGTGCACTCTGGGAAGTTATTGAAGGAATGGAACAGGAATGGTTGCATCCAGTCTGATGGAAGATTATTAGCCAGTCAACAGACTGACTTTCATAGCCAACATGTGCCATCCATGTCCTTCTTAATAATTCACACTCTACCTGCAAGTGGAATTTCAGTTGGAATGTGTTTTTGTCCTTTACCATCAGGGCTCTCTTTAATTGCTTTTCTAGAGCTCCTTGATCTTACTGTGTTTTCTTGTCATCTTTCTAATTTCAAGAATCTGGCTTGTTCCAAAATATTAAGAGTGGAAAAAACAAAAACCCAAAAAACATGGAGACCATAAAAGCATTTGACTGTGTGGCAGCATCTGAAGTGAATTGCTCTTTGGAGAGAGGAGAGTCTTTGATGTCGCCAATATGGTTCTCATAGGCGAAAACTTCCAAGAACCACAATCCAGCCTAAGGGGCACTTACTCGAAGTTCTTAAATATTTGGAAAGAGATTCTATTTTATTGTTTTAGTTGTCCTTGCTGTTAACACATCACCAGTAGATTCCTCCTAAAACTTGGAAATACTTAAGCAATAGTTGATTTTACATTTAGCCAGATGTGTGTTGTATGTGCCTGTTGTACGTACTCTTGTCCACACTGGTACTGGTACAGTTTATTACACTGTGTTGCACTAGTGTTTAGCTTTTAGCTTTGGATTTTTTTCCCCGTACTCTGAGTGATTCAAATTCTTAACCATAGAACTCATGCCTGCTTATATACCCCATGTTCTCTACAGATACTGACCTTCGCTACAGCCTTATCGGGATTTGTCATCAGTTACCTCTAGGACAGAGTCAATCTCTTATTATAATTCTTGTAACTTGTGAGGAACATCAAAATTCTCAGTTTCATGATAGGAAGTAGTCTCAGAGTTTTATTAGAGCCAATACGCTGAAAATGTAATGATATACAATAGTAAAATCTCCCTATTTCATGTAACCCATGTTAATTATAACTATACTATTTGTATGTGTAAGTTTCCTGGGTATTTTTCATTAGTTCTTTGTCTTCTAAAGAAAGAAAGTGAAAAATGGTGTTAAAATTCTTTAAATATGATATAAAAAAATGTAACTAGTTCCTAGGTCACCATGAATAAGACTTATATAGAAGGTTGTGCCTCTCTTAGTTAATACTCAAACTGCATGGCCTCCCAGGAGAATTGTCTTAGTTTCAGGTGGGGATATCTGTTAGGATTTCATTGCAGGCAAGCTGAATCACTAATACTTTGAAAATACTTTATTATTGAAATCTATGACTGTATGCAAAATTTCATAAGCAATATTTTAAATATAGTTATTTAATTTTGTTTATTTATTAGACCAAGAGAAAGCAAAAGGGAAAGTGAGAAATCAAGCCACCAGGTCCATGACTTAAACCATAACTGGCCATGTGGAAGTCCAGTGCCTTAACCTTCACACCACCTGCTGACCCTTATCAGCAATATTTAAGCAGAAAATAAGTAAGCACAAATATCCAAGAGTATGTCCCAAGAAGTGACATTTTAAAAGTATAATTTGCCAGAGAGATTTTGATTATAGTTGCTATATATGGCCGTAGAACAATTCCATGGCTAGTTTTAAAGTATTCCAGAGGTCAGAATTCAGTTAGTATACCTCGTATGCAAAGGTAGGATGGTGATGTATTTCTTTGTGCTTAAAGGATTGTATTAATATTACCTTAGTTTTTCAATACCTGTATTATAAGCCTTCATAGTGTACTATTAATAATTCAGTTTTCTAGTGCTCACCTGGATATTTTAATTTCAGTAAATTAATGAAGAAGCATACTGTAAAATGCACATTTTCTTGCATGTGCATTTTAGATGTAAGCACTTCCTATGTGTTATATTCATTTAATTAGTTAGTCACATTATACACAAATGAAATAACAAAATAATAGAATTGTGATTGCCCTAGTAAGAAATTCTTCTTTCATACACACACACACACACACACACACACACACACACACATATATATATATATATATATATATATAAATGCTTTTTGGTATTTAATGATATTTTGTAAGAAAGGTACATATTTTAAAAACTTAAAAAGAATGAGTTGATTCCTTGTATCATATTATTAAGTATGTATGATAGCTTGTAAATGCACTTAGATTCACAATAAAACATCTATATAGTCTGTCACTGGGCTCACACATGGCCAACTGTGGTTTGAGTCCTGGACCCTGTGGCTTGAAAATCATACCAGGCACATGTGCATTTGTGCCCAAGATCCCGAGAGAAGAATGGAAGAGAAGGGATTGTATCATGATCATTTCCCCTGGTGGATGATTTCCCACTTTTCCTCTCACTTTGTCTTTCTCTCTCTTTCTCTCTCCAGCAAGCACATGCACCCTAAAGCAAAAACGTCTTTAAAAAAAATGATCAAATATTAGCCAGGCTTACTTGCCCTTGAATTCAGTCAGATAACTTGCAAACTGGCCATAAGTGAAATGTAGTTGGCATTTGACCACACTATCAGTGTTATCAACACAAAATTTTATACAAATATTTACCAATAGTGTCTGTAAAAGGAAAGGCTTGATTGGCTGATAAGTTTAGTAATTATCCTTTATCAAAAATATTTATTAGGTTATAAATCTAAAGTCAGGACCAGCAGATGGAGTAATGGTTATATCACAGAACTCCCACATGGCCAAACACGAGTCGAGACCCAGACCTCATGGCTTGAAATTCATGCCAGGCACATGTGTGTGCATGCCCAAAATTCTGAGAGAAGAATGGAAAATTGTGGCATGGCCAACCCTCTGGAGGATGATTCTTGCTTTCTTTCTCTTTCTCTGTTTCTCTGGCAAGCACCTATGCCCTATAGCAAAAATCTCTCTTAAAAAAATATCTGAATTCTATTACACACAACTTCAAAATATTAATTACTATAAGGTATAAAGTAGTTTAGAATTAAATAGGATGATATCAGATTGCTATTATCTTAAAATTGAGAATATATTTAATGAATATACTTTGTAAGAATAAAGACATATACAAATGGCCCACCCTATTCTAATTTTTCAGCTATTTATTTGTACATAGAGGAAAGTTTATTGTATTTTATGTTTGCTTATTTATCTGCCTCCCGACCAATGTCAAATTGCTTTAGTTTGAGTAGAGGATCAATGAATAGGTGATCAATGAATGGATGAATAGATATATAACTTTTGATGCTTTGATGGAAAATACATCTTGCTTATCATAATGGAAGAAACAGGTCCAGAAAAAAAAATCAATAAACTGTTCTATATCTGAGCCACTTTAACACCTATGTTAGATCTTGCAACTAACTGATAGCATCCTTCCAGACATTTACTGAGGTAGTTTCTCTAATTCCCACAGTGCTTGGGTACTTTCTGATGGGACAAGAGGGTCTTGAATTTGCACAGTTTCATGCCTTATTCAGGACTTGAGAAGGTGACCAAATACCCAGTTGGTCAGCTCATGCAGTTAAAAGTACCAGATTTGCCTACCAGTGTCATGTTAACCAAAGGCCTCTCCAGCTTGTGAATGCTTGCATAATCGATCAGAGGTTCTTCCTTTCTGCAAACCCAACATCTCAGGAGCTCAGGCTGGTATAGATACAGAGCGGCATGAAGATTGTCTATGAATACCCTGTAAACTAGAACGGAGGGGCGGGACGGCCAGACAGCACACTAAAGAACAGGGGCAAGAGGACAAGCAACCGAGTCATTTGCACTGTCTTTAACAAGCACTAATTAAATGCCCTGTTTGAGTTAACTAATAGCTGAAAACAACCAAGTGCAGTTTTTCTCATACATGAGTAGAAAATTGGTAGAATCACTTGGTGCTGCTTCAGTCCTTAAACTGCAGCACACATAGCATCTTCAGAAGAAAAGAGCATCAAGTTGAGACTATCTCTAAAATGACATTTGCTAATCCCCAGTCCAGCACCATCAGTGGTACCCTGCTGACATGAGTCACATCCAGAGAATAACTGCATATACTGCAAACTGACCCTAATAAACAATAATTAAAAGTAACCAAAATAGTATTTAATGGGCTCGAATTATTGTCTCTTATCAAAGGTCAATCAATTTAACAATCTCCAAACTATATCTAATTCTGTTACCTGAACCAAATTTTTTCTAGAACTTCTAGTATAGAAAAATGACACGTTCGTTTTTTTTCCATCTATTTTTATTTTCACAACCTACTCTCTAGTAAGCTGTATTCTTGGATGTAAGCAGCCAGAGGGAGAAAGAGAAGTGATTCATGTAATGGATAATTAACCCTTGGACAATGGAAAGTTAACTCTCCATAGACATGCCAAAAACGGAAACGTTTGTTGTTGAATTTGTTTTTCTTTGGGTGTTAATATGTGGGGGACATCTTCATTAACACAAAATTGGCAGCAAACAACCTGTTCATCCTCAAGCTATAAATGCCACACTCACCTTGCAGTTCATTCTGGCAAGATTTGTATGATGACCTCTTGGTTAGTCATGTACAAACCACTCTCAGGGGAAAAATTGTATAAGTGCCTAATCTAGTTTTGAAAAATGAAAGAAAAGGACCTGGTTTATTTAAACAAATAAATAAAAACAAAAAACACTTGTATGGGAAGACATAAATTGTAATAAAAAGTATTAACACCTTGCACTTCCTGTTAATTGCCTTTCTAGTCAAGAGAAAGCAAAATAGTGTAACAACATTAGTGATACATCATGAACAGAGTGCAAATAATTGTCTCCACCTGTCAATAGTGAATTAAAAAGAGTAGCAAACATTTAACTACCCACGAAACTTTAATTTAAGCTCCTAATTTTTCTGGAACTCATGTACTTCATTTTTCTAATGGGAATATGCCTATTTGACTTCATAGTGTTGTTAGGATAAAATTGCATCTACTAAACATAGATTTATCATTAATTCATTCACTCATTTATTTATTAATTCAAGACATTTTTGAAGCCCTATTATGTGTCAGTTGCTACTTTAGAAGCTTAAGATTGATTCCTTTATTAAAGAATATTTATTCCAGGGACTGGAGATATTGCAGTAAATAAAACAAACTGTTCTCATAGTACTTACTTTCTAGGGAGGAGAGACAAAATGATAAACAAATACATATGTAAATATATAGCATGCTACAAAAATGGTAAGTGCTGTGGAGAAAAGAGGAGAGAGAGACAGTAAGGGACAAAGGTGCAATTTCAAATTGGGTGAAAAGGCAAAGCTTCATTGAAGGGATATTTGAGAAAAGAACTTTGGTGAAGGTGAAAAAGCAAGTTTTGTAGATATCTAGGTAAGTGTATTTGGGGGAGTAGGATAGTCAAGTACAAAGGCCTGAAACAAACATGCATTTGGCAAGTTTGAGGGAAAACGAGGAAGTCTGTGACAGGGTCCGTGTGGGCAAGGAGAAGACTGATGGGAGACGAGGTAAGCGGCCCTGATCACATGCTATCGTAAAGGTGTTGATTTTGTCATGACGATACAAAGATGAATAAGACATGACCTCAGATTGCTCACTAGAGAAGAGACAGATAGGGAAACAAGTTAAGAAAACACCAGATGCTAAGTATCATAACTAAAGGATGTTCAAGGAACCCTGGAGGCACAAAACAGTGAGTGATGAGCTGAATGTGCCTTGCAGTGAAGAGTCAGAGAAAGCTTCGTGGAAGAGCTAATAAATCCATGCTGGGCCTTGGGTTTTCCCAGATGATCAGACAAAGGAAGAGCATTCAGTAAGAGGACCAGAAGGGGCAAAGGCACTTAGAGAGGAAATGGCATGGCAGAGTTCGGAACAGTAACACTAACGTTTAGTAGGGGAGTAGGGAGAAATGATGCTGTAGATGTAGGCAGGGAACAATCATGTTGGGCTTTGATTGCCATGCAAAGAAGTTTTAACTTCATCTTGTGGCATTTGGGGAGCCATTGAAAGGTTTTAAGTAGAGAAGGTTAATGATCAAATTGTGTTATAGAAGATCACCCTGGCAGCAGCGTAGAGGATAGATTGCAGGAATGGGAGAATAGAAGCAAGAAAATGAGTTAGGAGACAACTGAAATTGTTTAGACAGGAAACAATGGAGCCCTGAAGTAGGACAGTAACTGTGGGAATAGATAGAGAGGAGACATACTTAAGAGATAAGAGGCAAAACCGGACACAATTTAATAACCTTCGGGCTGGGCATCGAGAGAAAAAATTTTGGATTGCTCCCAGGTTTCTGCCTTATACAACTAAGCAAGAAAAGCAATGAGGAGGAGGAGCAAGGTTTGCAGGTTAGGGGGAGATGATAAATTGGCTTAGAATGTGTTTAACTTTGGAATGTTGAGGGAACACCTAGACCACTGTCAGGTCGGTAGTTAGATTTAGTTAGAAATGCTGGCAATAGGTCAGGACAGAAATATGTAAGTTTATAAGGCAGTCATCTGAACCATCAACATCCCGGTAGTAGTTAAAATTATAGAATGACCTTTTTTCAAGAAAAATACATTGAAAGAAGGCAAAAGGGAACAGATCCTTGGAATATAGCACACTTAGGGAACAGAGAAAGGAGGAGGAGCCGGCACAGAAGACCAAATAAATGTGCCAGTCACTGTGCTAGGTGGTGGGAAAACCAAGATGACTGACACCTCATCTGGCTCCAGATGTATCCACAGTTTGTGCAAATACAAGCACTTATTATGTATGATTACCACTAAGCACAGGACAATGCTAACAGCGGAATGCCCAAACATAACCAGGAAAGTTGTGCAGAATATTTAATTACCATCAAGAGAGACTATTATGAAGGCAGAATCCTGGAAAGTTTGCTGCATGCATTTTTGCTATACAGTTCATTTTTATTTTTCTAATGCTTGTATGCGTATGTTCCAGTGTTAGCATGGGTTCAAACTATTGGCAAAACAAGCCAGGTGTAAATTATGGTAGAATTGAAATCGATAGCGCTTTGAAGCACTGGAGTGCCCAGTTCACATCAGGGCGTGCGTCTGTGTTCACTGAAACATGGCTATCAAGTGCACCCCGAGTCATTAGATGTGTTATCCAGTGAATAACAGCATAATGATATTTTAGCAGAGCAGCCTTATGATAAATTCTGCTTTAGTGAAACTCCATATACAGAGCAATTTCTCCTGGCCGTGTACATTGCATGGCAAAGAAAGGATATCCTGCTGCGTATCAGAAGGCTGTAATTTCATTTAGGGGTTCTATTGACATCGTAAACTGCAAGAGCAGAGCTCAAGTGGCTATTTAAGTCATAGGAACTTCAAGCTAAAATTACTGCCTAGTCCTAATCGCCACCTCCAGGGGACTCCTGCCTATACATATATGCTTTATGTTTCTATCTTTGTGTCTATAAATACTCAGTCACTCCAGGGGCTTAGGTGATAAGCTGTCCTAAAATATGACAGCTATCTGTCACCTTTGCAGAGGGTACAGTTTTAACAGCTAAAAGTGGTTATATTATTCCTTGAAGGTCAAATAATAATAAAAGGGGCCAGGACCCCTGACTAAGTTCACAGTACCTGTGTTCCTGTTTTTCTGCTTTAAGACATTTTCTACTCAATTAAGGTCAGGATCTTCCTGACTAGGGGAGAGACATTTAGAATTACGTATATAGCAAGTCCTTGCCCCATTCTTTCTCCTCTTTGCCTTCATCCATGCTCACTTGTGAAAATAATAGTCCTATAGTGTGGTTAAGGTACAGGTTATGTAGTGCTCTATGAAAGTGATTCCCTGGATTCTAATAGGGACATTTTATCTTGTGATATGCACAGACCGAAAATAGGAAGCCATGATATTTGAGTTGAGTACTTATAGTCTAAGGAAAATTCATTTATATAAAATTATGAAGTGTGAAAATAGTATTTATTAGATGATACTTTGGAATTGACCTGAGGAGACCAATAAGGAAAGACTCAAATTCATGTATGTTTCTTTTTTTTGTTTTAAATGAAAATGTCTTGTTCATGCCCCACATGAACAACTTGGTTGAAAGTGGATGCTACAAAGTTGGACACTGCGATAAGGTTTAATTAACCTTCTTCAGTCATTATGCTGTTGATATTTTAGTCACTAACTCACTCTCTTTCCTGGGCTTGGGATTCATCTGTCTGCATGCTGTTATAGTAAGAGATTTCCAGAGAATTTTTATGATTTAGAAAATCACAATAATGATAGGATTTATGACTCTTTACAAAGTAACTGTAATTTACCCATCTTTTGACCTTATGTCACTCTGCATAGAAATGGAGGCATTGAACAGTAGAGAGCCACACTTAGTGGGATGACTGAGACTAAAACCCGTTTCTCACATTAGCTTGTCCTTTGTTCCAAAGCTTCATTATTATTATTATTATTATTATT
Organism: Tupaia tana; assembly: GCA_026018925.1. Taxonomy (NCBI): domain Eukaryota; kingdom Metazoa; phylum Chordata; class Mammalia; order Scandentia; family Tupaiidae; genus Tupaia; species Tupaia tana. Next base: position 17,231,978 of record JAKSZU010000020.1, on the reverse strand, counting down.
ATTATTATTAATTATTTTGCTATGGGATGTATGTGCTCACCAGAGGGAGACAGAGAGGGAAAGTGAGAAATCACCCTTCAGGGAAGATGGCCACACCACAGTCTCTTCTCCATCCTCCTCTTGGGATTTGGGGCATGCATGTGCACATGCCTATCACCGGGCTGTACAGTTAGCCATGTGGGATTCAGCACCTTAACCTCCATGCCACCTGCTGACCCCTTCATAGTATGTTTTTATTAGCTTTATAGTACAATTAAAAATTAAAATCTGTAAAAACCAAATCTGTCTCACCTGTTACCTCAATACTTTCATCCTGTGCCTAAACAACATAATATGACACTATGACATTTCTGAGTAGGCATCCTTTTCTGGTAAGACTTATCTTCAAATCATTTCTACCCATAGTGAGATTTTTTAAAAAAAATACATGTTATGTAGACGTAAGTAAGCTCCTAGATAAGGTGGTCAACTGCCCTATTATTCTGAATGCAGGCAGTTTAGCAGCATGACTATGATTGAGAGTGTATGTAGACTTCCCAGGTTCTACGTCTTCTAAACTGTTATGACCTTTGAAAAACTATTTAATTCTTAGTGCCTCAGCTTCTTAATATGTAAAGATTGAGGAAAAGGAGGATGGTAAATTTATTTATGAAAATAAATAAATTTATTTTCATCATAAAGTTACATGGGGAGAAGATGATCTACTAATAGTAAATATGTTAAACTAATACCTGGCATATAGTAAGCACTCAATAAACACTAGCTATTATCATCATCACCATTATTATTCTCCTCATTACTTATTCCTATGCTATAAGATTATGGTTAATACCTGTTGGAAAAAAATTTAAAAACCACGCAGACACAAATATACATGTACACACACACACCCTACCTAGAAAAGCTTGCTTGCCTCAGCTGGGCCTAAGCTTCACCTACATGTTAATCTCAGTATTACCCTAAGCAGAAAATGTGCTTGGGATGAAAAAGTTTAACAAATTACAGTGAAGTTGGTGTGTACAAGAAATAGTGAAATTAGAAATGAGATTCATGTTTTTAAATATTCGAATATGAACTTGGGGTACAGATGGAATCCAGAATTTATTCTTTGTAGATGATGAGAACAATGGCTGTTATACAGTTAGAATACAATAAGGATTTGCTGAATAATTGAAACATTTTACAGAGGCAAGAAAAGTAATAAAGACAATGTTTTAGAAATTAACCTTGCTATAGAGTGCAAGGTAGATTAAGATGGTTGAGACTAGTCAAAATTGCTAACTGAGAGGCAATTGAAGTAATTCAGGTGTAGCGCAGTCAAGACTCAAACATAGTCATGACTGGAGATAAAAAAAAAAAGGATAGTTCAAAAGACATTAACAGAGCTGGGCAGTGGCACAGAAGTGGTGCAGGTAGACCCACATGGGAAAGGTTCTAGGTTTGCATCTCAGTACCTCCCTGAGCATGTGTACACATACCTGTTGTCTAGGCCGGCTGGAAGTAATGGTGGATCATGGCATAAAGACTCTGCTGTGGGTGCCTGTATCTCTCTCTTTCTGCCTGTATCTCTTTCTCTGTTCCCTTCTCACTGCCTGCCTTTCTTTCTCAAAGAAATAAACAAATAAACTTTTAAAAAATTTAACACTTTATATGTCTCTTTCACACCAACCCTAATTCTAGTCCTATTAACTTTAACTGTAACTGTAAAATAAATCCTACATGCCCTATCCCCCTTGCCTTTTGATTTTTATTCCATTAATCTTTATGGGGCAAGGCCATGTTGGTGAGTTAGCCCTCATTTTGCCCAAGCTTCCAACTAATAAGGGCTTTGTTAATTCATCTTCTTGAACACCAAATTAATGCACTCTCAAAGTTTGACAGTTCAGAACATAAACTCAGGAGGCACCTATGTCTGCCATTTTAAGTTCCTGACAGGCAAGACTATAGGAGATCTCACATAATCATAGAGTGTTGGTCCACACAGGGAGGTTCTGGAGGAGTATTCATTCTAGGTTCCTTACTTAAATATACCCTTACACTAAGTATAGCTTAGACTGACTCCTGAACTAGTGATATAACTCTTCTAAATTTTCCTTTTCCTCTTCTTTCCACAGTTCAACCAGGTAAGCACTGAAAATAAACCTTAGGAGAGGGTAGATTTCTAGTTGGAGTTTCAGAATCATCCCAACCACTATCCTTCCCCCCCGAGACAGTTCCAAGGAGTCCAAGTACATCCTGATACTTGGTTGTAAGAAACTGTCCAGCTTGCTTTTGCTATGTGCTTAGCTCACCTGTCACTATCTACCATGCATTTGATTGATCTTTCTTCCATTTTCACCTTGTTTGAAGGGTAATAATTTGGGTAACACATCACTTTTATATTCCATTTTCTGTTGACTGATAATTGTCTGTACACATTGTTATATTCCTCTCTTAAGGCAAGTATCCTTCTCATTTTATATTATGGTTATTTAAGTGAGTGCCTTTCAATGCCCTGTCTATTCAGAACTCCTGCTGGATAGCCCCATGCCTTACTTTTGTCTTTTTCTTCTTGGTTCAGCAAAATGTATGCATGCCCCACCAGAGACCACTAGTGTGCATTTGTGGATGGTCCTGATTTTATGGATTTTGAACAGGGGTAACAACCCCTTGTAAGTTTTCCATCCTGAATTTTGTATTTCTATTGTGGAAATTACCTTTGAAATGCCAAAACTCTCATGCCTTTCCAGACATTCAATCCCAGGTACATACTAGACCTAATTTTGCCCAGCAACTGGGATAGAGAACATAAAATTGATGGCTCCACTTGTCAGACCTGTCTGTCTGCATGGTGCAGAGTGGCACCATTTAGAGAAAGGGTGTTTGGAAAATTAAACAAGGACTGTGTGAATAGGAGACCTACCGGCCTGTGATGGAATGACAGGTTTCTGCCCACAAACTGGGGTTAAGACCTGCATATTGATGCTTCTTTTCACCCATTTGTGAATAATGGGTCTCACCCCATTAGTAGGTGCATGTGTTACACCACTGGCAGCTGTTATGCATTCTCTGTAGGTCTGTGTTGGGAGCTGGAGATATACATAAATATGTACTTGCTGACAGATCTCTGTATTTATCTGCCTGTCAGTAGGAGCAGACAGGGCACAGCACTTTGATGGGCAAGAACTACAGGTCGAAGCTGTGCTCTTGCTGCTGCTGCTGCTGCTATGATTGTTGTGGCTTTTTTCATTTGAGTCCTAGAGGATGCTAGGGGCAGCTTGTTAGTAGGTGTTCCCCACCTACCTGGGAGGCTAGCTCTGGTCACTGACATAATTAAAGACCTCACCAGTGTTGACTGCCAATGTTACTGTGGCCAGTGGAGATGGACTCTCAAAACCACGCTCACTCACCATCTGCATGTAATCTTTCAAATGTGCCTAGACAGTCCATGCAACTCCATCTCCAGACACTGTCTCTTACGCTGCTCAGATGCTGTCTGCCCCTCGTGGGTTCTGCCCTGTCAGGTATATTTCCTGTTGTAGAGTATACCTCTCAGCTTCTTCCTCACCTAAGAGACACCTTCTCTCCCACTAGGAAAAAAAATTATTGTCTTTCAAACTTCCAAGGGAAATAAAAGTATTAAACTAAATGCTTATTTTAGCAACTGTCATAACTTTACAGCTATATACATCATTAACCATGGCCTTCATCATCTTAATATACAAATATGCCTTATGAGGAAAAAGATGATTTTGTGCCCCAAAGTGAACATATACTAGTGATGGTAAACTGAATTTAAGATTATATTTTATAACAGAGCAAAACAAGCAAAGCAGACTTATGTTTTTAATCTAGGCCCATTTTACTGGTTTAATTTGATAGTGGGAATTAATTGTGCAATTTTTAATACAACTAGAATACAGCTATAATTAACAGGCATTCTTTGCAGTCATCGCCCCTCCCTCTCATGCTCATAAGAGGGCATGGACTGTTTCTCCTCCTCAAAATTCAATTTTTCTCAAAATTGTATAATTATTGCAAAAGAAGTGACAGGAATATTTTTATTTCTTGGTTAGTTTGCTTTGTGTCCATTTATTAGAAATGTAACTGAAAGATACTCGGAAGTGAGCTCATGCTAGACAGTATTCCTGATTGTGCTTTTCTGCAAGGTAAGTAGGAGAACAGAAGAGTTTTGTCTCAGACTGAATTTGTTGGAAACTGACTTATCTGAGAGATGAAATAATGTGAAAGGGCATATTTCGACCTGTCAAAAGGTTTTAGACACGTTTTACTGAGCAGGAGAGAAACTGGGCTCAAATATGGTGATTTCTTTTCCTGTTTATTTTTGTTTGGTTTGCCTTTTGATTATTGTTATTATTAATATCTCTGGGATGCAGAAAGGAAAGACTGATTTTTCTGACCATCCCCTTCAGTAAAGGAGCAATTAGTAATCCGATCAGCCAGACTGATAAAGAACGAAATAAAAGTGGGGAAAAAAAAAGAGGCTGTGGTGAAACCCAACACTCTGTGAGTCAGTCCACATGGGAAGGTACTGAATTGGCTTCCAGAGATTCTCCTGAGTCCACTGGGCACACATGTGCCCATCCTCTGGGACTGGCTGGGGCTAGAGGTGGATCATGGCATCAAGACCCGGTTAGAAGTGCTGTTTCTCTGTCTTTCTGTTTGTCTCTCTTAGTCATGGAAGAAATAAATATGTTTTAAAAGTGAAAAAAAGAAACCCTCTGTACAATTAAAGTATATTAATTAAATATATGTTTTAAAAGAAAAAATAAGTTATGGATTGATGCTTGGAAGTTACAGGCTGATGCTTCTGTAGAAATGAGCTAGTTAAGAACTCTCTTTGGGGGAAGGCAGATGATATGGTGGTTAAGGTTCTGGACTCTCACATGGCCAACTATGGTTCTGGTTCTGGTTTTCTTACTTCTCTCTCTCTTTCTTTCTCTCTATCGCTGTGTGTGTGTGTGTGTGTGTGTGTGTGTGTGTGTGTCTGTGTGTGTCTCAGGCGAGCACATATGTCCTATAGCAAGTTTAAAACTAATAATTATAAATAAAATTAAATAATTCCTTTTTTAAAAGAAAGGAACCCTCTTTTTTTTTTTTTTTTTTTTTAGGTTTTTGCCAGGGGTAACTCATTAGAGAGAGACAGTAAGAGAAAAAGTGAGAAATAACAATAACACCCCCCCACCTCTCACCCCCACCCCCTGTGGGATGATCGTCCCTTCTCCTTTGTTCTCCTGAGATCCTGGGCATACACATATGCACATGCATCCCCCACCCATGATTTTCAACCCGTCATGTCCAGGACTCGAACCGTGGTCTGCCATGAGGGAGCCCAGTGCCTTAACCACCAAGCCACCTCCTGACCCCAGTTCTTGGCCTTTTTTGATATTGCTGAAAGCCCTAAAACTCAGTGAATGTATCTAAAGTTATTCTAAAGAAACATGAGGCCATGGTTTGCTTTAAGAGTCTGCACCTGCTTAAGAGGTATAACAGAGACACTGAACTTGGATGATTAATTAAGAATGAAGAATGTTCAGTTGCTGTGATGGAGATTTCTCTAGGACAGTGTTCCCAATTTCTCGGTCTACCCAGACCCAAAAAATCAGAAACTTCCATGGCAAGGCCTTGGTATTTGGATCTCAAATAAGAAAACTAGGCAATTGTTACGATCAGGGAAGTTTGGTTAATACTACTTGGAGCAATTTTTTAGAACTCGAAGAAGAGATTGATGTATTAATTTCATTCATATAAAAGTAATGCAGGGGCCAGCAGGTGGCATGATAGTTAAGGCAGTGGAATCCCACATGGGTGACCACAGTTCAAGTCCTGGACCCACTGGCTTGAAAATCACTCTAGGTACATGTGCATGCGTACATGTCTACAATCCTGAGAGGAAAGTGAAGAAGGGACTGCTGTGTGGCCTCTTCCTGGGGAGATGGGATGGGGGGAGTGATTTCTCACTTTCCCTCTCTGTCTCTCTCCAGTGAGAGCACATGCCTTATGACAAAAACATTAAAAAAAAAGGTAATCTTACAGATTCATTTCTCCCTATGTTCTTTCTGAGAGTAATGCAGAGGTATTTCACATGAGTAAAAGAATAGTCTTTTTCTAGATCTGTGCTTTTTGTTTTGATTTTTAAAAGCTTCTTATATTTCTCATGATCCATTCGTATTAGTGACCTTAAGACCGTGTATTCCCCTTTAAACCTCTTACCCTTTGCCTAATAAATGCTGATCACATAAAATATAAATCACTACATTAGGAGTTTGGAACTTGAGTTCTAAGTCTGACTGGAACTCAGAGCGGTGTGACGTTATACTAACATGTACCTTATTGTCACTTCAGTTTTTACTTTTGAGCAATGATGAGGTTATACAAAATGTTATTTGTATATCATACCAATTCTACATTATTACAAACATTAAATATTTCCTGTATCCATGCTTGGGGAGCATAACCATATATGATGATTTTTGTGCTTGATGGGGTGTGTATTCAGATTTAGTTATGTCCATTCAGAGACTGTTCCCTATTTCCAAAACTAGTCTGAGTCACAATTTATTCTAAGGTAATCAACTCTTTGGGAAATTTACTTTCTGTTCTGTTAATACCATCTTCCAGGAGAATTATTGACAAGGGTTTATCACATGATGAATAATTATTTATGAAAAGAGTAAGAGAATGAATATGTGAATGAATGAATGATCTTGTGCCTGTTCTAGGTATTAACATTTTCAAGTCCACGAAGGCAAGGAGAATTATACTCCTTAGCTAAATGTGGAGGAATGTCAACAAAAATCATTTTTAAAATACTCAAAAATGGTCATGGTTTGGTGTTGCTGTAAAGCTAGATGGCACATACTTGGCTGGGTAGTACAGAAAAAAATAAGAGAGAGAGTGCTGCTCCAGAGGGTCAAAGGTGAGGAAGATAAGTGTGGTGGTGGGGGTTTCGTTTCCTAAACTCCCTTGTCAGCTCAGCATGTCTTCAGTGTAAATACACATGTGACAGTGGCCTCTGCACTCATTCACACTTCAGGGAAGCCCGTGGTTTCCTTTCCTCCCTCCATTTTAGCAGTGGGCAGCCTGCAACCTTTTGATCAAGCTGACTTTGTACGTTACATGACTGAACTCAGCTATGCCAAACATCCTTGAGGAAGTTGACATTTGTGTACTTTGAAAGAAAAAAAAAAAGAAAAGTGAATCCCAACTGCTTCCTCCTGCCCTTTTGATTAAGAGAACGGTAAGTCAGCAGGAGAGGTGCTGCTTTTAACAAGCAGGGGTGTGCAGCAACTGATTGGTATCTTTCTTTGAAAAAAAGTAGACAAGATTGATGTTAAACAACACTAATCAGAGTTGATTACAGGGACTGAATGAATTCATTGATGGGAAAGAGCCATGGTTCCAGAGACAACAAAAGAGATTAGATAATAGTCAGGGGAATAGTATTTGGAATAGTTCTGCTCATCTCTGACAACCAGGAATCAGTGTGCCCCAGCTCTTACACCGCTCCTTGAAATAGGCATGTATGTACAATGAATGCCGTTCTCTGCTGGGAACATTCTCCCTGAGCCTTGTAGGGCTAGTTCTTTCTCTCTAGTCAGTCTTCGGCTTTCCCTGATGGCCTTATCTAAAGCCGTACTTCCATCACAACCCTGATGGGCCTAAGTCCTCACTTCCAGGCATTCTCAAGCATCACCCTATCTCTACCTGGAACCACCTGAAATTCCTAAATGGATTTACACTCTGTTTATTGCTGTTCTTCCCCATCCCTATCGCCCCAACCTCCCTACTCCCCTTATTTGTATCTGAAATCCTTTTCATCCTCTCTAATCTTTGCCTGATCAGCTCCTTCTGTCTTTAGCTAAGACCCATCTCTTCACAACTTGTTGAGCCTCCTCTTTGAAAGTCGAGGTTCTGTGGCCAGCCAGTGGCACAGTGGTAATACAACACTCTTCAATGCTGGATTTCAATAGGAAGGTCCCAGGTTTGCATAAGAGGCCTCTCTGTATACACTGGGCACGTGGGTGCCTGTGATCCTGGCTAGCTGAAGCTGGGGGTGAATCACAGCATGAAGATTCTGTTAGAAGCGCCCCACTTGTTTGTAAGAAATGAACAAACTTTTTTAAAAAGGCAAGGCCCCACACCTCTTTTCTCCCTCAGCTATTTATGCGCAACTCAATTATAGCAGCTTATCACCCCTTGCTATAATTTGTTTGATATTTGCTTTCCTTTCTCCCCACTAGACTGAAATATTTGAGTATAAAGACTAGATCTTTTATCACTAATGTTAGAAAAATATGCAGAACATATTGGGTATTAAGTTAATACAGATAATGAATGAATGAATGAATGAATGAATGAACTGATACGCTCTACCTACCTCTATGTTTTAAAATAATTTCCTAAAATAAGTAGCAGAACTGGGAAGAAGAAATCCTTACACAGAATGAATAACTCACTATTTACCTGCTTACCAAAAAGAAGAAATGAGACAAAGGAAATGAGAATAAAATTTAGGAACTTAGACCCCTGCTCTTTTCTGTAACTTGTAGATCGTTCCAGACAGCACTGATTTTAAGTATGAGGAAACAGTTTATTGCACTGTTGTTCTAATTTCTGACAGGTGACTAGATATGCTGCTTATTTTATAAAAAGTAAGCTGCCTCTGTTAAGTTGATTATTAATTGTGATGCACTGTTTATATAGGCCTTCCCTTTCAGAACCCCCAAGTATTCACCATACATCATTAGCCTCATGCTGTATTCTGCTTTGTTAATAATTATCTGCATACTGAATATATCACCTGAGCACTTTAGAAGCTTGATAAGCATTGTCTAATTAATGAATATATTACACTTATTGTTTTTAATAATCTCATATATTTAAACTCAAGAAATATGTTGTCATTTTATGTAGGAACAAATAGACATCCAGGTCTTCATTCAACATACAGAAATAGAAGTAGGACATATAGGAATTACTGTAGGCTTTTAAAGGGGATTCATTCCAACTAATTGGAACATTTTAATGCTATCTTATATTTTACTGGTAACTCCGTTGAGCTTATAAAAGAGTAGTTGTTTAATAACATTATAGGAATGACACAAAGCTAGAGAGGGAAGAACTCAAACCATTTTATGAGCCAAAGATACAAATACTGTTTTATCACATTTGCCTTTGGCTGCACTAGTGACTAAAAGTTGGGGGATGTTAATAGAGCTCAGGAACAATTTTATCATTGCTATGCCACTTTTATATGAACTTATTTTTGAATTAGTTTCAAATATATTTATTTAGTTCCAATAGGCAACATATTTGCATGGTTCAAGTCAAAACTATGTAAAAGAAAAAAGTCTCCATACAGAAGCTTCCTCTCATTCTTCCCACTCTCCTCTCTTTCATGCCATTGGTAAGCTCTTTTACTAATTAACTTGTTATCTTCCAATGACTTTTTATGCAAAAAAGCAAATTTATATTCCTGCCCCTCCCCCACACTTACTCCACTTTAGACACTGTTCTCAATCTTGCATTTTTCAATGATTTTCCCCATCCTGCATTCCTCTGGGCGACCTTTCCATTTCAGTACAGAGAGAACTGCCTTAATCTGTTTTCAGCTGCACAGAGTTCCAGTATGTAAATGTGTCATAGTTTATTGTACCAGTCCCCACTTATAAACAATGCTTGTTATTTCAAATAATACTCTAGTGACAAACTTGTAAATAAATAATTTCATAGATGTGCAGGTTTATCTGTAGAATAAACTCTCAGAAGTAAAATTATTGGTCAAAGAGTTACTCGCATCTTACATTTTGAGATATTTTGCTAAATTGATCTCAAGAGGGGTTGGATCACTTAGCCCCATTAGCAATAAATAAAAGTACCTTTTTTTAACCCCAGCTCAACAAAATAATGTTTTATAGATGTGAGCAATTTTACTAATTGTATTGGTAAAAGATAGTATCCTAGTGTAGTTTTATTTTGCATTTTTCTATTATAAATGATGCTCAATATCTTTTGATATTTTAATGTTATTAGTGTTTATTTTTCTGCAAAGTTTCTTTGTCTCCTTGCCTTTTCTTCCTATTGGGTTGTTGGTCTTCTTTTTATTTGATTTCTTGCAATTTTATACATTAATAGAATAACTCTTTTATCTGTATGAGCTGCAAATTTCTTTCTATTTTAGATTTTTTTAAAATTACTTGACTTATGGATTGTTTTTTGCCATGAAGAAGTTTGTTTTTAATATAATCAAATATACCAATCTTTTCTATTTGGTTTCTAGATATTGAGTCACAGGTAGTCATAATAAATCCCCATGCCAAAATTACAAACTAATTAACCAGTATTTTCTTTTAGCATTTTTGTAGTATTGATTTTTACATTAAAAAATATAGTGGATAAAATTTTCAATTCAGAGATATTTTCAAGGTAAAAGAGAATCTGAGGAAAGAATAACTATGGTTCTTAGAGCTTGATGAACTCTCCTTTCATTTACATAGTCTACTAAATCTCATTCTTATCTACCAGTAGAGTGCAATACAATGACAATGAAAAACAACAACCAGGATTTGTAAAGTAATCTTTTTTTTAGAGAGAGAGATTTATGCTACAGAGCATGTGTGTTCTCCAGAGAGATAGAGGGAGAGAGAGGAGAGAGAGAGAGACAGAAAGCGAGAAATCACTCCCTGTGGGGATGGCCACACCACAATCCCTTCTCCTCCATTCTCCTCTCAGGATTTTGAGCACGCACACACACACACCTGGAGTGAGTTTTAAGCTGCCAGGTCCAGGACCCGAACCACAATAAACTACATGGGAGTCCAGCAATGTAACCATTACACCATCTGTTGGTCTCCTAAAGTAAAATTAAGGACAACTATGTTCAGCCCACTTAGGTGTTCATCTTTCCTCTTGCTATGTTGTTGTTTGTTTTGTTGTCAATGTTTCTTATGTTTGTTAGTAAGAAGGCCTTGTACTAGCAGAAAAGCCATAAACTAAGAACATTATTTATTGGCCTAATTTCTAATCCTCTATGCAGTTGGGCACTAACATCTCACTGACCGGAAATGCAGACTGGTGTCAAATAGTGTACAGAACATAGCCCTTGGGTTTAGAAGCCTTTAATTCATCTGCTGTGCTCCAGAGCGTCTCTCTTTTCCATGATTCCTGTCTGTTTGAGATGGAGAGAATTAGATCATTTTTTCAGTAACAGTAAGAAAATAATAGATACTTTTTTTTTTTTTTTTTTTTTTTTTTTTTTTTTTGCTATAGGGCGTGTGCGCTCGCCAGACAGACAGAGATAGAAAGCGAGAAATCACTCCCCAGGGGGATGGCCATGCTGCCATCCCTTCTCCTCCATTCTCCTCTCGGGATCTTGGGCACACACGCACACACGCCTGGCGTGAATTTTAAGCCACTGGGTCTGGGACTTGAACAGCAGTCGACTATGTGGGAGTCCAGCGACATAGCCATTACGCTAAAGTACTTCAAGTTCTATAGAAAATGTGTCCATGAAGTAACTATCTAATGATATTTTCAAATGATACAGTATATGTGTTTTTTGAGGGTGCTTTATACAACAATTTTTCCCCACATCCCAGTTAATATTTGTTTAATCCTCCTTTATATTTTTACTTCATTTCCAAAAGCATTATTTCAGCAAGAATCTGTTCTAGGTGGTGAGGCTACATCAGTGAGCAAAAACAGATACATAAAAATAATTCACGTTTGTAGTTAGCTAGCATTCAGAGAGGAGGGGCAGAAAATAAACAAATATACACATGAAGTATATCAGAGGTCAGTAAGTGCAGTAGAGAACAATAAAGGGAGCAAGGTAGGAAATGCTGGGACAGGGTGTTTTTATGAGGACTAGAATGAAAGAATCCTAAACATTTAAACATGAACCTCCTTATGTAAGGAAATCTTGGAGTTCCACATACACAGTAATAACTTTCTATACCATCATCGAGAGAACCAAAACTAGACGGATACAAGTAATCAGCCATTTATGGACATGTTGGCCTTACGTTGGCAATAAGTCAGTGGGACCTTATTGCCAACTTTTCTGCAGACATTTCACATGTGCTCAGGATACTCACCTCTTTCATCTCAGCCAGTCTCACCATCAGATTTTTGCAACTATCTAGATTTTTTTTTTTGGGGGGGGGGGGGAGAGTGGAGAACCAGTGCTGATGTGATTAGGAGCTGGTAAAACTCTTGTTTAACTCATGTGATATGATCAAGTTCAGTAGACAAAGCATGATCATCTCAGCTGGAGAAGGACTCATTAGATATGAGGACCTTTTTTCTACCATTAATGTAGCATCTCCCCTGTAGAGCCTAACAGCTCTGGGGCTGTGGTGGATTGTAACACTCTTAACTGAAATAACAGAAGCTGGAGAGTTGAGTGAACATTCTTCACACCTCAATTACTGACGGAGAGTAGTACTTGCTTGGGACTCCCATTCTCCTGTTATGTACCCTAATTTACCTTTCCAACTTTATTCCTTACTACTCCGTTTCCCAGACCAAATGATTTGCCTTTTCCAATGCATGATGACCTCTTTGTTTATGCTGCTTGTTCTGTTTAAAATGATTTCTCTTTCCTCTCTATAGTTTGAAATCTCTGATCTCTTTATACCTAATTTAAAGCATCTTCCATCTGTAATCTCCTCCCTTTAGCCATTTCTTAAAGACATGACTCATATCTGCTGTATCTGACTATTTATCTATTATCCATCTGTCTACCTACTTAGCTCTCTATCAATCATCTATTTATTTATCCTTCCCTAAGATACTCGATATTTATTGTATAAAGAATAAATGAATAAATTAGCCTTCGTATATTTAGAGATAAGAAAAAGAGAAGGTGGGGAATAGACAGCAGACATATAGAGTATGGACAAACAGTAAAATAAATGTAGTTTGATTAGATCCTATAGTCTTCTCACAGTAAAATATGAAATACAATGTAGATGCACCTTGTTTGAATTGTTCTTGAAACAAAGAAGTTGTCTGGTGGCTTCCCAGGCTGCCAGCATGTGTGAGACAATCTGGAACAAGATCTCCTTTTAGAATTTATGAAGGATCGTTCTGAGCTGCTGTGCCCAAGCTACCTCGTAAGAGTGTAGACTGTGCTGACCTCTCTACCTGATACCTGTTGGCATGTTGAGGTTGGATCATGTTTCTGACCTGAGCTCTAAAGATAAGAAAGCTAATACATTTAGTAAGACTTTTGTGCCCCTGATTAGTTGAATCTGGTATGATTTTTCAAACATCACTGTTTTTCCCAAGGTCTGGGCAGCAGATGGCTTATTTTTAAAATTCCATTCTTTCTGAATATTTTCCACACGTAAAAGGATGTCCTGAGAGAAAAAAAAATAATAAGGCATTTACTTAAGAATAAGTCCTTGTACCTCAAGAACAGACGAGCACGAAATGCAGCAGGATGTTAGAATGAAGTAAATTGTGGAAGCACATGGCTTGGCCTCAGTGAGTAATATGACACACACACATCTGATGAGACTGAAGGGAGAAAATAGAACTTCAAGCCCAGAGTCAGGTTTAGTTGTGAGTTGAAGGTGAAGTCAGTACTATTTAAAGTTTCATTTTATTTATAGGCCTTATTAGCAAGTGTAGGGTTTCCAAGAAAGTAGAAGGCATGTTTCCTGACCTAGAAGCCTTCCAATGTAATGAATATGATGAAGTTAATGCAGGTGTTAGGAATACATATGGCTAACACTGTATCCAGACATAGAGAGTAAATGGAACACTCACTAATTTATAAAATTGAGAATCTCACAGTAAAAGATAGTCTCGTGCTGGGTAAAATCTCGTTAAAATCTAAAGGATGTATAATGATTGAATGTATAAATAATAATAACTTAAAAATAAAATAAATAGTCTAACTTATTATCATGTGTGGGATAGGACCTTCAGGTGAGGTTTTGTTAGATTGCATAACCAAACAAAAGGAAAAGAAGGAAATCATCTCTGGAAGCTGCTGCAGTAGATTCAGGAATTACCAGACCAAGGAGCCTGAGGAGAGGGAAATAAGAGGACCTAGAGAGCGTTACCAACACACAGAACGCTCCCAGGAAAGCCCCCCATAGGACCAACCTCCACTTGAACCCCTACTTTACATCAGCTCTCTGTCTCAATCTGTTAGGAATCTTCCGATTTTATAATGTAATTGCTCTGTGATTTGATAATAGAAGTTAAGCCTATACATTTTCATAATCACCTTCTCCAGAACACATTCATTATGCAAAAGAAGGAAACTTGTATAGCAATAATGATAATGTTTATTGTAGGTATACTAAGTGTTTTCACTTATATTCTCTTATTTGTCCTCAGGATAAACCTCAGAGGTAGGTGTTATCCATTTTAAAGGTGAGGAAAAAGGAGTCTGAGAGAAATGTTATAATATTTCAACTAAAATCCTGTTCTCTCTGTCTCTTTTTTTTCTCTCTGTCTCAGATGATCTTAGAGACAGAGAGAGATCTAACAGATAAGAACATTCTCAGCATAGTTTGAATCTTTGAGTAAGGAGTCATGCAAACCTAACCTAGAAAATGATCTTAAGGAAGCTTTGGAATTAGCCTGATATAGATTTTCATTTTTATCTGCCTTTTAATAAGTTTGGACACTGAGCAAGCTTTTCAATATTTCTAAGCCTGATTTTTTCTCATTTTAAAATGAGATAACATAACAATGCAATAATAATTAAATTATTTTGGAAATTAAATGAAAATTTTGTAAGCAAATTGCCCAACCCATAGAAAGCAATCAATGAGAGTTAATCACAAAAAATATTATCATTCTTACCTGTTTTTAAATAATCACAAACAAAATCAAGAGTTAGAGAATTCTCAAATTTGTAGGATGAAGAATAAAAGACTTATGAGTTGAATACTAAGATTCAGCGGTTTCTCAAGAGGGAAAAGTTTTCTAACCTTGTTCAGAAAATGATCCTCAAGAAACAAAGTATTGAAAGGTACTGTTTGAGGACAGCAGCAGATGGCATAGTGGTTATGTCACTGGACTCCCACATGGCTGACCATAGTCTTGAGTCCCAGACCCAGTGGCCTAAAACTCATACTAGGCGTGTGCATGCGTGCACGAGATCCTGGGAGAAGAATAGAGAAGGAGGATTGTAACGTGGTCATCCCCCAGAGGGGGTGATTTCTCACTTTCTCTCTCGCTGTCTCTGTCTCTCACACACCCTAAGGCAAAAAACTCAAAAAAAAAAAAAATACTGTAATCACTAGGCAAGTTGCAAAGTATATCACCTCTCTGTGTTATTCTTCAATTTCTTTAGTTCTTGAAGAAATTCTAAAGTAGAGTATCTTTCATGGAAATATGTCTTTGGATTAAGAAGAGAGCTTTTCTGATTCCTCCAGTCCAAAAACTATTTCACTGCAAGCACAATAATAATTGTGCAACATCATGAGATCACTTCTACCTACAACTCCATGGCTTCCATGACGATATGCCATGTACTATTATGAGGTTGTTGTTCAAAGAGTGATAGTAGATAAAGAAAGAACCTGGATAATGTTAAGAATGTCACATATAGTCTATGCAATTCCAGCTATTTCTTGGCAATAAAAAACAATATGGTGGGACCAGCAGATGACATAATGGTTATGACGCTGGACTTCCACATAATCGACTGC
Source organism: Tupaia tana (assembly GCA_026018925.1). Classification (NCBI taxonomy): domain Eukaryota; kingdom Metazoa; phylum Chordata; class Mammalia; order Scandentia; family Tupaiidae; genus Tupaia; species Tupaia tana. The sequence goes on along the minus strand of JAKSZU010000020.1, from coordinate 17,216,301 downwards.
AGTTTAAGTCTGAGACCTGATGGCTTAAAACTCATACTGGGCATGTGTGCATGCATGCCCTAAATTCCAAGAGGTGACTGATGAAGAAGGGATTGCAGCATGGTCATCCCCCCTGGGGAAGGGGAGTGATTTCTTGCTTTCTTTTTCTCTGTCTCTCTTGAGAGTGCACACACCCTATAGCAAAAATCTCTCAAAAACAAACAAACAAAACAATGTGGTGGTAAAGAGTGTCAGGAGAGTTATATAGCAGAATAGCACCAAGAGCTGTTTGGGACCCCCACCCTCACCCCCACCCCACCAACTTTCCATCTAAGGGCATATAAAGGATCTTTCATACAAATGTAGAAAGGAGAGGAACTTTACAAACTGGACAAAACCCCACCAAAAATTCAATAGTCGTTATTGTTGGGTCAGAGAATTGCAAGTTTTATTTTCTTTATGTTACTTTACTGCTTTTAAATTTATTACAATTAACATGAATTACTTTGGGACCAGCAGTTAGTGTAATGGCTATGTCGTTGGACTCCCATGTAGTCAACTGCAGTTCGAGTCCTGGACCTGGTGGCTTAAAATCACGCCGGGTGCGTGTGTTTGCGTGCCCAAGATCCCTAGAGGAGAATGGAGGAGCAGGGATTGCGGTGTGGCCATCTCCCCTGAGGGGTGATTTCTTGCTTTCTGTCTCTCTGTCTCTGTCTTTCTGACGAGTGCATGTGCCCTATAGCAAAAACCTCTCAAAAAAAAAAAAAAAAAAAAAAGAATTACTTTAACATAATTTTTTTGAGAGTCCTTTTTAAAGTTAGCATTTCTAATATAGAGAAAAATAAATTAAAAATTCCTCATATTAGTGCCACTCAGATATACCTTTTGGCATGATCTTTTTAAAATTTTTTTTAAAAATTATTTAATTTAATTTACTTTATTATTATTTTAATTTTATCAGAGAGAGAGAGAGGAAAAGAGAGGAAAAGTGAGAAAGAAAGCTGCAAAGTCAAGTACTTGAACTGTGGTCAGCATTGTGGGCGTACAATGCCTAACCACCACACCACCTGCCAGCCCATTATCTTTAAACATGTGGTTGAAAAATTTGAGCAGAATAAAAAATATATAAGTAGAAGTAAAATTGTCTTCCCCCAATTATATCAAAAGTATCTTTTGTATCCTTGCAGAAAAACTTTTTTTTACATATATGCCAGTATATATATAATTTTTTCTGATTTAATTTATGCAAGAAGGCTTATACCATATACAGTGTTTTATGTCTTGTCATAAAACACATACAAATATACATTGTTCTTTTTTAGTAACTTCACGTATTCTGTGTAGGGTTGGACCACAGTTTATTTTAACCAATCACTGAATATTTGGTGAACACTATTACTTATATAATTAAAACATTTTAATAAACTTTTTAAAATGTTTTCTATATGTAGTCAAAGTAAACAACAATCTTTCTGTTTATTATAAGCCATAGGAGAAAATCATTGTGCATGTGTACATATATATGTGTGTATGTGTATGTGCATATCCTGAGCCATAATTTTACGGTATAAAATTGTTGTAATATGAGATATCTGAATGGCAACAGGCAAAATAGATAATGACTCTTTGTGATCCTGGCTGAACTGTGGCTTCACATGGAATTTGGCATACTTCTTGAGAGTTTTAATGCAGTCACTGATTATAGTGTCTGAAATTTTACTACAATTTCCATTTGAGTTAAAACTCATTTTGTATTCAAAATAAAAGCCTTTAAAAACAAGGAAAATAATTAATTTTTCCCATGACAGGAAGTCTAAATACTTCATTTTATCTCCTAATATAAAAGAAAAAACTACTTAAAGAAATACTGAAAAGTTGATGCAAAAACAAAACCTCTATTGAATATTCGAGCTGTGAAACTTTATTCTTCAAGTACCCGTTAATATCCCAAGTACCCAAGACAGAGAGAGCCAGATACAGAAAAATAATTTATCCCAAGGTTTATTGTGATTCTAGTGGAAAAGCACGAGGACTTGGTGAAACCACATTGCTGCAGGTTAAAAAGCAGTGTCAACAACGATGAAACAGTTACGCGTGAGTTTTCGAGTTGAAGAAAGAAATTTTGCTTGTGGGCATTAGCATGATCGCTATATGTAAAATGTGAAGATTGTGCATCTCTAATACAGTAAAGTAAATGCACAAGCAAGTCATATCTCACCTCGAAAGAGTGACTGCTTTTAATGACATAGTTCGTCAAGGTCAAGAGAAGGAGTCATCTGCAGATGGAGGACATTCAAAGTAAAAAAGCTTCATTTACATTTAAAATATATGGAGTTACACATGATTTCGAAGGAATACTTGGTTGTTCTGGTTATAACCATGCCTCATTTCTGTTATCATGTGTCAAGTAACTGACTTACCTCATATATTTTCCTGGCAGGTGTTTTCTGAAAAAAGGTAGGAAAAGAGAGGTGAAGGAGGAAGGCATCTCTCCATATATTGCTATAAACCCACTAGGTGTCACTCCTTTCAGTGGGACTTAGGGAAGGAAACTGTCAGAAGACACATTTGTATCTGGGTGAGAAATGGATTTCATGACACCTTGACTTTTTATCTTTAATATACATTAAAAATTGCTTAGGAGACTTTTCGCATGCTTATTTGTGCCTCTGATTCCTTACTTTACCTTAATTTAAATTTGTTTTAAAATTGAATTGGGCAGTATTTATACTGGAACCATATTTTACTCAGAAATAGTTGTTGAACCTTTTCTATAACATGTATCTCCTTTATTTTTTAAATACCACACAGTAAAAGAATTAAAGGTGTTTGAGTGCTTTGGTAGCATGTGCATTCAGAAGGCTTGGTCTCATATCCTTTGTAAGGAGTTATGATTGAGCTCTCAAGATGATATGCCACATACTTTCATGTCAATGTTACAGAAGTGATTTTCTTTCTTTTTCTTGCCCTGCTTCTTATTCTGTGTTCTTTCTGTCTTCTTGCTTTTCCGTCCTCTCTCCCAGTTTCATGAAAATTCATTTATCTGTGACATTTAAAGACTCTGTCTGAGAGGTGTCTGGAGCTGTGGCCGGCTGTGTGCATCAATAGTTTCTTAGAATCTGGCACTCTGTCAATATTTGGGGGCCTCGATAACCGCACTTAAATGCAGAGCCTGCCAGCCATCGTGCTCTTAGTGTCTCAGTAACGAGTACGAATGAATAGATATTAGCATGTCAAATCCTTTCACAACTGGCAACGCTGGGTAGACAGTACACGGGCATCTTGTGTGTGCCTTCTGCACCTTTCTGTTTGTCGGGATCAATTATATGATGTCATTTTTCTCACTGTCTACAAAATAGGCATCTTCAAAAAGTGCTCTGAGGTAAATGGTATCATTGTACATGTGGACTTGGTGGGGTTGTGGCATATGAAGTGATGGTATATAAGCGGTTCCTTTTTCATCATATCTAGGCTGGTTTTGCTTGTTGCTTTGTTTTTGCTTTAACTTTTTGCTTGGGTTTACTGTTTGGGCCAAAATTGTTGCTATTTTGTGGTAAAAATATATAGTTTTCTAAGGTCTAAGAAATACACAGTTTTCTGTTGGATTTTTAGGGGACGTCTCCATAGTTTTTGTGAGCCTAGTGTGAAATCCAGCTACATAAAGTAGAAATAATAGTGGGTTGGAAAGATGAAGTTGTTCTCTGGGGGAAAAAAACTGTTTATATTTTCAAACAATTTTCAGTTGTCCTCCTTACTATATCAGTGAAATGGTCCATATATAAATTAAATCATTAAAGCATTATTTTGTCAACTTTTCTATAATGATTCTGCCCTAGAAGGTAATATATTGGCCTTCCGAATTCTGTAAGTGGGACGAAGGGTAACATTTTGGTTACTAAAGTACTGTGGCTCTTAACTTACGTGTAGACTTGACCATGTCTTATAATAAGAATGCATCAGGAATTTGAATTGAAAAAGAATGAGGAGGATGAGAACTTCACAAGTACCAGTCTTGGAGATCTACTTCCAAAGTAGAATAAGTAGGAAAGACCTTGCCAATTTTGTCATGATCAGATCAAATAATTCAGGTTTCAGAATATCTAAAAGTGAATCTCGGAACTCTTAATGCCCTTGATAGAACCATTAAACAACCTCTTACTCAAACTTGTCGGACCAACAGTAACTCCTAAGTTTAGTAACTCAGATCTTTCTCAATCTTGATTTTTTTCCATTCAGATACCTAACATTTGAGGACTTGTGGGATTCTAAGATTTGATTCATACCATAGAAGATTTAAAAATGACTCTTGTTGGCTGAGAAAGGAAATGTCTGGTAAACAATATGAATGCAGTATTTATTGGGAAATTTACATATTTATTCCCTCATAATTATGAAGCACTTGTAGGGCTAAAAGTTTAGTTGATCAGGTATAAATATTGCTTGCAGATAATATGCCTTATTTATAGAAGTAATTTTTTTTAATTGCCAGAAGGTATAAATGCACATGTGTATGAGAGAAAGAGAAAAACAGCGGGAAAGAAGCTAGCCTCCCCTCAGCAGGACATAGCATGCCGCAGTCCTTTTCCTCCATTTCCTCATCCTGTCAGGATTTTGGCATGCAGACACAAATGCAAACAGGCTCATCATGCCTTTCAAGCCACTGGGGCCAGGATTCCAACCCCATTTAGCCATGCACAACACTGTTAACTGCCACGCTACAGGGCTGAACACAGTAGTCATGATTTCCAGCACCTTCCATGAATCACTTAGACACATGGTTCTATTACTATCAACAAGACTCCTCTGCTAAGAACATACCCTCTTCTTGCTCTGGATTCAGAATTCCATGAGTATATATATTATATCTCTTCTTCATTGTATATTGATTGTTTAATATTAGTTGCTAATCCTTTCTGGGGCAGAAGAAGAGACAGAAGTGAGATGAGAACATAGAGTTAGCCTGTAGAATTTATAGTAAAGAATAAGAGGAATTTTGTTTGCTTATGGATTATGCCAGACACACTTTGGAACTTTTTTTGAATGTATAGGCTGCAATTTAACAATCTTCTTGTATTGATACTAAGGTGTGCTCTTCTCTAAAGCAGGGGTGATTTTCTTCCTTAGAAATCCTAACACCTTTGACACCTCTGTCCTCTCTAGAGTATCTTCTGTCACCTGACCACAGAATAAAATAGGAGTAAAGGGAACAATAGAAAAGAGATGCTGAAGGAGTACATCTGATTCTACCCTAGCAAGGATTGCAAATGGGTTGACTTTACTGCCTTGGCTACTTCTGCTAGAAAGAAGTGGTTGCCTGACTTATATGTATAATCAACAAAACACTTGATGGGGTAGTTTACTACCTTAACACAAAGGACAAGCAATCACTACAAAGAGTTTTCAAAAGGTTCATGGAAAATGTGTATTATGAAAAAGTGTATGGATTTCAATATTTTTTGCACCAAAATAAACTGGTACTTTCATTTAGTTTTTCCATGAACCTTTTAGCGTTCCTATGTACTATGGAGATGAGCTTTGTTGACATCACTGTGATGCGTTGGTGATAGGCAGCACTCAAATAGAAATGCACAATACTCACTGGAAACCGCATTGCAGGCAAACGGACTATTGTGAGTTCTATATTTTTAATGATATGGGCACCTTTATTCAGAATTCTACCACCCATTAGTTTAGCCAATAAATTTTCATTCTTCTTTTATTTGACAAATCAATGATTTATAGTGATTCCTATCCTTGCCTTACTGAAAGCCCACCTGCCAATTTTCAAATCAAAATTATCCTAAATAAAAATATTATCACTACTAAATGTTTTTTTAAATACTCATCTCAAGTTATCTACTTTAAAAAATACATCGCTACTGAATTTTGATAATATATCCCAGTATGGGGGTCATTTTCTTTGTTCTTTTTTAAAAACAAGCTTTTCAATTAGCCATATACTTTTCTAATGAAAGTCCTCTTTTCTCTAATAATTATTGAGCATGTATTTGAGTTTCTGTTCTCATAGAATGGCCTGAAAACTACCTGCTCAACCAGCACTCATGGGCCCAGGAACCATTCACGTGCTCCCAGTCGTGAATGTTACGTATGTCAGTCTCTTGCAGTTATAGGCTGGGAGTAAAAGAGTTTGGGCATGCGTAAGAACAAATAAGACTGATGGAAAGTGTTTGTTCTCATCTGTTTTCTTGATAATAACAGAAAATTCCTGAGCCTGGGTCATTTAAAAGATAGAGGTTTATTCAGTTACAGTTTAAAGGTCCAGGGCTGGGGTTCAGTTCTAGCTGGGGTCTTGCAGAGTCCCAAGGCATCACATCATGAAGGTAAGAGCAGACCAGAATTGTATCCATCAGCGTCTGGGTTTGTCTGATCCCTTTTCCTTATAAACCAAGCAGAGCTCAGTCACAGAGACAGCATCCTCGTGACTTTAATCCTAATCTCCTCCCAAAGGTCTTACCTTTCAGCACCTTAGTAAAGATTAAGTGGCTTTTGTTGTTGCTCTTGCTGTGGTTTTTTTTTTTTTTTTTTTTTTTTTTTTTTTTTTTTTTTTTTTTTTTTGGTCATAGAACTTATGTGCTTGCTAGAGAGACAGTAAGAGGGAAATTGAGAACTCACCCCCTGGAAGATTGCCATGCCGCCTTCCCTTCTCTTCCATTCTGCTCCTGGGATTTTGGACAGACACGCACAGGCCACCAGCATGATTTTTCAAGCCCCCAGGTCTGGGACACAAATCATGGTCAGCTATGTGGGAGTTGAGAGCCTTAACCACCATGCCACCTGCTGTTCCCCTGATTAAGTTTTTTTCTTTATCTTATCACAACCAAATAGTAACACATTAATTTAAAGAAGGGGGCACCCAAACTAGAGCAACATATAACATTATTTTTTATAGAACAAAATGTTATAGCCAGCCCCATAACACAATGGTTAAGTGCTTTGCAGAGGAAGTCAGATCCCCCATGGCCAACCAAGGTTCAAGTCCTGACCCTTTCACATGTGAACATGCTCAAGATCCCAATGGGATGGAGAACTGGAAGAAAAAGGATTGCCATGTGTCCAAGCCCTATTGGGGGATACTTTTTTCTCTCCCTGTTTCTCATGTGTGCATATGCCCTCTGGCATAAAGTAATTCTGTAAACGCAATGAAACATTGGATAAAATTAGATTTACTTAAAGAAGAGATTGGACTAAGTAATATCTTTACTGTCAAGTTTTCTATAAGTTAATATCAACTGATTGACACTATTTCTATATTTATATCCATACAACTTAAAAATAAGGTAGTATAGGTTTTCAAATTCTTGCATAAATCATGCTCTATGTCTGAACGACCAGGAGGGTGTTATGCTCAAGTTTAGTTTACTAGTTTGTGAGTGATGACATGCAAATATAACTTCCATTCACTGAAACATCCCAGGAGAACCTTGGTAAAACTGATTTGCCAATCCTTTCATGATACCGAGACATTGTAATGCCATGCTAGTCTGTTGTCTCTTTTCTTAGCTCTGTTGAACTGAGGCAACTCTAGAGTTATGATCTAACTAGACCTTGCTAGCAGAGCTTTTAATTTTTCCTCCATTGACACCAAAAAGAATGTTTCTAACAGATTTATTTTGTGCCAGCACTTCAGAATTCATGATTTTTAGAGAATCGGAGTCAATATGGGGAAATTCTGAAAATGTGTGCCACTGGAGTCATTTCTAAATTTAGACTTTTGATTACCTTGATGATCGAAACCCAAGTTTTCCAATATTAGCAAACACAATATATTTTAAATTATCAATAGAGACATTTTAAAATCTCAAAACAAGATTAAATTTAAATGATATTTTAAAGAGTTGGTGGATAGGACCAGCAAATGGCATAAGGGTTATGTTGCTGAACTTCCACTTAGTCGACCATAGTTCAAATCTCAGACCTAGCGACATAAAACTCACACTGGGAGCGTGTGTGTGTGTGTGTGTGTGTGTGTGTGTGTGTGCCCAAAACCCCAGGAGGAGAATGGAGGAGAAGGGATTACAATGTGACCATCCCCCCTGGAGGATGATTTCTCACTTTTTATTTAGCTGTCCCTCTGGCATGCATACATTCCCTATAGCAAAAATATTCTAGAAAAAAGAAAAAGAGTTGATAGAGAAGAGTGATGGCAGAAATCATATTAACAGTGGGACACTGAAATTTGTAAGTGGCTGTAAACATTATTTTAGATGTTGAGAGCAGAAAGTCCATACTTTCAAAGTGTGTTGCTTTTATGAACAGTGTCCAGATAACAACAGTTTGAGAGATAGGTATACCCAACCACTTCAGAGGGAGGACAGTCTTTTTAAATGAACAGTCAGTAAAACAGGGAATAAACAGAACGTTGTTAAATAAAAGTTATGTTAATATTCTTCTGGATGGAAAGCCAGCTACAAAAATGGCAATCTATCCACTACTCCTTTATTACTGACTATAACATTTCTTATAGTTATATTAGTTTTCATATACCAATAGCAGCTAAACTAACACCACTCACCTGAAACATGTTTACCAATTATACTTCTTTTATATGAGATTGTCCTCTTTTTCCACAAATTTAAGACTCTTCAAGAGCAGGCAGGTAGCTTTGTTTCTTCTGAATCTTCTTGCAAGTTTTGCACTTTCCATTACCAGTGATAGTTCGGTAAATGTCATTGATGAGCTGAAAACATAGAACAACTAGCCCTGTGGGCAAAATAGCTTCTAAAAGTGGAGCTTGAAAAGGTAACCATAAATGTGAAATGTAAAACTGAAATAAATAGCAATAACAGTGAAATGTATAAGAAGCATGCAGAAATATAGATACTTCTCCTATTTCCTCTGAGCATAGATAGATACCTAATCCTGCTTGTTTTGAATTTAACTAAAATTGGACATAACATCTTGGAGAGAGAGAGAGAGTTAGCAAACCCCTCCAACAAAATTTAAATTTAACATTTTGACAAAAGAAGTTCTCTACAGAGAAGTCAACAGCGTTGACTAAATAAATTGTGTTTTTATTTTTTTTAATCTTAATAAAAGAAGGTTAAAGTAGTGAATTAATACTAGCTTTTAAGCAAGTTATGGGAAGTAAGAAATGAGACTTTCTCTTCATTACTGAGGCCTTATAGTGAAAAAATGTAATTATACTGCAACAGAAAAACTTCAAGTAGGTTTAATAATAAGAAAGTTTCATTATATTAAGGTTTGTAAACACTGAAAGGGAAGTTGTGGGATTGTTTTCTATGAACCTCTTTAACTTTTTTTTAAGTTTTTTTATTTCTTCCATGAGAGAAAGAGAGAGAGAGAGAGAGAGAGAGAGAGAGAGAGAGAGAGAGAGCGAGCCACCAACAGGGTCATAATACCAAGATCCACCTCTGCCTTCAGCCAGCTCCAGGTCATGAGCACATACATGACCTGCATACTTAGCAAGATCTTTGGGGTTGAACTGGGAACCTTCCTATAGGGGTCTCATGGAGAATTGCCTCACAGAATGTCACATTTTACCACTGTGTCACTATCTGGTCCCTGAAGCTCTTTTTTTTTTTTTTTTTTTTTGGAGAGGTTTTTGCTATAGGGCGCGTGTGCTCATCAGACAGATAGAGAGAGACAGAGAGATAGAAAGCGAGAAATCACCCTCCAGGGGGGATGGCCACACCGCAATCCCTTCTCCTCCATTCTCCTCTTAGGATCTTGGGCACACACACACGCACACGCGCCCAGCATGAGTTTAAGCCACCGGGTCCGAGACTCAAACCACGATCGACTACGTGGGAGTCCAGTGACATAGCCATTACGCTGACTGCTGGTCCCGAAACTCTTTAATTTAAACAGAATAGACATATCTTTCTGGAGTGTCTAAAATGTGTCAGGGAGGGGCCGGCCCTATGTCCTGTTGATTAAGGGAGCTGGATCCCACATGGTTGACTATGCAGTTCCAATCCCAGACCCTATGACTTGAAAAACACACTGGGTGCATGTGTGTACACTCCCCAAATCTCTAAAGGATGGAGCAATGGAGACTGGAGCAATGGTGACTGACTATGCCCGTTGGTGGTGGTGGCAGGGGTTCTTCCTCTCCCTTTCTCTTTCTCTCTCTCCGGCAAGTGCATGCACCAAAATAAATGAATAATGTGCCAGAGGGAGAAGAAATTATTTGTATAATTGCTTCACATTTTTCAGGAGATTTCGTTTCTTCCCTCTCTTTTTTAGAGCTTTGTTATTCAGAAGCATAAGATTTCCAAAAGCCATCAGGACTTCTAAATGTGCTTGACCAGGGTAAAAGCAATAGAAGCACTACCGATGTCTTAGGGGAAAATAAAGAATCATGCTATGCTACCATTATTTTTTATAATAATTGATTTACTGCAAACCTGAAATTGTGGGTACTACTCCTGAAATACTCTACTGGTAAAAACAGGGATTGGAATATATTGTCCAGTGTTCTGTAAAGAAGTACAGTAGACTTTTGGTGGAAAACTTATCACATTTCAATCTCTCTTCATTGTTGTAAATATTCCATGTGAGATTCATTACCATTATATTCAAACTATTCTTTGCTATGGCATTAAGTGAAGTATTTTTGATTCATCTCCAAAATTATGAAACCACCATGTTGATAGTATTTGCTGTAAAATAAGGAGAGAGGTTTGCAAAAGGTAATTAGGGAAAAAGATGTTCTCAATTTAAGCTTTTTCCAATTACTTTTATAGGAAATAAAGGTCAGGTAAATTCATTCTGTCACTGCAGATTACCCACAGATTGGTGGGAAAAACAAACATGGGAACCAATAATTACTGTGCAAAGAATTAGGTATTAAAGTAGAAGTATGTGCAAGGTATTGCATGGTCTTGCCTGGGACAGGTCTAAGCCTATCAACTTGGTACAACTATTCATAAGGCCCTTTTACCCTAAATGTCTCTGTTTAGACAATAAATTATATGGAGACCCTATAAGTAGCCATATCAACTCTTTACTTTTTAAAGATTATTTATTTCTTCCATGAGCAAAAGAGAAGGAGAGAGAGAGAAAGAGAAACACGCAACAGGGTCTTTTTTTTTTTTCTCTATCTTTTTTCTTTTATTTTTCTTTTTATTTTTATTATCATCATAATCTACTTTATATTACATTGGATTACATATAAGTTTACAGTGTATTATATTGCTTTTTCAAAAGGGAATGCCATGCATGTCAGTCAATACAGAGACATGAATCTCCCCGCTTCATCATTCAATAACTTTTCTATGTTTTTCCCAATCATTATTATTATTATTCTAATTATTTTTTAAAACAGTCAATCACTATTTATCATTTTGCTTGTAAAAGACTTTACCCATCATGAAATACTTCTCAGACCAATCCAGTTGAGAATACTATACATGTCATCATCAACAGGTAATAAGCCATATCTGTTTCTCACTAATGTCCTGCCTCTCTATTGTTCTCTTGCTATCTTTCTCTATCCTCTTCTCTTCACCCCCCCATTCCACACTATCCTATTCTCGTTAAGTACCTTCACTGCTTTTATGTCCTCCAATTTTTTGCTCTCTACCATAGAGTGTGGATAGTCGGTATATATTGAGTGGATACATACAATATCTTTCTTTCATAGCCTGCCTTACTTTGCTCAGCAATAGATCCTCCATATCTGACCACTTTCTATCAAATGCCAGTGTCTTGTTATTTTTTATGGCTGTGTAGTATTCCATAGAGTATATATACCACATTTTTCCAATCCATTCATCAGTTTGTGGACAGGGTCTTGAAACTGTGATTCACCCCCATTCACAGGGGGCATCAGATCAAGGTTCATGCCACTTATTTTTCAGTATCCTTTATCACATAATTGCCTGTTGATCTTATGATTCTACAGGCATGTGGTCATTTTTTAGTATCTTTCAAGAATTCTATGTTTGGGAGAACCCAAGAAGTAAAAATGTAGAAATACTATAGAAGAAAAAAATGTTGTGCAAGCTAAAACCTCTGTTGCCCACTCTGAACACATGCTAAAAAGAAATTAGACAATATAATACAGATCTCATTGAGTTTATTCTTTGCCTCCATAGTAGGAAAGAGCCATGGGACATGTAATATTCAGGAGACGTCCCTCACGCGGAAGTTTCCACCATTTGGACACATATGCATTTGAAAATGGAGTAGCTGCAAAGTCTTGTTTACCAGTTTGATTTGCATGTTTCTAAATTACCTACAAATGGAACTTATGACAAAGTTATTATTAGAGGGGAACAGCAGAAAATTGAACAAAGGATATATTCTGTGCAAAGTTCAGAGCGTGAGTGATCCTTGTCATGGTAAGAAACATGTCCACCCCTTCTCCCAATTTAAAAAGGACAGCAGACAAGTGACAGAAGGAGGCTCCTGGGATGGTATGGATGCAAAGAAGAGAGCTAACTAAAGCTATATACCTGAACAGAGAAAAGGAAGTCGGCATAGATGTCAGAGCTGCTGCCAAATGTCCTGCTCTCACGGCACAGAGATCCATGGTTAGGTCAGCATCACTCTTCTCTTTTCCCCAGTGCATTGCCATAGGAGCAGGTCAGGCCGAAGGAGAAGAATGACATCTTCATGAAGCTTAGCTTTCCTGGAAGCCTAAGAGGATCTCAACACAGCTACAGCCAGCGTCTTCTCACTGGCCCCTTTATATCAAAGTCTTGAATTTCTACACTTACAGATTAAAATGTTTTCTAGTAAAACCAAAAGAAAAAAGTCTTCTGAAGGCAGTGGAGATGACTTTAACTCTTGAGTGGTTAAGTGGTTGGAGTGAGGGAAAACTAGTTTAAACTCTCCACAATTTGCATATTAATGGGAAAGTATTTAAACCCCTAAGTTTTGTTCCTACATCTGAAAAAAAAATTTGAGAATCTTATACCATAGAATAATAAAGACTGAATTACACAGGTAAATTGTGGAACACATGTAGTATCTGGCAAAGGATTTTTGATGATACAATTTTTATTCAGTGAGGACTGTTATAATCTTCTATTGGGTCATTGGAAAAGTTATGGGTTTTTTTCTATGTTTTTCTGTGAAAAAATGTGTCCTGAGTTTTCCAATGACACAATATAGCCTTCTCCAGTCACCCATTCCAAGCTCTGCCTCATTTTACTTCATTGCTTTCCAGTTGGCCCTTGACATTCCACCCTCTTTTCTAGTTTTGGCTTCCCCAGATATTGTGAGTACCTAAGTCCCTGCTTCAAAACCTCTTCCCGCTTTGTCTAGAATTATTTATAAACCTAACCAGGAGATTAATGTGACTTGCCAAATGTTACTCAGTTACCTCTGACAAAGAATCTAATGAGAAGATTGAATTCTTGCTCCCAAATCTACCAGGATCTCCATTTACTATGAGAAAGTCATCCTTGAGAAGATAATCCCAAGTGTTCATTTTATATTATGATCTTATTTTTTTACCACATAGTTCAAATGTTTCTGGATTGGTATTGGCTCTGTAGTTATCCACAGAAGATAGGAAGAAGTGTAAATTTCCTTCTCAACAGCTAAAGCGGCCCTTGTCACCAAAACTATCATGTTAGATCACATGTCAGTGTCTGTGACATTGCCAGGCCTCTGCTTCTCGGGATCTACTCGTTACAAATAAGTGTATGTGCCTTGAACCATATGGCCTTGATATAGGATCCTAGAGAGAAGGAGCAAGGTATTTTAAGCTGGCCACAATTTTATTGACTCTCACAGGCTTGCTTTGTAGTGATTCCAATAAACTAGATGAGAAATTTCTGATGCTCCAAGCTATCCAGTCCTCAGGACTCCATTTCATGATTCAGAGTCTAACTAAACAACTCAAGAGTGCTTTTGTGTGACACTGTGACCACAGGGATAAATAATTGCTTAGTAATTCTCTTTGAGGCAGAAAATTCTAAACATGGAGGAACCATTTCCCCTTAATGGGAGCCAGAAATCCTGTAAGTGCTTGAAATGGCATTCACAAGTCTGAATGGTAAACAGATAAAAACAGGAGCGCACCAGTTGCACAAATGACTTGCTTGTCACAAACTTGTCATTGCAGTAATCTAACATTTCTTTCACAGAGCCCGATGGAAAGTATGGAACAAACAGGCCCTGCTGACGTTTTGGCTCTGCTAAGCCTTCCTCTGAGCTTAAAGCATCTGCAGCATCTTCCTGTTCTAGACCCTTTATCTGCTGAAGTTAGCTGATACTGTACATGTCAAAGAAATGTTTGACTATTGCATTAACAAGTTGATGACAAGCAAGTTATTCCTGCAACTGAAATACTGCCGCTTTTAGCAGACTGCCATTTTGACCTTCATTTTATTATGTAGAAGAACCCTAACAGAGCAGAGCTCTGGGAGATGACATTATTGATGCCCTAGGCCTGTATAGATGTACAAAGATTACCTGTCTGGACCCTGGGTGTAATGGTATAGTGGACATCCCAGGCAATGCCATCAGAGTTATGATGGGATTTCCTAGTTATTCATGAATGTTGTGAACACATTGAACTGTGTTAAAGATTGCTCTTACAGGGGTAAAATGAACTGAACACAAATTCATTTCCTCACACATCCATCCTACATACATGCGCACACATGCCTATGAGTGCTTTATGGAATGTTAATAGCCGAGAGACCTAAATGAAAATTGTGTACACCAGCTACCACATAGGTTTTGTCAGTCGTTGGAGTGCCTTCTGTTGGTAGCCTCCTCTTTTTCATTCAGCATACTTGGGGCTATTTAAATCTAACCCGAGGCCAGCTTCTGTCCCCTGAAAAGCATTGTATCTCCATTAGCCTCCTCACATTAGGCAAGCCTCTCCAAGACTTGGTCTGTACATCTCCAGCCTCAGCTGCCAGCAGGGAGTGCTCATACACTGTTCAACTTCTGACTCGCCTTTCTCATTTAGGAGCCCTCTTCCTCTCCAGGACCCATTTTTGGTGTTCTCTGAGTGTGCAGTCCAGTAGGTCCCAGCCTATCAGCACACAGAGCCTAGCAGGAGCCTGTAATGGGAGCCTTTTGCATCCCCAGGATTCTGCCTTTGTTGGGGCCATAGGCTTATCAGCACTTGGAACAATAGAGCATTTGCCCCAGGACTTTGGTCTTTTCATAAAGCTAAGCTTCTCTTATTCACTCAGGTGTCAGGTGCCCTGTATTCTCTTTAGACACTTTGGGTTTGTTAAGGGGGCACTGATGCTGTCTTGTCTAGTTTTAATATTGACCTGAAAAACTTGCATTCTCAGACTTGTTTTCAGCTTTCGTTTTTCAAAGTTTTGTGTAAAAATAATGATCATTATTATTTAGTCATGAGAACCAAATTTCTTGCCAAAGTAGTGGTAGGGCTTAACTTTCTTTTAGACTTGCTAGGTTGATCCATTTTGGTCTTCCAGATGAAATGTTTTGCTCTCATCCAAAATATCTCATGCTGTAATCTATACCTCAGCTTGGTGAAACAAATACTTCAAAGGGCAGGTATAGAGGGAGCAAGAAGAAGGTCCTGTTTGGGTTTTTGCAGTTAAAGATGTCCATGGAAAAGAAAGTGAAGATAGTTTGAGGCAACACTTAAAGTTTCTGCAACAGGAAATATATGAATGAAAAATTTGAATTTGAAATGGAGGTTTACTGACTTTTTCTTTTTTTATGTCCCTAATAGAATTTCCATAATGATTTCATGTGTTTTTTTTTTCTTAATAGACCTTAAATGGCAAAGAAATTATATTCTATTTTTGATTCAGAAAAAAATAAAAATCCTTTTTATGGGAACTCTCTTTTTAAATATACATTAGGGAATAGATAATGGTAAAAAGAAACAAAAAAGGAAAAGAATTGTTCTAGCTTCCTATTCAGAAGGGTAGCTTATTAGTGTGTATTTATAATGTTTATTTACTTATTTGTTTATTTGTCTATTTATTTTAGGAAAGTAAGGAAGGGAAGAAGGAAAAAAAAAACTCTTCTGCTAGAGTAATTTCATTAGAATGATAGAATTTTAGAGCTGGAAAGGAATTTGATGATCAGGTCATTACTTTAGATCACAATCTCACTTTAGAAATATAGATATTAAGACCCAGTAACGTTTAGTAAACTGAACCAAGA
This sequence comes from Tupaia tana, assembly GCA_026018925.1. Classification (NCBI taxonomy): domain Eukaryota; kingdom Metazoa; phylum Chordata; class Mammalia; order Scandentia; family Tupaiidae; genus Tupaia; species Tupaia tana. Next base: position 17,200,224 of record JAKSZU010000020.1, on the reverse strand, counting down.
TACACAACAGGATTATGGCAAAGCTAGATCTAAAAACGTGGTCTGATTTTCAGTTCAGGCAGTAACCCCTGAGAGATTACACTGCATTTTTTTAAAGCTTTCTTTTAAACAAAGACTGTCTTATTTTGATAATTTGCATGGAGGTGCTTAAATATAATGGGACATTTGCTGTGGTAGTAACTAGGACTTCATACTGGCTAAGCCAACTAAGGAATGTGCTTTGGAACAGTTTAAAGACATTTCTTCCTAAACTATTTTCTATATGAGTAGTATAATGAACTTTTATTATTTCAATTACTTTTTTTCTCTTAGAAGATTTCAAAGAAACACTCCATTTCCATTTCAGTAGATGAAAATATTTTTTAAAATGGGTCTGTTCCTTAAAAAAGTAGTCATTTAAGTAGGTCATAGTCTAACATTCTTGAAGATAAAAAAAATCTTTTATCAGATTAGAAGAAATCTGTTTTTTATTCCCACTTTATCTATGTTTGAGTTTGTCCTTGTAATTGTCGGTTTCAACAAAACACTGATTAAGTCAAAACATCAATGTTTTTGTTTGTTTTGGTTCTTTTTGTTAAACACAAGAGGAAAGTAAAATGTGCATTTACCTTTTTACAGCTACAATAATTATATATTCTATTTTTCATTTATGCAAAACTTATTTTTGAGGGTTTTCTTTTTGTTTCATTTCTCTGTTTTTGCATTTCCAAACATCTGTACCGTGGCTGGTGGCGAGAGTAGCAGTGGCTGGCACTTTTCCTCTATGTTGTGAAAGAAAGAGAGTTGACTGGAATAAAACTTTGCTTTCCGTGTGGTCCACTTAAAACGCAGCATTGAAAAGGTATTGTCTTTTTCTTTTTTCAAGTCAGAGGTGAAATTCATGAGTAGATAGCAATATTAATTGCTAATCATCTACTGAGTCACATCAAAAAAGTGCTTAGCAGTGCATACCCCACTCCATCAGTTGATGGATGTTAAATGATGATCTCTGTGTGCTGTTAATATCTATTGACTCCTCTGGTGACTCGTTTAAGAAAGACAAAGGTTTTAAACCGAGAAATTAACTGAGTTTTGCTTTAGATTCAACAAATGATCATTTTGTAAGTATATTTTGCTATGACACGCTTAATAATCCTGGGATGTGGGGACAGTGAAGAGAAGATGATACTAGTGCCTTCCTTTACTTTGATTATTTCTAGTTAGAAAAAACAATGTTGTCTTATGAGTGTTTTAATGTAAACTGTTTCAAACACCTAAAAATATAAAGAATACTATTATGTGCAAGAATCCAGAACCCAGGTTAAATAAATCTTAATAACTTGGAACATTTGTTTCTGAACCTGTTTTTATCTTTTGTTATTCCAATTTAAGTTATATGCAGTGAAGCAGACAAATAGTGTAGCTTGATGAGCTTAACTATAAATCCATGTAACGATGTCCAGTGCAAAGTACAGAATATTTACAGTAGCTAGGAAGAGTTCTTTTTGCCCCCTTGCAGGTGAAACTCATGAAAGCTTCAACAGAGGGTAAAATCAAGCAACAGTATTCTGACCTTTGACATCATGAATTAGTTTTATGTAACCCATGTAATGTGGCTTACATAAAATGTGTGTCTTCTGTATATATCACTAAATTTGCTGATTGTTTCTCTCAATGTTAGACATTATTTTCAATGTTTCTCATTCACAGATTGTACTGCAGGTAACATCTTTATGCACATGTAATATATAGAGATGGGACTGCCAAATCTACAGAAACACATGTTTTGGTTCTTTCTGTTTGAATTTTAGTCGGTGTTGTAAAATCAAGTATATTCTCATTAGAGATCTATGAGAGCATCTTCATATGTTTCACAACATCTGTAATGATCAGACTTTTAAAATATTTTGTAAGTGTAATGAGGATTAAATATTTTATTTAAATTTCTTTTTTCACCTGTATGACAGGAGGATGTGCTCTTCTGTTGCCTGTTTATGTCATGTGCTCATCTTTGGGATTTGTTTGGCTGTTGTTATTTTGGAGGGATTTTAGTCTTGGATGTTAATTGGTAGTGTTTTAATATTCTGCATTTTCATATGTTGGGCAATAGAGATTACCAATATCTTTTCCCAATATGTAGTTTCTCTTAAGTATGTATTTAGTAGCATTTACTTTTTAAAAATCTTTTAATTTTAATTTTAATGCAGTTACACATATTGGTATTCTCCTTTACAGTTTGTGCTTTTATGTCATTTAAGAAATCCTTCTATATGCCAAGGTCATAAAGAACCCATCCTATATTTCTTGCTAATCATGTTGAAGTTTTTGCCTTTAGATCTCTTATCTTCCTGGAATTCATAATTCATTTTTGTTCATGATATAAGACATGCAGTCTATTTTATTCTTTTTTTTTTTTTTTTTTGGAGAGGTTTTTGCTATAGGGCGTGTGCACTCTCCAGACAGACAGAGAGATAGAAAGTGAGAAATATCACCCCCCAGAGGGGATGGCCATGCCGCAATACCTTCTCCTCCATTCTCGTCTCGGGATCTTGGGCACGCACGCACACGCGCCCGGCGTGAGTTTAGTCACCGGGTCTGGGATTCGAACCGTGGTCAACTACGTGGGAGTCCAGCGACATACCCATTATGCTAGCTGCTGGTCCCTATTTTATTCTTTTCTCATATGAATTACTCAGTTATTCCAACACCACTTAGTGATTCTATACTGACTAATTTGTAATGCCTTCATTTGTCTATATCACGTCATTTTTAGGGTCTTTATTTCATCCAGTTGACTGTTTTTCTATCCTTGTATTAACCTTATAGTGCTTCAATTACCATAGCTTTATAATATTTTTCTTATTTTATAAAATAAATGGCTCTACCATGTTCCTCTTTAAAATAATCTTGACTCTTCTTGGCCTTTTGCTATTCAATAAGAATTTTAAGGATAGTTGATATATCTTGGTAAAAGTCCTGCTACAATTTTACTTGTAATTACATTGACTTTAGAAAATTATCCAGGGACAATTGACATTTTTATAATTTGTATCTTTCTGATGATTAACATATTATATCCTCTACTTATTTAATTCCTTCAGTTTTTAATAATGTTTTATAAATTTCACTATAAAGGTCTTGAACCTAGTTTGTTAAATTTCTTCTTAGAAATCTTGGGTGTTTATGCAATCAGTTTTCCATTTTATTATTTATTGGTCATTACTGGCATATATTTGAGAATTTCTCTGAGCTGTCTTATTACTTCTAATAGGTAAATTGGTAAGCAGATTTTCTCTTAAGTATTTTATACATACATATATATTTTCATCAGTAAACAACAGCTTTTCATTTAAATTTCAATTCTTAAATATTCTGTTTTTTACTGTCATGTCACATTATTAAACCTCTTTAGACATGCCTTGTTTTATTGCACTTTGTTTTACTGTACCTCAAAGATATTTCACTTTGTACATATTGAAGGTTCATGGCAAACCTCCATCAAGCAAGTCTCTGGGCAGCATTTTTCCAATAGCATATGGTCACTCTGCATCTCTGTTTCACATTTAGGTTATTCTTGCAGCATATCAAACTTCTTCATTATTCTTGTATATTATGATGGTTTATGATCAGTAATCATTGATTTACAATTGTAATTGCTCTGGGTCACCATCAAACTACACCTACATAACAGCAAACTTACCAGTTAATGTTGTGGCATTCTGACTGTACTGTTGACAGTCCATTTTCCTATCTCTCTGTCCCTCTTCTCGGCATTTCCTATTTCCTGAGACACAACACTATTTGATTAAGGTCAATTAACAACCAATCAAGGGTCTCTAAGTGTTCATCTGAAATGAAGAAACACATATCTCTCACATTAAGCCAAAAGCCGGACATTATTAAGTTTAGTGAAGAGAATTAGTCAAAAGCCAAAAGGCCAAAAACTGAACCTCTTGAGTCAGATAGTTAGCTAAGTTGTAAATACAAAGAAAAGCTTTTGAAGGAAATTAAAAATACTACTCCAGTGAAAACACAAATGATAAAAATAGAAACATCTTATTGCTGACATGGAGAAAGTTTTAGTGATCTGAATAGATTAAACCAACCACAGCATTTCTTTAAACTGAAGACTAATCCAGAACAAGACTCTAATTCTCTACGATTCTATGAAGGTTGAGAGAAGTGAGGAAGCTGCAGAAGAAAAGTTTAATAGCATTTGGAGTATGAGGTTTAAGGAAAGAAGTCATCTGCATAACATAAAAATGCAAGGTAAAACAGCAGTGCTGATGTGGAAGCTGCAGCAAGTCTTCCAAAATATGTACCTAAGATAATTGATGAAGTTTGATACCCTAAGCAAGAGATTTTCAGTGTAGACAAACTGCCATGTATTAAAAGATGTCATCTTCAGGGCATCTGTGAAAGCTGGAGAACAGAAGTCAATACCTGGCTTCAAAGCTTCAAAGGACTGGTTAACTCTCTTGTTAGACAATAATGCAGCTTGTGACTTTAAGTTGAAATCAATGCTCATGTATCATTCTAAAAATCCTAGGACCATTAAGAATTATGCTAAACCTGCTCTGTGCTGTTAATGAAACAACAAAGCCGTAGGACAGCACTTTAAGCCCACTATTAAGTGGGTCAACTAATACAGATATTTCTCTGTATTTCCATTTTATTATTTATTGCTCAATGGAGGATGGGGGTTAGAAGGGGATGATGTTTTTTAATGTTTCAGTGAGCACAGTGCCTGTTAACCCAGCATCTACTCTGCAACCCATGGATCGAGGACTCATTTTGACTTTCAAGTCTTGTCTATTACAAAATACATTTTGTAAGGCTCTGTCATAGACAGTGATTCCTCTAGATCTGGGCTAAGTAATTTGAAAACCTACTGTAAAGAATTCACCATTCCTGATGACATTAAAAACTTTTATGATTCATGAGGAGAGGTAAAAACATCAAAATTAACAGGAGTTTGGAAGAAATTGGTTACAACTAGTGTAGATGACTTTGAGGGGTTCAAGACTTCACTGGAGAAGGTATTAATAACTGCAGATGTGAAGCTGGCAAGAAAACTAGAATTAGAAATGGACCCAGAAGATATGACTGAATTGCTTCAATTTCATAATAAAACTTTAACAAATTAGAAATTGCTTCTTATAGATGAGCAAAGGGGTTTCTCGAGGTAAAATCTACTACTGGTGAAAAAGTTGTGAACATTACAATGTTAACTGCTACAGAGAAATATTTTGTGAAAAGAAGAGTCAATTGGAGTAGGAGTCTTTATTATTGTCTTATTTATAGAAATTTCCACAGTCATCCCAACCTTCAGCAACCACCACACTGATCAGTTAGCAGCCATCAACATCAAGGCAAGACTTTTCAACAACAAAAAGATTATGGCTTGCTAAAGACTCAGATAATCATGAGCATTTTTAACAATAAAGTTTTTAAATCAAGGTATTGTTATTTAGACATAATGCTATTGCACTCATCATAGATTTCAACATAGTGTAAACATAACTTTTATATGTACTGGGAAAAAAATGTATGACTCATTTAAATTTTTTTATATTCACTTTTTTGTGGTGACTTGGAACCAAACCCACAATATCAATTAGTATGCCTGTATATAGTATTAAATAGAAGTAGTGATATTAGGAATATCTGTTTTGTTTCTTGAATAAAAATATTTTGGAAATCTTTAATTTGCTTGAGATTTTGATAATTCAAAATTACAGTGTTAAGGAAGTTTTTAATCAGGAATACTAGTTAAATTTCATCTAATCCATTTTCCTGCATCAATAATGTGATACAATTTCCCGTTAATATGTTGATATTTTATGTGCTAATAATACATTTTATGATGTTAAACATTTTTTACATTCCTCTCCCAGAAAACTCAACTTGATCATGGTATATTTTTGCAATTCACTGTTGACTTTAATTTGCTGATATTTTATCACATGTAGTATGTTTGCTTGGGGGTCTTTAATATTCATTTTTTTAAACTATATTCTTAGAGTTTTAGTGTCCTGAAGATACTGGCTTCATAAAGTTGAATAACATTTTATTTTTTCTATTTCTGAAATCATTTTTATATTATAAGGATTTCCTTCTCTGAATATTTGGTTAAACTTGCATCTAGGCTTGGCATATATTTTTAATAAGGAGTCGGGGGAACCAGCAGTTAGCGTAATGGCTATGTCGCTGGACTCCCATGTAGTCAACCGGGGTTCGTGTCCTGGACCTGGTGGCTTAAAACTCATGCTGGGGGACCAGCAGTTAGCGTAATGGCTATGTCGCTGGACTCCCACGTAGTCGACCGCGGTTCGAGTCCCGGACCCGGCGGCTTAAACTCACGCCGGGCGCGTGTGCGTGCGTGCCCAAGATCCCGAGAGGAGAATGGAGGAGAAGGGATTGCGGCGTGGCCATCTCCCCTGGGGGGTGATTTCCTGCTTTCTATCTCTCTGTCTCTCTCTGTCTGTCTGGCGAGCGCACGCGCCCTATAGCAAAAAACCTCTCAAAAAAAAAAAAAAAAAAAAAAAAAAAAAAAACTCATGCTGGGTGTGTGTGCGTACGTGCCCAAGATCCCGAGAGGAGAATGGAGGAGAAGGGATTGCGGCGTGACCATCCCCCCTGGGGGGTGATTTCTCACTTTCTGTCTCTATGTCTCTCTCTGTCTGTCTGGCAAGCGCATGCGCCCTATAGTGGAAACCTCTCCAAAAAAAAAAATGAGGAGTCGGTAGTGTTAGGAAGACTTTTTTTGATTTCAGATCAATTTCTTTTATGGTTATTGGGTTCTGCAACTAGTCTATTTCTTCTTACGTCAATTTTTGGTCTTTTTTTTTTTTAGAAAAAAATGTACATTCACAGTTCATGTATACTTTCAAACTTATTTGCATAAAAATATTCATTTTTTTGTAATTGAGATTTATTGGTTGTGTCAAGAATCAGTACAGACATTTCAATTTGTACCCAATTCTTAACATACGTACCCAAAATTTAAAAAGCCAAGTATAGTGATTCTTTTTAAGTTATTCCAGTGAGATTCCAGCTTCAAATTTGTAGGCAAATTACCACTGTCTTCAGATGTTGAAAGCTGTTATGTAAGTCCCACCAAATCACAATTTAGTATCATACAGACTACATACTTCAAATTTCCAATCTTTCACAGCACATTAACGGAATTATTAGGAAAACTGGACTACCACAACCAAAGATGTTACAGAGTGTACACAGTTCTGACAGGGAGAGCAACAATCAAAGAGTGGTTTTCCTTAGGAAACAATACTACTAAAAAACATAATAGAAGTCATTTAAAATATTCAAGACACATTAAATGCATGACTGTGACTCCAAACTGCCATTTAGTATGCTTTGAATTTAGGATATAAAAACTACCCACCCGCCCCCACCTATGGAATGTTAAGCTGACACGCAAGAGAGTCAAAGCCTCCTATAAGTCAATATCCCACTATTTTCTGGTTGTACTGAAAAATAAACAACCAGTAAATGATTTCACCTCTTAAAAAAAAGCATTTACACTTAAAAAATGGGATGAGGTGGGATTCTCTCCTTCTTAAAAATGTTTCTAGAGCTACTAAAAAACTTGCATTTACAAAATAGTTGATAAAAATATTCCTCTGGATTGTACAAGAAGGGAGATGGGCCATTGATAAGACCTGGTATATGATATTACTCAGACTTGACTTCTTTCTCGCCTGCTTCATCAGAGGGTGGACTCTCCTCATTTTTAGTTTCTCCATTTTCTGCAGGTAAATCTTCTTTAGTGTCTCGGTTGGGTTGGCCACTTCAGCCTCTTTCCCCTTTGCTCCCCTTTTCCCTTTTGTTTGCACTCTTTTGTCTGAAGATTTATCCTTCCCTGCCGCCTTTTTTGGCTTCATCTCCACTTTTGCAGGAGGTTTAGCCGACAACCTCGCTCATCTCCTCTTGGGCTCTTCCTTGGCCGCCCCCCTTGGCTGAGCTGACCTTCCTCTTGGGCATCTTGGCTGTGGACAGGGTGCGTGCTGGGTGCCTGATGAGGCCGCGACATGCCTAGAACCTTTGCCGAGTTGAGCGGATAAACCAAAATATTCATATTTTCTTATGATTTTAAATTTTTAATCTTTAAATTGTATCCCCACTGTAAGTAAGATTTTATCTGAGCCATTTTTTTCTTTTCTGATATTAGTTGCTAGACATTTTCTTGTTTCATTAACTTTCTGCAAAAACTGGCTTTTCATTTTTTTTATCTACTTTATTATTTATATTATTTGTCATTACTTTATGTTTTACCAGCATTATTTTCTTCTTTCTACTTTCTTATAATTTAGGCCATCTTTATTTTTTCTAGATTTTTGAATTTAATTATTACTCATTTATTTTTGATTATTTTTATTTTGTAAGTGAATTTATTTCAAGCTTTAAATTTTCCTGTTTCTCATTAGTTGCATACCATATTTTGATATGAATATTTGTTCAATTTTAAGTATTTTGTAATGTCTGTTATAAGTGTATGTTTCTACTTTCTAAACATATTTGTTCTATTTTTATTATTAATGCTAAATTTAAGTGCATTATAATGAGAGGATGTGTTTTATATGGTTTTAATCACAAAAAGTTTTTTTCAAATTTCTTTTGGGACTTTACACAGTGCAGATATTTTACTGTTGGGCTTGAAACCTACAGATGGCTTATTTTATTTCTTTATTGCTCATTCTAGAATTTTTCTGTTTATACTTAAGTACATGTTATGTAATAAAAATAAAATCTATTTCTAAATAGTTCTGGCATTTTAAAAAAGGCACCTAGGATGATGTTTATGGTAATATTTTTGACTGGACTAATATACAGTATATTCATGATGGAAAAATTCCTTTTATATGCTTCAAAATATATAGTTATGACATATTTTACCTACCAATTAAGCTTCAGTCTTGTTATAATTGTTTTGTTTTGTTTTGGAGGGCACATGTGCTTGCCAGAAAGACAGAGAAAGAGACAGAGACAAAAAGCAAGAAATCACCCCCCAGGGGGATGGCCATGCCTCAATCCCTTCTCTTCCATTCTCTTCTCAGGATCTTGGGCACACACGCACACGCTCCTGGCGTGAAGCTACCATGTCTGGGACTCGAACCAAAGCCGACTACATGGGAGTCCAGCGACCTAGCCATTATACCATCTGCTGGTCCCAATCTTGTTGAATAGAGTTTTTTTTTCTCTTTTTTTGGGGAGATGTTTTAGCTATAGGGTGCATGTGTTCGCCAGAAAGAGAGAGACAGAGAGATAGAAAGCGAGAAATCACCTCCCAGGGGGGATGGCCACGCCACAATCCGTTCTCCTCCATTCTCCTCTCAGGATCTTGGGCACACATGCACATGCGCCCAGCGTGAGTTTAAGCCACGGGTTCCGGGACTCAAACTGCGTCGACTACATGGGAGTCCAATGACATAGCCAGTATGCTAACTGTTGGTCCCAACAGAGTTTTAATAATAATACCCAGTTGGTTTTCTTTTGTTGTTGTTGTTGTTGTTATAGGGCACATGAGCTTGCAATAGAGAGACAAAGGGAAAACAAGCACTCACCCCCCAGGGTGGATGGCCATGCCTCAATCTCTTCTCCTCCATTCTCCTCTCAGGATTTAGGTACTCATGCTCACACACCTGGCATGTTTTTCAAAGCTCTGGGTCTGGGATTTGAATTGAAGAATTGGCCATGTGGGATCCAGTACCTTAACCACCACTTTAACCATACACAAAAGTGGTCATCAAGGCCAGCAGATTGCATAATGGTTAAGGTGCTGAACTCCCACGAGGTCAACCATTGTTAGAGTCCTAGACTCATGGCTTGAAACTTATACCAGGCACATGTGCGTGCATGCTTGACATCCTGAGAGGAGAGAGGAGGAAAAGAGATTGTGACCTGGCCATCCCCAGGCAGTGGGAGAGGTCATTTCTCCCTTTCTGTCTCTCTCTGTTTCTCGCACACACGCCCTATAGCAAAAATCTCTCTCAGAAAAAAAGGTGCTTATCATTGATTTCTATAACCAACGTACAATTATACTTGTTCATATACTTTAGGTATTAGTACATCAACTGGTATTCTTGAATGCTATGGCTTCCTTCCTGGATTCACTTTTACTGTTGTTGAATTACATCTTTTAGTAATCTTCACCGAGCGCTCAGTGGAGTACACTCTTCATATGTTTAAAACTGTTTGTTTTTGTCTTACATCTTAATAACAACTTATCTGTGTATCTCTGCGCAGCATTTTAAGAATTCAATCAATTACTTAAGAGAAGTACATTATCAATCTATTTTCACCTCTTTATAGGAATCAACTTTTTTCCTTTTGATAGCTTTTAAGAGTTTTTCTATTATATATCTTTAATATTGCATAGTTTCCCTGAAACGTATCTGAGTATGACTTCATTTTGAGATATCCGTCATAAGCTCAGGGTATGATTTTTATCTTAATATTTCAATTCTAGAAAAGTCTCAGCTATTATCTTTTCCTTAATTTTTTTTCCCATTAACTGCATTTCTTCTTCTGGAATTCTTATAAAATATATATTGTTGCTTATTTTTATATATATATATATATATATATATATATATATATATATTTAATTATATATAGTTATAAAATTATATATTTTATAATTTGTCATTATCTTAACTGCCGTTTCATTTTCTGAAAACCTATTTTACTTTATATGGCTGTTTTTCCTCGGCAAAATTTTTAACATTGCCTTCCAATTTATTTAATTCTCTCCTTGAAATTTCCCTCTCTTACATTATTATCTCTTACATCTATTTCACTTTTAATTTAATGAATGTATCTTTAATATATTTATGATTGATTTTTTCTTTATTATTATTATTTATACATTAATTGCTGTACATCATTTAGATCTTATTCATCTATTGTTGTTTATTAGTCTTTCTTTTCTTATTTAATAATTTGTTGTTTCATAGGTATGATTACTTTATCTCTGAGCATCTTAAACATAGTCATGTTGAGATAAGTGTCACATAATTTTTTTTTTTCAGAGAGATTTTTGCTATAGGGTGTGTGTGCTCACCAGGGAGACACAGAGAGACAGAGAGACAGAAAGTGAGAAGTCATCTCCCCAACTCCCCCCACCCCCCGGAATGAATAGCCATGCCCCGATCCCCTCTTCTCCACTCTCCTCCCGAGATCTTGGGCACTCATACACACACACCCAGAATGAGTTGCAAACCACCAAGTCCAGGACTCAAAGCACAGTCGGCATGTAGGAGTCCAGCAATGTAACCATTACACCATCTGCTGATCCCCACTGTCACATAATACTACAAAATCAAATTAATCTGAAATTAATGGTCCAAATATTGATTATATTAGTTTTTTGCTTAGCATTAAATTTCTTTCTCTTTTAGGATTCTGTTTTCCTGGTTAATGTTAGTCATAAAGCATTTGTCCTGTCTCACACTTTCTCTCTTTTTCTTTTTTTTGGAGAGGTTTTTGCTATAGGGCATGTGCGCTCGCCAGACAGACAGAGAGAGACAGAGAGACAAAAAGCGAGAAATCACCCCCCCAGGGGGGATGGCCACGCCGCAATCCCTTCTCCTCCATTCTCCTCTCGGGATCTTGGGCACGCACGCACACGCGCCCGGCGTGAGTTTAAGCCACCGGGTCCGGGACTCGAACCGCGGTCGACTACGTGGGAGTCCAGCAACATAGCCATTACGCTAACTGCTGGTCCCTCTCTTTTTCTTTCTTTTCTTTCTTTCTCCTTCCTTCTCTCTCTTTATTTCCTTCCTTTCTCTATCTCTTTCCTTTCTGTCTCTCTCTCTCTTTCTTTCTGTACATCCCTAATGGTGGTATTACAATTGCCTTTATCTAATCCCTAGGCTCCTAGTCCCAAACTAAATGTTACAGTGATATCTCTCAGCTTCATCTCTGTATCAATATATCTTAGTACTCCTTTCATTTTTACCTTTCTTTTTTTTAGATGCATCTTTTCAAAGAAATACAGCAATAATTACTTTTATTATTGCACATTTAGTAGTATTGGGCACTAGTTTTAAATATATTACCTTATTTAGTTCTCTCTACAATCTATTATTCTTATTCCCATTTTATAGAGTAGGGAATTGAAGAAAATAGGCTAAATAGATTCTCTTGTAGGAAAGATATTATAAGTAGTAAATGGCAGAAATAACATTTGAATCCTGTTTCTCTATTGCCAAACCTAGTATACTAGTTTACTTAAACTATTGTCTATTTAGATTTTGGTTTTTCTTTTTTTAACTTATGCTATGGTATTTATTTTTAATAAGGTAATTAAACTAACATTTATTTTTATAAAAAAATATATATTTGGCCCTACCTCAGAAATCTTATTTAACACTTTCTGTGTTTTTGTGCTTTCTCGGTTCTCTCTGTCTCCTTTTTCTTTTTTTTTTGTTTTTGTTTTGATATAGGACTATGTTTTTTAGCTTGTTACTAATCTAGCAATTTGGAAGATTTAAAGCACAATATTTTTTAGTAATGATTACTTTAAAAAAAATTCCGGTGTATTTTCTTTTATTATCATCATTAACAAAATTGTATGTTGTATGAAATGAGAAATTTAGGATTCTGTTTTTCATCTCTCTCCTCTTATCCAATTTCTCACTTTTGTTATATTACATTATATTAGATATAGATTATTATTAAGTTTTATGACATATCAATGGAGAGGATGAATTACAAAAAGCTGGGTCACATTTTGGTATAGAGGGTTTCTAGCACAACATAGGTGTTTACTAAATATTCGTTAAGCTTGAAATGAATGGGCCTGTTTTGTGGAGACATACCACACACAGAAAGAAACCATTTTTGAAATCTCTAGTCTCCCTGTGCTTCTTGATGATCCATCTTTTCATCCTTGGATTTTAGGTGTTGAATCTATATATTATTTTATAAATATCCTTTATATCAATTTTTTTGTTAGGCAAACATGCTTATTGAACTAGCCCTTTGCAATTAACGAGCTTCTATCCAAGTTAGTTCCATTAACAGTAATTCCATTTTCCCCTTCTCCACTATCCCTCCTCCACAAATATTTGGCAACTTCCATTCTCACATCAGTAACTATGCTTAAGTTTTCATTTGGTAAAAGCTTTGAGTTTCTTGAATGTGAAGAAATGAATGCCAATAATCATATCGTATTAAGTGACTAATAACTCAAGTTCCTCCAGGAGAGCAATTTTATGTACTATTTAAATAGAGGTATTTTGAAGTTGCTCTATTGTTTTATTTATTTATTTACTTGTATGTTTGTTATTAACTTTTTGTATTCACTGAGAGAAAGAGGGATGGAGAGAGGTATAGGTATCCCTGGCAAGATTTGCCCGTATTGTATATTGACACACACTCGCCCCAGCCGTCCAGTCTGTCAGGACCATGAGTATGCCTGTGGATATATCCCTTGTGTTCCAGTCAACCTGGATCCAAATCCAGAGCCACCTATTTGATTATAGTTATCGCATAGCAACACCCTGTCCCCTGTGCCACCATTACTAAGTCACTGTTGTTTTTTCTGTTTTGTTTTGTTTTTAAGTAGTTCTTAAAAACCTCAAAGGAAATTTTTTGCATCATTTTTTTTGGAAAATTGGATTTTTCTTTGAAATTAACACAAAACTTAGTGTTTATCTTGCAATCCACTAGAATGAAAATACTGTGCTTTTATTGTAGTGAAGTAGATTAAATAAAACAATATAGATTAGCAAGGAAAAAGGAAAGAATAAACTGGGTCACACTGATATGCAAATTTTATGGACATTTTAAAAATACACTTGATCAATCTAAAAGCACTAGGCTGTCAGAAAAGTCATGACGTGTTTTTCTGACAACCTAATACATATTATTTGTTTTACAAGAACACTAGAACTTTTATATAGCATGATTTTAAGACTTATTTACACTAACAATAGATTGAAATTGAAACTGTTTTCCTGACTTTTTTCCTTATGTTATAAAAATAATCTTTGCATTATTATTCTCTGTTTATAAGGCACTGGAACTGAAAATAATGAGACTTGGTTTCTAGTCTTAGTTCTGTCATTTAACTAGTCCTGTAACTATGGTTAATCCATTGAATTCTTTAGACCAATCAACCAATCAGTTTCTTCATCTATAAATGTAGAAGGTTGGGAATGATTCTCTGTAAAGTCCCTTTTCGTTCTCGTGTTCTCGTATTCCATATTGTGTCTACCTGGCTATTATGTAGAAATACCCACATATAAAAATGCAACTGCATATAACTCTCATATAGCAATAACCTAAGTTATTCAACACAGCTCATAAAGAAATATCTAAGGGGACCAGCAGTTAGCGTAATGGCTATATCGCTGGACTCCCACGTAGTCAACCGCGCGGTTCGCATCCCAGACCCAGTGGCTTAAAACTCACGCCGGATGCATGTGCGTGCATACCCAAGATCCCAAGAGGAGAATGGAGGAGAAGGGATTGCGGCATGGCCAGCCTCCCTGGGGGGTGATTTCTCGCTTTCTGTCTCTCTGTCTCTCTCTGTCTGGCGAGCTCATGCGCTCTGTAGTGAAAAACCTCTACAAAAAAAAAAAAAAAAAAAAGAAAGAAAGAAATATCTAAGAATTGGATGAACTTTCCCCTAATCAAAGCACTTGCATTTAGCCAATAGATAAATAACTGAGAGCTATCATAGGTACTTGAACCAGACTGACATAATATAAAAGCATTGTTTTTAAAAGTACTGTTGAGCCTCAATGTGCAAAATCAAAGAAATCTGGGATACATACCAGGCAGACATGATGCCATAGTTCATTTTGAGGTAAGGGGAGTTGAGACAATGGTGATACAATCAGGGAGGAAGTAAAAGCAAAAGATAAGAAGACAGTGGGAGAATTACTTATAAAAAAGGAACAGCTGATAATAATATTTTTTAAAAAATCATAAAAGTAAAATAGAGAAGCCTGCTGGTAGTGTGGTGGTTAAGGTGCTGGCCTCCCACATGGGTGACTCTATGGCTTGAAAATCATGCCGGACATGTGTGTGCATGCCCAAAATCCTAAGAGGAAAGTGAAAGAAAGGGAGCAGCATGGCCATTCCCCCTGGGGGATGATTTCTCATTTTTTGTCTCTTTGTGTGTCTCTCCTTCAAGTGCATTTGCCCTGTGGCAAAAACTTAAAAAAAAAAAAAAAAAAAAAAAACAAGGAAATACAAATGTCTAATAAACATAAACATATTTTTTAAAAAAGTAACTCACTAGCACTCAAACATGTGATTTATAAAAAATAATAATTCTCAATGCTGATTAAGTGTTTGGTAAAAACAGGCATTCCTATAATGATGGTGGTGGTTATATATTGACCCAAAATTCTGCAAAGTATATGTAATTACTAGGAAACTTTCTTTAGTAATGTAACATTTGACACAGTAATTTCATTTATAGGCATCTCTCTGTAAGAAACAGAAACTCAAAATATTTATGTACAAAAATGTTCATCAAAATATCATTTGTAAAAGTTAAAGATGAATGAAACAATCTTAAATGTTCAAAATAAGAGAAATTATTAAGCAAAGCATAGAGCATCCATATGTATCATTATATTTGAATTATATAATTCTCAAATATATTTTATAGATTTTTTAAACTAGGAAATGATTAAGAAATAATATAACTGAAAATACTTGGTCCAAAAGAAACAAATTTGTATACCTAACATGGTCACAAATTATAAGAAAGAAAGTATTTGGTTATGATAGAAGGAAAAATATTAAAATATGAAGAGTGATCATTTTCTGTGTGGTGGAATTAGGTGATATTTTATTTCTTATTTTTCTTGAATATTCTAAATGCTCTAAACCTGCTCTAATAATTAGATAAATAAGTTGTAAGCAAACAGCATATACCCTAAATAATGAATCCCAAATTTGATAATAATTCAATTTAAGAAAAGAATGCATGTCTAATGCTAACACATTCTGCTTCTAAAATATAGCAATGTGTAGATTTTCAGTTTCCTCAACCTGAATTATATCATATTATTTTTGTTGCCCAGTGTTTGGTCAGTCTTTCTCTTTTGGATCCTCATACCTTTGCTTCAGCTGATCATGCTGCATTTCAATATTCCAGAACCTCATTTTCTTCAGTCAGTTCTAACATTAATATACTCAAACCACATTTACATATATATGAGATCATCTTCTCTTATCTCAAGGGAAGGAATCTAGATCACCATTTTTTCCATTGTTTTTCACTTCTAAATTTCTCTTCTAAAAATTTACTAATCTAATGATAGCATTTTGAGTAATTGAAACGGATGAAAATAAAGTAAAGGATGCAGTCATTATGTCACTGTTGAGTCACTTTTATTGGGTGGAATAAGTAGTACTGATACAATTTGTTAAGCACCTATCTCAAGAATAGATCTCAGCTGCTCTATGTAAGAATATGAATAAACATAACAACTTCCTTGGCTCTGTAGCCAGAAATTTAGCCAAGAAAGAAACCCAGTTGGATGCCAGAAAGAATGAACCAGATAAAGTTTTATCAGCTCAGAATACACAAATAACTTAGTCTGTGTCTTTTCTAACAAAACTGTGTAAGTAAAAATGTAATCTTTAAAATCAAAATTCCTCATACTAGCCAATGGCATAGTGCTGGAGCATCTAAAAATTTCCAGGCCTCACCCTGTTTCCCTTCTGCCAGGAGAGGCCTCCACTGCCTGCACAAGTGAACCCAGAACCGTTCATACACAGCTCATCTCTTTTTCAGAACTGTGAGTCTAGTGAAGGCAGAGACTGTGTCCTATTTATCTTTGTTACTTTGGATTCTGACAGAGCGCATGATTGTTGAAAGAACTAGTGAAGGATTAGCAGCTTAATTTAGATGATTTTTATATCTATAAAATAATCTGAGGAAAAACAACGTGGAACTTACTAACATTTCGGCAAGTTCCTTCAGAATGCTGATATTATGAAATTATGAACGTCTTTGAGAGTAAACACCTTTCACGAACTTATTTTTCTGAAAGTCTGAGAGTTCAAATATTATATTTCTTAAGAGCTCTTGCAGTAATTACTTAGACACTCACAACAAGATCCTGAATCTCAGTTTTCTCATCTGAAACATGGGGATGGTGATAAACCATATCTTACAGTCAATGATGGGACTGGATGAGATACTGCATATCAGACAGCATGGTGCCTGGAAAGCCTTGGGCGGTTTCACTTGCATGAACGCCTCTCAGGTCAGGTGGCTGAACTTGCTCCTGCATCTGGACAGCGTGTACTGCCAAGGCTCTTGCTAGATGCAGAATCAGAGAACTTACATACACAAGCCAGTTCTGTTCAGGCTTTAGCAGCATAAGAATTACTTGGGAAACTTGTTTTAAATGGAGATCTTTGATTTCCACTCGAGAGATACTAATTCAGATGGCTTGCTCTGTGATAAGACCCTGAAATCTGTCTTTTTAACTTGCTCTCCAGGTGGTTCTGGTGCAGCTACCAAGCTCTGAGTCACCTTGGCAGCATGATTCCATCCCAGCTTTGATCACAGGTCCTCTCCAGCCCCATGGCATCATTCTCATGATTCTCCCTACTCAGTGTTACGTGGCTTGCTGCCCCCATCCCCTCACCCTACTCAACTGAAATAGAGGAGAAGAATAGGGAAGGCAGGGTCAATTGGAAAGACTTGCAGTAGCTACAGTAAATTATGTGTTATTTTGTATTATTTGGACTAATGATCTCCATTAGTGCAAAGGTGAGCTGACTCGAGAAGTAAGCTTGAACTTTCGAACAATAGTTTTCCCCCAGTAACTATGGGATGGGTGGCTATAGTGAAGTTTACCTTATTTATTTTTTTATGGAATAGCTATCTATAGAACTTAGATGAATAGCACAGTTGAAGTGCAAAGTGTTAAATGCATGCTTTGATTTAGTCAATGCATTTGCACATTGAAGTAATTAGGATGTATTTAAAAGCATTCTGCTTGCAATACTTTGTTCTCCATTTCCTACAAATCAAATTAGTGAGGGGTAGATTTGATTTTGACATCATTTTGAAAATATTTTCTTTTTCTTTTTTTAATTTCCTTAGTATTACATTTTTACAAAGTTCAAAAAACAACCAACTGTGACTAAATTCATAAAAAACAAAACAAAAAGTCCAAAGTGCAAGAAAATGAAAAACAGCACACAGTAATATACAGTAGAACAACATAAATCATAGCTCAAAAATAAAGTTGTAATAATACACCTTATCCATGTCTGATCAATTAATAACAAAACGCTTATTCAGATAGCAAATAGCTCATTATTTTACTTTGATTGAGAGCCCCAAATTTAATTATTCATCTCAATCCAAATAAATATACAAAGATGGCCAGATCTACTTAGAAAAATCTTAACCGTCTCCTGTTTTCATCGTTCTGTATCTAATGCAATGAATGAATGTGGTCAAAGGGTTTAGAGAGTGTTTTCCTTGCTTGCTAATAAAGCATTCAAACAAGATTATTTGTTTTTTTATAAAGTTAGATTTGGCATAACCAATAGTTATGGAGCTATGCAGTATAGGAAAGGGTAGACCTGAGTTTATTTCAATACTGCACTCTACCTGAATTATCTTTCAGGTAGAAAGAATTAACTTACCTCAGTTAGCTTACCTCAGTTTTCACATCTGTAAAGAAAGGGTATATTACAGTTGTTTTAATCATGTATTGAAGTGCTTGGCATTTCATACATATTCAATAAGTGGCAGTTATTGTGATTGGTTCAGGAAATAACATTTTGAGAGATAGAAACCCATAATCCTGAAAGGAAAAAAAAATTAAACAAAAATATTCCATGATTTTATTTTCCAGAGGCTATTTACATGAGTCATATACTTTATCCTAGGACTTTATCAGGATTCCTACAGAAGGGAGTGTTTTACTTTTATAATCTTCTCTCCCCTAAAATTCTTGCCTTCATTACAAGCTAATGACCTCAAAATACATGTTGAAAAATACTCTTTATACTATTAAAGTGCATAATTAAATGAATGTAGTTTAGGTTTTTGTTCTTTTTTTTAGTTTTCTGCTATAGGGCACGTGTGCTCACCAGAGAGAGACAGAGAGAGGGAAAGTGAGAAATTCCCCCCTAGGAGAGCTAGCCACGCTGCAATCCCTTCTCCTCCATTCTCCTTTTGGGGTTTTCAGCACACGTGCACATCCTCCTGTTATGGTTGTCGAGCCACAATCTGGGACTTGAACTGTGAAGTCGGCCATGTGGGATCCAGCACCTTAACCAACATGCCACCTGCTGGCCCATTTATCATATTCTTTTGTTAAAGATAAACAGTACTTTGGACTGGACTCAGATAAAGTCAACTCCTCCTAATTTTCCTATATTACTTTTATAGTTCTAGGGATATATATGATTATGCAGAGAAGTGGAGAGGTGAGGGAAAATAAGGAACAAGAATAATACAGTCATCTGTGCTTCTTAAGAAACAGATGATACTTTGTTTAATTCTGTTTTTAATGCGTAACTCTGCATTTCATATATAGAGAGTGCTGATTGGGCCAACCCATGGCCTGTGGTTAAGGCAGCTGGATCATGCATAACCAACTGCACAGTTGTGTTCCTCAACCAAGAGGCTTGAAAAACTCGCTGTTTGTGCATGCCCCAAATCCTGAAAGGATGAAGGGACTGCAGGTGGATCATGCCCCAACGGAAAGTGCTTTCTCATGTTCCCTCTCTTTTTCTGTCTCTCTCCAGTGAGTGCACGTACCCTCTGGGCAAATTAAATAAAATAAAGTTCTTGTTAAATATTTGTCCAATTAATTAGATGAGAAGAAGGAAAAGATACTTTTTAAATATGTATATAACTTAAAGGAACCAATTCAAAAGTGGTACATCCAGGTTGTTGGCAGAGAGCTCAAAATTCACCTGAGGGCAGCAGCACCTCTTTAGTTAAGTTGGCTTCCTGTGAAATGATGGCCAGCTTCATTCAGAGCCGCTAATTCTTAGCTGGAGGAGGTAGGTAGACCAGGAGAGCTGACTGACCCTCCAGTCAGCCATGGACTGTCAGAGCTGGAAGGAACCATGGAAGTTTTCTAGCCCAAGGACCTTATTTCTCAGCTAAAGAAACTGAATGGCCTGCCAAACACTTGGAGGCAAAATTTGTTGGTATTCAAACTTGTGTTTCCTGATTCTGGTTCAGTTTGGTTTATGTTGTACCCATGGTGCCTTTGTGTCCCGAAGCTGCCTGTCTCCTTGGGGTTTGCCTTATATTCACAGTGACTTCTCTTCCTGTAACCAAAGCAGTGCAACAGAGCACCTAGCAATAATGCTGACTAGAATTATCTTGCCTATTATAGCATTTTTCACAGAACCTGAAAGGCCACAATAAAGAAATTCATCATTTGACTCTTAAATTCATATTTTCTCCATCAACAAACAAGCTATATTGTTATGATTAATCATTTAGCAACACATTCAAATTACTTTAGTGCCTTTTCAAGTGACGCTTAGCTAGAGCTAGGAGGAATGGAGAACAAGGAACTATTAGGACTTGATGGGGATGGCAGGGAGGGTAGTGAAGGCAGAATTCTGTCCTCAGGATGTTACCCATGGGAAGGCAAAGCCAGGTGGGCTGTGGCAGGGGTCAAGAAGTCATGTAAGGATTTGAATCTTAGAGAAGTAAGAAGTAAAGGAGAAATGAGGCATAAAGCAATAAAAGGGGGAGGGGAATAAAAAGGGAAGAGAACCACTGGTAAATTTGATAATTAGGTCTTTGGGTTCATTACCTACTATCTTTGTAACTTCTTTGCTTACTGGAGAAGACATGCGTTCAGGTCACTTAGGTACTGTTAACACCATATACTGCTACTATCAAGTGATGACTAAAATTCCTTGAATCGGGTGAGATTCTGTGAAAGAAAAAATAAAGCATTTGGTAGGTAAATAGCTTCCTTTTCCACCTAAAAGAATAGAGGAAGTGTTGATAGGCTGTTGATGGTAAGTTAAACTGGCATACTAGGAATTTTTATAAATGGTTTCCCCATGCTCTGTTGAATCTGTGGCTGAGACTTTAGTTGTATACCAGCTGTGCGTGCAAAATCTCATAATTATTCTTACTGTATTAAGCATTTTATAGCAATTTTAGCTCTAAAATGCTATGCAATAGTTTTTATGCAAGTGTACCAGACATGTAAGCTGTTCCAATGAAAACATTTCCTTTCTTTTAGACACATGGTTTTAGGTTTCCAAACTTAGCTCTTTGCATTGATGGAAAAATCTTTAGGACAGATATCAGGATTTTTTCAAGGGTGGGGGGCATGAGAAGAGGGGATAGTTGGATTTTTGGATTTTTTTTTTCATCTACTTTATTTCTACCAGCAACCCCCTCAACAAAAGGGGCCTTTTGCTAGTCAAAATACTGACATTAGCAAGTACTGCTGCTGAGTCCTAGATTTTCTATGGCCTGTGCTTCTGAAAAAGGCACCAGTGAGGAAACTAGGGTTATCTCTGCATCCTTCTGGGGACTAATGACGAACAGACAGAAGGACTTGGACTTAACCTCTCTGCAGAAGGCTGACACCTTTAACACTGCTGCACATGCTGCTGCACCCTGCAGTGGCAAGTCTTGGGCCTGAGCCCAAAGCTGGTGTGGAGTTTGAACCCTTGGCATTCTGGACCAGTGCCAAGTGCTATCAATGGAACCCCACTGACACCTTTAGTTATTCTTCCTAGATTAGGATAGTAATTTACTTGTCTCTTTGATTTCAAGTGTCTGGTTTTGTTTCCAGATGCCTCCCAGCTCATCTGTATTCCAGGGGTTTCAAAAGACTTTAGTCTCATTGGTTCTTGCCTTTGTCAGTTCCATTCGCCAACACAGGAGGGATGCAGAGAGACTAGAGAGAAGCAGGGGAGGGCTGTGTGTGTGTGTGTGTGTGTATGTGTGTGTGTGTGTGTGTGATGCACTGGGCATGTGCAGAGGGCCTGGTGAGACTACAGGAAAAAATGAAAGGCGTATGCACTTTCAGAATATTAGCTATTATACTATAGCAAGTCAGGATGGAGCCTAAGAGGTGACGTGTAAGACATTGTAGTGAAAAGTGTTACTAAATAGATTCATGCATAAAAGTCCTCCAACCAGCAGTAATCTCAGACTCCCCAGAATGATTGTAATATAGGAAAGAGATGGAGAGACCATAGAAATTTTATCCCAATGCCGATAAGGTAACAGCACTTGGATTTTAACATGGTAGAGTAGGAAAAGGCATTTATGCATGGGTGTCATTTCATGTTTACAAGGGCTTGTCTAGCACTGTTTATTGATTTTACTGCAATTTTTCCCCAGGACCCTGTAGATAGATAATTGCTAGAAATGTCCATCATTAGCACAGCAATGCGTGCAACCATCGCACTAAGAAAAAGATACACATAGGACTCTGCAAGCAAGCATCAAATGGGAGGAAGAGTCACACAATAACACGTGCAGCTATAACTCCAGGCAAACACACACACAACACCCTGTGTAACCATTGCACTGAGAAAATACACACAGCCCCCTGCACAGCCATCACACATCAGGAAAATACACACATGACACCCCTATGCAACCATCACACCAGGCAAAAGCACAGACATAAAATGCTAAGTCAATAGGAATGAACAGCTCATAAAAGCCTACTGGAATAGATCACATCACAGCCAGGTACATCTGTTCTCAGCACTAACCATTATCGTTAGCTTAAAATGCTTAAAATCACTGCACATCCTCAGGTCTGGGGACAGAT
This sequence comes from Tupaia tana, assembly GCA_026018925.1. NCBI lineage: Eukaryota > Metazoa > Chordata > Mammalia > Scandentia > Tupaiidae > Tupaia > Tupaia tana. The sequence continues at coordinate 17,177,449 of JAKSZU010000020.1, read as the reverse complement.
TATTCCAAGAAGATTCTACTAAATAGATTTGGCAATGCAGTGAAGGGGACCTCTACTACATTAAAGAGATGCATTTTGCATCTCAAAGGCTGTCAACTGTATTTAGAGGCACCATGTGATTGAAGAACAATGCTCCAGGATAGATAGCAATTTTCTGACCCTTCTAAATCTGGAGGTGATTTTTACCCCAACTTGAGTGAAGTGTACAATTGCATGGGCAACTCTGAGGTTGAGGGGTGACTAATAAAAGCAGAATTTGAAATAGCTTTCAACTTGCGCTGCAAAGGAAGCCACTACATCCTGTTTAAAACTGCAGTTCTCAGGTGGTGTATCATATCTAAAGGTTTTGGTGAGGTCAGACTTCAAGCCATCAACTCGAGATAAATAAGTAGCAACTACAGTCCGTGCTTCATAGAGTTTAAGCCCAACTGGGGGGAATAAAGGAACCAGCCACCTCTTCTTTCACCAGTGTCTCCTCTTTATCCTCTCGTTATTGTCTGTGATGTTCTCCTAACTGTGTGACACAGGGGTTACAACACTGTGAGGGAAACTCGGCATGTCCTTCTGAAGAGTGGCCCAAAAGAAGTGGTTAGAAAGGGTCTCCAGCTTGCAGTTCCATGTTTCAATTACAGTGGCGTTTTGTGTTTCTATTGAGTGAGAGAAGTTTCAGGCTAGCTTGTTAAGAATGATTTACACCATAATTCTAGGAAAAACAAATGTGAGTGACTGAGATTTGAAAGGAAAGAGTAGGGGGGAAGTGCCAGACTAAACAAATCCTAAGTAAATAGGGTGGTTTTTTTGGGGTGGTGTTTTTTTTTGTTTGTTTGTTTCTTTGCGCTTCTCCTCTTAAGCAAAAGAATGAATGTATATATTGTTGGTAATTTTTTCTCTCACCTGGGTGGAATGAAGTAAAAAAATAATAATAATAAAATTCTCCATTTATTCCATGTAAAAGCAAATTTTTAGGAGAAGACAGGTGTTTCCCTTAAATTCACATGACAGCAACTTACTGAGAATGAGTAGTACTAGAAATGAAATCTAAGAATTTCACTTCTTTCTTCCTCCAAATGTGGCAGAAAAAGGTTTTGTTAGGGTGAGATAAGCATTTTCCATAAAACAATGCAGTAGTGACATGAGGTAATTACATGGTGCCGGGGACACACCCCATGGTATACTGGAGAAATTGCATGATACCTACGTGATAACTATAGTAACTCTAGTTATCACTATCGTATTATCTCCTGATAACTATATAATTAGTTTGTGTCATCAAAGCACCCTAAACGTATGCCTGTTCCAGCTACTCTGGTAGGGAAAAAAAAAAATAAACTTTTTGCAAGGGGGAAAAAAGCTAATGAAGAAAGTTGCCAAGAACAGATATTTTGTAATCTGTGCTAAATCTCTGCTGGAAAACATGAACAGTAACGAAGCTGAGAAGACAGTAAAAGAAATTCGGGGCAAGGTGCCAGACGCCCAGACGGAAGGAGAATGTGGACCAAAAGATTGCGACAATCGGGTAATTATGGTTTATGAATTTCAGCTTTAATCTGTAGTTCAGTGAGTCCTGATTAAATATCTGTTAAACACAATTAAAGTTTGTTTTTGTATTTCACCGTCTTGATCAGAATAATTAGAGACTGCGTGTTTCATGTCAAAAGTAGCAAGAGGAATTTTAGTGAATGAACATCGTTTTTAAAAGCCATTTGTAGCACCAGCTGTTGGCATTATTTTATATTTTAGTGTTATCAGCATAAAGATGGTCCTCTGGATGCTGAATAGTTTCCAGCAGGACAAGGATGTTATGCTGTTATGAAGGGCCTGTGCTATGGAGGCTTCAATGTTTAAGGGCTAGTGTTCCCTGGAAACAATGGACAGGGGAGATGTAGGTCAGGCAAGCAGATATTTTAGGTATGACGAGAAGAAAGACATTTGAGTTACGTTTACTCAAACAAGGAGCTAAGTGGGGAATTTCTCATGGCACAATCCTTTGCATTAACACCTGTGAATGCTACTTAGGTTGCTGGAACGTATGTGCAGGTTGCATGGTGTGTGGATGTACTGCACTGCCTGAAGGAAGACTGCAAGCAAGGTGTGATGAGAAGTGCTAGAACTCTTGTCTGGTTGGTTCTCTGCTAAAAACATTTGCCTTTTATTCCTAGAGTTAGTGGAAGGAAGTGCTAAAAGCACTCACCTAAATAATAACTCTCTGGCTAGGAATAACAATACGAAGTCTGCAGAAAGGACAAGTCGGATTATAAATAGGATTAACTGAACCTGGGTAAAGGGGTAATACAGGCTCTACAAACTAAAGCTAAGACTATGATTTTCATATGTTTACACCAGAAGAGAAGCTGGAGAACTGGTTGAAAGTTACTAGTGCTTTAAAAAATATGAGGATAAGTGTAAAAATGCTTGTGCATCTTATTATCATGGAATGAAGTTTAAGTAAATGATAAGATACCATCTTGTTTGCTATTTGAAATTAGAGCACATAGAATATTTTGGTCCCTGTTATTGAACGATGGCTCCCCAACGATGCCCATGATCTAATCTTCAGAGCCTGTATGTTGCCTTACATGGTAAGGGGGCTTTGCAGATGTGATTCAGCTAAGGATTTTTTAGAGATTGGATGATTATCCCAGATTATCTGGGTCAGCCTAAAGTAATCGCAAGGGCCCTTTTAAAAGAGGGAGTTAAGAGGGTCAGAGTCAGAAAGTCAGGTATCAGATGTCAGCGTGAAAGCAGAGGTCAGAGAGAGAGATTTGAAGATGCTACAATGCTGATTTTAAAGATGGAAGAAGAGTCAATAAGCCAAGGAATGTAAGAAGTCTCTAGAAACAGGAAAGTCATAGAAAGGGATTCTCTCCTAGCGCCTCTAGAAAGAATACAACCCTGCTGAAACCATGACATTAAGGCTTCTAACTTCCAGAGTTGTAATAAGTTTGTGCTTTATAAGCTATTGTAGTAATTTCTTAACAGCAGCAATAGGAAATACAACCCCTATGAACCTGCTTCATGGACTTGATATTTAAAAGTCATCCAGTTAATAGTGTATCCACACGAGGAAAACGACAAACCTGTATGAATTTAATCTTCTAAGGCCATTTTTCAGGCTATCGCCATGGCATTGTTTGAAGGTACCTGCTTAGTAGGAATTAAGAGAACTTGTGGGAATGGCTCCACAGCACAATATTAACGAAGCCAGATCCCATACAGGCAATTATGGTTGACTGCTGGCCCTGGTGGTTTGAAAAACATGCTGGGCATGAGTGTGTGCATGCCCTAAATTCTGATGGGCTGGAGAAGTGGCATGCCCACACCCTACTAAAGGGTGCTTTCTCTCTCTTTCTCTCTCTTTCTGTCTCACTCTTTCTTTCTCTGGTGAGTGCACCTGCCCTCTGGCAATAAAATAATAAAATTTACTATCTAGCACCTTCATATTCAAAATATTATACTCATAAACCACGGAGAAAGTTGGGATGCCTGGTGGTGAAAGACTTGGGCTTAGCATCAGACATTCTTGATACAAATCCTGGTGTTACCACTTATTACCAAGTTGAATAACCTCCTGTACCTCACTTTCCTCATCTCCCACACAGAGCTAACAATAGCACCTCGTTCATGGACACAATGTCTGGGAAGATTAAATGAGTTAATAAATGTAAAGCATTTAGAATGAAGCCTGGCACACGGTGAGCACTCAGTCAGTGCTAGCTGCTGTTGTTGTAATCATCCTCTTCCTCATCAAACACTGAAAAGTTACAGACTCAATAGAAATAATAAACTCAATTTTCTAAAAAGGAAAATATTCGTTGTCTTTTGTTAATTATTCAGGTTAGAAAAACTTAGGAAACTCTTCTTAACATAGCAATATGCTATTTCCAATGGCAAAATCCACTGCTCACTGTGGATATATATGGAACAATACACTGTTCATCTTAGTCACTTGATTAGAAGACGGCTGTAGTCATTGTTTTTTCATAGAAAAAGAAAACAAGAACTAAAATTAACCACAAAACCACTACTTGAAGCCTGATAAATATATTTGACCTACACTTAGAATTTCAGATTCTTTCACGTTGTCTGTCTGGTACCTAATAATCTATTTTTTGTCCTATTATCTAATCTTCAAGGCTAAAATAACACACCTGAAATAAAGCTAAGAATAATACAAACACAAACTGAGAGCACAGCGGGCTTCCCTGTAATAGAGCACACAGTTAGAAAGACCTTTCTCCTCTTCATTTCTCATTGGACCAGGCATTTCCCCCATGAATTGGCCAACCTGTCAGATCTGACATGTCTCTGAGTTGGGACTGGAGAGCAGAATATGTCTTCTCAGCCAGTACTAGGATTTTCTCAGGCACTCCCTTTCTGTGGAAACTGTTGCTTCCAGGAGCATTCCCATCTACCTGGAAAAGATTAAGAGCAACTTGCTTTAGTAACTTGAATTATTTAGAGGGATTTCAACCTTCTTTTGGCTTTGGCTCCCATTAGCAATCTGACAAAATCTGTGGACTCTCTTCAAAAGAGGATGCAGTACCTTTTCCAAAGATCCACAAACCCCCTCAAGTCTATTGTTGGACCTTAGATGAATTATCCCTGGTTTACAGTTGTATTCTATGAAAAACTGGATTGACTAGGCTTACAAGGTTTGAGACCAGAATTGTGAAGTATTTATTTACCACGTGATTTTGGATCATTCATGTTATGTATGCTGCAGTCCTGGCTTTTAATTAGTAAAATTACTACTCTTTTGCTACTGTGCTAGGAAAGTATGTATTTTTTTAAAGCATGATGAAACACACTTAAAGAACCATTGGAATGAAGAGCACTAGTATTACCCTTGTTTACTGTTCATTTTTTATCCATTTGTTCATTTATTCAACACGTATTTGTTGAGCCCCTACTATTCTAGGTATTGGGAGCAGGGTTCACAAGGTCTTCCTTCCTCGTGGAGCATTCTGCTCAGGGACGATAGTTAATAAATGTGTAAACACACTAACATCAACTGAAGAGTGAAATGAAAGGGGGAAATAAAAGTTTAACCTGAGATAGATGGCATGTGAGGAGATGGCATTTAGCTGAGACGGAATGATGGTAGAAGCTAGCCATATGAGACTGGTAGGTGGCATAGTGGTTAAGGAGCAGACTCCCACATGGCTCACCACGGTTTGAGCCCCGGACCTAGCAGCTTGCTTTCTCACTTTCCCTCTATCTCCCTCTCTCCGTCTGTCTCTCTCTGATCAAATTTTTGAAATAATATTAATGAATAAAATTAAATCAATAATTCCTTTGAGAGACAGAAGCTAACTGTATGAAGATCTGGAAGAAAATCATCTAAGGAAATGAGAATAACAATGGCAAAGACCCTAAGATTCAAGTAAAAGATTCAAATGAGATAGGCAAGTGAATTATGAAAGGGCAATGGAGAGGCCTTAGCATGTTGGAAATATCAGAAAAGAAGTCAGGAATCAAGCTGTGAAGGCTACATGGTAAGAAGTTTTAATTTTATCCTAAATGCAGTGGGAAGCCATTGGAAATTTATGTAGCAGGATCTGATTTCACACCTAAATCATTGTAGTTGCTGTATAGAAAATGGGATGCAGAAGAACAGAAGAGAAAACAATCTCAACCAAATGAGAAAAAAATCTCAACCAATCGTTAAGAAAATGTCCAAAGCTTAAGACAGAAAATACTCTCCTTGCAGGACCAGCAGGTGGTGTGGTGGTTAAGAGTTCTGGACTCCCATATGGCTGACCACGGTTTGACTCCTGGACCTGGCAGCTTGCTTTCTAACTCCACCCCCCCCAAACACACACACACTACACACACACACACACACACACACGTCAAAATAAATAAATAAAGTTAAATAAAATAATTCTAAAAAAAGGGAAAGAAAAGAAACTAATCTCCTTGCAGTGTAACATTTTACCTTATGGAGAATTTGAGGTGTCTTGTGTTGAGTAGCCAAGAAAGCAGAAACTGATTTGAGAAGTGTAGCGTCTTCTATGTCCTTTGGTCATTGAAAGGATTGTGCTTAAAAATGTTCTTCCTGAAGGAAGAGGAAAAGGAAATGTGAGCATGCCCAGTGACGTTTACAAACGAAGCAGTGTTATTTGAGGGAGAGAGAATCATTAAAGTAACTGAGAAGGCCATCAGCAACTAGGAATCTCTATAGGTAAGAGAATTATTGAGCATATGGGCCCATTTAACTTAGGTCCATTACAAGTTTGTCTCTTTTGTTTCCTGAAAATTAAGATAACATGTCATCAAAATTCTTCCGCCTTTTAATTTTTTTAAAAAACTTTAAGTTGCCAGAGGATGTGTTAGCCCACCAGAGGAAAAAAAAAAAAAAACACAGATAGAAACAAAGCATCCACTCTTGCCCTGCCCCCAGTGGGGTGTGGTCACACCACAATCCTTTCACAATCCTTTCTTCTCCATGTCTTTATCTTGTCAGCATTTTCTGCAGGCTTTCATGCTTGCCTAGTGTATTTTTCAAGCCACAGGTCAGCATTCAAAATGCTCAGCCTTAACCAGCTAGCTATAAACTAGCTCTGCCCCTTTCAAATATGAATTTAAGTATCTTCTCCTTTGCCCCATGTCACCCCTTAAAGTAGCCCACAAGGAAGACCACAACAGCAAATGCTGGAACTATGTAATGTAATTTGAGTGACCAGGAAAGAAGAACTTTTGTTAACGTTTACAGGTGTCGCCCAATATAATTAGAGATTAAGTCTGAGGGTAGGTATCAATACAGTGTATTAAGGCTCTAGAGAGACAACCAGTATTACTTGAAAGAAGTTTAGCTCTATTGGGACCAGCAGTTAGTGTAATGGCTATGTCGCTGGACTCCCATGTAGTTGACCGCAGTTCGAGTCCCAGACCCAGTGGCTTAAACTCATGCCAGGCACATGTGCGTACGTGCCCAAGATCCAAGAGGAGAATAGAAGAGAAGGGATTGCAGCGTGCCATCCCCCCTGGGGGGGTGATTTCTTGCTTTCTGTGTCTCTGTCTCTCTCTGTCTTTCTGGCAAGCACACACGCTCTATATCTTTATCAACCAATTGAAATACTTTAATAGAGGGTTCAGTATAATAACTTCATGCCAGGAATAATGGTCTGTGTAAAAATAATGATTTATTGTTAGCTCATAAACAACTTATTTTTTCTAATAAAGTAAAAAATTATGTTACTCATTTTTCAATGATATTTATAAATAATGTAAATTGATAAAGTATGCAATTATATATGAAAATATATCTCAACAATATTCAAAAGACTAGTGATGGGAATCTTTTACAGAGGGGCATTCCTACGAAACTGTAGGTTACAAATCCTGAGTAAGTCTGAAGAGATGAGAAAGTACATTAGGGACCAGCAGTTAGCGTAATGCCTATGTCACTGGACTCCCACATAGTCGACCGCGGTTCACATCCCAGACCCGGTGGCTTAAACTCACGCGTGTGTGTGCGTGCCCAAGATCCCGAGAGGAGAATGGAGGAGAAGGGATTGCGGCGTGGCCATCCCCCCTGGGGGGTGATTTCTCGCTTTCTGTCTCTCTGGTGAGCGCACACATGCTATAGTGAAAACCTCTCCAAAAAAAAAAGAAAGTACATTAGAGTTGAAAGTAATTGACTTAAAGTGATGTTGAATTCAATCAACATTCCTAGAATGATTTTGCAAATGACATTTACAGGGAAACATGAACATTATAGGATAGTATCATGAAATAGCCTTATATTGTGAATCAAAAACAATTAGATACTGCATAAAAAAAACCTTATAGATACTAAATATACCTGACTTATTAAATGAAGACTTGACAACTGGTTATTGGTATTTTTCCTTGGTTTTTGTTTGTTTGTTTGTTTTTTAACAGTAGTTGGAAAATCCTTTAGTAGTATTTCCTACCCTTCTGCTACCCCTGTTCCTTTGGCTGTTTTAAACATTTCCCCTTTCTTCACTTCCCAAACTGCCCTTTCTCTGGGGAACAGGATATAAATTATCCTAGCTAAATTTCAAGAATAACTGTTCCCGTGTGAGAGCATATCAAAGCTGAGAAGAGAATACACAACTCTTAACAACCAGTACAGTTCACACCAGCTCATCTGCTACCACCTAATAAAACTGGTTGTTAATCTTTCCTGATTTGCCTACATCTTTCAGGTAATAAAAGTGTCTAAACTGTAATGCATTCTTCCAGAGAAGATAATCAGGTAACATAATACCTCTCTGCTCAGAGATACAATGTCCCTTTGTATCCAGTCCTGAATTGAATTGACATTTCTAGCTGACACTTTGCATCAAAGATCATTTTGCTCAGTTTGCTCTCTGGTCTTTTTATTGTCTTCTAGAACATTACTAATTCTTCAAAATATTTCTTCATCCCCAGCAGTACTGAGAGCTTCCAATTTTTTTTTATCTCATTGGTATATTTTATTAATCATTAAGATCTACTTCATCATAAGTTTCTCTTGCCAGAAAAGTATCTATGTCTTATCATTAGAGATATTCATAATCAGAAGATTGTAAACATCAACCGTGTAGTTAAGTTGGGCATAATCCTGAACTGACAAGGTGGCAGAGAACTCCCAGGTAGAAAGGGCTCCTAACTGCAATGATTTCATAAAGGCCATTCATTACATAGTACATTTTCTTAAAATTTGGTTTCCTTTATTTATTTTTATTGGGTCATTCAACTCATACAAACTGGCAAACTATTCCCACACAAGTCCAACTGGTGCGTTGTGACAGTATGAGTAGAATATCCTGAAGGGTATTTTTTATTTTCCCTTCAGTTTTGACTCTATCACTTTAAAAAAGAAAAGCATATAAAAATACTGTGATTAAATAAAGTAACAGAACTTGCAAAATTTATTTACTAAAAAATAAACTGTAGTCATTAAATCTTTAATGTTATCAAGGTTATTGACAAAAAGATTGACAGATATTAAAAATCAAAGACACATTAGAAAATAACATCACAGAAATATGAAAAATATGGTGCCTCTTCTTGAATTGAAAAGCCCTGAAGATATAGCACTGCCACAAGAACTGAGGGACTTGTGATGAAAGGAGAGATCACAAGAGGATATCCCGCTTCAAAATGAATGTCTGTGAGCTGAGGAAGAGATATATTTTGGATGAAATTTCCATAGTGATAGAACATTTACCAAGATATGAACGGTCTTATACAGTCTAAGTGATCTTATCTCCTAAGGAGATTTGATAGTAAACATAGATGAGACTGGGAGGGTAGGAAGGATTTAAAGGAAAAGGTCAATATAGTTTAGATGAGGAAATAGACCTGTTGGGAGATATTTGAAAATCATGAGTTCATTTCATAGATTTGTTCATTTTTTTTTTAGCCTACATAATAAAAGCAATGTGTGAACAGATCCACAGATGAAGAGAAGCCTACAGGAAGGAAACAAAGAGTTAACTCTGTACTAGCATGCTTATTTGTTTGTTTTTAATGCACTCGTATTGGATGGTTGGATGTTATCTCCTTCCATTGACAGAGAGGATAAAAAAAAAGGAAGAATGAAAGTAAAACTGGAAGACAGCAATATCTGTGTTATCCCTAATGTATTTTTGAATGACTGTGATCCAACCTCCAGTTTCAAGCTGCTTAAATCCATCTCACTAACGGGTCCAAACCTAGTGTTCACATGTTTTGGACAATTAAAGTCAGCAGGGTCTGCAGCTCCCTAACCTAGGCTTTATTGTATAAGGGGTAAACAGCCACTTGTAATTTAGTGAGTGAGTGCAAGTCTCTCATGATGCACATACCAGTCCCACTGCAAACCGATCAATTTCTGTGCTTGGCAGTGGCATTCATAAGGCCCCTACGGAGCATTATCCCATGCCTGAGGGTCATTACTCTTCCACAGAAGCACTGACAGTTGTGATGAATGGTGGTACCTATGAAGAGGAGTGTTTGGATGTTTAAACAGATTACGTTTTCCTTTTAGAGCAGTAGACATTAGATCACATCTTAGGCAGTCTACCCATGTGGACAGTGAGAACGGAATCAGAGCAACTCATATGTGACTAGTGAGATTCAGATGTACCAACCATCATTTCTATAGGGGAAATGGGCCGGACTTTGCATTCTGTCATAGAATTATATGTGCTAGAGCAATGGGTGGTAGCCATATATAGCTGCTGAGATGCTGGGATGTTGACAGGCATGAGATTCTGTCCATCACTATTATCTACGGCAAGACTCATTACCTGCCAGCCAGTAAACATCCCATTTACACCATCTGCAGTGAATTAAAAAGTGACGAAAAGAATCAGGATCAGTTTGAGTCACAACGTGATTGTCAAGTTCATTTTCATCTCTGGAAGCCCTTTAGTTTTCTAAGAGACTTTAGGGAAAAATATATGATGAAGAAACTCAGGAATAGCCTTGTAGTGGCAGATCTGATCATTGTCAGGTTTTTAACTGGGAATTTACAAATTCAATTACCTTTTTAAAGTGTAGGAACAGACCAGGTCTTTAACGATTCTTCTTTTCCGCTCTTTCCTCTCTCTGGTTTTCTGGTGTGCAGGAACTGGGAATCAGTGTTTGATACTCCTAAATTGATGCTGACTACAGTGAGAAATATTTCATAAAAACGTATATTTCAACATAAACTCTGAGGCAAAGCTGCCACTGTATCCAGAGAGGAAGCGATGATTAGTCTCTAATTTACACGTGCAGTGATTTCTTTGGCAAGTGTGAATTCCATGTCCTACGGTAAGGTTCTTTGTAGCTGTTCCTACACAAAGCAGTTATTGGGGGTATTAAAAAGACATAGGTCTACTAGTACTCCTATATTAATTTATGTATAAGCAAACTAGCTGTCGGTCCAGGGTCATTCAGTGGTATAAACTCCAGGGTGAAAGATCAAATGGAGATCTCATGTACAAACCACATGAGAAATAGCAGAAGGATTTGACATTTATTCATAGGCATCACCTTTTATTAGCAGAATTTCTTGCTTTTTTTTTTTCATGTTCCTTTTCTTCATCAGATTTTTCCATCCGTGAGGAAATAACTTTCATTCTTTTCTTAAAGATGGGGGTTCTCGGTGTTGCCCAAGGTGCTGCTCTGAGCAAAGATGAATTCTGAAATGAGGATATTGAAGAATGAAGCCTCAGAAAATAGCCCTGGTTGTGCAGTAGGATTTCACTCCCAGGAACCCATCTCTTTCTCCCACAAATTATCCTTGTAGTAGCAACATAGGAAGGAGATTATGTACTACCTCATCTCTTTACAGAGAAGAGGACAAGTGCTATGGGAAAGCCTTGTTTCTTTCACAGGCACACCCTGCATTCAATATTTCACTGAAGTGGTTCTTGGTTGCTTTATAAAGACACTTTAGTGAAAGAGGAGGAAACAGGGTGATATAAATGACCTTATCTGGAAAGGCTTTCTTAACCAAAAGGTATAGACTAGCTGTGACCCAGTCCTCAAATCCATGAGGCTGACAAGGCTGAGAGTGCGTATGAAATTGTGACTGTCTCTTCAGTATTTTGCTTGGGAACTTGTCTAGATGATACTACAATTTGTCAGGAGACATAATTCCTTTATTATAAGCTCATCTGTATGATTTTATGGGGAAAGACAGAATTCTTTGTAGAAGAATTTCAGAGTTACTTATTTTAGCTAGAATACAGAAGATGAATATCACATTGTGGGAATAAGGAAGGTATTTTGCATAATCTAGTAAGGGAGTGAATGAGTTTCATTCTCTCTTCCACTTCTCAGAAACCCAGTCCTGAACTTTGTGCATTGTATTAGTTCTACTAGGATAAAGTTCATCGCTGATGGGTCACAGAACTTTAGAAGTGTAGACTGGCTTCCTAGAAATAAACGATGATGTATTTGAGTTGTTTTAGTCCTGAATAGCACACTGTTAAGCTACAACAGAAGAAATACACCGGGTATAGTTATACTATGGATATATAAGGTTCATTTTAACTAATTCAAACTGGACCAGTCTAATAATGAAATATGGGGCGAGGAAAGCTCGAATCCATCTCTGCCACATCACAATAGGGAAGCCCAGTACTATTTTAATAAATGTACATATAACCAACGCAAAATCATAATTTTTTCCACTCATTTGTTAAGGACCAAAGAAATACTTTAAGAAGGATGTTAAGAAGAGCTAAGTATTTGGGTAAATGAAAGTTATTATATTGGTCATCAGAAAAGTCATGACTTATTTTTCTGTTTTTCTTACAAAAATGTGTTCTAACTTTTCTGATGACCCAGTATTTTTATTTATTATAATTTTCTTAGAAAATAACTTAAAGTGCATGCCAGGAGTTGATATAAATGGAGCTGCTTTGCTCTGACATACTGATTAGTACTTATGTAGCACATGCATACATTTACGTAGAATACGAAATGGTGAGGTTCATAAAGTCCTTTTTATGTTCCTGATAGCCATTGCTATAGCAGTCCTATGGGAGTCTTGGACTGGATTGCTTCTCAAGTCTGAAGGTCCAATTAAATATAAGGTATAGCTCCCGATTGCTCTCTTGCTAAAACACCATGTAACTGTCCCAGGGAAAAATATAAATTTGTAAAGAAGAGAGTAAATTTGTAAAACTATATTGAGGATACTTCTTGGAATGATCCAGCATCACTAATCCAACTTGGATTTATTTTTTGTTGTTTATATAAAAGATTGTTGTTGAAAAACAGTCATTTTGAGGGCAAAAATATAACATGAAATAATAGACACAATCTTCACATGCATCACACATTCTGAGTTCCCACCATGGTCATGAATGGGCAAATTGGGAAAGATCACATAATACCTGGCCTATGTGTCTAGCATTGTCTTAACCTGCTAACCATGAGAGGGTTTTATGTACTTTTTTAAAAACAACAACAGACATGGATCCATTTGCCTGGTGTGGCAGTCAGTGGCCACATCTGCAGCAGAGACTTTTTTGTGGGAGCTCCCAGAATTCATAACCATAAGTGAACCATAATTATATTCTTTAGAAATCCATGTCTGAGAAAAAAATCTTTTGACTTTAACCATTTCCCCATTAATTTGAGTCTGTTTGGAAGCAGACTATAGGAAAGTTTTACTGAGTCTCTCTTAATTTTCTATTATATTAATGGTTTTAAAGTAATATTGATTAGTAAATGACTAAAGGAAGTAAAAAATCAGGAGGAGTCAAGTAAAAAGTTCAGAAAGATGTCACTGTCCTTGATTTCATGATTTTTAAACTAAATTCTATAACCCTTCATACTTCTCCTTTTTTATACCATTCCCATGGAACTGTAGCTGTAGACAGAATAATAATAACATACAGTTAAGCAACATGATTACAAATAGATAACTGAATATCTAGAATATCTTTGTTTTTTAGCTGAAAATGTTTCCATATATTTAGAAAATTAAAAGTGTTCTTAAACAATAGAAGTACCATGAGCTTTATTTCTTTGAAGACCATGTTGAGAAATTTATAGAAACATTTGGGACGTATTCAGGGTATGTGTACTCATATCTTCACAACTACCCACATCCATTCTGACTTCAAAGTAATGTGCCTTATAAATGAGAAGAATATTTTATATTGAGTATCACATCATAGTTGGCAATTTTGCCTAGAATAATTTGTAAGAACAGAAACTGAAATATTACATATGATTTCTTTAGAAAAGCATATTTTTCTGAACAACCCACTTGTCATCTAACACTTTTCTTCACTTGGTTGCTTATATATACCCCTATCTTCAAATGTTATCTGTCCATAAAGGCCTATCCCAAATGTCACAACTTTTTTTTTCCCCAAAAGAAAGGGTTGTTTATTAACTAAAAGCATAAGTTCTCTCCCGAGAGGTAAGAGCAGACTCAAGCGGAGAGAAAGTGACTCAGGGGTCCCAGCAGTTACATTTTGTGAGGTTTGTATTTATTTAATCTAACTTGCATCAGCTGCTCATTGGCTGGGCCCACTGATTGTTCTCATCTCATTGGAAATATTAAATGTGGCTAAGCCCACTGATTCATCTCATTGGCTATAGCGAATGTGGCTAAACCCACTGATTCATCTCATTGGCTATAGTGAATGTGGCTAAGCCCACTGATTCGTCTCATTGGCTATAGTGAATGTGGCTAAGCCCACTGATTCGTCTCATTGGCTATAGCAAATGTGGCTAAGCCCACTGATTCATCTCATTGGCTATATAGAATGTGACTAAGCCCACTGATTCATCTCATTGGCTATATTGAATGTGGCTAAGTCCACTGATTCATTTCACTGGCTATTTCAAGTGCTACTAACTTTATAAAGTCCTTTTCCTTGCTTATTTCTCTTCCCTCCTGTCATACAATGAAAGCATTGATTTCTCTTGTAGAGTCCTCCTCCAGAAAACTATTGTGTGTCTCTTTTATTAAACTTAATATTTAATTCTTAGTGCCACATTTTCATCATGGTCTGTAAATGTCCTTAATTCTCTACTAGGTGGAAATTCTTGAAGTAAGAGAACTTTAGACTATGTAGTATATTAATGACTGTGCCACTTACCCTGGGTCAAGTCTTTAAAGACACAACAAATATAATAACAAAAAAGGATTACTCAGAAAGCTAAAACAACTTGCTTATTGGCTTATTGTCTTCGAGGTTTCCTCCATAAGTAAAGATGTTTCCTCCAAATATTATTCAAGAATGACCATCTTGTCTGGCTTCACACTTTCTACAAACTATAGAAAAAATCCACTTATAATTTGGGTTTCATATTATCTGCAGTGAATGTAGATCAGTTTGATTAATGTACATTAGTCATCTACCAAACTATTGAAAAAGTGACATAAGTACAACTAACTGCTGACCCACATTGTACTAAGTAAGAGGAAAAAGAATTAAAGAAGATATAGTTGTATAAAAGTTGAGGGGATGTTTTATGGAAGGAAAATTGAAGAATTACATTCAGAAAAGCAAAATAGCCCAGATGGGATAGTTGTGAGTAGTTCCTTGAGTAAGAAAAATGTCAGGTTCCCAATATACTCCTTAACCCATAGGTTCACCAAAAGTCTAACAATAGCCTCAGTTTAAAAAAAAAGAAATCAACTTGTAACCCATTGTGAAATCAACCCTACCCATGGATTTCTAGGAAGGAATATTCTTAGTAAAATGATTAGAGAAATAAAAGAAAAACAAAAAGAAAGAAAGAAAAAAGAAAATCTCAAAGGAGAATAGTAGTAAATTGCTTATGCCCTAAATTGGACATCATTAGCACTTGTATAGTTTGTCAGAAATTGCTCTGTGAAAGTCAAATTTCTGTTTACAAAAATAAAATGATGCTACAGTGAAGAATGGATTATACAGAATGGATTCAAGATATTAGGGGCCATTGTGGTACTAGCACTAGTATGATGCTTGAAAAAAAAAAAAGCAGTGAGGATATATATTCAATACTTAACAGGATTTTGCCTTAAATTTTATTGTATCTCTGTAAAAGAAAGAAATACAAGAGGAATTCAATTTTTGGGGGGAAAAAAAAAAGTAATTAAGAAGAAAGTAAGACCAGCCTTAGTGATGTAGCCACTAGGGTACTGAATACAGTGCTGGAAACTCCATAACCAACAGCAGGTTTGAATAACCAGCCTGGCTAACCTGAAACACACTGAGTGCACATGAGTGTGCCTCAGCTCCTAACGAGCTTGAGGACTGGGAGAAAGGAATCAGTAACAAGACCCTGTTAAGAGCACTCCTCTTTTTCTCTCCCTTTCCAGTATATGTACACACTCTCTATCATGAATAAAAGAAACAGATTTTTAAAACATAGTAAGAGATAAAAATGAAAAAAACACATAAATTTTACTTCTCAATGTAAACTTCATCAACTTCAAGATACTTTTGTAAAGGATGATATCTTAAAGTTCTTCCTTAAAGAATTGAGGATCCTGGGAATTTAACCATGTCAGTTCAGTCTCTTTTATGTTATTAACTAAAGAAAAATGGATACCTTTAAAAATATTTTTAAGATTAATAAACAAAAATAACTCAGAGGAACCAAATCAAGATTGTAAAATGGATGTAAATGATTTTTCATCTAAAGTCTTACAGCATTGCCCTTATTTGTTCAGAGGAAGGAGTGGGAGCATTGTCATGGTGGAGAAGGACTTTATGGTGAAGCTTTCCTGGGTATTTGTCTGATAAAGCTTCAGCTAACTTTCTTAAAACTCTTTCATAATAAGAAGCTGTTACTGTTCTTTGACCCACCATGATGGCAACTAGCAAAATGTCTGAGCATCCCAAAAAAACTGTTGCCATGACCTTTGCTCTTGATGGATCTGCTTTTGCTTTTACTAGACCACTTCCACTTCTTAGTAACTATTACTTTGATTGTGCTTTAGCTTCAGGATCATACTGGTAACACCATGTATTATTTTAAGAAATGCTTCAGGATCTTAATCCCACTTGTTTAAAATTTTCATTGACAGCTCTGTTCTTATCTACAGCTATTCTAGGAGTAACCATTGAACAGAAAGTTTGTTCCACTTTAATTTTTGAGTTTAGAATTGGGTAAGCTGAACCAGTTTGAAGTGCCTATGGTATTGGCTGTTGTTTCTGCTCCTTAATTCAGGCACAAATGAGATTAATTTTTTCCTTGCAAATTGATCGTCTGCTGGGTGTCATCTTCAACTTTTTTTTCTTTTCTTAAAATGAGTTATTCATTTGTGAACTGCTGATGTCTTTGGAATAGTTTCCCCATAAGCTTTTTGTAAAGTTTTAATGATTTTACTGTTTTTCCACCCAAGCTTCCCCATACATTTGATGTTTGTTCTTGCTTCAATTTTAGCAGAATTTCTGTTGCTCTGATAGTGGCTCTTTTCAAACTGATGTCTCATCTTTCTTAGCCTCAAGCTAGATCCTGTTCAGACATGTACAACAAGCTAGTTTGAGTTTATTATGATGCAAAAAGTTTTTGAAATCCATTTTTCATCATATGCATTTTCCATAAACTTTTTGAAGACCCTTTATGTAGAACTGATAGGAGAATTATCGTCCCTAATTGTGCTACTGTACTAAGTCATCTACTAAAAAATTAACATTAAAACTCTTTTAAAGAAATGATGTAATCATATCTAATATACAAGGTAGCCTGCTTAAGAAGAGTCTCACTTAAAGTGATAAGGACTGGTGGCTGAGACTGTCTAGAATGAGCATGTGAAATACTCTGCTTGAAAGTAAAATGTCATAAAAGGATTTAATTTCTCTGAATAAGAGGAACATCTGCCATTACATACAATAGCTATAGAATTGTCCTCTTTCATATTTTTTCAGTAGCCAAAGGTCAGAAATAAATACAGTAATACTTTAATATATTAAGAGGCTTTCATATGTTTGTTTATTTCTTTGGGTCTTCTTTTCTTAACTACTGTGAAGAAGTTCTTTTCTTATCCATGACTAGTTTTCCTCCAAGTAGGTTTTCAGTTCTTAGTAATTATGAAGAAATAGGGAGTCCTACCTGCAATTTATGCCCCCTTTGCTCTATCTTAATGTGTCAGAAATATTTTATCCAGTTTTTAAAACTTGATATCCTGGTTCACTTATGGATAAACGTAATTCTGAGACTAATTGATCTCCTAGGGCTCTTCAGTTTCTTAACTGTAAGTTTCACGGGAGAAATGAGATGATGTAAGAGGTCAACCTGAAGGTCAACAAGTCCCATCACACCTAAATTGAGGGTGTACAGGGCCCCTGCCACTGGATTCCTACACAGTACCTTGTGCAAAATAAATGTGAATTTCTTTTCTCCTCTCACCCATGAAGAAAAAGGAATCCATAATATTTCGGTTCTGAGTTGTAGTTCTGAGACCACAGACATAGGGCTAAAACCTGAGTGAGGTGCAGACTGTGCACATCCACGGAACCTTTCCAGGCAACCACGTGGTCTTTGACCAGGACTGATCTGAGTGGAAATTTAAATCCACTGTAACCAAAAGCCATCATTTTCACTGTCTTTAAATGCATAAATCCTAATGAGAAGAAAGAAAATATCCACGTACACTAAGAAAAATTACTTGAGAGTAAATTGTGTTGAGATGGAGCATCTATCATCATGTGCATTTTCCATAAACTTTTTCGAACACCCTTGAAAATGGTCCAGCTATATCAGCGGCCTACGCATTAAAAATAATATGAAATTAGTATAAAAATGAAAACCTACCCTTTAAATCATGTTGCAGTAATATTTAAACATTTTTTTAAAAAAAATCTTTGCCAGAGTACAGGTACTCTCACTTGGCTGTCTCATCACTGACCAAAGCATCTTCTCTAATCACTGATTCTCTTTTCCGCTTACTGTCCATGATACTCTTTCCTCAGGTCCCCAAACTAGGATCATTTTAAAATCTTCTGCCCCTCGCGTCCATTTCATGATTCCTAAATTCTGCCATTTTAAACCCAATAATGTCTCTTCAGCTGGCTACTTTCTTTTATTTTTCAGAGACTTATATGGACCTTGCAAACGTATGACCCTTATCTGCTTTCTGTACCATAGGAAATAGGCAGCATTTTCTTCAAGCTCTTTTTACAAAAAAATCTTTTAAGCAACTGGAAGAACTAACTACTTGCCACTCATATTTTGCACATCTCATTTCTCAGCCAAGGAGTCTATGTTGCTTTTTTCTTTTTTCTTTTTTGTTTGTTTGTTTGTTTGTTTGTTTTTAAGAGAGATTTTTGTAATAGGGCATGTGCACTCACCAGAGAGACAGAGAGAGTCAGAGAGACCGAAAGCAAGAAATCACCCCCCAGGGTGGATGGCCAAGCTGCAATCCCTTCTCCTCCATTCTCCTTTCAGGATTTGGGACATGCATGTACATGTGCCCAGCACGAGTTTAGGCCTGCCAGGTCCAGGACTCAAACTGCAGTCAACTACATGGGAATCTAGCAATGTAACCATTACGCCATCTGCTGGAACCTATATTGCTTTTTTTCTATCTATAGATTAAAATCCAAATTTCTCATCTGGCTATAAAGCCACTGCACTACCATTTTTCCTCATTGGCATCCTCTTCTTCTCTGACTCCAAGCTTTCTATCGACTTCTGTTTACCTTTAAGTTGAATGAGGAAGGGCTTCAGTTTATCATTTTAGTAATCTTTAAGAGCCAAATTAGTTGGCTCCTTTTGTAGCTTCATCAGATCCCCCTTGCTTTAAAATAAAATAAATAAATAAATAAATAATTGTCATAGGGCATGTACAGTCACCAGAGAGAAACATAGAGAAGGAAAGTGACAAATCACCCCCCAGGGGAGATGGCCACACTACAATGCCCTCTCCTCCATTCTTCTCTTGGGATTTTTGGGCATGCACATATACATGCCTAGCATAATTTTCAAGCCACTGGATCTGGGACTCAAGCCATGATGTTGGTCATGTGGGATCCAGCACCCTAACCACCATGCCACCTACTGGCCCTCCTGGTTGCTTTTTACTGCCCTGCTTTCTCTATTTAGCCAAATCAGTCAGTGCTAGTTTGAGTGTCCCCAGAAATACCTATGTGGACCTGATTGTGTTGTATTGTTTGTGTGGTAAGTAAAAACTTAATCCCTTCACACTATCCTTGGGTGGAGCCTTTGGCTATGATAAGGTCATCAGGGCCAAGCCCTGTGACTAAGTTCTGGTAGATTTATAAAGAGAGGGAATGAGACCAGAACTAGAAAAAAATTCATAGACACAGACCACCCTCTGTTCTACTTAAAATTCTGCCTCATGCCATTTTGGTATGCATTTGGATTTTCCAACCACCAGAATTGTGAGTTTTGCAAGTAAACCTCTATTTTCTTTATAAATCATCCAGACTCAGGTATTTCTGTTAACAACATAAAAACAGACTAAGACAGCTTGCTCTTTCCATTTCCATGCCCCTGCTTGTTTATCCTGTTTCTCCACTCGATGTTGTTCTTTCTCACTTTGGGAAATGTAAATCCATGACTCCATTCCAGACTATTTTTTATCCTAGTTAGTATGCTAAGATCTTTATACACTCTGTGTGTATTCATTTTAGCGTTGATCTTCAATCATTTTAGTGTTGACCTACAAATGTTAAACAATTTTGCCTATATAGTTTTCTTCATTTACCTCATTCCTAGCAAGAATTATATACACTTTCAGATACTAGAAGGCATCTTCTTAAATATGGTACAGAGTTGTCTACACAGAACTTCATCAGTAAGTGTTTGCTGACCTCTTCATGACACAGGTGACCCCTAGATATCAACGCGAGATTTGGATTATCTAGTCAGAATTTAAAACAAAGTAATAAAAAGCAAACGATGACAAAAACAACAACAACAAAAATCCTGCATGTTGGAAAGGACTGCACATCCATAATTCACTGGTCCATATCATGAGCTTGAGAATGTCTGAGGAACAGATAAAGCACTCAGAACTCATAACAGATTGATTGGAAGACCTTGGATGTGTTCTGCCATGTGAAGAAAGTCAAAGGACCTATGTTGCCAAGTGGTAGTTTTCAGAGTTAAAGAGCCAGGTTCACCATCCAGTAGATGAAATTGCCAAATGTTGTTAGAAGAGTCAAATAGGTAAATCCTTACATGAGCCCATCTGATGAGCATTTCTACCCAGGCTCCACTCAGAAGATGTAGGTGGACAACAATGCACAAGTGTGTTTTAGTCAGCTGCCAAAGACTGGGTCCAGAAATGTATACACCCACTACTTTACATTAAGCAAAAGTACCAGTTTACTCTGCTATGCTAGCCCAATGATTTAAAATTATCAATGAATCAGTATAGGCCATCAAGATTTTTCTTCTGTACTTACACATCTTGAAAATTCTTCATTAGAAAAATTTAACTGACTCCATCAATGTTCTGAAGAGACAATACTATATAAGGAAATCTTCTGACTCTATTTTAGCCCACCTAATAAAATCTTATAGCAGTACATGCGTTGCTTCAGGGAAAATAGTTTCAGGGTTAAAGAAGAATTAGAATTAAATTTTATATAGTGTTCTCAAAGAAGGACTGTCTCTCTGAGAGTGTGTGGAAAGGCTTTTAAAAATATTTTTTATTAAGATGGTTCAGCTCTAGGATTTGAAAAGACTATTACTTTAACTAGAAATGTGTGTCATGTACTCATAAGTAACACCCCCTCCTTCAGCCTGATGAAGAGAAACAAGACTATTGAGAAGTTCTTGGTGTCCCTGCTATTGGATATTGATAATAATAACACTTTAACTCCACTATTGCTAATATGCACTTCATTGCAAGATAGGCATTATTATTCTCAGTTTATAAGGGATAAAATCGATGCTTAAAGTGATCAAGTGGAGCATGCAATGATATACAACTAGTAAATAGCTTTAGTAAATACCCTGGTTTCTTTGCTACTGAACCCAGTGCTCTTAATCTTCACACATAGCTGCCTTCTAACTAAACACCATAATGCATGTGAAAGCATTTTGCAAACTATAAAGTAGTATACAATTGGTAGATTATATGGGAGACAGAAAGTTCCAAGAGGTAGATTATATGGGAGACAGAAAGTTCCAAAAAGAGCAGTTTCCAAATCATTGTGAAGATGGAAAAAATAAATGGCTTTTACACTGAACTCTGTAAAGACCCTAGCAGCTTTTTTTTTTTTTTTGGTAATATCCAAAAGTTAATTCTTCCATAGCATCCAGAGGCATTTGGCAACAACAGAATTCATTTTCCTTTTTGAAGAGCCTAGCTAGGAATATAAATACCCAAAGCAAGTTTTTCCTCCTTCATAGATAAGGATACTCATGGATAAGCCATCTCAATGAAGAAGAGGTATGAGCAGAGTTCTTCTATTTCAATATATGCATCAACTCCGTGAACCATTGCTTTTTAGTTTTCTGGTATAGTTTTAGTTTTTTGGGTATCTTCATCATAACCAAATGAAATAGGTAGTCATTCATCTAAATGTATTGATGGAGTAAATTATTAGTTCCTAGAGATGCTATCTTTCTTATTTTGGTACTAAGTAAATACAGACTAAATGAATGAGTCACAGTCAGGCTTTTCCACGTAACTGAGAGATATGCTATACATTTGAAAACCTAGTTTTAAGAACACTGCAGGTAATTTTATTGGCCTTAGTCATTTGCCTTTTATATAAAATAGATTTGTTCCTCAAATCATTGTGGTTTTTGTTGATTTCTTTTTTTCACCACTTCATAAATGACTCTGGTTGACAATTCTCAGCATTTTAGCAAGGTAATAATTTATAACAAACAATTAAATAATTTGATAAACTACTGTTTCTGAATTCTTTTGTGAAATGAAACTTAAATGATGACTTTTTAAAATTTAACACATTTCTAGATCAAATTCACTAAAGCCTAACTGTAGCTAGTCTTTTCTTAACGGTAATAAGAAATCAGACTGTTCTTTACATTGTGAGAGTGGAAACCTAGACCTTTTCACTGCCTGGCACAATGCCAGAGACATAGTAGTTGCTCAATAAACAATTGCTGAATGAATTATCTATAATTGGTTTGTCATTTGGTGTTGAGATACTGCCTAGAATGAGAAGGGAGGCATTTAAATTAACAGTTTTTCTAAGTCTTCTCACGCTTACTCTCGAAGGTATTTTTATATGAAAATCTTTAAAGAGAAAGGCTTCAAAAGTTTTCAAGTTGAGCCATTTTAAAAAGAGAATTCTTTCTGTCCTCAAAAAATAGTTATTGCTTTTTATTTTTCTGTTTATAGTCATTGAAATCTTAGCATCTTGCTTGGTGTCAAAAATATAAACTGTGTTATAATAAATAAATGCTGGTATTGTTAAGAAACTTAGGGAATCTAAATCTTAGGGTACAGAAAGCTAAGATTCTTGGCTCCTGCTAGCAATAGCCCACTATCTAATAGAATTTATACTAGCTCAAGGTTTTACATCAATTTATTAGTTGTTGTTAAGAAACTAAAGTACCCAAAAGATAGGCAACTTGGTCCACATTGCAGGAAGGCAGAGACAGTGCCAGTGTCTATACTTTTGATTCTCCTGTGTGATACGCAGCTCAGTGATTCATCTGCTCCCCAATGTTCAGAGATCTCATCTACACCATGGACTAAACACTGGAAGAACCAGTAGAACTCAGTACATTACATATGCTTTTCTGAGTATTATGCAAGGAGACTTAAAAAAAAAACTTGTGGAAAAATAGAATTAAACTATTATTTTGATGAAAAAAAATCAAACCCATTGTAGTTTCATAACACAGTTTCCACGAACTTTTTGAAGACCCTAGTATTCATGTTTTTTTCTTAATTTCAACAATTGTTATCACTTGTGATTCATGACTTCAGTGTAGCTCTTTCTGCCTTTCATTTATTTTATTTTTAAAAATTTTTTGGCTATAGGACATGTGCACTTGCCAGAAAGACAGAGAATGACAGAGAGATAGAAAGTGAGAAATCACCCCCCAGTGGGGATGGCCACGCCACAATCCCTCCTTCATTCTTCTCTGGGATTTTGGGCATGTACGCACACGCGCCCGGCGTGAGTTTAAGCCATGGAGTCCTGGATTTGAACTGCGGTCGACTACATGGGCGTCCAGCGACATAACCATTACGCTAATTGCTGGTCCCTCCACTTTTCATTTAAACCTGTTTGTTGTGTCGTAGTATTCCCAGGAACAAATCCGGCTGTGATTGTGCCAGAAACTGGGCAGTAAGTCATCAATCTATTGAAGAAGACTATTAAGAACCAATGTTTATACCTTCAGAAAGGAATTTGGCCATGTTATCCTGTGTGGGTCTGATTCACCTGAACTTGCCTGTGTACCTCTCTGCCAGAAGAGAGAAACCAAGTAGGCAGAACACATGTATCCTTTGTGTACCAGTCTGCTAGACCGCAAAGGAGATTACTGTTGACAGGGAAAAACAAATTTCCTTTTCATTCCACAAGGTAACTTAGCTGCTTTCAGATGCAAAACCCCTTCTTCTCCCCACCTCCATCTCCCCTCCTGGTCTGGAGTGAATTCCTCCCAAATGAGGATAATCCTACCTTAGCTGTTTACTCACTTGGTTACCTTTCTGGACTCTGCACCTTCCACAAGCTTTGCCATTTTTGTTTTTTTTTTTTTTTCCTGCCAGAATGCACTCAGGAGTTTTTATTATCATTATGGCTGAGGTGGCACTTTAGCTTTAAGTCCTTATATTCTGATTTATAATTTTCTCCCTAAATTGCATATTGAACTAGAATTTCTCAAGCACATTCTATTTAGACTTGAACATTTTATAAAATTTGGACAAAATATTGGGCATGGCAGTCCAATAGCCAAGAATTCACTTAACTCACCTGCTGACGTACCTCAGTGCATCATGTGTAGAACATATCTAGGCAAGCAGTAATACACCATAGACAAATCCCATACTTCAGGAAACTATTATGAAAAAGAAATAACTCTATGTATCTTTCAATACAATAAATTTATTGTTTTGTATTTCACAAACACCTATAGACAGCCAAATGATGGTTAATTATGGTTATTCTTTCTCTTATGGTAATGGTTGACGCAGTACTATAAACCCAAAAGAGCTTTGCAGAGCCTTTGTTACAACTATTAATTCATTTAATCTTCAGCACAATCCTGCAAAATGGGCATTATGACTCTGATAAAAAGATTTAAAATTTTTAAAAATTTGATAAAGAGGAGAGGAGGCTGACTCTGTGGCACAATGGTAATTCAGTACTCAAGAGAAGCTGGATCCCACATGGCCACTATGGTTTGAATCCCTGGCTTCCTTAGCTTGAGAAATGCCACTCTCATGTGAAGGTGTCCAGAATTCCACAGACTGGAGGACTGGAGGAAGGGAATCACAGTGTGAACAGACCCTGTGATGGTCTCTCTCTCTCTCTCTCTCTCTCTCTCTCATATCCCACTGTGAAGCTAAAAAGCAATGCTGCTATGACAATACAAAGAGAAATACTGAACCCTAGGACATTTTCCAGAGACTCTTGTTACCTATAAACGCTTGCATATAACATAGATAACCTAGCTTCCAGGGAATAGCAAGACTACACACACTGTATTATGAATAAAAAATAAAGAAGGACTCGGAGATGTTAATTTGGTGAAAGTAGCCTCAGCTAATAAGTGACATTAGCAGGATTTGAATCCCTATCCATCCATCGTTGAACTTTTGCTTGTTCTATGAAATGTACCTATAAACCTAAATATTCTAAATTGGTCTTTTAAGTATTAATCCCACATGAATCCTTTGTCATATGCTGAAGGACTTGGCCAGTAGGTACTATCTTCATCAACAGGTTAGGTGGTTGGTTGGTTTGTTACATAAATGCGCTTTTCTTCATCAGAGGGTTGCTAGATTGTAATCAGAAGGGAAGGTCAAAGGATTTGTAGAGAATGTGGACAAATTCCTAAATAAAAATATGGTAATCATTCAAATGCACATTGTAATTTTAAAAGAATTGTACTTTTCCAGTATCGCCGATTATAGAAAACTATAAGCAGATATGTACAAGTTGAACTCCAATCTACTGTGCTTTATATTCTTTCCCAGGAACTCTACAATGCATGTATTTAAATTAAATGTATATTGTAGAAAATAATTTTTTGAAAAACGTTGTAGGAATGACAGAGCGTGGCACCAGAAACCTTTATTTTAAATTTCATGACTTTTGCGCAATTAGAAGCTCAACCTTAACATTGCATTAACTTAGCTTTTTTGCATTTAATTATAGATATTGGGTTAAAGCTATGGAAGTTAATATTTTAAGCCTCCATTAATGGTTATAATCGATTTTTTGTTTACTTTTTACAATAATAATCAAAAGGGCATTTAACCTGGACAGAA
The DNA here is from genome assembly GCA_026018925.1 of Tupaia tana. Taxonomy (NCBI): domain Eukaryota; kingdom Metazoa; phylum Chordata; class Mammalia; order Scandentia; family Tupaiidae; genus Tupaia; species Tupaia tana. Next base: position 17,151,612 of record JAKSZU010000020.1, on the reverse strand, counting down.
AGCAAATCTGGGATTCTAGAGATTAACATTAAATCTGCTAATGTGTTGTCCTGCTATTCCCTGGAAGCTAGGTAATCTGATGCTATATGCAAGCGCTTACAGGTAACAAGAATCTCTGGAAAATGTCCTAGGGTTCAGTATTTCTCTTTGTATTGTCATAGTAGCATTGTTTCTTTAGCTTCACAGTGGGATAGATTTTAAGCAAGTGGAGGGTGAGGATTCAAAGATAAAAAGAATTGACATAAAAACTAAAGGAATTGCTTAATTTGTACATTTAACCCTGTATCATGATTCTTCATTAGGGATATTTGCTATACTGATTCAGTACCAAGCACAGGGGGCAAATGGGACAGAAAGGGCACTAACTATATTGAAGATGACACTAGAAATTTGGAGGGCTCTTAATAATTAGGTACTTAAGCTCACCTAGAGAAGTGATTAGTGTTCAGAAGTGGAGACATGGCTACAGGAACTCAGATAAATTAGAATAGAACAAAATGTCCGGTTTACCACCGTTCTTTTAAACAATTTTAGCCTTTATAGAAAGGGAATTACTGTTCACAGTGCTCACAGATCTCCCCAAAGAGCCAGCCTGTTCCGTCCCAGTACATTGGCCTGTGGTGGTACAGATGCAGCCGAGCATGGGGAGTCCTGGGTATTCCTTATCTCTGTCACTGACAAGCCAAATAAATAAATCACTCACTCTCCTGATGTTTCCATTTTCCTACTTAAAAATGAAATGTCTACCTCTCAGGTAATACAGTATTTATAATATATTCTTTACCTTCATGAGTTGAAAACAGTTTACAACGAAGAGAAGAACAATTGTAGAATGAAAGAAACTTGGTGAAAATGTGATAGGGTCTGATTCGGGACTAGAGATAGAAAGATGGATGAATCAATGCTCTGAGCAGCTCTTAGTCTGGTGAGGGCTGTGGAGAACTGGGCGGGTGGGCACAGGCTAGGAAAGAGATAAAACTGAATATGGCGTGAGTGACATAAGGGTGTTCAGAGGAGAGGAGGATGGTTGAATATTTGAAAGCAGTAAGTACACAATGGTAAGTGACCAGCAGTAATGATCTGTTGTAATGAAATGAACCCTGGAACAGGAGTGTGTTCTGGCTGCAGGGCTTACTGTGTGTCATCCAAAGTAGTATTCTCTGTTCTTGGGTTTCTTTATCTGCCATGAAGCGTGGTACCTCATTGCTTATGCCACAGAGTACACCAAGAATGAAATAAGAACTGTGTAGGTGGCCGTACATTGAAAACCCTTTGGTGTTATACAGTGTGCGCCATTATTACTACTGTATATTGAAATATGGTGACAAGCGACATGATCAAACGAGTGATTCAGACCAAAAGTTATTTCACCAGAAATGCCAAATCATTGTGAAGGAAGTAAACTTTGATGCTTACACTGTACGAATGATATCTCTGACTAACTTGTGTTCTATGGGGGTCTAGGTGTGGTGCAGCAGTGATGAAACTAGACCCACATGAGAAGGGTGCTGAGTTTGTGCCTGGGACTTCCCTGAGCACAATGGGGCACACATACTTGTCCATTATCTGGGTCAGCTGACACTAGAGAGGGATTGTGATGTGAACACCCTGCTGGGGGCGCCTCTCTCTCTCTCTCTCATGGAAAAACTAAATACGTAAACTTAAGAAAAGATTTTGTTATATGGAATTGTTATGTTCTGCCCACCAACTAGCAGAATAATTGTGACTTTCCAAAATTATAATCTTCTGAAGCTAGAAGAGAGAAACTTAAAATTGGAAAGAGTCTGGACACTTATACATTAAAAATGACAGGATGAAAAAGAAAGAGGATTGTGCTTTTCCAAATGTCAAAATTTAAAATGCTAATAAAATCCAATAAACAGGATATTTACCATGACTACAACAACTAGCAAAGGTTAACTTGGACAAGGACTGGAAACCATTGAAGGTACTGAGGGACAACAATCAATGAGAATGCCAACCCCGGATGAGTTTTAATCTCCTTGGCATGTGCTCAAGTCATGAAGCTGCTGCTTTCACAGACTGAACTTGACTGTAATCATTATTTATAAGAGACTTTTTTTAATGCACACATTATTTCATATCTGTGCTTTTTTTTTTTTTTTTTTTTTGCATAGCAGAAGTTCCTTTTGAATCAAAGTGAGAAAACTGTTCTTAGGTGATTTAACTCCAGCAGTCTGAGTAAGATGACAGAATGCTCAGGCACAAACAGGACCTGTCTCTACACATCTCAGACAGGGAGCAGAATATTCAAACATGTGTATCTTGCACTTAATTTAAACTGCGTGGTTGGTTACCTATCTCTTTGGCAATTCAGTATAAAGTTTTATTACTGTGAAATAGAATAGGGTAGGGATTTATGTCACACAAAAATGAATTTCCATGGATGGGAACACACATGAAATAATTTAGGTAAGCAGTATGTCAAATGAAAATTTAAGATGTTAGAGCTGGTGGTGCAAAGGGAGGAAGCAAAAGAGGAGGTTTGTGTAATAGATGATAAATATATCACACTGGGAAAAGAAAAGGACCACAGTTGCTATAGGAAGTTATTAATGCTGAAGAATTGTGGAAAACATTGAAGAATGCATTTTAGGGCCAAGAAATCAAAGCAACTGATGAGATGAGGGGGGAGTCTCATTTAAATGTCAATGAAAATGTAACACCTAAAATAAATGCGAGCCCTTATAATTACAACAGTGAATGAAAATGACAGGCCAAGAGTTTCTGTAGGTTTAGCAAGTAGGGACATTTTTTAAACTTTCTTTTGCAGAGGTTACCCAAAGAATGTCACCGAGCAAAGCTCCTCGCAACTCTGCAGAAATCCCTCCTTTCCACTGATTCCATTTGTTTCAAAGCAGCCTTGATTGTAAGAAACAGAATGTGAGAATATTTCCTCTCAGAACTGCTCTTATAGTTCTCTGCAAGTTTTGCTGGAACTTGGGTATGATGGAAGGGTATGAAAACCTTTTTTTTTCAATTCTGTTTTTTCTTGACTTTTTTATATGTTGTGTAAAGATCATAGCAGTAGGTCTCTGACATTGAGTTTTTAAAATGTCCTATTTTGATCTGCCTTCACTTTTCCAGCCCTCAAACTTGGAATAAAATTCTCCAAAGATTTCTTAGCTAATTTAGATAAAGGAAACAGGAGACGGAAAAGAGAGCTTAATGTTTCTAAGCTGATGTCATCTACCAAGAGAGAGAACACAGGAGGAGGAAAAAAAGGTTTGCTGTAAAAGGTTTGCTGTTAAACACTGCACAGGGGAAGCCAAATCCCGCATGGCTGACCAAGATTTGAGTCCTGACCCCATCCCTGAAAAATGTGCTGGACATGCGTACATGCACAGGATCCTGTTGGGCTAAAGAATTGAGGGAAAAAGGATGAAACGATTGTGGTATGACCAGGTTATGTTTGGTTCACATAGATATTGATATTGCATATACAAGTCTTCTGGCATTAAAAAACGAATGAGAAGAAAAGAAGTGCTTTTTGTTTGAGACATGTATTTAAGGTAATGGCAAGATGTTTAGATTTTCCTAAAGTGTCCAGGGCATTACTGACAATACAAATCTGAAGTTCCAGAGAGAGGCCTGGGCTGGAGGTCAGCAGATGGGAGTTATTTGTGAGGAAGTAATAGAGGAAACCATATACTGGATGAGATGACCCAAGACGAATTTTGAGGAAAAATTTCCAGAGCAGAATACTAGAAATTCCAGCACTTTAAGAGTGAACAAGGACGAGGAGCCAAAGAAGAGATGAGAGAGGACCATAGGGGCAGGAAATCGGAACATTGGACTAGTATTGTGAAGGAAACTGAGGAAGAAGTATTCTGGGAAAAGGCAGAAGTGAATGAAGATAACTAAAAATAAAACTGAATGTGTCCAAGGAACTTGGCTCAAAAGAAGTCTATACTGACAGTAAAGGACCAAAAGTGCCATGATCTATTTGAGATTGTAGTTTATAGCTACGGTTTTCTAGGTGGTAGTAATGGTAGAAGCCCTATGTGACAACGCATTTTTTTTTAAGTCCCTTAGGTCTCATGTTTTGCAATTTTCCTTTTCACTTATTCCTTTCTTTGATAATGTTTCAATCTTTATATATATTTAGTTTGCATTTTTTTTTCTTTGGAGAGGTTTTTTTGCTATAGGGCGCGTGCGCTCGCCAGACAGAGAGAGTGACATAGAGACAGAAAGCAAGAAATCACCCCCCAGGGGGGATGGTCACGCCGCAATCCCTTCTCCTCCATTCTCCTCTCGGGATCTTGGGCATGCACGCACACGCGCCCGGCGTGAGTTTTAAGCCACCGGGTCCGGGACATGAACCGCGGTCGACTACGTGGGAGTCCAGCGACATAGCCATTACGCTAACTGCTGGTTCCCTAGTTTGCATTTTTTAAGTTGGTTTTTGTTTTTAATTTATTCCGTGGAGGAAGGAGACAGAGAGAGATAGGTAGCCCTCCCAGGGTTTCCATGCTGCAGTCTACCTCCAGCCTCAGTCAGTCTGGACCACAGACACACACACCTGCACCTGGTGTGTTACAGGAGGCTTCAGGACATGAAGCCAGCACTTTTCCATGTGGGCCCAGGACTGCAGAGCATCACGTAACTGCCATGCCAGCAGCTGGACCCTGTACTTTATTTTTGAGAGCATAGTTATTACGAAGGCAGTATACAAAATACATTAAAAGGCTATCGTTGTCACAGTCTATTTCCATACCAGAAAGTTTATCATCCCTACCTTCCACCCAGATAGGATAAGACAAAAAATCTAGAAGTTTTTTTTAAAAAAACAAAACTTCTTTTTTTTTTTTTTTTGACAGATGTTTGCTGTAGGGTGCATGCACTCACCAGAAAGACAGAGAGACAGAAAGTGATAACTCCCAGGGGGGATAGCCGTTCTGCAATCCCTTCTCCTCCACTCTCCTCTTGGGATCTTGGATACGCATGCACACGTACCCAGTGTGAGTTTTAAGCCGCTGGGTCCAGGACTGGAACCATGGTCGACTACATGGGAGTCCATCAACATAACCATTATGCCATCTGCTGGTCCCTTCCTCTGTTTCTGTGTCTCTTTCTGACAAGTACATATACCCTCTGGCAAAATTAGAAAAACAAACAAACAAAAAAACTATATTAGCTATCTACCGTAATTTATTTATTTATTTATTTTTTTGTAGAGGTTTTTGCTATAGGGCGCGTGTGCTCACCAGAAAGAGAGAGACAGAAAGCGAGAAATCACTCCCCAGGGGGGGATGGCCACACCGCAGTCCCTTCTCCTCCATTCTCCTCTCGGGATCTTGGGCACGCACACGCGCCCGGCGTGAATTTAAGCCACTGGGTCCAGAGCTCGAACCGCGGTTGACTACATGGGAGTTCAGCGACATAGCCATTTTGCTAACTGCTGGTCCCCAGCTATCTACCATAATTTTCAAACTAGCTGTGTCCTAATCTGCATTTATTCAATCTGCTAAAGTTCTGTGAGAAATCAGTGAAATATATTTAGTGTCCTCAAAGATCTTACATATTAATAAAGAAATCATTACAAGGTAGACAATGTAATGAAAGAGACACGAATAGTGGGAGAAATCATCTCTGGTTTAGGTAGGTTCTTAGTTAAGGTAATATTAGCTTCCGTAATACATAAACTTCTCAAATCTCCGTGGCTTACCATAATAAAAATTTCTGTTTTGCTCATGTAAAGACCAATCAGGGATCCAGGTTGGCAGAGGCTCTGTCATCTTCAACATGTAGCCATCAAAGTAAGTTGAGTGTAATGTTCAGCCAAGAGGCCGGTGAAGAGAGAGCAATGATTGCACAGGAACTTTTCACAGGCCAGGCCTGGAGCAGCACGTGTCACTGTACTGACATTCCACGGGCCACAATTTAGTCCCAAGGCCCAAGCTCTCTACATACGACGCTGGGAAATGTGGGAAATGGAGTCTAGTTGTGTGTCCAAGAGGAAGGGTGAAAAAGTTCGATTTCAATTTTTTTTTTTGTACTAAATACACTCATCTTTTAATTCCAAAAGAGAGAGGGAGATTTTGAATTATTAGCCAGTGACTGCCCACATGTTATGAAGAACCTCTCCAGTAGGATTTAGCCTTACAGACGATTGGGCATACTCAGAAGAGCCATCTAGAATGGGTAAAAGGGGGTTCAAGGAAGAACCAACTGTAGCTTTTCCTGCAAGTGTAGGATCCACAATGTCGGGAGAGACATGTTAGCTTTCAACATAAGCTCCTTAGCTCATTGGTCGCTCCTCCAAGAAAATTAGTCCATTTCAGAGAAAAAAAATCTTCAATACATAACAGTTTTCCTAACTAAATATTGAATAATAAGGCAGAGAGAGATCCCAGACTTTTTCAAGATCCTCTCATATCAGAGACAAGGAGCCCAGGGAGTCTTTGCTCTTGGGAACTCACAATGGAGACACTATGAAAACCAGAATGGAATCCAGATCTCTTAGCTTGTTCCAGTGCCCTTTCTGTGAGAACAGGACTAGTTTGACTTTTTTTTTCTTTTTTTTTTTTTTTCAGGTTTTTGTCGTAGAGTACCATGTGCTCACCAGGGAGAGACAGAGATACAGAGAAAGTGAGAAAACACACTGTGGGGGGATGGCCACACTGTAATCCCTTCTCTTCTTGAGGTTTTGGGCACACATGCACATGTTCCCATGGTGATTTTCATGACACTGGGTCCAGGTCTTGAACCTCAATCAGCATTGTGGGAGTCCAAATCCTTAACCACCATGCACTTGTGGGCCCCAATAGTTTGAACATTTTAAAACACAATTTTGTAGAAATAATCATGGGATTTCACTATAAATTACTTCACTCATCTTATTTTAAATTCTGCCTTTAAACTAAAGGAAGTTAGTCCTGATCTAAATTTTTCCCTATATAATCATATAGTCCATCTTTATTCCTTTAAAAAAAAGTCTTGTTTTTTAATTCCGAAGATCAGGATATGCCCTCTTTATCTGGTGTCTCCAGAAGACATCTAACAGCCCAAATATACAGAGCGAGGATAGATGAAATCAACATGTTTACTATTATTCTGTTACCTAAATTTCAAAAGAAAAAGGGAACAAAAGGTGAGTGATGAGTGAGTTGCCTGGTTATAATTGAGTTTGTGTTGCTTTCATTGTTATAAAATTTTAATTGGCATGGATGCTTAAATGTATATCAAAATGCGTGTCACAGCTTTTGTACAAAAATAAATTTGACTTTAGAACACATTTTCTTCAGTGAGAATGATAAATTATCTCAGAGCTTGTGATTCTCTACTTTTAAAAATCATAAGGTCATTTTTTAATTAAAAGATAAAGAAAAGTACTCAATGTCCATGTAGTTAAATCACTTATATCGGGATAATCTAGTAACCAGAAATACGTGAGTGTGCACGTGTGCGTGCACACACACACACACACACATTTGTATGAAGGGAAAGATGCAATCTATCTTTAGAATAATTAGTCCAAGAATGACTTCTTTTATAGTCTCATAAGACCCACTTTAGGAGCCCTCCCATCATAGTGCAAGAAAATTGTACTGTGTCCAACAAAGAATTTGTTCTAAATTTACTCATTTCATTTTCAATCATAGGGTTTAATGATTTTACTCTATTATAAAGAGTAGGTCTTTTGTCAACATTCTCTTTTCCAAAACAATTAACATGGATATATGATCAACTATATGATAATGACCAAGTATAAGAAATGTACATGTATAATACTAAATTAGAATTACTTGGACCCTGGCAGGGGATGTGGTGGTTGGGGTGCTGGACTCCCACATGGCTGACCATGGTTCGAGTCCTAAACCTGGCAGCTTGCTTTCTCATTCTCCCTCTCTCTCTGTATGTCCCAATTTAAATAATAATATGATGATGATAAATAAAGTTAAGTAAAATAATTCTTCTAAAAAAGAATTACTGGTAAATATTTACTGTTAAATAGAGTACAGCTATGTATACCCACACCCCATTCTGACAGTCTCCTCCTTTTATTTCCATTGAGGCAAATTAGGCAAGTACTTTCTTCCACTCCAGAGATTATGGAAAGATATTGCAAAGACCATTAGAGAATGAAACACATCTAAACATTTATAAAGCCCAGCTATGAGAATGTCTGTTGATAGAAGTCTAAAGATCCAGCTATATCTACATGTGTGTGTACGTGATCACAACACTCTTCAAGCCTAGATATCACTGCAGCCCAGTGAAGTAACAAGGATTTTTGTCTTCTTCACCTGATTTTGTAACAAACTGCAAAGGCTTAATGATAAACCAATGCTGGGTTGAGTGCCAGCAACATTCTACTTCCTAGGTAGGACTTGTCCTCCTGTGAGGCTCCAATCTGATTTTTGGACCTGCCATCTAGTGGCCACTGCAGTAACAGGACAGTCATTTCGTTTTGGTCTTTATTTGGAAGTGGAGTTTAAATGTGGCTCATCTGCAGATAAATACGGAGGCGCTCCGCCCAGTAAGCTCTAGTCCCCTCCTCCTTCATTAGCCACACTGCCGTTTTCATAGAGCAGCTTCAATCAGACCATTTGTTATGTTCACAAGCAAAACAGATTTTTTTGCAAAATGATACACTTCCCACCTGGAACTGAAAAAAAAAAAAAAAAAGAAGAAAGAAAGAAAAAAAGAAAGAAAGTCTTCATTATTGAAAAAAGACCTGGAGTAGCAAAGGGAGAAGGGAAGGGGGAGAAGGGGAAGCTGGAGAGCAGACATGGATTTGTCAAGTAGTTCTACTTGTGAGACTAATTCTTGCAAACTGTGCACCCAACAGAGTAAACCTCTTATTTTGCTGCTTTTGCTCTGATCCCCCATGTGGCTGTAATGTTCTCGTTGTTTTTCCCAGTCTTAGAAACCACATAGGCATTAGATATTATACATAATGTTGGCAAAGGAACAATTTACAAATGACTTAAGTAGGTAATTATTTATTATAATATAGGTCTATGGAAGTATATGTTACTGTAGCAAAACCTGGTAAGAGGTTAGTTTTGTTTCAGTGTTTCTATTATAATCCCTGGTTGTTCGTTTTCTTTTTTGTTTTTCCCTAGGAATTTAAGAGTGAAATGTAAAAATACATAGTGGACTATTATTATTACTTATTATTTGTCAAAGAAACATGAATATGCATAGCAAAGGCCAGTTTGTGAACGACACTAGACAGTCCCTAGTTCAAAAGACCTCACAATACAACTCTAAAACAGGTCTTGAAAAATGCAAGACAGAATGAAAACAGATGGGTGAATGATACTTATTCAATATCTTAAATATAGAACTCAGTAGTGCAGGTGCATCTTCAGATGTTATTTGAAAGAAGAGACAGAATATCTTGGCATTGTGTCATTTATTCATAAATATTACAAATTTTATATTATTTGAGAAACTATTCTAAATATACAGGGTAGTTTAAAACAAGGTGCGAAAGCCAATTTCCTTAAATGAGACAAAGGGCAAATTGAGTGACAATTACAGACTGAACAGTACAAGAGAAAGTGGAGGGGAACTGGACTAAGAAAACAAAGAAAGTCAAAGAAAACTAATCCCAAATCAATAACATAAAGTTTGATGAAAAAGAGATGTAGGAATTAAAAAAAGAAGAGGAATTGAAACAAACAAAGTGGACGATGATCTTGGCAGCTGTGTCCTAAATGTAATAAAATTGCCAAGAAAGGGACCAGCAGTTGGTGTAATGGCTATGTTGCCAGACTCCCATGTAGCCAACTGCGGTTCGAGTCCCAGACCCAGTGGCTTAAATTCACACCAGGCACGTATGTGTGCATGTCCAAGATCCCGAGAAGAGAACAGAAGAGAAGGGATTGCAGCGTGGCCATATCCCCTGGAGGATAATTTCTCGCTTTCTGTCTATCTGTCTCTGTCTGTCTTTCTGACGAGTGCGCGTATCCTACAGCAAAAACCTCTCAAAAAATAATAAATTGCCAAGAAAATCCAGGAATGATAATGGCAATGACAATGATTTAGTTATGGAATTGCAGTTCAAGGATATAGAACTCTTGTGTGGTGAACAAAGGAGTTGACGCAGTCCTGAAAACCCTTTAAGTAGAAATGGAAGAAAAGTCAGATTTAGCTAACAGCAGAATCAAAAGTAGAAAAGAAGTCAAATATGCCAGATTACTGAGGAAGACAGAAGTCAATGAAGCTATACAATGAAGCCATAGTATTTTTTAACATAAAATATCTGTCCTATATTATGCTGGTTAGTACAGAGTATACCATAAATGTAAGCAAGGATTCCTGAGCCAAAAATAAACCTATGTTCTAAGTGAAAAGGTGAGATTAACACCCCTGAAACATTAGAAAATATAAGGCTGCTGATGTTATTAGGGATAGCAGGATTTTAGAGAAGGGAGAAATCAACAGGTCTCATAGTAATCATAGAAAAGCTATTCAGAAAGTAAGACCCAAGCTAGGCCCTGAAGAATTGGTGTATGGGGAATGGACATTAAAAATAAGGGAGAAATAAGATAAAATTCACCAGACTAGAAATTAAGATGATATTTTGGCAGAACAGAGAAATGATTATACTGAGTGAAATGATAGTTTGAGGAGGAGAGTAGGAAATAGCAGGCAGGATGGCAAAGTGAGACAGTTGTGTGAATGTGAGAAAATGAGGGTTTATCAGCATGTATTGGTGATCACTCATTAATTTATTCTAGAAATATTTACTGAGGGTATATTATGTTCCAGGCACAAAATAGACAAAACTTTTCTCTTATGAAACTTATGGTCTAGTGAGGGAAAAGAGAAGTCTCTCCCTACACACTCAAAAAAGCAAATAAATAAATGAACATAGTAATTTCGGATAGTGATTAGTACCATTAAAAAAAAAAACCATTAAACTGAATGATAGAAAAAGAGAGTCATGGATACTGTAGGAATGGCACAAAATGGGAAGAATGGTGAGTAAATATTTGAAAACAGAAATGCTTTAGACTTGGAGATAATTTGAAGAGAAGAGAATGGGAAGACACAGGTTGATTTATACCTATCTAGTCTGGAGAAATGGAGTTTGTTAAGTCTGGTCATACAAGCTAGAAAGATGGGAGGTACGAGAGAGGAAAAGTTGAAGAACGGATAGGAAAACTCGGTGTTCCCATATCCCCTACTGTAGTCATCTTCCAATCCTGTGGCACCCCTCCATTTCTTGAAGACTTTAGCCACTGGCTGGCTCACTACTGCTCTTTTCGTTTCTATTCTATCACCGTTTAGGTCTATATGTATAATATAATATACCTAATATCTCCTTTCAGTTCCTTAACCTTGTCTCATGATCTGTCTTCCATCCTAGCATAGCTAACTCATTTCCATGGCTATAGTTTTGACCTTTAATTGCTAATAAGTACAACTTCCTTTACTTTCAATTACAAACACCCTACCACCTTAAATCTCCCCAACTACATCCTTCGGGTAACTCCATTACAATCGTTTTTTAAGCTCACTAATTAAAACTCCTAATTCATCAGTTTTGCTCATAGGCCTTAATAGTCTCATTTCACTATATACCTTAGATCCCATGGACAGCGTTTTAATAATTTCTTTGCATGTGCCTTTAATTCCTTTGACCTCTTGTTTCACTGTGTTCTCCTGGAAAATCTCATCTATACTGACCATATGCAACTCCCCACCTATTCCGTGCCTGCACGCCAGCTGAATGTGGCTGGAGAAAAACACGCAAGTAAACCTATGACTCTCATTTTAAATTCATGATTATTTAAAGAGGCCTTCAGTGCTGCCCAGCAATTATATCATTTCCCTGTCTATTTACTCTTCCGTATTTCTAAGAGCAGTTCATCTTTCCCTATCTCGAACTTCTGAGACTTCCCCATTCTTACTCTGAATTTTTAACTTTCTTCCTATTCACTGAGAAAACAGAAGCAATCAAAAAGAACTTCACTAACACTTGCTCTCCAGGAAACAGTTGCCTCACATTTGCATCTTTCCCATATGCTACCTCTTTCTCACAACTAAGGGTGAACTGTGTGCTCCCCTGGCTCAGCCCATGTCTCCTCATGCATTAGAACCCACTCCTTCTCACATACTCATAAACATGCTCCTTAAAAAGGTCATCTCTTTCTTTTCCTTTTTCACTTCTCTTTCCACCTGTTTCTATCACCCTACAAACATGTAGTTTCTCTCATCCTAAAAATGCTCTTTTATTTACAATCCCTGTCAGCTACTATCCCATTTCTTTGATTCTCACTGTAGCAAAATTTTCCAGAAATGTCTATGATTCTAGGCCCTTTCCAATCCTATTGTCTAATTCTCTTTTGATTCTTTTCTAATTAGATTTTGTATCCATCACTCTAGTAAAATTGTTCATGCTAAGATCACCAGTGACTTAGGTTGCTAAATCCATTAATCATGTCACAGGCTTTGTATTTCCTGATGTCTCAGCTCATTTTTCATGGCTTGATATTCTTGCTCCAGGGCCAGCAGGTGGCATAATGATTAAGGCACTGGACTCCCATATGGCTGACCATGGTTCTAGTCCCGGACCTGGCAGCTTGAAAATCATGCCTGGGGCATATACATGCCTGCCCAAAATCCCAGAAAAGAATAGAGGAGAATGGATTGTGGTGTGACCATCCCCCAAGGGGGCGTTTTTCACTTTCCCTCTCAATGTCTCTATCTGCCTCTCTAGGGAGTGTGCATGCCCTATGGCAAAAACCTTAAAAAAAAAAAAAAAAAAAAAGAACTTTCATCATTATTGTCTTCACTTGGCTTTCAGCCCATCATACTCTGATTTTTCCTACCTAACAGGCTGTCTTCTCCATCTCCCTTGGTGATATATTCTCATTTCCCCAATATGTGAACAATAGAGAGTCTTCACTGAACCTCTTTTATTTATCTCCATATATTCCCTTAATATTCTTAATAGTCTCTAGCCCAGCCCTTTACACAGAATTCTAGACTCACATATACAACCTCCTATTCAACAGCTCCACTACATATCTAAGAACATCTCAAAATTAACATATCAGAAAGGGAATTCCTTATTTTACCCAAATCTTGGCAAATGATATCTATGTCCTTAGAGTTCTTCAACTCAAAAATTTATTTCTCCTCCAGTCCTGTATTTCTCTCACAAATCCAACCAATGAGCAAACCCTAGAATTGTAACTTTAAAACATAACCAGAATCTTACCACTTATATTTTTAAGTGTCATAACATTTTTATTTTTAAAATTTTGGGAACCAGCAGTTAGCGTAATGGCTATGTCGCTGGACTCCCACGTAGTCGACCGCGGTTCGCGTCTCGGACCCGGTGGCTTACAACTCACGCCGGGCGCGTGTGCGTGCGTGCCCAAGATCCCGAGAGGAGAATGGAGGAGAAGGGATTGCGGCGTGACCATCCCCCCTGGGGGGTGATTTCTCGCTTTCTGTCTCTATGTCTCTCTCTGTCTGTCTGGCGAGCGCACGCGCCCTATAGCGAAAAACCTCTCCAAAAAAAAAAAAAAAAAAAAAAAAAAATTTTAAGCACTGTATATGTTTAAGGTATAAAACATGATGTTTTAAAATACCTGTTCATGTGATATGATTGCTACAGTCAAGCAAAATAACAGACCCATCATCTCACATGGTTACCTTTTCTTTGGTAGCAGGATCACCTAAAATCCGGAGGGTGGAAGAGAAGGAATTAAGGGGATAAAAAAAGAAGCAAAACATTTAACAGACACAAAAATGAAATGTTATCTGTTGATGATAATGTGTGTGGTAATATCTTTGACTGGATGAATATACGGTTTATCCATGCTGGGAAAATTCAATTTGTATGCTATGAAGATGACATACAGTGACTGAACGTAAAGAATCTTACCACTTCTGGGTTGCATAATGGTTACACCGCTGGACTCCCACATGATTGACCATGGTTCAAGTCCTAGACCCAGCAACTTGAAACCCAGGCCAGGCACGTGTTCGTGCATACCCAAAATTCTGACAGGAGAATAGAGGAGAAGGAATTGTGGCGTGGCCCCTCCTGGGGCGAGGGGGATGGTGGTGATTTCTCGTTTTCTGTCTCTGTCTCTCCAATGAGTGCATGTGCCCTATAGCAAAACTTCAAACAAAAAAAAAAAAAAGAAAAGAAGAAGAAGAAGAAGAATCTTACCACTTCTTATCCTCACCATTGTGACTACCTGATTTAAGCTACTATCATTTCCTACCTGGATTATTGCAGTAACCTCATTATCTTCCCTGCTTCTGGACTAACGACTTTCACTCTGTTCCCATTACTGTAGCCAGTAATTGTTCATAATGTGTGTAATTCCAGGCAGACCATATCATTCCTCTGCTCAGAATTCTTTTTTTTTGAAAGAGAAATTTTTGCTATAGGATATGTGCACTTGCTGGAGAGACAGAGAGACAGAAAGTGAGAAATCCCCCCCCCCCCCCCAGAAGGATGGCCACACCACAATCCCTTCTCCTCCATTTTCTTCTTGGGATTTTAGGCACACCCGCACATGCACCCGGTGTGAGTTTTAAGCCGCCAGGTCCAGAACTTGAACCGCGGTCAACTACATGGGAATCCCGCAACATAACCACTATGCCTTCTACTGGTCCCCAGAATACCTTGATGGTGCCCCAACTCACTTGAAAGAAAAGTCAAACCTTCACAATAGTTTACAAGGCCCTCCACATTCAGTTTCCCTTGTTTTCTCTCTGTCTTCACGTGGATACTCCGTGTGTCATTCAACCCCTCATTCACTTGCCTTGAGCTTCGAAGACCATCTTTCTTTCCTCCATTCTCCCACGCATGATTTCACCTCAGGGCCTTTGCACTTGCTTTTCATACTACCTTAAGTACTTGCCCCGGATAAGACTTGTTTCTCATTATCTCAGGCCTGCTTAATCTTCACTTCTAAGTCAGTCTTTTTATAACCATCATATTTCAAATTGTACCCCCCTTTCCTTCTTAGTACTCCCTTCAGACATAATATATGTTGTATTTACATATTTATTTCCCCTTGCCGTGGGATAACCCCTATGATTGTAGTTTAGGGCTTTTTGTTATTTCTGCTGTTGTTTGGTTGCTCTTGTCTGTTTTATACTCAGAAACCCCCAATGCCTAAAATGGCGCCTCGCCCATAAAGGGTATTCAGTAAATACTTTTTGGATGACTCAAAGAAAAGAACGAGTACTTTTTTTCCTCTGAGTTTCCAAGTGTTTTTATTAAATGCAAAATATAATATTATGGCATGGGCCCCATGAATCCCCATGGAACAATTTTTGGATTCTTCAAAATTAATTTTGAAAGTAAGAGTGCTTTATACATGTTTATGCAGAATATTAGATATACCCACTATTTCTGTTCAGCACCCAGAGCAGCAACATCCAACACATTTATTTTTTTCTTCATTTAGTGAATGTTTATCAGGGAATATGGGTGTCCTAGGCACAGATTGTGACATACGCCAAGGCTCCAAGACATAAGGGAACACAGTACAATGAAATGTTGCAGTGTTATAAGAGACAGGTGATGGTGGCCTGAGCTAATATGGTGCAGTGGTGGTGAGAGGGTTGGAAATGTAAGGATCATCATGAAACGAAAGGTCACTAGAATCAAGAAACCTAGTTAGTAGAGACGGAGCTAGGCCTATCTGCCTGTATCAGGCTATAAAGTGGAAAGTGATTATTAAGAATTAGACAAAAATAGAACTTGAACTAAGGACACAGGTTGTAAAATTCCCTGTGCGGGGTATAGACTTAAAATCTCTCATTGTCACAGTGACTGTAAAAATACTTAGTATGTCCATTGGTGACCCTAGTAAATTGTAAATTGTGCTCCTGGAACAGACCCTAATGCTCATTATTCCAGCCTCTTTCGTGACAAATGAAATAGTTTGCGGTCCTATTTTTTTTTTTAAAGAATGGGACCAGCAGTTAGCATAATGGCTATGTCGCTGGACTCCCAGTGAGAGACAGAGAGACAGAAAACGAGAAATCACCCCCCAGGGAGTATGGCTACACTGCAATCCCTTCTCCTCCATTCTCCTCTCAGGATCTTGGGCACGCACACACACGCGCCTGGCGTGAGTTTTAAGCCACCGGGTCCGGGACGCAAACCGCGGTCGACTTTGTGGGAGTCCAACGACATAGCCATTACGCTAGCTGCTGGTCTCCTTGACCACGGTTTGCGTCCCAGACCCAGTGGCTTAAACTCACGCCGGTGCATGTGCATGTGCGTGTGCGTGTGTGCCCGAGATCCTGAGAAGAGAATGGAGGAGAAGGGATTGCAGCATGGCCATCCCCCTTGGGGAGTGATTTCTCACTTTCTGTCTCTCTGTCTCTCTCTGTCTTTCTGGTGAGTGCACATGCCCTATAGGAAAAAAACTCTAAAAAACCCCAAAAACAACAACGACAAAAAGAATTATTTTATATAATTCTTATATATATAAGTAGAAATATGCACATATAAATAGAAATATATACATGTGTGTGTGTATGTATATGTGTATGTGTATATATATGTGTGTGTTTTCAGATGAGTTTTGCCAGAGAAAGACAGAGAGAGAAAGAGAGACAGGGAGAGTTAGAAAGCAAGCCACCAGATCTGGGACCCACACGTGGGAATTCCAGTGCTATAACCATCATGTCACCTGCTGGGCCCGTGGTCCTAAATTTTCTACTTGTAACCTCACCCATTTTGAAAATAATTTTTCTTACTTTTACAGGAAAAAATGCTGAACTAAAATAGTATAACGTGTATGTGTTTATAAAAGTTAAATGTATAAAGAAAACGAGGCTTTTTAAAATTAGACGTTTAATAAATTAATTTTACTTTAAAACCCAATTAACTGTAAATGTTGCTTATATGCACAAAGATCTCCTTCTGTTATTAAAAAAATTACATTAGAATTGCAAATCTATATGGGCTGGTTATTATTTAAGGGATAATAGAGCAGTAGATAGATTGGAACTTGGGCAGATGGGTCAGTGGGGATGCTTTTGTGCACATAGAGAACACAGAAGTCAGAAAAAGTTTGAAGTACAAGATGAGTTCAGCTTTTGACAGGTTGACTCTGGGATGCTTTTGAGATATCCAATTAGAATTGTCCAGCAGGTCATTTGGTATAGAGGAATAAAAGTCAAGAGAAAACGAATGGCAGGTCTGAAAACCATCCAGGGAGATATAGAGGTCAAGTGGGCAATGGACATATTAATCTGTGGTATGTGTAATAAACATTATAAGATATAGATCTGGATAGCAGGGAACGCATAGTCACTTACCTGATGGTTTTTCTAGACTGCTTTTCTTTTAAATTCATTCCCATTCATCCCCACACCAACACACATGCTATCCCAGCCTTCCTTTCTGTTTAACTTCTGCAATTTACCACCTGGACCGTTTACATTGCAGGTATACCTTGATTTCTATAATAATGATATACTTCAGAACTGTTTGTACAGCAGAATTATGCACATGAGATTGTGTTGTCAATGAACTATAAACTCTCATTATTTTAAGGAACTATGGAAGGGTGGGACCAGCAGTTAGCGTAATGGCTAGGTCACTGGACTCCCACGTAGTCAACCGCGGTTCAAGTCCTGGACTCGGAGGCTTAAACTCACGCCGGGCGCGTGTGCGTGCGTGCCCAAGATCCCGAGAGGAGAATGGAGGAGAAGGGATTGCAGTGTGGCCATCCCCCCGGGGGGTGATTTCCTGCTTTCTGTCTGTCTGGCGAGCGCACGCGCCCTATAGCAAAAACCTCTCCAAAAAAAAAAAAAAAAAAAAGAAAGAACGAAAAGAAACAATGGAAGGGCCAGCAAATGGCATGGTGGTTAAGGCGCTGGACTTCCATATGGTCGACCATGGTTCAAGTCCTGGACCTGGTAGCTTGAAATTCACGCTGTATGTGCATGAGTGTATGTGCATGTGTGCCTAAAATCCCAGGAGGAGATTAGAAGAGAAAGGATTGTGGTGTGACCACCTGCCCTAGGGGATGATTTCTCACTTTCCCTCTCACTTTCTCTCTATATCTCTCTGGTAAGGACTAGCACCCTATGGCAATAAACTAAAAGATAAAAGAAACTAAATTATGGAATAAATTTGTTTCATTATGAACAATGTCCCCCTAATTAATCTGTTCCCTCAATATTTTTGTTAGACTTTCTTTCTTGGGTGCATCATGTTTATCTACTACCATGTCAGGTAACTGGGATTTTAAAGGAGGCCCTTGTTAAACAAAGAGAAGGAAGTTGTCTTTATTTTTCTTTCCATTTGCAGGAAAGGAAACAGGGGATCTCAAAAGTTAAACAATTTCCTAGGGGCTAACCTCTCTGTAAATCATTCATACTACAGAAATGTAAATCTTAATTTTACTGTTTTCTGAGATTCTTTTTCTTTTCCTTCTTGCCTTGAATCTTTTAAAAATATTTTTTGTCATATCCCTTTTGTCATCTCTATACCTTAGAAAGTATATTTATTTACTTCTTTATTTTGGAATATCGTTTGTCTGTTTTACATACCCATACTTGGAATTTTCCTGCCAAGAACAGCCTTTGAGTGGAAAGTTTATGTTAGTTTTATAGTCGTGCTTATAATTTCTGCTGTCCCGATTTTCTGAAATATGTGATCGCCTGGGACTTTTCTCTGCTATGCTCTTCATTGGCAGATTCACTTTATTTCTTGTGTCTTATCTTTATCCCTCCAAAAAAGCTTCTACAAAACATGTCTTTCCCACCAATCACAATATGATGCTGTTAGTGTATGCAGTCTCCATGGTAACTGGGGTATATGCCACAACACCAAGAGTACTGGAGCAGCCATCGTAGTGGAGAAATCGGCACATGCCCTCCTCTGGCACCACAGAAGTTTCCCCATTGAAACGGGAATCAGATACTGGTATTTTTATATGCAGGGCAAGGAAACTGGCCAAGGAACTGCTCTAAACCCAGTTTCTCTAAAGGCACACTATTGAGTTTTGGTGGAATTCTTAAAGCTGATTTTATACATCATGAATAAAGCTAGACTGGTGTGCTGGTTGTAACCAGACATAGATAAACCAGTTGATTTTGATAAAGAGGTTTCTTTTATTTTTACAGATACATGACTAGTCTCTAAATAAGCTAATTTTACTGAAATTAGAATATATTCTTGGGTAAGTTAAGGGAAATTACCCATGCACTCTAAAAATTATTCTGGCATTGTAGCAGCATAGGAACAAATTTTTTCAGGTGGTTTCCCCAGAGTGACTACATACTAATCCAGTGAAGGTAAAAGGCAAGATTGACTCTGTCTGAGCATGACATAGAACTCGGGTACTTCTACTGGGTCATGAAGAAACAGAAATAAAGTTTTTTGATGAAGAAGGCAGCTCTTCTCTTCTCTTCCTCTAAGACTGAACTTCTTTCAAATGTACAGAGGATTGGACTCCCAAGTGTAGCCCAATAGAAACAAAAGGCCTAAAACAGGGTTTTATAACCTGGTCCAGTTGACATCTAACACCAGGTGAATCTTTGTTGTGCAGGGTTATCCTGGGCCTTGTGGCATGTTTAGTAATTTCCCTGGACCCATTAGATGACAGTAGCTCTGTCTCCAGCTGTGACAAGCAAAAAGACAAATGTCCCCTTCTGGGGACAAAAATAGCCATAGGCTGAGAATCACTGAGAAGCAAGATGCAGCAGGATAAGAAATGAGAGTTGGGGTTAGCAGGTGGTGTAGAGGTTAAGGCCCTGGATCCCATATGACTGACTGCACGATTTGAGTCTCACGGCTTGAAATCATGCTGGGCACATGTGCGTGTATGCCCCAAATTCCAAGACTAGAATGGACAAAGGTTTATGGAGTGGACATTCCCCCTGGGGGTGATTTCTCACTTTCTCCCTCTCTATCTCTCTCCAGCGAGTGTGCACACCCTATAGTAAAAACTAAAAAAAAAAAATTTAGAAGTTGAATGACGTCTCGAAGGGTCAGAATATTTATTCAGTTCATCACTCAGCAAATATTTAATAAGCTTTTGCTATCTTCTATGCACTTTTCTATTTATCCATGATAGAACTATGAGCACGTAAAGTCCTGATCTCATGGAGCTTACCTTCTAGAAGATGTATGCCACATGTTTCTAACCAGCTGGATGCTTTTCCCTCCAAGCAGCCTAACAGCAAATGCTTCAAACCAATTGAGGGCCCAGAAAAGAAAAACACAAGTTCATTTGAAGACTCTTTTTTTTTTTTTCAGTTTATGAACCTCAAAAACGGCTTTAGTTTAAAAATGAAACTTGGCAAGTGATTAGTTCATATGTTTTAGTTTATGATGTGTTTTAATCATTTTGGGTGTTTTCAAAACAAATGGTGAGATTAGGTTTTTTTTTTTTTTTTTTTTTCTTTTCCCCTTTCTATTTTTGGCCCCTTTCCTCTGGAGAATTCCTTTCTTGTGTTTAGTTTTGGTGTTCTTAGTATATTTAAAGAACACTTTCAAGTGTTTGAAATGTGTGCACATGGGTGAAAGTAGATGAGGAAGAAGAAATGTAATACTTCATGATTCCTGCTAGAACAAAAGCCCATCCCCTCGCACCAAAGCAGTGTTCAGACACCACTTCCTCCAGAAGCCTCTTCGGAAAGCCCTTATGGGCAAGTCCCCTGGCAGAGGTGTCCTCCTAGCATTCTCCTTATAGCCTTATCTCGGTGGTAATTAAGGAACCAGCTGTGTGATTAGTCCTTACAATGTAAAGGGGAAATGTAAGCTCAGTGGAGGTCAGCAGCATGTCCCTCTACCCACAACTCTACGATCTCCATGCAATAAGTGCTTAAGAAATACACATTGGATGACTGACTAAGAGACCCAGCTTTTGAGGTATCCTACCCGAACGCTATTAACCTATTCACTGTCTATGGATTACCCTATCCCATTCAGCATTGTGCTAATCATCATTTTTCAGACTGTGAAGTAACATGTCTGATTTCTTAGTACTAATGCAACTTCTAAAACTATGTTTAAACCAGAAAGTTTAGAGAATAGCTTAAACTCATTAATCTTAGGGATATTTCAGGCTTATATAGACATTGCAAAAATGTAGGGAAAATAATAGGGCATGGTATTTAGGAATATGTTTTAAGTATTGCTAATACCTTGAGCATTGTTCAAGAGCTAAAGGGTTTAGAAGGTAATTGCTTACAATTGCCAGTGTGAGTCACAGAGTAAAATTACAAAACTTATTTACCTGTTTTCTTATTTAATATCTGTTGCCTCTATTAGAATTCAGGCTCCATGAAGGTAGAGAACTTGATCTGTTAATAACAGTATTCTGTGTTCCTCTAATGTCATCTGATACATAGTAGGTATTCAATAAATATTTGGTGGTAGACATCCTGTCGATATTATGTCGGTTGATGCATCAGTTGCTTAGTAAATCAAAGTGCAGTACAGTAATCCAATGGAGTTCATATTCACTCATTCAACATTGCAGAGCAGTGCCTGGCACAGAGTAGGCACTCAAGGAGTATTTCATGAGGGATCGAATGAATCAGTATCTTAAAACACTCAGGATGACATTTTTACTAAGTATATTAGTTTGCTAGAGCTGCTGTAAGAAAGTACCATGAACTGAGCAACATAAAGAACAGAAAGTTCTTAATCTCACTGTTCTAGAGATTAGATGTCCAAGATGGAGTCTGTAGGGTAAGTTCCTTCTGAGGTCTGTGAGAGAGAATCTTCTCTCCCCTGGCTTCTGGTGGTTTGCTGGAAATCTGTGTTGTTCCTTGGTTTATAGAAGCATCATTGCAGTCTCTGCCTTCATCTTCACGTGGTGTCTTCCCTGAGTGCATGTATGTCCCCACTTTCATAAAGATGACAGTCATTCTAGATGAGGGGCCCACCTACTTTAGTATGGTCTTATCTTAATCAATCATATATCCAATGACCATATTCCTAAATACAGTCACATTCTGAGGTATTCAGGGCTAGGAGTTAAAATACTAATTGGGGTGGGGGATTATAATTCAACCCATAATACTAAAATAATAGAGATCTTCAGATATTAACATTTTGATGGATGACATCTATTTGGAAAATATCAGCTTCTTAAAATAATATTGACTTTTGGGGCTGGCAGGTTGTGTGGTAGTTAAAGGTGCTGGATTTCCTCATGGCCAACCCTGGTTCAAGTCCCAGACCTGGCAGCTTGCTTACTCATTTTCTCTTTCTCTCTCTCTCTCTGTCTCTGTCTGGTCAAATTAAAAAAATAATAATACCAAATGGAATTAAATAAGGAAATAATTATTTTAAAATAATAATAATATCTACTGTTATGATCCTATATGGAAATTGATAATATCATTTATATGGTATACAAAAACATGTGTGTTTATAGAGAGGAAACATAAAGTTCAAGAGGCATAAATGAGCACAGCACATTTTCTTAAAGCCAAGGAGTCTGGTGTGACCAGACAATGGGTTATGTGGAGAAGACTGCTGAGAGATTCTGAAGGGATTTGTATAATATATGAAGCGAAGAGATTTGGGGTTTGGGTTTTATTTTATAAACATCAAGGAACCCACATAGAAGTCAAAACTGATTGAGTGGTAAAAGGGTAGGGGAAGGGTGAATTTTATTGTATATAAATTATACCTCAATGAGCCTGACTTTAAAACGAAATAAAACAATGAGATTGAAAAATGGGCCTTGGGGACTAGCAATTCAGAAGTTTTTAGTGACCTTGGCAAAAACAGTTTAATTGGAAACACAACTAGAGAAACCAAATTTCAATGGGTTGAAGAAAAAGTGGGAGTTTGGGAAGTTTAAAGGTAGCACAAAGTAAGAAAAAGAAAAAAGGTCTACAGAAAATGGCTTGTTTGTTAGTTTATGATGGTTATTGTTTGCTACTTTAGATGAGGGCAGCTAAAAGTATATTGGCAGGCAAAAGGAAAATTTTTTTTTAAAAAAAGGAGTAACTGATACAATAAGATCCTAGAGAAGGTTATCCATGCTAGACAGAAGGGTTTCTGAGACATGTCAGGCAGGTTCAGTGATGGAGGGGGGGAGTGATGGGAAAGGCTGCATGATGGCCTCTATTGTACCTATAAAAACTAGGCAAAGTTAATAGCTGAGAGTGAAGAGTAAGGTATAAGTTGTAAGGAGTCAAATAGAGTGGTAGGTGAAATGGGGAATGCAAAACGAAACTGACTAGAAAAAAAAAAAAAAAAAGAAAAGAAAAAAGAAATGCAAAGTCATTTCAAAACCCCATCTCAAGCTGGAAACCATAATTCTGGAGATGCACCAGGCAGCATCGCTCAGCATCCTGAGAACAAAAAAGAATACATGTGATATGGTTTTTCTGGGCTTATCAACTAGGTAGGTACAGTTGAGACCCATAGATAGGGGACCTGTTGGAGCTACTGGATTTCCAGACTGGGAGAGAAGAAATTGAACATTAATAGATTAAGAAAAAATCAAAAAGAAAATCAAAAAGCCATGTTGAGAAGCTAGAGCACTTGTTCTCTGGAGCCGTGTATGTCCCAGTAAGGAGGCTAGCTCCTAGCAAACATATCCCCTTCACAGGTCTCAGAGAAAACACAGGAAATGGACTGAACATGTTGGAGGGCAACGACTAGGCTGAGAAACATTGCCAGGTAGTCAAGGTGTCCTTCCCAACTTGCCACTCATTTAAAGCAGCCATAAATTACCACCATTATCAGAATGCTAATCCTTAGAAGAGAATGTTCCCCTATATGAAAGAAGAAATACGAATCTCCTGTGAGGAAGTGACAACAATTTTGACAAGACTTTTTGCCTTTTTGACTCTTTGCCTCAGATTCCAAAAGCATACTGCTGTGTCTCTGGAGCTAGGCTCTTCATTTCTCTTATTTGTAGAGTCTCAACTTATTCTGTTAAAAAGTCTCCAGAGCAGGCCCTTTTCTTTGGATCTTCACTCTCTTTTTCTGTTTCCTCTTTCTCTTTGCTTCCTTCTATCTTCGGGCTCTGAATATATTAATAGGTACATGTCTCAGCACCCTTCCCCCACCCAGTGACCAAAAAAGTCCTCCATCCGCTTAGTATTGGATTTTCTCCCCCAAGTAGACTGGGCTAAGAAGTTGGTGCTTGGTTAGAGAATACTTTCAGGTACTTGGCAGACACTGTACAGCTAATCCTGCATGCCATATGCATTCAGATGAACTTGGGTGTCTTTCTATGTTATTCATAAAGAGAGCCCTGTTCCTATGGGCCCTGTCTCCATATGTCAGCCTAGCAAAGTAACCAACCATGTCATTCACTGTGAGATACCATGCTCTAGTTATCCTTTTCTTGCTTGAGTGGACTGTGATGAACATAATACACAGGGGTTAGTAGTTTCCTAAACCCTGGGAGAATTCTGGGCTTCTTCTCTTCATGTTGTCTATATATAAGCTCAAAAAATAGCTTTGGGGGAATTTCAATAAACACGCTAAAGAAATACTCATTTCTTTGCAAATAGAAATCCTTGTAAAATTCCAGTTTTTCTCCTTTTTATTCCTACTCATGATCCTATTATAGTTCTTTCCAGCAATGCTGAAAACCAGCTGGTCTAGAGATTAATATGACCAGACATACCATGAATTTTTTAAACCTCAAAAGTCCCAGTTTCTCCTTCTTGGTCAATCAAATATAGGTCATACACACACACACATACACACACACATACACACACACAAACATACATACACTACATATACACATGTGTTTATATGCATCCTATTATCAAAAGTCTTCTCTAAATTCTTTCCTTTTTTTGGTTTCACTATTCCTTAAAATTGTTCCTAATTGTTTCTTTGTTATAAAGAGGTAAAACAAAGAACCTGAAGGAGGGAGAAAGAGTATGAAGTGATGGACTATGGAAAGAGAAAGTAAACTAGGCAAAAAGGAAAAGCTATAAAGAAATGGAAAAAGGTAGTAATTTCCCTTTTCCCTAGTCCTCTAAGACAGCTTTTAGGTTTGGTTTTGATATTCCTCCCACCTAATGCTCTCAGATGACTTCTTCCTAGCGATTTGCCTTACAGAAGATATCTCCTGTCTGCCCAGCAGGTTACAATCTCTTGCAGCATCTTAATATCCTCTCTGGCCTTCGAGGTCCCTTCCTCTGTCCTAGGGACTTGGACCCATTGCCATTAGTCCACCCCCTCCCCATTGCTGGCGTGAAGAATGTTAATGGCTGATGTAAGTCTGACAGAACTTAAGCAATATTTTGGCTTTACTCTATTAACATTCAGAATATAAACAGGTAAACTGCACACTGAATTCATTAAATTCTTCCTTTTTCATTTAAAAATATGAAAACTACATTTTTTAAAAAAGGAATTAATCAATGTCATGTATGTATGTATTTGTTCACTTCTGTTTATGAAAAATAATAAGACCATTAACATGGGATAAAATAATGGTATTTACAATTTCATCACCACTATTTATATAAGATAAAAATATCTGAAAAGAGGGGCCAGCCAATGAGTAGTGGTTATGTTGCTGGACTCCCACATAGCTGACCACGGTTGGATTCCCAGATCTGGTGGCTTGAAAATTACTCTGGGTGCATATATGTGCATGCCAAGATCCCAGGAAAGTAATGGAAGAGAAGATATTGTGGCATGGCCACTCTCCCGTAGGGTGATTGCTCATTTTCCTTCTTACTATATCTGTTTGTCTCTCTGTCTCTGTGGCTAGTGCATGCACCCAACGGCAAAAACCTCTTTTATATATACACATATATATGTATATGTGTGTATATGTATAAATGCATGTATATATGCATGTATATATGCATATACACACATACATACTGCAAAGAAATAGGGTGAGGTCATTTACTTATCGGTCATACATTACATTCTTCTATTTTTGTTTATAAAGCATATGAGGAGGGAAAATAAATTTAACAAGTGGAGACAGAATTAAGTATTTTTTTATTCCATGTTCACTGACATTTACAAGGTAGTTAGGTTCAAAAAACACTAAAATAAAATGGAGAGAGTACCTTCTTATAAAGGAAGGTAGGGACCAGGGGCATGTATTCCATTAAATCCTTTTGGAGACTGAGATTATTTGACTAAGATTATGGTCATATTGCTGAATGTGGAAGTTATTCTATCCTGGAGACTAGTGCATGCTAGGTCTGGGAAACTAGTGTATTTTGCCTATAACTCAGATTCATTTCATAGGAACTGAGGCTCCGTTAGTTCTAAAAAGGAGGGAAAAAATGGTACTTCAAGTCATATTGTGAGGACCCCTTTCAAAAACTTAAATAATCCCAGTCAGTCTTTTGTAACATTTTCATGGCTGTTTAAGAAATAAAATACAGTTGAGGGACCAGCAGTTAGCGTAATGGCTATGTTGCTGAACTCCCATGTAGTCGACCGCGGTTCGAGTCCGGGACCCTGTGGCTTAAACTCATGCTAGGCGCGTATGCGTGCGTGCCCAGGATCCCGAGAGGAGAATGGAGGAGAAGGGATCGCGGCGTGGCCATCCCCCCTGAGGGGTGATTTCTCGCGTTCTATCTCTCTGTCTCTCTCTGTCTGTCTGGCAAGGGCATGCGCCCTATAGCAAAAACCTCTCAATAAATAAATGAATGAATGAATAAATAAATAAATAAAATACAGTTGGGAAGATAAAAATTAGCTAAGTTGGGACCAGCAGATGGCGTAATAGTTACATCGCTGGACTTCCACATAATCAACTATGGTTTGAGTCCTGGACCTGGTGGTTTAAAACTCAGACCAGGTGGGTGTGCGAGCATTCCCAAAATTCCAAGGGCAGAATGAAGGAGAAGGGATTGTGGCATGACCATCCCCTCTGAGGGATGATTTCTCCCTTTCTGTCTCTCTGTCTCTCTCTGGTGAGCACATATGCCCTATAATAAAAGTTTCTTTCTCAAAAAAATTTAAATAAATAACTGAGTTGATAATATATGCCCCAAAGGGTTGGATCATTCCTGAGGTGTTAATGGATATCACAGGATAATTGAAGAAAGCAAATAAAGAACAATAAAGGACATCCTTATGGGAAGGTTGTTATATTTGTGATAATTTGTCTAAAGTGAGCTAAAAACCTGTCAGTTGTAATGGAAATATAAAAACCCTCTAAAATGTGCATTATAGTGGAAAGTCCTTGAAGGCAGGGATCTAATCCCTTTCTCAGAGTAATCAGTAATAGTGTCTGGGGACTGGATGGTACAACAGAATGCAACACTCTATAAGGTGACCCCCTTGGAAGGTCCTGAGTCCTCCCTGAGTATGTAAAGCATCTGCCTGCCCATGATACAGGGCTGGTGGGCCACTGTGTGAAGACCCTGTTGAGTGAGTTATCTCTTTCACTCTCTCTCACTCATGGAAGAAAGAAATAAATAAACTTTGAATAATAATAATAGGGTCAAAAGAAATTTGTTATATGAATGAATGAACACATGGCTCTATATGGGAAATAATTTTGATGTTCTTCTTTATCTAAACCAACTCTCAAGGTAAGTTCAGGAACTTTATTAGGATCAGTTATGAGACAGTTGAATTTTAACAGAGGTACAAAGGAACTAATTTTTATTAATGTATTCCTTTTAATCACATTCACATTCTTATTCCTGTTCACCTCCGTAGGTAACTGTATTTTATTACCAGTTGGGCCAATTTTGCATGAAAGAGATGGGCGAGAAAATCAGAGGGGTGGTGAGGGGTGACTGTGTTGGACCTTCTGGGCCATTGAACGAGCTTTGGAATCTCAAGCATCAGTGAGCCTGAAAAATTCTAATAGGCAAGCAAATCTTTGAATTTACAACAACCCAATTATTACAGGAAGACCTGATGAGGCAGCTCCAGCCAAAGGCTGGTGATACAATAGAAGAGTTTGACTTAAGTTACCTATCAAATGTGAGATTTCTGGCCAGTGTAAATAAAAAAACAAACTGTGCCTCGTTGGACTTTTTCTTCTCTCTCTATCTCTCTCTCTCTTTGGCCTGTTGGGCCAATTTTACCCACCTGGCACTCCCAGGAGGCACCAATACCTAAGAGAATCTTAGGGAGCAATAATAAATGTGTTTTCAAACTCTCATAAGGTCTTTGGTTCCAAAGCATAGGATTAAAGACACTTTAAGCAAGAATTTTAAATATCAGATAGGTTTCCCCTTATATTAACTGTCCACTGCACTAAGAATTATAGAATTCCTGGGCACTTAATAATGTGTGCATAAATCACTTTGCAGAGAAGAGAAGCTGAAAGTCCACATAAGACATGCATCATGCATGCTCTCTGACCATGTCCTGTGAACCAATTTGCCACATTCACTTTGGAGAATGAAAGAGAGCTGATAGTTTGCTTAAGATGGGACACTCTGAAGAGGTCATTTTCTTGTCCATTTATGTTCAAATCTCTAAAACTCTGAATCTATGTACTAGCAGAACCAAAGAAATAGCCCAGAATTGTCCTTGTCACTTACAGAGATGACAGACTTAAAATCTGATGACTCTTTCAAAAGCTTCAAACAAGAAGTAGAACTTGTCTGGCTCCATTTGTCTGGCCAGGATGTATTTCTATGATTTATCCATGGAGGTTTCAGCACAACCTTACACTTACTGTCGAAATTAATGATATTCCTTTCTCTTACCATTACAAAAATCACCCTACACTATATACATTATGTTAAAGGTTTTATTTTGTTTTGTTTTGTTTGCACATGGACGTATTCTGTAAAAGCTTTTTCCACTTTATCACGCTGACAAGCTGATTCCATTAAATCACCCACCATCATCATGTTCACTTTTTTTTTTTTTCTTTTTCAAAGTTAGAAAACAGTGATCATCTTAGAATTTTCAAGGCATTCACTTTGGCAAAAATAAATCTGAAAAAAAAAAACACGAGTCTGTTCCTTGAAATGGAAAAAAGATGAGTTGTGTCATTCTTCTTGGCCCTTCTCAAAGCTGTTCAAGATAGAGAAGGGAGCTTTTTTATTTTTTTCAGTAAATGAGTTTTTAAAAATGTTTCTAAATATAGACCAAACTTTTCTACTTCAGTATTTCCTGTGTGTTATTTATTAAATGGACATTGGAAGAAGTTGAATGGATGACATGAAAGGGTTTCATTTGAGAATTTTTGAGGATTTCTTCACCTTCAGATAAGATGCTATTTGATAAAGTTTTAGGGTCACACTGCTGTTTTGAATTAGGTCAGATATATTCCTGCTCCTCCCAACACATGCTTTCACTACAAGGAAAAAAATATCCTATCATGCTGCTGCTGGGTCATTTAAAGCATCGGGTAGATGTGTGAAATGAGAAAAAATGCTCGGTATGGGGTTAATTAGCTCTGTGGAGTTGTGGGTGGGTCACTTCCTCAGGACCAAATCATGCAGGAGGAACCATGCATGTGCAGACGGACAAAATGAAAAGAAAGCTATGAACCCTCAGACTCTGGGGCACAAATGGATTGCCTTTGGAGATAAAAAAAAAAAAGCAACCCTTTTGTGCTGCAAGTACTCTGGGCTTCATTGGTCAAAGACGAATGGACATCCCTTGAAGTGCCTGGTGCAGGCCACTGTCAGACAGTGAGAATGAATCCTGGGTTTAAGAAAGCCCTGGCAGCTCCTGCACTTTTTGAAATTTACCTTTGCTGACCCTTGTAAAAATCTTATCTTACTCCGTGTCTTTTAATGCACATCATTTTCTAATCTCGTCTTAAAAAATAACATAATTTCTTCCTGAAAATATGGGTAAGTCCTTTATATTTTTTATGAAATATGTGTTGCACAGACTGATACAGGTTCCCTGCCTGCCGAGATCAGCCCAGCCATAGTTTGACCTGAAAGATTCCCACTATGTTGTTTATAATCCAGTCCTCTCATGAAGTGGGAGGTTAAAGAGTGGACAGAAAACATTCTCAATTCCTAGAGCATTAATAGGTGCATATAAGAATTCAGATATTTACAAGGAAATCTCATGGGCCAGGTTTTCTAGGGCAAAAGGACACCATGAAAGTCTCCTGAGCATATGTTAACAAAGAGCCAGAGACCAGTGGAGATTAACCATGAAGAAAACACTAAGGATGAGTATGTTATTAACATTTCAGTGCAAACCATTGCATTTTCCTATGTTTCTGCCTGAATTACTCTGAAATCGGTAGGACTAACACTTCATAGAGTGTACGGACAGGTAACCCAAAAACGTTTACAAATTCTGAGAGGAAGAACAAATACACACATACACACACGTATGCATGCACATATACACACATATACATATACATGTACACACATGTGTAAGTATATGTGTGTATATAGAGAGAGAAGGTTTCTGGGAAAGTCATGATACTTTTTTTTAATGTTTTTCTATGCAAAAATGTGTCATGACTTTTCCGACAACCCAATATATTCACCTATTAATGAACAATTAACATATATGAAGCATGCATGTATATATCTTTATCTGAAGTTAAACTATAAGCATAACTGGCTTCTTGAAGGGGGAAAGCTACCAAGATCCCCTTGGTAGTCTAATTGGAAAATTTGAAGAGTCCAGGACAGAACCCATCACCACATGCACACATGCACACATGCACACACACAGTCTCCAAATACTTCCTTCATTACCTGTAAAAAACTTGAATTTGGGTCTAACAGAGACAGCTTTGAAAAGTAAATAAATAAATAAATTCCCTTAAGAGTCAATGCTAAAACAATTAAGTTAATCCATTTTTCTAGAAAACCGAGAACAAGTTATCTTGGGGAGGATGGAGAACTGAGTGAGTGCTGTGTTTCCCAGAGAAGCAATCTCAGTCACATTTGTTTCTTTTCCTTCAACTGCCTGATGGTAGGAATGTGAATGTGGGAGTAAGAAAGGATGGAGGGAGGAAGGCAGGGAGTAAGCTTTCTGAATTCTAACAACCTGTGTTCTTGTGCCTTCGCTTTCCAAAACTGAAGTTGCTGGTTAGCTGAACACCTCTGCTGTTCAGTTCATTCCTATCGTTTTCAACAGCATAAGTAATGGCTACATGCACCAACTGCTCTCCTACTTAGGTTGTCCAAGTTAGCATAGAGCTGACTTTATTTGCTCTAGTGATACTGAACAAAATGCTTCCTTTGGAAGGTCCTAGATCTCTATCCTCCCAACTTCTGATCACAGTAATACTCAACCTCAAGAAGTCATTAGTGAAGACTAGAACAATAACCTTAACAAGTCAGCTGTGAAGAAATCTGCAGTTTATCTCTTTGATTTCTGTTCTTACGAAAGTAATGGGTTGCAAAATAAAACTGCATTTCTCTCTCTCTGAATCTCTCCTAAAGGAAAAAAAAAAAAAAAACTGGATCTTTACAAGTTACATCAAGGATGATTTTTTTTTTTCTTTCATTTTGGTTCTTTTTATTTTTCTCTTAACAAAGATTGAATAACATTCGAAGGCTTTAAAAGCCAAAGTCCATCTTTAGAAATAGCTTTCTTCTATAATGTACTGCCAATTTCTTATGTGTGTGTATTTTGACCTTCCTGATGCCTTTGCTATGGGCTGTGTGTTGATTGCTACATGTTAGTGCTTTGCTTATAAGAGTTGGGCAATAGTTCAGTGATCCAGTCCAAATCTCGGCCATAGATAGAATAGGCTCATCTTCTATTTAAGAAATGTGGCAAACTGCTTTAAATGAATTTGGTTCAGACAAGGTCATTGCAACTGTTCAGCTAACCCTGTGTGCTGTATGTAATGAACACTTCTGCCGAGCTCCAAAGCTGCAAGATAAATAGACAAGAAAACCAGTAACTGGCCACCCCGTTGGAGCTTCTCCCTGAGTCTGTTATTAGATTTACATTCTTGATCATATAGGGTCCATTTTGGTCATTTAAAGAAGTCATTTACTGGTGCTCCTGATGTCTTTGAAGATAGCCCTGGGAATAATAATAGTGAGTTCTATATTGTTTTCTGGATTTTTTTCTAACTTTTTCTTTAATTAGAAATTGAGTTTACATGCATATTCAATATTGGGTTTATGAAATATTCAGATAGATTTCTCAGACATGGAAGAATTAATTGTTAGAATGTTTTACTCTAGCTTTTCATGATGTTAAAACTACAGCAAGTTAAAATACGTTTTTTGTTCAATTTTGTGTTATATGCACTTGGTGAATTAAATTAATACATTAGCACCATATATATTGTCTTGAATTTAACAACTTACAGTCTGTATTGCTTAATCCTCTTTAAACTGTAGAACCTATTTTACCTAACTGTATGTGATTATGTATAATTTTTATGGTCCACATTCTTTAGGATTTTGTAGAATCATACAGAGCTAAAATAAGACTAGAGAGGTGAAGGCACTTCTGAGTGAAGGCAGACCTACATTTATTGTATCCAAAATTAATGACGATCTTTCCTGTTTTAAAGAGCCATGAAGAAAGACATTTCATAATTGCCTTTAGCAATCTATTTGATTATTTACCTCTTTCATATTTAGGACGTTCATCTTTAAGTTTTAAATTCTTCCCGGAATGGTTTGATACCATTTTGGCCTAGGATGAAAATGCTGATTATTATGCTCCTTATAACATCTCTTCTCCTAGTCAGAAAACTATGAAGACACATCTCAGCTCTTTGTCCCCTAAACTAAATTATTCCTGTTTTTAAAAAACATTTACTTTTGTTTTTATACCTTTTTCTGTACTCAAGTGCCAAAGGGGGCTATTTTAAAAAGTTGTGTCATATATGATGCTTCTGAGAAAGGCACTGCATATTTTAATTTCACTGTGCTGATGTGAAAATAGCCACGACTTTTTCATTATATGCTGATGGACAGAGCATTTGTGTTCATTTAACCTTGAGGTTTAAACTTGTTCCCAAAAAAGTCACTGACTCATAGCATTGGCTAGACCCAAGAATAAAGAGCATCAGTTTTCCTAATCTTAAAGCTCATCTTGCCCCCACTCCTAAAACGTGCTAAAATTAACTTTTCCTTGACCTCTCTCTGATGCTATTTATTTACTGATTTAACAACTTTTTCCTATTATCTTTGTCTCTAAAATAGACAGCATTTATTCGACAGACATTGGCATGTCACACTGTGTTTAACACACTCTAGTAGGCTTGGGAGATTCAAGTGTGAACCGTTAGCAAAGCCTCAGAGACGTAGGTATCTCAGGCAGGTTCAGGGAGGAGCAGATAGTCTGTCACAGTATATAAAGATGCGACGGTGGGAGAAACTTTTTAAAGCTGGAGAGGTGGGTTGGAGCCAGATAATGAAAGGACCTAGATGCTCTTAAGCAAATAGTTGGTGTTGACAAGAACAAAAGGAACATTTTCAAATCTTGAAAACACAGACAATGCCCATCTTGTCCTTGTGGTTTAGTATCTAACAGATCACTGGGTACAGTAACTACTTAATTTATATCACCTCCTGATATAAATATAGTGTCATGATTGTTCCCTTCATATTATTCATAACTGTGGAGGACACCATTTGCGTAAAGACAGCCTTCTGTTCATGCTGATCCAGACGTTTTGTCCTTTCTCCTAGTGTGCTTTATCCCAAAGCCCTCTGTAACACTAACATGTTACTTGCTGTGTTTCTACCCCTTGGAGTCTAGGAATGAATTTGCTCCATAAGGGGACTTCTAAATATACATGGAAAGTATGAGTCTATTTTGTTGCCAATTTTTTTTTTAAATCTATGAAAAGTTTTTTCATAATATACATTTTCCATGAACTTTTTGAAGGCCCCACATATATGAAGCACAGTGTGTTTGTGTACCAAATGTCATCGATGATAGACCAACTGTGAGTAGTATTACAACCAAGTGCCTTGAATGATTGGACTACATGATAACAGGGCTGCACCATCCTTTGGGGTTGCTATTATAGCTTCTTCTTTGTCAGCATCCCCTAAAGAATATTGGTTCATTAAACGTCAATAATTCTGGTACATCAATCTGTTTGGAATCCATAAAGCTACAGTGTCAGGAGTTTGAACAATGAAGGGAATCAGATTTGTAAAGTTCTCCTGAATATCATCATGCTAAGGAACTGGGTCTATGTTAGAAGCTATAAGAAACCATCCTAACTATATTAAACAAATCCATTCCCAGTCACCCCCTCCAGCACTACTGATTTCATTTCATTCTAGTCTTTCAGACCCTATGCGTATAAGAATCAGAAAGGATCAGGAAAACTTGCATGGGGTAAAGTGGAGTGTTAGGTTGAATCTTGGCAATATCTCAGGCCCAGAAACAGTCCTAGCTCTAAGGGCAGAGCTTTAGAGTATTTTTTGTTTTAGGGATTTCAAGTTTCTTTTATTCATGATATAGAGAACGTGTGATCACATGCACATGGAAGAGAGAGCGAAGCACTGTCAAAAGAGTCTCATCATGCTGCAATCCCCAGTCCCCATCCCTCGAGCTCATCAGGGTCTTGACACACACAGGCATGTCCAGCATGCTTCGGGTTGAGTGGGACAGGGATACAAACACATGAACATCCAGGTGACTTCCAACTGTAGTTCTGTACACTGTGCATTGTACCACCAAGACTGGGACTGAATTTTAGCTTTTAAATCCTCTCTGTTTATTAATCATTAGCCAATTTCACCATCTAAATTTTTAAAGGTAGACATCCTTTATGGTTGCTATCATAGCTGCTGCTGCTTTTTTCTTTTTTTGTAATTTGCTAGAGGGTGCATATGCTTGCTGGAGAGACACAGAGGGAAAGAGAGGGGAAGTGGGAAAGCATTGCCCATGGAGGATGGCCACACCATAATCCCTTCTCCACTTATCCCTTTGGGATTTGGGGCATGCTGGTCTGGGATTCAAACCACACAGCTAGCCATACGGGATCCAGCCACCGTGACCACCATGCTATCAGCTGGCCTAATATAGTTTCTCAAGGAAAGATAAGGCATCATTATGATTTCCTTGTTCCTCTTCTTGACATGGATCCAAATGAGATTGTCTTAAAAAGCAGTCCTTAAGATAGGAATGACCATTTATGGTAATTATAGTCTTGTTATAACCAAAAGGATTGCAAATACTTCAAAAAACTGGTCTGTAGGAGACTGCCCCCCCCCCCAAAGTACCTACTAGGAGATTACACATGTTCTGTATGTACATATGAATAACCCTTCCATCTGACTTTAACTTTGCAAACCTTTTGCTAGACAGAAAATAGAGGATTAAAACTCCCAAACTCAGGGGGCAGGGAATGTCATTAAATCTAGGATACAATTTCATGAATCTGTCAGATAAAGGAAATCATGTATCCAGAGTGAAGATGGAATATCAATTGACAGGAACCTATGAAGCTGGCACTTACTCTGAGAGACATGAATTTAAAACTCCAATAGTGCTTTATCCTTTGAAAATTCTGGAAGCCAGAAAGATATTAGGAAAATCAATAAGGTTTTTACCTTATTTATTAAGTCATCATCCTACCATTTGAAATGACTCTCATACAAGAATTAATTAACACAATAATTCTAAAATATTTTAAGAATGTTAAAACTTATTTCTACCTACTGAAAACTAAGATATGCTATAAAGTCACCTGTCTTCTAGAGAGAATAGTTGAAGAAAAAGATTGGAAAGATTAAAGATGTGTTCAAGAGGTCACTTCTATCCTGTTGTCACACAATTTACCCTCTTCAGCTAGAAGGATAAGTGTTGAACTTCAGCTCATCTGAATTCCTCAGCTCTGTCATCAATGCTGTGACACATTCTAATTTTCTGATTCATTTGTGATGAATAAGCTCTCCCTTTTGTATTCAGAATGCTAAAAGTAACCAATTTTTTGTCAGGGAGTGTGATTACTTATTTTTTAGGTTTTTATTGCACTATTATTGTTTTCTCTTAGCAAAGTTTGCCTCACTCTTATCACCAAGTGTGAATCTCATGTGCGGAAAAGCCCTCGGACTGTAACTTTGCCTAGGCTTAGAGTTAGTCGAATGGAATGGAAGACTGGTGACCCGGAATCTGTTTTTAACCCAGCCAGATACCTCAGCTGGCAAGTGGCTCAGCTTCCTCACCATAAAATGGGTATAATAATAGCTTTCCCTTACCACTGTGAAATACTTTGAATGCAAATCAAGCCAAACCTGTCTCCTTCCAAAGAGAAGCTTAATCTAGCCTGTGTAACCCTGAATGAGCCCAGCTTTCAAGAGGAAATATGAAGTGGGAAACACCTAAAGATCGTGTAATTTAGTGGTTAAAAATATGTAGACTTTGGAATGGTTCAGACTTAATTGGTTCAGATGCCAGCAGCTATGTGATTTGGGGTCAGCTTCCTAATTTTGCAAATCTCCATTTTTCCCTAGTAAATTGGAAATAACAGTACTTACTCTTGTAGTGAGGATTAAGTGATGTACCATTAACAGCGCTTCTCAAACTCCTCCACTTGGGTGACCCTCCAGTTAGAGCGAGTGATCCAGTACCAAGGGTGACTGCCTGGACATTGCCTGAAAACAATTTGCCACAAAGGAGACTTTTCAGCAACGTCTCAGGTTTCACCCTTAAAATACATACACATTTTGCCTTCTACTCTCCAATGTATTCTTGTTAGTTTCACTAAACTGGAAGTTCTACGAGGACAAGAATAGTAAATGTTTTGTTTCTTTTATAACATCCAAGAAGTAGTTACTGGACAGATGAATATATGTACAAATGAGAATTTAAATTACTTACCCACAAGGAAAACTGACCCTCCAGGAAGGTAGCCATGACTTTATTACTTATCTTGTGGCTTTGTGAACTCCCTACTGCACTTGTCCACATCCCTGGGTATACTCACATCCAAATTTGAAAAGCGTTTACTTGGTACGATGCCTGAAACCACAGGACATACTCACTAAATACTAACTCTTATTATCATTATTATTTCTCTGCTCCATACATCTCTACTCCGTTGCTGCTAAGGTTCTAGGGGCTTGTTTAAAAAGAATTTATAAAGGATTAGGAAGGGCAGAAGGCTGGGAGACTGTGTATCTCTAATCATACGGTCTTGCTAATTTAGAGCTCCATTTTATATACATTTTCTTTACTCCTGGCTTCAGTTTATAGTGTTTTATAAGAACTTCTAGAGGTGATAAGCAGTAGGACTGAAAGAGGGTTTTCTCCCTTTCCTCCTCCTCTAGATCTGGGATTCACCAGTGGCTTTCAGGAAGGTAGTCTGGGAGCTCTTTGGTGTTTTTGAGCAGTTTTGTGGGCAAGAGGATTTTCATAAGGATCTTTATCACTTCAAAAGGTTGAAAACCACTGCCTTAAAACTTTCTGTACATTGAAATAAGAATTGACTCATCTTTGTTTAGGTTTACTTATTACCTGAAGGAGTGAGAGACACCCTGAACAGGGTCTTCATGCCACAATCCATTCTGGGACCTGCCCTGTGGCTTCAGATCCTGGAGCATTGTATTTCTGCTATACCACCATAGCTGGCTAGAATTGACTAATCTTTAAAGTGACAATTAAGAATATTTTTAGTTCCTTGGACCTTGACACTATATAATAACTTCTATTTATAAATCATAAAACTAAGATGGTACTTCAACATAAGTCACCCCTTCTTGCCCTCTCTCTACTCATTCTCCTCACCATGTCTTACTCATTCTCCCCACCATGTTTTAAATGTCTTGAATTATTTGGACTGTGTAATTTTATATTTTTTGCTAGATATTTATGTTTGAATCTAGGATGCCTAACATAAATGGTTTTAGTCCTATGTGAAACTATTAAGAATAATTTTTTACATTTCAGATGAAAACAATTTACAGACATAGAAGGTGAATATCACCTAGGTAGAAAGGGTACGTATCAATAAAATAACAACCTGAACAAAAATACATCTATGCAGATTAATACATACTCTCAAGATCACATAACAGATTGTACTTCAGTCAAGATGTAGGGGTCATTTGACACTATGAACATTTATAAATTGTATAAGAACTCTGAGATTAAATTTTTAGTCTTAGGAATATATTTGGAATCAGTATCGTTGCTTTTCATTAGTATATAAGGATTATGGTATTGAATAAAATTTTCAATTTAACTTGGCTTTAATTTGTCTTAGACTGTGATACACACTGTGATTTTCCTCTCCATCTTGGATTCTTGTCATTGACAGCCTGTGTGCTGTTTAACATCCAGGAAAGATAGTTTTTCATTCCAGACCTTGGATTTATTAGTCAATCTGGATACAGTTTACATTGATCTCTTTTGATCACATCAAAAACTTAATTTTGACTAATTTTATGCATAAATGCTCCTTGAAATTTAGAAAAGAAAGTTACATGCTCAAATAGAAGAACATATAGTTTAAAAGGAGCATGATACATTATTGAGCATTACTGGGATTATAACATTCAACAGAAAAATAATAATTGGACATATTTCACAGAAAATCTCTAATCATTTTTCTTTTCCCTGGAGGCTAGGAAAGAAAACAAGCTCAAAACGGGAGTGAGAGACAGAAGAATGAAAGGAGAAAATGGAGGAGTTGAGGAAGGAAGAGAAAAAGCAATAAATATAAGAAGGGAGGGAGATGAGAAGGAAGGGTAAAAGGCAAGGAAAGAGGCACCACTGCAATGGTATAGTATCCTGACTTGCAGAGAAGACCAGAATGTGGCAAAACTCAGATCTTTACAGTCTTTGAAGACTAGTCAGTCTTTTTTTTTTTTTAATATTTCAAAGTTGTATGTACTTTTAATAAATCATACATAATCTAATTATCTTGCTTAAAATTTTCATTAAACTCATCAATTTTGTGAAACAATTGGAAAGCATCAGAGACCCCCAACCTCTCTGTATTAGCATGCATAATGATCCAGGATGTAGATTTTCATCTTAACTCTTCTTGTCCAAGGAGGGGATTACCACCCTACACACCCGCATGTACACGGGCTGGGTTTCACATTGGCCACAAATGGGAAATCGTTTCTTTGGAGAAATCCCTTCAATGGTGCATTTGTTTATAAAATTCTGGGGTCAGTGAGGTCTCTATAATTTCTCTTTTTCTGTCAATCAGGCCTTCTACTTGAAGTCTTTTATTAAAGCTTTTTTGGCATATTTCTGGAAGCCTTATGTGAAGTGGTTAAAATCATGGCATCACGAAAACAAGAATCCATCAGCTTATATTAAGTTCTTGATGTTTCTAATGGTGTCAAGGTGGGGGCTACTCTGTTTTCTCAGCATCCTTGTTTGGTTTATTAATTTCTCATAGATCTTCTGTTAACTTCAGTTTCATCCTTCCGGAAGAGAAATTATCAAAACTATGGTGGACAGACCAGTCCTTTAATCATTTATTTTACTTGTAATTTGAAGATTTGAAAGGAGAAACATTAGATTTTAAATATAAAATGAGAAACAATGAAGTCACCTTTCCTAAAATCTGAACTTTGAATCATTGGACATATGTTTTGGAGAAAAAAATGCTTTAGTTTAAAACCAGTGTATCAAATTACTTTCCACCATAGGAGGGACATACCTAGGCTGGGGGTATGAGAAAAGGCAGCTCAGCACTGAGGCAGAGTAGGCCAAGTTCTCAGTGACCCTGCAGGTTTGCGATGCCCTGGAATGTTCAATTTGTCCAGAGGGTCATCTGGACGTTCAACACACTGAATTTACCCTAAAAGAACCAGAGTTTATCAGGGTTTCACTCATGTTTTTAACATTAGCTAACACTAGGCAGGTACTACGTAGTAAAGCTTTTACCTGTTCTAGGCAGTGGTGCCTGGTAGACCTCCCTACCATGGTAGAAATGTTCCTCATCTGTGCTCTCCAATGAGGCACGCACTAGTCACGTGTGGCTATTGAGAACTTGAAATGGTTAGTGCACTTGAGGAACTGAACATCCTGTTTCCTGTGAAACTTTAAAGAATCTTAATTTAAACACACAAGTGTAGCTAATGGTTACTGTGCGGAACAGTAGCACAGCTCGAGAAAATTCTGTATGATACAGATCGGAATGAAAATGACGAAGAAAGATCCTGAGCTGGGAAGCTCTGTGTGGACCACCATAGCAGGGGGTCACTGCCTTCAGAGAAAATTTTTCATAAGACTGAATCTCTTTTTATTTGGGGGCAACAAGTGACATAATGGACTCCTTAAGGAACAACCCGTCCCATCTATATGTAGATTTGCTTTTCTTCTCCCCATTGTAATACTGGCTTTGTTTTTAACTCCTTGCTTTTCCTTTAATTTTCAGTTCCTTGACCATCGGTCTGTGGCCTGCTCCTTCTCTTTATGTAAGTAAAAATGGTGGTTTTTTTTCTTTAAACCTTTTTAAAAAAGCGGCAGATTTGGGAATTTTTGGCATTTACTGGCATATTTTCTCATTGACTTTGTTGTGGTTTCTAGCACTTGTTTAATTTGTATTAGCTTCTTTCATGTTTGGAGTTGGTGCCATCGATGTAGTGGTAGGCTGCCATCCACCGAGGCCGAGAGGACCCATGGTCCCAGCCGTGCACTTACATAAGCACTGCCCTTGGCTTGGCTGCAGCTGCTGTTCGCAGTAGTCACTACTCTTAGAAACTATAGCCGGCATTCTTCAGCCAGATTCCAGCAACAGTTGGGCTTTTCCTCCTCTGTCAATCAATGGAAAGTTATTTATTCTTAAGTTATACACCCATCCCTAAGTCCCGGTCTTTTTTCATTTTTACTTCTAGATCAGAGCTTTCATTTATTGATAAAATTTCAAATATCCTTTTACTAAGAAGTACAGACTGGGGAACCAGCAGTTAGCGTAATGGCTATGTCGCTGGACTCCCACGTAGTCGACCGCGGTTCACGTCCCGGACCCAGTGGCTTACAACTCACGCCGGGCGCGTGTGCGTGCGTGCCCAAGATCCCGAGAGGAGAATGGAGGAGAAGGGATTGCGGCGTGACCATCCCCCCTGGGGGGTGATTTCTCGCTTTCTGTCTCTCTGTCTCTCTCTGTCTGTCTGGCGAGCGCACGCGCCCTATAGCAAAAAAACCTCTCCAAAAAAAAAAAAAAAAAAAAAAAAGTACAGACTGGAAAGTATATAGGCTAAAATTTTGTGCAAGAGTACAAAGTCTAGGGAAAAAGAAAAGAGATCCATGATCCATACTTGCTAGATGGGTTATAAAAGGTACTATTCCTTTTTAGAAAAGATGAAAATTAATTTTAAAAACACTTCTATTTAAAACAGAAAAAGGGAATATTTATTATTTAAGGTCTAGACCAGGCTGCTTTGCATGGGTTTGGATCAATTTTACTTTGAGCTATTTAAAAGAGGTTCTAGGACAATAAATTCAAACAACTAAAGTTCTTACAAGAGACATTACTTGAGAAGTCCTACAGGTAGTGACAGACACCTAATGTGATAAGTAATCACCGGCATCCCTTGAGCTGCCCCTCACTCTCTGTTGGGCACTGTCCCTTATTCACAGCATTATAGCTTTACTGATGCCTCACACCAGGATATTCCCTGTGTTGTAATCATTTGCACAGAAAGAAGTTTTTCATGGCTCTTTTGCTAGTGTGTGCTTTTACTAACATTCCTAGAAGCTAATGGCAAATGTATTTAGGGGAGCAGAATTCTTCAGAGGACGCCAGGTCTATAGTCTAATATGACATTTTATTTGACCAAAAAAAAAAAAAAATAGAGAGATAGAGATTGGTTAAACTCCTTAAAGACGGGTGCTAAGTGTAACGCATTTGTGTAACAGGGGCAGTCCTACCTGCCCTGACAGGTCTTGTTATTCCCTATGCTCGGTGTTGATACAGTGTGTCTATTAATGGTTTGAAGGCTGTCAATGTGCATGCTTATGGCTACCACTTATGTCTCCATATTCCTCACCTCAGTTACCTAGCACTGCATATTTCTAGTCCTCTGACTGGCAAATCATTTTTGTTACAGTTCTTTTGTGTAAAAACAGTTCACATAATAGCTCTGTGTTAGACAAGGCATTAATCCTCACATCACCGGGATGAGTCAGCACAGTGCACTCCTGCCCCCACGGCTCAGCTATTATGACGTCAGCACTACAGGGCGAGTCTCAGACACGGGCAGTACAGGGGACCTGTGTCACCAATTAAAAATCGAGGGGGAGACCTTTGAGATAGAAAACATAATTGAAAGGCTGCCTCTCGCTCATAGGAAAATGTGAAACTGATTCTATGCTACATCAACCACTAGTCAGGCAGATTCTAGAGAGATCCTATTTTTTACCCAGAGATAAGGCTGAGAGTATGAACTACCCTGAGCTGATAGTCCATTCATGCACCTATGACCTTGTCCTACCCCTGGGCCAGGCTTCATGTTTGCTTGGATTATTCCTTGGGCTGCCCTTATGTCAGCAGGGTGACAGGGCCTTTGACAGTCCTGTCCTCAAGTGCCCCATAGACAGCTGATGGCTCTCGGGTGGTGCCCCAGAGGCCTATCAAAAGGAAAGAGTTCCTTGGGAACAGAGCAGAACATTATCTCCCCAGTGCTTCTAACTCCAAGTGCCTCTTCAATGGCCTCCTCCAGACAGGTGCAGAATTCTGCTTGTTCTGACCTCCTCCCCTTGGCACTGTATTTAGTCTAGTGTCCCAATCTGGATTTGACCCGGATTTTGGTAGGTGCTGAACAGCTGCCAGACACTCCCCCCAGAGTTTTCTATTCCATTACTCTTCAGCAGAAACAAAAAGAGCCCTCTATAACCTGTCATATTAACTTGAAGCAGGTAGCATAGACTCGGCCTATTTGGGAAAATTGGTTCTTGTAAGTTAGGCCTGTTAGCAATTCAGACACAAGAGTCGTTCTCAGGACAATACCTTTCGGTACTGAAGATTAAGTACTGAAACGAGTGATAATTTGTCACCTTAGAGATATCCTTTTTAAAAAAGACATACCTCCATTGCAACGCGTCCCTCACCCTCATGCCAGCCAATCAGCAGCCTCTGTGATAACCTCCAGAAAGTGCCTCTTTGTGGGATCTTCTGCCTTTGTTAGAGTCTTGACAGGTTCCTGCCATACTTAGGGAAGGCAGTATACTTCTTGGCTTAATTTAGATTAGTTATCACGCACACTTTCTATTTTCAGTCAACAAACATTTATTAAAAACAAAACAAAAAAACCTAGTTGCTATGTTTGGTTCTGGAAACTCCAAGAATAAGAAATGCCCACTTTTGTTAAGTCTGATAAAGAAGATACATAAGTGAATGAATGCTTCCCATGAGATAGAAACTAGAATGCAGATACTTATAAGCTGTATTAAGAGAATGGAAAAAGAAGTGCCTATCTGCATGTAGAGAGGGGCCCAAGCTGTGTCTTGAAGTAAAAAAAAAAAATAATAATAATAATAATAATTATAGTTTACTTGGTATATATGGGAGAGGGAAAACGAAAAGGGGATCATAGGAAAAGTCGAGACCATTTACAAAGTGAGGAGGCAGAAAGCAGCCGGCAGATCCAGAGGACTGAGTAGCCGGGCGTGGCTGAGGCGCAGTGGTTGAGAGGAGCCCGGGCGATGTGGCTGTGGAGGAGGCGGCAGGCAGATCACAGAAGGCCGTGTATGCCGTGCAAAGGAGTTTGGACTTGATCCTGCAGGCTCAAGGAGGCTTTGAAGAATTTTAAGTAGATTTAGGTTTTAGAAAGAGTACTCTGGTGAGAGTAGAAAATGCTGGCTGAGAAAAGGGAGACGAGGTCAGAAATGAAAACCCAGGGTCTGAACCGTGCTGTGGGTCGGAGTAGAGAAGAGAGGCTATTAGGAAATGTTGACATAGATGTTAACATTTGCATAACTCCAGCCTATAGTGGCCCACTGCATAGATCCTTGCCTTCTAGGAGATAGGCTGTGCTGTGTAGGGCCAAGTTCAGACTAAAATGCATCCTTCGAGTAGCCTCACCAGAGACCCCCAGGTTGTATCTGGTCTCACTCTGAGCTGTTCCTACTGGTTGGTCTTCAGGAGTATGTGACTCCTTCTGCCCACAGTGAGCATGGTGGAGGCGCAGGCAGATAAGGAGAATACGTTCCCAGTGTCCTGCTTTTCTCCTCTTTCACCTGAAAATTAAAGTTTCTTTATATTGTCCCCCTAAAGTCAATCAATGCCCCAATTTTCTATCATTTTCTCATTGCTGCTTTTTTTCTAAGCAAAATTTCCAAGCCATTGAACTGAATTTCAACTTATGCACAGCCGGGTGTTGAAACAATTTAGTATATTCATTTCTTCTCTCTGAATTAGAGTTCACCATAAGTGTGCTTTTCTCTTGTTCACTTTGGGCTGCCAGGACAATTTAAAGGAAAATTTTAACAGCTTATGTCTCGTGTACCATGTTCTCTTTTGCAAATGGAAGGATATACGTGGGTGTGTTTAGGTCTTCTCTATATTGCTTTCTGGAGAAAGGTTTGAGAAGATGAACGAGACGAGGAGTAGGGACCTATTGAAAGCTCAGGTCCCCCACTGACCTGAGTGCAGAACGTAGGCTGGTGATCAGATGGTCAATTATGTGTTTGTCAAAACACAGTGGGCTGCATTCCAGACTGCCAGCTTTGGAGGCCCAGCTTCTGCCAACCAAATGTCATCTGGGAACATGCAACACTGGGCACTGTGAAGGAGTTTGAAATAGACCATGCCACAGCCAACCTACTGCCAGTCTTATAGCACCAATATGGCATGCACAGCCGGGCCCCATGTTTCAGAGCTCAGGAATTCACTGTACTAAATTCAAGAGGTCAGATGGGTTCATGTTTTCAAAGCCTATGTTCTCTGCTTTGAACACTGTGACTTGCTTCTCAGCAATTTCCAAGGGATGTTTCCAGTCAC
The DNA here is from genome assembly GCA_026018925.1 of Tupaia tana. Taxonomy (NCBI): domain Eukaryota; kingdom Metazoa; phylum Chordata; class Mammalia; order Scandentia; family Tupaiidae; genus Tupaia; species Tupaia tana. The sequence continues at coordinate 17,106,874 of JAKSZU010000020.1, read as the reverse complement.
ATCTCTGTGGAAACCACTCTTTTTGTGATGGTTATGAGAGCCTTGTAAATGTCCCAGAGGAGAGGGGGGAAAAATAAATAAATAAACGTGCTCTGACAATGACTGTGATTCCGACAGAGGGATTCCAACTCTTAGGAAATTACATTAAAGGTGCATAGCTTTTAAAATATCAGGAACCACCTTGGCAACTTATAAAAAGCAGAAGGGCTTTGCCTATTTTATAAAGTGATTTGCATATACCTGCATAAATAATGTCCCCACCTGTACTTTTATGCATTTAGGTTGAATAAATTAAATTCAGTGATCTTTAAAATATTCACTGTCTTTCATTGCTCAGACTCCATTTTCAGGACCCTTTCTCCTCATTTTTTTCCCCGTGATAGTAGTAGCTATGTTTTCAGTCTTTCGACTAATTCAGAGAATCAAAATACTCTACAGACTGGTCTACCTCAGCCAGGAACATTACCTCCTTCTGCTTACATTTCTACCTCTCAGACCACGAGTTCCATACATTTTTCATAAGTTAAAATGGGATAATATGTTACTAAGGTGAAAACACAGTGCCGGATAGGATTAAGTTCCAATACCTCTGTGTACTCATATATCCAGACTTGCACTGATACACACCTAAGAGACATGCCATGGTAATCTTTTCTCTCTTTGGGTAGTACCACCACCCCTTCAAAAATGATCAAGCCATATCAGTTGTCACTTGGGCCTTCAAATCAAAACCTAATCAGAGGGCAACCTCAATCTCATTCATCTCATAGCATAATATTGGGTTGTTAGGAAAGTATAGGCTAGAAAACAAGAAAGGGAACTATTGAGCAAAATGAACATGAGAACCACAGCCAAAACGCCAAGCATCTTTGCATCGAAAAACAGAAAAATGCATCATGACATTCCCAATGGCCTAATAGAAGCACTTCTATACAAAGAATCTTAGTGGAGAATTAAGACATAAATATAGGGTGTTTCCTTTGTTTGCACTGAAGGAACTTAAATTAGGAAATAAGTCATACTATTGAGAGTTTTCTATTCATATAAGACAATAAACAGCCAAGTTCCGAAAGGGAATGATACAATCTAGGAAATACTATAGGATTTCATTTATGAAAAGAGCCTCAAAGACTAGAGAGTTTCATATACAATGTGACTCATTTCAAGGGGGTCTTGAAAAATAGCTAGAATGTAAGAAAGATGAAAAGTAAGAGAATGATATTCCAAGCAAAAGTAGACACCTAAATGCTGGAATTTTTGAGGGGGAGGGTTCTATAAATAGCCCCACTCATCCACACCCAAATTCTAAACCCACTGAAAATATATGACAGAACTAATTGCTGGGGAGCCAAAATTTTTTATAAAGATTGATTGAAGGATGTAACTTAGTTTAAGAGACTCAAGGTCTCCCTGACTCCCTTCCTTTAAATCTAAACCTCGGAACAAACCTCCCAAGAGGAAATTTGGTTCTACATGAAAGCAATTGTTTCCAGATCACTAACTCCCCAGTAGTCTAAGTAGAAAAGGAAGGAGAAGGAGACTAGACTTTTGTAATTATAAACTTTGATAAATCAGTTCTAATTGAGAACCCAGGGCTGTCTCACTAATAGGATGAGATACCTCCACAGAAGTATAAGGAATGAGGGAAGAGGCAAGGAGGATTTAGGAAACTTTCTTCTTGAAACTAGAAGTAGAGAAGAGACATGGTTACCAATAATTCATAGGCTAGCAAGCAAGAGAGGGAACTACTGAGCGAGATGCAAAATACGTACCGGAGCCAAGAAGCCAAATAAGGCCGTCAGCTGTCTAAGGGAATATACCTGGAGATGGAACCACTAGTCTTAGTGGTTATCCAAGATCTAAACTCAGGCTCCTTTTCGGAGTTGCTATTGTGTTGTCAAAAAAGTCATGATTTATGGGTTTTCGTGGTTTTTTGTTTGTTTGTTTTTATTTTTTAGATTTTTGCTATAGAGTGGAGAGTCAGAGATAGAAAGCAGGAAGTCATCCCCAGGAGGAATGGCCATGACACAATCACTTCCCCTCCTGGGATTTTAGGCATGCACGTGCACACACACACACACACACACACACACAGCGTGATTTTTAAGCCGCCAGGTCTGGGACTCTAACCATGGTTGGTCATTTGGGAGTTTAGTGCCTTAACCACCACGCCAAATATTAGCCCCTGGACTAAATATTTTTAATGGTTATATGATTTAACCTTTAGAGTTCCTATTGAGAATATGCTATTATAATCCTAATAGTACAGATGAGAAAAGGTTGGGTGATGAAAGAGGATTCTAGGTGGAGGGAACAACTTGGATGAAGTTCCTGAATAAAACTGAAAATGAGGTGAGAATGAGGTGACAAGCAGTCCAAGTTGAGGTGAAAGCATTACATAGGGTCTATGATGTCAGGCCCCGTGTTTACCATGCTAGGGAATTTGATCTTTATCCTAGAGACAATAAGAAAGCAAATTTAAGAAGGAGCATGGTGTAATCAATGGTGTTTTTAAAAAAGATATACTCCTGGGCATTTATCCCAGAGATATGGAAACATATCCACACAAAAACTTGTATGCCAATGTTCATAGCAGATTTATTTATTTATTTATTTTGAGAGATTTTTGCTATAGGGAGCATGTGCTCACCAGAAAGAAGAGACAGAGAGACAGAAAGCGAGAAATCACCCCCCAGGGGGGATGGCCACGCTGCAATTCCTTCTCCTCCATTCTCTTCTCGGGATCTTGGGCATGCACGCACCTGCGCCTGGCATGAGTTTAAGCCACCGGGTCCAGGACTTGAACCACGGTGGACTACATGGGAGTCCAGCGACATAGCCATTACGCCAACTGCTGATCCCCATAGCAGATTTATTAGTAGTAGCCCTAAACTGGGGTTAGAGGGGAGTTATATTCAATGAGTGAATGGCTAAGCAAACTGATACATCCATAGCATGGAATACCTTTCAGCACTAAAAAGGAATGAACTGTTGATACACACAATGACTTGGATTAATCGCCAAATACGGTACACTGTGTGAAGAAGCCAGTCTCAACATCATATACTGTCATGATCCTATTTATGTAGTACTACTGAAATTTAAAAATATATATAAAGATAGAGAACATATTTGTTGTTGAGAGAATTAGGGACAGGGTAGAGAGGGAGGTGACTATGGCTATTAAAGGGTATAGCCACAGGGATCTTTTGCAACCAAACTGTTCTGCAGCATGACAAGCAGTATTTGCATGCGACTATACATGAAATAAAATCGTATTGACCTAAATACACACACACACACACACACACACACACACACACACGTGCATACAAAACTCATGAAACCTGAATAAGGTAAATGGATTGTACCAGTGTCATTTTCCTGACAGTGATACCGTACTATGATTATTTATGACATTACCATTGGGCAAAACTATGTAAAGAGAATAACACATCTCTCTTTATCGTCTCTTACACATGTTACTCTACAATTCTCTTGAAATTAAAAGTTAAGAGAATAGATCAAGGTGGCTTCATTGTGGTGATGATTTGGAAGAATTAAAAGTATGTATGAGAAGACCAACAGAGATCTATTATTGCAGACCAGACCAAAGATGGACTAGGATAGTGGCTCCAGAAACAGAGGAAGAATACATGGAACTAAGAAGTAATTCAGAAGTCAGATATCTAGGACTATCTCATTGCTGGGATTGGAAGATGAAGGAGAGAGAAGTGGCAACTGTGACTCCTGTTTTTGGCTTATAAAATTATATGGAGCATGGTGCCACTCACAGTATGTGAAACACCAGAAAAGTACTGGGGTAGAGAGAAGATTATAAGTTCTGTTTTTGAGATGTCGAGTATGAGGTGCTTTGGAAAGTTGTAAATGAGACTATTGAACAGGCGTTGAATATATACAACTGAAATTATGAGGTAAAATGAAGACCAGAGTTATCAGTTCAGGGTAATCAGTACATCATAGTAATCAATACTGTTTGCATGGGTGATATTGCATAGGGACAGAGTTAGATTGAAAAGAAGGCCCAAACTGAGTCCTGAATAGCTCTTAATACTTAATAGACTGGTGGAGAAAAGAAAAGAGGCTATAAAGTACCCTCAGATGAAACAGCTAAAAAAGGTGATAGAAAAATTAGAAAATGGGATGGAAGCCAAGAGAAGAAAATATTTGAAAGATAGTGGTGGGGCCACCAGGTGGCATGGTGGTTAAGGCACTGGATTCCCACATGAAGTTCAAGCCCCAGACCCAACAGCTTGAAAATCGCATTGGGCACGTGTGTATCCATGCCCAAAATCCTGAGAGGAGAATGGAGGTAAAGGGATTATGGTGTGACCATCCAGGTTGGGGGGGGGGGGTGGTGGTGATTTATCTCTTTTCCCTCTTTCTGTCATCTCTCTCTGGCAACCACACACACCCTGTTGCAAAAACCTAAAAAGAAAAAAAGAGAAAATAAATAAAAGAGGGGATTAGTGGTATGAAGTACCACTGAGAGGTCAAGTAATGAAATATTGACAAATATGCATGGAATATATTAATTTGGAGGTTATCGTTGATTTAGTAAGAGCCATTTTGTTGAAGTGGTAGAAACAGTGACTTGTTTGTAGTGACATGAGCAAGTGTGAGAGGTGAAGAAAGAGGCAGCAAATGTAGAAAACTCTTAAAAGTTCATGGTGAAGGAAAGTGAGCTAGTGTAATATCTTGAGGAGGGAAATGAGGTCAAAATAAGATTTGAAAAAAAATTGAAACAAGGCTGTTCTTTTGTATGCTTATGGGAAGAATACAGTAGAAAGATTCAATGTGCAGGAGAAAAGAGGTGGGGTGATTAAGAGTGTAAGAGTCCTGATAACGCTAGAGAGAGAGAATCCTTAGGATAAGTGGGGGGATAGAATAAAGGATGCCTCTTCTATTCTTACAAGAAATAGAAAGAAAGGATAAGGGCAGATACAAGCCCATGTGTATTTTTAATACTGACAGGGTAAGAGGTTTCCCAGATGGTGGATTATCTCTAAACTTTGAGAGCTGACTTCTAATTCTAGAGAAAGGCTATTTATTTAAAAAGAGGAAGAGAGGAAGAGTTGAAAGGTAAAAGGGAGGGAAAACAGGAAAAAGAAAAGCAGGACAAAAAGAAGAGAAAGAAAACTTATTAACTTCAGAAGACCTTCTGTAGCAGTTCATCCTTAGCATCCAGGAGAACCCCATTTGCAATGAACAGTTGATCCATGATCCCCAATGATCTACGTCAGCCTGCATCAGCAGCTCCTACATTCAGAAACGTACCTATAGCAAAATTCTCTCTAAAAAAAAAAATAAAATAAAAAAGTCCCTCAATTCAAAAAAAAAAAAAAAAAAAAAAAAAAGAAACGTACCAGAGGTACTAGACATAGATTAATATCTAGTGGTTGGTAATGTAAGAGAAGGTGTGAAGAAGGTAGAAGTCCTCAATTTTCAATAAAGTGGAATTCCTTATTTAGACTTACTGTAAGCATTATAAAATGTAGCTTAGAAAGACATAGTGTTACTAATGGTTTTCCTTTATTTGAGCACATTCCATTCTGCTAGATTCCCTTTAAGAAATGACATTAAGGCCATTTGAGTCACAACTAAATTTCAGATACATCTGGGGTAAAATTTGGCAGCTGTTGAGCAAAACAGCTGTATTTTTAAAAAAATATTTACTTCTTGCATGATTCTATAATTCATACTTATTGTAAAATACTAAGAAAGTATAGCATAAGAGGAAAATACTCATAATACCACTATACAGAAACAAATATTAACAATTTTTAAATCACCTTCAATCTCTTTAGATTTTAACATAACCAAACATACATTATATGTATTAGATTTTACCCTATTTTTAAATCTTACATAATAAATACTTCCTGGTGTAATTGCAAACTTTTTATAAATATTTTGTGATGTCTAAATAATATTCTGTTTAAAACTCCCAGAATTTACCTAACTAAATCTTAGATATACATTTTTAGGTTATTTCTAGTATTTGAGTTTTACATTTTAGACTCCTTTAAGGAAAGAACTGTGATGCATCATCTCAAATTGTCAAATGTGAAGGAAATGGGACAGGCAGTCAATTTACTCATCAAGAAGTTGGTCAGGGGGCCAGCAGATGGCATAGTGATTACATTGCTGGACTCCCATGTGGCTGTCCGCAGTTCGAATCCTGGACCAAGTGTCTTGAAAATCACACCAGATGCATGTGCATGTGTGCCCAGAGAGGAGAATGGAAGAGAAGGGATTTTGGTGTGGTCATCCCCCTGGGGGGGTGATTTCTCACTTTCCTTTTCATTGTTTCTATCTTTCTCTCTGGTGAGCACACATGCCCTAAGGTAAAAACTTCTTAAAAAAAAAAGCAGTTGGTCAGGCAATGATGTCAGTGTCATCTTATTAAGAGAACTAATTGCTAAAGACGATGAAAATCTTACTGAAACTTTAAAGTAGTCCTTGCAGGGTTTATCAAAACTCTTTTATACCCCAAAGTAAAAGTTCTAATTTTTTAATTCTAAAAACTATTTCTTGAGTTATATTTTAATTTATTATAGATACTGTGAAGTTATTACAATGAATTTGTTTGAATGTTGCAACCCAAAGATAATCACGGTTAACACTCAGGAAATATAGTTTCATGTATTTCTATTCATTTTTTTTCTTTTTCTCTCTTTATCTTCCTCATTCCAACTTGAAAAGGTACTTACTGTCTAATCTACTCTTTTCACTTAACATTGTAGTAAGCATCTTTTTATGTATATAAAGATAGGTCTACATTATCTTTTTGACAGCTACATTGTACTCTAATACAGAGAGTTTATTGAATTAATCACTTATTGATGGACGCATGGGGATTTTTAAAACTTTTTTCTTATTGACCGGTGCTTTGATAACTTTCTTTTTTTCTTTTTTCTTTTGGCTGTAGGGTATATGCACTTGCTAGAGAGAGAGAGAAAGAGGGAAAGCGAGAAATCACCTTCCCCCCCCAGGGAGAATGGCCAGGACTCAAACCGTGATTGGCCATGTGGGAGTCCAGTGCCTTAACCACCATGCCACCTGCTTGTTCTACCATAACTATGTTTTAAAAATTCATGAGCATGTTTAAATACATATGCTCATGAATTTTTAAATGCACTTACCTAGGTATTTCCTTAAGATAAATTTATAGTAGTGGACCTGCCAAAATAAAATGTATATAGTGCTAAACTGTCCTCCATTAAAGTTGTATCAATTTATACCTCACCAACAAAGAAAGAAACTAACCTTTCTCCACATCTTCACTAATTCTGTGATGCTCTATTATAATTTTTGATATATAAGTGAATACTTTCCAATTGGGAGTATAAGATGCATTTTTCAAGACATAAACCAAAGCCAGAAAACGTAAAGAAAAATATATTAAATTTTATTACATGAAAATAAAAACTGCTATGGTAGAAACTATTTCTTAAAATTGGGAAAAATGTTTGCGACATATCCCCAATATTTTTAAAAGCAGCTCTAAATCAACAATGAAAAGATGAATAAAACTATAAAAATGCGGAAAGGACAAATGAGCAATCTAACAAGTATTTGGTTGCTAAGTCTCATTCTTCACTGCAAAGGCAGTGCTCTCTGCAGTCCTTCGAGGTCACCTCGTGCTCTGCTGCTTATGCTCTGGTGCCAACACCCACTCATACAGCTCTCCCAAGAGTTTTGTGGAAAGCACAGCACCAGTCAGGGGACCCACAATGTTTCTGGGTGGAGAGTGGGTAGTACTTCCCCTGGATACATCCATTTATGCTTTGGCATCACCATCCCCAAAGGGGCAGGCGAATTGTTCACTCGCATGAATGTAAAAATGATCATCTGCGCTCTGCCATCAGACTCCAGAATCAGTAAATTATTGGGAAGGGAAAAATACACACTGGCAACATTGCCTGATCCATGTCTCCAGGGCAGGATTGACACTATTCTTCTACCAGATGTAGATAGAGATTTCTGGATGTTCTCATAAATAAAGTGCTAGAGGCCATGTCATCAGTGTCCTCCATTGACTCCCCCCCAGCACACACTCCCATGTGTATTACTACATCCTTAATGAAACGGAATATTTGTCAGCAACTTCAGGGAAAGTGAAAGGCACTAGAGAAGCAGAAGGTGCCACGCTGACAGCGTCACCCGAGTCCCCACAGTACAGACTGTGACAGGGCGTCTTCTCTGTGTTTTGGGATAGGAAGTGTCTGGATTCTCACAGTGAGTTCTCTGAGTCTTTCAGAGGAGTGAGTGAAAGTTGTCATGCAAAGTTGTTCTGAGTAGTAATTGAAGCATTCCTTCGGCACAAGAAGTTCATTTGCAAATAATCAGGAATGGCTTATGCTCTGGGGCATTCATTTCCCCTCCTTGGCAGAAGATTGTGCATGAAAATCATGTATACCTTAAATCCTGAGATAGGGCCCAGAGAGGAAGCAGAGGAGAGGCAAGCGTGTTGAAGAGTCTACGGTAGTCCCTTTTGAACAACCCCGAGCTAACGGAAATGGTTGGACCAGGCCTAGCAAATGGCTTGCTCTCCCCTGTGCAGGCCAAAGCCCCAGGATGTGTGAGCACACAGTTAAGAGCCCGGCTATAGTGCTGCCGGCCCTCTGCTAGACCCCCTGGCTGATTCTGTGTACCTAGGCCGCAAAGTGATAAATGTCTCACTTTCTTAAGGCTGCTCGTAAAATACTTCACGTTTTACTCACCTGCTTCCGTACCATAGCTTACACTCAAAGGCCGAATGGGGACAGAGGAACGATGATTCATATTGACTGCATTAACATAGGAAGTGCTCTTCATGTTCTTATCCTTTCCTTTTCTTCCTCAAACATGTTGCCTGTTTAAAGCTTGGTCTGGTGGGGGGAGCAAGGAAGAATGTATAAGATAGGTGCATATATACATACATTTATAATATGTATATCGTATGTACATATGTATATCATATGCGTGTGTGCATATCACACATACTCAACCCTTATTCAAAGAGTCATTCATCAACGGTATTTTCAGGGGCATTCTTGCACAAGTGCTTTTTGCGGTGATAAAAGTAAACCTTTTTTATTTCATTAGGTCATTCTTTTTTAAGAATCATTTATTTAATTTTTATTATTATTATTATTATTGTTATTATTATTATTCAGTTAACCAGAGAGAGAAAGAGGAAGTAAGCCTCCAGGTCTGGGACTCAAACCACAGTCAGCCATGTGGGAGTCCAGCACCTTAACAACATGCCAGCTGCTGGCTCCAGGTTCTTCTTTTATACATTACCTGTGTATAGTTTCCATGTTATTCGTTCCTGCTGATATGAGATTATTATATACAAATCAAGCATGTATCTATTCCTAACTTTCACCACAGAGCATTATTGCCAGATGCTTATTTAGAACAGGCCACATTGCCTCTCACACTTCAGGAGGCTAAAATGGATTCACCTTTAGTCCCTCCTTATACATTTCTAGGTTTCTTGGTACATACAGAGTAATTATCACTTCTAGTTGAAAATTAACCCTGTATTTTGAGTGAGAGAAGTGTGTGTCTTATGACAGAATGTGAGTGAAAGGTATACCTAAATCTTTAATAACGCCCTTCGTTCTGGTCTAGAAATAATGGAAACTCCTTAGTGAGAATAATTTTGTGGAATTTTCCCCCTGCTTCTGTCCATCACCACCATGCTCGAATACTGTCCACTATGTCGATCCTTCACCAATTAGCTTGCACATGCTCCTCTATCAATTGTATAAGATAGTGTTTTCAGTACAGGTTAGGAAGAATCCTGACACTGGTTAGCTTCTCCTGTATGCATGCAGTACCTGTTGACAAGATGTCTGTACCTGTTCGTGTACCAACTTCTCTATCATCTTATTACTACCAATCATTAACATTACTCACCTAGACTAGCTACAGAGAGGCCAGCCACCTCACAAAAGGCTGTGTTTACAAGTCATCCTAAACCTCTGGTATAACTAGGGGGAAAAAAAGTAAATTCATTTTTATAGTTAGATAGTAAGCTGACATCCAGCAAACTACTTCCAAGATGTGGATTTAATATAGGAATCCAAAAAAAATCTTTGTTTTTTAGGAAATGAGGTTGCCTCTAGCATTGAGCAATCCTAATCTATTTTTTTAAGTTTATTAATTTAGTTCATGATAGAGAGTACATGCACATGAGGGAAAGGGAGAGAAAAACACCGTCAACTGGATCTGGTGACCCCTGTTTCCCCAAGCCTCCAGCTCCTTGGGATCTTGAACATGCACAAGCACATGCCAAGTTTGTTTCCTGTCAAGTAGGCCAAGGATCCAAAGCTGTAGTTGCCCATGTGGCTTCTGGTACTCTAGTTTAATACCCTACTGACTGTGTCACAGAGGCTGTGCCAAATTATCATCCTGACCAATATTATTCACAGTTTTTCCCTTTGTCCAATCAAAGAACTGTATCAAAAACACTGAAGAATTCCTTTTAAGCCATTTTGATGGAGATTCTGCCTCATTCTTTCTTCATTTTTTTTGTAGAATCATCTATTCAATTTTATTTATCATTATTATTAGTTCTTACTTTGCTATAGGCATCCATGCTTATGAGAGAGAGAGAGGAAAAGTGAGAAAACAAGCTGCTAGGTCTGGTACTCGAACCGTAGTCGGTCATGTGGGAGTCCAGCACCTCAGTCACCATGCCACCTGCTGGCCCCTGCCTTATTCCTTATTAGGAATAAGGGGGTTACAGTGGAATTTAAATTCGAGTCCTGAATATTATGATTTTCGAGTCTCAAATGTGATAATATTAAGAGATGGGGCCTTTAGGAGGTGATTACATCATAAGAGTAGAGCTTTCATGTACATATTATCACCCTCTGAAAGAGTTGGAAGGAATTTGCCTTCTCTTTTTTGGCCTGCCATGTGAGGACACAATGTTTGCCTGTTCTACTATGTAGGACATAAGCAGAGATGCCTCCAAGAAGCAGAGACCAGCTCTCACCAAACACTGAATCTGCTGGTGCCTTGATTTTGAACTCCCCAGTCTTCAGAACTATGAATAATAAATCTGTGTTGCTTACAAATTATCCAGTCTCAGATATTTTATTACAGCGGCACCAATGGACTAATTATCACATTTGAAGTTAAACTTTAGCATGTGAATTTGGGGGACACATTCAGACCAAAGCAGCAATTAAGAAATAGATGTATAATTTTTCACTATTGTGATAAAATAATCTTTTTATTAAGTTTCGCATCACTCATCCCTACTTGAGAACTAAACAAAAGATAAAGGCATTCTTTAGAGAGGACACGAGTGTGCTTTATCGTTAGCCCCCCGAATGGAGTGCAGACTTTGAAACAGGAAAGGATGCAAATAAAAGCCAGGAAAACAGCGGAGGGCTCTGTAACTTAACTGGATCAGCCACCCTACAATGAGTTAGACTTTAGTTAAGGTATAATCAAAAACACACATTCTATGTGACTTAGGCATCTCCATCCATTTATAGGACTGTGTAGGGTTTTAGTTTCCTCTCCTCGCTTAGCAAAGTTATTTTTGTAAAAACAACTTGGTCTAAGGAGAAATGTTTCTCCACACCACAGTCCAGTTATTTGATGAGAACAGCATAGTCTTTGGCAGACCATACTGACTTGTAAACCAGCCTGGGGATCCAGGGAAAATAGACTCCTGGCGACTCAAGAGGGACAGAGCCAGGGTTAGCTGTGTATGCAAGTCTTTTCCATCTTCCAAAAGCTACCTGAAGTCAGTTTATTTTCTTTCTCAACAATAGGCATTGGTAAACTTAAAGATCCAAGCTCCTTTTAAGGCCTAGGCTATTCATGTTATTATGTAGAGATCATTCCTAGGTCAGCTACAGCTACCTTCATCTGTGGTCCAGGACCTCAAGGCACTCCTGTGCACAAACACACATGCACATATTTGTGCACACACACACATGGCCTATTGATGGGACGTCTCCTGCCTATTAGATGCATTACAAATCTGCCTGTAATGGGGCCTCTGTGCATTCCAGCAGAAATATTTCTGAAGCTCTCCTGGCTCCCACAACATTTGCTGGGTGCACATTTAATATGTTTTAGCTTTACTGCCTGAAGATGGAATCAGGGACATCTACCTGCACATGACAGTGCTTTGGCTCCTGCAGTTGCAGAACTTAATGTATGTATCAGTAATGAAAATCTTAATTAAGAAAGCTGCATCATTGTCCATGAACACTCATTTTTCTCCCCCTGCAAAGCCCTTTGTGTATTGCAGTATATACCTGGTCCAGACAGACAGAGCCCTCAAAAAGCTTGTCTGGCAGATCTTCTCTTGATTATTAACAGCTAGCGAATGACAGAGTCTCGCTCTCCTTTTGTCTTGAAGCCGAAGCTTGGAACAGCAAAGCACACAATGTACTGTAGGGTTTGTTTGTGTTTTTTTAAACTTGCTTTTATTACGTTGGTGGGTTTAAAAATCCGACAGTGTTGATCAAAACTAATTTAGGTAACTTAGAGTTGCCAAAACACTAGCAGATGCATATTTACACATATACTCTCAGAGAAGTGTAATTTTCCATATAGAAACAATCCCCAAACATAAAAAGGGACGATTTTAAGCTGTCTGCCCATGTTTCTGGTACCTTTGTCCTCTCGTGCTTAAAGGCTGCAGTATCCCCACTTCTGTGAACTTAGTAGTTACTTCTTTCCTTGTGTCAAAGTGCATGTGCCAATCTGTCATCTGTGTAGAGTAGGAAGCTTTGAAAGATGGATTAACTTTATGCCAACAACTAACTCTAGACACAGAAATTGAAAAAGCTAGTCAAGTCTTTTGAAAAGATGGCCTATCATTATGTTTATGAAACAATGCCCAATTATATTTTAATGATGCTCAAATCATAATTTCCGAAATAAAAAGTTAATTTGCCTAAAATTCCCTTAAAAGCCTGAAAGCAATCAATTTTCAGAAAGAAGCAACTCCTATTAATTCTGTGACCTTGATCTATGACCTGTGTAGTAAGAAGAGAGGCTCGTGTTTTCACCCACTTATTTATCATTCAGTCTTCTGCATTTCTAAGTCTCTGATCTAGACTGTTATCCATTTTCTGGAAGATTCACATAAATAATTGAATCAGGCTTCAGCTATATACTTATATAACACTTTCTACCAGCATAGGACACACCTACCTAAAGAAGGTCTAGTAATAAATATTCAGGACCTGTCCACTTCGTGCTAAATATACACTGTCTGCATCAAGAAGAGATCAACCATACTGTCTCTAATGATACTAGTGTGCTGTTTATTTACTCTGCTTCTTATAACTTCAGTGCTTTCGCTCATTTATTTTCATGATCAGTACAAAGTAGATAGTGGTCAGCTTTATGCATATCTGGAGCACAAGAACATTGGCATAGATATTCTATGTAGCATAAAAGGAAATCTCATGATGAGAAAATTATTTTCAAATAATCGAACGTATTAAAATCTATGGTTGCACTCATCACGTGTTTAATTGGAGTTAAATATAAAAAGTAAGCAAAAAATATACTTACGGTATTATACTAGAACCACAATAAGAGGTCAAAAGAGATATGATCAGGGCTTTCGTTTGCTAGACAGAGAACACTGTAAACAGGTGGTTTTGTTCTGGAAGTTTTTCCTTTTCAAGGACCATCTGACCAATGCTGCCCTAAGTCCTAAAACAACTGTGAAGTAATGTAAATATGTGTTTCAGGTGTACAGGATAAGACATAGTTGGCTCTTAATAAGCATTTGGAGAATGAATAAATGAATAAGTTATGTATAAGTAAGGTGATAGATTTCAAACACTGAATGAGATCAGATACTTTTCTTAACTTTGGAAAATCCTTGATTAGAAGTTACAAGTCTGCTGAATTTCTAGACCTTGATCTTCAACACTCTAAACAATAAACTACTTACAGAATTATGAAGTATCTTAAGATTTAAAATTTGTGTAATTTTTTTTTCTGCCACTTAAACCCACACATGCACCAATGACTGTAAACAGTCATTTGATCACAATGTAAAATATACTTCCTCCTGTGAGTAATGAATAAACATGTTTGAAAACCACAACAACAGAACCAGTCCAATGGCCTAGCAGTTAGGAGAGCTGGATCCCACATAGCCAACCACACAGTTTGACTCTCAGCCCTGGCAGCTTAAAACACATGCCAGTCGTGGGTGTGTGCATACACAAAATCCTGGCAGGATGGAGAAGTGGAGAAGGAATGGCAATGCAACCACACCCCATTGAGGGATGCTGTCTTCCTTTCCCTCTCGTTCTGCCGCTCTGTCTCTCTCGGGCTAACATACATGCCCTCTGGCAAAACAAACCAACCAAAACCAAAGTATACATCAAGATAGTATCTTCTGCCATTCATCAACTCTACAATTTCTTAAAATTGAACAGTGGCTAGATCCGTTAAAATGGCAGGCCTTCTGATGACTTACCTTCATCTCTGCCTCAGTGTATTTTCTCATCATTTTTTGTGCTTGAATTATCATCGGTTGTGTTATGGTTTCTTGCTCAAACTTTCATGTTTTGGAGTTTGGTCTCAGTGAGTGACATCTCTGGATGTCCACCAGAAATTTATGAATTAAGACTTGATTGTGTTGATTGTATTGTAAAGATGTTAAGAGAAAACTTAATTCCTTCAAGATGTCTTGGGGGTGGGACCTTTCAGTGTGATATTGTCATCCAGGCATGGCCTCTATCATTGAATTCTGGTAGGGCTTATAAACAGGGAATGAGACAAGCATGGCAGAGAGGGAGAGAAACCAGAGTACACAGCTCTGCTCAAAGATCTTCTTTCTACCATTTTGTGATGAATTTGGACTTTCCAGCCACCAGAGAATTGAGAATTTTGTGAATTTGTAAATCATTCTGTCTCAGATATTTCTGTTAACAACACAATGATGGACTAAGACAGACCGAACCAGCTTTGGCCCATAACAAGCTGAGAAATCAAGCAGGTTTAGGGTAAAAACCTATCTTGTAACTGGTTCTTTAAAAAGAGGGGTTGGAGGGAGGGAGGAAGAAAAGGGAAGTGAAGAGAAGAGAAAGCGAAAGAAAAAAAAAAGGTAGATTAGCTGACTATAAGGATTCTGTTCAGTTTAAACATGGCTGCCCTTTGCTCTCGTATGGAGTAACATCCACTAGCAAAGTTATAAGTGATCCTATCAACAAACTTGTGTATCAGTGGCCTTCCAGAATGTCATATTTATGTTAGTACTTAATAATATGTTCATAAAGCTACATGCACTTTGTTATACTTAAATGCCTGTGACTTCCTTATTTCAAAAGCAAGTACCTTTAAACATAGTAATAGCATTTCTCTATATGCAAACCTCTGTACATAAAAAGGTTTACATTTTAAAACAAACATGTTTTTGAGTTTTATCCAAATTTTAAAAAAGCATCTGAAAAATTTAACAGCTGAAAAACACTTTCTCCTTGCTGGGAAAACTTAAACCTTGCTAGAGTTTATGCAACTTAAAAAAAAAAAAAAAATCACTTCTGTGCTGAGAACTAGCATGAGAAATCTCAGCATGAAAGGCTGTTGGAATTTTTTTTCTTCATAGAGATAAAACCAGTCGTTGATTTTAGAACCATGCCGCAACATACATATGCTTTGTCAGTAACAAATACGATCTAATTTCAAGGGCATCTTCAACAAAAATTAGGGGGAAAGATAAAGGCTACTTAAGCAGCCATCCAGTGTCTGAAAGAAAAGATTGAGGACACCATTGTACCATCAAGGTCTAGAAACCCCGCTAACCCTGAGCTGGTTGTTACTGTCTGAAAAGCCTATGGGTATTTGTTTTATTATTGTCTCACTCAATCCTTACTTAGCTGAGAGTATCTCACAAGGGAAGCGATGCTCTGTGATGATGTCCTGCTTGTTGTTTTCTATTTGTTTCAGCACTTCAATAAGTGGTCTGTTACCTGCCATTATGACCTGCATGCATTTGCTGAGCAGTTTTTCCAAATCAAAACAAAATTACATGGTTATATTTCTGGAAAGCTGATGGGTTTTCAAGATAGTATGAAATTAGAAACATACTAGACACATCCACACAATGGCATGTTTATACTGGATACATATTGTATGTTTATACTGGACACATATGTTCAAGTACATTCAGGAAAATAAAAAAGAAAGTAGATTGGATAATGCAGATATGGAAGTATAGCTTGTTCAAACATTTACAACCCATGCCTCTAACAGTGTGCATATGTAGAAGTGATTTTGTAAAGACCCACATGTATGTGTCTACACTCAAGCATGTTCCTCTTAACACTCTCCTGGGAATAGAAGAAACATAGTAATTTTTTTAAATATCACATTGGCTACTGTTAGGCTGTAATAGTGTGGGAAGTGACTTAGAGGTCATGAATGGAAAAAGAGACAACACACCTCTATTATTTACGTGGTAATTTTTCATAAGTCCTTCCTTGAAGACAGGCTTAGATATTTCAAGACCTCCTCAGAAAATTTTTCAGCACCTTCTGTGCTCCAAATTGAGTCAGTTTGTATCATGTTTCAGTATAACTGAGTAACAGGCTGGCAAATTCCCTGCTTTCCTATTCACCAAAATCCAAAATAGAACTCATGAAAAGTTCTTTCTTCATCCCCCTACCCTTCAAAAAACACCCACTGTGGCCCCCCAAGGAGAAACAGACAGAAAAAAAAAGAAAAAAAGAAAAAAAGAAAAAAAAAACAGCCAGTAAATAGAGCCAGCCCTGGAAGACAAATCCCCAGCTGTAACTCTAGCACTTTGCTCAGTGCTGTGAGCCCGCTAGAGCTGGCACATTTTTTATAATACAGATGCATAAATGCACTGTCTGAGGCACAGGAATTGCAGCATCTTCTTTGGTTTTTCTTGACTGCCTTGATCTAAAGTACTTTCTACCAAAGTAGCCTCCCCAAACCCAGAATAATAGACTTCATTTGCCATCAGACTATTTTTAAATTGTGGCCTCCTGTGACTTAATTTTTCATAATGTTTGTAGAAAACCATCTTTTTCTGACTTTCACAGCATTCTTCCAAATTCAGATTTTCTGCATCTTATTGTCTTATTTCACACATACACACATGCACACATATTTACAGATTACATATTTAAAGTGAATTATGTAAATATGGGCCACTTTAAAGGGTTTCTAAAAATGTGCGTGTGTGTGCTTAATAATACAGTATTTCACAGTGGAACTAAGATAATCAAGCCAATGGGAATCATTTTTTAACTCAAGATAGATAACCATCCTTTTTGGATCAGGAGATAGAAATTCTTAGAGGAGAGCTTATTTTATGGAGCATCTTCTCTGAAATGATTTCCTAAAATAAAATAAATTTTAAATTAGTAACACCAATTAAATTAAAAGAAAGAGAAAATATATTCCAGTCAGAGGTCCAGCTAAACATCTAAAGCTGGGTCAAAATTTTGTCTAAAATTCAATTCTGCCTCTGAGGGGTGAGGATTAGGAACACTAAGTCTGCAAAATAGTGCAAAGTACAAGGGAGACCATTTCCAGTAGCTTAGGGATGAAACCTAGTGACCCAGAAGCGTGTTTGAGAACAGGACTTGCCTGTTGTCATGTCCTTTGGGGCAGTAATTCATCTTTAAGCCCAGTTTCCGTATCTACAGAGTAAAAATAATATTCCTTGCTTCCGAGAACTCTTGTGATGATCAGATGAGATCATAAATGTAAAGTACTTAGCCTAGTACCAGCCATGTAGAAAATGTTCCGTAATCATACTTATGCATCTGAATTACTGTGGTATCCTTGGAATAAGTGCTTGGACTGAAGACGGAGATGACATACACTGTTATTTTGGGCATGTTTCTCAGTTTGTATGTGCTGTTTGTTTATAACTACAACACATATTTATGCAAATGGCATTCTGCTTTTTCAAGGTGACATTTATTGCACTCTCACGGTGTGCCAGGCGCCGGTGCACATCACCTCATATAATTCCTGCAACAACTCTCCTGGTTAGCATTATTACGCCCATTTTTCAGGTGAGAGGACTGATGTTAAGAAAGCATCGGCAGCTTGGCCACAGTTATGTAATTCGGTAATGATGCAGTCAGACCTGAACCAAGCAGTCTAGGCCTAAACACTAACCTAAGAAAATAATTACAAGAAAATACAAAAGGATTGTACACAAGATGGTTATCATAGCTATACTTTTTTTCTTGTAAACATTTCAAACATATACAGAAACAAAAAGTGGACCCTCAAATTTCTCACTGTGCTTCAACAATTACCGTCAACTCATGGTGAATCTTGTTATACATATTTGTTTTACAAAACTAGAAATAAGCCAGATGTTCAATTCTAGGGGACTGGATAAGTGTCCTATGACAAACATTAGAATTTTTGCCACTAAACAGATTAGTGAACCCATGGCCTATTATTGAAAGGAGCTAGATACCATGCAGCTGATCACAGTTCAAACCTTGGTCCCAGTGTCTTAGAAACACATTGGGCACATGTGCATGTATGTCCCAGATCGTGACAGCTTGGAGAACTAGAAGGAGAAGTTACTGTGTTGTGACCACACCCCATTTAGGAATGCTTTCTTCCTCTCCCTCTTCCTCTCCGTCTGTCTCTGGTAAGCACGTGTGTCCTCTGGGGGGAAAAATGTTTTGAAGAGCTTATAGTAACATGGGCTACTGATACTTTATCTTAAATTAAAAGACAATATTCATGTGTATATATATATATATATGTGTGTGTGTGTGTGTGTGCATGGTATAATCACAACCAGTTTTTTAAAATTATAGTGAATTTTGGAAATATTATATGATATTTTTAGATTTTTTTTGCCTTACTACTTGGCTGTTTTTTCCTTAATTGTATATCATGAGCGTATTTTATTAAAGAAAAGTTAATAGTTCCCTAATACTTGGAAAAAATATGTAAGCATATTCATGTAGAAAGAGAGAACTTATTTACTTGATTTTTTTTTTACAAATATCAGGCTGAGAGAATATTTATATAGTGGAATTTTCTCTCCTCTTTATTATCAAAAGTTTTTTTAGTTTAATATTGTTTTAATGTATAGCATCTTAAATGTATATGGATATCTAATTTTTCTAGAATGTACTTACCACAATTCAAACTTTTCTAAATGATCCAGGATCATCATCTTGAACTGCAGTTGTATTATGTTGCTACTGACATTGATAGGAGTGTGGAAGTTTAAAAATAGTGCTGTATATTTGAATATTACTTTGTGGTTTCCAAGCTGTTCCATGTGACATTAACCATTTGGCCCATTTTCTATAAGATTATTTGCTTCTGTGTTTATTTACCACTGAACTATGATAATATTTTTAGTTCTCATACTTCTTTTTATAGTTTTCATTTCTCTTCTTTAGCTATCAAGTTGACAACTTCTTGTTGTCAAGCCTCTCAGAATCTCATGTTTTCTCTGATATACTAGTTCTGATCTGCTTCGGACATTGAGAAAAACACAACCAACTACGTTTAAATTGTATATAAAATTCATGCATTAACTCATTTGTTTGAGAAATATTTGTAAGCAGTACACTTGTGCACTCAGTATTAGAAAAGATATACAGATAAATCAGACACAAATCCTGTTCTCAAAGAAGTTTTAATATAGCTTTAGAGCTGAGACCTGTGCCTACTTTGCTATAACCTATAGTATAAAGCGATAGTGTCATGGGGCCCAATGGTGGTACAGTAGTAAAATGTAACGTTCTAGGAGGCAATCCCATGTGGAAAGGTTCCCAGTTCCAGCCCAGAGACCTCCCTGAGTATACTAGCCGCATGCTTGTTCATGATCCAGGGTTGGCGAAAGGCTAGGGCTAAACTATGCCTTCCAGGTCCTATTGGAATTGCTCTCTCTCTTTCTCTCTCTCTCTCACTGTCTCTCTTGCTCATGTAGAAAATAAAAAAATAAATAAATCTAAAAAAAGTCATGTACTCTATAAAAGTAGTATAGGTAAAGTATTCATGAAGTTCAGAGGAGGACAACTGAGGAATTCACCAGAAGGGTGACAGAGGATTTGGGTCTTATGAGGCAAGAAGGATTTAAGCAAGCAAAGAAAGAAAGAAAGAACATTTGTGAAACCATGAACAAAGTGCTGAAGAATCGTAAGGTAAAGAATTTGCAAAGAAGTATTTGAGTTTAACTAGAGCAAAGAGCATGTAAAACTGAGTAGTGGGAAATAAAGTGGTAAAAGTAGACTGGGACCAGAAAGTGAAAGGACTTGATTACCAGGCCAAGGAATTTGAACTTTATTCAGTAGACAATGGGGATCTATTGAAAGTTTCTAGTTGGAGAGTAACATAATCAGAGCTGTACCTTCGGAAGATTGATCTGACAACAGTGAATAAATGGATTGGAGTAGGGGGAGACCAGAGGACACAAGATCGGATAGGAGACTATCACAATAGTCCAGTTAAAAGGCAGTGAGGGCTCTAACTAGGGCAGGGCCAGAGGGAATGAACAGAGATAGTGAACTGATTTACGAGACTTAGCAGCAGCAGAATTAATCTATTATATTTGGGGAGCAAGGGAGAGGAAGGCACCAAAAACATCTTTATGATTTGAACCTGAATGGAGCCATAAACAGACACAGAGGGCAGCAGAGCAGGAGCAGGTCTGGGAGGGTAAGGCACACATTTAATTTTGAACACACTGCATGGAGATGCTGACTGGATATCTGTGAGAAATCCATGGGACTTTAGGAAACATGAGACTACAGTGTGGTAGCAAGGCCAGGCTTGGAGGTAAAGATTTAGAGTTGTCTCTCTCTCTCTCTCTCTCTCTCTCTCTCTCTCTCTCTCTCACTGGATAGACATGCAAAAGGCAGGGCTTTTTAAAGAGTTTGGGAGAATTTATGAGTAGTCTACTTGGTGCCAGTTTTGACTACTTACAAGTCTTTTTCGCTTTCTGTTCTTAAGCAGATTTATCGTAGAATGCCACACAAGTGGCCCGTAGATAAGCGAAGCATTGCTTCATGCATTCAGACACACAAAGTATATTCTAAAATAATGATGTAATTTGGAACATAGCTAATGGGGTCAATTTCAGGTTATCCATAGTCTTTATCTTCACATATAATGTATTCTTGTGTAATGATAGAGAAGTCACCATTAGCTCTCTGGGTTTCAGATCCCTCATCAGATAAATGAAGAGATTAAGATCCCTAGCTCTTAAATAAACTACAAGCAGCCAAAACAGACATTGAATCAGAATCACTTGGGGATTGGAAGAGAGGGGCTCGGGCTCAGGAATCTGTGGGTTTTTTTTTTACCTCCTATGATATTTTAATATGCAGCCTAGATTGGAAACCACTGGGCTTACATTCTAAAGCATTATCAATATGTAGACAAAATGTACATTCTTTTCACTACTGCCAAGTGATAAAACATATCCAGAATACAAATTTCTGTCAAATTGCTTCATCTATAACAAAATACTTACCGTCATCCTTTAGGTTAGGAGGAGGATGATAAATTTATAGTGTATTTGAAAAAGCATGATAATTTAGAACACTCCTGTGATGTTACAGAACATGGAAGATATGGGGGGAGGGCGGATGAAAGATAAAGAAAGCCCAGAAGGATGTAAGTACCACACACATATGAAGCCTGCTCTTCTCTGGCCATACCCAGGCACTATCTGTGTGCTCACTGTTTGAGTGTTCCTGTGCTCTGCAGTCGACTTCAGTGCTCTAGCTATTCCTATTGGCCCTTGCAGTCCTTGTGTTGTTTCTGTCAGGTAGTTAGTATATACACGTTTGGGAATATCCTGTACAGACCCAGGACAAGTCTAGAATGGAAAAAAATAAAAGAGCCTATGAAGATTTCAGTGGGATACATGAGCTCTTCCTGAATGGGCCCGTCTTTAACCTCCCCTGTTTGTTGTGTTTGGTTTCTAGCCTACATTTCGTAATTTAACATTCACATAGCTCTTGGCATTGCCCCAGTATTCATAGGCCATGCATTCTGAATGCCCACACCACTGAGACTATACTGTACTATGCCACCTAGGAGGGAAGAGAGGACTGTGATAGCAGTTCTTTATTTTGTATATTCTCTCTTCCTCCCAGTGAGTACACAGTTTTCTGAACTTGACAGCTGGGCTGGATTTATACAGAATGTGGAAACAGGTTAGAATTTGGAAAATCTGAGGCCAGATAATGGTGTCACAGTAAAATATGTCTCTGTGCAAGACAGACCCACGTGGGAAGGTTCTGCATTCACAACCAGAGCCCTCCCTGAGTAGCGGGGCCTGTTTGTATCCATGATCCAGGGCTGGCTTGCTCCTCCTCGTTGTAGGATACTGTCTCTCTCTCTTTCTCTCTTCTCTCTCTCTCTCTCTCTCTCTCTCTCTCTCTCTCTCCTCTCTCTCTCTCTCTTTCTCTCTCTCTTTCTGTCTTTGTTTTCTCTCTCACATGTGCTCATGGAAGAAATAAACTTTAAAAATAAAAGGAATTTGAAAGTTCTGAAAATGTCCAACTTCCAAACTAATTTTGACGTATCATTTCCTTAACAAGTATTTATGGAAGAGCTACTATAATCTGCCTGCTCAGATTTAAAATCAGAAACTAAACCAATTATAGTCATTTTGACTGCACATTGGCTACTACCAAAGTTCTAGATATATGGGCAGAGTAGAACTAATGCTAAGATGATAATTGTGTTTGTGTTTAACCCTTAACAGTATTTTTACATATTTGTATTTGGTACTCTCCAATTCTCTAAGGAAAATCCTTCTCCCATTCTAATTTGTATCATTACCCTTCACCCTTCTTCCACTTTTCTAGTTATCTATTTCCGTTTCCCAGTCAAATTGGAGCTTCTTGACTCTGGTAACCTCATTAAAGTCATTTACTCCAAGGTATGAATGAGGTTTAACCCTCTTGCAGAAATTCGTATTTAAAAAAAAAAAAAATCTTGTTAGACAACTGAGTTTTTCCACTCTCTGGTTAATGACATGTGAAGAGATGTGTGAGTAGGGCCCTCAGATACATCCTCTGTGGCCCTTATCTCCCAACACACAAGCTTTGTTTACATTGGTGAAAGAGAAAAACACGAAATCAGCCAAGCAGCCCTGTACCTGTCATCCTCTGCGTACTCACTATTCTCCTCTCTCCTCGTCGTACTCCCTCTCCTTCCCAAGCAGCTCTACCTCCTTGGTGTCACTATACTTTTAGTGCAGCCTGACATTCCTGTGCATTCGACACCTGCTGACTTCCACCACACTGGACCCATCACCTTAGTCCCTAACCTGTTCCCATTCTGGGTCCCGGCTGCATTTTGTATTTATAATGTTTTGTTGTTACTGTTTTGTTTTGTGGGGTTTTGTTTTTAAAAGAGATTTTTGCTATAGGGCACGTGTATTTATGAGAGAGACAGAGAGACTGAAAGTGAGAAATCACACCCAGGGGGAATGGCCACGCTGCAATCCCTTCTCCTCCATTTTACTCTCAAGATTTTGGGCATGCACACACACATGCCCAGCATGAGTTTTAAGCCACTGGGTCTGGGACTCAAACCAGGGTCAACTACGTGGGAGTCCAGCACTGTAACCATTACACCTGGTTATGTCCCTGTACTTATAATCTTAATACTGCTCCTTGAATTTACCTCTTTAGATTTTTTTCCTCTACTCTTTGAGATAGTTTAATAAAGTAGATGGAGCATAAGTTCTGGAATCAAATGCTACTTCCTAGGAATGTGACCTTCAGCTAGCTATTTTTTCTTTCTTTCTTGCCTCCCTTCTTTCTTTCTCTCTTGTTCCTTCCTTTCTTTCTTCTTTCTTCTTTCTTCATTTCTTTTTTTGTCTTCAGGTTGCCAGAGAGCATGTGCACTTGCCAGAGAGAGAGATACAGAGAGAGCAAAGAAAAGCAAGAAAGCACCCCTCCAGCCCCCAAGAGGCATGGTCACACTATGATCCTTTCTCTATATCTGTCCTGTTGACATTTTGGGCATATATTCACATGTGCCTGGCATGTTTCTCAAGTCACTGAGTCCAAGACTTGAACCATATGGTTGGCCATGTGAGATCCAGCAGCCCTAACCCCAGGCCATAGCTTAGCCCTCAGCTAGTTATCTATCATCTCTAAGCCTCTATTTTCTCATGTGAACTGGGAGTGTTATGAAGATTAAGTAAGATATATAAAAAAGATAAGGAACATTTCATTTAATTCAATACATGTAGTAAATAATACAAACGTAGCTATTATTGTTAATATTATTTATCTCCACTCCCTTCAAAACTTTGATTTGGACTTCCTCTACTGGTTCTACCCTGGAGTACCTAATTATTTTATTTTTATTTTTTTCCTAGGCAGCACATATTCTTTTTGGTGAAGTTTTTGCTATAGGGCACGTGCACTTGCCAGAGAGACAGAGAGATTGAAAGCGAGAAATCATCCCACAGGGTGGATGGTCATGCCACAATCCCTTCTCCTCCATTCTCCTCTCAGGATCCTAGGCACACACGCACATGCGCCCACTGGGAGTTTAAGCCACTAGGTCCAGGACTCGGACCACGGTTGACTACATGGGAGTCCAGCGACATAACCATTACACTATCTGCTGGCCCTGTTTCCTTGGGAGCACATATTCTTGCCAGAGAGAAAGAGAAGAGAAAGCAACACGCCCACCCCCTGCCACCATAGGGAATGATGATGGCGTAATTCCTTCTCCTCTACCTCTTCCTTTCAGGACTTGAGGCATGCACACACATATGTCCAGGGTACTTCCCCAGCCACCAGGTCTGGTACTGAAACCATGTGGCTGCCCCAATCACCAGGCCATGGAGCCGGCCCACTTTTGTATTTTTTGTCTTTAAGCCTATTTATTTCTCCCGTGGGAGAGAGAGAGAGGGACAAAGAGACAGGCAGACCCAGCAGGTCTGCACACAACAATCTACCAGCCTCAAACAGATCAATAGCACATGTGCACATGCACAGTGTGCACATGCACAGTGTGCACAGGGAAGCCTTGGGACTTTAACACACAACCTCCCCATGTAACTCTAGCATCACAGAACATTGCCTTACCACACTGTGCCACCACAGCCAGCCATGGAGGACCTCGATCTTGAGTATTGTATGCCGATCAGGACTAGTGTCTTGGATGTGACCTTTGTAGCTATGTTTTATACACAAAGTAGATACTGACAGGGACCACAGAGTTTCTGAACAAAGACTTAGGACATAATTTTATAAAGACTAGCATATTTATAGATATAATAAAAGGCATGATTTGAAACCAGATCTGTTCCAGAAAATTAGAGCTCTATGGTTTCTGTATATGCTCTTAAAATTGTATTCTGGACACTGGATGAAGATGAATTTCAGAGACACAAGGTACCTAAGTATAATCAGGACTATGATCTCTTTGATAATCCATTGTACTAAGAAAGCAAAGTCAATTATTCAAGAAAATCATGCACATTTCAGGGTGATATTTTTCCCTCCATAGCAGAGACTTTGGAGTCATTCCTGGGTTTGCGTGCGAACTCTACCCAACTTAAAATTTATGGACAGAAAGAGTGTAGGGAAGGAAATTAGGGAGAAAAATAGAGAAGTAAGACATTCGTGGGACACAGAAATGGTTTACTACCGGTTGATGATAGCATATGTAGTATTCTCAACTAGACTGGTCTGAGATGTATTTCCTGTTGGGTAAATTCTCTCTACAAACTAAATGATGTATAACAATGTATTAAAATAATAATAATAATAGTAATAATAATAATGGGAAAAAATCTATGGGCAGACCTGGCTCTGTGGCCTGGTGATTTAGGCAGCCAGATCCCACATGGTTTACTCTATGGTTTGAGTTGAGTCTGGAACTGGCAGCTCAGGAAACACACAGGGCACCTTGGTGTACATGTGCATCAGTGCCCAAAATCCCTAAAGGAAGGAGAGATGAAGAAGAAGGGATCATGGTGTGACCATTCCCAGGGAAGGTGCTCTCTCTTCTCCCTGTCTCCATCTCTCTTTCTCTCTCTGGTGAATACGCACTCCTTCTAGCAAAAACAAATAAACCCATGGACAAAAAAAAATTCTATCTTAATTGCCTTGGTCAAATTATTTAATCATCTTAGTCTGAGTTTCCTCACCTGCCACAGATTCATGATGCCCATCTCGTGGACATATTATGAAGATTAGAAATTATGTGTAAAAGTCTGGCATATTGTTTGGTCTAAATAAATATATTTCCTGGAAATACAGAGCCAGGTTTCTCTTCAAGATGAAAAAGGAACTGAAATTATGCCCGTATTCCACATATAACCAAGCTCTATATTTAAAAACAAAGAAAAACCTATCTAACAACTATAGAACAGGGAAATAAACATTTTCCACATTTACATTTTAACCAATTTGTCCAGTAAGTATAGCCAGATAGGAAGGCTGTATATAAATTAAGTGCTTTTTCAACATGTATTTCTAAAAAGGATTCCTAAAGTGCTTTAGTAGTATAGAAGTGTGTTTTGCTATCATGTAAAGAAAATATAGGGTAATCTGAGGCTGTGTCATAAAAAAGTATAAGAAATGATCACCTAACATTTTATGAAGGAAACAGAAGCACTTAGTGAAACCCCACAAAAGAGTCTCCCTATTTTGATATTTTTAATGCTGAATTTCCACATAGAAATACTGCTTTTCTGTAAATGAATCTTGAGCATTTCCGATAAGTTGAGAAATTGTGTGCTGAGTGTTTTTTGTTTCTTATTTCTAATAATCAGTCATTTTGACCTTCGTTCCATATGCCTCTTGAATTTATGGTGAATAAAGTAATACTGATTTTTAAAAAATTAATACACAATCTCAAGCCACCAAGTTTCTAAATTATGATATTTCCAATGGCAAATGAAATAACATGCTGTCCATGCAGTTAGTGATTTGAGGCAATTTGAACATCATGATAAGAGAGGGAGGGAATTACAAGCCGTGTTATAATTAAAGGTCTGTTGATTCTTCAGTTTAAATGCCATTGTTGAAAGATTTTTCACTCAGATGTCAAAGTCTGTGGCCAGCCAAACTTGGCATGCTAGAACTCAGCCCAGAGAAACATTGTGTTCTACAGATTTAAAAACCAAAATCTGTTAAGAACAGAAATGTTGGGCTTGGGCTGATTTTTCATGAATCAGAACCAGAACATAGCCAAATACCACCTCCTCTTTATGAAAGGAAGGAGTGCAGGTGGATATTAATGGGAAATGTTTGTTCAGATGGAAAATGAAGGGAAATTATCGCTAGATGTCGTCATACAGTGCACTGGGTTATAGTGTATATCATTAAAGCATGTTTCCTTTAGAAGTTCAAAACACTTTGAAGTCTCTTCTGGTTAATCGTTTGTGGTTCATAAATGGGGAGCAGTATCTACCCAGCTTCCAAGATGTGCACGTTGAGGTTCTGTTTTTCTATATCATAGTCCTTGGTATGGCAGACGCTGAAAGCGACACTTTATTTGCTTAACCCACCACCTGGAAATATAGTCCTAAACACCACGTTTCCTTTTCATTCGAAGTTACAACCCAGTACCCTGTGTGCTGCATCTAACTAGCCCATAGAATTTTATGATTATTATTATTTGCTTTGGATCCATAAGATATTTTTAAAATATTTAAGTCAACCTTTAAAGAGGAAGATATTTCACACACACACCAAAAAAAAAAAAAAAAAAAAAAATCCAGATTTTTCCGGCTTCTCTTGAAAAATCGGCGATCTGGCAACGTGAGATCAGCATCCACACATGGCACCAATATCTGGAACTGAGTAGCAGATGCTGCCTTCAGACAAGCCATGTTCTCTCCCGTTTGACAAAGTCCCTGTCACCCCATATTTTATGCCGCACCCACCTCACTACTTTACTTTACTACCCTGGCTCCTAAAGGCATTTGGCTTTTCCTTTATTGCTTGTGGTCATTTTACTAAGTTTCTTTGCTTTCCTTGTTTGTGATATTGGTGTTAATTCCAAAAAATGTCGTTTTACTAAACAACAGCACTACAAAGGCTGTGTATGATGGTATTCCACAAAGCATTATTTAAAACAAACCAAAAAATAATGCAAACAAAATGTCCAAGAAGAGGGGATTGTTTAAATATATGTTGATATATACATAGAATAGAATACTGTGCAGGATTTAAAAATATATGCATTAAAAGAATGTAGGTTACAAAACAACATATTCAGCAAGATTCCTATTTCGTAGGAGGAAAAAATATTTGTTTGTATAGAAAAATGGTCTCAGAGCAGTATCAGGAAAATACAAACATATTACCAAAAAATTTATATAAATAAGTTAATAAGTAGGTCTCAAAAGGAGCTCTTGTAGGTTCCCTTCTAATGTCTGCCTTTTTCCATTTGACCCAATAGTTAGAACATATCCTGAAGATATTTCAGTTCTCTATCAAAGCTGATTGTCTTTATCCGTTAGTGGACACAATCAAGAGTAAGATTCTCATAGTTGTTTTAAATACTTGAAAAAGTATTCTTGTTGCCCGCATGCTCAACCAGCACATTGGTAAAGCAAGAGAACCACTTCTTGCGTTGACCTTGAGTCGATTTGTTCTTCTAAAGTACCTCTGCTGACACCAAAACTTATTCAAACTCAAAAATGATCTTGGAACAGAAATATCACACGTAAGTATGCACTTAATAGCATGAACACAAACTTTCTTAGGTGCTAGAGTTGAAACTCATCATCACAAAGGCCTCAACTTTATGGCAACCATAAGAAGCAAAGCTCTCAGGCGAAAGACACTTATGCATTAACAGAAAAATTTTTTTTAATCCCAGCACTTTTTACCGTGCTTGGCGGATAGGAAAGGCTAAGGAAATACTTGTCGACTAAAACACAAATAAGTTTACACTTCTACCAAGTAATCATTAACCTGCATATCAAAAAATCAGTTGCCCTTTAAATAAAAAAAAAAACAAGGAATAAAATTTGGATTTTACTGACTGGTCTTAAAACTTTCAGATATAGTTTGTTTCAGAGTTAATAATACCATCATTTTTGCCCTAGGAAAAAACTGTTTATGTGCATGGTTGTGTACATGCATGAGTTTTGGGAAAGAGTAGAAAAAAACATGATCCTTTGAAAAATGAGTGCAGTGATGAAGACTAGCTCTTATTATACTTATACCGCTTTCTCTCGGCAGTGCTAGCTTCTTTTTGTGACTGGACTATCTTGACAATTTCTCCTTTCTGAAGCATTCTTTACCTTTGAGCTCCATAGCATGTATTTCCATGGTTCTCCTATTACCTGACTAATTCTTATTCCTTCATCCATTCTCCTGTCATGTTCCTCCAAAATGTAATTTGCCTTTCTTTCTCCCCTCACTGCATTTTTGTTTTTCGGAGGGGTTGCTATAGTGCGTGTGTGCTCTCCGGAAAGACAGAGAGAGACAGAGAAACAGAAAGCGAGAAATCACCCCCCCCCAGGGGAGATTTCACTGTGTTTTAATTATGTATTGTTTATTTTCTCGCATATTCTAAATATAAGGTTTATGGTTTCTTACTTATCTCGTATCGTTGCCACACCACAATTCCTTCTCCTCCATTCTTGTCTCGGAATCTTGGGCATGCACACACACATGCCTGGCGTGAGTTTAAGCCATAGGGTCCAGGACTCGAACCGCAGTCGACTACATGGAAGTCCAGCGACATAGCCATTACGCCAACTGCTGGTCCCTCCCCTCACTGCATTCTTTAAATCTGTGGGCACTTTCATGGAGTCCGTAAAGCTACGACTAGACATCTGGATCACCTTCCTGGAGATCTGAGTATCTGGTCCTGGCCTGTAGACTGTGGAACCACAGATGAGGGTTTCCTCCTGCTGTTTCCACCCGGATGTTGTGCTACAGCATCTCAAACTTCCGCTGCTCTGCTTTGAGTATCCTGGAAGCTGATGAGATTCACCCGAAATACACTTTGTGTTTTCCTGTCCCTGTGCTTTCATTCATTCTGTATCCTGTGCCCAAAACCTCTCTCCCATTTCTAATTATTGAAATTTTCCCCATATTCCAAAGTCTATCTCCAACACTGCCTTCTTCTGGCAAATTTTTTTCTGTATCCATCATCAAATGATATTTTTCAAATCACTGAACCCTGCAAAATTTTGTTGGCAACCCTTTATGTTATTCTCCTTATTTTTCATTGTGTTTTAATTATGTATTGTTTACTTTCTCCCAGATTCTAAATATAAGGTTTATGGTTTCCTCCTTATCTCTGTAGCTACTTCCTAGAGCTTAGGTCCCGGCAGAATCCTTTGCTCCCAGAAGAGACTCATTAATGATATATTAAAGTAAATTGGGTTTGTGTATTGATGATTGTACACGTGTTATGATTCGAGAGATTCAAAAAGTCCACCTACTCAAAGCGTCGTCCCCATTTTCCAGACCATAATGTATTCCTCTGGTGACTTCCTCTTCTAGAGATGTGGGGACTTTTCACTAAGTTGAGTCTTTTTGTTCTCTAGCATGTAAACTACTGACTAGGCAACATGTAAGGCTGCTACCTTCTAAGATCCACTCATTATCCCAAAGAGGGAGAACCGTCTTACAAAAGAGTATTCCAGATGTCAGGAATGTTCTCAGGGAGGTGGCAAATAGGAAAAGGTTCATGAAAGGGACAGGGTGATAAACAAGAGCTCAGGCTGGGTCACTTGCTAGCTGTGTGCCTTACTTTTCTCATCTGTAAGCTGGAATATAACAATCATTTCTCCCTTAGAGAGATGTTATAAGGAGATGGGATATATAGAGTAAATATATATGTTTAATAGATAATACATACGCAGGGTTGCAGACACAGTAATCTTTATAATACCTACTTCACCCCACGAACCTAAGGCAGATCCCAGAGGAACCCCTAAATAGCAGAAACCTTGAATGTCTAGGAATGGAGAACATGTAAGAAGAAGAGATCAGGCTTTGTAAGAGAAACCTAGGTTTGAAGAACAGCTCTGCTACCTTTTAATGAAGCACCTGTCAAAGTTACTTAACCTCTCAGAACCTCAGCTTCTCCATCTACAAAACAGGAGAAACAGCTACGTTTACATTTGTTTTTAAGGTTAAATGAGTTTCCGTTCTCCATAGTCATTCTAAGATTGAACCTCTTTCTTCTAGTGATTCTTATCGTTTTCCTGAACTTCACAATTCTTTCCTTAACAAATTAGATTCCAGACTTTTTGTTCTGAACCAAACTTAGAAGAAACGAATGGCACTGTTTCAGAGACATGGTAGCAGGACCAGTTAATAATTTCAAATTATTAATAATTTAATACAGTAGTCAAATGTTAAAATATGTACCAATTAATATGCACCAAGCCTAATAGAGAACAAATACGCACCAAACTGTAGATAAATCCTTAATCTAGAACAAACTTACCAGTCAGACCAGGTTTATTTTTTAAAAAAATAAGATATCTTCTACCTGTGGAAATAAGTAAGTGTACTAATCCACAGGCTTAACAGTTGGTCATTTTTTTAAAAGTACAAGAATTTCGATTTTTTCTGTATAAAAAAATCATTTCTACTTAGTTCTTATTTGATAGAGTATAAGAGGGTAGGGCCGAGAAGGAAAAACAAAGGGGAAAAAAGCAGTCTTAAAGACGTCTACAAACTCCTGGATATTTGGATCTGAAAGAAAAAGAACCTTGTAATGTACCGTCTCACGTTTAGTCCTGTTCTTGTAATGCTGTGATGTGGCACTTAATGCTCTGGGGGACCTAGAGCAAGTGTTACAAATGCAACCAAAAGTCTCATGAAAATGAGCCTCTTAACAGTGTGTGAGCTGGTCTGCGATGGCCTCAGGAAATCCCCCCAGCTATTCACGTCCTTTTCATCCACTACATTCCCTGACTCAAAGGGAAACCTCGCTTCACCTCCTTGACCAGAATTGAGCAGACATTGATTTGGTTACCTACTGCTTTATTTATTCATTTATTAGTCTTTTTCATTTGTTTTCCACTAGAACAGAAGAATGTATCTTTTCTTTGCATTAATTTAAGTCTAAGGATGTGCAAATGTATGTTTGTGACAGAGTGCATTTTTGTTTATGTAATTTTATGGGTAGCTTGCTTTCATTTAAAATATCTTCCATCAAAACTATAGTAGAGAGAGCCCCACTGTCACCATCGTTGTGCAGAATGACTGCACTTGACATATTAGCTGAATTCCTAAAATTATTGCATGTAAAGTGAGCCTTTTAAAAGAGAATCATGTTTTTCTATTCACTTCTATAATTAGCCAGGTTAAGTGTCACATGGGAAAAATAAGTAGCCCAATGCATAATTTTTAAAAAATTAAGAATTGCAACTTTCACCTCAGTGATAATGATGCATTCGTCTATGGACACTTTATGTGCATTAATTGCCTCCAAGAAAAGCCCATAAGAAGTGAATCCAATTGAACAGCAGGTAGTTTGGAAAGCAAATGCTATTTGTAAACCACTGTATTAGAGGCAGTGAAAAATTCAGAGAAGTATAAGTTAGTACTTATCCTCAGAGAGCATGTAGTCTAGTTAAGGAAGCACAGCAGAAAAGGAGAAATTATATATAATTAAAGATTTAAGTAATAGTTGAAGACATTTTGACATACTTTACATAATCACATCAATGATTTATATTAAAATCTACTACATAGTTTATTTCCCTTCCATTTTACATGACTCATTGACTAGGAGCCATGTAGTATTTATTGTCATGAGACAGAGAAAAATAGGCAGCCCTCAACAGGGTCTTGCTACATGATCATCGTCCCTCTTCAGCCTCCAGTCAGCCAGGATTTCAGGCATGCCACCGCACCGGCTTATTCAAGTTGATGCAGGAGCAGAGCTCAAGCTTCCCAAGTGATTCCAGCATCGCCCAGCAGTACCCAACCTTTTGCACTACAGCAATAGGGCTCCACATTTTAGTATAGCTACCTAAGTAGCAACACTGTATGAGCTTTTCATTCAAACGCAACTCAGAGATTTGTTTAAACAAAATGTGGGCAATTCAAGCAATAATGATTTGCTATGTGGCAGACTACAGGTTTCTGATCTTTAAAATGCACGGTGGCACACATCTGTAGTCTTAGCTACTCAGGAGGCTTAGGCAGGAGAGAATCTCAAGCTCATAACTATCATGGATGGCATAACGAGATCTGTCTGAAAGAGCTGGACCTGGTGCCATGCAACTGTAGTGCCAGCCACTTGGGAAGCTGAGACAGGAGGGGTGTGACATGGTGAGACCCTATCTTAAAAGAATAAAACAGGGCCAGCCGATGGCATGGTGGTTAAGGCGCTGAACTCACACATGGTCAACTGCATTTGTGTCCCAGACCTGGCAACTTCCTTTCTCACCTTTCTCTCTCATATCTCTCTCTCTCTCTCTCTCTCTCTCTCTCTCTCTCTCTCTCTCTCTCTCTTTCTCTCTCTCTTGGGCATATGTCCCCTATAACAAGTTAAAATAATAATAATAATTAATTTTAAAAATTAAATAAATTATTATTTTAAAAAAGAAGAAAAGACAAAAGAAAGAAATTCAGCACTTGGTTCTGGGTATTAGTAATGTCAGTGAGTCCTCCATTTGATATCCAATCTATTAAACATCTATAGATTCTCGGCCCTCATTTTGATTTGGAGAATTGGAAAGCTGAAGTTTCTTGGACATTTTTACTATTATGACCTCAGAGCCTCAGTTGATATAAAATATCAAGATAGATATCCCCAACACCTGGGTCCCAGGACACTTGAATCTGAATTGATGTTTCTTCCATAATAATAATACTGAGTTTGTATATTTATACTCATGATATTATTAAGCCTTATGTTAACATTTTCCATGACAGCAATTATTATTGTTACTAATACTATCTTATAGATGAGGATACGAACACTAAGAATATGATCTAAGGTCACATGGCTGACATGTGACAGGGCCACAGTTATATCCAAGTGAGCAACTGATCTCACTCATAGTCCAAAACATTTTTTCACTAGCCTTGCTGAGCATCACAAATTGCCCTATGACAGTGGTTCTCAGCTGGGCTTTAGAATCATCTAAAGGGCTCATTAAAATAAAGGCACACTCAGACATCCATCTATGAGTATCTGATTCAGTAGGTCTGGAGTAAGGTCCAAGAAAATATATTTCTAACAAGCTTCTAGGCAGTGCTTATGCTGTTGATCATAGGACCGTTCTTTCAGGGATGTATGCAGTAACTGAATGGAGGTGACTTATTAAGGCAAGGTAGTCTCATAAGAAGGAAGTTTGTTTTGCAGATACTGCCTCGTACTGATTCTTTTCTTCAGATCTCCATCGAGAAAGAGTAGAACAAATAGGAGTGGGGAATCATCAGTAGAGTAGCTCAGTGTTTTTGATGAGTTCAGATCGTCTGCCATTCATGAATTAGGCACAAAACCCTTCAGTTTGCTTCTAACTAGAACTACTGTTATAGATTAATTTTGGACTACCAATCCACCAGTAAAGAGATGCTATAAAACTAGGCATGGGGAAATGTGATTAGATAGAGCTATAGACAACTGATCCATTAGCCAATCATCTCTAGGTAAATTGCTTCGTATCAATCTAGAAAGTTCTTAATGGCAAGAAAGACCCATCCTAGACTGATCCTAGTCGATATTTTTCTGAAGACTGATAAGGATTTTTGTATCACAAGCTCATTTCAACCAATAAGGTGACATATCTGCTAAAAATACAATTTTAGAAAGAACCAAGAAATATTTCAGCTGTGTTGAAAGATAACGTCCAGATCAAGGCAGCTAATGATGCCTGTATTAATTTCCCATGGCTGTTATAACAAATTACCACAAGCTTGGTGATTTAAAACAATGAAAATTTATCCTCTTACAGTTCTGAAGGCCAGAGTCTGAATTCATTTTACTGTACTAAAGTCAAGGTATTGGGAAAACTGGTTCCTTTTGGCAGTTACAGAAGAGAGCCTGTTTCCTTGCCTCTTCTGTCTTCCGGACTCTGTATTCCTTAGCTCACAACTCCTTTGAATAACTCTAACCTCATGTTTCTGTCATCACAGCTACTACTGACTCTGATCCTCCTACCCTCCTGCCTCCCTCTATACCCTTTACGATGATATAGCGTCTACCTAGAAAATCCAGGATAATCTCATCTTTTTAAATTTACATTTATTCATCTTGTTCTTCAGAGAGACAGAGAGGGTATGCTAGAGACAGGAATTCCCAATAAGTTCCTCCTTTCACAACCCAGCCCTGGCCTTAGCTATTCCATATCACAAGTATATACACATGCCCAGTGTTTAACAGGGAGACCTCAGGATTCGAACCCCAAACTTTCTTATATGGATCCAGGTGCATTACTGCCACATCACCATCTGGCCCCAATATCTCCATCTTAATAGCC
Organism: Tupaia tana; assembly: GCA_026018925.1. Taxonomy (NCBI): domain Eukaryota; kingdom Metazoa; phylum Chordata; class Mammalia; order Scandentia; family Tupaiidae; genus Tupaia; species Tupaia tana. The sequence continues at coordinate 17,071,443 of JAKSZU010000020.1, read as the reverse complement.
TTAATTCAATCATATCTAGAAGAGTTCTTTGCCAATGAGGTAACAGCCATAAATTAAGACATGGATACCTTTGGGCTGGCGGGAGTCAAGATTCAGCCTACGAAGTTCCTTTGTGGAGCGTTTATCGGACTACATTACAAATATTGTACTCCTTTCTCAGCACCAGGGTTTACCAAGTCCTTTAATAAAATATTTGCAAAGTGTGTGTGTGGTGAGGGGGGATAACTAGGACTATGAAAGACCCAAAGTTTAAAAGCCATTTTGCAAAGTATGGGTATAGAAAGCAAGAGACCGGGTACGAACAAACTGGATTCCAGAGCTAATTTTGCTTCTACCAAGTTACTCGACGTTGAGCTTTTCAGCTAAAATACCACTGTCACTCAAATGTCTCTGTAAACTGAGAGAACTGGAGAATCTCTTAATTACCTCCTGCTTCTATAAATCTAAATGACTGGTCTTAGTATTTAAAAATCAAGAACTGGGACCAGCAGTTAGCGTAATGGCTGTGTCGCTGGACTCCCATGTAGTCGACCGTGGTTCAAGTCCTAGACCTGGTGACTTAGAACTCACGCCGGGCGTGTGCGTGTGCGTGCCCAAGATCCCGAAGGGAGAATGGAGGAGAAGGGATTGTGGCGTGATCATCTCCCCTGGCGGGCGATTTCTCGCTTTCTGTCTTTCTCTGTCTTTCAGTCAAGCACACACGCCCTATAGGAAAAACCTCTCCAAAAAAAAAAAAAAAAAACCCAAGAGCTTACTTACCATCTCTACTATTCAGGATAAATCTTTTACTTTAAGTTAAAAATTATTTAAATTTTGAATTTAGAAAGTATTTTTCAAGGAATTCTTTTTGCAAAAATAGTGGTGAGCATAGGGACTGGCAGTTGGCATAATGGCTATGTCACTGGATTCCCATGTAGATGACCACGGTTTGAGTCACGGATCCAGTGGCTCAAACTCACACCGGGCACGTGTGTGTGCGTGCCCAAGATCCCAAGAGGAGAATGGAGGAGAAGGGATTGCGGCGTGGCCATGCCCCCTGGGGGATGATTTCTTGCTTTCTGTCTCTCTCTGTCTTTCTGGTGAGCACACACCTCCTATAGCAAAAACTAAAAACCTCTCCAAAATAATAATAATAAAAACAGTGGTGAGACTATGAAAATAATCATTATAGGACCAGCAGGAGGCATAGAGATTAAAGCACTGGCTACCACATAGCCAGCTGCATGGTTCAAGTCCCAGACCTAGCAACTTGAAAATCATGCCAGGCACATGTGCATGCATGCCCAGAATTCCAGGAGAAGTGTGTGTGTGTGTGTTGGGGGGGGGTGGTTTCTCACTTTTTCTGTCTCTCTCTCTCCTTTGCCCTCTGTCATTCTCTGGTGAGCATGTGCACCCTATAGCTAAAATTAAAAAAAAAAAAAAAAAAAAAAAGAATCAATACAATTGTTTTTCAGGGTGATTCTTAAATATCCTACCCAATAGTATTACTTTAATTAAACATTCAATCACTAGTCTTGGGATAATAAGTATACCCCTTTACTTATTGGAAACTTGAAACACAGACAGAAAATACTGTGTTTGTATTTGAAGAATTAAGAGGCTTCATATTTGCTGTCTCCAGTTTTTCCACTACAGGTGATACCAGACAATAATACATTAAACACACCAAGCAGAGTGAAAAGACCTTGCCCTGAAGAGCTGAGTCTTAAGACAAAAATAGGGACAGAGACTGTTGTCATTGTTACAGGAGGCAAAGAGATGGGAAAGGGCTTTTTATTTATTTATTTTGGCTTGTTCTCCGATAAAGCCATGGAGTTGACCACTGATTCTCAAAAGGAAACAGGGCAAGTTTGATACAGATCTCTCTACAGCATTAGGGTCAGTCCACGAACAGCAGCTTTAAATGATGATTTACACAGGACCACAAAGAATGAGTTGGAGGAAGTTTATGGGAAGGAAGGTTTTGAGAGCTGAACCAGAAAAGGTGCTTGAAAGTAAATCAAATTATGGCATACATTGAATTATGGCATTTATTATTATGTGCAGAGTATGCATGGAATTTTGAACTAAAAGCTGAGGAAGCAAAGGTCTAGAAACTCTCATGCATAGTAAATAAGTTAATCCTTTATTCTCTTATTTTCCATACTTTATTTGTGGACTTGTTTATAAAATGTATACTTTAAAAGACTAATAACCCTTGGGACCAGCAGTTAGCGTAATGGCTATGTCACTGGACTCCCACGTAGTCGACCACAGTTCGCATCCCGGACCCAGTGGCTTAAAACTCACGCCGGACGCATGTGCGTGCATGCCCAAGATCCCGAGAGGAGAATGGAGGAGAAGGGATTGTGGCGCGGCCCTCCCCCCTGGGGAGTGATTTCTCGCTTTCTGTCTCTGTCTCTGTCTGTCTGGTGAGCGCATGCGCCCTATAGCAAAAACCTCTCAAAAAAAAAAAAAAAAAAAAAAAAAAAAAAGACTAATAACCCATGCTTTGCCATGTATACATCTTATTGTTTTGATCTGATGATTCCTATGTACACTTCTGGAAGTTTCTTTAGTATCAGACAGTTACTTCATAGGCCGAGACTTCTTTGAGAAAAGGGAAGGGGCTGTGTATGTTTATGACTATAAACTTTACTAAGCTTATTAAGTTGGGATCTTTTTTTCCCTTTCTCCTATAATTTGAAGACTATTCTAGTAATATGTTTAGAGATGAAAAAACCTGCCACATGTGTCAGGGTCTAATAACTGGATTAATAACTGTTCTAAAACCAATGAATAAGTTCAATATGCCATACCACTCAGGATCTAGTCTCATTTTCTATTCTAAAAGAGCATAGTTTTCCTTACTGTTTTTTAATGCTAGAAACTACATAATATGAGAAAATCAGCTTATCATGAGCAGGTCATCAGCTCTTGAAATGTCTGCCCATGAGAAAAAAAAAATATATATGATTGGAAACCTGTCACCAAGGAAATGGCTTAAAAATCTGTTTATTTCAGTGCCAAACAAAATCTCAGCTTCAACTAGTTATCTTTATTTTGCAATTACTTTCTTTTGCCCTTTCATTCATTTATTACATGGCTACTATACACTAATCATTTAGGGGGCAAAAAAAAATAAGCACACCCTGCATGACTATACAAACCTTAAATATAACTATATGTTTGTGTGTGTGTTCATATGCTTTTTTAAAGAGCACATTTGTGACAGGAAGTGAAGAATAGCATAGTCGGGGGAAAATTAAAGAGACACGATGTAATTATCCGAACTGGAATTAAGCCAATTAATAACCCGTGTGCTAACACTACCCTCAAAGTGCTGAAAATGCCGTCAGATATTTAAATGCCCTGGGTAGTTATGGTCAGCAATCTTCACCTCATCCATTTTCACCACCATGCAGGGACGTGGCTCACCCTGGTTTCTGATGAAGGGCTGCCCCTGACCTGAGCCACAGAAGTACAGATTATATAATCCGAGCATAAGGTTTTCTCAGTGATCGTGCACAGAATTTATGACTTACTTCTAATGAAATTAAAATGAAGGTGTTATTCATTCTCTCATTATTCAGCGCATACTCACCGAATGCCTACTGTGTGCTCTTGTAGCGCTATAGCTGAACATGCAGGTTTAGAGTCGGATTACCTGGATTTAATCCTCAGGGCCACACTTACTAGCTGGGTGATCTTGAGCAAGTTATGGAACCATTTTAAACCTCAGTCTCTTTTTCTAGGAAATGGGGATGTGGGAAGTACATAATTCATAGTATTTTGATAGCAATGTATGGCTTTTTAAAAAAATGTGAAGCACTTAGAGTGCTTAGCACCAATTAAGTGCTCAGTAATACACTGACCAGCATTATTAAGAGCCAGGAAATACACGAAAGTCTGGGAACATAGAGAAGTCAAGACAGATGTCCTAAACATCCCTTTAATCTAAATTCTAGAAATTTCGGATTCTAAACTTCTTCATTTCTATTACCAACCCTTTCTAGGAGAGGTCTGTGTATCACAGCCTCGCTTTACTATCCATGTTTATGTCTAGAACTTGCATGCGTTGAATATAACACAGTAAACGCATCCATAATGTATACTTTGTGTTATGCCTTCCTGAATAATAATGACCACTGGATGACTAGCCATGTACTTTATATATGCTTGGTCATATTACTGCAAAACAACCTTATGGAACGAGTACTGTCACCTTTGACAGATAGAGAAACTGAGGTTCTGACATGGCTGTGATTTCTGCAATGTTACAAAGAAGCACTTGCTCCAGAGCACAAGCCCTTGTGCACTGAAGCCACCATAACACATTTATTATGCACTTCACTGCTCTGCTCTGGGCTCTTGCCTATCAGGTACTTTGTTGGGGACTTGCAGGAGGATCAGCCAAAGTCAAAAATCACTGATCCACACCAGTCTCCCCTGCCCCCCACCCATGGATTGACTGTGAACCATGTGTTTTCAGCATGTCGCAGCAGCCATTGCTAAAGAGTTTAGTGTGCAACTAAATTACTCTGGCTATGACTTCTCTCACATTACTTGCCTTTGGGCGGGTTCCCAGGTGCCTGACACTTCTTTCAGTTTTCTTCTTTTACCCTAAGTAGCAACATCATTGCTGAAGCATGACTGAGAGAGCATTTTTGCTTTTCTATATACCATGATTCTTGTTTAAAAACGAGAGACTTAATCTCTTCAGCAACATCCGATGGTACTGTTCTCTTCATGAGCACCTCTTTCTTTCCTGAAAAAGAGAAAAAATGCACCCTCAGTTATTTGCTGTCAAAAGGGAATCTTTGCTGAAAATGACCATGCGTGTCCCCAAAAAGATAACATTAAATTTGTAGGCAGATAATACAGTTTCCCCTTTTTATTTTGGCAGATATTTTTCCATTAAAACATCAAAAAGTTGTCCATAGCTTATCGTCCAGGTGGAAAAATCTCATCAGTGATTTTAAATTACACTGTAAGCTAAAAGACTCAATCTTTTCACCCACAGTGTGCCTATATTTTACAAATGAGTTGTATAAGAAAACTGTATCTTCTTACATGGTGATATACAGGAGGTGATATTCTTAGAACACCCTGTAAACTCTGAGTAAGATCTTTGGAGATCAATCTACTAGTCTTCGCTTAGAAATGTGGCACAAACTATACCTTGCTAGACGGGGACTCAACCGTGTCATATTTTCCTGCTTTCTCTGAGAACATGTAAAGGACTTGAATGTTTTATCCTTAGCAGGAAAATGGAAAAAAAAATAATTTCTACTTGGCTATGTAGATATTTGAAAAAGAAATTGACATTTGTACACTAACCATATAGACGGAAGAATCTTGTGATTCTAGAAGCGACAGTGATTTCTGTACCTGTTGGGCCAGAACCTGTAAAGAACACTAGAGGAGAGCTGTGTGATGGGAAAACCACTGGCTTGGTGGACCGCTGCAGCCTGGATTCCAGTGTGAGCTTGGCTCTGGCCTGGTGATTTATGACTCTGAGTCTCCAGGCCTCAGTTTCCACATCTGTTAAATTGGGGGACTGGAGAGATTGATCTCTGGGGCTTTTTCCAGTTCTGTATTCATTGGGTCTGCACACCGCCTTCAGTGTCTGCCACGGTCTGCCTTGCCAGCTCTGTTTGTCACAAAGATTAATCCATTTTAACTGTACCTTGGAGTGCACCCGCGAGAGGAGGATGGATGGATTGTTTTGCACCTATTATTGCATCAGAACTTTTGCCTTTTCAGACGAGATCGTGCCGTGCCTAAAATCCGCCTGCCTGTCTGCCCACTGACTTTGTCTGTGCTCATCTCTTGCCACGGTGCCTCTCCTTCCAGCATCCATCTCCCTCCAAGATCTAGATTCGGCACCCGACTGTACCTGTCTTGTTCTCTGCAGCATCTGTCTGCTGCACTCCTAGACCATCGCTAATAAACTTTCACACATTCCACGCAAACCCCTAATATGTTGGCACCTGTACGTAAATATCTACGGTTTGTAAAACTAGGGGAGAAAACTCCATTTTTTAAAAAAAGACCTCTATCTAGTGCCATTCGTATTCGCACTTTTTGTTTAGTTGTAAGTTTTAATAGTTCCCCCTTTGAGGATTTGTCAGTACGAGCAGTATTGCTTATCAGAACACACCAACAGTCTTTTTGTAATATTCGCTTTTCCCCTTTGGTTCAGCCGAGCCTGCTGACAGATCATTCAAATTCAATTGTTTTATGTCTAAGCCGAACAGCTAATTAAAGTAGGGATGATTAACCTGACTGGCAGTGTCGCTCTCCCTCTCGCGCTCTCTCTCCCTCTCCCTTTCTCTCTCTCCCTCCCTCCTGTTCCAATCAGTCTTTTTCTCACACACTCTCTCTCTCTCCTTCCGTCTCTCTCTCCCTCACGCTCCCTCTCTCTCCCTCTCTCTCGCTCTGTCTCCCTCTCTTTCTCCCTCTCTCCCCCCTCTCTCTTCCTCTCTCTCAGTCTCTCTCTCCCTCCCTCGGTTGGTGTCTCTCTCTCTCTCTCTGTCTCTTGCTCTACTGTTTTTTTTCCCTCTCTCTCTCTCCTAAACGTGGTCTGCTTGCTGATGGCAGAATGGCACTCGGAGATTTGTGCATTGTGTCTGGTTTCCTACGGGCAGGCTGACCCAGTGCCTCCAGGGACTTATCAATAGACCACTCAGAAGAGACACAGACAGGAGAGAGGAGGAGGGGTGGGGGGAGAGAGAGAGAATCAATATCAAGAATAGAAGGAGCTCCGAAGCCATTTTTTTTTTAAAGAAGTATCGGGACTTGGGAGAGGGTGACAAAGAAGGTTTTTCAAAGAGGCAGTGGAGGAGGTTCTAATAAATTTGGAAGGAAACAGTTCCCTGTCTTGGGAAAAGGAGAACTCCTGACTGATTAGCATTCACACCAGGTATGAGATGTTCGCTACCCCTTATCACTGTGTCGCAACGGAGAGATGGAAAAGCCTTTTTTTTTTTTTTTTAAGGAGACTGAGGGAGCATGGATTTGGCTGTGTTTGTGGTTGGGGGGTAAGAGGGGCGGCATGAGAAGCTGCGGGCATTTGTGTATGAGAGCAGAAAGAATGGAAGCAGTGCAACGGGGGGTGGGAAAGAGTCCGGGGTATGTTACTGTCTTCCCTGTCTTTGTGCACCCCTGGGGGGTTACCCAAGTTCATTTCTAGCAGGTGGATTTAGACGGGAGTTACTTAACGCTTGACCGCCAGTTTTGAAAAAAAAAAAAAAAAAAGAAAAAGAAAAAAAAAAACGCTGCTTCCTATGTCTATTAAAGGAAGCTCCAATTTCTCTCTCTCTCGCTCTCTCGCTCTCGCTCTCTCTCTTCCTCTCTCCCTCTCTTTTCTCTCTCTCTCCCTCTCTCTCTACCCCCCCATCCCTCTTCCCCTCTCTCTCTCCCTCTCCCTCTCTCTTCTTTTTTTCCTCTTCTAACCAGACAGCGGGAGGGTTCCTGGCGCCCAGCCAGCCCAAAAGCCTCTAAGTGTTTTGCACTTGTTTCAGGGAGTAGCTGCCCGGGGATTTTTCAGCATTTTCACTAGAGAACAAAGAGTTCTTTACAAAGGGAAGGGGGGGGGGGGAGTGAGCTTAATGTCTGATATATGTTTTTCTATTTTTATTAGTTTTTCGCCTAAAAAGAAAGAGACAGGAACAGAACATTCACTCTATAAAGACACAAAGACATTCAAAAGAAATCCTGTTATCTTTTCTCCCCATCACCCCAATATATATACATGGAAAAAATTAAAAGGAAAAAGACTAATTAAGTTGGATAGGTTGCTCTTTTCTCCTCTTCTAATCTTTCTAAATCCAACTGTTCTTATGCTCACTCTATGCTATTTTTTTTCGACTTTCAATAAAAGTTGTTCAGGGTGCATCTTCTCTTATCTCTTTACCCTCCTGGGTTTCCAAAATCTTGGGGGAGGAAGGAACAAGAGTCCATCAAATAATCAATTTAGTGGCGAGGACATCTACTTTTGCCACTTGGGCAAAAAGTTCATTATGAAATGTGGGTTCCCCAAATACCAGTGGGGTACATCAGTTCATTCGATCTCACAAGTTTTTGCATCTGTCTGTTTAAAGGTACCACTTGTGTCACTTGTCAGTTATTAAAAAAAGGTAGTAGTAAGAGAGCAGAAATTTGTATTTTATTTTTGTTTCTAATTACATAAGGGACAAAAACCCCCAGAGAAATTACTTTCCCCATCTAGGGTATATTAGTTCAAGCAAAATATAGTCTGGACGGAGATTTTTCAGTGATTCTGATAGCCACGTAGCTTTGTGTTTTCCGTTTGATTTTTTTGCCTATGCATGTATATTTTTACCATGAATTTGTGTGTGTAGCAAACGTTCCAGAATGCTTATCATTTTCAATTAATGCTCCAACAAAAGAAAAAACTCGAGATGTGAACTGTGTGTGCAAAATGTAGTCAACAGATTTTTATCATTTATATATACTGTAAATTCATATTTTTATACTAATATTCTTGAATTATAAACCCAGGAAAATGTTGGTGTTTTTTTTTTTTTTTTAAAGTTCTCTTCTTAATGCATTTATGTGTTGATTGTCATTTGGAAATCTTTTTAAGGTACATAACAGACATAAAACTCAACACAGGGGAAAATTCACAAGCACCACAAAATTTCTCCAATATGTATTATGTGCAGCACCTAACTACAGAGAACTGTTTTTGCTAAGTAGAAAACAACTACAACAGTTGCTTCAAGAAGCAGAAACTCTTTTTCTTTCTTTTTCCCCCCATTCATTGAAAATATAATCTATTCACATCCCTGGGGAGAAAAACTGTAGGGAAAAATGCAGATAAACACACTTCTCTATATTTATAGAATGAATTTATATAACTGTGTCTTGTCTTAAGGTGTAATACACATCAGGGAAGAATGGGATGCCTCCTCAGTAAACTCTCCTGGCGGGGAGGTGTGAGTGCCTTCTGTCTGAAGTCATTGGATAACAAGGAGTCTTTTCGGGAAACCTTACTTTGTATATGTTGCCTCAGTAATGACCCTGAGAGAAAAAAACGAGTACTAGGTGGCCAGTGTTAGCACTCGAACTCGCTGAAAGATAGTAGAACTAAGGGAACTTTGGCAAATTCAAAATCTTCTGGGGTGGCTCACTTCTCACAATGTCTTATTTTCTCCAGGAAAATTCTTAAATTGCCTTCAGACTTTTCTGTATCCTTGTAGAATCTTTAAAGCTTTTACTAGTGCTTAAGGAGAAAAAAAAAAAAAACCTTTCAAAAGAAAGTTGTCAAAATAAACTCAGCTTTTAAAAAGTTTTATATTGGAGGCAAAAAGCCTTTTTTTTTAACTTATTTTATTTTTTATTTTTCCCCTTGAACTCTGTTGTTGCTGTGGGCTGCGGTGCCTGAATTTTGGGTGTGTGTGAGTGTGTTTGTTTTGCCTATTTTTGATGTGACCAAGGGGGTCTTTGAAGGGACAGAGGGACTAGGTTAAGAGGCTGTTACTGAAAGCTGCACTGGCTCCTCTTGAGCCCAACTCAGGCAGCTCCTATCAGCTAGTCCTGCCGCCAAGAGTACAGTGAAAGGTGATAGCTGTCATTCTGGGATTCTTCGTGGAGCTGACCTGAGAGTAACACATTCACAGTCGAGGAGAAAAGGGAAAAAAAATAGAGGAGGAGGAAAGAAAAGCTCTTTGAGCTGGAATACACTGGCCCTTTCTTCCTGTAGGCAATCCGCTCCAGTTCTTGGCGACGTGTCCTGCACTATCAGATATCATATGACTTTTTATTTAGATTCCTTTTCGGAGAATGGCCTGTTAGGACTCTGTTTGTTTTCTTTTATTTAATTTCCTTCTCCCTTCACCCGCTAGTTTTGTGTATCTATGTGTGTCAGAGGGTGTGTGTGCACACATGCATATGTGTGTACAATTTTTATCTTTGTTTTTGTTCTGTTGATCTGATGCTTTATTTAAGGACAAAGCTTTAATTATTTCAGTATACTGGTTTAATCATTTGCCAAAAAGAAACCTCACTCTAGGCTTTTTGGGGGGTCCATTTTTAAGCACATCCATGAATGCTTGTAGCTGGAGATGCTGAACGGTTGTTGGCGGCCCTTGGCCCACTCCCTCACCTTACTTTAACCCTCCCCCTCCTGAGCATGCCACACTCTAAGTTAGGAAACACCTGTGCTGAGTTGAGAGGGAAATAAAAGTAGAAGCAACTTCTTCAAATCTGCACTCCCAGTTTCACTTTAATAAACTTTTTTTTTATCATTTATTTATTTATTTATTTTTGGCACCCTCTGTCGAGCTTGAAAGCATCAGAGATAGTGAACGGTTTATCTGTGGAGCTTTTGTGAGGCCAGTTGAGCACCCAGGAAAGTAGAGCAGGAGCTGAAATTCATTCAGAGACTTAAGAATTAAATAAGAGATTTAAATAAGATCTGTGAGATCTGTGGGGCGTTCAAGGTTTGGTGATAGATGGTTAAAAAGGAATACTTAGGGATACTCAGGAGGAGAGAGCGAGATATTCCCAAGCAGGAATGACACAGGCATTTCTGCTGCAATTAATACTTTAAACACCTTCTTTAATCAAATTTTTATTTTGTGTATCTTGAAATTTAATGAATCAGTATGTGAAAGCTTTCGTCTCCATGCTTGCTATGAAAAACAGATGAATAATACTGACACTATCACTGGATTTCTCTTAAAATGTCAATCTATTTCTTTTTCCTTTTGAGGAGTTCAGATTTTAGTTTGCAAAAGAAAAACATAACTTCTCTAGGTATGCATATGCTTGTAAACGCATTATTCTTATTTATACGTAACATAATGTATCCTGTTTATATCAGGATATATTTTTGTATAGTAGCAAACAGGACTGCCTTGAAGATTCAAATGACCATATACTCTTTAAACCCATAGTTTTTACTTTCTTGTTCCTTTCTCTGAAATCATTGTTTTTCTCAAACTTCAAATTTGTAATACCTTATTGTCGTCAGAGGTGAATTTTGTCAACAGTTGGAGGAAAATTTATTCCACGCCCTTTAAGGGTACCCAAAAGGAAAGGGAGAATTATTTTTCGTTTAACAAAAAATTTTAGAAGCCTTTTTTCCCCTCAGCGGAAAACTCCAAAACAGCTTTGTCTCAGAACGTTAAACTTGGCATGGATAAGAAATGTGAGTTTTGCTTTGTTTGAGGAAATTTGTTTTTGAAACAACAATGTTATAAATATTTTTAAATTGCCTGCTGAGCATGCGCTGTATCTGACTTTATTCATAGTTTTAAACACACACCAAAGTGCAGTCTTCTGAATGGCCACAGGTAAGGCTGTTGATTTGTATGATCTTTCTCAGAGGCACCTTCAGTGAGTCTACTCAGTTTTCCAGAAGAGAAAAGGGCAAGAGCTGAGTTTAGACCTGGACACCTTTCTAAATATCATAGAGCAAAAGTAAAGTGCCCATTAAGGCTTGCACATTATACTTAGGGTAAGTACTGTTCAACTTTCCTTTCTCACAGGAGTTGCCTGCCTTAACTTTCCGGCTTAATACTAGCTGAGTAAATTTTTTTTTTTTTTTAATTTAACTCAATGAGGTATTTGACTGAAACAGAAAATTTGCAGATTTTTCAGGGCGTCTATTGTGCATAAATTTGGATACGAGAATTTGTCAGTGAAATGCTAGCAGCTCTGTGCTTACTGAGCAAAGATGTGCTAGTCTGAACATGCCTGCTCTCATCTGGAATCGAAAGCTCAATCTAGGTGGGCCTGTAATAATACCAGAAAAGGAACACACGTATCTTTTGTGCAACCTTTTTTTTTTTTTTTTTAAAGTCAGGCTTCCAAAAGGAATGACAAAGAAGTAGGTTCTCATCTTGCTAAATAAGTAGTCATATTTGCTTCTGGAGATTTATATTTCCAGTTGTTTTTGGTCGTTTTGTTTATTTTGTTGTCTTTGCTGTGGAAATATGTTCTTTTTTTATCAGTGGTTGTTAGCACTTTCCATTTTTCAGGATGCTTTATCTCCATTAACTCTGTTTGATGTTTCCTCATTTGGCTACCTTTTTCAAGTCTGTGATGACCCTCTCAGGCTTTGCAATTTTTAGCGATTCTTGACAGAATATACTTATTCATTAGCTATTTTGTTATAGTTATGGTGGAGATAATCTCATTTTTTTCTAGGCCTTTATAACTATCCAAACAAATCACCTTTTGAGGTAAAATTTCTCATAGTTCTTCTGACTCACAACTGAACTTGTCTTGAAAAGGCTTGAAGAAAATCCTGTTAGCCGTTTCTTGAGAACTAAATATTCTAATAAATGCAAATAATTTTTTTTTTACAAAATACATATTGAGAGGCAATGCTTTCTAATTTGTTTTTCTTTTTGTGCTTTAAAACAAAACCTGAAAATTAAATGTGTAAAAAAAGGAAGAAATAAAACAATAAACCTGTCAGGTTAATGCTGCTATTTTTAACACTCAATTTAAAATAATTCCAAGTTTTAAATTCTACCTAGCACGTCACCTTTCGCTGTCAGTCAGTAATACTTTGCACGGGTATGTATATATTTTCCTTTGTGTAGGTATACATGCACACGCACGCACACACACAAACACACATAGACACATATATGTACATATAGATGTGATGACCCTCCTAGGCTTTGCAATTCTTAAATATCCGATATTTATATACATATATTGTATATGCAGACATACACATCTATGTATACATACACACACACAGACACAAACTCACTTTACGTTTATATTAATTCCATTTTTACTTAAAAGAGAAAGTACTAGAGTTAATACAAAACTTTTCTTAATTTATTATATTTTATTATTTTTTTGTAATTTATAAATTCAATGAACTGTTGTTTCCATATGATGAATATAGGTATTTACTTATTCATGTCTATGTCCTAATAATTTATCTTAATTTATGAAGTATTTTCCTAAGACTTATACACGCCTGAAATTTATGCAGCTATATTAACATGCAAGTTTATTCAGATACAATTTGCTTTGTTTGGGATCTGTTAGTGTGTTAAGAAGCTTTTTATTTTCCCAATCTAGGAGTATGGCCATCTTTTCCTATGTATGATTTCCATTATGTCTTTAGTATTCTTAAGAAGAAACTCTTTAACCTGTTATCGCCTGGAAAGTTTTCGAACAAGTGGCTGAAGCCATCTTTACCTGCTACTTCTTGGAAATGTCTGTTTGCCCTCACTGTATGCCCCTTCAGTACCAGCAACCCTGGAGGAAAAAAAAAAAAAAAAAAAAAAAAACAATAAACATGATATGATGATTTTTCTAGTCATAGAACCAGGAAATACCAAAGAAAATTGTGGCATATGTCATAAAATGCCAAGAGCTTATCCAATAAGATCAGCTGTTTTTGTACTTTTTTTTCCTCCTGATTTTTGTTTGTGACTTTCTTGGCTTACTGAAGCATAGCCCCATAATCTTATGAAGCCACTGCAAATTTCCAATGCCGCAACAACCCTGTGCAGCCAAGGAGAGCCCAAAAGAGCTGATCCTGGGTGGCTGCAGACTTTTCCAGCGATGATGCAAGGCAGAAGGAGTAAGTAGGCTATTCTTCTCTCCTCTTTGCTTCTTACCTAGGCTGCTCGACCTGCCAGGTAGACAGGTTTTCATTCTGCAGCCTTCCCTTCAACTGTGTCAGGCTTTTCCTTCAGTAACCAATGACTTTCTGCTTCTTCCAAGGCACGGTTTATATAGCAACGCATCCTATTTTTATTTTATGTTGAAACATGGAAAGCCTTAGAAATTGGTAAGGACAAGGGAAAGGGGTATCTGGGAAGTATCTAGGAACTATCCAAAGTGGTATCAGGCTCAAGCTGTTTTGTGGCTGCTCAGGTTTAACTGTTCTGTCCTCTCCAGGGCCTCTACGTGGTGGAAAGTAGTGAATGGGATAACTGTAAGGTGCAAACTGTGATCTAACTGATTCAGCAGATGGAGCTCTTCCTCCTAAGTCTGTATTTAAATTAACGTCCCACTCTAGCTCGTGGGGCTCTCTGTTTCAAGGTGTATCAGAGCACACATGCAGAAGCAAGGCCTACAGAGCTAGAGGAGAGATTTCCTGGCACTTTTTGAGACACCAAGTGTCTGTCACAAAACATGAAACAGTGAGGAAAGCAGTTATGATGGGGTGGGAAACGAAGTTTGCCTATCTAAATGTCTCCCTCTATATGTTGATACTCTTAAGAATGAAGTAAAATCCTAGTAGCTATCATAAAGTGATCCTGTTTCTATATTTATTACTATAAATGTAGAAAAATATATAGCATATGCAGGATTTTGTCAGTATTCGTTGCAAATCTTCCAGGCTATCTGAACGGTGTAGATCTCCTTTCATTTGATTCTGTAAAGGAACCTTAATACTGTAATACAATTGTTTCATGCAATTCGTTTAGAGAACCTGGTTGAGATGTTACAAATTTGGTATTGTGGACAGCAAGGTGTAGGGAAAAGTAGCTATGTTACTAAGGTGTCTTTATGGAAGCTAAAATATTTTCAGCAAAAAACAGAAAATAGGTCTCCAGTATTTGTTTTAACGGAGAAACTACTTGCTTATTATTTGTAATTAATTGAAATGAATAGGTGCCACAAAATTCTTTTCAGTGTGATATTATTCTCAGTAGCAATAGAATAAGTTTGATCACTTTCATCCCTAGTGCAAGATGGAAAAATATATGTATACTGTATGTAATAAATCATCCTCCTTACTGGAATATCTTCTCACAGATTGGAGATATTATTAAATATCTCTTGTTACATCTTGATAAGATCATTTGGCCCAAGTAGAAATGCTCTTGGCTTTTATACCAAAAGAAATAGCATTTTTAAAGGACTTGGATTTCTTTTGTACACCACGTGGCAGAGTCCGATACAGTCCAGGAAAATAGGGAGGATGAGACAAAATTATTCCTAAGCAGCCGCCGTAGGCCAAACACTGAAACAGTGCCAACCTGGACCAATCAGGCCAGTTTCTCAGAAGATACATGCTTTTGTCAAACACTTACATGAAGAGAAAGAGGAAGTTCCTAAAACTGCATTCATATAAATGATCCTTCACTAATTTTAATAAAGTCCACAGTAATAAATACATACATTTTGTTCTTTTGTAAATTAGAAAATCAAGGTTTTCTTGGCCAGCTAAAGCTCTCTAAAGGTTGCACTCTGACATCTTTTGAGCAGAACTAGCCGTTCGAATTTAAGCAAGTGAAAAACTTCTCACAGAGAGCAAAGAGTAAAATTGATGGAAACTCAAAATCAATTCCAAACCCATTTCTGGCACGATGAGAATAACATTTGTGCTGTGTTTAAAGCAGTTTAAAACAAGAAAATGATAAAATGATCAATATACTTAAAGCCAAAAATAACCAGGAGAGAACAATCTGTAATCCATTCTCAGTCCTAAAACCCTACACTTTTGATTGAACATAAAAATAAACAAAGATTTCTTTTATAAGGTGGCATTGTAAGCCTTATAACATAAACAGCAATGATGAGATGCCAAGCTTTAAACTCTTTATTTAAACTATGATTTTAAAGTTTAGCCAAACAAAAATTCCTGGACTTAAACTATAATGGGTTTATTTATTCCTACATACCATGACCATAGAAGAGCATAAGTGAAGGAACATATAGATTGTCACAGTGAACTGCATTGCCATTTCACAATTGTTTTTATGGACGGCCCTTTGTTGTTCTTTTCAAGGTTTTAGCCACAGCAAAAGAATATTATAAGCAGCTTCAGAAAATTGGTATATTGGTCAGTGTGGAACAGATTTGATATTTCCTTAAAATACCTTGACTCTTAACTAATATATTCAACACATACACAAACATAAAACATACCTATTTTATACTTATTGTTTTAATAGGTTGCTTGAAAGACTAGGTTAATACTGATAAATTTTAAACCTGTAGATTCAAGGTCAGTGACATGCCACTATTCCAGGTTACAAAAATCTCCCTAGAATTAAGATTTGAGTCCAATGAACAACTTTCTATCAATTTTTCAGGGTCAGTTGACTGACTATATATTTATTGATCAAATAAAATAAAATTGTCCATTGAGATGGAGAAATCTTAGCTGAAGAAATTAAAATGACAACAAATTGCATAAGCACATTTAATTCCGTTGAACTAAGGTGCAATAGGAATGATGATAATTCTAACGAGCACTGTGACGAATGTAACTACAATGAAGCATGTGTGATTACATCAGTAAGAGTGAACTCAGTGGGCCAGGTCAGGAGGGAAAGACATAGAAGCCATGGCAGAGTGAGGGCTAATGATTGAAGTTACTGAAGATGTTTGAAGCTTGCATCTGGGTGCAAAATTAACAGACATGGAAAAGAAGAATTAATCCATTTTAAAAAGTACATAGAAAGGCAGTACTTTTTTCCTATCATACATAATCAATAGTAGAACTCACTGTTGCAAGGAATTATAACATCATATGCTTTGGTTGTCCAGCATGATAATAATTGTAGAGCTGTTAGCCACATCTGCTTAAAGATTCATATAAGTGTAATTGTTATAGCAACTTGTTATGCTGTTGTTTGAAATTGAAAAGCTCTGTTTTAAGTACCAACAAAGCAAATGTCAGCATCACTGAATCATAACCATTGCATCAAACAACTTGAAGAAACCATAGATAGCTCAATAGGGATGAGTGGGTTAACAAACTCTCCAGGAAAGGATACTGAATTATCTGGTGTAGGACCATGTAGAATTTGGGGGGGGGGGGGGGGTGAAAAAAAATACACACAAACATACACACACAAACACACACACACACACACACACACACGTACTACAATGGTTTTTTATTTGGGGAACAAAATTTAAAAGAGAAGCTTAAAAGAATAGAGAAAGGTAGGGAACCAGACAGCAGCAGGGTAGTAATGCATGCTATGTAAAGCTGACCCACATGGAAAGGTTCCATGTGTGCTCTCTGGAGAACCCTCTGAACACTCTGGGTCTGCACGTGCCTGTGATCTGGGGCTGGCTGAAGCGGGGGGTTGGTCATGGTGGGAAGACCCTGTTGGGGGTGCCTAGATCTCTCTCTGTCTCTCTATCTTTCTCTCTGCCCTTCTTATACAAGGAAAAAAATAATTAAAAAAAAATAGAGAAATGAAAGCTCCACAGATTTAACTAGACTAGCAGGACTGGATACATTGGATTCTGTGAACCAGGAATTCCAAAGAGGGAAGAGTGGCAAAATGTACAGAAAAACAATATTTTATATGGGAGGAGGAGGCTTCTAAATAGTTAAGAAAAGCTATTTGGGATTAAACCACTCACGTGCAAAGAAGAAGGCTTAAACACAGAGAAGTGACAAAACTTTCTCAGGATAAGAAAGGTGAAACAAGTATGGGAACCAGTCTAACTGTGGTGTACTTGTATCATAAGGCTGACCTCTAAAACATATTTAGAAAAATAAAAGACGGATGATATTCCAGGAGTAGCTAAAGAAGAAAACAAAGGAACCAAACACTTAGGGCTCCTATACCAATAACCTTAGAGGTTCTGTACCAGAGGCAAATACGTGTGGTCAGCATAAGACATTCTGGGAATGAAAGAAAATGCACCCAAATGCATGTTCTCCATAGAGATTCTCGGACTTACCCCTGTTTGCCTCGTGCCCAAAGCCTTGTATCTCATTTTTTCTTCTTCCCTCTTTTTTAAAAAGAAAAAACACATTTCAGAAATTGTCATCAGAAGGTCTTTTGGAAAGTTCTTTCTAGCAATGTGTCTGTGCTTAGCAAAATGTGAGTTCTGGTCAGAGGGTGCTGATTCAACAAGCTTACACATATTACAGACTGGACTACTTATTTCCTAAACATGCACCGAACATATTTTCCCATCCTTGTGAACTTTTCTTCTGGTGTTCCTAAATAGAAGCAAATTCTGCCTCCTTTTTTCCACAATGTTTTGTATTTTTTAAATGACTTTTGTTATAGTCTATCTTATAGATAAGCTATTTGTGTATGTATTTATAATGTAAGGAGCAGATCCATGTAATCGTGGGCAATATTCTTGATTTGGGTCTTACTTTCCATATCTGTAACCAGGAAAAAAGATAGTCACCTTTCATGGATATTGTAAGAATTTCATTAAATGGCATAGATAAAGTGTTTAGCACAATGACTTGCATATGATTATCATAATATCTTTGTTGTTGTTGTCATCGTTGTTTAATTATTATTAATATTTCCCTGCCTGTAGCTCCTTCCCATTGATACACTTCTTAAGGTCATAGATTGACCTCTTTGAGTTTAATACTTTCTCACGCAGTGAGCACGATGACTTTTACCTGATAGGAACTGAATAAAAATACATTCAATCTTTGTATACCGTTTTATACTGGATCCTCTAACATCCTTCCAGAGATCCTGAAATCCTGTCCTGCAGCTCTAGAAGAGCAGTGGCCATAGCCAGTGCCTGATAAATGTGCACCTTAAAAGCCATCAGTGTTGCTCACTGTCGACTGTCAGTGCCACATTATCTTTCAGACTCCCCACAGGCCCCCTCGCCACTCAGGATTGCTCTTTGCAGCATCTCCAGAAGTGTCAGCTTGTATTTCTGGCTCATGTGATTAATGAGCTTGTTATACCTCTGTCTGTAGCCTGAACTAGAAACTTTCACTTTGGAGAGCAGGTCAAGATATCGAATTTAATTTTGGTTGCATCTGTTATAAGCCAATTGTGTATTCATTACATTTATAGATTCCCTCTTCAGCCATATATTTTCATGGCTGTTGAGAGCACCTGAATCCATGTTGAATGTCCTTAGTTTTTACTTTGGAGACCTGAAAATGAGGCACTGAGACATTTTTGATAGCTAGTGGTTATCTTTGGCATTATCTTTTCTTTAGTATCTAATCTGGTCTAAATTTGAAGAAGGGGGCAGGTACACAATTTTTATCTAGCTTAAGTCATTCTGTATTAATAAGGTCTACGGTCAATGCAGTGCATCTGCACGTTTCTGTCCAGGCATACAGCTACATTCTATAAAACTAGAAAACTAATTTAAAAAAATGGAAATGATATAGTAACTTGAGGCATGTGAGAGTGGAGATCAGTATTAAATGCATGGGTTCAAATATAGATAGGCCATCACAGTAGGTGGCTCAGTGTATACGGATCTTGCTGGCCCTTCGAGGTTTCAGTGAACAGTGAGAAAATGAAAAAGAGGTAGCTCATGTGGGCATAGCAGAACAGAGTCTGATGGCAGGGTGTGCTGAAGTCAGGAAGAATGTTGCATTTTAATCAGCCAGAAGTTCCATTTATGTGAGGGTGAGCTGGTATTTGTGAGGGGAACAAGGTCACATTTTGTAGAACTGGTAATTCAATAAAGGGTTTTGACTTTGCCAGAGTAATGGTGTTGGCATCACTAGAAGAAAGTTTTGCAGATTTCTGTGTGTGCACTTGCTGTTACTGGTGTTCCTGGTGGGTGGCTGAATCATCCTGATGGCATTCAACAGGAACCAGCTGCTGAGAATATTAAAATGCAAGCATTTATTCCTCTAGAGAGACAGTAGCATCTGCAAAGTTTTCCTATCTTGATAGTACAGATAATCCCAGGGAGCATTCTCTAGTAGTTTTGACTCTATTCATTTATACATTTTCTTTTTATCATTATCATCTGTATCTCAAGTTCTAACTGGAGAGCAGTGCCCAAGTCCTGAGTCCACACCAGACTGTGGAGACAGTAAATACTTAGATGAGAACTCGGTGTGGCCTCTCAGGCTTTACCTCTAAATGTGATCTCAAGGGGGGAATCTGGTGTTACCCTCCTTTGGCCTGTCGTCATGGTTAAGAGCTGTCCTTCCTCGTAGTCTTCAGTGAACTCTACCTGAGTAAATATAGCACCTGCCTCCTCACCCGACAAAATGCAGTCTTCGGAGCTTTCTTTTTACCTGTAAAACCCATGAATTTATTGCTTTTCTTTCATGTTTTTCTATTTGTTTCATTTCGCTTTGTTTTGTTGTTGGTGGTGTTTTGTTTTGGTTTTGGTTTTGGTTTCTGAGTGAGCATCAACAGTTGGGGAAGAGGGAGATGCAGAAAGGCGATTTGGACTCAGTAATCTACTAGGTCTTTTCCATCTCTAATATTTATGAATAATGTATTGAACTGATGGAAAAAAATGTTGAATATGTTCATTATGAATTATATTCACTGGTGTGTTGCCTAGAATATAAAAGAGCAAAGCAGTTGCCACGTAACTAGTTCCTTACAATAAATGTTCTAGTACAACAGAGCTCTGTATCCTTTCCTAGTCCACTGCGTCTCGTCCCCAAACACACGCTCTACATGTCTGAGTGGCAGCTGCAGACAGGGAACCTGGTGGGCTGACAGCCAGCCAAGGTTCTGATGGGTACAGGAACATTGTGTAAGTGAGTCTGGGTCCTCAACAGAAGCAGATTTGTTGAAGATCTCCTTTATGAGGAATCACCGAAGCCAGTTTTGCATAATGGTATCATCCTGCTGTAGGGGTTACAGTTTCTATCATTAGAAAAGAAACTTAGAATTTTGCCCTTGGGCTAGCAGTTGGCATAATGGCTATGTCACTGGATTCCCATGTAGTCGACCTCGGTTCGAGTCTTGAACCCCATGGCTTAAACTCACGCCAGGCACGTGTGCGTGTATGCTCTAGATCCCAAGAGGAGAGTGGAGGAGAAGGGATTGCAGCATGACCATCCCCCTGGGGGGTGATTTCTCGCTTTCTGTCTCTCTGTCTCTCTGGCAAACGCATGCGCCCTATAGCAAAAACTTCTCAAAAAAAAAGAAAAAAGAATTTTGCCCTTAATTTTTTTTCAATTAGCATAGATAATTGATTTGTTTGCAGTGTTACATTCTGATATAAAGGAACAAGAGTGGGAGAAAATTCAGAACTCAATATTTTTTACGTTTAGCTTCAAAATCCATGATATGCTCTTTTCTATTGGTTTTCCTTCAAATTTTTTTTTTTTTTTAGAATTAAAATACAACTATATTTTCTAAGCATTTGCCTGTAATATTGGGAAACATTAACCAATGGCATGACAAGAAGCAAGGAATCTAGGATTTTTTTTTAGTCACGAATAATCAACAAAAGAGATAATAAGGACTTAATACCCAAAGAGTCTTTCCCTGGCCAATTAGCACTGGGGTCCATTATTTATCAACATGTCACCCTATGTGATCTGCAAAAGTGTGCAAAAATAAGACTGCCTATGGTCAGAGACTAAGAAGGTACAGGCATAACATACAGTAGAGAAGAGTTCAAGTTAGAGCAGTTGATCCCAGGATAGTGGGGTATCCATGAGTCGGTCCTGCCTCGAAAAGCCCTTGCTGCTTCTTATATCACTTCAGAGCCATTGGGCTAAGTCTTGTGAGAGGAGGGTCCAAGACATCACCTGTCTCAGTAACAGCTCTACAGTGATATATCCCAAACTAGGTGTCCCATCATTACACATTTTAATGGTGACTTTTCTGATGCTCTCTTTAATAGCTAAAACCCATAAAGAACAATTTACATTGAGAGCAGCCACAATTACCAGAGTTTATAGTAACCTCAGAGAAAAAGAAGAGAATGAGAGAAAGTAAGATGGAATGAGAGAAATAGTACAGTGTATTTTAGGAAAATTGCATTACTCTATGTGTATATTAAAACAATAATGGCTACCTATTTATTTAACACACTATTACATAGACAGGTTAAGTGAGGTGTTCCGTAAGGAAGGGCGGAGCCTGCCACATCTGCTCTTATGTTACTCTATGTGGCAGACTCCACCCTTCCTTATGGAACACCTCACTTAACCTGTCTATGTAATAGTGTATTTGTTAAATAAATAGAAAACCACCTATCCTCAGTAACTTCATGGCAGTTTTACTAAGGCTGATTGTGCCCATGTATATAAATGTATATATATTTATAGCTATCTATTTACAGCAGGGGAGAGTGATATAAAAGTAAATAAATTGGGGTATTATATATGCTTACGTTGTGAAGGTTTGTCACTTATTTTTTAATTTTAAGACATCCTCTGCTAATTACCAATTGATGAAACACTTGAAAATGATGACTGAGCCTGTATCACCGATGTGAAATGGTTTGAAATCTACACATGATTATGGAGACTCAAATATGTTTCCATCTAGTTATGGCCTTACTGGACTCACTCAAAGCAACACAAACCTATTAAGCAAATTAAAAGATTAGCTTTGCTAATAGATATCTTTTATTAAAAAATCCTAAGTTAAAGATATAGCCATTGATCTACTATCAAAATATAATTCTGCCTGTAGGAGTGAACTAGTTCTCTATATTAGACACTTTTTAGAAAATGGATCAAAGATGTATGGAAAAGACAAGGAGGCGCCTCAGCCCATAACACATCCTTGACATCTACCCAAGCTACTGCTCTGTCCCCACAAGAAGCAGGCTCAGTATATACAAAACCCCTCACATTATTAGTAAAGAGGCCAGATTCATTTGACATTGTACTGCTGTTATTCTTCTGACATTGGTTGTGGCTCTTTAACCTCTTCTTTCTCCACACAGACCCCAGTGGAATGATAATGACGTGAATATGGCAGGTGAACATAAATAAATGTGATTTTTGTGACATGTCTGTTACCTTCCAATCGCTACCCTTCACCCGGCCCATTCTAAGAATTCAGGAAAGAGAATCTTAGTTCCACAGAGGAAAATCATAGCTCCAACCTAGCATAATAAGAGGAGAATGAGAGTACAAGGATACTGTTAGCGAAAGGGAGATTCTATGAGCGGTGACCACGTTCTCCTGTTTCCTCTATTTTTTTCCCAAACTGAAAAGAGGCATTGTGGTAATTCACCTGTGCTTCTGAGTCTAGGTACACATGCCCAAGGCCTGCTCATGGTAAGGACAGAAAATTCAGGGAAGAGCTTGCATCCCAGAAACTCAGTCTTTTCGTTTTAGTAACTGCTGCTTGTGCTTGTTTTTGTTGTTGTGTGTTTTTTTTTTTTTTTCTTTTTCAGGGAAATTTGTGTTTTTAGCAAATATGTTACAATTCCCAGACATTGATATCCTGGGCATCCTTAGGTTGTGACAGAAGTGGGGATTAGTGACTGTGACAAATGTAGCAGCAGCCAGTGCAGTTGCAATCTATCAAATATGTTGGCAGACCCCAGATTTTTCTGATCCTTGTTTCAAAACTCAGTTGCATCCTTACTCTAGAAAGACAGGGTTAACAGAGATTTGAGAATGAGGGTGAATGTTTGTGTTTTTTGTTTTTAATTTGGGTCTTGGTAGCCATAGGACTGGATGCCTTAGTAAAAACCATAGCTAAAATCAGAGCCAGCTTCATGGTTTTACAACCTGTGTAGTTGCATGGGGTCCTACACTTTGAAGGGCCTCAAGCTTTGCTTAATGTGCTAATATTAAAATTATTAATAATAAAATTATTAATATTTTTTAAATATGGGGATCCACGTTTTTTTTTTTTTTTCCTGCCTTAAGTCCCACAAATTTTGTAGCTGGTCCTGTCTGGTATTTGTCTCTCCCTGCCAGGCCAGCTGAAAGTACCAGCTGAAGCTACTGAAAATGGTCCCCTATTTCTATTTCTCAGAATAATTCTTCCATTAAATTTTTTGAAGATTTCTGGACACATAATGTGGTTCAGAAGAACCCATCTCTCCTTCCTTCCATCCTCCAAACATCTTGAGATGTTTATGATCAAGATTATCTTGTTTTGTAATCAGAAGCTTGATAGTTGTCTTGGCCAAGTGGTTTTTATAATTTTTTTTTTTTTTGCTAAAGGTTATTATTTGGTAAAAATAATTATGTCATGATAGTGAAGTCTTTGCCCTATATTGGATCATTAAAATAGGTTTCAGTTATTGAACTGAGATTTTGAAAAAGGAGCATCCAACCTTCAGGTTATCTTAGCCTCATTCCCAACCATCATGTGATCAGACACACCAGTGTATTCTAAACACAAGCTGATCCCTCAGCCCTGGCCCTGAGCTGCTTCTGCTCGCAAACTCCTACCAAGTCACTGCTAGCCATGTATTTTCTATTCTTCCCTACATTTTTTCCCTTCTGCCTTCAGCTCACATCAATCCTCCCATTCTATTTTTTTTTTTTTTTTTTTTTGGAGAGGTTTTTGCTACAGAGCCCGTGCACTCGCCAGAGAGACAGAGAGAGACAGAGAGACAGAAAGCAAGAAATCACCCACTAGGGGGTATGGCCACGCCACAATCCCTTCTCCTCCACTCTCCTCTCGGGATCTTGGGCACGTACGCACATGTGCCTGGCATGAGTTTAAGCCACCGGGTCCAGGACTTGAACCGCGGTTGACTACATGAGAGTCCAGCAACATAGCCATTACACTAACAGCTGGTCCCTCAATCCTCCCATTCTTACACAAAACACAAGAGGCATTAGGAGACAGTTCCAATATTCTGTCTACATGTGACAGCTAATGAGAATAATTCTTGCTGAGTTCTGTACATATACATTAACCTCTGCCACCACCATGATGAATGTAAATTACTGAATTGTAAGGCCTGAGCTGGACCCCATAAAGGTGCATGGGCCTGCCCACCATGACAGCCTGTTAGGACCAAGCCTTAATCAGAAGTATCCAGCCTCCCGACTCCCAGATAGGTATGCTTCTAATGACTTGGATGGGGACAAGGGGGTCCTTCAATATTCCGGAAGATAATATTCCACATATTGGCCTAAAGAAGCCATTTTCAAGCACCCATAATTGAGAGTAGGGAATAATATGCTACAGGATCTGGGAAAAACCATCCTTATGCAAGGAGCATTACTGGTCACTCTCAGGCATTGGTTAGCCTCTCTGGACCTCCAAAATGCTCCTGTCACTAAAAACGTCTCCAGGATTGTTGAGAGGATCCAGAGAGATACTTAGCTAACACAAAGCCTCACTTACTCAGAAACTCAGAAAGAGTTAGCTTCATCTACCTTTCTCCCCTTCCTTCTCCCTTACCCGTACTTCCACACATCTATTTTCCCTTCTCTAGGAAGGAAGAAACGCAGGAGAAATCCAATGGAGAGGTGCCAAACTAGGTCATCTTTGAAAGTTTAAATGATAAGAGATTAGATTAACTTGCCCTCACTTGAACCAGGTAGGCTGAAGTTTGCACGTTTTTAAGTGAATAATGACCTCCTATTCAGAACAGCACAACCATGGCACAGCAGAGGGCCAAGGGCGTTAGCGATATACCAGGCCACCTCCTAAGGGATTCTTTTTTCAAAAGTTCACCAGCTCCTGACAAGGCCCTCAGCAAAATCTTCAAAGGGGACAATCTTTTCCATCCTGGCCATCCCCTAATCTTCTTTTCTCTGCCAACAGAGTCCAGGGCCCTGGTGTTAGCCCGATTTTCTCCTTCAACTTCCCCTGTTCCAAAATTACCCCTTCCCCTTCCCCTTCCCCCAGGTCCAAATTCAAAGGTACTTTGCCCTGAGGAAGCTGTCTTGGAGTGGAAGTGACTTGTAGTAGTAAAGACAGGAATGGTTCAGCCCCTCCTGGGATATTTGTGTGTCAGAGGAGGTACTGGACATTGAAATGTATCTCATGAACAAGGGGGTGTCTTAAGCTCATTGCCTACTATAGGTGGCCATCCCTTCTGAGCCAAGAATCAACCACTTTTCCAATATAGCCATAGCCACTCCACCCTCTGACTTCATCTTTGGTTACACATGTGAAGTGAACTCAAAACAAAACAAAAAGCTTTCTTCCTTGGAGAGAGAGAGAGAGAGGGAATGGACATAAGTGAGTAACGAAACCCAAGAAGATTGTGGAGGGTCTCTCTTAAAAAATGAGCAACAACATTTTTTTAAATACAAGAAGTTTCTATTTGGGATAGCCAAACTCTGATTGGTAAGGTGAAGAAAGTAGTGTAGAGAAATTTAGAATCCAAACGTGTTGAATCGAGTCAAGGCTCCTATTTCCTGTGAGCTCTGAGCATTGTGCAGATTTGAATAATCAGTCGTCTTGGGTGTCCTCTTCTTACAGATAAGGGTATTAAAGCTCAGATGGGACACAGCTTTTCTTCCAGGTCACCCAGCTCAACAGCCAAGCAGAGCTTTGGGACCCTCAGGCTTCTAGGAAAGCCTAGTTTTTCTGTCTGATAGCTAGAGGAACGCCTAAGAGCACCTCCATCCACAGCCAGC
Source organism: Tupaia tana (assembly GCA_026018925.1). Lineage (NCBI taxonomy): Eukaryota > Metazoa > Chordata > Mammalia > Scandentia > Tupaiidae > Tupaia > Tupaia tana. Next base: position 17,045,261 of record JAKSZU010000020.1, on the reverse strand, counting down.
TTTCCCTTCTTCTAGTCATTTCTCTTTACTAGTGTTGCTGCTGCAATCAGAGAGAAAACGTTAGTGTGAGACTCAAAGAGAGGCTGTGGAGCATTAGGAGAATATTAGCAGCTATTGAAAAGACATTTTGACCTATTTCTGTAGTTATCAATTTAATAGTATTTGTTGCCAGGAAATGCACCGATGGTGGGTGGGGGGTTGGATTGCACTAGCAGCCTATTCTCAGGGGCCCTGCAGTTACAGGAGGTGGTAATTCTAGTTAATAAAAGGGTGAACTTCAAACACATTTTAACCAAATCAAATTGTTGCAGGAAATATCGTATTACTGATGTTCAAGCCGACTCACAGCTGGTAACATTAGTCAGTATGTAGGCCCCAAATTCTGACTTTTCAGCATTTTCAGATGAATTTCTGGCAGTGAGAGAGTTCCCCAGGCACATCGTTATGTAGGAATAGGAGATTTTTAACTAATGTAGGCGCTAGCACAAATGAAAAATTCTTTATTCTCGTTAGACTTTTTATAAGATTGTCAGATATTCAAATAATATGTAACCAAGCCAAACTTCAGGTGGTTGATAGAAAATCTAGAGCCAGGAGTTTTAAAATTTTTTGTTTTGTTTTTTTCCCATGACATGTTGGCAAATGATAAAAGCGATTCACTCTGCTAACCAGAGATGCTGGGCAGAATTCCCCCAACACTGATTTCATGCCATGAAAAGCACACGAAGTCTGGCCTGGCAAGGCACAGTGAAGAGCCCAGCTTTGTGTTCCGCCATCGGGGCTGAATACTAGCTTAGCCCCTGCTAGCTGGGTGACCAGAGGATGCTTACCTAACCTCTCCGAACCTTAGGCCCCTCGCATAGAAAATGGGCAACATAGCAATCACTTAGAGTTTGTATGAGGATCAAGTGAAGTAACATATGTAAAGAAATCCCTGTGTGAAGAAGAACAGTGCCAGGCATGTACCAAGTATTCAGGAGTGATCGTTGTTGTCTTTCTCCCTTTCTGCCATTATGGTTTGCAAGACTTTTTAAAAAAGAGCTCATTTTTAAAATAAAATGTACAGCTTTTAATATGCTAGGAAGAGGAAGCACTGCTGGGCACCCTGCACACTGATCTGCCAGTCCTCTTTCAGCACATAGCTATTGGCCACTTCACATCAGGCCAGATTTAGCCTAGACTTCCCTCTATTTGCCTCTCTTGAGTTGCTACAATCAGATATATGATATGTTACAATCAACTCACGTGGCCCCCAATAACACAGCCCAAGATGTATGGGTGTAGGTAAGACGGTAGGTAATGGGAGTGACTGGAACTCTTTGTCCCTCTTCCTTACCTATCTTACTCCACTTCATCTTGAATTTAGAAAGATGGCAGTTTCTATGGGACTACCTCCTGCCTGGATTTCTTTCTGAACTTTTTCCATGTGCCTGAGTCTCCATTTTCACAGAGATTAATTCTGATTTTGTTCGCCTACACTTTTGCCACTCTAAAAGCTTTTCATTGTGGGCAGATTGTCTCAAATACTGTATTTGAGGATGGAAAAAGAAAACTCTGCCCAAATGTAAGCACCATTGAATCAAAGAAACAGTATTTTTTTTTCAATTGCATTCTTTGAGGATCCAGACAACCTTGAATCCTTTACAAAAGCACATCAGTAATGCCATCCTCTCTCTTAAAAAGACACACACACACACACACACAAAACTACAGAAGGCTACTGTTTGTCCTATAAAGGACTAGAGTGTCCAAGGAGAATAAAAATTTTAAAAGAAAGTGATTCAAAAAAAAAGAACCCAGACCTAGAAGCTGGGACATGTAAATTCTTTCCTACAGTCATGGGAACCTTCCTTCTACATGAATCCTAGCATATCTGCCCCTCCTCAGTTTCACTGGCATTAATTCTAGGGAGAATAGATTCAAAATCATTCTCTACCTCATTGGAGAATTCATTTGTTTCTGTTTTAAAAGACATTTTGATACCTGTACCAAGTGCACTTTATATAGGTGAAGTGTTTCCCTCAACTGGAAAGATAAAGCCCTGAACTGAAGAGACTGAACTTTTCACACTAGGATGGGGAGAAAGTGATGGCATTGTAATGCCAAATTCAAACAGGGTATTAATAATCCTCTAAATTCCTAGGGCTGATGCAGGTCCATGACCTGGCTTATCATTCGTCTGACTTCCGCTTCCCTCCATACATGCTTTTGGCAAACGTTAATTACGGGACAATTCAGAGTGAGAGGTGCCGGAGATACAGGATGGGTATCCCCCACCGTGTGCTCTGGTGGTTAGTGGAGCTATTCTTTGGTATAGAACCCTTCCTTTTTTGTGTACTGAACCATTTTAGCATGTCTGTGGAAAGGCTGTTCCATAATCAGGAAGACTTGCTTCTTCTGAACTATTTGTCAGAGCATGTATGTACCTGTCTCATGTGGCACTGATTACAGCCTGTCCTGTATGAGAGTAGGTTTTTGTGTTTCATCCCTCCTGCCACTACAAAGTAAGCCTCATAAATCCAGAGACTGTATTTTTCTTTTCTTTTTTTTTTTTTTTTCTGGAGAGGTTTTCGCTATAGGGCGCGTGCGCTCGCCAGACAGACAGAGACAGACAGAGAGATAGAAAGCGATAAATCACCCCCCAGGAGGGATGGCCACGCTGCAATCCCTTCTCCTCCGTTCTCCTCTTGGGATCTTGGGCACGCACGCACACGTGCCCGGCGTGAGTTTTAAGCCACCGGGTCCGGGATGCAAACTGTGGTCGACTACGTGGGAGTCCAGTGACATAGCCATTACGCTAACTGCTGGTCCCCCAGAGACTGTATTTTTCAACAGCCATATCCCCTCATCACCGGAACTGTGCCATCATAAATAAAAAGTACATAATGCGATTGGAATGAATGAAATGAACAATTGCATGTATTTTCCACAAATTTATTTTTTCTGAAGTTCATAAATGTCTACCCAGAAGTTAGCCTATTGAGAACCTCACTCAATGATTTATGTAAAGCTAAGGAATTTTCTTTTCCAGTTTAGTATTTGTAGATTTTATCCTTACCCACTTTTGGCATTTGTACATAATAGTTTTGTTGTTGTTGTTGTTGTTTTAAATTTGCAAAGGACACACGCACTCACTGGAAACAGAACACGAGAGACAGAAGGAAAGTTAGCAAGCAGCCCCATGGGGGATGGCCACCCCACAATCCCCTCTCCTCCATTCCTCCTTTTAGGATTTTGAGCACACACACAAATGCACCTGGTGCTCCAAGCATAGTTCTATTTTGTTGGTTTGTTTTCAAGCCACTGGGTCCGGGACTTGAACCATGTTATTGGCTATGTGGGATCCAGCTACCCCAACCACCAACCACACCACTTCCCAGCCCCGTGGTAGGTTTTCAATAAATGGTTATTGATTTATTTTAAAAATCATAGAATAAAGCACAGATTCCCTATTGCTTTATGTTAAAATTTTCATTTCAATTCTTAATGATTTATCTTAGTCTTTGTCCCTACAACACAGATATTCTGGCATTTCATTCCACATCACACCTGGCTTGAATTTAGAAGTTTTCACGAGGTTTCATTTTGCCCCTTTATTAGTCCTCTTAGACGGCAGAAGAAAAATAATTGTTTTCGTTTTTCCTATCTCCTCTTCCTTAAAAGACTGTCTTAGAGTTAAGTGGGACCTGTATCTATCTAAAAATCTTTTAATTCCTAGAATAAATAATATCTGACTCATAATGTCAGATGAAGGAAGCTTCAGCATCCCAGCACACCAAATACATTTAGACATCCTATGTTTTAAGCTGACCTTGTAGACCTGAGGGGAAGGTATTTATTTATTACTTTAAGCTTTTAGTTTAGGTGTATGCAATCTGTACCAGCTACATTAACTGTGGCCTCAGTCCAAATGAGGTAGCTGATTTAATAGGTCCACAAAAGCTTTACCATTACTCTTCAGCCCAGTTAGATCCTGAATTTCATTCATACAAAATAGTCTAAAACCAGTCACCTTGGTGTCAGGTCACAGGAAGTGATATAGCAAAGAATTCCTAAGTAGATACGTTATTCCAGTTTCCCTTTGGTTCTTCCGCAGAAAGTCTGTCTCACAGCGAGCTCAGAGAGCCCGTCCCTCCTCGGCGAGACATTCTGTTGAGTCATGTTTACTGTCCCCCTCCGAAAGGTTCCAAAAGCAAATGTGAGAGGTTGCTGAATGCAGGGACATGTGGTGTGCATGCTAGTGAAGTGAGAGGCATAGCATACACCTGCTTTTTGGCTGTGGCGGGCCATCTTGACTGTGCCATGCCACAAGTTAGCATTTTGGATGAGCAATTGCCATTCTGTTGTTTTCTTCTCAACACATGGTGTTCAAAAACAGTTAAAAGAAAACTGTACCCATTTGCTCATCCCAGAAATCTCAAATTTCAAAGAAGCATGCCAAATTAATTTTCACATAATATTTTCCAAGCTTTTTCTTTACACTGAGAAATGATACTTCACTTTTTGAACTCTTGGTGTCCTGGCCTGAGGTAAATGAGTGCAGTTTCTCTTTAAATGGCATTAAACATATCAAAGCAGGATTATATCTGTCGCCGTCTTTTTTTTTTTTTTTTTTTTCTAATGGAATCAAAATCCTTCAGGGAGTGTCCCAAATCCACATTAATGTCTTTGAGTGCTAATGTTTCCACTGGGACTTTTACATTAGCAAAATACAAGTGTGTGGTTCCCCCCACCCCTGTGCTGTCTGTGTAAGAGACAACTGCACATCCGTTATTCTCCATGGCCTTCAGATAACCCATGGCAAGGTGGTAGAGGTAACTGGAAATTAGGGGTACTAATGCATGCTTTTCTACCCTCTACCTCCTTGTGTGCTTGCCCAGAAAGCTACCAGGACTGCTGTTTCCAATATTGGCAAACCTTAGAAATCTCAGCCGTGAATTTGAGTTTAAAAGACTAAACTGCAGTAGCTGTCAATGGTATTTTCTTCTTTGGGTCTGATTGTAGAAACCATCGACAAATACCCAGAGTTCTAGGACCTTGTTATTGACATTTTTGTCATTGATATTAGGTTATCAGTCATATGTTCTTTTTTATTGTTGGGGGATATCATTTCTGTCTCCTTCAATTCTTCTTTTTTTGCTTCTTTAGCAAAAGCAGTTGAAATAATATTCTGTCAACTCTTGAGTGTCAAGTGTCAGTGAAGGTCTGTGATATAGATAATTATAAAAAAATATTATAACACCATAATAAATAATAAATAACGCATCACATTTAATCTTAGAATATACCTTTTCTTGCATTCAAATATGTTACGGAAAGTTACAGTTTTTTTAGAAAAATAATTGGTGTTTCATTTAAGTTCATTTATTATTTTTATGAGTGAGACAGTGAGAGCAGAGATACAGTACCCCCTCAAGTTCCATCACCGCAATCACCCCCAGCTCAGCCAGCCTGGATCCTGGGCCCACACTTGCCCAGGACACTCAGGGAGGTCTCCAGACACAACTCAGCACCCTTCCCATGTGTGTCTGCCTCACACAGCATGGTGCTTTACTGCGATGCCACCTTCCAGCCCCTCGAGCAGTTGTTCTCATACGTGGTGTAGAAGGGGCTGGAAAGCTCTGTAGTGGCAATCTCCCACTCCTGTGAAGAGTTTTCCTTCCTTTGCATCACCTAGCCACAGCAGGCTTTAGTTCTGGAGGTGATAGGGAGAATCATACCTGAAGAACTGAGAGGCGCCTTACTCTCTAAGCTCACTTTCTCATCTTTTCACTTTCTGGAGCACTTTGGAGAACAGCAGTACTTTCCTAGATCCTCTGTCTATCCCTTCCTCTTTCCTTTTCTTCTATATCCTTTCTCACTTTTCCTTTATTTCCTTTCTGTTTCCACCCCACATGAAACTAGGTGTGGAAACTTGAGCCGGTGTGTGTGTGTGTGTGTGGATGGAGGGACACAGGGAGGAGAGGGACCTCCATATGCCCCAGCCTACCACTGGGCAAGAAACTCAGGGTTTCCACTTAAGTGGCCTTTCCCCACATCTGGGCCATCATATATAAAACAAAAACTCAAATCTTTGTTCTTTTAGACTTTACAGAATTCAAGGTAAGTAGAGGCAGTGAGAATGTCACATTGAATTGAAAACAGAGTATGTTCTTACTTTTAAATATTTTTTAGAAGGCCCCGCCTACTAGCTGTTAGTAGAGAACTGATTGTACCAGATTGTGGGGGGAATAGTGCAGCATGTTTATCTGGTATTCAACGAGTTTTGGGGGGGACATTCTTTTGTGCGTGTTTTTGAACATTAATTATATGATTGTTAGGTCAATTGTCTTTCTCCTGTAACTGAAAAAATATCATGTGTATTTGAGTCATTTGAATTTTTATGTTAATATTCTTTTGGTGGGTCCACTGTTAGCTTGTTTATGCTAGTATATTTAAATGTCAAAGTGGCAGATAATAAGTGTGTGTATTAACCTGTGCACATAATTTAGCACCTTATAGTAGATATTCACTACAAAGATTGCCAATGGCCATTCGTCATTATTTCAATCTTCGGTTTCCCTCTTAAAAGACTTTGGCAAAGGACAGGCCTTGCAGATGGACAAACTTGTGTTCAAATATGTGTGCTATAAATTACTTTTTAGCTTTGTGAGTCCGATCAAATCAAAATCTTGCTATGTCCTAGATTCTTTACCTGAGAGATGGAGATTATAATCTTCCTTTTGGAAGATACTTAAGAGGATTAAATGAGATGATGTGTATAGAACCTAGCATAGTACCTGAAATGTAGTAGGTACTCCCAGGCTATTTCTTTGCTCCCTTCTTTTTAGGAGAAATTCTTGAATGACAAGATCATTTACGTTGTCTAAAGCTTATGGTTACTGATTTTACTGAATAGCAAGATTCCTTGGACCAATTATATTCATCAGGTTTTAGCCATTTGATTTTTGTTAATGTCAAAGGAAATCACTGTGGTCTGTCATATCCTGAAATAGAATGGTAAGTGTAATGACTTGGAGAGTGAGCAGTATGGTGGAGCCTATAGAAGGATGACTCAGCCAAGGTCTCTACTGGGTCCTCAGCTCCATCCCCATTCTTGACCTAAAAACCATCTCAGAATCCGGGCAGAAGGAGTGCTCCAAAGCCTAGGAAGCTCTGTCGCTGAGTAACTGTGACAGGTCATTGAATTTAAAGCAGATTCAAAAGGAAAAAAAAAACACACACACACATCCAAATGTACAGAACAGTTGAAATCAGTTGCTCAACCTTTAGATTTGGGATACCAGAAACATTCCAGATTATTTCGAACATTTGACTGAAATGTAAATGCAAGGTTTATCCCTTCTGTCATGATTCAAAATCCAGTGGGGATGAGTTTGGCCACTCAATTAACTCAGGTGGTTGTACTGAAATATAAAACAACTATATTATAGTTGTTAAACAGCACAAACTACCTAATAATACATTTTTTACTTTCATAATACTGCATATACTTGGAGCTCAGTAAGTGTTTACCAAATGAACAAGGAAATCTAGTCTGTGACTTCTTGATCATGATAGTGGCAATGCTATATTCAACATAGAATCCTGTTTTTACTACCAAACACTGTATTTTATATGTACTTATCTCATCTGTAAATATTTCTCTGTGTGTGTGTTTGTGTGTGTGTGTGTGCGTGTGCACGAAATTGTTTAAATAAAAATCCTTAAGGAACCCAATTCCATTGGGTCACTGATAGCCCCAAATCTATCTGTGGACTCATTACTGCTAAAATTGCCACCTGCATAATTACCTCTGTGAACACTGGCAAGTCCTCAGTTTCCTCATTTACAAGATGATGATGAAATGATCACTAAGGTAGTAGGAGACCCCTCCAGCTCCATAATTCTATTTTATCTCTCTAGTGAAAAAATGACATATGTTTTTAAGAGGTAGCTATTGTCCCAACCTAGTGAAATTTTTTCCCCTAATACAAGAATCACAAATGAAACCTACCTTCTAGGTCAGTATGGATTTGAACATTCTTTTAAAACCCTTTCAAGATAGTTCTTGCAATTCGTGTCTTTTCATTTCAATTACTTAAGACTCTGAGACGTAACATGATGGGGCTAGCCTGATCCCCAGAGGAGCATGCCCCAAAATCTGATATCTGCAACTGCCTCGTTCTGCTATTCTGGGCTCCTTCAAGGGCACTTCTTCGGTGGAAATGAAGTCTGCCAGTCTCAGGCTAGCTCCATAGATGCTTTTTTGGATTTATAACATACTTGATATCAAGAACACAATCTGCTTTACTCAATCTCACCATTTCCAGAAATGGTTTGCTTCTTTTTTTTTTTTTTCTCTTGTAATACCTGCATATTTAATGCTGTATCTGATAGAGCCTGATTGTCCCCAACATGAAAGTAGGTTTTTATGTCATTAATATGCTGTTTGGTTCGTAAAAGAGTGTTAGCTACCTACATGGTAGGGTACTTCTGGAGTGATTTTTTCCCCTCCTTTTCCTCTTTTCTTATAAGGAAAAAAGAGGGGGACCCTAAATTGTGCTCTTTGGATGATCTTGTTCTCCCTTTACATTTAATTTCAAAATTATTTTTAAATGAACACTTTTCCATTATGGCAGGTGTCTTTGGGTGTCCCTCCTGCGACCGTATGGTTGTGAACCCTTCTTCCTTTCAGCTCTTTGTGAATGTTCTGAATCCAGACCCTCTCTGAGTCACACCAGCATTCAAACAATAATCTCCCCCCAACTTGGTGCTTCCCTGATTACCAGAATGAGTGTTCTGCCTTTGTTGCTTCACCCTCTTCCACTTGTTCTCCACAGTCCTAAAGAAAAAGAAAGTCTTGACAGGTAATTTCTTACATGATAAATTTTGATAGACAGACAAGTATAGATTTTGATGGGTGGTAAGGGAAGACTCCAACCATAAACACCAAATCTGGCTTTTGGATAGGACTGTGTAGTATAGCCAAGTCTTGCACATTTGACTGAAATAGGAGCAGCGTTGTTGCCTCATCTGTTAGGACCTCCTCCTCTCAGTCTGCAGTGCAGTCCTGCTTTGGCTTAATTAATCCATTAAGGTCTATCTTAACCCTAGTCAGTAATGATCGAGGGGCTCACCGGAGCCATCTAGAATGGGAGAAATTAGATGGATAATGATTTTTGTGCTGATGATGTGTTCTGTCTTTTTATATAGTTGATCCCATGAGGGACATATTTCTTTGGTGTATTCCTGCTGATGTTCTCAAGATAGATATATTAGAGAGAAATAAATCAGATGATGAGAGTTTGCTAGTGTCTAATTCTTGGTGTGTAAATTTCGTGTTTTAAAATCAAAGCTATTTTTAAAAATATTATTTATCAATATCACATTAAATAATCAAGAGGGTGTGAAGAATTTGATTTGGGCATTATTATTTTTATTATACTCAGATACTGTTATAGAATATTTATGTTAATAGTCGTCTTCAGATTACACTCTCCTTGAGTAAACTGTTTAAGGTAATTCCTCCTCAACTCAATTCAACACGTGTTTACTGATACCTACCATGTGCATAGAATTGACCCTCAAAAATCAAGAGACTTGAATGCTTTTTAGATCTTAAAGCAAAAAGCAGTACTATTTTTTATAGCAACTTGAAATCAAGACTCAAAGTTACAAGACAATAAGAAATCACACTGTATTGAGTATCCACTATATTTTTCTATATCAGTGTAAATTATAAGCAACTACAATATACCTTTAAAATACAATAATTTGGGGCCAGCAAGTGATGTGGCAGTTAAAGCGGCTGGATGCCACATGGCTGATCACACGATTCAGGTCCTGGATCCAAGGAGCCTGGAAAACACAGTGGACATGTGTGCATGCAAGCCCGAAATCCTGAAAGGAGATAGAGGAGAAGGGATTGTGGCGTGGCTATCCCCCTAGGGTGGTGTTTTTTCACCTTCCTTCTCTCTCTTTCTATCTCACTCTGTCTCTGGTGAGCATATATGCCCCATAAAGAATAAAATTAATTAATTTAAAAAATTTTAATGTGGAAAGGCAAAACAAGTATTTACCTTGTTTTAGAGAATTAGCGAATGATTGGTAATAATCTTAGAAACCTCTCTGGTTAAGTACCGTTTAAGTTATAATTTGAATGGAGAGATGTTCTTCAGCACATGAGGGGCTATTCTATAGGGGGAAAGTTCAGAGTTGGACAGGCAAAACTCTCAATGGAAAGAAGCCAGTAGGCAAATGTGACTTGCTTAGTGCATTAAGGTGGGCCTTCGTGGTGCTGCAGGTTAGTTGGCAGGGGACTTTTAGTGCTGGGAGTCTAGAATTCATAACTGATCTGAAATAGAGTAGAAATCCACAAGTAGACTGAAGAAGGAACCATTATATAATAGTCAAGCCATTGAAAATATTGAGTCATTGTAAAAGTCATGACATATTTTTCTATGGAAAAATGCATCGTGATTTATCCAATGATCCAATGTGTTTGAAGTGGGGAGGTGAATTTCATATCGTAGAAACAGTGTGATGAGAAGCTAGCTAAGGATAATGGTTAAATAAATAAATAAATAAATAAAAGATAAATTTCAGTTAAGATCATTATAAGAAAATGTCTTGGGACCAGTAGATGGCCTAATGGCTACGTCCGTTACTGGACTCCCATGTAGTCAACCGCAGTTTGAGTCCTGGACCTGGTGGCTTAAACTCATGCCGGGCACATGTATGTGCATGCCCAAGATCCCAAGAGGAGAATGGAGGAGAAGAGATTGCAGTGTGACCATCCCCCATTGGAAGGTGATTTCTAGCTTTCTGTCTCTCTGTCTCTCTCTGTCTTTCTGGAGAGAGCACATGTTCTATAGCAAAAAAAACCTCTCCAAAAAAAAGAAAAGAAAAGAAAAGAAAGAAAATGTCTAGATTTAATAATTAACTATGTAAAACAAATAATTTATTTCAAAATGTAGAAGTTTACCTGAAGATTGGGGTATTGGATCTGTCACAGATTGCAGTTATATGAAATTTGGGTAGCAGAATGATTTAAAAGAAAAGCAAGAATATTATTTGTAGTATGGAATTTGAAGTGGCTGGCAGGATGTCTAATCAGAGGTAGTGTGAAGAGGAAGTGCTAAATAAGTTAACTAGTTAACAGTCACTAGGAGATGAAGGATATGAGAAAAGGTGGATGCATGCATCAACTATGACATTAACCAAGTGCTTTTACCATACCGTCAAGGTAAATACTTGTTTTGCCTTTCCACATTAAAAAAAAGAAATCTTAATTAATTGATTTTTTTAATAAGGAATATGGTCACCAGAGACAGAGTGAGATAGAAAGAGAAAGAAGGAAGATGAAAAAACACCACCGTAGTGGGATCAGGTGGCATATTTAGGAGATCCTAAAGGAAATACTGAGAGAATTATCAAAGGGAGAAGATAGAACCAGAATTTTAAACTACAGAGCCAAAAACAGAGAAAAGAAGCCATTTTGAGATGTTTTCTTGGAACAAAAAAAAAAAAAAAAAAGAAAAACACAAGATAGATGGATTCTTGTAGGTTCATCATAACTAATGACCAGATTTGTATATGATATGGGGAAAAGGAGGTCTAGAAAAAAAATCTAAGTTGTAAAGTGTCAGGACTTAGGCATGGAGTCCTTTGATCATGGTCAAGTAGTCTTTCCACTGTGTTGTGCTGCCTTGTTGAAGGACTTACTCAAGCACCTCTTGCTAACATCACGAGTTAAACAAAAAATATAACTGAATTTGTTTGACCAGGCTAACACAACATAAATCTGAGAGTAAGGGAGAGTGGTATCAAAGTCTCTGTCACTGTTCAGCTCTGGACAGGATGGTCTGCAGAAGAATGAATGGTTTTGAATATTTCAGAACAACTCCTTATTGCTTGCTAAGTGTCAGAATTCTGTATGTAAGACGGCACTCAAGAAATACACAACTTCAAAATTTTGCTACTCTTTCCAATATAGTCCTTAATATTGAAAGAAAATTTTAGAGGCACCTGTTGAATTAAAACAACTACAGTTGAACTGTATTGCTTTGCTTTGGTTGGTTTGGTTTGGGTTTGGGCTTTTGTTTTTGTTTTTGTTTGGTTTGGTTTGGTTTGGTTTTAACAAGGGCCAGCCAGTTAGTGTGGTGGGTTAAGGCAGCTGAGTCCCACATAGCTGTCTGCATGGTTCAAGTTCTGGACCCAGTGGCCTTAGAAATGCACCAGATGCATGTGTGTATGTCCAAAATCCCAAGAAGAGAAATGGAGGAAAAGGGATCGTGGCATGGTCATCCCCCTTACGGTGGGGATGGGGGTACTTTCTCTCTCTCTCTCTCTCTCTCTCTCTCTCTCTCTCTCTCTCTCTCCCTCCCTCCCTCCCTCCCCCCCAATGAGTACATATACCCTGTAGCAAATTTTAAAAACAAACAAAAAAACAGAAACTGAGGAATCCTTCATTGTAACTTAAACTGGTTTTAGATCTTGACGCTCTCTTCAATACAACAGCACAAGTTCTTGGCCAATGGTATGGTCCAGAAAAGTTGCCATGTTTTGCTTGCTAAATACTTTTAAAAGTATCCCTTGTCTTCAGGAAGACCTCCTCGGTTTTGCCTGAGTTAGGACCTTAGACTTGAGCTATGCTGACTACAACTTCAAGACCTTACAGAGGATGGAGGAGATTCTGTGCAATGGTGACACATTGAAGAGGGCTTCCCTGCATAATGTGATCCCTGTCTTTAGGAATAGAGCTTTGCTCCCATGTTAATACATTCTGGAAATTGCTCAAGAAGCAGCTTTGGCATTAGAATAGCAACTTTCAAAGCAGTGAACGTCAGCACTTCTATTTCTTCTTCTTCTTGGCGTGCATTACATGAAGCTGGAAGGACTAATTGGCTAAATGAAGGGACTCAGTGTCGCAGAGTTGAAATCCTGGCATGTAAATGGAGAGGTGGGGAGAGACTGCATGCATATCTATATGGCCTCCCTTTGTGAATTATCATAATAGAAATGGTTCTGCCCCTTCTCTAGTTTCCCTGCGAGATGAGTTGGGGTGTGAAGTGCGTGGCTCAGAAATTCACCATGTTTTGTATCTATGATTACTTGTCTCTGTGTGCATCTTTTCCACTCCTAAATTACACATTTACCTAAGGTTGCTGAATAATACATTGTTTCAAAAGATATGTCCCTGAATTAAAGTTGTTATATGACAATTATAATATGGCTGCATACCACTTACTAATTTAAAAACTCAGTAGATGACATTTTCAAAAGCAAACAAGGAAATCTCTTATTTGTCTTAAGGTGTTAGATTTGCTTTCTTGACCTCTGCCAGGCATTTTTGAAGGCTAGTCAATAAAATGATCACTTGATATGAGATGTGTTCTTTATGACAGTAGCTAACTTAGCATGAGGGATGTTTTAGTCATTGTATCATACGTATGCCTTTTGTGAAAGTATTTCAAGATTTATTTTATAATTAATTTTTAACTTTTATGAAAAGCTAAAGTCTAAAACTCATTTAGTTCACTTTTCCTTACTCCTAGCAGCACTTTACCTAAATTGTAACAGACACATGGGGACCAAATGTATTTCATAAGATGAGAGACATCATAGTATTTTATATGAGGATTTAACATTTCCTGAAATGTGTCAGAATTTTATAAATAAACCAAATCCCTCATGCTTCTTAAGCATCCTTTTAAAATGTTTACTCTGGGGACCAGCAGATGATGTAATGCTTATGTTGCTAGACTCCCATGTAGTCAATCGCGGTTCAAGTCCCAGACCCAGCAGCTTAAAACTCATGCTGATCATGTATGTGTGAGTGCCCGAGATCCCAAGAGGAGAATGGAGAAGAAGGGATTGCAGTGTGGCCATCCTTGCCGGGGTGGGGGGGAAGGGTAGGTTCTTGCTTTCTGTCTCTCTGTATCTCCATCGAGCGCATGCACCCTATAGCAAATATCTCTCAAAAAAAACTTTAATCCGAGTTACAGATAAAGAACGTCTATTAACACATCATCTTACTGATGATTATTATCAAATTTCCTCTTAATATGTTTGGCAAGGAAGGAAGGAAGGTTCTTTGCTATGACAGCTTTTCCCCATCCCCATTAATTATGGAGCTCTGACTCCCAAAATTGATGTAAAACTCAGGGTAAATTTAAGTTATCCACTTCTTTGTTAATTTTTGTTATCGTTTTGTTTGTAAAGCACATTTAGTTTATGAGGGCTGAGTCTAATATACCTGAATGATGATCTGCTATATAAACACCTTACAGACTAATAATTATTCAACTGTTGATCTCTGAGAACACTATTTGAAGCCAGTAAGTATCATTGTATGGAGCTTTTTTGGCTAAAGAATATCCCATGGAGACTTGACACTGAAATAGGGCCTTCATGACTCAACTGAAAGCCAAGTGAATTTTTGTATTATTAGTACACCAAAAAGCATGTTCATGTGCATAAAAGAAACAAAAAGAGAGAGAGAGAGTTCCCCTAGCCCCTTGGTCATGTTTCAACCCTTTTCCTCCAACTTTCCATCCTATCAGAATCCTAGGCAAGTGTACACGTACGCCTGGCAAGTAAGCCACCAGGGCTGGGATTCAAACTTGGGTTGGCCATGTGAGATCTGGCTTCTTCTGTACACTGCTAAACTGCTGTGCTATGGTCAGCTTTGAAAGCTAAGTAAATTTTACACATTGGTCAAGCCAAATCTGAGGTTCCCAGTTTGATTTAAAGATTCAGTATTAAAAAAATATATAGGTTGTTGACTGTGCAGGAAAGAGGTTTATCTGGAGAATAACATGAGTAGGGCTAGCTCCTTCTAGACAAATGATAGAAAATGCTGTTTCCATGTTGCATTCTACCCAACAGTGAGTGAAATATACTTCTATTATTGTCCACCATTGATTGTGCCACTATAATGTTGAAGCTGACTGAGCCAAATTTTTTATATATATATATATATATATATATATATATATATATATACACACACACACACATATATATGTATATATGTATATATATATATATATATAATTTTTTTCTGGTAGCTTGCAATATAATTTTATTCATCTCACCAATAAATATATAGGTATCATTCTTTCTAAATAAGAAATGTAAAATTTGAGGCTCCCTATGGCTAACTAACTTGCTTATTGTTACCTAAATAATCAGTGGTAGAATCAAAACTAAAACTGAGTCTGGAGTCTAGAATCTACAGAGTGTTATTTTGAGATCCAAGTAGAGAAAGTTATGTTCAGTTTTATTTTAATGCATTTCAGAACCTGGACATCTTACAAAATATCTGATTGGATTTTTTTTTCCCTGTTAATTTTCAGAAACGGAGTTACAATTGGGGGCGGAGGGTAAATCTATTTTCTGACAATGCAATGTTTTCGCTCTTATAATCTCATCAGCTGAATTAGCAGAAAATTCATATTTCATGTCAGACTCGCATAAGATGAGTAGCATCAGGTAGCAATATAGTCACAAAATGTACTTTCTCACTGTGTGTCTCTCACACATCAAACTAAAATGACTTTTGCAAAGCTCTTCCTGATTATTACATAAGGTCCTACTTCACAGCCTCAATAAGTTTGTAGATCTTTGACTCCAGAGAAGTGGCAGCAATAAATCCAAAGGGGCTTCTGCCATTTTTTATCTAAGAGCAGCTGCCAGGTGAGCTTTGAAACCTATTGCAAGAAATCTCTGGGAGCATGAGACAAGGTGGAAAAGCTACAGTCCCAGCAAAAGATGCAGTGGTCTAAGGAAAATATAGTTAGTCTTTCTTTTCTCTTCATTCTTTATCCCGCTGTCGTGCCTACGGAAGGTAGAAGAGCTGATGTAAATAGAGTCAGGATTCCTCTAAACTTCCTCTGCTGTTGTAGGTTCAACGGTGCCAGAGAGGGACCTGTGAAAGGAACCTACAGAACAGTTCCACACACGTGTTCGGTTCATGCCTGGCAGCAGATAGGTCGTTGGGGTCATTTCGTGAGATTGCACTCAGATATGGCCAGAAACAGAGTTGAAAGGAGAAGAAAGACAGGGTGATGTCAACCAGATGAGGGACATTGGGAAATAGAAAACATTTTCCCTGAGAGGCTTATCAACCACAGAGAGTTTCATAAAAATAAAAAAAAAAGAAACTATACTTTTAAAATGATTTTAATGTCTTATTTTTTTTTCTTCACCAGGAAATTAGCATTCAAAAGTTATGTATTAAGTGTCTTCTGATATATGTCTGAATCAGGAGTGCATTTTTATGGCTGGATTACAAACCCGTCATCACAGTGAGGGGTTAAAATGGAAAGCCATCAAAAGATAACCTATACCTACTGCAGGCTTGAAACTCTATTAGCCCAGCTATTAAAACCAGGAGGACAAACTGTTTCTTCCCTGGATACAAAAGCTGTTAGGCTACGGCATGACCCAGTACAAAAGTTTCCTGAATCTCTCTCCACTTTACAAAACATCAGCTCATTGCTGCCGTCTGCAGTGAAGCTGTTTACAGCTCTGTGCTAAGTGGAAAGTTCAAATCAATTATTGTCCATTAGAGTTTAGGTATAACTGATGAAATATCCCCAGAGGAGTATTGTAAATGTATCAAGACGTCCTTCCCCATTATAGAAATGGGGATGCATGGTGAATTACTTACCTTCTCTCTTACCCTTAATGTCTCTGAAGGGCTGCTGGGCAGACAGAGCTCATCTTGTCTTGCTAGGGTTTAGAGTGAGGACTTCACCATTTGGTGAACATGTGTAGTGAGCTGGCAAAAAGTCTGGATTGCGACTCACCTAATACCCTCTCTGCACTGTCTTGTGGACATAAAGACCTAAGAACCCAAAGATAAAGTGTACTCTCAAAATCGATGAAAGCAAACCCAGAAGTTCCCTAGCTATCAAGTTCTTTTAGAAATGATAAGTTTCTTGTTACCAATCAAATGAGAAAAGCTTTGACTCCAATTTTTTAGCAAGTGACAGTAAGATTTAATGTCAGATCATTCGTGCCAGGGCACTTTCTTTCATAAAACTGGGACTCCACATCTAGCTCCAGCAGGACAGAAAAGGAGACCCACTCACTACTGAAGTGTGATAGGAATCGCTCTAATTTCCCAGAATCTGTTACTCAGTTACAGAATCTAACAGGGACTTTTACCTCTTCAAGGCCAGAGCCAAGAGGAAAAAGAGGTTCCGAGTTGTAATTTTCTATTATTTTAGGAGATGGAAGAGAAACGAAATAGCAATGAAACTGGAATGGAGTTTTTTGACTCCCTCTTAAAGGTGTTTTTACTTTTTCTCTTTCACTGGTTGTGCCCCAGAGCAAGCTCTGTGCCCTAGAGCTCCTGAGGCTGAAATGCATGGGACTCATCTTGTCATGGGAACGCCTGGGTATTATTCCTCAGCGTGCTACGATTTTTCAAAAACCACAGAAGTGACAAAGAAAGGTCAAGGAGACATCATTCTCATGTATCAACCTTTCCTTCCTCCATGTGCACAGGTGGGCAAGACACCTTTTAATTCAGAGCTGGTCTTGTTCAGCTCCGATGACTGCCCTGTGGGGAAGCAGTGGAACAGGATTCCAATTTGACTGCCAGTCCTAATGGGGATAGAAGCATCTTTAAAACGCAACACCGATTTCTTTGTGTTTCCTTAACACCAAGGATAACTCCAAGGATGTTTCCTTTTGCTAACAGCTCTGTCCGTGGTGCTAAGTAGGAAATTGGCCGTATTTCTTCCTTGTGGCCTACACTGCTTACCCCCAGGCCTCCTGAGGCTGCCAGTCATCCATCTATAGACATACTAATTGCTATACGGTACCTCCAGTTGAGATGAAAACCAAGCTTTCAGGATATTTACCGGGTCAGATTTTCTCTAAATCACACAGGTAAAGAGATTCCAGGTTGTCTCGTACCTATCTCTAGGTAGGGCTGCTGCTTTCTTTAAGTTGAAAAGGAGAACCCCTCTGGAATCTTTCATTGCTAAACCACCCCTGCTTTACCCAATCGTGAACTGTAATTTACACAAAGGGAGTGTCCTGGGCAGTGTCCATCCAGACCCATTTCCTCTCAAATATACATCTGCTCGTATATCACCAGCTTTGAGTAATTTATGATCTTTAAGAATTAGCCCTGTTGCCTCCGCACCTTTGTGGTTAGGGCCACTGGCCGGCTGCACTCTGAGTACGCAAGATATGTTTTTCTTACCTGGATTTCATAGTCAACCTGGTGGGTCAGCTGTTGTGGCAACACAAAATGTACGTTTGTTTCCTCTGGTATTTTAGGAGAATTCTTTTACATGCTAATTGTGAGACTAAAATTTAGTGATTAAAGTCTAAGTCCTCTAAAAACAACTAGAATTACACAGAACTGCCTTCAGATTTATCCTGTGTCTTAAGGACAACATACCGAAGAGTTACACAGATCCATGTCTTTCTTCATTAGGACTGGAGCATCTGCTTCTGTACCTGAGAAGCAGCCTCAATGTGATAGCTTCAAATATATTCCCACGGTACCAAATGTGTGGTTAGATTTATTTTCCTGCCCCATTACTGTAGAAAAGGTTGTTCGTAGGTCCTTTCTCAAATCAGCTTCTCTGTTCTGAAGCCTGTTTTGCCTGCCCTCTTCTGAGTACAAGCCAGCACACCCGTAGATTGCTAATACACTTGCTTAGATTTAAGGAACAGTTCTGATTTTCAAGTTTCTTCTAGCCGTTATTTGTGTTCCAAATTATCTGACTGCATCTGTATTAATTTTCTGTTTCCAAAAGTAAACTCCATGTATTTCAAGGCAGCACAGTTTCTTTTTTACATTTTCCAGGGAACTGGTGTTTTTAATGTCATGTGAGGACAACATTACACAATGGATCTTTGGCAGGGATACACAGAAATGAATACCGTGTGCGAACAAACATTAAATGGCAGTCTTAATTACAGAGTTTGACTCTGTTGTTTTTAATGCCCTTCAATTTTATAATTTGATGGAAAATGCATCAACACAGCTATTTTCTTTCTACCCTAAGTGATTAGGGATTGATATCCCCCCAAACCATAGTAGCTTGTTAGATCTGTCTGATCAGGTAGGTCTTACATTTTATCCACTAGAGGGCAGTAGGGATACACATCCACACTAACCAATATGTGCAACATATGGTCGATGTGGAAACATAGTAGCCATAGCTTTCGTGTGTATGAAAAATTCCCATTACAGTGTTGCTTCACTTATAATTATATTGAAAGTAAACACTAATTCACAGACGGACTACACATATTTTATTTCAACATACCCCACTAGTGTTTTGTCTATTTTAGTTTAAAATGCCCTGAGTAATGAAACTTCCACTACTTCCCTTGGGAAACTATATCAAAACCCAATTGTTTTCACTGCCTTTTTAAATTATTATTATTTAATATGCTCAAGCTCCTTTAGTCTCCCTTCAAGTTCACTTAGAACTCTACTACACACTCCATTTTTTCTTACAATAAGCCTAGTTCCATTCTGGAAAGCAGATGTTTATTAAGTGCCTGTTGTCAGACATCCCCAAGTGAATGCATGACCACAACTGACAAGGGTTGCAACGCTGTATGGGAGTGAATTTGTGTGGCTTAGAAAGCTAAAAGAAAAGCCCTCCTGAGTCAGATGTCCAGAAGAAAGGTTGGTCTTAGGTTCTAAAATGAGTGCCGTCCATAAAGCTGTCACAACCTGGAGAAATCGTTAGTAGTGTTCAGGTTTCTGCACTGAAACTCAGAGGGTGTTAGAAATGCGTGGTGATACTGTACATCACCCAAAGAACTGTGAGGTATGCAGCTGACACAACCATGAGTTCATGCCAAGCAAATGACCTTGATATTTATTAAGGAATGTTGATCCTTCTTCCGGCTGCTGCTGTTAGCTTAGAAGCTTTAGAACCATTTTATACTCATTTATGAAGAAGAGGAAAAAGGTTTATGAGACTTCCCAAGATAGATGCACCTTCAGCCTGTCATGTTGTCTATTTTCTATCAGTAATTGACTTCTTTGGGTCCAATCTTGGTCACACTACATGCACTACACAATGAGAAAGAGATCCAAATTCATGTGCAATCCTCTGGTTTGCATCATTAGTTTCTTGGCATATACTTTGATTATTAAGTATCTGAGGGGGAGGGTGGGAGAAATCTAAGCCAAGAAAGTTCCTTTAAGGCTAGAACTCACAATTACACAGTTGTTAAAAAGTTCTTTTTTCCTTTACATTAGAGACATAGCAGGATTTCTTGCTCTATTGGGTATATTCATCTGGAAGGATTTCCATAAGGCCGTCCTGATCACCCAGAGCAATCCCCAGATAGACGTGTATGCAAACAAGAACTGTTCAGACTCCAGGAGCAAAAATTGAACATCGCAGAAATTCTAGAAATGATACTGACTTTTTTATTTATTATTATTAACATCCTTTGAGCCTCTGTGGGAAGCAACCTATTCTCCAGAGTTTTTGAAATAAAGTACTTTCTTTTGCCAATTAAGAGAGGAAGAATGTGGTTTTACAGACTGTCTTTCTTTAGGAAAACAGTAGGGACTCGTACAGGCTCTTCATGGGAATCTACACACTACCATAGGTCAGGCTTTCTCTCATAAACAAACCTTAGATTTGAAATTTATGTCACCTGTAATAGAACCCACATGGGTATTTTATATGGAAGTAATTAAGTGCAAATGTGCAACAGCCATTTTTGTGTTTTTGTTTGTTTCAAAATACCAGAGGTGATTAGGCCATATTATGAACTAATTACCTACTTAATTTATTTAAGTTGAAACGAGTTTTTGAGTTATACAAGGACCAAAAACAAGGACTCATTAATCCATTCTGCACATCACTGAAAGAAACAAAACAAAGATGTTAAGGCTTTTATTTTATTATGTTACAACACCAATATTTTGAACACTGATGAGGACCCAAGTGGTCAAAACATCTGTATTTGGTAAGAAAATAAAACAAATAAACTTTTTTCCCTACCATTTTGTGCTTTCAGTGGTATGATGAAACTCAGAACAAATTACCAAAGGTACTCGCATGATATGTCTTTTTTAGTACGTTTTTCCTATGGAAAGTTTAAAAGACTCTTCAAACATATTTGAAAACAGTAAATAAATAACTGACAAAATTCAATGTTTTCTTAAATTTGGAAGTAAACCACAGTCATTCCAGGACTTGAGACTCTGAACACCAAGTTTCAAACCAGAGCGTATTTTGGTATTTTGATGGTTGAGTTGTAACCCTGAAAAGAGGGCCGGGTTGTGTGCAGTAAGGACAGCTGGCCCTGCAACTACAGCTCGGCTGCTAGCATAAAACCAGGAGGTGTGAGGTCCAGCAGACTTGTCCTGTAGGCCGTAAGAGAAGTTCTGCCAGGGCTATGTGACGGCCTTTCACCCTCCACATCATTTGGCCAGATTTGAGAAGAAAAGGGAGAACACAGCGCAATCGTGGAGCCAGGACCCAAACAAAACTCGAGATGTTGGAAGCAGCACGTTCAAGAACATCTACGACCCGAGGTTTTTTGTTCACATTTTTTATCTTTAATCTTCCAGGTTCTAATCCCTCTTTTTAGTTAGTTTTTGAAAGGAACAAAGGAATTCACATTATAGTATATTTGACAACACTGATCAGGTGAATGATATTATTAAATGCCTCAATCTCTCTATATATATACATATATATGTGTGTGTGTGTGTGTGTGTGTGTGTGTATACACATGCACATATTTAGGGGTTTTTTGGTTTGTGTTTCTGTGGGGTTTTTTGTTTGTTTGGTTGGTTTCTTTTTGTTTTTTTTTTTTTTTTGCACATGAACTTGTTGAAGAGAGACAGAGAGAGACAGAGAAAAGAAAATTGAGAAATCACCCCCCCCCCCAGGGGGACCACCATGCCACAGTCCCTTGTATTCCACTCTCCTCTCAGGATTTTGGGCACACACACACATGCACCTGGCATGATTTTCAAGCCACCGGGTCTGGGACTTGAACTGCAATCAACCATGTGGAAGTCCAGCACCTTAACCACTATACCACCTACTGGTCCCATCAATTTATATTTTTCATGTTCTTTTATGGCATGATTTTTTTTATCTGAAGCAAACTCTGGCATAGAAATTGCTTCCTAAATCTCTAGGTATCCCACACATGGGAAAATTTCATGCTCGACTATCTTACAAAGAGATTCATAGCTCAAGCTGTAATACGGGCTAACTTGTTTCCCACCACTGTAGGAATTGGAGGGACTGCAATGGAGTCAGACTTCTCTGTTCCCATGGGAAAAATAGGGGAACAGAATGTCTGTAATTTTCATACTGCACCAAATGTCATAAGGATTGAATGAGCTACTGTAATCCTAACATCAGGATATCGGGGCTGGCAGGTGGCGTGGTAAGGGTGCTGGACTCCCACATGGCCAGCCATGTTTCGAGTCCCAGACCTGGCAGCTTGCTTCTTTCTCTCTCTGTCTCTCTCTGGTCAAATATAAATAAATAAATAAAGATAAATAAAATATTTTTTTAAAAAAATCAGGATATTTTCCCAGAATTATTATCTCTTGGAAGAGGAACTGGGGAGAGTACCGTCAGCTGATTTGACGGGTACCAAATGATACTATCATTCTCGTAGAACAACTAGCTACACTAATACCATTGCCTCGATGTTAATGAAACCCATGTTTTAAGTTATTAGTTCATTGGAAAATGAACCAGCAACCCAATATTTTGCCCAAGGACTTCAAAGCTTTGGTACCACGCCTTGTGCTCACTCTTGGCAGCTCTCTATTTTAACCTAAATTAGAATCTTACACTAGAAAAGAGAATTTTTCTCTATCCCAAAACATTTAGTCATTGAACAAATATTTATTGAGCAAGTACTACATACAAAACACGGGCCTGGGCCATCAGTTCATGAGAACTGTGTCTATAATGTTCACCACATTAAACCTACCTTCTAACCAAGTAAACCAGCCCAAACATGGCTCACAAAAGCAGGACTTTAGATTTGAAAGGAGTCCCTCACTTTACAGTTGAAGTTGACTAGGCCCGGATAGTTTCGTTATTTTGCCCTACTCACTGCCTAATTCGTATCAAGATCTAGAACCAGGGTTCACAGCTGCTGGTCATATGTGTTCTGTCCACTACACACCTCTTCAGCAAGACGTTTTACTCTGGGTCTCAACAATCATTCCTGACGTTTTTCTCTTATCCTCTTTCTTCTTTATCACTGATCAGTTCCTTTAGTTCAGGTAAGCAATGGCGTCACTTTGCCAGGTTCAGTAATGTCATATCCTCGTGTTTTGTTGGCAATGAGATTGTCACATTGGTATTGTTACGTAAGACATGTTCTTAAATAATAAAAGAATGCATGTTTAGAGAATTATTCCAACCCTTTCTTGATGATATGAAACCATATTGATTTTTCACTGACCAGGAAGGTCACTCTTTGGATGGTCCATCTCCAAGGGAATATTTGTGACAGCTGTGATTCCCAGTCAGTGTTACTGAAACCCATTACCCTGGTAGCTAAAATTCTGGGGATGAAAAATAAAAGAAAAGAAAGGGGGACCAGTAGTTAGTGTAATGGCTATATCGCTGGACTCTCACGTAGTCGACCGTGGTTCGCGTCCCGGACCCGGTGGCTTAAAACTCACGCCGGGCGCGTGTGCGTACGTGCCCAAGATCCCGAGAGGAGAATGGAGGAGAAGGGATTGCGGCGTGACCATCCCCCCTGGGGGGTGATTTCTCGCTTTCTGTCTCTCTGTCTCTCTCTGTCTGTCTGGCGAGCGCACGTGCCCTATAGCAAAAACCTCTCCAAAAAAAAGAAAAGAAGAGAAGAGAAGGGAAGGGAGGGGAGGGGAGGGGAGGGGAGGGGAGGGGAGGGGAGGGGAGGGGAGGGGGGAAGGGAAGGGAAGGGAAGGGAAGGGAAGGGAAGGGAAGGGAAGGGAAGGGAAGAAAAGAAAAGAAAAGGAAGGGAGCAGAAATGTACAGAAGGAAAAGGAACAGAAGACTGGAGAAAGGTTATAGAAGATTTTACTTTTGTCTGGACTTGTCATACTCACAGATAGCTGCTCCTCATAAACATGTATGATAATTCTGAGTATTTTAAAAATAACTTGCCCCATTTTACAAATATGGAAATGAAGATATAGGTATTTAGGAACATTTTCAAGGCCACAAGAAATTTTGAAAGGTTTGTTATTTTTGTTATGAGAGACAGAAAGTTCCTAAGGTTTGTTATCACAGACTGTAGGTTAGCAACAATCTTGCATCACACAATCTACTAGAACAAGCTTTAAACTTTCTTCAAAATGTGGAGACACCACGCTCATTAGAATGAAATCACTCAGAGTCTGGAAAGTCTAGATTTCCCTCTAATTTTTCTTCTCCTCCTCATCGTGCTTCTTTAGTTTATCATCTTCCACTTTGATAGCCCACTCACCGATAGACTTACTACAGCAGTGACGTCGTTGGGATCCATGATATTTGTGTACTCCTTAGATGTTACTTCTGTTGAAACACAGGAGCTTAGATTAGGGAAACTAAGGATCTGTTCGCGTTCATCGTACTCTGCAGTACTTCATTGTAATCCAAATGCCTTTTCCCCTCTCATGGTCTGCTTGTCCAGCCCCCTAAGTTGTTTCTTTTAAAGAGTAATAAGGTGGTTTCTACCTACATATAGTAGAATTTGATTTAATATTCACTTTCTCAGGTTTTTATTTCATTATAGACGTTCACCATACCCCAGCCTAGATTTGATCATTATAAATAAAAATCTTCATCTTACATCATGGTTATTTTATAATTGATCTATTTGTTTACTTTTCCATATGAGACAGGGAGAGAAAGAGAGACAGAGACACAGGCATTCCCCGCTGGGTCTTCACTCTCAGTCCACCCAGTCTCAGCCAGCCCGGATCACAGGCAAACACACGGGTGCCCAGTGTCCTCAGGAAGGTTCCGGGAGGCGAACCCAAGACCTTTCCCATGTGAGTCCAGTTGCATCACCACTGTGCCACCATCTGGCCCCATATCGTGATTACTTTACCTGATTCCAAGCTTTCTCCCATCCTTTTCGAGGTATTTACTTTTTGAAGTACTTCATCCAGATTCAGTGTCCCACACGTAGGTTTCTATTATCTTCCCCTAGAGTCGTGGTAATCTTCTCTTCTGTCAAAATTGCATCCTGAGTATGCTCTAGGCCTAAGACAGAATGATCTTAATGTGGATGCATTTGTCTTCGAGCCAAAGTTCAGCTTAGAGACAGCTGGCAAAACGTTCAACAAGCTGGACCATAGAGGAAGGATCACAACAAAAAATGTTACTGTGTTTGTAGCAAAGTGAGAAACTTGCCTTAAGGAAAAGCTAGAGACTGAAATTTTTATTCATTCTAGAGAGCCTAAAACAGAGGTACAAGGCACTGCTTCCCTAGCGAGTCTGTTCCACTGAAGCCGGAACTTGGATGTGGGACACTGGAGTGCCCAGACCAGGCTGGCTGCTGCAGTGAAAGGCTGGAGCTACCATTTTGACAATGGCAGCAGAAATCCGTGTCTCAGAAGCTGAAAACTGCTTGCCTCTATATTAGCATTGCTAGCACAAAGTAAGATTTGAACTTTAAATGACTCATTATGAGTGGGTGGCAACCTACTGTGGAAGCAATCTGTGAACCCAAGGTCAACATCCCAGTGAGAAATCCCTGCAGGTAGTGAGCGATACAGCCAATCAGTACTGAGACGAGAGAATCCTTGTCCTCCCTCCTCAGCTTCATCAGAGCGTTTCCTGCTTTCTTTCCAGTTCTGTTCCCGAGGATATTTGGCATACTGTGTGGCCTGTACTTGGCACCACCGTCTTCAGAAAATAAATGTCTTACATATGTACAGTACTTTATAGAATACTTTTCCACAGATCTTCACAGTTCTGTGGGAGTTGTTCGTGTTCCCATTTTATGGACGAGGAAGACTGATGAATTCCTTCGGCAAGTACAGCTAGTAAGTTGTAAAGCGGGCCCTGGTGCTTACGACACAATGTCTCATGTTATTACCACAAAGGTAATAAGGTTATTTGTGGGCATCATCCTGAAAATATCCCTTCTGTCATTTCTCCCCCAAATACATGCCATGCTACTGGTTTCTTCGGAAGTCCATCTGAGTGCTCTGGATGAGGCTGAGGCTCATCCCGCAGGCCTGGCTTTTTACCACCCAGAATACTGATAACGAGGGATTTCCGTGCATCCCACAACTTCTGTATCATGAGGAGAATGTTCAGGAAGCCCAGCACACCTTGGTCTGGACATTGAGTCTGAGAAAAGGTCATTTATCCCAACCTTTTCTTCTTTTGCTCAACTTCCTTTCCATATTCAGGCAGTCATCCCACTCCTTAATTCAAATGTGCTTCAATATTATTTTAATAAAGTCAGTGACATCTGTACCTTCTATCTTCCTGTGCCCTTCCTTTTTCAGAGGGGAAGGATTCCTAAATTATCCCAGCAAGTTCTGAAAAGCCTGAGCAGGGTAGATAATGGGTAAAGATCATTGCATTTCAGCTCCCTGATCCATTACACGCCTGCCTTTCACCAGCAGGCAGAGGGGTGCTTTTTTTTTTTCTTTTTTTTTTCTAACAGAATAAATTAAATATGAAAGAGAAGGACTAATGTAATTCAAATAAACATGTTAATGACCCTATTTTTCCATTTGGTAACTAGACCGGATGTGGTGGAATGCCAGTTTTTTTTACTGAGCCTGTAATTTAAAACTTTCAACAAGGACACTTTTTTTTCCCCTTTTATTTCTATCCTCCACTCCCACCCCTTTTATTCTTACAGACACTCCTTACTGTCCAATTAGTTTTGGAACATGAAAACTATCCTCATTGTTGCCCGGAGTCATAGGGGACCTGGGGTGGTTTATCTCTGTGGGATGGCTTGTAAAGTCTCTGGTTTTCTCTGCCAGAGCTCGGTGCCATTCAAGGGCATGGGGAAGGAGGTAACCGGTGCATGACACACCTCCTTTCTGGTCCTGTGTCCGTTTTGTGGATTTTTTATATTTTGTGTGTACATTTTGGATGTTCTGTGTATACGTGCTTGCTGCTCTGGGGCAGTCCTTCGGCGTTCCGATTTGGGAACAGACGAACACTTAGTTTGCTTTTAACCTTGTAAGTAGACACCCATTCCAGCTACATCTTTGGTTAAGAGTCAAACTCACATCTTAAGTGTTTCTTGTCATCCAGACAGAAACTCTAATAGCTCAGTGTGCACCCAGAGAAGTCCCTAATTTATCCCCTCCCTGCCTTCCATTAAGACACTCGTTCATCTCCCTCTGCACCCCAAGAGAAGCCATTTTCCACAGCACCTCCAGCTCCTCCTCTAGACCTCAAACCTGCCACCAGTCTGCTACATTCGTCCTTAGTTAGCTACAGAGCCTGCCTTTTCTCCAGCTTGTGTGTGTTTAACCCCTAATTTCTCCTCCACCTCACTACATGATATCCTGTTGGCACTAACCTGCTCCAACTGGCTCTCTCTTGCTCCTTTGACTTTGGTCACTTTCCGGTGTCTGAAGAAAAACTTTCTGATGTGAACACATTTCGGTTTCTTTCCAATTTACAGTGGAGGGAGGAATGAAGGGGAGAGGGGGCTCCAGCCCTGATACTTCCTGTTTGTTTTTGTTCTGGAGAATGCAGACCATCTGTGTCTCTCACATGCTATTCCACATCCACTGTGCTGGTTCTGATATTTAATTTTTTCGTTTTCCCCTCATTTCTTTCTAATTTCCTATTCCCCCTCCAAAAACTCTTAGGCCTCTCATTAAATCTTTCTTCCTGAAATTTCTTATCTTAATAGTTCCTCTGGATACAGTTCTGTCCCCATTAAGGCCAGGATTCAAATTAACTAAATGATAATGGGAGAGAGGAAGAGGGAGAGAGGGCAGAAAAGAAGCAGTATGCAACAGGAAAAAAAAAAAAAAAGTAGCGTTGCTTTTTAAAAATGGAATGTACTAGTTAGTGGTCAGCTCCAACTGCCTTGTCTTAAAATCCGTCGTTCAGCTGTAGCCTTTTACCTGTTAGACTCTGCATCCTTTTGAAATCTCTAAGAGTGGCCTGAGAACATTCCTCACCTGTTTACATTTCCAGGCACACAGAGTTTTGTTAGTTGTACTTTCTCATAATAAAGTGATTAGTTTCAAGAACTAGTAGAAAAACATTTTTACTTTTTGAGGCTGCCTGAATAATCTTAACATATAGTCACCCTATTTTAAAGTCCTGTATTCTCATTCTCTCTCTCTCTCTCTGTATGTGTCTGTGTGTGTGTGTGTGTGTGTGTGTGTGTGTGTATTTTCATGCAATTTTACTAACAAGATGTCTTAAGAACTAGGTGTCCTTTTGGTAAAGGACCTGTACCTTATGAGAATTTAACTTTCTCATTGTGCAGTTAAATAGGCTGGTTCCTGAGAAGCATCTTTATTTCACAGGGTAACGCAATTTAGGACACAATATTTCTCCTATTTGTGTTTTAAATTTTAAAAAATAATAATGATCAAAGGGCTTTTTTTTTTTTTTTTTTTTTCTTTAATTCTTAAGGTCAGACTTAAAAAGCTAAATGGATTCTGGGCTTCAGATTCCCGGTCATGTTTCAGCTAGTCCAGGCCTACCCCGTGCTAAGGGTAGTGCAGTGGGAGCCCCGGAGACTTGAGGCCTGCGGAGCGCTGAGGCAGCGCAGGCCTGTGGGGTTTCCAGCTCTGCCTTTGATCCCTCAGCCCCCTTCCTTCAGCAGCTCTGCCTGCTCCTGCCGGCCTGCCCTCAGCCATGGACCGGCGTTTCATCAGTGCTGTATTAAAAGGGACCTGGTACCGCCAGCAATAGCTAGGCCAAAATCGATCGGCTATTTTTAAAAGAAAAAAAAGAGGATAGAAAATTGCTCTTTTAATCTAGGTAAATAAAATCGGGCCAGCTTGCTTTCCCCCTGTAGCTGAGTGGAGGCAAAAGCATTCTGAGTGATGATGATATTTTGTTGTGCTGCTTTAGCCACTTAGGGTAGACACCAGGGTATCGTCGAACTGATGTTCACGTGAGAAAGCCTATGCCCTTTTTCTATCAGGGAAAAAAGTTATCTTGCCTTTTGCTCTCTCGGAAGATTTTAATAAAGGCAGTGAATATTCAACCTTTTTTTTGTTTTCCCCTACCATGAAATCATATCTTGCTATGACATCACCAAGTGATGCTTTGGGCAGCCTGTTGATGTCTGACGGCGAGCACCCTAATTGGGTTAACAGGGCAGGGGAGGAGCCCATGGTGGCACAGCACTGTTGTCCCACCACGCAGGTGCGCGCTTTAGGCAGTGGGAACCAAGCAGAAGCCAGCTAAAGAGTCGCTCCTTTCCCGGGTTGTTTTTGTTTTTGTTTTTGTTTTTAGCTCTGGAGCTCTCTCCTCTTTAACTATATTACCAACTGATGAAATTAATTCTTAAAGGAGAAAATGTAAACTGCGCTTTGTTTTTAAATCGCAAAGGGGTTGGGCAAGGGGGTGGGGGTGTGCTGGCAGGTTTGTTCTATAACATTGATTTGTGACCAACAAAGGAAATGTCTACTTATGAGACACAAATCAATGCATCCAGACTGCGAAAGTGCAAACAGAGATGTGAGAAAATTAGCCAATCGTTAGTCTTCTATGGAATTTTAAAACATTCAGACTTTCTGTGATTCCAATACAAAAAAAAATGTGAATATTATAGAAGAAAGGATGGGAGGGCAGGAGGAATGGTACTAATTTCATCAAGGCTTTTCTCTCACATTTGTGGAAAGGTCAGGCAAGGTTATAAGATTCGTAAAAGATTAGCAATGTTGTGAATGAATTTCAGACCCCATTGACCGTGTCCTCAGATGGTACCGATAGCGAAATTGTGGAAAACATGGAAGACTAGTTTATGCCTGAACTTCTGTTTCAGTCCGTAGTAGTCCCGGCTGCTGTACAATTGCCAGTTTTTTGTAAACTCTCTTTATCCAAAAATAATCCATAAGAACTAGACCTAGCACTTACATGGTATTTTTTTTTTTTTTCACACAAGCATGTTTCAAAACTTAACAAACCATGCAAGTAAAACTGTACTCTGTGAAGCTAGAAATGTGTATTTTGTAAAACGTCACCAGTTCGGACAAACTGGGAAGAGAAAAACAATCTGAATTAGCTGAAAGTATGAATCATGGAATAATTTTAAGTCATTTGAACTGAGATTTAAAGTGCTAAAAAGTAGTATTGTGCGCACTTACTTCAAAATAAGTATGAATTGGCAGGGTTTATCAGATAAGCCTATATTAAGTTTTTAAAAAGTTGTTTTCTCCCTTTTCCATACTATACATGGTCTCCCTCCTCCCTTTCCCCAATAATTTTTTAAATGATTAGTTTGCTTGAAAATCCTATTTTCCACAATAATGAAAAGATATTTCTTTTTTAAATCCCAGTCCTAACTATCATAGATTATGAATTATGCTGATTTCTCTTTTTTGGGAAAGGGAAAAAACATGACTAGATGTAATTTCTCTGAACACTTAATAGCTTCACAATTTTTTCATGTTTTCCCATTGTCCAGTAAGGCCAGAGTCTTGTTTAAAGTCCAGTGGAAAAAAGAACTTTTCTAACTTGCCTACCTAACTTTTGCTTTCCTCCTTATGACGAAGTCCATTACCAAGACTCTCTCACCTTATCTTTTAAAAATGTGCTGTTTCTTTACTCCTCCATGTCATCCTGTTAAGTTACGTTGCCTGAGGAAACTGAGGGAGTGAAATGTAATGGTTCAGAGACCTACCAGATAAAAGTAATCAAGAATGAATTTCTGGACAACCTCATTTAAAATAAGAACCCTCACAGTAAAAGTGCATAAATGTCACACTCTGTGTTGCACGATAATAACTCAAGGCTGATTTCTGGCTATTCAGACCTCTGAATTATGATCAGGAAGAAAGAAGTCCATGAAGATCTAGAATGCCCAAATGAGTTCCCCCTGAGTCTCTGACCAAACTGATTGCAAGCAATATTATCTCTCTACCTCTCATGTATCTGCTTTTCCAGTGCAAAGCAGATTAAAAAATACCTCTAACGTGGAGGGCTGGAAGGAGATGGCTCTAAAAAATGGGGATAGTGACACCAATTAGCTATGGCAGTAGATAGTGGACCACAGTTGAATCTGTGGCCAGTAGGCAGTATAGTAAAAGAAGAGGCCAATTCTTTTTTTAAAAAAAGAATTATTTTATTTAACTTTATTTATTATTATCATCATTGTTATTTTCCAGTTTGATCAGAGAGAGACAAAGAGAGAGAGAGAAGAAGTAAGAAAGCAAGCCACCAGGTCTGAGACTAGAACCGTGGTCGGCCATGTGGGAGTCCAGCACCCTTAACCACCATGCCACTTGCCGGCCCCAAGGCCAATTCTTAAGAAAAGCATAACACTGAAAAACAAGAACAATGAATATTCACAAGTATGACCCTATTTCGTAAGAAAAAATTTAAATGGTATCAGCATACTCTTTTAAAAAAGCAGGGATATATAAAAGCTTTTTATTAAAAAAAAAGTTTAGAATACATTCTGTTGCTTAAAGAGGCAAGTAAGTATATTTCATTAAAAATATAAATGGGACGTTTCATTCCTTGGTATGGCTATTTAGTTTTGTTGCTGTTGTTTTGGTCTTTTTGTAATTTGGAAAAAATTAGGATTGGTTTTGTAGTGACACTAAAAACCTATCTAACCAAAACTATTCAGGACGAACACCTTAGAAAGAAGGATGTTCATTCTTAAATATTTTAAGTTCAGAACTCTTAGAATAAAGATGTTCTTGTTCATTGATGTTGGTTATATAATGTATGTTGTCATCTGGAGTAAGGCACAGTTGCTCATATTTAGCTGGTTTACTTTGTAATGCGTCATTATAAGTGACCAAAAACATGGTACAGGAAGTTGTTTGTGTGTTTTTTCATTGCTTATGCAACTTTCAAGCAGAAAATGTTCTTGAAGCCAGATGGTAAAGAACAGTCAATTGCAAGTTCTATTCTCCAGATGTATTGATGTTTCATGTCTTCTTGAAGCCGGTTCAAATACATTTGTGAATTCAAGTCTTAATTTTCGTAACCCTTTCACTTCTGCTAGGTCCTATTTCAACTGACGAAGACATAGGCTAGGCTATTTATAGAATCACTGAAGCCAACCGTACCATGGAGTGGCAGTGCCATGGCCATACATTGATAATTCAGTGGGATAAAGGTTCCTCCCATGTGCTTTTGGTCAGGTGGTCACTATGATGACAGTCATGTGTTTATGGTACCAAACCTCTTTTGACTTTATCCTTTCCAATAGTGCACTTGGTTAAGACAATTAAAAAAAAATAGCATTTACCCAGTGTTTCTAGTTGGCACGTAGGTTTTTGTTATTGTTGTTGTTGTTGTTTTTTTAATCTGCTCAGCAACTTGGAAGTTTGCTTGGAACACAGATGAGTTAAGATAAAAAGCTGTTTTTCAAAAAATATCTCTAGTAAGTAAAAATGAAGGTACTATATCTGAATGAATGTGGAAAGTTGTCCTCTTGTATATTTTTAAAGCTTCCCAAACTATCCCCAGTTCTCAGCCAAATGCAGCCTACCCAGATTGTCTTTAGGAAAGTAGCAATTCACAGAGATTTGCAGTTAGCCGTGCATCAAACTGCACTCTCTCGCTCAGTCCCTGCTCACAGCTCCACCATTTTAGAATATGGTGAGATATGCCAGAGCCCTACCATCTGTTTAATGGGCTAATTATGTTTACCACATGCCTACTTCACAGGAATACCACAAGTGAGGTTGCCAAACATCATACAAATATATATGCTTGTATATATTGATATATAAATATACACATAAATAAAATTGTATACATATATAACAGCATCCAGCATTTTTGAGCTTCATTCCATCTTTTACTATCCGGATATGGCATAGTCTTTCACTTAAGCAAGGCTAGACATTGTCAAAGTTTGTGTTCATGGATGGTAGGACTGTCAGACTGAGAGGGACACTTCCATGGAGGGACTGGGAGGAGGGAAAGTTCA
Source organism: Tupaia tana (assembly GCA_026018925.1). Lineage (NCBI taxonomy): Eukaryota > Metazoa > Chordata > Mammalia > Scandentia > Tupaiidae > Tupaia > Tupaia tana. Next base: position 17,012,198 of record JAKSZU010000020.1, on the reverse strand, counting down.
GATTCAATACATATACCCTGCCTTTGCTTATTTTAGCTGTGTCCCATAGTCTCCCTTCTAGAATCTTGAATTTTAGCTTCGTAATTATAATGGTCAAACTTTATAATACTGTCTGTTGCTATATCTAAGATCTTAATTCCTTCTCTTAAGAAACAGAGAAGGAATTATTTCTTTTCTTTATTAGGAAAAAAAAAATCATATCATTCTAAACAATCCCTCTGTACAAGGCTACAACTTTTCTCTTATGTACTGCGGGTTCTATGTTGGGTCTGTTCTTAGAGCTAGTGCTTTCTTCCTTTGAGAATCTGTAGTCCCCGATATTCTGTTTTGGTTTCATTTTTTTCCCCCTATGTTCTCGGAGTATTTCCTAGATAGATATATGGTCTCAAAGACTACAGTTATCCTAAGACCTTAGTAACACTTTCTACCCATGAAAATTATCACTGGGTCCCATGACAGGTCAACCTAAGTTGGTTCTTGGAAATAAGACTTCATCCAGATGTGTCCAGGGTGAACTTGGGGCAGTAAACGGAGGCTACTGGACAGCTTTCTAGATGAGGAGAATAAAACCAGCAAAGGAATAGGGCAGAGTTGGAAAAGAGAGAGTCATAGGGAACCAGTGCATCTGGTTAGGACATGATATAAGGCCCAGATATTAGGTTTTCTATATGGCTCCTTTGTCTGCATAAAACTAGCTCAGCAAACCCTGGGCCTTCTTGACTTTGAGGATACATTGGCCTGAAAACTACTGGGGAAAAGGTCTGTGTTTGCATGCCAGACTTTAAACCCAGTATGTTGCATTCTCTTTGAAAATTAAAAAATAAATACATATAAAACTATCATTGATACTCCATTTTATTTAGTCGTTTTCAGAATACTGGGGTATTTTTAAAAACTTTTTTCCCTTGAGCATTGGGATGTTTTCTTACACTTGAACTGAATTAAATTATTCAAACATAGCTGTTTTGTTTATTTGTTTGTTTTTGTTTTTGCAGCTTTATGCTTACCAGGAATTTCATAAACAAGTTTGAAGAGAAAAAATAGCCAGGACGTAAATATAGAAACAGCCCAATCAGATAGGCTTGCATAAGCATGGGTGAGGGACTGTGGGGAGGATGAAGAAGAATCTTTATCAGTGCCAGAATGATCATATCTTTATCTTAGGGATAGTCTGATTTGAGAAGAGACATTGATATATAAAGATAGGGAGAATAAGGGACCAGCAGATGGCATAATGGCTATGTCGCTGGACTCCCATGTAGTTGACCATAGTTAAAGTTCCGGACCCAGTGGCTTAAACTCACGCCAGGCACACATGTGTGCATGCCCAAGATCCCAAGAGGAGAATGGAGAAGGGATTGCGGTGTGGCCATCCCCCCAGGGAGTGATTTCTCACTTTCTGTCTCTTTGTCTCTCTCTTTCTGGCAAGCGCACATGCCTTATAGCAAAAATATCTCCAAAAGAAAAAAGAAAGGAAGACTTATTCCCCTAGTACTTCCCCATGTATACAGGAAAATTGAGTAGAATATTTACTATGTAACTTCTCAAGTCTAGAAGCCTAACACCTAATTCAAACTACATAGACACAAATTAGAAGAAAGCAATTATTGACCAAAACAAGAGAAAAGGGGAATTATTCTTTCACTTTTCCTTATTTGTAATAATCAAATGTAGTAGCTGGAGAGAATCTCAAAAACCACCCTATCTAACACTCCCACTTTACATATGACAAAAGTAAGACTCAGGGAAAATTTCATGACACCCAGATCTTCGGATAGATAGATATCTTTCAGCTCAAACACTCTTAACTTATTCAGTTTCTCTGTAATCATTTTAGAGAATTCTAATTTCGTCTCAGCCCACCAATGTTGCTTTGTGTATCTTGATTATCAACTGCTTCTCAACTAATTGTTTTGAAGTGAAGTTTATTTTATAGTAATTAATTGTCATATTCCTATAAATGATTTCAAACATTATAGTGGGCTCTCAGATGTACCTGAGCATTCTATAAATACAGAGATGCTCACTAGGTCAACATATATGCCTCCTTTTTTATATGATTCCTATACTACCTATAAAAACAACTGTATCATATTAGTTTTTTGGTTTTATTTTTTAGATTTTTGCTAAAGGGTGTGTGTGCTCACCAGAGAAAGAAAGAGACAGATTGAGAGATAGAGAAAGGGAAAATGAGAAATCACCTCCCAGGAGAGATGACCATACCACAATCCCCTCTCCTCTGTTCTCCTCCTGGAATTTTTGGCATGCTCACACACATGCCCAGCATGATTTTCAAGCCACTGGTTCTGGGACTCGAGCTACAGTGGACCATGTGGGAGTCCAGCACCTTAACCACTACACCAGCTGCTGACGCCCTCTCCCATATTAGCTGTTTTTGTTTGTAGAGTTCCAGGTATTTGTTGCAACATGGAAATAAGGGAGAACAGAGTTGCTCAACTATCCCCTCTAAGTTGCCCCTGAGATGTTCTTAAACTGCTGTGCCTTTGTGAGGAAGTCATTCCACTGTCATCAGTATCACCAGTTCCAATTATCATCAGTATGGCCAGTTATTACATTACTGATTGCCTATTAGGTTTTAAAACAGCTGCACTTGGTGTTTCACTGATATTTCCTTCAGTGTTAGAGGAGAAAGAACATGGTGAGCGTTTGGCATAGCCTCTCTCCCTTCTGTGAATAAAGAGTCCATCACTGACAATAGACATTCAATAAGTGGTTATTTAAAGAGGCAGGAAAAAAAAATCCACCATTTCTCTTTTTCAAAAAATTTTCTCTGGATCATTTGAAAATATTAACTCCAAGTTTCTGATAAATGTCATGTGGCTTGTTGTACCACATATGGTTATTATGATTTACTTGTCAGCAAAAATCCAGAACTACTCTTATGGTTGCAATGCAAGATAATACAATAATCCTCTTTCACATTTTAAATGTGTCTGGTCCACCAAGTCCTTGCTCAGCTGCCAAACACACCCCTCTAAAGGAAGTGGCTGACATAGTGCCCTGAACTTTCAGGTAAGTGTGATCACCTCACAGACCTGTCCAATAAGCCTGAGTTTTTGAAGCCAAAAGAGAGGGAGAAGAAAACCTCCTGCTCTCCTGAAAGTAGGAACAATTCAGCAATAAATGCACGGTAGGGAAAAGCCTTTTATGAGGAAAATAATATTGTCTCCTGGCAGTTTTCATTCAGACTCTTCATCTACCAGCATACTAACTCCAAGAACAATTTAATTCACGAAGCACATGAAATGAGGAGTAGAGTCTAGTCCCCGACGCCATGTTCTACCACGGTGGTTTTATGGTCAAGATTCCAACTGTTCTGTGTCTGGATATTTGAAAGAAGGTCCTAGAACTCATTTCTTTTAGAAGCCATGTCCATATGGCATCTAGCAAAGCCCATCAGAGAATAGTGGCAGAGGTTTTATTAGCAAATCCAGGCAGGTTTGCAGTGGGAGATAAGGATAAGATTAGTATTATCCCTTCCTCTTCCTCTTCCTCTTCCTCTTCCTCCCTCTCCCTTGTTCTCTGTTTTCTTTTTCTTTCTTCAGTTCAAAACTCTCTAGTATGTGGACTTGGAAGGTATTCCAAAAGGAACTAGGCAGAGTAAGTCCTATTTTGAGAAAACATGAAACTATATTGACATATCACTATCTCAGCCTGCCTTTTTATATCCCTAAACAACTGATGCACACATAAAACAGTCCAGGTGCTGGTCCTCTAAAGGGTGTGTCCTAGAACATTCTTTGGTTTAAACTAGGCTTGTGCTATGTTTCATGTAACTGGACAGCAAAACGGATTTTAAAAAAGAAAAAAAAGTGGTTCCTTCTGTGGTCCTCGTTCAAATGAATGACAGGACATAACCTCCATCTGTAATTTTCCACAAAGCCCTCGCCCAGTTCAATTTGCATGGTATCTAGAACTACCTGGCTCTTGGGAATGCACACTAAAAAGTACGGCCTTGGAGTGATTGTTCTTAGGAAGGGCAAGATGAGGTAGTGAGGAAATAAAGACATGTATGTCATAGATTTGTTCTATTTCTTTCCTCATAGCATTTGTAACTTGCTATCCAGACCCTAATATTTTTCTTGGCCAAATGAGTGGTTTAAAGGAAATTTTACCTTTGTAATTTTGTTAAAGTCATTTTTTTCAACCTCTCTTATTGTTTTGCTTTTTGGTAATCACCTTAACAGGTGGCTTGGTGGGATCATATATGAAAAGATCTCATCGTGTATTACAAGCCAGAGAGTATGCTCCTGGGAAAATTCTAAGTCCTCAAATGCACGGTTATCTCCCCAAAGAAAGTGGCTCAGGTAACAGCGCCTGACCCTGTGTAGCCTTCACAGTGGGCCCACTGCAGTCATGTTTTCCGTTGCTTTTCACTCTCTGGAATTTTATGCAATGATTATAGCCAAAAACCTTTGGAATATCACTCTCTGGTCAAACAAAAAGGAGGGGGGAAAAAAGTACTTTGAAAATTAAATCTCGCCAGTGCAAGCTAGCAGCCAACCCAGTGAAATTTCCACACACCCCGCCTTTCTTTTGGGTTTGGAGTTTTTAATACAGCAGTAAAGCGTTAGAGAAGGTGATGGCCTGGTGTATTTGGGATTCTTTGCTCTTTCAAATACTTTAATGAAGAATGTTTGTTTCCTACAGTTCATTAAACTAGCTCAGTTAAGTGTATTGGTCATCAGACCCCATGAAGCATGACTATTCGATATATTTTACTGTACAAAAAATTCAATTGTGCTGTCCCCTTTCTCCCTCTGCCTCCTCCCTGTCTGTCTCACCCTACCGTGAGGCACCGAGGGTAGAGTGTGTCTGTGCATGTGTGTATGTGTGAGAGTGAGTGTGTCTGGGAGGTAGACAGATTCCCTACCTGGAAATGGCTTGCTATTATTAGACGTTCAGTTACCAGGGGTTATGTAAGACAATTGAAGCTCTGTTTTTTAACAGAGACATGATTCATGCTGCTTGTAGTAACAGTAACCACCTCCAAACGAGACAGAAACCAGACGCAGACAAAGGCTGGAGAAATCAATGCCGGCTCAGTACAGCCATTCTCCTGATACCCTCTGCCTTTCAATCAGAGCACTTAGGTTATCAGGAGAGGAGGATCCTGCTAATTCTGGATCTGGTCTGTCTCCTGGGGCTGCCAGGTGAAGTCATGTGGGCTGGAGCTGTGTACAGGAGAAAACTGGGCCTCAGGAGCAGTGACGTCTGACCCCGCTCTCTAGGGCCTCCGCGGTGTCTCAGACACACTTGGAGGAATGGTGATTGTCACCTGCTCTGTGTCTCAGAATGTTCTGTGGCTTCTGCTGAGAAAGGCTGGAACCTGAGCGTCTGGCTCACCCACTCATGTGACTTTCCTGCAGCATGCTGGGAGAGGAGAGAATGGAGTAGGATCTGAGCCGGTGCCAGTGTTTTTCTTACAGCTTCTCCCAAAACCTGAATGGAAGTGGACTTGCTGTCAGGTTCTGCACACACTCAGACCTTTTCCTAAGTCCTTCAGACTACACTAACTCAGTACTCCACAGTACACAAAGCACTTCCATACGTATCAGCTCATTGTAGCCTCGTGACTATGAAGTACGCAAAGCATGCTTTATATTCAGTGCCATTTTACAGGCTAGAGATTTTTACAGCTGAAAGATATCATCTCATTTATGGACGCCTCACCCACGATAACGTAAGTGAGAAGAATGAGGTTCAGAAAAGTTAGTGACTTGGGACCAGTGGTTAGCGTAATAGCTATGTCACTGGACTCCCACGTAGTCAACTGCGGTTCAAGTCCCAGACCTGGCGGCTTAGACTCATGCCGGGCGCATGTGTGTGTGTGCCTAAGATCCCAGGAGGAGAATGGAGGAGAAGGGATTGCGGTCGCCATCCCCCCTGGGGGGTGATTTCTCATTTTCTATCTCTCTGTCTCTCTCTAGCTGTCTAGTGAGCACATGAGCCCTATAGCAAAAACCTCTCCAAAAAAAAAAGAAAGAAAGAAAGAAAGAAAGAAAGAAAGAAAGAAAGAAAGAAAGAAAGAAAGAAAGAAAGAAAGAAAGAAAAAGTTAGTGACTTGGCCATGGTCACATAGCCATTGCTTTTCAGATCCTGGAAGACAGAGCAGGTCTTCTGGTTCTCCACCTAGAGCTCTGCTTTTCAAAAGCTTTTTGATGACCATGGCACTTTTGAAAAAGAAAAAAATATATATTTTCTGCTGAAAACTTTTGGCTTTAGGCTAAGCTCTACTATTCATTAGTGGGCACTTAAACTGCCCTTTCCTCCGTCTCCACCTGCCACCTCCATACTCTCACCTACGCAAGTTATGATGGGGAGAATGCGTTTATTTAAAGTTTATTCATTTATTTTGCTCGTAAGAGAGATAGAGAGAGAAAGGGGAACCCACGATAGAGTCCTCATTCCCCAGTCCCTCCCGGCCACAGCCAGCATGGACCAGACACATACACACGCTCGGCACTACCAAGAGGCCTCAGCATGCAAACCCAGGACCGTTCTGTGGGGTCCGAGTTGTGTTATTGCCATACCACCCTCTACCCCGAAGAACACCTTTTCAGAATGAGTTCATGGAAGTACCCTAGATCCTTTAATGTGTGTAAATCATTGCAAAGCACTGCCAAAATCATCTCACTGCCCCCACCCAGGGTGACAGCCTGTCATTTGCAAATGTGTAAATCATCCAGAAAGTCAACGCTCACTACAGATGTAACAAAAATATTTAAGCCATTTAACTTCATTCACTCAATAATCTCCAATAAAAATTACAATTTTAAAAATACATATCGATTACTACTAATAATCAACACCTCGACACAGCGTTATGAATTTTAACTAAGAACTGATACAGAATTGCCTATTTGTGAATTTTGTACCATTATCCTCCTCTTTCACACATTACATAATACAATCTACACCTATTTTAACATAAGCATAATTAAACATTCTCATTTATAAAATAGCTTTTAATTAAGTCTTTTTGTTTGTGTACCATGTTTTTAAATGGTAAATTCTTTCATGGACTATACTTTAATAAAATGCATTTTCTCTTCTGCTAAAATGCAAGTCATTTGTTCCTGCCATTTTAAGGAGAAAAGCTGTACTCTCATATAATAAAATGTCCTGAGTAGGCATCAAGAGACCAAATTTTTAGTTCTAACCTCTCTACAAACTCACTGTTAGGGAACTTATTAAGTCCCAACCCCAGATAACATCAAATCTGAACAACTCAAAGCCCTAATGTCTAGTTATTCCACACCAGCCTGAGACAACCTGCTCTGTGCTCTTCCTGCTGTGACAGTAAAAGCTGTATGGGGAAAATGGAATCCATTGTTTGGGGGTTTCATGTTGTGCTAGTGGCCACCAAGCTGCCTGACTTCCCCGGTGCACTCTGTCCCCAAATTGACTCAACGAGACAGAGGTTGGAATATGACCGGAAGACTGTAGCACATTCTGCAGATGCTTGCTACATGCTCTGTATCCAGGCATGGTAATAAGCAATGGCTCCTCACACAGGACTGCCCCTGACTTCCTTGTATGGGAAACAGCCTTTTCTGTTTCATCAAGTTAGCATGATTTAATGACCATAAGTGAGATTTCATCTTTTAAAAAATATTGTAGGGGACCAGCAGATGAGGGACCAGCGGTTGTGTCGCTGGACTCCCACGTTGTCGACGGCAGTTCAAGTCCCAGATCCAGAGGTTTAAAACTCACACAGGCACGTGTGCATGCATACCCAAGATCCTCAAAGGAGAATGGAGGAGAAGGGATTGTGGCATGGCCATACCCCTGGAGGGGATGACTTCTTGCTTTCTGTCTCTCTGACCAGCACATGCTCCCTATAGCAAAAATCTCTCTAAAAATTTTTTTTTAATTTTTTAAGAAAGAAAAATTAGTTTTTCATGAGAGAGCATGAGAGCATACACTCAATAGAGAGAGAGAGAAAAGGGACCAGCAGTTGGTGTAATGGCTATGTCGCTGGACTCCCATGTAGTCGACCATGGTTAGAGTCCCAGACCCAGTAACTTAAACTCACGCCAGGCACGTGTGCGTGCATGCCCAAGATCCCGAGAGGAGAATGGAGGAGAAGGGATTGTGGCATGGCCATCCCCCTGGGGGGTGATTTCTCGCTTTCTGTCTCTCTGTCTCTCTCTGTCTTTTTGGCGAGTGCACACACCTTATAGCAAGAAAACCTCTCCAATTAAAAAAAGAGAGAGAGAGAGAGAGAGAAAGAGGTGCCATGTTGGGGTCTCATCACTCCAGAGTCTGCTTCCTTCAGTTCTTCAGCTAGTCGGGATCTTGAGTGCTCATGAGCCTGGCCTGTTTCAGTTCACCTAGGGCCCCAAGCCTGTGGGGGGCTATGTGCCTTCTCATATTGTAGATAGGTCCACTACTATGTGTGCCACCAAGGCTAGGCCAGTAATTTCATCGTTCGTACAGAGGCATTTATTTCAGTGGTTCTTTTCATGGTTCCTGTGATATCCCTAGATTATTTTACTTTTCTCCCCATTTGGTGTCAACTAATGCAGATTTTTCTGTTTCCCTGAGACTAGAACTGCCTTTTCTCTTCTGTGTCGTGACTTTTATGCAAAGCCTTAGACACAGACACGTTTATGGGGTGATGACAGTGATGGGGTGTAGTGTTTCTTCCTAACAAGGTGGTGATATGTTCCACCTGGTCTGTAGCATCCTAGAGTGTCCCAGTAGCTATAGAAATCAAGTTTCGATCTATCAAGCCCTGATGGCATCCATTTCTGTTACAGTAACCAGTAGTAGGGTTATGCCTTCCTACTGTGCACAGAGAGCTCTGCTAGGTTCTGGCGTTTTTGTGACTTAGAGAATTTACATTCTCACCAATAGTACAGAAGACAGGCAGTAAACTACAACTGTTATCTAAGTGCCACATGAGTGACAGCAGACAGTATGGACCAACGCAGTCTTCACAAGGAATAGTTTCATGAGAAACATATTACATATAGACCTTGAAGGACAGGAAAGACCTAAATAAGAAAAAAGGTAAGAAAGCTATCCAAATAGTCAAAATGGTATGTGCCTGAGCTCAACGATACAAATGTGCATAGGTGTTCTGACACACTGTAAGTTAAGCCAAATGGAATATTGATGGGAGGGAAATATGATAGGGCTTACTGATTTAGATTCAATGAATGTACATGATCAGGCTAAGGAACCTGGAACCTGGGGAAATCCATTAAAGCATCTTTTCTTTAAGTGTATTCTAAAGTTAACACCTGTTCCATTCAAAAAAAGAGGGGATTGGCAGGTGGTGTGGTGGTTTAGGGCGCTAAACTCCTACATGGCTGACCATGGTTCTACTCCCGGACCTAACGGCTTGCTTTCTCACTTTCTCTCTCTTTCTCTCTCTCTCTCTGTCTCTGTCTCTCTTTCTCTGTACCTTTCTGGTCAAATTTAAATAAATAAATAAATAAATAAATAATAAAAATAATTCTTAAAAAAAAGAGGGAAGCGGAGTCTGTAACGTTGTGATGATTAATCTAGTATTATTAAGAATGAATAGACCATCAACTATAGAAAGGTTATCTCTGTAAAACCAAAAAGAAGGATAAGGATCAAAAATAGAAAGGGTAGCCCCCATGATAAGAGACAAATGTGAAAAAAGATAAATCTTTAGGAAACAAAATTATGGCAATTCAGAGGTACTGGAGAAGGAGAAGAGAGATCTATACCATCTGGTATAGATCGTCTTAACTAAATAAGGAGGCACACTCATCCACAAAAACAGACTGGAGAATGGGACTTGATAAAATAGAACCTACTAAGAAAACTACCACTGATTTGTACTTGGAAACAATGGGTAAGCATGACGGGCCAGTTACTATGCTTGTATAGGGTTTTATAGTGAGAGTAGGAGAGAGTGATGAATAGTATTATGTATTCTTGGTTGAACAATGTAAGAGGATGCCTTGCACATAAAAGATCAGGGGAGAAAGGAAATTGAAAAGGTTAATGAGGACAGTATTAAAATGGTGGATCATGGGATGAGGTCAAATAGGACCAATTCACATGGTGAACGCAGCAGTAGCCTACACAAGAACCAAGTGAAAAGAGTAGGTCCCTTAGGCATTAGGGAAAGTAAGTTCAGAAGGTGGGGTTGGAACACTTGAAGTCAAATGTGAGGCCTTGAAAGAGTAATTGAGACTGAGGATGAGGACTAAGATGGATGAGAATAAGGATAAGAGCTAAGATGAACCTAAAGAAAAAGAATAGCAAAGGTCTGTTGAAAAGTAGGAATGCAGAGAACAGCAGATGGCATAATGGTTTCATCTCTGGACTCCCATATAGTCAACCATAGTTCAAGTTTTGGACCCAGTGTCTTAAAACTCAGGCCAGGCACCAAGTGTGTGCATGCCCAAAATCCCTAGAGGAGAATGGAGGAGAAGGGATTGTGGTGTGGCCATCCCCGCTGGGGCGTGATTTCTTGCTGTCTCTCTGTCTCTCCACTGAGTGCACGTGTCCTATAGCAAAAATCTCTCTTAAAAAAAAAAAGAAAGAAAAGTAGTAATGGACTTTTGGATTAAAGTAGTAATCAGTGTGGTGAGCGAAAATATAAATCAAGGGTAGAAGGTTTTGAGAAGGTTCCATAAAAGTTCAAGAAGCATTAAAGGGCCATGGTGGAGAATGTGGCTTTATGACCTATAGCAAATAATTGTACCTTTTTCGAAGCAACAGTTCCCCTGTATATAATATGGGAAAAGAGTAATTGTAAGAAATTACATTAAATATATATGAAAAGGCACAGTATCTGCCACGTAGTAAGCATTTAGTTAGTAGTAAGCAAAGTTATTGTTGAGGTGATGGGAGCAGAAAGGGGTAATTGATGTCACTTGGAGATAGTGACAATGTGTTATTTGGGGTAATGCTACTGAGATATTTCTCAGGACCTGTTTTCCCATTTAGCTGCAACTGTAAGGATTGCAGTCCTGAAAACATACTCAGTGAAACAGACAAAGTATAAAAAAAAACTCTGATTATTCCAGATAACACGATGTGCCATAAATCGTGTTCATATTAGAATCCTCACTACAGCATTTAAAATGGCCTTGTAACCCAGGCCCATAATATGCTTTCCGGACGGGAGAATTCTAGTGGTGAATGACAGAGAAGGGGTTCTCATCACCAGGTGTTTATTAAAACCAGAAAATCATCTTGAAAGAATAAAATAATTAAAAATAAGATCTATGTATATGTATCCCCTGATCTCAAAGATTTCTTTATTTAAACAACAAGAACCACTGTTAGGCACCTAACAAAATTCATGTTACAAGAATGAACTGTAATGCTAAAGCTCATGGGATGTGCAGCTCTTATTAACAGAGTTTGTGAATTGTCAGAGAGGAATCAAGAGGTCTCTGTGGAGAAAATTAACATAGATTTAATGTGACAAACAGTGAGGCTATGATTCCACCTTCTGTAGGCAGGGCCATCCCAGGGGTCTTTAAGCCATCAGAGGTATTTCTTCTGGACACGGGTATTAACTAGTGGTTAATTAAGGAACTAAAATACAGAAGGTGAAACAGTTCTCATAGCACTGGAAAGCTGAAGTTGGGGTTCCTGATTAGTTGGGCGAGCCATGATGCCTTGGTGCCTTGTTCATTAAATGGTTTCCTCACCAGTTTCTAGAGAGGTGGGATTAGTGCTTTAAACTTGGGAATTTGTTTCAGGTAATTAGTTAAAAAGTTAAAAGTCAAATAGATTTTTTAACAGGCTTAATGGTTTAACAGGTTGATGAGCTACTTAATTCATGTATCCTTCTCAGGGGACTATTAGAGTTTTAAAGGGACCGTTAAAATGATGAAACCCACCTCCTCCTCTTAGAGCTGGAAAAGCTGAGCCACCTAGAGGTTAAATGTCTCCTCTAAGGTCATCCCGCTGGTTCTGTAATTTTACTTTTTCTTTTCTTATTCTTATAGGTTTTAGCCCTTCCTCCTTTTTTCCTCTAACATTTCATTTCCACAAATCATGTTTCTACAGGAATGTCTTGGATTTACCCTTGCTTTATAAAAATTTTCAACACATGGCCCAAGCTGAATGACTAAAGGATATAGAAACATAGTAAATGGTTGTGAATACCAGATACAGTGTGGGAAGAGGGAGGGTGAAGCGATAGAGTCTGAGGAAGGACATTAAAGAGAAAACTGGAGAGGCAAGGCATTTATGGGATGGAGAAATGTGTTATTGTCTGTTGACGGATAACCTTTTAGTATTGTCAACTGGACCAGTGCAAAATGTACACATGTTGGAATTTTCACTTTGCAAGCTAAGTAACATGATTGAATGTATAAACGAAATTGAAATAATATTAAAAAATAATAATAAAAAATTTTCAGCACCTTAGATTATGAGATAGTGGGTCTTTGCCATTTAGTAACCCTTTACCACTGACTCACCACTACATCTGGGGCGAAGAAATGAGGGAAGTGGAACAATTTAAAATTTACTGTGATCTTTAGACAGCTTCATCTACACCTGGGAATTGCTGTTAGACAATTAAGGTTAGTAAAACTCATTGAATTTCTCATAGGAAAGGTGTTATTTGAATTATTACCAGATAATTATTGTTAAAAATAACAATAATGTAAAAACTAGGAATTTTACATGTTCAAGACATTATCATTTTGAGTTTCCAAGGTGGGGTGGGAGAGAGGCCCTGGAGGATGTAGCGACAGTTTTTGTGTGCTTTTTTTGGTTTTGGGTTTTTTTTTTTTTTTTCCTTGTGCTCTATACCAAAAACTTAAATGGCCCAGAATCAGAAGCCTGTCACACCATGTGAGATGCTATCCGAGTCATTTGACCTGAACTGCTCCTTGGAAAACAAACATGAGTAGGAAGAGGGTTAGACATAACACCTGTGGTACCCGGACCAGCATCAGCATCACCTGGAAGCTTGTTAGAAATGCAGAATCACAGACTCCAAACCAGACATGCTGAATCATAAATCCCGGATGATTCATTTGTTCATTACAGTTTGAGAAAACCAATATAAGATATTCTCATCTTCAGTTGGAAAGGACGTAAGAAACAACGACACTTATTGATAGTTTCCAAATTAGTTCCTTCGCCATCCTTCCAGTGGTTCTGAACCATCATAGAAATAGCATAGGCATCTTCCTTGTGCTAAGATCATAGAGGAAACTAGAAATGTGTTCATACTTCGCCATTGTATAGTAAAAAGAATACAGATTTTGGGCCAGCAGATTGCCTAGTAGTTAAGGCACTGGACTCCCACATGCTCACTGTGGTTTGAGTCTCAGACCCAGAGGCTTGAAACACACCAGGTGTGTGTGCATGCATGCCCAGAATCCTGAGAGAAAAAGGGACTGCAGCATGGCCATTCCCTGTGGGAGATGGTGCCTCATTTTCTATCTCTCTTTCTCTCTGGGCAGTACATGCACCCTGTAACAAAAATCTTAAAAAGAAAAATAAGAAAGAAAGAAAAAACGAAGAATACAGATTTAGAATCAGATCTGGGTTTGGTTTCTGGCCTCGCTATCCACTAGCTTTCTAATCTTGGGCTAGTTACATGAGCTCCCTGAGTCTCATTTTTCCTCATCTCTAGAATGGAGATACTATACTGATAGCATGGCCTTGAGATGAGGATTAAATAGGAATGTGTATTCATATACGTAAAAATGCGTGGTACTGTTCCCGATAAAATTTAGACATCAACAAAAGCTCTTGTTATCACTGTTTTATTGTTTGTAAGCATTAATTATGAAGGCCCTTCTGTAATTTAAGAATGATTTGGTGTGATTTTTTAGAGAATGGATAGGGCCATACTGCAATGACACCACCCCCACGCCCCCATAGAAAGTCCCTTCCAGTGCTCCATGGCAGTACGTTACGATGCAGCTCTGCTCTCTGAGGGCTTGGGAGGCAGATCTGCAGAGACACCAGCAATGAAACTGGCTGGAGAGAAGTGACCTACTGTCTGTTCTGCCTCTGACACCATCAAGAAACTTGCCAGCTGGGTTCCAAAAGCAGATTCTTTATTACAGTGATGAGGTAAGAGGCAGAGAGAACAGCTGGATTCCTAGATTCCAGGGAGCATTTGTGGCACCAGCAGCCCCTCAAAATTATCTTTGACTTAAAAACTGAGTACACTGGATATGGAAGTCATTAAAAGAGAATAAATATAAAACCCCATGAAGTCATTTTCGCTGAGTCTTTTTTAGAGTGTAAGTGCCCTTTAAGCAATAAAACATGACACACTATGTAATAGTTCTGATTAATAGCCCCTCAGGTGTGTGCTAAGGCAAGAGGGGAAATAGGAAGATGGGGATAGGTGACAATTTGCCAAAAAAAATAAAAGTAAGATCATAGCAGCAGGATGTGGGGCTGAGAAAGAAGGGTTTTATTAGAGGACAGAAAGATAATGGCTCTGTTTAATTATAAAATGCAAAACGTAAATCAAATGTTAGTTATATTTAAAATGTACACTTATCTAATTACACGAAGGATGCGTATGTCGCTAGGTAATTTTTCACTGCAGTGTACTAGACGTATCGATCAGTGATTTCCTTTACCATTGTCATGTAGTTGCATGAGGAAAAATGAGAAGGAAGTTCAGTCTGTGGGTCTTGATTATCTGTCTGGCCATATGATGAGTTAGGAAAAAACCAACAACGCAGAGCTCTTGAGCCCCATTTGCTTTTTCTGTGGCTGCTGGGAAGTTGCTGTTTAATGGATGTCTCAGTGCATAGCACGACTCTATCATAGCAACCAAAGAGTCTGATTAATACTACCCAGTTTTTCCCCTGGAGTGTAACAATGAGTCAAGTGCTCACCTGGGAGAGGCAGATGAAGTCTTGTAGCACTGTGCGCTAACATTTCAATGCTGAGCTTTTCTAGCCCAGTGAAAACCATGAGATCCCCTTTAAAAAAAAAAAAAGTCTGTTTTCCTCACCAAGGCAAGCACTATTATCCCCATGGCACATTTTGTTGGGTTTGTCATTTTTGGGTGAGAGAAAATGATTGTGTTTGAGGCTAAAGATAAAGAGGAGATTAAACAATTAATGTTTCTTCTACTACAAGATGAGAACAAAGCAAGAATATTTGAAGAGACTTAGGACCAATCCTCTATGCCTTTCTTTCTTTCTTTCCTTCCTTTCTTTTTTTCTTTCTTTTTTTTTTTTTTTTAGAGGTTTTTTGCTATAGGGCACGTGCGTTCGCCAGACAGACAGAGAGAGACATAGAGACAGAAAGCGAGAAATCACCCCCCAGGGGGGATGGTCACGCTGCAATCCCTTCTCCTCCATTCTCCTCTCGGGATCTTGGGCACGCACGCACACGCGCCCGGCGTGAGTTGTAAGCCACCAGGTCCAAGACGCGAACCGCAGTCGACTACGTGGGAGTCCAGCGACATAGCCATTACGCTAACTGCTGGTTCCCCTTTCTTTCTTTTCAGTAAGTTTTGCCATAGGGCATGTGTGCTCACCGGAGAGACAGTGAGAGAGAAAGTGAGAAATCACCTACTGGGGGAATGGCCACATCGCAATCCCTTCACCTCCATTTTCTTCCCGGGATTTTGGGCACTCATGCACATGCATCTGGTGTGATTTTCAAGCTGTTGGGTTTGGGAATCAAACCAAAGTCAGTCATGTGGAAGTCCAGTACTTTAACCACTATGCCACTTGCTGGCCCCACCTCTACACATTTCTAAATGTGTAAATTAGGAATATAAAAAAGAAAAATTAGTAAAAATTTGAACAAACCCAAAGGAAACTATTGGGCAAAGTAAGGTAACGAATTTAACCAAAGAACTACTACAGGATGTTCTCACGGTTAACTCCACTGAACCCACAGCTTTTGCAGAGTGTGAGAAATTTCTTCATTCTGATTTTTCAGCCTGAGTTTATCACTCCAGTGGTATTTACGATATGTCATAATTATTTCTGCTGGTCATGTTAGAAAAGTTTGCCTTCTTGTTTTTAAAATCCACCCTCATTTTTTAGACATTTTTTAACTACGAAAAAGATATTTAGTTCAATTTCTTGAAGCAAAAACAAATTTGTTATTTCTTGGAGCACAGTATAGCTTTGCAGGCTTCACATCCCACTCTCTCACACTCTCTGGTCTTGTCACTGTGGAAGGCCTGCAGGGCTTCTTTATTTTTTTATAGTTTATTTGTTTATTTCATCCATGAGAGAGATATAAAGATAGAGAGGGAGGGGGAAAATGTATATATATATATATATATATATATATATATATATATATATATATAGAGAGAGAGAGAGAGAGAGAGAGAGAGAGAGAGAGAGAGAGATCCCCAACAGGGTCTTCATGCTGCAGTCCTACCCCAGCCTGAGCCAGCTAGGACCAGGGGCACACGCACACATGCCCAGCCTGTGCAGGGCCGCAAACCTGAGACCTTTCCATATGGCCTCAGCATCATGGAGCACTGTGTTACCTACCACCTCACCACCAGGCTGATCTACTAGGCCTCTTGCTGCCAAGTAGGCACAGATATTTAGATATTTGTGATCTTTCTATCAATTATCCTTGCTCAGCCACTAACAAGGATGTGGCCTTGAGCAAGTCAATTTCCTTAATCTCTTCATCTAAAAATTAAAGGGGTCGGAGTAGATGAACTTTAAGGTCTTTCCAATTTAGTCTCGGTTTCCATGACTCTAAGCAAGATTCTTTCTTCTTTTCCAATTTGGTTCAGCACACATCCGCTGAACACAGACTGGGGTGCAATGCATTGCACACTTCAGGGTATGTGCAGTAGAAATTGTCTCTGCTTTCACGGAGCTCATGGAGGGGGAAGACAAATTACATAAATAATTATTAAAGTCAGTAGCATGTACAAAGGGTGTAGTGCAAAAACGTGCTTAAAGATTCAGAAGGGTATTTCCTTCAGGGAAATGCTTCATAAACAAGATGATATTTGGATGACCCTTAAAGATGCTATATGAGGGCATTGGAAAAGGGAGAGAAACTCCATAAACATGGTGGGAAAGAATGGGAATGCAGAGTGGACCATAGAGATAATGATGTGAAATCAGACTGGGGCCATATTGAGGTATTCTTGAATACCTAATGCAAAGGTCTGAACTTAATCCAATAAGCAAAAAGAATTTTTAGAAAAGGAGTGATGTGTTTGGAGTGTTACTATAGCAAAATTTATATGATGTTTTTATGAAGAGTAAGCTCGGGGTAAAGAGAAACTGGAAGAAGTAAAGCCAGTTAGGAGACTTTCATACAGGTCCCAGAAAAAGGGATAAATAGGTATCAGTATATAAAATGGGTATTGACTCATGAAACATAATCAGAGTGAAAAACCAAGATTCAGCAGCTAATTGTATATGGGAAGCAAAAAAAAAAAACTTCATTATAGGCCCAAGTAACCAATAGCAGGAAAAGGGAAATTTGGAGAAGGGAAAAGCAATAAATTCTGTTTAAACTTTCTGAATAAGAAGAACCTGTATAGTATTCAGTGGAGATGTGAGCTTCTCAAAGCCAGAGACCATGTCTTATTCATCTTTTCCAGATGCTTAATAGATGCCATATGACCACTGAATGAATGAACCAATTAATAGCTATTATTTAGAACATGGGTTTGGAGTTCTGAAGACAAGCAAGAACTAGAGATAGCAATATGGATGATCTCTATGGAGATGAGAGCATTGAAGTCATGAAGGGCAGGTATAGGCAAAGCCTGAGATAAGAATCTTGAGGAATGTCTCCACTTAGTGAGCAGGAGAAAGAAGACAATTCAGTGAAAGAGGCAGAGGGTAAACAGGTAGGGAAAGTCAGGACAATGCAGTATCCCAATGTGAAGGCAGATCGTTTCGGGGATTAAATGCTCGTTGGAGCAATGTGGCCAAAGGGGTGAGACATAAGAAAAAGCTCACAAGATTTGAGGCTCTGAGACAGATAATAATCAATTCTGTAGCCTCCTCAGCTGAGCTTCACAGGATTAGAAGGTATGGAAGGAAACGGAGATTTTCCAGCATGGTGCTGAGAAGCCTCAAAACCTGGTCTCCGATGGGTATCTTTAGGCAAGAACTGGGCAATAAAGAGCGAGAACCTGAAGTGGAATCAAGAATGTCCCAAATGCGGTATATATACATCGTGGATGGGATTCAGCCTTAACCAAAGGAATCCTGCCGTTTGTGACAGCATAGATGAATCTGAAGGACATTACGTTAAGTAACCCAGCCACAGAGAGGCAAAGACTGTGTGACCTCACTTACAGGTACATGGGCTCTAAGAAAGTTGAACTCAGAGGAGAGAGTAGAATGACCTCTACCAAAAGCTGGAGAGATGTTTGTCAAAGGATACAAAATTTCAGTTAGACAGGAGGTATGAGTTCAGGGATCTGTTGTACACTGTAGTGACTATAGTTAGTAACAATACACTGTATACTTGAGAAGGAGATTTTAAGCATTCTCACCACAAAAAAGATAAATGATAAGTGTGATTAACGCTTAGGTTAATTAACGCTATTTAGCCATAGTATATACCTACATCAGAGCATCATATTATATACCATAAATATGCACAATTTTTACTCATCAATTAAAAATAGATGAGGAAAAAAATGTAAGAACGCCAGAAGAAATGGCTATAGTGAAGGTAAAGGACACTGCGCCCATTTCCTCCACCCTCACCCCCTCAGCTTCCTCATCAGAACCACGGAGATCAGCTCCATGTGCATGGGCAGAACGTCATGGATGCCGTGGATGACTGCATGAGCGGTCAGGCAGAAACACTGAAAACGGGGCCTGGTGACACTCTCGATTCTCCTTCCCCTGTCTTGCCATTTTCTGGTGCAAAGACGCAGAACCAGCCTTTCAACCACATCCCACTGTTCTCTATCAAAATAAATCATCACCATCTAACTACCGCCTGGTCAACAACCTTATCTTTGTTTTCTTGTCTGATTTAGATGCAGCCGCTCTCTGTTTCCTGCCCCAATGAACATCTGCACTAGGCCCAAGCCTTGGAGTGATTTACCTGAAGAGTGACATCATTTATTTGGAAACTACTGTGAGTACATTATGCCTCCAGTAAAGGATTCTTAGTTCACTTTGTTTAATGAGAAACACATACACACACAATTGTAAAAAGCAGATGAAATTTTAGATGGCTTCGTCTTTTGGATGCTCTAAGGGAATCAGACTCAGTCCTGAGGTACCCACAGTGGTTCTCGGCTTCCAGCCTGCATTTCATACCCTGTGCCGCATCGTCCCTCCTCACCAGGTGGCTGTGCTGAACTGTATCTCAGCACACCTTGCAGACTCTGGTGCTGTTCTGCGTGGTCATCTGAGCTTCTATCTGTAGTAGGGGCGGTTCCTCCCAAACTGTTTGCTCCTCAACACCCTCCTGTGCTACTCTGTTGAATCTCATGGTAGCTTATTGTCTAATGCCACTCTAGGCAAATCCGTGAGTCAGCTTTGCTTGCCTGTGTCTACCTGCTGTATCTACCTCTTCTGAGCAGTAGCCTGATGCCATTGCCTCCTTTCCACTCTCAGGAGCCCAATCCCTCCTCTTGGCGCTTGGGGATCCCTCCACCACTTTTCCAAACATGTCGTGTCGAGCTCAGCTCTGTTGTCTGGATTCCTAGCTCTGTGTAGTTGGTTGAATTCCTTCTTTGTCAGGCATTGAGGTAGGAAAAGCACAGCCTTTACAAGGCAGGTGTGGAAAGAAATTGGGATAGGAGGAATGATACCTAGAACAAAATACTGATGAAAGATTGATAGCAAGTATTTATTAATGATTGCTAAAATTGGCAGAGGAATAGATGCTTTTTACCTCTAGAAAAGCCTGAAATTTTTATTCAGTGGCTATTCATGCAAAATAGCTATACATTTAAAAATGAAAACTCATTGTAGTTGTATTCATAAGTTTTCCTACATGGTATGAGGCAGGTAATGGGATGGCATTTTACAGACATCTCTGTTACTAGAAAATGCTACATTCCTCTTAGGCTTCAGGTAGGATTTCCACATGTATATTATTTTTCATATCTTTAGCCATTCTGGTATAAATCTAACCCAAAAGGATGAAGCCAGAGTTTTGTTTTACTTTGTGTTGGTTTTTACCCCTCATGCTTGTATTCATCTGAGTAATAATCAGCCATTGCTGACGTGCAAGAGATAGACAGGCTTGCCTGGCCAGGATGAGAGTGGGAACTGTCAGAGTGTTCTCAGTACTGATAGGATCAAGGGACTGGGGACCGAAGCTGTGACAGAAGATCCAAAGAGTTTCTTCAGCCCATGTGCATGCAAGGACCTTACTTGTACAAAGCTTTCATTCATCCTTAAGTTCAAATACAAGTAGTACCTTAGCAATTTTCACATTTACATAGTTTTCTTGAGCTTTTTTCGTTTGTTTGTTTGTTTTGGTTTTGTTTTGTTTTGTTGTTTTTCATTACAGAATAACTATGCTGGTACAAGTTGCCACACCAGGATTCAGACTAGTTTCAAAGTTTCTGTATCCTTTGCGAAACAAATGAACTTTACCGCACCAACCTTCTTGTGCTACAGAGAATCTAATTCCAGACCCAGAAATCAGGACTTAATATTTCCTAAAAATTACAGGGAAGTCCAAAAGTGAGCATCCGTTTCTGCTGTATCTCCCTGTGCAGAATGCCAGTGCATGCTTTTGCTTTTTAAGGGCCCGGAGAATGGACAGATTAGGTTACAATCCTCACAACCTCTGCTCTTTAGAAACTCATCTTCCTCATGGAAGAGAGAAATAAAACTTACAAAGATTTGTGCTAGGCAAAAAGTCAATAAGGTTGACAAAGTATAAAAATGTGAACCATTTGCAAAAGTGTGTCACAGTTTGTGGGTTAACAGTATTCTGGGCCTGGTCTTGGGAGTGAGACAAGGGTGAGGGAGTGGGAGGGCAAACGAGGGGACAAGTGTTGGAGTTTAGTATCTCCCCACTTCCCGACATCACCTTCAACAACTCTGCTCAGCAGCCCTGCCTACTTACCCAGAGAGTTGTGATAATTAAGTAATATATACACACTGTCTGGCATAGCAGGGGTGAGAATGTTTCACTCAGTAACCTCAAACTTACTGAGCACAGATGTACCATGCACCAAGTACTATCCAAGCCTCTAGGAATATGGCAACAAGCAAAACAAACAAAAATCCCGATTCTCATGAGCTTACATTCAGTTTCTTTGCTCTCTAAATGTCAAATAAATACACTAACGCTAAGAAAGAACTTACCTTATTCTGCTGTGTCTTTCCTTTCAGAAAGTAAAACTTAAAAAGGTGAACGAAGTGGAAAAGAAAAAGAATAGGTATGCTGGTTAGTTCCGCTGCCCCATTATACCCCCAAGAAAATCTAGAGCCATTCTCTGTCCTGTGGCCCAGAAGACTGACCTTTCTGGACCACATCATCCAGGTCCTCCTGTCCTCTTGCTTCATTTTGAATCAGGTCAAAAGGAGATATCAGCAAGAGATGCCAGAGTGGGAGGGGAGAGAAGTCAAGGTATTTATTAGCTCCATCCTCTTTCCTGACTCCAGTTCTGCCTGGATTTAGAAGAGCCCATCCCTTCCCTTGTCCCTACAGTAAAATGGTGTAGAGCCGAGTTGGACAATTTTCTGCTGTTGGTAGGCCCTGGTGCTTCACCATTCCCGTAGAGTCTCTTAACCTCATCTGTACCTCAGTATTCCAGTGGTCTCCAATTTACAATGGTTTGACTTAGGATTTTTCAGCTCCTCAAAATTCTGAAAGCTCTATGCATTCAATAGAGCATTCAGTGCATACTTTGAATGTTGAATGTTGAACTTTTCCTAAGCTAGCAGGATGCATTCATATTCTCTTGTGATGGTGGTCAATGCCAGCAAAGCAACGCCCCCGGTCAGCCACACGATCACAGGGGTAATCAACCATTACTCTTCAGAGTACCGTGCTGCCAAATGACTTCCCACCTATAGGCTAATGTAAGTGTTCTGGGCACGTTTAAGGTAGGCCAGGCTAAACTAGGGTAGTCGACAGGTTAAATGCATTAAGTGCACTTATGACTTACATTTTCAACCTACAGTAGGTTTATCAGAACATAATCCCTTTGTAAGTTGAGGATCATCTCTACAGCTTTTTCATTAGATGCTCTTTTGTTGAAACCTCTACAATTGCCATCTACTCCTTGCCAAGATCATGATGATACAATGAGGGAGAAATATCCTGAAAAACATCATAAATCAGCTCTGCCAAAGTTAAAAAAAAAATTGTAACAAAGTGCGATAAGCGGAGCTGGCAGGTGGCATAGTGGTTAAGGACGCTGGACTCCCTTATGGCCGCCCACGGTTCAAGTCCCGGACCTGGTGGCTTGTTTCCTCACTTTCTTTCTCTCTCTCTCTCTCTGCCCCTCTCTGGCCAAATTTAAATAAATAAATAAATTTGAATAGAATAATTTTTTTTAAAAAAAAAGGAAGTGTGGCAAGCAAGAGTGTCATAGGTTAGTGTCAATGAACCGTAGTGCTTAGGCTCAGTAAGCTTCTAGAGGCCAAGGCCAACTTGCTTCACCCTCAGCTTCAAGAAGTTCTTGCTATAGCTACTGCAATGGCAAACAAATGGACAGAGAGTTATGGGGAGGGTAATAACAGTGAGGTCTAAATATTAAAAAAGAAATTGCCTTTCCTAACTTTCTTTCTGCCTTTACTACAACAACAACCTATTTGCCCCTGCCCCAAATCTAGATATTAAAAAAATTTACTGAGTCATTATTCTCTGTTGCTTAATAACGTAATGCCTTAGACTGGGTGATTCATAAGAGTAGAGACTTATTTCACTTATGGTTTTGGAGGTGTCAGATCAAGGGGCCACATTTGGTGAGGGTCTTTTTGCTAGTAAATAACATGACAGAGGACAGCACATGACAAAGACAAGGGCAAGCAAGTCTGTGTGCATCTGTCTGACTCATTCCCTCACCCTAATACCCACCAGGATTCAATCATGGAGGGACCCACCCTGATTACCTTCATTCCAATCACCTCCCACAGGCTTCACCTCTTTTTTGTTTTAAGAATTATTTTATTTATTTAATTATGATTCTTCCATTTGACCAGAGAAAGGAAAAGTGAGACGGCAAGCCACTAGGTCCAAGACTTGAACCACAGTCAGCCATATGGGAGTCCAGCACCTTAACCACCATGCCAGCTGCCGGCCCCCAGACTCCACCTCTTAACCCCATAGTCAGGATAAATGTTCTCACTCTTAATACTGTCACAACCAAATCTCAGCACATGAACTGGCGGAAAGGTGGGGGCGGGGAGTGCGGGGGATATTCAGACCGCAGTAGTTCCTAAGATAAAGGAGCTGCCTGAATGCCTTCTTATTGCTAAGATAGCTAAGATCACGGAAACCCAGAACTAGCTCTGTCTGTGGGACGAGCTACCATAATTGAGCACTTCCCATGCACCAGCACTGCACGGAGCACTTTATAGGCTTGTCACATGTATCCCTCACAGCAGCTCTAGGACTTAGGTATGAGTTATTTACGTTTTACAGATGCAGAAAATGAGACTCAGAGATGCAGAATAACCTGCGTGGGCCACACAGCCACTAGGTGGTGGAGCTGGTTCTGCTGACTGACTTTGTTGGGGCGGCTTGTTCCCACCAACCCTTTAGCCCTTCCTGGGTACTCTCCTAAGACTTTCCGTGTCTTGTTGGGAAAGAAAGTAGGCAAGTGATTACTACTCCAAAAAGATTGGAGCAGGCATCACTATTTTAAATGATCATGATCTAACGACTGAGTAATTATTTATCAAAAGGAGGTTCTGACTAATTCTTTCCAATCCAGTCAGTCTGATAAGTAGAAGGCACGTTAATACTTGGGAGGGGGCGGGAGCCCAGTGAAGAGAGAAAACTGGGAGAAGGAGATAGAAGAGAACACTCTCGTCTCAACAGACCCTAGAGACTGATAAGAGCTCGCACAGATACAATATTTATTTTTCCATATGTTGCAGGAAGCATTGCCATCACTGCATGTGTGCAATATGTGCATAGGAGTGTGAAAAATATACATCAAATGCCACCGATCTGGTTAATTTCCATGCCTTTAACACGCTTCATACCTACATCTCATCAATATGTTTTAATGCATATTTCTTTCCCCATGCAATATGGTCTGGTTAGGAAAGAGCCAACTTCCTCCACAGCCTTACTCACTGCTACGTTTCAGCCCAAAACCTGTTGCCAGGGCCGGCACAAAGAGAGTTAAAAACCAGAAGGCTCTGCTGGCTAACTCGGCCGAGAGTCACCTCAAAACGCCTTCCCAGTTCTTGAAGCAGCCTTTTTCTCATAACAGAAATGTTTGCAGTGGGGAGATGAAAATGTTTTTGTTCTCTATGGACAATTGGGAGATGTTCAGTCCGAATGTCAGAACTGACCGTTGAAAGGCGGGTGCCTGCGGCCACACTTTTCTTTTCTTCTTCTTCTTCTTTTTTTTTTTTTTTTTTTTTTTGAATGCACAGCCCCACCAGCGTGGCGGGAGGACATGCACAATGATTGGTCTGTTCCTCTGTGGAAGTGTACAGGCTACACCCAGTTTTGCTTTGCATATATTTACGAAACATCTGCCCTTTTCTTGTTCTTAAGTCCTTCCCCCTCACCAGCCCCCTTTCCCCTTTTCCCTGGTTTCTTTCTTTGTTGTTGTTGGCTTCTCTAACTTTTTCATTGGAGCTTTCATTTTCCGGTTGAGGGGCAACTTCATCAGAGTGTATAATTTTAACAGAGAAAGAAAGAGGAGAGAGAGAGAAAGAGAGAGAGAGGAAAGAGAAAACTGCAAAGAAAGAAAGGGACTGGAAGGCCAGAGCTTGGCAAGCCAACCTTTGGCATGGTGACCAGAAGGAAGGTTCTGGTCAGGAGTTTGCCTCTCTGAAATGCTGCCTGGAGTCAGCCAGTGTGCTGCTGCCCTCTAAAGGCTCCAGGGAATAATGCACAGCCACAGAGGCTGGGAGAGACTTGCCCTCAGATGTGCCATGTTTATGTAATTCTTTTTATACAACCAAGGAAGGTATATTCCACCAGTTCTGACAGGCTTTGCTCTCCCATCCTTAATTAACTACAAACATGGTCAAATAGCAGCATCTGTATGTGTCCACACATAGAGTGGTGCTATGTTTTGGTATTTCTCAGCTCCAGGAAAAAACGAGCCCAAAAGAACATAGAGAGAGCGAGATGAGAAATGAATTGCTTCTCGGGACAGTGAGTAGGTCTCTGTTATTTGAGCAGTTGGGAAACAGCCCCGTGGCATGCGGGTGAGGAAAATGACGTTAGGCACATGAGGGAGAAAGCCCAGAAGGTTGAGTTATCAATCTATCCTTTTTATAGAGGTTGCCCCAGCAGCACCTTTGTGCTGTGAAAGTTGTCCAAAAGTGATCCTTCGGACAATGAACAGGAGGGTGTGGTACGGGATACCAGGTAGGAAGCAGTGTCGAATCTAGGGGAGGAAGCAAGGCAGCAGTGCCAACCACAATACAGTTTTTGCAAAGTGATGGTGGTCTGACCATGTGTTAAAGAGGATTTCCTTAACTTTCCAAAGTATACACCCATAACTAGCCTAGGTCTTGTCTATAAGCATCAGAGATAAACACTTTTTCTGCTTGGTGCTATCTGTCATCAGTGATTCATCCCTGTATTTAAATGAATCGTGAGGACCAGCCTAGACTTACTGAGCAAAGTAGTTTTATTCTTATTAAGCATCCACCATGAATTTGAAGAAAAAGCAGCCAGTCAAGGTAGATTTCACTGCCACATGAAGAATAGGGAATTTAACTGGGATTCAGATGATGACTGTTCTCAACATACACTTTAAGTTTCATTAAATTCTACCAGCAAACAGTTATTAAATGAAGCTTTGTTGAAGCTACTCTGCTTACTAGTTTAGACTGACAGTAAACTCTGGGAGGGCAGGAACAAGACTTGTTTTATTCCCTAACCCATGCTAGCATATCATAGGCACATAATAAATACTTAAAAAGGCACATGTGAACAAATGAATGATGAGAGAGAAGGAAGAAGGGAAGAATGGATGAATACAGGGAATACAAAAGCAATTAGGACATTTCCTTACCCTCAGAGAGCTTACTGTCTCATAGGAGTAATAAGCACATAAATGACCATCATTGAAATGAAATTTCAATGGCCAAAAGAAGGCAACTAAAAAGTGTTAGGGGATCTCAGAGAAGGAGATGGAAAGTATTTCAGAGAGCAAAATTGGAGGTGGGAGTGAGAAGTCCTACGTGGTAGAGAGAACTCAAGACAGTTAAGACAGATAATACTAATAAGTATAAAGGATATGTACGATTTCAGGAGGCAGCGATGGAAAAAGAAGTGTTCAAAGCAAAAGAAAGAAGTGGAGCAGAGATGTAGAGCCAAGAATGTATATTCCCAAGATGTTCTGGAGTTGTTCAATAAATACGAGAATCAAATATGGCCACAATGTAGGACACGTGAGATGAGCTAGAGTAGATGTAACTGACCATGTGTCGGGCAAGTGTGGTCGTCTCAAGTTTAGTGAATGCAATGAAGTGGGGCTGGAGGAGTCAAGGAAGGTGGACTAGATAACAACCAGTAATCCAGATAAAAAATGGCAAAGTGGTTGCACTGAAACTGGAACTAGTTGATGAATGACTTTAAAGCAGAGGAAGCTGTGGAGTGACCCTAAGGTTTCCAACTTGATGACTGACAACAGCAAATGGAAACAGGAAGCTCAGAGGAGTCATTGGTTTTCATGGAAGAGAGGAGTTGGGTTGTGGAGACTTTGATCTTGGATACTTCCTTAAGCTAAAAACCAGAATACTGGCTCTTGTAGATCCCTGTAGACACTCAAGATTTGCGAGTTAGTCCCATAGTCATCTATGCAACAAATAGCTAGTAAGGCATTGCAACTCGTTGCTTCCCCCATGCTGGAAATTTTTTTTTTTTTTAAAAAAAGGAAAGTCTGGAAACGTCTCTCTCTAATCTAATCTTTATCATGCCATTGCTGCCTCCTGCCCTCTGAAGAAACAGATTTGATTTCACAACCTGTTGGACCAAAAACACAGCATACTAATCATAACACCATATTCTGCGAGGGCAGATTTAACTCCCAGTACAACACATTTCAATACAAAATATTCTGTATAACAAGTCCATTGCCATGCACATAGAAACAAGGGAAACATGGAAACAAATAGACTTACAACCAGTTCTGTACCACACATAATCTTCCATCAGATTAAAAAAAAAATCTTTCACTGGTCACTGTTCATGTAATGATTTTTAAAAAGCCAGCAAAATTAGGGAACTGTTCAGGGACTGATAATAGTCCAGTTTGATTGGGGTCTAAGGTAGAAGGGATGTAAGCCGAGCATGTATTAATTTAGTATCAGTTGTTTGGGCCTAGAGAGAGGAGACCTAAGCTGACTGATAGCAGAACCATTTTACTGGGTTGTCAAAAAAAAGTCATGATGCGTTTTTGCAAGAAAAACAAAATACACCATGAGATTTCCAATAGCTCAGTACTTCCTACTTGTGACCCCAAATATCAATGAATAACAATTATATTCTGATGAACTCACCCATGTCTTCCTCACATGCCAAATACACAGTGATGCTTCTAACTCCAAGATTACACACTACACTTAAAAAAAGAGAGAGAGAGAGAGAGAGAGAGAGAAAATCCATAGCATAGAATGAGTAAAGAGCTGGAGTAGAGAGGGTCTCTTTATCTGCACTTCCCTCATTACCTCCTAGAATCTAAGTCCTTCTTTCCATTTTTCACTTGATACTTTACAGAATCCTCCATCTCTACCCCTCTCATCTGTGCAACCTGTAAATTTAGATTGTGATTTGAAATTACATGTTGATTTAAAGTAAGATCTAATAACAGCACGAAGGTTGAATGTTTCATAATATGTTCCGTGAATAGAAACTTAAAGCTGGAAGGAACCTTTAAGGCCTTCTAATCCAAGCCCTTTATTTTACAGATGAGGAAACTGAAGCCCAGAGAGGTGAAGTGAGGTGCCCAAGGCCACACAGCAAGTTAGAGGCACAGCTAGTACCGTAGCTCAAGTCTCCTGACTCCCAGTCCAGTGCTCCTCCCATTACTCCACGAGTCCTGTCTCTAAGCTTCCTGACAAATGCTAGAACGGTAAACCTCCACTAGTATTTTTCCAGACCATGTTAAAACTCTTAAGGGGGGAGGAAAGGATGATTTCTTGGATAATGTCAGCCATACGTAGCTCAAGCTGTCTAAAGTTCTGGGACAGGGTCTTTTTATGCAGCCAACAAAGCCCAAATGTGGTGCTGTTTGCTTGGCCCATATGCTTTCATGTGTTCCCAGTTAGGCCATTACTGGAGGGAAAAAAACAAGAATCAGCTTGTTTTAAAACAAGGGACATACTGGACTCCCTCCCATCCCCCTTCAGAAAAAAAAAAATCAAGTTATCTTTAACAGATTCTAAAAATGCCTTTTCCCAAATATGCAGTCAGTTCCTTCAAAGGGCCCTTTGTTTATTTTCAGGAAGAAACCCAAGACAGCTGAAAACCAGAAGGCATCTGAGGAGAATGAGATTACTCAGCCGGGTGGATCCAGCGCCAAGCCGGGCCTTCCCTGCCTGAACTTTGAAGCTGTTTTGTCTCCAGACCCAGCCCTCATCCACTCAACACATTCACTGACAAACTCTCACGCTCACACCGGGTCATCTGATTGTGAGTACACCAGTAAGGTGATGGTGTCTTCGCAGTGCTTGGAGTAGTGCTCCTCCCCTGGGTTCAGGCTGTTTTTGCATTAGGAGCAAGCCATTAGCATTTCATCCTCTAAAGTAGCTAAGAGTTAACATGCCACCATCTTGCTTCAGCCAACGTCTTTATATTTTCAAAGCCGGAGTGTATTTTAAAACCAGGTGATTAGCCATTTGGCCTCAAAAGGCTGATTAAGTACATGAACTACATTGTCTTTCGTAAGACGACCTCAGAAAAGGAAGTTGCATTTCTGCTTTCTAATTATTCTTGATCTGAATAACAGCACTTCCACCATTACTAAACTGAACCACCAAATATGGACCTCAGAAGGCCAGTTAGACACAAGGAAACATCCATTTTGAAATTACATAACACAAGTCAGATTTGCATTAGTTATTGGAGTCTTATGTAGCTTGGCTGAATTTCTGTCTTTCCAGTTTTTAATTTATTTTGAAGTGGTTAAAGGATAGCATAAATTTACAGAAGAAAAGAGAGTGGCTTCCAAGAATTCAGAAGCCACCCAGACTTCACATAGCCAATAAGAATTCAGGTTAAAAAAAATTTTTTAATTAAAAAAACTGCCTAAGGGCTAAATTTGGAAATGGGCAGCTTAATGAGATCGTCGCTATTGAAATCACTTCTATGCTGTTTGTTTTTGCCATCTTCCCACTAATCTCGGAGTCATTTCTTCAAATTCTATTTTAAGAAAGTTGATAAATCACGTTTAGGAGATTTTTTTCCTCTTTCTGAATTGTAACCCAGTGCTTAGGAGAGAAAGACACACGTGTGTTGACGATGGAAAGGAATGAAATAACTTTAGAGTCTAATCCAAAAGCATATTCATTTTAGTCTTCACATCCCAATAATGCTTCTGAACGAATCTCCATAAAGAATGTCTGATGAGAGGCAAAGACTGTCATAACCCTCTTTAGAATGAGTAAGACAAGACTCCCAAAGTTTTATTTTGTAAAAGGACTCCATTTATCCTGTCCACAAAGACAAAGATACTAACTAGGAAGTGGATTCTCCATTCTATTGTTATTTTTCTGACATAAAAAAATGGAAAATTCTTCACAAAGGGCAAGGTAAATGGATCTAGGAGTTTCCATCCCCTATTTGCTTAATCATAACAGTCTCTAGATCAAGGAGAAAGACCTAGGTGCAGTGGTTGGGGTGAAGAAGACCTGTCCTACTCATGCTTGAGCTGGGATCACACTCCAGTGTCACTAAAAATGAAAAGAGCGTAACAAGATCCAAACCCTTCCAGTCCATGTGCTTTGCTCGGTCAAAGTTGCACCTCCTTATGCAACCACCAGGGGGTCAGACGCAGGGACTGTGTTCTGTGGACCCTTGTAATAGTCACAGCCTTGGACCTTCTTGCCCGGCAGTCTCCAGTCTAATAGTAATTACAGGAAGAATTTGAAAATAGCATGGCTTAGTGCCCATAGACATGTGCGCACCGTCTCTACCTACCAGGAAAGTAGCCTGCTCCTGTGGTGAAGGGCCTGGAGCTTCCTCATGCAGACCAATGAAGATTGCTTGGCTTTCTGCCACACCTTATGGGGAAGATTATATAGAATGGCCTTAGTCCAGGAATCTCCTGTTACAGCAAAATGAATGTTTTGCTAAATAGAAAAAGCACTGGGCTTCATTTATTGTACTTTGCTATAAGCATCCTCCACCTAGACCTTAGTAGTAGCATGGAATATGTTTAAGGAACCGTGTGAGGATGGTGTCACCATGCTCCTCCTCAGTGACCCTAAGGAAACCAGTGGGTCCAAGCCTAGTAGGGTGTCTGGATGGAGAACAAACTAGGAGGGGAAACCTAATCTCCAGCTGTTCGAAGTCATTGCAATTTTGCCATTAAGATGTGTGAGTCTTCTGCATTCCAACCTGTTGTTTAAATTGATTATGCTTTTCGCCAAATATATTTGGATTGTAGTTTGTCCTGATTTGAGCCTACACTTAGAAGAAAATTGTTTTTAGGAAAGATTCACAGAAATCTGTCCATTTGGAGATTGCTTTAGAGAAGACAGGAAAGAGGTTTATTTTAAGCTGTTAAAATTTTTGGATGTTCTTCTTGCATTCAAGAGGAATTTTTTTTTTTTTTTTTTTTTTACTTTCAAATGTCATTCTTACCATAGATTAATTTAAAATCCTAATTTCTTTAAGGTAAAATATTCAGTTCCTATTTAGAACTAACAGATTTGGGGCATTTAAAAATAGTGCCCTTGACTTGTTCGTCTCTTTAACTTCAGAAACATTCCACCAGTGTGTGGTGTTCCAAGCTTTCACAAGTGCCTGAATTTTTATAGCACCTTTTTATTTGTCATGTGTTTAGCAAAATTATTCTTAGTTATGCCTTAATGCCCATTTCCTGTCAGTCAGCATGATTCTTCCCAATTTACAGATGAGAAAACTGAGAAAATTGGCACCCACATAGATGAATGACTTGCTCCTGGTTAACTCATTTGGGTACTGAGAGGTGTTTATGGATTTACTCTCACTGTGAGCAGCCAGAATTCTCTGTTCCAAGCCCCAAAATGAAATTCCTGGCTCTTAAACAGGCATCTTGAAAATGTGCAACTACTCTTACTAGCGACTGGGTTATAAAACACAATGGATAAAGCATCCCTGTAAAAGCATGTGAACTGGTAAAGGTGGGTCAGCCACCATGTTTTGGGGCATGAAGGGCACAGGCCATGTTTTAGAGCAAAGATGACAATTTGGACCCCTTAAATTCTCAGTTGGTTATTTCATGTGCTGAGCTACTTCAAATTTGACAAAAGGTCTCAGTAATATTCAAAACAAGAAAGAATATAGTCGAGATAGGGTTTCCTGTTGCGAGATGATAAGGTTAATGTCGCTGCTGAAAGGTGTGCTGCTTTGCGGTGCACTCACTAACACAGTTCCCTTCCTGCAATATTCTGCCATTACCTCCTCGCTTGTCACCTCTTCGCCATTTCTAAAAATCGCACGGTAAACAAATTCAGACAATGATAATGGAGGCATTAAGATGAGTTTCGGAATGCAAAGGGTACAAAAATCCTAGGTGGTTGACAAAGCAGTTACCACTGAACAGGCTGAGTGTGAGCTGAGCCAAGCTCTCCCTTGAAATGCTTAAACAAGACTAAACCAAGTCAGTAGAGCAGACGAAGCTCTCCATCTGAAAAACCTTTCCTGACAACTATCAAGCTGTACACACCACCGCCGTGTACATGTGATAGACACGACCAGAACTTCTCCTTGCATATTTCTTCCATCTTGTTTCCCACCACAGAAACCTCCCATGGAAAAGATAAGTGACCCTCCTCCCGTTGGTGGTCCTCCCTACATGCGGCTCTACTGCCCCCAACTCTGACATCTTTCTTTTGTTGGAAGCTGATCTCCGTGGTTGCCTACCTTCCTGGCCTAATCAGACTGTCTCGTTTTTTGTGCCTTTGCCAAGATGCACTTACGCATTAACAGTTTTTATTTATTTTTAATGTAACCTTGACACATAACCAAACTGTTGTGTGGGTGGGTTTAACTTTAGCTCAGTAGGTAGCATGATTCTGCTGGGGCTGAGCACTGCTGAGGAGACTGGTGGGCCCTTATTTCTCTCTTGCCATCCACCTTCCCTGGCCCTCCCCCTCCCAACCATTTGCTTCACCCATCCAAGTCCCCGTGATTACAATTTTTAGTACCCTTGGCTCATTTTGGACTTTTAAGCATTTTTTTTTCTTTTTAGAGAATGAAACAAAGAGGATTTTTTATGGCAAACTCCATTAATGCCACATTAAGGCTGACATTTTAATTACCCCAAAGTCAGGAAATGCAAAGTTCAGGTTCCCACAGCAACAGAAACTGTCCCCTTGAGTGGCGGCATCACAGCAGATTCTTTCATTCCCTGATTACACAACACCGGGCGTGGGGACATTGTTTTTGTCCACGTATGTGGAAAGGAGCATAGCTTTTATCCTTTGTCGCTTCCCTGTAACTACAGTTGAGGATATGGGTGTTTAGCTTCCCTCCCCAAACCAGCTCTATGTATTATCCTGGAACGGAAGACGATTACAGCTCTACATGTGCACACGGACAGAATTAAAGTTGCTGTGGGAACATTAACTCTGATTTCCGGACTTCCGTGCCAGTCACATTTAAACCATAATGTTGTAATTTTTGGCATGTAATAAATGTGCATTTCATGTACACAGACAGAAAGAAGCATAAAATGTATTTTAAAGAGCAATTAATTACTAACTTTGTGATTAAAAAACATTTGGTGCATGTTCCTTCCCATTTAGCATCAGCTGCTGGCCTTAGCCAGGCCTAATAGATGACATACTGTGTCTCATCCTGCATCTCAGATGTACTTACTGTATGTTCCTGTTCTTCTAGATAATTAATTCCCTCAGTGAGGCTGTAGGGGGGAAACAAAATGGAAGGAATATGCAAGCATGTAAATAGGGGAAGGGATATTTTGAAGGAAATGATTCATTTCTACAAATAAACCTCTTCGTTCCTGATAAAGAGCCAGAAATCTGCTAAGTGGGTGTAGACAAAGGTTTCTGGCCACCTTAGAGCATCTGGTCCAGGGCCATAAGAACAACTTGAAAGCAGATTTCCCCACGAATTCCAGTCATGCCCACTGCAGGAGTGATTTTACTCCGTAATAACTTTTTAGGCTTAAGGCTTAAAAAGTTATTTTATTCTGTAACAACTTTTCAGTTTACATTCAAACCGGAAAGGAAAAGTTGTAGGGAACTCGGTAAGTCCCGGGCTTTGCCAAAGAACCCTGGACTTACAGAGCAGCGTTTTTCTTTCTTTACCATTTGAACATGGTTGACCCATTTGTGTTAGAGAAGGAAGTGTTTCCAAAAAAAAAAAAAAAATACTGAACAGGTTTATAAGTAGAAAGATTAGTAGTGATGCTGTACCATAAGACAGTATTTAAAAATGCAAATGCTCCAGTGTATATTTGAGACTAGATGGGGTAAAAATCTCACTGAAAGGGTGTGTAAGTTAAATGCTCACTTCAGGCCTGAAGGGGAACATGCTCAGTGAAGAACCTTTTGCTATTTGTTCTTTCTCTCTCCTGTCATGTATTCCTTTTCGTTCAGTTTGGTTGCATATGGTATTTAACCTTTAAGAAAGAAACTCCAGTCTTACAGGGCTCTGCTTTGCTTTTACTCGGGCTGTCTCTATGTGTGAATGTATGTCTGTCTGAGTGAAAACTGCTCAAGCAAGTTTGAAGTTCTCTTTGGCAAATTTGACTGCGTGTTCAGAAAGTTTCCAATCAGAAAGCTGATTCAGTATAAAACCTTCCAAAAACTTCCTGAGGCACCTGTTCACATGAAAAGATTGGATTTTTGTT
Organism: Tupaia tana; assembly: GCA_026018925.1. Lineage (NCBI taxonomy): Eukaryota > Metazoa > Chordata > Mammalia > Scandentia > Tupaiidae > Tupaia > Tupaia tana. The sequence goes on along the minus strand of JAKSZU010000020.1, from coordinate 16,978,084 downwards.
GGAGGTGCTCAGAAGGCAGTGTTTATAACTGAAGATCTCTGTTTGGTGTGCCAAAAAATGAAAAACATTTTGGCCCCAAAAAACCTCCATAAATGTTCAAAATGTATAATCAAACAAAAGCTTCATTTGGATTCAAATGCATGTATCTCAGCAGATGTGTCTAAACTAACTGGAATCCCACAGGAGCAGCTGAACTGGATTTTGGTATGTCTTGATAACTGAAAGAGTTATTCTTAGACTTTGGAAGGACAAAAATGGTCCATCTGTGAAGAACCGTAATAGAGACATGGCAAAAAACAGCATCCTCTGAAAGAGTTTATTTATGGAATTTAGGACAAGTTGGACAATCCTGAAAACATTTTGGGGTCACACTAATTTGCAGAAGAAATATAGCCAAGATGGGATGGAATAACAACTGCGGTTTTTGTCCTATGAGCTTGCTATTAATTTTCTAATAAATCCCATATCAGTTAAGCAGTAAACAGAGCATCTTTGGTATAAGTGTTCTCTTTGCCTCCAAAGCGACCTGCATTCCTCTTTATTCTGCACTCTCTAAGGAATTATATAGCATTTATCTTTTCATTGCTAACAGTCTCAACTCTTTTTCTGACATTTTACTAACCAAGTAAACTTCTTACCTGTTAAGTGTGAATCTCATTTCTTTTTGTTTTCTTTTTCTTTTTAATTTATTCATTCATTTAATTTGACCAGAGGGAGACAGAGAGAGAGAGAGAGAGAGAGAGAGAGAGAGAGGGAGAAAGCAAGCCTCCAGGTCCAGGACTCAAACCGCGGTCAGCCATGTGGGAGTGTCCAGTGCCTTAGCCACCATGCCACCTGCTGGTCCCGAATTTCTTTTCTTTAAAGATAGGCATTGCCTTTTTGAAAAGTTACCTTTCTGCCTATGAGTTAATTGATGAATAATTTCTTTGGAATTATTTTCATAACCTCGTATTCCCTCTTACTTAGAGATTGTAGTGTTTAGTCCAGTGTTTATACATCAGAAATCTAGTTCCACCCTATATAAAACAATCTCTCTTAAAAAAAAAAAAAGAAGAAGAAGAAGAAGTCTAGTTCATTTTATGTGCTCTGATTTGCCAGAGTCTCCGCTTAGTATAATGGGAACACACTTAACTGTTTTAAAACACGTTTTTTTGAAGTTTTGTGTTTTAATCTATCTCCTTTCATGAAACTTGCCCTCTTTCTATAAAACTTGCTCTCTCCCTACAATGCTAATTTAACTGGATGTCTTCCATGGGCAATTAATGCAGTAATTTCTGGTAGTCACTTCTTCCCCCCACCCCCCATTCTTTTGTTAGCCTCTATGAGTTTAAACACTGTGTTTTGGAAAAAGGCAATTTTAGCGTTCTGATCAATTACCTCATTCATTCATGCATTCGCTCAGTCATTAATTTACTCATTGATCAAACATTATGAAACCCCTGCTTCTGCACGTCCTCAGCTAGAATTGGAGAAGACAGAAACAAGAGAGCACTCTGTCCACTTTAGGAGCTCGCCATGTTCCTAAGGACTAAACACTTATTTAACCCACGAAGGAGTAAACACGAACACAGTATGGAAGTGTTTCACCATGCACAGAGTGCTGTGACACACCTGAGGAAGGAGCCGGTGGTCGTGGGAAGCTCCCCAGAAAGGCTGATAGTAAACTGGATTGTGAAGGCGTAGGCATGTGTAAAGTGGAAGAGGGAGTGAGTGGCATTCCAGGCAGAAGAAGCAAATCCACAAAGGCAGAACAAGGTGCGTCCAGAAAACAGAGCAGCTCAGTTACGAGACTGAGACCTCACGCTTTGCCTCATTTTACTCACAGGATGGTTTGTATTAGGTAACCCTGGCTGTCACTTCAATCCAGCAAGCCTGAATTGTATGTCCCTCTTAGAGGTGTTTGCTTTCCAGGTGTATAATAGAGCACGATCCCACTTAGTTTCTAGGAGGCGAAAGTACTCTTCTTTCCAGGCAGTCAGGAGAAGTAGGAAAGTATCCTGAGGGACCACTGATGATTTATTGGTCGACAAATCTCCAGATAACGTTTCTCACTGAGAAAGAGTCATTCCGGTAGCATCCAGTCAGCACCCACCTTGTAGGCGCCACGCCTCCCCACACTCTAGCAGTCTGTCTTCTTACAGAATCCTCCCCATCTCCCAGCAAGCCCCGTCTCCTCGCCTGTTGCCTCAGGTTACGCCAGGCCATTTTGCTATCCTAGACGTTGTGTGAATGGGCTCGTGATTGTTCACAAATGACTGTTGGGACTGACGGTGGATTTTCAGAGATCTGTTCATCTTGCATATCGTCTCTTGCTGGAGTACATCTTTAATTCTTATCTGCAGCTGCTAGTGACAGTTTCATATGTGCTTCCTCTACCCGTGGCAGATTTTATAATACAAAATTAGTGTGTCTCCCTATCTGTCCAGACTTCTCACATCCTGAAAAACAAATGAAAAAAACACATGCATTACTGCCCTCGGAAGTGGATCACTTAGGATCACCTTAGAGCAGGCCCGAGGAGTCTTTAAGGACATCTTTGCTTTAAGGAAATTCTAGGTTACATCCTTTCTTTTTCTTATGAATTATTTATTTAATTTTTATATATTCATTCATTTATTTTAATTTGATCAGAGAGAGACAGAGAGAGAGAGAGAAAGTGAGAAAGCAAACCACCAGGTCTGGGACTCAAACCATGGTGGACCATGTGGGAGTGTCCAGCACCTTAACCATTACACCACCTGCTGGTCCCAGATCATATCCTTTCACCATTCACCTCATAGTAGGTACGCAACCAGACCATTTATTACTCCATTAGTGGAATAAGCACTTTTTGCTTTCTTTTTTCCTCCTCTTTTGCCTCTTTATCCTTTGGGCTCTCAAAAGAATGCATGCCATGGATTTTTTATTTTTTTCTTTCACTTTGCTATAGTGTGCATGCACACACTGGAGAGAGACAGAGAAAGCGAAAGTGAGAAAGTACTCCCCAGACGGGATAACCGTGCCACAAGCCCTTCTCTTCCACTGTTCTCTCAGAACTCTGGCACGCATACACACTCACCCCGCATGTCCCTCAAGCTGCTGGGTCTGGGACTTGAGCCATGCCATGGGCCATGTGAGATCCAGCCACCCCAACCACCGCACCACCGGCTGGCCCCCCATTATACTTTTTATCAGCACTAAAAGAGATCAAGGGTTATCCTTATCAAACCCATTATTGTACAGTGAGGAAACTGAGGCCCAAGGAGGGTGAGTGTCATCCTAAAAGGCTCTCACGTAAGTAAGTGACAGAGCCAAAAGCAGGACCATGCTGTCCCTCCCACTGTGAGTGCTACCTGTGACTATGTCTGCTTCTGGGGGAGCTTGTGTCTTCTGAATGAGAACGGGTCAGGCCTTCCCCCACCCATTTACTGGAGGCTTTTAATGTGAAGGACCACCAATTAGGTATTGTGCAGGGTCCGGTCTTGTAAATGCAGCCCTGTGCTCAGAGTCTCAGAGTCTCATAAAATGACCAGATAGGTTCCATTCACAAACAACTGCCCTGCAGGGTGGTTAAAGCTACATCCCCACACACCCAGGAGCACCAGGGGACCCACTCACTCCCTTGGCAAGTGAATGTGCAGAGTACGTCCTCAGTGTACGAGCGCTACAGTGAGTGCTGTGGAGGACAGAGGGACAGTCAGGCCCCATTACCAAGAATCTTAAAGCGTAGTACGTGGACCCGCCGCGGTAGCACACGTTGGTTAATCCTGCTACTCAGCAGAGGTTACATGGGAGGCCCCAGTTCAAGTCTAGTTCACCCCAAAAGCCAAGTTCAGTGGTGTGTCTGCCGTTCAGCCATGCTAGATGCCGAAGCAGGACTGGGAGTTCTCAGCCAGTGGACAGCGTAGGCAGATCCTGTTGGGAAGAACTGGGCTTGGTGGCACACGCCTGTAGTCCTAGGAGACTCGAGGCCCTGTCTAAAACCAAGACAAAGACAAACAAAATCAGAATATGTCTTCAAGCCATCATCCTCTTAGAATTTAGAATGTCTGTAAAATATATTATAACCTTAGGTAACAGTAACATCTAGCTAAGTTTATCAAAGAAGGCTCTATTTTAGCTCTTTTGAAAGATGAATAGAATTGCACTGGATGTAAGGCAGGAGGTATGAGGAATTGGCACTCTAGTATAGAGCTGTGGAGGGGTTTTAAGGAGGGGCTGCCACGATCAAGACTACTTTAAGAAGATCTTTTTTTATGTTTATTTATTTATTTCTTCAATGAATGAGAAAGAGAGTCTTGGTGCCGTAATCCACCTCTAGTCTCAGCTAGCCCCAGATCGTGGGAACGCACATGCCTGAGCGCTCAGGGGGGCCTCCAGATACCATCCTACAAGCTTCCCATCTGTGTCAGTCTCACAGAGAGTCGTGTTTACCAGGTGCGCACCGTTTGGGCCTAGCTGTGGGAAGACCTTAGCGAGGAGTTTAGTAGAGAATACATAGATTTAGGAGGAGGTAACTGAAGGGAAGAGAGAAGGAGGCTGGTGATAGAAAGCATGGGAGAAACCAGGTTCAACAGATTTCAGGGTGAAGGAGCTAAGTGTTAGGTAAGAGGAGAAATATGAGCAAAGATAACTCCAAGAGGAAAAATCATGTTGAGAGGAACAGAATAGAATTGCATTTTGTACAGTGCTGAGTTTGACATACCAGGGGTGTTCCCAGTGTACACAACTAACACTGCATTACAAATCGGGCACTGGAGTACAGCAGGAGTACTTGAAACTAAGGCTAGCAAACACTTTGGCCAAGAGGCCATGCTTTAAGCTACAAATGTGAAAGTAAATTTCAAAGACTTTGTTGAGAGAAAAAAGGAAAATAGAACCTTGGGGGATATTTGCATGGGTGATAAGAAAACAAAGGATTGTTAAAGGAGGAAAAACAAAGAGATTCTGAGAGAGGGAAAAAAAAAATCAGGACAGTCAAAGAGACCATCAGGGGAGTGAAGGGTAAGGAGTGTTGCCTGCTGAAGACACCACGCAGGGAGAGAACTGAGCAGGGATCACCTTGGGTCTGGATGGGTAGCTTCCTGGTGAGCATGAGGAAAGATGATTTAGATGTGTTGCAAAAAGGCCACAGAGAGGGCTTCCAGGAGCAAACAGAGGATGGATGGGAAAGCAAAAATTACAATGACGAACTACTTTTTTAAAGAAGTTTAGTGGTTTAAAAATAATGAGTGGGTAACTTAAAAGTGGAGTAATTAATATTTTTCTGATACAGAAACCCCAAGTCCACTTATAGACTGGGAATTAAAAGCCAGCGTTATGGGAGGCTGAATTAAGTAGGAAAGATGAGAGGGAATTCGCGCTCCCATCTCACAGGGCAATGGCAATGATAGACATATGTAGAAGACATTTGAAGGCATGCCAGAGCCCCCTGAATTAGTAATCACGTTGTATACACAGTGGTACTTCCTCCTCTTCTTCCCAACATTGCTTTCCCTTCCTTTAAGCTAATAACTGTTTCGCATGAATTGTTACACATCTTCTAAAATAAATTCACGAACATTCACTCAGTCCTTTACCATCTACCCTCAGTCATCTCTGAACATTAAGAAGACAGGTATCAAATATGTTGAGCATTTGTTTTCTTTCTTTCATTTTTTTTCCTTTTCGATTTTTGCCATAGGATATGTGTGCTCTCCAGAGACTGAGTGGAGACAGTGAGAGGGAAAGTGAGAATCACCCCCCAAAGGGATAGCCACACTTGCGATCTCTTCTCCTTCATTCTTTTCCCAGGAGTTTGGGCACACACATACATGTGCTTAACATGATTTTTCAAGAAGCCAGGTCCAGGACTTGAACTGGAGTCAGCCATGTGGAAGTCCAGCACCTTAATCAATATCCACCTGCTGGCCTTCTGGTTTGTTTCTCAATTCATGGTAGAGAGCACTTGTGTATACACAGGAGGGAAAGAGAAAGAGAGAAGTACCCTCAGCTGGATCTTTTCATGCCATGATACCCACAGTCCCCCAGCTCTTCAGTATCTTGGGCACACTGTACACCTTCTGCACGTTTTTAGGCCAACCCAAAAATCCAAACCCATGGTCAGTCATGTGGCTTCCAGCATTGTATTTCAGTTTGCTACAGATTACACCAACAGGTTGGACTGAGTTTTTAAACAATTTTTGAGCAAATTATCTCAAAGTATCATCCTTTTAAAATGTCACATTCTATGAGTTGCTTTCATGATAGGCCCAATTTAAGTAGCCCTGTAGTTACTAATGACAAACCTATATTGTTTCTAAGTCCTCCTTCATTGTCATGGGACATCCTCAAGTTCATAGTTTGTAGGCTTTCTTAACTTGTTTACTTGGCTATGTTGCTTTCTATGATAATTAAAGATATTCCAAAGGCCTCTGCTAGCTGGACACACAGTATCTGTTATTACTTCTACTACAATGTGGTTATTTGCAACTAACTAAATCAAATGTTACTTTGCTCTGCTGTTAAATTACCCATAAACCTAAATAAGGAAATTATTTGCTCATTTCTGGAAATGGTATAAACAACTATTTGGAAGACTGTTGAACTTGAGTCTCTATTTCACAAGGCAGAATGAATTCATAGTTGTCAAAATTGACCTTGAGAAGTTTTTCCTTTCCTCTCCAGTTCTAAAACAAGTTTCCTCCTACTTGTTTATCCTCAGTAGTTTTAGGTTAGTTCATATTATCAGTTTTATACCAAGATTGTATGCAATATTAAACTAGGGTATACAGAATTTCCGAATTTTTATCAAAGTTTGGTGAGCACATAGAATGCTACTTGAAGAATTTCAAGATGCAGTAACAAAATTAACTTTATTGGTTTGGTGGTTGTTGTAACTACTTCCCTTTCCAAATAATCACATATTGCCTCTGGCTCTGTTTTGTTTTGTTTTTAGAGAGATTTTTTTGCTATAGGGCACTTGTGCTGGCTGAAGAGACAGAGACAGAAAGCTAGAAATCACCTCCCACCTCTCCTCCATTCTCCTCTCAGGATTTTGGGCACGCATGCACACATGCCCGACGTGAGTTTCAAGCTGCCAGGTCTCGGACTCAAACCACAGTTGGCCTGGCGGAAGTCCAGCAACATAAACATTATGCCTTCTGCTGTTCCCATCTTATATCTTAACTAGGAATTTTTATAAAGGAAATAATGGGAGAAAGATGCATATAAATTTGGGCTATAAAGCATAACTCAATGTCTCATATAAAAGATAAACATAAATTCTGAATTTAAGCCCGTGGAAGTTCATCTCTAGGTTAGAAGATGTCTGACCTATGCTCAAGGAACTACTATAGGTCTTTGCATGTAGGCCTGGGAGTTTTTTCAATATTGAGAAAACACCCAGAAATCTAGCCTACTCCATTTTATTTTAACCTAAAGGTCTAGAGAGGTGACTGGATCCCAGGCCCCCTTTATTGGTTTGCGCAGTCTTGGTTAACGGGCTAAGCTGAGCTCCCAAGCCCCGGGCCATGACACAGGTAAAGATTTTACACAAACCACAGGTTCCATGACAAGACCTCCCTCTCCAAACCTCTGAGCCCCTGAGAAGATATGCACAACATGTTCAAAGGTTTAGACTTCCTGTTACACTAGGATCAGAGAACTAAAAAAAGGAAAGAGCCACTTTTTCTAGGATGTATCTTTTTTTTTTTTTTTTTTTCAGTTTAGTTTTTTGCTTTAGGGTGCGTGCATTCACCAAAGAGAAACAGAGAGGGAAGGTGAGATAACACCTCCCAGGAGGGATGATCACACCACAATCCCTTCCCCTCCGTTCTCCTCTCGGGATTTGGGGCATGCACACACATGCTTTTGGTGTGATTCTCTCTCAAGCTGCCGGGTTTGGGACTCAAACCAATTAGCTGGGATGTGGGAGTTCAGCTGCCTTAGCTGCCATGCCACCTACTGGCCCATCTCCAGGATGTATCTTAACCAGGATCCACATCCTCAAGCCTGGCTGCCTGAGAGTGAACCAAAAAGCAAAGAGCAAAGGTCCAATGTGAACATCCAGATGTCGGCGAGATGCATCCTCTTGCCTTGTCAGGACCCCTCCACATCCCAGCAGGGCAGGGACGGATAACAGGCTTCTAAAGCTATTTTTTGACCATGTCAAGAGTGGAATAAAAATTGAACCATACCTATGTTGTTCAGAAAGTGTTTTCTCACCCCCACGCTCTAGTTACTTGCTCTCTTTAACATGAACTTCAGCCTATAAATGCATTTTACGTGCCTTTAATTAACCTCCCCGTGCTTCCATTTCCTCGTATGCATAATGAGACCACTGTCTCATAGGGTTATTTTAAGGATTAAATGGAATGTTATATGTAAAGCCCCTTAAGTAATACCAGATAAGTAGCCAGCACTCAGAATGTGAGTATCCCCTACAGTTTAAGTGTTTAAAATTGTTAAGTAAATACAAACTAAAATTGATACAGCATATATGTGGCAGGTGCCCGAGCCTGGCCCTTGAGCATGACTGAACTGCTTAGGAGAGTATGTGTGGAGGAACAGTGACCCTCTTCACTTCCGGGAAAGGCTGCTGCCCGTCTTCTCGTCCCTTCTTAGATTCAGGCCTAGTTACTAGGATGCCTCTCCATTATATGTTGGCCCCCTTGTACCCCCATTCATCTTGTTTGTTTGTTTGTTTGTTTCTAAAAATGAAAAAAGACTACTATTTGATAAGTATTCACTCTATCAAATACATTACTTTATGTCATTCTTAGAAAACACCTATTTTGGGACCAGCAGTTAGCGTAATGGCTATGTCGCTGGACTCCCACGTAGTCGACCGCAGTTCGCGTCCTGGACCCAGTGGCTTAAAACTCACGCTGGGCGCATGTGCGTGCGTGCCCAAGATCCCAAGAGGAGAACAGAGGAGAAGGGATTGCGGCATGGCCATCCCCCCTGGGGGGTGATTTCTCACTTTCTGTCTCTCTGTCTCTCTCTCTCTCTCTGTCTGGCGAGCGCATGCGCCCTATAGCAAAAAACTTCTCAAAAAAAAAAGAAAACACCTATTTTATAGATAAGATAACTAAAGGCTCAGAGACATTAAACATCATTTTGAATATTTTCTTCTTAGTATATGGATGATTTAGAGCATTATTAATATTATAATGATATATCACAGTATTAACCTATTAATAAGTTCCTTCTTGTCCTCAAGTACCTTCTAATTAAGAAGATATTTTCAAATGATAGGGAATGGATTCGTGTGCTATGTTACCTCAGACTAAGTTGTAGAATTTACATATGCCCTTAGGTAAGCCCTTAGGTATTCCTTCACTGTAGCCACCTTCCAGCCCAAATACCAGAAGAATGCAAAAACATCAGGTCCTTAGAGTGCCGTTTCCAAAAAGAAACGATTACAGGTAAAGAAAGCCATCTTTTATCTTTTTGAAAGGCAATCTACCTGAAACCATCCAGAATAGAGGAAAAGTTAAAAGAGTGTGTGTGTTTCACTGCAGAGGATTACTCTTAATCACCCAGCTCACTCACCTTCTTCTACTCGGAACCAGTTTGTAACAGTTGAAAAAAAAAATATGATCTTGGGAAATTCAGTAAGTCTTGTTGGCTTACTCTAGCCCATGGTGCCCACATAATTTCTGGTAATATGTGGAGGTAATTTCAGACAGCTGCTTCTCTTAACTCCTGAATTCCAGAGACACACAGGTGTGGAACTTCGTCTACGGGGCTCCTGGTTTCAGATTGAAAGCCAAACTAGATAGTGCATGAGTCTGTATAAATCGCAAGTCAGAGCTTTAAAATAATAACTTACTGAGTCATGATTTCTGCATCTCATATGCAGCATTCCTTAAATCACATGTTGAGGGCTAATCAGCAGAATCCAAAGACGCAAATTAGATGGCACAATATTTACAGAGAAAATATATGTGTCGTTTGAAAAGTAACGATCCTCAGGGTTACAGTCTCATCCCCCTCCCCCACCATCAGAAAAAAAAAAGAAAAATGGTAGCAGTTGCAATCTGAACTATAAACATTGTAGCCAAGAAAAGAATGACTATCACAGCAAAAGGAGAGAGAGAGATTTAAGACAGAACTTCTTGGTTAGAGGAGTCTGAACCTTCAAAATATGTGTTTGCGAAAGATTCTGAAGAAATACAAGGTAAGAAGATTTACGACTGTTTACTCGGTTACATTCTAGCAGTTACATTACCAAATGCTTATTTGGGCCAGACAGAAGAATTTGCGAGGGCAAAAATCCTGTCTATTTTGTCCACCTCTGAATCCCTAACGCCTACGAAAAGGCTTAGCCGTATAGATGCTTACCAAATGTTCACCCAGTGAGTGAATAAATGTGGTGGAGAAAATAGAGCAACTTAAAGGTATAATGCATTTGTGCGAATTTTGTCCACCTGGTAGAGTGCAGGTCCTGCTTTCCTACCTGAATTTTTGTTTCCCCGTTCAGCGGACATACACAAAATAAAGTACACCATAGATGGATACCCTCTGGTTTTCATGCTGGGGAAACAGAATAGCTTTCTGTTGGATGTAGGCTGCTACATGTTTTGATTCTAATAGCAATATGGCAGGGTTAAGGTCAACTTTGTAGTATAATCTGGTGCCTGTTTTTGATAGATATCATGGAAATAGACACTTATTTTCAAGATGCTCAAACAGATGATTAGGCAAAAGCTCTAGCAAACCTTGAAGCAACAAAAAGAAAAGGTTTTCCCACTTCCGCCTCCCATTACTGTAACATCTTGCACATTTTTCTGCAACCCTGTACCCTCCTCCTTTTTCCAGGTATAATCTTTGTCTAGGGAATACAGCGTGTGACTGTCAGTCTAGCAAGGAGACAGTTCTTGAGAAGTCTACCCCACACACACACAGCGCTCCCAAGTTCTTCTCATGGGAATGGCATGATTTGATCAGCAGCAGGCAGAGCTGGCCCAGGGAAACGAGGAGCTTGGCATAGAATCTTGGTGCCCTCCTGCTGGAAGGGCCCTCACGAGAGTGGCTTTCCACCCACCCTCTCTCCACTGGCTGGACAGTAGAGGAATATGTAGGAAAACAAATTCCTGGCTGAATGAATAGAGGATTAAATGAATGAGAGATGAGTTCACTCCTCTAGAAGTCCCCGCCATCCCACTTGAATAGAAAGGCTAACTTTGAAGCCACTCTGTTCTCCATGGCATGAGTTTTTATATACTCAGCTTTGGAATATGGTTGCCATCTGCTGCCAGTGCAGAGGACGAAGGAAGTATTGGGCTGGGTGGGAGGAGGCAGGGGAGGAAGAAAAGACACACTTCAGTTGAGCTAATGATCTCCTTTGTGTTGGAGTCTAGGCTTCAGAACATTAGTCCGGTACTTCAAGAACAAAACCCTGGTGTGTCTTAGACCACACCAGGCACCAGCACATCAGATAAGACCTGTGCTGTGCGGTGTTCAGCCACTGAGCCTCAAGATGTTCTAGAAGTGAAATTAAAGGAGCAAACTGACAAAACAGAAAAAAAGGCTTAGGGTAAAATACAATCAGGCTCTGAAGAAATGTCTTCAGGGTTACAGCAGTTCAAAACTGAACCTAATTAAAGAGTGAAAAATACTAGCAATCCCAGGACTTTAAGGTCTGTGGAAGAAATGTGACCCTTCTCCATACACTCTGAGTAGCTTCCAGTCCTTCAGTATACTCTCAGGTAAAAGGAGCTGGCTCTTCTGCATTGTTGCGGATTTACCCAGCAGGAGTTACAGGTTGCTATACGGGTCAGGTGTTCCTTATCCAAAATGCGTGGGTCCAGAAGTGCTTAGGATTTCAGTTTTTTTTTTTTTTTTCAGCTTTTAGACGATTTAGATTTCCACAATGAGATCTCTTGAGGCATGGGACCCAACTCTAAACACAAAATTCATTTTTGTTTCATAACAGCTTATGCACATAGCCTGAAGGGAATTTCATACAATATTTTTGTTTTACAGCATCTTGATTCCAACCTGTTACCTGAGGTCAGGTGTGGAATATTCCACCTGTGGCATGATGTTGGCACTCAAAAGCTTTTGGATTCTGGAGTATTTCAGATTTTGGATTTTCAGATTGGGGGTGTCCAACCTGTGCTAGAGATATAGGTGGATGGTCCTTTAAAAACAGAGAAGACTGTTATGCAAAATCGATACAACTATGAAACAATTCTGAAAGGCACTGAATAGCTCATGGAGCTTTCTAGTTTAAGGAGCTTCCTGGTTTCCCTGTCATGATCTGTATTAACTGTGGGTTGTGGCACAGAATCGTCTTGATAATTTAGATACTGAAATGACATGCCAAAGAATAATAACTGAGCTGGGGCTGTACACTAGTGAAAAAATTACAGTAAAGATTACTTTAGAAAGATTGGCTAGTTGGCTAAGTATGACATTTGAAGGCACTGTTATATATTGAATAGTAGTTCTATATCTTGATTATGAGAATGTGCTAGGTGGGGAGAAAGAAATCCTTTTGGGGGCTGGCAGGTGGTTCAGTAGTTAAGGTGCTGGACTCCCACGTGGCCAACTATGGTTCGAGTCCCAGACCTGGTGGCTTGTTTTCTCACTTTCTCTTTCTCTGTCTCTGGTTAAATTAAAAATATTAAGAATAAAATAAAATAAAATAAAATAATTCTTTAAAAAAAAGAAATCCTTGGGGCTGACAGGTGGCGTGGTGGTTAAGGGCACTGGACTCCCACATGGCTGACCATGGTTTGAATCCGGTACTTGGCAGCTTCCTTTCTCTCTCTCTCTATCTCTATCTCTCTCTGTTTGTCTGTCTCTCTCTGTTCCAATCCAAATTAATAAATAAAGTCAAATAAAATCATTCTTTTTTTTAAAGAAATCCTTTTGACTGTACAAGGAACAAATCTCTTCAAAGATGTATATAAGTATAAATTTAGAGGCAACAACAATCCAAGAAATGCAGAATATGACTTTGGGGAACACAGAGTGATTGTGGAGAGCAGCGTGTCACCGTCAGTGCCTTAGAGTGGTCCAATCAGAAGTATTTCTTGTCTGTGTAAGACATCTTCAGTCTTTCTCATATACTCTTTCTGCCTCTAGGAACCCTGTATGCCTCCATATTCTATTTTATTTGTCCCTACAATGTCCCTGCAAAGCATAATCTTCTTCATTTTATAGGAGACAGCTGAGCCACAAAGGAATACCTTAATTCTTTGTCTTTAAATGTGAAATGATTGATAATCAGTATACTGACCCAGCTCATTATACTTTTTTTTTTTTTTACATTATTTTGGGTTTCCCAGGCAAAGGACATATTTTATCTTTCTCATTATTATTTTTAATTAGTTTTCAGAAAAGTTGAGATAAAAACAGAATCTAACAAATATCCCATGGAGATATTTGGTGTTCCCTTTTCTTTCAAGAATAAATTAAGACTTTCTCTGCTCCTCTCTCCTGACTCTCTCGGCAGATAGTCAAAATCCCATGCCAATTTTTTAGATGAATAAGGGCTCCTTCTAATAACTGGATCACAGTCCCCTCTATTGAAAAAATAGCCTTTTAAATTCATGTCTGGACCCTGAATAAGTTATTCAGTTTGACCTAAAGGTTTTAAACAGTACAAATATATAACCTGGTTTGGAGCTCAGCGATAAATTTATACCCAGTTTGTGAAAGGCCAGAGAGAAAACTAGTGTCTTGTATTCTCTCTGGAAAGCTACACTAACTATTGCATATTTACTTTGTAAATGAGGACACCCAGTGGCCATCAAGTGAAAATATTCTACACAACCCTGACACTGGTAAAACAAATATAAATACCCGTTATCAATGCTGATTGATAGATAGCTCTGTAAGGTCTGTTATCAAGCAGTTTAATCTCTCTAAGTCAGGCAAAAGTGATGGGAGTTTGTCCTGATCATTTTTATATCACATCCCAGGTTGGTCATTTCGTCTCATTTTTGGTTAGTAAATGTGGCTTAGATTTGAGTTCCGCTGAATCTTCAGCTGACAGGTGGACCTGGTGAACTGTCTCTTGAGGAAAATGGAATCAGAGAGATGGAGACAGTGTGGCATGTGTCAGAAATCGTAAATGAATCAACAAAGTGTGTGGAAACTCAGTGCAGACTTGAAAAACAAATTGCCTTCAACCTTAAATTCATGTTGGAAATAGAATGATGGCTGTTACGTGACGAGAGGAGGTAGGTTAATAAAAGACAGGATGAAGAGCGCGTGGACACACCTCAGAGACAATGTACACCCTGAGGTTCCTGCTTATTATCAGCATGCTTCTGGAACACAAAGGCGAGGTTATCAACAAGTGCTCATGTAGGACCTGCTCATTGCCCACGTGGTGGGCAGTGTGAGGGGTCCAGGTGTCGTAGGTGTATTTGTGACTGTGAGGTTACAACAAGGCACGGTGCTAGCCTTTAAGAAGCTGGGAGTTTTCTTATAATGATAAGGCAGGCACAAAAGGATAGAAAAAGAGAAGGAGAAAAGAGACAATAATATACTGTTAAGGACTAAAGTATGTGGTACATGTGTGGGAGGTTCAGATTTACTCCTCAATGTTCAGGTACAAGACACATTTCCTTATTTTGCTAAAGAAAATTCAACCCAAAGCCTCTGTTACCGGTTAGTGAGAAATGTAGTCAAGTGCTAGGCTCCTCTCCCTTTTTTTGTTTTTTTTACTAGTCTTATATAAGACTCATGAAATCTAGAGAGGGGTCAGATCTTTAGTCCAGGATGGTCTCCATCATCGCTATTGCTTGACTACCCCGTAACAGTGCCTTTACTTCTGGTCCTTCTGATTGCCAGGCCGTACTCTGCTAGCTGGGTTCGTGGATGCCTTTCATAGTGGTTCTCATTCCTGACCATGGCTGGTCACTGTTCATCTCACAGCAGTGACTTTCTGTGTCACCTCAGAAGTAAGGCAAGCAATTACCCCAGCTAGACTTGTGTGCAGGGAGAGTACTTGGCACCTTTTCTATTTGAGAAGTCGATTCTTTTTCTCTGCTATAATGCTACCTCAGTCTAACTCCAAAGCACCACACCCCTCCCTATAAGGTTCATATTAATTCTTTATGGAAGACCTAGATTAGAAAAGAAAACTTTTTCATTTAGGGCTTTGTCTTTAGGCCTTAATGGGCATTGAAACCATAATTCTCTCAAGTAAGAGAGTCCATACTGTGTATAAAGACTTGGCCTTTCTTATCTACAGGTGGAGGAAAGGAGACATTACCTTATTATTTTATTTTCTTAACTTTATTTATGTATTTCTTCTGGGGGCAGGGAAGCAGGGACAGAGAGAAGGAAACGAACTCCCAGCATATTCCTCTTCCTGTCTCAGGCAGCCTGAATCACAGACACACATCCTCACCCAGAGTGCATAAGGAAGCCCTGGGATGTGATCCTGGGCACCTGCCCTTGTGAGTCCAGCAATGTTACCACCACACCACCAGCCAGCCAAGAAAATTGTTTAGTTATATGAAATTTTTTATAATTCAGTGAGAACAAACTAAAAATTAATGTCTCAATTTATTACCTTACCAGCCAGTGGGAACTAGGAAAAGGGAGAACTGAGGTTGAACTTCAGTAACCATAGAGGGCTTCACAGAGAAGGAAAAGTTTTGAACAGGGTTCATGACAGTGCAGAAAATTTGGTACGTAGAGTAAGCACAGTAATTTCAACACTTGGGACAAACTCAACAAAAGAAGAGAATTAAATATGTGCATATGTTGACAAAATAGCCAACTTCTTAGATTAGTGCAGAGATTTTATTTTGAGGAAAACCTAGAAAGTCAAATCAGACTAAATTGATGAAGTGAAATCAGATCATCAGGATGTTAGCTTAGTGGTTAAGGGAGTCAGTACACACACCACCAACTGTAAGGTTTGAATCCTGGACCCGCTGGTCTGAAAAACATTCTGGGTAGCTATAGAAGACCCTTATAGATCAATATTTTTTTCAATAATATGTAAATAATATATAAAATATTACATGAAAGAATTTGTAGGGCCATCCAGTGGTGTGATGGTTAATGCAACTGGATCCCACGTGGCCTGCTGAGCAGTTTGAGTTTCAGAGCATTCAGCTTAAGAAACATGTCAGGCACAGGTGCATGCATGCCCAAAATCCCAAGAGGAGAATAAAGGAAGAGGGATTGCAGGTGTGGCCATCCCCCAGGGGTGGGTGATTTCTCACCTCCTCTTTATCTTTCTTCCGTGAGCACTCATGCCCTACAGCGAAAACAAAAACACAAAGCCCAACAAAACAAAACCTGAAAAAATAAAAAATTTATAAAAAATATCATCTTATTTGCATAATTATGAAGAGTGCCTTCTACTTCATTTATTTACCAGTGCTTCCCAAGGTTTTGAGTTCTATCTGACAACACTTGTTTAAGATCTTCCTCATCTCAGCATGAACCAAGGTGGGCAGGTGAGTTTCGGCTATTGTCTTCAACTGGCTCTGTGCGTCCATTTTACCCAGTCATCCAGCAAAACAAAATGACCTTTTCCCTGGCTGTTTTTTGTTGCTTTGCCATAGAAGGCCTTCAACCCTCAGTAAAGCAGTATAGTATAGCTCAAGTTCATACTTTCCATAGAGAAATTTTGCAGGCTCCTCCTGCCAGTTGTCACGTTAGAAGCAACTAATTTTTTTCAGCAAGACCCAAGCAAAAAGAACATTTGAATATGAATCTGAAGACCTGCTTCAAAAGCAGTTTCAAACAGCACAGCAACAGAGGACTAAAGAAATTTCTGTGAACTGAGAAGCTCTATGTGGGTTTTAGTGAGAAAGCTTTTTTTAAAATGACACTATGGGGTTCTTTTTTCTCACTCATTGAAGTCCAGATAAAAGTTTTTCCAAAGTCAAGAAATTAATTTTTACTTAACTATAATTTATCACCAGTCTATAGTGTTTTCCAAAGGAATGCCATTCCTGAGAACTATACAGAATCTTTGAACTTACTGAAGTTAAAAAAAAAAAAAAGTTTTTCTTGTAAAATTAAGTATAAGAGAGTTAGAAAGAAGAACAGGTTAGTGAGAAGATGCTTGTTTTTATATAATCACTTTTTAAATTTATAATTGCTTTTTAAGCAAAATAAAGGACTTAGTTATTAAGTGTATATTTGAATATATAAATGCTTCTTTAAGGCCTATCCAAAGCCAAGTTCAAACTGCATAACATTGTGAATTTAAGTAGATCCTTTTGTTCATTTTTGTATCCCACCCACAGATGTAGCATCTCTGTATTTTTGTTCCCCAGATTTAGTGAACAAAAGAAAAGGTTACAATAGGGCAGCAGTTAAATTTGTAAGGAAAGAGCTTTAGGGGGAAAAGAAAGAAACTCCTAAAAGGTATCTCAAAAGGTTTAAAATACAAGAGGATTTAAAGGCATCAACCTCAGATTTCATTGACTTTTCTCCTTAGTCCCAGCAGGTCTTCCCTTCTCTGGAAGCCATCACATTTAAACTTTGGAATGAGGGCATAGGTGTCTTTCAGAATGTGTAGTCTGGAATTATCTAGCCAATGCCTTTGTTCACAGAGTTAAAAGTTAGTTTTCATAAGCTGTACTATATGAGAGTAAATTTCAGTGTTTTATTCCACTGCACTCAGATGCTCCAAGTATAGAAATTCATAGAACAGGTAGCTTGAATTATCGATACTCGAAACTGAAGTTTTAACTTAATGTTTAAAGTTGGTTCCATAAAGTCAATGCTAAATTACTTGTGGAATAAATGTTCAATCAGACCCTCAACTCACAACTAAAGGAATTTAAGCTGACTTCAAAGACTATTAAATTGTTGGGAAATATATTTACGTATGACTATGAAAAAGAATTAGAGTAGATGTAAAATAAGGAAATGGAATGAAGCTCTGGAAAGCTTTACATAGTAAAGTGTACCATGAGGTCCTGTAGAGTTACTAAAATGTGACCTATTTTTTTAAAATTTTTATTTATTTATTTTTTTTAGATACATAGTCTCACTATGTTGCCCATTCTGGCCTTGAACTCACAGTCCTCCTAGGCCTCAGCTTCCCAAGCTTCTAATACCATGCAAGAGCCACCATGCTGGCTGTGGCCTAAATTTTGATTCTGTGCTCCCTAGTAAACAGAGCCGATAGGGAAACATGATGAATTATATTCATAGGGTCCAAAACACTTACAGCAGAACATAGCTTTTCCTGGGCACTGAAGTCTGGGAAAAGTCAATGTGTGCTTAATGTATTTTTTAATTACCAAAGGTCCTTATGGCTGGATTTCTTAGATTGTGTTATATTTCAGATCATGCGTATTCTTATGGGCTCATTTATATTGGGGTATTCTCAGTAAATATTTCACTAATGAAATGAAGATTCAATTGGCCCCCAAAAGTAACTTCATCCATAAGTCGGTTGTATTTATAATTGTAGACATTTCATCGGGCATATCTTGTCCGTTCTTAGAGATAACAGCAGACTGTACTTGAAATCAGAAAAGACTAAAACCCGGGTCAATGAGGGAAACCCTGAGAGCCTCTCTAATGACAAGTGAAAAGGCTTCCCTGGAATTATTTCTTCCTTTGGACCTAAAAATCTCATTAGTCATGTCAGTCTATTCTCAGCCTGCAGGTAAAAGTGTAAAAGCTTTTACTTTTTGATAAAGTGAGGAGAGGAAAAGGAAGACAAGACTGAAGGATGAGTCCAGCTGTGGGGATGGAACTGATGATCACGGGGAAGTGTTTTCCTACCTCATAATTTTGCTCCTTTGTTCTCCTAGGTGAAGCTTAGAAAAACTTAATGGTATAAGAGCAGAAAGGCAGGCAGAGAAGGAAAGAGAAAAGAAAAGAGAGAGAGAGGGAGAGAGAGAGAGAAAGGAAAGAAAAGAAAGAGAAAGAAAGGAAGAAAGAAAGAAAGAAAGGAAGGAAGGAAGGAAGGAAGGAAGGAAGGAAGGAAGGAAGGGAGGGAGGGAGGGAGGGGAAGGGAGGGGAAGGGAGGGAGGGAGGGAGGGAGGGAGGGAGGGAGAAAGGGAGGGAGGAAGGAAAGCAAGCAGGCTAACTGGCTGTTAGAAGTACATTCATTCCTCAGCATCCCTGGGGAATTGGTTTCAGGACCCCAGTGGATATTAAGACTCTCAATACTCAAGCCTCTTGTATAAAATGGTACAGTATTTGTATATAACCTATACCCATCCTTCTGTATACTATATATCATCCCTAGATTACTTTCATTACTTAATATAATGTAAATGCTATGTAGTTAGTTGTTACAGTATATTGTTTAGAGAGTTAATAAGAAGAAAATTCTGTACATGTGTAACTATCCTTGGCCTAACTAAGTAGGACACATCAACAATGATTTAACTTTTTAAAAATAATTATTTTATTGAACTTTATTTATTTTATTTATTTTCATTTCATCAGAGAAGAACAGAGAGAGTGAGAGAAAGTGAGAAAGCAAGCTGCCAGGTCTGGAACTCAAAGCGCAGTCGGCCATGTGGGAGTCCAGTGTTCTTAACCACCGTGCCACCTACTGGCCTGTGACTTAATATTTTTCATCTGTGGTTGGCTGAATCCCTGTTTGCAGAACCCCTGGAACTCATGGACAATGAGGACCAACTGTACCTCACAGCTCTCAAGTGAAGTCTATTTTGTTGGCAGGATTAGAAAGACATGTTGAGTTTGTATTTGCTTTTCTTTCAAATTACATCACAACGTCTCACCTTTACCATCAAAAAGTTGAAGTGTGTTTCCCAGTTCTATGAATTTGTGTTAACTATCAAAAGATCTCTACTGTGATGGAAACCCAAATCAAACCAAGTCTCACTAAATAAGTTAGCTTCAGCAGTTGTTAACTATATGGCCCTGACATAATCCTCCAGATTTCAGCTAGCCTTATTACTTTGTCATCCACTTTTTTAAAAAAATCCTCTCAAAGAAAAAAAAATCATTCTTTCCTGAAAGGTATCTTTACTCCTCTTGACTAAGCTTGTCTATCATATAAAATAATATTGGCACAACTTAAGTAAATGGGAAGTAGCAGCTCAACAGATTAATACATCAGACATATCATGAAGGTTGCATCAGAGGCTTTGGTTACTGAAAGTAGCTAAGAACTGTTTAAAGAGAGCTACTTGAATCTCAATCCACAGCTTTTAATTGGAGGTGGGGGTGAGGCTGAGAGGCAACACATACCTCTTTGAGATCCTCATGAAAAGCCACTGACCTTATCTCTATGAAAGTATGAACATGTCCATTCATGAAACAGTAGGTATCCACTACAGCCCACACATAAAATTAAGGACCTTAACATAAAATGTTCTCTGGGAATAGTCCGTGAATAAACAAAAATTCAAGTGATATTAAAGATATACCAACTATAGTATTAAGATCATAAAAAGAATGATCTCGTAAGACATTTTAAACAAGTTAGTAATTTTTATCTTTGACTAGTTAAAATATAACAGGGACTTATAAAGTCACATTCAGGCACTTTCTAACTTTCGTAAGTACTACATTCCTGGAAAGGTGTTCGAAAGTTAAATTTATGAAAATTGAACAATTGATTTATGCTACGTGAAAAGAATTCTTTTTTTTAACCAATGGCTAAACAAATGTGTAAAATCCCTGACAGTCCCTGCACACTGGGCTTAGAGAACCTGGAAGATAGTGACAAACCCTATGGGGAGATGGCCCAGAACATCCCCCTTTTCGCCCAGGAATGGGTAAGTAAAGCTGTACAGCTCTCCTTCCCATTGGCTGGTGGTAATGACACTGGGAGAGGCTGGGCATGTGGATCCTGGGTCAGAGGAAGAGATTTGTCTCTGTCGGCCTCTTCCACTATCGTAGATGATTTCCCTAGTAGTCTCAGCAACCCTCCAAATACTGTGAAGATGCCCGGGTGATAGAAGAAAGAGATGCAGAGCCATCATCTGCTCTGTGTCCTCTAACGCAGGAGCTCAGCGAGGCCCCCTTGACACTTGGCATATAGGTGCAGTAGATATAACCAGCAAAGGGTTTGGGAACTGGGGGGGCTCAGTTACCCCAATGCACCCATGCTTCCTCCAGAAACGACTGACTCTCCTGGTGTGGCCCAGTTGGCCAGCAGCACCATCATGTAATAGCTTTAAGACCATCTTTAATCCCCAATACATGAAAGCTCCATGTCGGTGTCCTGAAGGTATCAAGACACAACATGGAAAAGAGTGCGGTGCAGGAGGCTGGCTGTGGGTGCCTAGCCACTCCAGCACTGTTTTATGTGCTGACCCACTTTTTCTGAGCCTGGTGCCCCAGATTGAAAATCTCAAGGGCTTTAGGGCCCTGCCATTTGACTTAGACCTGTTGACTTGACCAACATTAATTTTGGTTTTAATTTAAAAGCTGTTGTTGCCTCTGAAATCACAGACTTTGAAGTTCCCATCCCCCTTACAGCACCTTACCCTTGCACTAGTCTTATTTTATATGTCTTTTGTTCTCCTGACTGAGAAAGGACTGGATTTCACACCTAATTAAAAGAGATTGTATTGCCTGCTGTTTCCTTTCTTGTTCATTTTCTCTTGTGCAAAAGCAGCATTTCATTCTCATGCTAAGTCCTATCCCTGGACCCCCGCAGCTTGAGGGACTGGCAGGAGCTGGGTTCTACAAAACAGAGAGCCAGGCCCTCTGTCACCTATTTCACCATGGGCAGATTTTCCCTTCAGTGCTCACCCTGCTTCCAGCCCATCCATGCCGTGCTTGCGCATAGAACATTGCCACTTCTTACATGAGCATACAGTAGGAGTTACTTGTGTCTTTCTAATGATTGCCATCACTGGCCAACTCTGTATTTTTACTCTGGTGAAAAGGAGATGGGTTATAGTTTTAAAACACGCAGAGAACTAATTTTATCACTTTTTTCCATCTTGCTGTTTGTTTTGTGTTCCTACCACTGTGGATTTTTTGTTTGTTTTGTTTTGAGGTAGAGAAGCATCCTCAAATATATAATCTATGTAGAGTTGTGTGGTTTTGTGGAGTTGAGAGGGTTGGGGTTTGGGAGGTTTTGGGGGGGTGGGAATTGAATAGCCCAAATGCCTATTCATTGCCAATCTAGCAAAGAATGGAGTTCGCATTTTCACACCATTCCTTCCTATACAGTCCCTGAATAACCATCTAATCAAGATTTGTTTTCAATGGGGGACAAATCTTCTACAGTAGAGTATTTCAGATTTATTCCGTTGGAATCTATACATTAATGCCCATTGGATGAAAAGGACATGTTCACAAAAGCCTGGACTTTGCCTTGCTGTGGCAGAAACTTTTCCCACTGTATTAGTGTTAGAAATAAAAGAAAGCCTGGGAAAGGAATTGCCTCTGCATTGTGCGCTGAAGGAATGAGGCGTGCTTGAATGGAGAGGCAGGGTCCCCCATCGCATCTGTACCCATATCAGCAGAAACGACTCAGCCTTTCATAGGGGCTGGCTGCAGAGTGGGGCCAGCATACATGGTCAGATATTTAAGAGTTGTGTCTATTAAATTCCAGCTAGGTTTGTATATGTGTATAGATTTAAGTTTGTCTCTGTGGTTTGTAATTAAGTTGGTGACAGTATTACTACAATAATCGTAACTCAGACTAGCAGATGACCCGATTGTTTGGATAGAGTGATTTGCTATCCAGTTTGGTCGAACGAGTTCTGTGAATTTTTCTCATGAAATTGTGTGTGTGTGTGTGTGTGTGTGTGTGTGTGTGTGTGTGTACATATACATGATATTATAGCTTTTGTTGTTGACCGTTTCTCATCTCTAAAGCAAACTCCATCGCCACTCTCAGTGTCTTTACATTTCTCTACTAAGAATTAGCATGGCCCTAGGTCTTTGAGCAATTCAAGTTGGATTCCTCCATAATAACAGGGTTATGCAGTGAAAAGAGCATCAAGAAACATGAGTTCTAGTCCCCACCCTGCCACTTGCTAGCTGTGTAAAACTTGGATCAAGTCATTTACATTTTTCAGAGCCTCAACCTCCTCACGCATTAAATAGTAATAAGGGGCCAATAGGTCACCTAGAGGTTAAGGCACTGTGGATCCCACATGTTCCAGACCTGGTGTCTTGAAAAACACACTGGATATGTGTGTGTATGTGCCCAAAATCTCAGCAGGAGAATAGAGGAGATGGGATGGTGCCATGTACATCCCCTCTAGGAGATGATTTCTCACTTTCTCTCTTTTTGTCTTTCTGTTTGTCTCTGGCAAACACACCCACCCTATAAATAAATATGTGGGTTTTTGTTTTATTATTTTTAAAGTTTATTTATCTCATAAGTGAGTGAGATGGAGAGATAAAGAGAGATAGTACCCCCAACAAGGTCTTGATGCTGCAACCCACACCCAGCCTCCAACCAGCCTGGATCGTGGGCACAAGTGGGGCCTGTGTTCTCGGAAAGATCCCTTGACTTGAACCAGAGACCTTCTCACAGAGCATTGCATTTTACCACCGTGCCACTGTCTGGTATGTCTAAAGAGTGTTATCACCTATGTAGAAAGAGAAGTTAGTTATTTTAAAGTTTATGTTTCTGCTTCTAGAGAGAGAGAGCCCCTAGTAGGATCTTGATTCTGTGATGTGTCCCTATCCTTGGCCATCCCAGTCATGGACACACCCACGCCTGGCATACTCAGGAAGGTTGGATGCAAACTTGGGACCTTCCCACGTGGGCCAGTCACAAAGAGCATTGTATTTACCAAAGCACCACCATCAGTCCCTCAAAAATGTTTTATAAAGTCCATCCTGCTCAGAAACGATGACGTCGTTCATGAACAGAGCAGTGTTAGATGAAGCAAGTAGGAAGATACACTCCGAAGCCCAGTTGTCCAGGTTCAGGTCCCAGCTCTACCACTAATTGTCTATGTGGCTTTGAGCAAGTCTCCTAACTTGGCCTGACCGTAGTTTCCTGATCTGTAAACTGGGGCTAACAGTATTCCCTACTCCCTACAGTAGCTGTGAGGATTAAATGACAAATCCCTAAAGTACCAGTAATAGTGTTCGAGACAAGATAAACTCTAAAAATCTTGTTATTGGTATCAGGGTATACATATGCTTGGTGAGCCAGCAAGAACTTGGAAGCTGGTCAGCTGGCTGATTCCTGAACATCCCTTCCTGGGTCCTTGGTGCCTCCCCTGGGGCCATATTTTGGTATTATAAGGGATTCACCCTGACTCTTTCACCGAGCAATTTGTTTTACATAAGCAAAAAGGATGGAAGGTATAGCCTAATCCAGTATTTAGGCACATAAGAGACCCAGTGGAGGATGGACTGAGAAGGAATTCTCTTGCACAAATAGGTACAAATTGTATCGCTGAACGTGAACATGGAGCTTGAAGGCATTTATTAAGTTACGCTTGACGGCGATTGAGTGAAGCCAGGTGGGAGCTAGCGAGTTCAGACTTCCCTGTGCTGGCCCTCCATTCCTAAAGCAGAGGAGAGAACCTGAGGAGGGAGGCATTCCTCCTGCCAGCAGGCGGTTGGGGGTGGGGTGCTTTTTAGGAGGAGAGCAATCAGTAGTGGGGCCAGTTGGTTATGAACGCCCAGGTACTTGAGTTCTACCAAGCCAGTTGTTCAGATGTGAAGGCAAGAATGGGGAATCTGGTGGAAACAGTGGTTTAGGGAGAGGGATTCTTTAGAGCCATCTGAGAGGTGAGGTAGAAAGATAGAAAAGCCCCCAAGACTTTGTGCCATTACACCTGTTTTCTTTCTCAGTCTGGAGCCCCATGTTCCCTAGGCTATCCCTGTCTGCATGGCCAGCTGGTTCTGACTCACGTCCTGTTCTGTGTCTGCCTTGCCATGCTGCAGGTGACATCAGTTGCAAGGGGATGACCGAGCGCATTCACAGCATCAACCTTCACAACTTCAGCAATTCCGTGCTCGAGACCCTCAACGAGCAGCGCAACCGTGGCCACTTCTGTGACGTGACGGTGCGCATCCACGGGAGCATGCTGCGAGCACACCGCTGCGTGCTGGCGGCCGGCAGCCCCTTCTTCCAGGACAAACTGCTGCTGGGCTACAGCGACATCGAGATCCCGTCGGTGGTGTCCGTGCAGTCGGTGCAGAAGCTCATTGACTTCATGTACAGCGGTGTGCTGCGCGTCTCGCAGTCGGAAGCTCTGCAGATCCTCACGGCCGCCAGCATCTTGCAGATCAAAACCGTCATCGATGAGTGCACGCGCATTGTATCCCAGAATGTGGGCGACGTGTTCCCCGGGATCCAGGACTCGGGCCAGGACACGCCGCGGGGCACTCCGGAGTCAGGCACATCAGGCCAGAGCAGCGACACGGAATCAGGCTACCTACAAAGCCACCCGCAGCACAGTGTGGACAGAATCTACTCGGCGCTCTACGCGTGCTCCATGCAGAACGGCAGCGGCGAGCGCTCCTTCTACAGCGGGGCCGTGGTCAGCCACCACGAGACTGCGCTCAGTCTGCCCCGCGACCACCACATGGAAGACCCCAGCTGGATCACGCGGATCCACGAGCGCTCGCAGCAGATGGAGCGCTACCTGTCCACCACCCCCGAGACCACGCACTGCCGCAAGCAGCCCCGCCCAGTGCGCATCCAGACCCTGGTGGGCAACATCCACATCAAGCAGGAGATGGAGGACGATTACGACTACTACGGGCAGCAAAGGGTGCAGATCCTGGAGCGCAATGAATCTGAGGAGTGCACGGAAGACACCGACCAGGCCGAGGGCACCGAGAGTGAACCCAAAGGCGAAAGCTTCGACTCGGGCGTCAGCTCCTCCATAGGCACCGAGCCAGACTCTGTGGAGCAGCAGTTTGGGTCTGGAGCCACTCGGGACGGCCAGGCCGAACCAGCGCAACCCGAGCCGGCTGCCGAAGCCCCTGCGGAGGGTGGCCAGCAGCCGAACCAGCTAGAGACAGGAGCTTCCTCACCCGAGAGAAACAACGAGGTGGAGATGGACAACACGGTTATCACTGTCAGCAACAGCTCCGACAAGAGCGTCCTGCAACAGCCTTCGGTCAACACGTCCATTGGGCAGCCATTGCCAAGTACCCATCTCTTCCTAGGCCAGACAGAAACCCTCACCAGCAACCTGAGGATGCCTCTGACCTTGACCAGCAACACACAGGTCATTGGCACAGCTGGCAACACCTACCTGCCAGCCCTCTTCACTACCCAGCCTGCGGGCAGCGGCCCCAAGCCTTTCCTCTTCAGCCTGCCACAGCCCCTGGCAGGCCAGCAGACCCAATTTGTGACAGTGTCCCAGCCCGGCCTGTCCACCTTTACTGCACAGCTGCCAGCGCCACAGCCCCTGGCCTCATCTGCAGGCCACAGCACAGCCAGCGGGCAAGGCGAAAAAAAGCCTTATGAGTGCACTCTCTGCAACAAGACTTTCACCGCCAAACAGAACTACGTCAAGCACATGTTCGTACACACAGGTGAGTACAGGCCTCTCCCAGGCCTGGCAGTAAGGGGGCTGTGGGAGGGATGGGTAGGACAGCTGGTGGAAGGGAACCTTTGGCGAGATGTCTTAGATATTAGAGACCCCAACACAAGCTTCTTTTCAAAGCCCCCATTGTAACCCTTCAAAGGAGCAGAGCACCCTGCCACTAAGAGATAAAATATTACTGAAACTCTTTATGGAAAAAGGATGTCCTAGAGATGTCCTACCTGCAGAAGAGGAGACTTAGGGCACCATACAAGCCATACTGATGTATCTGAGTTTCAGAGGCTCACAAAGTAGTGGTTAAGAACTTGAACTCTGGAGCCAGATTATCTTGGTTTGAAGTCACGCTCAGCTACCACCAAACTTTATCATCTTGGAAACATAACTTTTCTATACTTGCATTTCCTGGTCTATAAAATGATCATAATAGTGATACATCTTCCTTATAGTGCTGTTTTGAGGATAAGTTAATTAATCTACATGAAGTTCTTAAAATAGTTCCTGACACATAGTAAGTACTCTATAAATGATAGCCATTATTAGCATTATTAAGATGGCTGAGAGGAAGAGACATTAAGTTGGTTCATTTGGCTTTGAAAGGTGGAATTAGACCAATTGTTGGAATCTATGAGGATATTTTGGTCAATTAAATTAAAGAAAAAGTTTGTTAACAATCAGAGCTGCTCTAAGATGTAGCAGACCGCTTCCAAAGGACTTACAGTTCCTGTAATTGGAGGTAATTCAAGGAGAGAATGGATGATCGTTCTGTAGGCATGCTGTCAAGGGGATTCGGTCATCAAGATGGGCAAGATGGCATTTCATGTCTGGATTCCATAATTCCAGAGGTCAGCTCTCCTGACCTTCTAGTCAGTGCTCTTTCCTGGCTCCATAATGGGGCAGACACAGAAGCGGAAACTTCATGGAAGCACCTCCCGTATAAGTGACCACCTACATGATTTCACAAGACTTTTCTTCTACGTATAAATACCTACCACAATGGTGATCATCATATTTAAAATCTTCATAAGAGTTGCTCTTCTGGTACCCTTCTGGTTCCAGAACACTCTTGTTAAATGGCTAATTAATTTGCCCAGTGAAGTTACCTATTTGAATACCAATACATGAATTCGTTTCTCAAAAGAATTGTATTTCTCAGGAAATACAATTAGGAATTTCTATTAGGAATCTAGGTGATAGAACATAAAGCAGATAAGTAGAGTTGGAGATAGAAGGGAAGGAAAGCAGCAGACATGGAAACAAGAACCCGGCATGGAAATGAACGACTGAAATAGAGTATTATTTAAGAGTAACTTGGCCTTCACTGCAGCACAACTTAGGACATCTTGTACATCAATATATGTATCTTGAAGTGAGCAGTGTTTTTAAAGACTGCAGTTTTCATGTCTCCAAATAAACACAGTGACTCACTACTGAAGTTAGGCAGAAAATCAGGTAGTGGTAAGTCACTGTGTTTACTTGGGATAAATGTGAATGCACAAATAACCTAAGATCCAGCAAGAAAAATTTTCTCTTTTTAAAATTATTTTATTTACTTTTACTTATTGTTATTTTTCAATTTGACCAGAGAGAGAGGGAAAGTGAGAAAGTGAGCCACCAGGTTTGAGACTTGAACCGCAGTTGGCCATACAGGAGTCCAGCATCTTTAATCACCACACCACCTGCTGGCCCCGTGGAGGAGAAATTTTCTATGCAATATGGTTATCATCACTATGATGTGACTTAATTAATGATAATGTTTTCAGTTAGGCAGCAATTTATTGTCTATAGAGTGTTCTCACAGTGTATGTCCTTTCTCCCTCTGAATAACTGTTTGATCAGCTATCAAAGTAAGGATTGGGGGAAAATAAAGAAACTGTCCATGAAAGTCTCCTTGACCGAAGGTGACTGATGATCTTGGATCACCATAAACATATCTACTCTTCCCTTCTATGCATCTCTTCTAATAGACCCATCAGATATAAATTCACACATTCTATTAGGTCTTATATTGAAGTAAGGCTTCAAATTTGCAGCATAAGAAATTCATCATGCCACTGAAATTGTCTTTTTGATATATAAATTCATTTCTCCAGTGTATTTGCCATAAGATTCTGTGGCTAATCCAAATAACTAGATGTGCCCAAGGGAAAACCACCAATGGATTTGCACATTTAAACATCATCTGTGCAAGAGCTACAGGCAGTCATTTAATAAATCCGAGTTAGGGTCAAAGTGTGACCTTCGACTCTCTAGTAAATTATGAAGGTAAATTATGAAGGTTTTTGTTTTGGTGTATATTTCATAGCCACATGTGGAAACAATAATGTATATATGTCCATTGAGCAACTCATTTAAAAAAGCAATGCTCTTCCCTTTCACTCTAGAATTATTATTTGTCAATGACAATTTGGAATGGCCAACAGCACTAATTTATGTAATCATTATATGGATGTCTTTACACCTTCCCATCAGAATGTAAAAGCTGTGGGACCAGCAGTTAGCAAAATGGCTATGTCACTGAACTCCCATGTAGTCAACCGCGGTTCGAGCCCCGGACCCAGTAGGTTAAATTCATACTGAGTGCATGTGCGTGTGTGCCCAAGATCCTGAGAGGAAAATGGAGAAGGGATTGCAGCATGGCCATCCCCCCTGGGGGGGGGTGATTTCTTGCTTTCTGTCTCTCTCTGTCTTTATAGCGAGCGCACACACCCTATAGCAAAAAAAAAAAAAACCTATACAAAAAAAGAATGTAAAAGCTGTGAGAGCAGAAACATACATATATACATTATATTGTACATCAATGTACCCACCATAATACCTTACATATAATAAACATTTAATAAATACTTGATAATTGAATGAATGGAATCCTTCTCTAATGATG
The DNA here is from genome assembly GCA_026018925.1 of Tupaia tana. Lineage (NCBI taxonomy): Eukaryota > Metazoa > Chordata > Mammalia > Scandentia > Tupaiidae > Tupaia > Tupaia tana. The sequence goes on along the minus strand of JAKSZU010000020.1, from coordinate 16,948,828 downwards.
TCTAACCACTTCCAAAAGGGTGAGCGATCTTATTTCCACAGAGTTGTTTATGATATAGCTTATAAAAATACTGCAAAAAGTAGTTTGCATATTTATGTATTAAGTATTTTCTCCAAAGATCTAAACATCTTTCAGATACCATGTTCTGTTTGTTCATAACTTGCTCAGCATAACAGAAGAGCACACGTAATAATCAGAATGGCCAAGGTGGCATCTAGTCTATTCATTTACTGCTAGGTATAGTATGATTAGATTTAGTGAACCAAAATACAGAATGACCTGTTACATTTGAATTTCAAATAAACAACAAGTGTATTTTTAGTGTAAGTATATCCCATGTAATTTTTGTGACATATTCATTGTTTATCTGAAATTTAAATTTTGTCTTTTGAGAGGTTTTCACTATAGGGCGCGTGTGCTCGCCAAAAAGACAGAGAGAGACAGAGAGATAGAAAGCGAGAAATCACCCCCCAGGGGGGATGGCCACACCGCAATCCCTTCTCCTCCATTCTCCTCTTGGGATCTTGGGGACACACGCACATGTGCCCGGTGTGAGTTTTAAGCCACCGGGTCCAGGACGTGAACTGCGGTCGACTACGTGGGAGTCCAGCGACATAGCCATTACGGTAACTGCTGGTCCCTGAAATTTAAATTTAACAAGGTGTTGTATACTTAATCTGACAACCCTACCCAGGTGGAACTTCCTTTTTAAGATCTAATCTTGGGACTTTTTGCTTTAAAAATCTATAGATGAATACAGGCTAGCCTGTGTATTTGCTTGACAATGTTTGTTAAGGGGATAAATAAAGGAATGTTCAAAAATGTAGACATGCTCTCCAAAGGGTAATTTAATTCCAGGGACTTTACATAAATGCATTCCTTCCTTAATAAGAATTTCAGATTTCCTTCTTTTTTCTTTCTTTTTTTCTTTACTTTTTTCTTTGCTGGAGAATATACTGTGCAGGTATCTTTGTTCCCATTTGTACTTCTTCCTTCAACAAAATACAGTTATTTGGGGGCTTTTTCTGCATCATATTATCAACAGTCCATTCATTGGTGACCATTTTTAGCCCACTAGTATCCTCTGCACATATAATAATTTTACTTGATACTTGGAAAACTCAGCTCTTTCATCCATGAATTCAGTGTAAATAGATACAGTACTAATAGTCACATAATAATCCCAGCAATAGGGTAATAATAGTGATATCAAGATAACGACATTATGATGCTCATAGGGAGCTTGAACAATTACTTATATCAAGACAGTAGGGGTAAAGGAATGAGTATTAAGAAGTGATCCCAGAGAAGAAGTTAAGGAGCAGACATTGAAAACAAAGAAAAATATCTCTCTCACCACTCTCCCACCCTTAGAAAAGCAGGGAAGGACACTGCCCATCAATTTCTTCACTTGCTGTTTGGTTTCTCTACCATCAACGGTTAGTGGCTATTTGCTAGGAAATCTGTGCTATTTTCTGACATTTTACTCATGAAACTCCTTTTTCCTTTCAGCATGTAATCAAGGGTAGACTATACCCTTAACTCTGAATTCTATAGCTGCAATATAATCACTTGCTTTATTATTATCTAAAACATTTTTTTTTTAAATCCAGTTTGACTCCTCTAGGCCATGCATGCCGTATCTCAGCTGTTTTCATTTCTCCTCAGTCCCTTTGTACTGAATAGAAGTTTATTTTTTTTCTTAAAATGACCACATGCTCTGTACTAAGTTCTTTATCTCTTTAATTTTCAAAACTCCTTCATGAGACAGGTACTTACCGTACTATTCTCCAGTTACAGATAAGGCAGCTGAGGCTTAGAAAGATTAAATAACCGGCCCAAGTCACTCAGCCAAGGAAATGGAATTCATATCTGCCTCTACATCTCTATATCCCTCAAATGGATCATTTTAAAGTGCAAGGACTTAGATGAGCAACCCCTTCATGCTACAATTCAGGCCTCCACCTTGTATTTTCTGTCCCTTTCTAACAAATCGGACTTGTCATTTCTGACCATAGCCTCAGACCTGGAAAGCTGTCTACTACTATTTATTGTCCCTTACCATTTCTTCACTTGCAGAACCACAATCAGCAGACCACATCCATTTCATGTATAATGTCTAACGCCCTTTCAGGATTGCTATAAGTAATATGCAGGAAAATAATAGGAAATAAAAAGATTCATGTTCCCACTGAGTGATATTGTTTCAAATCCATACAAACAGAAATGAAAATTATAAGCATATAATCTGAAATGTACCCCATTCAATAAGATAGTACCTGAAATGCCTATGGCCCACTATCACAGTTTTTCAGTAATTATAAAGAAGCTCCTAAATGTGGGCCAGCAGGTGGAGTGGAGGTTAAGGCAGTTGGATCCCACATGACCAACTCCATGGTTCGAGTCCCCGGTAGCTTAAAAATCACACCAGGCACATGTGCATGCGCAGCCAAAATCCCGAGAGGGGAATGGAGGAGAGAGGATTGTGGTTGATTGTGTGTCATCACTCCTGGGGGAGGAGTGATTTGCGCTTTCTCTCTCTCTATCTCTCTCTGTTTCTGTATATCTCCAGTGAGCACTCTTCCCTATAATAAAAACAAACAAAACCCCAAAAAGCTCCTAAGTACTTTGCAAAAAGATTTCCTCATTAATTAGCATACCAGTTTTCTGTGGCAGGGAAGGGAACGGGATACTTTGTCCTATTTAAAATGTGGAGCTCTTAATGCATTGAGTGATGAAGCACTTTACCCCCATGTCATTCATTGACAAGGCCAGGACTGCAATCCTCAGATGCTGTGGGCCACTGCAGGCCAGAGCGCACAGACTCTGCAAAGGCCTTTGACAGGCGCTTTATCCAGTTCCTTACAGAAGGTGAAACAAATCCAGAGAGATGAAAATGCTTAAAAAGCCCAGAGTCACCCTGATAATTAATGGCAGACGAATATATAAATCCAAACAACATACAAGGAGTCTTCAACAAGTTCTTAGAGGGCTAGTCAGTGGCATGTTGGTTAAGGGAGCTAGATCCCACGTGGCCTACTACACAGTTCAAGTACCAGACAGCAGTTTGGAAAATGCACTGGGTACATTTGTGTGTGTGACCAAAATCCTCTCCCAAAAAAATGGAGAGAGATTGCAGTGTGGCCATGTCTCCTAGGGGTACTTTCTCATTTTCTCACTCTCTTTCAACTCTCTCTCTTTCCAGTGAGTGCACACACCCTATAGCAAATGAAAAGCAAATGAATAAAACTTTTAAAAGTTTATATAAAGCAAGTAAAAAGTATTTATGGATTTTTTAAAAATTTTGCACCAGGATAAACTCGTACTTTGATTCCATTTTTTCCATTAACTTTTTGAAATCCAATTGTATGTATGCTATGGGTGGAAAGACTGACAACTATGGTCAGATTAGAAGGTGTGAAAGTAACATGCCCTTATCAGTGACCTTGCCTAGAGGAAAAACACAGTTACAAGGTGAAAGTTTCAAACAGCAAGACCATTTCAGCGTAGACAAAGTTTCAACTCCCAACAACCAAAATACCATCTGGAGCTAAAGGCATGATGCCCGTTAAAGGTGACAGGTGGACATGTCTTAAAAGGTAGTGGCTGGCCTATCGTAGCCTCTAAATTTTACAGAAAGCACAAGGAAGGCAAAAGCCAGCTAAGCTCCAAGTATGTTTACAGCTGACTGAATGTTTCAACTAAAAATGCCATGCATAGCTGTTTGTCTTAGGGAATCTCTCACTTCAAAAAAGTTTACCAATGGGGGCTGGCAGGTGGCATGGTGGTAAAAAGCACTGGACTCCTACACGGGTGACTGCAGTTCGAGTCCTGGACCTGGGGGCTTGCTTTCTCACTTTCCCTCTCTCTCTTTCTCTCTCTGATCAAACGAGAAAATAATAATAATAAATAAAGTTAAATGAAATAATTCTTTGAAAAACAAAAAGTTTACCAGTGTAAACGCTGTCCACAGACTGAACTCTTCAGTAAATGAGGTTAGAGGCAGTGAGGTTTCCCTCATTTCCCATGTATATCTAAAAGTAAAATTCTTCTCCTAACCCTGTGATCCTATGCAGTAGACTGTGCCGTGAATAGTCTTCAAAATGTATGCTTTTATGTTTAAAAGCACAACACGAAAATTTTCTGATGAGAGAAAATTTCATAAAATGGATCATGAACATAAATACTTAACACTGTGCTTCGATAGATCGTTTTTTTCATAATGGAAACACACTGAAGGCACTTTAAAAAAAATTGCCAGAGGGTGGATATGCTAAAAGAAATTGAGGGAGAGTGAGCTGCAAGTAAGCACCCCTCCCTCTTTGCGGCATGGTCCCACTGCAATCCCTTCTCTGTTTTTCCCTCCTTTTGGGATTTTGGGCACATACGTACATGCACCTGGCGTGTTTCTCAAGCCATCAGGTCCAGAACTCCAACCACACACTTGGCTATATAGTGTCTGGCTGCCTTCACCACAAGGCCACAGGCTGGTCCAGCACATATTTTAAATGAAAGTTAACTCAAATGTAAGAGGTCGATTTCTGTCCTTGATGCATATGTTGCAGTATTAACTTGAGGAGTTTCAGAAGCTCTGGGCTTTAGGCAGGTCTTGGAAGAGTACACATGGAAGGACCCTCTTCTCTGAGGTGTGTGCCTACGTTGGGCAACCAGCAGTGAGGTGAGAGAGCTAGACCAAACACTGGCATGTTGTTAAGAGCAGAGCTAAGAACTAATGCACAAACAGGAACACTTCCAAGAAGTTATCCAAAGAGATGTCACAAGCCCATGGGCTCATTTGTGACTTAGTAATCTTACTTTCTAACTGTTGTTAATAAGCATGATCATTTGGCCTCTAAGCCAACAAAACTGAGGAGAAGAAAGAAAAAGAAAAAAAAAAGAGTTTCTGCCCACAGGCTAAGAGCAAAGAAAGAGACAGAGAAACTATTTTTAAACTTGACCGAAGAGTTCAAAAAGCATGTGGAATCACTTAATGGTGGTGGGGGAGTAAAGGATTAGAGTGGAGATGGGGTTAGCCTTGTAATAAGAATGCCTTGTAAGTATTCCCACAAGCTCTTGGTGGTCTGCAAAGTGATTTCATATGTGTCTTATGTCAACACTAGCATGGTGAGGTAAGTCAACTATATACCCCAGGGGCATTTGGTGATTTATCAGAGTGGCACGCAGTGTGTTGGTGTGTAGATTTGAACAGGACCATCTGATGCTGAGATCATGCTATTCACCACCTACTCAGCCTCCGCACCTGGTGAGGCTAAGTTACATGGTGGGGATCCTGTCTCAAATAGATAAAATTGAAAGTGTAGTTCTTCAGAATGACTTACTCCTATGTTGGCAGATAATTTCCAGACTTAATTAAATGTTGGAAGTGGAGACTATCTCCGAAAAGCCAAATTATCACACCAATGTCTGAGTTCCAGAGATCTCTCTCTCTTAGTTTTTTGTTTGATAATGTTAATGGGAAGCACAGGCAAATTCCCTAATGATGACAATAAAAAAAACTGATTCCCTTAAAAAAAGAAATAGCCCTTTTTCTCCACAGAATGACCTTTGATGATTTTGAGTGGGGGATATCTAGTAGCTTTCCAAAAGAGACATTTCTGGCACAGGGAAGCAGAAAAGTCTAGACTCTCCTGGCATTACCTTAAAGCAAGGTTTTTCTGTACATGAAAGGCCAGGAAGGCCTGGAATTTTCCAATCAAGGCTGATCCATTAAGCAATCAGATTTTATCTTTTAAAATTTTTTTTGTTTTTCTTTTTTGTTGTCTTGTTTCTCTGTATCTCATTCTCCCTCCCTTGCTATGTCTCGCTCTGTCCTGCTTGCTGTCTCTTCCCACATCAATAGGTGAGAAGCCCCATCAATGCAGCATCTGTTGGCGCTCCTTCTCCTTAAAGGATTACCTTATCAAGCACATGGTGACGCACACAGGAGTGAGGGCATACCAGTGTAGTATCTGCAACAAGCGCTTCACCCAGAAGAGCTCCCTCAACGTGCACATGCGCCTCCACCGAGGGGAGAAGTCCTATGAGTGCTACATCTGCAAAAAGAAGTTCTCCCACAAGACCCTCCTGGAGCGACATGTGGCCCTGCACAGTGCCAGCAACGGGACCCCTCCTGCGGGCACACCTCCAGGTGCCCGCACTGGCCCCCCAGGTGTGGTGGCCTGCACGGAGGGGACCACTTATGTCTGCTCTGTCTGTCCAGCAAAGTTTGACCAAATCGAGCAGTTCAACGACCACATGAGGATGCATGTGTCTGACGGATAAGTAGTATCTTTCTCTCTTTCTTATGAACAAAACAAAATGACAACAAAAAAAGAGAAACAAACAAAAAAAAGCTATGGCACTAGAATTTAAGAAATGTTTTGGTTTTGTTTTTACTTTCTGTTTTTGTTTTTGTTTCGTTTCATTTTGTACTACATGAAGAACTGTTTTTTGCCTGCTGGTACATTACATTTCCGGAGGTTTGGGTGAATAATAGTTCTCCCAGTCTCCCTCGGATGGTGGCCTTAAGGCCTGGTAGTGCTTCAAGAAGTCCACTGGTTGGATCTCTAGCTACTGGCCTCTAAATACAACCCTTCTTTACAAAAAAATCTTTTAAAAAAAGTAAAAAAAAAAAAAAATTTTTTTTTCACTTGTGAAGAGCACTACAAAAATATATAACAAAATCTAAAAGGCCTACTGTCTTTAAGTACACCGCTTGCAGTGTTTCAGTGGACATTTTCACAATTCTGGCCGCTTGGACTTCACAGTAACCAGTTAAAACTGTGGAATATCACTTCTGGTTGAAAACCCAGAGGAAAGGCCCTGCTGTTTTCCACCTACCACGTTGTCTGATTTCATAAAAGGGCTGTGGGGGTGGGGAGGGGCAGAGGGTTCGGTGGTGTGGGAAAGAAAGGTGAATGGCAGGCTTCTCCCCAGATTCTGCCTGGGTCCATGCACCCTGGCCCACTCCTCCAAATCCCCCTTTCAGCAGAAGCCAGGAAGACTTGGACAAGCAACAAGCAACAGTGGCTATCGTATTTATTCAGTGTCTTCGCTGAGCCACAGCCTCAGCACAATCAAGAGGGACTTTCATGAAAGGCAGGAATGCAGATAAAACAAAGATATCAGAGATTTGCACCTATGTTTCTAGGTACAAGAGAAGGATTATTTCCAACAATCTTTGCAAAAAAAAAAAAAAAAAAGTGTCAGGATATATTCTTGTGGAAGAGAAAATGTAAGAGAATCGGAGGGTGGGGGGGACACTAAAAGGTTCTTGAGGCTTTTTTAATTCAAAATTTTATAGAGGGGCAAAAGTGACGTTTACCAGATAGAATGCTGATTTTTTTAATATATTTACAACAGTATTTGTGTAAAAAAAAAAACAAAAAAAAGTGAGATTGTTAAAAGTAATTTTTTTTCATTTTGGTTTTGCATACACTGCCACCAATCCCTTCTCTTTTATTTTATTTCACACACATATATATATTTTTTGGTAAGTCAAGACTGTTAAGGTTAGCGATACTGCTTCCAGATAGAAAGAATAAAAGGCAACTAAAGTTATATTTGAAAGAGAGGAAGGATATTTTCTTCATATTTTTTTTAATTTCTCTTAATTTTTATTATTTTAAGTATTGCCTGGGTTGATGAAGGCCTTCGTGGCCAGCCCATCCCTGCTGTAATTTGAACTGCTGCTTTGTATTTTGATATGTAGTTCTCTGACTTTTAGCAAGCATAAGTTGCTCCACTGAATTTTTTTTTTTTTTTTCCCAACTGATCCATCTAGAATTCTGTTCATTTTCATGGGAGGGACTTTATCTTTCAGAAACAGATTTCTTGCTCCTCAAAATTACATTGAAGTCTTATGATTTTAGAATTTCTATCGACTTGATTTCTTTGATGAAACACTAGTAGCGTAGAGGTCTTCTTGACAAATGGGTTCTTTCTTTTGTGGCCAGCGAGGAGGAGGAGCTCACAGAACTCTTTCATGGCTCCTCACCCTTCACAACGACAAAGAGCATCCTTATGACAAGCCTGTTACAGATCAAGATGCATTGATGCCAAAATTACTTTCTTCCTTTAAAATATCACCTTCTGACTATTTCCATCATGGTTAAGAGGGCTACATAAGCTGATCATCCTTTAGATGATTTATTAACCCTTGTTTTTTTGGAAAGGATTTAGGGAAATGAACAAAAATTTCCCAGATGCCAAAATCCACTATTCGAAGGGCCACCAGTCTATTGCATCATCCTAGATGGCGCTCTCTCTTCCTAGTTGGCATTTCTCTCCTCGGTCCTGATCAAGGTATTGCAATAGAGAGTTTTCCATTAGAGACAGTGTCCTGAAGGGATTTCAACTCAAAAAAGGAATTCTTAACTAAAATTCTTAAAGTAATTTCATTTCTGGGCATATTTTAACACACCTAAAGGTAAAAGGTACATTTTAAAACAAAGCAGAAACACCAAACTACACTTTTAAAAAGAAAACAGAAACAGAATTCGTTTCACAGTTATGTTGCATTATAATTCAATGCTCCTCCTCTTTTCCCTGTCAGCATTTTATTTACAAAGACTAAACAATAAACAAGGGAAAATCTTCCAAGGCAAGCACTCTTTAATGACTAAATTGGTTTTATTCATGTATTTTAGAAACTCGATTAACTTGGATCTTTTCCATAAGTATTTTGTGATGGTTAGTAGGGTCAGTGCAGCTGGAGTATTTGTGAGTTCGATTTGGTCCTTCAGTGCTTTGTTCAGTGGATATTTTGCTGGAAGTTTTAATGTAGACTTGGATGGTTAACTGACTATTGAGTATCATTCATTTTTATTTCTAAGAGGAGTCCTACCAAGAACTATGTGTCCAAAATTGACCTGCTTTAAAAGTTAGTGAGAAACAACTTGAGATGTAAAAAAAAAGTCCATTTTTCTATGACTAATTTTGCTTTTTAAACTATCAGTGTTGTAAAATTCTAATACTTCCATTTAACACCAATAGAGGGAGCGTAAGTTAATTAACTGTGTCATGGGATTGTTTTGATATTTTGAAAAACAAATCATTGCATCCATTAAATGAAAAAGACTGACATTAACAAAACAAACTGTCTTAATCCATAAAAAAAAATTATCTGAAATTACTCAGCATATGTTACAAATGAACGAAGGCCAAACAGCACTTCAAACCTTAGCAGTGTAGGTAGAATTCATGATACCTCCACAAAAGTTTATCATGGATGCCACTGTGGGCCACATTTAGCTATCTGTGTTTCAAATCTGAGGGCAACCCATTTGCCTTATGCTGATTTGCCTTCTGAAAAACTAAGCAATTGGGTTAAAATGCACATTTTGTTGTAGAATGTGTAGAGAGCAAAACTTTAGTGATCTGGAACCCTGGTTTTCATCTTTTACCTATAAAGTAAGTGTCTCTTCAAAAAAAAAAAAAAAGTTGGTAAATCCCCACAGAATTCTTGCTGAGATCATATAATCATTGCAGCTCATGGGAAAATGGACTCTCCAAATGTCACTACATTTGTTCCTACTGTATTTCTATTCCTCCCAAATATCTTATAGCCTGAAATAGTTAACGGATTGTTCTCTGGAGAGAGGAGGAAGCTAGTTGGAGTGGAAGATCTAATCTGGGGGAGTAAAAAGCTTACTGGGAGACCATTGATATATGTCCCCTGAAAGAGCTGCTTTCCAAACTGGCTCATATTTTGAAAAATAAACTAGTCTGTACCTATTTCCAAAGGATAAAGGTGCTTTTAGATTGCCAACCTTTACTTTTAAACTAAAGGCAGAAACATCTTAGGAAGTAGGGAAACATTTTACTTGATGACCAGAGAATGAGTATGGATACTCTTATTTTTTGGTTTCAAATTCTACAATCTTTTCCCATTTAGACCTTCATGGTAGGATGCTATGAGTGATTAATTTTTTTTTTTTTTTTTTTTTTTTTTTTTTTTTTTTTTTTTTTTGCCAGGAAGGAGAGAAGATGGAAGCAAGTGTTTCACATGAGTATAGGGGAAAATACTGGTATGATAAAGAGCATTTTAAAAGCAATTTTTCATTTAAAGCAATTTGCTGAACAAGGAAAAGGAAAAAGTCAAAGGGAAATATTTATCTCAAAACGTTGAGACAGTTTATGAAAATTTTCAGTTTATAAAATTTCCTAGCACTAAAAGCATTGGTAGTATCTCAGCATAGAAGACAGTTGCCCCCCCACACACACTTTTTTTGGTACAAAGAGCCCCCAAATGTGTAAAATATAGCCCTAAAAAAGAAAAAAATTGAAACCTCTTAGTCTTACACAGGTCTACACATAGAGAAAAGTTGAGAAAAGAAGACAGTCAAAAAAAAATCTGAAATGAAAGTCTCTATGTCAAAATGTTTTTACTGTTTATTTTAGTTGAGTTGTAAACTTGAGCTTCAAATGACAGTTTTGTGGATTTTTCTCTCCCCGAATTTCTAATGCTTTGCCACAAGTAAGTGAAGTGGGTAACCTCCTGCTCATGTTCCAGCAGCTGTCCATTCCTTCCAGCCATCTTAGAGGTGACAGTACTCTCGGACTTAGGAGGACTTGGGGTTTCTGTTTTTAAAGTCACAAGGGTTTTATCTGGTCTCATTACAGACCAAGAAAACCCTTTTCCTACCCATGAACACTGAGGATTTGTGCATTCTGATAATGAAAAGAGAAAAGGTTCCCTCTGGTGTGTGCTTGTTGCACATGAAGTCCTTAGGTCTTGATGGTACACTTCCATCATATAAGCACACCAGCACTGTATGTCCTGCCCATGCTGCCAAATCAGTGTTTTCTGTTAGCATTGAAGTTACAAGTGAGGTGTGCCCTTTGTAAAATCCCTCAGACACTCAAGAAAACATAATAAAGGGTCATGTTGCTTTCCTGTTGGGGCCTCCCCGATAGTGCTTCCAAAACCTGTTAGGAAAGAGAGGAATGAAGTAGATCTGGCCAGAATTCATACTCTAGATATGCCTATTCTAAGTCCTTCTGTCATTACAGATGTTATTTAATTAGTTGGGGTTGGGTACAGGGGTAGATGATTCTGCAGAAAAGGAGATAATCGAATCAGGTCTGCCTCTGCTATAGTCAATGTGCTACTGCTGCAAAAAGGAACAAAAGAAAAGCACAACATAAGAGCAGACACCACCTGAGATGCCCTTGGACTTAGGAGAACAGAAGGGTGCCCTTTCTGTTGTGACCTGACTCTTAGAAGAAATCTTCTAAAAGAGCTCTTTAATTTAGTAATGAACTGAAGTCCAGAGCCATGGAAGCTCTGGGGAATAGAACAAAAGAATTGCAAAATGTATTCAGCACCCAACAATGTGCTAACCAAAAAACACCCAATCGCAAAACTAGGAAGTTTGGCAAGAGGTATTTAGGGAAATCTCTGGACTTCTCCACGCTTAGGGTAGACATACTTTCCTTTGAGTGATTTCTGGCTCTGAGAAACCTCTTACTCACTAGAAAAGAACTTTCTTTAAATGGCCAATTTTGTCCCCCAGAAAAAGAAATGTTAAAAAGAAAAGAAAAATAGGACACTAAAGACAGAACCATGTGACTTGGTGACAAACAAAAGGAAGGGTGCACTCGAATTTTAATAGACTCCCTAATTCACAGAGAAAGCAAAGCCACCCAATGCCTCCTGAGCATGTAGTGAGTAAAGAGAGCATGCTTGAACTGACCCGTCCATCGGGCTTTCTGAGGCTGGGCATATAACTTCCTAGCTGAGAGGCCTGCAGCCTCTTTCTCCTCCCTGTGTTTTTGTGGGGGAAATGGGCTGTTCTTTCCAGTACCCAAGAATAGATTACATGGGGCAAGCCTTCAAAATCAATCTCTACCCTGGTGCTCAGGCTGTGTATGGAAGCAGAAAGGGGGCACAAAAGAGCTCGTGCTTTTCAGAGAGATTATTTTCATATTCCCAAGGGCTTTCTGTGTAGAGTGGCCATTTCTGATACCACTTAAACCTCCACAAGAAGAAAGGCTGTGGTGACTCAGTGTTCCTGAAAACATAGAATATGGAAATTACTAATCCAAAGCAACATTTTTAGCACTGAGTATCAAAAATGATCAGCCTAACAAAAATACTCCAAAGATTTTTCTAAGTCTCTGAAGATTTTTTTGGTCTTTGAACATGGAATCTATAGCAATCAGCAGTGTACAATTGCAGATCCCAGGCAGTGGTTGTGGAATAGTAGGACTTGTTTTCATTCTTTTTAGGCAGAAGATGAGGGCTGAAAGCATGAGTTCTTTTCTGGAACGATGGATTTTCTCCTCACTAAATGAGGGGTAAAAATGCCCTGGGTTGAAACAAGAAATAGCGTCTTTTCACACCACTGCCTGAAACACCTGCCATTCCAGTGGTATCTTCAGACCCCGCCTGTTGCTCTATTTAACTGGATACTTTCAGACTGAAATCTAAGTGACCTCAGTTAAGGTATTTTCACAAGAAGCCACTTATAGTACAGAATTATTGCCTTAAATCAGGAAGTCTGGGGAAGAGGACAAAAGATATAGAAATTGGAAGGTTGTGGAGATATGGACATGTCTTGCTTTTTCATAGTTGCATTATCACAAAAATAAGCCCTATTCACAACTGAGTACTATGGAAACAGTGACTTCTTGGGGCATTGGCTGTTTTCAGGAAGTGGCTACTATTTCCGAACTAGAAATTTCAGTTACACAAATATGGGCTGAATGTAAAATAGATATCATATTACTAAATAGTGAATCCCATAAAATATAATCACAGGTGCCTAGGATGCCAATTTTAAACAATTCTTTAATAAGGAGAACAATCCCAACAAAAAGCTTACTTTCCAACTACAGTATATATCTCAATAATTTTTTTCTAGCTTTAAACAGCATCTGGTTTATCTGGTGGTTCTTTAAATGCAAGCATAACTTCCAAGTATTCAATGAAGGAGTATAACCTGCAGATCATAGGCAAAATCTAGCCACAAGTCATGGGAATCCTAGTTTCTGGGATACCTAATTAGGGTATAAAAGTCCCTACCCGCACTCTTTCAAATTTAGAGGTTCCTTGGTTTGGGATGCCTCAATGAAAATCAGATATACCCAAAAAAGGAGGGGAAATTTAGCCCCATAGTAGACTCTATTTCAACCACTGTTGCAATAGTTGTTATCACCCAGCTAAATTATACAACTTACATGTAGATTCTCATAATAAAAAGGTCTTAATCCATCCAGTGATCATAGTTGATGTCCAAAATTCTGCAAATGAGTGTACATTATGCACGTGTGCACACACAGGATGAGGTGCTCTCAGTACAAAACTGTTCCACATTCATATTCCCCAGGGACAAGATAGATTTTTCTAGAATTTCTAGTTAGGAGTCAAGGATCTGACATATTGCATATCTGCTTCTGCTCTTTTGCCTTAATTGAGTACATCAGTATCCATAACAAGGCTTTAGAGCATTCTGAAGGAGCCAAACCACCAGTAATTTCTATGTATCCCTTTCATGGAGAACTTGGTATGCTTGCGTGAAGTAGAGTGCATTTAATAAACACTATACTTCTATTGGACTTTCTGATGTGTGTGTGCATGTGTGTGTTTGTATGTATATTTATTGTGGTCTGGAGGTGTAGATATGTGCCTCTCAAATGAAGCACACACAGGCAGAGGTCCTGGTGCATGGATACAGTTGCCTCTTCCCACGATTGTGCTCAAGACATGTGGCTCCCTTCCCAGGAAGCAGTCACCTGCCCACTCTGTTGCTTTTTGTAGTATTTCAGAGTTGGGAGAAACAAAGGCAGCTTGTTGGATCCACAGCAAACCCACAGGGACAGGCTGTTTTCTTCCAAAGAAGGTATAACAGAAGCACTCAGCTGGCGAGCAGACAAAAGGGAACAGCCGTCTGGGGGCACCTCACCAGGTTTTTGGGGGGCGGGGGGCTTTGAGGCCAGGCAGGCAAGGCCTACACAGACTTTGTCCTGAGCCATCCCATGACTGAAAGGCCTCCATTTCTTTCCTCTATGCAACCCATGAACCCACAAACTTCATGCACACACATGAACCCAAGTTTTATTCACAAACTAAAGCTTCCTATTTCTGCCTGCATCTGCAGAATATCATCATAATTCACAAACTGTGTCTCCTGAAACCAATGTGGCCTTTGCCGAAGTCTTTCCAGGAGTGGGTTGTTTACCTTGTCTAGCAAACCAATAGACTACGGGGGGAATATTTTTTGGTAATCTAAGAATTGATGGCTGTTACCTAACCCAGAAATAAAACAGAATGCCGCTCTGGTAGAGTATACTGAATGTGTAGACCTGGCTCTTGTAGCTGACCCTGAAGGCTTGGTGGCCTGGAAACAGTCGGATTTAGTTTTCTCACTCCCATGCCCTTCTTTTGACTAGACAGTTTATTATTTTTTATGACATGTAGATTATTACTGCTTTACAGAATTCAGAGGACATTTTCTTTCCTCTCTATTTTGATGACTTTTCTCCCTACCCTGTTAAGTAAGGCTACTTACAGTTGCAATGTTTTTATTATTTTTTAAATGTATATTGTCTTTCTATATCCAAAAGGAGTCTGTGACTGTAACTATAGGTATTTCTTTTTACTGGAAGAAAATGAGTTTTGGGGTTTTGTTTGTTTTTGTTTTTGTTTTTGTTTTAATTAACAGTACTAGTGACTTTGTGGAAGAATATGAGTTACTATTTAGGTATGCTTACTTAAGTACAGTACACTACATTGCAGTATTTCTGAAACCTAGAACATACACAGTATATATAACAACTCTATATTGAAATATATATTACATTATATTCACTTTAACTTTTGAATCTGCCTATGATCATGAGTTGATTAAAATATTTCTTTGCATATATCACCCTTCACCAACCTGCTGCAGTTAATCTGGTGCATTTAATAATAATCATTACTGCTCTCATTTGCTTTTTATATTATCAGCTCCAGTATTGTCTTTAGAGAACTTTAGAATTTTTTAAAGCTAAGACTTAGCAAATGTAGGAAAGTGAAAGCTTTTTTTAAAAACTTTTTTTTTGGTGTGGCTAAAATGAAGAGGTTCATATTCAAAGTGATCTTGTTTAGCTGACCCTCTCAATATCTGAAGAACAAAAGAAGTGCATATGAATGTATCTGTGATTTTCTTCTGTAGGACTGTCACTGTCTATATTTGCTTTTAAAAATATGACCAAGGGGCTGCTTAACCTCCACACGCTCTGACCAATTACAGGCTGCATTTCAAAGGGCTGCTCTTCTGAAAAGCCTAAGACAGTGAAGTGTCTATCCACCCCAGCTGTATTTTCAAACATTGATTTTAATGCTAGTTCTTTACTGACTACTTTCTGTTTCAATATGCTTGCAATTATTTTAACTGGTTTTCAACATTTCCCTGTAGGCAGCTTGGCAATGTACTTCATTTTCCTAGATTTTTTTTAAAACTAAAACTGGAGTTTATGGAACTTTTTACTGACAGAGGATGATAGAAATAAAACTCAGAAACATTTATCACATTTTTTAGTCTGCAGACCATAAACTGGTGGCTCTAGAGTATCTAGCCCTCAGTTTTTCTATTTACACCCAAAAGTGGGGATTTGGTGCCTTTCTTCTCTAACGAGGCCATCATAGCATCTTCAGAAGTCAGACATCCTGTCTTCCTATACAAGAAATACTTTCAGATAAAGAACTTCAGCTTCCCTCAATTATCAATCCAATGCCTGGAAAGCCGTTTAGTTGGATAAACTTTTCATCCATCCTAGTTGCCTGAAACCAGCCTCATCTCCTTGGTTCTCCATTTAGGATAAATGAAAACAGCTTTTTATAAAACTTAAGCCTCCCTTCACTTGACCAATATTAAGGCTTCTCAGTGTGAATATGCCAATTCCTTCTTTTCACCTTCTAATAGGCTGTTATTTTCTAATCCCATCCCATTCTTCTGTGCCTCTCCAACAAGTCCACCCACTCATCCACTTATATACAGGCTCTCCTCAACCTCCTCCCCCCCCCCCCGCCCCCCCGGCCCCATTGCAAAACCTGGCCAGGAGGATCTGCCTACTTTTAGACTACTCTGAAGGGGTTAAAATTGAATCCAAGAGCAAAATTATCAATCAGTTCTCTGAAGTTTTTAACTAAATGTATTTCTACTAGACAAACATAATTGTGAACTGAGTGTTAGTGATGCTCTTCTTCAAGGATCACATAATATCCACATTGTACAAGCTTTATTATTTTTCTCTTTCCTTTCCCTGACTCTGTCCCTTCGTTCCTTGTTTTCTCTTTAAGATTATTTTAAATTATCTATTCTCATCACTGCCACCAGAACTCCAGTAACTATGATCCCCAACTGTTCATTTCTTTCTTCTTCCACCCCAATCTGACTGTCCTGCTTTAAGCTTTATTTAGTTAATGAGCACTGAAGTAAGTTCATATACTTGAGATTCATAGGTAAAACATTTTCAATTTAGCTTCAGATTTTAAAAGTTATCAATATTCTTTTGAGAGTGGGAGGACATGAGTCACACTTTTAAATGTCAACTGTATTAGCTGAGGTCATTAATTCCTCTCACCTTTACATTTGGCCAAAGATAAGGAGAAAATATTTTCTGTTGTTTTTTTTTTTTTTTTTTTTTTTTTTTTTAATACCACATTGCTCAAATTCTTGATATGAATAGATCATTTCTGAGGGAGAACAAAGTATTAATCCTGACTATTTCAATTCCTGTTCATATTCAGCCAAATAAGGTATTTATCAGATACTAGATTGACAGGAATCTAAAGAAATAGAAACATTTCAAAATAATTTTAATAACTATTTAGGCATTAACTTTTAAATTCTAAAATAATCTCATTTAAATTGTAATGTAGAATAAGAGAGGATCTGGTTCCCATAGATCTCATTTGGTCCAATTAATCCAGACTGCCTTCTTGACACTGTTCCTTCTACAATAGTTTCCCAAGAATTCCAACCCTGAGACCCAGGATTTCTCACCACAACCTCTGTATTAGTCTCAGATTAATGTCTAAATCATGTTTGATATTCTAGAAACTCCAAGAGATAATTTCTTATGACTTAGGAGCCTCCTGTTTTTCCATGCTGACATCTTTCGAGAGCATCAATAGCCCTAACAGTAATTAATGCAGCAAAGTAATGGTCAGAAACACTATAGTATCTATTTGGGAGGACAGGAAGAGTTTTGTTTTTTTTTTCCTTGTTTTCCATGTAAGAAGCTTGCTTTTCCTCCCCCTACCCACGCCCCACACCCCATAATGCAATTCAGAAAGTCTGCATCTCATTTTACAGATACGTAGTTTTAGGATTTGCAAATATAGCTTAGAAAATGTTCTGAGGTTGAGGCTGGTAGCAAACAAGTTTATTTTCTGCACTGGACTTTAGGACAAGTGTGCATAGATGCAATTCCTTCAAAGAAAGTGAAACATGGTAAAGCAAAGGGTTAATACTTTTACACATTAAAACAGTTGTTTGCTATCTGAAAACCTTGATTTAAACTTAATTACTACTTGTTAGAATCTGAAACTGGAGGAATGTGTATTTTAGTAAAGTTTATTTGTCGATTTGTTTGTTTCCCTGTATCTCTTTTCTTCTCAAAATAGTAAAAGATTTTGATTCCTTAATTTGATACTATCCATGGTTAGTCAAAGAAATGCCCACCCTTACTGTATTCATTTATTGCTTAGGTCTTCTCTCTTACCATTAAGGAATCTTCTCCATGAAAATCTTATCTTCCTTTTCTAATAGCACTTGAGAGCTTTGAGGAAGAGAATTTCTCTATTCTTTGTAGATAGAAGAGTTAAAATAAAAATTATTCCTTGAGAAAGAAACCCTCTTTACCTAAACTAACAGATCTGGGGCCAAAGAATGGAAAATGATTGCAAATGAAGGTCATGCATTTTATACTACAGATCCTTATTGCCTCTTTGAATCCTTTTTGGAACAAGGCTAAGAATAAATTAATTTAATTAAATTCTTCTTGGGATGTTTCTTATTAATATTGAGAGCAGAATACCCAGAAAAGAAAAAGAAGGGCTGCCACTAAAATGCCAAAAATCAATCAATCCATATAGATTTTTATAATTGTAGAGATGTCTTTTGCTATTCATCTCAAGACTATAAGTGTTCCTGAGGTTTTAAATAGAGAAACATCTACTTTCCTGTTGCTTCTCATCTCTCCCCCCTGGGCACTGGAGGTGATAGTAACAGAGAGATTGACACCACATTGCCTGTCCTTCCCTCCCTCCATAGTCCCGTCATCACAAAAGAAGGAAAAACCAAATTAGAATTTTTTTAAAAAGGGGATGGGAAGGAGCTGTAGTATTTCATTTGAAAGCATACTGTTTTCAACTCAACTCCATCTACAGACTATGACAACCTTTTCATAACCTGTCTTTTGTGCTGTAATTTACGTTCTTGGCTCAATCTTTACAATAGTTCAAATTTCAATTAAGTGAACAGAAGACAAGCAAAGAAGGGGAAGAGGACAATGTGATGAAACTAAATTTGATGGGGCTAAATTCAGTTCTGGATTCCTAAAGCCAGTTCTCAGGGTTCCCAGACAACGTTAGTATAATACCACTCACCCCTTGTCATTCTTGCTCAACCGTCATTACTGTAGCTCTGAGAATTAGTAAGACAGCTACTTCTTTGTGTAGAAAGACTTCTCTTAATGCTACAAACCCATCTAGAGAAATTGTAGATGTCTTCTATTTTTCCTGTACCAAATCTGCTCTCCAAGGCACATGAGGATGTGCAGAAAGGTAACTGAAAATAAGTGCTGGTTCATATTGTAGATAAGATGTTGCTGTAGTCAAAAGTGTTTTGTGTAAGTTCACAGCAAGGGAGATCTTTGAAAAAAAAAAAAAGACTAATTGTTCTACTCTTGCTCTCCTCAATTTGGAACCAGCTGAAGATTTATTTGTACGTGAAAATTCTCAAAGATCCTTTCCTCAGTTAAACTTTTTCCTTAATCCCATTGATTTGAATCTCAGCTTTCCTAAGGGACCTATTAAGATATAAATTAAGGACAATGCTCATCTATCTCATTAAACTGTTTTTGTTTTTGTTTTTATTTTCACTATGGTTGAAAGAATTGTGTTGCCAGAGTAGATAAAAGCAGTCGTAATCCTCATCATGGCAAAAAGGTCAGAAGCCGATAGAGGGCATCTATGGAACTTTATGTTTTAAAGAAAATTGAGTGTGTTAACTCCACTGTGCCAAACTCCTTTGTTTCCATAAGCTATGCTAAACCATATCTTGATTCTCCTGAGACTTCCACCCTGCATGTGTGGGTATAATCAGATAAGCAGATTTGTATTTGGAGAGTGAATGCCCAGACAAACTGAAGATCAATTCTTGAGGATTATCAATTGCAAAGCATTTCTCCAGAATCACTCAATGTTACCACATCACAAACTCAGTCTAGATTAAGTTTACACAAGAAGTAAGCTCCATGAGAAATCTACTATGAATGTTTTTCCTTACAGAGTAGAGTAAGAGGTACAATGCAGACTCTTAATTTTGATGTAATAATTACTTTTCTATTTAATCATTGTACTTTTTGTGTGAGTGTGTCATTGAGCTATTTGTACCAATTTTCAATTTATCATTCTGAGAGGGGCCTTGAGAATTTCTGTGTATGTGTATGTATATCTTTATTTATGTGTAGTAGGGGAAAAAAAAGGGCGAATAGGAGTGGAATGAGGTGAGGGAAAGTGGTCAGTGTGGGAAAGCGAGCACTCCTGGTGTACCTATTAATGTTATTTAGGGTGGCTGCCGCATGTGGCCCTCGAGGGACAGCTGATTGCACTATTCAGAAATAAGAGCCCAGCACTGTTAAATTTAGGACCGTGTTTTGAGAAACAGAAAAGCTTTATCTTTTTCTGTACCCATTCCCCTTAGCATCGGAGCCATTTGACAAGATGAAAACCATTAAATAAAAACCACTACTGACCTTTGCGTTAAAATAACTATTTTCCTCTTATAAGTAATACCCCTTATTTCAACTAGACTACTTCCTCTTTATTTTCTGCCTGTTGGCCTAATGTTTTACAGAATAATGCATAGGTGCCTGCCAGTTGTTTCTCTCCTTTGAGTAGAAACAAACAAGGGCAGCAAAAGAGATGACTCACAGAAGTGTGAGGTGAAGACTGAATTTCCCATTGTATAGCACTGGTAACCTTTAGTAAGAGCTGTATAGGATTGAGCTTTGGGTCTGTAATAAGGCTTTTTTTTTTTTTTTTTTTTTTTTTTTTTGCACTAAATATGACTGCACTGCATTGCACTACTGAAATGTATTTAATTGTGTCGGGAGAGAGTATGTTAGGTATGGGAAAGAACAAGGCAAGTTATGAAACTCAGAGCATTACAAAAATGGAGGGTTATTTCCATCATGCTTGGTCAGTCCTAGCAAGGTTGGTGAGGATCTGTGAGATCTTTGCCAGCTCTTAATCAGGCCTAGAAACTGCCATGCTGATAAAACCTATTTTCTTATTGTAAAGAAGCTGGGTTAAGACAGCAAAGTGAGGGTGTTTAAGAAGTTTATCCAATATTGTTTCCAACTAAGTTTTCAGTAAGACTTGTAATAGTGAGGAAGCCAACTGATAGGTTGTAGAAGTCTTTGCTTTGGCTTGCACCACAATGCCCCTTGCTGGTGCTCATTTCGGTGTGTCAGAGGGCAGTGGTATGTGCGCCTTTCAAACAAACATAACCTTGTCCATATTGGAGATACCATTTCAGCCTGAGTGTGCTTTTCCATCCCTGGATGAGAACTAGATGAGGCTAACCAAAGAGGAAGGCCATGCATGTGGTAAAGTCCTTTAAGATGACAGTAAGGGAACAGTGCAATAAACACTGAAGAACCAGTGATCTGAGAGGTTTATTTTGAAACCAGTTAGGCCAACATTGAAATTGGAGAAAGGGTTGGAGGGTTGATCAGAAGCTACTAGCTGCTCCATTATAGACTATCCGTATTAAGCAGAAGAACTTAACAGTGCCTACAAGCTTAATTCTGAAGGCTTTTTCCCCTAACTTTTCTTCGTTGGATTTCTTCCTATTGCCTTTTTAAATCTTTGAAATAACCAGAGTTTGACATGGCATCTCTTTAGTAGCTGTTAATGGAAGAATCTTGCACCACAGGAAAAGCAATAGGTTGGGTGGGGAATAATAACACAGGTGTGAAGATGATGAGGGACTCTTCCAGAATCCAAGGTGACAGTTTTGAAGATTCTGGTTCAGAAAGAAAGGGTCACAATCCAAAACAATAGTGAATGATACGTTTCTGTGAACACTATCGCTGTGGGGCATTTGGAAAACTCTCGGTTAGAGTCATCTTTTGTAAGATTACAACCTATTACCCATCTCTCTCCTCTCCTCAGCATCCGTCCAAGTCTACTAGTCTAAATCTTTTAAGAAAATTGTCAGCCTTGGTAGTTAGACCATCCCCATTGAGAGCTTTCAGACTAACATAAATGATCCCTTAACCACTCAAAGCATTATCTCCACTTTAAATAAGAAAGTCTAAATTCAGAGCTCTAGACAGGTACTTAGAAATGTGCATTGGGTAAACACTAACAAGACCTTGTACCAAACCAAAGTGATGGAAAGAAATAATTGACCTTTTAAAATATATTCACATTAAGTGGCCCAGGATACTTCTCTTGAGGTTTGGGGGAACAACTTCTTCCTTGACACTTGAGTACCCACTCCAGTTCTATCACCAAAGACTGTAACCTCCAGAGCCCAATCTCCCCTGTCCCAGACAAAGTACTATATATACTAAGCTCAAGGAATGTGCTTTGGTGATCAAGGGATAACACTTCACTTCTCCATTGACAGGAGACTTTGTTATTAGAGGAGCTACTGAACTGTCTTTATTACTTAGGGTTTGGTCAGATGTTTTTAAAAAAAGAAAACCATAAACAAACAATGGTATTTGACACTGTAAACTATCTTTAAGAGAGTCATGACCTGGAGACTGATGGAGAGAAAGAAACTTCCATGAAGAGTGAGCTAAATCATTTAGAACCAAACAAGGATTCTTGGTGACACATCGGGCAGCATATACGAAGTGCAGGTCAGGACTCTGCATGACCAGAGCTGACACAGTGGCTGATGGGGGAGGCAGACAGCTGGTCAATTAATTCAAGTTTTGAAAAAGCCAGTCTGGGTTTTGTTGTGATTGCTGGAGTGGTTGAAATGCCCATGCCCATGGCAAGGAAAATGCATGGCGGCTGATATGTTGTGATAGTGCCTTTCTTGTTGTAGTGAGTACTAGATTAATCATTTATTTCTGGACCATTGCCCCCAGTCTTCTGAGGAAGTCTGAAAGGATAGTATCCACTTAGGATGAAGGGATAGGATATTGCTCCTGGAATGCTGTGATTTGATATTTGCACTAGATTTTAAACTCTTCTTTGAACTGGAGCAACTGAATGAGAGAAAAACCAAGGACAGCACAAAGTTGTAAGAAACCAAAAGCAGTATTTTCTGATTAATGCCATTTCTTTTTCTTCATCCTCTCTTCTTCTTTTTCTCTTTTCTCCTTCGGCTCCTCCTGCTCCTCTTCCTCTTCTTCTTCATTCTCTTTTATTTCTCTTCCTCCTCTTCCTCTTCTTCATTTTTTTTTTTTTTTCTGGAAGAAAACTTTACACTGCTGGTTATCAATCTCAACTCTTAGCAGTTCTTTTCCTTCGTTTCTTTTTCCACACTGAACCATCAGTGTGAATTAACCATTGGTTCAGGATAGTTCATATAAGGAACCCCTGCCACTATAACTTGGCATGCTTTCTCTGCTTCTCTGAGGGCATGCAGAAGTAGGCAGAGAGCAGTGGGGAGCCTTCAGACCTGCCCCAGCCCTTAGGGAGGCCAATAAGCATGGATGCCATGTTGAGAACCAAGCTGACACATACTTACTCAGAGGACACCGGGCTTGTAGCTAATCCTAATGGATTCCAGAAATAGAAGTAAACCAATGTGTTGAAGAAAACAAAGGGAGGTGGTACCCACAGTTTGCCTGTTTTTCCTCTTTCTTCTCTTTTCCACCTCACCACCATGTCCTCTCTATTAGAGTTATATTTCATCTCATAAATTGTATGTCACCAGGAAAATTATTTGGTTCCTTGGTTTCTCTCTCTTTATCAGTAGGCTGGGAATTCCTCCAAAGTAAAACACAAATACCATTAGCAGCTCCCCCTTGGCCAGCCAGTTTCTCAAATGCTGTCCACCTGGTCTTGACCAGTCAGCTAAGGTAACTTGGAAGCTTTGGCTGGCTCAACCACCTGTCTACTTTGTTTTCATTTTGTTTCCATTTCCATTTTGAACTTTGAATGAGGCTATGGAAAGGTGGAAATCACAGGAAAGGTTTGGAGTCTGCAATTCTAGGGCATAGTTTGTCAGGAGTTTGCTATCCAAAACAAAATCTTTCTAAACCTATTTTCAGTTTAATCTGTTGCCCTGATTATAATTTCTTTTATATTTGTGTTATTTTTATAAGAATATAGTCCATCTGTTATGTCTATTTGAGGACCTTTTTTCTATTTTCCCCACATGGATGCAGTACCAACTGATAATGAAATATCTTTTTATTATATTATTAATATGTAATTCTACTGTAGACCAAAAATATAAAAGCGAATTTGTTCATTTTAAAAATATAAAGAACTAGTGAGTAAAAGTTTAAGAGTTGAAGGAAAAGACAGAAGAGCAGTGGTTAACTATGTCGAGTTAGAAATCTAAGAGTAGCCTTACCTATTTTTTAACCAGTGCTTGCCAATCATACCATAGTTGGGATTATATAATTGTGGCTCCTTCATACTTACGTTCTATAAATCTTGTTTGTCTGTTTGTTTTCTTTGATGTAATTGAGGTTGCACATCATGCTATTTAGGCAATGCCTGATTTTATTATATTGTACTTTTATCAGTCATTTCCTTTAGAAGGATGGGGGAAGTTTTATTTCTTCTTTTAATTTAAAGTTTGTTTAATGCACTGGATATAAAATTGGACACATTTCACTGTTTAAAAAAAATCAATAACAAAACAAAACAAACACCATGAGGAAAAACCAGCAAGCAAATAAGCCACAGTAAAAAACAAAGCTATGAAAAAAAAAAAAAAAAACTATTCATACTGAACGGACATACAAACTACAACCCACATGAATGATAAATAGCAAGTATGAAAAATACAAAGTTTAAGCCGCAAGGCTGAGAATGTAGAAGGAATCTAAATTCAATGGGGGAGGGGAAAACGGCATTCCTTTGAGATTGGAGATTTGCTGTTACTCCAATCAGTGCCCAAACACTTAAATGTGTTAAGATCACATGTGGAAGGGACTATGAAGGAAATTACCCCAGTCTTCCTCATTCCACTGGAGCTCTCCATTACCTTTTATCCTAGACTTGAGCTCCATTTGGAGAAAAATGCAGTGATCCCACAACTTGGGTGACTATCTGTGACTTCTTGGGCATCAGTAAATGCTAAAGGAGCTTTTAAATCCATCCTGATAGCTTTTCAGCCTCCCAAATACCAACGAGGTCAGTAAATCCACACAAATGCACAGTGAACGGAAGGACAGAGGTGTCTTTCCTGGCCCACTGGCTGTATCATTTGTTAAACATTTGCTGGTTTTTGTCTGGTTTTGTTTTGTTTTCGAGTAGGGGTGGGAGTGGATGTAACTTCGCAATCCTAATACAGTAAATGTTTTGCATCTTCCATGTTTTATGCAAAAACAGACATTTAAATCAATAAATAATTGTGCCCTAGACTGAAAGTTAATGTTTAGGAGAGAAAAAAAATTGTTGGAATTTTTTCTACATTTTTTTGTGAAGAATCTTTTTTGGAAAGGAAGGATACATATTTTTGTTGTGTAATATTTTCTATTTTTGAATGCATTTTATTGGTACAAGACTGTTTTTTTGGTGAAGACATTATTTAAAAAAAAAAAAAGAAAAAAACTAATCGAAAAGTTTGCCCTTAAGGATATGCTGCAGTTTTGAGGTTTAAAAAAAAAATAACTGATTCAAGATGCGTGTTAAAAGTTGGGATTATATTGTTGTTTTTTGTAATTGTTACAAGAAGAAGTTTGTACCCACTGCTGTTTATTTTGTTTCAGATGAGTAAGTAAAGGGATTGTTCTTGTTTTATTCTTTTTTTAGAGAAAAAAAGCTATTTATGAAATGTCAAAAACACTGGACTGTGAGTTTAAGTGTGGAAGCATTTTACCACCCTGTGTCTTCAACCAATTATGGGAAACCCCTTTTCTCTTCCCTCCCGCCTTAGCCTTGCCAAATGAAAAAAATACAACAGCTGTCAGATGATCTAAGCCACTGGAGCCCTGCTTTAATTTTTATGGTTTGAAAAAGTCAGAAAACCAAAGTTAAATTTGTTTCTGAAACCCCACTGTCCGTAGCCCTTTTTTGTATGACACAGCTGATTGGTTCTGCCTCACAGTCGTGGGTCACCACTTTCTTAGGGACTGTGGGTCAACTCTATCGCAAAGAGAGGCTTGAAGGTGGTGAGCCTGAGAGTTGAGGGCTCGTGAAGTAAAATGCGAGTGGGACTGCAGCCTCTCAGTGGGCAGCGTCTCTTCCTTCCCCCAGGGAAAGGCGACCAGGAGAGTGCACTGCTCACACTGCCAGAGGAGAGCAACCTCCTTATCTCCCTCACCTTCTGCTCGAGACCCTCCTGTTACCATGACTCTTCAGAATGGCTCTGCCTCTCTCAGCAGCCCACATTCCATGGATGGGGTGGGGGTGAGTATCCAAATGAAAGAAGAGGCTGTGGGTGCTGTCAAGGTCCCCTCAGCCCTTGGGACGGCAGGCAAGGGACCACTTGGCACAGGGATCTTGTCCGCCTCACCTTTGGTTCTGTGGCTTGTCCATCCATCGGCTCACTGTGAAGATGGAGAGGCAGTGTGCCCTAAGGCTGTTCAATAGCTTTTCCATATTTTTTCAACGTGAAAAAATAATTTTTTTTAAAACTGTGATATTTTTTAAAAATCATTTGGCTGGAGGGAAGGGAAAAGGGCAACACCAAAAGCTGTAACATGATTAACTGGAGATATTTAACTGGGGCACTTTCTAGACCAAGACAAACAAATTCCTTTCTGGACCCTAAAGCAGCCAAATCTTGAGACTGTCGATGACAGAAAGCTGAAGAGAGGCCTCCATTTCCTCCTTTCTTCTTTCTTCTCTCTGTCTCAAAATTTTCTCTTGTTCTCCTTTCCCAATTTCTGTTCAACCCTTTCCCATGGCCCTTTGGACTCCACTTCACAAGTGCACGCACACACAAACACACACACATACATTTGCAAAATACCATTTTTCTTAAGGATTGTGGGACCGAATAAAATCATGTGCCTTCATTTTTTCCTTTTATAGTTAGCTGAACCTCTTCCTTTTTATAGAGTTTTTTTAAAAGAAGATAGGGGAGGTTGAAGTGTTAGCAAAGGACTTGGCATCATTTGAGAAGTGATTTTCGTTTAGCACATTCCCCTTCAACATTAGACATAAACATTTCAACCCCTTCATGAACTTCTGGACATTTATAGCATCAAGTAAGCAGGTACATGACAGCTTAAATCCGCTTGATTTTAGAACAATTCCTGAAAATTCTGTTTCATAGACTTCTTTGGTTTCATCAAAAATGAGGTGAGCAATGGCCAGCAGCCTTGTTCCCCCGCTTTGGTGCTTTCGCTTGTGGTGTGGGTGGGCATGGGGGGTGGGGAGGGTGGGTGTGTTTAGACAAGGGTGCATTCCTAAAGCTCTCTGGTGCTGAAGGGCCTCAAGTTCCTTTCAGAGACTGTATTTGACAGACTTTAAGTACACACAAACGAATGGTATCACATGCAATATTTTTTTAATGGAGCAATGGAAGAGGCTCTTTGAAACGGGGTTTCGCATCTTGTTGTAACATTTTTATTTCTCTGGTGCCTTATTCCTACTCGATGCTGGCACACACACACCCACAGGAAACTGACGCAGAGTCAGCCTCGGGAGTGGGGACATATGGGTGATGCTTGAGCATGGAGGGCCACGGGGAGGTGGTGTCAGTTGATGGGGAAAGGAGTAGATGGCATCTCTTAGCTCAAGCCAAGCAGGGACTGCACAAATCCAGTAGAATCAAAGTGAGCAAGTCTAATAGGTAAAACACACAACAAATTCCTTCTTTCTCATCCACGCTTTCCTTCCTTCTTCCTTTTCTATCTCCACCTCATAAAGGTGCTGCTGCTGCTGCTGCTAAGGTGCCCGGAGTCCAGAATGCCCAGTAATCACTCAGGCACAAGCCTGGCACTGCCACATCAGCCCCTGGCACGACCAAACCCAAGTTTCTCTTGCTTGGGGCTGAGACCGTCAGATTTTTCTCATCAAAAATATTTTCCAAGGAATCAGTGGATTACAGTTATTCTGCATGAAAAATGCACTTTAAAAAAATAAATAAAAGCTCCAGACTGTTTAAATTATACAGAGGGAGCAGGGGAAAGATAAACATGTGCTAGTGTCTGAACCCAGTTCAGTTTATCTCCAGTTGAAACAATATACACTGTATTATGTATAAATGTATACACGCGCCCTATATATATCCACAGATATATAGTGTATATATTATACATGGATACGTGTGTATATGTGCATATTCACACATGCACATAACAAAATCAGATGCTCATTACAAATCCAGATGCTCATTACAAATCCAGATGCTACACAAACAGCAGCAGAGGAAACAAGGTTGGACTCTTGCAACAGATCACAAAAAATAAAAACAGCCACTTGCAGTGACTTTGGTCATTTCTGTATATTCATAAGGAATGGATTGTAACAAAGAAAAAAGGAACAGTGTTAGGGAAAGAGGAAAAATGGGCGAAACCATCTTGATCCAATGGGAATGCAGTAATGTTCTATACCATTTCATCAGTTATTTCTCTTAGTCATGTTGATTTGATTTCAATTTTTGGCTATTAAAAAATGTTTAAACTCAAGTAACCCACAACAAACTGAACAAAATAACTACAGTGAAAGCCCTTTTCAGTGAAAGATGTCAGAAATCCCAAAACCCTTGGCCTGGCTCAGAACTACCATGTGCAAATCAGTACTCTCTTAATGTTTTAAATGAAAACTGAAAAAAAAAAAAAAAATTGAAGCACCTTAATGTGGCCATCCATTTGAGAAGTGGGTGCCACTTTTTTCTTTGAGCACCTTATTGACGTGTTTTGCTATCTGCTGTCTTTCTGTTACCTGTTGGCTGAATGGCTAGCTGTTAACACACACGTGCACAGAACAGACGTCTGGGCACGTGTGTTCTCAATGAAGTTTACTGTGGTGACTGCTGAAAGGTGAACCCATTTCCTAGTTTTCCCACCACAGTGTTGTGATAAGATTCGAAGAAATCCTTTTCTCTGCACAGAAGTGTTTCTTATCACATGATATCTTAGTATGGAAAGGAATATGGTCCCTTTTTTGCAATTGCTACTGTGTACACACACACACACTGTATATTCGGATCTAAAATACACCCACGTGAGTGCACACCCACTCACTTGTGCACACACGCTCACATGTGCACACACATATTCATTCATCCAAGTATTTCCAGTGTCTATGTGGGTGTCGCTGTTTATGCAGTTCCCATGGCCCAGTGAATCTTGAATGGAGGGCAACTTTTCTAACCAGATTGTCTTTTCAGACCGAAGACCTGAAGGGGAAGAATTCAGGAAAAGGGAGAGAAAAAGAAATTAAGAGAGCTTTAAATTGAAAAACTAATTTCCCAAGAGGAACCTGGGCTGGCTGACTACAGAGATCTACCCTCCGATTTCTCTGTAGGTGGGCATGGAACATTGCTTGTATCAATCTGTGTGCTGTAAAAACCCATGCATACTCAAAACACACACACATCCATCCTTCAGTATATACATGGTGTGGTATGAGCAGGTCAATAGTTTTGAGGAGAAGTTTGTTCCTTTTTTTTTCTCATTATACTCTTAAATTGTTGTCAGTTATCAAACAAACGGAAAAATTGTTTTTGAAAACCTTGCATACGCCTTTTCTATCAAGTGCTTTAAAATATAGACTAAATACACACATCCTGCCAGTTTTTTCTTACAGTGACAGTATCCTTACCTGCCATTTAATATTAGCCTCGTATTTTTCTCACGTATATTTACCTGTGACTTGTATTTGTTATTTAAACAGGAAAAAAAACATTCAAAAAAAGAAAAATTAACTGTAGCGCTTCATTATACTATTATATTATTATTATTATTGTGACATTTTGGAATACTGTGAAGTTTTATCTCTTGCATATACTTTATACGGAAGTATTACGCCTTAAAAATACGAAAATAAATTTTACAAGGTTTCTGTTTTGTGTGGAAGAGTAATTGATGTTGCTAAGAATGATGTTTGTTTTTTGGGGTTTTTGTTGTTTTTTTTTAAATGTTACCAGCACTTTTTTTGTAAGTTTCACTTTCCGAGGTATTGTACAAGTTCACACTGTTTGTGAAGTTTGAATATGAAGGAATAATTAAAAAAAAAAAAACTCTTCTCTCAGTTTTCTATTGTGTCTTCTTTACGCTGTTGTGATGTCTCTGTCTCGAGCAGCTGACCACGTTGTTTCACGGGATGGTCTACCTCTAGTCCAAGAATATCTAAATCGAGGACTACAAATAGAAGGCCAGAAAAATTCCCAATATAGCACTCATTTAAATATAAGAAGTAGGAATTACAGGACTGGTGATGTTGGGGTCACTTTGGGAAGGTATAAAGCAAACCTAGGCATTGCCCTAATCTGTCCATACCTCAAAACTGGTGACAGGGCTCATGTATTGCTGCTCTACAAATTGATCCCCCTTTTTCTCCTTCACCATGTGCAAATCAGCAGCTGGCTGCTTCCTGTGGAAATAACAAATCCCAGTATCACACCAGGCCAGCCTACGTTTGTGTTCACTCAGCTTCGTTATCCCCTGAGTCTATTGCTGAATGTCCTTCTTCTGTATTGAGTTTCTCCAAAAAGAAAAATTTCATGGCACGAAGTGTGCTCCCATTTGATGAATTGGAAACCCCCAAAGGAGTCTTCTTTGCTCCAAAGACCCTTTCTATGTGTGATTGTACCTCTACCCACCAGAGCTCTTTAACCTCAGTATCCTTATAGAAATTGCTAGTGTGGTGAAGAAAACTTAACGTCTTGTCTGTCTCTGGTGAAGTCAACTCAACTGAATTCAATTCACTAAGTCTTCAGTCTTTATATTTCACTGAATGCTGTGTATAAATGAAATGGAGGAAACTTTCTGTTTTGATAAGCCTTACACTCCAAAACTAGACATACTGGTTTGTAGAAAGTCAAGAACTAATTTGTACCGTTTAAACTCACAGTGCCATGGGAGTTTATAAATCAACACAAGAATAATAGCTAGGACTAGTCAAGGAAAAGTCTAAGGAATAAACTGTCTGGTTTGGGGGCTCACAAGGACATTGGGCCTTGAGTTGGAGGAGGTGAGTAGATACCAACATTTCCAACAGTGTGAAGAGAAGGACATACCGGAAGAACACAAAAATACCCAGGCACTAGCTGGGGATCTGGAGGCTCCTAGGGAGCCCTCTGAACTGAAAGGGTGGCAGTGAACTCCTCGGACTTCACAGTGGCCTCTATGAATTTAAATTTTGACTTCAGTCACTGAACTCCTAAGTTTACCCAAGAAGAAATCATCCCTGATTTCTGTGACCTTAGCAATACCTTAACGATGCCAGTCAGCTTCACCCAGTGTCCTTGCCCTCTTTTGCATCCTCCACACACCCTTGGGGCCTCTTCTATGCCTGCTGAAAACATTGTGTTGTGGTTCTTCCATGAGCTGTAGGAATCGTAAGTGGCACGTATATGATTCATGTGGTACTTCAAAGTTTATAAAATTTCTCTTTACACTTTATCCGTTCTCACAATCATACCTTGAGTACTCTGAAGTGGCTATTATTATGTCAATTTATAGAAACAGAATTCAGAAATATGTGTTCTTCCAATTCAAAACTGTTAATAAACTAGTGTTTGAAGTCAGGTTTTCTGAAAGCCATATATATGCCATACCAATATTTCTCAACCTTGAGTAATATGGGCTACCTATAAAAAAACCTCACAGACCCAAACATTCCAACAAAAAGGAGTCTCGGATAATTTATTGTAATGTTTAGCAATTAATTCATAACTGATATGCATAATAATTTTTATAAACATTCTTAAATATGGTCATACATAAAACCAGGTAAACTTATTATTATTATAGCACTTACACAATTGTAAAATTAAAAGTTGGGACCAGCAGGTGGTGTAATGGTTATGTCACTGTACTCTCATGTAGTCAACCGCGGTTTAAGTCCCAGACCCAGAGGCTTAAAACTCAACCAGGCGCGTGTGCAGGTGTGCTCAGATCCCAAGAGGAGAATGGAGAAGGGATTATGGCATGGTCATCTCCCTGAGGGGTGATCTCTCACATTCTGTCTCTCTGTCTCTCCAGTGAGCGCACGTGCCCTATACCAAAACTCTCTCAAAATTATTTTTAAAAAACTAAAGTTAATAAAACTGTAAAATTAATAATATTTATTATAGCAACATTAATGTGTTGGATACTTTGGATACCCTTCTGAGTTCACCATCCCTACACTATAGTGTGCAAGACAATTGAGGACAATTTTCCTGCCCCTTTCCTAGTATTTCAACTACTGCAAAATCATCTGCTGTCCTACTCAACTGGAGCAAATGAATCATTTATAAATTAAGCATTTGCACCTTGCAACTTCATTTTAAACATAACCATGGAGATCAAGAATGATGAGAGCAACCTGTTAGAAAAAAAAAAATCATCAGTGGGGCCGGCAGGTGGTTAAGGACACTACACTCCCACATGGCCAACAACGGCTCGAGTCCCAGACCTAGTAGCTTGCTTTCTCACTTTCATTCTCTCTCTCATTCTGTCCCTCTCTAAAAAATAAAGTTAATTTAATTTTATTTATTATCATAATCTTTTTTATATTCACATATACTTTATAGTGTATTACATTTACGTTTCTTTTTCCAGCATGATTACTATGCATAACAGTCAAGACAAAGACATTATTATCCACATCATCATCATCAAATAGCTTTTATCATTTTGTTCAGATTATTATTATTATTTATTCTCATTTTTTTAAAACATCCAATCACTGTATATCATTTGGCTTGTATAAGGAATTTACATGAAATATTTCTCAGACCAGTCCAGTTGAGAATACTATACATGTTATCATCAACAGGTAATAAACCAAAAATTAATTCTTTAAAAAACAAATCGGGAGTTAGCATAATGGCTATGTCGCTAAACACCCATGTAGTCTACTGCGGTTCGAGTCCTGGACCAGATGGCTTAAACTCACGTCAAGTGCGTGTGTGTGCATGCCCAAGATCCCAAGAGGAGAAGAGGAGAAGGGATTGCGGCGTGGCCATCCCCCCTGGGGGGGGGGGGTGATTTCTCACTTTCTCTCTCTCTCTCTCTCTCTCTCTCTCTCTTTCTGTCTTTCTGGTGAGCGCACGTGCCCTATAGCCAAAAAAAAAAAAAAAAAAGAAAAGAAAAAAAACTATCAATGTCCAAAATACGTTTGACTTGAAAAAATTACCATCTCACTTAAAGCACAAACTTTTCAAATGCTTACAGAGAATATGTAGGGCCCTTTGCTGTATCTGAAACTTTTAGCTTTCCTTAAATCCCAGTTTTTAAGAACACTGATAGATTATTTCAGATCCTTGATCACTGCCAACCTGTACTGTTGGAAACTGCCTCATGATGTAACCATAACGTTGATGCAGACTTTTAAAGCCTGCAAGCAGTCAGCCACATTCTGAACTCATACTCTTAAGAACCTTAGAAAATAGATATTAATATTAGCATTTTGCAAATGAGATGTTCCATGACTCATGCAAAGTCGTGAAGCTAATCGCAGAGCTCAGCACTTGAATCAAGTCTCCTGATTCCCAGCCCACTACACACCACAGCTACTTCTCTTTCGATCTCTATGAAACCCATTATAGTTTTAGTCCAAGAGAAGATGGTCTTCACAATACACTGAAGTCAGAGTGACTGCCGTTCATCGTAAGTCTTCTGTTTAAAGTCTATTCCTCCACAACAGCTATGAAGTTCAAACTCCTCGAGTGTCCCTGACCACTGTCTAGAACTGGACCAACCACCTAACTACCTTGGGTGCCTTTTGAGAAAAGCCTCAAATAAAACAAATGCATGGGCAGTTGCTTTTGAATACATGTTTTGTCTTGGTCAGAGGAAGGATACAGAACAAAAGAGAGCCTCATTTCTTCCTGGCAGTAGCCCTTTCACATTCCTAATATCTGCAAGGGCCCTCCAAGGTCCTATGAAGAGTTCTCTGTGTTTTCTCCATAAGCAAGGCAATTACTGGAATTATGTCCAATGTACAAACTACCAGTCATATGTCTGTATTTACATTGAAAGTTAAGTTTACTAAAATTCAATTAAAAATTCAATTCCTTTCTCATATTAGCCAAATTT
Source organism: Tupaia tana (assembly GCA_026018925.1). Classification (NCBI taxonomy): domain Eukaryota; kingdom Metazoa; phylum Chordata; class Mammalia; order Scandentia; family Tupaiidae; genus Tupaia; species Tupaia tana. The sequence continues at coordinate 16,915,267 of JAKSZU010000020.1, read as the reverse complement.
ATTTTTTAATTGTTTATTTAATTTTATTATTGTTATGTTTTAAATTTTGCTATAGGGTGCATGCATTTACCAGAAAGACAGAGAGAGAGAGAGAGAAAAAATGAGAAAGCAAGTTGCCAGGTCCAGGACTCAAACACCATCAGCCATGTGGGTGTCCAGCACCTTAATTACCATGCCACCTGCTGGCCCCACATTAGCCAACGTTTAAATACTCAACAGCCACATGCAGCTAGTGGCTATCATGCCAGGTGGCATAGACATGGAACATTTCCATTATCATAGATATGTCCACTGGTCAGCATTGTCCTGCACTCTTTTGCAGATAAATTCTCTCAAATATCAAGTAATTACTCTGACTTCCTCAGAGCTCAGGTCTTTGCTATACATGAGGGCCTGCAACAAAGGAGTGCTTTGGAGTGGGACTGAGGAATTACCAGTTACAGCTAAGAAGGACTGAGAAGAATCAGAAGAGGACAAAACTCACACTCCACAGCTGGCAGCCACAGCCACGCTGCCTATTCCTTCCCCTCTGTAGGGTATGGCATGCCCATCAGAATGCTGCCATTCAGGGACAGCACATGTGGTGCCCTGTCAGCCCAGCTGACAGAATCTGAGCACCGGGCATGTGACGGTCCATTCCTGGGACACAGAGGGTGAGAAGGTGAAATAGAAGTGCATGGTAAGACAGGGTCTTACCATGAGTATCTCAAAAACCCACAACTAAAAATTCTCACATTTGTTTGGAATAATTTTCTGGATTATAAATCAGACTCAGAATGTGATGGGAAATTAGTACATTTATTCAGTCCTGAACTCTCATTCATTGTTTCATTTGTTCTCCCCTCCACCTGTCAGGGAATCCAAAAAAGAATCTCTCTTCCCATTGGGACCAGCAGATGTAATGGTGTGTAGCTAGACTCCTACATAGCTGACCACAGTTCAAGTCCTGCACCCAGTGGCTTAAAACTCATGCCAGGCACATGTGTATGCATACCCAAAATCCAGAGAGGAGAATGAAGAAAAGATTGTCGTGTGGCCATCTCCCCTGGGGGGAGGGGGGAGTGATTTCTCACTTTCTATCTCTCTATTTCTCTAGTAAGCACACATGCCCTAAAGCAAAAATCTCTCTAAAAAAGAAAGAGAAGGAAAAAGAAGAAAAGAAAAGAAAGAAAAGAAAAGAAAAGAAAAGAAAAGAAAGGAAAAGAAAAGAAAGAAAAGAAAAGGAAGAAAAGAAAAGAAAAGAAAAGAAAAGAAAAGAAAAAAAGAAAAGAGAAGAAAGAAAAGAAATCTCTTCCCATCAACACTCAGTGGTCCCCTGCCTCAGTTTCCTTGTGATCCTCCCCTATATGCTTCTCAAAAGGCATAAGAGAGAAAAGCTTCCTCAGACGCTACTTCGAATGAGAGAGACAGAGACCCATAGATGTAGAGCAGTACCCAGCATGGCTGGGTTTAGAGTCCAGAGCCACATGTCCAGTACAAATACAATGGGAGCCATATATTCAACTTCAGATTTCCCAGGAGCCATGTTTAAAAAGTAAAAAAAGGGTCAACTGGTGTCACAACAGTGACATGGCATTCTGCGATTCTGGACCCACATGGGAAGGCCCCACGTTTGTGTCCCAGGGCCTCTCAGAGCAGGCTGGCTGAGGCTGCTGTGGGTCACAGGAACCCTCCTGAGAGAGCCTCTCTCTCTGGAGAAATAAGTTTAAAAAAAAAAAAAAACTAAAAAGAAATCATTCAGATTAATTTTTAACAATGTATTTTATTTAACCCAATGCATTAAAAATTTCAATATGTAATCAGTCTTTCTTAAAATTACCGAGATACTTTACATTTTTGTTATTTACATGAAATATTTTAATCTGGTGAGGTCTTTTGCCTTTGCAACACAGCATCTCATTTTGGAATAACCCCACCTCATGTGCTTGGCAGATTGACGTGGAGGTGGCTGCTAGGCCGGACACTCCCTGTCCCCAGGACCCTGGCTTTAGGGGATTGTGGTAGCTGGATCTCAGAGGGGAATCTAGTTCAGTGAATTCCACTTTAAATTTTACTCTCTGTCAGATTGAATCTTATTTTAGTAACCTGACCCATTTTCAACATCTATAAGCCCTTTCGTATTTTATCACCATCCCCATGGTATTTGTAAATGTTTTCCAATTACCATAATTATGTGAACACCCAACTCTCAGTCCAACCTTAGCCCAGGATGTGCCTCCTCCAAATCAAAACACCATTCCCTTTCTGTCAGTACATTTCCAATTTGTGAATTGTTTCCTACCCCCAACCGGCTTGTACCAGTGTTGCAAGAAAGAGTGTATGAACTGCCACAGCAAATGACAGCATTTTACACATACGTGTGCACTCCTTTCCCAAAGGGCTCAGAGCACTGGTCAGACTTCAGTGTTTTGCTCCTGACTACAGACGCATTTGGTAGAAAAGTGAGAAAAATAAAAATCTAAGGAAGAAGAGGAGTTGAATTATCTTCTTGCTCAACTCCACCCTAATTCTTAGAGAGCAGGACAACACTGTATTTTAACCAGGAACAAGAAACAACCTTGCTTCACATTCTCTGGGCTCCTGTGTCTGTGAAAGAAAATCAGTCACAGGTAAATTGAATCACCCTGCTTATTCCTCTTAAAGAGATGGTGGAAGAATAAAAGTCTATTAAGATTCAGCTTGAATGTAGTTAAACAGAAGTGAGCAGCTTGGATACTCCTACTCCACATGAAAATATCAGGAAGTAAATAAAAGGATTTTTAGAAAGCTAGTTTAAGGTAGTGGGGGACCCTTTATCAACCTGCCTTTTCTTTTCCTAAGAAGAGCCTTTATTATAAAAATCTAGATTTGTTTCTTTTGGTGGAAGCGTTCTTTTTTCAAAGGTACATTAGTGACTTGATCCAGAAAAGGTGGATCATGGCCCCTGGGGTAAGACTTGACTACCTCTGTGGTCACATGCCATTTCTGTGGGCTTCTCCAGAGCACACAGCTAGAAGAGCCTAGAATCCTCAGTATCCGGCCATCACTAATGGACTCTCGTGACTCAAAATGCTTGCCCAGAGAGTAAAATCCAAAGTTTGTTGACTTCGTTAGTGCAACGGCCTTCCTGTGTGACTTCCAGCTCTACCAACTTCATTTCCTACAAGCTCTCTAGACAAAACAGCTCCCACCAGACCGGCGCCATTCCTCCCTTTGTGCTCCTAGGCAACTTCCCCACAGGTAAACTTAGCCTGACCCTCTCACCAGGACATCTGTCCCCCAAGACCTGTGTCTTGAATCTTTATCTACTTATGACTTTTTAATGCAAATGTTGTCTCCCTACTTAACTGCAAGTTTTTAAGGGCAGAGACTAAGGTTTAGTCACCCCTCAATCTTTCCACCAAGGCCGGTAACACGCCTTATTCATGAAATGCTTTGAATGAGTGAATTTGGATGAAAATGACAGTGAGAATGAGATGAGGGCAGCTCTGCTACTATACCCACCCCACCATCCACTACCAATCCCTGTAGCCTGAAATCTTACCCAGCGCTATGTTTCTTCAAGCCACAGGATCTGCTCAAACTGTCAAATTAAAAACCAAGTTGTTTTGTTTTGTTTTGTTTTAATTTTGCCTTTATGATCAATGTATGAGTCATTGACCTGGGATCTTCCACAATGGAATGGAAGGCAGAAGATGATATTCACCAACTGGACAGGCATGTGTACACATGCATACATTAGCTCACACACACCCCCCAAACACACACACAGCCCTGATGGAGAACACAGATGCTTATACCTCCATCTATAATGAGAAAGACAGAATGCATCTCCCACAAGGTGCCTTTGTTGCTAACCAGTCTCTGCCAGGAAGCTGAAGCTCCCCAGGCTTCTGTAGCTTAGGACATTGAAGTACTCATGTGGTTCAGTGTAGTCATCTCCCCTCTGCTCTCTGCAGAGGCCAGCGGGGGCAGCTTCTGGTGGGAGACAGCTTCCAGAAGATGAGGCGACACAAGGACTCCATTCCTCCTGTTCAGCTGGCGTTCTCCTGGGTCCGCTTTCCACAGAATGGATTCTTAGAGATTTCTTCTAAAAACAAACTACAAAGTGAGTATGTGTAGGGGTTATTCAAAAGTTACTACACTTGGGGCTGGACAGTGATGCAGCAGTAAAACACGGAGGTCTCTGAGACTGACCCACATAGAAAGGCGCTAGGTTTGGGTCCAGAGATGTCCCCGAGTGTGCTAGGGAGGCACACGCCCCTGATCCGGAGCTGACTGAAACTGGGATGGATTACCATGTCAACACCTTGTTGGAGGTGCTTCTCTCTTTTTCTCACTCACTCACACATTCATGGAAAAACTTTTTTCTTTTAAATTACCCCTGAGGGCCAGCAGATGGCATGGTAGTTAAGGCACTGGATTCCCACATGGCTGACCACTGTTCGATTCCCAGACCCAGTGGCTTGAAAATTACGCTGGGACAGAGGGGCCAGCAAGTGGTGCGGTGGATAAGGACACTGGACTTCCACATGGCCAACTAAGGTTCGAATCCTGGACATAGCATCTTCTTTCTCATTTTCCCACTCTCTCCCTTTCTTTCTCTCTCTCTTTCTCTCTCTCTCTGTCCCTCTCTGATTGAATTAAAAATAAATAAAGTTAAATAAAATAATTAAAAGAAAAAAGAAAATCATGCTGGGTGTATGTGGATTTATGCCCAAAATCTTGAAAGGAGAATGGAAGAGGAGGGACTGTGACATGGCCATCTGCCATGGGGGCGGGGGGGGGGGGGGTGACTTCTCACTTTCTCTCTATCTCTTTCTGTTGAGTGCACACATCCCATGGCAAAATTCTTAACAAAAAAATATTACTTGCCCACATGACACATAATTATAATGATCTCTTGTCTCCCTTCCTTATACAAACACACACACACAGGCACACTGACATTCTTGCCACCAGCAGTTCCCTAGCTCTAACCTTTCCAGTGAAACTACACCTGCCGTACACACGCCGTGCCCCATGCCCCACTGCTTTCTATCCACTGATCCTGTGAGGCAACATTCAGAATCTACTTTCTCTCGTATATCACTACATTGGACACTGCTGACCTCTCCTTCTTCAAAATGTCCTCCTCCCTGGCATCTGTGGCACCTTCTCTTCTGGTCCTCCTCCTCTGAAGCCCCATCTTCGTCTTCATGCAGGCCTGTTCCATTTCTCTTCACACATTTGCTGCTCAAGCCCAGGCATTCCCCTGGATTCCAGTTTCTCCTTTCTCACACACAGCACTCTCTTTGAGTCACTTCGTCTATATGTACAACAACCACCATCTGTCCCCTGAAGATTGCCAAATCTCTCCTCAAACTGAGCTCCAGAGCCAGCTGTCCACTTACTACCTAGGCATCACCACCTGATGACCTGCAGCAAACTCAGACTCACTGTCCCAAGTGAAGCCATCTACACCCACAGGCGTAGGTTAGCAGACTCATACGTCCTCTAAATTCATTAAAAAGTCTTTGCTTAAAGCTACATTCTTCTGGGAAGAAAATCCATAACTTCACTACTTGACCCAAAGGGGAATGTGATGCCCTCAGAACACCCTTTATGATTTGGTCATGCTCATCTTTCCAGCTTCATCTCCTGACAGTTTTCCCCAACTTCTGGGGTCTCAATGACAGAAAGCTAGCATCTATTGAGCAGGGATTGGGATAGCTTCTTAATAGAATCTCAGTAGCAACCCAATGGAAGTCTCTACTTTCGAGTGAGCTACTAGGAACAGACAGATGAAGTCACTGACCCAAGGATAAATCCAATTCTGACTCAGGCTAGTAGACATCTAGACCATATTCTTTCTTCTCAGCCAAACTGGCTCTCACTGTGCAGCTTCTCAAATGTCACACACAGTTTCTTGCCTCCCCAATTTTGTATATTCTGTACTCCCTATAGTTCCTTGAAACACTGCCTATACATTCTTCCAAACTCAGCTCCACAATCTGTTGTCCAAGAAGCCTTCTCTGACTCCTCAGGAAAAGCTGCATCTATCCTATGTGCTATAGTGTGGTCCTAGATGCTCTATAGAAACATCCCATGCTGTGTGGGACTTATTTGTTCAGTCTTCTTTCTTTTCTGGGTCTCAAACTATGAGCTCTCTGAGAGAAAAGCCCATGCACTGTTCCTCTTCATAGCCTTGGAGCCTGTAATACATGCTCATTGTATGTCTTAGGACAAGTGCAGGAGTGCACAAACACACACTCTCTTCTACACTGTCATACCTAAGAGAATCTGACTTTGCAAATCAAAGTAGGAGTTCATGGTCAGACAGCTACAGCGGCACTTGTGAGACAGTAAGATGGAACAGTGAAGCCTTTTTAGTAAACTGAAGAATGTGAAGTCAGATATCACATCCTTATGAACAGAGTAGGTGAGTGCTGTGCTATAACCAGGAAATCAAAGAACAGCTGGCCTAAGTAGATTGGCAGAAGAGATGCTTAATGACAACTCAATGCAAAGCTGGCACCTTGTCAGCCTTACTGGGGATGTTCTAAAGCAAGTCACTCACCCCACCACAGGTTTGAAGAATAGACTCACAGACAGCCACAGGCTTGGAAAATCACAGCATCAAACATGCATCAACTCTCACTCTGCCCACCCTTCACTGCTTCCAGGACAGGAAGCTCCAGCATCAGCCTTGGAAAGAGTCAAGTCCAGCAGTTAACAAATACAGGTATAGAGTCTGAGAGGAACTGCATGGGGCTGTGTGCACATGCACAGTGCATAAACATCAGAAGTTAGGGAGAATGCATCACTGCCGGCCTCGAGGATCTGGGCCTAAAAACAGACTTAGTCTCAGCCACACATAAACCATCAGCAGCCTCTTTCCACATACTGTTACGTTTATTCCTTTTCGGTAGAAGTGTCTGAACCTTAACATAAGTATGAAGGACAAAAGTGGTTATCAGAGCTCATGCTGATGCTGTGCTTGATTATTACATCCTTTGATCTAATCCAATCCATTTAACAAATATGAATACTTGATTCTTTCTCAAAGAAGTGATTGTGACTTTTTGTGCTTGTATGTTCTTGTTCCCATTCATGGTAAAACCGAACACCCTTGCCTTTTAACTGTAGGACTATTTTGACCTTCAAAAGTCCTCTAGGAAATGCAAATACTCCTGAGATGAGTCCTTCAGCTGTTCCATTTGCATTCCATCCTGCATAGTGGACTCTGTCATTGTAATCAGAGTGAAAAATAAGGCTGAGATTAATGTATTGATGTCCTGAAGGACCAATGGGAGCTACACAGATTGTAGCTGGGGCCTCCCAGGGCAAACATTGGAGAATGTGAGGATGGACAGTGGGGTTGACAGAGTCATTTTCTAAGAGCTGGACATACACATCTCTTCTTTCCCGCACAGAAGATCTCCTGGAGGCCCTTATCCCAATAGCTACTTTGCAAATAATATTCATTCATTCATTTATTCTTAATAAATTCATGGAATAGAAATATTTGACACCAGGCATTATGAGGTACTACGGTAAATAAAATTTATAATGAATTTAAGAACTTAATAAATAATAATTATTAACACTTGCCTGAAAAAAATTCCAAGTACTTAATATGATTTTTTTTTGAGAGGTTTTTGCTATAGGGCGCGTGTGCTCGCCAGACAGACAGAGAGAGACAGAGAGATAGAAAGCGAGAAATCACCCCCCAGAGGGGATGGCCATGCCACAATCCCTTCTCCTCCATTCTCCTCTCGGGATCTTGGGCACGCACGCACATGCGCCCGGCGTGAGTTTAAGCCACCGGGTCTGGGACTCGAACCGCAGTCGACTACGTGAGAGTCCAGCCACATAGCCATTATGCTAACTGCTGGTCCCTTAATATGAATTTTTTGAGTTATGTTTTCCCACCCCTAATGAGTGCAGTGCCATAATTATTTCTATTTTACAGAGGAGTAAACTGAGGTGCTCAGCATATGTATGAGATATAGCTCCTCTAGGACCCAAACCTTGTCTGTCCAATCCCAAAGACCATGTTCCTAAATAATGCAATCTACTGGATTTCATCATCTGTGGGAGATGCTGTGGGAGCCTTCACTCGGATCCTCTCACCTCACCAGCACTCCCAGTCCCCCAGATACTGGGTGTATAGGCTGTGAGCTCATGGCTGTCTCTTCTCTGGAGACTTCTCTGAAGTCTTACATCAACCTAGTCTCCAACTGAGACCACATCCATGCTGAACTTTCTTCTCTTAGCCCTGGAATGTTTCCTTCACTGCCCTTCATCTGTGAGCACTTCCCAATAAATTACTCCCACCAGAATTTGTGTGACAGACTCTATTGCTGGGGATCTGATCCAAACAGTTGCTCCTAGAAATGGTTCTAGAAGACAGCCTCTAGAGATAGAACTGGGGAGAGGAATCACTCACCAGCTAGATGGTAATATAGCCCCCAAGACTGGTTTGAAATGGGATGGGACAGAGATGGGAGGGAATTATGTGCTGGTGTGAACGATCTCTGGCATTTGAGAAATATGGGGCAAACAATAACTATTAGGATGCTGGGATTGGGTGACTTTCACTAAAGTTTACTTATGCACTAAAGAGAGGAAATGACAAGCTCAGATCTGTCAGTAACTTAAAGCAAAGTGCTCCTCCTTGGCAGCATTTAAAGAGACATTTATCTCCAGCAACTGAAGACCAGGTACAGGAGTTCATTTTAGGAGTAGTCGAATTTCAGAGAAGGCTGGATTCTAAGCTTGGTTATGTCTCATATGCCAAAATCAGAGTCTTGAGAGGAAAAGAGAAGTTTCTATTTTAAGACTTGAGAGAATTTCTGGGTAGATGCCCTGGAGAACCTTGAACCACCTTTCTCTGTACTACTTAGAGCTGCAGAAATGGTCCATTTCCCTTTAATTGAAAATAATCCTTGACAGGACCTGCTTCCATCTGCGCTTCTGACCATCAGGCCCATAATTCAGGTAGGATCTCAGCCTACACTAACTGAAGAAGTGATTTGCCAAACCCTGAACTAAATAATTTCAAAAACAGCGTAAGATGAATCGTGCTGGAAAAAGAAATGTCATACACTGTAAAGATATATGTGGTTAAATGCAACATAAAAAAATAATAAAATTAACTAAAAAAACAAGAAAGGCTCTAAACAAGATGACCCAGAGAACATACACCCCTTTCACTAAGATGGGAAGGGAGGGCTAAAGGGAAGCCCAGCATCATTGAGAAGTGCAGTGGTATCTCTCCTCTGCAGGTTGGGACTGAAGCAGATGCTTTCACAGCACTGGATCCCTTAGGAGCAATGGGGATGAGGAGATCCTAAAAAAAAAAAAAAAAACAGAGGACAGATGGTGGCACTTAAGAAACAAAGTGAATGTAGATTACTGCAATGGGAGCTGAGGAAGCCTGACCCATGGGAATAAGATGGCTAATAGAGCAGCCAACAAGGGTATTGCTTATATACAATCAAAAGAGATCAGGAATACATGAGAGAATACTGAGGCCAGCCATCCCCATGGAAAACCACGATCACTTGCCCAGTTCCTAGGTCTGTGAATAGCACTCGTATGGATACCATCTGCCTAACCCCCCGCCCCAGCTCCACCTCTGACTTTGTCCACCATATTCTGTGCCCTAAGAAGACTGTATTTTATGTACGACATGGATGAGTTCCTTTGTCTTCTGGCTTAAGTTTGGATCCAGCCAATGCAAAGCAGCAATAGAGGAATGGAGGGAAAGAGTGAGGTGAGAGTATGGCCTTGGTCTGGTTGTAACTCTCAAAGACTATGGCACTTCTCAAGGTAAACTCGACACTTAATTCTCTCCTTCCAGTTTCCAGTAATTATCCCCTTCCTTCTATCAAAAAGTTAGGGATGTTTACTACTCACTGCTATGACCCCTCATATTTTTTCCTCATCCTACCTAGATCTTTGTAAATTCCCTCATTAAACTGTCCTTTAAAAACCCAACTGGAAAATACTAAGTGTTCTGCAGAAACTCTGAATGCAAGTATAAAATGAGAAGACTGGAGACTATAGCCAACATATAAGAAACAAGCAGCGAGGACCTGAGCTAGAGAGGAAGCAGTGAAAATGTCAAAGAGAAGACGTAAATAAAACAATGTGAAACAGAGCAGGACCAGGTAGCTACTGGACTCTCGTTTTCACCTTTTCCTCTTTTTCTACCCCTAAGACGACCAACACTGAGCCTAAGTGCCCAGCATGAAAATGAACCAGTCTTGAATCCTTAACAGGAAAGTGTATTTTGCTGCTTGCAAAGAACCTTTAGTCAGTCCTCCCATTCCAGAACTGCAGAGCACTGGTGATAACAGGACATCTACTCACCAAACACCATAGCAGCCCCCTCCCTGACTTGAAGATCTATCATCATTCTCTTCACCTCTTCCCTCTAGTCAATCACTTCTCTTGCTCTCACGTTCCCCTAGAGGTTTTATTTCTTAATCACACCTATTGTGATAGCAGAAACATAAATGAAAATCCTATAGATTATTGACTTCATCAACAGCACCAGCCATATCTCAGTCACAACTAGGTCCCCACCATCTTGTTCAACCAGGTCTATTAAATGACAAAGAATACATGGCTGCATCTCTAGAAACCAAGTAGCTCAATAATTTCAATGTTTGTCTTATAACTATGAAGAGAGGGTTGGATTGTGAGACAACAGTTTTTTTGTTTGTTTGTTTTAGAGGCTTTTGCTATAGGGCGCATGCACTCGCCAGACAGACAGAGAGAGACAGAGAGACAGAAAGCGAGAAATCGCCCCCCAGGGGGGATGGCCACGCCGCAATCCCTTCTCCTCCGTTCTCCTCTCGGGATCTTGGGCACGCACGCAAACGCGCCCAGCGTGAGTTTAAGCCACTGAATCCAGGACTCGAACCGTGGTTGACTATGTGGTGGTCCAGCGACATAGCCATTACTCTAACTGCCGGTCCTGACAGCAGATTTTTTTAGGCAAGCTGGTGGACCAGGTAATCATCTACTGGTAAAAGGCCTCATATAACTTTCACGGAGAAATTACTAATTGTGTGACAGTTTCCTACTACTGGAAGAATCTCTTTAGTTCCTTCTGGAGCAAATTAGCAAGACCCAGAGGGGAATAGAACTTTGGCTCTGCTACCAAGATAACTTCCCTCATCCTTACTCCAACCTCTTCTTAGTCAAAATAGATTAGGGCAAGAGTTCTTGTGCTCTCTGTGGATCAAGTTGGAGACAGAATGAATGTCAAGTAAAATATGTTATTTTATACAGACACTCTTGTTTTTGAAGGTAGGTAGGTTAAGGAAAATAAAGTGAGTTTACACATAAAACCAAAAGAATTTAAGATGTAAAATATTGAGCTAAAAGCCCAAGATCAAATACTGATCGAAGATATGAGTATGCAGGAAAAGTGTAACTCTATAAGCAGAATAAATAATAGTAGGAAAACATATACAATGGGGCCAAGGTAGAAGGAGAAATTTAAGGCTGTTTAAAGTGCCAGATACCATAAGGTCTAAGCAGGAGAGCATTATAATGACATGGTTTTATTAAGCAATTCTAATGTGTGTAATGCATTCCAACTCTGAGGTCTGTAGAGGGATTTGTGTCTCTATGGTCTTCAGGGAAGAAACGAGAGTAAAAAGAATCAAATATAAGTTAGAATAAAAGAGAGAGAGAGAGAAATCAAAGAGTGGTCCTTTTCTGGGGGAGGGGAAAGGGTACAATAAGCAAGCAAGATGGGACCAGGGCCTGTGAACAGGAGACTGTCCAAACCCCTCTCTTTCTGGGACTAGCAGTGACCTAGTCAGATGGAGGCTACATGGCTGGTCACACATCATTGGTACTGAGGAACCTGAACTCAGGTGAGAGTCTTGACCCAGTAGTGCCCAAAGTACACAGTACGTGGGCCAGCTAAATCTGTTCTGTTTGTAAAAATCAAGTCTTGAATGCAGATATAAAATACAGCATCATCAAAAACAGCAGTTCTGGGGACCAGCAGATGGCATAGTGGTTATGTCGCTGAACTCCCACATGGCCAACCACAGTTCAAGTCCCAAACCTGGTGACTTAACACTCACACCAGGTATGTGTGTGTGTGTGTGTGTGTGTGTGTGTGTGTGTGCATGCCCAAGATCCTGGGAGGAGAATAGAGAAGAAGGGATTGCAGCATGGCCATCTGTCACTGCCCCCCCCCCCCCCAGAGGATTTCTCACTTCCTTTTTCATTATCTCTCTCTCCCTGGTGAGCACATATGCCCTAAGGCAAAACTATATATATATATATATATATATATATATATATATATATATATATATATATAGCGGTTCTGTTTTTTACAAAACTATAGATGAAATTATTGCTTTGAAAAATGAGCAATCTGTCAAATTCGTGAAGAATGTGTGGGCTTGGAGCAAGAACTGAAAGAAAACCCAGAGAGATGAGATGAGCATTTGGGGACATTTTCTCCTAAAAGCAATTGCCTGAAAGTTTAAGACTGAGAGGCAGATAAACTATATAGAACTTCTGACGAGGGACAGATTTTGGAGAGGAAACTTTGGAAAACATCATAGGCTTTCAATTACGATCCAGAGAACCACAACCTAAGAGAGAGAGTGCCAGAAACTGAAGCCCAGCTTTAAATTCCCTCATCACTGAATTAATTAAGGTGACCTGGATTGCTAGTGCCTCTGCTGGAAGCAAAGAGAAATCATCTCTGGAGAAAGATATTATCTAGAGTCTCAATTTATTATGATTTTTCATGTAGAATGTGCAACACTCAATGATATGTACCAGATAGTCAAAAACATATGACCAATTTTTTTTCAAAAACGTAAAAATAGACAATAAAAAAACTAAAGAAGTTCCAATTAATAATTAAAAGACAAAATTGGGGCCAGCAGATGGCATCGTGGTTACGTCGCTGGACTCCCACATGGAACATGTTTGTGTGTGCCCAAGATCCCAAGAGGAGTACGGAGAAGGGACTATGGTGTGGCCATCCCCCTTGGGGGTGATTTCTCACTTTCCCTCTCACTGTTTCTGTCTCTCTCTCTCCTGTGAGCACACATGCCCTATGACAAAAATCTCTAAGAAAAAAGAGAGAGAGAGACAAAATAAAAAATTTGGCAGACTGTAAACTATTTAAACAAAGATTGGAAACATCAAAGAAATACTTAGTAAACTGAGAGATATGTAAAAAAAAAATCCATTCTAAAATATGATGAGATAAATCTATGAAAAATACAGAAAATAGGGTAAGAGATATGTTGGGGGGGGGGGGTGAAAATTTCTAAAGTATCTATAATAAGAGCTCCAAAAGGAGAGGAAAGCAAAAATGGAGAAGTAATACATGAAGAGCTAATGGCCAGGAATGACTGCAGCTGACAAAAGACATCACACCACAGATTCAAAAAGCACTCTAAAGCCAAACGGAGTAAGTACAAAGATGCTAATTATACCATTGTATGACTGCTGAAAACCAAACGAAATTTCAAAAGAATCCAAAGGAGTGAAAAACATATCATGAAAGGAGCACAAATAAGACCTTATTTCTCAACAGAAATATAGGAAGCCCGACAATGGAATAATACACTCCATGTGCTGGGGGGGGGAAAAAAGTCAGTATAAAATTCTATACCTAGAAAAACTAATATATCATTTTTAAATAAAAATCAAGCTAATTTATCACCAGCAGACCTACACTAAAGAAAATACTGCAGAATATTCTTCGGGCAGAAGGAAAATGATCTGATTCACAAAATAGGACATGCAGGAAGAATGAAGAGCCCACAGAAAGGGTACATATAAGATGAATATTGACTCAAGACAATATTCATAATAATTTCCTTAGAGGCTTAAAATATATAGAAAACTACAGTGTATGATCATAGCAATAAGTTGTAAAATAAGTAAAACCAAAAAAAGCTAACATGCTCTAAGGTTCTTGCATAATCCAGGAAATGATAAAAGTACTAATTTATATTAGACTTTAATAGGTCAGGAGGATATTGTATAACTACTAATGGTACCACTAAAAAAAACAATGCATAACTAACAAACAGATCATTTTTCTTTTTTTTTTTTTTAAATTTTGCCAGAGGATGTATGCACTCACTAAAGGGAAAGTGAAAAAAATACACACCCCTCCACCCACAGGGGATGGTCTTGCTGCAATTCCTTCCCCTCCATGTCTCTCCCCTTTTGGGATTTTGGGTGAGCACACGTATGTACCCAACATGTTTTTCAAGCCATCAGGGCTAGAACTCAAAACACATAGCCAGCCATGTGAGACCTTCTTAACCAAACCACACCAGTAGCTGGCCCCAAATAGATCTTTTAATAATAAAAAGAACCTTAATTCAAAAGACAGCAAGACAGAATATGAGTGTGGGAGGAATATGAATGAAGAAACTAAGATAGAAGCTATAAATCCACACATATCAGTAAAAACTGCACCAAGTACTTAGTACAGAGTGGAATCCAGGTTGGAGAAAAAGTAGGCAAGGATCTAGGGAGAAGGATCTTGGGTGAGAGTAGAAAACAATGTTAGAGAGCCCAGTCCTGTGCTCCTTTAAATGTCTGTGTGTGGTGACTTGAGTTACAGTGACCTGACCTGGCTTAACAGGCCCAAGAGAGCAGACAAAGCAAGAAGTAGACATTCTTTCACACGTCACAGTCAATAACTACAGTTCATGACACAACAAGGACATTGCTCTATTCTTCATTACTTACAAAACTTTCATAGGATATATACCACCTGTTCATTTCAACTGTGACACAGAGCAAACACAGTTATGATCCCCATTGTATGTATGAAGAGATGAAGAAGGGAGAAGATTATATAACTTCCTTAAATTGATATATTCAATGCCAGGACCAGAAACTACATTTTCCAATCCCCCATCCACTAATCTTTTAGCCACATGACCTCGTAGGCTGAAGTAACAGAGGATTTATACCCCTTAACACACTCCTTTTACTCCTACAGTGTTGAAGTATCTATTTCTCATCTTGCAAAAGCCCAGCACTACCAGAAAATGAAAATGAAATGAACTAATATACAGAAAGCCCTGCCACATCACGGAGGTCCAAGAGGCATCAAACTCATAGAAGATCAGTCACTCTCAGAGCAGTGGCATACGGGGGAGGCAGGATAGAAACTATGTAGGTGACAGCAGAAGGGGTAGGACACAGGTCCAAACTTCTCAGAGCTCCCAGCTGGGTGAGGAACAAGGGGTGAGCATAAGTAACTGCGCTCAAAGACAGAAAAAGTACCAGAAATAGGCACAAAGAGAATGGGGGTGGGGGGGGTCACATGTGGGTCTCCCTCCGGACAAATGAAAGACTGGAAAGGCCTAGGGTAGCAGGGTGGAAAGGCCCAGGGGTGCCCACGACAGAGATGTGCAGCCAGAGCCATTACCTTTCTCGCCAATGTGACCACCCCGATGAGCACTGTGCAGAGGACCACCAGCGCTGTAGCTGCCAGCAGTGGAACCTGGAATCCAGTGCTGTGCTCGGCCCCTAGGGGGAAGACAGCACAAAGCTGAGTGCCCTGAAGTCAACCGCGGATCTCTCAAGCTAAGAACCTGACACTACAGCGGATTATCTTAACACTCCATTCTTCTATTCAACAAAACCATTTTCCATAATCATAACATGAAACAAATAATACTTTTCAAAAGAAAACTATAAAGCACATGGTGTGGTGGTTAAGGGCGCTGGACTCCCACATGGCAGACTGTGGTTCAAGTCCTGGACCTGGAGGCTTGCTTTCTCGCTTCCCACTTTTCTCTCTCTCTCACTGTATCCCTCTCTGGTCAAATTAAAATAAATAAGTAAATAAATAAACTTAGATAAAATAATTCTTTTTTTAAAAAAGGAAAACTATAAAGGGGACATTTTCTTTTATTAAATGTCATATATATAATTGTATCAGTAAAAAAAGAAATTAATTAAAATTAAATTACAAAGAAGAAAAACATATATAACCTTTTGCCTTAACCCTGTTGCACTTATTTCCATCTGCGCTATGGAACCCTGGAAGGAGGAGGCTCTTTCATTCATGTCACACATGCTAGCACTTAACACATAATAAATGCTCAATAAATATTTGTGGCATGAATAAAAGCATGAACAAATAAATTTCTTTAAGACATAAAGTGTAACTAGAAGGAGGAAGAGGTAGGAGGGGAGTTGTGGAGAGGTACGTGATATTTGACCCCTGGAGAGTGAGAGAAAATCTAGATAGTTGCCCTGAGGTGTGCTGAGCTCCCCAGGAGACATCCAGGCACATCTTGGAAGGAAAAGTGTGTATCAGAAGCCTGCCCCTCTTCCCTCCAACTGCGGGCTTAGATTGCTAGCAATGCAGCTAAGGAATCCAATTCTTTAGGACAACGGCAGTCAGTGCCTGCAGTACCCAAGTTCTCTAGAACATGTTCTGCCTGCCGGGAGGACTCAGACACTGAAGACCAGGCAGACCTCAGCCGGAAAGTTAGTTTAAGAGGAATGAGGGCAGATGGGAGACAAAAGTCACAGAGGACACATTGCGAGGTCGCAGGGCTGCAGAGGGCTGTCTCCATGGAACCAGTACAGGTGCATGATGAGAAAGTGGGGCAGAGCCGGGCTGGGAACCAGGGTTCGGGGCTAAACTCTCCTACAGCTTGGGGGCATAATAAAGTCATGGGATTAAAGCCATGATCACTTTTAGGGAAGATTGCAATAATGATTTGGGTTAGGCTTAAGAATACATTACAGATATTATTAAATCCAGAGTGGAATTTAAGATATTCGGTATATCATCTCCATCAGGAATTTTTGGTTTGAAATAAAAGCTCTGAATGTTCCCTTCACAGCCACAGTCACAGTCACAGGACAAAGACCTCAAGGTCTTTGAAACAGAAGCAGCTCTGAGATAGGCAGGACTGCATCACCACGAGGGCTGGGCAGGGAGGGCTGCGGAGGAGCTGCTGAAGGCCTGTGCTTGTTGCCCAGGTTAGCTTGAAGGTTAAGTTCGGTTTGGGGCCAGCAGCTGGTGTGGCAGTAAAGGGCACTAGACTCCCACATAGCCAACTGCAGTTCAAGTCCCAGACCTGGCAGCTTGCTTCCTCACTTTCCCTTTCTCTCTCTCTGGTCAAATTCAAAAATAATAATCATATCAAATAGAATTAAATAAATAGTTCTTTAAGAAAAGATTAAGCTCAATTTTAGTACCCAGGTCAGAAATAGCTTTAATATTGTAGTTAATGTTAGGATAGGGACTCAGAATAAGGTTTGAAATTAGGCACAGAAAGAAGTCAAGGCTGGAGTTAATGCAAGTAATGTAAAGAGACTTGGCATTTCAGGTAAGTGCTTGACCGCTGGAGAAATAGGAGGGGAGCTGTAAGCATCTAGTGCTCTTCCCTAGAGTCTGCAGTGACCAACAGAGTGAAAACATACAGACTTCAGGCAAGGGGTGCACAGGGGTTCAATAAAACACAGGGAAGAAGTGTGCACCTTCATTGTCCCATTTCCACACAGGGGATAGCTGTGCCACTGTGGCCCCATGGAGGAGAATGCTTGGCAGGAGCACTGGTCCTTGAATGTCCTGGCTCCTTTCTGGTCTCCACTCTTGGAGAACTCCATCCCATGGTAGTTTTCTGCCTGTACTGTTTCCCCATGCCCAGGCCCGCAATCCAATGATTTGTCCTCAGGCTTATGTATGACACTGGGTTTGAGTCCAACCTGGTCAAGCCCACTGTTTGGTGACTCTTGCTGGAATCTGGGTCCCTTGTCCTATTTATGGTCCCAGGCTACCAGCCTGCTCTAACCATGAAGCGGTAAGTAGGATAATAATTGGCATTTGTTAAACTAAATGCATTTGTCAATCATTGTGCTGTTACTGATATCTACTCATGAGATTATTCACTACATTTTACAGATGAGAAAACTGAGTAAAGTAACAAAATTTACCCAGATTACCCAGAGTTAATGCCAATAGCCAACTCCAGGCAGCGGCAAGCCTGGGCTCTAACATTTGTTGCGTTTGGCCAATGTCAGAGCCAGTCAGGAAGTCACACTGGAAAGGAAACTTTAAGGCAACCTTTCATTTTCTCAGTTTACAAATAGTTGCAAACCCATAAAACTTCATCTCCAGCACAATCCATGAAATGGAAGTTCTGAGGGTGTAGTTTAGTGGAAGCAGATCACCTGTGTGCATATCAGCTCTGCAGCCCTCTGAGGTGCTCCAAGCCTCAGCTTCCACCTCTATCAGTCAGCCAGATGAGAACTGTATTAATAGTTAACACTTACATAGTGCTCACCACATCCTAGGCACTGTTCTGAGGACATTTTCTTATAGCAAGTGATTTAATCCTATGTTAGCACCTCCTAAGTGTAAGATTCTCCCCACTTCATAGGTGAGAAAATTGATGCACAGAGAAGCTAAGCAATCGTGTCCGAGGTCAGCAGCACAGATCACCAGGCTGTCTGGCATCAGAGTCCGAGCTCTTCACCAATCCGCTGTACTGTTTCTCAGATATAATAATAATTCTTTCCCAATTTCTAGAAAATTGATTTAAGTATCCAGGTGGATAATAAGTATGAAGGCATTTTGGAGACTTTGAAGTATCACAGAAATGGAAAGGATTGTACATTTGCATTTAGCACATGCTACTCTTGTTTTTAACCAGTTCTAATCTTTATAAACTTAAGAGTCTAATTCTAATTTGCATGATCAATGCTAAACCAATAAATGAGAACTTTTGCATATAACCTCATCACCTAGTCTTCCTAATAAATACAATTTGAAAATCTCTTATCCAAAACATTTAGGACAAGAGTGTTATATTAAGGATTTAATTTTTTTCTTTTTGAAATATTTCATATGCATAGTAAGATATCTCTCTCTGCAAAAGGACCCAAGTCTAACCATGAAATTCATTTATATTTCATATACACCTTATCAATATAACCTGAGGGTAATTTTATACAATGCTTTTGTATTATAAATGTTGATGATGATCCATCACATGCCGTTGGGAATGAAATTTTTCATTTGTGATGTCATGTCACCACTCAAAACATTTTGGATGTTTTAGATTAGGGATGTTCAACCTGTATAGATAAGATATGCCTCTTAAACCAGCAGTTAGCGTAATGGCTATGTCACTGGACTCCCACGTAGTCGACTGCGGTTCGCGTCCCGGACCCGGTGGCTTAAAACTCACGCCGGGCGCGTGTGCATGCGTGCCCAAGATCCCGAGAGGAGAATGGAGGAGAAGGGATTGTGGCGTGGCCATCCCCCCTAGGGGGTGATTTCTCGCTTTCTGTCTCTATGTCTCTCTCTGTCTGGCGAGCGTACACGCCCTATAGCGAAAATCTCTCCAAAAAAAAAAAAATAATAATAAGATATGCCTCTTAAGTAAGGACAGTGGTTCTCAGTCCTGGCTGCAATTAGCATAATTGAGGCTGCTTTTAGAATATATTACATGGTAGCTCTGCTCCTAGAGATTCTGGTCTCACTGGTCTGGATGGGTTGCAGCTTCAGTATTATTTTAAAACCCCTCAAAAGATGTAAAAGTGATCCAGGATTGAGAAGCCGTGCCCCTTGGGGTATTTTAGGATGTGCTTTTCTTTCCCCCTGCCCCAAAGTTTTGCGTAGAGCACTTGCATTCACTGGAGGGAAAGAGAGACAGAGACAATGAGAAGGAAAGTGAAAAAAAAAAAAAACCCAACAGGGGGGATGGCCACACTGCAACCCCTTCTCCTCCATTCTCATCCTGGAATCTTGGGCATGCACGCACACACACCTGGCATGAGTTTCAAGCCATCAGGTCTGGGATTCAAACATAGTTGGCCCTGTGGGAATCCAGCAACATAACCACTATGCCACCTGTTGGCCCTAGGATGGCATTTTCTATGCTAGCGAAAGCGTCCTCAGCCACCCTTCTCCGGAGGGAATACCTGAGTTTCCTAGGATCTCCAGAAAGATCTTCCCCTTGTAAATCCCATCGGGGTAGGTATGGTAGGTGCAGAAGTACTCCCCTGTGTCGTTCATGGTCAGCGACCGAAAGGTGAGGCCCAGGCTGGGGCCCGGGGCCACTCTTTCCCTAAAGTTTGGGTAGATATGCCACCCGAAGTCCACATGATGAATGGCCAGAAGTTGGTCCTGTTGCTCCCAGTTGACCTGAGTCACTTCAGCTGTGGTGGAGGATAGGTGACACTGTAAGACGACAGAGCCACCTTCGTGGGCAGAAAGGTTCCCTGCCGTTACTATTGTGCCTGTCATCGCTCCTAGGGAAGAAGGGAAAGCACACGAGTCCAGGTCAGTAGTTGGCCCTCAGCCTTTCATGTGAGGGCCTTGGAGGCCAGAATCAGTTTTCGGCATGGCAATTTCTCCAGTCCCTCCTGTCACTCCCCCATGTAGACTATAACTGTTTCCTGCTTCTCATATTTCCTGTTCTCTCTGCTTCCAGAACCTATTTCTGCTCCCCTCTGCCCCTCTAGCCGCTTGATGACTTGTCAAAGCTGATAACGTGTATGATACTATCTTTAATTGGACTCATATACAGTGTATTCATGCTGGAAAAAAATTCATTTTACAAGCTGCAATGATATACAGTGATTGAATGTATAAAAATAAATAAATAATAAACAAATAAATAAGCTGCACTTCCTCTCCTGCCTCCTTGAGGACCCAGCCCACAGCAACTTCCCTCTTCCTGTCACATGCCCTGCCTACACTGTACAATTAGCACCTTATTAAATGCCTCACTCCTCACTACACAATTTAGCACTTCGTCCTCACAGGGTGTTCAACTGTGTGGCTTCATGACTAGCTCACTGGTTATTTTCATATGCTAATGTTTCTCTCCCTGCTTAGAATATAAGCCCTTGTCAGTTGACCACCTTGTCTGGTTTTTTGTCTCTTCCAGTAGCCTCATTCTGTGCTGGTGCATTATCTTTTCAAATAAAACCTGTTTGATGGATTGCCATTTGGGATGCCTGGTAAAACCTTCAAAAGGGCCAAGAAACCCAACAACCCCCTAGCATGCTTGGGAGCTTCTTATTCTCAGCCAGTTCAGAAAGTAGCATAAAATCGAATTTAGGAGCCAGATGGTGGCACAGTGGTAAAACACGATGATCTGCAAGGCAATCCCACCTAGAAAGATTTCTGATTTGAGTCCGGAAACCTCCCTGAGTATGACGGGCACATGGTTGTTCATGATCTGGGATTGGCTGAAGATGGGGAAGATGACAGCATCAAGACCCATTAGGGGTGCCATCTCCTATGACCTCCCATCTCCGTTGCTCGTGGAAAAAAATCGAATGGATAAATTCTTACCAAAAAATAATTTACATTACAGTTTTTAAAAATCTGTGTTCCCCTCCTTTAGAAACATTTTTTAAGGTATTTAATATATAAGAAATGAAGTATTACAAAAATTTAATCCATAATGGTAGAATACCTGGTATCTGTGAATAAGCTATTTTTGACTTACAAAGAGTTACTTATACTATGCTATTTTTCTAGGAGACTGCTAAAAGACAGAAGACAAGTAGACGGAATAGGAGTGCGCTTCTGAAAGCAAACTAATAATTCCTCCTTCTCGGTCCCGTCCTCCCCTGCCACCTTTGTTGTGCTGGTCTGAGGGGCCACAACGTCCTTCATCTACTGCCCAAGACAGAAACACACCTCATTTCCTGAAATGGCCTTTTCTTACCCGAGAGTACACATGGCTTGAAAGCCTACATTTTTTCCCCTCAAACAGATGTGGTGTGTGCTTCACGCTTTCCCTACAGGAGCTCCCTGGTCCCCATGCCCAGCTCAGTCTTTTTCTCTCCTCCTTCCAACTCTGCTAGGTTTTCAGGTCTTACCTGAGGTGGGGAGGGGAGACTGCCTCAACCCTTGGGCCCAGATCAGGAGGAGACACCACTGCATGCTTGGGAGCTTCTCATTCTCAGATGGTTCAAAAAGGAGCATAAAAACTAATTTAGGAATCATGCTTCTGCCCAGGGGCCCACAGGAAGCAGATGTGGCCTCTTCTGGGACTGAAACTGGCCGACTGCAGAGGGGGAGGTGACACAGCCTATGAGGAAAGAGGGTCTCGGAAAAACCAAGTTCAGCAAAAACAATGTCAGAAACAAAGTGCTCAACAAGTACACAAACCACGTATTGTGAGCCACAAGAAAGACCATGAAGGAAACACACTTAAAAACAAACAAAATGTGGTTAGAGGTACACTAGTCTTCAGATTAACTATTAGTCAATCTATTGTTTTTAAGGGCTGTTTCAATGTACTTTTTCTCAAGTCAGATTTTATCTGAAGAGCTCAAGGACACCTGTATAATACCCGATATGCCAAAGACCCTGTTACTGATGAGGCTCCCCAACTTCATCCCACTGAAATACGTGTAGCACTGTGAGAGAAATTTGTACATGCACGCACCTGAAGGCCAGCAACTGCACTTGACATCCAGTGACCCAGTGAATGAGAGCCATTTACTTTGGCAACGCTACGTGAGTGAGATAAAGGTCTTAAACAGAGCAACCTTACCTCTCTTCAAGCCTTATCGTTTTTTTTTTTTTTTCCTTATTTTTCTGGATGCATTTTGTTGAATTTTGGTTTAGTCCCTCTGATCCAGAAAAACAATGAAATGAAACCAGGAAAGTGGGTTTTCTTGTACCTAGTGACCCCATGAGAGCTGGAAATGCAGAGAAAGGTAAACTCCAGGGCCTGACATTTATCTGGGGTTCCCTGCTAATAACCAGGTCCTACTGTTGACACATCCTCCCTGCCTCCCTTCATTCATCCTGAAGTTCTCAAGTGCCTACAGAGCATCAGATGCCACCCCAGGCTCCGAAGACATGAGAATGAATAATCGGTATGCCTATCTTTGAAGAGGTCACAAAGCTTGTTTTCCAGTGAAAGAAAAGGAGACGGAAAGTCCCCAATTTACCTGCCTCTCAGGTACAGCCACCTTGGGGATGCTCCATGGTGTATGTCCTGGAAACCTGCATCTCCTCAAGGGAAAACATCCAAAGCCTGGTGCCTGGTCCACTCCATTCTGGTCAAACACCCCAAGCCATTTCACACCATCCAGGCTCCTGTCCCCCTCCTCCCCTGCTGGATGCACTCAGCGTTCTTTCCCCTTGGGTTCTGCCATTTCCAGCTCAATATCATGGTCCACGTATCCCCCACATCCCACCTCCAGAGCTTTTGGGAGTGACTATCTTACCAACTTCTCTCTGCCTATCCAAAGCCCACCTGTCACAAGACACATCTCTACCACCTTCCAACAGCCACAATGCCTTCAAGCCAAAGAAGCAATAATACCATTTACTTCCAAGGCAGTGGTGCTGAGGGGGTATTTGAACTGGAGGGGTATTTCCAAAACTCAGCTGCCAAAGCAGAAGAGTCAAAGTGGGAAAGTCAAAACCAGCTAAAGGGAACAGAGCACAAAGAGATGGATGCTGGGGTTTGAGCTATAAAACATTTACACCCGTGTGGGACCAGCGGATGGCCTAATGGTTACGTCACTGGACTCCCATGTGGTCGATTGCAGTTCGGGTCTTGGACCTGA
Source organism: Tupaia tana (assembly GCA_026018925.1). Lineage (NCBI taxonomy): Eukaryota > Metazoa > Chordata > Mammalia > Scandentia > Tupaiidae > Tupaia > Tupaia tana. Next base: position 16,891,711 of record JAKSZU010000020.1, on the reverse strand, counting down.
TGGCTCTAAACTCATGCTGGGCATGTGTACATTCATGCCCAAAATCCTAAGAGGAGAATGGAGAAAAAGGATTGTGGCACAGCCATCCCCAGTAGGGGGTGATTTCTTGCTTTCTGTCCCTGTCTCTGGCTCTCTGGTGAGTGTGCGTGCCCTATAATAAGAACCTCTAAAACAAAACAAAACAAAAACAAAACAAACAAAAACACCAAGAAAACATTTACGCCTATGTTTCTATAACAATGGAAGTAGGTGAGAGCTGAAGGGTAGCATCTATTTTACATAATGAGAAATCCAAAGAAACTTAAAGCCAATTAATAAAGTTAAAATTTTTGTCTGTTTCTCAGCAACCAGTCCAAAAGGAACTTGGGTGGATCCACTTAGATCAATGACGTTCTTCAGAGACATTTGAGGGTGATGAATGATAGACTGTGTGATCTTGGGAAAATGACTCAACCTCCTTCTGTTTCAGTTTCCTCATCTGCATGTAAAAATAATAGTAGCTCACTCAGAGGGTGGTTGTAAGGATTCAGCGAACCAATGTTCATACTTAGCACAGGGCCCGGAACACTGGGAGAGTTCAATATGTCAGTTACTATATTGACCACAAGAGTAATTAAGAAAGCAGAAGGAAAACTGGAGGAGAATATCCCCCTCAATCTATATACCATATTTGGCCACCTTGGGGTTCTATGGGGCCTCTTCATTCTGTTGTAAAGAAAATGAGGATACAGTGCTTCTATAGGAATGTGGCCTTTTGCAGGTCAGTCCCTGAGGCTACCTTGGAGTAAAGTAACAGAAGAGTCTCCCCAGGGAACTCCCACGGTCCCTCTGTGAGTCTCCTACAGCGACTCTGTGGAAAATTCACTGGTACTGCCACCCACCCAGCCGTGGCCACATTCAGGGCCAAGCAGCACAGCTGTGAGAAGCAGGTCTGTACTGAGAGCTTTCAGGGCCACCCTGAGCTTTGGGACCAATCAGCAGCCTCCACGGTAGAGTGCAAATCACTGAGGTCAGCCACATGCTGACTCACATTTCCATTTGAAAGTTTAAAAATGAGCCACAATACTCATTTGTCTTCTGACCTTTGAGACTGTGAGCTGGCCAAGTCTACTCAGTCTTGATGCAGCCAGGTGGGTGTAGGTGGTAGGGAAGGCACTTCATATTTGCCTGTAAAAGGGGAAGACATACTGACCTAGAATGTAAAGGACTTTCCAGACTCCTCAACCATCGACACTCCAGCCTTGGAGAGTCCCACAAGAGCCCAAGGCTTGAGCCCACAGCTGGCTTCATCTGTGAAGTCCTGAACACCGGTGGCCTACAGGGTGCAGCACTGAGTGAGGAGTGCTGAGGGTGGTTGTGCTTTCCACAAGGCCAGTGACTTACACGTGGGAAATACAATCTGGGGTTCTCAGAGCACAGACCAGTCAGCAGTGTCTCTGGGTTCAGCCTCTCCAGAGTGTACTCCTCTGGTTCACAAGTGGTTGGGGGAGCCCTAGAGCTCTCTTACTGTCTTCTCCCTTCTGCTCCTACCTCTAATCAAACACAACGTCCTGCAACTGCAGGAGTCAGTGACTGCATATAAGCACTTCAACTCATTGGCCCATACCATAGCCCTGCCTCTGACCCCCCTTTGGAGGCAGGAAGGAGCACCAGAGACAGGGAGCAGGGGCAGGGAATGGACATTACTCAGCCCACCAGGATCAGGCTGTGTCTCTTTACCCTATCTGTACCACAGTCACAGCAAAGCCACCTCACTCAGAGTAATGGGATGGCTGGTCCAAAGCCACTGTGGAAAGAACTGCCTACGAAAAATCAAAGATTCTACACAAAAGGAAAGTCTGTGATCTGAGGCTTATTCTAAGTCTGTGGATTCAGCCAGTGGCATGGCGGTTAAGGTGACTGGACCCGGATGGCCAACTATGCAGTTCAAGGCTTGATCCCACATTTGAAAAACATGCTGGGTGTGTGTGTGTGTGTGTGTGTGTGTGTGTGTGTGTGTGACCAAAACCTCGAGAGGACGATGGAGGAGAAGAGATTGCATGTGGCCATGTCCGCAAGGGGTGCTTTCTTACTCTTCCTCTCTCTCTCCCACCCACCCCTGCCCCAATGAGCATACAGGACTTAGAGCAAATTAAAATAATAATAAGTCTATGAGCCATAAGCCTTGCAGGCCGACACTGGCAAATAGCAAATACAAATCTAGAGTTTGGGGTAGGATTGCTGATTTTGTTTGTCTAAACTCCTTCAGATGAGGTGACTCTAAGGATCCCATCTGCCCTTATAGGCTGCCAAGATGCTCAGTAGACTATGGGAGATTTTCTTTGCCTTCTCAGTTGTGGAAATAGGACAGACACCACCACCACTGCCCCACGATGGGTTTGAATACAAAGTTAGAAGAAAAATCTTTGGGAAGAAGATCCTCTGTCTTCAGTGTAGGCCTCTGCTGTGGTCTCTCTTCACAGCCCTCCTTCCCATAGACATTGTTTCCTTCCTTATCTTCCCTTCCTCCACCCTCATTGGGATTGCACAGTTGCATAGAAAAAGTACCCAATGACACTTGATGAAGCACAGTAAGGTAGATTTTATTCAGGACCACTGTGATAGGTCTAGAGACAATGGCAATGGAATTTTGCAGTGGGGAGGGAGATTGACTAGGCTTTAAATATGGCATGGACAAGTGAGAACTCAGCTAAGGAGCAGAGTTGGAATCTGCAACTGGAAAATTACTAAGAGTGAACATCAGGGGAAAGATGGATTCTGACCGCTTTAGTCCATTGTGTTGCTAATAACAGAAATACCTGAGACTGAATGCTGTATAAAAACAGGTTTATGTAGCTCACAGTGTTGGAGATCCAAGGACTAGAAGCTGGATGTGGCGATGCCCTGTTGCTGGTGGGTAACTTGGTAGAAGACATCACATGGGGAGACAGAGCAAGAACACTCATGTCTATGCCAGCTTGTCAACTTCCTTATAAACCCACCAGGCCTCAATTGTAGGGGCCCCTCCCTCATGATCTTACACGTAATCTCCTCCCTGCCTTTCAAGCTCATAGGCAAATTAAGTTTTCACCTTCTTAATCTCATCTCCACCAAATCTCCACTCATGAATGTGGGGACTAGTGGGATACTCGAACAATAGGTAAACTGACCTAACAGGATTCTTGCTGAACACATCACTTGAGATGGTAGATGATAAGAAATCTGATCAGATATGACGTATGATCAGACATCAAGGGTGAAGAGGTTCTTGCTATACTAACTTAGCAGGTTTTTTGCTGAAACTGGATTTTATAAGGACATGCATAAATAGGCCTACTTGGAGCTTCAGGAACCTGGCTAAAGCTTAGTCAAGCAAAGAATCTTTGTCATTATCAGTCTTTATACTATCAGTCTACTCAAATGCCTCATGAAAAGTATTTCCTTTTCTTTTTTCTTTTTTTTTTTTGGCTTATTCGGTTTTTATTTTTAATCATATTTTTGCAGCTTACAACATGTTTTTTTCAGATTATTCTCCTGAGTCTCTCTACCCTGTGGGAGCTTACTTCCTCCTTCCTACTACCTAGATACCTCAGTCATCCAGGACAACTAAGACTGTAATAATACAGTGAACGGCCGGGTGCATGTGCATGCGTGCCCAAAATCCCAAAGGAGAACAGAGAAGGGACTGTGGTGTGGCCATACCTCCTGGCGGTGAGTGGCGGCGGGGGGGGGGGGGGGGGGCTGATTTCTCACTTTCTGTCTTTCTGTCTCTGTCTCTCTGGTTAGTGCCTATAGCAAAACCTCTCTAAATTTTTTTTTTAAAGTATAGTGAACCTATCATTCATAGGACTCCTCAGTCATCAAATGCTCATCTCCCCAAAAAGAATGCCAGGCCTAGATGATTTCACAATGGAACTATAACAAATCTTTGAAAAGCAGAGCAGATAATTTCAGTGTTACTTAAAATAAATAGATATAAAACATAAGTAAAACTTTCTAATTAGTTTAATGAAATAAAATTAAAATTGATATAAAAATGATTAATACTACCCATAATAAAATCTTGTTTCCAAATGTAGAGGGAAAATTGTGCTTTAAATATTGTCACACAAACTCCAATTTCACATTAAACAAAATACGAAATGACCAGGTAGGATTTAGTTGAGGATAGTAAGAATGATTGAATCCTAAGAAATCTATTTTAATATTAAATATAAGATCTATATTTTAGAAAAAGACATATGCTCATTTCCTTTGATTCTGAAAAGAATTCTGACCAAAATCGATCTTCTGACTGATTTTTCAAAATTCAGTAAAATAAAAATCAATAAATTTTTTCTTCATATAATTACATACACAATTAGCTCCAAGCTAATATCTCTTTTAATAGGGGAAAATACTAAAGCTATTCCCACTAAAATCAAGAATAAGATATTTACTAATACTATAATCTGTTAACAACCTACTAGAAGAATTAGTCAATTTGATTAAGTAAGAGAAGCATTTAGAGGTACAAGAATTAGAAATAAAAAGATAAATCTATCTCTAGTTACAAATGATTGTATGTGGAAATCCCCAAAGAAACAATGGGGAAATGTTATTAACAATCAAATTATTTGGTAAATTGACAGGATATAAAATTAGTATAAATAGTCTTCCTATATGCAATCATTGAGCAGTTCAAATGTATTGTAAGAGAACTCCCACTTATAATAGTAGCAATAGTAGCAAAAAAGACAAAGTACTTGGGAATGTATTTAAGAAATGTGCAAAAGTCACTGAATGAGAGCTTTACTCCAATGAAAGAACAATCCAGATTTTTTTATTATTATTACCAGAAGGCATGTGTACTCCTCAGAGAGAGAAAAAACAGCCCCCAAGTGGGATGTGATCACATCACAACCATTTTTCCTTCATTTCTCCTTCTTGTTAGGATTTTGGGCATGCACACTAACCTACCTGGCAGGTTTTTTCAAACTGTGGGGACCAGGACTCAAATTACAACTGACCATGTAGAATCTGGTTCCTTTAACTACTGCAGTATGGGGCAAGCTCCTAACTAAATGTATTTTTTAACGAGGAGATAGATACTGGTGTAACAATAGAACACAGTACTCTGTGAAGCTGACCCACATGGGATTCTAGATTTGTGTCTGGAGACCTTCCATAATATACCAGGCATGTGCATACCCATAGTCCAGGGTTGGCTGAGACTGGGGGTGGATGACTGTGTCAAAACTTTGTTGAGGCCTCTCGTCCTCTCTATTTAGAAATAAATACATTTTAAAAATTAATCCCTAAAAATGCTAAAAGAAAACATGAGATTAAAACCTAGAAGAAGATAAATTCTTTTTAACTGTAACTCAAAATCTAAAAATCAGTAATATTTAGTAATAAATTTGATCACATAAAGATCTTTCTAAAGACATTTTCTATAAAATAATACTATAAAAATAAAAAAGTTACAAACAAGGAAACAGTATTTGAAACTGTTTTCATTGCCAAATGACTCATCACTTCACATAAAGAGTTACTAGAGGTGTAGAAGAAAAAAAAAATTACCATGAACATATCAAGTACCAAGTACTTGAACTGATAGTTCATACAATGGATAAAAAAGCATAATTGTTCATTAAACATATGGAAAGTTCTTCACCTTCATTCATAGAAAGAAAAGAATGTCAAAATGTACTGTGATGACATCCTCCCCCCATAAAAAAAAAGACAAAAGAAAATCAAATTTTTGACAATACATACTATTAATGGGGTTTGGGAGAATATGTACCATTAATGGGGTTCTGTCATATATTGTTGTTAAGAATGCATAATGATAAAACACCTTTGAAAGAAACTGGCAATATCTGTCAAGATCATAGCTGCGTTTACCCTTTGACTCAGGAATTCCAGTTCTAGACACCTAAGAACATAACTGCACAAATAGAAAATGACACACCACAGTTATTCATATACGCATTTTCTGTGCTAAGGAAGAAAAGGAGGGAGGAGGGAGGAAAGAGAGACACAGGACAGAGGGAAAAAAGTCTCAAATGTTCAGAAATAGGGTAGCAGTTGAATATACTGTGGTATGTCCACATGATAGAGAACTAGGCAAACATAAAAAGAATGAGGGTGATTTCAATGTATTCATATGGAGTGACCCCTAAAAGAGAATCATTAGATGAAAAAGCAAAGTGCCAAAAGCTGTCTACAAGAGTCTACCTCTGTGGGAAGACATAAGGAGGGTAAGAATATGAGTATGAATTTGCCTATATTTGTAATAATAAATTGTTAACTAGAATTAACCAGAAATTAACTTTTTAAATTGGTTACTTCTAGGTAGCAGGCAAGAGGGTGAGATAGAAGGGATAAGGATTGAAGAGGAGCGTTTTTAGGAACACCTTTTAGCTTCTAGAACACATTACTATTTTACATATTTTTAAGAATTCATATTGCTATGATCTGAATGTTTGTGTCCTTCCAAAATTCATACGTTGAAATCTAATCCCCAGTGTGTTGGTATTAAGAGGTAGGGCCTTCTGGGAAATGATTAAGTGATGAGGGCAGAGCCCTCATGGATAGTATTAGTGCCATTGTTAAAAAGACCTAATGGAGTTTATTTGACCCATGGAAAGACATAGCTAGAAGGTATCACCTATGAGATATCATCCCCAAATACTGAACCTGCTGGCACCTTGCTCTTGAACTTACCAGCCTTCAGAACTGTGAGTGATAAAGTTCTATTGTTTGTAAATTACCAAGTTTAAAGTATTTTGTTTTATCAGCCTAAACAACCTGAGACACATATTATATAAAAAATAAAAAGAAAAGCTGTCTCTGAAGTGAAAGGAGAAAAAAAAGAAGCAAACCATTGGATTATTGGGAAAGTCATGACTTATTTTTGCACAGAAAAACAGAAAAATGAATCATGATTTTCCTGACAACCTAATAGTTTCATATAAAATAACATACTCACACAGAGAAAGTAATTACTTCAACTGAG